>OY757017.1:105120671-107772605 GCA_963580285.1 Lucinisca nassula | reverse complement strand
AAGAAGTTAAAAGTTAGAAGTAAGAAGTTAGAAATAAAGAAGTTAGAAGTAAGAAGTTAGAAGTTAGAAATAGAAATTAGAAATAAGAAATGTTCACAAAGGTATACACACACATGCACGCACGCACGCACGAACGCACGCACCACAACCCCCCACCCCCCCCCCCACAACACACACACACACGCCAACACATGTTTGCCAGTGTGAAACGCCAAGTTCTGCAACGGAAGGCCAGATGGCTGTTCTCCGGGTACTTCGGATTATGCTTAATTCTGATTAACGATCGGCTCGATATGAGTGTAAAAACCTTGAAGAGCCGTTAAAACCGACCCCCCAACCCCGCCTCCCAGAAAAAAGAAAAAAAAAGAAAGAAAAAAACTTCGGATATCGCTTACCTCTGATTAATCGATCGGCTCGATATGAGTGTAAAATTCTTGAAAGGGGCCGTAAAATCACCCCCCGCCCTCCCACCCCCCCTCCCCCAAAAAAAGATTTTAAAAACAAGATTATTACAACATGGAAGTTAGAAGTTAGAAGTAAGAAGTTAGAAGTAAGAAGTTAGAATTAGAAGTTAGAAGTTAGAAGTAAGAAGTTAGAAGTTAGAAGTTAGAAATGAGAAGTTAGAAGTTAGAAGTAAGAAGTTAGAAATTAGAAGTTAGAAGTAAGAAGTTAGAAGTTAGAAATTAGAAGTTAGAAGTAAGAAGTGAGAAGTTAGAAATAAGATGTTAGAAATAAGAAATGTTCACACAGGTATACACACACATGCACGCACGCACGCACGCACGCACGAACGAACGCACACACCACACCCTCCATCCCACCCACACACACACACACACACGCCAACACAGGTTGCCAGTGTGAAACGCCAAGTTCTGCAACGGAAGGCAAGATGGCTTTTCTCCGGGTACTTCGGATTTCGCTTACCTCTGATCAACGGTCGGCTCGATATGAGTGTAAAAATCTTGAAAGGGCCGTAAAATCACTCCCCGCCCCCCCCTCCCCCCTCCCCCAAAAAATATATTAAAAACAACAATTTACAACATGGAAGTTAGAAGTTAGAAGTAAGAAGTTAGAAGTTAGAAGTAAGAAGTTAGAAGTTAGAAATAAGAAATGGCCCTACCCGGCTTTCGTAAAAAAGGATTAACCAAGATATACTGGAAAAACCAGTGTAACAGTTACGAACAAAAGTGTAAGGGAATATCCCTAATAGTATTGATCTTTTAACCGTTATTTTTCTGTAGTAGCTACCCCATGTATATCAACATTTATGCAAAATATGATAAGATTCCTAATATAATCAACATAAAGGAAGGAAAAAAAAAACAGTTTTCAAGAACTACAATGGGGAATAACAATGAAAATATAGATTGTTGCACCCTGATGTTTCCCTTAGGCTAACAACAACATCTTTTCAACATCAATATCTATGCGAAATATGATAAGATTCGTTGAGTTTTTAAACAAGATAGACAGCAAAAACAGGTGTCATGTCTCCAAGCATAGATTTATGAATACCAAAGGGGAATAACTATAACAGTATTTATCCATGGGGCCTTTTTATGCCCCCCGGAATCAAAGATTCGGGGGCATATAGTTTTTGGTCTGTCTGTCTGTCCGTCTGTTTGTCTGTCTGCAAAAACCTTTACATTGGGCATAATTTTTGAATGGTAACTGATAGGGCTATTATATTTCACATTCCTTGTCACAAGACCTTGCAAGGGCTACCATAAAGTTTCTCCTCGTGACCTTGACCTTGACATTTGACCCACTTTTGACCTCCTTTTTTTAAACCTTTACATTGTTCATAACCTTTGATTGGTTAGTGATATGACATGTCTATTCCATGTAACAAGACCTTTCCAGTGATACCATAATTTTTGACTTCATGACATTGACCTTGACATTTGACCTTATTCTTTTTTAAAAACTTTAACATTCGCAAAAACTTTAACATTGGGCATAACTTTTGAATGATAAGTGATATGACGTTCATATTTCACACTTGCATTCCGAGTCACAAGACGTTTCCAATGGTACCATAATTTTTGATCTCCTGACCTTGACCTTGACGTTTCATCTACTTTTTAAAAACTTTAAAATTGGCCATATCTT
Organism: Lucinisca nassula; assembly: GCA_963580285.1. Taxonomy (NCBI): domain Eukaryota; kingdom Metazoa; phylum Mollusca; class Bivalvia; order Lucinida; family Lucinidae; genus Lucinisca; species Lucinisca nassula. Next base: position 107,770,490 of record OY757017.1, on the reverse strand, counting down.
TCGGTTGGTAAGTGATAGGGCTTTCATATTTTACATGTGCATTCCTTGTCACAATGCCTTTCTAGTGGTACCATAATATTTGACCACGTGACCTTGACCTTGACGTTTGACCTACTTTTTAAAAACTTTAACCTTGGCCATAGCTTTCGATTGGTAAGTGATATGGCTTTCATATTTCACATGTGTATTCTATGTCACAAGACCTTTCCAACGATCCCATATTTTTTTACCTTTTGACCTACTTCTTTAAGACTTGAACATTGGCCATACTTTTCGATTGCTTAGTGATACTGCTTTCATATTTAACATGCGCTGTCCGGGGCATCAGTGTTTTACAAACAAATCTTGTTTTGTCCTGTAGTAGCCGCATCGCATACATAACACCATGTATGCAAATTTTGGTAAGATTTCTAAATTTATTAACCAAGACGTGCTGGAAAACCCAGAATGTGATACGGACAAAAGTGTAGCGTTCAACTTTTAAAAAATAACAAAGGGGAGTCAATATTACAGTAGTGATCCCTGGAGTCTTATTTTTCTGTGATAGCAACACCCCATGAATATAAACATATATGCAATTTTATGGTAACATTTCTGTATAATTAACAAAGATATTCTGAAAAACCCAAAGTGTTACGGACAACGTTTAAAGAATTACAAAGGGGAATATCTATCTCAGCATTGATCGTGAGACTGTGACACCAGAAAATATTCCCTTGGATATCATTATTTAAGCAAAATGAGATAATATTCTTAATATTATTAATCAAGATATGCAGGGAAAACTAAAGTGTTACGCACATGGACAACATGAAAATAGGTATCTCCCCACTGCAGAGGTATTAAAACCCTTGGCACTCTTTCTAAGATTGTTTTGCGTCACAAGGGACCATATAGTGCATGTCGAAGACTTTCACCAGATTGGGTGTCTATGCAAATATTTATCTTTGCCCATACTGCGTTTACATTTCTGCAAACACATTTTTGCATGTCGCATCTCATTTGATATTGAAATCCAAAACTGTAACGGCTGCAATTTAACTCTTATCTTGCTGTTCACGACAACCCCTATCTTTGGAAACAGTGTAGATCCAGATCAGATGGCTTCTGAAGAAGCCATCTGATCAGGATCAACACTGTTTGGCATTCAGTTTGTGAATTTGTAGCAATAAATTACTTCAAGTAATTTGATTGGTTGATAGACAGAAATGGGTGTGGCTTAAATGAATATTCAGCAAGATAAGGGTTAAGATAATGTATTTCCATGAAAATCTTAATTTCACTACGAACACTAAGCTCACTTCGCACCCATAATCCATTTCAGACTGGAAACCCCTAAACAAGTACCGTGACAAACAATGCAGGAACCACATCAGACGCCGCAGAACGCGGCGTCTGATCTGGGCCTACACTGTTTGCAAAAAGTTAAGCCATTTTCCAAATAAATTTTAACGAAAACACAACCTGACACCCCGAAATTTTGAAATGGACTCCTGCTGTATATAATGAGGAAGATTCCATTTGGTACAAAAAAGGTTAAGAAACAAGCAACTCAAGCTCACACGAACTGACAGTGAAGCAAACGCTGTGACGTCATTGCGCCTATATGGGCTTTGAAATACTAGACACCGATATCGCTTATTCACTAGTCTTCCTGGACCGGGCGAAGAACGTTGAATATATTTAGCAATACAATTATGCTAGACTTGGCGCCCTTATTTTGTCTACATCCTTCTTACCACCTAGTTTCTGAATGGGATCATTAGGAAAACGCATCCGTGTGACAAACGAGTTTTTTATATCTGCAAAATGTTTTTTTTTCTAATGAAATATTTTATATTATTCTTATTCCAAACATATACATTAAACATCAAACGTAGGTTGTGGGTGCTCGTTAGAACAGTCTCATCGAGACGGTTCTAAGACGGTTCTAATGGGTACTCACAACATATGTCTTGGAGAAAAATACAAAACAATAATGTATAACTCTTTATCATATGACGTCTCGTCTGAGAATGTAAATACGATAATCCACTAGTGGATTAAATATGCAAATTAGAAAGAAATGACCCGTAACGGTCATTAACGACGACGTGTTTACTAATGACAGAATATTGATATTTGCATTGAAATATCGTGAATGAAATGCGTTTTAAATGTCATACGTTTTTCTGTGTATTGACGGATTTTTAATGTTTTTTTAACTTTATCAATATCTTTCCAAAATTTGTGCCAGTATTGGAACTATATAAGCCTCGCCTTCGTTCTATTCCTGTGTATGTATTCAACTTTGTGTATTATAGCAATTAGTGAACTTATTGAATAATAATGTTTCGACCAAACCGGTGCCAACAAACATGTCAAATTGCAAACAATTGATGATACAATAATAGTCACCAAAATATGAAAGAGTGGGACCTGCCCTTAGGGGGTTGGAAAAGTTGATTTGGATGCACGATGCTTCCTCGCATAGCAGAAACTGATCGCATATGAGAACTGATAAACCGCTTATAACGACTATGCCTGTCCAGGCAAATGGTGCGAGTCCTTGCATATAAATCCAATCGTACGACATTAAGGCGTCATTTCATCTTAATTTCGGGTAAAACTCCCACAAAATTGGAAGCAACGTCTCGAAAATGACCTAAACACTATTTACGCGGACGTTTAACCTCACATCAAAACATATAAATATGAAAGAACACATCCTTATCAGCAAAATGAAATATAATTAATAAGAGTATGCAATTGAATGTTGAATAACATATATTGGTTAATTCATACCTGAATCAAAGGATTCAAATCCTGACATTAGTCTGCATCTGTCGAGTCGAGAGAGGTACACAATACCAAGAACTATTCCTTTCAGGATTGTATAGAGACAGCCAAATATTCCAAGAACAATATAGAATAGGAATAGAAAGAAAGTAACATTGTGATAGACCTTTCTGAAATAAAGCAAAGCATTCAATCAACAGGAAAAATAAATTCATCATCTACTTTTGCAATAATGTTCAATTGGTGATTGAAATTTCTCTTTTTTCAAGATTTTTTAATACAAATATAAATAAAGTAAGTTTCACAAAAAAAAAACGTTCAAATATTTGTATTTGTCGAATCTTGAATTTATGTATTTTGCTTTTGGTAAAACGTAACACGCTCTTCGGTTTCCCGCCGTCTGCGGTCGGCTGGAATTACGGCTTTAAAACTGTTGAAGACGGGTGAAATCTTGTGCTCATGTCCTGGGTTTGGAACCTGTGAGTTATACCTTTTGATTCTTTCTGCTCTGGCGTAATATTTTTGTAGCTATCTAGAATGTTGTAAACCAAACACTGTTGATTTAACCTGTAGACTGTGCTGCCATGGCGCATGTTTAACTTGTACGCCTCCTCCAAACTATTGCTAATATTGATATAGTGTGCGATGATACTGCATTTAACAGAAAAAAATGGTTAAAATTTAGCAAACCCTGCCTCACCCACAGTTTAACTGTTGGTAGTCCCAATGCTTCGTATATGTTTTTTGGTTGTGTTGTTTCTATGCGAAATGTTTTATTTGTTTGCATGAAGTTCACGACACCTAATCTTTATGTATCCGGTGCATGTGTTCTTAAACTGAATTTTGTTTCTGAGGATTTCTTAATTATATTGTTATTGTCCTTACACTCGGTGCCTTTCCTTTTGCATTTTCGCTGTGTTATCGTGTAATTTAGTTTTTTCACACTTCTTACAATGACATTTTGACACAGACATGCTATTCATCTTAGAAAACAGACTGTAAAACCAACGATTTTGATTTACAACAGTAAGATTGCCCCGCCCATCGGGGCTTGAAGAAATATATGGGCTGCATGATGCTTCCACGCAGAGCTGAAACTGACCCACACGCGAGTACTGGTAAATCGCTTAGAGGATCTAAGCTTGCCCAGGCAAAGCGGTGTGAGTCAGACCGTCCGTGCTTATAAACCCTATTGGTTTCATTGGGCGGCAGGGCTTGAGATGTCATTTCATTTCAATGTCGGGTAAAAGTCCCACAAAATTGGAAGCAACGTCTCCAAAATGACCTTCACAGTGTTGACGGGGACGTTAAAACTCAAATCAAATAAAACAAAACAACAGTCAGAATACCAGGTAAATTAATCTTAATAGCAAAAAGTAATCGTTTACAGCCTACCTGTTATTTAATGCCAAAACCCCTTTTTTGGTGGGCTGACCCGTATCATTTACAGTGTCTATCTTCTGAATCAGAAGCCTTGACCATAAGAACTGAAGCCCTCTAAACAAACCAAATATAAGAAAACCAGGTCTGTAAAAGAAGCAGTTTTAATTAACATTATGAAAACACATCCATGCGAACAAATGACAAATAACCAATGAACGACTTTTTCTCATATTTGTGCTCAAAATATATTGCGTTGGTATTCGTTAGAAGCACTCCGTTTAGGAGATTCTCACACGCCTCAAAACGTTGCGTTAAGGAGAGTTTCACAAGTTTTTCAACAATTTAGTTAAATAGTAGATATGTGAGTTATGCACACCGTTAATTCCAGCTGTCTCTAGTCGGGCTCATCGGAGTCTAACTGTTGGTTTTCTTTTGCTCCAGCATTTCAGTGGTTTCTTGCTGTCGAGTCCTCACCGTTGTCTCACCTCTGTGGTTCTTTGATTTTTGTGTTCACGGAGATGTTGCACTGATGAGTTAGGAGGCCTTCATGTGGACTGAACAAATTATTTGTCTAAATCGCGACGGAGGTAAGGGCGAGGATTGTGGCCATGTAAAATCGATTTAAGCCCCCCAGTGGAAATCTTCCACTGACCGTTCCAAGGCGGCTCTTCTGTGGCGATTTATTTATGTTGTTGTTTGTTACTTACTGTGTGTATCACTTGTGTCTTTTGGTTTTGGATGGCCATATGGCCATTTTGTGGGAAAGTAACTGTCCTTATGGCCTTCCTTTGTTTAGGTTTCAATTATGGTCTGGTCGCTTAATGTTTGTATTTCTTTCCCTTTGGTGTCTTTTATGGGTGGAGTAAGTTAATTGTATCAATTCCTGATCTTTGTTTTACTTCTACTTTATATTAATTTTCTCTGTTTGTTTCCAAGAGAAATCTTAGTATGGATTAAATCCACTGCGGAATTGTGAAAATATCTGAGGGTCACTAACAGTCCTAACTGGCCGAAACTAGCTTGTCAAGTACAGAAACAAATGGAAAACGCCGCAGGTTTCAGTTCTGTGGTGTATTCTTGCTTCCAAAGATTTATCTTTTTTATATAACATATTTATAGTACTAATACGCTATCTGTAAATCGTGTTATGTCCGTGTGATGACAGTAAAACGTCTCCACGCATTTTACCATTGTGTAATTTTTATTGTCGTTCTTGTTTTCGGAACCTTAAAAGTAATACAATGATGCAAGACTGGTCGGCATTAGTTCGTCTTACCCATAAAAATAGAAGTGGAGGCAATGAAGTCTGATTCTTGATTTTTTTATTATTGTGTGTGTTTGTGTGTGTGTGTCCGTTTTCGAAGGCAATCTTTATACTTTAGTTTCACAAAACTTTCATGTACTGCAGTCACGTTACCAAGATTACCAGCAAGTCTATACTCATGGTTCCAAAGAAAGAGATAAAGTTGGTTGTGCGTATGTTTCTAGAGATAAAAACCAAACAGTGCGCCTTCAAGATGGCTCATCTATTTTTACAGCTGAAGCCAAAGCAATAAACCTAGCTTTAGATTGTGTCAGTTCTTCAACAATTGAAAAAGTAATTATATTTCCTGATTCAATTTCTGTGCTTAAGACTTTAGACCATTCATCATCCAATAATCCTCAAATACAAATATCGATCGAAAAACATCACGAAATTTCCAAAACACACCAAACCTTGCTTTGCTGGCTTCCGAGCCATATTGGCAGTGTCGGCAATGAGTATGTTGACACGAAAGCAAAGGTATCGCTCAATCTTGAGCCGTCTGTTTCTAAAATTCCTTTTAGTAATTTTAAACCATTTATTAACTTATACATCTTGTCGGAATGGCAAGGCGAATGGGACCTTGCGATAGATAACAAACTCCGTGCCATTAAACCTGGTCTGGGAACAAAGTGCTCTCCTCCACAGTCTTCCAGGAAAGAGGATATAGTATTAACGCGACTGCGCATTGGCCATACTAGAGTTACTCATTCTTATATTTAAAATGATGATGATCAGCCTTTTTGTGTAGACTGTGATCGGCCTTTAAATGTGTGACTGTGTGGATTTTTGGCCGTCCCGTGACTTATAATTCAAGCTGACAGTTTGCAACAATTGTTTCAAGATGTATCTGTTGATAATATTACCTTATTCTTGAAAGAAATCGGACTTTTTTATAAGATTTAATTTGTTTTCCCAGATTGTCATACATTATCATTCTGGCGTTTTTTACTTTTAATATCCTCATAATTCTACATACCTTTTGATCATTAACCGAGTCACGCTTGCGACCCACAAAGAGGGTAGACGCGTCGTTAAACACGAAATCATCATTAGTTTCATTTTGGCTATAGTTTGGTACCATCGGGTAGCAGGAGAAGTTTTCCATTGAACTTATCATAGTGCAGCTTATATTTATATTTCCGTTTGCTTTATGAAAATAGAAGTGACGGCAATGATCAGGATCGTAGAACCGCCTTGGAACGGTCAGTAAAAAGTATTTTACGGGGGAGCGGCTTAAATCGATTGTACGTGGCCTCATTCCTCACCCCTGGTTCTGTCGTGGTGTAGACAAACAGTCCTTTCAGCCCACATGGAGGATTTCTGCCTCATTAGTGCAACATCGCAAAGAACATAAAATCAGACGACTACAAGAGGAAGAAACAACGATGAGGACACGACAGCATTTTATAACAGAAATGCTGGATCAAAAGAAAAAACAATTTTAAGACTCCGGTGGGCCCGACCCCAGACAGACACCCGACCGTTCCTTGAGCTTATAAATAATTATACAGTTACTGATAATGCTTGATGGCCGAAACTAGCTAGTATGGTCCAACAAATTTAAGTATTGATTTCCATTTGTGTTTTGTGTTCATTATTTCTAAAGGCAATCTTTATTGTTTGATTTCGATTCACGGAAGGTGGTTTTATGTGACGTCTGGTGACAATAGAATGCCTCTTTGTAATTCATTACAAAAACACGCCTATTCAAATATACTGAAATATTAACCACAAAAATATGAAAATTTTCGGATAAAATGTTCTGATAGTTTTCACATTTATGCTCAAAACATATATTCTAACGCTTCAATCTATGTTTCTAGAATTGATAAAAAATATATAAACCCCAGTTTTACCATATAAAAGTGGGGTTTAATGGAGTCAAAATTTTATAGACATGTTTTTTGTGATGTCATCATACCGCAGTAAATATTTTTGGGAATCATCTACCACTTTCCGGGATCTTAAAGGCAGTGCGAGAGTCAAAATAACTGATACGCACTGACTCATATAACTGACACCTAGCAAAGACCTCAATCAGATCGCACTGTAACCCCTGCAAAGTAGCAGAGGAGTAGCAAACCAATTTAAATCGCCGATTGTCTTTTTGATATGTTCGCTATGAGTTTCGTCATGAAGTAGCTTAGGCCCTGTGCGACCTCTTTAAAGTCTCCAGTTGTTATTATTGACAGGTTCTGTCGTCGGGGTTTCCATTGCTTTATGTTTGGTGCTATTTAATTTTAATCTTTTCATTGTAATACATGCACTTTTGTGTGTCCTTATTATTTATTTCGGTAAAATGAGTTTCGACAGGTTCGGGAAAGAGCTGCTAATATAGCTTGTTGCCTGTGACATTGTTGCTTGATAAGGTGTGTTTTTGAAGTTTGGGATTGGCTTTTGGATCAGATTAATCAGTTTACGGGGTATCGTCACTTATTTAACTAGTTTGATCGCCGATCATTCACAGCAATTGCACCGCTCGTGATATCTATTTCTTCAAGCCCCGATGGGCGGGGGCAAACGATTTGTCTAAATAACTTTGTGCCAAATCTTAAGTAAATATTGTTAAGTAAAAAGGAGAGAGCATCACACCACATCAACTCGGTGTTGAGCTAGAACATGCACATACTTGCATTTGCCCATAACTTTCTGCTCAAGAGTTGTCATTCTTGAATTAATGCCAAGAAATGTTTTGCAAGGAAAGAGGCATTGCGCGTACACAGATAGTCTTTCTTGTGTCTTTGTGTCTAAGGTTACAAACTATATCCAATGGACATCAGATAACGCTTTAACTTGCCATACTAAATGATCTTTCACCATGAGCAAGGTTTCAGAGACCCTTCACAAGGACTGAAAATATTGTCTCAACCACGCCGGAACCAAGGGCGAGGATTGTGACCATATAAAATTGGTTAAAGCACGCCCCAGCCCGTGAAATATTTGCTACTGACTGTTCGGAGGTGACTTTATTATTATCAATGTTTGTTTTTGCATACATGGACTGCAAATAACTTTTGTTTCTTTTGTTTTGGATAGCCGTGTTGGCCATTTTGTGGGTTTCATCTTCTGATTTATCACTATGTTAGGTTGTTTTATGTTGGTTGTTCTTTCTCTTTGGCGTCTTGTTTGGGAGGTGGGAGGCATTTGTACCGATTCCTGAGCACTGCCTTTACATCTGTTTAAATTGCCAAATTCTCAGATTATCTCCCTTTCGATTCAAATGTAACAATTTTCGAAGTGTTGTTATTTCTATATTTGTCAATCTTTTTCCGCAGTTTCTGAAAAATGCTATTACAATCATTGCTTTTAACCATGACGGTTAGTTACAAAGAAAATTCATGTAGTATGTGACATTAACGATTGGGATACTAATTGCGCACCACTCGTGGCTGATTTGTTTTTGTTGTGTTATGAGAGAGACTTCATGATGTCCTTTTCTGCTGAAAATCACTCTGAAATCATTGGACCTTTCAGCTCCGCTTCTAGATACTTGGATGATTTATTAAATATTGAAAATACCTATTTCGATGGTTTGATCAGTCAAATTTACCCCCTACCCCAGAACTTCAGTTAAATAAAGCAAATTATTCTGATACCAAGGCCCCGTTTTTGGATTGACATCTATCTATTGTAGATGGGTTTGCTTCGTGCAAACTTTATGATAAACGCGATGATTTTGATTTTGAGATTGTAAATTTTCCTTTTTTGGATGGTGATGTTCCTCGTGCGCCATCCTATGGCGTTTATATTTCGCAATTAATGCGATTTGCCAGAGTGAGTAGTCATGTAACTGACGTCAACACTCGTAATAAATTGTTAACGGCTAAACTTCTTAATCAGGGTTATCGGTACCATAAACTACGCAAAATTTTATAGACGTCATTCTGATTAAATTTCAAAATTCAATATTGGACTTAAATCTCTCCTGCAACAAGGTCTATCGGAATCCGAATTTTATGGTGACTTAGTATACAAATTCAGAAAAGTATAACCGCAATGACTTCAGCACCCGATTTCGTAAAATCATTCTTTGATATAAAAAGATTGGGTACAACAAAAAAGTTATACGACAGACTGCATGCATGGTAGTTAACCCAATCAATGTTGACAACTTTGCTTCCCTCTTTAATTGCATGCGGTGGGTCAGGCCTCAGATTCTATGACAGTTCCAGTGTAAAGGCTTGCTGAGAATTAGAGAGATCTAATTCAAGGTAATGTTGGCTAGTGCCTGATGCTCTATCTCTGGTCGGACCCATCGGAGTCTAACTGTTGGTTTTCTTTTGCTCCAGCATTTCTGTGGTTTCTAGCTGTTGAGTCCTGACCGTTGTTTCATCTCTGTGGTTGTTTGGTTATTTGTGTTCACGGAGATGTTGCACTGATGAGTTAGGAGGCCTTCATGCGGACTGAACAAATTATTTGTCTAAATCGCGTCGGGGAAGGGCGAGGATTGTGGCCACGTAAAATCGATTTAAGCCTCCCAGTGGAATTCGATGCTGCTGACCGTTCCAAGGCGGTTCTTCTGTCACGGTTTATTTTTGTTATGGTTTGTCTTTGGGTGTTTGTGATGCGTGTATTATTTGATTTTGGATAGCCTATTGGTCATTTTGTAGGACAGTAACTGTCCTTATTGCTTTCCGCTGTTGATGTTTCCATTAGGTCTGTTGTTTCATGTTTGTGCTTCTTTCCCTTTGGTGGGTTGATTGTATCGATTCCTGATCATTGCTTTCACTTCTATTTTCTATGGAGTTTCATTCAAAGCGACTTTTGCATACAACCTCTAAGCTCCGGAGGACCATACGAAATTTGTTTCCCGTAGTCGTTTGAACTAAAATTCACACAGTATATCTAATGGAATTAGGCATTATCAACTTTTAGAAATCTTGAGCAAGTGTCATTTTAAGATGTTTAATCTTAGCATCAGTAATAATTTTCTCATTGTCACAGTGACATCTATGTTGTTCAAAGAAGTGGCTTATTATTAGCATCGGATTTGAGATCGAGAGGTAGCCGGTTCGATCCCCGCAAGCGCGATGTGTTGTTTCCTTGAGCAAGATACTTTATCCACATTGCTTAGTACTGGTTAGTACCCAAGAAAAGGGGGCCATAACGGAGATAATTACTAGAACTAAATGTGTTACCCTCTATAAATAAGGTCGATTATTAATATTTCAATATTATTACGATGGTGTGTTTAAGTCAATAAAAACAAACGGGTCCTCTAGCCAGACAAAATATTGTGTATTTTTTATACTTTTAGTCACTATGGTAACAGATGCAATTTTGTGTATATGATATTTATAACATAGTATATATTGCATATCGAAGTCATTTTCATAGTACATGTGTATACGTAACAATTAACAAACAGTTTTTGATAAACACGTACTTACAAAATATTTAGAACCACATATTTGAATACACTGAAAGACACGCCTCCTGTTATTGGCAGAATAACGATATACGTTACAATGATACAAACCAGCGTAAGAGAAACTAGTGATATTATGTAACCTGAAATATAAAAAAGAAAATGGTTAATACATCTACATGTAAAAGGAAAAAAAAACACGAAAATACTATGAATGAGGAATACTCACTCTTCGTACACAATGCAATCTCTTTATGTCAATCAGACCCACAATTTTCAGATTTTACTCTTGTGACTTACTCTTGTGCTTCACAGATTAGACTATTTGTATTGGTATAGTAGTCGCAGATAAGATTAACTGGACGGGGCTATTCAGGTGTTGTAAATATATGTCAAATTCACTGAGTCCACAGGAACATTTCGCATGCTTTCTGCAAGCATACCAAATGGCCATATACACCAGTATAACAGTTGAATTCACACAATCCGGTGTTTTGGGTTACATTTTCGTTAATAGAACATTCCGACGGCGGGTGCAAACGAACGCTCCGCTTAGTCAATCTTGTCTGCGACTACTATAAATGCTATGTTGACCAAATGTGCGCTGGAAATCCCAAAACGGACGATATGCAAACCGTGCAGCCCCAGACCAGATCAGAGCCGTAGAACGGGTGTCACATCAGGACCTACACTCTTCGCAAAGTTCAGCCATTTTCCGAATATTTATAAAGAAAACATTAACCGCCACTCCTAAATTTTGAAATGAATTTGTGTTGCAAAAACGGCTAATAATTACTCACACTTTATGATTAGGCTTTTGAGTGAGTGTATGTTTGAGTTTTACGTCACACCAACACCTGAGGACATATGGAAAAGTTGGGCTGTTGTATCGTGTATACCAGAATCAGGGCCAAAATAGAAGTGAAATCGATAAAATTAACCCACACCTCCCATCAGCGACACAAACGTGAAAGAAACGCAAACATGAAATAACTAAACAGTAATGGAAACATCAATAGCAGAAAGCCGAGAGAACAGTTACTGTCCCACAATATGACCAATTGGCTATCCAAAACAAAAATATATAAGCGATACACACATTCAAAGACAAACTATGACAAAAATCAACCGCGAGAGAAGAGCAGTCTTGCTTTCCACTGTTGGTGTTTCCGTTGGGGTCTGTTGCTTCATGTTTGTGTTTCTTTCCCTTTGGTGTCTCTGATGGGAGCTGTGGGTTAATTGTATCGATTCCTGATCATTGCCTCTACTTCTGCTTTGGAACTACAAACCTTGAAAGGTTTCTCAAACTGCCATTTATGACAAATTCTCAGGAACTGTTAGGGATACAAAGCTAAAATCTGGTACACACATGGACAGTGAGTTGTATATACAGGAATCAGGACCAAGTGCCTACAACGCTTGCATTTAAATCGCTTGATGGGTCTTATTATTGCCATAAATGTGATCATGAAAGAATGTGTTAAAATAGTTCAGCACTGTCGGTCTTTCCTCTCTGACAGATAGCAGCGTGGTTAAGTTAAATCCTCGGACAGCTCTCATGAAAATCGCATCCATAATTCAATTCCAAGGAGTAGTCATAATCATCAGAACATCGGAAATAAATGCCTCCATTATTTCTGTTAAGCTTCAGTATTGACAAATTACAAAGTGACGTTTGACTGCATATTGTATACGTACCCCATAAGAGATAGGCTATTTGGGATCCTGCGTATGACAAACAGTAAGACTGAAAAGATAAGAAAACATCAGTTTCAAGCATAGAAAGAATTTCAACCTGCTACCGGACAAGGGTCAGGCCTTGGAAACGTATTGATGTCAACTTGACGTTGGTCCGCTTTTATGTGCTGACTGGGATGCCCGAGTATCAATGAAAAACGAAAGTAACGGATGTGCGCCCACATAAACAGAAAAAGTACAAGTGGCAAATAAATCAGACAAACGCTAATTCAGGCTTCGATGTAATGATTTTTTCATGCTCCATACACTTGAGCCAGGGATATGTTGTGCATGCCTTTTGAGAAATAATGCTTAAAACTGTTGTCATTTACGAATAAGTAGTATATTCTTAAAGAGTATGAACGGCCTCAGTTGCCCCCGCCCATCGAGGCTTGGAGAAATAGATAGGGCTGGATGATGCTTCCACGCAGAGCTGAAATCGACCGCACACGAGCACTGGTCAACCGCTAGCAGGTCTAAGCCTTCCCAGGCTAAGTGGTGCAGGTGCAGGCGACCCGTCTATGCATATAAACCCTATTGGTTTCATTGGGCGGAAGGAAATGAGATGTCATATCATTATCATGTCGAGTGAACGTCCCACAAAATTGGAAGCAACGTCTCCAAAATTACCTAAATAGTGTTGACGGGATCGTTAAACCTCAAATCAAACAAACCAAATGAATGGTTTTAGGTTGCGTGGATATCAAAACAAAATTCCAAAGTGGTTGGTGTTTCGTGTAGGCTTTGCTAGCGACCCAGTGTCATAATTCGATAAACCTCAGAATAAAAAAATAATTACTGAATATACGAAATTTTATCTACATTTTGCAGATCATTCTGAAGACAACAAATTAGCCCATAACGAGAATGCCTTTCATTTTCGTTTAGTTCATGCATTACAAGTGTTACAGAGTGAAAACTCAACGCGGACGTTTCAAGGACCTCATTGTTACAATTGCATTACCAAATGCATAAACCAGACATACTCTATCTCCCGGCGTACTCCCGTCGTAAAATTGTCACAGAAATTTAAGCGTTGTGCATAACCGAGGCGTGTCGCATATATTGTCGTTAACAAAAACTCACTAGTAAAGTGACTTTTAGTATGTTGCAGACCTAACTATAATGTGTCGCGATACGATTTTCGGAGAGAACCGGTATTTAGAGACAGAACCATACTTTTGTTATTTATAATGATATTGAGTTTTATTAGCGCTATAGATTACTTATGATAACAAGTACCAAATCTGTATACGGTCTTTCTCGTGACTTTGTACCCCGCCAGTTTATATACATTTGAATATCTCCTATTGAATAATCCTTTTAAGTGTGGGATTGCAGATCCTATTTGTGTTTGAGTTCATCTCAAGTCCTCTATTGCTTTCCAATCGCATTAACAGCATATTGTATTGTCTCTCATTATGTTATTTTTTCAATTTTGACGCGGAATCATTAACTGAATTTTTTGTTTAATATCTTGGCATTATTCTTAAAAAAGGCCAACAGTCTCAAAAGTTCATTTTCTTCAAAATTCTTTTATCTGACAGAATATTTTCCCAGAGCATGAATGGTAGATTTTTGTACACCAATTTCATTCATACAACACTTGAAGCGTGTGTGCTATGTGTATAAAGATGTTACATCGCGTTGATATGGCTATACACCAGGCGTACTCAAGTCGCAACAAAGTCCGACGTACGCCCGCGTTATACACTTCAAGTTTTAAACAGTCGTGCGTAAAATTCGCAGGCACAATATCAACTTAGCGTGCAGATCTCAAGTGATAGAAGCACGATTTTTATACCTCATGTCACTTTTCCGTACAAAACTTCCATTTGCCTGGGGTTGATAATTTTACTATTACTCTGTGACAATTTCGACTATCACATGCGCGGAAATTGGGTGCACGTACGGTTCGGTTCTTCGGGAAAGCTGGCGAAAATGAGTCTAAACCAAATATTGTAACAGAGTCGAGAAATTTTCGTACCTAAATGTTTCTATTAATTTAATTTAGAAAACGCACACCCACACTTTAGGGTTTTATTCTGAAATAAAGAAGATATAGACGTTTGAACTTCTGAATTTCTGTTTCACAAGCTAACGTCGATTTATGTAGAAAGCCGACACAAGCTTATACGAGGACTGTTCAAATATGAATGCAACGAAGCACATAAAAATGATTTCGTGATAGATTTCGATGAAAAATTTATTTTGTCCCCTCAAAGTATTGCCCTTTAACAGATATACAAACTTTCAGTCTTCTAATCCAATCATTGAATGCATTTTGGTAGTCTTTTCGAGGTATACTATGAAGGTACTGGAATATTGCAGAACCGAGGTGTTTGCGCTGTACAAATTTTGACCAGAAAGGTATTTTTCAGCCGCGGGAACAAAAAATGTCACACGAGGCAAGGCCAGGGGAATACGGGGGTGAGGGAGTTCAACAACCTTTTCCTGCTTCAGATAGTCTTGCACAATGAACGCCTTGTGCGATGACGCATTGTCATGTAGCAATCTGACATTGGCCAAACCAGTTGCGGGTCTTCGTTCTTTGAAATATTTCTTCAATTTTCGAAGAACTTTATTCTTGTAAAACTTCGCATTTACAGATTTGCCTTTAGGCACAGCAACCTGAATAGCAGGGCCCTGATTTGAAAAGAATATGGCATACATTACCTTCTTGACGCTCATGGTCCGCTTTGCAATGCATGGTCTTTTGCAATACTTTGTTGCCCATATTTTGTTCTGAATCTTTCGTTTTGGCTCAAAAAAGTGAACCCATGTCTCGTCACCTGTGACGACATTAGCGAAAGACTGTGCATTGTAATTTGGAAACTGTTTTAGCAACTTCTTGGCGCACTGAACGCGTGTCTTTTTCTGCTCATCTGTCAACAGCTGGGGAATCCATCTAGCACAAATCTTTCTCATTTTCAAATCCCGTTTCAGAATTGTATGAGCTGCTCCTAATGAGATGCCAACCATACTAGCTATTTGCCTAGTGGTGTATCGTGTATCGGTAGCAACTATTTCTTTCTCTCTAGCAACCATCTTGGCAGATGTTGCTCTTTTCGGCCGACGATCATGTGGTGCATCTTCTGTTGAGCTTAGCCCACAGCTGAATTTCGTACACCAACGAACAACTGTCGGAAAATACATTTCATTATGCCCATAAACCGAACATATTTCATCAAAAATGTCTTTGCCCCATATACCAAGAATACAACGATTCTTAATATAGGACCGTATTTCAAAAGCGTACTCTGACCTTCTTCCAACCATGTTTTGTATTAGTATACAAGAGTAGACAGGGTTTATCGAACGATATACATGACTAAAGTGCACGGATTTTAACAGGTTTGGTATCAATGTATAGGTAAAATGTTTTTCTACGCTGTGATATTTATTTCCAGGTGATTTTCGCATTAGTGCATGAGAAAACGTTCTACTTGCATTCATATTTGAACAGTCCTCGTAATTTGAAACGTCAGGGCGTCAAAAGTCGCTTGTGAACTGTCCTTTATTTCTCATTAAAGTCCCTTACCTTAATTACGTACTTGTATAAGTTGTGTTCGGTATAATAAAATAAATATTACATTCCTCAATATTACATTCATGAGAGGGTGATAGTATAAATTATTACCCAACCTACTATATAAGAAGTTATTAAGCATTTTCGACTATCTAACACCTTTTCGCATGAAATCGGATTGAACCGGTTTTCAGAGAACTATCACACGGAGCACTGAACTATTGCCCGGTGCAGATAGTTTTAACTATCTCATGGTCACGTGATCACCTAGGAACTTGACAAGTAGTAATTGCTTATTGTGATCAAAATAACTCTTTATACGAGTTGGGTAATAAAACAACTATTTCATACCTCCAAGGGCGACAGTCAAAACTATCAGCCCCTCGGTGCTGTGGAGCACCTCGGGGCTGATAGTTTTGACTGTCGCCCAAAAAGGTATGAAATAGTTGTATACTGTCACCATCGGTGACATTTTTCATTATCACCCTTTCAGGAATGTAATATTTATATATTATTCCTCGTATTTTAACCTAGATTTCTAATCATTTAATTCATGACTACATTATAAAACATTTCTCACACGAATGATATCCATGTCATGCCAACACCAACAAATCAACAACTATGTTGCAATTTTCATTATGTCACCTAACTAAGCTCGAGGTTTCAGAGGGTCACAACTTCTTGGCATTACGTATGAGGCAACGTTGTCAAATGAAAACTTAAATGGATACATTACGAAAACACGCCTATACAAATACATTGCCACCTTTAGCGCCGAAAAAATGAAAATTTAATGATGAAAAATTGTGATATTTTTCTTATTTCTGCTCAAAATATAGATTGTTGGCACTCGTTAGAACCGCCTCGATGGTTCTAACGAGTACCCACAATCTATATTTTAGAGCAGAAATAAGAAAAAAAGGTATAACCCCGGCAACAGTTTTACTACATGAAAGTGGGGTTCACGGGGGGGGGGGTCAAAATTATATAGGCGTGTTTTCGTGAAGAAATATCTTACTGCTCGTGGGAGAGAAAAAAAAAGCAAAGTTAATCTTGGCGATTCAACTCATTTTATACTTACCAACATAGTCTGTGCATAGAAGTCAGATTTTTTGAAATGTACAGCCTTGAAATCTCCTTTAAACATACTCTTTAAAATGAGTCGGTAGTTCGTGAGGATTTGAACTGCTGACCATACGGTAAACAGGAGACAGACAATGAAGGAGAATACAACAGAGCCTGTAAAAACGAAAAGACGCCTATACAAAAACATTGTGAATTTTACCGCCTAAAAAACGAAACATTGTGATGAAAAATTGTGATAATTTTCTTATTGCTGCTCAAAATATAGATTGTGGGTACCTCGAGATGTTTCTAACGAGTACCCACAATCTATATTTTAGAGCATAAATAAGAAAAATAAGGTTTACCCCTGTAAACTCTATTTTTACTATATAAAAGTGGGGTTACAGGGGTTGCTGTCAGTATTATATAGGCTTGTTTGTTTACTTGTGTTCACGGAGATGTTGCACTGATGAGTTAGGAGGCCTTCATGCGGACTGAACAAATTATTTGTCTAAATCGCGACGGAAGTAAGGGCGAGGATTGTGGCCACGTAAAATCGATTTAGCCCCCCAGTGGAATTCGTTTCCACTGACCGTTCCAAGGCGGTTCTTCTGTCGCGGTTTATTTTTGTTATGGTTTGTCTTTGGGTATTTGTGATGCTTATATTATTTTATTTTGGATAGCCTATTGGCCTTTTTGTGAGAAAGTAACTTCTTTTGGCCTTTCGCTATTGATGTTTCCATTAGGTCTGTTGTTTCATGTTTGTGCTTCTTTCCCTTTGGTGTCTCTGATCTAGGGTCTAGTTATTTCATATTTGTGTTTCTTTCACTTTGGTGCTCTGATGGGAGCTGTGGGTTGATTGTATCGATTCCTGATCATTGCTGTCACTTCTATTTTGATTTCATGATGACATCACGTTAATTTCACTCCTCAGCATGCCACATAATAGAAAGAAATCTGTTTTACAGAAGTTTACACTATTTTTCCATTTCTGTTTCAAGACATAGGTCGTAGGTTCCCATTACAACCGCCCTAGTGAGGTCGTTCAAATAAGCATCCACAACCTATGTTTGGAGTATAAATTAGAAAAAAATGTAACAAATTTCCACCAGAGAAATAATCATTTTGAAGATATGAAAGTATACACAATGTCAAACGAACGTGTTCTCGTAATTGATAAACAGTAGTACATTAATTCTTGGAAAATATAAGTAAAGGCAATGATCAGGAATCGATACAATTAACCCACAGCTCTCGTCATAGCAACAAATGGAAAGAAACACAAATGTGAAATAACTAGAGACCCTAATGAAACACCAATTATAGCGAAAACCCAAAAGGATAGTATCTTTCCCACAAAATGGCAAGTTGGCTATCAAAAAAATATATATATATGAGCAATACACACACACTCACTGACAAACCATAACAAAAATAATCCGCGACAGAAGAACCGCATTGGAACGGTCAGTGAAACGAATTCCACTAGGGAGAGGGAGCTTAAATCGATCCCACGTGGCCACAATTATTGCCCTTACTTCCTTCGCGATTTAGACAAATAATTTGTTCAGTCCGCATGAAGGCCTCCTAACTCATCAGTGCAACATCTCCGTAAAGACAAAAATCAAACAACCACAGAGATGAAACAATCGTGAGGACTCAACAGCAAAATACTGAAATGCTGGAGCAAACCAAAACCATCAGTAAGACTCCGATAGGCCCAACCAGAGACATGGCATCAGGCATCAACCAACATGACATAAAATAAGATTCTCTCTAATTCTCAGTAAGCCTTTACGCTGGAACCGTCACAGAATCTCAGGCCTGGCCCGTCGTGAAATTAAAGAGGGAAGCAAAGTTGTCAGCCGTGACTGGATTAACTACCATGCATGCAGTCTGCCGTATAACGTTTAAGTTGTACCCAATCTTTTTACATCGAAGAATGATTTTACGAAATTGGGTGCTGAAGTCGTTGCAATTATATATTTTTCCAAATTTATATACTAAGTCACCATAAAATTTGGGTTCCAATAGTTCTTGTCGCAGAAGAGATTTAAGTCCCACATAGAATTTTGAAATTAAATCCGAATGGCGTCTATAAAATTTAAAAAGAAAACTTTGGGTAGATTATGATTCCGATAACCTGATTAAGAAGTTTAGCAGTTAATAATTATTACGAATGCTTAAGTCAGTAACATGACTTGACACTCTGGCAAATCGAATTAATTGAGGAACATTACCATACATGAAAGGAAAATTTACAATCTCAAAATCAAAATCATCGCGATTATCATAAAATTTGCAGGAAACAAACCAAACCGCAGCAGAAAGGTCTTAGTCCAAAAACGGGCCTCGGTATCAGAAGAATGTGTTGTATTTCAGTGAAGTTATGGGGGTAAATATGACTTATCAAACTATCGAAATAGGTATTGTCAATATTTAGTAAAGCATCCAAATATCATGAAGTCGAGCTAAAGGCTCAGAAAAATATATACTTGCAATGACTTCAGAACCCAATTTCGTAAAGTCACTCTACGATATAAAAAGATTGGTTGCAACATAAATAGTATACGACTGACTAAATGCATGGTAGTTAACTTTGATTCCCTCTTTAATTGCACGCCGGTGGGTCAGGCCTCAGGTTCTATGACGGCGTTTGTTTGTTTGATTTGAGGTTTAACGTCCCCGTCGACACTGTAAAGGTCATTTTGGAGATGTTGCTTCCAATTGTGTGGGACTTTTACCCGACATTGAGAAGAAATGACATCTCAAGCCCTACCGCCCAATGAAACCAATAGCGTTTATAAGAATAGAAGGGCCGACTCGCACCACTTTGCCTGGGCAGGCCTCGATCCTCTAAGATGCGTAAAGGCTTACTGAGAATTAGACAATTTAATTTTATGCAATGTTAGTTGGTGCCTGATGCTCTGTCTCTGGCTGGACCCATCGAAATCTAATTGCTGGGTTTCCTTAATTCCAGCCTATCATTGATTTCTTGCTGTTGAGTCCTCACCGTTGTTTCATCCCTGTTGTTGTTTGTTTTTGGTGTTCTCGGTGATCTTGCACTGATGAGTTAGGATGCCTTCATTCGGACTGAACAAATTATTTGTCTAAATCGCGACGGTATAAGGGCGAGGATTGCGGCCGCGTAAAATCGATTTAAGCACCCAGTGGAATTCGTTTCTCTGACCGTTCCCAGGAGGTTCTTCTGTCGCGGTCTTATTTTTGGTATGGTTTGTCTTTGAGTGTGCGTATCGCTTGTATTTTTCTGTTTTTGATAGCCAATTGGCCATTTTGTTGGAAAGTAACTGTCCTTTTGGATTTCCGCTATTGATGTTTCCATTAGGGTCTAGTTATTTGATGTTTGTGTTTCTTTCCAAGTAGTGTTTTGATGGGAGCTGTTGGCTAATTGTATCGATTCCTGATCATTGCCTTAATTTTTTTTGCAATGATTCAGATTGGTTTTCAACGGAAAGGAACATCATAAAGTCTTTTCATAACAAAACAAGAACACGTCAGCCACAATGGATGCGCAATTCGTACCCAACGGAATACCCCCAATTTGTCTCAATAATTTAGTACGACGTCGTATGTAAATATTACCAAGTAGATAGGTGAGGGCTTCACACACTTTCTGAAATGACCATACTTTTGTTTGTTTGTTTGTTTGATTTGAGGTTTAACGTCCCCGTCAACACTGTAAAGGTCATTTTGGAGACGTTGCTTCCAATTTTGTGGGACTTTTACCCGACATTGAGATGAAATGACATCTCAAGCCCTGTCGCCCAATGAAACCAATAGGGTTTATTAGCATGGACGGTCCGCCTCGCACCGCCGTTCCTGGACAGGCTTAGATCCTCGGAGCGGTTTACCAGTACTAGTGTGCGGGCCGGATTCAGCTCTGCGTAGAAGCATCATGCAGCCCATATATTTCTTCAAGCCCCTATGGGCGGGGGCTTCGAAATGACCATACTGTTTCATTTTTATGCACTTCAGAAATGAAAAGGCATTCCTTACATTACATGCAAGATAGAGGGAATCTATCTTCTCTATGAAATTTCCGTTCAAATAAATCATTAAGTTTTACGTTTATAAGATTATCAGGAAGTGCAGTGTCGTGCGTGGAAAAATCCTACGTAGACAGACTTGAACGTTTGAAATTAAAGTTTAGTTAAAGTTACGATCTCGCCAACCACTGGCTACCGCCATTTCCTATGTATTATATAATGGCTCAATAGGTATTCTGAAACTACCGTCCCCAAAGTCAGGCTCTATAATGTAGCTTAGAGGTCAAGAATTAGGCCACACTTACTTAAAAAAAAAATACATTTTTTTCCAGAAGCTCATATCACAGCCACCATCTATTGTCACCCGTTCTTACTCTTCTTATTCAGAATACTGTAGTTTAAAAAACGAAAGCAACTATTCCCTTCTACCCATCCCTAGGGTCTGGCCCAAGGCTTCAGAAGCTCATATCACAGCCACCATCTATCATTAACCTTTCTTATTCAGACTATTTTAAATTAAAATCCTAAGCAACTATTCCCTTCTACCCATATCTGTGTTACTTAAGTACTTAATGGTTTTAACAGCACAATGTTTTTAATATAATATCAGTCAACAATCCTGTCATATTTTGAAAGTACAGTCGAACTTCGATGGGTCGAACTCGGTAGGCTCGAACACCACGTTTGGGTCGAACTGACTTTTCAGTCCCGGCAAAATCCCTATTCATTTTAACTAAATATACCACCCTTGGCTCGAACCACGATGGCTCGAACCCTCGAACTCTAAGCCTGGTCCCTAGAGTGCATTTTCTATGTAAAATCCCACCGATGGCTCGCACTAATTACCTTTTTAAAAATTCCAGTTTTATCGGTCAAGTCACGCAGTATCATAAGAAAGGTAACCTACGTGAAAGTGCGAAAGGTATACTATGTGGCTTAAATTATGACCGATAAATGTACCGGAAGTCACCAAAATCGCCGCAGCTATGATAAAAAATCATAGTACACAAAGATGGATCTTGCCGAGTTGGACTCCAATGGCTCGAACTACCGATGGCTCGAACTTTTTACGGCGGTCCCGGCGAGTTCGAGCCATCGAAGTTCGACTGTATTTGTTTGTTTGATTTAACGTTTAACGTCCCGTCAACACTGTATAGGTCATTTTGGCGACGTTGCTTCCGATTTTGTGGGACTTTTACCCGACATTGAGATGAAATAACATCCAAAGCCCCGTCGCCAAATAAAACCAATATGGTTTATAAGCATGGACGGGCCGGGTCGACTCGCACCGCTTTGCCTTGGCAGGCTTAGATCCACTAAGCAGTTTACCAGTACTCGTGTGCGGTCGGATTCTGCTCTGCGTGGAAGCATCATGCAGCCCATCTATTTCTTCAAGCCCCGATGGGCGGGGGCAAATATTTGGAAAGTAATCATTTAAAAGGGTAAACTTCCCCAAGGCCAGGACTAGAGGTGGTTCTTAGGGTTCAAAATTAGCTCATATTCTTATTAAGCATTTTTTAAAAAAACAGGGGTCTAAAGTTTCATATCCCAGATTCCACTGACAAGAACCCTTTGTTGTTGGAATATGATCATAAAATCATATACATTCGAATATGATCATAAAATCATATACATTCGAATATTACCATGAAATCATATACATTCTTCATGAAAGAGCTGTTTTAAAAACCTTTCATGTGTTAATATGTACACATATGTAGACAGCGATCCATGCTGTCCTGCAACAGCTTTTGTAGTTTTTGCTGGAATGTGACCTTTCAGGAGCATTTACGTTTGAATGCAGACAGAGGGTGGAGCTTTAATGACGTTTATAAACAAAAGAGTCATACATGTAAGTCCAATAGAGCTAACAGAAACGGAGTAGTGAAGTTGTCACAAACTGTATATTGTTACAATAACAAGCCAACGATCATTAACCCTTGTCCTGCTGTGCCTGGATATGCCTTATCTTTCAGACAATGTAGACACAGATCAGATGGTTTTTAAGCAGAAATAAGAAAAAATGTATACCCCTCTAAACCCCAGTTTTTTTTCTATATAACGGGTCAAAATTAAGTAGGGTTGTTTCCGTGATATAAAATAAAAAGGCTGTCTGGGCTATTTTGTTCATTGTGCATGTATTGTTTACACCAATATTGTTTTGTTTCTTTTCTATTGGAGTTTAACGGTCCAGTCAACACTATCTTAGGTCATTCTTTAGCAGGTCGATTTACCTATCCACACTTTTCTTGGGCAGGCTTATTCGAAAGCGGTTAACCAGTACAGTGCACATTCCTTCCCTGAAACTGACAACTGCCCATCTTGATTCCACCAATTTGCACTTCATGCAAAATGTAAAGACACTGATTTATGAAAAGAAACAGGTTTTTTTATTCTCCTGTAAAGTTTCAAAAGAGTTATCACAGTTTTGCGGGAAGCCCTCGATCTACTGAAAAAAGTCTCAGAATTTAATCGTTAAAACTTAAACAGTTTCAGAGCTCAAATTATTATAATTCTAATCACATTTACAGCCCCTTCAAAAATACACCGGTCATAAGAAAATCTTACTACCTATCAGCATTTCTTCAATCATAAATGTAATGCAAGTACGTCATTTTACAACCTGTCAACATTATTTGGATCATTAAGATCACAAGCCTATGTGAATATGCTACACAAGCCCACCCCCGCCCAGTGTGGCTTTGGGAAATGGATTTAGCTGCATGGCGATTCCGTGCAGAGCTAAAACCGACTGACCTTCAGTACTGGTAAACTGCTTAAGGCTAAGCCTGTCCAGGGAAAAGGGATGCGAGTTTGACTGCTCCTTAAACCAAAGCGGTTTTTATAGGCAGAAGGTCTTGAGATCTCTTAATCTCAATGTCGGGTAAATGTCCCATAAAGTCGGAAGCAACGTCTCCAGAATGATCTAAATAGTGTGACGTGAACTCAGACAAATACAATCTCACTGGAAGCATCCACGGTGGCGTGGTTAAGCTACTCGCCTTTTGTACAAGGGGTCAAGGTTTCGATTTTGAGCTTCTTCGAGTCATTATATCGAGGTCTGGCCCCATTTGACCTTAATTGTCGTTCAAACGTAAAACACACACCCGCATATACGTACGCACGAACAGACACACACATTCTTTACCCATAAATACTTTGAGGAATAAACTGGCTTCGAATAGGTCGTCGCTCTC
The DNA here is from genome assembly GCA_963580285.1 of Lucinisca nassula. Classification (NCBI taxonomy): domain Eukaryota; kingdom Metazoa; phylum Mollusca; class Bivalvia; order Lucinida; family Lucinidae; genus Lucinisca; species Lucinisca nassula. The sequence continues at coordinate 107,746,117 of OY757017.1, read as the reverse complement.
GCTATGATCTGTTGAGTTAGAGGTGCGGCTCTGTGAATTTGATAGGTCTTGCAGTGCCTTATGTATCAGGTTTACTAAGAGAATTACAATTATACTGAACTGAAATGTAAAATATAAATAAAATGTTTTTATAAAAATGCAACTAAAACTACACTTTACGCCGAGAAACATTTGAGCAGATTTTGCAGATGCAAAAGCTGCTCACATTTTTTTCAGCAAACATTCGACTGTATTAGGTATTGTTCTTACTAGAACACTAACAATTTGACCATTAACGGGCTCGATAACCTAACGGTGCTTTGCACAACTGGACCCTAGAAGTTCCGGAAGGGGCATCCAAAACGTGATGTATATCAATGACTAACGTGAATGTCTGACCATAACCATTGTCATTTCATTTTTTTTTCTTTTCTTTCTTTCTTTTTTTTTTTTTTTTTTTTTTATTTTGAATACAATATAAAGTCAAATCTCGGCCTGTGCGGTTCTGAAGTATTCTATTAATGTTATAGATGTGACATGAATTGACGAGATCTGAAAAGTAATTAAAAAGTTACAATACTCAAATTACAACTATAGTTAAGAGTATCTCGTCTGAGAGGCGTTTTCAAATATAATTCAACACCCTCGACGCTTCGTGTCTCGTGTATATTTCAATTACAATAACACATCCGTTTGACATGGTTTCATATCTCTATAAAGCCATTCATTTTCCTGAAGAAAATGCGTGATATTATTCCTATTTATACCCACAATCCTTGTATTGGAGCAGAATTAAGTCACGTAAGAAATACCTCTGTGTGTAACCCGGTTTACCCATATAAAGTGGGGTTACAGGGGTGTTCATTTCACGGACAAGTTTACCTGATATCGACGAGATCATCACGTGAACAAGTCCGTGAAATGAAGAACCCCCAAATTTACGGGGGTATACATTTTTTTATTTCTGCTCCAAAACATAGGTTGTGGGTACTCGTTAGAACCGCCTCAATGAGGCGGTTCTAACGAGCACCCACAACATATGTTTTGAGTATTTATGAGAAAAATATCACGGATTTTCATCAGAAAAGTAGCCATTTAGGAAATGTAAAAAATGCACTATGTCGCACGGGTGAGTTATCATAATGTACAACGTGTTAGATCAGAGGTCATGTGTTCAAATCATCGTTAGCTTAACGAGCTCGTTATTGGCCATATCTTTTGGTATTTTTGTTAAAAACAATGTGAGCAGCTTTTGCCGATGTATTTTTGCTGAAAACAATGTGCAGATGCAAAAGCTGCTCACATTTTTTCAGCAAACATATAAGCGTATTTGCCATAATAAATGATCAAAATTTTAACGATACGTTAACTAACGACGTCGTTAGTTTTGAACAATTGGGCCCTGGTTACTGCATTTACAAGAGATTTACTGTGATCCAATCAATTTGCTTACTAGTCAATTCATGCGTTTATGCAGACACTGCTTGATTATGTGCCAATGCTTGAAACTAAGATGCATTTTCAGGCATTTCTTGAAGATTACCATATAATCTTAGAAAATGGGGCAGAAACAAATTCTTAGATTTTTTTCAATATATTCATGACAACACCATTTTATATTTACTGGTATATTAACTGGTATACACACCAGAATATTCCAATTTGTACAGAACATATAGCCAAAACTTACGTTTACATTCATCAAGGGCAGATAACTCGAGATAAGAAATGATGAGTGTAGTGTCCATGGATACAGTATGTAACTATAGTACAATAAATTTTCTATATTAGCAACATCTTGAGGGCCGTTAATAAATGGGCCTCGTCAAGCGATTTTTGGTACTTATCGCCTATGCGAGCAGTGAAGGTTCAGGCGAGCCTGCGCATCCGCGCAGTCTCGCCAGAACCTTCGCTGCTCGCTCATACAAGCAGTGAATCAAGAGGAACCTTCAGACAGAAAGCCATAACCCTAGTCCCTCTGAATGGCTGTGCATGCGCGGTTAAAATTTGTCATGACGGAATGCTCGAAGACACAAATTCGCTTGGCGGGGCTCAAACGGTCTATTGAAGTGTCCCAAACGCGGTCTCTGACCAGAGGCCACTGTATGCAGAAACACAAAGAAAGAATAACTAGAAGCTACTAAATAAGGTTTTTAGAGCAGAATTAGACTTAAGCTAGGTAGTCTTAATAGCGGAATTGCGATGTATTCAGTACATCTGTTAAGTTTCATAAAACTGTTCTTTATAAAGTACAGAAAGAAACCAAACGTTTCCAGAAAAATCAGATAGATCAGGAGTGGAACGGCAAGGGTAGCAGTTCGCATACAATATGCTATTTTCAACTTTCATCAATTCATAGTAAATAAGATAAAGGCCAAGCATCTTTTTTTTACACATTATCAAATTATATATCAAGGGCAGACGGTGCAAGAAAATTAAGAGTCAAATGTAGTGTTCTGTCGCCACCATATGCTTCACTTAATGCATATTTTAACAAGATACTCCGTATAGTAAAGAAATACAAATAAAATGTACAACAATCAAAGATAACTCAAGAACTAGAATGACCAATATGTTCCTCGGCAACAATATGCTACCATCAGTCGTAAAATGTCATCTATATATTCCATGAAGCAAAGAAAAAATAAAACATTTATCGGGAATTGAAAAGAGATGATCTTTATGATTTACTTGCAGCTTCCGTTCCAATCCTTACACTGTTTTATAGTCTTTTCTGTGGATAATTTGTCATAAATTGTATAAATTCTTATGTTCAAACCAATTGAATAGTGCCAATTTTCTCTCAAAAGATAGCGGGTTTGCCCACAACAAGTCTCAAACCACACATCCACGATACAAACTTGCACGAAGAAATTTGTAAACTACATACGGATGGATGAACAAGCATAATACCACATACTATGGCGGCGAATTGGCGATAATTACAAATACCTGTAGACATTTGACAACTAACCTGATAGATACAGATGATAGCAACTACAAAAATGGCGATGATCTTGGGAGAATATTTAAATGTCGGGTCGTTCTTGTAAACCATACTTTTAATGCGTTTCCTGTAAAGCCAAATTGAATATGTATAGTATATATGAGACAGATGCGTGCTGCAAAATCAGTGCGAATCAATTCGTTGGTGCTGATTGTGGGAGGAGGGTTCAGCAGATGAAAACAGGATCAGCCATTTTATGCAAATTTCGAGTCTTCTTTTCTTGAAAATATAAGAAAAATATCAACAATTCGTAGTCTGCTGAATTAGCCGAGTAAGTAGTAAAAGTTTATCAGGAACAAATTGTCTTGTTTGCTGAATCATGTAGCTTGGTGCAAGGTTTTGCATTTACTTGCGTTTATTGTTTCCAATTTTTGGTCTAAGCTTGCCTAGGCAAAGTGGTGCGAGTCCATGCTTATAAACCCTATTGGTTTCATTGGGGACAGGGAGTGAGGTATCATTTCATCTCAGTCTCGGGTAAAAGCCCCACAAACTTGGAAGCAACGTCTCCTAAAGGACTTAAGTAGTGTTGATGGGGACGTTAAATCACAAATCAAAACAAATCAATTAATTGTTTGCATTTTGCAAAATTATATGCGATAAAGTTATGGCATGAAAGTAACACCGCTTTTGACGCAATTCGAATGATAAATGCTGGTAAATTTTTCTGAGGCGACAGCATAGTCACTTATTTATTGAAGCCTTGCTAGCTATAGTATAGCTGAAAAGAGGCATCAGCGAACCTCTGAGACAAGAAAACCAAATACGTTCCCAAAAGGTGGTACAGTTTTTGAGTTGAACTGAGATGGAATAAGTTTTTCAAAGGAAAAGTATATGTTTCATCTCTTACCAGACTGCTTTTTTCCTGCTCTGAAACAAAACGCTTTCGAGATTCTGGACAACTGTATGCTCATCGCAAGATGTGTAAGGGGCTGTATATAACAAGTCTTTGACATATGTTGTATTGTATGGTTCTGACAGTCTTCTGTCTTCCTAGAATAAAAAGCAGATAATGTATCATTGTGCACAGAATTTTTGTAATATCAGCCGTATGTGTTCGAACCAGCAAAAGACGTTTGAGTTGGATGTCTTACATCCAGGTGCAGTCTGATTGTTATTCTTCCAATGTATCCTATTCTATATTTACTTTGTTACAAAACTCTGACAACAGCCAGACTGAGAATTAGAGAGAATTTAGTATTGTGTGATGTTGGTTGATGCCTGATGCTCTGTCCGTGGTTAGGCCCATCGGAGTCTAACTGTTGGTTTTATTTTGCGCCAGCATTTAAGTGGATTCTTGCTGTCGAGTCCTCACCGTTGTTCATTATCTGTGGCTGTTTTATTTTTGTGTTCACGGAGATGTTGCACTTTGGAGACCTTCATGCGGACAGAACAAATCATTTGTTTAAATCGCGACAGAATTCTGGTTTCGGTAGACCGTTTTGCAGAAGATATTTAAGTCCAACATTCGGAATGCCGTCTATAAAATTTAGAAAACGCTTTACGTAGTTTATGATACCGATAACCTGTATAGAAACCTTATTTCTATGATTTCTGCTCTAAAATATTGTGTGCACTCGTTAGAGCAGCCTCGGTGAGCAGAAATAAGAATGCTATCTTAAAATTTTCGTTTTTTCGGCGGCAAAGTTTACAATGTATTTGTGTGTGTGTGTGTGTGTGTGTGTGTGTGTGTGTGTGTGTGTGTGTGTGTGTGTGTGAGTGTGTGTGTGAATTCGGGTTTAACGTCGCTTTCAACAATTTTTCAGTCATATCACGACGGTGTCTGGTTGCGACAGGGAGCTCAATGCTCACTTTTATAGTGCTGCCTCACTGAAGTATCATGTCCCAGACACATTACATGATACAACACCCAGTCACATTATCCTGACACTGGATCGACCAGTCCTAGCTCTTCCCCGTAAATCTGAGTGCCAAGCGAAGAGCAGCTAGTACCATTTTTAACGACTTTGGTATGTCGCGGCCCGGGATCGAACCCGTGCCCTCCCGTTCCCCGGAGCGGACACTCTACCAACTGAGCTATCGGGGCCGGTACAATGTATTTGTATAGGCGTCTTTTCGTAATGAATTCCTGAGTGTGAGGTGTTTCATGTAAACATCCGCGCAGTCTGACCAGAGTCTTCGTTGGCGCTCGAAGGATAGCTTAGGGTTCAATGCTCCTTCATGCAGCAAGAGAAGTCTCTGGTTAGACTATATGGATGAGCAGGCTGATTTGAGTCTTGGATGGGCGCACATGTCATATTGTAGGTTTTGCCGTGCGCTGGCTCAATTTCATTCTTACATAGTACACCTGCATCTTAAGACTAGAACTTGTGATTTGATCTTGACAATCGTCGACAAACCGTGACTTTCTACTCATCACTTCACGGCTAAGCTTAAATATTTCTCAAACACATTACTTCTTCCAGAATCTGTCGACTCTTAATGGTTCGGTAGGTATGCTGACAGAATTTCCAGGTGAACCGGAGAATAAGAAAACTCAAACAGACAAGAACGGGAACTTGAGTGGCTATAGTTTGTCCCTGGAGAGTCTGGAAGAGAAATAAAAACATCCATTCCGAAAACAGCCCTATACAAATACATTGCCAATTTTTTGGCCAAACATTAGAAATTTTAAGAGGAAAAATTGTGATATTTTTCTTATTTCTGCTCAAAACATAGATTGCGGGGACTCGATAGAAATAAGAAATAAGGAAAATAATGTATACCCCCTTGAACCCCACTTTTACTATATAAAAGTGGGGTATGAGGAAGTCATCATCATATAGGCGTGTTCTCGTGATGATAAAGAAATTTAAGTCTGAAATATTCCATAAAATGGATATCCTCTGAAAGCAAGAATTGTGTAAAAAAAATCAACGTTGTACACTATACAATGCTTTCTGAGCCAGTCTGGTTAGCTTTGGTCAATTAAGCCTCCTAAGTGACTCTCTAACACAACGGAATCAATGATCTAAAAGTATAATCTACACTTAGATAAAGGGAAGGGAGACTTTAAACGGTCGTTGCACATTTCCTAAAAAAAAATCATATTTTTGAATTCCTGCATCGTTTCCTATAAACTGAGCACTTCTGAAAATGAATTTTGGATTGAGAAGAAGGTATCGAATCCCATTGCTTTGCGGTATTTTTATTATTTAACTGTAAATATTGTAGGAGGAAAGTGCAATAACAGTCAAGGAACACTAGCTTCGGTTTAAACAGTATTTATTTCAAACATTTACGTGCAAAATATAAAGTATATACAATATCAGAGAATTCAGGATCTGACAGTAAGCATAAATGCTTGTCTAGAAGCCATCTCCTGAAACACTAGCTTTCAACATTCATATTTCATAAAAGGCTAATTATGCTGAAAGCATATCAGTGCAACAACACTAAAATATTTCCATAGAACAAAAGAATCAAAGCATTTACAGCACTGGTGGGTCGATTGTCTCTGCGCTTTTTAAGCAAACATTGTAGAACCTGAACAGGCGTTTGTTCAGGGTCTACACCGTTTGCCAAGCCCAACCCATGATTCTGGTCCAGATTCTATACATAACCCTCTTACACAAGACTCTAGTCTCAGAGCGGCTATTCTGTAAATAACCGTTACCCAGATTTCCGACAAGTCAGTTGTAGCCCCGTGGACTATAGCATTGAGGAGCTTTTATGCTTTATATCTTTGGGTTGAATGGCAAACAATAGGCAAAAAAAAAGACTTATCATGGGTAATAGCGTTAGTTTATTCAGTTAATTTGTAGTATATCTACTGAGATAAACAAAACGCTGTCAATAAAAAGTTGTTTAGTTTGTGCTAAATTGAAGCTTGACCTAAAATGCAACAAGGCAAATGAACCCCGAGGGGTTCATGTGACCAGATGCGTTTATAGTACAATGCATATGGACAAAGTTAAAGTCATTCCTATCTTTAAATTCGACAAACTTTTACGAATTATCTTGTATAAGATTTTATACTGATGCAGGATTAAAACGAATTAACGCCCCATCGGGGCTTGAAGAAATATACGGGCTGCATGATGCTTCCACGCAGAGCTGACACCGACTCGCACACGAGTACTGGTAAACCGCTTAGAGGATCTAAGCCTGCCCAGGCAAAGCGCTGCGAGTCGGCCCGTCCATGCTTATAAACCCTATTGGTTTCATTGGGCGACAGTGTTTGAGATGTCATTTCATCTCAGTGCATGGACAGTCCGACTCCTGCGCACCGCTTTGCCTGGGCAGGCTTAGATCCTCTGAGTGGTTTACCTGTACTCGTGTGCGGGTCGGATACAACTCTGCATGGAAGCATCATGCAGCCGTTTGTTTTACAGATCTTTAGTGAACATGTTATCTCCTACATTGACTAAAGACGTTTGAAAAAAGGGACTATAAATAAATTATTTGAATCGTTTAGTTGCAGGACTTATTACCTCACCCGCTGTCCCGGCACAATCTATGACTGTCCTGAGATTCAACACAAATCTGAAACAATAAACAAAACAAAATAGAAAGGATAAGTTACTCACGGTAAAGACACGAAAACAAGTCCCGAAGTTATAAAACAATTTTTATATGTCTCTTCAGTTTACTCCAAAACTGTTTTTGGGGTGGTTGGGTGAGGCAAAGGTGTTATGTATCTTGTGTCACTGGGTTGGTCAATGCAGTTGGGCAAGCCTGCTGTCCTTGCAGCAGATAATCAATACAAAACAATCAACCAATCAATCAAATATGTTACTGAAGGCATATTGTGGATTATGTAGGGATATCTTAAATGTATGCGATGCTTACTCATTAGAATCGTCTCGGTGAGGTAAAGTAGAAGTAAAACAAAGATCAGGAATCGATTACTTTCCCACAAAATGGCCAAATGGCCATTCAAACTAAAAAGACACAAGTGATACACACAGTAAGTAACAAACAACAACATAAACCGCCACAGATGAACCGCCTTGGAACGGTCAGTGGTAGGAATTCCACTGGGGGGCTTAAATCGATTTTACATGACCATAATCCTCGCCCTTACCTCTGTCTTGGTATACACTAATTTTGTTTAGTCCGCATTAAGCATGTGGGACAATTGTAATCCGCATATTACCTGTGTCCGATTTAAAGCGCGCGACAAAGTGTATAGAAATTAATAGGGCATGTGAATCTAAGACATGATTGAAAAAATACTAGGCTAGATAGCGAAAATGTGATTGAAAGTTATAAAAATTCAATCTTTTATCTTAATTTTGATTATAATTTTATATTTTTTAAATAAAATTTAAACTGGTCAATTTTGAAATGAAAATAGGACACTTCGTCTCGTGAACCTCTCGTTTACTTCAATAGAAAATTAGCAAAAACTCACGAGGGTGTCTGTTTTTATACTGTAATAATTAAATTATAAAATACGTTGTTAAAAATGTGACTTTAGATTCTTGAAGAAAAATGATTTTTCTTTCCAACAGTATTAAATAATTGAAGATCAAATAAAAACAAAGTTGGTCATTTTCAGGTTGTTTTCTTGCCATTTTCAGTACTTTTAGCCGTCTCTCCTCATTGTATCTATTTATATCTATCGGTTCTCATATTACGCGATCATCGGATTAAATCGGAAATTTCCGGGGTTTAGCTGGTTCAAGACAAATGTCAAAGTGAGCTGCTGAAAACATTTTTGTTAATGACATTTAATGCTGAAATAAATTTATTTTTATTTCGTCTTATTTATATATTTACTGTTTTTGATTTGCTTTGTTTTTCTTGTTTCATATATTTTTTCTGCATGTGACTGATGCGCAATTAACAAACACTTCATATTGTTTACAAAAGAAGTAGAAGAAAGAAAAAAAAATACATATTGATTTTTTTTGACTAGCGAAAATATATTGATTTCGGTGATTTTTTTTTTTTTTTTTTTATTTTTATTTTTCGGGTACTTCACACGCATGCTTAATTGGCAATTGTTGCTAATTACTGCCAATCATGCCGGTTGTGGGAATACTACTTAAAACCCTTAGGTACTTTTTCTGATCAGAGCCTACGTTGTGCGAAAGATCCAATGCTTCTTCATGCAGCAAGAGAAGTCTAGGATGCGCACGCTGATGTGATTCTTTGCTGGGCACACGTAAATTGTAGGGAGTGCAGTGCCCTGGTTCAAATATTATTTTCTGAGATAAATTGTATGTATTTACACATAGAAAAATAATCATCACGAAAACACGCCTATATAATTTTGAACCCTTGAACCCCACTTTTATATAATAAAACTGGGTTTTACAGAGGTAAACCTTGTTTCTTATTTCTACTCTGTATATAGATTGTGGGTACTCGTTACAAAGTCTATATTTTGAGCAACAGAAAATTTCAAAATTTTTCATCTTAAAATTTTCTCTTTTTCGGCAATAAAATTTACTGTGTAGTTGTTTTGTTTGTTTTGTTTTGTTTGATTTGAGGTGTAGTGTACAGGCATGTTTTGTAATGTGTTGTCAGGGTTGCAAATCAAAATATATTTTAATGCTAAACAGTATTCAACAAAGTTTCGATTAATAGGCATCAAATAATACATGCATAGAATTTAAGAGTTGACACGCGCTGTGTGTATATTCAAACTAATCGCTTTATGGCCCGTAAGCCTTAATTGTTGACATGATATCGACAAACTTATGTTAGGTAATCTTTAGACAAACGTTCTCTGTAGTTAATGGACTCGGTCCAGTTAACGCTTTCCCTTTCACTCCTAAGCTTCTGTTAATTAGAATTGAGCCACCCCCCCCCCCCAAAAAAAAAACAAAAAAAAAACGAAAGAAAGAAAAAGGGTTGAGCACAATTCAAGTCTTTCTATTATAACGAAATATATCCATATAACGCACAATGAACACTCTGATCAGATTGTGCAGATGCCAGGTTGGTCTGGAGTTTGTCATATAATCTTATTCGCTAGTCATCAAGTATCCTATTTTCTTCTCCAAGATATATCTCTTACAGCGGTCCTAACGAGTACCCACAATCGATGTTTTGGAGCAAGAATTAACACACTCGCGCGTCAACGTGCATTTTTTTCATATCTCCAAAATAGCTATTTTTTCTGATGAAAATCCGTGATAATTTTCTTATTTATACTGCAAACATAGGTTACGGGTGTTCGTTAGAACCGCTTCAATGAGCGCAAAATAGTGTATACCCCGTAAACCCAAGTTTTCCCCTGTACAAAGTGGGGTTTATGGGGTGTTCATTTCACGGACTTGTTAACCTAATGTATGTTTTTACTTTTTTTTTAGGTAAATACCAAAAATATAATTTCATCGATTGTATTGAAAACATAAAACTTTTCAATCGTGCAAAAAAAAAGAAGAAAGAAACTTTTCTAATGAGTGCGTTGAAAACGTCATAGTTTTCACGAGTGTTTCAGATATGCAAATATTTCACTGCTAATAGTGATTAACCCATTTCAGACTGGAAACCCCTAAATGGGTACCATGGCAAACAGTGCAGGCCCAGATCAGTCGGCCCAGATCAGTCAGCCTACACTGGTTTTACAAAAATTCAACCATTTTCCAAATAGGTTTTGAAGAAAATACAACCTGCCACCCCTAAATTTTGAAATGGACTCCTGCTATACGAGGAAGATTCCACTTGGTACAAAAAGGGTTAAGTGATGTTATGCCAGTATGGGTTCAACGGATTAAAAACCGATTAGTTGTCAAATGAAATGATTAAAAATGAAACAGTTTGCTTACTGTGTTCCCCTTTATTGCTTAACGAGGCCAACAGAGCTTTTGTTTGTATTGGAATTTAGCGGTCCAGTCAACACTATTTTAGGTCATTTTTGAGCCGGTCAGTTTACCTATCCACTCTTTTCCTGGACAGGCTTATACGTAAGCGGTTAACCAGTTCATTGCACATGCTTCCGCTCTCTGACGTGCGGCTTAAAATAGCCGTTTCCCATCACGTGAAGCAAGTCCTTGAAAAACCCCTCAAAAACACGCTCTGTATTAACAGGGGCATACATTATTTTGCTCTTTCTGGTCCAAGACATAGATTGTGGGTACTCGTTAGAGCAGTCTCAATGATGGGTTCATTGACAGGTGACAGGCACGTGGAAATCAGCAGTGCAAAGCTACTGTACTTAGTAGCGTTTGTCAATCCGTCTGAAAACTTTAACATTGAGTCAACTGCGTTCTACTTAACACACATTGATCATCAAGGCCAAGTTGTTCAAAGCAGCGTAAGTTAACCCTTTTTGTACCAAATGGAATCTTCCACCTTATATACAGCAGGACTCCCATTTCAAAATTTAGGGGTGTCAGGTTGTGTTTTCATCAAAATCTATTTGGAAAATGACTGAACTTTAAGCAAACAGTGCAGGCCCTGATCAGACGCCGCGTTCTGTGGCATCTGATCTGGGCCTGCACTGTTTGCCAAGGTACCCCTTTAGGTGTTTCTGGTATACTGAATGGGTTAATGAACTCGTTAATGGTCAAAACGTTAACTATTCAATAGGTACCTAATACTCTTGTATTTCTACTGGAAAATGTGAGGAGCTTTTTTTTTGCAAATTTGATGCAAACCCTATTCGCACTTTTTTTTTTTTTTTTGCTGTACAAAATGATAAAAAAATTAACGACTCGTTATCTAACGACTTCGCAAAAAAAAATAAATAAATAAATAAATAAATAAAATAAAATAAAATAAAATAAAATAAATAAATAAAAGTGGCATTAGGTTATTTTATAAATGCGGCATAAAACAAACACTTTCCCTTACAATACTATAATATTTGAAAAGCAATTTAATCCGTATTATATATGGACCAATAAATCATCATATTTAGTTAAAACAAATATGCCACTGTAATACCCTTAAGCAATTGTCTGAGACAAGGATTAACGGTCACAACCGATATTCATCGAAAACTTCCGACTATAGCCGAATTGCTTTCAAGCGTAATTCTGGAAGCTACCTGGAAAAACTGCCAGTACAGGTTCGTTCCCTTGATTTCCCTTGATTTCATATGGCCGAACTTTTCCCGTATGGCTTCCTAACTCATCAGTGTAACATCTCCGAGAACATACAAATCAAAAAACATAGGTCTTCAAACATAAGCAATACATGTATAAAAACAACGTAAAATAAAATCATAAACTATTTCAAACATATTTAATAATCTAGGCAAGTTTTATAAGGTCTCTCGAACAAGTTCCGATTAGCTAGCGTAAATGAGTCATTACAGTTTGAGTAAATGAATTCCATAGCTCCAGATAAGGCGTTTTTCATCCGAAGAAGTATTGATATTATTCTTATTTCTGCACGAAAACATATGTTGCTGGCACTCATTAGAAACGCATTGGTACAGAAATAAGAAAACGAGTATGCGGTTATCCCGTATTAACTGGGGCTATGGATTTCATTGAGAGCTTTGGGTAGAACAAAGACATTATACACACAACCGGTCCTCTGAATCAGCTCTATTTGTTGTTCAGAGAATCATGAAAGACAGATGTATTTCGTGCACACGCATCTATGTCAATATAACACTTACAGACACGTTGAGAATGCTGCGCCTATGATGCTGCCTACAAAAATCCACTTCGTGCTCAAACACGCAAACACGGGATAGTACAGCAACCCATAGACTGCTACTGTAGCCATCACATATAAGGCTGAAAATGGCAGATGAACAGAATTAATAGATGCTGAAGTTTAACCGAGACCAATATAATATATAGAGGATCATACATGAGTGCTCATGTATTATTGAATTTATTAAACGAGTTGAGGAAAGGGATAAAATGCGAGGCTTTGCAGAGCATTGTATCCCTTTTCCCCAACGAGTTTAATAAATTCAATAATGCACGAGCACGGATGCAAGATTCTTTTTATCATATGACATGATAAACGCATTTTATTCACGATTGTTTCACAAAAAATGTCAGTATCCGCCATAAGTAAACGCGACGTCATTAAGGACGTCGTGTATGTAACGTTACGGGGCGTATCTAACTAATTTGCATATTTAATCCACTAGTGGATTATCGAATTTATTACATGACGTTATAACATTCTAAGACGCGACGTCATATGATAAATTATCTATCTTCCTCGCAGATATTTGCTCGGTACGCAAGCAAACAGAACGTCATTTAAGTTGTCTCCTATGACACATAGTGTCGAATCAAAAGACTTGTATTTTCATGTTAGTGTTTCAAAAGGAATTGAAATATTCTTAACAAATCGATTTCTGAGCACCAGTTCAAACAAGGTCAACAGTTAACTACAAATGTATCGAAAATCCTCAACATCAAATTGTGTCAGAAGACCAAAAGTGAAAACAACGCAGCCAAAGTAGCAATCGGAAGTTTTCCTAAATCTACAGACTTCCCAGACAGCATGCAACATCATGGCGATTTTGCAATTCCGACCTGTTCATGTTGAAAACTGCTGCGTTATGGCCGCTTTGTTGTGTAATCACGAAACCACACTCAATGAGCATCCTCAATCTATACAAATAAGAAAAGATATGAAACAATATACTATTCCAGATGTATGAGTTAAAATGCTCACTTTTACTCCACGCAGGTATATTCTTCAAATTGGCGAAATTATCTGATGTGGTAAACAACTTGAAACAAACACTGGCCATACTCCCAAAGGCAGCAGCAAAGCTTATTCTGTCGTGGTTGTGATCTAAAAGATTGACTGGACTGAAAGTAATAATAAAATATTTGTATGAATGCACTGAAAATAATGAGGAACTATTTAAATCGCATAGATAAGACTCCACTGGTAAATATTAATACAATCTTGTGACTAGGCGTTGATACTTCTTTGTGTTGGACGACCCAGTCAACATTACTTAGATCATATCGTCCCGGTCAGTATTCCTAACCACACCCCCTGGGCATGCTTATAAATGCATAAGTAAACCAGTACATGTACATTCTTTCGCCCGAAACTTTCATCTGCCCTTATTGAATCAGCTGATAGGAGAAAAAGACCACAGACAAGACCTCTACGAGAAAATGTTGCCAATACCACCAGGTATCGAACCCGCAACCTCCTGATTACAAGTCTGACCGAAGACACGCATCAGACTGAGCAACCGAGTCCGGCTCTATTTGGTTTGATAGACTGGGCTCGATCGAAAGAAGTCATTGGTGAAAATACTGTTAAAACTTGTGTGATCAACACGTGATCGGCTGAATACATTATGATACACTATTCAGTGTGTGTGTGGGGGGGGGATTTGACCGCAATTTTACTTATGATACCACAACCACACTTACCAGAGTGTTGCTGGGGTGGTATTTAGTTTCTTTTAAAATGTAACCAATTTGGATTAGAATAGCACGTCCGTGTGGAACAGGCAACGCTTTTTATGGCTCAAAAAGGGCGTTATCCGGTTACTTCATCAGACTACAATACTATTTGTCGGTACATGTTAGAACCACCCAACATCTATATTTTAGCACAAATAAAGAAAACTAGAAATGTCGTTTATGAGACAATATGTCCCCAACCATATGTTTGCCCATCAATGCCGAAATGTTCAAAGGACCATCACTGTCAGAACAAGCTTTCATCCATTTTTTTTTTTCAGAATTTATTCAAACGTTAATCAGGTTCTCTTCTAACCACTACCACTACCTCCATCAACTTTCAAGGCTCTAACTTCAAAAGTTTGAGCTATTTTGCTGACAGGATTTCATCCATTTTTTTCAAAGGGCCATAAATCAGGAAAGGGGCATAATACTGACGAGAAAAAAGTACATGTCAGCTATTTTTTCATTTGAAATCCATATATGAAATTTCACAACCCAAGCATACATGGTTCTAAACTTTTTCTATGCAACACACAGCATACAATGTACAAATGCCAAAAGATACAAAGGGCAATAACGCATGAAAGAGTTTTCGGAATCTCTTCACGAGCTAATCAGGTCATCCATCTACTCGTCACTAACAATCCAATCATCAATTTTTTAAGGCTTTGGATTGAATAGTTATTAAGATATTTTGCTGACAAGATTTCCATCACGTAAAAAAGTCCGTGAAATGAAGGCCCTCCTAAACCCCACTTTCTATAGAGAAAACTGGGGTTAACGGGGGGATACATTATTTTTCTAATTTCTACTCCAATACATAGGTTGTGAGTACTCGTTAGAACCCCTCACTGAGGCGATTCTAACGAGCATCCTCAACCTATGTTTTGAGCATTTATTAGAAAAATATGAAGCATTTTCATAAGAAAAGCAGCCAGTTTGGAAATGTGAAAAATGCACTATGTCGCACGGGTGTTTCAATTTTTTTCGAAGGGCCATAACGCAGGAAAGGGGCATATGTCGCATCTTATGCAAGATTTCATACGTAGCTTATCATATTGCTCCGACGGAGTTGCATGATTTATCTATGCAACTCCGACCGGGCTGCATGATTTTCTGTATATAGCTCCGACGGAGCAGTCAGATCCTCGTGATAAAAGTCTTTCTTTATTTCCTCGTCATTAGCGGAGCTTGAATAGTATAAAGGTCGTCTGATTTAATTGTGAAATTATGTTTGAAAACTATGATGTATGACCAGAAAGAATAAAACTGTAGAAGGGATTAATGTTTGTTTCGATTAAATATTCAGTTGTCGTAGAAAAAAGCATAGGTGTATGCACAAGGTTTGAATCTCCAGGACAATTTTATTGTGCCGAACCCGTGAGAAGAACGACAAACACGATAAATAAAACTTTCTTTTGTTCTAATAATTTGTTTGTTTGTTTGATTTGAGGATTAACGTCCCCGTCAACACTTTAAAGGTCATTTTGGAGACGTTGCTTCCAATTTTGTGGGACTTTTACCCACCACTGAGATGAAATGACATCTCAAGCCCTGTCGCCAAATGAAACGAATAGGGTCTATTAGCATGGACAGTCCGCCTCGCACCGCGGTTCCTGGACAGGCTTAGCGGTTTACCAGTACTAGTGTGTGGGCCGGATTCAGCTCTGCATGGAAGCATCATGCAGCCCATATATTTCTTAAAGCCCCTATGGGCGGGGGCCGTTTGTTCTAATAAATCTGCCATATTTGAAGGCAGTTAGAACATGGTATGTTTACATGTTAAATAAAGGAACTACAAGTTGGACAAGATATTCTGGCAAGTAACAAAGACGATGGCGATGAAACAGAACTGACTCTATTAATCAATAAATGTGCAAAAAGGTTGCATATATATTGCAATAAGGCTGAAACTCAGACAGACAAACTAGCAGATAGTATATGTTATTCAGACGCAGAACTTATACAACAACGTTTTGTTGAAAATCATTTGAATCAGTCTGCGATAAAGCAGTTGAATGTACTCTCAATCGAAAACAGTTTAAAGAAGAAATAGCTTTCTTCAAAGTAAAAGACTTAGGAGCAAAGAAAAAGACTGGAATGGATCAAATTGTTGAGTTG
This sequence comes from Lucinisca nassula, assembly GCA_963580285.1. Lineage (NCBI taxonomy): Eukaryota > Metazoa > Mollusca > Bivalvia > Lucinida > Lucinidae > Lucinisca > Lucinisca nassula. The sequence goes on along the minus strand of OY757017.1, from coordinate 107,729,707 downwards.
CAAAGAAAAATTGAATGGCATAGAATTTGATCAATTAAACAAGAAACTTGAGTTTCTTCAGAAACAAGAGTAAATGAAAAAAAAAGAGTTAGCAACTACAGTTAAACTACCAAAATGGACATAGTGATATTTGCAGGTGATTAACTCAAATGGACGGAGTTTTGGGACTCGTTTCAGTGTGCAGACCAGAATAGCAAAAAAGTTGTCAAGTATTGAAAAGTTTAATTCTTTGAAAGGTAAAATCAGCGGAGAGGTACATACATCTATTTCGGCCCGCGATATTCTGAAAGATAGGTTTGGTGGTTCACAAGAAGTGATTGACCTTCAAAATGATAAATCTACCTCTAGCATCAGATAATGCATATAGACTCAGAGGCAAAAGTAACAAACAAATGCAGTCCGGTCGGAGAATGTCTCATGGGTCTAATACTGTGGTAAAATGAATATCTGGTGAGAATCAGTCTACAGGTTCAGCGGAGGCCCTTATGACAAATACGAAATTAATATCCCAAACAAGGTTCTTCGACCAATGCAGAGAGACATTGGAGTGATACATGTCCCAGGTATTGCACTATTGACGAAAGAAAGAAACAACTAAAAGGCAGCTGTTTCAAATTCTAAAAGGATGGCCATCTCTCCAAAGATTGCAAAAGGAATAAGATGTGCGTGTATTGTAAGGCAGCAACCATTCATCACAAGCGTTTGTGCTCAGAGAAATTTCAAACAAGAGCACCGCATGCGGGTGACAACGCTCGGCTGCAGCCCATTTCCATAAAGAATATAAATATGTTCAGTAATGACAGAGATATTACATAATGTCCAAGTTTTTGCACGACGACGACGCAGACGAAAATGTCCAAGTTTTTGCACGACGACGACGCCAGAGATATATCAAAACCTCGTCGTTTTCTTCGAAAACAGCCGGGCTAAAAATTCTAAGTCGAAAAAGGGGCATAACGGTGCCTAAATATGTTCAGTAATGACAGAGATATGACAAAATGTCCAAGTTTTTCAAACAATTTTTAAACAAAAATTCTAAATCGAAAAAGGGGCATAACTGTGCCAAACTTATTTTGAGGGTTACCTCACCTATTGGTATGAGTTCCCCTTTTCATAATGAACAACTAATCCGAGTTTCAAGTAAATATGTTCCGTAATGACAGAGATATTACAAAATGTCCAAGTTTTTGCACGACGACGACGCCAGAGCTATGCCAATACCTCGTCGTTTTCTTCGAAAACAGTCGAGCTTATAAAACTAGTACTCATTTATCTGAAGAAATCAATGCCTTTGAGGAAAATGATATGTGCCCAGAAGAAAACGTGCTCGTGTCATCGGACGAAATGTTCTTCATGCAGACGGCAAAAGAAAAAATAATCAATCTAAACCAGTCCAAATGTGAACAAGTGGGAATCCTGCTTGATTCTGAATCGCAGCGCACATATATAGTGGAAAGGTTAATGGCGCATCTACAACTTCCACGAGATAAAACAGGAGACGTTTGGATGTGCCACTCGGTCCCAACTACTCAGACAAGCAAACTAAATACAGGACAGCATCTAGATGTAAGTGCTAATATTGCACTATTTATCAGCTGTTCTGTTCAAAGTAAACAACTGAAATTGCGTTCTCCATAGAATTTGAAGCATCTCATAAAAGATCTGGGAAATGCAGACACCATATTTTCAGAGACCGAGTCAACCACAGTCGAATTACTAATAGTAAGTGACTACTATTCAGACATAATTCTCTCAAAAAAACTGAAGTACAGCCTGGCATGTATCTATTTGGGTTAAAACTTGGATGGATTCTTAATGGCCGACAAGTGAATCTGAATATAGTGAAAATGAATCAGTCATGTTAATTCTAACATATGGAAATCACATTCACTAAAACAAATGCATTTGTGATTTTAGATAATACCACTCCTACCAAACCAGATCTTGAAGATTTTTGGAACATATAATATCCAAGAATACAGTTTCTGTCGAGCCCCTTTTTGTATGATATCAAGCCGTTTCCTGCTAGGTGCAGCAGTGGAATGCCATTTAGATTCATATGAAAGTAAGTTAGCAATAAAACTGAAAAACGACATATACGTTGATAGTTTGATATCTGGTACAAACAGTATGAAGGAAAATTAGCAGTCTTTATCATGGTGCAAAATCAATTTCTTCAAAATTCAATCCGGCAATGTACTCATCACTAGCAATCTACTCGTTATCTTTAAAGACTCTGGCTTTAACAGTCTTTAACCCTTGTCCTGCTAATCCCGGATATGCCTTATCTTTGAAACAATGTAGATCCAGATCAGATGGCTTCTGACGAAGCCATCTGATCAGGATCTACATTGTTTGCCATTCAGATTGTGAATTTGTTGCAATAATTTGCATCAAGTAATCTGATTGGTTGATAATCGGTAGTGGGTGTGGCATATATAAATATTCAGCAGGACAAGGGTTAAGATATTTTCCTGACAGGTTTTCATCCAATTGTTTTTCAAAGGGTCATATCTCAGGAAAGGGGTATAATCCTGACGATAAAATACGCTGAAGCTTTTTTTTTCATGAGGAATCCATGTATGCAATTTCAAATCCCTAGCGTATTTGGTTCTAAGGTTATGATATATGCATCAAAAAGCGTAACGGACGGACTAACGGACGGACAAACGCAATATACCCCTCCACGAATTGGAGGCATAAGAATGTATACCCATATAAACTGCACCAATATACATATTTAGGTGTTCGATAAACAGACTCGGTAACGTGATATGGAGCGGACTGGAGGGGCTTTGAGTATGGATTTTTTTCTGTATTAGAAGGGGCGACTGAGGTGTACGTCATTGACTGGTTTATTTTTTATTGTTCGAAAAAGTTTAAACAATAGGCCCCCACCATCACCCTTAACCCCACTCCCCCGCTTATTTTTATAGGAGATTTGATCCACATTGATAGGGAGTGCAGAATTGCTTTTTGGTTCGGTTGCTTCATTTACATTAATTCTCTCCGAACAGGAGCAAATGTTTTGTATTTTTTCCTTCAAGAGTTAGTCTACATTAACAGGGACTTTTGTTTTTTTTTTTTTTTTTTGGTCGGTTGTTTATCACAAAGTTACTAAACACTGTATCTTTCCGCCTCCACATGTCCACATGACTATCGCTGTACAAGATCCAAGTACCGGTTATTTACAACATCTATATTCGTATTCCTGTGACGTCAGAGCGCAGTGTAAAAGACTGGTTATCTGTTAAATCTGTACTAGTCTGGTGTACTGCGTCATTGGCACATAGTGAAGACCAAGACAAGTATAGCTTTTACAAAATTCTAGGTCTGCGCTTAGCACATATTAAATGTGAATGTCTACAGCTATGTCCAAGAAATGTGTTTTATACAATTAACTGTCTTTGGCAATATTCTAATTGCCATTCTTCACCCAGGATCCTGCCAAATGAATATAATGTCTGAAAAGTCAAAGTTGCAAATGCAGTAATTTTGTCAGAAAGTCTGTTTTCATCTTTAAAGAGGCACATGTGCAATTTCAGTATGCTTGTATTATCTTATCAAATGGAATGCTTGAAAACTGTTGGGGAAGTTAAGTAGACAACTTTCCTACATTTTACAGAAGACTAATTGAAGAGTAACCCAAAAATCTCGCTAACGGCGAGGCAAGTGTATAGCTCAGCAGAGCCGAAGGCTACTGAGGAGCTTATAGAATAGGAGTGATCCGTCGTGGTCAAGTGTTTGTTTGTTTGATTCGAGGTTTAACGTCCCCGTCAACACTGTATAAGCCATTTTGGAGACGTTGCTTCCAATTCTGTGGGACTATTACCCGACATTGAGATGAAATGACATCTCAAGCCCTGACGCCCAATGACACCAATAGGGTTTATACGCATGGACACGCCGACTCGCACTGCTTTGCCTGGGCGGGCTAAGATCCTCTAAGCGGTTTACCAGTACTCGTTTGCAGTCGGTTTCAGTTCTGCGTGGAAGCATCATGCAGCCCATTTATTTTTTCAAGCCCCAATGGGCGGGTACCGGCGTTTGTAGATGTAGACTTTGTATAAGCCTGTACAAATATGAAAGCAAATATGGGGCTTGTACAAGTGTGTGAAAGTTATGGGCCGCTTTTTCTTCTTGTGAAAGCTTATACTTTTGCATAAAACTTTGTGGGTAACTAATGGCTGTACTTCCGTGTGAGACCCTAAGTCTATAATGTCTTCGCCCATGGGCCTAGACAATCAGACGCCGCGTCTGATCGGCGTCTGCACCGTAAGGTCATTTTGGAAGCGTTGCTTCCTATTTTTAAGATATTCGACCCGCCAGTGCTTTGATTCCAAGAATTGCCTCCCTTGAAAAGTTTACACCATCAATATAGCTTTTACAAAAAGCTTGATCTACGCTTTGCATTCTAGAATCATATCCCAGAAATGTGGTTTGTACAATTAACTGTCTTTGGCAATATTCTACCCAGAAGTATAAAGTCATAAATGGAAAAGCTGCAAATGCTGTAATTTTGTCAAAAAAGTACTTTGTCATCTTTAAAAAAGAACATGTGCAACTTCAATATGCTTGTAACATCTTATCAGATTGAATACTTGAAAACTGTTGGAGAAGTTAAGTAGACAACTTTCCTTCTTTATAGAAGACTAAAATTTATGGGCCCCGTCAAGCGATTTTGGGACTTATCGCCTATGCTAGCAGTGAATCAAGAGGGACCTTCAGACAGAAAGCCATATCCATGGCCCCTCTGAATGGCTGGGCATGCGCAGTTATAGTTTGTCATGACGGAATGCTCGAAGACACAAATTCGTTTGGCGGGGCTCAAATGATGATTAATCCAAACAATTTGCTAATTCCTTCTTTTAAAAGACTAAATAAAGATTAACCCGAACATTTTGCTAACGTCGAGGGTCAAGGCAATGTTTAGCTCATAAAAGCCGAAGGCTCCTGGGTAGCTCAAAGGGTAGGCAGTGGTTCGTTGTGGTGGAGAGTTTGTAGATGTATACTTTGTAATGACAGCAAATATGGGGGTGTACAAATGCGATAGCGATTCTGTGCCCGCGCTCTGCCCGTGGAACATTTTTGCGTGAAAGCTTATAATTGTAATTGATCGCCTTTTTCTTCATGTGAAAGCTTATAGACAGAACAATGTTTTGACACGTGACCTTGTTTACATGTCATTGCGCATGTCCAAAATTACTTTTCCTTTTGATAACAATATTTCGTGGTTGGCAAAAAGCCCCAGGTTCCATATAAACACATTATAAATAGGTTTAATATTACAGGCATATTTTAGTTGACTGTCACAGAAAATCGATCGAATTACACTTTACATGAGTAGATAAATATATTTTGGAGTCCATTCATGCATCTTCCGCATTTAGTCAATCATTTTGCGCATTTTTATTACAATTAATTAAGGCCGTGCCGCTTCGTTACCTGCAAAAGTTTAACAGGTGATTCATCCTCAAATCTTCTAGAAACCAATAATTGCTAGCTAAGACATGACTATTACAAAAGTTTAAAGGTCAATTTTGTCGTTTCGATTCCAAACAAAATACAAGTTTAGAGAAAATAACATCGCATTTACAATGGCGATAAACGGCCAAAGACGGTTTCTGCCAACCACCGGTCAGTACCGGCGAATAGAATTATTGGGTGATGACGTAGTATTTGTGTTGTTGCATTAAAATACAATACAGGTTTTGTTTGTTTGATTTGTGGTTTAACGTCCCCGTGAAACACTGTATAGGACATTTTGGAGACGTCGCTTCAAATTTTGTGGGACTTTTACCCGACGTTGAGATGAAATAACATCTCAAGCCCTGTCGCCCAATGAAACCAGTAGGGTTTATAAGAATATTGACGGTCTGACTCGCACCGCTTTGCCTGGGCAGGCTTAATCCTCTAAGCTGTTTACCAGGGCTCGTGTGCGGTCGGTTTTCAGCTCATGAAGCCAATCTATTTCTTCAAGTCCCGATGGGCGGGGGCCGACAATAAAGGTCAACCTGCATTGTGGGTAACTAATGGCTGCAATACCATCGTCTATAATGGGCGTAGACAACTAGCTGATGAGGAAAGGTAACTTACAGGCAAGCAGCAAAGACCCTGTTGAGCCTGCGCGTATGGGTTTTTGCTGCTCGCGGACATGTAGTGGATCACGCAAAAGTCATAGATCTAGCCAAATAAGTGATCTGCGCATGCTCGGCTAAGTCTTTTCTTTTCGCTCATCCAACAAGTGCCTTTCTCTCGATCGCTGGCACATTTATTGCGCTGCGTACCAACGCAGCGCCATTTGTGATGGGTTTGAGACACGGATTATGTATTCATGAAACTGGACTTTTCATTGATGTAAGCGAATTGTCCGTTACAGAAGTTCGCATTATAGATAAAATTAAAACACTTTTTTAACAATTTTAATCTGCGGCTTCATTCAATTATACATTTACAATCTGAATTTTTGCCATTCGCATTCATTTTTTGATACATTCTGGATTTTTAATAACGAACTATGTTCTTCGTTCTAATCGTCGAAAGAGTATTCGTTTTTGACAGTTGTTGGCTTGCAGCGACGGCTGCAAGCCATTTAGATTGGAAAAGTGGTTCCGGTTTTAGACTTCTCTTTCTATGTTATTTTGATCCTCAGGTGTTTTTTGTAAAAGCAAAAATCAGAGATACAGTCAGCTTTTTCCGGTGTTCTGGTCCCCTCACCCTATAGCTCAATAGGTTTCGCATATTTTAATAGAATACAGGGTACCAGTTTAGTGAGAGATGGTCTAGTGACATAGCTCTCGTTTCTGTGCGAAAGTTTAACTAAACACCGAAGCGAATTTATCCACTAGGCCACGGACTACACAGCACAACCGTCAATACAGTTTACCTGACCACATTTATAAATCATCTGTGTAGCAGTCTACAATTCACTCGAAGGTCAAAACTCGATGGGTTTTTATGCCCCCGCCTATTCGGAGAATAGCGGAAGGGCATTAAGTTTTACCCTTGTCTGTCCGTTCGTTTGTCCGTACACACAAATGGATAGATAGGTGGCTATGAACTTGGACAGAATCAATGTAAGTCAATGAGAGAAAGTGCGATTTATTCCGTTAGACACATAAAAGGTCTGTTATGTGGTTAAAATTAGCCACCTAAGTATCAATCTTGCTCAAAATAGCCACATAAGTATCCATTTGTGAGAACGTCCGTCCGTCCGTCCGTCCGTCCGTCCGTCCGTCCTGACATCATGTCCGGACCATAACTCCTAAACCGTATGGAATATATTCATGAAACTTCACAGGTGCATTCATCACACTGAGACGATGTGTCATAAACAAGGAAGACAACTCTTGCATTCATGGTTTTTGGATTATCTGCCCTTGACTTAGTACCATATAGTAAACCGTGTCCGGGCCATAACTCCTAAACCGTATGGAATATATTCATGAAACTTCACAGTTGCATTCATCACACTGAGACGATGTGTCATGAACAAGAAAGAGAACTCTTGCATTTTTGGTTTTTGGATTATCTGCCCTTGACTTAGTACCATATAGTAAACCGTGTCCGGGCCATAACTCCTTAACCGTATGGAATATATTCATGAAACTTCACAAGTGCATTTATCACACTGAGACGATGTGTCATGAACAAGAAAGACAACTCTTGCATTTTTCGGTTTTTGGATTATATGCCCTTGACTTAGTACCATATGGTAAACCCTGTCAGGGCCATAACTCCTAAACCGTATGGAATATGTTCATGAAACTTCACAGGTGCATTCATCACACTGAGACGATGTGTCATGAACAAGGAAGACAACTCTTGCATTTTTGGTTTTTGGATTATCTGCCCTTGACTTAGTACCATATATTCCGAGTCCGGGACATACCTCCTAAACCGTATGGAATAAATCCATGAAACTTCACAGGTGCATTCATCACACTGAGACGATGTGTCATGAACAAGGAAGACAACTCTTGCATTTTTGGTTTTTGGATTATCTGCCCTTGACTTAGTACCATATAGTTAACCGTGCCCGGGCCATAACTCCTAAACCGTATGGAATATATTCATGAAACTTCACAGGTGCATTCATCACACTGAGGCGATGTGTCATGAACAAGAAAGACAACTCTTGCATTTTTCGGTTTTGGGATTATATGCCCTTGACTTAGTACCATATAATAAACCGTGTCCGGGCCATAACTCCTAAACCGTATGGAATATATTCATTAAACTTCACAGATGCATTCATCACACTGAGACGATGTGTCATGAACAAGGAAGACAACTCTTGCATTTTTGGTTTTTGGACTATCTGCCCTTGACTTAGTAGCATATAGTAAACCGTGTCCGGGACATAACTCCTAAACCGTATGGACTATATTCATGAAACTTCACAGGTGCATTCATCACACTGAGACGATGTGTCATGAACAAGGAAGACAACTCTTGCATTTTTGGTTTTTGGATTATCTGCCCTTCATGCATATATTTTATGATTGATTTGAAGTATATTTGTAATATTTTTTATGTATGGCATTTGGCAGGGGCATCTGGATCCTATGGACACTTTTTCTAGTGTTGAAATTTTATAGGGTAGATTCCTGACGTCAGAAGTGTTAACTAGAGTAGGTCAACTGAACTGCTGCGTCTTTTTTTTTTATCGTGTCCGATCAATATCTTTCTTATTCCTGGATTGATTTTAGAATAACTTGACAGTATTGTTTATCATCATGAGAGGATGTGTTGTGCTTAAAACCCAGGTTGGTTTCTAAAACCGAGTTATCATGTTCAAAATGATTCTTTGAGCTACGTCCTTTCATTTCCTTGTTCTTTATAGTTTTTTAACATCAACATTTTCTTACTCCTCTGATAGCGCTGCCGGGGCGCTAGTCAGTTTCACTGACAGCTCTAGTTATATTGAAGGTACTGCCACCAATAAATGAACAGAGTTTACGGCGTACTGACAGTCAATTGGTCCAGTTTTTATCAAGATTAAGATTCACCTTAAATAGCTTTATACTGTTTATTTCTTTTTAGACTTTCGGATAAAAACTGTTAACATTGGTAACATTGTTTACTTTGGTTGTCTCTTGTTTATAATATTTTTATACTTTGCTAATAAAAGATGTTAACATTTAATGTCTCTTCCTCCTTCGTCTTATACTCCCTTGTATGTATATTTGTGTCGTCACCTAACAATTACATGTTTGCTGGCCACATGACATGAATGTATACTCAGTATGTATGGAAGACGGCCTCCGTGGTCCAGTGATTAAGGTCGCTGACTTGTAATCACTGGAGGGTCATGGGTTCGAGCCCCGCTACCGGCCATGATCGTTTATGTGAGAACATTTGATAGTTTGTGTCGGAGGATCGGAGTCTAGTACTGGTACTTTCCAGGAACGATGGATAGGAAACTACTCGCCTGTATATGACTGAAAGATTGTTGAACGGGCGTAAAACCTAGCAAAACAAACAGTATGTAAGATGTGTTCTACCACATTATTGTCTCTCATAAATCTGTTAGGGACATTTATTTTGTTTTGTTTGTCCATTTCTACTTGCCAAATTGCATATCGTCCGTGCTCCATAAGTCCATTATTCCTCCTGTCTGTCTGTTAACAATGTATTCTTCAAACTACTATTCAGATACTACTGAGCAAATTTCAATAAAACAGGGTCACCACAATGATCCCTTACTATCATAGTTGGTCAAAAGTGAGAATGTGATCATTGGGTCACATGTCAATGCCTTAGTTACCTTAACATTGAAATATTTCTTCCAATAAATGTCAGGGTAGGGCCACATAGAAAATTGACACCTCATGGGTTTGTCCATTCCAATGTGTAGATAAACCATATATTGCCTTTGAGTACACTGCATCAAAAGTCTATGTCCCATTAACAAGAACAGTGAAACTTGCTTCCTCACCAGTACTTTCATCTACATCAACTCGTACATCCATGTGGCGGCAATGTGGCTACATTTACACCAGGAACAGTACCCTTAAAACCAGGCAAGCCTTTCCTTTTAAAAGGAACCTTTATTTTATTTTCAATCAGTACAATTCTGAATATACTCCTGATATTTTCATTGTTGAATTGTCCCAAAATTAAAATTAAGTGTTTGAAATAGATGACGGTATGTCTATGTGTGTTTGAAACAGATGACAGGTTCGTACACAGAATGGCACAATCTAAGGTTTAAAGTTATCCCTTTCGATTCCAACGATTGTTAACTGCGTAATAAGTAAGCCTGTTGCTACAGCAAAGGTTAACCCTTTCAACCCTGAAGCCAAAGCACACATACTTATGCAAACAATGCAGATCCTAATGAGATTGCTCATAATGATCCACCTTATTGAGATATATAAGTTGTCATCCTGACGACGCTTTTAAGCTAGATACTATATTTAGTAGAATGGACGTACCCAAAGTCAGTGATGGTAGAGTCCACTTCGGAAACTCAGAGGTGAAAGGGTTATAGAGTAAATAAATCAAAGCACTGGCAGCACTGATAGGTCGAGTGAGTGAGTGAGTTTTAGTTTTACGTCCCACCAACAGGTAAGATCATACGGAGACGGGACCTCGGTTTAAAGACTCATCCGAAAGTCTGGAGAAGCCCGGGATCGATCCTGCGATCCCTGGTTTACAAGGCGAGTAGCGTTACCACTGCACAACAGAGGCTTCTACACTGATAGGTCGAGTATCTCTGAGTGTAGATAGAAAAAAATGGCCCTGAAGGGGAACTTGAACTGTTTCATTTAACCTTTGAATAATTATACCTTAAGCAAATAGTGTAGACCCTGATCAGACACCGCGTTCTGATATGGGTCTACACTGTTTGCAAAATCCAGCACATGATTCCAGTCCAGATTCTACAGATAACTATCTAACCATGTACGCAACACTCTGAACTCACAGCGGTACAAATAACGCGTTTTTATTATTATTATTATTATTATTTTTTTTTTTTTATAATTATTAACCGCTACCTTCATTTCTTAAAAAAAAAAAAAAAAAAAAAAAAAAAACATTTTGACCCCATTAACCCCACTTTTAATGGTGGTACACATTATGTTTTCTAATTCCTGATTAAAAATAGATTGTAGATTTCTGTTATTTCTGATTAAAAATAGATTGTAGATGCCCGAAAGAACCGCCTAACGAGTACCCACAATCTATGTTTTGAACAGAAATATGATAAATATCAAATTTATTTCTATCTGAAAATGTTCAGTTTTTTTTTTTTTTTTCATGGTAAAATTTCCAATATATTTAAAAAAAGTTGTTGTTGTTGTTGTTGTATATCTATAAGGCATTTTATCGCTGCCAATAGCCACTTGGTACCCAGCGATAAAATGCCATATAGATATACAACAACAACAACAACTTTTTTTAAATATATTGGAAATTTTACCATGAAAAAAAAAAAAAAAACTGAAAAAAAGGTGTGCGCCAACAATGAAAGTACTGTGCTCAGTATCTTTGGGACGATTGGCGTATAGATATCCATTTTTCGATTATGGATATCTATAATTCGAATATTTGTCAGCCTCGATAGCGCGTTCGACTCATAATCGAGAGGTTGTGCGTTCGAATCCGCCACCGGTATCGAGGTGTGTCCTTGGGCAAGACACGTAATGACACTGCCCCACTCCACCCAGGTGTAAATGGGTAGCAGTGGTCTAAAAGCCACTGCCTCTCTCTCGCGCGCGTGAAAACACCCGGAATGAGTGTTCGAGAGCGATTCAATAAGCTTAAAGCTTTCATCGCAATCGAACTAAAATAAATTAGTATAAACTAAACTATAATTCGAATAATGGATATCCATTATGCGGCTGATTTATGGATATCATTAATTCGAATTATGAATGCCCATAAATCTATTTATGGATATCCATAATTCGAATTATGAATAAATTCGAATTATGGATATCACTGAGTCGAATTATGGATATCCATAATTCAGTCCATTAATCAATAATTCCTCTTTGCAAATAAATACAATAAATATTGACTGAAAACAGCCTGATTTATATATATCCATAGTTCTATATATATGGATATCCATAAATTGAATTATGGATATCCATAAAACAGCGGAATAATGGATATCCATCTTTTGATTTATTGATATTCATTATTCGAATTATGGATATCCATAATTCAAATTATGGATATCCATAAATCTACCTGAATAAATAATATCCATAAATCGAAGTATGAATATCCATAATCCGAATTTTGGATATCCATCGATCTATCTGAATTAATGATACCCATAAATCGAATTATTGATATTCATAATTCGATTTATGGCTATCTATAATTCGAATTATGGATAACCATTATTCGGCTTATTTATGGATATCCATAATTCTAATATCTATAAATATGGATTAAATAGTAAAACCGGCCCCCGCCCATCGGGGCTTGATGAAATAGATGGGCTGCATGATGCTTCCATGCAGAGCTGAAACCGACCGCACACGAGTACTTTTAAACCGCTTAGAGGATCTAAGTCTGCCCCGGCAAAGCGGTGCGAGTCGGTCCGTCCATGCTTATAAACCCTTTTGGTGTCATTGGGCGACAGGGCTTGAGATGCCATTTCATCTCAATGTCGTGTAAAAAGTCCCACAAAATTGGAAAGCAACGTCTCCAAAATACCCTATACTGTGTTGACGGGGACGTTAAACCTCAAATCAAACAAACAAATAGTAAAACGGCACCGCATACATCTGCACATATACATGTATATGGCCCTCAGTCGTGTACAATAATTGCTTTGGTAGCACCGAAATTTGCTTCTGTTCATTTTTTTTTTCCGTACATAAGCGTATTTTTTCCGTACGTTAATTATAAATCGTTGGACAATTTAGGCACAATTGTATTGAGAGGTGATGGCTTTTTTCACAGACAAATGATTCCGTTTCCATTGGACCTCGAGTATGCTGACTGCTGCATTTCGTTGGCTGACTTTTTGGATGACGTTATTATCCCAATATCAATTCAGGCTGATACTAAATCGTCTCTGCTTGCTGCCATGCATTATATGTACGAGCCTGAACCTGTTAATTCGTTTGAACAGGCAACATTAGGCTAACCCAAGGAAATTGTTCGACTACTGCTGAAGTGGCCGACTGCTAGCCCATGAGAAATTGTGTACACACCACTGCAATTCCTCGTATACATAATGAACCTGTATCCGTTTGCCCACTCTTTAAAAGAGGAGACAGTGCTCTTGCTCGTAATTATCGCCTTGTGTCCCTGACGTGTGTTCCATGTAAAATTGCTTGAACATATAGTCTTCTCAAATATCATGGCCTACATAGATGAACATAAACTTTTGTCAGATAAACAACATGCATTTAGAAAAAGGGCATAGTTGTGAAACTCAGTTGAGCACAGTTGTTAATGACTGGGTAGAAATCTTGGACAAACGGGGACAGGTTGGCACATTCATTCTGAACTTTGAGAAGGCTTTTGACACACACCCCATGAACTACTGAAACTCAAAATATCTGATTACGGTATTGTGGGGAAGAGTCTTAAATGGATAGATTACTTTCTTTGCTGCAGAAAATACGAGTTGTTGTTAACGGGTGAATCTTCGGAGTGGGCTCCAGTTTTGTCTGGGGTCCTGCATGGGAATGTTCTTGGTCCACTGCTAGTCTCCCTATCTATTAATGCTATCTACACAGATACTGAATCAGAAATATGACTGTTCGCAGACGACTGTGTTTGCTACCGGGAAATTAGAGACAAAGTTGACTCACTGAAACTTCAGAATGATATATGGACTTGTGGATGTTCGGCACGAAAATGGGGCATGATATTTTAGCCCGTTAATGCAATTTTATTTGGTTCACTAGGAAGAGAGCCAATAAAATTCAGGCGTCTTACACCTAAGAAATCTTCATCAGTGTCCTCAGGATGTAAAGTGGGGGGGGGGGGGGGGGCATAATTGGGACTTGTTCGCCCAATCTTGGAATGTGGCAGATGTATCTGGGACCCCAAGGGAGTGATCCTCGGTGAAGAAATTGAAAACGTTTAGAACAGAGCTGCTACATTTGTAACAAGCAATTACTGCTTTGAAACTGAGGGTATGACTGGAATACAAGAAAAACTATGATGGGAGTCTCTCAAGAATACGAGAAGAGACAGTAGGCTCATAATATTATACAAAGGTATAAGGGTTCTGCCAACAAGGCATCCCCTCGCAACTGTATAAAACTCATCAACATCTAAATCCAATCTGAATATGTTAGACCTATCAAGCATTAAAAGATTACCTTTGATGCTTCTATGATTATAGATTTGTCTACTTTCCTGTTCACAGGGTTTTTAATGTCAAGTCCATTGACCTTGACATTTTACCTTGACCTTAAAATTCAATAGGGCTCATCCTATTTCCATGGGGAACATTTTTGAAAGGTTGCACGATTCAAAGATGATTACTTTGTCTTCTATCCTGTTCCCAAGGTTTTTAATGACAAGTCCATTGTGACCTTGGCCTTTGACCCTGAAAATCAAAAGGGTTCATCCTCTCCATTAGGAACATTTGTGGAAGGTTTTATGCTTCTCTGATGACTGCTTTGTCTTCTTCCCTGTTTACAAGGATTTTAATGTCAAGTCTATTGTGACCTTGACCTTTGACCATTGACCTTGAAAATCAATGGGTTCATTCTCTCTCCATGGGAAACATTAATGAAAGGTTTGGTGCTTCTATGATGATAGCCTTTGTCTTCGATCCTGTTCACAAGTTTCTTAATGTCAAATCCATTGTGACCTAGACATTTGACCCTTGACCTTGAAAATCATTAGGGATCATCCTCTCTCCAAGGGGAATATATGATGCTTCTGTGATTATTGTTTTGTCTTCTATCCTGGTCACAAGTTTTTATTGTCGTCCATTTTGCCTTGACCTTTGACCTTGAAAATCTGTAGGGTTCATTCTCTCTCCATTGGGAACATTTGTGGGAGGTTTGATGCTTCTATAATGATAGCGTTGTCTTCTATCCTGTTCACAATGTTTTAATGTCAAGTCTGTTGTGACACTGACCCTTGACGCTTGGCCTTGAAAATCAAATGGGTTCACTTTCTCTCCATGGGGAACATTTGTGGAAGGTGTGATGCTTTTGAGATGATTGCTTTGTCTTCTATCCTGTTCACAAAGTTTTTAATTTCAGGTCGATTGTGATCTTGACCTTTGACCCTTGGCCTTTTAAATCAATAGGCTTCATCCTCTTTCCATGGAGAATATTTCCGGACTGTAAGATGTTTCTATGATGATAGCTTTGTCTTCTATCCTGTTCACAAGATTTTTAATGTCAAGTCAATTGTGACCTTGACCTTTGACCTTGAAATGAATAGTGTTCATCCTCTCTCCGTGAGGAACATTTGGGGAAGGTTCGATGCTTCCATGATAATAATTTTGTCCTCTATCATGTTCACAATGTTTTAAATGTCAAGGCCATTGTGACTTTTTCATTTGACCATTGACCTTGAAAATCAATAGTGATCATCCTCTCTCCATGGGGAACATTTGTGGAAGGCTTGATGCTTCTACGATAATAGCTTGTTCTTCTATCCTGTTCACAATGTTTAAATGTCAAGTCCATTGTGACATCGACATTCGACCCTTGACCTTGAAAATCAAAAGGGTGCATCCTTTCTCCATGGGGAACATTTATGGTAGGTTTGATGCTTCTGTGATGATCGCTTTGTCTTCTATCCTGTTCACAAGGTTTTTAATGTCAAGTCCATTGTAATCTTGATATTTGACCCTTGCCCTTGAAAATCAATAGGGCTCATCCTCTCTCCATGGAAAACATTTATGGAAGGTTTGATGCTTCTATGATGGTAGCTTTGTCTTCTGTCCTGTTCACAATGTGTTTTTTAATGTTAAGTCCATTGTGACCTTGACATTTTGCCCTTGTCCTTGCAAATCAATAGGATTTATCCTCTCTCCATGAGAAACATTTATGGAAGGTTTGATGCTTCTCCGATGATTGCTTTATCTTCAATCCTGTTCACAAGGTTCCAGAAACACGGACACAACCACACATGAACGCACGGCAGCGATGCTATATCCCCACCGCAATTTTGTTGCGAGGGGATAATAACGTTAAACCTCAAATCAAACAAACAAACAAACAATAACGAACAATCGGGTTATGTGCCATTGACTGGTGGTAGATAGATATCACAGAGATAATTCTGAAGCCATTCTAAATTACAAAGGATTCGGCGAAATGCTCTTTATGACCTGCTCGCGAAGTATGATTTGCACTTCCGTCAATTGGGAATGGCCTTAGAAAACCTTTCCTATGTAAATATATAAGGAAAGGGCTAATTATTCTCTAGTATTAGGTCCAGCCCTTTAAAGACATGCACAATTATGAAACCTTTCAACACTATTAAAGGTAAAAAAGTTGTTTTCCGCAGCGCTTTCTCCTTTGCACCAACATGGAGCAGTTTTTTACTTGTGGATTATTAATGATACTTTACATGACTAATCCCGGATGGCCTCCTAAACATCCACACTTGTTCTTGTCACTTCGTCTTTCCAGCAGTGCCAACAGAATGATGATGAAACCCTGAAAATGATTAATTGTAACATTAGGATAGCTCAGCTGTGTTGAGGCTTTATGTCGCTGTCAACATTATTAAGGATATTTTTGAGACGTTGCTTCCTATTTTGGGACTTTTACACGACATTGAGATGAAACGACCGCCGAAAGAAATGATTATGGTTGAAGGAGTAGTCCGACAGGTACCACCTCTCCAGGGCATTATTTGACATTCTGGGCGGTTTACCAGTATTCAGATTCAGTCGCTTTCAGCTCTGTGCGGAAGCATGAGGCAACCGCTTTATTTCTCCAGGCCCTGATGGGCGGGTTCGCAGCACATCTTTGTAGGATTAGTAGAATGTACGTATGATGGGGATGAGGACCAGTTTTCATTTCAAGTCTCAGTTTTACTCATCATAAACCAAAATACAGTAAAATTCCTGTATTAAGACCACCTTTTTAGACTGTTCAAAAGTGGTTTGAAAGACCCCTTTTGAACAGTCCCAAAGGTGGTCGCTGACCAGAGATACTTATGCAGAAAACGCAAAGAAAAAATAACTGAAACTTTCTAAATAAGCTTTTTAAAAGCAGAGTTTGTCTCAGTTTTTGGTGGTTTTAATAGTGGAATTTTACTGTACATTTATTATATATTTAAAGAGTATAGTAACACCAACTGAAATTATAATTCATAAGCATATACAATCTGAAGGAAATTGCATTGCCCAGCCACACCCAAACTCATTAAAAAGTAAATAACAAAACCCTTCAAAAACCCGGCCCCTACCCATCGGGGGTTGAAGAAATATATGGGCTGCATGATGCTTCCACGCAGATCTGAAACCGACCCGCACACGAGTACTCGAAAACAGCTTAGAGGAGCTAAGCCTGCCCAGGCAGAGCGGTGTGAGTCGGCCCGTCCATGCTATTAAACCCTATTGGTTTTATTGGGCGACAGGGCTTGAGATGTCATTTCATCTCAATGTCGGGTAAAAGTTCCACAAAATTGGAAGCAACGTCTCCAAACTGACCTTTACAGTGTTGACGGGGGCGTTAAACCTCAGATCAAACAAAAACCGAAAACAAAGAGGCTCAAAGCTTGCAATGAAAACCACGAAATGCTATATCAATGGTATAATATCAGGCACCGACCACAGGATCGTGTGATAAAAGTGTTTTAGGATAGGCCAGTATCAGCTCGGAGACACAACCCATGGTCGTACAACATTTAGCATGCAACGTCGCGTCTGAGAATGTAATAACGCCAAGTAATGAATTCGATAATACACTAGTGAACTAAAAATGCAAATTAGTTAGATACGCCCCGTAACGTTACACATACGACGTCCTTAACGACGTCACGTTTACTAACGGCGGATTGACATTTTTATAAACAAATCGTGAATAAAATGCGTTTTAAATGCCATGTAATATATTGGTTCTTGCATTCGTGCTCATGTATTATTAGATTTAATATGAAATAAAGGCACTGCCTTTTGAGCAAACACACTCATTTACACCCCTATTTATCTATCTATCTATATGCATATATTGAGTTGGCGACTCAGTTAATTTGCAGCGTGGAAACTTTAAAGTATCCTGAAGCACTAGCGTTAGTACTATAGATTTGGGGCTTATCATCATTTTGTAAATCTTGGGAAGGAAGAAATCCACAGGTAGCCAGATAGCTCACTGTGTCTCATACAATTCCCATGGCTTTATTTTATACCCCTGAGTGATAGTTTGCGAAAAGTAGTAATTGCTTGGCCAGACGAGAATCGCTTTCCACCCTACCGAGAAGTTCCGGTAAATGCTTAGGCATATGCTCCGGTTACTCGTTGGTCCAGTCGCGGTGCTGGGTTTTACCGTCTAACCTTTGCGGCTCAGTGCGGTACGTTTCAGTTAATTTAAACGCGTGACGTATTTTCGTAGCTTTCCCGCGATCAAACTTCAGCGTTTGATGCATCGGTCTTGAAAAGAGCTTTTTAAAATTATTTCGACGCATTTTGTGTTTCTCTTGTAATAGATCGTAACTCCTTTTGGTTTTGAGAAGCATTTTTGGATAGGAATACAATTCTCATGAACTCTGTAAAGATGGCGGATTATCGCGAGAAATTGAACGAGATGCCAGGCGAGATTTGGGTGCCTAAGTATGTTGTTCCAGTCTCTCTACAGTAAAGCAAACACTTCGTGTGTTTGCTATTAAACTCGTTGAGGAAAAGTGATAAAATGCTCGGCGCATCCTCGCATTTTATCCCTTTTCCTCAACGTGTTTAATAAATTCAATAATACACGAACACTGATGTAAAATCCTCCATGTACCACATGGGATTTGTAGGCGGGGTTGCCAGGCTTTGCAGCTTCTTCATGTATATTGGCTTTATTTTGCTGGAGCACATTGTATGATGTGGTTTGTGCTGATTGTTTATTAATCGATCCAAAGGTACTAAACACAGTAGTTTCCCGCATGCTCATGTCCACGTGAGTATCATTCACCGTGTACAAAATCTAGGTGATGGTTATTTATAGCATCACTATTTGCCTTCTTGTGATATCCTGTAAAGTCTGGACCCGAGGTTATAAAACATTTTCCATGATCATCTCAGCTGAGCATGAAATTTGTAATATTCATAACTATTAAAATACAAACAAATCAGGCAATAGTCCTGCTCAGATCAGCGCAGAATGTCATTTATCCCGCTCATAAATTTTAAAATGCCGATATTTGTTGGCATTTTAAAATTTATGAGCAGGATAAATTTCAAGCTTAATTGAGTTGAGCATAAAAAAGTTTTACAACCTCGGGGCCTGGACTGGTCTGGTGTACTGCGTTATTGGCAAATAGTGTAGACTAAAATCAGACCTTGCAGAACGATCGCTGCGTTTGATCGGGGACTACACTATTTGTTTTGAAATACTGGCATCTACGGGTTATACTAAACCTCAGTCAAGGACTAGTTTTCCCACCCTACACTCAGAGGTGACGGACCATTGGCCATTACTACACATTGTCCATTAAACGGATATTTGCCTGATGAAAACGTGTGTGATAGTTTCCTTGTTTATACAAATATAGGTTGTGGGTGCTCGTTTGTTTCTAACGAGTACCAACAACCTATAAGTTGGATCAGAGATAAGAAAAACTTAGCCTCCGTTTTTGTTTTGCCTGTATGGAGTCTGGTAACGGGGGTGTTCAAGTAAAGATCCAGAAGTTTTCTTAAAATAAGCTCTAGTTCTTATCGTCAAATCCTGTGACACATATGTCTAATATTGTGTAGTGTATATATACAGTTTAACCCTTTTAGTACCAAATGGAATCTTCCTCCTTATTTGTAGCAGGAGTTCATTTCAAAATTTAGGGGTGTCAGGTTGTGTTTTCATCAAAATTTATTTGGAAAATGGCTGAACTTTTATCAAACAATGAAGGCCCTGATCTGGGCCTTCACTGTTTACCAGGGTACCCGTTTTGGAGTTTCTGGTACTAAATGGGTTAAAACAAGTAAGTCACTTTGCTTCGCTTCAAAGCGAATAGGCCAAAATATTGCATATCCTGTGCTCGACCTCCATTATATTCTTATTTGAAACGGTGTGAAAGTGTTGATACGGAGTAGATTTACTGCTCGTTTCTTATATGTTTTCTGATGCACGCACGGTGTGTTTTAATGCTTCTTTTTTCTAGGTATCATTTTCTAACTTGTATTCAACCCGTGACTGGGTGAGTCTGACTCATAACTTTGAAATTATATCACCACGTTTTCGTGAGGGTGAGGATGAGTCTGTCGTCTTTGTACTGAAAACTTTTCTTCTCCATTTGACAAAAAATGTTAATGCCACAAATTTCGTGAAGACCGTGAAATATCTTTTCTACAGTCGTTTCTCTCTCTCTTTTTCTTTGCTTTAAGGACAAATTGTTGCCAGTTTCTTGCAAAAGGATGTCCAGTGCATAGGTTAGTCGCACATATACATGCCTATACTCAGAACAGATGGTGTTGGCTGACGGGTTCAATCATGGTAATATGGCCATTCAATACTAAAGAATAAACAACTTCTCTTCGGAAACCCGAAGTTTTGTCACAATGCAGCCTTCAGACAGTGAGAATACTTTTTTGTTAGATTCTGTGGCGATTGGGAATGGTTGGGGAGGGGAGAGTGTGCCTCATTATGACCAAGACGGTGTAGGTTTCAATCTCAGGTCAGGCAAACTTTATTTTAGGTATTGACAATGAACTATTCTGTACGGTTAGTCAATCTTTTCTGTCGATTCTAAACCCATTCAGTACCAGAAACCCCTAAAAGGGTACCTTGGCAAACAGTGCAGGCCGATATCAGACGCCGCAGAACCAGGGTCTACACTGTTTGCAAAAAGTTCAGCCATATTCCAAACACATTTTGAAGAAACCACAACCTGACACCCCTAAATTTTGAAATGGATCCCATTTGGTACAAAAAGGGTTAAATTATAATTAGCAATTTCTGGCAGAAGTTTGTTTGTTTGATTTGAGGTTTAACGTCCCCGTCAACACTGTAAAGATCATTTTGGGGACGTTGCTCCCAATATTGTGGGACTTTTATCCGACATTGAGATGAAATGACTTCTCAAGCCCTGGCGCCCAATGACACCAATAGTGTTCATAAGCATGGACGGGCCGACTCCCACCACTTTGCCTGGGCAGGCTTAGATCCTCTAAGCTGTTCACCAGTATACTCGTGTGCGGAAGAATGTGCACAATTAATGTTTTACCCTGCGGAAGTGCGGCCCCGCCCATCGGGGCATGGAGAAATTGATGGGCTGCATGATGCTTCAACGCAGAGCTGAAACCGACCCATACTGGTACTGGTACTGGTAAACCGCTAAAAGGATCTAAGCCTGCCCAGGCCAAGCGGTGCGAGTCGGTCCGTCCATGCTTATAAACCATATTGGTTTCATTGGGCGGCAGGGTTTGGCTGTCCTTTCATCTCAATGTCGGGTAAAAGTCCCACAAAATTGGGATCAACGCCTCCAAAATGACCTTTACAGTGTTGACGGGGACGTTAAACTTCAAATCAAACAAACAAACCCCTGCAGAAGTCAAAACCTGTCCAAACATATTGTACATGTACTTTGGTTAGCTGTCAGTCATGACAGACTGGGACAACTGAAGAGTGGAAAATAGTAAAATGTTTTTTATTATTTTCCTATTATTATTCTTTTTATTTATTTATTTTTATTTATTTGTTTATTCTGTTTTACGAGAATGTAAAAAATATGTTAAAAAAAGCTTCTTCTCACAATTTGTTTCAGTTTCTCGCCAACAGCTAACTCTTATCCTGCTGTTCACGACAACCCCTATCTTTGGAAACAGTTTAGATCCAGATCAGATGGCTTCTGAAGAAGAACGCGGCGTCTGATCAGGGCCTTCACTGTTTGCAAAACGTTCAGCCATTTCCCAAATAGATTTTGAAGAAAACACAACCTGACACCCCTAAATTTTGAAAAGGACTCATGTTATTTATAAGGAGGAAGATTCCGTTTGGTACAAAAAGGGTTGATATTTGTGCAAACATTAGCAGCTTACTTACCGAACATCCATATAGAGTATAAGTGTAAGTTACATTTTGCGAGTCACATGGTTCGGTATCAAGAATTCTGAAACAAAACAGGGAAGACTTTATTATGCATTTTCAGGGCATATAACTATTTCAGAAACATTTGAGCCGACATATAAGAAATGGACGTTCATATTCATCACATCACACTAACGCGTCCGTGAAATGAACAACCCTCATAACCCCACTTTATGCAGAAAAAAACTGGGGTTTACAAGGGTTTACGTTAGTTGTCTTATTTCTGTTCCAGAACATAGGTTGTGGGTACTCGTTATAACCGCCTCCGTGAGGCGGTTCTAATGAGCACCACAACATAAGTTTTGAGTAAAACAATGGAAAGATATCTCATTTTTTATCAGAAAATTAACCGTTTTGAGGAACCCGGTTTAAACTTTATTTCGTTTGTTTCAAATTCAACATAATGTACAATAATTCAATATTTTCCAGTATCAGACGGTAATTAAGCCTTAGCTTGTCTGAAAGGCATTTCCTGGGCCTTAATGTCGGGTAAAAGTCCCACAACTTGAAATTGGAAGTAACGTCTCCAAAATGATCTTTACAGTGTCATGGAAGTTTACCTCAAATCAAACTCAAAGACATAGATTGTGGGTACTCGTCAGAACCGCCTCGTTCAAACGAGTACCGACAATCTATGTTTTGAGCAGTAATAAGAAAAAAATATCAAGATTTTTATACAAAAAAATATTTGAGTGGCAAAATTTTACCAATATATATTTGATAGGCGTGTTTTCATCATGATCTGAAAATAGAAGTACTACAGCTATGACAGACACGTAGCAAACATTACTTTAGCATAGTATACTCACGGAATGCCAGGGTAGGTGGTTGTATTAAGATTAGCCATTTTTGTATCCGAAGTATTTGGGATGGTTAATTCGAAACTTGTTGATAAATAAAAAGCAATGTGATATAAGAGTATTTATATACTAAGTACACCTACACATTCTTATCAAGTAGGGCATGACATAGTATGCATTTATCTTTATTACTTTTTGTGTAAAGTCTAATATATAATGAGACTACTCAAAAGAATGAGGGAAAGCGTCTGTGTTTAAATACAGTGAAATTCCTATATTAAGATCACCTTTGGGACTGTTCAAAAGTGGGCTTTAAGACCACTTTTGAATAGTCCCAATAATGGTATCTAATAAGGAGACACTGGGCGTAGAAAACACAAAGAAAGTTTCACCGGAACCTTCTCAGCGAACTTTTTAAAAGCAGATTTACTCTTAATTTTATGTCGTCTTAATAGCGAAATTTTACTGTATATGAAATTGTCATATCATAAAAGACGCTTCCAAGCGGGAACACGAGTATACAACGTTGAATGAACGTCGACATAGACGAGCAGAAGTCATGATATTTTACATATAGCTACGAGAGATATTTTTACTATTGACTGCGCGGGTGCGCAGGCTGCTCTGCATCTTTGTTGTTTGCAAATGGAAAACAATCTGTTTTCTGATGAACCTGTTGACGGTCAGATAAGGTAAACTAATGGACACATAATTGGGCCCTGTCAAGCGATTTTGGTACTTATCGCCTATGCGAGCAGCGAAGGTTCAGGCGACCCTGCGCATTCGCGCAGTCTCGCCAGAACCTTCGCTGCTCGTTCATACAAGCAGTGAATCAAGAGGAACCTTCAGACAGAAAGCCATATCCCTGGCCCCTCTGAATGGCTGGGCATGCGCAGTTAAAATTTGTCATGACGAAATGCTCGAAGACACAAATTCGCTTGGCGGGGCTCAATTTATTCCTCTAGTTTATAAAATGGGCGACCAGCTAAACGTTAGATCAGCCTGCGCTTCAGCGCAGAATTATACTGTGTTTGATTGATTGGAGGTTTAACGTCCCTATCAACACTGTAAAGGTCATTTTGGAGACGTTGCTTCCAATTTTGTGGGACTTTTACCCGACATTGAGATGAAATGACATCTCAAGCTCTGTCGTCCAATGAAACCAATAGGGTTTATAAGCATGGACGGTCCGACACTCGCACCGCTTTGCCTGGGCAAGCTTAGAGGATCCAAAATGACCTTTACAGTATTGACGGGGACGTTAAACCTCCAATCAATCAAACAAAGTATAATTCTGCGCTTAAGCGCAGGCCGGTCTAACGTTTAGCTGGTCGCCCATTTAATAAACTAGAGGCCCAAGTGGACCAGAATCGCTCACCTGGATGAGGCTGATCATACACGATCTTGTCTATCAGATCACATTGCCTTTAGCAATCCTGAATCTGCATGCTGATGCCTGAACAACTATCCGGTTTTGGATTCAGGAAGAAACAAGGATTTTAGCAATTCTGAAACTCCATGTTGCACCCATTGTCTCACACTGTCTTACACTTAATCGGACTAAACGTTAATGAGCAGATGTGGTTTGAAGGTTTTTAAGATGGCTGCCATGGTGGCCATCTTGGCTATCAGAACATAACCATTTTAGAAATTCTGAATCTCCATGCCACCCTGATGCCTTTCATCAAGTTCAATCTAACTTCTGAATTACAGTTTGAAAGATGTCATATGAAGAATTTTAAGAATTTTAAGATTGATGGCCACTTTGGATATCAAACGAAACGGTTTTAGCAAGTCTAAATCTTGCCTCCCTACAAGTTCCAACTCAGTTTCAGTTAAGGCGTAACTATAGCATTTAGTGACACAGAGGCCTGAAGTTGCTATTGCCCAGACAACATTTCCCCATTATATGTCTATTGGAAACTATAGGGCAAGTAACTCTCATGTGAATAGTCTGATCTGCCACAAAAACAGGTCCAAGATTTTATGCCTGACCTCATTATCTGTAAGTCTGATGAAGATTCCATCAAAAATGAAATTGCTATCACCTGGACAACATTGTCCTAAGTGCACGATGCCCTCAAGGATGGGTAACACTTATGCCAGCCATTAACACTTATGCCAGCCAAACGCAAACGTGTCCTAGATGTTATGCCTGTCCTCTTTATCTGCAAGTTTGATGAAGATTTCATAAAAAAAAAATGAAGCCAATGTCTATCAGACAACATTTTTCTGCAAGTTTGATATAGAAACCATCATAAATGAATCCACTGTTGAGCAGACAACATTTTCCCCATTATATGTCTATGGAAGACCGTAAAGTGCAAGTAACTATCATGTGAATAATCCAATCTGCCGAAATTCAAACTTGTCCAAGATTCTGTGGCTGTGCTCATTAGCTACAAGTGTATGAGGAGCTATTAAAAAGTAAGGCATTATCGCCAGGACAACATTTTTTTCTTTTTTTATGTCTATGGGAGACAAAAGGGCAGGTAACTCTCATATGAATAGTCCGATCTGCCCTACAGACAAACTCATCCACGATTTAATGACTGTCCTCATTACCTGCATGTTTAATGAGGATCAGATCAAAAATAAAGTCACTATCACCCGAACCACATTTACTCCATTGTATGTCTATGGGAGACAAAAGGGCAAGTATCTCACATGTGAATAACATTAACTGCCCCAAATTTGAACTCCTCCAAGATTTTATAGCTGTCCTAATAACTTACAAATTAAATGAGGATAAGTCGCTGTCGCCCGGAAAACATTTTCCTTATTATATGTCTATGGGAGATGAAAGGGCAAGTAACTCTCATGTAAATAATCCGATCTGCCCCAAATTCGAATTCTTCCAAGACTGTATGGCTGTCCTTGTTACCTACACGTTTCACGACGATCAGATCAAAAATGAAGTCGCTATCGCCCGGACAAAATCTCCCCATTATACGTCTATGGGAGACAAAAGGGCAAGTGACTCTCATGTCACATTGTGAATTATCCGACCAGCCCAAAATTCGAACTCGGCCAAGTTTTTATGGCTGTCCTCATTACCTACAAGTTTAATGAGGATCGGATAAAATAAAAAAAAAAGTCGCTACCGCTCGGACAACATTTTCCCCATTAAACGTCTATGGAAGACGAAATGGCAAGTAACTTTCATGTGAATAGGCCGATCTGTGCTGAATTTGAGCTCGTCAAAGATTTTATGGATGTCCTCATTACCTACAAGTTTCATGAGGATTAGATCAAAAATAAAGTCGCTACCGCCCGGACAAGATTTCGGCATTATATGTCTATGGGAGAAGAAAGGGCAAGTAACTCATTAAAATAATCCGATCTGCCGCAAATTCGAGCTCGTCAAAGATTTTATGGCTATCCTCATTACCTACAAGTTTAATGAGGATTAGATCAAAAATAAACTCGCTACTGGCCGGACTACATTTTTCCCCATTATGATACTATTGGAGATGAAAGGGAGCGTAACTCTCACACGAAAAATCCGATGTTCCCTAAATTCTATCTAAGCCAAGATTTTATGCCTGTTCTCAATTTTGTTGAAGATCTGATCAAAGTAAAGTGTCTATCGACATTTCCCCATTATAAGTTTTTGTTTGTTTGTTTGTTTGTTTGTTTGTTTGTTTGTTTGTTTGTTTGAGGTTTAACGTCCCCGTCAACAGTGTATAGGTCATTTTTGAGACGTTGCTTCCAATTGTATAGGACTTTTACCCGACATTGAGATGAAATCACATCTCATGACCTGTCGCCCAATGAGACCAATAGGGTTTATAAGCACGGACGGTCCGACTCGCACCGCTTTGCCTGGGCAGGCTTAGATCCTCTAAGCGGTTTACCAGTTCTCGTGAACGATCGGATTCAGCTCTGCGTGGAAGCATCATGCATCCCATCTATTTCTTCAAGCCCCGATGGGCGGGGGCTATATCCCCATTATAAGTATATGGGAGACTAAAGGGCAAATAACTCTCATATGAACAATCCGATCTGCCCAGAATTCAAACTTGTCCAAGTTGTATGGCTATCCTCATTACCTACAAGTATTTTGAGGATCCGATCAAAAATAAAGTTGCTATAGCCCGGAAAACATTTTCCCAATTATAAGTCTATTGGGGCTGAAAGGCAAGTAATTCCCACACGATGAGATTAGATTAAACATATTTTATTGTTAATAGCAACAATGGGATTGGGCACAAGTTAGTACAACATTACATAGCCCCCTCCCTACACATGAAATTGTAGACATGTAAAGGTATAACAGCGTGAAAGAACTCTTTTGATAACAAATACAGAAAATGTAAAACATTTGAATCTAAAGCCACCCCGGGTATCTGAATATATCATAAACTTATATCAGAACCTTAATAATCTGTCATGTAGACTTATAAGGAGCCTAACTATGAAATTCAATGCGTTTAGTTTATACTGAATCATTTTAGTTTGATTGCGATGAAAGCTTCAAGCTTATTGAATCGCTCTCGAACACTCATTCCTGGCATTTTCATGCGTTTCTTTGATATATCTTAGAACGGCCAAAATAATATTTCTATTTTCACTGTAAAGGTCATTTTGGAGACGTTGCTTCCAATTTTGTGGGACTTTTACCCGACATTGAGATGAAATGACATCTCAAGCCCTGTCGCCCAATGAAACCAATAGGGTTTATTAGCATGGACGGTCCGCACCGCGGCGGACCGTCCATGCTGATAAACCCTATTGGTTCCATTGTGCAACAGGGCTTGAGATGTCATTTCATCTCAATGTCGAGTAAAAGTCCCACAAAATTGGAAGCAACGTCTCCAAAATGACCTTTACAGTGTTGACGGGGACGGTAAACCTAAAATCAAACAAACAAACAAACAAACAATTTCTATTTTCGTCATCTTCACAAAGAAGTTAACCCATTATTAAATAATGAAAATTGTTTACTAGATTTTGGATTACATGACTGGATCAGTCTCTGTCTTTGAATGTTATATACATGTAGATTACATTCAAAGAAAAAATGTTCCGCTGTTTCAAACTGACCTCCACATCTACATGCCGAGTTCCGTATAATATTAACATTTCACTCGAACAATGCAATCTGTCTCATATTCGAACTCGTCCAAGATTTAATGTCAGTCCTGATTACCTACAATCTGCTGATGATCATATCAAAAATAAAGCGTCTATCGCCCTGGCAACATTTCCCCCATTATAAGTCTATAGGGACGAAAGGGCTTGTAATTCTCACACGAAATATCTGATCTGCCCAATATTCGAACTCCACGATTTTATAGCTGTCCGGTGCTTAATAAGAGAATAAGCGGATTTAGGCTTGTTTTAGGTTTACTGGTGAAACGTCAATGTCCTGTGAATTAACCATCAGCTTTATCAAACTGCATGTAATAAAGTCTCTTGCTCAAGGAAACAACACTTGCCGCTCGTGGGGTTCGAACCCGGTACCTCTCGATCCCGAGGCCGAAACTTTAGCACTGCACCACAGCGCTCCACTAAATTGACTCAGTCCATTTTAAATATGGGATTTATTAACCTCGGGAGGTTGAAAATCCGTTAAAGAATTCGTGCGCAAGCGCACTCGTTCCTTTATCGGATTTTCAACCTCCCTCCGTTTATAAATCCCATATTTAAAATGGGCTGAGTTAATAAACTCTATCATATGACGTCTCGTATGAGAGTGTAATAACGTCGTGTAATAAATTCGATAATCCTCTAGTGGATTAAATGTGCAAATTAGTTAGATACGCCCCGAAACGTTACATGTACTATTGGCGGAATATTGACATTTTAGGTAAAAATGGTGAAAAAGTGCGTTTGAATGTCAAATGATAAATAGATCTTGCATTCGTGCTCTTGTATTATTGAATTTATTTAACTTGTTGAGGAAAAGGGATAACATGTTCGACAGAGCCTCGCATTTTATCCCGTTACCTCAACTCGTTTAATAAATTCAATAATACATGAGCACTCATGTCATGTATGGGTTA
This sequence comes from Lucinisca nassula, assembly GCA_963580285.1. NCBI lineage: Eukaryota > Metazoa > Mollusca > Bivalvia > Lucinida > Lucinidae > Lucinisca > Lucinisca nassula. Next base: position 107,700,715 of record OY757017.1, on the reverse strand, counting down.
AAGGCAGAACAAAAAGTATTCCTCTCAGATAACTGCAAACTTTACAATTTTATCCTTACGCTCCTCATTTTATGAAATAATTGTTGAAATCGAAATGTTAAGGCTTTCAGTAAAATGCTAGGAAATAAAAATAATGTGTACAGATAAAATAGTTTTTCTCTATGCAATATGTGGCGTTTCAGTGTGTGCTGTCGTATGATTTTCTTCATCGTGAAACATGACAAAGTAGGGAAGTAGGGCGGAAACGTTGTCTTTTTTTTGTTGAAATTATTCCTGTCGATTATTATTGTCAAAGATGGATTTTTCTCTTTCCCCCCCCCCCACCCCACCCCCACCCCACCCCCACAAAAATATATACAATATCGATTACGATTATGATTATGATTATGACTGCTAAAGCTTTAGATCCGGCGCTAGAAGCACATAGGGGCTACCGTTAGAACAGGTGCATATAGAGTCCGCCACTAGAACAAGTCTAGGGTTAGTTTTCCAACTTTCTAGGAGGAGCACATCGGTACCCCTGTCGACCCGGATACAGTGCAATAAGACGAAAGTGGTCTATAAGTTGAAGTATAGTCATCGCAGATAAGATTGACTAGGTGGAGCCAATGTCAAATTCGCTGATTTGGTAGAGTGTCTTTCGCATGCTTTCTGCAAGCGGACCATACTCCAGTGTTACAGTTGAATTCACACAAGTTTACCTTGCGTTAACAGATCATTCCGAAGGCAGGTGTCCATAGCCAATCTTATTGTGACTAATATACGTAATTTCGGCCCCCGCCCACCAGGACTTGAAGAAATAGATGAGTTGTAGGGCTTGTATTTCACTCGTATCGAGCCGATCGTTAATCAGAGGTGGGCAAAAACAGGAGTACCTGGAGGAAAACCACCTGAGCTTCCATTGCAGAACTTGGCGTCTCACGTGATCCGAGCCAGGCTCGAACCCACAGCGGTGAGATGAGTAAGAGTCAGCGCTCTTATCCACTAGGCCAGTAATGGTTAACCTCTTAGAGGATGTAAAATATGTTCTATAAAAGGGTTATCCCTTGGAAGGAATACACAACAAAACTGGAAAATATGGAGTGCACATGTTTTCTGGGCCAGACTAGCTAGTTTCGGCCAATTAGGCCTCATCAGTTACCCTCAAAATATTTTTCAAAATTCCACAATGGATACAATGATCCCAAAGGACATGAAAATATAAACTACACTATGATGTAGGGCAGGGAGACTTTTTACGGCCGCCACACATTCCCACACATCAGCATTGCCTGTCCAGGCAAAACGGTGCGAGTCGGATCGTCAATGCTTATAAACCCTATTGGTTTCATTGAGCGGCAGGGCTTTGAGATGTCATTTCATCTCAATGTCAGGGAAAAAAGTCACACAAAATTGGAAGCAAGGTCTCCAAAATGACCTATACAGTGTTAAAAGGCACATTCAACCTCAAATCCATTGAACAAACAAACCTACACGTACTTTCGACCAAAACATTGTATAGCTGGTGGGCTACTAATTGCGGTTCGATTCCGACCTGCAAATCGTAATCAACAGTCAGTGCCTGTCTCGTTTATTTATATGTTCCGGCAAAGGAAATGCTCACCTCGGCCCGTTCATTTGCTGGCATCACTCGTAGTCTTCTTTACCCAAACGAACGACCCTCTTTAAAGCCACCCAGCCCTCGATCTTCTGTTATCATCTTCTGGGTTACCGTCTATATAGCACCGGCCCGATAGCTCAGTCGTAGAACGTCCGCTTCGGGATGGGGAGGTCGCGGGTTCGATCCCCGGCCGCGCCATGCCAAAGGCGTGATAAATGGTACTAGGGGCTCCCTTGGCTGACGCTCGCATTATCAGGGGTAGTTCTAAGAAGATAAATGAAGGCAGGTAAGTATTTGTTAACCCATTTTGTACCAGAAACCTCAAAATGGGTAGTTGGCAAACAGTGAAGACCCAGATCAGACGCCGCAGTAAGCGGTGTCTGATCAGGGCCTACACTGTTTGCAAACAGTTAAGCCATATTCCAAGTAAATTGAATAAAACAAAACCTGGCATCCCTTAATTTTGGAATGGACTCTTTGTATATATAAGGAGGAAGATTCCATTTGGTACAAAAAGGGTTAAAGGATACTTTTGTTTTGTTTGACTTGAGGTTTAACGTCCCGGTCAACACTTTAAAGGTCATTTTTGAGACGTTGCTTCCAATTTTGTGGGACTTTTACCCGACATTGAGATGAAATGGCATCTCAAGCCCTGCCGTCCAATGAAACCAATTGGGTTTATAAGCATGGACGGTCCGACTCGCACCGCTGGGCAAGCTTAAATCCTCTAAGCGGTTTACCAGTACTGATGTGCGGGTCGGTTTCAGCTCTGCGTGGAAACATCATGCAGCCCATCTGATTCTTTAAGCACCGATGGGCGGGGGGGCGAAAAGGATACTTAGTTTGACGCAATAAAAACTCTTTAGAGCTTATGATAATTGTTTCTAATATGCAACGTTAAATAAGCTTTTTATCTTTAGCACTGGCGAGGCACGTGAGAATCTAGCAATGACGGAAATCCTGGCTGGAACGAAGCTGGAACATCATGAAGGAGCACGGCTGATGACTGATGAAATGGGACTACACGGAGACTCGAAGTACTGAAGAAAACGTCCCTCGCAGTCGGAATAACGTTGAGTCCCTCCGGGATAGGCGTTGAACCGTGATGGTGATGAACACGATGCCTCGTCGGAACGTTGTCCAGAATATGAAAACACTCCTTCTACCCCGTCGTACCAGAGAAGATATCGAACTAGAGGATAGTGTTGGTCATCGTTCAACCATTACGAAAACATGGCTATACAAATACATAGTACATTTATTCGCCGAAAAAAAATGAAGATTTTATTATGAAAAATTGTGATAGTGTTCTGTTTTCTGCTCTAAAATATAGATTGTGGGTACACGTTAGAACAGCCTCATCGAGGTGGTTCTTACGAGTACCGACAATCTATATTTTAGAGCAGAAATACGAAAAATAAGGTTTACAAAGGTGGGGTTCAAGGGGGTCAAAATTATATAGGCGTGTTTTCGTGATGGATATTAGAGTAGTCTGATGTTGACACCCCACAACCGCTACGTGGGTCTGTCTGCCCGTCTTTCTCTCGAGAATTATGATAGTGTCAGGCAGACAGACAGGCAGACAGACAACTTGTTTTCAATAAGGTAAACGAGCCCTGGAGGTACATAAGTGCTAGCCCTAGAATAAATCCATGATTACCTTAGACTTATATCGATGCCGATGTACTCCTAACGCCTCGGTGTGGCGTGTAAGTTACATTAATTTAGAAGGACCATCACTAGATTATGAATGAATACGATAGACACGACCCCACGGCCAAGTAAGTGTTATTTTCATCACACACAGTAAGTACTGGCTTTGCAGAAAAGCTGCCGCGATCGTTATTTATTTTCTCTCTAAAAGTCTGATGTACAGATCCGTTCAGAAAGATGTATTGAATCAACCACGTCGCATCGACTAATCCATCGAGGATTACTTTTGTTCGAGGATAAGTAGACACTTAAGAGTACACCACCATAGGTGCGTTCGAAGAAAAGTTGAAAGTGACGTCAGCGAATGTTTTTGTTATTTAGCATTGTCCACTGTTGTCAAAAGGTAACGACGCTTCAGTAATGATAATTATATCGGTATAGTCTGTCTTGCCAGCCAATGATGGGCTTGATAATGATAACGGTGCAACCTGTGGTGGTATACTCTTTTACGTCACTGTCTACTTATCCTCCGACAACAGTATGTTTGACAGGTTGTAACGTTACTAGTATCTTACCCATCATTGGTTGGCAAGACAGATTATACCATTATAATTACCATTACCTAAGCGTCGTTACCCACTGTTGTCGGAAGAAAAGTTGAAAGTGACGTCGGCGAATGTTTTTGTTAATAAGCATTGTCCACTGTTGTCAAAAGGTAACGATGCTTCGGTAATGATAAGTATGAGAGCAATGAACATATCTTTGTTTGAGCCCTAATAAAATCTACTTGACTTGACTTGACTTGACTTGATAATTATATCGGTATAGTCTGTCTTGCCAGCCAATGATGGGCATGATAATGATAACGGTGCAACCTGTCAAACCTACCTGTGGTGGTATACTCTTTTACGTCACTGTCTACTTATCCTCCGACAACAGTAGGTTTGATTATCATTGGTTGGCAAGACAGATTACACCGCTATCATTACCTAAGCGTCGTTACCCTTTGACAATAGTAGGCAAAGCTTAATTAATACATAAACATTTGCTGACGTCACTTTCAGCTTATCTTTGGACGACAGTAACTACAAATGAATTAACTTATCATCAATCAGCATTTTTAATGTAATAAGCATTGCCAGTCCTTTGTTAAGACCGGCAACGGCATAGTTAGTTAGGTGTCTCCAAAGCATAAACGGTTTTTAAGAAACGCCCATGCTTTGCGATCATAACACATCCAGATTACTGGATTACCGACACGATCATTCGCCAGTTTCATTTCAAAGCAGTTTCGGGCAGTCTGACCCGGGTCTACATTGTTTGCGACAAGTAACTGGATTTTTGTTAAAATTACAAAAATTGAAAAGTCATGGTAAATGGATCATTGACGTTAGAGTCATCACGAAATACAGGGAAACTTTTCACTGTTTGTTTTCGTCTAAGGACTTTGATAAGGTACAACACAGAAGGCTATTGCACAAACTGGAATATTATGGGATAAGAAGATCCACACATAGGTGGATTAGCCCATGACCCTCGAGGCGCACACAAAAAGTTGTACTTGATGGACAAGCGTCCGATCCCGTCCCTGTTTTATCTGGGGTCCCACAAGGCTCGGTACTTGGACCGGTCACTTTTTGTTGAGTATTCATAAATGATCTCCTCGAAAATATCAGGTCATCTGTCAGGTTGTTTGTTGATGATTGTGTACTGTATAGGAATATATACTCTCCTTCTGACCGTCTTATCTTACAAGATGAACTGGACCGACTATCACAGTGGGAGGCCGATTGGCAGATGAAGTTCAATGTGGCAAAATGTCATTCGATGAGGGTGTCACGACAGCTTCCTGACAATAAAATTAAGTTTGATTATTCACTACACAACCAAACTTTGGAGCAGTTTCAAACCGCCAAATATCTTGGTATCACCATCACTGACGATAGTGGTTGGGGTCATCATATTTCAGAGATTACATCAAAAGCAATCGTCCTCTTTAACCTTTTCTATAAGATACACTCTACTTGACCCCTGTGACAGCTTCAACTCAAACAAGGGCATCAAAAATAAATAACACACAATGCCGTAGGTACCTGGTCTATAGTGATGCCCTAAAGTATTCTTTTTCTCCATAACTATTCCTCAGTGGAATAGTCCCTCGTCTGCGGTAGATTTCAAGTCCTCAGAGGAGTTCAAAGCCCGTACAGTGTAGATTGGGACTCAGAGGTATGCGTCTTAGTATACCTATGTTAATCAGATTGTAAATAGTTTTAAGGACTCACCCAGTGTCCTCTTTTTTTAAGCTAAATTATAAATTTAGCCACCCACCCAGCTGAGGTTATGGCCAAATATGACCGACTCAGTATATGAAGATAGATAGATAATCTACGATACGCTGCATCCGCAGCTGTTGTTGGCATCCACAATTGGCACATGACATAATAAACATTTCGTCCTAAAAAAAGAAGAGATCCACATTCAGTGTTTTAACATATATCCGATTTAAGAATTGATATTTTTTAACAATGTCCGGATAGGTACTTGATTAGCTTTTATTTTTTTCTTTCGTTTGTTAATGATATTATTACCCTGCTATGGCGTCACAAATAAGTCTAAGGCTCATTGAATGTTCCTCTCCACGGAAATCTTTAGTAAAAGGCGAAAGATTTATGCGTGGTATGAAGAGAAACCAGAGTTGTTTTATTGCTTTTAAAATCATATCTAACATATGACAGACAATATTTTATTCAAATGGTGAGGTGATCCATCAAAGAAAATATCAATTTTAGATATTGTTAGTCCATTATTTACTACATTTTATCATGTTTATATATATCCGCGGATCAAGAAGTTTGGTCTTTTTAGAAAATTCCAAAATTCTACAAACAGATAGCACTTACTGTGCAATGGTATTATTTGACAGTCCTGAGCAGTGTTATGAAAACGAATGAAAGGGAGATTACAAACTTCGGTAACTATAATTCAAGAGGGCTGCGCTCATATGGTATGTTCAATATAATAAAAATAAAGCTATCCTATGAAAGCTAGAGGATTGCAGTGCGTAAAATCAATTTAAAGTAGAAGTAAAACAAAGATCAGGAATCGATACAATTAACTTACTCCACCCATCAAAGACACCACAGGGAAAGAAACACAAACATTAAGCGACCAGACCATAATGGAAACCTAAACAAAGGAAGGCCATAAGGACAGTTACTTTCCCACAAAATGGCCATATGGCCATCCAAAATAAAAAGACACAAGTGATACACACAGTAAGTAACAAACAACACCATAAATAAACCGCCACAGAAGAACCGCCTTGGAACGGTCAGTGGAAAGATTTCCACTGGGGGGCTTAAATCGATTTTACGTGGCCACAATCCTCGCCCTTACTCCGTCGCGATTTAGACAAATAATTTGTTCAGTCCGCATGAAGGCCTCCTAATTCATCAGTGCAACATCTCCGTGAACACAAAAAATCAAAGAACCACAGAGGTGAGACAACGGTGAGGACTCGACAGCAAGAAACCACTGAAATGCTGGCGCAAAAGAAAACCAACAGTTAGACAACGATGGGCCCGACCAGAGACAGAGCATCAGGCACCAACCAACATTACCTTGAATTAGATCTCTCTAATTCTCAATAAGCCTTTACGTTGGAGCCGTCATAGAATCTGAGGCCTGACCCACCGGCGTGCAATTTAAGAGGAAAGCAAAGTTGCCAACCGTGATTAGGTCAACTACCATGCATGCAGTCTGTCGTATAACATCCATGTTGTACCCAATCTTTTTATCTCGAAGAATGATTTTGCGAAATTGGGTGCTGAAGTCATTGCGGTTATATAAACGCCAAGTGAAGCCTTCCAATGCGGTTCATCTGTCTTCGTTCATTTTTGATACGGTTTGTCTTCGAGTGTGTGTTTCGCTTATATTATTTTTTTGGATAGCCAGTCGGCCATTTTGTGAGAAAGTAACTGTCATTTTGGCTTTCCTGCTATTGATGTTTCTATTAGGGTCTGGTTGTTTCATGTTTGCATTTCTTTCAGTTTGGTGTCATTGCTGGGAGCTGTAGGTTAATTGTATCGATTCCTCATCATTGCCTTCACTTCTATTATACATCGCAAGTCAGTCCTCGCCCATCGGGGCTTGAAGAAATAGATGGGCTGCATGATGCTTCCACGCACAGCTGAAACCGACGGCACACGAGTACTGGTAAACCGCTTAGAGGATCTCAGCCTGCCCAGGAAAAGTGGTGCAAGTCGGAGCATCCATACTTATAAACCCTTTTGGTTGCATTGAGCGAAAGGGCTTGAGAGATGTCATTTCATCACAATGTCGGGTAAAAGTCCCACAATATTGGGAGAAACGTCTCCAAAATGATCTATACAGTGATGACGGGGTCGTTAAACCTCAAATCAACCAAACAAAATGCACCGCAAATGTTTCTAGCTCAGATAGCTAGCTTTAATCAGTGACCCTCAAATATTTCATTTAACCATAAGAACCTTTTCTCACTTTATTCGATGTCTTTTGGCATATATTGTGTGTGTGTGAGAGAGAGAGAGAGAGAGAGAGAGAGAGAGAGAGAGAGAGAGAGCAAAGTTTAAAGCGGTATACGCAAGATTTCTTGCATGGCGCTACCTCCGTGTCTCTTCTATATGTCTGAGAGCAACAACTGCTCTTTCGCGCCTGAACAGCACGAAAACAAGCCAAATGAATGTTATTTTCATCACACACAGGAAGTACTGGTTTTCCAGAAAAGCTATCGCTATCGTCATTTCAGGTACAGTTCATATTTCGAAGAATAGATCCCTTCAGAAAGCTGCATGTTTACTAATCTGCTGAATCAATCTGTACTAGGTTGCATCGAATAATCCATATATTTAACTGCAAATAAATTAAATTATCATCAAGCAGCTTTTTTTAAATATGATGAGCATTGTCAGTTCTTTGTTAAATCTGGTACCAGTATAGTTAGGTACATTAGGTCTCCAAAACATAAATGGCTTTCAAGAAAGACCCATACTTTGCAATCACAACACATCCATATTACGATCGGCATGACCGTCAGTTTCATTTCAATACAGTTTCGCATAGTCTGACCCGGGTCTACAATGTTTGCTACAATGATTTTTGTGAAACTTAGAACAGTTGAAAGTGGAGTCATGGTAAATGAACCATTGACGTTCTGAGTCATTACAAAATACAAGGAAACTTTTCACTGTTTTTGTCAACGGTACGATGCAACCGGATCCATTTATATTGACATCATCAAATATCATATGGCAAAATATACATTTCGTTCAAACAAATGTATCATAAAAGGGAAGAGATTCACGTTCTGTGAATGAACAAGTATCCTGATAGGAACTTGTAAAGGTTTTCTTTCTCTCTTGTTTTTAGCTAATACCATTATCCTGCTATCGCAGGATTTCACAAATAAGTCTAAGACTCATTGAATGTTCCTCTCCACGGAAATCTTTAGTAAAAGGCGAAAGATTTATGCGTGGCATGAAGAGAAACCAGAGTTGTTTTCTGGTTCATAAAATCATATCTAACATAGGACAGACAATATTTTATTCGAATGGTGGGGTGACTCTTTCAAAGTAAATACCAATGTTAGATGTCGGGGCTTGTTAATTTATTAGTCCATTATTTACAACATGTTATCTATCCGCGAAACAAGAATTTGTCTTCCTAGAAAATTCCAATGTTTTACATCTATGCGATGATATAACTTGACAATCCTAAACATTATTATGACAACGTCGTTTTCATGATGAAAGGGAGAATACAAATTTCGGTAACCTATAATTTGCTCGTGCACTAACGGCATGTTCTATAAAAATACACCACAACTGTTTCTATCTATCTATCTATCTTCTGATACTGTGTCGGTCACATTTGACCATTACCGCAGGTGTATATTACATACACTCCAGTTTTGCAGGATGAAAGCCTACACAGTAATCATGTAATTACGGTAGGGATCTTTAACCTGCACAGGGGATGGTTCTCCCTGCACAGGGGGCCTCCAGTTAACGTCCCGATCCGAAGGACGGTGCACTTAATGACATTCATCCCTGCAAATGATGCCAATGGAGCGTGTTCGGACACCGAAATTTTATCGCCGCTGCCGGGGATCGAACCCGGGACCTCTAGCATCAGAGGCAAGTGCACTAACCACTGAGCTATCACGCTTCTGGGCAACTGATCAGTGACCATCAATTCATGAACGTTATTCGATGTGTGTTTTGGCACAGGTTGTGTGTGTGTGTGTGTGTGTGTGTGTGTGTGTGTGTGTGTGCGTGCGTGCGTGCGTGCGTGCGTGCGTGTGTGTGTGCGTGCGATATTTATTTCTGATTTCTCTCAGAGATATTCTAACATGACGTTAGTGATTTTACACGGGTCAATGTCTGTTTATTTTGAATAATAATTAGCTCATAACTACGTCGTATATCTTTTTGTTAAATCTTGGGAAGGTAGAAATCCACAGGTAGCCAGACAGCTCATTGTGTCTCTTACTATCCCCAGGGCCTTTGTATACCCTTGAATAATAGTTTGTGAAAAGGTTTATTTCTTGAAACTAGCTAGCCTGGCCCAGAAAACATGTACACTCCATATATTTCAGTTCTGTGGTGTATTCCTTGCTTCCAAAGGATAACCCTTTTATAGAACGCATTTAGCTTCACTACAGCTGGTGTGTGGGAATGTGTGGCGGCGGTAAAACGTCTCCCTGCCCTACACCATGGTGTAGATTATATTTTCTTGTCCTTTGGGATCATTGATTTCATTGTGGAATTTTGAAAATTTCTGAGCGTCACTGATGAGGCCTAATTGGCCGAAACTAGCTAGTCTGGCCCAGAAAACATGTACACTCCATATATTTCAGTTCTGTGGTGTATTCCTTGCTTCCAAAGGATAACCCTTTTATAGAACGTATTTAGTTGCTTGGTCAGATAAGAAGTGCTTTCCACCCTACCAAGAAGCTCTGGTAAATACTCTGGTAAATCTTTGATCCGAGCGCCGTGCTGGAATTTACGGGCGAGCCTTTTCGGCTAAGTGCGGTACGTTTCAGTTCATTTATACGCGTGACGTAGTTTCGAAATTTTCCTGCGGTCAAACTTCAGCGTTTGATGCAACAGTCTTTGAAAAGAACTTTTTAATATAGTAATTATTTCGACGTTTTTGTGTGTTTCTGTTGTACTGAGACTTGACTCCGTTTGGTTTTGGGAAGAAATTTTCGATGTGAATAATAGTTCGTCTGTCATTACTGACAATGACCAATCTTAATCATATTTGAGAAATGTTACTATTTGTGTGTTCTTAAATGGCTGATGAGACCGATTCTAGCTCTGAACTGTCTGTTGCAAATAGAGCAACAGAGCCTAGAGGACGACAGGTCTGTTGTTAATGCCTTAGGTCTGGTTTCGCGCTGTGCGCGTTTCTGCTCAGCTTCACTGATTATTTTTGCCTCACATTCGTTGGCACCCCTTTTGATGAGACCTCGCCACTTTGCTCTGTCCTGTGCAATTTGTTTCAATGACTCTGTTGGAATGTTGAAGTCCCTGGGGGAGGTTTTAAGGGTGTGCTTGTAGCGCATCGTCTGGCCGCCTTGGGAGCGTTTTCCCATTTCTAGTTCTCCATAGAGAATTTTCTTTTGCAAATGTTCCTCAGGCATTCTGGTAACAGCATGTCCATCTTAACTGTGCTAATTTAAAACATTGGCATCCCTGCCCCGTTCTGGACTTCCGTGTCTGGAATCCTGTCTTGCCACTTAATTTGTCAGAGTTTTAAGACAGCTTGTATGGATGTGATTTATTCTTCTGTCCGTGTTTCACATGCATACAATAGTGTTGGCAGCACCACAGCTCTGTAGACTTTCATTTTTGTGTCAAGTCTGATTCCACTTCGATCCCAGACACTACCACGTAGTCGGCCAAATACTGCACTACTTTTGGCAATCCTGGCATTGACTTCATCATCAATGTGCACGGCTCTTGACAGTTTGAAGATCATGCCATTTGTTCCTCTGTCCTTCCTAAACACACACCGGTTTTCTGGTAGAAGCCTTGAATGTTCAAGGTGTTCATTTAGTCGGTTAAGTAGGGCTCTTGCAAGGACTTTCCCAGCAATTGACAATAAAGAGATGACATGGTGATTGTCAAAGATCTGGGGGTTCCGTTTGAATAGGTGGATAACTGACGCATCTTTGAATTATTTAGGGCTGGTGTCTTTTCTCCACATAACGTGAAATAACTCTGTCAACTTCTTTGCAACTGGAGTACCTTCTGCTTTGTATATCTCAGCAGGTATTGCATCTGGTCCTGGAGCCTTGCCGGATGCCAGAAGTTTTATTGCTTTCACTGTTTCAGTAACGGTTGGGAACTTGTCAAGTAGCAGATTACATTCAACCCGTGGTAGTCTGTTGATAGCATCATCATTGATAGAGGATGGCCGACTAAGAACACTATCAAACAGCTCAGTCCATCTTTTCAAGATAGCCTCTTTGTCAGTCAGAAGACTAGCTCCATCTGCATTGAGGAGAGGAGTGATTCCTGAGCTCTGTGGACCATAAACTGTCTTTAGTGCATCAAAGAACTTCTTCATATCCTTTCTGTCTGCAAAGGACTGGAATTCATCAGCCTTGTTGCTTAGCCAGGAGTCTTGCTTGTCTCTGAGTCTTGTTTGGGCTGTCTTGCATATATCTGAATAGGCCGCCTTGTTAGATACTGTTATTGGTGCTTCTCTCTTTTCGATGTAAATACAATTCTTATGAACTCTGTAAAGATGGCGGACTTCTCGTACGAAGTTTGAACGAGACTCCAGGCGAGATTTGAGTGACTGAGCATGATAGTTCCAGCCTCTCTACAGTAAAGTGTTTGCTATAAACGCCAGTTGTACTACGTACAACTGGTTTAAGGGGGTCAAAAGTGTATAGGTATGATTGCGTGATAAATTGGTCCTGAATCTGGACATATGTCAGTTTCTGGCGAAAGAATGTGCACTGTACTGTTTAACCGCTATTGTATAAGCCTGTCCAGAAAAGGCGTGGTCAGATTGACTGACCACTTCGATATGATCTAAATAGTGTTAACTGAGCCATTAAACTCTAAACAAAGAAACGAATCCCAAAAGTTGGAATTATGGCTGCCTCAAGCTTTAAGGATATATTAAGAGTAGACATTGCGTGAACAGTCTGTGAAATAAATGCCCCTGTAAGCCACACTTCATATAGAGAAACTTGGGATAAATAGGGATATATGATGGCTGATCTGGGTTTACATTGTTTTCAAAGGTATAGCACAGACGTATCTGCTTCAGCAGGACAAGGATACGTCTGGGGAGGGGTGAGGGTTGGGCTGTAAATTTGAATGCATTTATGATGTGGTAAATGCATCTATAGTGGTATATGGGCATGTATGAAGCGAGCCCGAAGTTTTACTTTTTGGATCGATTATTTATAAATCGACCTAAAGTTACTAATTGATCTAGAGTTTTCCCTGCGAATGTCCACATGACGAGGTTACCATATTTACCGATATACCGAAAACACGCCTATACAAATACATTGTCAGTTTTACCGCTGATAATACGAGCATTTTAAGATGAAAAATTGTGATATTTTTCTTATTTCTGCTCAAAATATAGATTTTGGGTACTCGTTAGAACCGCCTCATCGAGGCGGTTCTAACGAATACCCACAATCTATATTTTAGAGCAGAAATAAGAAAAATAAGGTTTACCCCTGTAAACCCCAGTTTAACTATACAAAAATGGGGTTCAAGGGGGTCAACATTATACAGCCGTGTTTTCGTGATATATTCGGACAGACAGGCCTGAGCAAACAGTATAGACCCAGATGAGACCCCACAGAACGTCTCATCAGGGTCTACACCGTTTACTACTCGTCCACAACATTTGTAGTAAGTTGTACTTGTTCAAATTTTAGAACAAGTATGGTAAGGAGATGAGGTGTCCGAATTCTTGGGGTTTGTAGGGAATCCGGGAAACGTTTTTATAGGCGCGCTAGTCTTGACGCTCTGATGTCAGAGTGCTATTTTAAGCGGGTAATATTTACGAAATGGGAACCCTAAAAAATAGTGTTGACCAAGATCAGACGCTACACTGTTTACTTAAAATACAAAAAAATAGGATAAAATGAAACAAGGCCCCGTTCAGCCTACATTCCACCGGTACTGCTAGAGCTTTGGTTTTATTTGGGCTTTATTGCCCTTTCAAGATTATTTCTCTTATATCGAATCGATGTTGATCAAAGGTAGGCGAAAACCTGTGTATTCGGAGGCAATAAAAACGAACCCCTGACCTTCCGTTGCAGTATTTGGCGTCTCACATGTGACCCAAGTAATGCTCGAACTCACAGCTGTGAGAAACAAAATAGTCTGCACTCTTTTCCATTTGTCCAGGTGTGGGGTCCAGGTGTGGTTGGAGGGGCTGGGGCTGTAGGTTAGGTTTCACCTCACGTTACAACTGATTGTGAAAGCGGAAAAAATGGTGCAATTTTTTAAAATTTTCGTAGCTTCACTTTCAAATTTTGTTAAGTTTTGATACCAAAAGCAGACTAGGATCAAATACCCGGTCTTTCGTGACTCTAAAACTAATCGTTTTTCCAGGTGAAATTTAATTGTATTGTTTTATATATATATATATATTTCTTTATGGGGCGCCGTTTTACTATTTAATCCGTATTAATAGATATCCATAAATCGAATTATGGATATCCATAATTCGATTTATGGATATCCATTATTCCTCTGATTCATTAATATCCATAATTCGAATTATGTATATCCAAAATTCGATTTATGGATATCATAATTCAAATCGATTTATGGATATCCATAATTCGATTGATGGATATCATAATTCAAATCGATTTATGGATATCCATAATTCGAATTATGGATATCCATAAATCACCGCCAAAGCTTTTGGTTTAATGATTTCTCCCCAAGACACGTGGCTGTTTAATGTAAAAATCTTAAAGGTCTTCATCATCGCTGGAATATGATGACCAGTCAAAGGGACCTCTCTGCCGTGCAGCCTTTTCAGCCCGTAAGAATTCCAAAGCAACGGACGCCATGCGCTGAACGCCTGCCACGTGTGCAGTTAAATATCGGCATCAGCCGTAAGATCAGGAAATTCCGGCCATCGCATCCGGTCCCTCTGGAATCACCTCTATGAGAAATGCGCACCTAAGGACACTGAACGTCGGACGTAAGATTATAATGATCCAAACACGCAATCCGTGCATGCTTTCTGGAGAAAAATGCACATGGTCGTTATACAGTAAAGTTCCTATATTAAGACCACTTTTGAACAGTTCCAAAAGTGGTCCCTGACCAGAGGACATTGTGCGCATTATTCACGAAGAAAGAATAACTGCACCCTTCTAAAGCAGAATTATAGTCTTAATTTTAGGTGGTCTTAATAGCAGAATTTCACTGTATATATTAACATATATCCATATAATACTCTACTTGAGATGTATGGAGTACCAGGCAGATTCAGATATATCTCCTGGCCCCCGCCCATTGGGGCTTGGAGAAATAGATTTGGTTGCATGAGCTGATAGTACTGGTAAACCGTTTAGAAGGCCTAAGCCTGTCCAAGCAAAGTCGTGCGAGTCAGTGGGCGACAGGAATTGAGATGTTTGTTTGTATTTCAGTTTAACGGCCCAGTCAACACTAATTCAGGTCATTTTTGGGCCGGTCGATTTACCTATCCACACTTTTTCTGGGCAGGCTTATACTTAAGCAGTTAACCAGTACAGTGCACATTCTTTCGCCAGAAACTGACAACTGCCCTTCTTGAATCAGCGAAAGGGAGAGAATGGCCGTAGAAAATATTTCATGATCAATTCCACGAAAGAATGTTGCCGACCCTGGCAGGTATCGAGCCCGCGTACTCCGGATAATCAGTCAGACGCGCATCCGACTGAGCTACCGAGGCCGCCGGGATTGAGATTCATTTCATCTCAATGAAGGCTTAATACCCCACATAATTGGATGCAACGTCTCCAAAATGACCTAAATAGTACTGAAGGGGACGTTAAACCTCAAATCAAACACAACATATCTCTCCTACACCATAGGCCACCACTAAGCCTACCCTACATTACCTCCACCTCCATCCCGGCTTTCATTACACACCTAAACCGGAAACCTGACGCGTTTTTTTTTTTTTTTTTTTTTTTTGCTTTTTGCAAAGGGAGCAATCATTATTTGTTAGGTTTATTTGAAGAGTTGAATTATGGATATCCATAATTCGATTTATGGATATCAATAAATCGAATAATGGATATCCATTATTCGATGTATGGATATCATTATTTCAGTTCGATTTATGGATATCAATAATTCGAATTATGGATATCTATAATTCGAATTATGGATATCCATAAATAATTATGGATATCCTTAAATAATAATGGATATCCATAATTCTAATTATGGATATCCATAATTCTAAGTATGGATATCCATAAATAAATATGGATATCTATAAATACGGATTAAATAGTAAAACGGCGCCCCATATTTCTTTGCTGTTTTGACGACGATGAAGACAACAATGACGATGCTGATGCTGCTGATGATGAGTTTTGTTTTCTATGTACAGTAAAATTCCTATATTAAGACCACCGTTGGGACTGTTCAAAAGTGGTCTTTAAGACCACTTCTGAACAGTCCCAAAGTTGGTCTCTGACCAGAGGACAGTGTATGCAGAAAAGACAAAGAAAGAATAACTGCAGTCTACTAAATAAGCTTTTTATTGCAGAATTAGTCTTAATGTCAGGCGGTCTTAATAGCGAAGTTTTACTGTACATATTATTGAATAGCATTCACGTCAATAAGGAGGGTCAAAGTTAGCCTGTTAACAAGGGTAACAACCCATTTATGCGATAACACATCCGTTAGACAGTGTATTCATTTAAATCTCTGAAACGGTTATTGCTGCTCGTTAGAACCGCCTGATGTCAGAAAAATATTGTAAACACCTGTAAACCCCTGTTTTCATCATGTGTAGTGGGGTTTACAGCGATGTTCATTATACGGACGTCCGCAACCATTTTGTAGACTACCATTGTGACGCAAATATCGTTTGTGTTTGGGGTTTAAAGACACGTCAACCCTCATTGTGGACCATTTTGTGTCGTCTACCAGAGAAATGGAGAAACGAGATAGAAGAGATAGTAGTGAGAAGGACAGGGGAGAAGTGGAAAATGAATTGAAGTGTAGAAACAAAAGAAACTAGAATTTGTTTTTCTACAAAAACACAGATGTCTCCCCCGTTTTTGACTGCTACGTATAACCTTGACATTGGAGGTATTGAGCTGGGTCTTGTGTGCAACACATCATCTAATGAAGATGAACATTTCTGCATAGTAACTTTAAAAATGTTCATAGAAAAATAAAAAAGTTATTGGCCGTAAACAAAAAAAGCACTTTTTTACCTTTGACCTCTAAGTATGGCCTTGACCTTTGCGGTACAACACATCGTCTCATGATGGTTAACATTTCTGCCAAGTAATTTCATAATCCATCAAAGAATAAGGAAGTTATTGACTGTCCTTTTTTTTACCTTTGACCTCTAGGTATGACCTTGACATTGGAGGTATGGACCTTGGTCTTGCACATGACTCATGGTCCAACTTTCAAACCTCTAGCTCCAACAGTTTCTGAGATATCTTGCTGACAAGATTTTACTTGCTGACAAGATTTTATTAAAAAAAATTCAAAGGGCAATAACTCTTGAAAGGGGCATAATCCGGATGAGAAAAGAAAAAATACGTGTCAGCTTATTTTCCATTAGGAATGCATATATGAAATTTCAAAACCATAGCATACACAGTTCTAAAGTTATGCTATGCATCACTTTTAGGATTCATTACAATGGGCACAAATTACCAAAATGACAAAGGGCCATAACTCACAAAGTATTTTTCGGAATTTTGTCAAAAGTTAATCAGTTCATATACTCATCACCACCAATATACTCAACAACTTTCAAGGCTCTAGCTCCAATAGTGTTTGAGATATTTTGCTGACAAGATTTTATTAAAAAAATTTCAAAGGGCAATAACTCTTGAAAGGGGCATAATCCGGACGAGAAAAAAAATACGCGTCAGCTAATTTTTCATGAGGAACCCATATATGAAATTTCAAAACCCTAGCATACACGGTTCTAAAGTTATGCTATGCATCACTTTTAGCATACATTACAATGGGCACAAATTACCAAAATGACAAAGGGCCATAACTCACAAAGTATTTTTTGGAATTTTGTTAAAAGTTAATCAGTTCATCTACTCATCACCACCAATATATTCACCAACTTTCAAGCCTCTAGCTCCAATAGTTTTTGAGATATCTTGCTGACAAGATTTTATTAAAAAAAAATTCAAAGGGCAATAACTCTTGAAAGGGGCATAATCCTGACGAGAAATAAAATATGCGTCAGCTTATTTTCCATCAGAAATGCATATATGAAATTTCAAAATTATAGCATACACCGTTCTAAAGTTATGCTATGCATCACTTTTAGCATACATTACAATGGGCACAAATTACCAAAATAACAAAGGGCCATAACTCACAAAGTATTTTTCGGAATTTTGTCATAAGTTAATCAGTTCATCTACTCATCACCAACAATCTATTCACCAACTTTCAAGGCTCTAGTTCCAATAGTTTTTGAGATATCTTGCTGACAAGATTTTATTAAAAAAATTTCAAAGGGCAATAACTCTTGAAAGGGGCATATTCCGGACGAGAAAAAAAATACGCGTCAGCTAATTTTCCATGAGGAATCCATATATGAAATTTCAAAACCCTAGCATACATGGTTCTAAAGTTATGCTATGCATCACTTTTAGCATACATTACAATGGGCACAAATTACCAAAATGACAAAGGGCCATAACTCACAAAGTATTTTTCGGAATTTTGTCAAAAGTTAATCAGTTCATCTACTTATCACCATCAATATAATCACCAACTTTCAAGGCTCTAGCTCCTATAGTTTTTTTTAGATATCTTGCTGACAAGATTTTATTAAAAAAAAAAAAAAAACCAAAGGGCAATAACTCTTGAAGGGGGCATAGTCCGGACGAGAAAAAAAATACGCGTCAGCTAATTTTCCAAGAGGAATCCATATATGAAATTTCAAAACCCTAGCATACACGGTTCTTTAGTTATGCTATGCATCAAAAGCGTAATGGACAGACGAACGGATGAACGAACCAGAACCAATATGCCCCTCAAACTTTTTCAAAGTTGGGGGCATAATAAGAAAGTTATTGACAGAACACAAAAAAGGCCTTTTTTTTACCTTTAACCTCTATGTATGAGCTTGACCTTTCAGGTATTAAACTGGGTCATGCGTGCAACACATCATCTCATGGTGGTTAACATTTCTGCCTAGCAATTTCAAAATCCATCTAAAAATAAGAAAGTTATTGATCAAACACGAAAAAAGGCCCCTTTTTTACCTTTGACCTCTATGTATGACCTTGACATTTTAGGTACCAAACTGAATCATGCATGCAACACATCGTCCCATGATAGTTAACATGTTTGCCAAGTAACTTCAAATTCTATTTAAAAATAGGCAAGTTATTGACAAAACCCGAAAAAAGGCCCCTTTTTTTACCTTTGACCTCTAAGTATGCCCTTGACCTTTGAGGTACCAACCTGGGTCATGCGTGCAACACATCGCCTTATATTGGTTCACATTTCTGCCATGTGATTTCAAAATCCATCTCAAAATAAGAAAGTTATTGGCCAAATACGAAAAAAAGGCCCACTTTTTGACCTTTGACCTCTAAGTATGACCTTGACCTTTGAGGTACCGACCTGCCTCATGTGCACCACACATCGTCTCATGATTGTTAATAATTATGCCAAGTAATTTTAAAATCCATTTCAAAATTAGAAAGTTATTGACCAAATACGAAAAAAAGGCCCCTTTTTTGACCTTTGACCTCTAAGTATGACCTTGACCTTTGAGGAACTGACCTGCCTCATGCGCACCACACATCGTCTTATGGTTGTTAATAATTATGCCAAGTAATTTTAAAATCCATCTCAAAATAAGAAAGTTATTGACCAAATACCAAAAAAAGGCCCCTTTTTTGACCTTTGACCTCTAAGTATGACCTTGACCTTTGAGGTACCGACCTGCCTCATGCGCACCACACATTGTCTTACGGTTGTTAATAATTATGCCAAGTAATTTTAAAATCCATCTCAAAATAAGAAAGTTATTGACCAAATACGAAAAAAAGGCCCCTTTTTTGACCTTTGACCTCTAAGTATGACCTTGACCTTTGAGGTACCGACCTGCCTCATGCGCACCACACATCGTCTTATGGTTGTTAATATTTCTGCCGAGTAATTTTAAAATCCATCTCAAAATAAGAAAGTTATTGACCAAATACGAAAAAAAGGCCCCTTTTTTGACCTTTGACCTCTAAGTATGACCTTGACCTTTGAGGTACCGACCTGCCTCATGCGCACCACACATCGTCTTATGGTTGTTAATATTTCTGCCGAGTAATTTTAAAATCCATCAAAAAATAAGAAAGTTATTGACCGGACACGATTTGCCCATACATATATACATACCAACAAACTTCCAAGGGAGATAATTCAAAAAGTATAAATGCGAGAGTTATGGTTCTTGCGCACTGCACGTCGTCTAATGCTGATTAATATTTATACGAAGTTTCGTGACGATAGCTCTAACGGTTTTCAAGTTACAGAGCGGACACGAAAGTGTGACAGACGGACAGACGGACAGACGGACAGACAGACAGACGGACAGACAGACGCCCGGGGGAAAAACAATATGTCTCTCCGAAAAAATTTTTTTCGGGGGAGACATAATAACAACATTTCCCCTCTACCATAACCTCCAAAAAGGACAGCAGGCCTTGCCTAACATCTTTTTGTTTGTTTGATTTGAGGTTTAACGTCCCCGTCAACACTGTAAAGGTCATTTTGGAGACGTTGCTTCCAATTTTGTGGGACTGGAATGACATCTCAAGCCCTGTCGCCCAATGAAACCAATAGGGTTTATTAGCATGGACGGTCCGCCTCGCACTGCGGTTCCTGGACAGGCTTAGATCCTCTAAGCTGTTTACCAGTACTAGTGTGCGGGCCGGATTCAGCTCTGCGTGGAAGCATCGTGCAGCCCATATATTTCTTCAAGCCCCTATGGGCGGGGGCAGTGCCTAACATCTAACTGTATTAAAGCCTATATCAGCTTAACTTCGCCTTACCCAACCAAATAGCGTTTTGTCAAATAATCAATTAAGGGGAATGGGAACACCTTCAGGGGAGCCAACTCCTGCAAAAGCAGTTTTGTCTCCCATGTCAATAGGGGTCAACTCTTAAAGGAAAGAATTTGCTGCTCAGCAGCAAATTCTTTCCTTCAAGAGTAGACCCCTTTTTCAGTGTGATAGAGCTTGTAGCAAAGCGGAATACCCACAACTTGTCTAAATAACTTAGTACCAAATCTTAAGTAAATATTAACAAGTAGAAAGGTGAGAGCTTCACCGACTTTCTGACATGACCATAAAGTATAATTTTATGCTCTCCAGAAGTGAAAAAAGCATTTCTTACATTACATGCAAGATAGAGGGAGTCTTCCCTATGAAATGCCCATGCAATTATATCATTAAGTTTTTCTTTTATAAGATTATGAGGAAGAGTAGTGTAAAGGGTGGAAAAATCATAAGTAGACAGACTTGAAGCACGAAAACGCCTGGAATTCAATTTATTTAAAACTTCATTGGAATTTTGTATAGACCAAAAAACATTTCTACCTGATTTTTCGAAAACTTTGTCACAATATTTTATCACATGTTTTTTGATGGCAGTAAAACATAAAGTTAATAACTTTGAGAGTTCAGTGGTGGTACAAGAGCTTGAATTTGCAATAAACCATGCTTTGTATGGTCTTTTATGAAGTTTAGGTAACCAATATAACGCAGGAAGCTTGGCTTGACCTTCTGTAACACAGACAGCAAACTTGGTGGCTGAATGACAAATGAGGTCATCAACTAAAGCCCTCTCTACAGCTAAAGACTGACGTTCATAGGCCTTAGTACCACCAAGTTCTTGCTGAAGAGTGCTAACCTAGTGAAGCCGTCAAACAACGACCACATTGTTAGCGGCCTTATCAGCTGGAGCCAAAACAAACTTCCTATGAAATTCTTGAATACCTAGTTTAAGGTGACGTAAAGATGTCTTAGGTTTAGGAGGTAATAAGTTCGTATTTTGCGAATAAAAAGAAATGCGTTTGTTCACGTATTTCAAAGTTTCCATTCCTTAAGAGCTTTATGCTCAACATACTCTCGTTTACACCATCGATTACCAAATTCATCCAAGGCAGCAGCGATTTCATCTCTACATTTATTGAATCAATTATAGAATAGAAGAAAATCGATATTTCGGTCCTTTAGATATTATATTACGTACCCTAGAATCAGGAATAATTTTTAAATTGCCAGTTATAATATGACCAGCAGCAGGATAGAAATACACTGAATCTTTACAATCACATGTATCAGGAGTGTTAGTGTCAATACCAAGATCAGAAACAAGTTTATTGAAATTAAAAATGATAGATCTAACAGGTTTATTGTATTTATAGCAAATTATGGATGTTTCAGTATTTTGAAAATAAGCAGGAATGGATGAAATAACCAAACTGTCCCGGAAGATACTAGGTAAATCTATAAAATCCAAACCCTTATTAATGAAGGATATTTTAATGTAATGACGTTTGTGATTAAATTCAGAATCGATGAAAGGACGAAGAGCATGCTGAGTATAACCTCTAGTTAAAAGAGCAGCCCACTTTTATATAGTAAAACTGGGGTTTCCTGGGGAAAACCTTACTTTTCTAATCTATATTTTGAGCAGAAATAAGAAAAATATCACAATGTTTCATCTTAAAAATTTTTATTTTTCGGCTGTAAAATAGTCAGTAGTCAGTGTATATATATAGGCGTGTTTTCGTAACGGTCCCTACTATAATTGGCACTAGTGATACCGGTACTTTCCTCACTACTTCATGTGCCAATAGTGAGAGTTTGAGTTTTACGTCCCACCAACAGCTAAGGTCATACGGAGACGGGACCTCGGTTTAAAGACTCATCCGAAAGTCTGGAGAATCCCGGGATCGATCCTGCGACCCCTGGTTTACAAGACGAGTAGTGTAACCACTACACCCCTGAGGCTTCTATGTGCCAATAGTGGTCACGTACTTTATTCTCTTCTAACTTAGTTGACTGCATCTACCAACTGTAATATCATAGGCTACAGATTTGATCAATTGGTTTCCACCAATCAGGGCTTGGAACAACAGATTGGGTTGCATGGTGTTTTCATGCAGAGCTGAAACAGACTGAACATTTGGGTACTGGTAAACCACTTAGAAGGCCAAAGTTTGTCCAGGTAACGTGTTGCGAGTCGGCCCGTCCCTTAAACCTTATCTTGCTGTTCACGACAACCCCTATCTTTGCAAACAGTGTAGATCCAGATCAGATGGCTTCTGAAGAAGCCATCTGATCAGGATCTACTCTGTTTGACATTCAGTTTATGAATTTGTAGCAATAAATTACATCAAGTAATTTGATTGGTTGATAGGCAGAAATGGGTGTGGTTTAAATGAATATTCAGCAAGATAAGAGTTAAACCCTAGAAATTTCTTTAGGCAGTAAGGTTCATCTCAATACTGGGTAAAAGTCCCACAAAATCGGAAGGAATGCCTCCAAAATAATATCAATAATGTTGTCGGCGACATAACCCCTGCCCATAGGGGCTTGAAGAAATATATGGGCTGCATGATGCCTCCACGCAGAGCTGAATCCGGCCTGCACACTAGTACTGGTAAACCGCTTAGAGGATCTAAGCCTGTCCAGGAACCGCGGTGCGAGGCGGACCGTCCATGCTAATAAACCCTATTGGTTTCATTGGGCGACATGGCTTGAGATGTCATTTCATCTCAATGTCGGGTAAAAGTCCCACAAAATTTGGAAGCAACGTCTCAAAAATGACCTTTACAGTGTTGACTGGGACGTTAAACATCAAATCAAACAAACAAGTTGTCGGCGACATAAAAAACCTCAACATATACAAACCTATATAGCCAGAACCTTCTCTATGGGAACAAAGAAACAACAACGATGTAAATATAAATTTTGTTTTATTTCATTTTGTATTTTTTAATTCATTTAACTGTGTCTGTTTTCAAAAAGTATTAAAACAACAGAATTGATCCAATGAATGACAACAGAAAAAAAAATGAACAAGTGATACATACAGTCAAGCAAAAGTTAAGCATCATCATTTCTGTCAAGATTCAGTGATACATATCCCATTGTAAGTTCCTTTTATACAATAATTCACCCTTTCAACCTGTAGCCTGGGCTTGCCCCCACCCCCGCCTCCCACATCAAGGCTTGGCAAAATAGGAATGTTTAGTGACGTCACATAACATGCTGTGACCTCAGCCTTAACAACGGCGCATATGAGGTCGTATTCAACCAGTGCATTTATCAAACATGCAAGAATATACGATTTTGGGTAAGAACACCAGTGTTAGAACAGAATTTCTATCCCAAGCTAAAACTATGGATTTCCTTATCTCGTGTGCAAGAACGGGTTTTCCACTCATACCAGTTTTGATCTTTTGAAACCAGACTATTAGCCCTTATCTTGCTGTTCATGACAACCCCTATCTTTGCAAACAGTACAGATCCAGATCAGATGGCTTCTGAAGAAGCCATCTGATCAGGATCTACACTGTTTGGTATTCAGTTTATGAATTTGTAGCAATAAATTACATCAAGTAATTTGATTGGTTGATAGACAGAAATGGGTGTGGCTTTAATGAATATTCAGCAACTTGCAAGATAAGGGTTAGTAATGCAAAGCAGATAAAACTTTAACTGTATTTATATTCAGTTGATTCTGTAATTGAGTAAATGAGTTGTAGACTCATCGCAGGAAATACAGAGATAGAAAACTGCACTGAATATTAAACCATTCTTTGTACATGGAAACCCATAGGCGAACAGTGCAGACCCAGATTGTGGCATCTCATCAGGCTACCATTTGCTAAAAGGATTTTTCATCAAAAAGAGAAAAGAGAAAATAGACCTGACACCCCTTAAATGACAAATGGATTTGTCCAACATAATAATGGACGAGTCCAACAGTATACAATGAGCTGATGCTTTTAGGGATAACACACCCATGTGCCATAGTGCATTTATTCATGGCTACAAAACTCACCATTTTCTAACACATTATATGGGCCCCGTCAAGCGATTTTGGTACTTATCGCCTATGCTAGTAGCGAAGGTTCAGGCGAGCCTGCGCATCCGCGCAGTCTCGCCAGAACCTTCGCTGCTCGCTCATACAAGCAGTGAATCAAGAGGAACCTTCAGACAGAAAGCCATATCCCTGGCCCCTCTGAATGGCTGGGCATGGACAGTTAAAATTTGTCATGACGGAATGCTCGAAGACACAATTCGCTTGGCGGGGCTCATATACTAGTGTACTATTTCACTGCTATATGCTGGATAAGTCCATTTGTCACATAAGGAGTGTCAGGCCTAATTTTTCATTTTTATTACTATTTTGGATGGAAAATTCTGTTAGCAAACAGTGCAGGCCCTGATCCGACGCCATGTTCTGTGGCATCTGATCAGGGCCTACACTGTTTGCCAAGGTACCCCTTCAGGTGTTTCCCCGCATGCAATATGTCAAATTTAAAAATACATTTTCTTATTTCTTTCTCAAACCTACATTGCGGGTGCATGTTAGAAACACCTCATTATGAGTACTCACAATCTATGGATAAGAGAAAAGTAAAAAAAAAATAGAATGTACATGTATACTCTTGGAAACCCCACTTGTCTCTATAAAGTGAGGTTTACAAGGTACTCACTGCATTGACTTGTTCACGTGACGGGTAGTGATGCTTAGCTTTTGTCAGTATGTATAGCAAGTAAATGATACTGAAGTTTCATCTAATTCTAATTAAAAAACTATTCTAACTGTTTATCTTGTTAGGTCTTCATTTGCATAAATTTAACTTTTCTCCCTTCAAGTACTACCAAAACAATGGGACAGACAGGCCTAAACAAACAGTGCAGACCCAGATCAGACTGCTCCTTCAGGAGCAGTCTGATCAGGGTCTACACTGTTTGCCATTCCATCTGCAACTTTTGGACTCCTTGCTTAATTGTAAAACAAATCTGTTAAAATCTTTAGAGAATAACATAAAGTTCTCTAGGTGCCCTTTTATGGTATTAATCAGAGTTGGTAGATTGTTTTTTTTTTTTTTTTTTTTTTTGAAGCGTATTTTTCCTGAGAAATAAAGATGAAAATAAAATTGTCATCAGCACTTGAATAATTAGAATAAACAGCTATTTTACAGTAATATTGTAATCTATTGATTGACTGATTTGGGATTTAACGTCCCTGTCAACACTGTAAAGGTCATTTTGAAGACGTTGCTTCCATTTTTTGGGACTTTTACCCGACATTGAGATGAAATGACATCTTAAGCCCTGTCGACCAATGAAACCAATAGGGTTTATTAGCATGGGTGGTCCACCTCGCACCGCGGTTCCTGGACAGGCTTAGATCCTCTAAGCGGTCTACCAGTACTTGTGTGCGGGCCGGATTCAGTTCTGTGTGGAACCATCATGCAGCCCATATATTTCTTCAAGCCCCTATGGGCAGGGGCATAAATATTGTAATCTATATCTTTTTGTTTGGATATAACACAGTCGGTCAATAAATATGGTTTCTGCTTTGGACCACAACAAAAGTGTTAAAAAACTGCGATGGCTCGAACCGCTTTGGAAGCATGAAAATTTGCTGGAGACAGCGGTAGTTCGAGCCAGAGTGGGTTCCTATTTTTGCCATACCAGGAGGCATAAAGGAGATTTTAGATATGTTTTCAGTTTCTTTATTAAAAATGTATGCTGTGTGTTCTCATTAGAATCCCCTCATCTCATTAGAATCTCTCATCCATTAGAATCACCTCGATGAGAGATTCTAATGAGTACACACAGCATACATTTGCAAGATAAAAGAAGAAAATTTTCATAAATTATTCCTATTTCGTAATTGTAGGAATTCCCTGTGGATTCATGAACAGGCTGTTCGACTCATCCATGGTAGACAAGCTATCGGAGTTCGATGCATTATGTGCAAATGTTAGTATAACACACCTTCCATATTCCCAGTAACACTGCAATAACATGTATGTGACATAGTGCATTCTTTCATACATGCAAAATGTTTAAACTTTTCTGATAAAATTCTGTGATACTTTTTTTCTTATCATTACTAGACGGAAGTTGTGGGTACTCATTAGCACTACCTCAATGTGGCAGTTCCAACAAGTACCTACAAATTTATTTGGAAAATGGCTCAACATTTTGCAAACAGTGTAGGCCCTTATCAGACGCCGCGTTTTGCGGCGTCTGATCTGGGCCTACACTGTTTGCCAAATACCCGTTTTGAGGGTTATGGTACAAAATGGATTAATTTCTGACCTCTGCTTATTAAGGAACTCATTGTGTTTGGACAGACATGCTCAGTATGCCAACTTTGGATATGTTTTGTTCAAGCAAAGCTGGCATAAGGAGCATAGGCTGAAACTGAGTATGTCTAGAACGGATGGACTTGCTTGGGGTTGTTTTTTTTTTTTTTTTGTTTTTTGTTTCTATAATTATAATGAAACATCTGTTCTAGGCTTCTGATCTAGGTCTGCACTGTCTACTTACAGTTTGTTTTGTTTGATTTGATGTTTAACGTCCCCGTCAACATTTAATAGGTCATTTTGGAGACGCTGCTTTCAATTTTGTGGGACTTTTACCTGACATTCAGATGAAATGACGTCTCAAGCCCTGTCACCCAATAAAACCAATAGGGTTTATAAGCATGGACAGTCCGACTCGCACCACTTTGTCTGGGCAGGCTTAGATCCTCTAAGCGGTTTACCAGTACTCGTGTGCAGTCTGATTCAGCTCTGCGCGAAAGCATCATGCAGCCCATTTATTTCCGTCTGTCTGCTTACAGAATTTTCCATCAAAAATAGAATAAGAATGAAAAAATAGGCCTACTACCCCTTATTTGACAAATGGACTTGTCCAACATATACCAAAGCCCCCGCCCATAGGGGCTTGAAGAAATATATGGGCTGCATGATGCTTCCACCCAGAGCTGAATCCGGCCCGCACACTAGTACTGGTAAACCGCTTAGAGGATCTAAGCCTGTCCAGGAACCGGGGTGCGAGGCGGACCGTCCATGCTAATAAACCCTATTGGTTTCATTGGGCGACAGGGCTTGAGATGTCATTTCATCTCAATGTCGGGTAAAAGTCCCACAAAATTGGAAGCAACGTCTCCAAAGTGACCTTTACAGTGTTGGCGGGGACGTTAAACCTCAAATCAATCAAACACTTGTCCAACATATACCAATGGAAGAGTTCACTAGTATACAATGGGTTAATGTGATGAGAAAAGTACACCACATCCTCTTTACACTACTGTTGTTGGCATCCAAAGCAGAAAGCATGCTAGTTATAAACAAAACTGTGTCCTATCTAAACATAACTGAACCGATGATATAGAAAATAACCGTTTATGGCCATCTTTCTATAAAATATACATTTATGGGATCCATCTTAAAACTGTATTCTATCCATAACCATGTTATATCCACAACGATTCCACAGATGGCTATGTTATGCCTGTGACTGTAGTGTTTGAGAAATGGACTTAAAAGATGCAAATATTGAAGAACAGACCAAGAGATGGATAAACAGATGCCTATATTGTGCCATGCTTAAGGGGAATGTGAACACCTGGCAGATTTTTTCCACCATTTTTCAGAGGTGGACAACTTTCGGGACTTCCTGTTCGCTTTTCTATAAGCCCTGTCCCACTGAAAACGGGGTCTACTCTTAAAGGAAAGAATTTGCTCCTCTGGAGCAAATTCTTTCCTTTAAGAGTTGACCCCTATTGACATGGGAGACTAAAATACTTTGGCAGGAGTTGCCTCCCCTGAAGGTGTTCCCATTCCCCTTAAAAATGTGTTATACTGAACAGTAGGTGAAATATTCAATACAGGCACATCACCAACAATATTCTTTCTCATGTCATTGGTACAGAAACAAGCGTTTTATGCAGAATACTTGTATGATGTCCCTCATATCAAGGGGAACTTCCTCATTTAGACCTAGCTTTGGCCAAAAATTATAACAAGAGGGCCATGATGGCCCTGGATCGCTCACCTGATCCATAGTGTAACAAGTGGGCCCCAGAGAGGGCCATTATTGGCCACAGGGCTTTAATGTGCATAATGTTCAGGGAGGTCTTAAAGGTGAAGCTTCATACCAAACATCAACAAAGGCTATAATTTGAACAATCTTGGCAAAGGTCCACTAGATGAAGCTTCACATCAAATATCAAAGACCTGGGCCTAGCAGTTTCAGAGAAGAAGATTTTTAAAGATTTTCCCTATATAAGCCTATGTAAAACCAAAGGGCCCCGGGCGGGGGCATTTTTGGCCCCAATCTTGGTAGGGGTCCACTAGATGAAGCTTCATACCAAATATCAAAGACATGGGCCTTGTGGTTTCAGAGAAGAAGATTTTTAAAGATTTACCCTATATAAGCCAATGTAAAACCAAAGGACCCCGTGGCGGGGACATTTTTTGTCCCAGCACTATAATTTGAACAATCTTGGTAGGAGTCCACTAGATGAAGCTTCATACCAAATATCAAAGTCCTGGGCCTTGTGGTTTCAGAGAAGAAGATTTTTAAAGATTTTCCCTATATAAGCCTATGTAAAACCAAAGGGCCCCGGGGCGGGGGCATTTTTGGCCCCAGCACTATAATTTGAACAATCTTGGTAGGGGTCCACTAGATGAAGCTTCAAACCAAATATCAAAGACCTGGGCCTTGTGGTTTCAGAGAAGGTTTTTAAAGATTTACCCTATATAAGCCAATGTAAACAAAGGGCCCCGTGGCTGGGGCATTTTTTGTCCCAGCACTATAATTTGAACAATCTTGGTAGGGATCCACTAGATGAAGCTTCATACCAAATATCAAAGTCCTGGGCCTTGTGGTTTCAGAGAAGAAGATTTTTAAAGATTTTCCCTATATAAGCCTATGTAAAACCAAAGGGCCCCGGGGCAGGGGCATTTTTGGCCCCAGCACTATAATTTGAACAATCTTGGTAGGGGTCCACTAGATAAAGCTTCATACCAAATATCAAAGACCTGGGCCTTGTGGTTTCAGAGAAGAAGATTTTTAAAGATTTTCCCTATATAAGCCAATGTAAAACCAAAGGGACCCGGGGCGGGGGCATTTTTTGTCCCAGCACTAAAATTTGAACAATCTTGGTAGGGGTCCACTAGATGAAGCTTCATACCAAATATCAAAGTCCTGGGCCTTGTGGTTTCAGAGAAGAAAATTTTTAAAGATTTTCCGTATATAAGCCTATGTAAAACCAAAGGGCCCCGGGGCGGGGGCATTTTTGGCCCCAGCACTATAATTTGAACAATCTTGGAAGGGATCCACTAGATGAAGCTTCATACCAAATATCAAAGTCCTGGGCCTTGTGGTTTCAGAGAAGAAGATTTTTAAAGATTTTCCCTATATAAGCCTATGTAAAACCAAAGGGCCCCAGAGCAGGGGCATTTTTGGCCCCAGCACTATAATTTGAACAATCTTGGTAGGGGTCCACTAGATAAAGCTTCATACCAAATATCAAAGACCTGGGCCTTGTGGTTTCAGAGAAGAAGATTTTTAAAGATTTTCCCTATATAAGCCAATGTAAAACCAAAGGGCCCCGTAGCGGGGGCATTTTTTGTCCAAGCACTAAATTTTGAACAATCTTGGTAGGGGTCCACTAGATGAAGCTTCATACCAAATATCAAAGTCCTGGGCCTTGTGGTTTCAGAGAAGAAAATTTTTAAAGATTTTCCGTATATAAGCCTATGTAAAACCAAAGGGCCCCGTGGCGGGGGCATTTTTTGTCCCAGCACTATAATTTGAACAATCTTGGTAGGGGTCCACTAGATGAAGCTTCATACCAAATATCAAAGTCCTGGGCCTTGTGGTTTCAGAGAAGAAGATTTTTAAAGATTTTCCCTATATAAGCCTATGTAAAACCAAAGGGCCCCGTGGCGGGGGCATTTTTTGTCCCAGCACTATAATTTGAACAATCTTGGTAGGGGTCCACTAGATGAAGCTTCATACCAAATATCAAAGTCCTGGGCCTTGTGGTTTCAGAGAAGAAGATTTTTAAAGATTTTCCCTATATAAGCCTATGTAAAACCAAAGGGCTCCTGGATGGGGGCATTTTTGGCCCCAGCACTATAGTTTGAACAATCTTGGAAGGGGTCCACTAGATGAAGCTTCATACCAAATATCAAAGACCTGGGCCTTGTGGTTTCAGAGAAGAAGATTTTTAAAGATTTTCCCTATATAAGCCAATGTAAAACCAAAGGGACCCGTGGCGGGGGCATTTTTTGACCCAGCACTAAAATTTGAACAATCTTGGTAGGGGTCCACTAGATGAAGCTTCATACCAAATATCAAAGTCCTGGGCCTTGTGGTTTCAGAGAAGAAGATTTTTAAAGATTTTCCCTATATAAGCCTATGTAAAACCAAAGGGCCCCGGGGCGGGGGCATTTTTGGGTCCAGCACTATAATTTGAACAATCTTGGTAGGGGTCCACTAGATGAAGCTTCATACCAAATATTAAAAACCTGGGCCTTGTGGTTTCAGAGAAGAAGATTTTTAAAGATTTTCCCTATATAAGCCTATGTAAAACCAAAGGGCCCCAGGGCGGGGGCATTTTTGGCCCCAGCACTATAATTTGAACAATCTTGGTAGGGGTCCACTAGATGAAGCTTCATACCAAATATCAAAGACCTGGGCCTTGTGGTTTCAGAGAAGAAGATTTTTTAAGTTTTTGGTGAAAAAAATCTATTTTTGGCTCCTGTGACCTAGATGTGCAACGGACCGGAAACATTTGAACAACTTTGAAAGGGGACCACATAAGGATCATTCCTGTGAAGTTTGGTCAAAATCCGATCAGTGGTTTAGGAGGAGATGTCGTTTAAAGAAATTGTTTACGGACGCACGGACGCACGCACGGACGGACGCACGCACGCACGACGGACGACGGACAAAAAGTGATCCCAAAAGCTCACCTCGTCACTACGTGACGGTGAGCTAAAAATAAGATAAATCTCTATCATACAGATAAAAGATTTTTTTACACATTCTATGCATTTTTTAAAAAGAAAATAAAAAACAAAAAAGCTTCCTCATATGACTGAAGTCTCCCTCCTATTAAAGCACATCAATATTTCTTTTGGTACATACATATATTGTACTCTGAGAGGGCTCACGTTCACTTGTTCAAACCTGCTGATGGTACTGACTGCTAAATTATCTGGATCTACACTGAATAAATTTGACTTTACCCTTATCATGAACACTACAACCCCTACCTTTGCAAACAGTGTAGATTCAGATCAGATGGCTTCTGCCATGTGATCAGGATCTACATGTTTTTATCATATGACGTCACGTCTGAGAGCGTAATAACGTCATGTAATATTTGTGGATTAAATATGCAAATTAGCTAGATACGTCCCGTAACGTTACATGTACGACATTCTCAATGACGTCGCATTTACTAATGGCGGAAAATTGACATTTTTGATAACAATCGTGAATAAAATGCATTTTAAATGTCATATGATAAATAGAATCTTGCATTCATGCTCATGTTTTATTGAATTTATTAAACTCGTTGAGGAAAAGAGATAAAATGCTCGGCAAAGCCTCGCATTTTATCCCTTTTCCTCAACTTGTTTTATAAATTCAAAAATACATGAACACTCATGTAAGATCCTCTATGTCATGTAGTTTAAGAATTTAAATGGCTGATAGCTAGAAATGGGTGTGGCTAAATCAATCTATTCAGCAGGATATGAGTAAACTCAAAATTGATAAGAATGGACCCAGTTTTATCCGAATTCAAACAAGCAAGAGTCCTCTTCAAAAATTCAGGGATGAAAGGGTAAAAATGGCTATTCATGTTTTTATATATGTACATTTTTGTTTATGGCAACCAAAACCATAGATACTAAATCAAAGGGGGAAAGGTACAGTTTCAGGGTGGGGCAACTCTTCCAAATATATTTTATCTCCCCCTTGAGACATCTACTCTTAAAGGAAAGAATTTGTTCCTTAAAAGAAAATGCTTTCCATTATGAGCAGATAAGCTTACAGGGGAATTGAATGACTGATTTGAGGTTCAACACTGTAAAGGTCATTTTGGAGGCACTGCTTCCAATTTTGTGGGACTTTAACCCGACATTGAGATGAAATGACATCTCAAGCTCTGTCGCCCAATGAAAACAATACGGTTTATAAGCATGGACGGTCTGACTCGCAGCGCTTTGCCTGGGCAGGCTTAGATCCTCTAAGCTGTTTATCAGTACTGGTGTGCGGTCGGTTTCATGCAGCCCATCTATTTCTTCAAACCCCAATGGGTGGGGAGAAAGCAAGCTGAGAGCTACAAAGACCAAATGTTGCTTCCTTTGCAAAAGCAATGACAGCAGTGTTCATTTCCTTTCTTGTAAGGAGTAAAAACTTATCTCCCTTCTTTAAACCCCTGTCCTGCTCAGCAATGATAAAATCATGCTCTAACTTTACAGTGAAGATCCAGATCAGATGGCTTCCACAGAAGCCATCTGATCTGGATCTTCACTGTTTGTCATTCAGTTGTTGAGTTTATAGGAATAAATTAAATCAAGTAATTTGATTGGTTGATAATCAAATATGGGTATGGAAAAATTCATTTATATAGCAGAGTAAGGGTTAAGGAGTAAAAGGTAACTGAGCCAACCAATGAGAAAAGAGTCCCTAAGATTTTCCAAAATATGTTCTTCAAATGTTCATAAGCAGCTAACCATACCACAATCTCTTTTTTAACACTATTGTATGGCTTCAAAGCAAAAACTGTGTTAGATGTCCTAAGAAAACAAAATTGTATAAATTATGCAAAAAATGACAATTTATGGTCATTTTTCTAGATAATTTATACATTTTTGCAGTCCAGCTTTAAACATTGTTGTATAAAAAACCATGTTATAGTTAACTGTATTATAAAGAGGTTTAAAAATATTAGAATTATAAGCAGTACATGTAGTAGTAGTTTGTTTGCTTGAATTCATGTTTAACTATTTAGGTCATTCTTGAGATCTTGCTTCCAATTTTGTGGAACTTTCATCCGATGTTGAGATGTAAAGACATCTCAAGCCCTGTCACCCAATGAAACCAAAAGGCTTATATGCATTGGATGGTCTGACTCACATCACTTTGCTGGGTAGGCTTAGGCCATCTAAGCGGTTTACCAGTACTCATATGTGGTTGGTTTCAGCCCTGCATGGAAGTATCTTACAGCGTTATCTGTTTCTCAAAGCCTTGATGGGCAGGGGCTGTTGCTTGAACCCACTGTAATGTCTACCAAACATGTATGCAAGCAGGAAACTGTGTAGGCTCACCTGAGTCTTTGCTGGTTGATATGTGGTTAGTACCCTATCCTCATTAGCTGAGCCAGTCTCTGTAAAGCATGCTAATCTGGCTCTGAGGTTATAATAATTTGTTCATGCTCAACTCAACTAAAATGCTAACATATATTAAGATATAAAAACAAATGACAGATTTCCTGCTCAAGTCAGCAGAAAATGTTGTTATTCTTGCCCATAAATATTAAAATGACAACAGTAGTTAGCATTTTTATATTTATAAGCCTGGCCCCAAGGTTATAAAACCCTTTCATGCTCAACTGAGCTGAGCATGAAATGTGGAGTGCTCGTAAAAATTAAAACACTAATAAGTTGAGCATTTTTTCTTTCTCAGATAGCAGAGAATGTTATTTGTCCTGCTCACAAATTTAGCAGGACAAATTTTGTGCTCAAGTGAGTTGAGCATCAAAAACGTTTTGTAACCTCGTGCGCAGTTATTGACATTCTAATATGAGCATGGAGAAGTTTATGCTCAACAGTCTTTGGCATAAAAAATCTATCTAACATGGCCTTTTACTGACCACTGAAGTCTGATAGCGCCATCATACAAGATACTGGCTTTCTATGCTACAGAAAAAGCTTGACATGAATAAAAATCTTTTTACATATAAATTCATATTAACAATCTAATTTGAATAAATTTTATTTTTATTCCTTAAAACAATCAATATCATTAAAACAACTACTGAAGATAATGCTACTTTGCTAAAAAACAAACAAATGTATACATTTATCATGTACAATAAAAACCTCAGATACAGTGTGATTTTCATATACAAATATATATTCTTTTATTTATCTTTTTTACAGCCCTTTCAAAATTATTTTAATTAAGCAAGACAATCATTTATCAAAGTTGGACGAAAACAGCACTATCGAGAGAAAAACACTTAACCTACAGTACTATTTGTAGAACTTAGCAACCCATGCAACCCAATGGGAGCACAACTTCATCACGTGGACAAGTCTGTGAAATGCACACCCCCATAAACCCCACTTTACATTGAGAAAACTGGGGTTTATGGGGAATACAGTATTTTTCTTATTTCTGCTCCCAGATATAGAGTGTGGTACTCGTTAGAACCGCCTCAATGAGGCAGTTCTAACGAGCACCCACAACCTATGTTTGCAATATAAATAAGAAAACCAACACAGATTTTCATCACAAAAAAGATTTGAAAAAAATGCACAATGTCACACTGGTGTGTCATCATAATGTCACAGTGGTAAGAGACCGAATGTTGACTGACTCAGTAATCCTAACAGCTATTAAGTTCATTTTTTCCAAACACAGTCTATATCATCTATATTGTCTACACCTCAACCTCTTTACAACAGTATTTTTTGTAACACATTTTTATACAACATGTATCAAAAATATGTAAAGATATTATGGAAAAAGTCATTTTTCTGTATAATCTATACATTTTTGTATCCGTATCATTCATCTTATTTTTGCCCAGAAACATATTGTGGATAACAACAATCTACGTTTGAAGCAAAAATAAAAAGAAAACATGGCAGTGTTCAAAGAACATGGGTGCCCCTCATCCCCCTACACTCAAGGTAGCTCAGTTAAGTAATTTTAAACTTAAACTAGACTTGTTATCGAGAAAACAGAATGTCCCCTCACCACATGCCCCTTTCAAAACAAGCATTATTTAACAGCACTGCTGTTGAAAATGAGGTCAAGGTCACAAAAAGCTAATTAGTTCTTCATCCTGATCAACTATTATATCGATGCAAATCTGATTAAAATCCAACAAGCAGTTCATAAGATATACTGCACACAACCTCAATTTGGCCTAAATTTGACCTATTTAGCATGGCTGAGACCTTGAAAATAAGGACAAGGTCACCAAAACCTAACTAGTTCTTTACCCTGTCCCAATGTTATATCTAAGCAAATTTGATTAAAATCCACCCAGTAGTTTGTGAGATATCTTGCACACAAGCAATTGTCACGCTGACACATACACTGGCACTGATGGGATCCTCACCGAAAACAATATGTCCCCATCCCCTTCGGTCAGGGGACATAATAATTTCAAGCTTTGATAGACATGGACAGAGATGCAGATGGGCAGATGGACAGGTGTATTACAATATGCCCTTTTAAGCATTCTTCGAATGGTGATGATATAAAATGTCATATTAACAAATATGAAAGATAGTATTTTACCACAAGAGTGTGTTATCATAATGTATACAAGTGTATAAAATCCATATTTGGAATATGAATAAGAAACCAACATTCTATATATGGACTAGAAATAAGAACAAGAGGGCCCTGAATCGCTCACCTGAGTATCAGTGTCTCTAGTGCATTCTTGGCCTAAGGGCTATAATTTGAATAAACTTGGCAGTGGTCCACTAGATAAGGCTTCAGACCAAATATCAAAGACCTGGGCCTTCTGGTTTCAGAAAAGAAGATTTTTAAAGGATTTCCCTATATAAGCTTATGTAAAACCAGCGGGCCCTGGCACATGGCCATTTTTGGTGCCATGGCTATAATTTCACCAATCTCAGCAGAGGTTCACTAGTTGAAGCTTCACACCAGATATCAAAGACCTGGGCCTTCTGGTTTCGGACAAGAAGATTTTTAAAGGTTTTTTCCTATATATGCCTATGTAAAACTAGTGGGTCTTTTTTGGCCCAAAGGCTATAATTTGAACAATCTTGGTAGAGGACCATTAGATGAAGCTTCATACCAAATATCAAAGACCTGGGCCTGGCGGTTTCAGGGAAGATTTTCTAAAGATTTATCCTATATAAGCAAATGTAAAACCAAAGGGCCCCAGCACTATAATTTGAACAATCTTGGTAAGGGTCCACTAGATGAAGCTTCATACCAAATATCAAAGACCTGGGTCTGGCAGTTTTGGAGAAGATTTTATAAAGATTATCCCTATATAAGCCCATGTAAAACCAAAGGGCCCCGGGGCGGGGCACTTTTGGCCCCCGGAGCACTATAATTTGAATAATCTTGGTAGAGGTCCATTAGATGAAGCTTCATACCAAATATCAAAGACCTGGGCCTGGCAGTTTCAGAGAAGATTGTCTAAAGATTATCCCTCTATAAGCCCATGTAAAACCAAAGGGCCCCCGAAGTGGGGGCTTTTTTGGCCCCAGCACTATAATTTGAACAATCTTGGTAGGAGTCCACTAGATGAAGCTTCATACCAAATAGCAAAGACCTGGGCCTTGCGGTTTCGGAGAAGAAAATTTTTAAAGATTTTCCCTATATAAGCCCATGTAAAACCAAAGGGCCCCGAAGTGGGGGCTTTTTTGGCCCCAGCACTATATTTTGAACAATCTTGGTAGGGGTCCACTAGATGAAGCTTCATACCAAATATCAAAGATCTGGGCCTTGCAGTTTTAGAGAAGAAGATTTTTAAAGATTTTCCATATATAAGCCCATGTAAAACCAAAGGGCCCCGGAGCGGGGGCATTTTTGGCCCCAGCACTATAATTTGAACAAACTTGGAAGGGGTCCACTAGATGAAGCTTCAAACCAAATATGAAAGCCCTGGGCCTTGCGGTTTCAGAGAAGAAGGTTTTTAAAGGTTTTCCCTATATAAGCCCATGTAAAACCAAAGGGCCCCGGGGTGGGTGCATTTTTGGCCCCAGCACTATAATTTGAACAATCTTGGTAGGGGTCCACTAGATGAAGCTTCATACCAAATATCAAAGACCTGGGCCTTGCGGTTTCACAGAAGAAGATTTTTAAAGAGTTTCCCTATATAATCCTATGTAAAACCAAAGGAACCCGGGGCGGTGGCATTTTTCGCCCCAGCACTATAATATGAACAAACTTGGAAGGGGTCCACTAGATGAAGCTTCAAACCAAATATGAAAGCCCTGGGCCTTGTGGTTTCAGAGAAGAAGATTTTTTAAGTTTTCAGTGAAAAAAAATCTATTTTTGGCTCCTGTGGCCTAGATGTGCAATGGACCGGAGCCATTTGAACAACTTTGGAAGGGGACCACCTAAGGATCATTCCTGTGAAATTTGGTCAAAATCCGATCAGTGGTTTAGGAGGAGATGTCGTTTGAAGAAAAAGTTTACAGGCGGATGCACGGACACACGCAGGACGGACAAAAAGTGATCCCAAAAGCTCACCTAGTCACTACGTGACAGGTGAGCTAAAAATACGAAACATTTTCAGCTGAAAAATGTAAGTTATAGAGATAAGAAAGATGCCATTTTTAGCACAAGGTGTATTATCGTAACATGAATATCTGTGATACTATAATGATCCTATGTATTGCGAATGATAGGCCTAAGCAAACAGTGCAGACACAGATCAGATTGCTCTCAAAGGAGCAGTCGGATCAGGGTCTACACTATTTGCGATACTGTCTGCACCTTTTGGACTCCTTGCTGGATCATGAAACAAATTTGTCAAACTTTTCGAATATTTTAAGTCAAGTTCTCAAGGTGCCTGAAATTTAAGGATTTTTAAGATATTATCCTTATTTTTGATACAAGCATGAATTGTGGGTGCGCGTTTAAAACACCACACTGAGGCAACTGATTATTCCATTGAGTACCCACAATCTATAAAATCAAATGTATCATAGAAAAATAATGTCTGCCAATGTAAACAGCACTTTTCCATATATTGTGATGTTTTCTTTATTTTTTCTACAAACATTAATTGCTGGTGCTAACTTGAACCATCCCATTGGGGCAATTCCAGTGAGTACCCACAATTTATATTTATCTTAGCAAAAATAATGATAGAAAATGTCTGCCCCTATAAAAACCACTTTTCTATGCGTTTTCTCTATATTTTCCTCGAACATTGCGGAATCTGAACCACCCCCCTTGAGGTAATTCCAGTGAGTACCCATATTCAACACATCTTAGCAAAAATAATAAAAGAAGATAATGTCTGTCCTTGTAAACATTACTTTTTTAAATAAACATATAATAAATAGGTGATTACAAGACTGTTCATTCACAGCCATGTTAACCCATTGTATACTAGTGGACTCTTCCATTGCTATATGATGGACTAGTCCATTTGTCATGTCAGACTTATTTTTTCGTTCCTGTTCTATTTTTTAACAGAAAATTCTGTCAACAAACACTGCAGGCTCTGATAAGAGGCGGATTTGTTTATGATTTAACCCTTTGTATGTGGGAAACCCTTACAGGGATACCTTTGCAAACAGTGCAGGCCCAGATCAGACGCCGCAGAACGCAGCATCTGATCAGGGCCTGCACAGACTCTTCCGTCAAAAATAGAACAAGAGGGCCCAGAGGGCCCTGAATCGCTCACCTGGAAATTAGTGTCTCTAGTACATTCTAGGCCAAAGGGCTGACATTTGAACAAACTTGTTAATGGTCCACTAGATGAAGCTTCAAACCCAATATCAAAGACATGGGCCTTCTGGTTTCAGAAAAGAAGATTTTTAAAGGTTTTCCCTATATAAGCCTATGAAAAACCAAAGGGTCCCTGGGTGGGGGCATTTTTGGCCCCAGGGCTATAATTTGAACAATCTTGAAAGAGGTCCACTAGATGAAGCTTCACACCAAATATCAAAGGTCTTGGCCTTGCAGATTCCGAGAAGAAGATTTTTAAAGATTTTCTATGTATAAGCCTATGTAAAACCAAAGGCCCAAGGGGTGGGGGCATTTTGACCCCAGGGCTATAATTTGAACAATCTTGGTAGAGGTCCACTAGGTGAAGCTTCATATCAAACAGCATAGACCAGGGCCTTGTTGTATCAGAGAAGAAGAATTTTAAATATTTTCTCTAATTAAGCCTATGAAAAACCAAAGGGTCCCGGGGTGGGGGCATATTTGGTCCTAAGGCTATAATTTGAACAATCTTGATAGAGGTCCAATAGATTAAGCTTCACACCAAATATCAATGACCTGGGCCTGGCAGTTTCTGAGAAGAAGAAGATTTTTTAAAGATTTTCCCTATATAAGCCTATGTAAAACCAAAGACCCCTGCCCTCCCACCCCCCCCCCCCCAGGGGGAGGGGCATTTTTGGCCCCAGGGCTATAATTTGAACAATCTTGGTAGAGGTCTATAAGCTTCACACCAAATATCAATGACCGGGGCCTTGCGGTTTCAGAGAAGAAGATTTTTAAAGGTTTTCCTTATATGAGCCTATGAAAAACCAAAGGGTCCCGGGGTGGGGGGTGGGGGGGAGGCATTTTTGGCCCCAGGGCTAAAATTCGAAAAATCTTGAAACAGGTCCACTAGATGAAGCTTCACACTAAATATCAAAGATCTGGGCCTTGTGGTTTCAGAAAAGAATATTTTTAAAGATTTTTCCTGTATAAGCCCATGTAAAACCAAAGGCCCCCCGGGGGCGGGGGCATTTTTGGCCCCAAGCCCATAATTTGAACAATCTTAGTAGAGGTCCACTAGGTAAAGCTTCACACCAAATATTAAAGACCTGGGCCTTGCGGTTTCAGAGAAGAAGATTTTTTAATGATTTTCCCTATATAAGCCTATGTTAGACCCAAGGCCCCCGGGGCGGGGGCATTTTGGCCCCCAGGGCTATAATTTGAACAATCTTGGTAGAGTTCCACTAGATGAAGCTTCATACCAAATATCGAAGACCTGGGCCTTGCGGTTTCGGAGAAGAAGATTTTAAAAGTTTTCGTTTAAAAAATCTATTTTTAGCTCCTGGCACCTAGATGTGCAATGGACCGGAACCATTTGAACAACTTTGAAAGGGGACCACCTAAGGATCATTCCTGTGAAGTTTGGTCAACATCCGATCAGTGGTTTAGGAGGAGATGTCATTTGAAGAAAAAGTTTACGCACACACGCACGCACGCACGACGGACAAAAAGTGATCCCAAAAGCTCACCTTGTCACTACGTGACAGGTGAGCTAATAAAAACGAAAAATATGCCCGACACCTCCTATTATATGACAAATGGACTTGTCCAACATATAGCAATGGAAGAGTGCACTAGTATGCAATGGGTTAAATTCATCTACTGTAAGGAAAAAAAACAACAGTGTAGACCCTATCAGATGCCATATCAACTGATCTGGGTCTACACAGTTCACTTAACCAAACACATGATTCCAGTCCAGATTCTAATAGATAACCTATTTATTCAACACTGACCTCAGGGAGATAAGAATAGTGTGGCTTTTCTTCTATAAATAACCTTCATGGATAGTCACATGGACTTTAGCATTGAAAGGCTACTGCACTTTATAACTTTGGATCAATTGATAACCAATTGACCCTATAAAAATCAAGAATTCTCATCATGTTTGATACACACTGGTTGCATGGGATGTCACGTTATGCTGTGAAGGCTGCAGGTTCTCAACTTACCAACGTCACTAAACATCACAATATAAAAACTATACAAGAAAAGTATCTGTCATGGGTGTGAAAGGCAGATGCAGGAGAGTGACTCTCGGGATGGATTTTTTTATCTACCGCCTAACCCATGAAGATGCTTCCATACTTGCACAACAGATGAGGAAATCCGTGGTTTTAGCCCGGGATGGAAATTCTAGTCTTACCCTGGTGTTCTTACACAGGCAAAGTACATAAGTATAATGCATGAAAAATAAAACATCAAATAAAGTAAAATGAAAATTTTCGGTGGTGTTGTACAAGGAAAAGAATCTTATATGGAGTTCAGTTGTAGATGGGCGTTTCCAACCTGAGGGTTGATGGTGCTAGTGGAACCTCGGCATAGCCTCGGTTCCTCTCAGCACGGTCATCCCTCGGATTGGTAACGCCCATCTACAACAGAACTCCATATTAGATTCTTCTAAGACTAATCATATGAACACAGCCAACCTATTTCAAAGATTTTGACATAAAAATGTTTCCTAACATCCCCCTGTGCATCCAATTAGTTTGGAAATACCCCTGCTTTTCCACTTCAAGAAGCATAAGATGATAGGCTATCCATATAGCCCACAGCAAAACACTAAACAGACAGCATGGATGAGCATGGCTGGTCCGAGTCGTTGCCATGTGCACATGCACATGTCTTAAGAAACATGTTCACTTGTCAAATCTCATTAAAAAACAGCAATATTGTACATATATCTTCCTGCACTATAAGGATATAAAAATATGAACAAAGATATCTGAGCTCATTAGAAAAGGTCATTATTACATAGGGAACCAGCAAAGGCTCAGACCTTTCCTGTGCATTTGTAGAATCTCACCAGTCTTTGTTGCTGAAAGACATATGGTAGGCACCTTGAATGAGCTTCATGCATCTACCTACACAGGCTTGGTTTAACCATATACAATGTAAATAGAATACATGTTGTTCCAATCAATACCCCAACAAAGACCAAACTTCAATGGCTACCTGTAAAACATGCTTAGGTATGTTAATTAACGACATCATTAGTTTTGAACAACTAGCCCCTGGTCTACATTATATGAGCCCCGCCAAGCGAATTTGTGTCTTCAAGCATTCCGTCATGACAAATTTTAACTGCGCATGCCCAGCCATTCAGAGGGGCCAGGGATATGGCTTTCTATCTGAAGGTTCCTCTTGATTCACTGCTTGTATGAGCGAGCAGCGAAGGTTCTGGCGAGACTGCGCGGATGCGCAGGCTTGCCTGAATCTTCGCTGCTCGTATAAGCGATAAGTACCAAAATCGCTTGACGGGGCCCATATGTCCTAAGGCTCCTTTCAGGCCTCATACTGAGCCTGAAAGACCTGATTTTGCAGCCTTAAAATGTCATTTTTAAGCCATATCCTGCTGAACACGACAATCTCTACCTTTGCAAACAGTGTAGATCCAGATCAGATGGTTTCTTCAGAAGCCATCTGATCAGGATCTACATTGTTTGTCATATGCATGCGGTTTATGATGTGAATGAAT
The DNA here is from genome assembly GCA_963580285.1 of Lucinisca nassula. Taxonomy (NCBI): domain Eukaryota; kingdom Metazoa; phylum Mollusca; class Bivalvia; order Lucinida; family Lucinidae; genus Lucinisca; species Lucinisca nassula. Next base: position 107,657,941 of record OY757017.1, on the reverse strand, counting down.
ATATTATATCAAGTAATTTGATTGGTTCACAGTCAAAAATGGATGTCTGAATAAATATATTCAGCAGGATAAGGGTTAAACAGAAAAATGGAGGAAAAATCAAAATCTAACAGCCTGAAATATAGAAAAAAAATCAAGCTCTTAAAGCCTGAAATACTGCAAATGCCTGAAAAATATGAGGCCTGTCTTCTGAGACTGTGCTTATGTATAAGCTCACCTGTGCTTTTCCAGGCAACCTATCTGACAAGTACTCTTTTCATATGAGCTGCTTCAAATAAAAGATTGTAGATGTCTGCCACAACTACCCCATTGAGACACTTCTAAAAAACAATAAAAAAAGCTCCCAATCTGTATGTACATCCCAACAAACTCTGTAAGTTTTTAGGTCTGAGCAGAAATATGAAAAAAATGAGAATTTCTCCATCCTGAAAAAGCCATTTCAAGTGTAATGGATATTAGCAATATTAGTAGTGCAAAAATAGGTTTAAAAGCATAATGAGATGAAAATGTCTGTCATTTACATGTAAATGTTTTAATTGCATAATGAGATGAAAATGTCTGTCATTTACATGTAAATGTTTTAATTGCACTAGCCACACTTTGCAATAACTTTGTAAAACAATGGGCCATATTTTTTTACATTTTTTACATATAGCTGTTTCACACAGTTCTCAATTGCTGCCACTTGATAATGTTTCAATTGACAATGCTGGGGTTTAAGGGGAATGGGAACACTGGCAGATTTTCCCCCATTTTTCAAAGGGAGACAACTTTCGGGACTTCCTGTTCGCTTTTGTATAAGCTCTGTCCCACTGAAAAAGGGGACTACTCTTAACGAGTTGACCCTTATTGACTTGGGAACCAAAAATACTTCTGCAGGAGTTGCCTCACCTGATGGTGTACCTATTCCCCTTAAGACAAATCAACCTACTCCTACACAAAGAGAGAAGATAGTAGAGGAGATGAAAGAGAGGGACAGGGAAGAAAGAAGAAAATGAATGAAACTGAAGAAACAAACAAAAAACATAATATTCACCCCCCCCCCCCCACCCAGTCTTACTAGCTCAAGGATAGCAGGCCTTAGCTGACTGTAAGCCAATATCAGTTGGACACCCAGGTGACATAAGATACACAACACCTTCACCTTACCTAACCCCTGATTAAACAATAAAGGGGAGTGAACAATCTGTCAAGGGAGCACCTCTTATAAGCCATTTTTTACCAAATGGAATCTTACTCCTAATATATAGCAGGAGCCCGTTTCAAAATTTAGGAGTGACAAGTTGTGTTTTCTTTGAAATTGATTTTGAAAATGGCTGATTTTTTTTGCAAACAGTGTAGGCCCTGATCAGATGCCGTGTTCTGTGGGGACTGATCTGGGCCTGCACTGTTTGCCAACTACCCATTTTGGGGTTTCCGGTACAAAATGGGTTAAAAAATGTGTGTTACTTACCAACAAGGATCTACTCTTAAAGAAAAGAATTTGCACCTACTATAGAACAAATTCTTTTCCTTAACCTTTATCGTACCAAATTGAATCTTCCTCCTTATATTTGACAGGAGTCCATTTAGAAATTTAGGGGTGTCCGGTTGTGTTTTCTTCAAAACTTGTTTGGAAAATGGCTTAACTTTCAGTGTGTTTGATCTGGACCTGAACCGTTTACCAATTACCCGTTTTGGGGGTTCCAGTACAAAAAGGTTTAAGGGTAAACCCCTTCTTTTTCAGAGATTCCATACCGTAAGACCCTAAGGGTGTCTCCATTCTACAGAATGATACACAAAAACAAACGTGTCCATTCCAATAAATCGTGATGTGATGCAAAAATGTAGATCTAGAAGAAATAGCTCATTTTGATCTACACTGTTTGCTAAAATTCTAAACATCTTATGTTTAAATGCCCTATTTCAGACTAACTGACTTATTCAAACACCTGGATGGAAGAACCCATTTCAAAACATAAAAGTCTGAAGAGATAAAAGAAAACAGAACAACATAACCTTTTACATCCCTGAATCAGGGCTGGAAAATTCCACTTGTTCGCTTGCCATGGCAAGTAAATATTTTGAAGGATTAGTGAAAATTTCATCTAGTCCCTTTGAAATTTATCAGAATCAACATAACCTTAGTCATGCAGGACAAGTGAAATTTTGAAGATTTTTCTAGTCCTGCTCCAAAAATTGTCCTAAATATAGTAAATACATGGTTACTGTCTTTAATAATAAAATATAATTGGTGAGCCTTAGACAATTTTATAGGGGCGAGCTTTAGCGAGCCCCTATAAAATTGTCACGGCGAACCGATTATATTTTATTATTAAAGACACTAATCATGTATTTAGTTTATACCGCAATTAAAAAATCAGGGGGTTTTGCAATAATTTAGCAAATTTAAGCAAAAAAGACAGCAGACAGTGTGGCATGTTAAATGACATTCAGTGCCATGGCGCGCACACGTAGTATAACGTGACATCAATGAGTGCAAAGTTTCTGACGTCACCACGCCACAAAGATTTAGGAAACAACATTGACGCTCGAATAAAAGTTTCTCAGCGCTTTACATTCTGTATGAAAATCTGCAAATAAGTAGTTTATTTTAGCATTAGTAATTATTTTCGAGGTTGAGACTCAACTGCAGTAGCAGTGCGCAGTTATTCCGACGGGCCATTCAAACCAGGAAAAGCCGAGAAGGTAAGATTTTAGCAGAAATTTTTGAAAATCTGTTCAAACAGATATTGCAAAGATTTAAACTTGCAGTTTCGTTGTTTTCCCATGTATAAAAGGTTGCATGTTATTGCTTACACTTGTAAATTAGTGACCTGAAAAGTAGGTCCGGTCTATAAACGGTCACTAGACGTATTATAGGTCAGTAGAAGGTATTATAGGTCACTACCGATTATAGCGTGCAGTTATTCGACCTCCTTTATTAGATTACTAGAATGCCTGATTGCGGTATAAATATTTATCATATGACATCGTTGATAAGCAGTGGATAACGTCGTGTAATAAATATCGTATGACCACACGTGTAATAACACTTTTGCGGGATTAAGTAATGTCATGACGACGTCCATGTCAACAATGCATTTTTCGTAGAAAAATTGTCAAATTCGAAGGCGATAAAATCCAATTTTAAGTAGCCATATGATAAAGAGCATCTTACACTCGTGGTCATTTCATATGAAATTTATGAAACTCGCCGAAGGCTCGTTTCATAAATTTCATATGAAATGACCACTCGTGTAAGATCCTCTATGTATAACATGAGCTGTGGGAAGTATTCTCTCAGGACTTAAGGGCACTGAATACACCTTTAGGGGAGGCAACTCCTGCAAAAGTATTTTTGTCTCCCCTGTCAATAGTGGTCAACTCTTATAGGGGCAAATTCTTTCCTTTAAGAGTAGACCCTTTTTCCATGGGACAGAGCTTAATACAGAAAAGCAAACAGGAAGTTCTGAAAGCTGTCTCCCTTTGAAAAATGGCAGAAAAATCTGCCATGTGTTCCCATTCCCCTTTTGAAGTTTGAACCAGAGGACCATTGGTCCTGAATCGCTCACCTGACTTTTCTGAGGAAGTCCTCAAAGACTTTAATATGTGATCTTTGGCCAAGAGGGACCGAAGGTCTGTGTAACTGGGTGGGGATCTCAACTGTTTCCGAGATATTAAGCATTCAATGCAATAAAGGGAGTTGGCCCCCAGCCCCCCCCCCCCCCCCCCCCACTGGAACCGTAGGTCCAACGGTCCATTACACTGAATGCGACAAGAATATATATGGTTTATGGGTGGGGATCTTAACCGTTTCCGAGATATTAAGCATTTTGTGGAAAAAAGGGGGTTAGGCATGCCCCCCTCCCTCACCCAGGGACCCCCGGGTCCAAAGGTCCATGTCACTGAATGCGCCTTATCATAAGGAACAAGAATATATATGGTTTGTGGGTGGGGATCTTAACCTTTTCCGAGATATTAAGCATTTTGAGCAAAAAAGGGGGAGGGGCATGCCCCCCCCCCCGGACCCCTGGTACCCCAGAGTCCAAAGGTCCATGTCACTGAATGCGCCTCATCATAAAGAACAAGAGTATATATGGTTTATGGGTGGGGATCTTAACCGTTTCCGAGATATTAAGCATTTAATGCAAAAAAGGGGGTGGGGCATGCCCCCCTGGGACCCCCGGGTCCAAAGGTTCATGTCACTTAATGCGCCTTATGATCAGGAACAAGAATATATATGGTTCATGGATAGAGATCTTAACCGTTTCCGAGATATTAAGCATTTTGTGCAAAAAAAGGGGTGGGGCATGCCCCCCCCCGGACCCCTGGTACCCCATGGTCCAAAAGTCCATGTCACTGAATGGGCCTCATTATAAGGAACAAGAGTATATATGGTTTATGGGTCGGGATCTTAACCGTTTCCGAGATATTAAGCATTTTGTGCAAAATAGGGGTGGGGCATGCCCCCCCGGGGAACCCCGGTACCCAAAGTTCCAAAGGTCCATGTCACTGAATGCGCCTTATCATAAGGAACAAGAATATATATGGTTTATGGGTGGGGATCTTAACCGTTTCCGAGATATTAAGCATTTTGTGCAAAGAAGGGGGTGGGGCATGCCCCCCCGGGGGGCCCCAGGGTCCCAAAATCCATGTCACTTAATGCGCCTCATCATAAGGAATAAGAATATATATGGTTTAGTGGCATTATTTGTAACAGTTTGCAAGATATCAGACATTTCTACTTTTTCCCATACAAATGCCCATGTTACCAAATTTAACCTTGGCGTAAAATAGGTCAAGGTCATCCCAGGGACACCATTTTTGCAATTTATGATGGGCCCATGTCCCAGGTGCTACATGCCAAGTTTCATGCAAATCGGCCCAGTGGTTCCGGAGGAGAAGATTTTCGAAGGGTTTTTACCATATATGGGCATGGCGGCCATCTTGGTCATGTGACCTAGACCAAAAAAGCAAACTTTCGTTCCCCCACCCCATGGAGCCTCCACATGAAATTTGACTACAATCGGCCCAGCGGTTCCGGAGGAGAAGACGTTTGAAAATGTGAACACACACACACACACACACAGAATTTTTGCCTGGCCATACTATCAGCTCACCAATGAGCCTTCGGCTCAGGTGAGCTAATAAGCCATGGTAAAGGAGTATCCACGTTTTGAGTTTTTGAAATTTTGCTGTAAAGTGTTGATGATTCCATTCAATTGAAAACAGGTTAAGGAAACAGAACACTCATACAGTAATTGGTCAACTTCGTGAGATCTGTTTCGGAGGGATGATTTGATAGAACTTTTCTTAGTGTGTCTTCTTGGAAGTCTTCGGGGAATATCACTTTTAACTCCTGGTATAGTTTTTCAGACTCTGCATCTGACCTTGGCTCATCAGGTCGAGTCTGATTTCTAAAATGACCTTGACCTTTATTGTTCCAACGTCGTCCCTGATTTTGACCCTGATTTTGACCCTGATTAAGTGGCTTTTGGAAGTTTGTGTTTTGACCATCAATTGCATTCTGTCTATTTTGTCTTTGATTATGGGTTTGTGCTCGATGACCTTGAAACTCTGTTTGTGCCCCATAATGAGGTGCCTGGGGAAGCTGACTTTGATACCCCGTTGCACCAGCATGCATGTTATCACCATGGAAAACAAGGTTGCCATGTCTTTGTTGTTGTTGTTCATGTCTTTGTTGTTTTTGTTGTTGTTGTTGTAGTTCTTCTGGTTGTCTATAAAAAAACAAGAGCTGTCATTAGACAGCGTAGCTCACCTGAAAGTGTCCTTGAGGTCATAGGTTGTGATATTGCTGAATAAATCCTTGGATCTTTAACTATCATCATACCAAATATGAATCAAATCTATCATCTGTTTTGGGAAATATGAGGTCTTAAAAAAACTTTAACATAAAATTTCTAAGGTTGTGGACGCGGACGCGGATTCTGCCAACAACCATGCCAAGGGTAGCGCATACGGTTAAATTAACATAGCTCTTCCTTGACTTTGTCCAGGCGAGCTAAAAATTAATGCAGTTAAATGTTTAACCCCTGTCCAGCTGAACTAGATATTAGTCCGGGATTTGAGACCAGATTTCGAAAAATTTAATGCACCCAAAATTCTCACGCTTTATTTGTGCCGTTTCATTGAGATAGGAGCCTAACCTATATGACAAGTGATTATTTAGCAAATCTGGTGGGGAAAAGGGGTTGAAAATTCTATGAGTTTACACCAACCCCCATGCGGATGGTATAGTTGGATTGGGTTTAGTTATGTGTAGCTTGCGCTTACATATGAATGTTGATTTATTGCATCAGCCAAAATATTTGTAAATACTCGAAGACACCAAAATTCATGATATGACGTAATTACACCCGGTGTTACCATAAATTTTGACCATTGAAATTTGACCCCCAAAATTTGGTAAATTTTACACTATTTTCGCGCTTAATAATTTTTAGTACTTTTTGAAACAGTTTCTTTTTCGTCAGTATGAAGGACGGTTATTTTTGCACGTGCGTGTGAAACTTGATGACTCTGTTTCAATCCGAGCATGAACAAGGGACTCCGATACCTATGGACCATTGTACCACTTTTTCCTGTTGTTTAACAGATCGTGATAAAAATTTATATAAAAACCAACATAAACTAAATTATTTTACTGGCTGGTCATAGATGTATCATAACAGGGACCGATAGATATATTTTTGAAAAGTTACTGATGGCCATTTCCTTCCGGTTTATATTTAGTGAGGGGAATATACATCACCAAGCATATTTGTCAGCGGGTGAATTGGCAAGTGATCTCTAAACTGGTGACTTGAAACAATCAACATTTAATGAATACATTGTATATTTCAAGAATCATTATCCAAAGTTTCCGGTTTGTGCGGAAGGCTCCCCAAGTAACATCGACATTATTATATTTTAAACACGTAAATGTTACTGGCCACTACAAATCTTACTGGGTATCTTATTTTCTGTTAAGTCGCACGACTAAAAATAAATTGTACCCGAGGATTAATGTAACGTAAAGCCATCCCTTAAACATTATTCTATCTTCCCTTTTCGCAGAGTTGTGGTATAACCTGTAAACGTGCATCTTAAGATGTCACCTGCACTTACTTTTCACCATTTTGTTGGGCAACCTGCCTACGATAGCCTTGTCCCTCTATTCACCATTAGCTCTTAATCATCCCGTGTCTATTGTCACACACTGATTAATCTGTTCTTCATCTCCTTTATTACTACTTCCTTTTTCTGACATTTGTCCAATATATTGATTGTTTTGGGTTTAAAGGCACGTCACCCCTTGTTGGTCATTTTTGTCCTCTCTCCAGAGAAAGGGAGAAAAGCAACAGAAGAGATAGTTGAGCAGATGAAAGTAAGGGGCAGAGGAGAAATGGGAAAATGGAAAAGCAGAAACAGAAGAAATAACTGTTTTCCCCCTCTACCCATAACTGCTGGAAGAACAGCAGGTCTTGTCCGGCTGTAAACCGCTATCAGCTGGACGCCCTATTGACGCAAGATACACGTCACCTTTGCCTCACCGAACCACCCCAATTGTCCCATATAGATTGGCCAAAAAGGCCTTCTATGACAAGCCATCAGCAGTTATCACGTTTCAAAAACAGAGTGTATGCAATTATCAGGAATCTATACAAAATACCCCGCACCTCCCATTCAAAACACCAAAATGAAAACGTCATGGATGGAAAGCCAGAATGACAGTTATCTCCCCACATGACCGAACGGCTATCCAAAATAAAAAAAAAAGGCATTAGCAATACATACATCTTAAGGACTAACTATGAAAATAATAAACCACAAAAAAGGATCGACGACGGGGTCAGTAGGAAGTTTTACGGGGGCGGGGTGGGGTTGGACACTTTAATAGATTTTAGATGGTCACACTACTCGCCCTTTATTGTCGTGGTTAAACCGATAAATTGTTCAATCTACATGGTGGAGTTCTAGCTCATCAGTGCAACATCTCCGAGAACAGAAAATCAAACGACTAAAATGATGAAAGAACGACGAGGACTCGACAGCATGAAATAGCTAGAATTCTGCAGCAAAGGAAACCAAACAATTAGGCTCCGGTTAACCCTACCAGAGACAGACCATCAGTCACCTACCTTCAGGCGTTCTGGCGGAAATGCGTTCGTACATAAGAAAGGAACTAGGCGGGCGGGTTAATTTACTTGAGGTTGAAACCTAATATGTCAGATATAATGAACAGTGAACAGGGACGATGTTTTGCATAATAAATGTTACGATTCCTACGTAAATCAAGCTTCTTCTCTTCACCTTTGTCAAGAAGGGTGGGAACATAGGGTTCAACACCGACCCTCGACTGAACTTTTCTGCATCTTCATGATACTTGGTGACCTCAATTTGCGCATGTTTGCCAAAAGATCGACCAAAACCAGAGTCATTCAATCAGCAAATAAGTTGGAGTATATCAAATCCGCAGCTGGAGAATTAAATGCCGATATTTAAATTTAGTAGAGTATCTTTTTTGCAGCAAATTAATGTTAAAAACCAAAACAATAAACCTCTAAAACATTTAAGTAAAATCGTTCCACCAAATACTGTATAATGTTTCTTTTTTTTCGCAGTAAAATTTCACACACCTTCAGTCAAAAGAAGGCTTGGTTTTCAGAGGCGTAAACACATTAAAACACGACTTTCCTTCAATTATGAAATACTGAACAAAAATCTGCCAACCCTTTGAAAAAATAAAACTGAAAAAGGGCCGCGCTGTTATCTTCACTGAACATTGTCGTCTTTCAAAGGTATTGCTGTCATGGTAACTTCAAACCAAACTATCACTGGTCACCAATTAATTGTTTATAAAGCTAAGCAACAAAAGATAACCAAACAAGCGCAATCAGTAAAGCAGAAAACTGGCTGCTGTATCATGACAACGCCAATTAGATATGGCTTACGCTTGCCATCAAGTTTACGCGACTTTTCCCTGAACACAAACTTGTAAACAAGCGGCCGATGGGAAACTACGCTCACAAGAGCTCAAGTGGGCATAACCCCCCCCACACACACACACACACACACCCCCGTGTTGGCCATTTATTTTAACAGATCATAATGGTTTAGTAGGGGCCAGTCCCAGGACCATTGATGCCAAATTATTTTGAAATCAACCATTGTCTTCTTTTGTTGCCGTCGCATACATTATAGTCAGCTTTGAACCATCTTAGGGCTAGAGTCCAAAATGCTGCATACCAAGGTCTTGTATTTCTTGAGATGCAGAATTTAAAATCACTTTTGGCCGTTTATTGGTGTGACAATCACACAGATTCCTCTAACAAACTTGGATTTCATGACCACACTGATGCAGTATATGTAATTTGGTATCAATTAGCCCAGTAGTTGTAGAAAAATTAAAAACTATTTAATCTTATGGCCCCAGGATCATTAAGCTGATTGCAAATATAAACTATGATGTCATAAGCTGCAACAGAACCAGAAAACCCTGTCTTTTCCATACAAAATCCTAAGTGACCGAATGTGACCTTGGCGTAAGAAAGGTCAAGGTCAACGAAATGTCATCATTTGACCAGTAGATAGGGCCCGGGTCCCATATATTGTATACCAAGTTACAAGTTCATCGGTCGATTGGTTCCTGAGAAGGCGATTTTCAAAGGTTTTTACCATATATGGGCATGGTGGACATTTTGGTCATGTGACCCAGATATTCAGAATATATGTTTGTTCTTCCACCCCATGGCGGCTTCACATATAATTTGGTTCCAGTTGGCCTTGTAGTTTCAGAGGAGATGTCGTTTGGAATTGTTTGGATGCTTAAATGAGAAAAGAGGGTAGGAACATTAGTCTCCCCTTTTTATGTCTTTTTCCCCACTTTTTTGATTTTCTAACTCCATTTTCAAGATACTGAGGGACCTCTAAATATATTCGTATCATAGTTAAGTGTGAGAAAGTAAGGTGCATTAAACTCCTTAAATACGCGTGCTACGAATTTCAAATCCCTGACTATATGCTCTACCTTTGCAAACAATGAAGATCCAAATCAGATGGCTTCTCGAGAAGCCATCTGATCTGGACCTTCACTGTTTGCCATTCGATTTGTGAATTTATAGGAATAAATGATATCAAGTAATTTGATACTAGGCTGATTGTCAAAAAATTCATTTATGCAGCTGAACGTGAAAGCATCATTCTCCACTGGTAGTAGATGACATTTTCAAACTTCTTACTTTTCAGAAAAGAAATCAGACTTGAACAGATGTTTAAAATGAAATGTCAAGCATAATTTTCTGTGAAAAATAGTGTTGTCTGCATTTAGAGCTTGCTTGGTATTTTAAGGGTAAGTTCTATGATCGTGTTTTTTTTTTTTTGTTTTTTCTTTTTTTTGTACTGTTGCTGGTTTTGAGTTGGCCAAGTCAACGCCATTATGGAAAATTTGAGATGGTCACTTTGAAGAACCCACACTTAGATTTTGCAGAGAGTTTGGGGTAAAAGAATGGCATTTGCTGAAACTATGGCAGCCTTTGATTCATTCAACTAAATCACTATTAAAGTGAATGCAAATGAATACCAAACATCAAGGCAATGCATTGCCACTCAGATTCAATATTTCAGAGTTCTTTTTCAAAGATACCTGTAAGAAGAGTAAAGCCAAATATCCAATGGGGCCCTTGTTTAGCATAACAATTTTCTATTCTAGTGGATTTGGGTTAGCAGTCATTCCAATATATTGTATAAACCTTGACCTTTGGTGTTAATAGCATTCATTTTAATACTGATTTAGCTGAATTTATCAAAGGCTATCAGTCTCTGCAAATGTCATTCTTTTACCCTCAACTGCTAAGAGTGGGTTCTTGAAAATGACCATCTCAACATGACCACAATGATGCTGACTTGGCCAACTCCAAACCAACAACAGGACTCCAAAACAAAGGATCACCCAATTTAACCCTCAAAATACCAGCCTGTTACTTACATATCACATAGCTGTGTAGATTTTCTCAGGAACTGGTCCAGATCAGGGCCATCTCTGCCAAGGGGATCCTCAGGCGGCATGAAATGATCACCGGCAAAGCAGTACATCAATAAACTGAAAATAGAAGTTATCACATAAAACCAAGCCTTCTAATACTATTTTAACATAATCTGTAATTCTTGTTGGTGTCCAAAATGGGTTTAACCTTTACCCTGCTGTAGGCGACAAGCCCTATCTTTGCAAACAGTGTAGATCCAGATCAGATGGCTTCTGAAGAAGCCATCTGATCAGGATCTACACTGTTTGGCATTCAGTTTGTGAATTTGTAGCAATCAGTTACATCAAGTAATTCGATTGGTTGATAGACAGAAAAGGGTGTGGCTTAAATGAATATTCAGCAGGTTAAAGGTTAAGGGGAATGAATACTTCAACAAGGGAGATACAGTAACAATTGGGACTTCCTGTTCAATTCTCTTACATCATGTTAACAAGTCTGTGAAATGAACACCCCTCTAAACCCCACTACATATAGACAAAACAGGGATTTAGAGGGGTACACATTATTCTTCTTATTTCTGCTCTAAGACATAGGCTAAGGGTACTCGTTAGAACCGCCCACAACCTATGTTTGCAGTATAAACAACAGTACAACAAATATCACAGATTTTCATCAGAAAGTAACCATTTTTGAGATATGAAAGAATGCACTACATTGCAGGGGTGTGTTATTGAAATGTCAACAGAAACCTTCTTGAACAGGGGTCTATTTTTGTATTATCAATTTCAGTTGTCATCAATTTTTGTCTTAAAAATAGCATTGTCAAGATAAACAATTTTGCTATGAAACGTACATGTAATCATAGCAAATTTGATCCGTTTATTGAATCACAAACAGACATTTTTCAGAATTATCTTCCAAAAGAAAATTCCCAAATTTGATTTCTAAATTGTTAAATGACGCAAAACACAACAATGCTCAAATAATTTATCTAGTTTACTCAAAGAAATTTTAATGAAACTAGAGCTGTCAGTGAAACTGACTAGGGCCCCGGCAGCGCTATCAGAGGAGTAGGAAAATTTGTGGACGGACAGACGTACGGACAGAGTGATTACTATAGGGCACCCACACTTTCAGTGCGGGGCCCTAATAAATGCAAGTTTGACAGGAACAAGCTACTGAAACTGACACCTGTCCCATGTTTACTCTCTTTGACACATTTGATACCATAGATAAACAACTCAACTTTATTACTCAATTTCAAGGCATATCAGACCAGTTTTCATATGCAAGGACACCTGCATTTGCTTCAATAGCCAAATTCAACAGTGTTGAATTCAACGAAGTTTGACCATGTAAGCACAGTCTAAGCCATATACAATATTACCTGCTGTGAACCAGTCTCTTCCAGTTAGCTCGCTCCTCCATTATATCTCGGAAATTATCGTTAGAGACTATAACTCCATCTTCCTCCTCTGCTAGCCGTAGGATAAACCTGTACGTAAAACACATACTACGTACGAACTTCAATGGCTCTAACACCTTTGGCACCATGAAAATCTGTTCGAGACAGGGGTAGTTCGAGCCACTGAGGTTACTGTCAGGAGGCATAACGAGATACTTTTAGACATCTTTTCGGTGTTCTATAATGAAAATGTATGCTGTGTGTACTCATTAGAATCGCCTCATCGAGGCGATTCTAATGAGTACACACAGCATACATTTGCAAGATAAAAGACTCAAATCTCCTTAATTACCCCACTCTATTTCTTATGTAGAGGATTCGCTAGGGGCTCAAGAATGGGTTCGACACATCCCTGGTAAACGAGCCATCGGTGTTCGAGCCATCGAAGTTCTACTGTACCATATTTGTCAGAATAAGGGCACAGTATGCTTAAACATTTCATTTTTACCATAATGATCCTAAGTATTGGGACAGACAGGCCTAAGCAAACTGTGCAAACCCTGATCAGACTGCTCCTGCAGTCTGATCAGGGTCTACACTGTTTGCTATTCCAGCTGCAATTTTTTAACTAACTGCTTGAGCGTGAAACAAATTTGTTAATATTTTTTGGAGAACTACAGAAAGTCCTCAAAGTGTCCAAAGTTTAGGATTTTTCAACTTATAATAAAAACCAAACCTAGAAAGTCCCTCCATTAAGAAGACAGGAACAACCAATGGTTCTTGTGCTAATTTTGGACATGTATGGTTGAAAAAATATGTCCAAAGTTGGCATACAGAGCAATTATTATTTAAACACAACAAGTTCCTAGCCGGCCTCGGTAGCTCAGTCGGATGCGCGTCTGACTGGTGATCAGGGCATGGGTTTAGATACCTGCTGGGGTCAGCAACATTCTTGATGAAATCTTTTCTACTGTCATTCTCTCCCTTCATCTGTTTCAAGAAGGGCAGTTGTCAGTTTCTAGGAAAAGGATGTGCACTGTACTGGTTAACAGCTTACGCATAAGCCAGCCCAGGAAAGTATGGATAGGTAAACTGACTGGCTGGATATGAGCTAAATAGTGTTGACTGGGCTGTTAAACTCCAAAACAAACAAACAAACAAACAATAAGTTCTTTAATAAACATGTCAGACATCTGTCATCCTATTACAAAGCATAACAATTATTAACCATTATCCCGCTGAACACAACAACCTCTACCTTTGCAAGCAATGTAGATCCAAATCAGCTGGCTTCACAAGAAGTCAGCTGATCTGGATTGACACTGTTTGTCATGCAGGTTGTGAATTAAATACATTATATCAAGTAATTTGATTGGTTGATAGCCAGAAATGGGTGTGACTACAAATGTATTCACCAGGATAAGGGTTAGAGTGATCTTTTAGCACTGTTCCAACTTCAACAAATTGCAAAATCATGCGCACTTAACCCTTCTCTTGCTGTATATTCATGTAAGCCACACCCATTTCTCTGTATCAACCAATCAAATTACTTGATGTAATTTATTGCTACAAATTCATAAACTGAATGCCAAACAGTGTAGATCCTGATCAGATGGCTTCTTCAGAAGCCATCTGATCTGGATCTACACTGTTTGCAAAGATAGGGGTTGTCATGAACAGCAAGATAAGGGTTAATTGGTGTACACATTTTACGTTTTAAACAAGAAGTCTGCCAAAGACTATGTTGCATATGTGACGGTGCAAAGTCAGTGAACCATGAAATATAGGCCAAGCTCAAAGATGGATACTTGCATAAAAGTTGTCACCCTAGATGCAACTTTGTATCAAGTATCATTAATGAAGGTCTAATAGTTCTTGACAAACAGACTTGAACACAAGGGTGAACTCAAAGGTGGTTGCAATAGTTCACAACTCAGTGAACCTTGAAATGTAGGTCAAGTTGAAATAAGGATGCTTGTATTAAAATTGTCATCCCTAGATGCAAGTCTGTTGGAAGGTCTCATAGTTCTTGAGAAATGGACTTGAACATTGGGATGGTTGCAATAATTCACAAAGTCAGTGAATCATGAAATGTACGTCAAGGTCAAATACGGGTGCTTGCATTAAAATTGAAATCCGTGGATGCATGTCTATATGAAGTATCATTAATGAATCTCTTAAAAGTTCTTGAGAAATGGACTTGACCATTAGAATGAATCCTACGATGGTGGCAATAGTTCCCAAAGTCAGTGAACCATGAAACATAGGTCAAGGTCAACAATTGATGCTTGCTTTAAAGTTGTCATCCCTAGATACAAGTCTGTGCCAAGTATGATTTATGAAGCTCTTACAGTTCTTGACAAATGGACCCAAACATTAGGATGAACGCTAGGGTGGTTGCAAATGTTGATAGCTTGACAAACAGATGGACGAACAGACGGAAATTTCAACTCCTATATCATGCCATGCTTAAAGCAAGGGCGACTGAAAGTATAGGTGTGAACTTAGGTATTACAGCATATGCGCTAGGTATGGCAGATACATTAGCTCCTGAGCAGACTTATATCAGTATAATGAGTATATAACCGATTAACCAGTACTATGCACATTCTTTTGCTAGAATCTGACAGCTGCCTTGCTTCAATCAGTGTATGTGAGAGAATAACCCTATAGAATATTACTTTGTACATGTACATGATCAATTTCCTTGAAACGATGTAGTCATTGGTGGGGATTGAGCCTGCGACTTTCTGATTACCAGGAGAATAATTTTACTAATCCACAGAAGCCAACTGCTGACAAGGCGTAGTAATGAGGATAGATGCCAATCACGACAATTGTCATCTGCTGTGTCATCTGCTGGGACTTTAATTAAATGTCACTGCTGCAAACAGTGTGGCCCCAGATCAGACTGCTCCTAGACTGCAGTCTGATTAGGGTCCACGCTATTTGCCTGTATGCAAAAATACTTTTTAAAAGTTTGCAAGGAGATTCAGCAAATGACATAAACAGACGACATTTTCTGATGCAGTTTTTCTCGGCATCTTTAGTGTTAAAGATAATTTTCCAAAATATGTTTTGCGTATTTGATGAGGAGATGATTACAAACATCCATAGCATAATTTGGGCCCCGTCAAGTGATTTTGGTACTTATCCCCTATGCGAGCAGTGAAGGTTCAGGCGAGCCTGCGCATCTGTGCAGTCTCACCAGAACCTTCGCTACTCGCTCATACAAGCAGTGAATCAAGAGGAACCTTCAGACAGAAAGCCGTATCCCTGGCCCCTCTGAATGGCTGGGCATGCGCAGTTAAAATTTGTCATGACAGAATGCTCGAAGACACAAATTCGCTTGGCGGGGCTCATTTATGTTTTATGGAGGACTAAGAAAGATTATCTTTAGGCTAGTCTTGTTATGCCTCCTTTCTGGAGTTTGGAAAAAAAGAACATGCTGTTCTCCAGCCATTACGCAAACACGCCTATACAAACACATTGCCACCTTTATCGCCGAAAAAATGAAAATTTTATGATGAAAAATTGTGATATTTTTCTTATTTCTGCTCAAAATATCATCGAGGCGGTTCTAACGAGTACCCACAATCTATATTCTAGAGCAGAAATAAGAAAAATAAGGTATACCCCCGGAAACCCTAGTTTTACTATATAAAAGTGGGATTCAAGGGGAATTATATACATGTAGGCGTGTTACAGAAGCATTACAGAAACAGGTGTGATATTTCTTCATTCACCACATTTTCACAGGATTTTCATAATTAACATGATTAATTCATGTATAATAATGTGAAATATGAAATTACTGATTCTGAGACTATCAGAGGTTTCCTCGGCCACACTTTACTTATCATTTGTTTGTTTGAATTGAGGTTTTACGTCCCAATCAACACTATTTAGGCCATTTTGGAGACATTGCTTCAAATTTTGTGGGACTGCATGACAAAGGTGGGTAGAGTTTAGTAAAATTCATAGGGACTAGACTAAATTTTTACTTGTCATTGTGAGCAGATGAGTAAATTTTCCAGCCCTGTCAGGTGAACAGATAAATTAACAACCACATAATAACATAACATCAGACTTGAAGCTACAGTAAATACTGACCTATCATCATATGAAGCATACAATTTTCCTTCTATCTTTCTGGATGGGGTCAGAGTCAGGATTCCTTCATCTTGTAGTTGTTGTAGCTGCTGATCATCCCACTGCTTACGCCACCGAGGTAAAAAGACAGTGATGCCCATGTGGCCACGCTTCTTGAAATAGTCAACACAAATCTGGATACCCTTTGATGAGAAGCTGCCTTTGCCATGTCTAAAGAAACAAGATGTGTTTGTGAAACACTGATGCCCCCGGACAGCGCATGTTAAATATGAAAGCAGTATCACTAAGCAATCAAAAGATATGGCCAAGAAATGTAGGCGCTAGAGCGATGACAAAGTTTTTCTAAAAATAGCCACAGTGACCTTGACCTTGAGGTCATGACCTTGAAAGTCGAACTCGCTCGAGATATTGTCATAAGGAACATTTGTGTGAAGTTATATTGAAATCAGTAAAGAAATGTTGGCGCTAGAGCGATGACAAAGTTTTTCTAAAAACAGCCACAGTGACCTTGACCTTGAGGGGGGGGGGGGTCTGGATGGACAAAAAATATGGAACCACTATAAAGATCTTGTGGCAAGGAGTGCACGTGTGAAATATGAAAGCCCTACTACTTACCAATCGAAAATTATGGCCAATGTTAAAGTTTATAAAAGTAGGTCAAAGGTCAAGGTCACAAGGTCAAAAATTATGGTACCACTAGAAAGGTCTTGTGACAAGGAGTGCACATGTGAAATATGAAAGCCCTACCACTTACCAATCAAAAGTTATGGCCAATGTTAAAGTTTTTAAAAAGTAGGTCAAACATCATGGTCAAGGTCACAAGGTCAAAAATTATGGTACCACTAGAAAGGTCTTGTGACAATGAATGCACATATGAAATATGAAAGCCCTATCACTTACCAATCGAAAGTTATGGCCAATGATAATGTTTTTAAAAATTTAGAAAAAAATAGGTCAAAGGTCAAGTTCAAGGTCACGAGATCAAAAATTATGGTACCACTGGAAAGGTCTTGTGATAAGGTATACACATGTGAAATATGAAAGCTCTATCTATTACCATTCAAACGTTATGCCCAATGTTAAGGTTTTTGTAGACAGACAAACGGAAAAATTTTGAAAAAAATAGGTCATAGGTCAAGTTCAAGGACACGAGATCAAAAATTATGGTACCACTGGAAAGGTCTTGTGATAAGGTATACACATGTGAAATTTGAAAGCTCTATCTATTACCATTCAAAAGGTATGCCCAATGTTAAGGTTTTTGTAGACAGACAAACAGACAGACAGACCAAAAACTATATGCCCCCGAATCTCTTAGATTTCGGGGGCATAAAGATGTGTTTGTGAAACACTGATGCCCCCGAAAGCGCATTTCAAATATGAAAGCAGTATCACTAAGCAATCAAAAGATATGGCCAAGAAATGTATGCGCTAGAGCGAAGACAAAGTGTTTCTAAAAATAGCCACAGTGACCTTGACCTTGAGGTCATGACCTTGAAAGTCGAACTCGCTCGAGATATTGTCATAAGGAACATTTGTGTGAAGTTATATTGAAATCAGTAAAGAAATGTTGGCGCTAGAGCGATGACAAAGTTTTTCTGAAAATAGCCACAGTGACCTTGACCTTGAGGGGGGGGGGGGGGGTGTCTGGATGGACAAAAATTATGGAACCACTAGAAAGGTCTTGTGACAAGGAGTGCACGTGTGAAATATGAAAGCCCTACTACTTACCAATCAAAAATTATAGCCAATGTTAAAGTTTATAAAAGTAGGTCAAAGGTCAAGGTCACAAGGTCAAAAATTATGGTACCACTAGAAAGGTCTTGTGACAAGGAGTGCACATGTGAAATATGAAAGCCCTACCACTTACCAATCGAAAGTTTTGGCCAATGTTAAAGTTTTTAAAAAGTAGGTCAAACATCATGGTCAAGGTCACAAGGTCAAAAATTATGGTACCACTAGAAAGGTCTTGTGACAATGAATGCACATATGAAATATGAAAGCCCTATCACTTACATGTACCAATCGAAAGTTATGGCCAATGTTAATGTTTTTAAAAATTTTGAAAAAAATAGGTCAAAGGTCAAGTTCAAGGTCACGAGATCAAAAATTATGGTACCACTGGAAAGGTCTTGTGATAAGGTATACACATGTGAAATATGAAAGCTCTATCTATTACCATTCAAAAGTTATGCCCAATGTTAAGGTTTTTGTAGACAAACAAACAGACAAACGGAAAAATTTTGAAAAAAATAGGTCATAGGTCAAGTTCAAGGTCACGAGATCAAAAATTATGGTACCACTGGGAAGGTCTTGTGATAAGGTATACACATGTGAAATTTGAAAGCTCTATCTATTACCATTCAAAAGTTATGCCCAATGTTAAGGTTTTTGTAGACAGACAAACAGACCAAAAACTATATGCCCCCGAATCTCTTAGATTCCGGGGGCATAAAAAAGCATTTTAACATTTGAACCAACACAGTTTAACACATGGCAAAAACTACATTCTTGCATAAATACCTCTGTGCATGGCTGTTTGAAGCCATTGTCAATGGACCGAAAGCTGTGCTCAAACAACAAAACACATGTTCAAATCATGAAATTCATGTGCTGTTTGAACATGGATTTTGAGCTTTTGATATCACAAGACGGGCCTTGCTTTGTTTACATTACATTTAGCGACTAAACGTTATTGCCCTGCATGTATGGTAACTGCTGAACAACGTCATTGCAAACAACATTCTGAACTAGCCGCCAAGTTGGTTTGCCGGTCGCAGTTGAAGAGTTAATATGGAGTTTATATGGAGCCTTTGGGTGTTTCGTCAAAATCTGCTGTTGGAATCGTAATTTATGCAAGAACAAGGATCCTCCATGATTAAAATTCATTGCATTAACATTTGCCAGATCCCTCGGAAGATATTTGATTATTTGGCCTAGCAGCCTCATGTTCAAACAGCTTCCTCAGGATCTGGCAAATGTTAATACATGAAAAAACATGGTTGATCCCTATATTTTAACACAGTGTGTCTTAGAATATAGGCAATGGAAATTAAGGGGAATGGGAACACCTGGCAGATTTTCCCGCCATTTTTCAAAGGCTGACAGTTTTCGGGACTTCCTGTTCACTTTTCAATAAGACCTGTCCAACCGAGAAAGGGGTCTACTCTTAAAGGAAAGAATTTGAGGAGCAAAGTCTTTCCTTTAAGAGGTGACCCATATTGACATATGAGGCAAAAATATTTTACAGGAGTTACCTCCCCTGAAGGTGTTCCCATTCCCCTTAAGCGATTAAATCTGCAACAAATTACTTGGTGAAAGTGCATGACAAGTGATGACGTAAAAAGCTGCTGTTTTATGACATCACTCCAATTGTATGTGGAAATAATTAAAAAATTATAAATGCAATTGTTATGGCTCTTGCACTCTGAACATCGTCTAATGTTGATTGATATTTACATGAAGTTTCTTGAAGATATCTTGAACAAGCTTCAATGGAAGGAATAAAGCATGCTACTTACGTAATAGCAACATTACTGCCATCAATCACAATATATTTAAGATCTGCAGGGTCTGTACTGTCTGGCAGAAGAGGATGTGGTCTGTTTTCTGAAGCAACAGTCGAACTTGTAGGTGACACTACCTGAACTGGTTTCCCTCTCCCTACAGGCTGTGCCCTGGGGCTCCGAGGAGGTATCTCAGGCTTAAATAAGTCAGACTGTTCTCTGTTAGGACTCTGGAAAGGTGCTTTATTTCCTTTCCTTTCAGCAACAGGGGCGGTTATTGAACTTGCTACAGGAGGTCTTTTTCTTTTAGGAACTGTCCACTGGTTTTCAGTGGTATTACTCTGACCAGTAATGAAACAATCATTTTGGTCCCCAGAAACCCAGGGTCTCATTACACAAGTCTGATCAGCATCATTTTGAAATCTGTTATCACATGACATGGGAATATTGTCTTGATATTGTGGAATTCCTTTGCTAGAATCATTACCTTTGTTGTCCTTTTTTGCCTTCTTAGTTGTTGCAGCTTTACTTTTTGGCTTTATAAATGCCCCACCTTTTTTGGAGTTCTGCTGCTTTACTTTGCTAGCACTGACATCACTCACTGAGCTATCTTGCTTCTGTTGTAGAAAATTTTGTTGCAACATTTTCTGTCTTTCAGCATTTCTTTTTTTCAGCTCTTCAACTGAACAGTTTTGATCCTCTTGCAAAAAATCTCTGATGAGTCTTTCTTTATAATATTCTGGGAGATCTCGTTTATATGGACTAGTACTCACATCAGCTGTTCTGCCTCTGCTGGTAGCATGTTCATCACTTTTGACTTGATCAGCCACAGTCTCTACAGGATTTTTACCATCTGTGAGATCAACAGTTGTGGTTTCAAGAATTATTACATCATCATCACTTTCATCTGATTTTACAGGTTCAGATACCTTCTTTATCTTAACTGATACATTATGAAGTATATCTAAAAAGTCTGATGGCCTTGTCTTTTCATCAACAAAATTTAAAGCTTCAGAAACTTCTTCTGGCTTGTAGCCAACAGTTGCACCAAAACTTTTCAAATATTCATGCTGTTTTGATAAAGCTGGCGTTATTTCTTCCTTTGAAATAGCTGCATCAGTCATTTTCTCTGCTAATTTTCCAACAGGAGATATGTCACTATTAATATCAAACTTTCCATTTATTTGTATGCCATCTGTTTCCATTTCAACATCATTTGTTAAGTCTACAACACCTGTCCTTGACTGTCCTTCAGCAAACAATAAATCATCCTCTATCTCATCATCCTCAAGACATTCTACAAGGACTCTTTTAACTGCCTCTGGGGCTTTAGAATATTCATTAATACTGCAAGCACCATCACTATGATCAGACAATGCTCTCTGAAGGCTAGTTTTAAGACGTTCTGAAGCACAAGTTGGTGATAAGTACATACTGTCATTGGATGTGCCCTCTTCAGACATAGTTTTCTGTTGTATACTACCAGCTATTCCCTCCATCATAGACAGGGCAAGGGTCACAGCCAGTTCTGTACCAGAAATTTCAAACTCTGCGATATTCATAAGTGGTTTTATCACAGCAGAAGTTTGTTTTTCAATTAATTCCAACCTCTCAGGATTTGTAAATTCTGTACAGGTTTCATCTGGGAATTTGATTTGTTGGGATTCATCAGGATGTATAACAGCATTAATGTAGTTCTGAAAAATAAAGATGCAAGCATGAGAAAGGAAAAAAAAGGGTATAATTTGGCATGAGCAACCAGGACCTATTTATCGAATGTAATTGGAGAGATAGACCACAGCAAACAGTGTATACACAGATGAAACGCTGCAGAATGCAAAAACAGGTAGTATATTGTACTTGTTTAAATTTTAGAACAAGTATGGTAAGGATTTGAGGTGTCAGAATATTAAGGGTAAATACGGCATAGTGCAATGGCAGATATTAGAACAAGACACCCCTATGACAGTACATTTTTGTGGCTCCAAAAACGAACAAGAGCTGTCGCATGACAGCATAGCTCGCCTGTTTTGCGACTTCAAGATATAAGGTAAAATCTATGAACCATGAAATATAGGTCACACTCACCTTGATATATTTGAACTCAATAATCAGGTCACATGGAACATATATTCCAGATATTACATTTCAGAATCAAATTGTGTCTGAATTATAAGGCAAAATCATTGAACCATGAAAATAGGTCACAAGGACCTAGATATATTTCTATGTCAAACATCGGGTCACATGGAACTAATAATCCAGGTGAGACATTTCTCCATCAAATAGTATTCAAGATAATAGGAAAAATCACTGAACCATGAAATATAGGACACACTGACCTAGATATAATCCAAGCTCAATCATGGGGTCACATGGAATAAATAATCCAGGTATGACATTTCTCCATCAAATAGTGTTCAAGATAATAGGTAGAATCACTGAACCATGAAATATAGGTCACACTGACCTAGATATATTTTGCGGTCAATTATCGGGTCACATGGAACTAATAATCCAGGTATGACGTTTCTCTATCAAATAGTATTCAAGATAATAGGCAAAATCACTGAACACTGAAATATAGGTCATACTGACCTAGATATATTTTGAGGTCAATAATGGGGTCACATGCAACCAATAACCCAGGTATAAGATTTCTCCATCAAATAGTATTCAAGAAAATAGACAAAATCACTGGACCGTGAAATGTAGGTCACCATGACCTAGATATATTTTGCGGTCAATTATTGGGTCACATGGAACTAATAATCCAGGTATGACATTTCTCCATCAAATAGTATTCGAGATAATAGGCAAAATCGCTGAACCATGAAATATAGGTCACGGTGACCTAGATATATTTTGAGGTCAATAATGGGGTCAGATGCAACTAATAACCCAGGTATAACATTTCTCCATCAAATAGTATTCAAGATAATAGACAAAATCACTGGACCGTGAAATGTAGGTCACCATGACCTAGATATATTTTGTGGTCAATTATTGGGTCACATGGAACTAATAATCCAAGTATGACATTTCTCCATCAAATAGTATTCGAGATAATAGGCAAAATCGTTGAACCATGAAATATAGGTCACAGTGACCTAGATATATTCTGAGGTCAATCGTGGAATCACGTGGAACTAATATCCCAGGTATGACATTTCTCCAACAAATAGACTTCAAGATATAAGGCAAAATCACTGGACCATGAAATGTAGGTCACCATGACCTTCACCCTTTCACACTTGAACCAATGTCACTTGATTGGCTGCTGATGTATAACCAATTGTGTCTATAACTTGTAAGTATAATGGAAAGGTATACAACAAATTACAAAGGTGTCCTGGATTTTGACCCCTAGCCCCACCCCATCCCCACTCCCAGGCATGAACCTAGGGGTGTGTTGTCTTGGAATCTCAGAAGACACTCCCAGGTATCCAAGTTGTAAATATGAATGCTTTGTGATGAGTGACTGTTGAGATATAAGCATTTCAAAAACTTTAACACAGAATTACAAAGGTGTTCTAGATTTTGACCCCTAGCCCCACCCCGGGGCATGAACCCAGGGGTCTGTTCTCTTTGAACATCAGAGGACCCTCCCAGGTACTTAAGTTCCAAATATGAGTGGTCTGTGATGAGTGACTGTTGAGATATAAGCATTTGAAAAACTTTAACGCAGTGTGATGGGAACGCAAACGCACACGCACACGAACACGCACACGCGCACGCCATCCGGGGTGACAACAATAGCTCTCCATGTACTTCGAACAGGCGAGCTAAAAATGAAAAAAAAAGATGAAGATTTGCTGAAAAAAGTTTGCTGTGTGTGTTAACGAAGGCCAAGACAAGCTTCCTACGCTATACTGGTTACCAAAACTTTACAAAAAACCTTACAAAGCACGGTTTATTGCAAATTCTAGCTCTTGCACTACCACTGAACTTTCTAAATTATTAACTTCCTTTCTTACTGCTATTAAAACGCATGTAATTAAATATTGTGATAAAGTCTTTGAAAGATCAGGAAGAAATCTGTTTTGGTCTATAAAAAATTCGAATGAGGTTTTAAATAAATTGAAATCTAGACATTTTCATGCTTCTAGTCTGTCTACCTACGATTTTTCCACTCTTTACACTACACTTCCTCATAATCTTATAAAAGAAAAGCTTAATGATTTAATTGAATGGGCTTTTCACAGAGAAGATTCTCTCTATCTTGCATGTAATGTCAGAAATGCATTTTTCACTTCTAAAGAGCATAAGAATTAGATCTATACACTTTGGTCATGTCAGAAAGTGTGTGATGTCCTCACCTTTCTACTTGACAGTATTTATATTAGATTCGGTACTAAGTTATTTAGACAAATTGTGGGTATTCCGATGGGTACTAACTGCACACCTCTTGTGGCTGATCTGTTCTTGTATTGTTATGAAAGAGACTTCATTTTGTCGCTTTCCATTGATAACCAATCTGAAATTATTGAAGCTTTAAGCTCTACTTCTAGATATTTAGATGATTTATTAAATATTGATAATACCTATTTTGATGGTTTGATCAGTCAGATTTACCCCCTAGAACTTCAGTTAAATAAAGCAAATTCTTCTGATACCGAGGCCCCGTTTTTGGATTTACATCTATCTATTGTAGATGGATTTGTTTCGTGCAAAATTTATGATAAACGCGATGACTTTGATTTTGAGATTGTAAATTTTCCTTTTTTGGATGGTGATGTTCCTCGTGCGCCATCCTATGGCGTTTATATTTCGC
The DNA here is from genome assembly GCA_963580285.1 of Lucinisca nassula. Lineage (NCBI taxonomy): Eukaryota > Metazoa > Mollusca > Bivalvia > Lucinida > Lucinidae > Lucinisca > Lucinisca nassula. The sequence continues at coordinate 107,633,176 of OY757017.1, read as the reverse complement.
AATTAATTCGATTTGCTAGAGTGTGTAGTCATGTAACTGACTTCAACACTCGTAATAAATTATTAATGGCTAAACTCCTTAATCAGGGTTATCGGTACCATAAATTACGCAAAGCCTTTTCAAAATTTTATAGACGCCATTCTGATTTAATTTCAAAATTCAATATTGGACTTAAATCTCTTCTGCAACAAGGTCTATCGGAACCCGAATTTTATGGTGACTTAGTATATAAATTCAGAAAAATATATAACCGCAATGACTTCAGCACCCAATTTCGTAAAATCATTCTTCGATATAAAAAGATTGGGTACAACATGGATATTATACGACAGACTGCATGCATGGTAGATAACCCAATCCTGATTGGCAACTTTGCTTCCCTCTTTAATTGCACGCCGGTGGGTCAGGCCTCAGATTCTATGACGGCTCCAACGTAAAGGCTTATTGAGAATTAGAGAGATAATGTTGGTTGGTGCCTGATGCTCTGTCTCTGGTCGGGCTCATCGGAGTCTAACTGATGGTTTTCTTTTGCTCCAGCATTTCAGTGGTTTCTTGCTGTCGAGTCCTCACCGTTGTCTCACCTCTGTGGTTCTTTGATTTTTGTGTTCACGGAGATGTTGCACTGATGAGTTAGGAGGCCTTCATGCGGACTGAACAAATTATTTGTCTAAATCGCGACGGAAGTAAGGGCGAGGATTGTGGCCACGTAAAATCAATTTAAGCCCCCCAGTGGAAATCCGTTCCAAGGCGGCTCTTCTGTGGCGATTTATTTATGTTGTTGTTTGTTACTTACTGTGTGTATCACTTGTGTCTTTTAATTTTGGATGGCCATATGGCCATTTTGTGGGAAAGTAACTGTCCTTATGGCCTTCCTTTGTTTAGGTTTCCATTATGGTCTGGTCGCTTAATGTTTGTATTTCTTTCCCTTTGGTGTCTTTTATGGGTGGAGTAAGATAATTGTATCAATTCCTGATCTTTGTTTTACTTCTACTTTAGACCAAATATCAAAGACCTGGGCCTTGCTGTTTCAAAGATGATTTGTTAAGTTTTCAGATAAAAAATCTATTTTTGGCTCCTGTGTCCTACATGTAGATGTGCAATTGACCAGAACAATTTGAACAACTTTGAAAGAGGACAATAATAAGGATCATTCCTATGAAGTTTGGTTAAAATCAAATCAGTGGTTTCAGAGATGTCATTGGAAGAAATTGTTAATGCATGGAGGCATGCATGCACAACCAAACGACAAATAAAATTTGATCACACAATGATAAGGTGAGAAAAAAAACAAAAATATAGAGCAGACTATAAACAGGCTGCTATATTAACCAAATAAAATTTTCTGATAGTTCATAATATATCCTCAAATCTCTAAGGACCAAAAAAAATATAATCTGCAATATGGATGATGTACAGGGAGACGAATTATGGCTGCCACACAGCTGCGGTGAAGTAAAATTAAACTTTAAAGAATTTGTGAAGATATGATATCCTGAACAGTTTTCAAGATATACTTTGTTACAGACAATTTGTTTTGTTTGATTGTTTGATTTGAGGTTTAACATCCCATCATTTGGGAGACCTTGCTTCCAATTTTGTGGGACTTTTACCCGGAAAATCCCCAACCATAAATATATCTTAAACACCCATTTGACATTAACTACTAGGTTAAGGTCACCAAAATGTAAGCTGCAAGCAAGCCATTTTTTGCCAAAAACTGACAGTTTTCAGGAGACTGTGACCTTAAAAAAAAACAAAAAACAGTCATTAACTACAAATGTGTCATTATGACACAGATGCCCCTGCCCAGGGGCCACCCCACCCAAAAAAAACTCATATTACAATAACACCTGCATTGGACAGTATAACTCGCCTGAAAAAGTTTCCTTGAGGTCATTGGCATATAGGTTGAGGTATTGCTAATTAAACCTTTGAAAACTAACTATCATCATACCAAATATGAACTCAATCTATCAAATGGTTTGGAAAATATGAGCTCTTAAAAATGTTAACATTAAAAATTTCTCTAAGTCTGAAACCTTGACCTTGAGGTCATGGGACAGAGGCAGGGTTATGGCTGAATGAAACTTTTGACCTGTATCTATCATCATTCCAAATATGAAGCAAATCCATGAAATAGTTCAGGAAATATGATCTCTAAAAAGACATAACATAAAAAATTTCTAAGTCTGTGACCTTGACCTTGAGGTCAGGGGTGATGGTATGGCTGAATAAAACTTTGGACCTGTAACTACTGTCATACCAAATATGAAGCAAATCCATTATATAGTTTGCAAAATATGAGCTATTAACATACTTAAATTTCTATGTCTGTGACCTTGACCTTGAGGTCATGTTCATGGGTGCGGGTACTGCTGAATATCACTTTGGACCTTTATCTATGATAGCACCAAATATAAACACAATCAATCATACTGTTTGGAAAATATGAACACTTAAAAAATCAACATTAAAAATTTCTAAGTGAGTGACCTTGACCTTGAAGTCTTAGGCATGAATGGGGGTATTGCCAAATAAACCTTAGGACCTGTATTCATCATCATAGCCAATATAAACCAAATCTATCGTATGGTTTGTAAAATACTAGCTCTTTGAAAACTTTAACATTAAAAATTCTAAGTCTGTGACCTTTACCTTGAAGTCATGGGCATGGGTGGGGGTATTGATGAATGAATCTTGGACGTACATCTATCATCATAACAAATATGAACCAAATCAATCATAAAAGTTCAGGTTCTAACTGGTACAAATATTTTTACCGGAGTCTTAAAAATTGGTGACCTTGACCTTGAGGTCATAGGCATGAGTGGGGGTATTGCTGAATAAAACTTTGCACCTATATCTATCATCATACCAAATATGAACAAAAACCATCATATTCTTTGGGAGATATAAGCTCTAAAATAATAAGGTTCTACCTGGTACAAATACCTTAACCTCCGTCTTCAACATTAAAAAAATCTAAGTTCACAACCTTGACCTTGAGGCCATGGGCATGGGTGGGGGTAGTGCTGAATTTTGGACCTACATCTACCATCATCCAAAATATGAAACAAATCCATCACTTGGTTTGGAAAATAGGATCTCTTAAAAGTTCAGGCTCTATACTTGGTACAAAAACCTTAACCTGAGTCTAACAGGATTACGTACGTACGTACACACTTTCGTACTACAGAAGGACGTACATTCGGACGCAAGTACGCACATACGCATGTACCCACGTACGGAAAACCGAAAAACTCTATGCCCCCAGCAAGCCATTTTGGCCCAAAATTAACTGTTTTGGGGGGCCTGTGACATTGAAAAAAAGGTTAAGGTCACCAAAATCTAATCAAACCTGTGGTATGTTGTGATGATATTTTGAACCAAGTTTGACTTGAATTAATCAATTTGGTAATGATAGTGCAGCCAAGCCATATCTGGTCCAAAATTGTCTGTTTTGAAGGAGCCTGTGACCTTGAAAACAAGAGGGTCCAGAGGGCCCTGATTTGCTCACCTGAATGTCATTGTCTCTAGTACATTCTGTTTTTAGCTGTGGTGGCAATCTTGTTCATCAGAGTGGAACAAACTAAGCTGTTTTGGTAGGGTGTCACCTAGGCAACATTCCTTTGAAGTTTGAATCAAATTGACCCAAGGGTTCAGGAAGAGTTCGCATTTGAAGCAAATTTACAGTTTTTCTATTTTTAGCTCTGGCGGCCATATTGTTCATCAGAGCGAGACCATTTTAATTAATTTGGTAGAGATTCATCTAAGCAACATTCCTATGAAGTTTGAATGTAACTGGCCCCAGGGTACAGGAGGAGTTGTTGTTTGAAGATTTTTTTAGCCCTGGTGGCCATCTTGTTTATAAGAGCGGAATGATTTTTAACTATTTTGGTAGGAAGTCACCTGGGCAACATTCCTTTGAAGTTTAAATTTAGAAGTTGGGATTAAATATCCAGAAGTTGAGATAAAAGTTGAATTTGTTGCTAAGTTCAGATATATAACAAGAATTCTGTCGAAGGCTATGTCGCGCCTGTGGGGGTGCAAAGTCACCCAACCATGATATATGGGTCAAGGTCAAACATAGATGCTTGCTCACAAGTTTCCATTCTTAAATGTAAGCTTGTACTAAGTATCATTAAGCTCTAATTATTCGTTAGAAATGAACTTAACCATTAGGGTGAACGCTAGGGTGGTTGCAATATTTTACAATGTTGGTGAACCATGAAATGTAGGTCAAGGTCAAATATGGATGCTCGCATTTAAGTTGCGATCCACAGATACAAGTTGTACCAAGTATCATTGATGTAGCTATTATAGTCCTTGAGAAATAAACTTGACCATTAGGGTGAATGCTAGGGTGGTCGCAATATTTTACAAAGTCAGTGAACCATGAAATTTAGGTCAAGGTCAAATATGGATGCTAGAATTTAAGTTACATACCCAGATACAAGTTTGTACCAAGTATCATTAATAAAGCTCTTATAGTTCTTGAGAAATAAACTTGACCATTAGGGTGAATGCTAGGGTGGTCGCAATATTTTACAAAGTCAGTGAACCATGAAATGTAGGTCAAGGTCAAATATGGATGCTTGCATGTATGTTGTCATCCCCAGATACAAGTTTGTACCTAGTATCATTAATGAAGCTCTTATAGTTCTTGAGAAATAAACTTCAACCTCAGGGTGAACGCTAGGGTGGTCACAATATTTTACAAAGTCAGTGAACCATGAAATGTAGGTCAAGGTCAAATATGGATGCTTGCATGTAAGTTGTCATCCCCAGATACAAGTTTGTACCAAGTATCATTAATGAATCTCTTATAGTTCTTGAGAAATAAACTTGAACCTCAAGGTGAATGCTATGGTGGTTGCAATATTTTACAAAGTCAGTGAACCATGAAATGTAGGTCAAGGTCAAATATGGATGCTTGCATGTAAGTTGACATCCCCAGATACAAGTTTGAACAAAGTATCATTAATGAAGCTCTTATAGTTCTTGAGAAATAAACTTGAACCTCAGGGTGAACGCTAGGGTGGTCGCAAATGTTGATGCCTTGACAAACGGATGGACGGACGAACGAACGGAAAACCGGGCGCCTATATCGTGCCATGCTAATAGCAGGCGCGACAAGAATGGTGTTTTTTCAAATGGTGTTTTTGTTAAATGAGTTCAATACTGTTGAATCATCACGTTTTTACGCCAAAATCCTTGTCACTTTTTGACGTTGTTGCCACTGACTTCATATGACATTGATGTCATTATGTTTCAATATTTACAATAATGGCCCTTGAAAAAGGTAGCAATAACAGAAACTAACGGGAATAAAATTTAAACTAGAATTTGTTTTTCTACAAAAACACAGATGTCTCCCCTGTTTTTGACCTCTAAGTATGACCTTGACATTAGAGGTATTGGGCTGGATCTTGTGTGCAACACATCATCTAACTAGAGAAAGCGACCAGTGGGTCACGTACACCAACTGCCAGCGCCACCCTCTGATATATCTTTTGAGCTTGTACGCAATATAAATGAAGAAGCCAAGAAGTTAAAAGAATCTATAAATGTGCTTGTAAAAGCAAAACCAAACATAAAATTTATAAATGGACCAAGGGAGTAAGGGCATCAAAGTTACTGAAGGGGTGGGGGCATCAATGTTACTGAAGCAGCAGGGTGGGGTATGCATCAATGAAATCTTTGGACTGGTATGCAACATTGATGCAAGTATCAACTGAATTTGTCTTAGAGTTTAGAAAATACAGGCATCTATAAACTTTCACATAAAACTTTAACCAAATGTAAAATTTCAAAGTCTGTGACCTCGACCTCAAGGTCTCTGTGGGGGGGTGGGACATGCATCAATGAAACCTTTAGACCAGTATGTAACTTCAGTGTAAGTATAAACTAAATCTATCAAAGGGTTCAGAAGGTATAATCTCTTAAAAACTTTGACGCAAAACTTTAACCAAAATGTTAACGGACAGACAGACGGACACACGGCAGGACGACAACATTATACCCCCATAGCATACTTCGTATGACGGGGGTTTAACCATAGCATACTTCGTATGCCGGGGGTATAATGAAGATGAACATTTCTGCAAAGTAATTTTAAAAATGTTCATAGAGAAATAAAAAAGTTATTGGCCGTACACAAAAAGCCCTTTTTTACCTTTGACCTCTAAGTATGGCCTTGACCTTTGAGGTACAACACATCGTCTCATGAGGGTTAACATTTCTGCCAAGTAATTTCATAATCCATCAAAGAATAAGGAAGTTATTGACTGTCCCTTTTTTTACCTTTGACCTCTAGGTATAACCTTGACATTGGAGGTATGGACCTTGGTCTTGCACATGACTCATGGTCTAATGACGGTGAACATTTCTGCATCGTTACTTTACAAAGTCCATCCAGAAATAAAAAAAGTTATTGACTGGACACACACAAAAAAAAACTTTTTTTACCTCTGACCTCTTAGTATGACCTTTATCTTGGAGGTACCGACCTGGCACCACATCGTCTCATGATGGTTAACATTTCTGCCAAGTAATTTCACAATCTATCCAGGAATAAGAAAGTTATTGACTGAACACTAAAAAAAGGCCCCCTCTTGTCCTTTGACCTCTTAGTACGACCTTGACATTTGAGGTACCAACTTGGGTCATGCACGCAACACATCGTCTCATGGTGGTTAACATTTCTGCCAAGTAATTTCAAAATCCATCTAAAAATAAGAAAGTATTTGACAGAACACAAAAAGGCCCCTTTTTTACCTTTAACCTCTATGTATGACCTTGACCTTTCAGGTACCAAACTGGGTCATGCGTGCAACAAATCATCTCATGGTGGTTAACAATTCTGCCAGGCAATTTCAAAATTCATCTAAAAATAAGAAAGTTATTGACCAAACACGAAAAAATGCCCTTTTTTTACCTTTGACCTCAATGTATGACCTTGACATTTGATGTACCAAACTGAATCATGCATGCAACACATCGTCTCATGATAGTTAACATTTTTGCCAAGTAACTTTAAATTCTATCTAAAAATAAGCAAGTTATTGACAAAACCCGAAAAAGGTCCCTTTTTTACCTTTGACCTCTAAGTATGACTTTGACCTTTGATGTACCAACCTGGGTCATGCACGCAACACATTGTCTTATATTGGTTAACATTTCTGCCAAGTGATTTCAAAATACATCTCAAAATAAGAAAGTTACATGTATTGACCAAACACGAAAAAAGGCCTCTTTTTTGACCTCTAAGTATGACCTTGACCTTTGAGGTACCGACCTGCCTCATGCGAACCACACATCGTCTCATGGTGGTTAATATTTCTGCCAAGTAATTTTAAAATCCATCTGAAAATAAGAAAGTTATTGACCGGACACGATTTGCCCATACATATATACATACCGACAAACTTCCAAGGGAGATAATTCAAAAAGTATAAATGCGAGAGTTATAGTTCTTGCGCACTGCTTGTCGTCTATTGCTGTTAAATATTTATATGAAGTTTCGTGAAGATAGCTCAAACGGTTTTCAAGTTATAGAGCGGACACAAATGTGTGACAGATGCCCGGGGGAAAAACAATATGTCTCTCCGAAAAAAATCTTTTGGGGGGAGACATAATTAAGAACTTGAGTTTGATCTCTATTATTTTAAGGTTTTTTCAAATCAAATTTAACCCCTCTGGAAATGCTCAGAATGCAGGAAATGGCACCATTTACCCCCCAGAGCTTCTGGGACCCATTAAGGGCCCCGGATCCCTGACCTAAAGTGGCTTGCTTTGCTTGCGTTCCCTCAATCACTGTCCAAAGTCGCAAAAAACTTTTGGTCAAAAGGGCCAAAACTCTTTGGCCTTCTTTGGTTATCTGTCCAAAAGTACATTTTTTCTGGCAGAAACACTGAAACTGTGGCCTCTAGAGTGTTCACAAGGTTTTTCTATGATATCCAGACTTGCCTACCCCTCGAGAAAAAAAAACAGTAAGCACCCATGAAAAAAATCGTAAGATTTCAATTTTATTCGTAAGGGTTTCAAGGTATTCAATGTGTGGTCAAAATAAGTTGACATACAATAACCTTTATTGTAACACTTCAAACTGATGCAGCTTTTCTATTCCCAATGTGATTTTCCTTCGAAGAAGAATCCGTCTTGCTGCTGACACCAAAAATTATTTGTAAAATGAGCCGTGATTGGATGCCTTTCCTATTGTAGCCAATGAAAATTACTTTTTATTTCGCAAAGAGAGTAAACCAAGTACCATAACTCTTACCTCGTTCGGGTATAAGAGCCTGCTTTACCAAACTGAACCGCAAACAATACACAGAATTACCGATTTTAAAAAAAACATTGAAAATCGTACGGAATTCGTCCGCGATTGTAAGGTCATAATTTAGACATAAAAATAGCTTATGACCAAATCCTAAGGGTAGGCAAGTCTGGATATCCCTGAAAAACAAAGTTTTAAAAAGCAGTAGTTACTCGTTAGTGGAGCGAGATAGCTCAGTGGTTAGCGCACTGGCCTCTGATGCTAGAGGTCCCGGGTTCAATCCCCGGCAGCAGCGATAAAATTTCGGTGTCCAAACACGCTCCATTGGCATCATTTGCAGGGATGAATCAATGTCATATAAAGTGCACCGTCCTTCGGATCGGGACGTTAACTGGAGGCCCCCTGTACAGGGAGAACGATCCCCTGTCAGCTGGTTAAAGATCCCTACCGTAATAACATGATTACTGTGTAGGCTTTCGAGTGTATGTAATGTACACCTGCAGTAATTGTCAAATGTGACCAACACTGTTAGGGCTGGGACGATACGCTCATGTCACGATACGATACGTATCATGATATGTCTAACACGATTTGATACGTATATTGATACTTTTACTAGTACTAGTGTCTTTTGTTTGTGAGATATAACTGAATTGTGTATCAGTTATGTTTCTCTTTGTGTTATATTTATTAGTTGGCCATCCAAACCACGAAAAAATACTTCTGATGGCAAAATTGAGTAGAGTATGGCATCCATGCTATTAGTGTTCTTTAATGTGATGTAGAAGTGATAGGGGTGGATGCCACTTCTGAAAATGCCCCTGAGCCTCAGAATTAGGCCAAAGGTCAAATGAGTGCAAAAATACAATAAAGTTTGTATGTGCTGGTATTTGTACCCTCTCTCTATCTAAGCAGACCAAATAAGTTAATTCAAACACCAGCAATGTATTAAGGACATATTGTTTATGCATCATATGTGAGAAAAGAAGTTGTATCTTAGATTTGGCCAGGGTCAAAGGTCATTTAAGTACAAATTTTCTTTGAATATGCATCAATATTTATTGTACAAAGAGTTATCTAGTATGTCAACTGAAACAAAGCGAAATAAGTTGCCATTTCCTTATATAGGAAGCATAAAACCCACACATTATACAAACAGCATAATCGGCCTTAGGTCAAAGGCCATTTAAATACATATTTGGCAAAATATGTTTATTTTGCAAAAAAATAAGTTGTTTATTCACATGCCATCCATTATTATAGTAACTTTCCAAATCGTCTTCTGAGTTCTTTCTAAACGTCACAATGATATATCAAGGATATAGTATATGATGAAGATATATCTACTAATAATAACACAAGTGGGTCACCATCAAAGGTCACGTGCAGCTACTGTAAAACACTTATATTTGGCGGTCATTTTATTTTGGCGCTATTTGCAGTCAAGGAAAAAAACGCCAAAATAAAAATCCGCCAATAAAGCTAGAAGAATGCAAGAGAAGAAACTTTATTCTACACATCACAGTTATAATGTGTCAATAGGCCATAGGCATCATCGGTGACAAAAGAATATGTGTGTTTACTTCTTTAGAAGCCGAAATAAAGAAAGACAGTGTTCTAGTCATAAGACAGCTCAAAACGGCTGAATGAAAACAAACACACCTTGAGAGTTATTGTCAAAATTGTGGATGTAATTAGTAATTGATTGATAGCTTTAACTGTGAGCTCAATATAATGGGTAAACCAATCAGATAAGAGGAAAGTGACACACGTCCAGACAGACATATGGATTATCAAGGTAGCACATTGGGTTAATCATGCGGTGAGCACAAAAATTTAACTAATCACTACAGTTTTTGCAGGATGTTGTTGATGACCAACTCCGATGATTTTTGTCATCTTACGTGGCTTTGTAGATTCGACCGATTCTTTTTCTTCGGAAATCGAAAATCCGCCAAAATATAAATCCGCGAAAAGGTCTAAAAGCGCCAAAATTTGCTGCTGCATAATATAAGTGTTTAACAGTTTTCAAAGTTTGTATTTTACAAAATGCCACTTCATTTTAAGAGCCGTTTAGATCACTACAATGTAAAGGGTAACGGCTAATATGTATTCGCGGTTGCGCCCATATGATTTAATGATTTTACTTCAACAAGTCAAACCAAATAGGGGTTTCTCCGATATCACAGATACGAGCTATCTTCAGCATAATCTGAAATGATAGACATAGTCATATATAAATAACAAGCCATTTTAACTTCATATCTCATATATTTGGGTGGTTTATTAAATATTAACAATACCTATTTCGATGGTTTGATCAGTCAGATTTACCCCCAGAACTTCAGTTAAATAAAGCAAATTCTTCTGATACCGAGGCCCCGTTTTTAGATTTACATCTGTCAATTGTAGATGGGTTTGTTTCCTGGAAAATTTATGATAAACGCGATGATTTTGACTTAGAGATTGTAAATTTTCCTTTGTTGGATGGTGATGTTCCTCGTGCGGCATCCTATGGCGTTCATATTTCGCAATTAATTCGATTTGCCAGAGTGTCAAGTCATGTAACTGACTTCAACACTCGATATAAATTGTTAACTGCTAAACTTCTTAATCAGGGCTATTGGTATCATAAACTACGCAAAGCCTTTTCAAAATTTTGAAGACGTCATTCCGATTTAACTCCAAATTCCAATGTTGGACTTAAAAGGTCTATCGGAACCCGAAATTTACGGTGACTTAGTATATATATATTCAGAAAAATATATGTATAATTCAATGACTTCAGCACCCAATTTCGTAAAATCATTGTTCGATATAAAAAAAATTGGGTACAACATAAAGGTTATACGACAGACTGCATGCATGGTAGTTAACCCAAGCACAGTTGACAACTTTGCTTCACTCTTTAATTGCACGCCGGTGGGTCAGGCCTTAGATTCCACGACGGTCCCAGCGTAATGGCTTGCTGAGAATTAGAGAGAATTTAGTTTTATGTAATATTGGTTGGTGCCTGATGCTCTATCTCTGGTAGGGCCCATCGGAGTACAACTTTTGGTTTTCTTTTGCTCCAGCATTTTAGCGGTTTCTTGCTGACCTCACCGTTGTTTCATCTCTGTGGTTGTTTTGATTTCTGTGTTCTGTGAGATGTTGCACTGATGAGATAGTGCAGTTTATATTTTACTTTTGGTCCTTTGAGATCAGCGTGAATATTCTGAGAAATCAGAAATAAATTATTGGTTTAGACTCATATTCTAGACAGGTTTTTAATTATTTTGACCCCATTTAGATTTATATATCAGTCTTTGAATCGACTGCCTATTCGAAATTCGCAAAATTGCAGTATGTTTCCTCTGGCTTTCTTTGCCGGATCATTACAGGGTCACTGATGAGGCTTTATTAGCCGAAACTACGTGGTATGACCCATCTTCTTTCTTATGAATGTTTTCATTGCTCTTAAAGGAACTCATTTTTTGATTTTTATTTCATGCGGACTGAACAAATGATTTGTCTTATTCGCGACGGTAGTAAGTGCGAGGATTGCAGCTGCATTAAATCGATTTAAGACCCCCCCCCCCCCCCACACACACACACACACACACCCAGCGGAGTTCGCTTCACTGACCGTTCCAAGGCCGTTCTTCTGTCGCAGTTTACTTTTGTTATGGTTTGTCTTTGAATATATGTATCGCTTGTATAATTGTGTTTTGGATAGCCAATTGGCCATTTTGTGGAAAAGTAACTGTCCTTTTGTCTTTCCGCTATTGATGTTTCCATTAGGGTCTAGACATTTCAATTTTGTGTTTCTTTCCCTTTGGTGCCCTTGATTGGAGCTGTGGGTTAATTGTATCGATTCCTAATCATTGCCTTCACTTCAAACAAATACACGTAACAAATGTATTCTTCGATAATAAATACTTGTCATCAACACACCCTTGTGTTAAATATGACAAAATTTGATTAGAAACATCCAATTTTTACGAGTTTTGTACTTAGACAACCCATTACCTATGAGAATGACATACTTAGAGGGTACATTAAAGATAATTTTTCATTGCTCACTGCACCTGGATAGTTTTATGGTAATTTTAAGCAAGCAATTTCCCCAAATATATGTTCAAAGAGGGTTATGAGTAGTTTCGTGTTAATTTTGCACTCATTTGACCTTTGACATTCTTCTTGGCCTCAGACGCATTTCCAGACGTGGCACCTACCCCTATGATTGTTGACACACATCAAGGATTACATTTAGCATGGGTGCCATACTCTAGTCAATTTTGTCATCAAACGTAAACTATCAAGCTTTATTGCACCTGCTTAGACATGCATAAAGGATGTTTTTATGTGTTGTTAATTGGTTTATCTATTATTGCCAGTTACCCGAGATGCGACAGTTTAATTAAGGGGATAAGGTTAAAGTTTGATGTTTAATTGTCTTACACAAAGAAAGTCTTAAAATCGGCCATGCTCATAATAGAGAAACATTTTAGTTGAAAATATCTAATGCTTGTAAAACCATTTTATATCGCCTTTTCTGTTTTAGAAATGACACAGTGTAGTATTCTGTCTATGTTGTGATTAAAAACCGGCCTGGCAACCCGGTTCAGTCAACTGGTGGGTACTGAATAATAAAACCTGTTGACGGACAGGCTAGCTCAACGGAAGTCGCGATTTGACTTACGGTAGTTGCGCAAAGGCAATGTATTAGACCCATAACAGAAACATACACGTTACAAATGTATTTTTCTTAATATTTTGATAACTAGAGAAAGCGACCAGTGGGTCACGTACATGTATACCGCCGGCCAGCGCCACCCTCTGATTTATCTTTCGAGCTTGTATGAAGAAGTCAAGAAGCTATAAGAACTTATAAATGTGTTTGTAAAAGCTAAACCAAGCATAAAATTTCTAAATGGACCAAGAGCGTGAGGGCATCATAACATCGATGCAAATATCAATTGAATTTGTCTTAGAGTTTAGAACATACAGGCATCTATAAAGTTTGTCATAAACTTTTAACCAAATGTAAATGTCTAAGTCTGTGACCTTGAGGTAATGGTCACAATGGGTGGGAGAAGGGACATGCATCACAAAATCTTTGGACTGGTATGCAACATCGATGCAAGTATCAACTGAATTTTTCTTAGAACTTAGAAAGTAAAATTTCTAAGTCTGGAACCTTGACCTCAAGGTCACTGTGGGTGGTGGGACATGCATCAATGTTACTGAAGCAGGTGGGATGTGCATCAATGAAATCTTTGGACTGGTATACAACATCGATGCAAATATCAATTGAATTTGTCTTAGAGTTTAGAACATAAAGGCATCTATAAAGTTTGTCATAAAATTTTAACCAAATGTAAATGTCTAAGTCTGTGACCTTGAGGTAATGGTCACAATGGGTGGGAGAAGGGACATGCATCACAAAATCTTTGGACTGGTATGCAACATTGATGCAAGTATCAACTGAATTTGTCTTAGAGCTTAGAGCATACAGGCATCTATAAACTCTGTCATAAAACTTAAACCAAAAGTAAAATTTCTATGTCTGGGACCTTGACTCAAGGTCACTGTGGGTGGTGGGACATGCATCAATGAAATCTTCAGACCAATATGTAACTTCAGTGTAAGTATCAACTAAATCTATCAAAGGGTTCAGAAGATACAATATCTAAGAAACTTTCACGCAAAACTTTAACCAAAATGTTAACGAACGGATGGACGGACGGAAGGACGGACGTTCTAACGGATGTATTGTTTGTTTGTTTGTTTGATTTGAGGTTTAACGTCCCCGTCAACACTATAAAGGTCATTTTGGAGACGTTGCTTCCAATTTTGTGGGACTTTTACCCGACATTGAGATGAAATGACTTCTCAAGCCCTGTCGCCCAATGAAACCAATAGGGTTTCTTAGCATGGGCGGTCCGTCTCACACCGCGGTTCCTGGACAGGCTTAGATCCTCTAAGCGGTTTACCAGTACTAGTGTGCGGGCCGGATTCAGCTCTGCGTGGAAGCATCATGCAGCCCATATATTTCTTCAAGCCCCTATGGGCGGGGGCCATCTCATGGATGTATACTTATGTGGCTATTTTTGGCAGGATTGATACTTAAGTGGCTACTTTTAGCCACAGAAAAGAAGTATTTTCGGTGTCTAACGGAATCAATCCCATAGACTTACATTGATTCTGTCCATTTACATAGCCACCTAACTATACATTTGTTGGTGCGGACACACGGACAGACGGACGGACGAACGGCAGAACGAAAACAATATACCCCCATAGCATACTTCGTATGGCAGGTGTATAATAAATACTGGTCAGCAACACATCCTTATGCTAAATATAACAAAATGTGTTCAGAAAACATCCGTGTTTCACGAGCTTTGCACTTAAATGACCCCTGACCTATAAGAATGACATACTTTGAGGGTACATTTATAATGATTTTCCATTGTTCACTGCACCTGAATAGTTCATGGTGATTTTAAGCAAACATTTTCCCCAAGGATGTGTTAAAAGAGAGTTATAAGTAGTTTCATGTTTATTTTGCACTGTTTAGACCTTTGACCTACTTCTGAGCCTCAGACGCATTTCCAGACGTGGCATCCACCCCTATGATTGTTGACGCACATCAAGGATTGCATTTAGCATGAGTGCCATACTCTACTCAATTTTGCCATCAAAAGTAAAAATACCAATCTTTTTGGGAATTGGATGGCCAACTATATTAGCTGATTGTCATTTAGACATTTAAACCATTATAATATGTAATCTGAGCCAGGGCAGGGCACAGTAGCATTCCTACAAAATTACATGTTCAACAAAGACCTAGATCAGGCAAACAGTGCAGGCCCAGATCGGACCCCGCATTCTGCGGCGTCCGATCAGGGCCTACACTGTTTGCAAAAAGTTAAGCCATTTCAAGAATCAGTTTTGAAGAAAACACTACTTAACACCCCTAAAATTTGGGATGGACTCCTGCTGTGTGTAAGGAGGAGGGTACCATTTGGTACCAAAAGCACGAAAGCATGCACATTTGATTTTTATCGCAACCCCTGGGTTCTACTTACACATTTTGGTAAAATTGGAAAAAAAAAATGTTTTCTTATTTCTGCTAAGATGTGTGGACTGTGGGTAACACTCAGAGCCACCTTTCTGAGGCGTCTCTGTTAGGTTCCCAAAATCCATCATGAGAATGTGCCTTAATAGGCGTATGTTATTTTAATATCCTTGGGTTAACAGCGGTCAGTTTTTTTTTGTTTGTTTTTTTTTATCTATTTTATTATTCTGCTCGGGAGCATTTAATTTAAGGGCTCAATAGAAACCCAACACTCAGGCAGATCTGACAGATACCCACAATCTGGGTTTTTGTCAAGAAATTTATTTTTTTTTGTGGCAGTTAAACATTTAATAAATTTAAATAGGCATGTTTTTTCGTGATGCTGTGTTGTGAGTATGGTATCAGAGAAATTGGAATTATTTGCACCACAACCTCATTATAACATGGTATTGTATGCCCTAGTGGGTCCTACAAATGTTTATATTACATAGAAAAATGACCATGAATGGTCAATTTTCTGTGTAATCTATACATCTTTGGTTGGATATTACACAGTTGTTTGTTTGTTTGGCTAACACGGTCTCTGCTCTGGACTCCAGCAGTGGTGTTATGCAGGGGTTGAGGTGTATCTTATCATTATTTTCTACTTCTCTTTTTCTCTCTTGGTTGTAAAATTTTCAGTTTATCTGAATAGGCATGTTCTCCATAATGCCTTTAAATTTTTATAGTTACGATGGTCGTGCACTGGGACATATATGTAATACTTGGCGAACAGCACATTCAGGTGATACATCACTAATCAGGAGGGAGGCTCCCTTACTTTGACATTAATTTTTGTCCAGGTGATATCAAAATTAAGTAAAATTACATAGCCTTTCTCATTTGAACTGAGAATCTCTATATATACTCTAGATCTACCTGATCAAAATTGCAAATCTCCCACATGCTTCCAAAAATATCACAGGATTATCAGTCATGGCACTGTGATCGATTAACGATTAATAATGTCATAATTTTACCTGTCTGGTTTGCTGTCTGAGCATGACTCTTGCCCTATGTTGTTTTTTTACCATGTGAGTTTGCACAGACAGGCCTGGGCAAACAGTGTGGACCTAGATGAGACACAACAGAATGTGGTGACTCATCAGGGCCTGCACTGTTTGCCACTTATATCTTGCTGAATATTCATTTAAGCCACATCCATTTCTGTCTATCAACCAATTTATTGCTACAAATTCATAAAATGAATGCCAAAGAGTGTAGACCCTGATCAGATGGCTTTCTGATCTGGATCTGCACTGTTTGCAAAGATAGGGGTTGTAGTGAATGGCAAGATGGGGGTTGAATATTACTATATAATATTCCTATATGTCTGAAATTTATACATGCTGAAATTTTGTAGAAATATGGATGTGTGAATACTTTGTCTATTTCTATTTATGTATATGAAACATGGCTCCAAGGATCGAGATTCTTAAGCCCCATCACATGCCTGTATATTAAACTTGGATATTAGCTAACTGATTGCATGGTCAACTAACAACTTACTGTTTGACACATTGTATATATTATATATATATATCAACATGGGGTCTCTTCCAAAGTTACTAGTTGGACAAGACTATATATGCCGTCTCAGGGGTGTAAGGCCTACTTTCTGTTTTTATTCTATTTTTGTTGGAAATTGTGTTAGCAAACAGTGCAGACCCTGCTCAGGTGCCACATTCTCTGAGGTCTGATCTGGGTCTCCTCTGTTTGTTAGGTTACCCAGTTGGAGAATACCTCCTGAAATGGGTTATTTGCCTGATGAAAATATGGGGAATGACCTGCCTGTAAAGTTGGAGTAAGTGTATCCTTGGGACATAGTCTATGGAACAGAAAAAAAAATGACACATTAAATCCACTATCAAATCAGATTTTATAGTGACAACGGGCATTTTGGAAGCATATATGATTTTGTTTGTTTGATTTGAGGTTTAACGTCCCCGTCAACACTGTAAAGGTCATTTTGGAGACGTTGCTTCCGATTTTGAGGGGCTTTTGCCCGACGTTGGGGTGGGATGAGTCTCAAGCCCTGTCGCCCAGTGGACCCAGTGGGGTTTATTAGCATGGATGGTCCGCCTCGCACCACAGTTACTGGACAGGCTTAGATCCTCTACGCGGTTTACCAGTACTAGGGTGCGGTCCGGATGCAGCTCTGCGTGGGGGCGTCGTGCGGCCCATATATTTCTCCAAGCCCCTATGGGCGGGGGCGGGGAATCATATATGAACTGTCTTGATTGTACCATTCTGATATGTATGTATAGTATCTGTTTTGGCACATTTTAGGTAGCACGAGAATAGTATGACACACTTTCAGGAGTAAAACTTTCTAATGGACTATTGCATCAATGAATTTACCTTGCTATTATGGGATTAGACGGGATTAAGCTAAAGCACGTGACATATTGAGTCGTGAATATATGCATGTCCAGGGCCTATTTAGATTTTACAAGCGTCCAACTGACAACAGATTAGCTGGGTCCCGATCTCATTCCATTTGACAGAAAACGGAATCCAATCTTAAGAAAGCTTTTCAAGAGTTAAGATTACCTGCCAGTATGACGTCATTATTCAAATGTATACATTTTTCATAAGTTCTAGTCTAAACAACACGATTTTTTTTTTTTTTTTTTCTTTTGCAAGATAGAACCCCCTTGAATCCCACTTAATACAGTAAAACTGCAGTTACGGGGTAAATACTTTTTTTTTCTATCTATGCTCGGAAGCATTGATTCTGGGCACTCAGGAACCACCCCAGTGGCTTTTTGCAGGTGCAAGTAGTCTGCATTTTGTGCGGCGTTTTGAGTTTGAAAGAAAGAAAACATTTTTTTTTTCTTTTTCCCAAATCTGATAATTCTTAGTTTAGGTTGTTGTTGTTGGGTGTGTAGATTTCCATAAAACTTAAATAAGGCATGTTTTTGTGATGGTATTTTAGTCAACGACATCGACATGCCTATGATTTTAAGGTCAAGGTTACAGATTTAGATATCTTTAATTTTTCAAGCCTTTAACATGTTTAATAGCTAATATTTCCCAAACCATAGGACGGAATGGGGGTCTATTTGATAAGATGTTGGGTAAGATTAAATGATACCAGCAGCCCAAAATAGAATAAATGCCAATTACTTAGCATATTAAAGTATATTAAAGTATATATTTTTCTTTAAATTGAAGTTTGAATTAGTTTAATGTACCATTAGGCAGAACTGGAAAATGATGTATTTTATGGTAATCTTTCTTTTCTTTATTTGTCATATAAGTAAGTTAAGATGTTCTTGCTGCCTTTTTCTCCAGCCTTGTGGTGCGCAACTGTTGCCTTAGACAATATTAAAAATATTGAATCAGTTCACTATATACAAAGTAGATGACAGATGAACAACTTACATTTTTCTCGCAAAATTACCAAGGTCTATCACTAGCATCCAAAAGAAGGGACTTATTTTATTATGTTAAAAATAAAAAGTACAACATAATTTGTCTGCAGGATGTACATATCAATAATAAAATGGAAGATTTTGTAAAAAATGAATGGGGGTATAAGGCCTACTTCAGTTCATATAGTACAAACAGTCGAGGGGTAATGACCCTAATAAATAATAACTTCGAACAGAAGATTGAACAAGTCAAGGCAGATAAAAATGGCAATTATTTGATTATTAATATTAATATACAGGATAAAAAGGTTACTTTAGTAAATGTTTATGGTCCTAACCAAGATAACCCTCAGTTTTATAGAACTCTGTTTCATAAAATATCAGAATTCGATAATGATCAAATTATAATGTGTGGTGATTGGAATTTTGTGCTAAATCCAGATCTCGATTATGATAACTATATGCATATTAATAATCCAAGATCAAGACAAGCTATGCTAGATTTTTTAGAGGAAAACAGCATGTTAGATATTTGGAGAATTATGAATGAAGATAGAAAACATTTTACATGGCGAAGATTAAATCACGTTAGAAAGCAAGCCAGACTTGATTTTTTTCTTATCACTGAAAACATATCTCATTTCGTTACTGATACTCAAATAATTCCAGGTTTTCGTACTGATCATAGTGGTATATTACTAAAGTTAAAACTTCAAGAGTGTGCAAGGGGTCCTGGGTATTGGAAATTCAATAATACATTATTAAAAGATAAGGATTATGTTAAAAATGTTAAACAAACTATTAATGAGGTAAAGCGAACTTACATAATAAATGAAATTGAAATGGAAGTAATTGACAATAATGAAACAATTCAGTTTAATATAAATGACCAGTTATTTTTGGAAACATTACTCATGATAATCAGAGGGAACACTATCAAATTTAGTTCTGAAAAAAAGAAAAGATCTAAACTGGAAGAAAGTAATCTGGAAAGAGAAATAAATATGTTAGAGCAAGAAATCAATGACAATCTGATTAACATAAGTCTAGAGAAACTTCAGCTTTTAGAACAAAAGAAATCAAATTTAGTAAATATAAGAAAGCAAAAAATTGAAGGAGTAATGCTTAGGTCAAAATGCAGATATCAAGATTTAGGGGAGAAACCAACAAAATATTTTTTAAACTTAGAAAGCAGAAATTATACAAGTAAAACAATAAATAAATTGATCGACGAGGATGGTAAAGAGTATACAGAAAGTAAGGATATTTTGAATCTTCAAAAAGAATTTTATCAAAAATTATACTCTAAAAATGAAAATATAAATGTAACTGACATAGAATCATTGATAGGAGAAAATTCTGAAAAATTGTCTAATGCAGAATCAGAAGATCTGGAAGGCGATATTAAATATGCAGAAATATTGCAGGCTCTTAAAAACATGAAAAATGAAAAAAGCCCAGGACAGGATGGATTTACGGCAGAATTTTTCAAATTTTTTGGGGTTGATATAGGACATTTTATATTAAGATCCCTAAATTATGCATATAGAAATGGATCACTCTCTGTAACACAAAAACTTGGTATTATAACATGTTTACCAAAACCAAATAAAAATAGGCATAGTTTAAAAAACTGGAGACCAATATCATTATTAAATGTAATCTACAAATTGGCATCATCAGTAATAGCCAATAGACTTAAGAAAGTACTTGGCAAATTAATCCACGAGGATCAAAAAGGTTTTATTTCTGGGAGATTTCTGGGAGAGAATATAAGGTTATTATATGATGTATTATATAATACAAAACATCAAAAATTACCAGGACTTATTTTATCTGTCGATTTTGAAAAGGCTTTTGACACAGTTTCATGGGAATTTATCAATAAAACATTACTTTATTATAACTTTGGACCATCTATACGGAAATGGATTAATTTATTTCAGTCGGGAGCTGAATCATGCATTATACAAAATGGCTACATGTCAGAAAGTTTTTTTTTTAAAACGTGGGTGCAGGCAAGGTGATCCAATCTCACCCTATATATTTATTCTATGTGCAGAAATATTAGGGAAAATGATTAGGAAAAACGAGAATATTAAAGGCATTGTAATAAATGATACAGAATATAAATTAAGCCAATATGCTGACGACACCCAAATATTTTTAGATGGTAGTGACAATACACTAAACACAGCATTGTCAGTCACAGCATTGTCAGTACTAAATAAATTTTATAAGATATCTGGTTTAAAGATAAATGTGGAAAAAAACTAAAGCTATATGGTTTGGATCACTGAGTCACTCAGAAATCCAGTTGTGTCAACATTATAATCTTGATTGGACTCAGGGATCTTTTAGAATTTTAGGTGTTAATTTTTCAAGTGATGTTTTTGATATCTGGGATTTAAATTCAAATGAAGTATTGAACAAAATAGAAAATTTATTAGCGCACTGGTCTAAAAGAAAGTTAACTTTGCTTGGTAGAATAACTGTCATTAAATCACTAGCTCTGTCTAAGTTCACCCATCTATTTCTGGCTCTACCTAATCCACCGGGAGACCTCATTAAACGGCTAGAGAGGCTATTTTATAAGTTTCTGTGGAATTCTGGTCCAGATAGGATAAAAAGAAGTGTTATTATAAAAACATGAATGTTGGAGGGCTGAGAATGATACATATTCAATATTTTATAAAAGCTCTAAAAATAACATGGTTTCGGAGAGTCATTCACAGTGATAAAAATTCCTTGTGTCATTCACTATCAAATATTGAATTTGGAACTTTATTCAATATGGGTTCAGGGTATCCAGCACAAATAATGGAGCATATTAGTAATCCGTTTTGGAAAGACGTATTGCAATGTTGGAAAGAATTTTGTGATTTAGTAAAAGTCGAGACAATCTGCCAAATTTTAAACTCTCCGTTATGGTATAATAAGAATTTAACACAAGGAGCAAATTACTTTATTAAAAATTGGTATGATAAAGGCATAAGGCTAGTTTCTGACCTGCTGGACCAAAATGGTATTTTTCACAATTTTGATGGTTTAAAAACAACATATGGGATAGGGGGAACTTTTTTGGATTATCAAAGACTCTTATTTAAAATACCAGAAGAATGGAAAAACTCTATAAGAATAAATAGTAATGTACACAGAATGAGCATATTTAATGTAACAAGCAGTTTATACACAAGTTTTTTGTTGAAAGATAAAAAAGGATGTAGAAGATTCTATGACATAATGATTAAAGCAAATGAAATGACTTTTGAAAACAAATGGGTAAGAGAAATTGGATTTCTAAATGAACAAGATTTTAATAATACTAATAGAGCAATGAAAGATTTAAAGGAGGTAACATTAAAAGATTTTCAGTTTAAAATAAACAATAAAATTTTGGTTACAAAATCTTTTTTGTATCGTATAGGAAAGGCAGAAAATAGCCTCTGTTCATATTGTAACCGCGATATCAAATCCATTTACCACCTTTTTGTGGAATGCGATAAAGTCAAACATTTCTGGGTGGAACTTAGGCAGTGGCTGCTTTCAGTATCAAATGTTACATTAGTATTGGACGGGAAAAATATTTTATTTTCCTCCCAAGGTAGAGACCAGATTGTGAACTATATTTTTACAACAGCTAAATACTACATATATAAAACTAAGTTTTTTGCTAATGAACTCAATGTAAATACCTTTATAGCAATTTTAAAAGATAAATTTCGGTGTGAAAAATACATAGCATACTTAGATAATAGCTTAGCAAAGTTTTTGTCAAAATGGGTTCTTTAAATAATATTTTAAGTTAATACAATGGGGCATTTTGCGAGAGGCTCTCTTTTTCTTTTCTTTTTAAAGTAACAGCTTCGGAGCACTCTGCGAAAAACACTTTCGAGCTTCAGCGGCACCTCAGGGCAGGCGGATATATGGCAGAAAGTATTTTAAGAAATAAAATTATCTCTTTCACCTTGGAGGTATGTTAAAAAAGTAGCGATCCTTTATTTCCGGAGCAATAGGTCGGAACTAATAGTGCAGGGCCAGGCGAGATTCCGAAAACAGTTTGATTAGCACTGTTTGTGTCATACCTGCACACTTTGGAAATAAAAAAATGACGTAACAATAGCATAATTTCCCTGTTATTTTTACTTCTCTTCTTCCAATGCCGGAAACTCTGTGACCTCTACAGTGGATAACTCCATACTGTATTGTGGAGTAAACAATAAAAATAAGATTTAGAATTAATGTCTATTTTACACTAGATATACATATATATGTATGTTTTGAAAATTGAATGTAAACAGTTTATATTTTGAAAAATAAAATTATAAAAAAGACCTAGATCAGCCTGCACATCAGGCTAATCTGAGTCTCCATTGACTGCACATGTGATTTAGAAATGTTGTGCCTTGGCTCATTTATAGTGTTCACCTTCAAATAAAATTTATAAGCATAGGTGGTTGTTCATTCATTTATTCCAGTATTAACGGTACCTTTTCAAGTTAATTGCTGACAACAACACCTTAACCGATTAGAAATTTAAGATATGGTTATATGAACTCATTTACCATGTTTACCTTGACATGCATCATTAACACGAGCTGCAGCCAATACACTCAAAGGATCAGAGGTGTCAGGGCAGCGAGATAAGAGATTAAAAGAAAGCAGTTTAGTTTACAATTTAATGATCCAACCACAAGATGAGGACCCCCTCCATCAAAAATGAGCCCAAACTTTAACACAAGCAAGTTCAATGCAAACATCAGTTTCCGCAATCCATGTCGCCGCCCAGAAACCACCGCTACCATTTTCTGCACGCCATCGGTGAATGACGTCATCCGACGACCGACACCAGCAACCCACACATGTAAATTAATGTCATTGGTTTAGTTTAATGGGGACGTGTCTCTTTCATAAAAAAATTGTTTGGAACCGGTAAAAAATGTATATTTTCTCTATAACTAGAGGTGGATAGAAAACAGCGCTTTGCAGAGCTCTCGAATTATCCCCAGAAGCTCTGTATCAATAACCAACAACAGTGTTCGACTTTTCCCGCCAAGCGTCTGCTTTTTGGCGCCAAACATAACCATTCGCGAAATAGAAGAATTCACCTTATTTGCATTATCTGTTGGTTTCTAGTCTGAAGGTTATCAGTGTTGGAAAAACAGGTAACCAGACCCCCCTGACCTTGAAAGGTCAGGGGGTCTAGTTACCTGTGTTTCCAATATTGACAATGGGCAAGCTGGGAGCCAGCAAATAATGCAAATATGGTGAATAGTCCGTTTTTATTATGCATACATCTGCCGTTTGATATAGTGGGAGTAAGTCAGTTTCACATTGATTGTGGATTAAATTTTAGGTGAGGTCTGCTGACAGCCGGCTGGCACCAGACCTAAAAGTCTGCTGACAGCCAGCAATAAAAATTGTTCAATAGTACCGGTAAGTACATTTGTATTTTCCACTTTTAAAACTATTCTTTTTCATGAGAGACTATACTATTTTCTAAACTTTGTTGTATAGTGAAAATTGAATTGAAAAGTTATTATTAGTTGTAAATAATTTAGGTAGTATTTCATGAGGAGATCTGGGTGGGTGGGGTTCATCCATATGATATCGGTCTGGTCCGTGGTCTTTTATTAACAGATTCTAAACTAAAGGTTGAGGCATACAACTGGCAAGGTTTGGAAATCTTTTGGTATGCTGTCAAACTATGCAAAAATGTGTCACTGTATTTGGACTTTGTGAATTTTGCACCTCCCAGCTTTGCTTGTTCTTGTTAAAACTTCTTTTATATCAGCTTGGTAGTTTGCTTGATTTGAGGTTTAACGTCCCTGACAACACTGTGTAGGTCATTTTGGAGAGGTTGCTTCCAATTTGACATCTCAAGCCCTGTTGCCCAATGGGCATGGGCAGTCAGACCTTAATGCTTTACCTGGGCAGGCTAAGCTCCTCTAAGCGGTTTACCATTGCTTGTACATGTATGTGGTCGGTTTCAGCTTTGTGTGGAAGCATCATGCAGCCTATCTATTTCATCGCGCCGTGATGTGCGGGGGCCACTCAGCTTGATAGAGTCAAAAAGAAGTACAATATATGGAAGAACTTGCCAATGAGTCTATAATAATTTTGTCGCCCAGCAAAGGGGATGAGGAACTATTATAGGCTATTGGGCAAGGTCTTCCACATATTGTACTAAGCACATCACTAAGAACAGAAATAACAGTGACTAAGTTTTATGACCCTTACTCAACTCCATTGAAAATTGGAGAAATAGACTGGGCTACATGACGCTTCCAATGAAATCCATCAAATTTGAGTACTGGTGGACCGCTCAAGTCTAAGCCTGCCCAGGAAAAGGTGATGTGAGTCAGACCGCTCCTTTAACCCTAGCGGTTTCTATGGGCGGTAGGGCTTGAGATGTCATTTCATCTATATGTCAGGTAAAAGTTCCAAAAAATTGGAAGCAACATCTCCAAAATGACCTTAATAGTATTGACAGGGATGTAAAACCTCAACACAGCCAGACAAAACAAAGATTCTGTTGTATGTCTTCTGGACCAAATGATGATCTCTAGTCAAATATGGTCTATTATCAGTTCAACACACAAAATATTTGACTACTTTTCAAGGTCAAAAGGGCCCCAACATGTTTTCAAAGATTCCAACTTTTCCCCGATCTGCACATCTCCTGAACCAAATAATGAATTCCAGCCAAATTTGAATAGATTTTGATGCCCTGGATCTACTTTTCCAGGTCGCAAGGGCCCAAAGAGTGTTCAATTGTTGCTTATCTTCACCATATCTCCTGATCCAATTACAGAACTAGAAATGTACCAAGTTAGACCAAAATTAATCAATTTTTTCATGAGTTGCGATACAGAAAAGCCATTTTGGGCTGAACATTAAGTTTTCAGGAGCCAATAACCTTGAAAATTAGGTCAAGGTCCCCAAAATCTGGCGTAATCAAACCTTTGGTTAGTTTGGTAGGTGGTAATGAAGCTTTACCATTTTTTTTTTATTTATTTATGAGATAGTGTGCAGACTAGCCCTTTTTGGTCCAAAATTGACATAATGACTCTCCCCCATCCTAGTGATATAACCATGTAAGTTTGGTCACAATAGGTGCAGGAGATACAGTGCCTCAAACAGGCCATGCTGAGTCGCTGACGTCAATGCAGACAGGATCCACATCTAATACATGTCCCTATCCCCTTGTTGTTGTTGTTGTTTTTTAGAAGCCTCTGTGGTGTAGTGGTTATGCTACTCGCCCTGTAAAACAGGGGTCGCAGGATCGATCCCAGGCTTCTCCAGACTTTCGGATGAGTCTTTAAACCGAGGCCCTGTCTCCGTATGACCTAAGCTGTTGGTGAGACATAAAACTCAAACACTCATAACTCAACTTGTTGTTTTTTGGTTTTTGTTTTGTATTCATGGGTATTTCAAGATTATTTCGAGCGAACTGTTAGTTGGTGAAAACTGGAGTACCCAGAGAAAAACACCTGACCTTCCCTTGCAGAACACACATGACCCAAGTCAGACTTGAACCACAGCCCACAGCAGTGTGAGACCTAATGATTATGAGTAAATGCTCCTACCCACTATACCAGGCAACATTAGAAAAGTAGAAGTAAAACAAAGATCAGGAATTGATACAATTAACTTACTCCACCCATAAAAAACACCAAAGGGAAAGAAAGACAAACATTAAGCGACAAGACCATAATCAGAGGAACAGATAAGCAGGGTATTTGCGTAAATACCCAATAAAATTAAAAGAATACCCAATTATCAAATAACTTGAAGGGTAACAAAACCCAAATAAAAATCAAAGATACCCAATAGATACTGCCATACTTGCATATAATTCTTATGTATTCAAAACTTTCTGTTCTATTTTATATAACCTGCCCATTGTTGTCAGTCATAATGCTCGCCTTAGCAATTCTTGCTTTTTACAAACACAAGGGACGAACAGAACTATTTAATACAAAACATGGATGCATTTAAGCCTCTGTCAAGCTGAAAGTAAGCTTTAATGATAAGTGCAAAAGTACATTACCCAGTCATTTCAGTGGGTAACAGTCAGTTCAAATTCAGTGGGTAACAAAACTTGAGATACCCAATCATTTCTTCAAATACCCAATTAAAGTTTAGTATGGTGGGTATTACCCAATTCCAAATAAAAGCTTATCTGTTCCTCTGCCATAATGGAAACCTAAACAAAGGAAGGCCATAAGGACAGTTACTTTCTCACAAAATGGCCATATGGCCATCCAAAATAAAAAGACAAAAGTGATACACACAGTAAGTAACAAACAACAACATAAATAAATCGCCACAGAAGAGCTAAATGAGCCGGTCCTCATTCTCAAGCCAAACAGTTACCGATATTAGGATCATATTTATAGTGCCTAGTGTTTGCATACTTTTCTTATGAAAAAGCTGTTCTTAAAAGCTGGACTAATTTTCTTTATTATATGTACTTGAACATGGCAAGCACCTTGGCTAGGACCTGTATTTGTTCTTCAGCAAGGTGGATTTTGGTAGCATGTACTTTATTCTAGGAGGCTTCCCCATTCAGTGAATCACCAGTTGAGTTCCCATTATATTACAATTGCAGCATCTGTCTTCTATGTCATGTTTGTTCAAAACCAGATGCAGTGTGTGCCTATCACTCCCTCCCCTCCCCCCCCCCACACAAACCCAACCCCCACTGCTTTGCATATGCAAAAGCAACCAGTCATGGATTTAAGCCTAAGCCCAGCTTTATCCACAAGTTGGAACTTGTAAGTTCTGCTGGTAATATGCGTTGAAATATCCTTCTTATTATATCTAAGCTGCAAATTCATTGCAGCATTAATGTAACTCTTAGTTTGACCAAAAATACAAGTCACATAAAACAATATTGCATCCTTCACTATTCAACAAAGTTCTGTTAGTAGTATAGTATCCCATAAAAGAAGATAAGTTTAATAATGAAGAATATGCTTATTATTGAACAAATATTATAGCCGGCTGTCAGCAGACTTTTAGGTCTGGTGACAGCCGGCTGTCACTAGACCTAAAAGTCTGGTGCCAGCCGGCTGTCAGCAGACACTTCCTAAATTTTATGAATGGGGGATAAACGCAAATTAGAGACATAACTTGACCATATTTTCACACCTTGTTCAGGTTGGCTTATCGATAGCGTCATACACCAGAAATGAAAGACACGCACCAGAGTTCTCGGAAACGCCGAATCCGGCGTATTTTTACGCCTGTTTTTGCTTTTGTACGCATAAAAATTTCCTGTCGTTGATTCTTAATTACGCCAATTTTTTTCGCCTGACGCGTCCGTAATCCAGTGTAAAAATGACCTCAGTGAGGCTCAGTCACATCAAAAGATGACAGCGGGTGTCCAATTGATCTCCAAATTTAGCTACCGCTTTCGGATCAAAAGTTTACCGTTAATCGCGACCGCCAGGCTTGTTCAAGCATTACCTGGCGAGGACAGTCGTCTGTATTACTCTCTCGGCCACTCAGAGCGTCACGGCTAGAAGATTGTCAGGTCAGTCTTGCGGTTTGCGAGATGCAGCAATCTCGTGGCTGATTAACATTAATTGACTGTTTTGTTTCCGGATACTTGAATTTTTTTTTTTTGGTTTGGGTTTTACGGCCCTTTCAAGATTATTTCACTCATATCGAGCCGATCGTTAATCAGAGGTGGGCGAAAACCGGAGTACCCGGAGAAAAACCACCTGACCTTCCGTTGCAGTACTTGGCGTCTCACACGTGGCCCGAGCGAGGCTCGAACCTACGGCGGTGAGAGACCTAATGACTAAGAGTCAGCGCTCTTATCCACTAGGCCACGGAGGCCCGTTCCGGATACTTGAATGCACAGTTGGATTATCGGTAATTTGATTGTTGTAAAAAATGTCAGATCTAGTGTATAAACGTCTTTATTATGATTAAAGAAAATTATGACTCGAGTTTGTCGCATTATCAAGTTAACTTGATTAGGCCTATTTGAATGAAAGAAATGGATTATCAAGTGTTGAACTGCCTGCTAATAGTGGTGGTCCAGAACAGACACCTGTGGCATCTAATCTGGGCATGCACTGTTGGTGTTTTTTTGTTTTTTTTGTCCCCACATGGGGCTATTGTAATGGTGTTCGCCATACGTCCGTCCTACCGGATAATTCCTAGACAGTGATAGATAGAAACTTGAAACTTTGGGAACTGACAGATCTTTGTTCTGGAGATAGGGCCCGCGGGGGGTCAAAAATCAAAATTTCCAGGACATGGTCGTGTAACATATCAAAGAATCCAAAAGTTTCATATGCCATTTTATGAACTAGGATGAAGTGCATGGCCTGAACGGACTTGTCCTGTTGGTGAAGCCTGATCAGAGCCTGTACTACTGTTAACTGCTCACTCTCAGTTTAAACCCATATCCTGATGAATAATTTAACTTACCCAGTCCACTCCTGACTTTCAAAGCCTAATGTAATTTATCCATTCAAATTCACAATCTGAGTGACAGTGTAAATCCTGATTAGATGGAAGCCATCTGATCTGGACCTGCACTGCAAGAAAAGGGTTTGTCATGTTAAGCAGGATAAGGGTTCAAGCCCCAAAGTCTTTTGGAGTCACACACTACAGCTGTACGCATTTAGCCATAATTGACACACGTTTTAAGGTTCAAACTCCAACTTTTCAAAATTTGACTCCAACTTTTCAGATTTGAATCCAACTTTTTTCATGGATGGATTCTTAAACTCCTGTTTTCAAAATCCTAGTGAGAACTCTGCACACCGCAGGGCAATCATGTTTAATTGGCAATTATATAACAAGGATTAACAATAGTGTCATAATTGAACCGTTATAAATACACAGATAGTTTGTCTCTGAATTGTCGACAAAGCTGGACAGTGCAGCAATTTTTGTGATTCACTTACTGGTCTAGTTTTACGGTTTGTTTGATTTGAGGTTTAACGTCCCCGTCAACACTGTAAAGGTCATTTCGAGATGTTACTTCCAATTTTGTGGGACTTTTACCAGACATTGAGATGAAATGACTTCTCAAGCCCTGTCGCCCAATGAAACCAATAGGGTTTATAAGCATGGACGATCCGAATCATGCGCACCGCTTTGCCTGGGCAGGCTTAGATCCTCTAAGCGGTTTACCAGTACTTGTGTGTGGTGGGTCGGATTCAGCTCTGCGTGGAAGCATTATGCAGCCCATATATTTCTTCAAGTCCCAATGAACGAGGGCCGCTAGTTTTACCGTATTTAAAGACTCAAAAGACTGAAAGTTGTAGATGATTTTTTTGCACTTGCCCAACTGGGTGTCGTTAAGTCCAAGTGGACCTGCCCTGCGTGATTTCGGACTTGTCCCGGGCGGCTGGGCAATGGATTTGTCAGGCCCTGCTGAATGAAATTAAGCATTGCATCTTAATAATTTGCGACACTGGTTATATGATTGACACAAACTGATTTTGCGGGATGTAATGAACGTTGAAAATCAATACATTTGAGAGGTCCGTATTGATACGTTATCGGGGGTTCTCGGATCGACTCTCATCGATCTATCGATGAATCATCCTAGACGCAATATCAGTAGAAAGAAAGAAAGCCAGTTACCTTTGCATTTCTCCTATCTCCTTGCTCACCCTGCAACACTAGCCATTGCCCATCATCTACAGGATCTTCAAAGTATAGCTGGATTTCAAACATACGGGTAATTTTGTCTTTGAACTGTTTCACAACCATTACTTTGTCACGAGGTACAAAGAAATTATCAAGACTAGGTAATCTGTCTGAAGTTCTGTTACGTCTTTGATTTTTTTGATAACGTTGCATATTGACGAGTGGACTGACAAAATGTGTTTTATTTTTGTTGTTTATTTCCACACTGATCAGTTGATGACTTCCTCTTCAAGCTCTTGAAGACTTCAGCACTTTTTTTTTGGACAGAATCAGAATCAGACAAATTTTGTTCCTAACCTATGTATGAGCTGATACTTTTAAAACAATTTATTAAGACGCTAAATCAATGACAAATAAGCGCTATATATACTTGTTATTGGACCCAAAGAATCATTTTATCACATATTCATTTTTGGAAAACCCAAATAATGATTAATAATGGTTCTCGCATTTTGAACAGATGATCATTGATATAGGAACCAGCGATAATGACTATCTGTATGACAAGCGTGCAAATGATAAACCCATTTTACAAGTATAGCTTTTACAAAAAGCTAGGTTTATGCTACAACGTTGTGCAGTCAAAACCAATGGTGGTTCAAACCGCCCCGGTCAATACTCCCTTTCTTTCTTTCTACTTTTACTGCGATATGTCACATCTGGCCATTATTCGCAGGTGTACATTACATACACACCAGGTTTGCAGGAGGAAAGCCTACACAGTATTCATGTAATTATGGTAGGGGTCTTTAACCTGCACAGGGCATAAAGATAAAGATAAAGAAGCTTTATTTAACGTCGCATATTCGAAACAAATAACATAAGCTCTGTAGAGCTTTTATTGCGACAAACAAAGTATCCGCTAACAAATACTTACCTGCCTTCATCTATCTTCCTAGGACTACCCCTGATAATGCGAGCGTCAGCCAAGGGAGCTCCTAGTACCATTTTTCACGGTCGCGGGACGTTTCGGTCCTGAGTCGTTTCGGTCCCTGGGTCGTTTCGGTCCTGAGTCGTTTCGGCCGGGTCGTTTCGGCCTGGGTCGTTTCGGCCCAATTTCGGGGGTGGGTCGTTTCGGCCAAATTGGTGGGTCGTTTCGGCCTGATTTTTCTTTCACTTCATATACATGTATATATATTTTGTTTGTCGAAGATCAGTGCTTTTGCTATCTTCGCTCGTTTTAAGCCTTTAATAGGTCAGAAAACAGAGTGTTTATTTTGAACTGCGTAGACTCGAAGATCAGCCTATGCTTTTGCTATCTTCGCTCGTTCAGTTTTTAATAGCTCAGAAAACAGAGGGCTTTTCAAACTGTGTAGACTCGGATCACAATGAACAGATTTACAGGTTATTAAGTCTTTGAAGGTATCACAACGACAGATGCAGGCTGATCATATAAAATAATAACATCGTCCAGTTTTTAAAAGCTCAGAAAACAGGGGGCTTTTGCAAACTGTGTAGACTCTGATCACAAAGAACAGATTTATAGGTTATTAAGTCTTAGAAGGTATCACAACGACAGATGCAGGCTGATCATAAAAAATAATTACATCGTTCTGTTTTTAATAGCTTAGAAAATAGATGGCTTTTTTTCAAACTGTGTAGACTGTGATCATGTATGAACATAGGTATAGGTTACAAAGTCTTTTAAGGTATCTTAACGACAAATGTAGGCTGATCATATAAAATAATTAGGCTACATTTAGCAAATATTTCGCATGCTGTTCTCAAAATGTGCGTGTCATTGATACTAGTACAGTAGAATTCCGCTTAAAGACCACTCCTATATTAGGACCACTCCGCTATTAAGACCGGTTTTCGCCAGACCCAAATTATTTCTTATATAATTAATTAAGACCGCTATTCAGTATTAAGACCGCTTTCAAAAGACCGAATCTACCGTTACTGTTCTTTATTGAGACCACTTTTGGCCAAGTCAAGTTAATTTGTATCTCTCAGTTCATTGGTCAATATTATTTTTTGCTGGATTCCTCATCATTACAACAGATCTTGGTATTGTTCACACATTTCTCTAAAGGTGTGAAAAACAGCAGTTTACCTGTACTAATCGGTGTGTTGTTTCGACAAGATTTTTTATGCTATGTGAATAAATAGTTTTAATAATTTTGGTAATGTGCACCTCTGTTGTCTTCAGAAAGAAGATTATTGTGGAACAATTGTTCATTAATTTCAACACTTATACTAACTTATCAGATGCGCGAAGCCAACTTAAAATCCTTTCCTTTGATGAATCAGTATTTTTACAGAAGGCAAAAGTTATGTATAAAATAGCTAACAATATTGCGCCTGTCTACTTAACAGACTTATTTCAAATGAGGAATGTTAATGATACTTATTCTAATTTGCGGTCGGTTGTCAACCGAAATTTTTTAATACCGAAGCCGAACAATAATTTGTTTAAAAGCAGTCTGTCATATTCGGGAGCACTTATTTGGAACTGCATTCCACTTGATATCAAGAACGCAGCCTCGATTAAGTCACTTGCGTCAAAATGTTTAGAGTGGATGAAAAGATAATTGCCACACCCCCACCGTCATATTGTCATCATCATCATTGTGTTTACATGAAGTTGTTTTGTTCACTTGTGTATACCTGGACATAATGTAAATTATTTCTTACAAAATTTTGTGTGGATGAGTGTTGTCTAGCTGTGGTTGAGTGGATGTACTATCGGGAAAGTATACGCCGGTATCAGTATTTGTTGATTTCGGGGATAACTGTATATGGATTGTCGTTTTGGGGAGGTGAATTGCATGTTTTGGGTTGGAAATTTCGCTTTACGGCGACGCGTAAGCGGAGCCGTTTAACGTAAATTTCGACCGTGGTGCCGGGGATTTGCCTCCCCAAGTGACGGTTTTCAATACAGTTATCCCCATTTTGATGCACTTTTTCGGTTGTGCTTCTTTGTACAAAGCGTTAAGCGCTGTGAGCTGCATAAAACCAAGGGTCAGCCAATGAAAAGCGACGTTACATCATGACGTCGGGTTCCTACATAATATCGCAGGACATACTATTGATTTTTTTCCGACGCTATCCAATTAAAGGCCTCGTTAAATACGTAAGTGGATTAGAATTGAAGTTTAACCCCCCCCATTACATTAACTTTGTAAAGGTCATTTTGGCGACGTTGCTTCCAATGTGTTGGGATTCTTGCCCGAGGTCGAGATGAAATGATATCTCAGGCCCCGTCGCCCAATCAAACCAATAAGGTGTATGCTTGAATGAACGGTCCTACTCGCACATCTTCATCTGGGCAGGCTTAGAAACGCTGGGTGATTTGCCGGTGTCCATGAGCAGTCGGTTTTGGTCCTGCCTAAGGGCATCATGCAGCCAGATCCGTTTCTTCAGGCCCTGAGGGGAAGGGGGCCTCAGGTATCAGTGTTGTAGCCCCTCATTGTAAACAGATAAATGTTTTGTTATTTTTGTGTATTAGCAAGTTTCAAAGCTCCAAATTTTGATTTTACACTTGTAAGCATAAATTTGACAAAGTTTCGCGCAACGTTATTGCCGTACGACGTCATCCAATGTATCGTCATAAAACGGTACCAAACGAAGGCATCTTGAATAGAAAACTTGGCAATAATACATGGTATCTGCATGCCTGTTTCACATTTTTAACATTAAGTATTTGTAGCTGTGCAATAGCATGATTGTATATATTGCACGTTTTCATGAATAATTTGTTGATTACGTGCGAGATTTTTATATGGGTGAGCGAGTATTTGCATTTTCCATCCATTTCATGTTAAAATCTATGATTGTTTAATTCTTGTGTTTGCTTAAATGTCTAATATAATTGTTATGTATGTAATCACTATATATGTTTTACGAGGGCCTCAGGGAAGATTGGCTATGCCAACTGAGTAACCCTCTATAAATAAAGTCTACTTACTTACTTCTACTTACTTAATTAATGTGATTTTTATTGGTGTAATATTGCCTATAATTACATATAATGAGGAAAAGAACAGTAAAGTTAAAGACAGCAAAATTTACTAAAAAGCAATAAAATAGGCACAATGCACATAAAAAAATATTTAAATAGGTCTTGCCAGCAATATTTTTTTTATCAATTCCATTATAAGGGACCACCCCGCTAATAAGACCACTTTTTAGAAGTCTAGAAGTTGACCTTAATAGCGGAATTTTACTGTAAATACTTATCATTCTTAGACAATAATCAAGTCCTAGTCACACCTCCTCGTTGGTGCTAACTGGAAACATGGCTATGGATAGAACTTTAAAAAACACTTTATTTGGGCTATTATAACCATGGCTACCGTGACAGGTCGTTGAAATAATTTTCCAAATTTAAATAATAATTACTTTTCAATATGTTTTATACAGAAAAAAAATGTAATCTAATAAAATCGGACCGAAACGACCCAGGCCGAATCGATCCAGGGCCGAAACGACCCACCGAAATAGGCCGAAACGACCCAGGTCCAAATTTGGGCCGAAACGACCCAGGCCGAAACGACCCGGCCGAAACGACTCAGGACCGAAACGTCCCGGATTCTTTTTCACGCCTTTGGTATGGCGCGGCCGGGGATCGAACCCGCGACCTTCCATTCCCGAAGCGGACGCTCTACCACTGAGCTATCGGGGGATTGCTCTCCCTGCACAGGGGACCTCCAATTAACGTCCCGATCCGAAGGACGGTGCACTTAATGATATTCATCCCTGCAAATGATGCAATTGGAGCGTGTTCGGACACAGAAATTTTAGCGTCACTGCAGGGGATCGAACACGGGACCGCTAGCATCTGAGGCAAGTACACTAACCACTGAGCTACCTCGCTCCCAGAGCGGTCAATACTGGTCGGTGGAAAAATTGAGTGGTCAATTGCATATTTTAGTGTTGAAATTCCAAAGCTACTGAAACTAGTCTGTTGAAGTTTTGGTCTCTTTGCTGGAGGCTGATCATTTGATAGAGTTTCAGGTTCAGATGTTTTTTACTTCAAGTGGCCTCTTAGCAATACTTTCTGGCTTTTTTAGCCCTAGGCATTTTTTACTATGACTCATCAGTCTTAAGACCTTAGCACTAACTTCAATATTACAGTCCTTGCACCTTGCACGGTTTATTTATTTATTTATTTATTTATTTTTGTCTTCCAAAATAGTCAGAATCAGAATTGTTTACTGGTGACATGTCCTTAGACAATCCTTCACCAGGACCTTCGACCGACAGAACTAGTCCCTAAACCTCACAAGGGTGGTGAATCTAGAGATGGAGTCATCTGCACCTTCTGCAGACATCAAGAGAGAAGAGGGGAGCTCGTTCCAATCTGAGATTGTCCTAGGGCTGAAACTAAATTTGTAGATGTCAGTCACAGTGCCGATCTTTTGGAGGGCTAATGAATGTTGTTTTTTTCCCGAAGTGTTGTCTTTGAAGGGGGAACAAGGTCACCCGTGGGTATACTGGCTCTACCCTTTAGACATTTATATAAAAGTATCGTGAAGAAGTTCAAAATTGGGTCTTTATGATGTTTCACGCACTTTTGACAACTTCAGTAATAGACACATCCAAACACTACGTCATCACTCAATAATACTATTTGCCGGGAATTACCGGTGGTGGGCAAAAAAACGTCTTTGGCCGTTTATCGCCATTGAAAATGCGATGTTATTTTCTCTAAACTTGTATTTTGTTTGGACTCGAAACGACAAAATTGACCTTTAAACTTTTATAATAGACATATCTTAGCTAGTAGTTATTGGTTTCAAGAATATTTTAGGATGTTTTGATGATTAAATTACCTGTTAAACTTATGCAGGTAACGAGGCTGGACGGTCTTAATTATTAGTAATAAAAATGCGCAAAACGAATGATTAAACGCGGAAAATGCATGAATGAACTCTAAAATATATTTATCTACTCATCTAAAGTGTAATTCGATCAATTTTCTGTGACAGTAAACTAAGATATGCCTGTAATATTAAAGTTATTTACAATGTGTTTATATGGAACCAGGGGCTTTTTGCCAACCACGAAAGATCGTTATCAAGAGGAAATGTAATTTTGCGCATGCGCAATTACATGTAAACAAGGTCATGTGTCAAAACATTGGATCCGTCTATAGCTTGATGATAAGATACTGTCAGGTTGCAGATGTAGTAGGCTAGAGGGGGTCGGGCTAGGATAAAGCGTCTAGTCCGAGACCAACCACTAGGCTAATAATTTGCCAACATTCAGAGGAAAACTTTTATGACTTCGCGTTGTGTTTTGCTAGAGAAGTTAAGTCTTCCTGGGAACAGTGGCAAAGAAAATCACCTGCCTGTCGGGTTACTGACTGACGGACAGACGGGCGGACAGTCAGACAGACAGACGGACGGACGGACGGTCAGACAGACGGACGGACTGACGGACGGACGGACGGACGGACGGACAGTCAGACAGACAGACGGACGGACAACAGGTAAGTTTTCAGGTTCGTATCACTGAATATGATACGGTGATCACAGAGAATAGCAACATATTTTTATATTTATTTACAATTAGGTATCAGCTAGGTGTTTAAATTGAAAGCTGCTTAAGAAAATGAATGCACTATATGAAATTCTCACCCCACCTGGGTGCTTCGGGGAGGCAAAAGTAGGGATAAGATTTAAACCCTTAGATTTTGTAGAAAGCAAGAGATGTTGCTTAACTACAGACGCTTGGTGACCGGTTCGGCCAAAAGCGATCTAAATCCGTAACTACTTGGGTGTCCTATTGGGACAAAAGTAAGAAACAGGTATAAGTCAGAGTTGCCCACCTTGCAAACAACTAAATTGACTGGCTAACTGACACTTGTTTGAAGGATAAGTGTATAATATTAAATATTATTACTATGAAATGGTGTTATCTATTAAAACGTTTGTAAAACGTTGGTGATTTCAAGGGAGGCAACTATGGCTGAAAATAAGTCATTTCACTGGATGCTTTAAAGGCGTTCTGATGATAAGTTCAGATAGTAGAAAGTAGATACTATTATTGTCTTTTCACCATAATAAATCCTGAAATTGCTTTGGGTCTTCACTCACGTGGAGGCACATAAAACACACGAAAATATTTAAGGTACTGACCTGTCTCTATCACACAGATAAATAAAAATATCACACATTAGGAATAAAGCCCGGTGTCAGTGTATAATACACCGAAGGCCAATGGATTGGTCACTTTGGCAATAACACCTTTGCACGCCCACTGCAGTGGCATGGGGCAGCTTTTACACCTTTTAATCTGTTTTGACAGCAATGCACAGGTGTTGCAGATACTTAAATATACTTCGAAGAGATCAGTGGATCTAAAGATTAATCACAGGTGTATTTCACGTTCGTCAATATGTGCATGTAAGAATTTTCTACAATAACATCAAAAGTATATGTGAATATAGGGACCAACCATGCTTTTCATGCATTAACATTCGCCAAGTCCCGAGGAAGCTGTTTGAACATGACGCCGCCAGGCCGAATGTTCAAATATCTTCCGAGAGATCCGGCAATTGTTAATGCAATGAAATAACCATGGATGATCGTTGTTCTTGCATAACTTACGATTCCGACAGCAAATTTTGACGAAAGCGCCCAAAATCTCCATATAAACTCCATATGTTGTTGTTGTTTATTTACAAAGCATTTTAACGCTACTTATAAACACTAGCTGCAATAACATCAAAAGTATATGTGAATATAGGGTCCAAGCATGTTTTTCATGCATTAACACTCGCCGGGTCCCGGAGTTTATATGGAGTGAGGAATGAGTTGGCAGATCGATATTTTACTTACTAGGTACTTAAGTAAAACTGTTGTACATTTCACAAAGTGAAAAACTCATGCTGTTATATGTGTGCATGTGTAAATATATTGCACTTCAAAATCTTTTTGTGCTCTTGATGAATTCCATCAGTGCATTCGTAAGTTCCTTCCTTCCTTGCTTACTTAGACATTCGGATGAGTCTTTGAACCGAGGTCCCGTCTCCGTATGACTTAGTTGTTGGTGGGACGTAAAACTAAAACTCACTCACTCACTTCCTTGCTTACTTATGTCTTTAACGATGCCTGTCAACACTTTCAGGTTAATGTCTGTTACCAATTTCACATCTTCCCTGCCCAGGATCTCTTCAACTGTATACTCTAAAATATCCCTTTCTGATTTAAATCTCTGACAGTGGAACAGATAATGATCTACATTCTCTTTCATGTTGCATGTCTCACACAAACTTGACAGATCTTTGTTTATCTTTGCCTGGTGATCATTTAAGATCGAGTGCCCACAAAACAACTGATTTACTGCAGAGAAACTACTTCTGTACCTATCTCCATGACAGATCCTTTTTCCCACTTCCCCAAATATTTCCTGCAATACGTTCACTTTGTCTGAGCACTTGTATCTTCTTTCTCATTTTCCTTTCCCTTTGATTTAAATATAAACTCTTCAAATGCGACCGGCGAACAATCATGAAGGCCAGCTCAGAATGGTGTTTACAATGCAGTTGTTACGCAGTAACCATCTGACGTCATCAAGGAATCCTACAACACTACGTTCAGGGCGATAACGTTACGTCGCCCAACGTAACGTAAACAAAGCAAGGCCCGTCTTGTGATTTCAAAATAGAAGAGAAGGCAATGATCAGGAATCGATACAATTAACCCACAGCTCCCATCAGAGACACCAAAGGGAAAGAAACACAAACATGAAATAACAGACCCTAAAGGAAACATCAACAACGGAAAGCCAAAAGGACAGTTACTTTTCCACAAAATGGCCAATTGGATATCCAAAACAAAATAACATAAGCGATACAAACACTCTAAGACAAACCTTAACAACAAAAAAAACCGCGACAGAAGAACCGCATTGGAACGGCTAGTGTATCGAAGTAGAAGTAAAACAAAGATCAGGAATTGATACAATTAACTTACTCCACCCATAAAAGACACCAAAGGGAAAGAAATACAAACATTAAGCGACCAGACCATAATGGAATCCCACCGGGTTGGGGGTGGAGGGTAAATCGATTTTACATGGCCACAATCCTCGCCCTTACTTCCGACGCGATTTAGACAAATAATTTGTTCAGTCCGCATGCAGGCCTCCTAACTCATCAGTGCAACATCTGCGTGAACACAAAAAATCAAACAACCACAGGGATAAAACAACGGTGATGACTCGACAGCAAGAAACCACTGAAATGCTGGAGGAAAAGAAAACCAACAGTTAGACTCCGATGGACTCGACCAGAGCATCAGGCACCAACCAACATTACCTAGAATTAGATTCTCTCTAATTCTCAATAAGCCTTTACGCTGGAACCGTCACAGAATCTGAGGCCTGACCCACCGGGGTGCAATTAAAGAGGGAAGCAAAATTGTCAACCGTGATTGGGTTTACTACCATGCACGCAGTCTTTTGTATAACATTTATATTGTACCCAATCTTTTTATATCGAAGAATGATTTTACAAAATTGGATGCTGAAGTCATTGCGGTTATATATTTCTGAATTTATCTACTAAGTCACCATAAAATTTGGGTTGCGATAGACCTTGTTGTAGAAGAGATTTAAGTCCAATACTGAATTTTTAAATTAAATCAGAATGACGTCTATGAAATTTGAAACGGCTTTGCGTACTTTATTGTACCGATAACCCTAATTAAGAAGTTTAACAGTTAACAATTTATTACGAGCCTTGAAGTCACGTACTGGCAAATCGAATTAATTGCGAGATATAAACGCCATAGGATGGCGCACGGGGAACATCACCAGCTAAAAAAAGAGGAAAATTTACAATTTCAAAATCAAAATCATCAAAAGTTCAAAATCCATGTTCAAACAGCACGCGAATTTCATGATTTGAACACGGTTTTTGCTGTTTGAGCACGGATTTCGGCCCATTTGACAATGGCTTCAAACAGCCATGCGCATAGATATTTATGCAAAGTACACCTTTAAAAGTTTATGATCAAAGATTATGTTAAATAACTGATAGTTTCAAAGTTTAAGAGGGAAGAAGATTGGGTGGTGGGAGTGGGGCTGGGTGGGGAGGTGAGAGAGAGGTGAGTGGTACACTCTGGAACAACAATATGTTCTAGAAAGGGTTATCCTTTAGAAGCAGAAATACACCACAGAACCGGAAAATATGGAGTGTATATGTTTTCTGGGCTTGTAACATCTTATCAAATGGAACGCTTGAAAACTGTTGTAGAAGTTCAGTAGACAACTCTCCTACACTTTATAGAAGACTAATTGAAGATTAATCCAAAAATTGTGCTAAGGCGAGGCAAGTTTTTAGCTCACCAGAACGGAAGGCTCCCGGGAGCTGATAAGATAAGCAGTGGTCTGTCGTGGTCGAGAGTTTGTACACGTAAATTTTGTACTAGCCTGTAGAAATAAGACAGCTATTAGGGGCTTGTACAAATGTGATAGCAAATCTGTGCCAGAGCTCTGAAAGTGGGCCTCCTTTTGTGTGAAAGTTTATACTTATTATGGGCCGTTTTTTTCTTCTTGTGAATGACCCCCGATCGGCAAAGCTGATCATGGCATAGTCCTGGTTGAATACGATATAAAAGCTAAACAAATCAGACATGTCCCGCGTAAACGTAAAGAGAGATAGGTTTGTTATTTTTATTTCATTATCTATTTACCGTTATAGGACACCTGGAAATCGTCCAGAGACTGAGATAAACTCTACTTTCACTTTCCAATATACCTGTGTTTATCATATGAAGACGATTT
Source organism: Lucinisca nassula (assembly GCA_963580285.1). Lineage (NCBI taxonomy): Eukaryota > Metazoa > Mollusca > Bivalvia > Lucinida > Lucinidae > Lucinisca > Lucinisca nassula. Next base: position 107,592,000 of record OY757017.1, on the reverse strand, counting down.
AAGCCCCCCCCCCCCCCCCCCCCTAGTGGAATTCGTTTCTGCTGATCGTTCCAAGGCGGTTCTTCTGTCGCGGTCATGTGTGTGTTTCTTTCCCTTTGGTGTCTCTGATGGGGGCTGTGGGTTGATTGTATCGATTCCTGATCATTGCCTCCACTTCTTTTTTACAAGCGCCTAGTGAAAATGACTGGAAGAGTTTCTTCCCTTGAATGGGAAACGTTTTTCATACGTTTTGTAAATCAAAACCTTTCGGCTATAAAATTGTGTATAAACTACAATTAAACGTTTGCTAACGCTGACTGCCGTCCGCCCCCGCCCACCGGGACTTGGAGAAATAGATTGGGCTGCACGATGCTTCCACGCAGATCTGATACCAACCGCACATGGGTATTCGTAATCCGCTTAGAACGTCTAACATAGAAGTGGAGGCAATGATCAGGAATCGATACAATCAACCCGCAGCTCCCATCAGAGACAGCAAAGGGAAAGAAACACAAACATGAAACAACAGACCCCAATGGAAATATCAACAGCGGAAAGCCAAAAGGTCAGTTGCTGTCCCACAAAATGGCCAATAGGCTATCCAAAATAAAATAATATAAGCGATACAAACACCCAAAGACAATCCATAACAAAAATAAACCGCGACAGAAGAACCGCCTTGGAACGGTCAGCAGAAACGAATTCTACTGGGGGGAGGGGGGGGGGGGGCTTAAATAGATTTTACGTGGCCACAATCCTCGCACTTACTTCCGTCGCGATTTAGACAAATAATTTGTTCAGTCCGCATGAAGCCCTCCTAACTCATCAGTGCAACATCTCCATGAACACAAAAAATCAAACAACCACAGAGATGAAACAACGGTGAAGACTCGACAGCAAGAAACCACTGAAATGCCGGAGCAAAAGAAAACCAACAGTTAGAATACGATGGGCCCAACAAGAGACAGAGTATCAGGCACCAACCAACGTTACATTGAATTAGATCGCTCTAATTCTCAGTAAGCCTTTACGCTGAAACCGTCATAGAATCTGAGGTCTGACCCACCGGCGTGCAATTAAAGAGGGAAGCAAAGCTGTCAACATAACCATGCCCAGAAAATTTGCTGCGAGTCGGCCCGTCCATGCTTATAAACCCTATTGGTTTCATTGGGCGGCAGGGACGGAGATGTCATTTCATCTCAGTGTCGGATAAAAGTCCCACAAAATTGGAAGCAACGTCTCCAAAATGACCTAAATAGTGTTGACGGGGACGTTAAACCTTCAAATCAAACGAACAAAAAACACTGACTGCCTGTTAGATTCCGATGAAAATTACGAATTGCTTCCAAAAGTAGGAAATTCATCCACAGGACACCAGGCAGTTCTGGCCAGCTTTTTGCTTTTGTTCTCATAGAACACCTGGCCATAAGCTTCAGGTCCCCCCTTTACAAACAAGATAAGGGCAGAAACTCTACCATGCTTCTACTTCGTCGAGGCGCCTAAGCAGAGTCGAGACTAATTCTAAAGCGCATTTATTTCCTGAAAAGTAATTTCTAGTGTCCACAAAATAGAAACTTGCATCCACTTCTATTAAAATTGTTAATAAATATACTGAACCGAAAAAGAAACGCAACTCCAAATATAAATGCGAGTATTTGCAGAAATAATCATGTTTGCAGAAAATCGATTTAATGCCGCAATAATATAATCATTCCTGAATGTAACTACCATAGAGAGTTCAATTTCCATTGAGAATGTTTGGAACACAAATACGTTTTGTCATAGATGTAGTCATTTCACAAGTTCAAAACATAAGCACTTAATAGCGAGTATGTCCTCCGTTTGCATTCAGTCCTGCACGCACACGCCTGGTCATGAACAGGAATGAACGATTGATCTCTGTCTGGGGAATAGCATTCCACTCCTGTATGAGCGCGAAACGCAAGGCTTGACGCGTTGTTGGCGGCTGGGGGCGGTTTCGTACGTGCCTATCCAAGACGTCCCTCAGATGTTCTATAGGAGAGAGATCTGGACTCTACGGAGGCCAGTGCATCACGTCAACGTTATTTTGCTGAAGAAATGCCATGCTGAGCCTTGCTACATGCGCCCGAGCGTTATTCTGTTGAAACGTAACGTTGTGCTGTCGTACATATGGAACAACTACCGGTCGTAAAACGACGTCAACGTAACGCTGAACGGGCCTCCGTGGCCTAGTGGATAAGAGCGCTGACTCTTAGTCATTAGGTCTCTCACCGCCGTAGGTTCGAGCCTCGCTCGGGCCACGTGTGAGACGCCAAGTTCTGCAACGGAAGGTCAGGTGGTTTTTCTCCGGGTACTCCGGTTTTCGCCCACCTCTGATTAACGATCGGCTCGATATGAGTGAAATAATCTTGAAAGGGCCGTAAAACCCAAACCAAAAAAAAAAAACAAACAAAAAAAAAACGTAACGCTGAGCAGTCAACATCCATCAGTGAATACCAGGGGCGTTCTATGACCATAAGATATGCCAGCCAACACCATCAACCCACCGCCTCCAGATCGATCACGTTCAACCAAACAATTGTCACGATAACGCTCTCCGACACGCCTATACAAACGTTGACGGCCGTCAGCTATGTACAACAAGTACCTGGACTCGTCAGAAAACATTACTTTACGCCACTGACGAAGGGGAAACAGGTTTGGCCTATGTTGTGTGAGCCACGCCATTCTAACCAAACGTCGCCGTGGTGTTAATGGCATACCAACGTACGGGCGACGAGGACGTAAGCCAAACTCTCGAAGGCGATTCCTGGCAGTATCTGCACTTATTCGATTGCTGTGCGTTCCTGGTTTCACCTGAGACGTCTCGACGGCTGTACGGAACCGATTACGAAGGTGGGTTAGACGGATGTATCGGTCCTGTCCACGTGTCGTGACGCGTGGAAGTCCATTTCTGGGCCTGTCATTTGTCGTTCCCGTTTGAAGTAGACTCTGGTACAAGCAAGTTATCGTCGATTTACTCACTTGGAAGTTCCTGGCGATGACATCCTGAGACGTCCCACGTAGAAGCATTTGGACCGCTACGTAACGTTGATCTTGCGTCAAACGTACCATATTCCGTAGAGAAATTTTACCGGACTTTTGAAACCTAAACTCCAGGTAACACAATATGCCAATATGGTGAGGTTACTGTATACATTTAATGTACTGCACGAGGAAATGTTGAAAACAACGAATTGCCAAGTGGAGCGTAAAACTGTACAGATATCGCCCAAATGTTTTCTGCATAAGAAAGTTTAAAAAGTATTAAAGTAAATCGCAAAATGATTTTTCACTCAACCTGATGGTTGCATGAAAATCTTTGGGGTTAAAAGTTGCGTTTCTTTTTCGGTTCAGTGTATAAAACCATACTGCTAGTTTCAATGGTGTCGCATTGCCATATCCAGTGATCCGAACCTCGAAGCTGGCCTTGACCTGTGGGATTCGAACTCAAAACACAGCGCAAAGTACAACAACTACCAGGTGATACAGTTGCTTAGACGTTCAATCCTAAGCCCTGATTCGTCTGGCTTATCTCATGGACTATCTTTCACTGCCAGTAGTGGTCTGGGAATGTGTGGCGGCCGTAAAACGTCTCTCTGTCCTACATCATAGTGTAGTTTATATTTTCTAGTCTTTTGGGATCATTGATTCCATTGTTGAATTTTGAAAATATCTGAGGGTCACTGATGAGGCCAAATTGGCCGAAACTAGCTAGCCTGTCCCAGAAAACATGTACACTCCATATTTTCCAGTTCTGTGGTGTATTCCTTGCTTCCAAAAGATAACCCTTTCTAGAACATATTAAACTTGATCGGACCAGGACTGGAAGCTCCACTCTAGCCTGACCCGGGCTTGTTTTATAACAGATTCAAACTTTATCAGCCCCAGGTCCACATTCTGATGCTTTAACTTGTGTCTGACCCTGGCTGTTAAAAAGCCATTTGAGATACTTATCTTCTTTTCCCCACAGTTCAAGGAGTCCTTGCACCTGACCAGTCGTATATAGGAAAAAAAAGCTGTGCCGGATTTAATTCATTACGTGTCTTATTTCTGCTCTGAATACTGTTTAAAAACAACCTCTATGGCTCTAAGCTTTGCTCCAATACTGTATAGAATTGACGACTTTCTACTGAAAACGTATTGATATGGTTCTTATTTCTGCTCATAACGTATTCCATAATTTTAATTGAAGATGAAAAGCAGAATCAAGCAAAAACAATGTACACCACTAAACCTTGCACAATATTTCGTAAGTCCAATGTGGCTGTGAGCAACGCTAGATGTCAGTTTTCTAATCATTGCCTGCAGTTGAAACAATCTCGGACTAGTATTAAACTGAGTTTCGAAATATGTCATCGCGTCTAGAACGTACAGCCGTATTAATAATTATAGTTAATGAAAATTAATGAAAGTTAATTTGATCACTAATTAAATGTTAGTTGACAATTTTGACAAAATGTTGTTGAAAATTTTAAAAGTGTATTTATTAAAATTGAATTTAAAGCAGCTTAAAGCCTCTAAATTTGACAAATTTATGCGAAATGAGCAGAAAATGCCTACAATAGGTACCTAGTTTTCACGTTAAATTTACAACATCTGTTAAAGTTTTCATTAAAATAATGCTACATTTCTACAAAATAGAAGTGATGGCAATGATCAGAAATCGATACAATTAATCCACAGCTCCCATCAGAGACACCAAAGGGAAAGAAACACAAACATGAAACAACTAGACCCTAATGGAAACATCAATAGCGAAAGGCTTTAAGCTGCTTTAAATTCAATTTTAATAAATACACTTTTAAAAATTTTCAACAACATTATGTCAAAAGCTCAACCCCCATAAGGCACCAGGTCCAGACCAGCTAAAACCTATAGCACTTCAAAACCTCCACAAAGAGCTAGCCCCAATCCTCCAAATAATTTTCCAAAAGTTTATTGACCAGGGAAAATTGCCCACCATATGGAAAGAGGCCAATGTATCCCCCATATTCAAAAAGGGGGATAAAGCTGATCCTGCCAACTATCGCCCTATCTCCCTAACATGTGTTCTATGCAAAGTGCTAGAACACATTGTCGTCTCCAGTATGTCCAAGCACTTCAACAGCCAGAACATTCTATATGAACTACAGCATGGGTTCCGAGAAAGGCGTTCCTGCGAGACCCAATTGATCATGTCGATAGATGAATTATCTAGAAACATGCAATTAAGAAAACAGACTGATTTAATTTTACTGGATTTCAGCAAAGCTTTTGACAAAGTCGCCCACGAAAAGCTTTTACAAAAACTTCACTACTACGGCATCAGGGGCGGCACTCTAAACTGGATCAAAAATTTCTTAGATAACAGGTCACAGTCTGTTGTCACTAATGGTACCAACTCCAGCATTGTCCCGGTCTCCTCTGGTGTCCCGCAGGGCTCTGTTCTCGGACCTATACTGTTTCTTGCATACATAACTGACCTCCCAGAGCAGGTTAGGTCAAAAGTCCGACGCTTTGCTGACGACACAGCAATGTACTTATGCATTAGCTCCTTGTCTGGAGCAAACCTCCTTCAAGAAGATCTCTGCAAATTGGAGCTATGGGAAAAGGCCTGGTACATGAACTTCAACCCGACAAAATGTCAGGTTTTACATGTCACCAGGCTGAAGACACCCATTCCCTCCAAATACTTCCTTCATAACACTGAACTTGAAAGTGTGTCTGCTGCAAAGTACCTTGGGGTCACCATAGCTGACGACCTCAGCTGGGGAACGCACATAACAATATCACAAAAAAGGCAAATCAAACCCTCGGCTTTATCAAAAGAAATATCAAAGTACACAACCAAGACCTTAAGTCCACAGCATACAAAACCATTGTCCGACCGCAATTGGAATATGCTTCCAGTGTCTGGTCACCCCATACAGCTACAGATATCTACAAATTGAATCTGTCCAACGCAGAGCTGCCAGGTGGGCCACACGAGACTATAGGTACACATCAAGTGTTACAGCTATGCTTGGAAAACTCCAATGGCGTCCACTAGATCAGAGACGCATCGATAATCGCCTTATCATGCTATACAAGGTCACGCATGACCTAGTTGCAATCCCTGTCTCAGATTACCTCACACCAAATCGCAGAGAGTCGAAATTTATCCACCCTTTGGCATACAAGCAATTCCCCACCCAAACCAACTATCACAAGTATATAGATCTTCTTCCCAAGATCAGTTATACACACAGTTATCTAGCCTATATTGTCTTGCTACCAACCTTGGCACAGTTCTGTCCTGCTGTCTGCCAGGTGGTGCATGTGTCCCCCTAAGCCACCAGATTCTGTTTTATCTTTTAACTATACTCACTTCCTTTTCGCACTGTATAATACTTGGAAAATTAAAATGGGAGTCTCTCAAGAAAAGGAGAAAAGACAGTAGGCTAATCCTTTTATACAAAGGTCTAAAGGGTGCTGCCAGCATCCAACAGATGACCTTGTTCCCCCAGCTAGACACTGTAGAAATCACCATTCGTTGGCGTTTCAGACCCTTAGCGCAAGAACTGACATTTATAAAGAGTCGTTCTTCCCCAGAACCATTAGAGATTGGTATGCCCTTCCCGATTCGATTATTTCGACAGCTGAAGGTGCTGATGATTGTGTAGCTAAATTTACCTCTTTGGTTAGAGCTAGGGACTAACTTCCCACATCACAGGTCCTGGTGTATGAATGTCATTTGACGTGTCACCAGTAACAATTCTGATTCTGATTCCTGGTGTATGAATGTCATTTGACGTGTCACCAGTAACAATTCTGATTCTGATTCTGATTCTGATGGGCCGATTCTATAAGGGAAACTTCTGTTATGGGGTCGAATTGTCCAGTGAAAGGAGGTGAAGTCGGGGAACACAACAAACACAGCAATCATACCACTAGTCACGCTTTCCGGTAATTATATGCACCGCTAGTCATGGACAAAATAATGGTGAAAAATATACTTGAACACCGGTATGCCACACTAATTTGCCGGCTTTCTTTCTAAATTAAATCCCTGTAACAAGCGTGAAGGAAGATAGGTATTGTTACCATTATTTGTTCATGGTAATTGTCAAATGAAGTTAGATATTTGAAAATTGTGAAATGTGCATGGCAAACGTATCTTTTCACTTTACTTGGGTGATGAAATACATGGCAATTTCAATGTCTGAAATTTCAACATCTTGCCACAGGCACTTGGCCCGTTGATTTGTCCTACAAAAAAATGTCATGAGTAAAAAAAAAAAAAAAGATTTTTTTCATACTGGTATAGAAAGCTAGACAAGGTTCACAACAAACCAGCACCATTTTCTCGGTACAGATTAAATGACAATTGGCACAGGCACATTTTTTGACACAGGAAGGTATATTTTGTATGAAGTTCAACCTATGGCATGCAGAATTTCAACAAAATAATGCAGAACACCTGGATCAAGCCCCATTGTGATCTACACGTCAAATTACCCCGGGTAGACTTTAGTAGGACAACTAACTGTCACACCAACTTCATGGTTTTTCACCGTTTCCCTGCAATTTCCTGTTGAAATCCGATAATGACAGCACAAAAGCCAACACACCTAGGAATATCAATGAATATGCTCTCACCTAATGCAAAAGTTTTCACCAGTTAACCATTATTACCAGCAATTTTCGCCTTTTTTGTGTGCTAGCAGGCATTTCTTGTTGCAATGTTGTTGTTGTTGTTGTTTCATAAATTCTCCCAGGCTTGGGACACCTCTTCTTAGAGTAGAACGTAATTTTAACTTTAAAAGTCACAGTTAAAATGATGCACAATCCATCACCCTATTTACAGCTTAATCTTTATGTACATTTTGGTTAAAAGTAAAAGTTCAGTTCTTCTTCCATTCACAATAAAAGTTCTGGCTTAAAATTCCCCATCTGCTGACAACTCATATAAAATTTGTTAGGTACCCTGCTGGGATGTGCCACGGAATGACTTCTTTGTTTTAAAGGTTCTGTTACGCCGAGGGATTAACGACAGTCTCTTATATCTTTCACAGTTCAAGGTGAAACACAACCTTCTGGTTTGGAACTCAATATTTGACAGTTCTTGATTATGGGTGTTAATATCTATTAGCATACTACAGTCTATGATCAGCTTTAGCAGAGTATCATTATCACAAGCAGGGTTACACAAACCACTACAAGCTTCTACTAATGAGTCTATGATAGGATTTCTAACCGCCTCAAGTGTTGGACAGTCCAGCAGGAAGTGTTGTAGGGTTTCTTCAGCACTGTAGCACAGTATGCAGGTTGGGTCTACCATGTTCTGGTTGAATGAAGCTCTATTTGTCTGGAGTATGTAAGTACCCGTAGCCAGCTTGAGTTTTGTGTGAACACGGTGAATCTCCCTGGCATTTCTACAGGATCTCAACAGGTGATGAGTCTTCCCACAAGCATAGTTTTCTACGACCAGATGCTGCAGGCTAGTGTAGAATGTTGCTCGATGTTTGACAAACTCGACCCAGTAACTGTTAATCTGCTTAGTGACCATGCGTTTCCATGCAAATTTTGTTGGTGGATTATTTAAAAGTTCAAGAGGTTCTGGAAGACTGTACCTCACCAGTTGTTTTCATTCTATATCTTGAAGCTGATGTAATCCGAGTGCTGATTGGTCGAAATCGTTGGAGTTCCCAAATTTTGACCAATCAGCTCACAGATTACATCATCTTCAAGATACAGAATGAAAACAATTTTCCAATGAGAAATGCCTGCTTGCATGAAAAAAGGTGAAAATTGCTGGTAATAACGGTTATCTGGAGAAAACTTTTGCATAAGGTGAGAGCATCTTCATTGATATTTATAAAAATGTTGGCTTTTGTGCTGACATTATCGAATTTCCGCAGGAAATCGCAGGGAAACAGTGAAAAACCATTGAGTGGGTGTGACAGTTAGTTGTCCTACTAAGGTTTATCCGGAGTAATTTGACGTTTAGACTACGCTGTGGCTTGAACCAGGAGTTCTGCATTATTTGATGAAATTCTGCATGTCTTAGGTTGAAGTTCATACAAAATGTACCTTCCTATGTCAAGAAATATGCCTGTGCCAATTGTCATTTTATATGTACCGAGAAAATGGCACTGGTTTGTTGAGAACCTTGTCTAGCTTTCTATACCAGTATAAAAAAAAATCTTTTTTTTTTTTTTTTTTACTCATGACATTTTTTTTTTTTCGGACAAATCAACGGGCCAAGTGCCTGTGCATCTTGCATGGCTAGTTGACCGTATAAATAATGTTTTAGCAAAGTTTGGCATGTAAAAGGCAAAAAGTTTGGCAAAAGTTTTTTTTAACGTAAGTGTTTTAATAACTGTGACTGCCAGTTTTTCTCTCAAGTAGAATGAAATCAGAATCGAAATTGTTACTGGTGACACCAGTGATGGCGAGACGGAAGGGCGTCTTTTTAGCACCATAGATTTTAGTCAAATTTTAATGAATATCACTGTTTAAACTTTTTAAATTTTGTTTAATACCATTGCAAAAGCTTCACTGAGCATCGATGTACATACCAATTCACATTTTATTTTAGAACATTGTGTTTTTAATAAAACTTTGACTGAACAAAGACTTAGTGGTCGTGGCAGCCATATTGAATCCTGCGAGGACTCGCTGTTGAAAAGTTTGAAAAATCGGTCTTTTTTGTGACTGTATGGTAAGAACTGGTTTGTAAAATGGGTGAACAAGAGAAAGCAGTGGTGCCAGTTGGCATGAAAGCTCCAGACAGGGAAAATGCACTTCCCAGAAGAAGTAGTCGTCCTTCAACCTCCTCGTTGAGAAATGTTTTGAAAAATGACAGTCAGATAAATAAGGGGTATGCTTTAGATAAAGTAAAGGCAATTGAAAAGAAAGCTGAATCATGTTTAAAGGAACAGGTGGCTTATGAAATGAAAGCAGGTAAAAATTTTGTGGCAGAATTTAGTACAGCTGCGTATGAGGTGACCAGAAGAGTAGTGAAAGAGACACTTGAAACCCAGGAATCTATTCAGGCAGAATACTGCATTAAAGGAGAGACAGGGTTGGACCAAACAGGTGCCGAGGTAGAACAGAGATATAAACTGTTTCAAAAGAAAAAAGATGGTGAACCAGGTAGTTATTCAAAGCTGACTATAAACTTTTATCACATATCTTCACGTATGTTGGTAAACGGTTCTAAAATCGATCTGTTTATGGAGACAGTATTTGCAAACTTGTTGAACAAACTGAAAAGCATGTATAGTAACATTGCTGTTATGGATAGAGCTATGAAAGATTCTATTTCCGAGTCTCTTGATAATAATTCCCAGTCAAAATTGTGTCTAGCAACACAGGCTATACCGGATGAACCGAATCAACAAGAATCAGACAGTTTATCAGTATTTAGGGATAATGAAACAATCAGTCAGAGTAAAGAGGGAATTGAGTCGGTTGATTATGTTGAATGTCCAGTTTGTGACGAGGGAGCAATAGAGAATGTAGTTCAGTGCGAAGACTGCTCTATGTGGTTCCACTATGGGTGTGTGGGTCTATCAGTAGAAAGAGCGGCAAAAATTCCAGACAATAACCCATTTATATGTGAGAACTGCAATGACCAGAAACTGTATGATAATAAGCCCAGTCAGAAAAGTTCACCAGAGAAAGATAAATCAGTGGTATCTGTGAAAGACTCTCAAATAAATAATAGAATAACTGAAGTTAAGAGTAGCGAAGTGGGCGTGGCTAATGAGAATGTGCAGCAAACTGAAAAAGCGCTAGAATCAGAAAAAAGACAGACAAATTCAGTGAAGATAGGGAAGAAAAATGTAAATATAAATAAATCTGGACGAAAGAGTAATTCTGAAAATAGTGATATAGAGCAAAAGACTATGATTATTGAATTGGAAAGGCAGGTTAAAGAGAAAGATAAAATGATAAACTTACTTAAAAGGCTTAATGATTGTAAAGGATCTAATGAAAGTGCTGGGTTGGGGGTTAATGAAAATGTAGAGCAGGATAGGAGTCAACAGAATGTGAATCAACAGAACTTAGAGCAACAGGCGGTACTGCAGTTAGGTGATTTGGGAAGTGTTGAGCATAGACTAAGACAATTAGAATTGAATATGGTACAAAATATGGCGATAATGACTGCCGGTAATGCTCAGATGTCAATGCAAATGCAAAATTTGTCAAATCAAATGCTTTTACAGACTCAGAATTTTATGTCCTTGCAACAGCAACAGATTTTAGCTGCTAGTAACATAAACAATGTGAGTTTTATGCCGTTGCAAATGCCAGTTATTGGTGGTCTTAACCATGGTTTTAATATTCCCTCTCCTCAGTTGTTTTATCAGAGACCTGTTTATAACCCAGTGAATTTTTATCAGAGACCTTTTACATATGGCCCTCAGTATACACTTGGACAATTGTTTAATAGACAGCCAACTCAACCAGTGCCGCAACAGGATACCTATAATCAGCAAATTAATGAGCATATGACAGGGCAGCATGAAAGGGTGCAAATGGAGAACTCTAGGGTGGGTTATTCTGGGAATAATACTCAAAATTCTGGAATCAGGGATGGATCGCGGTAAGGAAATGGTCTGAATAAAATGGGGGGTAGAAGTACTCAAGATTTTCGAAATAATGCAAGTAAGGAAAATAGACAGGATGTGCAAATACAAACCCCAAAAGATAGAACACACCGTATCCTGGCTTGTGAGAATAAAATCAGTGAAGTAGTTAGCGGAGAAAATGACCCAAAAACTCAGCTATCAAACATACACCTAAACCTCGTTATAACACGGAACTCCGGGTCCACCCAGAGGACCGTGTTAGTTAACCGAATCATGTTATAAACGCCGACCGTATTTGTCACAGATCAACCATTGACACAATGGTGATCAATAGTTTCCCAAACAAGATGATGTGCGGTCCGGTTAATGACCGTATTTCCTGACTAAAATGTGTTTAGAACTAATCAATGGCAGTAAATACCATGGCCCATCAAGTCAAACAAGTCACTTTAATCGAAATCAGCTGATAAACCATGTTTTATATCCAAAAATCGTCCGATCTGACAGCGAGTATGACGCCATTTTGATAACTGGTTCCTAGCTAATTTTGTTGTAAGTGAGCATCCGAAACCGTACCGAACTACAGTACCGTTAATAAATTTCAATGGTGAAATTACCGGGTTAGGGTTTGGAACCGGACAATGATCAACGCTTACAAGAAATTTGAATAACGTCCCTAGAAATGTGTTACCCTTAATATTTTAGCCATTTGAAACGATTTTTAATGACGCACATAGTCTTTGAATGATTTTTTACCGCGAAAATCGATCTTGAATATGTTTTATCATTTGCTCTTAAGCTGGAATAAATTTGACTTTCTTTTACATGCGGCTCTAGAAAACAAGTTTTATTGCAGTTGACCGATCACTGTTATTCACATTGTCTGCATTGATGTTTAAAATTTCTGCTGAGCAGTGATCCTTAACAGAGCATGATAAATATTTTTTTTTCTGTTGCGTAACTGAATTCTTGAATCTCTTTATCTCACTAAGCCAACACTTTTGATTGTGTCGATGGCAGTTCATGTTAATCATGCGTGTCAAGCTAAACAAGTTTATATACTGTATATTCAACTCTGCGGGAGGCCTGCAATAAATATCAAAAAGTACCGTTATAAACCGTGTTAGCTACCGTATTACCGCAGTTAAAAGTGAGAGGAAAATAAATTTGTTGTGCTTAAAACCCGATACAATTTTTGGATAATATGTATAAATGTTGGTTGGGGAAAATTTGGGGTCCAAACCAAAACCGTGTTATATCCGAATTCGTGCTGTAACGAATCGTGTTATAAAGAGGTCCAGGTGTACGTATAAGTCCAAAGGAAGATGTCTTAGTTGAACAAGAAACATGTATAAAGAGTGTAATAGATAGAGAAAGTGAATCAAAATCTCAGCAATCAAACAGAGGGATAAAAGTTCAAGAATCAGCTTCAATAGAACAAGAAATAATATGTATCCCTGATGGGGAGCATAGCTACAGTTCGGATAAACAGGAATTGTTAGAATCTACAAACGTTGAGAATAAATCAGCAGATTCTTTTTTACATGTACCCGGCCTGAAGCATATTCCCCCGGACCCTCAGGATCTCATTATGGGAACAGTAGAAGAAAGACATTAAAAATCAGTTCAGTAAACATAGAGGGAGTGAAGTCTAATATCCCATTTCTGGTGGAACTTGCAAAACAGGATCAGATTATCTGTCTTCAGGAACATTGGCTTAATGATTTTGAAAAAACAATTATAAATAATTTAATACCAAATTCTGAAGCATATGTGAGGTGTTGGGATAGTAATGAAACCATATCAAACTTCAAGGCAAGAAGGGGCAAAGCTGGAGTAGCTATAATGTGGCCAAAAAGCTGGTCTCATCTGGTAAAGAAGTTAGAGGATGGCAATGAACGAATTATTGGTATTGAACTGAAATCCAGTGAAAACAGTTTATATATTTTTAATGTTTATATGCCAACTCATGATGGTCATTCTATATCAGAGTATATTAAACATTTAGACATTCTACATACAATATTGGTGAAATATAGCCCACATGGGACAGTCATTATCTGTGGGGATATGAATGGGACATTAGCTGTAATGCGAAATAACAGCCATGATTCTAATCTGAAAGAATTTGTCAAAGAACATTCTTTGACATGGCAGCAGTCAAATATGGGAACAAAACCTACCTTTGTAAGCCATACAGGAGTGGGAATGTCTCAAATAGACTATATATTGTGCTCGGTAACCGATACCATAAAATCGACGACGGTTCATGAAAAACACTATTTGAATCAGTCAGCTCACAGTAGTGAGTTCCATCCTGAATGTAAACACATATTATTCCACCCCCTCTGTGAAGCAGACAAAACAAGCTGTTACTAAATTAAGATGGGAAAAAATAGACTCTGAAAAATTTAAGTCAGTATTAGCTCATAAGCTGGAATCTCTACAGAATAGTCAGTCTAGGGAACCGGATGAGGTACTGTTAGCAGTATGTGAAAGTTTGAAAGGTGCGGCGTGGAAATCGGTACCATGTAAAACCATTAAACTGCAAGGACCCCGTTTCAGGGCATCACCCGCAGTAAAGGAATTACTAAAGGAATGTCGATCTACGCATGCAGCATGGAAGGAGAGTGGCTCACCAGGGCCGGAGAGTGACTACTATGTAAAGAGGAAATCAGCCAAGAAATCTTTTTAGGCCAACAGCTCAGGAAAGAAAATTATATATGTAAAGAAATTTTTTTCACCGGTTTAATGGAAAACCCTGACTCACAGACATTTCATAGGTTAATTAGAATGAATCAGAACAATAAATCAAATGTGACAACATGTTTTATGGTTAATGGGGAAAGCATGACTGATGTTTTGAAACAAAGACAAACATTAAAGCAGTACTATGAGGATTTAGCAGTGCCAAAAGACGATCAATGTTTTGACAATGAATATCTTCAGAATGCTGAATATTACTTGGACTTAATACATGAACTTGTACGTGTAGGGAACTATGAAAGAACTAAGATGTTTACAGACGATGAGGTTGAATTATGTATCAAACAGTTAAACTCTGGGAAATCAGCAGATGAAATGGGTCTGTGCTCTGAACATTTAAAGGCAGCTGGTCATGTTGTGGCCCCCGTGTTAAGGAACATTTTTAATGACATTTTGCTATATGATCTGGAAGAATACCGGAATGTTTTAGGGGAGGAGTGGTCACGCCCATACCAAAACCTGGAAAAGACAGTAGTTTGTTAGATAATTATAGAGGAATAACAGTTACATCCCTCATAGGGAAGCTTTTTGAAAAACTGATTCTTACCAGACTATTAGAAAAAATGAATTCTGAACAATCAGACTTACAATTTGGTTTTACAAAAGAAATGAACCCGCTGATGAGCGCGTTGATATGTTCTGAGGTCATCATTGAGTCTAAATTATGTGGAAAACCTCTATATTTAGTGACAGTCGACACAAGAAAGGCATTTGACGTCGTTAACCATGTCGTTCTGAAAAAGTCTCTGTTTGAAGAGGGTGTGTCACTCGATCTATGGAAAGTAGTAGACAGTTTATATAGCAATATGTCGTCGAAGGTCAAATGGCAAGGGGATCTCAGCGACAGCTTCGAAATCGGCCAGGGAGTCAGGCAGGGAGGAATTCTGTCCCCGCATTTATACAAGATGTATGTCAACCCACTCCTGAAGGAGCTTGAAAACAGTGCGCTTGGAGCCCATATTGGAACGATATACACCGGTACACTCGCGGTAGCGGACGATTTCCTGTTTCTGTCAAACTGTCCCGATGAACTGCAAGTAATGCTAAATATGAAAGAATCTTATTCGGGGGAACGGCGTTATAAAATACACCCAATAAAATCAACACTAATACAGAGAATAACTACTAGAGTGAGTAAAGAAAAGGATAAGGATAGGAAGTGGGTCATAGGAGCCTCTGAAATTAACCAGGATAGCGGTACCGAACATCTGGGTCTCATTCAGAGTATTAAGGATGAAAACAAACTGAACGTTAACAAACGGATAAGTCTAGCTAGAAGAACTTTGTACGCATTAATCAAAACTGGTTTACATGGGTGTAACGGGTTGAATCCAAAAACGTCTATTAAAATATATCAAGTTTATGTACTACCGAGACTCCTTTATGGTATGGAAGTTTTGCCTCTCAGTGGTAAGCAGATGAATGAACTGGAGCAATTCCATCTGGAAATTTTGAAAAATATACAATCATTACCTACACGAACGGCAAATTCTGCGGCATACTTGCTTCTGGGCGCACTACCAGTCAAAGCGGAACTTGAGAAAAAACAATTGGGACTATTTTATTCAATTATAAAATGTGATAATGAAACAGTTCAAAAAATATGGAAACGGCAAGTTCTGTTACAAAATAATGGTAGTTTCTTCCGGCTCATATCCGATATCATTGAGAAGTATAAGCTTCCTCCACGAGAGGAGATTCAAACATACAGTAAGGATAAATGGAAACTGACTGTCAGAAACGCGATAAGAGGTTACTGGACGCGATCCCTTCAAGAAGAAGCTGAGAATAAATCAACGCTGTCCCGATGTCATATACCTGCGCTACAAGCCGGGATTACTCACCTGGTATGGGACGCCGTACAATCGAATCGATTGGACGTGTCAAGAGCCATCATTAAGTCGCGCATATTGACTGGCATGTATATTCTCCAAACTCATCGTAAGAAATTTAACCTGGAATGAGCATCAGACGCAGTGTGTCCCTTGTGTTGTCTGGAAGACGAGGATATAGTACACATGTTAGTAAGGTGTCCAGCGCTCAGCGACGTGAGAAATCAACACCTGGTAGGCGTGAAGAGATGTTTTCGAGAGGCACTAGGGCATGATGCTTGGTCAGATCTTATTACAGACAATAACACATTAGTTCAACTCATTGTTGACTGTCAGAAACTGGTCCCAGATGTTATTCCGGATGATACCGTACTGATAAACAACATAGAATCAAAGGCCAGATGGTTGTGTTATAAACTCCACCTAAAAAGACTTTTTTTGTACAACTCTATCAAGGAGTCCTCGGGGGATAATATGGCTGCTGACCCCTCATATGGTAAAAATTCCAGAACATGACCGAATTTTAGTGAACTCGTCAGAGGACACGTGCGCCTGTATATAGGCGGAGAATACCTCAACAAGAAGAAGAAGACACGTCAAATGACATTCATACACTAGGACCTGTGATGTGGGAAGTTAGTCCCTAGCTCTAACCGAAGAGGTAAATTTAGCTACACAATCATCAGCACCTTCAGCTGCCGAAACAATCGAATCAGGAAGGGCAGTTCCCATCTCTAATGATTTTGGGGAAGAACGACTCTTTATAAATGTCAGTTCTTGCAAGTGGATAATGCATAACAAAATAGCCGGTGCATACATTTACCGGAAAGCACCAAAACAGGGGTGTAAAATTCCACTCGCCCGCTCGCCCGCCTGAGTAAATTTTAAGGCAGGGCGAGTGACATTTTCAAAACTTTCTTCACTTTTTCTTCATTTTTAGCATCTAAATGAATAATTCAGACCATAAGGGCGAGTAAGTTTTGAGAGAATTTTACACCCCTGCAAAATACCGGAAAGCAACCCAAAATACCAGAAAGCACATGTAAATACCAACAAAGCACTTATATATACTGGAAAACATAAGAAAATTGTATTTAAATGCAATATATAACATATCTGGAACAGCTATGGTTCCTCTCTGGTCCGCCCCCGCCCATCGGGGCTTGAAGAAATAGATGGGCTGCATGATGCTTCCATGCAGAGCTGCAACCGTCCGCACATTAGTACTGGTAAACCGCTTAGAGGATCTAAGCCTGTCTAGGAACCGCACGGACGCACGCACGACGGACGACGGACAAAAAATGATCCCAAAAGCTCACCTCGTCACTACGTGACAGGTGAGCTAAAAAAAAACAAAAAAAAAAAAAAAAAAAAAAAAACATTTTGGTGAATATCATGTATACTGTAGAGAAACCCATTGTTTTCAACTTGTTAATGTAACTCACACGACACACAACTTTGAAATAATGTTGAATAAACGTCAAATCACTGCCAAGGCGTTGGTCCAATGTGGATTCAATGTTGTTTCGAGGCTGTGTTTCACATTATCAGGACGCATCAAGCACATTAAACGATAAGTGCATTGTTGTATATATGTATGTTTTATTGTCCCAATGATTATATTTATTTGTACATTTGTAAGTATGTTGTTCATTCTTGATTTTTATACTTTATTCAAAGAACTTTCTTTGCAACAGAATAAAACACTGGATAAATCTGATTTTTTTTCTCTGTATTTCCAATATAATAAACTAAAGATGAATACTGCTTCTATAATGCATGTAACATCACTTTAACACGCCATTGTCATTGCATTGTACCTATACATTGTTTACAACGGGTCTCGGCGGCCTAGTGGCTAGGAGCGCTGACTCTTTCCCAATAGGTCGCTCATCGCTGTGTTTCGTGCCCCCGCACAGTTCACTTGTGGCAAGAGAGTCTCTAAGAGACAAGTTCTGTTTGGTTTTTCTCTGAGTTCCACTCGCTTAATTGGTGATTCGTATCCCGTTCAAAAAACATGTGTGAAAGACAAGTTCTGCCTGATTTTCTCATGGTTCTCCCATTTTTGCCAACCCAAACGATCGGCTCGATATAATTATGTGAAAATCTTGAAAGGGCTATATAGCACCCACTACCCGCTAAACAGCTAAATATTCATGTGAATTGTTGAACAGACGTGTTATACACCGTATTTAGTCAGAGACACTACCCCCGCTTTAGCAATGGAAACCCTGGTAAACCTTACATGGTCACTTGGTGGTGATCTCCGAATAGACACCCTATGTTGAACTAACGTCAAGACGACATTATTTAACCAATGTATTCCAAACGGTCTGGTTCAAGTTCTTTGAACTGCACACAACACTCTCAAACGGTTGCAGCAGTATATGAAGATAGATATAGATAGCAGCGTGTAATTCTTGAAACTTGCGGGTCATTCTGACAATACCCTAGGGGATTTGGGATAAATATTTAAGTTTTTAGGTAAAATTATCAATATAAATCTAATACATAGGCCTAAATTTCATTTTTAACATGTATCTCCGAATAAAAAACCCCAAGTACAAAGTGCTTTTTGGTATTTATATGTGCTTTCCGGTATTTTGGTTTGCTTTCCGGTATTTTGGTGTTTTCCGGTAAATGTATGCACCCCAAAAAAGCTGATCCATTAAGATGCCACGTCTGGATAAACATAGTTTACCTGTAGGCTGCCACCGAATCATGATTCGGCTGTAATTTTATTGGCTTTACCTTGCGACAGGCAGACCTTGTATTTGTTTGTTTGATTTGATTTGGGGTTTAACGTCCCCGTCAACACTGTAAAGGTCATTTTAGAGATGTTGCTTTAAATTTTAAGGGACTTTTACCCGACATTGAGATTAAACGACATCTCAAGCCCGGCCACCCAATGAAACTAAGAGGATTTATAAGTATGGACTGTCCTACTCACACCGATTTGCCTGGGCAGGCTTAGATCCTCAAAGCTTGTGCGCAGGGTCTGAAATTAAGCTCGCATTTACGCTAAATGCGAGTGAGAATTTCAAAATATTTGTACAAGAAAATTTTTGAGAATGTCCAATTGTCGGTAAAAAACAAAAAGGTAATACAGACGACAATAATTACTCGCCATTTCCGCGACTGCTTCTGGAGTCAGGAAGCGTAGCACAGAGGGCCGGTGCACTGGTAAACTGCAGTATTTTCTTCCGGCGGTATGTACCGTGGTACTTTTTTGCCATACTTGTACTTTCGGCAAGTGCCAGATTTTATCGGGAAATTTATATAATTTAATTCAATGTTTGCATAAGAACAAAATAAGAACAAAATATTTTTGCGAAACGATTTCAATAGCATCGGCCGCGAAAAAATATACCTCACAGGGACGCAAAGTATCTTTTATAATGCGCCGCTAGTCATGCTGAGCACTTAAGTTCAAAGAGACCGACGCGACCGATAGGGTGCTAATATTATCGGATACTCGAGATGAATAGCGGTAATAGCTAATAGAGCATGCGCCGCATGCAGACCACTTCGTATTAACATAGATAAATAGGTAATAAATTCATATCCAAAGCGTTACAGTTTAATCCTGCTAATTGGGGCTCAAAGTAATCTTGCATGAAAACTTTGTAACATGTATATGCACTGCTTGTCGGAATACGACTGACAAAGATGACACGTTGATCAGTCTGTGCAGAATGGAGAGGAAGAAACGGTTCCGTTTACAAAAATATATTTGCGAAACGATTTCACTAGTGTTGGCCGCGAAAATGTACCTTGCAGGGGCGCAAAGTATCTTTTATAATGCGCCGCTAGTCATGCTGAGCACTGTTAAGTTCAAAGAAGCCAACGCGACCGATAGGGCGCGAAAATTATCGGATACTTAAGATGAATAGCGGTAATAACTAAGAGAGCATGCTCCGCATGCCGGCCACTTCGGATTAACATAGATAAATAGGTAATAAATTTCTAACCAAAGCCTAACAGTTTAATCCCGCTAATTGGCATTCAAAGTTATCTTACGTGAAAACTTTGTAACATATATATATGCACTGCTTGTCGGAACACGACTGACAAAGATGACATTGCAAGACAGCATGTGTGTTGATCAGTCTGTGCAGCGCCCTGTCGAACTGTGAATAAATAATTTGATCACGGCGGAATTGCCCAGTGACAGTTCAAATGGATAATGCAGGGAGATAGCATGTGGCGACTTCTGAAAAACCCGACGTCTTTAATACTGTTAATGTAGTCAATAATTATAAAATATGCTCAATACTTAGCCAACTAAAGCCATTCACGCAATATTAAAAGAACCGCTATATGGGCGGGTTGAACATCAGGCATGGTTGTGTCCTGAACCAGCAGGTATAGATATTAAGTGACACATGAAAAGAATGACTTGCAATCTTGGCTTACATGTACTTTACGCACATTATCACACAGCAATTTGGAAAAAAAAAACATTGTGTCTTATTTGTTAATAGGATTAACTAATTTATTGGCATAAGATTAGTGATAGGCCATGGACAGATTAATAGCAATCAGTAAAGATCGCATCCAGATAAACTGCAAAGACAATATTATTGCCAATGTCACATTTTTGGCGACCGTAAACACCTAGAAAATGCGTAATGATTTTCTGTTTACTTGTCTGTTTTATTTTACGATGTACAAACACCTGGTGTTTGAAACATGTGGTATACCACGGTACAATTTCCAAAGGCGATACCAAGCCCTAGACTAACACGTCATCAGTTTTTTTATTTGCATTAATACTACGCATCCAAGTTAATCATTACTGTTGTTCTTGAAAAATTTCTGCTCTTATTAAAGTTTTTTTTTTGAAAAAAAATAGAGTTGATTTTCATTTTAGCTCGTAGATCTTTTTTGTAACAAGCTAAATTTTGCTTGTGGCAAAAATACTTAAGTTCGGACCCTGGTGCGGGTCGGTTTCAGCTCAGCGTGGAAGCATCATGCAGCCCATCTATTTCTTCAAGCCCTGATGGGCGGGGGCAGACAGACCTTGTATACATGTGTCATAGGGTATAGGTATATATGAGGTTTTAGGAATTCCGTTTATGACGTCATTCTCGCGCATGCGCAAATCACTGACCGCCAATTGAAACGGCCATCGCTATTCAAATGTATTGCTGGAACTTAAAATGCTAACACTATTCAGACATTTTGAGAGAAAATATACCCGTTTACATTGTAATAATTCCTCGAGAAGGAAAGAAAGATATTTTGATTTTATTACTGAAATTCATTTATCCTGGATCCGTTTTTAATTGTCGAAAATCTCTTCGTGAATGACCCATGTCAATGGCTTGAGATACCATTATTTACAAAAGCTTACTTACAAAATAAGTTCTTTTACGTAACTTTTTGTTTTATTTGCTATCCAAGTATAGCTATCACATACGGACAGAATTTTGATCTCTCTCTCCATCTCTCTCTCTCTCTCCATCCATCCATCCATTGAGAAAACTGTCCAAAGATCTGTCTACATGTGAAATTAAAAAAAAAAAAAAAAAAAGTTCAACGATCTGACTAGAAGTGCAGTTAAAAAAATGTTCTGCCATCTGTCTACATGTGCAATTTTAATAAATTGAAGATTCCAGGTTTATTTTACCTTCAAAATTTATTTGGAAAATGGCTAAACTTTTTGCAAATAGTGTAGGCCCTCATTAGGGCTGACTATCTAGGCCAATTTTGACTATCGTGATAGTATTGTTATCGTGGAAACTACCATGGCCTGACAAATCCATTGCCCAGCTGCCCGGGACAAGTCCAAATTTTGGCTGGGCAAGTGATTTTTTATTTCACTTGCCCAGAAAAAATGTATAGAATATATAGGGAATATTGCAATTCCGAGCCATTTTCAAATGCTGTGGAATGCCGGGCAAGTGGGTGAAACATGGATTTTTCAGGCCCTGAACTACTATCACGATACTATCACA
Source organism: Lucinisca nassula (assembly GCA_963580285.1). Taxonomy (NCBI): domain Eukaryota; kingdom Metazoa; phylum Mollusca; class Bivalvia; order Lucinida; family Lucinidae; genus Lucinisca; species Lucinisca nassula. Next base: position 107,569,881 of record OY757017.1, on the reverse strand, counting down.
ATGGCGGCATACAATCACGATACTATCGTGATACTATCGAGGACTGTTATAAATGATTCATAGATGTTATATCATTCACATAAAAATGGCTAAGAGTGACAGAACGAGTTAGGAAAATTGCAGTGGCCTAAAATTGAATTTTTATTGTGTGTTTCAATGTCAGCATTCATTCCCTCGGGGCTATTCCAGAAAAAACATTACGGGGAGACGGCTCTTTTATATCCCCACCACCTACAGAAGGACCCACCACCTAAAAAATAGCTTGCTGCTTCCAGTATATATGCCTGTCAGTGATGGTTATCATAGTTTTAATACTTTAATACCTATGCACATACACCTTTGCAGTGTTTGAGATTTTCTGCTTGTGGAAACTGACACATGCTGATCGTTCTTCCATTGTTTGATGTTTGCCGCCTGTGCTAAATTAATCTGTGGATTCAGTTAATTAGGTAACCAGAGTAATCATTACATAGTAGTACGTAATCACAGTACGACATTTTAGCACCTCTTTAAGGGCGACATGAATCTAACAAACTGCATGAAAACTTGAATTTACATATTTTTTATTTGAAGTTAGCATCAAAAGCTAGACTATCAAGATAGAAGTAAAGCAAACATTTATATATGACTGCACAGGCTGATCTGAGCCTTCACATGTCGCACAGGTTTCACTGTCATGTTTTCAAAACGTTGCATGCAACAACCGTGTGAGCAAACTATCATTGACGTTTTGTTATTGACAAACGCGGGAAAATTTCTAACTGCCTCAACTGCACGTGCTAAAATTTCGGCGGGAAATTCATCGCCACAGGAAATTCACCATATGGCAAAAAACTATGACACACATGTGCGACCAGCCAAGATTCAGATCATCATGCACATATGTGAAGGCTATTCAGTCAGTCCTGGATATCCTAAGCAAAAAACTTGCGTCATTACACAACAGCACAATTATATTTTTAAAGTCTATTGAAGAAAAAAATATCAAAACTGACGATAGTTGAATGAACTATCGGCGATGGTTATCGATAGTTCAAAGTACTATCGATGCATTGCTATTGAGGCAGTCCCTATGCGATGCATCGAACTATTGATGCATCGTTACACCCCTAGCCCTCATCAGGCGCCACATTCTGCTGCTTCTGATCTGGGCCTGCACTGTTTGCCACTTACCCCTTTTGGGGTTTCCGGTACCAAATGGGTTAATGTATGGGCTGGGCAGGTTGAACAAATGTACAAATCTACCAGATTTTTAGCTCACCTGTCACGTAGTCGTGAGTAAACTTTTTTCTTCAAACGACATCTCCTAAACCAGTGAATGAATTTTGATATTATTTCACAGGAATGTTCCTTGGATGACCCTCTTTCAAAATTGCCTAAATCATTCCGCTCTGTTAAACAAAATGGCCGCCAGAGCCAAAAATAGAAAAACCTTTAAATGACATCTCCGCCTAGGCAAATGACCTGATTTGAAAATAATTTAACAGAATGTTCCTTGAGTGACCCTCTTTCAAAATTGTCTAAATCGTTCCCCTCCGTTAAACAAAATGGCCACCAGAGCAAAAAATAGATAAACCTTTAAATGACATCTCCTCCTAGGCAAATGGACCGATTTGAAAATAATTTCACAGGAATGTTCCTTGAGTGACCCTCTTTCAAACTTGCCTAAATCGTTCTGCTCGGTTGAACAAAATGGCTGCCAGAGCTAAAAATAGTAAAACCTTTTAATGACATCTCCTCCTGGGCAAATGGCCCGATTTGAAAAGAATTTCACAGGAATGTCCCTAGAGTGACCCTCTTTCAAAATTGCCTAAATCGTTCTGCTCCGTTGAACAAAATGGCCGCCAGAGCTAAAAATATAAAAAATCTTTAAATGACATCTCCTAGGCAAATGGTCCGATTTGAAAATAATTTCACAGTAATTATACCGCCGGCATACGTAGAATGCTATGGGGGTTTATAGTTCTCGTCCTGCCATTCGTCTGTCTGTGTTTCCGTCTGTCAGTCCGTCGGTCCGTTAACATTTTGGTTAAAGTTTTGCGTTAAAGTGCCTAAGAGATTGTATCTTCTAAATCCTTTGATAGATTAAGTTGATACTTACACTGAAGTTACATACTGGTCTAAAGATTTCATTGATTTTCATTGATGCATGTCCCACCCCCACAGTAACCTTGAGGTCAAGGTCACAGACTTAGAAATTTTACATTTTGGTTAAAGTTTCTAAGAGGTTGTATCTTCTGAACCCTTTGATACATTTAGTTGATACTTACTCTGAAGTTACATACTGGTCTAAAGATTTCATTGATGCATGTCCCACCCCCCCACAATGACCTTGAGGTCAAGGTCACAGACTTAGAAATTTTAGTTTGGTTAAAGTTTTATGACAAAGTTTTTAGATGCCTGTTTGTTCTAACCTCTTAAGACAAATTCAGTTGATACTTGCATCAATCTTGCATACCAGTCCAAAGATTTTGCGATGCATGTCCATTCCCCACCCACAGTGACCTAGACCTCAAGGCTTGAGGGCAGGGCTTTAGATAATTTTTTTTTTCAAAAGAGTACAGTACTCGTCCTTTTCTAAAAAAAGGAGTAACGAGAAATGTTTAAAGAGTACTGAAAAATAAACCAAAAAACTTTATTTTGCAACCTCGGCACAATGTTTTTATGGACTGATTTGTGGCCAGGTGTACTGTTTGTTTTCTTATAGATACACATATTCAAAATCTGTGTCTATTAGAAAACAAGCAGTATGCCTGGCCGCAAATCAGACAAAACAATGCCATATTGAAATCTCTTCTGAGCAGTTTGTTGACGGAGAAATCTAACTTTTGGGGTTCAGTTCTCTTGGCGGATAGCAGGACTTCGATGGCTGATTATTGTGACCAAAGCGTTTCTAAAAAATTAGAATATCAGCTTCACTTTATTGTCCAAGATATGGAGTGAAACTAATATTCTTTAAAACTTTTATAATTCCTTTTCAAAACCATATTCTCTATTTCATCATATATTGTCCATGGATATTTATTTTCTTCCACCCTTCGATCGTGGGATCCATCGTGTTTCCATACAGGCAATGTTATAATCGGAACCAGTTACTGAGTCAAAAATCTGTCGGGACCTTTTTCACAAAAAGTGCGGCAGAGACAGACTCCTGATCAGCTGAAAAGAACTTCAAGATTGCAGTGCTCCAGCTAGGATTTTAGGGCACTTTTGGATGAAAAAAAATGGACACCATTTTTTGGTTTATGAAACGCCATCAAAATCGTTATGATCAATTGGCTTCTCACACGTTTGTGAAGTTAATGGTACCGATGTCTCTACTGGAATTATATACATACAGTATAGCTCCAATATATCGCGGTAGTCGGGGCCATAGCCCGAAAACCGCGATGTGGTCGGAGCGCGATATAAGTCGCGGTAGTTTGCCCAGATGCCACTAAAAGTCGCGGTGATAGTTTGGTGAGAACCGTTTATCAATCCACACTAATGGCTGTCAGTAATGCTATCGGCCGTATTTCACCATTAAAGTAGGTTCAGAATTACTCAGTGACAGAACAAACAAAGGGGACTATGTCTACCAATTAACTTACATTCGAGAACAGCTGAAAATCTGCGTCTGAAAACATGTGATTGCTAAAATGTCAAAACAGGACGCCATTTTGAATTTGCGGGTTCCCCTGGTTGTCTTTAACGGGTGACGGCCAAGGGGCGCAACTACCATAAGCGCTAAGCGCTAAAGCAATTCTAGTTGTTTCCCTTGGCTTGCCAGATCTCAGAATCATTAAAAGCGGTTGGAAAAAAATTATTTAACGTCTACCACGGGCCGAAAAACTATACAACAACAAAACTATCATTTTATTGTGTTTTGATTGCGGGCAAGTGTAAAAAAAATTATCTACAACTGTCAGTATTTTTGAGTCCTTTAATAAGGTAAAACTAGACCAGTAAGTAAATCGCAATAATTGCTGCACTGTCAATTGAGAGACAAACCATCTGTGTATTTATTACGGTTCAGGTATGACACTATTGTTAATCCCTGTCATATAATTGCCACCCTGCGATGCGTGTCGATAAGGTGTGAAAATATGGTCAAGTTATGTCTCTAATTGGCGTTTATCTTCCAATCATAAAATTTTATCCGCAATCAATGTGAAAATGATTTAATCCCTCCTCAGACAATTAGCTACATCTAACGGTAGATGTTTGCATCATAAAAACGGACTTTTCTGCGATCTCATGAATGGTTATGTTTTGGCGCCAAATAGCAGACGCTGGCCGGGAAAAGTCAAACGCTGTTGGGGCCTGGTTTAACCTGGTTTTAAATAAATTTTAACAACTTAAAACTCTTTTTTTTTTTAATTATGAATTTTTACGAAAAAAAAACGGGATCCACGGCACGACCGCAATAGATTGGACATCGCGATATATTGGAGCTATACTGTATTTATATGCATTTCACAAGTAAGTGGTGTACTGGGTCGAAGCAATAGCAACGTTTATTATTTAAAAAAAAACATTTGAACATTGAACTTCTAGGTATCTTTTAATATAGAATTATAATATTTGAATACAAAATAATTTGTTTGATTCATCTGAAAGCATGTTATTAAAGCAATACAAAAAATAACCGATGACTGAATGAATAATCTGTTCAAGGGAGACTACTCAATAGTTATCCATGTCATTTGACGCTCACCTGGTTGCCAATGATCTGCAAAGACTCTGATCAAAATGCGAAGCTAGTGTTTGCAAAATCCACGCGGCTTTATCAGTTTGGTGTCTTTTATGGGTGGAGTGTGTGTGTGTGTGTGTGTGTGAATTCGGGTTTAACGTCGCTTTCAACAATTTTTCAGTCATATCACGACGGTGTCTGGTTGCGACAGGGAGCTCAATGCTCACGTTTATAGTGCTGCCTCACTGAAGTATCATGTCCCAGACACATTACATGATACCACACCCAGTCACATTATCCTGACACTGGATCGACCAGTCCTAGCTCTACCCCGTAAATCTGAGTGCCAAGCAAGGAGCAGCTAGTACCATTTTTAGCGACTTTGGTATGTCGCGGCCCGGGATCGAACCTGAGACCTCCCGTTCCCCGGAGCGGACACTCTACCAACTGAGCTATCGGGGCCGGTTTATGGGTGGAGTAAGTTAATTGTTTCAATTCCTGATCTTTGTTTTACTTCTACTTTATCAGTCTGCTACAGTATTGCAAGTAAACAGTGTGTATACCGAGCTGCGTTGCACAACACCTTGTAAAGACCCAGATCAACATGCGCAACCCGGGCAACCTTTTTTCTCACCTATCTCTGAGTAGCCCTGCAAAAGGCTCTTGGGGTCAGCGAAGACTTAGCAGTTTGCAATGATGCGCAGGCTACTCCGAGTCTTCACTGGTCGCACGATACTCGAAATTGTGGGTATTCCGTTGGGTACTAATTGCCCACCTCTTGTGGCTGATCTGTTATTGTATTGTTATGAAAGAGACTTCATTTTGTCGCTTTCCATTGATAACCAATCTGAAATTATTGAAGCTTTTAGCTCTACTTCTAGATATTTAGATGATTTATTAAATATTGATAATACCTATTTTGATGGTTTGATCAGTCAGATTTACCCCCTAGAACTTCAGTTAAATAAAGCAAATTCTTCTGATACCAAGGCCCCGTTTTTGGATTTACATCTATCTATTGTAGATGGATTTGTTTCGTGCAAAATTTATGATAAACGTGATGACTTTGATTTTGAGATTGTAAATTTTCCTTTTTTGGATGGTGATGTTCCTCGTGCGCCATCCTATGGCGTTTATATTTTGCAAATAATTCGATTTGCTAGAGTGTGTAGTCATGTAACTGACTTCAACACTCGTAATAAATTATTAACGGCTAAACTCCTTAATCAGGGTTATCGGTACCATAAACTACGCAAAGCATTTTCAAAATTTTATAGACACCATTCTGATTTAATTTCAAAATTCAATATTGGACTTAAATCTCTTCTGCAACAAGGTCTATCGGAACCCGAATTTTAATGTGACTTAGTATATAAATTCAGAAAAATATATAACCGCAATGACTTCAGCACCCAATTTCGTAAAATCATTCTTCGATATAAAAAGATTGGGTACAACATGGATATTATACGACAGACTGCATGCAGCAGCATGGTAGTTAACCCAATCACGGTTGGCAACTTTGCTTCCCTCTTTAATTGCACGCCGGTGGGTCAGGCCTCAGATTCTATGACGGCTCCAACGTAAAGGCTTATTGAAAATTAGAGAGATAATGTTGGTTGGTGCCTGATGCTCTGTCTCTGGTCGGGCTCATCGGAGTCTAACTGTTGGTTTTCTTTTGCTCCAGCATTTCAGTGGTTTCTTGCTGTTGAGTCCTCACCGTTGTCTCACCTCTGTGGTTCTTTGATTTTTGTGTTCACGGAGATGTTGCACTGATGAGTTAGGAGGCCTTCATGCGGACTGAACAAATTATTTGTCTAAATCGCGACGGAAGTAAGGGCGAGGATTGTGGCCACGTAAAATCGATTTAAGCCCCCCAGTGGAAATCTTCCACTGACCGTTCCAAGGCGGCTCTTCTGTGGCGATTTATTTTTGTTGTTGTTTGTTACTTACTGTGTGTATCACTTGGGTCTTTTGGTTTTGGATGGCCATATGGCCATTTTGTGGGAAAGTAACTGTCCTTATGGCCTTCCTTTATTTAGGTTTCCATTATGGTCTGGTCGCTTAATGTTTGTATTTCTTTCCCTTTGGTGTCTTTTATGGGTGGAGTAAGTTAATTGTATCAATTCCTTATCTTTGTTTTACTTCTACTTTAGACCAGCATGCGCAACCACTATGTAAGTCAGAACAACATGTGCAACAACTACGCAAGTCCGTTTGGATAACCTAGCTTGTAAAATCAGCGATGCGCAGACTGATGCGCGTCGATACTGTTGAGCAATAACCTACTCATCCAATCAATACGGCTAATGAAGGCTTGCGCGCATGCACTGTCTGATCCGAGACTTCACTGCTCGCTCGTCTTACTGTAGTTCAGATTACTCCGGTTTACGCCCACCTGATTAACGATCGGATCGGCTCTATATGTGATATAATCTTGAAAGGACCCTAACCCCAACCCCAATAAAACTTGATTCCCTTGAAATAATTTATGAATGCATAATTTTCCCGTGTGACAATTTCCCGCCTTTTATTACACACGTCATTTATTTCGCGTGCATTCCAAATACGCTCTCAAAAATTATTACATGCGTAATGCTAATTTGTTTTTCGAACCTGATACGCAGCAGATTTGAAAAAAAGGAGTATCCTCCCAAATATTTTCGTAATTTAGGCGGTACGCAGCCTTATCTAAAGCCCTGGCCTCAAGGTCATGGACTTAGAAAGTTTACATTTGGTTAAAGTTTTATGACAAAGTTTATAGATGCCTGTTACATAATGTTCTAAACTCTAAGACAAATTCAATTGATATTTGCATCAATGTTGCATACCAGTTCAAAGATTTCATTGATGCATACCAGGGCTCGAGAAACTGAAGAATCCAAATCGGTCCAGCCAGATTTATGCCAAAAATTACGGAAATTGTCGATCGGTTTCGGTAATTTCCGTAAATGTGCTTGGCGATTTGCAATTTCAAAATGTGTTATCAGCATAACGAATGACAAACCAATGTTGCTCTTACACTTGTCAACGGATATGAGCACCAGTATCTCGATTATAAACAGCAATTATTGCTCACATCGTTCAGATTTCATCTACTTTCATTTTCTACGCCAGATTTCATCTTCTTGCATTTTCCCAATATCCGGATCACTCAGAACCTGAAGACCGCTAAAGGGAAACAACCAACATGGGGCAGTCAAAGACCAGTTCGATGGTCACTATATAAACCTTTAAAATATTTCTCTTATTTCACGCATTTTATTTTGCCCAAATTGCTTTGTTTACAAATGGCGACCGATTTTGCAGCCATGTGGTCAGAAAATGACATCATACGGTTTCCGCTTACATATTAATGCAGTCAAGGACGTAACACACACACCTTTTTTATGTCATTGATTTTAATAGAGCATATTTCTAAACAAAATCGCTTTGAACGGGTTAAAAAAATCGAAATACATTTCTTTAATCTCGAACCAAAACATGGCCGAACGAGAGTCATTGAAAATCTTACATGGCCGAACGGAGTTTTAAAGAATTTAAACACATATTTCACGATTACACAAGCCTGAAATAAATCTCTTTGTCTACAAACGGCGAGCGATATTGAAGCCACGTGATCGGAAAATCACGTCATGCAGTTTCATTTTAATTCATTCAAGGGCGTAATACACACGTGGTTTACGTTATTGGTTTCAATGGAGGGTATTTCTTAAATAAAAATATCGTTTAGAATGGGTGAAATAAGGCATTTACCCTCGAAGGCATAACACGCAATGTTCAGACATGACAGGTGTGTATTGAAAATTGCGCCCTGTGAAAAAAAAAAAATTATATTCAAATACCAGATGTATAGTAAGCCATAAATTAATGACTTGTGTAAACAAACTAGCGTATGTCCTGCACTGATTGACCTTATTTTCTCACCTTGCCAGCTTGCCGATAACGCCTGAGGCCAGTGTTCACGGTTTAATAATTTTGACACACGGGTCAAATTTTGCTGTGATAAGATCAAAGAACCCGACGTGGACTTGTCCGATTTTCACCTAGTTAGATAATGAACCGGTCTAACACCATCTGCTGTAGGCGTTTATTGTATACATGCTTGGATTATCAGTGGCAAACGGTCAGCTTGTTATTACAACATAATGATTTAGCGAAAATTTTCGAACCGCTTTTTAGCTCACCAGAGCCGAAGGCTCCGGGGGAGCTTATAGGATAGGCAGTTGTCCGGCGTCGTCGTCGTTGTCGTCGTCGTCGTCTGACGTCAACACTTTCAAACATCTTCTTCTCTGAAGCCACTGGACCGATTCAGCCCAAATTTTATCTGTAGCATCCTTGGGCTGGGGGATTGAAAGTTTGTGTTTTTTATGAAAATTGGCCCATTAGTTTGGTTGCTATAGCAACTTAGAGCTCCCATAGACTTATAATGGGGAAAATTGAAAAATGGCATTTACTGCCAAGCCACTGCAGATATTTTGACAAAACTTTCATAGAAATATTCCTTAGGCAATCTACTATCTGCCATATGATTTTAGGCTTACTGCTCATTTGTATTGGTTGCCATGGAAACCAAAATGAAAAAATAGAAAAAAAAAATACTTAAAAAATCATCTCCTCAGAAACCGTATGCTCTATGAGGCTGAAAGTTTATGGAAATATTCACCATATTTGCCTTTACAGGTTTTGTGTTTTTTATGAAATTCGGCTCTTTAGTTTGGTTGCTATGGCAACTTAGATTTTCCATAGACTTATAATGGGGAAAATTGAAAAATGGCATTAACTACAAAGCCTTTGCAGATATTTTGACAAAACTTTCATAGAAATGTTCCTTTAGTAAACTTCTCTCAGCCATATGCTGTTATGTCAACCTGGGGGTCCAGTAGGTTGTGCCGGGGCCATGCCCCGCCCCCAGTACTTCATAAAATGACTTATATCTCAGAAACCTTACAGATCCCCACCCCTAAACCATATATATTCTTGTTCCTATTGATAAGACGGATTCAGTGACACCAACCTGGAGGTCCTCCGGGATGTGCCGAGGCCATGCCCCACCCCCTCCACTTCATAAAAGGCCCAATATCTCGGAAGCCATTCAGATCCCCACCCCTAAACCCTATATACTCTTGTTCCTTATGATAAGACGCATTCAGTGACATCAAACTGGGGGTCCCCCGGGATGCGCCGGGGCCATGTCCCACCCCTCCATTTCATAAAAGGCCCAATATCTCGGAAACCTTACAGATCCCCACCCCTAAACCATATATATTCTTGCTCCTTATGATAAGACGCATTCATTGACCCCAAATTGGGGGTCTTCCGGGGTGCGCCGGAGCCATGCCCCACCCCTTCACTTCACAAAAGGCCATATATCTCAGAAACTGTTCAGATCCCCACCCCTAAACCATATATGTTCTTGTATATTATGATGAGACACATTCAGTGACACCAACCTGGGAGTCCCCAGGGATGTGCTCGGGCCATGCCCCACCCCCTCCATTTCATAATATCACAATATCTCGGAAACCTTACAGATCCCCACCCCTAAACCATATATATTCTTGTACCTTATGATAAGACACTTTCATTGACACCAACCTGGGGGTCTCCCTGGGCCTTGCCCCACCCCTGCACTTCACAAAAGGCCTTATATCTCAGAAACTGTTCAGAGCCCCACCCCTAAACCATATATATTCATCTTCCTTATGATAAGGCACATTCATTGACACCAGCTTGTGAGTCCCCGGGGCATGCCCGGGCCTTGCTCCACCGCTTGACTTCATTAAAAGCCACATATCTCAGAAATAGTTCAGATCCCCACCCCTAAACCATATATATTCTTGTTCCTTATGATAAGACTCATTCAGTCACACCAACTTGGGGGTCTCTTTGTGCTGAGGCAATGTGCCCCGCCCTTCCACTTCATAAAAGGCCATATATTTCAGAAACCATTAAATCCCCACCCCATATTCATATATGTTCTTGTTCCTTATTATTAGCACACCTACTGTAGGTGTGTCCGCAGGGGCCAGTCCTCTCCTTTCCACTTCATGAAAGGATATCTTGGAAACGGTTCAGATTCCCACCCCTAAACCATATATATACTTGGTCCTTATGATGAGACACATTTAGGGATAACAATCTTGGGCTTTCCTGGGAACGACAGGGCATGCTCCAACCCCTCCACTTATATCTCCAGCCATGCAGATCCCCACTGCTAAACCATATATATTCTTGTTCTTTGTGATAAGACACATTTAGTGATACCAACCAGGGCTCCATTGGGTCCATGCCCCACCCCCTCTACTTCATAAAAGGCCTAATGTTTCATATACTGAGTCCACATGGATGCTCATTTGGATATGGGGGTTCATTTGGCAGATTAAAATGATATCATGTTAAAATACATGGCTGCAATTTGTCAGTGCCCACCTGAGCTCTGGTGAGCATAGTGGCCCATGGGCCTCTTGTTTTAAAATGTTATAGAATTATGTACCGATTTTTTCATCATCTTCTGAAGTCAAAATCGGTTTGTGGAAGCCAAATTCGGTTCAGAACAGGAAAACCGATATTTTCTCGAGCCCTGATGCATACCCCACCCTGCTGCTTCAGTAACATTGATGCTCACACTCCCTTGGTCCATTTAGAAAGATTATGTTTGGTTTAGATTTTATAAGCATATTTATAGATTCTTATAGCTTCTTGACTTCTTCATTCATGCTACATATAAGCTCGAAAGAAATATCAGAGGGTGGCACTGGCCGGGGTATACGTGACCCACTGGTCGCTTTCTCTAGTGTTCCTTGAGTGACCCTCTTTCAAAATTGCCTAAATCGTTTTGCTCCGTTAAACAAAATGGCCACCAGAGCTAGAAATAGAAAAACCTTTCAATGACATCATTCTCCTCCTAGGCAAATGGTCCGATTTGAAAATAATTTCACAGGAATGTTCCTTGAGTGACCTCTTTCAAAATTGCCTAAATCGTTCCACTCTGTTAAACAAAATGGCCACCAGAGCAAAAAATAGAAAAACCTTTAAATGACATCTCCTCCTAGGCAAATTGCCGTATTTGAAAATAATTTCACAGCAGGCTTGGGGTAATCATAATCTGTAATCTTAATCAGCTGTAATCGATTACATATTTTCAAGTAATCTGATGTAATCAGTAATCAGACATTTTTCTGATTACAAGTAATTTACCGGTAATTTAATCAATTACTTCCATATTTTGGCCTGTAATCATGATTATTTTCTGATTTGATTACATTTTTGTTCATATAGATGTATAAATTGTGAATTGGTGCAAAAATATCAGGTTTCTGGAGATCAGACCAATTCTTTTATATACTTTTGCTAGTGTGTATACTCATCATATCAGTAATTCCTAATAAACTGCAATTAAATATTTCAAACTGTTACCTTTCATAAAAGTTAATTGATGTGCTGAATGTTTTTCAAATCAGTTTATAAAGACTGCACAAGTGCAAATAAAGTTGATCATAAAGTTGGCTCCCTTTAAAGTGTGTAAGGTATGGACAGAACAGAGAATGGGGTAAAGCTGTGCAGTCATAGTATTTTGATCAACTACCATAATGATCCTAAGGTATTGGTCAGACAGGCCTGGTCAAACAGTGCATACTCAGATAAGACTGTCTAGAACAGAAAATGGGGTAAAGCTGTGCAGTCATAGTATTTTTATCAACTACCATAATGATCCTAAGGTATTGGTCAGACAGGCCTGGTCAAACAGTGCATACTCAGATAAGACTGTCTAGAACAGAAAATGGGGTAAAGCTGTGCAGTCATAGTATTTTTATCAACTACCATAATGATCCTAAGGTATTGGTCAGACAGGCCTAGTCAAACAGTGCATACTCAGATAAGACTGTCTAGAACAGAGAATGGGGTAAAGATGTGCAGTCATAGTATTTTTATCAACTACCATAATGATCCTAAGGTATTGGACAGACAGGCCTGGTCAAACAGTGCGTACTCAAATAAGACTGTCTAGATGAGCACTCTGATCTGGGTACACACTGTTTGCCTTTTAATTTATTTTTTTATGCATTTCTCCTTAGAAAAGATATCTTTTTGTAAATTTCTAGGGGATTATAACAAACTTTTCAGATGTCTATTTTTTATATATAATTTACAGGTTTTTTTTTTCCACAGGTAAATTGTACAATGTATGAGTATCTATAATTTATCTATTGTTCTGTTGAGTAACCATCTACATTCAGGTGTGAAAAAATACATAACTATTGCCAGTCACTCTTTGTTTGTCATGTAACTGTGAAAAACAATATCAACTCAAATTTTGTCTATAGGTTCATTTTGATAAATTTAGTTTTAATCACATATTGACCATTGAGACTGATTTACAAACTGAAATCCTAACACTTCACACAGATCATCTGAAAATATTAATTGCATTTTATTAATTGTGCCCAAATTATGTAGACAGGTTGGGCAAAAAGTCTAGGCACTGATCAAACTGCTCCTACAATGAAGACTGCTCCTCCACGAGCAGCCTAATCTGGGTCTACACTTTTTGTCCAGCCTGTCTGGCTGTGTAGACTGAAAGATGCAATTTTTGAAAAGCTGATGATGATAAAGGGTAATTTAGATAGTTAATTGAGAACTAGAGCATTGTTCACAATGGATGCATTTACTATATCAACTCAAAAGTACTGGTAGAACTTGACAGAAGCTAAAAGAGAGCTTACAGAAATTTAGTTTTGAATTAAGTTTGTTTGAGATTGTGCTTCATTTTAAACATGTAGTTTCAATGAACATCTATCAATTATTATTAGTAGTATTTGTTTAACGTGAGTTATAGTGTCATACCTGTAGTACTTCTAGATAATACATTGCAAAAGTAATTGTAATTTAATCAATTACATTGCAAAAGTAATTGTAATTTAATCAATTACTTTCATATGATGTTGTAATTGTAATTTAATCAATTACATTTTTAGGGCAAAGTAATTGTAATTTAATCAGTTACTTTCAGATGTAATTGGCCCCAAGCCTGTTTCACAGGAATGTTCCTTGAGTGACCCTCTTTCAAAATTGTTTAAATTGTTCCGCTCTGTTAAATAAAATGGCCGCCAGAGCTAAAAATAGAAAAACCTTTAAATGACATCTCCTCCTAGGCAAATGGCCCGATTTGAAAATAATATCACAGGAATGTTCATTGAGTGACCTTCTTTCAAAATTTCCTAAATCATTCCGCTCCATTAAACAAAATGGCCACCAGAGCTAAAAATAGAAAAAAAACCTTTAAATGACATCTCCTCCTAGGCAAATGGCCCTATTTGAAAAGAATTTCACAGGAATGTTCCTAGAGTGACCCTCTTTCAAAATTGCCTAAATCGTTCTGCTCTGTTAAACAAAATGGCCACCAGAGCTATAAATAGAAAAACCTTTCATTGACATAAATGGCCCAATTTGAAAATAATTTCACAGGAATGTTCCTTGAGTGACCCTCTTTCAAAAGTGCCTAAATGGTTCCGCTTAGTTAAGCAAACTGGTCGCCAGAGCTAAAAATAGAAAAACCTTTAAATGACATCTCCTCCTAGGCAAATTGCCCTATTTGAAAATAATTTCACAGGAATGTTTCTTGAGCGACCCCTCTTTCAAAATTGCCTAAATCGTTCCACTCTGTTAAACAAAATGGCCACCAGAGCTAAAAATAGAAAAAAACCTTTAAATGACATTTCCTCCTAGGCAAATGGCCCGATTTGAAAATAATTTCCCAGGAATGTTCCTTGAGTGACCCTCTTTCATAATTGCCTAAACTGTTCCGCTCTGTTAAACAAAATGGACACCAGAGCTAAAAATAGAAAAGCCTTCACATCTCCTTAAAGCAGTGAATCCTTTATTTCAATAAGCTTTGCAACATCTTGGATTCAGGTGAGCGATTCAGGGCCATCATGGCCCTCCTATACTGTACAATCTTTGCACTTGCGAAGGAGTGTTCCATTCTCATGCACTGAAAGGGTGTTCTATGTTTGTTTGGAATTTAATGTTCCAATCCCACTGATACTTGATGGGTCCGATCACTGGGCAAATGACATTTTATTAAGCAATGCCGTATTATCGCCAACGGAACGTTCTGACGTTTCATCGACATTGCAAAGTCAAATTCAATGCAACGCTTTGATGTTGGTTTGATGTAGACACGACGTTGTTGACACGTTACATGTCTATTTAACAACAAACTGTAATTTACATTTACCTATGCTCGCTAATTGCTGGTACGCTAAGAGAGAGAGGGAAGGAGGGGACCCTGTTAGGTCGTACGTACAATATATCTTTTAGAGCAGTTAACTAAAAAGTAACACTTGGGATTTGCCATCATGAAAACATGCCTATACGAATTTGACCCTCTAAAACCCCACTTTCATATAGTAAAACAGGGGTAAACATTATTTATTTTATTTCTGCTCAAAAAGGTAGATTGTGGGTATTCGATAGAACCACCTCGTCGAGGTGGTTTTATCGTGTCCCCGCAATCTATGTTTTGAGCAAAAATAAGAAAATTATCACAATTTTTCATCTTAAAATTTCCATTTTTTTGACTGAAAAATTGATAATGCATTTGTATAGGCATGTTTTAATAATGCGAAATTTCACACCTAGAAGCATATCAGTGTTTCTCTCATTATCTTACATTAGAATTTGTCAAAAGTTTAAAAGAATTCCACTGTTTTACGCTGTAATTAACATTTTATCTGTCCCACTGCCTTGAAGCAGTACGACAGAATGAGTGGCCGTTGACGGCCAGGGCTTTCCCCGTTCTATTTTTAGAACCGGAAGTACGTCATGAAAAAAGCTCCTAAAGCACACCAACTGCTTTGTGGTACAAGCAGGCTTTTATAGTGACGTGGTAGAGTGTTTGCCTATCGATCTGGCGGACCAGGTTTGATGCCCGGCCGGGTAAAGGTGATAGGATTTTTTTCATCTGTTACATGTGTTTACTATATATAAATCAATTATCCCAGAATATATTGATAAAATATTTTGTTTGCTTTCTCAGTTTCTGTCTCGTTGTCGGTCTTGGTTGACTGAATGCTTGGGACACACTTAGAGGTGACAGTTCACGGGCCTCATTTTGAAAATCAAAGTTTACTTTGCAGGCAATTTTAATATATTTACCCCAAGCAAAGTTAAGTTTAATTGGTATGAAAATGAAGAACTTTCTAAGAATGTCAAGTAATGATGTCCTTTTCTGTTGAAAACTAATCTGAAATCATTGAAGCCTCATTAATTCCATAAATCTATCATTTACGTTCTCAGGTTTCCTTAGTTCTGTTCTAAAACATAGATTTTGGGTACTCATTAGAACCGACTTGTCAAGCCGGTCAGGACAGTTATAATAAGTACCCAGCGTTTTTATACCCCCGGCATACGCAGTATGCCATGGGGGTATTTAGTTTTCGTATTTTCTGTGTGTGTGTGTGTGTGTGTGTGTGTTAACATTTTCGTGTCCGCTCCATAACTTTTGAACCGCTAGACATATTTTCATGTAACTTCACATAAATGTTAAACACCATGAGACGACGTGCAGAACACATGAACCGTAACTCTTGCTTTTCTACTTTCAGAGTTATTGCCCTTTGTATGTTTTAACTTGCATTTTCGTGTCCGCTCCATAACTTTTCAACCGCTTGATATATTTTCATGAAACTTCACATAAATGTTAAACACCATGAGACGACGTATGTTTTAACTTGCATTTTTGTGTCCGCTCCATAACTTTTCAACCGCTTGATATATTTTCATGAAACTTCACAAGTTCACATAAATGTTAAACACCATGAGACGATGTGCAGAACACATGAACCGTAACTCTTGCTTTTCTACTTTCAGAGTTATTGCCCTTTGTGTGTTTTAACTTGCATTTTCGTGTCCGCTCCATAACTTTTCAACCCCTTAATATATTTTCATGAAACTTCACATAAATGTTAAACACCATGAGACGATGTGCAGAACACATGAACCGTAACTCTTGCTTTTCTACTTTCAGAGTTATTATGTCTCCCCTGAAAATTTTTTTTTCGGAGAGACATATTGTTTTTCCCCCGGGCGTCTGTCTGTCCGTCTGTCCGTCTGTCACACTTTCGTGTCCGCTCTATAACTTGAAAACCGTTCGAGCTATCGTCACGAAACTTAGTATAAATATAAATCAGCATTAGACGACGTGCAGTGCGCAAGAACTATAACTCTCGCATTTATACTTTTTGAATTATCTCCCTTGGAAGTTTGTTGGTATGTATATATGTATGGGAAAATTGTGTCCGGTCAATAACTTTCTTATTTTCAGATGGATTTTAAAATTACTTGGCAGAAATATTAACAACCATAAGACGATGTGTGGTGCGCATAAATCAGGTTGGTACCTCAAAGGTCAAGGTCATACTTATAGGTCAAAGGTCAAAAAAGGGGCCTTTTTTTCGTATTTGGTCAATAACTTTCTTATTTTCAGATGGATTTTAAAATTACTTGGCAGAAATATTAACAACCATGAGACAATGTGTGGTGTGCATCAGGCAGGTCAGTACCTCGAAGGTCAAGGTCATACTTAGAGGTCAAAGGTCAAAAAAGGGGCCTTTTTTCGTGTTTTGTCAATAGCTTTCTTATTTTGAGATGGATATTAAAATTACTTGGCAGAAATATTAACAGCCATGAGACGATGTGTGGTGTGCATCAGGCAGGTCAGTACCTCGAAGGTCAAGGTCATACTTAGAGGTCAAAGGTCAAAAAAGGGGCCTTTTTTCGTGTTTTGTCAATAACTTCCTTATTTTGAGATGGATTTTAAAATTACTTGGCAGAAATATTAACAACCATGAGACGATGTGTGGTGTGCATCAGGCAGGTCAGTACCTTGAAGGTCAAGGTCATACTTAGAGGTCAAAGGTCAAAAAAGGGGCCTTTTTTTCGTGTTTTGTCAATAACTTTCTTATTTTGAGATGGATTTTGAAATCACTTGGCAGAAATGTTAACTATCATGAGACGATGTGTTGCATGCATGATTCAGTTTGATACCTCAAGTGTCAAGGTCATACATAGAGGTCAAAGGTAAAAAAGGGGCCTTTTTTCGTGTTTGGTCAATAACTTCCTTATTTCTAGATGGATTTTGAAATTGCTTGGCAGAAATGTTAACCACCATGAGATGATGTGTTGCACGCATGACCCAGTTTGGTACCTGAAAGGTCAAGGTCATACATAGAGGTTAAAGGTAAAAAAAATGGGCCTTTTTTGTGTTCTGTCAATAACTTTCTTATTTTTAGATGGATTTTGAAATTACTTGGCAGAAATGTTAACCACCATTAGACGATGTGTTGTGTGCATTACCCAAGTTGGTACCTCAAATGTCTAGGTCGTACTAACAGGTCAAAGGACAAAAAGGGGCCTTTTTATGCCTCGAACTTTGAAAAAGTTGGAGGGGCATATTGGTTCTGGTTCGTTCGTCCGTTCGTCAGTCCGTTACGCTTTTGATGCATAGCATAACTAAAGAACCGTGTAAGCTAGGGTTTTGAAATTTCATATATGGATTCCTCATGGAAAATTAGCTGACACGTATTTTTTTTTCTCGTCCGGATTATGCCCCTTTCAAGAGTTATTGCCCTTTGAAATTTTTTTAATAAAATCTTGTCAGCAAGATATCTCAAAAACTATTGGAGCTAGAGCCTTGAAAGTTGGTGAATAGATTGGTGGTGATTAGTAGATGAACTGATTAACTTATGACAAAATTCCGAAAAATACTTTGTGAGTTATGCCCCTATGTCATTTTGGTAATTTGTGCCCATTGTAATGTATGCTAAAAGTGATGCATAGCATAACTTTAGAACCGTGTATGCTAGGGTTTTGAAATTTCATATATGCATTCCTAATGGAAAATTAGCTGACGCGTATTTTTTTTCTCGTCCGGATTATACCCCTTTCAAGAGTTATTGCCCTTTGAAATTTTTTTAATAAAATCTTGTCAGCAAAATTTCTCAAACACTATTGGAGCTAGAGCCTTGAAAGTTGTTGAGTATATTGGTGGTGATGAGTATATAAACTGATTAACTTTTGACAAAATTCCGAAAAATACTTTGTGAGTTATGGCCCTTTGTCATTTTGGTAATTTGTGCCCATTGTAATGATTGCTAAAAGTGATGCATAGCATAACTTTGGAACTGTGTATGCTATGGTTTTGAAATTTCATATATGCATTCCTAATGGAAAATAAGCTGACGCGTATTTTTTTTTCTCAACTGGATTATGCCCCTTTCAAAAGTTATTGCCCTTTGAAATTTTTTTAATAAAATCTTGTCAGCAAGATACATGTGTATCTCAAAAACTATTGGAGCTAGAGCCTTGAAAGTTGGTGAACATATTGGTGGTGATGAGTTGATGGACTGATTAACTTTTGACAAAATTCCGAAAAACACTTTGTGAGTTATGGCCCTTTGTCATTTTGGTAATTTGTGCCCATTGTAATATATGCTAAAAGTGATGCATAGCATAACTTTAGAACCGTGTATGCTATGGTTTTGAAATTTCATATATGCATTCCTAATGGAAAATTAGCTGACACACATTTTTTTCTCATCCGGATTATGCCCATTTCAAGAGTTATTGCCCTTTGAAGTTTTTTGAATAAAATCTTGTCAGCAAAATATCTCAAAAACTATTATAGCTAGAGCCTTGAATGTTGGCGAATACACGTAGATTGGTGTTGATGAGTAGATGACCTGCTTAACTTTTGACAAAATTCCGAAAAATACTTTGTGAGTTTTGGCCCTTTGTCATTTTGGTAATTTGTGCCCATTATAATGTATGCTAAAAGTGATGCATAGCATAACTTTAGAACTGTATATGCTATTGTTTTGAAATTTCATATATGCATTCCTGATGGAAAATAAGCTGACGCGTATTTTTTTTCTCATCCGGATTTTGCCCCCTTCAAGAGTTATTGCCCTTTGAAGTTTTTTTAATAAAATCTTGTCAGCAAGATATCTCAAAAACTATTATAGCTAGAGTCTTGAAAGTTGATGAAAAGATTGGTGGTGATAAGTAGATGACCTGATTAACTTTCGACAAAATTTGAGTTATGGCCCTTTGTAATTTTGGTAATTTGTGTCTATTGTAATGTATGCTAAAAGTGATGCATTCCATAACTTTAGAACCCTGTATGCTATGGTTTTGAAATTTCATATATGTGTTCCTGATGGAAAATAAGCCGACACGTATTTTTTTTTCATCCGGATTAACTAAAGAACCGTGTAAGCTAGGGTTTTGAAATTTTATATATGGTTTGCTATGGAAAATTAGCTGACACAAATTTTTTCCTCATCCGCATTATGCCCCTTTCAAAAGTTATTGTCCTTTGATTTATTTGTTAGCATAACCTTGGGGCCAAGGCCACACACTTTGAATTATTATTGTAATCATGGTGATTTTCGGTTTTATTGGATGGGTTTTTCAAAAATTCCGTCCTTTAAAATAGCGAATTCCGGGTGGGTGGTTGGGCGGGTGGATGGGCCCCACAGGTGCGACATAGCCTTCGGCGGAATTCTTGTTGTATGTTTTTGAGTCTTTAACAATATTTGTTGAATATTTTGCCATCTAGGGACAAGCAAAGGTTGGGGGCATTGTGTTTTACAAACACCATTCCTAGTTTAGTGTTCAGTCAAGAACTTTCTTTTTCCTGGATAGATTGTGAAATTACTTGGCAGAAATGTTAACCATCATGAGACGATGTGGTGCAAGCTAGACCTAGGTCGGTATCTCCAAGATCAAGGTCATACTAAGAGGTCAGAGGTAAAAAAAGTTTTTTTTTTTTTTTTTTGTGTCCAGTCAATAACTTTTTTATTTCTGGATGGACTTTATAAAGTAACCATGCAGAAATGTTCACCGTCATTAGACCATGAGTCATGTACAAGACCAAGGTCCATATACCTCCAATGTCAAGGTCATACCTAGAGGTCAAAGGTAAAAAAAGGGACAGTCAATAACTTCTTTATTCTTTGATGGATTTTGAAATTACTTGACAGAAATGTAAACCATCATGAGACAATGTGTTGTACCTCAAAGGTCAAGGCCATACTTAGAGGTCAAAGGTAAAAAAGGGCTTTTTTGTGTATGGCCAATAACTTTTTATTTTTCTATGAACATTTTTAAAGCTACTTTGCAGAAATGCTTATCTTCATTAGATGATGTGTTGCACACAAGACCCGGCTCAATACCTCCAATGTCAAGGTTATATTTAGAGGTCAAAAACGGGGGAGACATCTGTGTTTTTGTAGAAAAACAAATTCTAGTTGCCCTTTGTATGTTTTAACTTGCATTTTCGTGTCCGCTCCATAACTTTTCAACCGCTTGATATATTTTCATGAAACTTCACATAAATGTTAAACACCATGAGACGACGTGCAGAACACATGAACCGTAACTCTTGCTTTTCTACTTTCAGAGTTATTGCTCTTTGTATGTTTTAACTTGCATTTTCATGTCCGCTCCATAACTTTTCAACCGCTTGATATATTTTCATGAAACTTCACATAAATGTTAAACACCATGAGACGACGTGCAGAACACATGAACCCTAACTCTTACTTTCCTACTTTCAGAGTTATTGCCCTTTGAATGGTATAACTTGCATTTTCCTGTCCGCTCCATAACTTTTAAACTGCTTGACATATTTTCATGAAACTTCACATAAATGTTGAACACCATGAGACGACGTGCAGAACACATGAACCGTAACTCTTGCTTTCCTACTTTCAGAGTTATTGCCCTTTGAATGTTACGAGTTTTACCATACACTTGTGTCCGCTCTGTATCTTTAAAACGGTTTGAGATAATTTCATGAAACTTCAAACAAATGTAAAGCAAGATAATAGGATGGGCAGAACACAAGAACCATAACTCTTGTTTGCATACATTACAAATTATTTCCCTTTGAAGATTGTAAATTATGTGTATGCTAACATCTTCGTGTCTTCTCCATTACTTTTAAATGGCATGACATATTTTCATGAAACTCCACACTAATGTTGAACACCATGAGACGAAGTGCAGAACACATGAACCATACATGTAACTCTTGCTTTCCTACTTTCAGAGTTATTGCCCTTTGAATCTTGAAAATGGCCATTCTATGGAATATGGCCTGTATATGCAAAGAAGCTTTTGACATTGCTATTTTCAGCTGAGGTGATGGCACTGGCCGGGGGTATACGTGCCCCACTGGGCACTTTTGTCTAGTTTTAGCAGAAATAAGAAAAATGTCATACTTTTTCACTTCTACCATCATAGCATTTACAATTTATTTGCATACCCTAGGCATGTAAACATATATAGTGTGTTTGCCTAGAATATAGTGTATTCTAGTCATTGTTTAACTTTGATGTAATATAACTTCAACTGAGCTTATGGAATGTTTATGTTGGATTTAACATGGCATGATACGCCCATCACAGCCCAGGGTGGGTTCACATCCCAGCCCTCGTAACTCCTCCACTTTCATAAGACATGATTTCCAATATACCACATAGAACATGTACCACACTATAATATAATCATATAAATATACTAAGGCACAACTTGTTCCCAAATAGGTAAAGGTACCTATTGAATGAAGCTAAATGGGTTTTGTTTGTTTGATTTGAGCTTTAAAGTCCCCGTCAACACTGTAAAGGTCATTTTGGAGACGTTGCTTCCAATTTTGTGGGACTTTTACCCGAGATTGAGATGAAATGACATCTCAAGCCCTGTCGCCCAATGAAACCAATATGGTTTATAAGCATAGACGGTCCGACTCCTACCGCTTGCCTGGGCAGGTTTAGATCCTCTAAGCAGTTTACCAGTACTTGTGTGCAGGTAGGTTTCAGCTCTTCGTGGAAGCATCATGCAGCCCATAAATTTCTTCAAGCCCCGATGGGCGGAGACCTAGCTAAATGAGTATCAAAGGACAGTGACAAGGTCACTCCTTGACATTGAGCTAAGTTTACTGAGATATCGAAATTAAAACGTAGCCCATTTGGTACCGGAAACCCCAAAAAGAGTAAGTGGCAAACAGCGCAGGCCCAGATCAGACGCTTTAGAAAGCAGCGTCTGATCAGGCCTACACTGTTTGCAAAATGTTCAGCCAATTTCCAAACAAATTTTGAAGAAAACACAACCTGGCACCCCTAAATTTTGAAATGTACATGTTCTATATATAAGAAGGAAGTTTCCATTGGTACAAAAAGGGTTCATATTCATGAAAAAGTGTTGGGCAAATTGAAATCAAATTTCATATAAAGCTAAAAGAAACAGATTCTGTTCAACTGCCTCGATAGAGCAGTGGTTAACACGTTCGACTTATGACTAGAGGTTGTGCGTTTGAATCTGGCCACCGGTATCAAGGTGTGTCCTTGGACAAAACACGTAATAACACTGCCCACTCCACCCAGGTGTAAATGGGTAGCAGTGGTGTGAAAGCCACTGCTTCTCTCTTGCGCTCGCATGAAAACACTCAGAATGAGGGTTCGAGAGCGATTCAATAAGCTTGAAGCTTTCATCGCAATCGAACTAAAATAAATTAGTATAAACTATTTTGTTCAACTGGTCCAGGTCAAATTGAATGCTAAAAAAATCTTCAAAAATCTTTTTCTCTGGAACAAGTTGGCAAATTGCCTAAAAACTATAAAAGTAGCTTTTGGGACTCTGGCCCATTGCAGTTTATCCAATTCAAATTATGAGCCCGGGTTGACCTTGACTTATTTTACATTGGTCTCTTTTGCGTTTGTATGAGAAAAAAAAATGGAAATTAATATTTTTTGAAGACAGCCATTGCCTATGATCTTAGATGTTATTTGGAGTGTAACAATGCATCAGACGTAACAATGCATCAGATTATCAATGTATTGACATACGCACTGGGCCAATTGTACTACATGTACATCTATATTAAAGTCAAACATTGATGACTGTCGCCAATAGTTATTTAAACTTTAGATAGTTTAACCGATTTTGTACCAGAAACCCCAAAACGGGTACCCTGGCCAGCAGTGCAGGCCCAGATCAAATGTCGCAGAACGCGACGTCTGATCAGGGCCTCCACTGTTTGCTATAACTTAAGTCATTTTCAAAATATATTTTAAAGAAAACACAACCTGACACCCCTAACTATTGAAATGGACTCCTGCTATATATAAGGAGGAAGATTCCATTTGGTACTAAAAGGGTTAAATAGTTTCCTATGATCTAGTCTTAAAAAAAAAAAGACATTAGTTACCTTCTGTCTGGTGACTTTATCATGTCTGGAATGTTTTTGGTGACAGGCAATGACTCTATTGCCTTAATGTAAAAACCCTTCAGAAATCTTCTCAGGATCGAAATGGCTCCATAAACACACAGCGCTCAGAACAACAACAACAACAACAAAAAAAAAAAACAATAACATAAAATTGGACTCTACATGTACTTCAGGGCCAGTCATGGACTCATCACTGACAGGCAACCAGATTCGACAGTATTTCATCGACTTCTTCAAAGAGAAAGAACATCTGTATGTCCACTCCTCATCCACAATACCTCTAGATGATCCAACACTTCTGTTTGCCAATGCTGGTATGAACCAGGTAATTATACATTGTATATATAACACACATACCCTCAAGAGAAAACCTTTTTTGGAGTTGGCGACCAGGGTCTGGTTGTTCAAAGCTTAAACATTGTCGTTAGCTGACATATCGTTATATCATTAATCATTTAATATGGCGAATATAGTAATATTTTTTCAGAAAAAAAGTGAACCGCTTTTGCATTTGCAAAAGCTGCTCAAATTTTTTTTAGAAAAAATACCACCATATTTGATATTATACTTGCTAGAACAGTTAACAATTTGACCACTAACAAGCCCATTAAGGACACTGGGAACACCTGGCAGATTGTTCTGCCATTTTCTTTTGGGACTTCCTGTTCGCTATTCCCCTGTCCCACTAAAAAAGGTGTCTACTCTTAAAGGAAAGAATTTGATCCTCAGGAGCAAATACTTTACTTAAGAGTTTAACCCCTATTGACATGGGAGACAAAAATACTTTTGCAGAAGTTGCCTCCCCTGAAGGTGTATCCATTCCCCTTAAGATAACGATCATTTGAACAGCTGTGTCAAGGTTTGACCTAGACCAGCTTGCTCAGCTTCACGGTCTAGATAGAACCTTGCATTGTTAGAGATATACAGTCGAACTTCAATGGCTCAAACACCTTTGGGACCTCGAAAATCTGTTCGAGACAGGGGTAGTTCGAGCAACTGAGGTTACTACCAGGAGACATAACGAGATACTTTTAGACATCTTTTTGGTGTTCTATAATGAAAATGTATGCTGTGTGTACTCATTAGAATCGCCTCATTGAGGCGATTCTAATGAGTACACACAGCATACATTTGCAAGATAAAAGACTAAAATATCCTTAATTATCCCCTACTATTTCTTATGTAGAGGATTTCGCTAGGGGCTCAAGAATGGGTTCGACACATCCATGGTAAACGAGCCATCGTTGTTCGAGCCATCGAAGTTCTACTTTACAGCAAAATATCAATGGCTCAGACACTTATGGGACCTTGAAAATTTGTTTGAGTCAGCCTCAGACAGGTGCTCATGGTGAGGTATTGTGATCAGTGAATGTCTGTCGTGCGTCATCAACAATTTGATTTAAATGCAAACTCCTCCTGAACCCTTGGGCCAATTTGATTCAAACTTCACAGGATTGTTGTCTGGGTGGCCCCCTACCTAAATAGCTAAAATTGTTCTGCTCTGATGAACAAGATGGTCGCCAGAGCTAAAAATAGAAAAATCTTTAAATGCAAACTCCTGTACACCTGAGCCAATTTCATTCAAACTTCATAGGAATGTTGCTTAGGTGACTCAAAACCAAAATAGCTAAAACAGTTCCGCTCCGTTCTGCAGAATGGCTGTTGGAGCTAAAAACAGAAAAACATCATAAATTTGCTTTAAACGCCAACTCCTCCTTAAAGTGAATGACCACCATTTTTTTTTCTCAGATCCATTTTATAGTAACACCATTGAGGAATGATAAAATCGCATTCTTCATCTAAACTGTTTCTCTAATTAACTGTAATGGCTCATTAAAGTTGCTGATAGGGTGTCAGACATGTTTACAGATGATATCTCCTGGGGTGACCTCACGGCAACTGAAGGTACCAAATCTTGGTATTTTAGCAGCTGAGGATTTTAGAGAAGAAAGTGAACATTAAAATAAAAATGCCTTCTTGTAAGGTCAAATACTGCACAGTGAAAAGAGGACAAGGAATTAGCTGTTCTGCTATCCCTGACCCTAAGAAACATAGAGAGTTATGTGAAAAATGGATTCGTAATCTTGGAACAGAGAATCTCAACATCAAGACATTTGTTTATGCAAAGCATAACATTGTTTGTGCTAAACATTTTGAAGATAGCTGTTTTCAAGTGGACTTGAAGGTTTCTTGATTACTTATTCATTTTCTTTTCTTCAATAAACCATTTAGTACCAGAAACCCCAAAACGGGTACCCTGGCAAACATTGCATGCCCAGATCAGATGCCGCAGAATGCAGCGTATGATCAGAGCCTCCACTGTTTGCAAAACATCCAGTCATTTTCCAAATAAATTTTGATGAAAACACAATTTGACACCCCTAAATTTTGAAATGAACTCCTGCTATATATAAAGAGGAAGATTCCATTTGGTACAAAAAGGGTTAATTAATGCATATCATTATCATTTAACCAATCATTACATTAACACACCTTGACAAGTTTAGGTAATATTTAATTGCATTTCACATGGTATTTTAAAGCATAGATTGTGGGTACTCGTTAGAAATGTCTCAATGAGGCGATTCCTTTGAGCACCCATAATTTATGTTTTGGAGAAATTATCAGAGTATATACATATGTCCTTTTAAATCCCCATTTTACCTACAAAAACTCCTCTTCTGTGAACTCGGGCTCATACTGAAAGCCCTGACTACCAAACTCAGGAAAACTGTCTTCAAAGTCTTTATTTTCGTCCAAAGACACAATGAAGCCTTATGTAAGATGCTGAACTGACAGCCTATTCAAAGGATTTTTGAGAATTCAACCTGATTAGAGAGCCTAATCACTTCTCCTTTAGTAGCTGCATAGAGAGACATAGAGCTTCTACAGTCTCCATGAGATCAGGATTTTAGCAAACATGTTGAACCCTGGGAAAGATTTGGATTACCTTGGGGGAAATATGGCCGCTGCCAGAAGCCTTCACTGAAACCATTAAATGTTGATTTAATTACCTTAGCAGGTTTCAATTGGTAATAAAAGTCAGAGATTAATCATTACAGTAACTTTTTCTTGCAAATGAAGTAATTATGTCATAAAGGTGGTCATTCACTTTAACCCTTGGGCCAATTGGATTCAAACTTCACAGGAATGTTTCCTAGTTGACTCCCTACCAAAATATTTAAAATCGTTCCACTGTGACAAACCAGATGGCCACCAGAGCTAAAAATAGAAAAAATCTTCAAACGGCAACTCCTCCTGTTCCCTTTGGCCAATTTCATTCAAACTTCATAGGAATGTTGCTATTAAAGAAGACCCTCTACCAAAAAAGCTAAAACGATCCCAGTCCAATTAACAACCTGGCCGCATGAGCTAAAAATAGAACAACATCGTAAATTTGCTTGAAACGCAAACTCCTCCTAAACCCTTGGGCCAATTTGATTCAAACTTCACAGGAATGTTGCCTAGTTGACTCCCTCCCAAAATAGCTAAAATCGTTTTGCTCTGACAAACAAGATGGCCACCAGAGCTAAAAATAGAAAAGATCTTTAAACGACAACTCCTCCTGTACCCTTGGGTCAATTTCATTCAAACTTCATAGGATTGTTGCTCAGGTGCTCTCTACCAAAATATCTAAAACATTTCTGCTTTTAAATTTTCTTCAAATGCAAACTCCTCTTTTTAACCCTTTGGTCAATTTGATTCAGACTTATGAACGTTACGTACATGTACACAGTGTTCAATCTAGGCTGCGCCATTGCGCCCTGGGCCCGCTTTTTACATGAGGGGCGCACTAGAGATCATTCAATGGGCCCGTTGGGCGCAACTGAAGAATTTAGTGACTGTTTCTTCTAGTCCATTTTTGCGATTTTCTCGCGATTTTTCGGCTGCCTGTTGCATATTTTTGAGTTGATCTAAAACCGCATGTTGTCCGATCAAAATAACTTAGAAAAACATTTTCTTTTGTCTGTTTAACTAGTTACAATTCTTATTTTTATAAACCCAAATCGATGTTTTGTTTACCGGGGATGCGGCCATGTTCGGTATACTTGTGTGCGCCGGGCGGCTTACGCCAAATTCGTGTGCGCCATGCGGCTTACGCTAAATACCGGACCGAAATACCGCAATATACCGAGGCGGGTGCTATTTATTATGGAGTTCTTTTCTTCCAGAAATATTTTAATGGCATTCATTCTAGATAAAACATGCATTTAGCACTTGAGCAAGACACTTTATCCAATTTTTTTTGTACTGGTTAAATGAGGTAATGAGCAAATGTGACCAACTCAGTATTAGAAGATGGATAAATAAACTAACTAAACAGATTTTGTCTGTACTGTTAAACTTGTTTTGTGTCCATTTTTATCATGCAGCTAAAACCTTAAGATAAATCTGGCAACTTTATGCAGTATAATTTAAGGGCCCCCTAAATTTCCAAATGGCCCCCTTTTCCAAGGCCTCTGGGCCCAGAGGGCCCCCAAACCCCAAATCCTGGATTGAACACTGCATGTACATGCAGGTGACTCTCTACCAAAATAGCTAAATTTGTTCCGCTCTGATGAACAACAAGATGCCCCCCCCCCCAGCCAAAAATATAAAAAAATCTTCAAAAGACAACTGTACCCTTGGACCAGTATCATTCAAACTTAGTAGGAATATTGCACAGATGACCCTCTACCAAAATAGCTAAAATGATCCCGCTCTGATGAACAGAATGGCCACCAAAGCTAAAATAGAAAAAGATGATAAATTTGCTTCAAACACCAACTTCTCCTAAACCCTTGGGCCAATTTGGTCATACTTCACAGGTATTTTGCCTTGGTGACTCCCTACAAGAAAAGCTAAGATGAACGAGATGGCCACCATAGCTAAAAATAGAAATAAATCTTCAGCTGACTACTCTTTCTGTACCCTTGGGCCAATTTCATTCAGACTTCGTAGGAATATAGATGACCCTCTACCAAAATAGCTAAAACGATCCCGCTCTGATGAACAATATAGCCACCAGAGCTAAAAGTAGAAAAACAATGTAAATTTGCTTCAGATGTGAACTCCTCCTAAACAGTCAGGTGCATAACCTATACAAGTTATTAGCTCACCTGTCACGTAGTGACAATGTGAGCTTTTGTGATCACATTTTGTCCGTGGTCAGTGCGTCCGTCCGTGCGTGTGTAAACAATTTCTTGTCCGCACGATAGCATCTTCATTTATGATTTGGTTTTAACCAGACTTGCACACAACTTGTACCACCATGAGATCTAGGTTCCTTTCTTGAACCAGCCATATCCCATCATGTGTTAAGGAGTTACGACCCCTGAAAGGGCAAAAATTGCCTATTTTGGTCTTGTCCGCACGATAGCATCTTCATTTATGATTTGATTTTAACCAGACTTGCACACAACTTGTACCACCATGAGATCTTGGTTCCTTTGTTGAACCAGCCATATCCCATCATTTGTTACGGAGTTACGGCCCCTGAAAGGGCAAAAATTGCCTATTTTGGTCTTGTCTGCATGATAGATGTTTCATTTATGATTTGATTTTAACTAAACTTGCACACAATTTGTACCACCACAAAATCTTGGTCAAGTTCGAATATGGGTCATGTCGGGTCAAAAAGTAGGTCAGTAGGTCAAATCAGAAAAAAAACCTTGTGAAGACACGGGAGGCCACAGTTTTGGTCCGATCATCATCAAACTTGCCCAGAATGATCAGCTTGACAATATCTCAGTCAAGTTCGAATATGGGCGTTGTCGTGTCAAAAAGTAGGTCAGTAGGTCAAATCATAGAAAAACCTTCTGAACACACTAGAGGCCACAATTTATGTTCAATCATCATCAATCTTGCCCAGAATGATCATCTTGATAATATCTTGGTCATATTGGAATATGAGTCATGCCGGGTCAAAAAGTAGGTCAGTAGGTCAAATCATAGAAAAACCTTGTGAATACACTAGAGGCCGCAGTTTTGGTCCAATCATTATCAAACCTGCCCAGAATGATCATCTTGACAGTATCTTGGTCAAGTTTGAATATACCGGCCCCGATAGCTCAGTTGGTAGAGTGTCCGCTCCGGGGAACGGGAGGTCACAGGTTCGATCCCGGGCCGCGACATACCAAAGTCGTTAAAAATGGTACTAGCTGCTCCTCGCTTGGCACTCAGATTTACGGGGTAGAGCTAGGACTGGTCGACCCAGTGTCAGGATAATGTGACTGGGTGTGGTATCATGTAATGTGTCTGGCACATGATACTTCATCGAGGCAGCACTATAAAAGTGAGCATTGAGCTCCCTGTCGCAACCAGACACCGTCATGATATGACTGAAAAATTGTTGAAAACGACGTTAAACCCGAATTCACACACACACACAAGTTTGAATACGGGTCATGTCGGGTCAAAAAGTAGGTCAGTAGGTCAAATCATAGAAAGACCTTGTGAACACACTAGAGGCCACAGTTTTGGTCCGATCATCATCAGACTTGCCCAGAATGATCATTTTGACAATATCTCGGTCAAGTTCGAATATGGGTTATGTCGGGTCACAAAGTAGGTCAGTAGGTCAAATCATAGAAAAACCTTGTGAATACACTAGAGGCCACAGTTTTTGTCTGATCATCATGAAACTTGCTCCAAATGATTATCTTGACAATTTCTCGGGCAAGTTGGAATATGGATCATGTAGGGTTAAAAAGTAGGCCAGTAGGTCAAATCAGAGAAAAACCTTGTGAACACACTAGAGGCCACAGTTTTGGTCCGGTCATCATCAAACTTGCTCAGAATGATAGTCTTGACAATATCCGGGTCAAGTTTGAATACTGGTCATGTCGGGTCAAAAAGTAGGTCAGTAAGTCAAATCATAGAAAAAGCTTGTGAACACACTAGAGGCCAGTTTTGGTCCTATCATCATCAAACTTGCCCAGAATGATCTTCTTGACACTATCTCAGTCAAGTTCAAATATGGGTCATGTTGGGTCAAAAGTACCGGTAGGTCAGTAGGTCAAATCATAGAAAAACCCTCTGAACACACTGGCGGCTACAGTTTTGGTCCGATCAAAATGACTTGCTCAAAATGATCATTTGACATTATCTAGGTTAATTTCGAATATGGGTCATGTCTG
Organism: Lucinisca nassula; assembly: GCA_963580285.1. Classification (NCBI taxonomy): domain Eukaryota; kingdom Metazoa; phylum Mollusca; class Bivalvia; order Lucinida; family Lucinidae; genus Lucinisca; species Lucinisca nassula. The sequence goes on along the minus strand of OY757017.1, from coordinate 107,538,797 downwards.
GTCAATATGTAGGTCAGATTGTTGAAAAACCTTGTGAACACACTAGAGGCCCAAGTTTTGGTCCGACCATCATCAAACTTGCTGAGAATGATCATCTTGACAATATCCGGGTCAAGTTTGAATATGGGTTATGTCGGGTCAAAAAGTAGGTCAGCAGGTCAAATCATAGAAAAACGTTTTGAACACTCTTAAGAGGCCACAGTTTCAGTCAAATCATCATAACACTTACTCAGAATGATCATCTGGACAATATCTCAGTTAAGTTCAAATATGGGTCATGTCAAATCAAAAAGTAGATCAGTAGATTATTTTGTCATAACTTTTGAACTGTTTGAGATAGAGCCTTCAAATTTCGCATGTAGGTGCCTTCTGACAAGGGCTTCCCACTCATAAAGATTTGACCTGTGACCTTGACCTGCAACCTACTTTATCATACCTTTTGAACCATATGAGATAGAGCCTTCATATTTGGCATGCATGTTCCTTGTGACAAGGTTGTTCTCAGCCATTCAAAACTTTTGACCCATGACCTTGACCTTTGACCTACTTTGTCATAACTTTTAAAGCATTTGAGATACAGCCTTCATATTTAGCATGTAGGTTCCTTGCGACAATGTAACTTAGATTATCCTCTACCAAAAAGGCTAAAACAATCCCACTCGTATGAACAAAATGGCCACCGGAGGTAAAAATAGAAAAATATTGTAAATTTGATTCAAACGGTAACTCCCCCTAAACCCAAAGGCCAATTTGATTCAAAGTTCCCAGGAATGTTGCCTAGGTTACTCCCTACCAAATAAGCTAAAATCACTCTGCTGATGAACAAGATGGCCACAAGAGCTAAAAATAGAATGCACTCGAGACAGTGACACACAGGTGAGCGAACCAGGGCCCTCTGGGCCCTCTTGTTTTTTAATAACCTGTTACAGTTATAAAGTCACATACCGCCATTGAATTTCAAAGTGAGGCTATAGAAAATAACTTGTTTAGGTTACCGTAAAAATTCGGCTATAAGGCGATTCGGCTATAAGACGGGACCCCTTTTTCAGTTCTTCTAATGTGGGATTTTGCTTATACTCTTTTATAAGACGGGTCAAATTTTTGCCATATCTGTCGGGGCCTATCTGCTACCGCTAGATGCCGTTTAGATGTGAGAATTAGGCCTTTTTTGTCAGAAAACCCCTCTACTTACCCCTCGCATGGCTTTGTTTATGTCTGTTGACATAATGTCTTCGTTTGTGAGAGTTACAAAGAGCGACAACTCTTACTGAATCTGAATCGGTAGGTCTATTAAGCATCTGGAAATGGGGGAAACGTCGGGCCGATAGGTCGTATCGCTGTCGGCCCGAAAGTTGGCCCGGTACATGCTTTGCTGGCTAAGACTTCTATTTAATAGACGACAGGGCTGCCAAATCCATTTTCCGGATGCCCGAGACAAGACCGAAATAGCGCCGGGCAAGTGCAAAAAAAAATCGTCTACTACTGTCAGTCTTTCCGAGCCCTTAAACCCGGTAAAACAAGACCAGTAAGTAAATCGCATTAATTAATGCAGACAAACCATCTGTGTATTTATTACGGTTCAAGTATGACACTATTGTTAATCCCTGTCATATAATTGCCACCCTGTGGTGCGTGTCGATAAGGTGTGAAAATATGGTCAAGTTATGTCTGGTATTTGCGTTTATCCTCCCATCATAAAATTTAATCCACAATCAATGTGAAAATGATTTAATCGCTCCTCAGACAATTAGCTACATCTAACGGTAGAAGTTTGCATTACAAAAAATGGACTATTCTACGATCTCATGAATGGTTATGTTTTGGCGCCAAATAGCAGACGCTGGGCGAAAAAAGTCGAACGCTGTTGTTGGTTATTGACACGGAGCTTCTGGGGATAATTCGGGAGCTGTGCAAAGCACTGGTTTTCTATCCACCTCTATTCACAACCGTTTAGCTATCGAGAAAATATTTTTTACCGGTTCCTAACGTTTTTTTTTTATGAACGAGATACACACAATGACATTAAACACGTGTTGGGGTGCTGGCGTCGGATGACATCATTTACCGATCGCGTGCAGAAAAATGGTAGCGTCGGTTTGTGGGCGGCGATTTATATCAATTCAAAAATAATCGATCGGCATTTTCCGTATGTCTGGTCTTCGCCGGACATTGCCGGAAAAAAGCATGCAGTCCATGACCTCGGCTATAAGACGGGGTCAATTTTTCGGGCTCATTTTGGAGGGAAAAATCCTCGTCTTATAGCCGAATTTTTATGGTATGTCACAATTTCTTTAGGATTATGTTAAATTGAAAAATACGAAAATATTAACGTGAATGCATTAATATTTTCGTCACCCCACTCTTGTTTGAAACACGTGCGTACAACTTTTTAGACGATGCGTACAAAGAATTTTGATTTCAATCATCAAATTAAAGTCTTCTTTCCATTTTAAAATTGTCCCCATATGCGGAATAATTGCGATAAGGTGGGAATTTAAGTTTTAAAAACATTTTACCGTTTTGGCGCTCAAAATCCACTCAAAAAAACGATCTTTTCTGAATGAAAACTTGATCGTGTTGACGAATCCACCATCTTGTTAGAAAGAGCGCTTCTCGTGGAATCTCTGGATAACCTTATAATGATGCAGAACGCCGTGAATTTCAAAAAAGAAAAGAAAAACTAGGCCGATTTTTACCAATTCTCGAAAAACCAAATATAAGGCAAATGAGTTATTTTTTTTTTAACTTGTTCAGGTTATGCACCTGACTGCTAAACCCAAAGGTCAATTTGATTCAAACTTCACTGGAATGTGGCCTAGTTGACACCCTACCAAAATGGCTAAGATTCGTCCGCTCTGACGAAGAGCTAAAAATAGAATGTACTAGAGACAGTGACATACAGGTGAGCGAATCAGGACCCAGAGGGCCCTCTTGTTTATAAATAACCATTTCTTCCTACAAATCAATGATACACATGGACATGAGCACTGAAGAGCTTCTTTGCTAAGTAACTTTAGGTCAATTCAGGGATAATTCTGGCTCAGAATATCATGGGAGAAAATATCTCATCCAACTGAAACTGGTGAGAAATTACGAAATTTCAGTGAAACAGTACAGTAATGTCCTTAGTCAAATAACGTTTTGCTATGAGATTTTACTCCTATTTAGTCAATTTCAATGTGATTTTTGGCAAAAAAGTGAGCAAATCTCTCCAAATCTCGCCCGAAAATGATCCCTGTCAATTGACAAGCAGTCAAGTTGTCAACTGAAAAACATCTTCCTTAATTATCCCATACTAATTATGATCAGAAACTATGTGAATAATACCCTGATTCAAGAATGAGTCCAAATCAGTCATGGTAGACAAGCCATATGTGTTTGAGCCAGCCATCTATGTTTGAGCTAATGAAGTTACCGTAAAAATCCTAAAAATTCTGACACCTTGAGGGTTACTGTAATTCTCCTAAAATTTTAACAAATTTGTTTCATGATTCAGCAAGGAGTCAAAAAGATGCAGACGGAATGGCAAACAGTGTAGACCCTGGAGGAGCAGTCTGATCTGGGTCTGCACTGTTTGCTTAGAACTATCAATCCCAGTACTTAGGATCATTAACATACACTGTAGAATCTGGAAGGATTGTTTGTTTGAATTGAGGTTTAACGTCCCCATCAACACTATTTAGGTCAATTTAGAGACATTGCTTTTAACTTTGTTGGACTCTTACCCGACATTGCGATGAAATGACATCTCAAACCCTGCTGCCCAATTAAACCTGTAGGATTTATATGCATCTGACTTGTACCACCCTGTCTGGGCAGGCTTAGACCCTGTATACTAATACTAGGGATGTAACGATAGTCAGAAAATGACTATTGCGATAGTATTGACATTGCAGGAAGAACCATTGCGATACTATTACTATTGCTGACTACTATTGCAATACTATTGTGATACTATTGTCTGAAACATATTTTGAGAAGGAAATAAAAACTGGTCAATCCTTCAAACTGTATTCTGTATGCTTTATCTGCATACAAGAAATAAACAAGATAATTTACACAAGCTGGACACCTGTTGTGAACTCCTATTTGCTTTTCTGTCTTCCCTACATGAAGAGGAAACAGCTCCCCAGGAACATCTTTTTATTTCTTTATAGAAATCCTTCTGGAAGAGCTGGGAGACTCATTTTAATAGAAGTAGCCAAGTAAAATGTATCAATTCACAGTGAGAATGTGAAATCAGTTTCTTAATTAAAATAAATGTAAGCTCTTCACGAAGGCAATGAAATCTTTGCTTGTCTTCAAAAACACTTCAGACATGAAAAGGAGACTAAATACACCTCAACCTCGTTATAACACTGAACTTTGGGTCCAACCAAACCGACCATGTTAGTTAACCGAATCGGGTAATAAACGGCGGATATGCAGTCTATTCTATAATTACACTGTAAACACAAGCCTCCGGCGCTACCGATAAGCCTATAATGTTCCGCGTGACAAGGTGTGAAAATAAGATCAATTTATGTCTCTAATCTGCATTTATCCCTCAATCATCAAATTTAATCCACAATCAAATCGCTCCTAAGACGATTAGCTTCATCTATCGGTAGATGTATGCATGATAATAAAAACAGACTATTCTGCTGCCTCGTGCATGGCTATATTTTGGCGCCAAAATAGCAGACGCTTGGCGAGAAAAGTCGAAGGCTTTAATTTGTGTAAACACATCTGTATGCCGTTGTTGATGACACGGATCGAGCTTCCGGGTATAAATCAGGAATTGTGCAGGGCGCTGTTTTCTATCCACCTCTATCCACAACAGTTTAGCTATTGAGAAAATATGTTTTACCGGTTACGAAAGAAATACGCTTCATTAAAATAAATAGTAGATAGCTGAAAAACTATGTCAGCAATGCATATGATTCATAATCAGAATTGTTACCGAAGACACGTCAAACGTATTTTCCTTTTGTTGTTTTGGTAAAATCTTTTAAAATATTTTAGCAGTACAAATAAACAGAAAATCGTACCACGTTTTTAGTTTCTTTAATTGTTTTCTAGTGCAGCATTTCCCTTACACGGTGTCCAAGATTCAAAATTAATTCCTCGGCTGTATAAACATGTCTGGATGCCCAAATAATAAACGTTCTTTGCAGGACGGCTTACAGACACCTTGCAGATTAGCGTAATCAAAATATGCGAGGTCGTCCATGTCAATTATTTCGAAATCAATTTACATCAAAGTGCTGTTGAAATATGTTTCAGAAAGTTGTAAATTTACCAGTTCAATGAAGGAATATTCAGCGTTCTGACCTTATACCGACATCGGGTGTTAAGTGGATAATGTGTAACAAAATAGGATGCATAAACACAGTGTACCTGCAGGATACCGCCAAATCACAACCGCCAAATAACGATTGGGCTGTAATTTTATTGCCTTTATCTGGCGACTTGCAGCCGTTGTCTCCCACTGACACAGGATAATTAGGAAAATGTACAGTTTGACGCTTGACCAGGTACACTACAAGACGTAGGTGGTAATAAAGAATATAAATTGTATTAGAATGAAAACAACTTCGGGAATTATCTGAAAAACTTGTGATATAGAAAACTATCGAAACTATCGATAGTTCAAAACACTATCGGCGATAGTCATCGATGTTTAACTTTACCATCCATGTAGTACTATCGGCCCAGGGCCTATCGCAATGCATCGATGGTCCGATGCATCGTTACACTCCTAACTAATACTCTTGTGGTAGGTTTCAGCTCTGCCTTGGAAGCACCATGCAATGCAGCCCAATCTATTTCTCCAAGCCCTGATGGGTGTGGGGCCCAGGAAATATTGTAGTGTTGAAGCAGAGAGTGCATATGTACTTATTAGACAGGCCAGATGAACACTTTATGTGCATCTTTGATTGTGGCAAATGGCAGGTTTGTTCATGATGTTATAATAATGCTCTTGCTATAAAAAGTTGACATGGTTATGCCCCGGTTACATGGGTAATAACATCTGTTCTTGCAAACCAGATATGGAAATCCATGATTTTAGCTTGGGATAGAAATTCTGTTCTTACCTTGGTGTTCTTAACCAAAATCGAATATTCTCGCATTTGATAAATCAACTGGTTGAATACGACCTCATGTGCGCTGTCGTTAAGTAGCATGGTACGTGATGTCACTAAACATCATTGTAGTGTGCAGGTCGGCAACCACAGTGACTGCAGTATTAAAAACCCACGCTCAGAAATGGAAGGTTTGCAAGAAAAAGAATCCTACATGGGTGTGAGGGCTGGATAGAAAAATCTGCATTCGGGATCACTGTCCTGCATCACTCGGAAAGCCTCGTGATGCTGAACAGTGACGCTTGGGACAGAATTTTTCCATCCACCCCTCACACCCATGTAAGATTCTTATATTCTGACCTTGCTTGTGTTTAGTTAGTGACTTGCTGATTATTTGATTACGGTACTTGATCATTATATACATGTACTCATGTAAAGCAAGTAAAGCTGACACGATTAATCGTATAATCGATTAATCGATCGATAAACTCCACAAAAATGATAATCATTTCTGATTTGCTTTTAATCGATTACTTGATAAGTACAGTTTACTACCCAAAGTTATGCCTAAAATAGCTAGATGAGTGGCAAACAGTGCAGACCCTGATGAGACGCCGCATTATGCAGCGTCTCATCTGGGTCTACACTGTTTGCTCAGGCCTGACAGTTCAAATAAACATATGGTAAAGTGAAACATATGGAAGGGTCATACTCAGACGGAAAGCCAGACAGGTAAAATAATGAAAAAAACCTTAGCGACTACTAATCGATTATCGATCGCAATGACATGACTGATAATCGATTATCTTTTCAGCTCCGATTAGCGAGCCCTAAAAGCAAGTGAGTACCTAATCAATCATGACTATTCCGCAATCCATCCAGTTGTCTCAGCATGTCAAATAATGTGCATTTGTAAGAAAAGTCTTAAAACTACACTATTTAACCCACTGCATGTGGCAAACCCCTAAAGGGGTACCTTGGCAAACAGTGCAGGCCCAGATCAGATGCCGCAGTATGCGGCATCTGATCAGGGCCTGCACTATTTGCCAAACAGAATTTTCCATCAAAAATAGAATAAAAATGAGAAAATAGGCCTGACACCTCTTATATGACAAATGAACTTGTCCAACATTTTGCAATGGAAGAGTCCAATAGTATACAATGGGTTAAGTGGTATACAAAAAGAAAGATTTTGTTTGGACATCTTTGTCATGTAAATTCAACAAGTTTGAGCATGGGCAATGTGTCTTCTTGTCATAAATGTATGAACAAATGTTCTATATTTTCAGTTCAAGCCCATTTTCTTGGGCACAGCTGACCCGAACAGTGATTTAGGGAAATATGTCAGAGTTGCAAACTCACAGAAATGTATACGAGCGGGTGGCAAACATAACGACTTAGACGATGTCGGGAAAGACACTTATCATCACACATTCTTCGAAATGTTGGGGAACTGGTCCTTTGGTGATTACTATAAGGTAATAGTGGATATTTTTTCTACATCTTGTAAGCAAATTCATGTAACAAACACCACAGTTAGCCCCATTTTAGTTTGAAAAAAGTTGTGTTTTTAAGGGTTTACATTATAAAACCTTTTTTCATACCACTAGATAAGGAGTAAAAATGAAGATAAGTTTGGGATAAAATTTCTTATTATTAAACCCTGTTTTGCGGCTCCCACCCATCGGGGCTTTAAGAAATATATGGGCTGCATGATGCTTCCATGCAGAGCTGAAGCCAACACGCACACGAGTACTGGTAAACCGCTTAGAGGATCTAAGCCTGCCCAGGCAAAGCGATGCGAGTTGGCCCCTCCATGCTTATTAACCCTATTGATTTCATTGGGCGGCAGGGCTTGAAATGTCATTTCATCTCAGTGTCGGGTGAAAGTCCCACAAGATTGGAAGCAACATCTCCAAAATGACCTTTACTGTGACCAAATGACCAAAATGACCTTTACTGTGTTGACGGGGATGTTAAACTTCAAATCAAACAAACAAACAAAGTGGGTACTTGTTAAAATTGCTTCCATGAGGCGATTATGTCAAGTATCCACAATACATTTCTGACAGAAAATAAAACTAGAGCGCGCAGTCGATGGCAAGCCATCGCAAATCCCCACGTTTTCTCCACAGTAGCCAAGTACCAGATAACATATTTCTCATGAATATATATTTCCTGCCATAAAACACAAACAAAAAATAAAAAAAATTTGACCTTTTGACCCCTCCCCAGGGCCCCTGGGGGCGGGGACAAAAAAAAATGTGCTCTTGCGCAAGCCATTCATGTAAGCAACTTGCATACCAAATTTGGTTGAATTCCGGCTAACGGTTTAGGAGGAGATAGCCGGACAGACAGACAGACAGACAGACAGATGGACAGGCGATAACAATATCCCCACTTTTCGTTGAAAAACGTGGGGATAATGATTACCCTTGTTACTCTTCCTTCTCTGGCTGATTGATTGTTTTGGGTTTAACAACACGTCAATCCTTGTGGGTCATTTTGTGTCATCTCCCAGAGAAAGGGAGAATAGAGATAGAAGAGATGGTAGAGGAGATTAAAGTGAGGGACAGAGGAGAAAGAGGAAAATGAATGGAAGTGCAGAAACCTGTAGAAGAAATAACAACAGTCCCCATCTACCCTAACCTGCTGCAAGGACAGCATGCCTTTTCCAACTGTTAGCCAATATCAGTTGGATGCCCCAGTGACACAAGGTACACGTCACCTTTGCCTCACCCAACCACCTCATTTCCTTCTGTGGAGCTATGTTTTTTGTTTTTTGTTTTTTTTTTTGCTTGAAAATATTTTGTTACTGGTATTCTCATTGACGTGGTACGGTATTTATGAATTTGGACAGACAGGCCTAAACAAGCTGTAGACCCAGATGAGCTGTGTGCAGGCTTTCATCCTGCAAATCTGTAGTGTATGTCATATACACCTGTGAGCAGGGCTCTAGAAAAACGATTTTTTGCCAATCCAGACCAATTTTTAAATTTGAAGATTGATTTATTTGCAAAATTTGCTGAAAAATTGGTCCAAGAAAATTTTCAGTGTGCCAAAATTTTCTGATCAATCGCTGCATGCATTTAGTGAAAACAGAGAAGTACCTGGTTAAGTGTCAAACTGTTTATTGTCCTAATTATATAATCCAATTATCTCTATTGTCGGGGCTGTAGTGAAGTTTGACAGAAAACATGTTTATAAGATTTTGCCAGGTTTCGTAGCCTCTCGTGAGATTAAGGCTAAAGAATTAGTCACAGTAGACAGAAAACATGTTTATAAGATTTTGCCAGGTTTCGTAGACTCTCGCGAGATTAAGCTAAAGAATTAGTCACAGTCAGTTGGCCAAACATGATTGGCCTGTGAGTAATGGTCAAATGTGACAAATCACAGTAACTAGAAAGAAAGAAAAACCAAGGTCCAGTTGTTCAAAGCATTGTTAGCTTAACGAGCTCATTACTGGTCAAATTGGTAACTGTTCTTGCAAGTACAATATCTAATATAGGGTTATTTTTGCTGAAAAATGGAGCTGCTCTCATTTTTTCAGCAAAAATATTAGCATATTTGCCATATTAAATGATCAAAGTTTCAACGATATGTTAACTAACGACATCATTAGTTTTGAACAACTGGCCCCAGGTTGTAAGATCAAATCATGTGTTTCAACTTTTAATCTGTTGCCGGCAATTAGTTTATTTCTGCTTTTTTGTGGTTTTCCGAGTCATCTGGTAGTGTATGTTTGACCCACTCATTAGCCACAATGTTTGTTTGTTTCAGAGTTTATTGGCCCAGTCAACACTATTTAGTTCATTTTTGAGCCAGTCAATTTACCTATACACACTTTTCCTGGACAGGCTTATACATAAGCAGTTAACCATTACAGTGCACATTCTTTCACCAGAAACTGACAACTGCCCTTCTTGAATCAGCAGAAGGGAGAGAATGACCGTAGAAAAGATTTCATGATCAATCTCCACGAAAGAATGTTGCCGACCCCAGCAGGTATCGAACCAACATCCTCCTGATCACCAGTCAGACCCGAATCTGACTATCTACCAAGGCTGGCTTAGCCACATTGTAATTGACATGAATACATAAAAGCCTAAGAATTTGGACACCTTGAAAGCCTACTGTAATTCTCCTAAAATTTTAACAAATTAGTTTCACATTCCAGCAAGTAGTCCAGAAAGGACAGACAGAATGGCAACTGCTCCTACAGTAGCAGTCTGATTTGGGTCTGCACTGTTTGCTTAGGCCTGTCTGTCCCAATACATTGGTCCATTACAGTAAGGCAGACAGAAAAATTGTTACAATGACTCCAGTGATTGTGCTTTTGACTGAGAAATATATTGTGTGTGTACATATATACCCTTTACCCCATAACGTGCCAATCATAACAATTGTTGTCTGCTTTGTCGTCTGCTGGTTACATTAAAAGTCATTTTTGCAAACAGTGTGGACCCAGATCAGACTGTTTCTCTAGGAGCAGTCTGATTTGGGACCACACTGTTTGCTCCAAATATATTTTTTAGAATGTTTGCAAAAAAATTCAGCAGACAATGTAAGCAGACAACATTTTCAGCTGTAGTTTTTCACGGCATCTTAAGGGTTAAATTGTTGATCTGCTTATCCTGCTCAACCAATGAAAATACAACACCCTGCAAGCAAAAGATCAAATGATCAAAAGATCACACACATAGGCAAGCTACCCTGTCAGGCACAAGATTATGTTGTTGTTCAAGGGAGACAACTTTTATGACTTCCTGTTTCCCTCCCTTTATACTGAACCCTCTGAAAAAGGGGTCAACTCTTATAGGAAAGAATTTGCTCCCAGGGAGCGAATTCTTTCCTCTAAGAGTAAAGCTGTATTGACAAGGGAGACAAAACTGTTTTTGAAACAGTTACCTCCCCTGAATTGGAACATTCCTGTTAAATAATCAAAGCATAATACAATCTTCCAGAAAGAGATTTGTAAATGGGCCTGGGAGTTGCTGACAGACCGTCTGAAGTTAGAAAAAGATCGTCTCTACGTGACTTACTTTGGTGGGAGTGAGAAAGCGGGTCTCCAACCAGACAATGAAGCCAGAGATATCTGGCTTAACCTTGGGTAACTATTATTCAGTGGATACAACTGACATATTTACCGTAAAAATCCTCACAATTCGGACGCCTTTAAGACTTGTTTGTTTGTTTTATTTGAGGTTTAACATCCCAGTCAACACCATATGGGTCATTTTGGAGAAATTGCTTCCAATTTTGTGGAACTTTGAGATGAAATGACATTTCAAGCCCTGTCACCCAATGAAACCAATAAGGTTTATACGTATGAACAGTCTGACTCGCACTGCTTTGCCTGGGCAGACTTAGATCCTCTAAGCGGCTTACCAGTACTCTTGTGCAGTCGGTTTCAGCTCTGCGTGGAAGCATCATGCAGACCATCTATTTCTTCAAGCCCTGATGGGCGGGGGCTGCCTTTAAGTCTTGCTGTTATTCTTCTAAAATTTTAACAATTTTTTTTTCACGATCCAGGAAGGAGTCTAAAAGGTGCAGTTAGACTGGCAAACAGTGTAGACCCTGATCAGACTGCTCCTTCAGGAGCAGTCTGATCAGGGTCTACACTGTTTGCTCAGGCCTATCTGTCCCAATACAAATGTCCCAATCATTATGGTATTGCAAGCATAGCACAGGTAAAAAACAATATTTTGGATAATTACAGGATAATTTTGCCTATACTTGTATCTTTTTAGAAATATGTTTTTTGTACCTATAAGAGTTTTTATTGAGAAATTATATCCTCATTACCGTAATGATCCTAAGTATTGGGACAGATAGGCCTGAGCAAACAGTACAGACCCAGATCAGACTGCTCCTGATCAGGATCTCCAGGTTTGGTCATTCCTTCTGCACTTCTTGGACTCCTAGCTGGGTTGCGAAACAAATTTGTTAAATTTTAGGAGAATTACAGCAAGTCCTCAAGGTGTCCCAATTTTTAATATTTTTACGGTACTCCTTATCTGGGGCTGTTGCTTATAAGTCACTTCCTGTTAGCTTTGGAGTAAATTTGTCACTGCACAAAAGGGGTATTCTCTTGGAGAAAGAATTAGCATTTGGGGAGCAAATTCTTTCTTCAAGAGTAGATCTTTTCTGATGAGGGAACAGGGCTGGAAAATTCTTTAAAATTTCACTTATCCTGCATGTTGATTTTGGAAAATTACACAGGGACAAGGTAAAATTTTTACTCATCATGGTGAGCGGACAAGTGGAATTGTCAAACCCTGAGAGAAAATGCTGTTGTTTATCAATCAACCAAAGTTAGTAACTACAGTATTTACCCTAAATATTCGGTCACCTCAACTCCTTACCGTACTTATTCTAAAATTTGAACGACTATAATTTACTGCCTGATTTTGTGACTAAGAACAGGGGGGACGAGTGGCAAACAGTGTAGGCCAAGATGATACGCCTCAGAATGCCCTGATGCATTCTGCGGCATCTCATCTGGGTCTACACTGTTTGCTCAGGCCTCCTACGGTAAATATGGTACATAAGCTTCCTGTCTGCTTTTGTCCCTGTTACTACCACTGACCATGCATAAAATCCAATAAGTGGTTAACCGTTATTTATAGCATTGCAATTCTTCTCCCTGTGACATTGAAGTGCTGTGTAAAAAGTGTTGGTTGTCTGTAAAAGCCTGTACTGGGTTGGTGTACCGGGTCATTGGCAAACAGTGTAGACCCAGACTGCAAAATGCAGTGTCTGGTCAGGGTCTACACTGTTGAAAGTACAGGAGTTTAAGTCAACCCTGCTTATCAGAGCTTGGAGAAATACATGTTGATTGGACTGCATGGTGCTTTCACGCTCAGCTGAAACCAACCAAACAAGAGTAAACCTGCCCAGGCAAAGTGGTGCATGCTGGACTGTCCCTGCATATAAACCCTAGTGCTTTGTTTGGGCTGTAGGGCTTGAGATGTCATTTCATCTCATTGTGCAGTAAAAGTCCCACAGCATTGGAAGCATCAAGTAATCTGATTGGTTGATAATCGGTAGTGGGTGTGGCATATATAAATATTCAGCAGGACAAGGGTTAAGTTCCCATTCAGGACCATTTTCCCAAACTTCACTCAGAGATGATTGACCAACCAGTGCTGTTAGTGTCAGTGGCTAGTTGGATGCGAATCTGGGGCCAGTTGTTCAATGATGTCTTTAATTAATGTATTGTTAAAACATTGATCATTTCGATTGGCAGATATGCTAATATTTTTGCTGTAAAAACATGTCCGAGCTGCTTTTGCAAATGCAAAATCTGCTCACATTTTTACAGCAAAAATTCCAAAATTTTAGATATTGTACTTGCTAGAACAATTAAGAATATGACCACTAACGAGCTCGTTAAGCTAATAAGGCTTTGAACAATGGGCTATTGATTGTTGTTCAGGATATCACAGGTTCAAACCTTGCTGCTCCAGGAAAGTTCTTTTACCTAGATTGATCATGATATATTTTGTACAGTCACTCTCTTTTTTGATGATTTGAGAAGGGCAGTTGTAAGTTTCTTTTGAAGGAATATGCACTGTCTGGTTAACCACTTAGGCATAACTACCTGTCCGAGAAAAAGTGTTGTTAGCTAAACTTACCAGCCCAACATCGCCTAAATAGTATTGAACTAGAACCAAATTACCAATGAGTGGAGTGTCATGATGTGTGGTGCTTCTGTTTGTTTGTTTGTATTGGAGTTTAACGGCCCAGTCAACACTATTTTAGGTAATTTTTGAGCCAGTCAGTTTACCTATCCACACTTTTCCTGGGCAAGCTTATACGTAATCGGTTAACCAGTACAGTGCACATTCTTTTGCGGGGACGCCACTGACAACTGCCCTTCTTGAATCAGGGGAAGGATGAGAATGACCGTAGAAAAGTTTTCATGATCAATCTCCACCCAGGCAGGTATCAAAACCGTGTCCTGATCACCAGTCAAACGCGCATCCAACTGAGCTACCGAGGCCGGCGCGTGGTGCTTCTGTAGAGCCTCCATAGTCTAGTAGGTAAGAGTGCTGACTCTTAATTATTAGGTCTTTCACCACTCTCACCTAGCTCGGATCACATGTGAAATGCCAAGTTCTGTAATGGAAGGTCAGGTTGTTTTTCTCCGGTTAGTCCGGTTTTCACCGACCTCTGATTAATGATTGGCTGGATATGGGTGAAATAATCTTGAAAGGGCCATAAAACCAAACCAAAAAAGCTACAGTCCTTTCAAAGCCCTTGGGTTATCCAAAAAGAGATAAGTCATACTCCAGTATACATGTAGGTGGATCTGAGTATTAGTTGGTTAGACATGTTGGCTGATATATTTTGGAGCAAATGATAAGTGTAAAATTTATCAATAAAACCCACTTTTTCCTGTACAAAGTGAGACTTACTAGGGCCTTGTTGTTCCAAGCCTCGTTAGCTTAACAAGCTTGTTAGTGGTAAAATTGTTAACTGTTCTAGGAAGTACAATATCTAATATAGACGCCTCTGTGATGTAGTGGTTATGCTACTCGCCTTGTAAACCAGGGGTCGCAGGATCGACCCCGGGCTTCTCCAGACTCTAGGATGAGTCTTTAAACCGAGGTCCTGTCTCTATATGACCTTAATTAGCTGTTGGTGAGGCATTAAATTCAAACACTCACTCGCTCACAATATCTATTATAGTGGTATTTGCTGTTAGGCTAAAAATGTTTGATATTTTTCTATATTGCAGACTCCCACCAGATAGGGTTCTTCCCTTTGACATGAAGGATAATTTTTGGGAGATGGGAGAAGTGGGTCCCTGTGGCCCCTGTTCAGAGATTCACTATGACAGAATAGGGGGCCGCAATGCCAAAGATCTTGTCAACATGGATGATCCTGAACTAATTGAAATATGGAATCTCGTGTTCATCCAATATAACAGGTATTTCTTGTGCCAACACATCTCCATGGCCAATTGGTTTAGATTAAGAGCAGTTTCTCAAACGAGGTCTCTCGCCATTGCTGGTTCAAGCCTCACAGGTGTGATGCCAAGTTCTGCAATTTAATGTAAGTTGTTTTTCTCAGGGTATGCTGGTTTTTGCCCACCTCTGCCTAATGTTTGGCTCCTTGGGCAAGACACGTATTGACACTGCCCCACTCCATCCAGGTGTAAATGGGTAGCAAAGGTGTAAAAGCCACTGCCTCTCTCGCGATCATGAAAACACCTGGAATGAGTGTTCGAGAGCGTTTCAATAAGCTTGAAGGTTTCATCACAATCGAACTAAAATAAATTACAGTAAAACTTCGATGGCTCGAACTCCGATGGCTCGTTTACAATGGATGAGCGGGGGGGGTTTTTTTTTTTTTTTTGGTTTGGGTTTTACGGCCCTTTCAAGATTATTTCACTCATATCGAGCCGATCGTTAATTAGAGGTGGGCGAAAACCGGAGTACCCGGAGAAAAACCACCTGACCTTCCGTTGCAGAACTTGGCGTCTCACACGTGGCCCGAGCGAGGCTCGAACCTACGGCGGTGAGAGACCTAATGACTAAGAGTCAGCGCTCTTATCCACTAGGCCACGGAGGCCCGTTCCAGAGCGGCGGGAGTTCCTCCAAATACGATATAGGGGTAATTTAGTAAGATTTTCTTCATTTATCTTGCAAATGTATGCTGTGTGTAGTCATTAGAATCGCCTCGATGAGGCGATTCTAATGAGTACACACAACATACATTTATGATATAGAACACTGAAAAGATATCCCACAATTATCTCCATTATGCCTCCTGGTATGGCACTAATAGTATCCCTCTGTGGCTCAAACTACCACTGTCTTGAACAAATTTCCATGGTCCCAAAGTGGTTCGAGCCATCGAAGTTTCACTGTAGTATAAAATAATGTTTGGCTCAATATAAGTGATAAAATCTTACAAGAGCTGTAAAACTCAAATCAAACAAAGAAGAATCATGTTTAACCATTAAGACACCGAGAAAACTACATAAGAAATGTCATCGGCTTATGTCATTTGCTGAATTTTTTGCAAACTTTTTAAAAATATTTTGTAAACAGTCCACACTGTTTGCAAAAAATTACTTTTGAGGTAACCAGCAGATGGCAAAGCAGACGACATTTGTTGTGATTTGGCATTTTATGGGTTAATATTCCACCCTGTGCTGATAGAGTCATATATTACTTGGGTTGTTTGATCTGCTTTATATTCTTGAGTATATATGTTAATCAGTATATCAGCTATTAGCTGTTAGA
Source organism: Lucinisca nassula (assembly GCA_963580285.1). NCBI lineage: Eukaryota > Metazoa > Mollusca > Bivalvia > Lucinida > Lucinidae > Lucinisca > Lucinisca nassula. The sequence goes on along the minus strand of OY757017.1, from coordinate 107,522,476 downwards.
TTTAGTTAAATGGATTGACAGGGTGATAAAACCCACAAAAAAGTTAATCAGATCCAGTGTGAGCTAGAAAGTGACTCACTTTTGTGTGTGTCCTTTGTTAACTCACCTGGTCGGCTTATGCCATGGTCTGTTCTCCGCCGTTATTGTTTATGTTTGGATTGAGCTGATAATTTGTGGGAGGCATTGGAGGGGCATGGAGATTCAGCTTTATGCCGATATCCAAGATGGCAGCCATCTTGAAGATCTTCTTCGTTAGATTGAGCCAAAACTTGATGGGAAACATCAGGGTGACATAGAGATTCAGAATTAGGAATTTCATGACAAAATTGTTATACAGTTGACTCTCGTTATCTCGACCTCGCCTATCTCGACCCTATCACTTTTATCAAACCGATTTCTAAGTCCCGTATATGTTCCCTATATATTTATTGTATTTCAACTTCGCATGTGTCGAACTACTTTTAAGTCACCACTTTGGCTATCTCGCCCATCATTTTCAGTCCCTGAATATATATTTTTCATTGACTTTACTACCGCGTTTCTCGAACCGAAATTCATGATGCAAAGAAGGAAAAAAGAAATGAAAAAACCGTGCCGCCGGTCTTTCAGTTAAAGAATTTAGAAAACAGTTCATTAATACTCACAATGGTTTTAATTTTCCAATGTCCAGCTGCTTTCATTATTAAAATTAACACAAATAATACCTTTACCGCTATTACGAAAATCACGTGCGTGTAATAACGACTGACACTCGGTGCACAACCTTTGATCTTAAAACCTTCTCGTTTCAATGGTTTCAAAGAGTTCCGTGATAAAAGGCAGCTCTGATTTGTATTAATGTATAATTAGGTATGACCAGGCTCTTTAATTGGTCGTTTCATGTAATCGTCATTAGTGTCAAAATTGAGTACTGTCCCTTGTCCCGATGCACATACAAACAGTGTAGATCCTAAAAAGATGTCTCTTGACCAGCTTTTCGGCAAGGGACTACCGTATGACGTATAGCATGTACTGCTCATCATTGCATTCACAAGCGGGTAACCAGTCCATTTAAGTACATGCCTATTTTTAGCTTATATGGATACCCGAATTTGCAGGAATTTAAAAGACAACAAAACACGAGAGAATGCTTTTATAATCGCTATACTTTGACAAGCTCCATTACTTTCATAAACAAATTATAAAAACTCAATAGGCTGTGCATGTAAGTGCTATTACTCTAGAATAACCAAGCATATCACGGCAAATAATGGGCTCTGACATACATGTGACGTCACACTTTGGTTATCTCGTACTATGGATAACTCGAACTTTTTTATCCGGTCCTGTGAGGTTCGAGATAACGAGCGTCGACTGTATTTAGATCAAATAATGTATCTGCTAAATGGACAAATGTCTACAAGCTATAGTTTTCTGTATGTTTTGCAGGGAGAGCAAGGATGTACTCAAGCCATTACCCAAGGGCCATATAGACTGTGGTATGGGTTTAGAACGATTAGTCTCAGTAATACAACAGAAACACTCCAACTATGACACAGATCTCTTTCTCCCTCTCTTTGATGTTATTGAAAAGGTATGTCCATTTATATATGTAATCTGTTAAATTTTCTGAACACTTTCAACCCTGTAGATTTACGATTACGTATGCAAACAGTGTAGATCCAGATGAGATCGCTCATAAGAAGTCATCTTATCAGGATCTATACTGTTCCTGTTAAAAGTTTTGACTTAACTCCCAAATCTACCAGAAGGGCTGTGTGGCAGTCTATTTCTGAAATTCTTAAAAATGCACTATTATAGAAAATTGAAGAAGAATACGAGACCCGCAGCCCCAAAACAGGACCAACATCTCAGACTCGTTGCATGACCGAGTTTTTGGAGTCAAAGAGGGTCGCTGTCCCACCACATCCTCCATTTTCGCCAGACCTGGCCCCCCTGCAACTAGTTTGTGTTTCCAAAGCGCAAATACCATCTATTTTGAAAGAGATGCAATTCGAGAAATGCACTCTGCAGTTTATTAGTATCTGATGGATGTCCCCACTTAAGAGTACGGAAACTACTCCAAACAGTGGATTAACCAGCTAAAAAGGTGTGTTCAGATAGATGGAGAGTTCAGTAAAATTCCTATATTAAGACCACATTTGGGACGGTTCAAAAGTGGTCTTTAAGACCACTTTTGAACAGTCCCAAAGGTGGTCCCTTAACAGAGGACACTATGGTCAGAAAACACAAAGAAAGATTAAGTGTAGCCTTCAAAATAAGCTTTTTAAAGCAGAATTAGTCTTAATTTTAGGCGGTCTTAATAGCGAAATTTCACTATATTTTGAAGGGCTGAGCAAGTCAAAAAGATTTTAACATTTGCAGTAAAGGAGAAATGATGGAAGTGACATTATTTTTGGAACAGCCCTTGTGTAAAAATGTTTATGTGTACGTCCGTTTATAGGGTCTGATATATACCATTTTTGTCTGCTTTAGGGCACAGGTTGTCCAAAGTACCAAGGTAGAGTGGGTAAAGATGATGCTGATGGAGTGGACATGGCCTACAGAGTTCTAGCTGACCATGCCCGAACACTGACTATAGCGTTGTCAGATGGTGGAAGACCTGATAACACAGGAAGAGGGTAGGTCATTCAAGAACCATAACTCAGATAATGAAGAGAAAGAAGGATAATTAAAGGAAAATTTACCTCTTTCCTTTATAGAAACATATGTTGTGGGTAGGGCTTGCTAATCACAACCGAAAAGATAGAGGATCTTACATGAGTGTTCATGTATTATTGAATTTATTAAACGAGTTGAGGAAAAGGGATAAAATACGAGGCTCAATGAGTTTAATAAATTCAATAATACATGAGCACAAATGCAAGATCCTGTTTACGAAGTGGCTATTGACAGTTAACTGGCAATAGCGGCTTTACGTTAAAATTGCTATTGACAGTTAACTGGTAATAGCAGTTTTACATTGCTCTTCAGACCCCCCCCCAAAAATGACTCCATTAACTGGCAATAGCCATTTTAACGTATAATCGCTTTTGCAGGTTAAATGGTTATAGCAAAAATATCTTACGACAATATCTCTTTGCTATTTAGCATGAAATTAAATGAAACGCCGAAAATGAAATAAATTAATGATCTGATTGATTATGCACATATGGTAAATTGGTAATATAATAATATATATGCTACATAAAATGCAGCTTGCCGAGATTAGTTGCCTGTTGTAATTCTACATGTATGTGAAAGGATTAAAAACTACATTTTCTATTATTTGCTACTCGCTGAGAACATAACATTATTAAAACACATCTATTCCATGCAATGGGATATTCATTACTAAAACACCCCTGTTCAAATATAGTGGAAAATTATACCACCAGAAAAATGAAAATTTTCAGACAAAAATTCCGATATATTTCATATTTCGACCCCAAACATTGACTCTAGGAACTAACAAATACCCACAATCTATGTTTTTGAGCAGAAATACGAAAAATACTATATATCCCTGTAGTTTTACTTTATAAAAGTTTGGTTTAATGTAGCTCTTCAGACCAGAAAAAATAAATGACTCATTAAATCTTATGTAACATTGAACTTTCTTTTTTTCTTTCTTTCTTTCACTTCCTTAAAATATACAAATGAAACATTGTGATATATTCATCTGTGCTGAAAAACTGTTGAGCATTCGCATAAGACTGCCTTATCGGTAAGATGATAACAAGAAGCAACAGTCTTTGTTAGCCCACCAGAGCTAAGGGAGCTTATAGTATAGGCATTGGTCCGTCGTCCTTCGTCGTCGTGTGCGTTGTCAACATTTTCAAACAACATCTCCTCTGAAACTACTTGGCCAATTGAAACCAAATTACACGTGGAGCCTCTATGGGAAGCGGGAACAAAAGTTTGTTAGGGAGGAATGGTTCACATGACCAATATGGCCGCCATGTCAATATATGGTAAAAACCTTTAAAAATCTTCTTCTCAAGAACCGAACAGCCGATGATCTTGAAACTTAGTAGGCAGCATTGGGGACTCGGGTCCTACCAAGTTTGTTCAAATGATGACCTTTGGTTGACCTTGACCTGTTTTACTTCAAGGTCAAATTTGGTCACTTAGACATTTGCATGGAAAAATGGCAAAACAGTGGATTTTTCTGATTGTATGTTAGCTAGTGGCATCAGAAATGGTATTCGCAATCAGCTGAATGGAAGTTTATCAGTTTCAGAGGTCAAGGTCATTTACCGACCTTTGTCCAGGACGGCTCAGATTTAGTATTTTTATCTTCTTCTTCACTTAAACTACTTGGCCAATTGAAACCAAATTACATGTGGAGCCTCTATGGAATGGGGGAATGAAAGTTTGTTCGTGAGGACTGGGTCACATGACCAGTATGGCCGCCATGCCCATATATGGTAAAAACCTTTAAAAATCTTCTTCTCAAGAACCGAATGGCAGATGATCTTGAAACTTTGTATGCAGCATCAGGGACTCTGGCCCTACCAAGTTTTTTCAAATGATGACCTTTGGTTGACCTTGACCTGTTTTACGTCAAGGTCAAATTTGGTCACTTAGATATTTGTATGGAAAAATGGCAAAACAGTATATTTTCCTGATTGTATATTAGCTAGTGGCATCAGAAATGGTATTTTCAATCAGCTGAATGGAAGTTTATCAGTTCCAAAGGTCAAGGTCATTTACCTACCTATGTCCAGGTCGGCTCAGATGTAGTATTTTTATCTTCTTCTTCACTTAAACTACTTGGCCAATTGAGACCACATTACATGTTGAGCCTGTATGGAATGAGGGAACAAGAGTTTGTTCGTGAGGACTGGGTCACATGACCAATATGGCCACCATGTCCATACATGGTAAAAACCTTTAAAAATCTTCTTCTCAAGAAGTGAATGGCCGATGATCTTGAACATTGGTATGCAGCATCAGGGACTCTGGCCCTACCAAGTTTATTCAAATGATGACCTTTGCTTGACCTTGACCTGTTTTACGTCATGGTCAAATTTGGTCACTTAGACATTTGTATGGAAAAATGGCAAAACATAGATTTTTCTGATTGTATATTAGCCAGAGGCATCAGAAATGGTATTTACAATCAGCTGAATGGAAGTTTATCAGTTCCAAAGGTCAAGGTCATTTACCGACCTTTGTCCAGGACGGCTCAGATGTAGTATTTTTATCTTCTTCTTCACTTAAACTACTCGGCCAATTGAAACCAAATTACATTTGGAGCCCGTATGGAATGAGGGAACGAAAGTTTGTTCGTGTGGACTGGGTCACATGACCAATATGGCTGCCATGCCCATATATGGTAAAAACCTTTAAAACTCTTCTTCTCAATAACGGAATGGCAGATGATCTTGTAACTTGGTATGCAGCATCAGGGACTCTGGCCCTACCAAGTTTGTTCAAATGATGACTTTTGGTTGACCTTGACCTGTTTTACATCAAGGTCAAATTTGGCCACTTAGACATTTGTATGGAAAAATGGCAAAACAGTGGATTTTTCTGATTGTATATTAGCTAGTGGCAACAGAAATGGTATTTACAATCAGCTGAATGGAAGTTTATCAGTTCCAAAGGTCAAGGTCATTTACCGACCTTTGTCCAGGTTGGCTCAGATTTAGTAGTTTTATCTTCTTCTTCACTTAAACTACTTGGCCAGTTGAAACCAAATTACATGTGGAGCCTCTATGGAATGAGGGAACGAAAGTTTGTTCGTGAGGACTGGGTCACATGACCAATATGGCCGCCATACCCATATATGGTAAAAACCTTTAAAAATCTTCTTCTCAAGAACCGAATGGCCGATGATCTTGAAACTTGGTATGCAGCATCAGGGACTTTGGCCCTTCCAAGTTTATTCAAATGATGACTTTCGGTTGACCTTGACCTGTTTTATGTCAAGGTAAAATTTGGTAGCTTAGACATTTGTATGAAAAAATGACAAAGTAGTGGATATTTCTGATTGCCTGTGACATCAAAAATGATATTTGCAGTTAGCTGAATGGAAGTTTATTAATTCCAAAGGTCAAGGTCATTACTGACCTTTGTCTTGGATGGCTCAGATTCAGTATTTTTATCTTCTTCTCCAGTAAAAGAGCTGTGCTGATTGAAACCAAATTACATGAAAAGCCTCTATGGCGGTGAGGCAATTAAACATTATTCGTGGTATTGTTGTCACATGACCAAGATGTGCACCTTGCCTGTATATGGTATAAACCACATGACCTCTAGTGAGCGTAGTGGCCCATGGGCCTCTTGTTTTAGAGAAGGAATAGCGCCCCTGCCCATCAGGGCTTGGAGAAATAGATTGGGCTGCATGTTGCTTCCAGGCAGAGCTTAAATTGACCACTCATGTGTTCTGGTAAACCGCTTAGAAGGGCTGAGCCTGCCCAAGCAAAGTGGTATGAGTAAAACCGTCCAGTACATATAAGCCTGGGCGGCATCGCTTGAGATGTCATTTCATCTCAGTGTCGGGCAAAAGTCCCAAAAATCTGGAAGCAATGTCTCCAAAATGACCTAAACAGTATTGACATTACACTCCTGCAATAAAGTTGATGGTTGGGGCCGTTAAATACCCTTTACTGATCCTGTCATATCCTTTTTCTACAGGTATGTTTTACGTAGAATTTTACGGCGTGCTGTAAGGTATGGCACAGAGAAACTGGGAGCCAAGCCAGGATTTTTTGCGTCTATGGTGGACAAGGTTGTTGAATTGCTAGGTGATGCTTTCCCTGAAGTTACAAAAGATCCAGAGTTGGTAAGATTGAGTTTTATTAGCATTTTATGTCTCCTGCTAAATTTTATTGTGTTGGGGTTTAAAGACACTTCAGTCCTTGTGGGTCATTTTGTGTCATCTCTCAGAGTAAGGGAGAAGAGAGATAGGAGACAGTAGAGGAGTTGAAAGTGAATGACACAGGAGAAAGAGGAAAATGAATGGAAGTTTGAAACTGAAGAAACAACAACATTCCCCGTATACCCTTGCCTGCTGGCTTTTCCTGACTGCAAGCCAATATCAGTTGGGCGCCCCATTGACACAAGGTACACTGCACCTTCAGCTCACCCAGCCAACCCAGTCTCCTGCGAAAGAGGAGAGAATATATATGAACCATAATGTAAAAAAAAAAAAATTTTTTTTTTAGCTCACCTGTCACGCAGTGACGAGGTGAGCTTTTGGGATCACTTTTTGTCCGTCGTGCGTCCGTGCGTAAACTTTTTCTTCAAACGACATCTCCTCCTAAACCACTGATTGGATTTTGACCAAACTTCACAGGAATGATCCTTAGGTGGTCCCCTTTTAAAATTGTTCAAATGGTTCCGGTCTGTTGCACATCTAGGTCACAGGAGCCAAAAATAGATTTTTTTTCATCGAAAACTTAAAAAATCTTCTCTGAAACCACAAGGCCCAGGTCTTTGCTATTTGGTATGAAACTTCATCTAGTGGACCTGACCAAGATTGTTCAAATTATAGTGCTGGGGCCAAAAATGCCCCCGCCCTGGGCCCTTTGGTTTTACATGGGCTTATATGGGGAAAATCTTTAAAAATCTTCTTCTCTGAAACCGCAAGGCCCAGGTCTTTGCTATTTGGTGTGAAGCTTCATCTAGTGGACCCCTACCAAGATCGTTCAAATTATAGTGCTGGGGCCAAAATGCCCCCGCCCCGGTGCCCTTTGGTTTTACATGGGCTTATATAGGGAAAATCTTCTTCTCTGAAACCGCAAGGCCCAGGTCTTTGCTATTTGGTATGAAGCTTCATCTAGTGCACCCTACCAAGATTGTTCAAATTATAGTGCTGGGGCCAAAAATGCCCCCGCCCTGGGCCCTTTGGTTTTACATGGGCTTATATAGGGAAAATTTTTAAAAATCTTCTTCTCTGAAACCGCAAGGCCTATATCTTTGATATTTGGTATGAAGCTTCATCTAGTCGACCCCTACCAAGATTGTTCAAAATATAGTGCTGGGGCTAAAAATTCCTCCGCTCCGTGGCCCTTTGGTTTTACATGGGCTTATATGGGGAAAATCTTTAAAAATCATATCTGAAACCGCAAGGCCCAGGTCTTTGCTATTTGGTATGAAGCTTATCCAATGGGCCCCTACCTAGATGGTTCAAATTATAGTGCTGGGGCCAAAAATGCCCCCGCCCTGGGATATAGGGAAAATCTTTAAAAACCTTCTTCTCAGAAACAGCAAGGCCCAGATCTTTTTTTTTTTTTTTTTTTTTTTTTTTTAAATTGTAGGGTTTACTGCAATTGACTAACAGGAGCCAAGTTTTGCCATAGATTTTACATTTTACTCCATGCATATGCATAATACTGTATTTGTTGGCACTACCTTGCATTGTATTGCATGTGTTGCCAGAGATATCCAAAAATAAGTTTTATAGAGAATGTATCCCAGACTTATCATCTACTGCCCTGATTGACTTCTAAACTACCTATCATTACGATAACAAATCCATGTGACATAGTCTGCAAATCTGTTATTTTTCTTCGTGAAAATTTACGATATTTTCCTTATTTATACTCCAAACAGAGGCTGAGGGTGCTCTTTAGAACTTCTACAAAGTACCCACAACCCTAATAAGAAAAATAATATATACCCCTGTTAACCCAAGTTTTCTCTATATAAAGTGGGGGTACAGGGGTGTTCATTACACAAACTGATTGGGCTGTATGATGCTTTCATGCAGAGCTGAAGCTGATCGCACATAATCACTGGTAAAGTGCTTAGAAGGCCTAAGCCTGCCCAGTCAAAGTGGTGTCAGTAGGACCGTCCCTGCTTATAAATGCTATTGGTTTGTTTGGACAGTAGGGCTTGAGATGTCATTTAATCTAAATGTCAGGTAAAAGTCCCACAAAATGGGAAGCAAAATGATCCAAATGACCTAAATAGTATTGACATGGATGTAAAACCCCGCTTCAAACAAAAATACATGAATCTGTTGACACAATATACCCACCGACAAGTTTTGCACAAAGCCCTTTTAAGGTGAATGATACACTTAACATATTTTCCACCATTTTTGCAAGGCAGACAACCCTTTTAACCCTTTTTGTACCAAACTGAATCTTCCACTTTATATATAGTTGGTGTCCATTTCAAACTATAGGGGTGTCAGGTTGTGTTTTCTTCATTTTTTTTAGGATTATGGCAGAACTTTTTGGGAACAGTGTAGGCCATGATCAGGCGGCGTCTGATTTGGGCCTGCACTGTTTTCCAACTACTCCTTTTGGGGTTTCCGGCACAAAATGGGGGAGGAGGGTTTTCCCAACACAAAGGCAAATTAGCAAGGCCCAGATCTTTGCTATTTGGTATGAAGCTTCATTTAGTGGACCCCTACCAAGATTTTTAGCTCACCTGAGCCGAAGGCTCATGTGAGGTATTAGTATACCACGAGCCGGCGTCCGTCGTCGTCCGTCGTCGTCGTCCGTCGTCGTCGTCCACACTTTCAAAGAAGTATATCTCCGGAACCAGTGGGCCAATCTTGATCAAATTTCATGTGAAGCATTATCAGGTAGGGGGAAAGGCTGCATACTGTTTTCGGGCAGATCGGATTGGAACTCTGGTTGCCATGGCAACAAATAGCTCCCATAGACTTAACATAGGAAAAAGTTTGTCATCACTCTAGCTCCGTCAATTTTTTTCTGATCGACTTCATTCTTGCAGATAACGAGGACAGGCATGAAATCTCGATCAAGTTCGATTTTGGGCTGAATCGGATTATTCACTCAGGAGTTACGTGCCCTTGAGCGTTAGGAAAAAGCTTGTCATCACTCTAGCTCCGTCAATTTTTTTCTGATCGACTTCATTCTTGCAGATAACGAGGACAGGCATGAAATCTCGATCAAGTTCGATTTTGGGCTGAATCGGATTATTCACTCAGGAGTTACGTGCCCTTGAGCGTTGAAAAAATTGCCTATTGACTTAACATGGGGAGAATGTTGTCATCACCGTAGCTGCTTCAATTATTTTCAGATTGGCTTTATTCTTGCAGATAACCAGCACAGCCATGAAATCTCGGTCAAGTTCGATAACTGGCAGAATCGGATCATTCACTTAGGAGTTACCTGCCCTTGTGTGTTTTTGCATTAGGGTTAATGGGAATTTCAAAAATGTATATCTTAAAGACTACTTGGCCAACTTTGATCAAATTTCATGTGTCGCATTATTGGGCAAGTGGAAAGGCTTCATTAGGTTTTCAGGCAGATCTGAGTGGAACTCCGGTTGCCATGGCAACATCTAGCTCCCATAGACTTCACATAGGAAAAAGCTTGTCATCACTCTAGCTCCGTCAATTTTTTACGGCGTAGCCGTTATGGTTTTGCTTTTGTCCTACATTTTTCGTTATTCCATTGGTCAATAAAACCACATGTCCAAGGAGATGACCATTTCATTGGTCAATGATTTGCATAAATAAATCTACTCAAAAATACGACAGTTTACTGAAGTTTTAACCAAGGAAATGTTTCGTTTTTTATGTGAGACATGAATGAAAAATATATACAGTTTCGGCTTGCTCACCGTCTTGTCCTTTGATGACCATACGTCATATGTATAATTGTGTTTCTAGTGAATTCTGTAACTGCTGCGGTGAATAGCTATTTTGACCTAATTTCACGTGGTTGGTCTATATAGCGAAAGGAACCATTTCGCGAAAGGAAGGTTCCTTTCGCGAAAGGAAGAATTTTCTGCGAAAGGAATTGTTTGTTTGATTTGAGGTTTAACGTCCCCATCAACACTGTGTAGGTCATTTTGGAGACGTTGCTTCCAAGTTTGTGGGACTTTTACCCGACATTGAGATGAAATGACACCTCAAGCCCTGTTGCCCAATGAAACCAATAAAGAGATATAGCATGACAAAAACATGTAATAATCGCATAACAAATTGACAGATGTTTAATTTACAATATATGCTAAATAAAAGTTGCAGTGTATCATTTGTCTTCAGCATACTTTATGTCCCCCATTTTAACACAAAATGGACATTTTCGAATATCATTAATGTTATATAAATTCTGAAAAGGAATAAGTGTAATTTGAGTTTTAATTAGGTGCACATAAGATCAAGTTTCCGTCCGTTTGCCTGCTCGTCCGTTTGTTTGTCCGCCTATGCGTTTACGTTCACCATAGCGACAACCCTAAATGTTAACCCTAGAATTTGTGTTTAAAAACAGTAAATAATAACGTTTTCTTATTTGTTGTGCATATACTTGAGATCATATGCTCTTGAAATGAGGTCATGTTTTTAACCTTGACCTTTTACATTGACCTTAGCTCAAACAGGCGGGACACCGCCCTCTGCAAAGCTATTTTTCCTCGCGTGATATCTGAATTGTTTGAATACAGTAAACCAGTTCATAGCTAGACAATTGTTGCTGTCACTATTGTAGCTCATATTGCACGACCCGCAGAAAAAGCGACCGACTGAAGTCGGTTGATTTTCTAAGAGTGCCCTAAAATCACCGTGTCATTCTGTCAGTCTGTCTGTCCGTCCGTAACCCGTTTGTGAAAATTGGTGATAGTGACTTAACCGCTTGGAATATTTAAACAATTTTTGGCATACTGATAGATATCAATGAGATCTAACCAATGAACTTACGAAATATTACATTCCATTTAATATAGCCTCGCCGAGGCGAAAAATGTGAAAATTTTCGAACTGCTTCTCCTCGGAAACCGTTAGGCCGATTGAAGTCAAATTTCATATGGAGCCTCTATGGGATGGGGGAAACCAAAATTTGCTCATGGGGTCCAGGTCACATGACCCAAATGGCCGCCAAGCCATATATGGTCTGTCTGTCCGTCCGTAACCCGTTTGTGAAAATTGGTGATAGTGACTTAACCGCTTGGAATATTTAAACAATTTTTGGTATAATGATAGTATCAATGAGGTCTAACCAATGAACTTGCAAAATATTACATTCCATTTCGTATAGCCTCGCCGAGGCGAAAAATGTGAAAATTTTCGAACTGCTTCTCCTCGGAAACCGTTGGGCCGATTAAGGTCAAATTTCATATGGCGCCTCTATGGGATGGAAGAAACCAAAATTTGCTCATGGGGTCCAGGTCACATGACCAAAATGGCCGCCAAGCCATATATGGTAAAAACCCTTCAAAATAGTCTTCTCCAGAACCACTTGGCAGATTTCCACGAAACTTGATAAATAACATCTGGGACGTAGGCCCATCATAAATTGCTAAAATGGTGACCCTGGGTTGACCTTGACCTTCTTTGTGCCTAGGTCAAACTTTGACACATATGCTTTTGTATTGGAAAAGTGAGAATTCATTTTATCCTGCAAATACAGAATACAGTACTAAAGTATTAGATATATTTTTGCTCCTTACGATAAGGCGCATTTGTTGGGGGAACCGTTTCAGGTCCAGGTCACATGACCAAAATGGCCGCCATACCCATATATGGTAACACTCATAAAGCTAAAAGCATCCGGCGGGTCGTGCACTTCAGCTGAAGCACTGGTTTCTAAACAACCTTCCAATTAAATCTACGCCGCATATCTTTTTTAAAGATATTTCTTGTTTCTGATCGACTTCATTCTTGCAGATAACCAGTGCAGGCATAAAATCTCGGTCAAGTTCGATTTTGGGCCGAATCAGATAATTCACTCAAGAGTTACGTCCCCTTGAGCGCCCGAAAAATTGCCTATCGACTTAACGTGGGGAAAATGTGGTCATTACTGTAGCTAGTAACGAGGACAGGCATAAAATCTCGGTTAAGTTCGATTTTGGGCAGAATCGGAATATTGACCTCGGAGTTACGTGACCTTGAGCGACAAAAAATTTGCCCATAGACTTAACATAGGGAAAATGTTGGTACTACGATAGCGACTTGAATTTTTTTCAGATCAGCTTCAAACTTGCAGGTAACGAGGACAGACATAAAATCACGGTTAAGTTCGATTTTGGGCCGAATCGGATTATTTGCCTTGGAGTTACCTGCCCATGAGCATGAAAAAATACGTTGTGACCACGATAGCAACTTTATTTTTATTCAGATCAGCTTCAAACTTGCAGGTAACGAGGACAGGCATAAAATCCCGGTAAAGTTTGATTTTGGGCCGAATCGGAATATTGACCTCGGAGTTACGTGACCTTGAGCGACAAAAAATTTGCCCATAGACTTAACATAGGGAAAATGTTGTGACTACGATAGCCACTTGAATTTTTTTCAGATCAGCTTCAAACTTGCAGGTAACGAGGACAGACATAAAATCTCGGTTAAGTTAAATTTTGGGCCGAATCGGATTATTTGCCTTGGAGTTACCTGCCCTTGAGCATAAAAAAATACGTTGTGACCACGATAGCAACTTTATTTTTATTCAGATCAGCTTCAAACTTGCAGGTAACGTGGACAGGCATAAAATCTCAGTTAAGTTCGAATCGGAATATTGACCTCGGAGTTACATGACCTTGAGCGACAAAAAATTTGCCCATAGACTTTACATAGGGAAAATGTTGTGACTACGATAGCGACTTGAATTTTTTTCAGATCAGCTTCAAACTTGCAGGTAACGAGGACAGACATAAAATCTCGGTTAAGTTAGATTTTGGGCCGAATCGGATTATTTGCCTTGGAGTTACCTGCCCTTGAGCATAAAAAAATACGTTGTGACCACGATAGCAACTTTATTTTTATTCATATCAGCTTCAAACTTGCAGGTAACGAGGACAGGCATAAAATCTCGGTTAAGTTCAATTTTGGGCCGAATCGGAATATTGACCTCGGAGTTACGTGACCTTGAGCGACAAAAAATTTGCCCATAGACTTAATTAGGGAAAATGTTGCGACTACGATAGCGACTTGAATTTTTTTCGGATCAGCTTCAAACTTGCAGGTAACGAGGACAGACATAAAATCTCGGTTAAGTTCGATTTTGGGCCGAATCGGAATATTTGCCTTGGAGTTACCTGCCCTTGAGCATAAAAAAATACGTTGTGACCACGATAGCAACTTTATTTTTATTCATATCAGCTTCAAACTTGCAGGTAACGAGGACAGGCATAAAATCTCGGTTAAGTTCGATTTTTGGCCGAATCGGAATATTGACCTCGGAGTTACGTGACCTTGAGAGACAAAAAAATTTGCCCATAGACTTAAAGTAGGGAAAATGTTGTGACAGAAATAGCGACTTGAATTTTTAGCTCACCTGAGCCAAAGACTCCAGTGAGCCGATAGTATACCAAGGCTCCGGAGTCCGTCGTCTGTCGTCCGTCCATCCGTCGTCCACACTTTCAATGAAGCATATCTCAGAAGGCAGTCGACCAATCTTGTTTAAATTTTATGTGTAGCACCATTGGGCAAGGGGAAAGGCTGCATTAGGTTTTGGAGCTAGTCTGGTTCATTTGTTCCTTCATTCTTCTTTCTCTCCATATAGAGATAATAGACCAATGTTAAATTTTTAATCAAAGATTTCTCAGGAACTATAAAAGCTAGAAGCATCAAATTTGGTATTCAATAGAATAATGATGACTTATTTTGTGTAAGAGACATTGGGCTTTCTCAGCTTATTTGTTCATCTGTTCTTTCATTCTTCTTTCTCTCCATTTTGACCAATGTTAAATTTTCGTCAAAGATTTCTCAGGAACTATAGAAGCTAGAAGTCTCAAACTTGAAATGCAATGCAATAATCATGACTTATATCCTGTAAGGGTCAATGGGCTGGATTCTATTAGCAGATTTAGTAGTCAAGTCTGTGAATTGTTAAAACTTAAGTTCCTCAGGTGAGCGGTTTAGGCTCATTGAGCCTCTTGTTCAAATTATGGTGCTGGGTCCAAAAATGCCCCCACTCCGAGACCCTTTGGTTTTACATAGACTTATTCTTGTAGAATCTTTAAAAATCTTCTTCTGTGAAACCACTAGGCCTAGGTCTTTTATATTTGGTGTTAAATTTCATCTAGTGGCCCTGGGGACCTTTGGTTTTACATAGGCTTATATAAGGAAAATCTTTAAAAATTCTTCTTCTCTGAAACCGCAAGGCCCAGGTCTTTGATATTTGGTGTGAAGCTTCATCTTGCGGACCTCTACCAAGATTGTTCAAATTATAGCCCTGGGACCAAAAATGCCCCCACTCCGAGACCCTTTGGTTTTACATAGACTTATTCTTGGAAAATCTTTAAAAATCTTCTGTGAAACCACTAGGTCTATGTCTTTTATTATGCCCCTGCCATTCGAAGAATGGTGGAAAGGGCATATAGCGTTGCCCCTGTCCCTCCGTGCCTCCGAGCGCATCCACGGGCACATGTTGGGTAGACATAAGTTGGGTACTTGCCGTTTATTCCGTTAGTGTCCGAAAAAGTAGCCAACAAATTTGATGGGACATGTTGGGTACTTGTGCAAATTTTAGCTGATTGTTGGGTACTTATAGGTGAAAAATTAACACTGTAGTACCCAACAAATGTCCATCTGTACGAACGTCCGTGTGTCTGTGCGTCCGAAACTTAAACGCAGTCAATAACTTCCTTATTTATTGATGGATTTTAAAATTACTCGGCAGAAATGTTAACCATCATGAGACAACGTGTCACGTGCAAAACCCAGGTTCGTACCTCCAAGGTCAAGGTCATACTTAGAGGTCAAAGGTCAAAAAAAGGGTCCGAAACTTAAACGCAGTCAATAACTTTCTTATTTCTGGATGGATTTTGAAATTACTTTGTAGAAATGATAACCATCATGAGACGATGTGACATGTGCAAAATCCAGGCTGGTACCTCCAAGGTCAAGGTCATACTTAGTGGTCAAAGGCCAAAAAAAGGGTCTGAAACTTAAACGCAGTCAATAACTTACTTATTTCTGGATGGATTTTGAAATTATTTTGAAGAAGTGTTAACCATTAGAGACAATGTGTCACATGCAAACCCAGATCCGTACCTCCAAGGTCAAGGTTATACTTAGAGGTCCAAGGTCAAAAAAATGGTCCGAAACTTAAACGCAGTCAATAACTTACTTATTTCTCGATGGATTTTAAAATTACTTTGAAGAAATATTAACCATCATGAGACGATGTGTCACGTGCAAACCCAGATCCGTACCTCCAAGGTCAAGGTCATACCTAGCGGTCCAAGGTAAAAAAAATGGTCGGTCAATAACTTTCTTATCTCTGGATGGATTTTGAAATTATTTGGCAGAAATGTTGGCCATCATGAGACAATCTGCCTCACACAAAATTAAGGTCCTTACCTACAAGGTCAAGGTCATACTTAGAGGTCAAACGTGAAAAAAGGGTCCAAAACTTAAACACGGTCAATAACTTTCTATTGATGAATACGAACAGACATATTTTCAGGCGGGGGCATCCGTGTCCTATGGACGCATTTCTAGTATTTGGTGTTAAATTTCATCTAGTGGACCTCTATCAAGATTGTTCAAATTATAGCCCTTGGGCCAAAAATGCCCCCCACCCTGAGACCCTTTGTTTTAACAAGACTTGTATAGGGAAATCTTTAAAAATCTTCTTCTCTGAAACTACAATGCCCATGTCTTTGATATTTGGTAAGGATGATATTTGGTAAGGAGCTTCATCTAGTGAAATCTTTAAAAATCTTCTCTGAAACTGCAATGCCCATGTCTTTGATATTTGGTGTGAAGCTTCATCTAGTGGACCTCTACCAAGATTGTTCAAATTATAGCCCCCCAGGCCACAAATGCCCCCGCGCCGGGGCTTTTTGGTTTTATATGGACTTATATAGAGATAATCTTTGAAAATCTTCTTCTCTGAAACAGCAAGGCCCAGGTCTTTGATATTTGGTGTGAAGCTTCATCTTGTGGACCTCTATCAAGATTGCTTAAATTATAGCCCTGAGGCCAAAAATGTCCCCGTGCCGGTACCCACTAGTTTTACATAGGCTTATATTGGGAAAAAACTTAAAAATTTTCTCGTCTGAAACCAGAAGACCCAGGTCTTTGATATTTTGCGTGAAGCTTTATCTGGTGGACCTCTACTGAGATTGTTCAAATTATAGCCCTGGCACCAAAAGTGTCCCCGCACCACGGCCCGCTAGTTTTACATAGGCTTATTTGGGAAACCTTTACAGTGTTGACGGGGACGTTAAACCTCAAATCAAACAAATCAAACAAAATATAGGGAAAACCTTTAAAAAATTTCTTGTCTGAAACCAGAAGGCCCAGGTCTTTGATATTTGGTATGAAGCTTCATATAGTGGACCACTATCAAGTTTTTTTAAAAGTGTAGCCTTTAGGCTAAGAATGTACTAGAGACACTGATACTCAGGTAAGTGATTCAGGGCCCTCTGGGCCCTCTTGTTTTGCATTTGCGAGCAACAAAGGTGCATCCACACACACTGATCATTACCTTTGTGTTTGCAGGTGAGATTATATCTTTAAATTTCAAGTTTCTTACGAGTCTGCAGCTTAGCATTTGTATTAACTTGTTGGAAACCCTGAAGACAGCTTTTCTTTTACTATTATGATGACACACGCGTGTGACTTGCCAGCCTCGGTGGCTCAGTTGGATGCGCATCTGACTGGTGATCAGGAGGATACGGGTTCGATACATGCCGGGGTTGACAACATTCTTTCCTTGAGATTGATCATGAAATCTTTTTCTTGGTCATTCTCTCCCTTCGGCTGATTCAAGAAGGGCAGTTGTCAGTTTCTGGCAAAAGAATGTGCACTGTACTGGTTAACCGCTTATGTGTAGGCCTGCCCAGGAAAAGTGTATAGGTTAACTGTCCAGCTAAAAAATGACCTAAATAGTGTTGACTGGGCCGTTTAACTCCAAAACAAACAAAACCCATGTGACTCAGTGCATTTTTTCACATCTCCAAAAGGCTTACTTTTCTGATGAAAATCCGTGATATTTTTCTTATTTATACTCCTAACTCTGTCATCAAGACAGTTCTAACGAGTACCAACAACCTATGTCTTGGAACAGAAATAAAAAAACATAATATATAGCCCTGTTTTGTATGTTGGTTTGATTTGAGGTTTAACGTCCCCGTCAACACTGTAAAGGTCATTTTGGAGACGTTGCTTCCAATTTTGGGGGACTTTTACCCAACATTGAGATGAAACAACATCTCAAGCCCTGTCGCCCAATGAAACCATTAGGGTTTATAAGCATGGATGGTCCGACTCACACCGCTTTGCCTGGACAGGCTTAGATCATTTAAGCTGTTTACCAGTACTCGTGTGCGGGTCGGATTTAGCTCTGCGTGGAAGCATCGTGCAGCCCATATATTTCTTCAAGCCCCGATGGGCGGGGGCCAAATATATATCCCTGTAAACCCCAGTTTTCTCTATTCTATATAAGGTGGGGTTTAGGGGGTGTTCATTTCACGGACTTGTTCATGTGATGCTTATAATTAGCTTTGCATAAGAAAACCTATTTTAGCTCTGTATGAATGTACAGGGAGTTATTGTTGTCATCTCAGTCTTGGCTTGAATTTCCATGTTCTTACTGTGCAAGGTTTTCAGAGTCAGGAAAGGCAGTTGAGTGTGCACTTTACTGTCTATCCGTTTATGCGTAATCCCAGCCAGGAAAAAGGTTGGTAGGTAAACTGACTGGCTCAATATGGCATGGCTTAAATACTTTTGACTGGGCTTTAAACTCCAAATTAAGATACTTTGTTCAAATTTCAGTAAACATAAGCTGGCCTCTGTAGCTCAGTCAAATTTCAGTAAACATAAGCTGGCCTCTGTAGCTCAGTCGGATGCGGGTCTGACTGGTGATCAGGAGGATGCGTGTTCGATATCTACTGGGGTTGGCAACATTCTTTCATGGAGATCGATCATGAAATCTTTTCTACGGCCATTCTCTCCCTTCCGCTGATGCAAGAAGGGCAGTTGTCAGTTTCTGGCGAAAGAATGTGCATTGTACTGGTTAACAACTTGCGAAAAAGCTTGCCCAGGAAAAGTGAGGATAGGTAAACTGACCGGCTCAAAAATGACCTATAATAGTGTTGACTGAGCTGTTAAACTCCAATACGAACAAAACAAAATCAGTAAACATAAGCCAAATGTCTTTCATATTTCAAAATTAAAGCTGGAAGAAGTGATTTATTTCGCCCAAGTGTATGTTATCTGTATATTGAGCTGAAAATTAGGAGATGTTTGAATCTGTAGACTGACTATATCTACCACTACATGCTGTCATTCTCCTAAAATTTTGAAAAATTTGTTTTACAATCCAGCAAGGTGTCAAAAAGGTGCAAATGGATTGGCAAACAGTGTAGACCCTGATCAGACTGCTCCTGTAGGAGCAGTCTGATCTGTGTCTGCACTGTTTGCTTAGGCCTATTTGTCCCAATACTTAGGATCATTACGGTACTATCATTGTTTGTAGGTCAAGGACATTATTAATGAAGAGGAACAGCAGTTTTTAAAAACACTGTCTCGCGGGAGACGGATGTTTGAACAAACCATCAGGAAACTCGGGGACACTTCCACGTTGCCGGGAGATGTTGCTTGGCGATTGTATGACACTTATGGGTTCCCAGTAGATCTGACAGCGTTAATGGCTGAGGAGAAAGGTCTAGCCATTGATATGCAGATGTATGAAGAATCAAAGAAAAAAGCTCAGGTAAAGTGATGTATATATATCTAAGCATTACGAAAACACACCTATTCAAATATATTGGTAAAATTTTACAACCAAAGTATAAATACTGATATTTTTCATATTTCATCGAGGCAGTTCTAACAAGTACCCACCGTCTATGTTTTTAAACAGAAATAGAAAAAAATAATGTACACCCCTACAAATCCAAGTTTTACTAGGTGGGGTCAAAATTATATAGGCTTGTTTTCGTGATGATATCTGTGGGTCTGTGCTGTCAGATTTCAATAGCACAAAGAACTTCGGCACTATGAAAATTTGTTCTAAACAGTGTTAGTTTTAACCATTGAGTTTTAGAAAATAGCAACAGGTAAAGAGACATATTGGTAATAATTTTGGGAGATCATTTAATTTTTCTGTTTGATAAAGGTGTGTTGTGTGTATATTGTGATTCTAATGTGTGCCCCACATATACCTTTGGAGCTAAAATGAGAAAGAGTGCCCCTGCCCATCAGGGCTTCCACACAGAGCTGAAACCGACCGCACACAAGTACTGGTAAACCGCTTAGAAGGTCTAAGCCTGCGCAGGCCAAGTCTGCCCGTCCATGCATATAAACCCTCTTGGTTTCATTGGGCGGCAGGGATTGAGATGTAATTTCATCTGAATGTTGGGTAAAAGTCCCACAAAATTGGAAGCAATGTCCCCAGAATGACCTAAATACTATTGACGGGGGTCATTAAACTTCAAATCAAAGAAACAAAATAAGAAAGAGAAATTGTTAAACTAACTGTCAGTATACTGTTTGTTGTGGATTAGCTTTTTCAGCAATGCACGACCCTCGACCAATGTAAAACAGAGATTTTCTAAAGAACATAGACTTGACCAATAACTAGATGTTTGTTCATAACTGATAGAAAGTTGGCTTGATTATAGAGCACCAACCAAAATTGGTCTTATCGCCAAACAGTGATGGGCCATGCAATCTCCTAGAGCCTTAATCTCTGTACTGCTGAATAAATTCATTTTGCCACACCCATTTTTGACTATCAACCAATCAGGTTACTTGATGCAATAAATTTACCAATTAAATAACAAACAGTGAAGATCCAGAACAGATAGCTTCTTCACAAACGATCTGATCTGGAATTACGGTGTGCAAAGTTAGAGGATATGCAGGCTTCAACAGAATCCATCTGATCTAGATTTACAGTTTGCAAAGGTCAAGCATATCCAGATTTAAACCTTACCCTGCAAAAGTGATAAGCTCTGACTTTGCAAACAGTGTTGATCCAGATCAGATGGCATCTGATGGATCTACACTCATTCAGTTTGTGAATTGAACAATTACAATATATTAAGTAGTTTGATTGGCTAAAATCAGAAATGGGTGTGGCTAAATTAATTTGTTTAGCAGGATAATGGTAAGAGGGAGTTAGAATTAGCCTTGGCTAGTGAGACATCTTTGTTCAACCCATCAAAGTGTTACTCAGAACGTTTTATTGCATGACTTATGTTTATATGTGGTACCATTATGTCATTGCTCTTTGCACATTGTCCATGATTAGACCTGAACTCATTTGAGCTTGAAATTTTTCATGCTTAACATCTATAAGTAAAATGTGCAAGTAGATAAGACAATTTTCTTGTTCTCTTTAAACCAAGGTCCCATCTACCTATGACTCTAGCTGTTGGTGAAATGTAAAACTCAAACACACACACAATTTTCCTGTTCAGATCAGCAAAACATGTTATTTATCCTGCTCATAAATTTTAATATACCAACAATTGTCAGTATATTGTCTGTATATATTGCTCATAAAATCATTCTTATTATATTTTTTGTCTATGTAGGAGATATCTCAGGCCCGTGGAGGTGTTGTGGCTGATGAGATTAATCTAGATGTACATGCGATCAGCGAATTACAAAAGAAAGGTGTTCCACCTACTGACGATTCCTTGAAATACAGATATACTGCTGATGATTCTGGAAATTACAGTAAGTACAAAAACTCTGTAGTTCTGTTGGATGCCTGTCTGACTGCTAATCAGTAGGTTCCAGGTTGGATAACTGCAGAGTTTGCAACAATGTTTCATGGAGATTAGTCATGAAAACTTTTCTACGGTCATTCCCACCCTTGTGCTGTTCCAAGGCAGGCAGTTGTCAGTTTCTGGCAAAAGAATGTGCACTATACAGGTTAACAACGTTCATATAAACCTGCCCAGGAAAAGTGTGGTTAGGGAAACTGACCAGCGCTAATAAGGCAGTAATAGTGCTGACTCCATAAAACAATTATTTGGGACTGTTGACATTCGTTTGAAATTGGGATAGTTTGAGCCACTGAAAGTGAATCATAGTGCCAGGACAGAATGTCTTGGGGATATTTTTTTTAGATGTTCTTTAAAATAAAGGCATGTCATGTTTATTCATTAGAATCACCTCATTGATGATGAGTACACAACATACATTTTTCAAGATAAGACCAATCTTCCAAAATTAACTTAAGTATCATGATATCTGTAGTTACAGGAAAAGTTTCTTAAGAACTGAAAAACAAGTTTGGAGTAGCCTTGGTAAACAAGCACTTAGTGATTTGAAGTTTTGCTGTAAATGTCCAGAAAATTTGGTATCATTGGAGAATGGTTAGGAACATTATGGTATAGACACAGTGTTGCAGAATTTTCCCTACAATGTAAGTTAATGTTTTACCAGGATCCCACTGCTGGACTGGGTGGTTCAGATGTGTGTTCGAACTGCTAGCTTGGGTGGTTGAGAATTCCCAGGTTTGCAGAATCATGCCGATTTTCAAGTCTGTTTTTTCGCATTACGATTTCATCATCATCATCATCATCAACGGATTTTTGATTAACGTGCAGGTACAGGGGCAACGTCCACATAAGTGGGCCCCCTTCCAGGTAGCTGGCTTGCTGCACGCATGGCAGATCTTACACCAGATCTCCAGGCTTGTCTATCATGAGGATCGATAGCAGAGAGCTTCCATTCTCTGCAATCTCTTTCTGTTAGCTGCTTCCAGGTCATCTTGGGCCTTCCTGGCCCCCGCTTTCCACTTACCTGTATGTCACAGGCAGTCTTGATTGCACCGTTGGAGCGTTCCACATGTCCATACCAGCGAAGTCTTCTCTCTTTCAGGATGAGGTCCAGGTCCTCAATGCCAAGACGCTCCAGTAACTCACTGGACCTGATGGTGACAGTGTCCTGTGGCTTGACATTGCAGATCTGTCTGATCATTGCCCTGTCATTTCGCTGCAGACGTTGGAGGTTTGGCTTTGTCAATGGCCATGTCTCACTGGCATGGAGCATTGCGCTCCGCACACAAGAGCTATACACACGGCCACGTGTCTTGAACGAGAGGTGGCGGGAAGAGAGAACTGGTAGCAACTCCTTGAATTTCTTCCAGGCTGTTTTCACACGTGATGTAGTTGAAAGGTCGCAACCACCCCCTGCAGAGAGCATATCACCTAGGTAGCAGAAGGAAGCTACAACCTCCAGCTTGTCTGATCCGACTTGAACTTCCCTCTGTGGTCTGCCATCTAAGGGGCGTGCAGTTCCTTGGCACCGTGTACACCTGTACTCAGGGTCCTCTATCAAGCGTTTGAGCCCACTGCATTTCTTGTGCACCCAGAACTTGCAGCCATTACAAAAGATACTGTTGCTGCCAACTCCAGTGCGACATACAGCGCATGGGAACTGGCCTGTACTCTGCAAGAGGTCCAGACCTGTACCACAGATCATGATCTTTGTCTTTCCTGCATTCACTCTCAGCCCTTTCGCCTCCATTGCCTCTTTCCAAGTTAAGAGCCTCCTGACACATTCCTCAAGGGATTCAGCTATGATGACAAGGTCATCAGCATACAGGTCCTCCCAGGGGACTCCAGAGCGGAACTCGCATGACAAGGCTTCAAGCACAATGATGAAAAGCAGTGGGCTGAGAACAGAGCCTTGATGAACACCCACCTTCACCTCGAATTCTTCACTGTAACCATCACCGACGCGGACACGGCTCCGAGCATTTGCGTACATCCCTTGGACCAGTTTCACAATCCACTCGTCCACTCCAAGTTTTCTTAGTGCCCACCAGATGACTTTCCGAGGCACTCGATCAAATGCCTTCTCCAGGTCTACAAAAGCCATGTAGAGTCTCTTGTTGGCTGCCAGATACTTCTCTTGCAGCTGTCGGACAACAAAAATTGCATCTGTTGTGCCTCTTCCTGGGACGAAGCCAAACTGGGAATCGTCGATGGACACCAACTGCCTAATGAGGCCATCCACAATCCTCTCCAGGACTTTCATGACCTGTTCTGTCAGCTTGAGACCACGGTAGTTGCCCCGTTCCAATGCATCGCCCTTGCCCTTGTAGAGACAGACAATGAAACTCTGTTCCCAGTCAGAGGGTACCTTCCCATCACGGATGATTGCAGCTGCAAGGTCACGGATCATCGAGGCACCCGCATCACCTGCAGCTCTTATCATCTCCACCACTATGCCAGAGGGACCAGGTGCTTTGCCAGTCTTCATCTGAGAGATAGCCTTCTTAACCATATCAATAGTGATTGGGATGGGTGGCCCTTCCACTGGTGGTTCATCAGACAGGTGGTCTGGGTCCCAGTCGAACTCAACGTTGAGTAGCCTTTGGTAGTGTTCTAACCAGGCCCTCTGCTTTGAGTCATCACTCATTGACATCTCCCCTGCATCATTCTTTACTGGTTTGTCACCTACAACCTCGGCATTCTCTCTTCTCATCTGGTTAGCAAGGCGGTATACTTCTGAGGACTTAGGGTCAATATTCTTGTAGATCTCCTTCTCAGCTACTTGGCGAGCATGGTGCACCGCACGTCTGGCTATGCGTTTGGCCGCAAGATATGATGCACGGGTGCCCTTACCAGTCTTCCAAGCTTTAAAGGCTTGCCGCTTGGCTGCTATGACCTTATTAACATCCTCATTCCACCACCAGGTTTCGCGACGCCAGCGGTGGGGCCGAGTTGTGCCACACACCTCTTCAGTTGTCTTGAGCAGACCGGTCTTGATGCTGTTCCATATATCCTCAGTGGTAGCATCTGCTACACCTGCCGAAGCACTCACATGCTGGCTGAAAACCTCCTGGAAATGATTTCTTGTCTGAGATTCTTTCAGCTTCCAAACTTTTAGTCTGGGGGTGAACTTGCGCTTGGGTTTTGGTGGCACATCAATCCTCATGTCGCATATGAGTAGCTGATGTTGCAGGGCTACTTCCTCTCCAGGGATCACTTTCACATCTGTGACAAGTTTGCGCATTGTCCTGCGGTAAAGGATGAAATCCATCTGCGTCGCTGCGCTTCCTGACTTGTATGTGATAAGATGACTGTCACGTTTCTTGAAACATGTGTTTCCAAGAAGCAGGTCAAAAGCCAGGGCATACTCTAGAATCCTCTCACCCTCAACATCTGGTTCAGGTCTACCATACCCGATCCCACCATGCACTTCCTTGTATCCAGTGCCTGCATGGCCTACGTGGCCATTCCAATCTCCGCATGGGATCAGGAGTTCGGATCCTGGGATCCTGGCAGTCACAGCACGCAGTTGGTCAAAGAACAAGTCCTTGACTTCAGCACTTAAACCACTCTGTGGATTTCGGACATCAAAATTCCAGCAAATAATGATTTTAAAAGGTACTGGATAAAATAAAGAAAGTTGCTCCTCCCTGAACAACTATGTGGAGAAAACTACACTTGTTCACTGATTGTAAAATTGGGTTGTTTCCCTTTAAGAACCAGGCTATTTTTTGCATTGTCGATTGGAAAAACATTAAAGTATAGCTGGCAAAATGTTGCAAGTTTGGGAACCAGTAAAGCCCTTAATAATTAAAATGGCTACTTTGGCAAAAACGTCAAATGATGTAGAAATTCATCACAGATTATTCAAATTTATGGCCAGTAAGGAAGCAATCGAAGACAGGAGAAATCTTATGCTTTCTGCAATGTTTGTAAGACCTACTTGTCCATCTCACACAGCAGCCAGGATACATGTTGCCGGCATGTTTTGACCAGAAACACAGTGAAGTAGTGAAAGTTTGTCTTCTAAATGTGCATTTTGTAACATTTTTACAACATTGTATATGAAATATGTGGCATTTCTGAAAATATCCCTAGATTCCTGAAAAGTGTCTTTCATATTCCTGTAACCTGATCCGCATCTGCACTCTCATTCAGTTTTGGAATTTTAAATAATACATCATTTCTAATAATTTGATTTGTTGATATTCAGACAAATTTATTCATTAGGATAAGGGCTAAATATTCCTAAGTGCAGTAGAACTTAAATGGTTTGAACTCCTTTGGGAAAACGAAAACTTGTTTGAGACAGGGTTAGTTTGAGCCACTGAGGGTCACTGATAATGCAAGGGCTGGAAGAATTAAGGGGATAATTTAGTTACATCTTTTCAATCTTCTACTTATCCCTTATCATGCTGAATAAATTAGTTTAGCCAATACCATATCCGACAATCAACCAATCAAATTTCTTAATATAATTTATTCATTCAATTTACAAACTGAATGACAAACAGTGCATCACGAAAACTCGCCTTTATAATTTTGATCCCCTTGATGCCCACTTTTATATAGTGAAACTGGGATGAGGCGGTTCTAACAAATACCCACAGTCTATATTTTAGAGCAGAAATAAGAAAAATATCACATTTTTTCATCTTAAAATTTTCCTTTTTTCGGCGGTAAAGTTTGCTATGTATTTGTATAGGCGTGTTTTCGAAATGGTAGATCCTGATCAGATGGCTTCTTCAGAAGCCATCTGATCGGGATCTTCACTGTTTGCAAAGGTAGGGGTTGTCCTGTTCAGTGGGATAAGGGCTAAAAGGTATGCTAAGTGCACACAACACAATTTTCAAGATTAAATGAAGAAAATATCCCCTAATAATCACCACTAATCTTATATGGATTGTGGAAGTCCCTAGGGACAAGTGTCCATCAGTGTCCAATTAACAGTTTCACGGTAAACAACACAGAACTGAAAACCAGAGATTGTTCAATTTTTTGGGAGGCAAATACTTTCAAACATCTGCAGTGGAATCATTGATCCGAGAGGACACAAAAATATAATCTACATTATGACGATGATGAGACATTTTACGGCGGCCACACACCAGCTGTGGTGAAGGTAAATGTTCTGTTAAATCAGACATAAAAGTTTGTCTGCATGTTTTACCTGGAGCTATGTGACAAAGCCTAGCAATTTAACCCTTTTTGTACCAAATGGAATCTTCCTTATATATGGCAGAAATCCATTTTCAAAATTAAGAGGTGACCGGTTGTGTTATCTTTAAAATTTATTTGGAAAATAGCTGAACATTTTGCAAATAGTGTGGGCCCTGATCAGACGCCACATTCTGCAGTGTCTGATCTGGGCTTGCCCTGTTTGCCAGGGTACCTGTTTTATGGTTTCCGGTACAAAATGGGTTAAGACAAGGGAAATTCAGTCATCATTGGTAAATGAGCCATCAGTGTTCAAGTCATTTTTGTTCCATTAACCCTTTTTGTACCAAATGGAATCTTCCTCCTTATATATAGCAGGAGTCCATTTTCAAAATTTAGGGGTGTCAGGTTGTGTTTTCATCAAAATTTATTTGCAAAATGACTGAACTTTTAGCAAACAGTGGAGACCCTGAGCAGATGCTGCGTTCTGCGGCATCTGATCTGGGCCTGCACTGTTTGCCAGGGTACCCGTTTTGGGGTTTCTGGTACTAAATGGGTTAGCATCACTGTAGTATTTTGTTGTTTTGTAGATTCTGCCATGTATGACTCTGTTTACTTTTCCCGTAGGTTTTGAGCCAGCTACTGGTAAAGTGATAGCTCTCCGGCATAATAAGCAATTTGTTGATGAAGTGTCGACGGGACAGGAATGTGGGGTGTTGTTAGATCAGACATGTTTTTATGCTGAGCAGGGTGGTCAGATATATGATGAAGGTTTTATGGTTAAGCAAGATGAAGAGGTACACTTATTAGTTTATAAAGGAGCCAGCGCACGACAAAACCTACAATAAGACATGTGTGCCCAGTGAATACTCAGATCAGCCTGCGCATCCGCGCAGTCTGATCCGAGTCTTCGCTGTGCGCTCTAAGGATAGCTAAGTACCCAATGCTCCTCCATGCAACATGGGAATTCTCTGGTTATACTATATGGATGTGCAGGCTGATCTGATTCTTCGTTGGGCGAACATGTCTTATTGTAGGTTTTATTGTGCGCTGGCTCATTTTATAAAGGTCAAATGAACTGTCCCATGAAAAATGAGACCAGGGCCCAGGATTACAATCGTTAGTTAAGTTAAGGTCGACTTAACGATTTAAGGAGGAATTATTATCTTAGTAAAGTATTTCCTTAAAAAGTGCATTCGAAAGCCGCCTATTTCATTTACTTAGCTAAGTATTTAACTTCGGATGAAGTCGCAATTTTGACGGAAATTTTCACGAAGATTAGCACGTAAGTTTAATTAGACATTGATGTAGGCGGCCCACAAATTTCCCGGGATCTGTCAAAAACCACTTCTTCTGCTTGATTGAATGGAGACAATAGGAAATATGATGGTTCAGTTGCCATTTCAATACATAAACCATGAAAACGTTTTATACACTATAAAATGTGTTTCCTTGAAGGATCACACTCGATCGCAATTTGTGCGGACAAACATTGGTCACAATGTAGCACCACGACATATTTAAAACACTGTTTCTACGGCGTCCCTTTAGAAACAAGAAATCATACAATATTTGAATATGCAAAACTCGGTTTTATGGAGTCTTTTTTTTTAATTGAGGTTTAACGTCCCCGTCAACACTATGTAGGTCATTTTGGAGACGTTTCTTCCAATTTTGTGGGACTTTTACCCGACACTGAGATGAAATGACGTCTCAAGCCCTGTCGCCCATTGAAACTGTTAAATGCAGTGGACGGTCTGACTAACACCACTTTGCCTGGGCAGGCTTAGTCCTTTTAAGCTGTTTACCAGTACTCGTGCCAGTGTGGTCAGTTTCAGCTCTGCATGGAAGCACCATGCAGCCTAATCTGTTTCTTCAAGCCCCGAGGGGCGGGAGCTGAATCGGTTTTATTGAGTCTGTCCATGATTCAACCCTTCTCTTGCCGTAAGGCTTATTGCATAATATACAAGTCGATAATTAAGAAAATAAATATATTCTGCGCTATGGTAAAGAACAGGGAAGACTCCCACAGAAACCACCCCACACTTAACCCCAGCTACAATATTGTTTTCGGATGTCATTATTATACAGGTATATAGTTTATATAGTCATTAAGGACTAGATCAAACATCGTGCAGACAAACGCGGAGAAAACCGTAGCTCCAGTCGGAGTAAAAAAAAAAGGGATATAAAAATCTTGGATTTCCCCGTCTTTTTAGCTCGCCTGTACGAAGTACATGGAGAGCTATTGTTGTCACCTCGGATGGCGTGCGCGTGTGCTGTGCGCGTGCGCTTCACACTGCGTTAAAGTTTTTCAAATGCTTATATCTCAACAGCCACTCATCACAGAGCACTCATATTTGGAACTTTAGTACCTGGGAGGGTCTTCTGATGTTCAAAGATAACAGACCCCTGGGGTCATGCCCCGGGGTGGGGCTTGGGGTCAAAATCTAGAACACCTAATGCGCTTCACACTGCGTTAAAGTTTTTCAAATGCTTATATCTCAACAGTCACTCATCACAGAGCACTCATATTTGGAACTTTTAGTACCTGGGAGGGTCTTCTGATGTTCAAAGATAACAGACCCCTGGGGTCATGCCCCGGGGTGGGGCTTGGGGTCAAAATCTAGAACACTTAATGCGCTTCACACTGCGTTAAAGTTTTTCAAATGCTTATATCTCAACAGTCACTCATCAGAGAGCACTCATATTTGGAACTTTAGTACCTGGGAGGGTCTTCTGATGTTCAAAGATAACAGACCCCTGGGGTCATGCCCCGTGGTGGGGCTTGGGGTCAAAATCTAGAACACCTATGTAATATTATGTTAAAGTTTGTGAAATGCTTATATCTCAGCAGTCACTCATCACAAAGCATTCATATTTACAACTTGGATACCTGGGAGTGTCTTCTGAGATTCCAAGACAACACCCCCCCCCCCCCCCCCCCCCCCCACCGGGGTCATGCCTGAGAGTGGGGATGGGGTTGGGCTAGGGGTCAAAATCTAGGACAACTTTGTAATTTGTTGTATACATTTCCCTTATGCTAACAAGTTATAGACAGAATTGGTTATACATCAGCCAACCAAGTGACATTGGTTCAAGTGTAAAAGGGTGAAGGTCATGGTGACCTATATTTCACGGTCCAGTGATTTTGCCTTTTATCTTGAAGACTATTTGGTGGAGAAATGTCATACCTGGGATATTAGTTCCATGTGACCCCATGATTGACCTCAAAATAAATCTAGGTCACTGTGACCTATATTTCATGGTTCAATGATTTTGACTATTATCTCGAGTACTATTTGATGGAGAAATGTCATACCTGGATTATTAGTTCCATGTGACCTGATAATTGACCGCAAAATATATCTAGGTCAGTGTGATCTATATTTCATGGCTCAGTGATTTTGCCTATTATCTCGAATACTTTTTGATGGAGAGATGCCATACCTTGATTATTAGTTCCATGTGACCCCATGATTGACCTCAAAATATAGCTAGGTCAGTGTGACCTATATTTCATGGTTCAGTGATTTTGCCTATTATCTTGAATATTTTTCTATGGAGAAATGTCATACCTGGGTTATTAGTCCCATGTGACCCCATGCTTGACCTCAAAATATGTCTAGGTCACTGTGACCTATATTTCATGGTTCAGTGATTTTGTCTATTATCTTGAATACTATTTGATGAAGAAATGTTACACCTGGATTATTTATTCCATGTGACCTGATTATTGACCACAAAATAAATCCAGGTCATTGTGACCTATATTTCATGGTTCAGTGATTTTCCCTATTATCTTTATTACTATTTGATGGAGAAATGTCATACCTGGTCTATTAGTTCCATGTGACCCCATGATTTACCTCAAAATATATCTAGGTCACTGTGACCTATATTTCATGGTTCAGTGATTTGCCTATTATCTTTAATAATTTTTCATGAAGAAACATCCTGCCTGGATTATTTATTCCATGTGACCCCATGACTGACCTCGAAATTATATCTTGGTCAGTGTGACCTAAATTTCATGATTCAGTGACTCTGCCAAATTGACTACTATTTTTTTTTATTTTTTTTAGAAACTTCAGTCCTGAATTATAAGTTCCATGTGACGAGATGATTTACATAGAAATATATCTAGGTCAGTGTGACCTATTTTCATGGTTCATTGATTTTGCCTTATAATTCATACACATTGTGATTCTGAAATGTAATATTTGGCATATATGTTCCATGCGACCTGGTCACTGACCTCAAAATGTATCTAGGTGTGTGTGACCTATATTTCATGGTTCACTAATTATACCTTCTATGTTGAAAGCGCGAAACAGGCGAGCTATGCTGTCCCTCGACAGCTCTTGTTTATGAGTGAGGTCCTTATTTGCTTATAACCTTACAGTTGGTGAGACATAAAGCGCTCACTCACTCACTCACCTCACAAACACACTCAATCACTTGCATGCCCAAGCTTACAAGGGAGGTGGTACGCCTCAAACTTATTTTTATTGAGCATTTCAAGGCAGGGAGAAGAAGCATATGATTGGTTGTGGCCAATATCAGTTCGATGCCCCAGTGACGCAAGATACACGTCACCTTGCCTCAACCAACCAGCAAAAGCCGACCACAAGCGGCCTCCAGTAAACCACTTAGAAGGTCTAAGCCTGTCCAGGCAAAGTGGTGCAAGTTGGGCCGACCATGAATATAAATCTTGTTGGTTTCATTGGACGACAGGGCTTAAGATGTAATTTCATCTAAATGTCGGGTAAAAGTCCCACAAAATTGGAAGCAAGACTTCCAAAATCAAACCTAGATATTGTTGCGAGGACGTTAAATCTCAAATCAATCAAAAAAAAAAAAAAACTTCATTGTATTTCATAAATTTTGGTGTCGAGAATCTTACACAAATGGTCCTTCCATATGAAAGTTACGAAACGGGCAATCAAATTGGATTTTAAATTTGATTTCATTGCCTTTACCATGAACATTTGCCCAGCAAAAGTACACCTTTGGCATCAATACAGTTGTTCACGACAAAATAGTAATTATTTACATTTCAAATGTAAAGCCTGATGTAAACCTATAGGAAACAATACTGTTCATACTTCCATAAACGCATGGAGCGACATGATTTTCAATGACATCAAGTGACGCCAGTCTAAACCATATGGTCCTCTATGATCTCATTGGGCGTTGACGACAGTGCTGTTCCGCTCTTTATAGAAAAACAGCGTGTAAATGTTTTTCCGCTTTAACAGTTTGCCTTATAAGCATTTTTTCGCCCAGTGATGAGGACAAAAGAATGTAAATATAAAAAATATTTTTTTCGATGTTCATGAAGGTATGAACGACAGCGGGTCGCTAGCAAAGTTTATATGAACCCCTTCGGAGTTCATTTACTTTGCAGACGACCCTGTTTGTTCATACTTTCATGAACAGCAGAAAAATAAAAGTCATTTCTTAAATGCACGTGGCGTCATACTATTTCATGACACTGAATATAAAGACGGCATATGAACGTTGTGAACATTGTATGCGTAAAAGTAGCAGGACATGCATAAGCGTAGGAACATGAAACTGATGTGCCTCAGGATCAGTTTTTAAATAACAGACTAAAGTGATATGCGCCAGCCTCCTCCCCCCCCAACACACACCCCCCCCCTCCCCCCCACACACACACCATGATTATAAACCCTATTGGTTTCATTGCGCGACGTGCTTGAGATGTCATTTCATCTCAATGTCGGGTAAAAGTCCAACGTCTCCAAAATGACCCGCATAGAGTTGACGGGGACGTTAAGCACCAAATCAATCAATCAAACATACACACACCTACCTTGACAAAAACAAACAAGTCGTTTAAGACTCCCTTTCGCTTGTAAGAGCCTTCCTACACCAAACAATAAATTGTTGCCATGTCCCCAGTATTATACAGTATTATGTAAAGGGAAGTTTTATACAGCTCTAGTCGTCGAAAACTTTGACACATTAAGGGAGAAATACATCCCAGTAGTATAATGTCGACTTGCACCACAGGGAGAAAAAAAAGTAGCTGGACCGGGACCCGAACCCAGGGCCTCTCGCACATGACGCAAACACTCTTCCGTCTAAGCTACCGAGCATGACTGGTGAATTCGAGCAACTTGAATAAAACCTCACATGTTTGCCGTTGTTGATATATACATTCATGTGTCAAGGTCAAATCTTAAAATTTAAGGTACCTACCTGGGCTACCTTAAATATTTAAGTATTTCCTTTGTTTAAGTATCGACTTAAACGAAAGAAATACTTTGTAGTTCACTTTATACTACAGGTAAGGAAATACTTAGTTTAAGTAGGTACTTAAAATTTAAGTATGCATTGTAATCCTGGGCCCAGAACAGATAATTTTATAATGTGAAAACTTGCAATTAATTTCTTATTTATACTCAAAATAGGTCATAGGTACTCATTGAGATGGTTCTAATGAGTACCAACAACCTATGTCTTGGAGCAGAAATAAGGCAAATAATGTATACCCATGTAAACCATAGTTCTCTCTATTAGCAGTCCTGTCAAATGTATTTGTACATCCATTTTTGTTCTTAAAAAGAAACAGATCAACAAAATACATTAGAAATCATTTTATTATATGACGTCGCATCTGAGAGTGTAATTTTTTAGCTCACCTGTCACGTAGTGACAAGGTGAGCTTTTGGGATCACTTTTTGTCCGTCGTGCATCCGTCCGTCGTGCATCCGTCCGTCCGTGCATGCGTCCGTAAACTTTTTCTTCAAACGACATCTCCTCCTAAACCACTGATCAGATTTTGACCAAACTTCACAGGAATGGTCCTTAGGTGGTCCCCTTTCAAAGTTGTTCAAATGGTTCCGGTCCGTTGCACATATAGGTCAAAGTAGCCAAAAATAGATTTTTTTCATCGAAAACTTAAAAAATCTTCTTCTCCGAAACCGCAAAGCCCAGGACATTGATATTTGGTATGAAGCTTGATCTAGTGGACCCCTACCAAGATTGTTCAAATTATAGTGCTGGGGCCAAAAATGCCCCCGCACTGGGGCCCTTTGGTTTTACATGGGCTTATATAGGGAAAATCTTTAAAAATCTTCTTCTCTGAAACTGCAAGGCCCAGGTCTTTGATATTTGGTATGAAGCTTCATCTAGTGGACCCCTACCAAGATTGTTCAAATTATTGTGCTGGGGCCAAAAATGCCCCCGCACCGGGGCCCTTTGGTTTTACATGGGCTTATATAGGGAAAATCTTTAAAAATCTTCTTCTCTGAAACCGCAAGGCCCAGGTCTTTGATATTTGGTATAAAGGTTCATCTAGTGGACCCCTACCAAGATTGTTCAAATTATAATGCTGGAGCTAAAAATGCCCCCGCACCGGGGCCCTTTGGTTTTACATAGGCTTATATAGGGAAAATCTTTAAATATCTTCTTCTCTGAAACCGCAAGGCCCAGGACATTGATATTTGGTATGAAGCTTCATCAAGAGGACCTCTACCAAGATTGTTCAAATTATAGTGCTGGGGCCGAAAATGCCCCCACACCGGGGCCCTTTGGTTTTACATGGGCTTATATAGGGAAAATCTTTAAAAATCTTCTCTGAAACCACAAGGCACAGGTCTTTGATATTTGGTATGAAGCTTCATCTAGTTGACCCCTACCAAGATTGTTCAAATTATAGTGCTGGTGCCAAAAAAGCCCCAGCCCGGGGGCCCTTTTGTTTGACATGGGCTTATATAGGGAAAATCTTTAAAAATCTTCTTCTCTGAAACTGCAAGGCCCAGGTCTTTGCTATTTGGTATGAAACTTCATCTAGTGGACCCCTACCAAGATTGTTCAAATTATAGTGCTGGGGCGAAAAATGCCATGGCCCCAGGGCCCTTTGGTTTTACATGGGCTTATATAGGGAAAATTTTTAAAAATCTTCTTTTCTGAAACTGCAAGCCCCAGGTCTTTGATATTTGATGTGAAGCTTCATCTTGTGGACCTCTACCAAGATAGTCCAAATTATAGCCCTGGGGCCAAAAATTTCCCCGCTCCGGGGCCCTTTGGTTTTACATAGACTTATATAGGGAAAATCTTGAAAAATCTTCTCTGAAACCACAAGGCTTAGGTCTTTGATATTTGTTACGAAGCTTCAGCTAGTGGACCTCTACCAAGATTGTTCAAATTATAGCCCTGAGACCAAAAATGCCCCCCCCCCCCCCCATGTGGCCCCTTGGTTTTACATAGACTTATATAGGGAAAATCTTTAAAAAATCTTCTTCTCTGAAACCACAAGGCTAAGGTCTTTGATATTTGTTATGAAGCTTCAGCTAGTGGACCTCTACCAAGGTTGTCCAAATTATAGCCCTGGGGCCAAAAATGCCCCCGCTCCGGGGCCCTTTGGTTTTACATAGACTTATTTAGGGAAAATCTTGTTTTACATAGACTTCTTTATGCAGGGTAAACCTTTAAAATCTTCTTCTCTGAAACCACAAAGCCCAGGTCTTTCATATTCGATATGAAGCTTCACCGTGTGGACCTCTACCAAGATTGTTCAAATTATAGCCCTGGGACCAAAATTGACCCCGCCCGGGGCCCACTTATTATACATTGGGATCAGGTGAGCGAACCAGGGCCCTCTGGGCCCTCTTGTTTTTTTTTTTTGGTTTTAGTTTTACAGCCCTTTCAAGATTATTTCACTCATATTGAGTCGATCGTTAATCAGAGGTGGGCAAAAACCGGAGTACCCGGAGAAAAACCACCTGACCTTCTGTTGCAGAACTTGGCATCTCACATGTGATCTGAAGGAGGCTCGAACCGCAGCAGTGAGAGACCTAATGATCAAGAATCAGCGCTCTTAACCACTAGGCCATGGAGGCCCATCTGAGAGTGTAATAACACCATGTAATGTAATGCACTAGTGGATTAAATATGCAAATTAGTTAGAGATGGCCCCCGTAACGTTACACGTACGACGTCCTTAACGACGTCGGGTTTACAAATGGCAGAATATTGACATTTTGTAAAACAATCATGATTACAATGCGTTTAAAATATCATATGATAAATGGAATCTTGCATTCGTGCTCATGTTTTATTGAATTTATTAAAATTTGTTGCGGAAAAGAGATAAAATGCTCGCATTTTATCCCTTTTCCTCAGCTCGTTTAATAAATTGAATAATACATGCACACTCATGTAAGATTCTCTATTAAAAACATGATGCTACTAGTGAATTCATCTTAAATTCAATGTTAAGCATGTTGTACCATAGAGGTTGCCCCTGCAGGCCTATAGCACACACTGAAAGGGGCCTTTGGCTCCTTTATACAGCAAGCTGACTCTAACCAATGTTTGTCATACCTGCTTTAAGGGGAATGGGAACTCCTTCAGGGGAGGCAACTCCTGCAAATGTATTCTTGTCTCCTTTGTCAATAGGGGTCAACTTTTAAAGGAAAGAATTTGCTCCATATGAGCGATTTCTTTCCTTTTAGAGTAGACCCCGTATGCAGAGGGACAGGGCTTATAGAAAAGCGAACAAAAAGTCCCGAAAGTTGTCTTCCTTTGAAAAACGGCCGAAAAATTTGCCAGATGTTCCCATTCCCCTTAAGTAAGGCACAATATAGGAGTCTGGTGTTCATTCTATTTGTCTGTCCATTCGTGAAGCCACCTACTTTTGTGGCAACTGTAGCATTCACTCTGATGTTCAAGTCCATTACTTAAGAGCTGTAACGGCCCCCGCCCATAGGGGCTTGAAGAAATATATGGGCTGCATGATGCTTCCACGCAGAGCTGAATCTGGCCCACACACTAGTACTGGTAAACCGCTTAGAGGATCTAAGCCTGTCCAGGAACAGCAGTGCGAGGCAGACCGTCCATGCTTATAAATCCTATTGGTTTCTTTGGGCGACAGGGCTTGAGCTGTCATTTCATCTCAATGTCGGGTAAAAGTCCCTCAAAAATGGAAGCAACGTCTCCAAAATGACCTTTACAGTCTTGACGGGGACGTTAAACCTCAAATCAAACAAACAAAATCAAGAGCTATAAGAGGTGTATTAATGATGCTTGGAACAAACTTGCATCTATGAATAATAGCTTTAAATTAATGCAAGTATCCATATTTGACCTTGATCAA
This sequence comes from Lucinisca nassula, assembly GCA_963580285.1. Lineage (NCBI taxonomy): Eukaryota > Metazoa > Mollusca > Bivalvia > Lucinida > Lucinidae > Lucinisca > Lucinisca nassula. The sequence continues at coordinate 107,485,596 of OY757017.1, read as the reverse complement.
CATGTCATGGTTCACTAACTATTGCTTCAACCCTAGTGTTCACCTTAATGTTCAACTTCTTTATCAAGAACTTCAATAATGATATTTTGGATGGCAACTTTGATGCAAACATCCAAAATTTCATGGTTCACTGACTTTGCACCCCACAGCCGCAACATAGCCTTGGGGATGAATTATTGTTATGTCAAAAAAAATGTCAAATGATAACAAGAATATCACATTCCTTAATCCGGCTGTTAAAAGTAATGATGTTATTAGTTAACATATGGGCCCCGTCAAGCGATTTTGGTACTTATCGCCTATGCAAGCAGCGAAGGTTCAGGCGAGCCTGCGCATCCGCACAGTCTCGCCAGAACCTTCGCTGCTCGCTCATACAAGCAGTGAATCAAGAGGAACCTTCAGACAGAAAGCCAAATCCCTGGCCCCTCTGAATGGCTGGGCATGCACAGTTAAAATTTGTCATGACGGAATGCTCGAAGACACAAATTCGCTTGGCGGGGCTCATATAATTAAATCTTTGATCATTAGGGCCCCGCACTGAAAGTGTGGGTGCCCTATAGAAATCACTCTGTCCATCCGTCTGTCTGTCCATCTGTCCGTCCACAAATTTTCCTACTCCTCTGATAGCGCTGCCGGGGCCCTAGTCAGTTTCACTGACAGCTCTAGTTTAATATGGCAAATATGCTACCTAGGAAAACCTGTTCACATTTTTCCAGCAAAAATACCAAAAGTTTAGATAATGTACTTGCTGGAACAGTTAACAATATGACCACTAACGAGCTCGCTAAGCTAACAAGGCTTTGAAGAACTGGCCCCAGGTCATTTGTTTTGACATTTTCACTAAATGGGCCCCGTCAAACGATTTTGGTACTTATCGCCTATGCGAGCAGTGAAAGTTCAGGCGAGCCTGTGCATCCGCGCAGTCTCGCCAGAACCTTCGCTGCTCGCTCATACAAGCAGTGAATCAAGAGGAACATTCAGACAGAAAGCCATATCCCTGGCCCCTCTAAATGGCTGGGCATGCGCAGTTAAAATTTGTCATGACTGAATGCTCGAAGACACAAATTCGCTTGGCGGGGCTCACATAAATCCCATATGAAATGACCAATCATGTGACAGCCTCTATACGCTATATTGCAACAGTTATCATCTTGCTTTTGTTTAAAGGATGTTGAGTTCAAGGTATGGAATGTCCAGGTACGAGGAGGCTATGTCCTACATATAGGAGTGATAGAGGGCACACTTAGGACAGGGGACACTCTCAAGCTGTCTATAGATGAGGTATGTTTTGATTGTTGGGGAAGGTCCCATAGACTCAAAGATATCTGTTTGGGAGTTTAACAGTCAACACTTTATGCTCATGTCGAATTTGTCAATGTACCAAAGCACACTTTTCCTAGGTAGGTTGATACATAAGTGGATAACCAGTAAAGTGAACATTCTTTCACCAGAAACTAGCTGCTGCACTTCTTGAATTTGAGAAAGGGAGACAATGGCCGAAGAAGATTTTATGATCAGCCTCCACAAAAGAATGATGCTAACCCTCCTGATCACCAGTCAGACATGCAACCAACTGAGCTTCAGAGGTCGGCTGTAACTAAAGATGATGAGCAATGAAAAAAGCTCACGGGTCATTTACCATATTTGTACGTAAAAAGACAGATTGTAGTTATTTGTACTTGCAAAGCATGTTGTGGGTTTGTTTAAGAATCCAGGCGATTCTAACACACACCCGTAACATTCATTATTCTTTTTTTATGGAGAAATAAGAAAATGCATGTACTATGTCTTAATTTCCATTATTAGCTCACCTGAGCCGAAGGCTCATGTGAGGTATTAGTATACCACGAGCCGGCGTCCGTCGTCGTCCGTCGTCGTCGTCCGTCGTCGTCGTCCACACTTTCAAAGAAGTATATCTCCGGAACCAGTGGGCCAATCTTGATCAAATTTCATGTGAAGCATTATCAGGTAGGGGGAAAGGCTGCATACTGTTTTCGGGCAGATCGGATTGGAACTCTGGTTGCCATGGCAACAAATAGCTCCCATAGACTTAACATAGGAAAAAGTTTGTCATCACTCTAGCTCCGTCAATTTTTTTCTGATTGTCTTCATTCTTGCAGATAACGAGGACAGGCATGAAATCTCGATCAAGTTCGATTTTGGGCTGAATCGGATTATTCACTCAGGAGTTACGTGCCCTTGAGCGTTCTTAACATAGGAAAAAGCTTGTCATCACTCTAGCTCCGTCAATTTTTTTCTGATCGACTATATTCTTGCAGATAACGAGGACAGGCATGAAATCTCGATCAAGTTCGATTTTGGGCTGAATCGGATTATTCACTCAGGAGTTACGTGCCCTTGAGCGTTGAAAAAATTGCCTATTGACTTAACATGGGGAGAATGTTGTCATCACCGTAGCTGCTTCAATTATTTTCAGATTGGCTTTATTCTTGCAGATAACCAGCACAGCCATGAAATCTCGGTCAAGTTCGATAACTGGCAGAATGGGATCATTCACTTAGGAGTTATCTGCCCTTGTGTGTTTTTGCATTAGGGTTAATGGGAATTTCAAAAATGTATATCTTAAAGACTACTTGGCCAACTTTGATCAAATTTCATGTGTCGCATTATTGGGCAAGTGGAAAGGCTTCATTAGGTTTTCAGGCAGATCTGAGTGGAACTGTGGTTGCCATGGCAACATCTAGCTCCCATAGACTTCACATAGGAAAAAGTTTGTCATCACTCTAGCTCCGTCAATTTTTTTCTGATCGACTTCATTCTTGCAGATAACGAGGACAGGCATGAAATCTCGATCAAGTTCGATTTTGGGCCGAATCGGATTATTCACTCAGGAGTTACGTGCCCTTGAGTGTTCTTAACATAGGAAAAAGCTTGTCATCACTCTAGCTCCGTCAATTTTTTTCTGATCGACTTCATTCTTGCAGATAACGAGGACAGGCATGAAATCTCGATCAAGTTCGATTTTGGGCTGAATCGGATTATTCACTCAGGAGTTACATGCCCTTGAGCGTTGAAAAAATTGCCTATTGACTTAAAGGCATATGCTATGAATTACTTCCAGCATTGAAATCTGTCTGAGACTGTGTATATACATTATTTCATGTATGGACAAAATATTTTTGAAAAGAAAAGTATACCTCACCGTGCTTGTTTTTTTTATATCTTCAAGCAGAAAATAAGCACATTTGACATTTTTTGGAAAATAGCTGAAAACACACCTTGCAGTAAAATACCAAGTAAAATTTATACTGATAATTAGTTTTTTCACATTTCTCTGTGTATATCTGCACATTATTATATAGCAAATATAAATAATAGCAAATGTTCCCTTTAATTCCTGCTGAGACCATGTACTGTGACACAGATTTTAGTGACGGCTTGAAAAAAATCTTAGAATTATCACTTTTTTTCCATAATCGAGTCAATATCTAAAAATGTGACATTGAAATTCTTGTCAAACAAGATGTTTTTCTAAGATAAGTATCCCAGAAAACAGAAAAATGAAAAAAAAGTGGGGGTCACCGTGCTTATTTTTCTGTAAGAAGACAAAGTTTACCCCTACCCCCCATATATTTGAAGGGCAATAATTATAAGGTTTTTATGTTAATACAGAATTTGACTTTTACTTTTCCCTAATTTCAGTTTCTTCTTGTCAGCTATTTAAAATATGCATTAAAATGCAGCTTTGAAGATAAAGGCAGCTCCAGGACCCATTTGTTCAACGCTAACAACATTAGTTAACATTTATATAACGTTAACTATTATCGAGTGGTAAAGCAAATAAACTTATAATTTTTGCTGTTACACCTCGACCCAGATAGTCATAGTCCGATTGTTGTTTGTTAACAGTATCAAAAGCTCTGCAATACATTAGCAGGTAAAGCAAAGTGCACAAAATACTAACTTCCTACGGTTTTGGACTTCGATTTACAAATCCTGTACCGTAAAAATCCTAAAAATTTGGATATTTTTAATGACTTGCTGTTATTCTACAAAAAGTTTAACAAATGTGTTTCATGATCCAGCTATGAGTCCAAAAGGTGGAGGCAGAATGACAAACAGTGTACACCCTGATCAGAGGAGGAGTCTGATCTGGGTCTGCACTGTTTTGTTAGGCCTATCTGTCCCAATACTTAGGATCGTTACGGTACAATCATGGACAGGACTGCATTCACAAAGCACAGTCTGGATGACCCTATAGATGTGCTATAATCATTCAGTCAAAGACAGTCTGTTATGCACACTGACAGTCTGTTTACATGAGACGATACCAGTGACAAGTCATTTCGCTTTCGTGTGTGTGTGTGTGTGTGTGTGTGTGTGTGTGTGTGTGTGTGTGTGTGTGTGTGTGTGAGTCGGGATGTAAACAGACAGTCAGAGAGTTTACTGGACTGTTTCTGCTTGAAATGATTATGGTGAAGGTATAGAAAATAGATGCATCATGCTAAACGAGCAAAATAAAACAACATAATACTTGTTGTGTTCATTTCATTATACAAGAAGTTTTCACTCTTTTTTGGAAAATGGATATCATGAAAAATGGCATTAGTTACCATGGAAACATATAATGGCAGTTTTTTTGGTTATTATATTACTGAATTTGATTTTCTTTATTTCTTCATAAATATACATGATGTGGGTACTTGTTAGAACCATCTCTACGAGACAGGTCTCATGAGCACACACAACATAAACACATTGTTGGTATTTCTTTGAACTACCACCATCAGCTGTTCAAATGAGTTCCAACAATACATGTTTGCATGGAGAATTACAATTACAAAATTATTACAGTAATTCCCCTATCTATTCTTCTGGTAACAATGCAATATGCTTGTTGCAGTTACAAAAATAGCTGGTATCGACCAAGAAAGCCATTGGCAGGTTGCGAAAGGTTCTTATTCACATTATGAAAACAGGCCTATATAATTCTGACCCCCACACCACTTTGATCACCACTTTTATACAGTAAAACTGGGGTTTACAGGGGGAAACCTTATTTTTTATTATTTCTGCTATAAAACATAGATTGTGTGTACTCATTAGAACAGCCTCGAGGAGGCAGATCTAACGAGTACCCTCAATCAATATTTACAGATTGTGGGTACTCATTAGAACAGCCTCAATGAGGCAGATCTAACGAGTACCCTCAATCTATTTTTTTTAGAATAAATAAAAAATATCACAATTATTCATGTGATTCTGCAGTAAAATGTGTACAAAATATCTACATTGCCATGTTTTCACAATGATAAGACTCCCTTGCTCATTCAGATGCCATTGACTGTTCATCAAAATAGTTGACCAGACTTGTCAAAATTTTTTTGGTCGATGTCACCCTAACTTTGTTGTCCACTTTTTCTGCTAGTAATTCTTTCAAACCGTCTTGTCCTCCACGTGTATAAGCCAACTGAATATGTCCCAGACACAACCCAGATTGTCCCATTTTCTGTGCTATGGTTTTTGATATAACTTTTTTGTCCAGCAGCACCTGAAAAGTTGCAGAATTTTCTGCACTTTTACTTTCATGGTTCATTTTAGCGATTCCTGATGTGACGGTTATACTGTGGCTATAATATATAGTATCACATGAAATTCTCTCCCTACACAACTGCTGTAAACTCTTCACATCCGCTAGAGCATTATGGGCTTCATATTGCATATTTAGAAACCTAGAAACCAAATGTTCTTGCTTGTAATTATCCAATCCTGGAAAAAGATCTCTGAATATGTGCAAAGTATCAGAGATGCCAATTACACATTCTTTGAAAGCATTCAGAAGATTGCATTTCTTGAATACAATAAGAAGCCTTGGAAAATCAAATGATCTGAAATTGTGTCCAATCAACATAACTGGTTTTTTGTCGCTCAGCCATGCTAAGAAGTCTTGCAGTGCTGGCATCAAAGGAAGAGTATTTACTGGTGTCCCGTTATGAAACAGAACACAACCTTGCGATGTCAGAGCTGTTACTGCAGATGCAGCTGTTGCTATCGGTCTGGTTGGAGTAATATACTGATTGTAAGTTTCACCTCCAAAGACAGCTGAAATTTGTAGAATATCAGCATCTTTGTGAAGTGACCCTGTCTCAATATCACAGAAAATTTTGTTACAATGCTCCTGTTCTGTTATTGCATCAGGCAGTGGTGGAAACTGTGGAGGGGGAATTTCAGTGATATCTGCAATACTGGTATTAGCAACTCCTGACTTATAGGTTACACCCTCTCTTATTTCCTTGCTCTGATTTGAAGACTTTGCATTAAATTTCAGTTCTAAACGCCTGCGTTTGAATGCTATGGATCCCTGATACTGTTTCTGTCTTTTCCTTTCCGTGTCTTTACGCAATGCATGTTGAGCATAAACCCTTCCTGGTGAAATTCCTATTGCTGAATTCACTTTGTTTACGTAACCCATGCCTATATTCTTTTGGGCAACTGCACACTGCACACGGTTTTTCAAACTTCCTGAGCCAGAATAATGGCAACGCTTAGGGGCTTTGGCTGCAACCATATTGTTGAAAGATTCGACATCCTTGGTTGAACCACCAGGCGCGATCTTTTCTGCGTTGTTTGCAAAAACTTGAAAAATTGACTGTAGGTCGTCTCTGAAATCATGCCCTGTCAAATCTCTACCATATGGCAAAGAGCGATGTTTGTAGGCGTCGGGGTTTTTCAAAAATCCACACCAGGATTCTGAACAATTTTCATGATCTCCAAAGGCATGAGGGACCACCTGAAGTAAAGCAATACGACACCCACTGGCATTACCTTTATTCTGTGCTAGCGCATAGTTAAAACATTTTTGTAGCCACTTTATTACTGTCCCTGTAAGAGATTTGTGCTTTTTCTGTAGGGAATATAAGCTATTACCCAAATGTTTGGTTGTGTGGTTGATATCGCTCCATTTTTCAATACTGTGATGAAGTTCTTTCCTTATTCTAGCCATTGTCGTGGTGTCATCATCCATGATGATGACACCAACATCAACACCTTGTGATTCTATAGATTTAACAAGTTCGCCACCAACATCCGGTTCCATAGCCTTGGAACTGCCATCCCAGTTTTTATGACATACATGTGATGGTGGTGTTTGACCCTTGCTAATGTGGAACTGGCACATTCTGCAGCTTTTTATTCTTATACCATATGCACAAATTTTGCCTGTTTGATTTCCAATCATTGTTCCAACGCCTGATTTGCTATCGTAGCATCTACCAGAACCCCTTTTCTGCCACCCCATGTCGTACTTGAATTGTCCCTGAGTACGTTGTTCAGCTGGATCTGATGGAACTTGGTCTGTTGTTGGTTCAGGAGCTGTAATGAGCCTGAAATGACAGCATAAAATAGAGTTACCACACCACGTGAACAAGTCCATGAAATGAACACCCCCCTGAACCCCACTTTATATAGAGAAAACTTGGGTTTACGGAGGTATACAATATTTTTCTTAATTCTGCTACAGCACATAGGTTGTGGGTACTTGTTAGAACTGCATCATTGAGTTGGTTCTAACCAGCACCCATAACCTATGTTTGCAGTATAAATAAGAAAAATATCGCAGATTTTCATCAGAAATGTAGCCATTTTGGAGATGTGAAAAAACATGCACTATGTCGCAAGGGTGTGTTATCATAATTATGATAAAAGCTATATAGCTACCAAAAAAAATGAAAATTTTCGAATAAAAAAATCTGTTATTTTTCAAATTTCTTCTCTAAACATAAGTTATGGGTACTCGTTAGAACCGCATTGGCGACGTGGTTCTAACGAGTACCCACAACCTATGTTTTTGAGCAGAAATAAGAAAAAATAAGTATACCCCTGTACACCCCAGTTTTTGCTATATAAATGTGGGGTTTGAGGGGTCAAAATTATATAGGCATGTTTTCGTGATGTGAAGTATGTTGAGTCAGCTAGTCTAAAACAGAACCTAGAGAACAAAAACAAAATGACACATTGCAAGATGAATTTGACATTCAGACCATTATGATAACACATCTGTGTGACATAGAGCATTATCTCATATTTCCAAATGGTTACTTTTTTGATGAAATTTTCAGGGTTTTTTTGTTTTGTTTTTTGCCTCTAAAGAGTTCTGTCAACCTACATCTTAGAATAGAAATAAGAATAATGATGTAAACCATAATATAAACCCAGTTTTTTTTTTCTATATAAATTGAAGTTTAGAGGGGTGTTCATTTCGGGGACTTGTACACTTCAAGCAAAGGAAGCACGCGAAAATACACATGCAATAAATAAAGGACAATTTTTCATGGCTCTGGAAATGAAAATTTTTAATGCGATAAAAAGAGAAATTTGTCTGATTTCTGCTACAAAACATTGATTGTGGCTACTCGTTATAACAGTGGCGGTTCAACGACTAGTCGACTACCAACAACTACTCACAATTCCATCGATGTTCTAATGAGTACCCACAATCTATATTTTGGAGCAAAATCCAAAACATAAAAAACATGGGTCTAATAATAAAAATATACCAATATTTCCACTATCTAAATTGTGGTTTACTATAGGTTATTGAATTTCAATCACTTGTTAACGCAATGCGAAGCAAGAGAGTCATATCATTTTTGCAAGATTTTATGCAAGAGAATTTCTCTTGGAAGTGTATTATCATTTACAAAGACACGAATGAAGGCAAGCAAAATCTCTGGACTAGCTTTGTAATCACAGAACTCTGAACCTAGACTTACTTGTCTTTTTCTCTGATAGCAGCCACTTCCTCTTGAAGGGCTTGGGCACATGATTCTTGTGCAATTGTTTCTATGTGTGTAGAGACTTCACTTTCTCTTATCTTCATGGTTTTATGGTGGAGTCCTTGAATTTCTAGAGTAGACATAAAATTGCTCATCTGGGTGTAGCCAATACCAGAATGCAACATACCTGAAAGGGATAACCAAACCGGTTTTACTTTTGGTTAACACATCCAAACAAGAAAATGCTCTTTTTCATGGCTCTTTGTATGGCATTTAGCAGATGATAACTAGAGCTGTCAGTGAAACTGACTAGGGCCCCGGCAGCGCTATCAGAAATTTGTGGACGGACAGACAGACAGATGGACGGACAGAGTGATTACTATAGGGCACCCACACTTTCAGTGCGGGGCCCTAATTAATGATATATTGTTCCTTATTTCTGCTCCATACACAGATTGTAGGTGCTCATAAAAAACGCCTCATTTGTTGGTGTTCATAAGAACCCCCTTAGTGAGGCTGCTCTAGCAAAGCCACAAATTATGTTTTGAGCAGAAATTAACAAAAATTGATAGTTTTCTTATTTCTACCCCAAACAAAAGATTGTAGTGCTCATTAGAACCCTTTCAGTGAGGCAGTTCTATTGAGTACACACTTTATGTTTTTTAACAGAAATAAGAAAAAGAATGTATACCCCTGTATGTCTCACCATTCCCTATGAAAACATTACAAACACGCATCTATTGAAAAGTTTTCCCACCAAACATGCCAAATAATGGAAATTTTCTTAATAAAAAAAAAAAAAAGATACTTTTTCTTACTTCTTATAAAAACATAGATTGTTGGAACGCGTTAGAGTCGCCTTGGGCGAGGCGGTTCTTATGGGTGCCTACAATTGTAAGAATTTCTCAAAATTATGAGAAAAGCGGCTTCAAATGCTTCATGAAGCCCACCAGAGATGATGGAAAGATAGGTCAGACATTTAATAATATGTATTGTTTGTTTTATTTGGGGATTTAACGTCCCCGTCAACACTGTATAGGTCGTTTTGGAGACGTTGCTTCAGATTTTGTGGGACTTTTACCAGACATTGAGATGAAATGACATCCCAAGCCCTGTCGCCCAATGAAACCAATAGAGGTTATAAGCATGGACAGCCTGGCTCGCAGTGCTTTGCCTGGACAGACTTATATCCCCTAAGTGGTTTACCAGTACTCGTGTGCAGTCGGTTTCAGCTCTGCGTGCAAGCATCATCCAGCATATCTGTTTCTTCAAACCCCGATGGGCGGGGGTCGTTACTAATATGTAGTCTTACACTATGGTAGTAGTTAGAAGATGATGAGCAAAAGATATAAGCACTGCAGAAATACTACTAGCTATAATAAATGATCCTCCACCAGTATACAAGCTATAATAAATGATCCACCACCAGTATACAAGCTCTAATAAATGATCCACCACCAGTATACAAGCTATAATAAATGATCCGCCACCAGTATACAATGTACATATAGAGAGATTCAGGAGGAGATGAGTCAACCCATGTGAAAAATGTTATGGGCAAACAGTTATGGTTCAGGTGTGTCTGCGTATATGCACAGTTTCACCAGAACCTTAGCTGTTCACAGACAGGTACTATAGGCCTAGAGGAAGCTTCGACAAAGATTTTATACTTTTTGCCCTGTTGTTCATTTGCCTAGAACATTTTATACATTATAAATCACCTCAGCATCACCAAAACACGCCTATATAATTTAAAACCCCCTCAAACCCCACTTTTGTATTGGATATTCATTATTTTTCTTATTCTGCTGAAATCATGGATTGTGGGTACTTGTTAGAACTGCCTCATCGAGGCGGTTCTAAGGAGTACCCACAATCTATGTTTAGAGCATAAATAAGAAAAATATCTGAAATTTTAGTGGAAAATTTTCATTTTTTGGTGGTAATAATGTTCTATATATATTTAAATAGGCGTGTTTTCATTATGTTTTAACCCGGGGGTCCCCATCACCATATTAAAACTAACTACAAAAACCTTCCCTATCATAAGAATATAAACTCACTATGTATTCTATTTTATCAAGTCTGTGATGTATCTGGAAGGGAAACATCTGTGCTTTAAAATATATGTTTCTCTTTTATAATATGTTGAATAACCCTAAATTATAGAAATGAGTATGCATATAATACATGTACAGCTCATTTTGCTATATGTTATCCAAAAGAAAAATCAAGAGAATTACCCTTCATGTTCATAATTGCTTTAGCTGCCTAAATACCATAATTACCCAAAATAGTGAACCTACCATAAGAAAAAAAAATCAGTTTTCTGTCACCCTACTCCAAAAATTTATGACCTTTATCTTGCTAAATGTTTGAATTTGTCACACCCATTTCTGACTATTTGTCACTTACAAGTACTGATTACACACTATAATGTTTTTGTTCAAATTAACAAAGTAAATGACAAACTGTATAGATCCTGATCAGATGGCATCTGATCTGGATATACACTGTTTGCAAAGGTAGGGATTGTCTTGGAAAACAGGATAAAATAAATTGTATAATTCTTGATTTTTTTTTCAAATTTTGCTGTTATAATGTAGAAACTGATTTAATAGTCATATTATCTGAAAGAAACAACTTATTGTCTGGTTTCACTTTACAAATAATGATGGTTGGTTGGTTGACTTGAGGTTTAACGTCCCCGTCAACAGTTTATAGGTAATTGTGGAGACGTTGCTTCCAATTTTGTGGGACTTTTACCCGACATTGGAGATGAAATGACATCTCAAGCCCTGTCGCCGAATGAAACAAATAAGATTTATTAGCATGGATGGTCTGACTCGCACCACTCTGCCTGAGCTGGCTTTGATCCTCTAGGCGGTTTACCAGTACTTGTGTTCAGTCGGTTTCAGCTCTGTGTGGAAGCATCATGCAGTCCATCTATTTCTTCAAGCCCCGATGGGCGGGGGCAGTTACAAATAATGATTAACACTGTTTCGTTTTTGTTTGAATTTAGGTTTAACGCCCACGTACACACTACATAGGTCATTTTGGAGACTTTGCTTGCAGACATTAACATCATGTGAACAAGGCCATGAAATGAACACCCCATAAACCCCACTTCATATAGAGAAAACTGGGGTTTACGGGTATAAACATTATTTTTCTTATTTTTGCTCCAAGACATAGATTGTGGGTACTCGTAAGAACCCTTCAAATAGGCGGTTCTGACAAGCACCCTTTTAGGCAGTTCTAACGAGCACCCACAACCTTTTTTTTTGCAGCATAAATGAAAGAAAAGCATCAAAGATTTTCATCAGAACAGCAGCTATATTTGAGATGTGAAAAAATACACTATGTCACACGGGTGTTTTATCGTAATGAGATGAAATGACATTTCAAGCCTACCCGGCTGCCGGTTGCTGACCAATGAAGGCATGGACGATCCGACTTGTACCAATTTGCCTGGGTAGACTTATATCCTCTTTGTTACCAATACACATGTGCTCTAAGTTTCAGCTCAGCGTGGAAGCGTCATGACTCATGCACCCCATCTATTTCTTCAAGGGCCCATTAATTAACAGTATTCACATTGTATGACGACTGGATGACACTTACCCAAAGCCGCTTTTGTATTCACGTCAAATGCTTTTCGGCCTCCTCTAGAAGACGGCGAGCTATAATGTAGTTTGTTTGTTGTGACAGAATTCAAAACACCACACTCACAATCTATATATAGAATGCTGCCAAGTCCAACTCTGGTTTCGTGCTGTATATTTTGAAGTTGCAAAGGCTGTTCACAATCCTCACAGCTTCTCAACTGATCAGCCAGTCTATTAAGCTCGACAATTCTGCGACCCTGCCTCCAAGAAGGAATATCTGGAATACTAAACCTAGCAATGTCGGAAACTGGTTCGGCCGAATCACTGTGTTCGTTAACACAATTGTCCATTTCTATCACATCCGTTTCTTTGTCCGGAGGGTCATTCGTGACTGTTTCATTTTTTATGGACTTGTTATACTCATTTATGTGATCAGAGCATCGTTCACGTCTTCGTTTTACTGACAATTTAATGAATTTTCCTTTATGCCTTTCTGACATTGCCGCTGTGTACGATTATAAACATAAGAACGACAACACGTTTCGGCCATTTCCGTATTCGCGTCACGAAGGAGAATCAATTTTGCGGACATTACGGTTTTTTGTAAAATTTAATCACGGAGATTCCAAGAATTTTCACTGCGATAAACATCTGAATATGAATCGGATTCGGATCAAGCAAAAACATGAAGCAACACATAAAAAGAGAACGAATCGGGTTATCTCGCTATTATTGACTATCCGAATACCAATATGGCCGAACAACGAACAGCAACTCTATAAAGTTTTACAGGAGTTGCTCTTCGTAAGGGTTTTCCCGGTTTCCAGGTAGAGTTGCCTCCCGTACATGCGCAGAATCGTTGCGCCTGGTACATACCCGCGTATGCCTTTAACATGGGGAGAATGTTGTCATCACCGTAGCTGCTTCAATTATTTTCAGATTGGCTTTATTCTTGCAGATAACCAGCACAGCCATGAAATCTCGGTCAAGTTCGATAACTGGCAGAATCGGATCATTCACTTAGGAGTTACCTGCCCTTGTGTGTTTTTGCATTAGGGTTAATGGGAATTTCAAAAATGTATATCTTAAAGACTACTTGGCCAACTTTGATCAAATTTCATGTGTCGCATTATTGGGCAAGTGGAAAGGCTTCATTAGGTTTTCAGGCAGATCTGAGTGGAACTCTGGTTGCCATGGCAACATCTAGCTCCCATAGACTTCACATAGGAAAAAGCTTGTCATCACTCTAGCTCTGTCAATTTTTTTCTGATCGACTTCATTCTTGCAGATAACCAGTACAGGCATAAAATCTCGGTCAAGTTCGATTTTGGGCCGAATCGGATTATTTGCCTTGGAGTTACCTGCCCTTGAGCATAAAAAAATACGTTGTGACCACGATAGCAACTTTATTTTTATTCAGATCAGCTTCAAACTTGCAGGTAACATGGACAGGCATAAAATCTCAGTTAAGTTCGAATCGGAATTTTGACCTCGGAGTTACATGACCTTGAGCGACAAAAAATTTGCCCATAGACTTTACATAGGGAAAATGTTGTGACTACGATAGTGACTTGAATTTTTTTCAGATCAGCTTCAAACTTGCAGGTAACGAGGACAGACATAAAATCTCGGTTAAGTTAGATTTTGGGCCGAATCGGATTATTTGCCTTGGAGTTACCTGCCCTTGAGCATAAAAAAATACGTTGTGACCACGATAGCAACTTTATTTTTATTCATATCAGCTTCAAACTTGCAGGTAACGAGGACAGGCATAAAATCTCGGTTAAGTTCAATTTTGGGCCGAATCGGAATATTGACCTCGGAGTTACGTGACCTTGAGCGACAAAAAATTTGCCCATAGACTTAATTAGGGAAAATGTTGCGACTACGATAGCGACTTTAATTTTTTTCAGATCAGCTTCAAACTTGCAGGTAACAAGGACAGACATAAAATCTCGGTTAAGTTCGATTTTGGGCCGAATCGGATTATTTGCCTTGGAGTTACCTGCCCTTGAGCATAAAAAAATACGTTGTGACCACGATAGCAACTTTATTTTTATTCATATCAGCTTCAAACTTGCAGGTAACGAGGACAGGCATAAAATCTCGGTTAAGTTCGATTTTGGGCCGAATCGGAATATTGACCTCGGAGTTACGTGACCTTGAGAGACAAAAAAATTTGCCCATAGACTTAACGTAGGGAAAATGTTGTGACAGAAATAGCGACTTGAATTTTTAGCTCACCTGAGCCAAAGGCTCCAGTGAGCTGATAGTATACCAAGGCTCCGGAGTCCGTCGTCTGTCGTCCGTCCATCCGTCGTCCACACTTTCAATGAAGCATATCTCAGAAGGCAGTCGACCAATCTTGTTTAAATTTTATGTGTAGCACCATTGGGCAAGGGGAAAGGCGGCATTAGGTTTTGGAGCTAGTCTGGTTAATTTGTTCCTTCATTCTTCTTTCTCTCCATATAGAGATAATAGACCAATGTTAAATTTTTAATCAAAGATTTCTCAGGAACTATAAAAGCTAGAAGCATCAAATTTGGTATTCAATAGAATAATGATGACTTATTTTGTGTAAGAGACATTGGGCTTTCTCAGCTTATTTGTTCATCTGTTCTTTCATTCTTCTTTCTCTCCATTTTGACCAATGTTAAATTTTCGTCAAAGATTTCTCAGGAACTATAGAAGCTAGAAGTCTCAAACTTGGAATGCAATGCAATAATGATGACTTATATCCTGTAAGGGTTAGTGGGCTGGATTCTATTAGCAGATTTAGTAGTCAAGTCTGTGAATTGTTAAAACTTAAGTTCCTCAGGTGAGCGGTTTAGGCTCATTGAGCCTCTTGTTTCCTTTTCTTATTTGTATTTCTTATTTTCTGAACATTATAAAACAAGAAGTCACAGATATGCGGGTCTTCACAATTTTGTCAAAGGACAGGTTACTTACCAGATAATCCATATATCCCTAGCATTCCATTTTTGGGGCATTGGTTAGAATGTGGTGTCTGATAAAGTTCTACAGTGTTTGCAGAAGGTACAGGAATCTTAGTAGAACCCTCAGCTATTGAAACAATCGTGGCACTCATAGTATTGAATTGTTGCAGCCTTCTGTCACTTCAACTTACTGTTACTTTGTGAAAATGAACATTTTAGTTTATATGATAAGGCCACATATGTAACAATACATGGTTTCTGGAGGGTAAAATCTTGATGCAATGTGCGACAACCCTAGATTTTCTATAGAAATTCTTTTTGAACTTCTTCATCATCAAAATCATATATAAAATTGTTATATGATAAACAGAACCTTACACTCAAGGTTATTTCATATGAAATATGAAATAACCTTGAGTGTAAGGTTTTGATGGTTTGTTTGTATTGGAGTTTAACGGCCCAGTCAACAGTATTTTAAGTTATTTTTGAGCCGGTCAGTTTACCTATCCACACTTTTCCTGGGCAGGCTTATACATAATGGGTTGACCAGTACAGTGCACATTCTTTCGCCAGAAACTGACAACTGCCCTTCTTGTATCAGGGGAAGGGAGAGAATAAGGTCCTCAGTGTGTCATATTGATGAAGAGAGCAAAACTACTTCTTAGGTTTATAACAAAGCTTAAGAAGATTTCAAAGAAATCTTCTTTTTGTGTCAGCTTTATGTACAAGTACAAGAAAAACAAACAAACAAACCTAGAACTGCACAATGTAAAAGTATTAACCCTTATCTTGCGTAATATTCATTTAAGCAACACCCATTTCTGTCTATCAACCAATCAAATTACTTGATGTAATTTATTGCTACAAATTCATGAACTGAATGCCAAACAGTATAGATCTGAAGAAGCCATCTGATCAGAATCTACACTGTTTGCAAAGATAGGGGTTGTCTCGAACAGCAAGATAAGGGTTAAAATCATTCACATCTGAAATTCTTAAACATTTTATTGGACAGGACCTGACATAAGCCACATCATGAGAAACCTTTTTTGCCAATTTGTGAACAACAAAGGTACTGGTCAGCTTGTGCAGCCTTGCAGTCTGATCTGTATATCAGTGTTTTCTGCTTCAATAGGACAATGGCTCCTATTTCTATATCAAAACTTTCAAGTTTCTTGCTAGTCTGTGTTGCTGTCAAATCTTTCTCAAGCCCAAGTACTTTGTCAGAATGGTATGCACACAGCCTTCTGATATGCCAATGCATTTAGCTATCTTTTTCACTGACAGTCACACATCTTCTTTGACCGCTGCCTTTACAACAGCTATGGTTGCCTTGGTGATGGAGGTCTTGGCCCTACCAAGACGGGCATCACCTTTGACCGATGATATACCAGCTTTAAAAGCTTAGACCGTCCGATAAACTGTGTGCTTTGAATTGGCAAGAGGATCATATATGCCACTCAATTTATCAAATATCTTTTACTTGAAACTATGTCAAGCCTAACACAGCATTTTATGTAGCTGCGAATTTCAGACTTTCTGCCCATTTTATAATGTAACTCATAAATTGGCCAGTGTATATGACTGCATGTAATTCAATTTGACATATCTCGGTCATTATAAAAGCAATTTGCACGAAATATATTGTTATCCGTAGCTATTTGAAAGGCTATTCAAGTGCAAAGAAGCATTATCAGAAAAACAATAAAACTGCGGAAACCAATTGGTGAAAAAACTTTTTGAAGGACCCTCCTATGAAGAGGTTGTGCTGTATTTACAGTACAATGTGAGATAAAGGTTGTAATAAAAGAATTATTTTGGCAAACTACACAATCACTATTAAACTAAACTTTACTTCAACATAAGCAGTAGATTGAGGTCTCTGAGTATGAGATTACAAGAGTCCCCTATATTTTGTCTGAAGCAGGCAGGTTGGAGGAGCAGGAATTTGAGTTTTAGGTTTCAGAGTTTGAGATGGCAAGTCGGCAGTATTCAATTATTTTCAGAGTTTGAGATAACGACAGTCAGCTGTATTTGTCGGTTGTCACAGTTCGGGGTTTCGAAGTTTGAGATACCAAAAGGCACCTGTATTTGTTTGTTGTTAACCCATTACCAGCAACCCCAAAACAGGAATCCTGGTAAACAGTGCAGGCCCTGATCAGACGCCGCTGGCCTACACTGTATACAAAAAGTTCAGCCAATTCCAAATAAATGATTAAGAAAACACAACCTGAAACCCCTAAAGTTTGAAATGGACTCCTGCTATATATAAGGAGGAAGATACCATTTGTACAAAAAGGGCTGAGATTTCAGTTGAACAATTGTATTTGCTCAGTTTTATAAATCCCCTCCATAATTTGTACATTTTCAGAGTCGACGTAGCTCAGTAATGAAGAACCACACAGGAACTCACATACTCAACTTTGCCCTGAGGACTGTGCTAGATCAGGCTGACCAGAGAGGCTCACTGGTGGCTCCTGATAGACTGAGATTTGACTTCACTTCCAATGTAAGTCTATTTATATTTCTGTGAAGTGACTTATTTAGTTTCTTATACAGTTTATTGCCCAGTCAACACCATTAACCCTGACCATGTGGAATCCAGATAACAGCATGAAAAAAGTTTTATAACATCAGGCCCAGGACTTATTGTAGGTTTTGTTGAGCTCTGGTTCTTACAATTATTACTTGAGCCACGTCATGAGCAAACCTGTTTATATCACTTGTAAACAACAAGAGTGCAGATCAGCCTGTGCTCACAGTTTGGCACCTTCTGTTCTCTGCTGGATAGTACATTCTTGCACACCAGACAAGGAAATCCGTGATTTTACCCTGGGATAGAAATTTATGTTCTGACCCGGGTGTTCCGACCCCAAATCGAATATAATCGCGTGTTTGATAAATGCACTGGTTGATTACAACCTCATGCGTGGCGTCGTCATGCGTGACGTCACTAAACATTCCTGTTGTGTCATCACAAAATGGCGGACGTCGGTAACCGAAGTGACAGCAGTATTAAAAATTCGCAATAGAAATGGAAGGTATGCAAGAAAAAGAATCCAATATGGGTGTGAGGGGTGGATAGAAAAATCCGTCCCTCGGGATCACTGTCCGGCATCACTCGGCAAGCCTCGTGATGCCGGACAGTGACCCTCGGGACGGATTTTTCTATCCACCCCTCACACCTATATAAGATTCTTACTTATTTTGTGGATTACATCATGTCATAAAAATCTTATGACCACACATGTAATAACACAAGGTTACTTACTGGCACATAACATCACGATTTAATATGGACAACCCTAGGTTTTCTATTAATTTTCTTCTGAATTTCTTTGGCAGTAAAATCTAATGAAAAACTGTTGTATGATAAACAGAATCTTTCACTTGTGTTTTTCATAAATTTCATATGAAATGACCACTCCTATGTATAACTTACAAGGGTCTTAGTACTGTAATGATCCTAAGTATTGGGACTGACAGGCCTTAGCAAACAGTGCAGACCCAGATCAGATTGCTCCTGAAAGAGCACTTTGATCAGCGTCTACACTGTTTACCATTCTGTCTCCACTTTTTGGACTCTTTGCTGGATCATGAAACAAATTTGTTAAAATTTTATGAGAATTACAACAAGTCCTCAAGCAGTCCTAATTTTTAGGATTTTACGGTAGGCTGTGCAGCTGAAGTGTAGGCTGGCTGGTGTCTTATCTGGTTAGAAAACCTAAAGTCAGGCTTTTTTCTCACAGGGCTGACTTTTTTTTTGTTTCTTCATTTTTGGAACTAGCGTGCCATGACAGTACAAGAGGTGAAGAAAGCAGAAAATATTGTGAACGAAGTTGCTTCTAAGAACGAGCCAGTGTATGCCAAGGAAGCTTCCCTAGCATCAGCTAAGGCTATTCAGGGTCTACGTGCAATATTTGATGAGACCTACCCAGACCCAGTACGGGTGGTATCTGTTGGTATCCCAGTAGAGGAGTTGACAGCGGACCCTATGGGACCTGGTGGGTCACTGACGTCAATAGAGTTCTGTGGAGGCACGTAAGTGGCTGATTACTGAATTGTTTTGTAATAATCAGAGCTTTCGTATGATAGTAGTCAGTATGAACAAGAATTTAAAATTGTCCTGCTTAATAAGTTAATATTGCCAATTAAATTACTCAGATACTGTTTTCGTTCAAATTCTCAAACTGAATGCCAAACTGTGAAGATCCAGATTAGTCAGACAACCAGAAGCATCTGAAAGGTTTGCAAAAGTAGGAGTTGTTGTGTTCAACAGGATAGGGATTAATATAGGGACAATTTATGTTTTTCATTATTAACACGCATTAATGGTTGCCATACTTTAATAATTAGCAACATAAGTTGTCAAAAATGCTAGGAAAACAATGAGAAGAAACATGACTGCATATTCAGAATGTAAATAATGACATAAAGTTCTGTGAATATTGTCCTGGGCCCAGTTTTTCAAAGCCTCATTAGCTTAACGAGCTCGTTAGCGGTCAAATTGTTAACTGTTCTATAAAGTACAATATTTAAAACAGTGGTATTTTTGCTGAAAAATTGTGAGCAGCTTTTGCAGGTGCAAAAGCTGCTCACACATTTTCAGCAAAAATCTTAGCATATTTGCCAATGGCCCATATTAAATGATCAAAGTTTTATCAATACATGTGTTATCTAACGATGTCGTTAGTTTTTAACAACTGGCCCCTGATGTTGACGTCAACAAGAATTTTGTGAAAATGCTTATTTCCAGGGTAGTGGCACGATGCAGAATGTCACTCGAACAGTCATGGTTTTGGCCCCCACCCATAGGGGCTTGAAGAAATATATGGGCTGCATGATGCTTCCAAGCAGAGCTGAATCTGGCCCGCACACTAGTACTGGTAAACCGCTTACAATCTAAGCCTGTCCAGGAACCGTGGTGCGAGGCGGACTGTCCATGCTAATAAACCCTATTGGTTTCATTGGGCGACAGGGCTTGAGATGTCATTTCATCACAATGTCGGGTAAAAGTCCCACAAAGTTGGAAGCAACGTCTCCAAAATGACCTTTACAGTGTTGACGAGGATGTTAAACCTCAAATCAACCAACCAACCAGGCATGGTTTATCTTGAGGATTTTAACACCCTTATCCTGCTGAATAAATTAATTTTGTCACACCCATTTCTGACTATGAACCAATCAAATTATTTGTTATAATTCCTTCATTCAATTTCACAGACTAAATGGCAAACAGTGTTGATCCAGATCACATGAAGCCATCTTGGCCCAGTTATTCAAAGCATCGTCAGCTTAACGAGCTCGTTAGTGGTCATATTGTTAACTGTTCTAGCAAGTTTAATATATGAATTTTTGGTATTTTTGCTGAAAAAATGAGAGCAGCTTTTGCTTCCGCAAAAGCTGCTCACATTTTTCAGCAAAAATATTAGCATATTTGCCATAATAAATGATCAAAGTTTTAACGATACGTTAACTAACGACGTCGTTAGTTTTGAACAACTGGCCCCTGATCTGTATCTACACTGTTTGCAAAGTCAGGGCTTATCATGTTCAGCAGGACAAGAGGTGAATCACACAGTTTTAGATTTAGACCCCGACAGTAGTGTTATAAAGAGGAAGTTTAGCTACTGAAATTTGACACGAGACTGGTAGCCTTTATTACCAGAATTTCACACCCAACTGAATGCATATATTTATCTTTGCTGTTTTCCGAAGCGGTCGATATTGTTATTCAATACATAGAGGTCGATAAATGGGTCACCATTCATGAGATGCCAAAATTTCAGGAAAAGTTTACGAAAACCGATCTATTAGGCAATGACATTCACTAATTTATTCTTTGCATAAAGGTAAGTCTTTTGTCCAATTGAACCAGCTATAGTGTACTTAACTCTTATCATGCTGTTCACGACAACCCATATCTTTGGAAACAGTGTAGATCCAGATCAGATGGCTTCTGAAGAAGCCATCTGATCAGGATCTACACAGATTGACATTCAGTTTAAGAATTTGTAGGACTAAATTACATCAAGTAATCTGATTGGTTCAAAGTCAGAGATGGGTGTGGCTAAAATGAATATTCAGCAAGAGAAGGGTTAAGAGTGCAGAATAGGTATTCCTGATTTGGATTCCCTTTGATTATTTTATATTTGCAGGCATCTGTTGCGTGCTGGTCATGTTGGAAAATTTGTGATAGTATCAGAAGATGCCATCTCTAAGGGAATCAGGAGAATCATAGCTATCTCAGGATCAGAGGCTCATAAGGTTAGTGTATGTGCACAATCACAAGAAAATATGGCTGTGGCTTGCAATTATGTCTTAAAGACACAAATCCCAACATTGTGGCAGTATTGAGGATGCACAACATGTTTTCTTTCATTGCAGATACTACACAGAAAAGAGCATCATTCTGTTTGATGCAGCATTAACTCATTTGAGGCAGAAAACCCCTATACAGGTACCCTGTCGAACAGTGCAGGCCCAGATCAGATGGCACAGAATGCGGCATCTGATCAGGGTCTCCACTGTTTGCAAAATGCACAACCGTTTCCTGATAGAATTTCTGAATCTTAACTCAATCTGACACTCCTCAGTTTGGATTGGATTCCTGATGTACATAAAGAAGGTTGTTCAATTGAGTCTACAATAGGTTAATTCCTTTTCTATATGGTGACACATTACTATACTATGAGTTTACTTCAGTTCTTTGTCAACATATTTTAAAGTTCATAAGAGCTACAAAGCGGTTCTAGGATTTAACTTGTCACTGATGTTTATGCAACAAAATGGCTTTGATTGCTAGCATTCTGGATTGTTTTTGCATGTGCCAGCCTCCCTTCTTCGAGAGCACAGTGCTTGTTGTTTTATTCTGTTATTTTTATTTCTTATTCATTTATTTAATAAAATATAAACCATTTGTATTCTAGTTTAATGTTTAAGTCAGCCAGAATTACTGTTCTTCATTACTGTTATTCAAACTAGTCCTTGGCTGGTTAAGGCATGACAAACACACTGACTGACTGACTGAGGGACAAACTGACATGGTGATTACTATAGGGCACCCACAATACTGTGTGGAGTCCCAATTTAGCAAGCACCTATGTGATAATTAAAATGTGCTTCTTTAAGACCGGTGCTTGACCCCAATTGAAAAGAAATACAAAAATGATTTTGAAAATACCGTAATGATCCTAAGTTTTGGAACAGATAGGCCTAAGCAAACAGAGTAGACCCAGATCATTCTGCTCCTGAATGAGCTGTCTGATCAAGGTCTACACTGTTTATTTGTCATCCCATCAGCACCTTTTGGACTCCTTGCTGGCCCATAGGGGCTTGAAGAAATATATGGGCTGCATGATGCTTCCACGCAGAGCTGAATCCGGCCCGCACACTAGTACTGGTAAACCACTTAGAGGATCTAAGCCTGTCCAGGAACCTCGGTGCGAGGCGGACTGTCCATGCTAGTAAACCCTATTGGTTTCATTGGGCGACAGGGCTTGAGATGTCATTTCATCTCAATGTCGGGTAAAAGTCCCACAAAATTGGAAGCAACGTCTCCAAAATGACCTTTACAGTGTTGACGGGGACGTTAAACCTCAAATCAAACAAACAAAGACTCCTTGCTGGACAATGAAACAAATTTCTTAAAATTTTTGGAGAATTACAGCAAGTCCTGAAGGTGTCTGAAATTTTAGAATTTTTATGGTACAGTAAAACCTATATATATTACGGGCCTCCGTGGCCTAGTGGTTAAGAGTGCTGACTCTTGATCATTAGGTCTCTCACCGCTGTGGTTCAAGCCTCGCTGTGAGATGCCAAGTTCTGCAACGGAAGGTCAGGTGGTTTTTCTGTGAGTACTCCGGTTTTCGCCCACCTCTAATTAACGATCAGCTCGATATGACTGAAATAATCTTGAAAGGGCCGTAAATCAAAACCCCCCAAAAAAAACAAAAAACCTTTATATAAAGCAGGTAACCTGCTTATAGAAGGCATGCATTTAGTTCCTGAAAAAAATGCATCAACATTCACCTGTATTAAGCAAGCACCTGTCTTAAAGAAGCACAATTAATAGTGTGGGTACTCTATAATAATCAAACTGTCAAGTCCGTCAGTCGGTCCGTTCGTGTGTTTGTCACACCTAAACGAAAAAACTTAACCTCGGTCATAACTTCTAAAGTATTTGCCCTACTGTCACAAGACTACCTTCTGATATAGAGCCATAACTATATTGCTTTTGTCCCTGTGTTTGTCACGCCTTAACCAAATAATTAAGCTCGGTCATAGCTTCAAAAGTATTTGCCCTACTTTCATGAAACTTCACACGCACATACTTACCATCACATGATCTACATACTGACAAAGGGCCATAAATATATTGCTTTTGTCTGTGTGTTTGTCACGCCTTAACTATAAAACTTAACCTCAGTTGTTCTTGAGCATCATGAAACTTTATGCACAATGAATTTACTGGACTTAAATCTCTTCTGCAACAAGGTCTGACGGAACCCGAATTTTATGGTGACTTAGTATATAAATTTAGAAAAATTTATAACCGCAATGACTTCAGCACCCAATTTCGTAAAATCATTCTTCGATATAAAAAGATTGGGTACAACATATATGTTATACGACAGACTGCTTGCATGGTAGTTAACCCAATCACGGTTGACAACTTTGCTTCCCTCTTTAATTACATGCCGGTGGGTCAGGCCTCAGATTCTATGACAGTTCAAAATTAAAGGCTTATGTTGGTTGGTAACTGATGCTCTGTCTCTGGTTGGTCCCATTGGCGTCTAACTGTTGGTTTTCTTTTGCTCCAGAATTTCTGTTGTTTCTTGCTGTCGAGTCCTCACCGTTGTTTCATCTCTGTGGTTGTTTGATTTTTGTGCTCATGGAGATGTTGCTCTGATTAGGAGGCCTTGATGCGGTCTGAACAAATTATTTGTCTTAATCGCGACGGAAGTAAGGAGGAGGATTGTGACCACGTAAAATCGATTTTAGCCCCCCAGTGGAATTTGTTCCCACTGACCGTTTCAAGGCGGTTCTTCTGTCGCGTTTATTTTTGTTATGGTTTGTCTTTGGGTGTTTGTGTCGCTTATATTATTATTTTGGATAGCCTTTTGGCCATTTTTTTGGAAAGTAACCGTCCTTTGGGCTTTCCGCTGTTGTGTTTCCGTTGGGGTCTGTTGCTTCATGTTTCTTTCCCTTTGGTGTCTTTGATGGGAGCTGTGGGTTAATTGTATAGATTCCTGATCATTGCCTCTACTACTGTTTTCATGCACACACATAGAAAGATGTTTTTCGGGATGACAATAGCTCTCTGGGCCTTGGTATAATGCAGCATTACTTATTTGCTATATGTATAAACTTGTACCATTTCTCTTTGACAGCTTTATGTGGGGCCCTTCCTGATGTGGTCAGTGATCTAGTTCAGGTTGGACTGAAAATTGCAGTTGCTTTTCCTGATGGTTCATCTATTCACCATTAGTTAAAAAAGGCAAAAAATTAGAAGGCTGTTTTGAAAATTTGTACTGCAATTTAGTCACCAGTCACTTGTTCATGACAAGTCTGGTTTGTCTTTCAGGCCTTACATATCACAGATGTGCTTCACAAGTCAGTTACAGATCTGAAGTTAAAGATAGAAGAGAATGCCAAGTCACGGGTACTGACAGACAAACAGCTCACCAGAATTATTGTAGAACTCGATGATGTAAGTCTTTCAGTGAAACAGAGAAACAGCAAAGTAAGGTGACTCTGGGGATTATTCTGAGATGATTTATACAGTCGAACTTCAATGGCTCGAACACCTTTGGGACCTCGAAAATCTGTTCGAGACTGGGGTAGTTCGAGCCACTGCGATTACTGTCAGGAGGCATAACGAGATACTTTTAGACATCTTTTCGGTGTTCTGTAATGAAAATGTATGCTGTGTGTACTCATTAGAATCGCCTCATCGAGGCGATTCTAATGAGCACACACAGCATACATTTGCAAGATAAAAGACTAAAACCTCCTTAATTATCCCCCACTATTTCTTATGTTGAGGATTTCGCTAGGGGCTCAAGAATGGGTTCGACGCATCCATGGTAAACGAGCCATCGGTGTTCGAGCCATCGAAGTTCTACTGTATTTACACTGGCCTTACTGGCCTTGTGTTTCAGAGCGCTGACTCTAAAACAGAAGGGTTCCAACCTCGCGCCAAGTACAGAGGACCCTCATTATAACAACAATACAGTAGAACTTCGATGGCTCGAACACCGATGGCTCGTTTACCATGGTTGTGTCGAACCCATGCTTTTGCCCCTAGCGAAATCCTCCACATAAGAAATAGTGGGGGATAATTAAGGAGATTTTGGTCTTTTATCTTGCAAATGTATGCTGTGTGTACTCATTAGAATCGCCTCGATGAGGCGATTCTAATGAGTACACACAGCATACATTTTCATTATAGAACACCGAAAAAATGTCCAAAAGTATCTCGTTATGCCCCCTGACAGTAACCCTCGGTGGCTCGAACTACCACTATCTCGAACAGATTTTCGAGGTCCCAAAGGTGTTCGAGCCATTGAAGTTCGACTGTATCTGTTTCCTAATATTTTGACATTATGAAGAATTGGCCTTTTTAAACAATCTCAAAAAGGAGTAGTGTTATAGATAATGAATGTCCTTTTCCGTAGTTACTCAAAAAACTGTTTTTGTGGATATGTATTAGAATTACCTCACTGAGGCAGTTTTAACAAATATCCACAACATCTTTGTCTTGTAGTATAAAGTACAAAATTCACAATTAACATTAACATTAATCTGTCTCATCTTGCGCTAAGGATGCATTTGATTGAAATTGTTATTATAACCCGTTTTGTCATTATATTGAATGGAAGAAATTCAAGGAGCTGCTACCAGTTCTCTCTTCCCCCACCTCTGGTTCAGGACACGCGGCCTTGTGTACAGCTCTTGTGTGCGGAGCACACTGCTTCATGCCAGCGAGACTTGGCCATTGACAAAGCCAGACCTCCAGTGTCTGCAGCAGAATGACAGGGCAATGATCAGACATATCTGCAATGTCCGGCCACAGGACACTGTCACTATCAGGTCCAGTGAGCTACTTGCACGGCTTGGCATTGAGGACCTGGTCCTCATCCTGAAAGAAAGAAGGCTTCGCTGGTATGGACATGTGGAACGCTCCAATATGGTGCAGCCAAGACTGCCTGTGACTTACAGGTAGATGGAAGGTGTGGGCCTGGAAGGCCCAAGATGGCCTGGAAGCAGCTGCTATCGACCCTCATGATAGACGAACCTGGAGATCTGGTGTGAGATCTGCCATGCTTGCAGCAAGCCAGCTACCTGGAAGGGGTCCCGTTTATGTGGATGTTGCCCCTGTATCTGCACGTTAATCAAAACTCAGATGATGATGATTATGTCTTGATAATGATGGTTGACTGTACTGCAATGGAAGGTCAGGTGTTTTTGTCGTGCCTGCTATTAGCATGGCGCGATATAGGCACCTGGTTTTTCATCCGTTTGTCCATTTGTTCGTTCGTCCGTTTGTCAATGTGTCAACATTTGCGACCACCCTAGCGTTCACCCAAAGGTTCAAGTTTATTTCTCAATAACTATAAGAGTTCATTAATGATACTTGGTACAAACTTGTATCTGTGGATGGCAACTTAAATACAAGCATCCATATTTGACCTTGACCTACATTTCATGGTTCACTGACTTTGTAAAATATTGCGACCACCCTAGCGTTCACCCTAATGGTCAAGTTTATTTCTCAAGAACTATAAGAGCTTTTATAATACTTGGTACAAACTTGTATCTGGGGATGGTTACTTAAATGCCAGCATCTATATTTGACCTTGACCTATATTTCATCGTTCACTGACTTCGTAAAATATTGCTACCATCCTAGCGTTCACCCTAATGGTCAAGTTAATTTCTCATGAACTATAACAGCTTCATTAATGATGTTTTGTACAAACTTGTATCTAAGGATGGCAATTTTAATGCAAGCATCCATATTTGACGTTGACCAACATTTTATAGTTCACTGACTTTATGAAATATTGTGACAACCCTTGCGTTCACCCTAATGGTCAAGTTAATTTCTCAAGAACTAAGAGCTTTATTAATGATACTTGGTACACTTGTATCTAAGGATGGCAATTTGAATGCATGCATCCATATTTGACCTTGACCAAAATTTCATTGTTCATGACTTAGTGTACTATTGCATCAAACTTAGTGTTCAACCTAATGTTTAAGTTCATTTCTCAAGAACTTTTAGAGCTTCATTAATGATATTTTTACAAGCTTGCATCTAGGAATGTCAACTTTTATGGAAGCATTAATATTTGACCTTGGCCTAGATTTCATGTTTCGCTGACTTTGAGCCCCCACAGGCGCGACATAGCCTTCGGCAGAAATCTTGTTTTCTCTGGATATTCTGGTTTTCACCCACCTCTGATTACCAATTGCCACAATTCCAGTTTTATATAAGCTGAGTCAAGCCAAACAGTCTCAGAGCATGTGTTCTCAGCGAAGACAAAAAAAATCAATCGCAATTCAGTTATTATACTGCTTTCTGAACTTGAGATGCAATACACATAAAGCAACGTGTACAGAGGCAAATGCAGCACTTGTTTTCTTGAGACATAATCTTTATCAGTGTCCTCAGAATGTAAAAGAGGCAGCATGTGAAGGAATTAATTGCCCAGTGTTGTGTTTAGGATCCCCAGGGTTTTGTTCCTCAAGAAGAAATTGAAAAAGCTCATAAAAGGGCTGCAAGGTTTGTGAGTAGCAATTACTGTTTGAAACTAGGAGTATGACTGGAATACTGGAAAACATAAGAATATAAGAATCTGATATGGGGTTCTGTTGTAGATGAGCGTTTCCAACCCGAGGGATGACCGTGCTGAGCGGAAACGAGGCTATGCCGAGGTTCCGCTCAGCACGGTCATCCCGAGGGTTGGAAACGCCCATCTACAACAGAACCCCATATTGGATTCTTTTTCTTGCACAACACCTCCGGTTAGTTTTGACAGCTTGCACATGTATATTGTTTACAAAATAAAAGTAGTGCGGAAGTAGTTCCGGCAGTTGAATAGAATTGAAGCGCATTTATGTTAGTTGCCTGGGTCGGAACACCAGGGTCAGAACATAAATTTCTATCCCAGGGTAAAATCACGGATTTCTTTGTCTGGTGTGCAAGAAAGAGTCTTACAGAAAAGGAGGAGAGACAACTTATACTCTTGTACAAAGGTCTAAACGGTGCTGCCAGCATTTCAACAGTTGATCTTATCCCCCTAATTAGGCCCTGCAGACATTCACATTTAACACTAAGGCTGACACGATTAATCGTATTATCGATTAATCGATCGATAAATTCCACAAAAATGATTATCATATCCGATTTTCTTTTAATCGATTACTTGATAGGTACACTTTACTACCCAAAGTTATGCCTAAAATAGCTGGACGAGTGGCAAACAGTGCAGACCCTGATGAGACGCCGCATACTGCGGCGTCTCATCTGGGTCTACACTGTTTGCTCAGGCCTGTCTGTTCAAATATACATATGGTAAAGTGGAACATATGGTAAGAATCCTGCTCAGACAGAAAGCCAGACAGGTAAAATTATGACAAAAACCTTAGCGATTACTAATCGATTATCGATCGCAATGACAGGACTGATAATCGATTATCTTTTCAGCTCCGATTAGCCAGCCCTATTTAAGACCCCCTACAGTCATTCCTGGACTTTAGTTCAAGGTCACTGAGATTGCAAAATTGAAATGACTATATTCCCAGTATTAGCTTAAATATACAAATATAATCCATAGCTATTTTATGCTTTGTATTTTACAGGAAGTTACACAGTCTGTGATACCGTACTGGCAGAAGGATGAATTACGAACAGAACTTAAGGGTTTGAAGAAGCGTCTGGATGATCTAGACAAGGCTCGGAAAGCAAGCATGATCAACGAAGTGTCCGAGCAGGCCAAACAGATGATAGCTGACAAACCAGACCAGAAGTTTATCGTTCATGAATTCAAAGCAGGGTCTAATGCTAAGGTATGGAAATTACCTTGTGTTTCTCTAAACCAATCTGAATAGAACTTTTCCCAAAATACAGTAAAATTTCTATATAAAGACCACCTTGGATCTGTTCAAAAGTGGGCTAAGACCACCTTTGGAACTGTTCAAAAGTGGTCTTAAGACCACTTTTGAACAGTCCCAAAGGTGGTCTATTACTGGAAGACCCAAGATGTTAGAAATACAAAGAAAGAATAATTGAAACATTTTAAATTTGCTTGGTCTTCATATTCCAGCTGGTCTTAATAGCGGAATTTCATTGGATATTGCAGAAGTCTATTTTGAAATTTATGTGTCTGGTTGAATTTCATAGAAATTTGATTTATATATAATACAACATGGCTACGGCCCCCACCCATTGGGGCTTGAAGAAATAAATGGGCTGCATGATGCTTCCACGCAGAGCTGAATCCGACCGAACACGAATACTGGTAAACCGCTTAGAGGATCTAAGCCTGCCCAGGCAAAGCGGGGCGAGTCGGACCGTCCATGCTTATAAACCCTATTGGTTTCATTGGGCGACAGGGCTTGAGCTGTCATTTCATCTCAGTGTTGGGTAAAAGTCCCACAAAATTGGAAGCAATGTCTCCAAAATTACCTATATAGTGTTGACAGGGACGTTAAACATCAAATCAAACACACAAAATACAACATGGCTGAAGTTTTTGCAGTCAGTGAAGGCCATATCAGGTGCCCCATTTGTTAATGTCTTGCGGGGTTCCATCTGAAATGGCTGAAGCTGGTGTAAATTCCACGGTAGCCAATATTGTTCTAAGAATGAAAGCATCAACTAATATAAACCCTTCAGCAGCAATCCCGTATAGCAGAGAGACTTCAAAGATTTTTATGCCCCCGGAATCTAAGATTCTGGGGGGCATATAGTTTTTGGTCTGTCCGTCTGTTTGTCCGTTTGTCTGTTTGTCCGTTTGTCTGTTTGTCCGTTTGTCCGTCTGCAAAAACTTTAACATTGGGCATAACTTTTGAATGGTAAGTGCTACAGCTTTCATACTTCACATGTGCATTCCTTGTCACAAGACCTTTCAAGAGGTACCATAAATTTTGACCTCGTGACCTTCACCTTGAGATTTGACCTACTTTTGACCTCCTTTTTAAAAACTTTAACATTGGCTATAACTTTTGATTGGTAACTGATAGAGCTTTCATATTTCACATGTGCATTCCTTGTCACAAGCCCTTTCTATTGGTACTATAATTTTTGACCTCATGACCTTGACCTTGGCATTTGACTTACTTTTTAATAATTTTAACATTGGCCGTAACTTTTGATTGGTAAATGGTAGAGCTTTCATATTTCACATGTGCATTCCTTGTCACAAGACCTTTCTAAGGGTACCATAATTTTTGACCTCATGACCTTGACCTTGACATTTGACCTACTTTTTAAAAAACTTTATCATTGGTCATAACTTTTGATTAGTAAATGGTAGGGCTTCCATATTTCACATGTGTATTCTTTTTATGCCCCCGGAATCTAAGAGATTCGGGGGGCATATAGTTTTTGGTCTGTCTGTCTGTTTGTCCGTTTGTCTGTTTGTCCGTTTGGCCGTTTGTCTGTCTTCAAAAACCTTAACATTGGACATAACTTTTGAATGATAATAATTAGAGCTTTCATATTTCACATGTGTATACCTTATCACAACACCTTTCCATTGGTACCATAATTTTTTATCTCGTGACCTTGACCTTGACCTTTGACCTACTTTTTTCAACATTTTTGAAAAACATTAACATTGGCCATAACTTTCGATTGGTAAGTGACACAGCTTTCATATTTCACATGTGCACTCCTTGTCACAAGACCTTTTGAGTGGTACCATAATTTTTGACCTTGTGACCTTGATGTGACCTACTTTTTTCAAAATTTTTAAAAACATTAACATTGGCCATAACTTTCGATTGGTAAGTGACACAGCTTTCATATTTCACATGTGCACTCCTTGTTTAAGACTTGAACATTGGCCATACCTTTCGATTGCTTAGTGATACTGCTTTCATATTTAACATGCGCTGTCCGGGGGCATCAGTGTTTCACAAACACATCTTGTTTTTTCCTTGCACTCACTTTAATGAGAATTCAAAAAGCACTGTGGTGCAGTGGTAAAGCATCGGATTTGAGATAGAGAGGGTAGCCGATGCGATCCCTGCAAGCGCCAAGTGGTGTTTCCTTGAACAATAGACTTTAGCCACTTTGCTTAGTACTTTTTCTGCCCAGAAAGAGGAAGAAATGAGGGCCACATGGAAGATTAGTAATAGTGTACTAAATGTGTTACTCTCTACAAATAAAGTTGATTTTTATTATTATTTGCTATTAATTGACTATCCTGTATTGATCGGAGGTCATTCGTATTAACACCAGGTCAACCAATATTAACCGAGGTCAAGTGAGGTAAAAAAATCAATAATCATGATTTTTTAATTGTGTCAGTTTATAAAATTGTCATTGATCAAGTAATTTCGTATTGACCTAGGTACAGGTCCTCAGTCAGCTGCATTAGCCATCGGCCTTCCGCCTCAGGCCAATGCAGCAGACCTTGGACCTGTACCTGGGCCAATACGAAATTACTAGATTAAGAACATATTAATTGACTATCCTGTATTGATCGGAGGTCATCTGTATTAACACCAGGTCAACCAATATTAACTGAGGTGAAGTGAGGTCAAAAATCAATACTCAAGCTTTTTTAATTGTGTCAATAAAATTGGCATTAATCAAGTTATTATGTATTGGCCCTGTTACACGTCCTCGATCAGCTGCACTGGCCCTCCGCCTTCTGCCTCGGGCCAATGCAGCAGACCTCGGACCTGTTCCTGGGCCAATACGAAATACTTCATTAATAACATTTTATTATTATTAAGAAGGGCAGATACCAGTTTCTGTAGAAAGAATGTGCACTGTAATACTCTACTGCTTATGTATAAGCCTGCCCAGGAATAGTTTGGTCAGGTAAACAGACCCACTTGAAAAGGCCTAAACAGTGTTGACTGGGCCGTAAACTGCAAACAAACAAAACTAATACTATAGTGAGTTTTGTCATTATTATACCCCCACAAATGAAATTTGGGGGAGGTATATAGGAGTGAGCTTGTCGGTCGGTCTGTTGACTTGGTTTCCAGACGATAACTCAAAAAGTGCTTCACTGATTTTTATAATTTTTGGTACACTGATGTAACATCATAAAATACAGGTCAAGTTCGATTTCCACTACAATTCGTCAATTTTCGACATAGTTATGGCCCCTTTCAAGTGAAAAAATTGCAAAATGCCGCTGTTGTACTATCAAGGCAGTTTTTGTGGGGGTATTCATAACCTTTAGTGATAGCTCTAGATATGTATAAAGAGGGTTGACTAATGTAGAGTAGTGACAAGGTTGTATTTCTTCCAGGCCCTGGATGCTGCCATGAAACAATATAAAGCTCTCAGTCCCGGTACAGCGGCCATGTTCTTCTCTGTGGATGAAGATGCTAACAAGATCTTGTGTATGAGCTGTGTTCCTAAGGTAAATACACCAGGGTTCAGGTGTTCAAAGCATCGTTAGCTTAACAAGCTCATTAGTGGTCGAATTGTTAACTGCTCTAGCAAGTACAATATCGAAAATTTTGGTATTTTTGCTGAAAAACTGTAAGCAGCTTTTGCATATGCAAAAGCTGCTCACATTTTTTCAGCAAACATTTTAGCATATATGCCATATTTAATTATCAAAGTTTTAACGATTGATTAACTAACGATGTCGTTAGTTTTGAACAACTGGCCCCTGGGTTGCATTGGCTACTCATTAAAACTTGTCCTCGAAAGACTTTTTGTTGAGAGTTAGGGATACATCTCGAATATTTTTCTGCCATTTTTCAAAGGGGAGACAACTTTGGGGACTTCCACTTTGCTTTTCTATAAACTCTGTCCCACGGAACAGGTGGCCAACTCTTAAAGGAAAAGATTTGCTGCTCATTAGCAAATTCTTTCCTTTAAGGGTTGACCCTTATTGATATGGGAGTGAGTGAGTTTTAGTTTTACGTCCCACCAACAGCTAAGGTCATACAGAGATGGGACCTCGGTTTAAAGACTCATCCGAAAGTCTGGAGAAGCCCGGGATCGATCCTGCGATCCCTGGTTTACAAGGTATTGATATGTGAGACAAAAATACCTTTTGCAGAAGTTGCCTCACCTGAATGAATGTGTATCTATTCCCCTAGTGCACAGTCAGGTGCAACTGTCTGCTCCTCATGCCCAATTTGGACGTGTTTGGTTGAAAAGCATGTAGGAATGTGTATGATACAGTATAGCTCCAATATATCGCGTTCCGATATTTCGCGATGTCCAATCTATCGCGGTCGCGCCGTGGATCCCGTTTTTTTCCCTTAAAAATTCATAATTAAAAAAAAAAAAATAAGAGTGTTAAGTTGTTAAAATTTATTTAAAACCAGGTTAAACCAGGCCCCAACAGCGTTTGACTTTTCCTGGCCAGCGTCTGCTTTTTGGCGCCAAAACATAACCATTCACGAGATCGCAGAAAAGTCCGTTTTTATGATGCAAACATCTACCGTTAGATGTAGCTAATTATCTGAGGAGGGATTAAATCATTTTCACATTGATTGTGGATTAAATTTTATGATTGGAAGATAAACGCCAATTAGAGACATAACTTGACCATATTTTCACACCTTATCGACACGTACCGCAGGGTGGCAATTATATGACAGGGATTAACAATAGTGTCATACCTGAACCGTAATAAATACACAGATGGTTTGTCTCTCAATTGACAGTGCAGCAATTATTGCGATTTACTTACTGGTCTAGTTTTACCTTATTTAAGGACTCAAAAAGACTGACAGTTGTAGACGATTTTTTTACACTTGCCCGCAATCAAAACACAATAAAATAGTTTTGTTGTTGTATAGTTTTTCGGCCCGTGGTAGATGTTAAATAATTCTGAGATCTGGCAAGCCAAGGGAAACAACTAGAATTGCTTAAGCGCTTAGCGCTTATGGTAGTTGCACTCCTTGGCCGTCACCTGTTACGCAAATCCAAAATGGCGTCCTGTTTTGACATTTTAGCAATCACATGTTTTCAGACGCAGATTTTCAGCTGTTCTCGAATGTAAGTTAATTGGCAGACACAGTCCCCTTTGTTTGTTCTGTCACTGAGTAATTCTGAACCTACTTTAATGGTGAAATACGGCTGATAGCATTACTGACAGCCATTAGTGTGGATTGATAAACGGTTCTCACCAAACTATCACCGCGATTTGTAGTGGCATCTAGGCAAACTACCGCGACTTATATCGCGCTCCGACCACATCGCGGCTTTCGGGCTATGGCCCCCAACTACTGCGTTATATTGGAGCTATACTGTATAAACAGTACATTCTTGTATAAACAACTCAGCAATTTGCCCCAAGCATAATGATTATATTTAACATAGCCCCAGATAAGAGGGGGCATGAAAACATATGTTGTAAAACTGCCTCAATGTGGTGCTTCTAATGAATACCCACAAGATATTTTTTCTTGCAGAAATAAGAAAAATATGAGTACCAGTACTTTTCAGATGAAAAAAGCACCTTATCTGGAGCTATGGATATTAGAGTGATCTTTTAGCAGCTACATACAGTCCAACCTGTATTAAGCAAGCACCTATGGGATATTCAAAAAGTGCTTTCTGAAGACAGGTGCCTGCTTAACACAGGTGAATGTTAATGCATTTTCCTTTTTGGGGAACTGATTGCCTGCTTGCTTAAGACAGGTTGCTTGCTTAATAGAGGTGGCCACTAAGACAGGTTTGACTGTATTCAGCAGACTGAAAAATCGTTCTAAATTGGTGTCAGCTATACTCCTTGGTGTGCTCTTATTGGAGCATGAGAACTTATTACAATAGTATATATGGCATTTAATCTCGGTCAGCTTGATCAGATCATTTCCTGTGTCATATAATATTTTGATGGTATTCATTACGATAACACACCCGTGTGACAAAGTTCATTTTTCACATCTCCAAGATAGCCATTTTTATGATAAAAATTCTTGATATTTTTCTTATAAATACTTCAAACATAGGTTGTGGGTGCTCGTTAGAACCGCCTCATTGAGGCGGTTCTAACGCGTACCAACAACCTATGTCATGGAGCAAAAATAAGAAAAATAGTGTATATCCCCGTAAACCCCAGTTTTCTCTATATAAAGTGGGTTATAAGGGGGTTTTCATTTTACAGACTTGTTCACGTGATGTTGTGTTCAAATGTCAGCATAAAAAGAGGGTTATCAATATCGCTTCTGACAGCATTGTTTCGTGGAGATGGATGATGAAGTATTTACTATGCTCCCTTCTGCTGATTAACCCTTTTAGTACTGGAAACACCAAAACGGGTAGTTGGCAAACAGTGCAGGCCCAGATCAGATGCCGCAGAACGCGGAGTCTGATCAGGGCCTACACTGTTTGCAAAATGTTCAGCCAATTTCCAAATAGATTTTGAAGACAAGACGACCTGACACCCCTAAATTTTGAAATGGACTCCTGCTATATAGAAGGAGGAAGATTCCATTTGGTACAAAAAGGGTTAAAGAAAGGCAGTTGTCAAGTTCTGGCAAAGAATGTGCAGTCCACTTGTTTATCACTTATAAGCCTTCCCAGGTAAAGTGTGGTAAGGTAAACTGAAATAAGGTCTTGTTGTCATATGTGACTTCTTTGTTAATGTTAGGTTATATGTAGTTCTTATTTTCCCGGCAGGAAGTTGCTGGTAATGGACTGCAAGCAAAGACATGGGTAGACCAAGTTACGCCTGTTATCAGCGGTAAAGGTGGTGGCAAGGATGTGTCTGCCCAAGCAACGGGTACAAATACAAAAGGACTTGAGGAAGCCATGAAAATTGCCTTAGACTTTGCGAAATTAAAATTATCATAAGATTTTTTTTTTTTTTTTTTCAGACAGTGCTGTATCTTATTTATAAAAATATGGTGCAATTTTGGCATTACAGTCGAACATTGATGGCTCGAACCACTTTGGGACCATGAAAAGTTATTCGACATAGCGGTAGTTCGAGCCACTGAGGGTTACTGCCAGGAGGCATAACGAGATAGTTTTGAACATCTTTCGGTGTTCGAGCCATCGAAGTTCTACTGTATTATTATTGGTGCAAAAAAGAAAAAATGGCTAAAATTACTGACTTATAAACATCCTATAAAGTTGTTAAATTCTGATAGTGACAAACATCACATTAACAAGTCCATCTTATGAATACACTTGTAAGTGCCATTTTTTTTTATAGGGAAAAGTGGGTGTGCTCATAATGTTTAGGTTCTGTACTGTATTCCTTGCTTCAAAGGGATTGCCATTTATAGAACATTTACTCGGCTTCATATTTCTCTCTTCAATCTTGCTCAGAAACATAAATTGTAGGTACTCACTAGGACCGCCTCAGTGAGGCAGTTCTAATGAGCATCCACAGTCTATTTTTGCAACAGAAGAAAAATATTTACTTAAAAAATCAGTTTTTGCACACCTTTTTGGCCATGAAAATTTGTTCAAGACAGGGTTATTTCGAGTAAACAATCGTGATATCTTCTTGATTTTCTGCAGAAATTAAGGCATGTCGTGTGTACTGATTAGAATCACCTCAAAGAGGTGATTCTAAAGAGTACACACAACTTACATTTTCAAGGTAACATTAGACAATTATTAGCAGTTATTATTAATATCAGAAGTTATGGAGAATGTTTCCAGTGGACTCAAAAACATGTTTCAAATCAATGGTGAAAAACAAACCAGTGGTGAGTTTCAACGCAGTAAACCATGAACCAACCCTATATGAGCCCGGGCAAGCGAATTTGTGTCTTTGAGCGTTCCGTCATGACAAATTTTAACTGCGCATGCCCAGCCATTCAGAGGGGCCAAGGATATGGCTTTCTGTCTGAAGGTTCCTCTTTATTCACTGCTTGTATGAGCGAGCAGCAAAGGTTCTGGCAAGACTGCGCGGATGCGCAGGCTCGCCTGAACCTTCGCTGCTCGCATAGGCGATAAGTACCAAAATCGCTTGACGGGGCCCATATGTATATTTCTCTTATTCTGTGCAATGTGATGAATAAGAGATTGAGAAGAGTCCTAATCCCCACTTCCTTAATGTGGGTGGATATACAGGGAGGGAATTGCATTGAAAATATTTTTATCTGCCTTGTTAGTCAGGGTCTACATTTAAAGAAAGGAATTTACCTCTTGGGGTCTTCAATTAAAAGAAAGAATATGCTCCCTTCCTTTAAGTAGCGTCTTTGAGAAAAAAAGTTTCATCTAAGGTCCAGTGTAGACCCCATTTCTGGAAGGAATTAGTGGACCAAAAAAGCAACCAAAACGTCAGTCTTGTGAAAAATTGTGTAAAATCATATAAAATGTTTAGTTTTAGCCATTTCTTCCCCGAGAAAAAAATTGTTACAATTAAACTGTTGGATGGCCAGAAGCAATGCATAATGTCTTTCAGGATGTTGTACACTGATACAAATTAAAAATACACATGAATAAATTATCTCTTACATGCACTTGAAAAAGACTTGTTACTTATATTCTTATTTTTTGGCTCACCTGAGCACAAATTGCTCATAGTGAACTACTTTGATTGTTGTGTGTCCCTCATTTGTCTGTCTGCCTGCCATCGACAATTTCTCCAAATGACATCTCTTGAACCACCGAACCAATTTTATTCAAATATTTCTCTTCTGGCCATGTACCAATATTACTACATGACTGTAAAATGGTTCCAATGCATTGAACAAGATAGAAAAAGAATATTTAATCAAAATGATTTAACAGAAACAGGTCAGCAGCATGTTCCTTGAACGAGCCAATGCCAATTTGAAGATATTTAATAAGCTCTAGTAGCCATCTTGTTCAGTGGAGTGGAAACATTTTAATAATTGCGGTGCAGGGCCTTGAGAGGAACATTTCCAAGAAATTATTTTGAAGTTGAGCCACATGCTTCAGAAGAGATTTGGTTTTAAGGTTTATGTTTTTAGCTAAATTTTGACAGTGGAGTAGAACCAACCATTTTAGCAGTTTGGATAGAAGGCCACGATAGGAACCTTTCTGTAAAACTATTTTTCAAATCTAGCCATCAGCATGAGGGGAGATGATGTTCAAAATTTGTGTCTATTTTTAGATATGGTGGCTGTCTTGTTCAAAGGAGAGAAAACATTTTTGCAATTATATTACAGGGCCATGAAAGTAATAGTTCTTAACAACAGTTTTCAGCTTGAACCAGGGACTTCAACAATTTCCATGCAAACTGCATAACAATGCTTATTTTCTAGCTATTTTAACCCTTATCTTGCTGGTTGCGACAACCCCTATCATTGCAAACAGTGTAGATCCAGATCAGATGGCTTCTGAAGAAGCCATCTGATCAGGATCTACACTGCTTGGCATTCAGTTTATGAATTTATAGCAATAAATTACATCAAGTAATTTGATTGGTTGATAGACAGAAATGGGTGTGGCTTAAATGAATATTCAGCAAGAGAAGGGTTAAACAACTTGTAAAAGTTTTGAAACTCAGAACAATAAGACAACTGTATTTGACTTCTAAAGCTAAAATTTATTAAAGTGCTAAGGAGTTAAATTTACTTAGAAAAGAGCAACATAAGACTTAATTCATGTAAATACATTAATCAACCTTATACTCCTCAAAATAAATTCAAATACATAGTTCAGGCTATAATTTGTTCTACATAATTATTAAAAATCTATCACTGGAATTTAACATGTTTTACAGTGATAAGCCTCATACACATATCTATAGGTTTGGAATCTAGGTGTCATGTCAAATGCTCCAAAGTTGCCAAATTGTTTAACTATTTTCAAGGTCGCAGGCTGCTGAAAACAGTAAATTTTTTGGCCAAAATAGCATGTGAATGAATTAATGGATTTTGGTCAAACTTGTTGCAATATATATTTATCATTGCAACTTGCCAAAGATTTGATTAGATTTTGGTGACATTGCCCTTAATTTCCAGAACACAGGCTCCCAAACACAGTCAAATATGGGTCAAAAATGGCTTGTCTGCACCCAGTCTCATGAATGAATTGAAAAAAAAAGTCCATCATGCACCTGCTTCAAGCACAACAGGCAATTGCACTACTGAAGCCAAAGCAGTAGAATGCCCCCGCACTGCATTACGCAAACACGCCTATACAAATACATTGCCACTTTTATCGCCGAAAAAATGAATCTTTTATGATGAAAAATTGTGATATTTTTCTTATTTTTGCTCCAAATATAGATTGTGGGCACTCGTTAGAACCGCCTCATCGAGGCGGTTCTAACGAGTACCCACAATCTATATTTTAAAGCAGAAATAAGAAAAATAATGTATACCCCTGGAAACCCCAGTTTTACTATATAAGAGTGGGGCTCAATGGGGTCAAAATTATATAGGAGTGTTTTCGTGATGGAAAGCTACGCAGCACCTTCACACTGACCCAACCTCACATGTACTGAACACCCTTGAAAACCAAACTATAGATTGTGCAAAGTGGGATTTAAAAAGGTATACATTGTTTTCCTAATTTTTTTTCAAAAAGTAGATTGTAGGCCATGGCGGCCATCTTAAAATTCTTCAAACAACATCTCCCCCCGGACCAAAGGTCAGATCGAGCTGAAACTTGATGGGAGCCATGGGGCGACATGTAGATTAAGGTTTGTTAAAATCGTTCTTATCTGATATCCAAAATGGCCACCACAATGGCTGTCTTGAAATTCTTCAAACAACAGGTTGGATCCAGCTGAAACTTGATGGGAGGCATGGAGATTCAGATTTGCTAAAATTGCTCCTTTCTGGCAGCCATCTTGAAATCCTTCAAAAGACATCACCTTTTGAACAGAAGGTACATGTAGGTTTGAGCTGAAACTTGATAGGAGATATCGGGGCCACATAGAGATTCAGGTTTGCTGAAATTGTTCTGTTCTGATATTCTTCAAACAACATGTTCTACTGTCAGAACCAAAGATAGGATCGAGCTGAAACTTGATGGGAGGCATCAGGGGCGACATGGAGATTCAGATTTGCAAAAATCGTTCATTCCATCCCTATTTCTAAGATGGCAGCCATCTTGAAATTCTTCAAATGACATCTCCCGAACGGAAGGTCAGATCAAGCTGAAACTTGAATGGAGGCATCGGGGCAAGATGGAGATACAGATTTGCTGAAATTATTCCATGTAATTCTTTAAATGACCCCCTCCTGAACTGAAAGTCAGATTGAGTTGAAACTCGATGGGAGGCATTGGGGTGACATGGAAATTTGCTAAAATTGTTATGTTCCGATATCCAGTTGGACACCATGGCATCCATCCATCTTAGTTCTTCAAACAACATCTCTCAAAGTAAAAATCAGGGGCCAGTTGTTCAAAACTAACGACATCGGTAGTTAATGTATCGTTAAAACTTTGATCATTTATTATGGCAAGCATGCCAATATTTTTGCTGAAAAAATGTGACCAGCTTTTGCGAATGCAAAAGCTGCTCACATTTTTTCAGTAAAAATACCAAAATTTTAGGTACTGAACTTGCTAGAAAAGTTAACAGTATGACCACTAACGAGCTCGTTAAGCTAACGATGCTTTGAACAACTGGACCCGGATTGAGCTAAACCTTGACCAACATTTCATGGTTCACTTTGTAAACACGTTCAATTTGTAAACATTTGTGTTCGTCCTGGTATTCCCCTTAATGTAAGAGTCCATTTCTTAAGAACTGTAAGAGGCTTATTCATGATACTGAGTACAAGCTTTCATCTTGGGATCAACATCCATGTTTGACCTTTACCTACATTCCATGGTTCACTCACTTTGTGAGCATTTGCGACTAACCAAGGGTTTACTCGAATTGGTTAAGTTTATTTTTCAAGAACTATAAGAGCTTGATTATTGATAATTTGTACAAACTTTCATCTAGGAATGACAACTATATTGAACCGAAAAAGAAACGCAACTTTTTAACCCAAAAGATTTTAATGCAACCATCAGGTTGACTGAAAAATCATTTTTGCAATTGTTACGAGCCAGGCGTAGCAGAAAGAAAAAGCAAACAAGCCTTTTGGAAAAATTTAACAAAATTTATTTACAAGTTAACTTAAACCTGTAGAAGTAAGAAAATTAAATGTACTTAGCTCTGTTATGAAATATCCTGAATGAATCTATTTTCCTTGATCCCACAGAATTCACAGTCCAAAATGAAAAGTAATATCCTTTAACAATCCAACACAGAATTTAGAAATAACTTTTCTTCTAAGCCCAAACTTGAAACTCCAAAGTCTGACTCAATTAGAAAAATCAAGCTCTTTTATAGACCCTAAGATTTCTCTAGAACATTCCAGAGGGCTGTGGAATAAGATGAGGTAATTCTCTAAAAATAATGCAACCCAGAACTTTCTGGAAGGTTCTGAAGTACTTTTCCTTGTAAACATGTTGTTTACAAAAATGAAATTAATCTGTGACTCAGTTTTCTAGAATCTTCTATAAGAAGATTAACAAGATATTTATAGCACTATTAGGTCAACACTGGGGTGAAAGTGGGAATCAGAAAAATAAATTCTTATGCATAACACAATTTACTTTCATACTTTTTAAACTTTCTTATGCAGAAAACATTTGGTCGATATCTGTTCAGTTTAACGCTCCACTTGTCAATTCGTTGTTTTCAACATTTCCTCGTGCAGTACTTTATATGTATACAGTAACCTCATCATATTGGCATATTGTGTTGCCTGGAGTTTAGGTTTCAAAAGTCCGGTAAAATTTCTCTATGGAATATGGTACGTTTGACGCAAGATCAACGTAACGTAGCGGTCCAAATGCTTCTATGTGAGACGTCTCAGGCTGTCATCACCAGGAACTTCCAAGTGAGTAAATTGACGATTGTGATCACTGAAAACAACAATCGGTGCAGTAGTAGGGGTAAGATAAACTTCAAAATGTTGCAGAGCAAGAATCAGAGACAAGCACTCTTTCTCTATGGTAGAGTAATTTCTTTGATGCTTATTAAACTTTTTGGAAAAGTAGCAAACTGGATGATCCACACCATTTTCATCTTCCTGCAACAAAACACTACCTGCACCTACGTCACTAGCATCTACAGCTAGCTTAAACTCCTTTTCAAAGTTTGGTGCTAAGAGAACTGGTTCACTCTTGAGTATGGCTTTAAGTTTATCAAAAGCATTTTGGCATATTGCATTCCAATGGAATTTTGTTCTTTTGCTGAGCAAATTTGTCAAAGGCTCGGCAATGACAGAGAAATTATTACAGAACTTTCTGTAATAACCAGCCATACCAAGAAATCGCATCAGCTGTCTTTTGCACGTGGTAACGGGAAAATTTGAGATAGCCTCAACTTTAGCATCAATGGGTTTCACATGACCTTGACCTACAACATGACCTAGAAATGTCAAACATGCATGGCAGAATTCACTTTTAGCAAGATTGAT
Organism: Lucinisca nassula; assembly: GCA_963580285.1. NCBI lineage: Eukaryota > Metazoa > Mollusca > Bivalvia > Lucinida > Lucinidae > Lucinisca > Lucinisca nassula. The sequence continues at coordinate 107,442,741 of OY757017.1, read as the reverse complement.
TGTCAATTTGGCATTACTCAGTCTATCAAAGAATGCTCGAATAGTCCCAAGATGTTGATTCCACTGGTCGTTGTATATGATAGCATCATCTATATAAGCACTGCAGCCTTCCAGCCCCGCAATTACCATGTTTATTAAGCGCTGAAATGTTGCCGGAGAGTTTTTCGTTCCAAATGGCATGACTTTATAGTTAAATAATCCGTCTGGTGTTGTGAATGCCAAAACCTCCTTTGCTCTATCTGTAAGTAGAATTTGCCAAAATCCTTTCAGAAGGTCGAATTTCGTTATGTATTTTGCATTCCCGATGTTATCAATGCAGTCATCCATTCTTGGAATAGGAAAGCTATCTGTTTTACTTAAGGAATTAACTTTCCTAAAATCTGTACACATACGATATGTCCCATCAGGTTTTGGTACTAGAATACAAGGAGAACTCCATTCACTTTGGCTTGGTTCAATAAAGTCATTGTCTAATAGATACTGAACTTCTTCTTTAAGATATTTTTGTTTCACAGGATTCATCCTGTATGGGTGTTGTTTTACAGGTTTAGACCCATTTATGTCCACATCGTGAAATATTTTGTCTGTCCGTGTTGGAATGTCAGGAAATAAGTGTTCATATTCAAAAATCAGCTGTTTCAGTTCATTCCGCTGATTTGGCTCTAGATGTGACAGTTTCTGGTCAAGATTCCGTAGAATGTCAGAATTCTGAAGTTTTGATGATGTGGGATCCGACTTCACTGAATTAATATCCTCACAGTCATTGTCACATGAATTAAGTGGAACAGAGCTAACTAGATTGACTGATGTTAAAGATGTATTGTCCCTACCTATGTATTCCTTAAGCATGTTAATATGACATAGCTGCTTTAGCTTGCGCCTCCCAGGAGTGTTTATTATGTAATTTACGTCACTGATCTTTTTGTCTACAGTGTATGGACCATAATACCTGGCCTGCAACGATTTTCCTGGAATAGGCAAAAGAGCTAGTGCCTTATCACCTGGTTTAAAATTCCTTTCTTTTGTCCCTATGTCATATAGCTGTTTCATTTTCCTTTGGGCTGACTGAAGATTGGTCCGAGCAGCCTCACAAGCTTTTGAAAGTCTAGTTTTGAAATCAGACACATACTGAAGTAAATTCAGGGAGATGTCATCATTGGAGAGAAATTTCTCTTTGAGAAGTTTCAAAGGACCACGAACAGTATGGCCAAATACTAATTCAAATGGACTGAAGCCAAGAGATTCTTGCACAGATTCTCTTACAGCAAATAAAAGGAGATGGATGCCTTCATCCCAATCCTTCTCTGTGTCAAAGCAATATGATCTTATCATGTTTTTCAATGTTTGATGGAATCTTTCAAGGGCGCCTTGACTTTCAGGATGATAGGCCGATGACTTATACTGTACAATGCCAAGTTCATGCATTACTTGTTGAAATATTCCAGACATAAAATTTGAGCCTTGGTCTGACTGAATAGATTTAGGAAGCCCAACAAATGTGAAAAACTTAACTAAGGCCTTGACGATTGTCTTAGTTTTGATATTTCTTAAAGGAATGGCTTCAGGAAAACGTGTGGAAGCACACATAATAGTCAAAAGATATTCACAGCCAGACTTAGTTCTGGGCAAGGGACCCACACAGTCTATAATTATTCGACTGAAAGGTTCATCAAAAGCAGGTATAGGCTGCAAATGAGCCTTAGGTATAGTCTGATTGGGTTTTCTTACCATTTGGCATGTATGGCAGGACCTACAATGCTGAGAAACATCTGATTTTAACCCAGGCCAGTAAAAATGATTAAGAATCTTGTGATAGGTTTTATTTACACCTAAATGTCCTGACATGGGAGTTTCATGTGCCAAGTTTAATATTTGGGAACGGTAAACCCGTGGAACCACTATCTGGTGGATGACAGTCCACTCGTCTTCTGCTGAGACGTCTGGTGGACGCCATTTTCTCATAAGAATGTCATTTTTGACATAATAACAGACTGGGACCTGAGATACTTCCTGCTCATCTAAGGCCCTTTCAAATAAAGGCGAAATTTCAGGATCCTTATGCTGTTCTATAGCTAGTTGAGACCCAGACATTATGTCATGGCCTAGATCTAAAGATGAGTTATTCTCATGAAAATCTTTCTGCTTATCAGGCAGGCTTGAAGACAGAGACCTTGTTATCTCGTCATTAAAAGACTGACCCAAAAAGGTATCAGTTAAATCAAAATCCTGTTTCCCATCAGTTTGCTTGGCCTTCCGTGCCATCGCCCTTGTGACTGCACAAGATGGATAAAGATCAGGAATTTCCTGCTCAATGGGATCAGGCGGTTGGTCTATGCAAGGATTAGTAGTCAAAAGTGGGTTTACCACAACCTTATCTCCAGCTAAGTCATTGCCTAGCAACAAATGAACACCTTTAAAAGGTAAAGAAGGTCTAATACCAACAGCCACTGAACCGGATACCAAGTCTGATGACAAATAAACGTTATGAAGCGGAACATTAACAAATCCACATTCCACACCCTGAATAAGGACACTTTGGCCCATAGAAGTCTTCTCAGAAAAAGGCAGAGTATCTGCTAGAATAAGAGATTGAGAAGCTCCGGTATCTCGTAAGATTTTAATAGGGGTAGGATGGGCATAACTGTCACCATTTAGTGACACAAAACCATCTGATAAGAATGGTTCATAACACTCCATAACTGTATCAGTCTCAGATAATTTGGTATCAGAAAGAGTTTCCGCCCTTACACAAGACTGTGGTTTTGGCCTTATAGAAGTCAAACCTGTAGGCTTAAGTTCCTCTTGTCTTTCTCTTTCTTTCCTTCGCTTTAATTTTAAACACTCAGAGATCAAATGACCTGTATTTTTACAATAATAACAAACTACTTGAGATTGAGATAAGGGATTCTGGTCTTTGTTTTCACCAGAAGGTTTGGAAAAATTCTGGCTTCTGTTTTCACCAGAAGGTTTGGAAGGATTCTGGTTTTTATTTTCACCAGAAAGTTTGGGCATAGTACTAGATGTATGGCTATAACTACCAGAAGGATTACTGGGATAGAATCTTGGACCTGTCTGTGGATTATAAGGTTTTCGAGGATAAGGCCTGTTCACAAATGAGACTTTATGAGTCAAAGCATAATCATCTGCCAAACGAGAAGCTTCCTCCAAAGTTTCAACCTGTCTCTCATCGAGAAAAGATTTAATGTCTGAATTTATGCACCGTTTGAACTCTTCAACAAGGACAAGCTGTCTAAGTTTGTCATGATCAGAGCCTACTTTTTTAGAAGAACACCACCTATCAAATAGCTGTTCTTTGGTTCGAGCAAATTCTACATGGGTCTGGGAAATTTCATTTTTGCAATTCCTAAATTTCTGCCTGTAAGCCTCAGGGACCAACTCATATGCCTTAAGAATAAGCTCCTTGACCAGATCATAGTCTGAGCTTTGCTCGACAGTCAGCTGAGTGTAAATATCTCGAGCCTTTCCGACAACAACGCTTTGCAAAAGTAAGGTCCAATGCTCTTTTGGCCATTTTAAATTTTCTGCAACTTTTTTTCAAAATGCAAAAAATACTTATCTACCTCTTTTTCCTGAAATGGCGGAACTAATCTGATGTGCTTTGTGGCATCAAAATAACTACCAGAGTCAAAAACAGGGGTAGGTTTCACCCTATCTTGACCCTGGAGTTCCAATTCCTTCATCTTTAATTGAAAATGCCATTTTTCTCTTTCTATTTCTAGTCGCTCTTCTTTTTCGAATTTTTCTTTCTGAAGACGTTCCTCCATTTCTAATCTTTCCATCTGCATTTGTCTCTGCATTTCTCTTTCCTTTTCCTTCTCTCTTTCTTCCATTTCTCTTTGCTTTTCCTTCTCTCTTTCTTCCATTTCTAACCTTAACTTCTCTAATTCAATTTGCCTTCCTATTTCAATTTGTCTCATTTGCAATTCAGTATGTGAAACCATAATGAGAGACAAAGCAGATGGATCGAAAAGTTCTTCATCAACAAAAAACTGTACCAAAATATTCTTAATTTCATGCTTCTTCATGCTGGTTTTGACAGCAGTGACCCCATAATGGGAAGCAATTTCTAACAAATCTGTCCTTTTGGCCAGATTGAACAACTCCTGAGTAGGCTGAGCCAAAAAGCTTCTCAAATCAAACGACATGTTTGCTTTTTGTTCGTTTTATAAAGTAATTATGGTACTACAGATTGAGGTTAATTTGACAAAGTTTTTTTTTTAAAAAATGACAAGCCCAACAAAAATTTCACATGAAATGACAAGTACTATTTCACCTGAAATGACAATTCACATGAAATGGCAATCCCCTATATGCCTATAGGGAAATACCAATCCTGTGAAGCAACTGCCAAGTCTATATTTGACGAGAAATGACAATTACCTGCCGTCACATGAAATGTCGGTTTTAAAATGCTCGAAATGGTATATCCCGGACGAGCCCCCAATTTCTGTTACGAGCCAGGCGTAGCAGAAAGAAAAAGCAAACAAGCCTTTTGGAAAAATTTAACAAAATTTATTTACAAGTTAACTTAAACCTGTAGAAGTAAGAAAATTAAATGTACTTAGCTCTGTTATGAAATATCCTGAATGAATCTATTTTCCTTGATCCCACAGAATTCACAGTCCAAAATGAAAAGTAATATCCTTTAACAATCCAACACAGAATTTAGAAATAACTTTTCTTCTAAGCCCAAACTTGAAACTCCAAAGTCTGACTCAATGAGAAAAATCAAGCTCTTTTATAGACCCTAAGATTTCTCTAGAACATTCCAGAGGGCTGTGGAATAAGATGAGGTAATTCTCTAAAAATAATGCAACCCAGAACTTTCTGGAAGGTTCTGAAGTACTTTTCCTTGTAAACATGTTGTTTACAAAAATGAAATTAATCTGTGACTCAGTTTTCTAGAATCTTCTATAAGAAGATTAACAAGATATTTATAGCACTATTAGGTCAACACTGGGGTGAAAGTGGGAATCAGAAAAATAAATTCTTATGCATAACACAATTTACTTTCATACTTTTTAAACTTTCTTATGCAGAAAACATTTGGTCGATATCTGTTCAGTTTAACGCTCCACTTGTCAATTCGTTGTTTTCAACATTTCCTCGTGCAGTACTTTATATGTATACAGTAACCTCATCATATTGGCATATTGTGTTGCCTGGAGTTTAGGTTTCAAAAGTCCGGTAAAATTTCTCTATGGAATATGGTACGTTTGACGCAAGATCAACGTAACGTAGCGGTCCAAATGCTTCTATGTGAGACGTCTCAGGCTGTCATCACCAGGAAATTCCAAGTGAGTAAATTGACGATAACTCGCTTGTACCAGCTTCTACATCAAACTGGAACTACAAATGACAGGCCCAGAGTGAGTGAGTGAGTTTTAGTTTTACGTCCCACCAACAGCTAAGGTCATACGCAGACGGGACCTCGGTTTAAAGACTCATCCGAAAGTCTGGAGAAGGCCGGGATCGATCCTGCAATCCCTGGTTTACAAGGCGAGTAGCATAACCACTGCGCCACAGGGGCTTCTGACAGGCCCAGAAGTGGACGTCCACGCATCACGACACGTCGACAGGACCGATACATCCGTCTAACCCACCTTCCGTACAGCCATCGAGACGTCTCCGTTGACACCAGGAAAACGCACAACAATCGAATAAGGGCAGATACTGTCAGGGATCGCCTTCGATTACGTCCTCGTCTTCCGTACGTTGATATGCCATTAACACCAAGAAAACGTCAGGTTAGAAGGCGTGGCTCACACAACATAGGCCAAAGCTGTTTCCCATTCGTCAGTGGCGTAACGTAATGTTTTCTGACCAGTCCAGGTACTTGTTGTACAGACCTGACGGCCGTCAAAGTGTGTATAGGCGTGACGGAGGGCGTTATCGTGACAATTGTTTGGTTGAACGTGATCGATTTGGAGGTGGTGGGTTGATGGTGTGGGCTGGCATATCTTATGGTCATAGAACACCCCTGGTATTCATTCATTGATGGATCTTTGACGGCTCAGCGTTACATTGACGTTTTACGACCGGTAGTTTTTCCATATGTCGGACAGCACAATGTTACGTTTCAACAGGATAATGCTCGGGCGCATGTAGCAAGGCTCAGCATGGCGTTTCTTCAGCAAAACAACGTTGATGTGATGCACTGGCCTCTGTATAGTCCAGATCTCTCTCCTATAGGATATTTGTGGGACGTCTTGGATAGGCGCATACGTAACCACCCCCAGCCGCCAACAATGCGCAAGCCTTGCGTCTCGCGCTCATACAGGAGTGGAATGCTATTCCCCAGGCAGAGATCAATTGTTTAATCTTGTCCATGACCAGGCGTGTGCATGCAGGACTGAATGCATACTCGCTATTAACTGTTTATGTTTTGAACTTGTGAAATGACTACTTCTATGACAAAACGGATTTGTGTTCCAAACATTCTCACTGGAAATTGAACTCCCTATGGTAGTTACATTCAGGAACTAGACGAAAGTGCCCAGTGGGGCACGTATACCCCCGGCCAGTGCCATCACCTCAGCTGAAAATAGCAATGTCAAAAGCTTCTTTGCATATACAGGCCATATTCCATAGAATGGCCATTTTCAAGATTCAAAGGGCAATAACTCTGAAAGCAAGAGTTATGGTTCATGTGTTCTGCACGTCGTCTCCTGGTGTTCAACACAAAATGGACACAAAATTTAAAATCTTCAAAGGGAAGTAATTTGTAATGAATGCAAACAAGAGTTATGGTTCTTGTGTTCTGCCCATCCTATTATCTTGCTTTGCATTTGTTTGAAGTTTCATGAAATTATCTCAAACGTTTTAAAGTTACAGAGCGGACACAAGTGTATGGTAAAACTCGTAATATTCAAAGGGCAATAACTCTGAAAGTAGGAAAGCAAGAGTTACGGTTCATGTGTTCTGCACGTCGTCTCTTGGTGTTTAACATTTATGTGACGTTTCATGAAAATCATTCTCTCCCTTCTGCTGATTCAAGAAGGGCAGTTGTCAGTTTCTGGCGAAAGAATGTGCACTGAACTGGTTAACCGCTTACGTATAAGCCTGCCCAGGAAAGTGTTGATAGGTAAACTGACCGGCTCAAAAATGACCTAAATAGTGTTGACTGGGCCGTAAAACTCCAATACAAACAAACAAACAATCAAGCGGTTGAAAAGTTATGGAGCGGACATGAAAATGCAAGTTAAAACATACAAAGGGCAATAACTCTGAAAGTAGAAAAGCAAGAGTTACGGTTCATGTGTTCTGCACGTCGTCTCATGATGTTTAACATTTATGTGAAGTTTCATGAAAACATATCAAGTGGTTGGAAAGTTATGGTGCGGACACGAAAATGCAAGTTAAAACATACAAAGGGCAATAACTCTGAAAGTAGACAAGCAAGAGTTATGGTTCATGTGTTCTGCACGTCGTCTCATGGTGTTTAACATTTATGTGAAGTTTCATGAAAATGGAGCGGACACGAAAATTTTAACAGACACACACACACACACAGAAAATACGAAAACTATATACCCCCATGGCATACTGCGTATGCCGGGGGTATAATGATTATATTATTGCATTAATAAATCGATTTTCTGCAAACATGATTATTTCTGCAAATACTCACATTTATATTTGGAGTTGCGTTTATTTTTTGGTTCAGTATATAATGCAAGCACCCATACTTCATGTTGACCAACCTGTTATGGTTCACTGACTTAGTGAATTGTGTCAATGCTAGCTTACACCATAATGTTAAAGTTCATTTCTCAAGAACTTCAAGTACTTCATAAATGATATTTGAGGCAAGCTTGCATCTGAGAATGGCAACTATTGTGCAAGCACCCTCCATGCTTGACCTTGACCTAGATTTTATTGTTTGGTAACTTTGCGTCCCCACAAGCACAACATAGCCTTCAGCAGAATTCTTGTTGTTAATCGGAGCATTCCAAAGGCAGGTGCAAACAACAGCTCTGCTCTGCTAAACTATCCACCTCCCACTCGGCATCAACATCATCTCCTGACTGCTAAATGAGACTGAGCTGTTCAGGAACTTAATCAGAGGTAGGGCTGGCTAATCGGAGTTGAAAAGATAATCGATTATCAGTCCTGTCATTGCGATCGATAATCTATTAGTAATCTCTAAGGTTTTTGTCAATGCAAGCACCCATACTTCATGTTGACCAACATTTTTTGGTTCACTGACTTTGTTTGTTTGTTTGATTTGAGGTTTAACTTCCCTGTCAACACTGTAAAGGTCATTTAGGAGACGTTGCTTCCAATTTTGTGGGACTTTTACCCGACATTGAGATGAAATGACATCTCAAGCCCTGTCGCCCAATGAAACCAATAGGGTTTATTAGCATGGACGGTCTGCCTCGCACCGCGGTTCCTGGACAGGCTTAGATCCTCTAAGCGGTTTACCAGTACTAGTGTGCGGGCCAGATTCAGCTCTGCGTGGAAGCATCATGCAACCCATATATTTCTTCAAGCCCCTATGGGCGGGGGCTTAGGTTCACTGACTTAGTGTATTGTGTCAATGCTGGCTTACACCATAATGTTAAAGTTCATTTCTCAAGAACTTTAAGTACTTCATAAATGATATTTGAGGCAAGCTTGCATCTGAGAATGGCAACTATTGTGCAAGCACCCTCCATGCTTGACCTTGACCTAGATTTTATTGTTTGGTAACTTTGCGTCCCCACAAGCACAACAAAGCCTTCAGCAGAATTCTTGTTTTAATCAGAGCATTCCAAAGGCAGGTGCAAACAACAACTCTGCTCTGCCAAACTATCCACCTCCCACAAGGCATTAACATCATCTCCTGACTGCTAAATGAGACTGAGCTGTTCAGGAACTTAATCAGAGGTAGGGCTGGCTAATCAGAGTTGAAAAGATAATCGATTATCAGTCCTGTCATTGCGATCGATAATCGATTAGTAATCGCTAAGGTTTTTGTCATTATTTCACCTGTCTGGCTTTATCTCTGAGCATGACTCTTACCATATGTCGCACTTTACATTATGTATATTTGAACAGACAGGCCTGAGCAAACAGTGTAGACCCAGATGAGACGCCGCATAATGCGGAGTCTCATCAGGGTCTGCACTGTTTGCCATTCATCCAGCTATTTTAGGCATAACTTTGGCTAGTAAATTGTACCTATCAAGTAATCAATTAAAAGCAAATCAGAAATGATAATCATTTTTGTGGAATTTATTGATCGATTAATTGATTATGCGATTAATCGTGTCAGCCTTAATCAGAGGCATCAAGGCAACATGGCAGATTCAGAAATGCTAGAGGCAGTATGAGAGGAGACAAGATGACCATCAAGGCAACATGGCAGATTCAGAAATGCTAAAGGCAATGTGAGAGGAGACAAGATGACCATCAAGGCAACATGGCAGATTCAGAAATGCTAAAGGCAGTATGAGAGGAGACAAGATGACCATCAAGGCAACATGGCAGATTCAGAAATGCTAAAGGCAATGTGAGAGGAGACAAGATGACCATCAAGGCAACATGGCAGATTCAGAAATGCTAAAAGCAATGTGAGAGGAGACAAGATGACCATCAAGGCAACATGGCAGATTCAGAATTGCTAAAAGCAATGTGAGAGGAGACAAGATGACCATCAAGGCAACATGGCAGATTCAGAATTGCTAAAAGCAATGTGAGAGGAGACAAGATGACCATCAAGGCAACATGGCAGATTCAGAATTGCTAAAAGCAATGTGAGAGGAGACAAGATGACCATCAAGGCAACATGGCAGATTCAGAATTGCTAAAAGCAATGTGAGAGGAGACAAGATGACCATCAAGGCAACATGGCAGATTCAGAATTGCTAAAAGCAATGTGAGAGGAGACAAGATGACCATCAAGGCAACATGGCAGATTCAGAATTGCTAAAAGCAATGTGAGAGGAGGCAAGATGACCATCAAGGCACAGTGTAATATATCCTGATCAGCTTCATCCATGTGAGCAATGTCCGGCCCTCTAGTTCTGCATTGTTCTATATCATCAACAACAACGCAGCCAACATCAGAAAATGATCCTCATGTAACTCCTTGCTAGAGCATGTTGCGACAAAAAAAAAGCAGGTGAACTATAGCAGTCCCTGTGGTGTAATGGTTATGTTACTCGCCTTATTAACCCGGTGGGGGTGTTCGATCCCGGGCTTCTCCAGACTTTCCAATGGGTCTTTAAACTGAGGTCCTGTCTCTGTATGACCTTAGTGTTGGGTGGGATGTAAGGTGCTTCCATGCAGAGCTGAACTAATGCACATCGATACTGGTAAACCGCTAAGGAGGACTTAGTCTGTCCAGGAAAAGTGGTACAAGTCGGACTGTCCAGTGCATGTAAGCCCTATTGGTTTCTTTGTGCGGCAGGGCTTGAGATGTCATTTCATCTCAATGTCATGTATAAGTCCCACAAAATTGGAAGCAACTTCTTCAAAATGACCTACATAGTGTTAAAGGGGACGTTAAACCCCTATTCAAACAAACAAAACTCACACACACCATCTGGACCATGAAATTCTGTTCAAGATCTGGGGCCAGTTGTTCAAAACTAACGACGTCGTTAGTTAACATATCGTTAAAACTTTGATCATTAAATATGGCAAATATGCTTAAATTTTTGCTGGAGAAATGTGAGCAGCTTTTGCTGATGCAAAAGCTGCTCACATTTTTCCAGCAAAAATACCAAAATTTACGATATTGTACTTGCTAGAAGAGTTAACAATATGACCACTAACGAGCTCGTTAAGCTAACGATGCTTTGAACAACTGGCCCCAGGATAGTTCAAACTATCTGTACTGAGATTTACTCTTGCCACCAAACCATGATGCATGATATATTTTGACTTTTATAAAATAAAGGTATGTTGTATGTACTCATAAGAATCGCCTCATTGAGGCAATTCTAATGAGTACACACAGCATACTTTTTCAAGATAAAGGGACTTCAGAATGAGTTCAATTAATCATGGTAAATGAGGCATTTACGGGCCTCCGTGGCCTAGTGGTTAAGAGCGCTGACTCTTGATCATTAGGTCTCTCACCGCTGTGGTTCGAGCCTCGCTCGGGTCACATGTAAGACGCCAAGTTCTGCAACGGAAGGTCAGGTGGTTTTTCTCCGGGTACTCCGGTTTTCGCCCACCTCTGATTAACGATCGGCTCGATATGAGTGAAATAATCTTGAAAGGGCCGTAAAACCAAACCCCCCCCCCCCCCAAAAAAAAAAAAAAAAATGAGGCATTCGTATTCGAGTTATTGAAGTTTCACTGTAATAAAAAGAAAGTGGATTTGGACAAAGAGGACAACAGTTTCTGTTTATTTATTTTACTCAGCAAGGTTGTAAAAAAATCTATTAATATAATAAATATATTAAATTTGGCAACATACATGTAAATAAAGTGTGTGTGTGTGTGTGAATTCGGGTTTAACGTCGCTTTCAACAATTTTTCAGTCATATCACGACGGTGTCTGGTTGCGACAGGGAGCTCAATGCTCACGTTTATAGTGCTGCCTCACTGAAGTATCATGTCCCAGACACATTACATGATACAACACCCAGTCACATTATCCTGACACTGGATCGACCAGTCCTAGCTCTACCCCGTAAATCTGAGTGCCAAGCGAGGAGCAGCTAGTACCATTTTTAACGACTTTGGTATGTCGCGGCTCGGGATCGAACCCGAGACCTCCCGTTCCCCGGAGCGGACACTCTACCAACTGAGCTATCGGGGCCGGTATGTAAATAAAGTATATAGAAAGTAAAATCTCTGTTCAATATTAGATCTATGGATGGTTCAACAATAGTACTTTCAGATTGACCAGAAAAATTTGCAAAGTAAAGGCACAGCTGCATAACAAAGATTACAGATAATTTTTCTCTTTTTTTTTCCATAAGCTTGTATTTAACCCTTATCTTGCTGTTCACGACAACCCCTATCTTTGCAAACAGTGTAGATCCAGATCAGATGGCTTCTGAAGAAGCCATCTGATCAGGATCTACACTGTTTGGCATTTAGTTTATGAATTTGTAGCAATAAATTACATCTAGTAATTTGATTGGTTGATAGACAGAAATGGGTGTGGCTTAAATGAATATTCAGCAAGATAAGGGTTAAACAAGAAATAAGGAAAATTATCCCTTGATTAGCCTCCTTATCAGATAGGAAGGTGTAATGAGGATAATTAAGGCATAATTTTTCTTAGTTTTCCATAAAACATTTTTTTGTTGGTAGTCGGTGTGTGTGAATTCGGGTTTAACGTCGCTTTCAACAATTTTTCAGTCATATCACGACGGTGTCTGGTTGCGACAGGGAGCTCAATGCTCACGTTTATAGTGCTGCCTCACTGAAGTATCATGTCCCAGACACATTACATGATACCACACCCAGTCACATTATCCTGACACTGGGTCAACCAGTCCTAGCTCTACCCCGTAAATCTGAGTGCCAAGCGAGGAGCAGCTAGTACCATTTTTAACGACTTTGGTATGTCTCGGCCCGGGATCGAACCCGTGACCTCCCGTTCTCCAGGGCGGACACTCTACAAACTGAGCTATCAAGGCCTGTGTGTTGGTAGTAGGTAGACTACCCTAATGATCCTATATATTGGGGCAGATAGGCATAAGCAAACAGTGCAGACCCAGATCAGACTGCTCTGATCAGGGTCTAAACTGTTTGCCATTCTGTATGCACCTTTTGAACTCATTGCTGGATCATGAAACAAATTTGTTAAAATTTGAGGAGAATTTCAGCGAGTCCTCAAGGTGTCCGAATTTTTAGGGTAGCCTCGTTGCATCGGTTCTAATGAACACCCACAATCTGCGTTCGAAGTAGAAATAAGAAAACTACCATCAAATTCCTAAAATTTCGGACACCTTGAGGACTTGCTGTAATTCTCCTAAAATTTTAACAAATTTGTTTCATAGTCCAGCAAGTAGTCCAAAAAGTGCAGATGGAATGGCAAACAGTGTAGACCCAGATCAGACTGCTCCATCAGGAGCAGTCTGATCTTGGTCGACCATGTTTGCTTAGGCCTGTGTGTCCCAATACTTTGGATTATTACCGTAAAAAATATTTTTAACACAAAGGCATAATAATTTATAGGTTTGTGTGAATTTTTAGCATTATTTCAACTTCAAAAGACTGCAAAAAGTATTGTAGTATGTATGATAATTATGAAAAATAAGCACTCCGAAAATGGTGCCTGCTAGTCATGAGTATTAGTGTGTGAAGCAGTTAAACTTACAAAATTAGCATAATTTTTTACACAGGTATTGTAGTCGCAGATAAGATGGACTAGGTGGAGTTATTCAGGTGTTGTCCATATATGTCAAATTCGCTGTGTCCACCAGAAGATTCGGTAGAGTGCCTTTTGCATGCTTTCTGCAAGCGGACCAAATGCTTTAGGTTACAGTTTAATTCACACAATCGGGTGACTCGGTTTACCTTTTTGTCAATAGAACATTCCAAAGGCAGATGCAAATGATAGCTCCACCTAGTCAATCTTGTCTGCGACTACTACAGGTGAATTTCCTAAGTAGGCAGATTCCTAACACTTATGATGCCATCAAAAAACTGCATCTGAAAATGTCTGTTTATGTCATCTGTTGCTGTTTCTTGCAAACTTTTCAAACATTGTTTGGCAAACAGGCAAACAGTATGGACCCTGATCAGACTGCTCGTAGAGGAGCAATCTGATGTGGGTTCACACTGTTTGCAAAAATGCCTTTTAAAGCTACCAGCAGCTGACAAAGCAGATGACAATTGTTGTGATTGGCATCTTATGGATTAACAGTATCTTTTACAATGATCAATGACAAACTAACTAGCCAAATTAATAATGAAAGGAGATACCCATCATTGATCCCAGCATATTTAGGAAGTCAATATTAATCACACATACATTCATCTCATATTGTAAAAGATTGCATTGAAAATTGCCATAACATTGAATTTAAATCTCATCGGAGTCATTTACCACTCACTCAAATATCTATTCACCTTATTTGCATTATCTGCTGCTTCCTAGTCTGAAGGTTATCATTGTTGGAAAAACAGGTAACCAGACCCCCCTGACCTTTCAAGGTCGTGGTGGGTCTGGTTACGTGTTATTCCAATATTGACAATGTGCAAGCTGGGAGCCAGCAAATAATGCAAATATGGTGAATGAATTTCACTCCAACAGTATAATGAAATGAGACGCAATAAGCAAAAACATTCCTGCAGACATGCACACTGAGATAATACACACATGTGAAATAATGTACGCCACAACCTCGTTAAAACACTGTTTGTTATTACACTGTTTTGGATATAACATGGTTTCAAAATGGATCCAAAAAATGTACAGATTATACAGAAAAATGACCATAAATGGTAAATGGTCATTTTTCTATATCTGTTCAATTTCATTGGATATAACGGGGTTGTTTCCCTAACACGGTTTCTGCTTTGGACCCAACGATGTTATACAGTCATTGTGGTGTATTTCATAATTCTGAAAGTGGCTTTTTGCAGCAAACATTTGTGATATTTTGTTTATTTTTATGGTAAAAACATAGATTTCAGTGGTTGTTAGACCGCTTAACAAGTACCCACAGTCCATGTTTTTTTATCTGGAATTAAGAAGATTATGTAAATCCTTGTAAACCCCCACATTTCCATGTAAAAAGTTGGTTTACAAGACTGCCTATGACACAAATTTGTTAACCCTTGACCCAGATATGTCTTAGCTTTCAAACAAAGTAGATCCAGATCAGATGACTTCTTTAGAAGCCATCTGATCCGGATCTACATTGTCATTCAGTTTGTGAATTGCACTAAGTAATGTGATTGGTTAATAATAAGTAGTGGATGCGGCATATTGAAATATTCAGCAGGAGAAGGGTTAAAATTGGCCCCGTCAAGTGATTTTGGTACTTATCGCCTATGTGAGCAGCGAAGGTTCAGGCGAGCCTGCGCATCCGCGCAGTCTCGCCAGAACCTTCGCTGCTCGCTCATACAAGCAGTGAATCAAGAGGAACCTTCAGACAGAAAGCCATATCGCTTGCCCCTCTGAATGGCTGGGCATGTGCAGTTAAAATTTGTCATGACGGAATGCTCGAAGACACAAATTCGCTTGGCGGGGCTCAAATGATATGCACACAGCAATCAGGTGTCCACAAAGGCTGATCAGCTTCTTTGTAGATTGTTATATGGATACCTATTGCTGTCAGATCCAAAGATCCCTCATGCAGACTCTTTGACTTCAGGCTTCTCCACGCTTTTGGATGAGTTCTATAACTCTTATCATGCTGTTCACGACAACCCCTATCTTTGGAAACAGTGTAGATCCAGATCAGATGGCTTCTGAAGAAGCCATCTGATCAGGATCTACACTGTTTGACATTCAATTTATGAATTTGTGGGAATAAATTACATCAAGTTATCTGATTGGTTCAAAGTCAGAAATGGTGGTGGCTAAACTGAATATTCAGCAAGAGAAGGGTTAAACTGAGATCCCGTATCCGTATTACGTTAGATGTTGGTGGGACATAAAATTCAAACAAACACACACTACCATCATTCTCTCCTTTCCATTGGTGACCCCCGCCCATCGGGACTTGAAGAAACAGATGGGCTGCATGATGCTTCCACGCTGAGCTGAAACCAACCGCACACAAGTACTAGTAAACCGCTTTGAGGTTCTAAGCCTGTCCAGGCAAAGCGGTTCGAGTCAGACCATTCATGCTTATAAACCCTATTTGTTTCATTGGGTGACAGGGCTTGAGATGTCATTTCATCTCATTGTCGGGTAACAGTCACACAAAATTGGAAGCAACATCTCCAAAATGACCTATACAGTGTTGATGGGGGATGTTAATCCTCAAATCAAACAAATCCTTTCCATTGATTCAAGGAGGGCAGTTGTTAGTTTCATGTGAAAGAATGTACACTGTACCGGTTAACTGCTTTAGTAGAAGCCTGCCCAGGAAAAAGGATGACCAGCTCTATATGACATAAATGGTGTTGATAGGGCCATTGTACCCCAAACAAACAAACAAACTTTAAAATAGGAATGCTTCTTTTTAAGGCACACATATATCACATCAGTTAACACAAGATGCCATGACAATGAGTAAGTCTATGATTTCAAATGAAATGCTGAGCAAAATAACATGTAAAAAAAAGGCAAATTGATTGACACTATGAAAATTTAACAATTGCATTGAGCATAAAAAGTCTGTCCCATTTTTTTTATTCAACTGAGCATGGGATTATAATGCTAGCACATACAAATGTGACAGTTTTGACCGGAAGAAACATGAAAAAAATGACACAACATTTGTTTGAGTTTGTAAAATCAAATCATATGACTATGAGGTTCCTAAATGTAATTAAAAACAATTTTTTTTTTATATTTGCTAGGATGGTTCCATTGAGTGCCCAAAATATGATCGTAGTATTAACAGGCCAAATATATGTATCACTTCTTTTCATTCGAAATAAAAAAAATACTTCAAGCTATTTAAGGAGATCAGGGGAGGCAACTGTTGCAAACGTATTTTGGTCTCCCATGCAAATAGGGATCAACTCTTAAAGAGTAAACCCCTTTTTTTAGTGGCACAGGGCTTATAAAGCGAACAGGAAGTCCCGAAAGTTGTCTCCCTTGGAAAAATGGCAGAAAATTCTGCTAGATGTTTGCAACTTTATATTATATTGGCTATCTCTTATAACACTCATGATAGACCCAATGACAAAGAAGGCAACTTATCCAAACTAGGTTATTTTACAGAATTTTCTTTGTTATGAAACGGCCCCCGCCCATAGGGGCTTGAAGAAATATATGGCCTGCATGATGCTTTCACGCAGAGCTGAATCTGGCCCGCACACTAGTACTGGTAAACCGCTTAGAGAATCAAAGCCTGTCCAGGACCCGCAGTTCATGGCGGACGGTCCATGCTTATAAACCCTATTGGATTCATTGGGCGACAGGACTTGAGATGTCATTTCATCTCAATGTTGGGTAAAAGTCCCACAAAATTGGAAGCAACGTCTCCAAAATGACCTTTACAGTGTTGACGTGGACGTTAAACCTCAAATCAAACAAACAAATTCTTTGTTATGGTCTAACTTAACCCTTATCCCGCTGAACACAACAACCCCTACCATTGTAAACAGTGTAGATCCAGATCGGATGGCTGATCAGGATCTGAACTTTTTGTCAATTAGTTTGTGAATTTGAATGAAACATTTCATCTGACAAGTATTTTGAGTTGTTAATATTCAGAAATGGGTGGGGCTGAATAAATTTATTCAGTAGGATAAGAGTAAAATGGCTCAAATGCAGTTGGAACCATGAAAATGTTTTTGAGGTTGAGATAGTTTAACCCTTATCTTGCTGTTCACGACAACCCCTATCTTTGCAAACAGTGTAGATCCAGATCAGATGGCTTCTGAAGAAGCCATCTGATCAGGATCTACACTGTTTGGCATTTAGTTTATGCATTTGTAGCAATAAATTACATCAAGTTATTTGATTGGTTGATAGATAGAAATGGGTGTGGCTTAAATGAATATTCAGCAAGATAAGGGTTAAGTGGCTGAGGACTGAACATAACATCATGTCAAGAAGCATAATGATGAACGTTTCGGAATATCTATTAGATAATACCATAATGATCCTAAGCATTGGGACAGAATAGGCCTAAGCAAACTGTGCAGACCCAGATCAGACTGCTCCTGATCAGGGTCTACACTGGTAGCTGTTCTGTTTGCATCTTCTGGATTCCATACAGTTTAGAATCGCAGCAAGTCCTCAAGGTGTCCCAATTTTTAGGATTTTTACAGTGGTATGTTGTATGTACTCATTAGAATTGCTCCTATTTTGGGGGTTTTACAGTAGTATGTTGTATGTACTCATTAGAATTGCCCCTATTTTGGGGGTTTTACAGTAGTAGTATGTTGTATGTACTCATTAGAATTGTCCCTATTTTGGGGGTTTTACAGAAGTAGTATGTTGTATGTACTCATTAGAATTGCCCCTACTTTGGTGGTTTTACAGTAGTAGTATGTTGTATGTACTCATTAGAATTGTCCCTATTTTGGGGGTTTAACAGTAGTAGTATGTTGTATGTACTCATTAGAATTGCCCCTATTTTGGGGGTTTAACAGTGGTAGTATGTTGTATGTACTCATTAGAATTGTCCCTATTTTGGGGGTTTAACAGTGGTAGTATGTTGTATGTACTCATTAGAATTGCCCTTTTTTTTTTTGGGGGGGGGGGGTTTACACTAGTAGTATGTTGTATGTACTCATTAGAATTGTCCCTATTTTGGGGGTTTTACAGTAGCAGTATGTTGTATGTACTCATTAGAATTGTCCCTATTTTGAGGGTTTTACAGTAGTAGTATGTTGTATGTACTCATTAGAATTGCCCCTATTTTGGGGGTTTTACAGTAGTAGTATGTTGTATGTACTCATTAGAATTGTCCCTATTTTGAGGGTTTTACAATAGTAGTATGTTGTATGTACTCATTAGAATTGCCCCTATTTTGGGGGTTTTACAGTAGTAGTATGTTGTATGTATTCATTAGAATTGTCCCTATTTTGAGGGTTTTACAATAGTAGTATGTTGTATGTACTCATTAGAATTGCCCCTATTTTGGGGGTTTTACAGTAGTAGTATGTTGTATGTACTCATTAGAATTGCCTCTATTTTGGGGGTTCAACAGTACTATGGTGTATGTACTCATTAGAATCTCCTTAATAAGGCAATTCTAATGAGTATGCACAACAAGTGACAACATACATTTGTAAGATTGAGTATAAGAACGAATATATACTTACCTGGACCTATATGGGAAGAATTCTGTAGGGACTTAACACGAGTTTGAATTTGTTTTCTTTGATTGGAGGTTTAACATCCCAGTCAACACTGTAAAGGTCATTTTGGAGACGTTGCTTCCAATTTTATGGGACTTTTACCCGACATTGAGATGAAATGACATCTCAAGCCCTGTCGCCCAATGAAACCAACAGGGTTTATAAGCATGGACAGGCCGACTCGCACCGCGGTTCCTGAACAGGCTTAGATCCTCTAAGCGGTTTACCAGTACTAGTGTGCGGACGGTTTCAGCTCTGCGTGGAAGCATCATGCAGCCCATATATTTCTTCAAGCCCCTATGGGCGGGGGCTTCCATCAGTGTTTGATCCATTAAAGTTGCACTGTAGATGTTATGATTTTATTTTTGTTTTGACAACAGAATTATCACAGCTTTGTTCAAAATATCACAATGTAAAGTAATCACTGAGCATGTACATTACATAAAAACATCATCATCACCTTCACCATTGCCACCCTGTCTGACTGCTTGATTTGGTAGTGGATGTGTGGTGTAACTGTCAGTTTCTTCATATTTTGGTGGAGGATTGTACCTAACATCCATCTCATCTTGGTGTTGCTGCAACATTTGCTGTTGTTTCATCATCAGATCATTTTGTTGTTTCTGTAAATGAGCTTGAGTCTCTTGTAATTTCTGTTGTTTTTGTAACAGAATGTCAGCACCTTTAGATATATCTTTGGCTTCACTGTCAGTGTCTGTTTCAGTGGTATCATTCAAGGCTGGGGCTTTATTCTTTTCACCAACATCTTGATTTTCAGTTTCAGGCACAACTCTACTCTTCTTGGACTTCTTGTGCTTCTTATGTTTCTTGTGCTTTTGCTTGTGTTTGTGGCTTTTATCTACAGTGATTGCTATTCCTGTATCATGATCAGGCTGAGGAGTTGTATCACCAGTTGTTGTATTGAGACTGTCAGATTCTTGTTGATCTTTTCTAACCTGGCCAGCAGGTCTTTCTACACAAGTTCCTCCATCAGACTTACTTCTTCTGTGGGAATGTTTAAGACGTCTACGGTTTTGCTTCTTTTGAGCGTCAGTCTTTTTCATATCAGAATCGGAGTAAATTGAAACAACAGTACCACCTTCTAACTCAGGTTGATAATCCATCATTTCTGGATGTTTTCGCATCAACCGCATGTTTGGAATAGACTTGGACCTGCGCCTGCCCACAATTATCTTAGGATCAGCTACTGGTACTGGGGGAAATTTTCTATAATCTGCTTCAATGACAACAATTGCTTTTACAGGAACTTGGACTTTATTGTCTGTTTTTTCTATGTCAACTTCATCTGGGATGCTGTCAACAGAACTTCGTCTACTAGAAGAATGGAAGGAACCAGTGCTACCAACAGAATGTATTGGAGCTCTCTTAGACAAGACCCAATCCTGTCCTAGCCTGATTGAAATATCATTATGAAATTCGGCCTCATATAGATGTGTTTTTCTCGAAAAGACTATTTGCAGCACCATTGTTGCGGCATGTAGGAGGATAATGATGGCTGCCATTGCTCTGTTGGCTTCCATGTTTCTATCATAGTAGCAAAGCTGGCCTGTGTTGCAGATGCCGTTGACAACTGTGAAAACAATTCCCATGGCATTCCAGAGTACAAATATACTCCCAGCCATTGAGTAGGCCATAATCTATGAGAAAGAAACAATATAAAAGCTCATGAGAAAGTGACACATTAAAGCTTGGCCAAGAAGTCATTTGTCATCTAGATTAACAAATTGGTCTTAACCCTTGTCTTATCCCAATGGACACGGCAGTTTCTGCCTTTGCAAACAGTGTAGATCCAGATCAGATGCCATCTGATCAGGCTCTACACTGTCATGCGGTTTGTGAATTGAACCATAGGAGTTTGCAGTTCTGTCCATAAATAATTCATAATATCCAAAAACAAAAGTGCCAGTAAACCATTATCAGCTACCATAAAGACACCTTGAGGACTTGATCTAATTCTCCTAAAAAAAAATAACAAATTTGTTTCATGATCCAGCAAGGAGTGCAAAATGTGCAGACGTAATGGCAAACAGTGTAGACCCTGACCAGACTGTTCTAATAGGAGCAGTCTGATCTGGGTCTGCTCTGTTTGCTTAGGTCTGTTTGTCCCAATTCTTAGGATCATTACAGGATTTAGAATAATTGTTTTTAATGTATAACATCATTTTTATCTCACCTTGTAAAAAGTACAGGTAAAGCCCGTTGCTTCTTATCGTTGTCAATGGCAGTGGCAACAATCTCCACAAAATATATTAGCATATTTTGCATTGAGCTTTCAAAGAAACTTGTATCGAACTTTCCAAATCTGAGGGTGGATTCAGTCCATATTTTTGGCATGATAGTATATACATGGCCGAACTGTTCAAATTTAACATTGAAGCTACAAGTAGTTA
This sequence comes from Lucinisca nassula, assembly GCA_963580285.1. Classification (NCBI taxonomy): domain Eukaryota; kingdom Metazoa; phylum Mollusca; class Bivalvia; order Lucinida; family Lucinidae; genus Lucinisca; species Lucinisca nassula. The sequence continues at coordinate 107,421,421 of OY757017.1, read as the reverse complement.
AAATACTGTAAAACCTTTGATCATGTAATAAGGCAAATATACCAACTTAATTTTGAAATTGACTTAAGCTCTATATATAAGGTGGAAGATTCCATTTGGTACAAAATAGATTAAGCCAGCACATGAGAAAAGGTTATGCTAAATATCATATAGAGGATCAGCTAAGGCACATGCGAGCCTGCACATAAAGCACAGTCTAACCAGAGCCTTTGCGGAGATAAGACCTTTAAGTAGACTAGCTCCTAGTCTTATAATAAGAGTCTAATTTTGGGGGGTATTTTTATTATATTAAAAGTTTATCAACTTGTTAGTAATGGCAAACCTCTTTGGTAGAGTCTTTAAACTTAGAAATTGAGTCAGAGAGACTAGACCAGCTAAACTCAAATATACTGTTCATTTTAATGCAAAAGATGACGTTTTAATTCCATATTATTCATTTAAACGCCTAGTGGCTAGGCTATCCTTTAGGTAGCTTAATTGATGCAAGAAGCTATTGGCCTGGCCTTGCTCATGGATTATGAACATGCATTTGAAGAACATAAGGGTCCTTTTCTCCTGAGTGGGCTTATTTCTTGTTTGAATCTGTTTGTTTCTCTTACCCTTCTTCTTGCATATTTTCTTTCTTCTGCCGAGGATGTTAGTATTTTAATACAGCATACAGCCAATCCAATAAGGACCATGTGCTGAAAAAGAACAAACAAGAACATAAGGTTTTTTCTTCGGCTATTCCAGTGTGTGCATCTCTCATTATCAACTCGATATGAGTGAAATGTTGTTGAAATGGCCAAACAATGAATGAAAGAAAGAAATTGATAAACAAGAGGCCAATATTGATTTGAGACGCTGCACATTCTGACAGGTTTATTACACCTGATACTAGTCTTTCAAAAGCATCATTAGCTTAACGAGCTAGTGTCCAAAACATTAACTGTTCTGGAAAACAAAATACCTAAAGCTGAGGTATTTTTGCTGAGCAGGCTTAGACCTAAGTAGTAAGTTCGGTTTCTGCTCTGTGCGGAGGCACCATGCAGCCCATTCCTCAAGCCCCGATTGGCGAAGACTCCGTAAAACGGAATTTCTAACCATAAAACTGCCCAGTTACCATCCCAAATAATAATTTCATTAAAATAATATCTACAAGGGACAGGTGAATGCCATTTGACGAATTTAAACCCATTCAGTACCAGATACCCCTAAAGGGATACCTTGGCAAACAGTGCAGACCCAGATCAGACGCCGCGTTCCCCTAAAGGGGTACCTTGGCAAACAGTGCAAACCCAGATCAGACGCCACAGAACGCGGCGTCTGATCAGGGCCTCCACTGTTTGCTAAAAGTTCAGTCATTTTCCAAATAAGTTTTGATGAAAACATAACGTGACACCCCTAAATTTTGAAATGGACTCATGCTATATATAAGGAGGAAGATTCCATTTGGTACAACATGGGTTAAAGGATAACACACGGTGTCGTTTATGTCTGTGAAAATGACATTTTCTTCCGATTAAATTTTGTGCTACTTCCTTTATTTCTGCTCTGGATGCTCTTTAGACTGGTCACTACGTGGCAGTCCTTACGAACACACACATTTCATAAAATATGTCGTAAGGGGATTCATGACACATACTCGTAAAATGAACTTACGTTCATGAGAATTTTTGAACAGGCCTCCGTGGCCTAGTTGGTAAGAGCAATATGGGTTCAAGCCTTGCTCGGGTCACATGTGAGATGCCTACATGAGGTTAGACGTTTTTTCTCCAGATACTCCGACTTTTGCCTACCACTGATTAATGATGACTCAAAAGAAGTGAAATCATCTTGAAAGGGCCATATAAAAATAACATAATGGTCCAGAGTGAGTGAGTGTTTTAGATTTTACGTCTCACCATCAGCTAAGGTCATACGGGGACGGGACCTCAGTTTTTAAAGACTCATCCGAAAGTCTGGAGATGCCCGCCCTGCTAGCATTCTACATAAATCTACAGCGGGCCGTTAGCGGCCCGTCAGCTACCCTGACGGGCCGCTAACGGCCCGCTGTAGATTTATGTAGAATGCTTACTGGGCGGGGTCGATCCTGCGACCCCTGGTTTACAAGGCGAGTAGCATAGCCACTACACCACGAAGGCTCCTATATAATGAACCAGAAAGGTCTTCTGATGAAATGGTGTAAGTATTTTCTTATGTCTGCTTCAGTCGTTAGAATGGCCTCCTTAAGACCCTTGTACCCTGCTAGCATTCTTCATAAATCTACAGCGGGCCGTTAGCGGCCCGTCAGCTACCCTGACGGGCCGCTAACGGCCCGCTGTAGATTTATGTAGAATGCTTACAGGGTACCGAGTACACAAAACTGAAAGCTTTGGAGCAGAAATTAGAATAAAAATGTTTATCCTGTACACCCTATATTTCCCCATATTTTCACTATATAATAATTATTGATAACTTGACATCAGGTTGACAAGCCTGCTCTAAACCCCACTTCATATACAGAAAACAAAGAATGAGGGTTGATCTTATTATGCCGCCTGCAGAGTCCTGATTCTTTCGTAAATCTGATTCCCTTCACATTCGACCGGGTAAGCTACACAAACTAGCAACAGTCTTGGATTTTTTGGTATAGAAACTAGATCTATTGTACTATAGGTATCCAATCAGCGAACATAAAGAATGCGCAGTCTGATCCGCATCTTTGTTGTTTGCATATACCATAAAACAGTTTTTCTCATTTTCTCACGTTGTGGCTCTGGCCCCCAACCATCGGGGCTTGGAGGAATAGATTTGGATGCATGGTGCTTTCACGCAGTGCTGAAACTGACCGCACGTGAGTACTGATAAACCGCTCAGAAGGACGCAAAGTGGTGCGTGTCGGACCGTCCAGTATATATTAGCTCTATTGGTTTCACTGGAGGCAGGGCATAAGATGTCAATTCATCTTATTGTCGGGTAAAAGTTCCACAAAATTGGAAGCAACGTCTCCAAAATGACCTAAATAGAGTTGATGGACGTTAAGCAAACAAACAAATCACGTGGTTCATATCCTAACTTTGAATCAAACTTACCCCTACTGCCGAAATGAATATCCCGAAAAAGTAGGGGACGCTGGTGGAGCCATTGGAACCTGCGGAGAACTCGACCGACAAGACACCAATTGTTATCATCGCGGCGACGAAACCGACGTGGACAAAGATGACCCGACGAAAGAACTTCAAGGACTTCCGGATCAGCTTCTCCACTGAAAAACAGAAATACATGTATAATAAGCACGAGCTGGAGGGGAAGTTATGGGCGATTGTTTTGTTAACTGACCCAAAATTACAAAAAAAATCTCCCTTTCATTGCTATTGTTCACGTGAATTTCACTATCCAATCAAGTTTAACAGCGCTAATAGCGTTTGTATAAGTGTGCTATTTTTACCGCTTGTATTTCAGAGCGTTAGAAACTGAACATAACTCATGTGCTCGCTTAGGCAGTGTGTAGACCCAGATCAATCCCCTCCGAAAGCTGTGTCTGATCAAGGTATACCCTGTTTGCTCAAAGAACAGGTACAGAAGGTATACAAGAATCATTACATTAACATTCCCGTGCGTCGTAGTGCATTTTATCACATCTCCAAAATGGCTACTTTTCTTATGGAAAATCCGTGATATTTTTCTTATTTATACCGCAAGCATAGGTTGTGGGTGCTCGTTAGAACCGCCTCATTGAGTACCCACAACCTATGTCTTGGGACAGAAATAAGAAAATGTATACCCCAGTAAACCCCAGTTTTCTCTATATAAACTGAGGTTTAGGTGGGTGCTCATTTCACGGACTTGTCAACGTGGTGTATAGCCAAATTCCCCGTTCAGGACCATTTTACCAGCCTACTCTCAAAGACAAACGACCTACCAGTGCTTTCAGTGTTTTGAAAATTTCAAAAGATGTCACGTTAACAAGTTCATGCAGATAGTACGCTAGGAAAACACACACGCACTTGCACAAGCCGCGTCATGAGAAAACCTGTTTTGCCATTTGCGAACAACAGTGGTGCAGATCAGCGCTGTTCTGTGTCCAGTTGTTCAAAACTCTGTTAGCTTATCGAGCTCGTTAGTTGCCATATTGGTAACTCTTCTAGCAAGTACAATATCTAAAATATTCGTAGTTTTTGCTGAAAAAAATGTGAGTAGCTGCTGACATTTTCAGCAAAATTATAAGTATATTTCCCATATTCAATAATCATAGTTTAACGATACGTTAACTAACGCCATCGTTAGTTTTGAACAACTGTCTCCGGATCAGCATCCTAGTACTGACCGAAGAGTACAATACCAGTCAAGACTTGCATATTATGTGGGCACAGAGAAAGATCACGAAGTTACGTAAATATAACTATTCCACCTCCATTAGGTAGCCAACCACCCGGGGCGAGGACTCTAAAACTGGCTGTTTAAAGGATGTGGCTGTTCAGCAGAGGGAAATGTGTGAGATAATGTATGACCTGATATAGACAGACAGAAATGTGTTGATGACTGAAAGCAGCTCAACATTGGTGTACGAAAAGAAAGAGCAAATCGGTATTCGCCCAACCCTGATTAACGATCGGCTCAAAATAAGTGAAACTTCAATCCGAAAAGAAAGTACTATTCTAAAATGGTAAGACATTAATATATCAGAAAAGAAATTATTCGTATTTTACTTCCGTTGACGAGGGCGTTAGATGTCTGGCTACCGCCGGAGTTATCGCTGGCTGGTAAATTGAGAGACTTTTAAATTTAGTAAAGTGACTGCTGGCCGGAGGAGCTGGCTGTCCAGCAGATGTTAATTATATAGTAAAATGCTTTGGGGAATAATTGTGGCTGCTGACGAAAGGTGGCTGCTGATCAAGGGCGACCATAGTGGATTTTTACTGTATATTCTTATATACATATTTCGTTGTCAGCGATCGTTCACGGCTGACGGTTCTGATGTGTTGAAGGTTTCTATATCTTTTATTGTGACTTTTTTCCTGTGACTTTATTTCCTTGACTTTTTTTTCGATCAACCACATAATGATCTCATTACACTCATGCCCTTGGATAATAAGAGTATATCCTTTCTTCAGAAATATCCATAATTCGATTTACGGATATCTATAAATACGGATTAAATAGTAAAACGGCGCCCCATACAGTCGAACTTCTATAACTCGAAACCCTTCAAATCCTCGATTTTTGTTCGAGATATGGGTAGATCGAATTACTGTGGGCAACTCATACCGCCAGGCCATTAGGCATAATGGGGGTGACCTCATGATATATGTTTGGTATTATAGAATAAAGGTAATACACAAAACGTAGCTTTCTCACAAGCATCCATAAATCAAGATGAAAATCTGGAGCTATGGGAAGCATTGTGTTGAGACTTCTTAACGAGTTCGATTTAGCAATGGTAAACGAATAGTGCTAATTCCGCTGGTTCAAGAAGGGCAGTTGTCAGTTTCTGGCGAAAGAATGTGTACTGTACTGTACCTGCCCAGGAAAAGTGTGGACGCTCAAAAATGTCCTAAATAGTGTTGACTGGGCCGTTAAACTCCAATACAAACAGAAATACAATAATTCATGCCCTGGCACAGGTATCGGTTATCTATTTAGTAAATGTTATAATGTCGGGCCTCCGTGGCCTAGTGGTTAAGAGCGCTGACACTTGATCATTAGGTCTCTCACCGCTGTGGTTCGAGCCTCGCTCGGGTCACATGTGAGACGCCAAGTTCTGCAACGGAAGGTCAGGTGGTTTTTCTCCGGGTACTCCGGTTTCGCCCAACTCTGATTAACGATCGGCTCGATATGAGTGAAATAATCTTGAAAGGGCCGTAAAACCAAAACCAAAAAAAAAAAAAAAATGTTATAATGTGTGTGGACATGTTTTACTGAATTATCTCAGAATAAAAAGTAAACATTCTTCTCGGAGAAAAAAAAATCAATGGTGAAATGTAATTGCGATTGCAAAACCATTAACTGATTTCACTAAGGACATTTGGAAGGTAATTGAGACGGCGTATGTGTAAAGAATACCTATCACAGTGGGGAACAGCGAAAACTCAGACAAGACTGCGCACCTGTTGACGGGGAGTTAAACCCCGCGTCAAACAAACACATTACGATAACACATCCGTGTGATATAGTACATCTTTCAAACCTTTTCTGATGAAAATGTGTGATATTTTTCTTATTTATACTCCAAACATAGGTTTTGGGTGCTCGTTAGAACCGCCTCATTGAGGCGGTTCTAACGAGTACCCACAACCTATGTCTTGGAGCAGAAATAAGGAAAATAATGTTTACCCCGTGAACCCCTGTTTTCTCTATATAAAGTGGGGTTCGGGGGGGGGGGGGTCTTTATTTCACGGACTTGCTCACGTGATGATACATGAGGAACCGAAATTCGGTTGTCATTGGCGTGATGGATTCCGAAATTTGGCATTGACAGATTTAAAAATTGGGATAATTTCCTTTTCGTGAACTAGACATAGATTGTTGGTGCTCGTTAGAACCGCCTCGTCCATAACGTATCGACGCCTATATGACGCCGCCCAGACGTCATATGCCTGCTGGGATTGATTTCTAAACTTACATCGGTAATATGCAACAATTTTTGATACCGGAAATCAGCATTTTATAGGTGCGACCTGGAATTATTAAATCATAAAACGTGGGTTGTTAGGTGAGGCGGTTTCGTGTATCCTGCGACAGTGGACCGCCCAACTGACACTGGCTTACAGTTGGACAAGGCCGGCTGTCGAAGTGGCAGGTATGGGTAGAAGGGGGATTTTGTTTTTTCTTCATTTTCTACGCTTCCATTTATCTGTCCTTCACTTTCGTCTTTTCAGGCGACACAAAATGATCCATAAGGGTTGACGTGCCGTTAAATCCCAACACGAAACATTACGATAACACACCCGTGCGAGATAGTGCATTTTTTCACACTTCCAAAATGGCAACTTTTCTAATGAAAATCTGTGATATTTTTGTTATTATTACTTCAAACATAGGTTTTGGGTGCTCGTAAGAACCGCCTCATTGAGGCGGTTCTTACGAGTACCCACAACCTATGTCTTGGAGCAGAAATAAGAAAAATAATGTAGACCCCCGTAAACCCCAGTTTTCCCTATATAAAGTGGGGTTTAGGGGGGTGTTCATTTCACGGACATGTTCACGTGATGGCAATTTATTCACGTCTGCACATTAAATGAATTTTGAAAATTAAAAAAAAAATCTCTGTAAAAGGTATACCGTTTGTTGACATACGGACTTAAAATTTCTTTTATATGTCCTCAATGTCAACCCTACCGAAATTATAGGTAAAAAGTCGTGGCAGAGGTAAACGAGTTTTTGGTCATCTGCGCACATCAAAGACTCAGATCATCCTGCGCGTATATCAAAGACTCAGATCATCCTGCGCATACGCCCCATCGGGGCCTGGAGAAATAGAATGGGCTGCACAGTGTTACCGCGCAGAGCTGAAACCGACCGAACTTGAGTACTGGTAAACAGCTTAGGTCTAAGCCTGCCCAGGATAAGAGATGCGAGTCGGACTGCTCCTTAAACCCTAGCGGTTTCTATGGGCGGTAGGGCTTGAGATGTCATTTGATCTCAATGTCGGGTAAAAGTCCCACAAAATCGGAAGCAACGTCTCCAAAATGACCTTAATAGTGTTGACGGGACGTAAAACCTCATCTCAAACACATAAACAAAAGACAGACAGGGAAATATTCTGTAAAAAAATAGTCCTATGGAAGCATGGATAACAACACAGAACTGAAAACCGTAATTTTCAAAATTTTTCTGGGCCATACTAGCTAGTTTCGGCCACGAAGGCCTCATCATTGAGCCCCAAAATTTCCACAGAGGAATCAGTGCCCTATGATGAAGTTTTTATTCTGAGTGAGGAGTACTCAGGCTAATTTCAATTTTATTACGAAAACACGCCTATTCAAATATTGACAATTTTCAGATAAAAGGTTCTGATAGTATTCATATTTCTGTTTAAAACATCGATTGTGGGTACTCGTTAGGACCGCCTCGGCGAGGCGGTTCTAACGAGTACCCACAATCTATGTTTGTAAGCAGAAATAAAAAAAAAAAAGTTTACCCCTCGGAACCCCAGTTTTACAAAATAAAAGTGGGTTTTAAGGGGGTCAAAATTATATGTTTTTTTTTTTCTTTTTTGTTGTTGTTGTTGTTGATTTTTTTTTTTTCGTGATGCGTCAATAATCACATTTTCGCATGATGATACCAGTGTCCGAGATTATGAAACGTTGTTGAGCAATGGAATTCGAATTACTGGTAATTAAAACAATGTGAACATACAAACTTATGATATGAGGCTTTTCTCTTGTTCAGACCATTTGTCCCGCCCATAAATTTTAAAATGCCAATAATTTTTGGCATTTTAAAATTTGTGGGTAGGATAAAGTTCATTCTCAAGTTATTTGAACACACACGCGCGCGAGCGCGGCGTTTTGTAATCCCGCGTATTTACTTGGGGTGTACGGCAAACGTACTTCAAAGTACCTCACGTGAGGGCGACGGCGCTATAATTTTCAAAATAAAAATGTAAAAATTTAGTGAGACTGCAAGACGGTACCATTGATAAGGAATGGTCGTATTTAAAGCAAAGTAAGTATCGCTTTGTTGACATATACACTCAAATTTCTTTGAAAGCAATCGCATTTGTTTCTAAATGTCAACACTTCTGAAATTGACAACTGTGTTTCAAGTAAATATTGTCATTTAAAATTTCACCTGTCGATATGGTACGTCTCGCTAACAATTCTATGAAATGAACTCCCCTCTACACACAGAGGAGTGTTTTTATTTTTATTATATTTTTATTTATTCATTTTTTTATGGTTTCAGTTTTTGGCCCTTACAATACTTGAATGTTCGCTAGTTAATCCGAGATGGGCGAAAACCGGAATAATGGGAGAAAAAAAAAACACCAGACGGGACCTCGGTTTAAACACTCGAGAAGCCCGGGATCGAACCCACGATTCCTGGTTTATGATGCGAGTAGCATATCCACTACACCACGGAGGCTTCTTTCATAGATTTTGGGTACTCGTTAATAAGAAATGTTTCATTAGACCGTATTTTGAGATATGTAAGACTGTGCAAACATGGGAGGACTGTTCTGACGAGGAGCTATGCAGTCGAGATTATGAAATGGGAAGCCACGGAAGATATTTTCGGGAAAAGGGTGAATTGGCGAAAGGATCGGTCACGAATTCAACCTACAGTAAAACTTCGATAACTCGAACACGGAATGACCGTAGAAAAGATTGCATGATCGTTCTCCACGAAAGAACGTTGCCGACCCCGGCAGGTATCAAAACCGCGTCCTCCTGATCACCAGTCAGACACGCATCTGACTGGGCTACCGAGGCCGGCATTGTCTACACTGAAACAACGTTTCAATTTTGAGTGCCTCCAACGTTGAATCAGCGTTCTTGCATAAAATCCTATGAACTCAGTTGTTTATTCTGGAATTCACCAAGAGCCACCGCGGTGTTCAAACAACCAAACCTTGAACATGAAGTTCACGTGCTTTTTGGAACTTTGTGGGGAATTTTTGTCGTAATTTGCTGTTTGGGATTGTATTTGCCAGGTCCCTCGGAAGATATCTGAACACTCAGCATGGCGGCCTCGTGTTCAAACAGCTTCCTCGCGACTCGGGGCAAATATCAATGCATGAAAAAACCATGGATGACCCATATATTGTTTCAAAGTTGATGTGCTACTATGTGTTTGTGTGTGCCTAACCGACCACGTCACGTTTACGACCAGAGTGAGTGTTTGAGTTTTACGTCTCACCAACAGCTAAGGTCATACGGAGACGGGACCTCGGTTTAAAGACTCATCCGAAAGTCTGGAGAAGCCCGGGATCGATCCTGCGACCCCTGGTTTACAAGGCGAGTAGCATAACCACTACACCACGGAGGCTTCTCGTTTACGACCAGAGAAGCCATCTATGCAAACAGTGTATACCCAGATGAAACGGATGTAGGATAGTCGATTTGGGCTATTTGACATGCATTTCTGACAGAACTTCAAGCTTCTGTGGTCTCCACTGTTAATGTTGCTGGACCTTTCGATTCCTCGAAAACATTTGACAAGTACATCACGGAAACACGCCTATATAATTATTCTGAACCCCACTTTTATATAGTAAAACTGGGGTTTACACGGGTAAACCTTATTTTTCTTATTCTGTTCTAAAATATAGTTTATGGGTACTCGTTAGAACCACATCGATGAGGCGGTTCTAACGTGTACCCACAATCTCTATTTTGAGCAGAAATAAGAAAAATATAGCATTGTTTTTTCGGCGGTAAAATTTTCAATGGATTTGTATAGGCGTGTTTTCGTAATGATGTGTTATGAATATCCTTGTATATATATATATATGGATATCCTTGTATATAAATATATCCTTGTAAACGACACTCTATACAGCGAAAGTGGTTTCATTTCTTGTTCAAACATAGTTGTGGATGCTTGTTAGAACCGCCTTATTCAGGCGGTCCTAACGAGTACCCATAATCTATGTTGTTTTTTTTTTTTTTTTTTTTTTTTGTTTTTTTGTTTTTTTTAGAACAAAAAATTGAAATAAATGTATAGCTATGCAAAACCCACTTTCTTTATATTAACTGGGATTTACAAATGTTTATTACACGGACTTATTAACATTTTGGTTTTGAAGGATGTTCATTACACGGACATATTACGATACATTAGAATTGATATTCGTTTGTAATAGTTTATTACCGTTTTTGGGTCGATTGTAATCGACAATGGACCCAGATTTAACATTAGACTAAATTTTGACCTTAATGCAGATGACCCAATCACCAGCAAGACTCTTGACAAGAAGCATCCGTAAGAAAATAGTGTTCCATATTCAAAACAGTTTCACAAGTTCCTCTCACGACCCAAACATGAAACTCCCGGTGGAACTGAATATAATAGTGTGTATTATCTGTCAATTAATTTCATCAAAGTGCCTGCCTTCTGTTTACTTTTCAATACTTATAAATTGTACCTTGGGTCCGTGATTTTACACAGGGACTTTTTATGAATGAAAATACGCCTTGTGTGTACAGGTTAACCCATTTTGTCATGGAAACCCCAAATCGGGTAATTGGCAGACGACCAGTCGACACACAATGCGGCGTTTGATCACGGTCTACACTGTTTGCCAAAAGTTCACCATTTTTCAAATACATTTTGAAGAAAACACAAACAGACACCCCTTAATTTTGAAATGGAGTAGTGCTATATATTATAGAGGTGGTACAAAATGGGTTTAAAGTTTACGGAATTAGTTACAAAGAAACTAAGGGAGACCCATCTAAAAGTATCGATTACGTTGTGGGTGAGGGTAATTCCCCTTACTACCGCGGTAACGGGACGTTTCGTCCTGGATCGGGTCTGCAATTGTTATTCTATTCCAGTGTTCTAAGTGGGGATAGGAAACGGAGAATTTTGATACGTTTTTAATTACAAAGCCCCGAACACATGTTCAAATTTGCATATGTTTGTTTGTTTGATTTTAGGTTTAACGTCCCCGTCAACACTGTAAATATTATTTTGGAGACGTTACTTCCAATTTTGTGGGACTTTTACCCGATATTGCCATGAAATGACATCTCAAGCCCTGCCGCCCAATGAAACCAATAGGATTATAAGCATGGACGGTCCGACTAGCGCCGCTTTGCCTGGGCAGGCTTAGATCCTTTAAGCGGTTTACCAGTACTCGTGTTCGGGTTGGTTTCAGCTCTGCGTGGAATTTGCATACGTAAGTAAACTTGCACAAATACAAATTATGTATAGGTGAGCAAAATTGTGTTTTGTTTATCGTTCACATGGACTTTTAAAGTCTAATCACCCTGTACACACAAATACATTTGCATACGTAAATTAAGTACATGTATTTATTTCCACATATTATAGCTGACCATTTAGTCATTCCAGTTCAAATGAATGGACTGACAAAGAATGCTGCCGGACTGCTTGGAAATGGGTTTTGGGCTGGAAAATAACAAAGGCAAGCAGTTGTGGAGACATGATGAGATGAACAGTTCTTTTTTGTAACTGACAGAACAAAGTAACTTATCACAAGTGACCACATATTTACTGTAGAAATAGATCTGATGCAGTAATGGGGAATCAGAACAAGCTACATTCCGCCGTGAACTCAGGGGTCACCACTTGAGGCAATGTTCCTTATCAATAGTACCTGTTATCCCTGTTTTGGGGATCGATTGTAACATGTTTATTAATCCACCCAAAGTTACAACGCATAGAAATATTCAGTGCACAAGTCCACGTACCATCACTTATTTGCAGGAAATCCAGGTAACGGTTATTTATAGAAAACTGACACGCTATTCTTATCGGTTAATCTATAGAAACTAGACTGGAATCATGGGTTAGGCTTTGTCAACAGTGTAGACCCAGATCAGATGCCTATATCATGGTCCTCACTTTTTGCTTTATAATAACGTTAAGTGTTTGACGAAACACGCTTAGTCTCAAGTCTCAGTCCAAGGACACGGTACATTCAGTACAATCGACCCACCAGCACTTTCAGTGCTTTGATTAATGTTTTATTACGTTATGCACTAAAGTAATGAGCTTCATGTTAAATGTATTATCATTCGAGTCGTATCCCACCGACCCAACAAAACAAAGTTGTTTGACAGAATGCCGCTATTTACATCGAAAATTTGAAAAAGTTAAAAAAAAACTGTTGATCTTATCCCGGCACGTTTGGAAGAACTCAGCCGCGCATGGCATTAAGCTCGACACTACACACAAAACTGAATGTTTGCAGCGAAAATACACTTTTCTGAAACATGTTTCAGTTCTTTTCAGATATGTGGTCGATTCATTATTCCATGGAATGTCTGCAGAGGAATGGTTGAGTCACTGGTGTGTAGTGCGAATGTCCTTACGTTCGTACGAGATGTTCGGTCTATGACTTGTCGGTTCTGCGAGCAGAAATATTTATCTGTACTCTTTGATCAGTAAACCGCTTTAGCTACCAGGGTGGGGAACCCACGTGACCATTTGATATAGTAAACGGAATTTTATGAGGAAAATCGCTCGCTTCAGGTAGGGTTTTCCCCCGATATTTTGGTTATTACAGCACGCATTTTTACGAGGTATATACCAAAGTACTCTGCTCAACTTCCGATTTTTTATGAAGTTTGCTTTGAAGGCAGAAACTGCCTGGTTTTCGAGAAATGCTCTCCCAAATTTTTTTTCCGAGCCCGATAGATCGTGATAAAGACCACGTTAAACATAAGAAATCTTTAATTTATTGCAAAAAGAGTGTTTTAGATGATCCTATCGCATCCTAAATTGCAAATATTACCTCTAGCAGGTTTCCATGTAACAGTTAACACCGATACACCGTTTGTTTGCGTGGTATGCAAAGTTTTATAAAATGATCCAGTTCACGGTACAAAATTGGGAAGGTAAAGTTCACGGTAATTGCCACAATTGTGATAACGTAAACGCCATACTGATAATGCTTTTTTAACATATCGCAACAACAAGATGGCAATTCACGTGATGTTGGTCATGGGAAATACATTTTCGTTGATAAATAATGTATTCCTTTTTTTTTCCAAATGACTTCCGCATGTCAGACATGTAGTAAATACTTAAGATTGAAAACATCTAAACGAACACAAGCGAAAACACATTGGCACGGCCGCCTACGTTTGTTTTTTGTTTGTTCGATTTGAAGTTTAACGTCCCCGTCAACACTGTAAAAGTCATTTTGGAGACGTTGCTCCAAATTTTGTGGGACTTTTATCCGACATTGAGATGAAATGACTTCTCAAGCCCTGACGCCCAATGAAACCAGTAGGGCTTATGAGAATGGACGGTATGACACTCGCACCGTTTTGGGGGACAGGCTTAGATCCTCTAAGCGGTTAACCAGTACTCGTGTGTGGGTCTACGTTTGTTGTGGAAAGAGCTTTTTCTCTCAGAATTATTGGAAGATACATCAATGCAGTACACATGGAGCGGCAAAGGAGATTTTGTGTTCAAAAGGTCAGAAAGCGTTTCCCATAAAAGCGAACTCAGACCCTGAAGGTGAAGGTTTGGATTGCGTAAAGTATACTTAAGCCCGCCAGTAATTGTTACTGGCCGTTTCGAGTCGGTGCTTTTGCTGTGGTGTTGGTGAGTCTGATAATTTCCTCAGTAATGTATATTAATTAATTTTTAGTTACGTAAATCAATTTCTTTATCTCATACTGTGTTTTACTCATTTACTTTTGTCATAAATGCTTGATTGTACCACACTGAAAGTGAAGGTGAGGGTTTATATCCTGTAAAGTATACTTAAATATTTGCTGAGAAGTAAAACAATGATCAAGAATCGATACAATTAATTTACACCTTCCATCAGAGACACCAAAGGGAAAGAAGCACAAACAAGACGTAAATAGACCGTGATGGAATCAACAGCAGAGGAAAGCCAATAGGACACTTACTTTCCAACAAAATGGCCAACTGGCTATCCAAAATAAAAAAGACACAAGCGAGACATACAACTAGTAACACACAATTAAACACATAAAACGCCACAGAAGAACCGTCTTCGTACGGGCAGTGAAAAGTATTCCACTGACCAGTGTTTGTGTGTAGGGGGTGGGCTTAAATCGATTTTACGCAGCTGCAATCCTCGCCCTTACTTCTTCTTTCTTGGTTTGGACTATTAATTTGTTCAGTTCGCATGAAGGCTTCCTAACTCATCAGTGTGACATCTCCGAGGACATACAAATTAAACAGCCGCAGAGATGAAACAACGTTGAGGACTCGACAGCGCGAAACAAATGAAACGCTGGAGCAAAAGAAAGCCATCAGTTAAACTCCGAGGGGCCCGACCAAAGACGAAGCATCAGGTACCAACCAACATTACATAAAATGCACGCCTTTACGCTGAAACCGTCATAGAATATGAGGCCCGACCCACCGGCGTGCAATCAAAGAGGGTAGAAAAGTAACAAACCGTGATATGGTTAACTTCGAAGCATGCAGTCTGTCTTATAACATATATGTTGTACCCAATCTTTTTGTATCGTAAAACGATTTTACGAAATTGGGTACTGTAGTCATCGCAAGTATATATTTTTCTAACTTTATATACAAGTCACCATAAAATTCAGGTTCCGATAGGCCTTGTTGCAGAAGAGTTTTAAGCCCAACATTGAATTTTGAAATCAAATCAGAACGGCGACTATCAAACTTTGAAAAGGCTTTACGTAGTTTATGATATCGATACCCCTGATTCAGAAGTTAAGCAGTTAACTATTTATTACGAGTGTTGAAGTCAGAAACATGACTAAACACTCTGGCAAATTGAATTGAGGAATATAAACACTGTAGGATATCGCATGAGGAACATCACCGTCCAAATAAGGAAAATATACAATCATAAAATCTGAATCATCGCCAGAAACAAATTCATCTACAATAGATAAATGTAAATCCAAAACCGGAGCCTCGGTATCAGAGAAATATGCTTTATTTAACTGAAGTTCTGGGGGTTAAATGTGACTGATTAAACCACCAAAGTAAAAACTGTCAATATTTAATAAATCTTACAAATATCTAGAAGTAGAGCTAAAAGCTTCTTTTATTTCAGATTGGTTATCAGTAGAAAGTGACACCATGAAACGTAGAAGTAAAACAAAGATCCGGAATCGATACAATCAACTTACTCCACCCATCAAAGACACCAAAGGGAAAGAAAAGTCTCTTTCATAACAATACAAGAACACATCAACTACAAGATGTGCGCAATTCGTACCCATCGGAATACCTGTAATTTGTCTAAAGTACCAAATCTAATGAAAACATTGTCAAGGAGAAAGGTTAGAGCTTCACACACTTTCTGACATGAACATAGTGTATAATTCTTATGCTCTTTAGAAGTGAAACTCGCATTTCTAACATTACATGCAAGATAGAGAGAATCTTCTCTGTGAAAAGTCCATTTAGTTAAATCATTATTTTTTTTCTTTTATAAGATTATGAGGATGTGTATAAAGAGAAGAAAAGTCGTAAGTAGACAGACTATGCTCAACTTACTCCCGTTTACAACATCGATCATCGAATTCGTTTAAGGCAGCAGCGATTTCATCCCTACATTACTATAAATAAATTTTTGAAGGAAATCGATAATAACGTCCTTTATTAATTATATTTCTTTTCCTAAAATCAGGAATTATTTTTAATTGCCAATAATTATATGACCAGCAGCAGGATAGTAATACACTGAGTTTTTATAATCTCAGGTATCGGGAGTCTTAGTATCAATATCATGATCTGAAACAAGTTTATTGAAATTAAAACTGTTAGATCTCACAGGACCAGAGAACCTGTACATTTCATACTTTCCAGTTCTGTGGTGTGTTTTTTGCTCGCAACGGTTAACCCTTTTATAGAACATATAAATCAACGTCTCCAAAATGGCCTATACAGTGTTGATGGGGACATTAAACCTCAGATCAGTTCCTCAGTGCTGAGGTTGATACTGCGGTATTGACGTCAGTACTCAAGTGCTGATTTAAACAACTTTACTATATCTTTAATTTTTGCAGTATACATTTCTAATTTTTCTAAAACTAAGACTGACTTGTCAGGTGGGACATGTATCTTAGCGGGTTTTGTTGCCACTTTTTGTAATATTTTGTAATATTTTAAATGTTGCAAGTCTCGCTACTTTGGACATCTCCTTCCTGATGCCCGGGACTTCCGTGGTGTGTGGGCCATGTTTGCTGATGTTGGCTCGGTGGGGGAAGCCTAGAAGTCCGCGGGAAGGCGTCTCTTGCCAGATGCTTCCAGTTGACCTGTCTCATGAGGTACGTCGGTCGGTGTGTGATCGGAGGGGGATGTGCTGTGTTTGCGGGTCTGCTCCGTCATCCGTTTCGGTTTCAAAGCTTTGGGGTTGAGACACACTGATGAAGATGAAATATCAGAAAGGACTTTGTGTCACTAAATCAAACAAACAAACAAATTGCCAGTTTTATGACAACACAAATAAATAAGGTGCTAAGTGCAGACTCATATATATAGCCAAATGCGCGGCTCAGTCAACAACTTATCTTATCGTTGTGCACTACAATCAATGAAAGCGCTTTTTGTGCGATGTTTGAGGTTTTGCAGCGTGTAACTAATTATTTGTCACAACTGTGGCCTTTGGTCGGGCCCCTCGGAGTTTAACTGTTGGCTTTCTTTTGCTCCAGCAATTCTGTTGTTGTAGGCTGTCAAGTCCACAACCTTGTTTCATCTCTGTAGTTTTTTATTTGTATTTTCTCGGAGATGTTACACTGATGAGTTAGGAAGCCTTCATGCAGACTGAACAGAATTAGTGTATACCGCGACAGAGGTAAGGGCGAGGATTATGGCCATGTAAAATCGATTTAAGCCCCCAGTGGAATTCTTTAAACTGACCGTTCCAAGGCGGTTCTTCTTTAGCGGTTTATTTATGTTGTTGTTTGTTGCTTACTGTGTATCACTTGTGTCTTTTTATTTTGGATGGCCATTTGGTAATTTTGTGGGAAAGTAACTGTCCTTATGGCCTTCCTTTGTTTAGGTTTTCATTATGGTTTGGTCGCTTCATGTTTGTTTTTCTTTCCCTTTGGTGCCTTTGATGGGTGGAGTAAGTTAATTGTATCGATTCCTGATCTTTGTTTTCTTCTATTTTACATATTGTTGGACAGTGACAACTGTTTGAAATGTATTTTCCTGGCATGCTACCGTACGGTTGAAGTTTCACAGAATGCATCTATCGTTAAAAATTAATTAATATACATTACTGAGGAAATTATCAGACTCACCAACACCACAGCAAAAGCACCGACTCGAAACGGTCAGTAAAATTACTTGCGGGCTTTAATGAGTTAGAAGGCCTTCATGCGGACTGAACAAATTATTTGTGTAAATCGCGACGGACGTTAGGGCGAGGGTTGTGGCCACGTAAAATCGATTTAAGCCCCAAAGTGGAATTCGTTTCCGCTGACCGTTCCAAGGTGGTTATTCTGTCGCGGTTTATTTTTGTAATGGTTTGTCTTTGGATGTTTGTGTCGCTTATATTATTATATTTTGGATAGCCATTTTGTGGGAAAGTGATTGTCCTTGTATCTTTTCGCTATTGATGTTTCCATTAGGGTCTGTTGTTTCATGTTTGTGTTTCTTTCCCTTTAGTGTCTCTGATGGGAGCTGTGGGTTGATTGTGTCGATTCCTGATCATTGTCTCCACTTCTATTTTAAGTATACTTTACGGTATCCCAACCTTCACCCTCAGTGTCTGAGTTCGCTTTTATGGGAAACGCTTCCTGACCTTTTGAATACAAAAACTCCTTTGCCGCTCCATGTGTACTGCATTGATGTATCTTCCAATAAGTCTAGAGAAAAAGCTCTTTCCACAACAAACGTAGGCGGCCGTGCCCATGTTCGTTTAGATCTTTTCAATCTTAAGTCTTTACTACATGTCTGAAATGCGGAAGTCATTTGGAAAAAGGAATACATTATGTATCAACGAGAATGTATTTCCCATGACCAACATCACGTGAATTGCCATCTTGTTGCTGCGATATGTTGAAAAGCATTATCAGTATGGCGTTTACGTTATCACAATTGTGGAAATTACCGTGAACTTTACCTTCTCGATTTTTGTACCGTGAACTGGATCATTTTATAAAACTTTGCATACCAGGCAAACAAACGGTGTATCGGTGTTAACTGTTACATGGAAACATGCTAGAGATAGTATTTGCAATTTAGGATGCGGTAGGATCATCTAAAACACTCTTTTTGCAATAAATTAAAGATTTCTTATGTTTGCCGTGGTCTTTATCACGATCTATCGGGCTCGGAGAAAAAAGTTGGGAGGGTATTTCTCGAAATCCAGGCAGTTTCTGCCTTCAAAGCAAACGTCATAAGAAATCGAAAGTTGAGCAGAGTACTTTGGTGTATGACTTGTAAAAATGTGTGCTGTAATAACCAAAATATCGGGTAAAACCGTACCTGAAGCGAGCGATTTTCCTCATCAAATTCCGTTCACTGTATCAAATGGTCACGTGGGTTCCCCACCCTGGCTACGGTAGCACGTGTTTTGTTTGATTTGATTTGAAGTTTTACGTCCCCGTCAACACTGTAAAGGTCATTTTGGAGACATTGCTTCCAATTTTGCTGGACTTTTACCCGACATTGAAATGAAATGACATCTCAAGCCCTGCCGCCCAATGAAATCAATAGGGTTTATAAGCATGGACGGACCGACTCGCACCGCATTGCCTGGGCAGGCTTAGATCCTCTAAGCGGTTCACCAGTACTCATGTGCGGGTCGGTTTCAGGTCTGCGTGGAAGCATCGTGTTATGTTTTATGTTATGTTATTGAGGGATGGCAGAGGCGTAAGGAGAATGAGCTGGTGTCCCATTACAAAAGAATATAAATGATTTCTGTTCTATAGAGACGAAGTCGAATTAGACTATACGGTTACTTATTACCACCTAACTCATTAGAACTAATGAACACCCACAGACTATTGTTCCAGAAACAATTATAATAAACCGCGCAGTACACACATTACGAAAACACGCCTATACAAAATTAGTGTAACCTTTATCGCCGAAAAAAATGAAAATTTTAAGGTGAAAAAGTTTGAATTTTTTTTATTATTTTTTTGCTCTAAAATATAGATTGTGGGTACTCATTAGAACCGCCTCATCGAGGCGGTTCTAACGAGTACCCACTTGAACCGCCTCATCGAGGCGGTCCACTTGAACCGCCTCATCGAGGCGGTTCTAACGAGCACCCACAATCTATATTTTAGAGCAGAAATAAGAAAAACGATATGGGGGTTCTATCGAGTATCCACAATCTATTTTTTAGAGCAGAAATAAGAAAAATTCAATGAGGCGTTCTAACGAGTACCCACAATCTATATTTTATAGCAGAAATAAGAAAAATAAGGTTTACCCCTGTAAACACCAGTTTTACTATATAAAATTGGGGTTCAAGGTGTGTTTTCGTGATGTGAGTTTAGATGACAAAAAAAAAAGAAAAGAAAAAAAAACAGTCGAAGAGACATCGGTGAAATTCGTTTACAAGTCTGTAGACTCATGTCGTGGAACTAAATCTAAATTATGTCATTATGCCAGAAAAGACCTTTAATAGACACAGAGGAATTTAACAAAAAAAAATCGAACAGACTTTTTCAAAACTCTTACCTTCGTTTTCGATCATTTTGAAATCCTTCAATTATGTCACATCAAAAGTTTCGTTCCACTTGCCCTTCATTCTTTAAGAATGCTTTCGGGCATATGTATAAATCGTATATACCATTTTATTATCTATTAACTCTATATTATAAACGAAGCTAGGTTGTTATAGCCTATTGAAAAAAAAATCGATAACATTTTCAATAGATTGACACAAGAACTTACAGGTCTAATCGCGATAAAAATAGACGGTTTTTGTTCAATAACTAGGAAGTCAAAAGTACAAATATACTTAAAATTACGAAATATTAGATAATTACGAGCATGCCAACGTTAACTGAACATTCCCGTAAACCCCACTTTATACTGAGATTACGAAAACACGCCTATTCAAATATATTGGTAAAAATAAAAAAAAAAAATTTTTTTTTTTTTTTCAGATAAAAATCATGATATTTTTCATTTTTCTGCTCATAACATAAATTGTGGGTACTCGTTAGAATCGCCTCAGCGAGGAGGTTCTAAAGAGTACCCACAATCTATGTTTTAAGCAGAAAAAAGAAAACATAATGTATACCCCTGTAAAAGAGAAGCCTCCGTGGTGTAGTGGTTATTCTACTCGCCTTGTAAATCAGGGGTCGCAGGATCGAGACCTGGCTTCTCCAGACTTTCGGATGAGTCTTTAAACCAAGGTCCCGTCTCCGTATGGCCTTAGCTGTTGGTGAGACGTAAAACTCACTCCATACCCCTGTAAAACCAGTTTTACTATATAAAAGTGGGGTTTAAGGGGGTCAAAATTATGTAGGCGTGTTTTCGGAATGAGGAATCTTACAGGGGTGTGCATTATTTTCCTTATCATTCTGCAAAAAGACATAGCTTATAACCGCCTCGACTACCCACAACCTATGTTTGGAGTATAAATAAGAAAATCGTCGGTATTAGTGAGTGAGTGTTTGAGTTTTACGTCCCAGCAACAGCGAAGGTCATACGGAGACGGAACCTCGGTTTAAAGACTCATCCGAAAGTCTGGAGAAGCCCGGTGTAACGGTCAGCTTCTTCCCCCGGCCCGGTTCTTCCCCGGGGAAGAACCGGGCCGGCCTATTTCTACCCCGGGGACCACTGGTTTACAAGGCGAGTAGCGTAACCTCTGCACCAGAGAGACTTCTAATCATCGGTATGAAAAATGCACTACGACACCAGTATACGTCTGTCACACGGATGTGTAA
The DNA here is from genome assembly GCA_963580285.1 of Lucinisca nassula. Taxonomy (NCBI): domain Eukaryota; kingdom Metazoa; phylum Mollusca; class Bivalvia; order Lucinida; family Lucinidae; genus Lucinisca; species Lucinisca nassula. The sequence goes on along the minus strand of OY757017.1, from coordinate 107,399,939 downwards.
TAGTAATGTGATGCAGCTTATTTATTTATTTATTTATTTATTTATTCATTTACATGTTGCAAAGCCATGTGCATCACGTGAACAAGTCCGTGAAATGAAGACCCATACCTCACTTAATATAGAGAAAAGAAGGGTTTACGGGGGTATACGGGGTATACATTATTTTTCTTATTTTGTTCCAAAACATAGGTTGTGGGTACTCCTTAGAATCGCCTCAATGAGGCGGTTCTAACGAACACCCACAACCTATGTTTGCAGTATTTATAAGAAAAATATCACGGATTTTCATCAGAAAAGTAGCCATTTTGGAGATGTGAAAAAATGCACTTAATCGCAGAGGTCTGTTATCATAATGTGTGTGAACCTTATACTTTGTGACTGGCCCCCGCCCATCGGGGTTTGAAGAAATAGACTGGACTGCATGATGCTCCCACGCAGAGCTGAAACCGACCGCACATGAGTACTGGGAAACCACTTAGATGAACTAAGCCTGCCCAGGTAAAGCAGTGCGAGCCGGACCATCCATGCATATAAACTCTATTGGTTGCATTGGGCGACAGGGCTTGAGATGTCATTTCATCTCAATGTCGGGTAAAAGTCTAATAAAATTGGAAGCGACGTCTCCAAAATGACATGTACAGTGTTGACGGGGGCGTTAAACCACAAAACAACCAGACAACCAACCAATGTGGCATTGTGCATTCCTTCATAACGCCAAACTCTTTTTTTTTTTTTTTTGTTTCCTGGCGAAAGTTTCCTGGCGAAAACATGTGCTCATTTGAACCGTTTCAATGAGGCAGTTTTGTAAAATGCCATGCATAAAATCTTACGTAACAAAATACATGACACCATGGGAAATGTCATTTTGCATTACTGCTACTGCCTTCTTCTACTTAGATTAGCCAGTAAGTTCGCCGATTATATTAGGTTAACAGGTCGTCAATGAAGACCCCTCTTAACCCCATTTTATATAAGAAAACTGGGGTTGATTGGGGTATACATTATTTTTCTTATTTTTGCTCCCAAACATAGGTTGTGGGTACTCGTTAGAACCGCCTCGATAAGAAAACAAGATGTGTTTGTGAAACGCTGATGCCCTCGGACAGCGCACGTGAAATATGAAAGCCCTATCACTAACCAATCAAATGTTATGGCCAATGTTAAGGTTTTTAAACGTAGGACAAGGTCACAAGGTCAAAAATTATGGTACCACTGAAAAGGTCTGTGACAAGGAATGCTCATGTGAAATAAGAAACGCCTATCACTTTCCAATCGAAAGTTATGGCCAATGTTAAAATTTTTAAAAAGTAGATCAAACGTCAAGGTCAAGGTCAAAATTATGGTTACGACATGGAATGCATAAGTGAAATATGAACGCTCTATCACTAACTAATCAAAGGTTATGGCCAGTATTAAGGTTTTTAAAAAGTAGGTCAAGGTAAAGGTCACAAGGTAAAAAATTATGCCCTATCACTAACCTATTGCAAACGTTATGGCCGATGTTAAGGTTTTTAAAAAGTAGGTCAAGGTCACAAGGTCAAAATTTATGGTACCACTGAAAAGGTCTGTGACATAGAGTGCACATGTGAAATACGAAAGCCCTATCACTTACCAATCGAAATTTATGGCCAATGTTAAAGTTTTTGAAAAGCAGGTCAAACTTCAAGGTCAAAGTCACAATATCACAAGTTATGGTACCATTGGAAGGATATTGTGACATAGAATGCACATATGAAATATGAAAGCCCTATCACTTTCCAATCGAAAGTCATGTCCAATATTTTAACATTTTTCAAAAGTAGGTCAAACGTTAAGATCAAGGTCCCGAGGTCAAAAATTATGATACTCCTGGAAAGGTCTTGTGACAAGGAATGCACATGTGAAATATGAAAGCCCTATCAGTTACCATTCAAAAGTTATGCCCAATGTTAAGGTTTCTGCGTACAGACAAACAAACAAACAAACAGACAGAGAACCAGATGAACAGACAGACAGACAGACAGACCAAAAACTATATGCCCCCGAATCTTTGATTCCGATGGCATAAATATTACAAATTTTCATAAAAAATGACCAGTGTGGAGGAATGAAAGAACAGATGTGTTAATGTACCACTTTACCAATTGATCTTAACCCTTATCCTGTTGAATAAATTATTTGTGCCACACCTATATCTCACTACTTGTAACAGCCAATCAAACTGCTTGAAATAATGTTTTCATTAAAATTTGAAAACTGAAAGTAGTCATCTGATCTGAATCTAAACTGTGTGCCAAGGTAGAGGTCGTCGTGTTCAGTAGGTTTTTGTTTGATTTGAAGTTTAACGTCCCCGTCAACACTGTGAAGGTCATTTGGGAAACGTTGCTTCCAATTTTGTGGGACTTTCAGCCAACATTGAGATGGAATGACATCTCAAGCCATGCCGCCCAATCAAACCAATAGAGTTTACTAGCATAGACGGGCCAACTCGCATCACATTGCCTGAGCAGGCTTAGATCCTCCAAGTGGTTTACCAGTACTGGTGTGCGGGTCGGTTACAGCTCTGCGTGGAAGCATCATACAGCCCATCTATTTCTTCAAGCCCCGATGGGCGGGGACTACGTGTTCAGTAGGATAAGGGTCCTTGTGGAGTTTGGCATGCGGTTTGGGACGTGAATGAATACATTATATCGAGCAATTTGATTGGTAGATAGTGAGAAATGGGTGTGACTAAATTAATTTATTCAGCAGGATAAGCGTTAAGCTCAACTTCAAGCTCACGTGTTTCACATAAGACAACACAATAAACGTCCAAGAAAACGCTTTGTACCGATGTAGGGTTTTGTGGGTCCACTAGCAATTTTCCTTTTTTTCTGATAAATCATAACTTGTGGGTTCGAGCAGAATCGTATCAACAAGATGTTCACGGGTACATGGAATTTATCCATGCAATATAATGTTGTGTTCAACAATTGTCAGGTGAAATATTGATATAGAGAACATGTACTTATGCTGCAAACATAGATTGCGTGCCCATTTCAAGTTCTTGGTAGTTGTTGTTTTTTTTATTCTTGACGGGTAACATGAGATCACATTCCCCGCATGAGGGCGACATTTCGAGGGCTGTCCGCAAAACTGCGGTAACTACACTTTTTTCACAAAATGACATTTTTGCAGAATTCTATTCTGATTTTGAGGTTGTAAATATAATAGAGTGGTACTGAATTTACTTTTTTCAGAATTTTGAAAATTCAAAAATGTTGTATCTCAGATGCATAATAGTTTCACCGTTAAAGGTTATGACTTGAGCTACAACACTTTTGCGGGAAACATGTATCAAATGCCCATCGGGACTTGAAGAAATAGATGGGCTGCATGATGCTTCCAGGCAGAGCTGAAATCCGACCGCATACGAGTACTGGTAAACCGCTTAGAGGATCTAAGCCTTTCCAGGTAAAGCGGTGCAAGTCGGACCGTCCATGCTTATAAACCCTGTTGGTTTTATTGGGCGACAGGGATGTCATTTCATCTCAATGTTGGGTAAAAATCCCACAAAATTGGAAGCAACGTCTCCAAAATGACATATACAGTGTTGACAGGGGCGTTAAACCACAAATCAACCAAAACAAACAAACAATATATGCATTATTGTCTGCAATATGGTCCAGATATTACAGTCAAGATCAATGCTAGCCATATATTAAAACCCTCCACACATTTCTTCAAAAACCTATTAGAATCAATTTGCAAGAGGTTGGTATAGTTTAGACCTTTTCATCAAGAGTGACTGGAAACTTTATGTTGATCTCCTTGTATAAGGTTCCTGCATTGAGATTTGTGAATTCTATTATATTATTGCAACATTCAGCTGGTGTTATTTTAATTATAAGGTTATAAGGTATTAAGAGTGGCACGAAACATTTATCCTAACCCGCATATGTATGACATGTATGTACATTATATACACATGTTGTATCCATCTTGTATAATGACCTAGTGCTGTTAGAGTTTGGTTCCACTTTTCATGTTCCTTAACTTCTAGTGTCACAGATAACAAAGGATAGATAGTTACCTGCTGCCAACTGTTATTTTGTACATTTTTTGGCGCACCTGCTTTAAGCATGGCTCTATATACATGTAGGAGTCCAGTTTTCCATCCATTCGCCTGTTTGTTCGTCCATTCCCCAAGCCATCAGCATTTTTCAACCACCCTAACTTTCGCCAAGGTTGCAAAAATGCCGGCAAATATCATATTTTCCATGCCACTGGCATTTACCGGCTTTTATGGCATTTATGGCAAATATGGCAGATATGGCAAATTCAATTGATGGTCATCAAGTATGTTCCAAAAAATTACTTGTATAAGTAGTTTAAACAACACCTTAATTATCTGAAAATCAAAAGTATTAAGCTGATTTAGATTTAGCACTGATTTTAGTTATTTATTTGAAAATTAAATAAATAAAAAGTGATTTTATTTTTTTCTATTTGGTTTGGGCCCCAAATAAAACATAACAAAATCTCCTGTTTCTGGCTATGCTCTACCTACTTTAAATAAACATTTTCTTGAATTTGTTGTTTTAGTAATTCTATCTGTCTAGTGTCTATCCAAAGATTAAGGGTCAATATACCAAGTGTCACTGGCAGAGCTAAATAAACATGTTCTTAATTTTGTTGTTAAGTAATGTCAAATTGACAATTTATGTAAAACTCCTTGCAACTTTGGATAGTGTCAAACTTGCTGAATATTCAATTAAGCCACACCCATTTCTGACTTTGAACCAATCAGTTTACAATTAATTTCTACATATTCATAAACTGAATGTCAAACAGTGTAGATCCTTCAGAAGCCATCTGATCTGGATCTACACTGTTTGCAAAGATAGGGCTTGTCGCCAAGAGCAGGATAAAGGTTAAAGCATGTTGTTGAGAAAGTAAACAGACAAATCAGTCAAGGACCTGATCAGACTGTTCTGATCTGAACAATCTTTAAGAGGCCTGTCTACTGTCTATCCAAAAACTTAGGATCAATATTAGTGTCAATGGCACAGCTAAATGCATACCTGTGATTTTATTTTTACCTGCTTAATATCTCAATTTCTGACTTGGTCGAGATTTCTAAAATATTTTAAGACCAAAATCATATTGCCATATTTGCCACTTTGGGCATATTTTCCAGGCCGGTAAATACCGGTAAATGCCACTGGTAAATACCGGGGGTGGAATTTGCCACTCAACCTTGACTTTCGCCCTAATGTACAAGTGCATTTCTCGAGAATTATAAGTGCTTCATTCATGATTCTTTGCAGCAACTTGCATGTAGGGATAGTAACTTTAATGCAAGCATTCATATTTGACCTTGACCTACATTTCAAGGTTCACTGACTGTAAACTATTGCGTCAACACAGGCTTTCATCCATGTGTTCAAGTCTTTCTCAAGAGCTATTAGAACTTCGTAAATGATACTTGGTGCAAACTAGCAGCTAAGGATGGCAGCTTTAGTTTTTTACCCTTATTCTGAGACTTAATCCGATCAAGTTGATCTTTAAATAACTGAAAGTTTTCGACTGTGTCGTTAGGTGGTCGATACCAACTAGATATAAGGTGATAAGTTTTGTTTGCAAATACCTTAACCCAGTTCCACGAATGGCATATGAGAGATATCTCTATGAACGAGCAACATCACCCCGGCTCCATGAGTGCTTTTATCTTTTCCATGAGTGTTTCTATCTTTTCTGTAGACACTGTACTCACAAGTTTCAGGGAAAAGTTCCGAAGTCATAACTGAACTGTCAGTCTTTGTTTCCTGAATCGCCACAATATGCGGTTGGTGAGTATCGAGGAAAGCTAGAAGTTCAAGTTTTTTTCCTCTTATGTTATACTACAAAGTTTCAAACCTTTTACAAAATTCGGCTTTCTCATGTCAGCAGTCGCAGATTTAACTCATTTTTTCCTTTGACAAAGGTTCAGATTAATTTCTCTTTTCCAGTTCAATAGGTTCTTTGAAGAACAAGTCAGAAAAATTGAAAAGCTCGCACTTCGGGCATATCCATGAACATCTGGAATTTACAGGAGATGACTTTGATATAAGCGAAAGCTTACGGTCAGATCATGTTAGTTGCTGTTGTAATTGACTGTACATGTACATTATTCTTGATAGATAAGTACTGTTTAAACCAACTGGAGTTTACCAATTTTCCATACTCAGCATCTGAAAGGAATGTACAATCCGCGTGAATCCACGTTTCACACTGATCACACTTAACTGCCTTATGTTAATTCAGAACATCACCGCTGCATAGACCGCAGTCAGCTTTGCAGTCTTTGCAATACCAAGTTCCAACTCCAATTTCAAGCTTTTGCAATTGGTTTTTATCCAATACAGAACACGAGGAGTGAAAACGTTTATACCAGTTCTCATATTCTATCCATTTCTGAGCGTCTTTGCAATATTTTTGCACAGCCCACAGCGAAACCTTGGACCGGTATTAGTTTCAATGTCTCCAGCCAAGATTAAAAGAATGACCGAATTTGTTCCACCTGCATGAGGACTTGAAGTTGCGTAAGCCCTCCGAACACCTTTTTCTGTTTGGCAGTGGCTATTCGTACGGCCCCGTATGAATAGCCTGCATTGGCTAATCGTACGGCCCCGTACGATTAGCCTGTATTGGCTAATCGTACGGCCCCGTGGCTAATCGTACGGCCCCGTACGTTTAGCCTATATTTGCTATATTGGCTAATCGTACGGCCATAATTCGGTACCAAGGAATAGGTCAAAATATATTTTGCGAATATTAAATGTGTATTGGGCAGTATGAAACGGAATTATATTATTTATGTATATATTCTTATAAGTATTGTTAAATATTACTATCGATGGTATATACATGTCAACAGAAAAAAATAATAGTTTAACAGTACTATCAATTATCAGTTTGCTTTGGATGGTAAGTTTATGGACAAGAGCGGGACGGACGAAGCGGCGACTATATGCTTCCCCGAAATTCTTCGGGGAGCATAAAAATATATACCCCCGTAAACCCGAGTTTTTTTCTATATAAATTGGGATTTAGAGGGTTGTTCTTTTTTAAATAGAAGGGTAACACGAGCAGGTAAGAGTCTGATCAGACTGCTCCTTGGCGGGCGAATTTGTGTGTTCGTTAGTCACACGTCTTTTTCACCCTTAAATTGTTCCAAGTGTCTCGCTACTAAGATAGTCAAGTTTGTTTTCTTTGTTTGTTTTGGAGTTTAAAAGCCTATTCAACACTATTTAAGGTCATTTTTGAGCCGAGCTGTTTACCTATCCACACATTTCCTGGGCAGGCTTTCACATTAGCGTTTAACAAGTACGGTGTACATTCTTTCGCCAGAAACTGACAACTGCCATTCTTGAATCAGCGGAAGGGACAAAATGACCGTAGGAAAGATTCCCCGTCACTGTGAGACTGTATAGGTCATTTTGGAGACGTTGCTTTCAATTTTGTGGGACTTTTACCCGACATTGAGTTGAAATGACAACTCAACCCCTGTCACCCAATGAAACTAATAGGGTTTATAAGCGGGTGCATGTCAGACCGCCCATGCATATAAACCCTTCCAAAATTGGAAGCAACGTCATTGGAAGAATGACATACACAGTGATGACGGGGACGTTAACCCTTTCCCACTCAGATACGTGTTTTTACATGTCTGCACCCCACCCCCATTTTAAGACCCAGAAGTACCTAAAATCTGCATTTCCCGATCCTGGGTAGTTTGCTTTAGGATTTGTTGCGCACCTCCCCACTAAAATATTCTGGGTGGGGGGGGGGTGAAAAGGGGGGGGGGGCACCCCCTCACGTCCCGAAAAAGTTTGGTGAAAACAGACCATCCATTATGAAACAATGGCTAGTTGAAGTTGTTGTCAGGTGCAACACTGTGAAAATAAGCGAAATTCACAAAATCCCTGAGTGGGAAAGGGTTAAACCTCAAATCAAACAAAACAAAACCAGTACTCATGTGCGGTCGATTTCCAGCTCTGAGTGAAAGCATCATGCAGCGCATATATTTCTTCAAGCCCCGATGAAATGTTTTGTGGGTGCCCTAAGTAATCGCCCTGTCTGTCCGTCTGCCCGTCACTCTGTCTGTCCGTCTACATTTGTCATGTTTTGTTTTCCAATCTTCCTTTCTCTGGGACACGACAAGGGTTGACGTGTCGTTAAATCCAAAACAAATGGACACATAAAAAGCCTCCTCATTTAGAGCTATGATCATACGACAGATAAAAATGTTTGATATTTTTCTTAATTCTTGTCCACATATAGATTGTGGGTGCTCGTTAGAACCGACTCAATTAGGCGGCTCTAACGAGTACCCACAATCTATGTTTTATAGCAAAATAAGGAAAATAATAAATTCCCTCGTAAACCTTACTTTTTTCTGTGTATAAAGGGGTGTTTAGAGGGGTGTTCATTACATGGACTTGTTAATCTGATGAATACGCCTTCTAGAAGAAGTGCGGTTCCATAGCCTTGCGTCGTGGGTCGTCTGCCGTGCGCCGTCAACAGTTTCTTTAAATGCAAACTCCTCCTAAACCATTTGGTCAATTTGATAAAAACTTCACCGCCCGTCCATTAATATCCTTTATATTTGGGGTTTCAGCACGTTTCACATAGGGGCTTGGAATGGCTAGTCTTTCAAGGCCGTGCGATCAGCTGATTTTTCAGACCACCAACAGTACACATGTATCACTTTCTTGGTACCGAACTAGAATGGCCGTACGATTAGCCAAGATAGCCTATATTGGCTAAAAGTACGGGGCCGTACGATTAGCCAATGCAGGCTATTCGTACGGGGCCGTACGAACAGCCACTGCCTTTCTGTTTTTCTCCTAATACTGCTACTCGCTCACATGTGAGCATTACGAGCAGGATTTCCTGGGTGGTAACCAGTACTTTTTATCTATTTATTTTTTTAAGCAATGTGGATGAAGTGCCTTGCTCAAGGACACAACACTTTGGTCAGCGTGAGGCTAGAACCCGCAACCTCTCGATCACAAATTCCCTAGCTTCCTAGTTAAAGCCAAGAAGTCGTCAGTAGGTCAGTGCACCAAACGAAGATATTACAATATTTTCCGGAGCTCTCAATACCCCATCAATCCCTTTATATACCATAGGGCTTGAAAAAATAAGGGCGAAACGACTCACTAAATCAGGGCGAAACGATCCGGGGCGAAACGACTCACGGGCGAAGCGACCCGTGTCAATTTTTTCCGTATTTCGGTAACTCAAAAGTATTTCGGGGTTCCGTATTTTGGTAACTCGAAGGGACCTTCAATCGGAGATCTTCTGCACTATTCCATAAATGAAAGTTGGCGGTTTGAAGTTGCGTGGTGCAAAATATTTTTATTGTAAATTTGATCTTACGGATCACATTTAAAAAGATTCCGTACGTATAACAGCTATCATTTACTCTCTATACCTGTTATTTATCCTAAATTAACAAATCTAGATTGTTACTAGTGAGATATGTCATATGTCCCTGGACGATTCGGCCCGTAACAAAATTGGCCCATATCAAATTCGGCCCATACAAAATCAGCCCATAGCAATTTTGGTCCACAATGTTAATGTTGTTATAGTTACTATGTTTACATATTATTGGTTTTCTTACATGACCCGAATCGACAATGGGGATGGAAACGGGTCAACTCGGCCTGTAACCCACACGGCCCCTGAGTCAAGTCGGCCTCGAGTCAACTCGGCCGGGTCAGCTCGGCCTGCATTTGTCAAGCATTACACATGACAAGAAACTGGTGAATAGAGAATTCTTTTCGTCTTTTGACCAAAGTTATATTTTCTGAAAAGTATCAGTCGCTGCACATTTTCGAGCTGCATTGATAAAAGGCAGTGGCTAGGCGTCCGGTACCGGACGACCAGCCTACGAGTCTGCCCGTCCGGTACCGGACGACCAGCCAACGAGTCTGCTCGTCCGGTACCGGACGGCTAGCCAACCCACGTAGGACTGGCTAGCCGTCCGGTAGTAAATTTTAGTGTTTCATTTCATATAGGGTATGAATGCTGAATAGCACTTGTATCATTTTCTGGAGCACTAAATAGTTCCTACTTTGAGACTAAGTAAATTTCATTGAGATCATTTTAAAAATAAGGTAAATAAACACAGGGCTCCGTATCGGTAATGCATGATTGTCGTAACAATTATGCCTGTGATAATAAAAGCTGTAGTCGTGTTAACTTATTTCTGTTATTATTACTATCAAAAATATATTTATAAGTAACTACAAATCGGTAATATAACATTCTCCTAAATTTTTAACAAATTTGTTTCACGATCCGGCAAAGAGTCCAAAAGGTGCAAATGGAATGCAAACAGTGTAGACCCTGCTTCAGGAGCAGTCTAATCTGGGACTGCATTATTTGCCTAAGCCTATCTGTCACAATTAATACAAAGAATCATTACGGTAATTGATCTACTCATGGAGTTTCGGATCGTTGCCTTTATGTGTGCCCTGCTAACAAGATAATTACCCCTAATTGATATTTCTTTGTACCTACCATGTTGAACTGATAGGTTAAATATATACGATTAATATCAAGCTCAACATCGGATAAACATTTGCAGATTTTAATAATAACAATAATAATATAAAAATAGAAATTATAACATTGACATAATAATAATAATAAATGTCACAGTGCCCGTACAACAGTCTATTGCATCAGTTGTCCCATACTGAAATTTAGTTAAAATGGCGACAATTTAAACAGGTAATAAGAATACAGTTAGAGTAAATTAGAAATATTGTTATTACAGCATAAAGGGGATAATAGGGAACGCCTACCCTATATAAAATGATAGACATAAATTTACTACCGGACGGCTAGACATTCCTACGTGGGCTGGCTAGCCGTCCGGTACCGGACGAGCAGACTCGTTGGCTGGTCGTCCGGTACCGGACGGGCAGACTCATAGGCTGGTCGTCCGGTACCGGACGGCTAGCCACTGCCTTGATAAAATAGGTATTTATTTCACACCAAATGTATACATTCACATCAAAGGTTAACATTCATTTTGGGTCCGTTTGTTTCTAAAATTGAGTAATTTTCCAGTCTAGTAAAAATACCACACCACATCTTAAGTATTTGTTATGACTTATTCTAAATGATATTAACCTGCTGTCCACTAATTGATTTGATTGGAAATGTTAATGTCGTGTGACAATCCAACCTTGCCGTCGAGGTCTGCTGTAAAAGATGTATGCAATATGAATAAACAGGCAGAAAACGGAACGACACACATCTAAAATAGTATGTAGCAGCATATCATTTCATTAAGGACATGTCCGTCAAGCTAAATTCATACTGGGGTCCGACTTGACCAGGCCAAGTTGACTCAGGCCGACTTGACTAGGAGTGTAACGATGCATCAGAACATCGATGCATTGCGATAGGCTATGGGCCGATGGTACTGCATCGATGGTTAAGTTAAACATCGATGACTATCGCCAATAGTGTTTTGAACTATCAAAAGTTTCGATAGTTTTCTATATCACAAGTTTTTCAGATAATTCCCGAAGTTGTTTTCATTCTTGTATCGGTCAAGCGTCAAACTGTATATTGTCCTAAATATAATCCAATAATGAAATTACAGTCAAATCGTGATTTGGCGGCAGCCTACAGGTACACGGTGTTTGTGCATCCTATTTGTTATGCATTATCCACTTTACGGTGACCAATGTCGTTATAGAGTCAGCACGCTGAAAATTCCTGCACTGAACTGGTAATTTTTTAGCTTTCTGAAGCAAATTTCAACAATAAATTCTTCGATGTTAATTCCCTTCGAAATAATTGACAAGGACGACCACGTATATTTTGATTACGCCAATCTGCAAGCTGTCTGTAAGCCAGTGAAGAGAAAAGTGACAATTAATAGGTGCTTACACAGCGGTATTTCTTATCAAAGGTTCCACCTGCATTAGCACGTGAAGCAAGCACATGTCACTAACGCTTCAAAAGGTGCAGAAAATTGTTCTGGTTGGTGTATTTTGTCAATAGCAGACACCAAAGGAAATGAAATACGTGTCGACCTGCAAAGAACGTTTATAATTTTGGCATCCAGACATGTTTATAAAGAAGATGAATTGATTTTAAATCTTGGACAACCTGTATTCAAAAATATGCGCATGGATATACCGCACTAGAAAACAATTACAACTTCAACCTCATTTTATCACAGAACTCTGGCCGGTCCAATGAACGGACCTTTTAGTTAACCGAATGATGTCATAAATACCGACCGTATTTGTCACGCATCGGTCTATTTTACTATAACACTGTAAACACAAGCCTCCGGTGCTATCAATAAGTTTATGTAATGATTCACATAGCAAGGTGTGAAAATAAGGTCAAGTTATGTCGTTAGTTTGCGTTTATCCCTCAATCATAAAATAAAAGGCTGCGTCTCCTGACAACCGGTTGTCAGGAGCATTTTTGCTATGTAAAATGCTCCTGACAACCGGTTGTCAGGAGCATTTTGCTATCCAAAATGCTCCTGACAACCAGCAATATTTTTCCAATAAAAACCTGCTATATTAGCATTATTTTTGTTACTTAACACAGTATTTTTAGTTTCTTGATACACATTTAATATTTTTTGTGTTCTCTGGTATTTTAACATAACTACTGGATTGAAAAGTAACGAGAAAAAACATTATGGTACTTGCAGAATTTAATGTTTTATTTAATACTGAAAATAAATACCAACTAAATATAGGGTCAATTTCACTTGAGTGCTATGGAAAAAACATGTTATCAATTCCCTTTTAGAGAATATATATGGTTAAGGGGTGGGGATCTGAACGGTTTCTGAGATGTATTGCCTTTAATGAAGTTAAGGGGTGGGGCATGGCCCCTGGCACCGCCAGGGCGGCATGCTGATGTCACTGATTGGGTCTTATAATTAAGAACAAGAATACATGTATATGGTTTAGGGTCGGGGCTCTAAACAGTTTCTCAGGTATATGGTCTTTGGTGAAGTTGAGGGGTGCAGCCTGGCCTGGGCACGCCCTGGGTGATCCCTAGGTTGGTGTTACTGAATGTGTCTTATCATAAAGAACAAGAATAAATATGGTTTAGGGGTGGGGATCTGTAAGGTTTCTAGTTTGTTTGATTTGAGGTTTGACATCCCCATCAACACTGTAAAGTTCATTTTGGAGACGTTGCTTCCAATTTTGTGGGACTTTTACCCGACACTGAGATGAAATGACATCTCAAGCCCTGTCACCCAATGAAACCAATAGGGTTTATCAGCCTAGACGGTCCGCCTCGCACCGCTGTTCCTGGACAGGCTTAGATCCTCTAACTAGTGTGCGGGCCGGAATCAGCAGTGCGCTGAAGCATCATATAGCCCATACATTTCTTCAAGCCCCTATTGGCGGGGCTGGTAAGGTTTCTGGAATATTGGGCCTTTTATGAAGTGGAGTGGGGTGGGCATGGCCCCGCACATCCTGGGGGACCCCGAGGTTGGTGTTACTGAATGCCACTTATCATAAGGGACAAGCATATATATGGTTTAGGGGTGGGGATCTGTAAGGTTTCTGGGCTCTTCGGCCTTTTATGAAGTGGATGGGTGTGTGGCATGGCCCTGGCATATCCCGGGGGACTTCTTATTATCAATATATATGGTTAAGGGGTGGGGATCTGAATGGTTTCTGAGATAAATGGCATTTTATGAAGTGGAGGGGGTGAGACATGGCCCCGGCACAACTTGGGGACGCCCAAGTTGACATAAAAGCATATGGCTGAGAGAAGTTTACTCAAGGAAAATTTCAATGAAAGTTTGGCAAAATATCAGCAAATTTTTGACAGTAAATGTCATTTTTCAATTTTCCTCAATATAAATCTATGGAAAATCTAAGTTGCCATAGCAACCATCTAAAAAAAAAATAAAAAAAAAAACCTGTAAAGGCAAATATGGGGAATATTTTCATAAAGTCTCTGCCTCCTAGAGCTTAAGGTTTTTGAGGAGGTGATTTTTTTTCTATTTTTTTTTTTTTTTCAACCAATAAAAATGAGCAGTAGGCCTAAAATCATTGTCATACCCTGTTTATAGGGTAGTAGATAGATCAGATAGTAGATTGCCTAAGGAACATTTTTATGAAAGTATTGTCAAAATGTCTGCAGAGGCTTGGCAGAAATGCCATTTTCAATTTTCCCCATTATAAGTCTATGGAATCTATAAGTTGCCATAGCAACCAAACTAATGAGCAGATTTTCATAAACAAGAGAGCCATGATGGCCCTGGATCGCTCACCTTATCCATAGAGTAACAAGTGGGTCCCGGGGAGGGCCGTTCTTGTCCCCATGGCTATAATGTGCATAATATTGAGGGAAGTCTAAAAAGGTGAAGCTTCATACCAAATATCAACAAAAGGCTATAACTTGAACAATATTGGTACTTGGTTAAGGTCCACTAGATGAAGCGCTTCATACCAAATATCAACAAAGGCTATAATTTGAACAATCTTGGTAAAGGTCTACTAGATGAAGCTACACACCAAATATCAAAGACCTGAGGGGGGGGGGGGGGGTGGTGCAGTTTCAGAGAAGATTTTTTTTAAAAGATATTCCTTACAAAAACCTATGTAAAACCAAATGGCCCTGAGGCATTTTTGGCCTCAGGGTTTAAATTTAAACAATCTTGATAGAGGTCCACTAGATGAAGCTTCACACCAAATATCAAAGACCTGGGCCTTGTGGTTTCAGAGAAGAAGATTTTCAAAGATTATCTCTATATAAGTATATGTAAAACCAAAATGTCCCGGGGCAGGGGCAAAGACATGGGCCTTGCAATTTCAGGGCTGAAGGTTTTTAAAGATGTCCCTATATAACTCAATACAAAACCAAAGGGTCTCGGGGCGGGGGCATTTTTGGCCTCAGGGCTATAATTTGAACAATCTTGATATAGGTCCACTTGATGAAATTTCACACCAAATATCAAAGACCTAGGGCATGTGGTTTCAGAGAAGATTTTTCAAGATTTTCCCTATACATATATACAAGTCTGTGTAAAACCAAAGGGCCCCGGAGCAGGGGCATTTTTGGCCCAGGGGCTATAATTTGAACAACCTTGGTAGAGGTCCACAAGATGAAGTTTTACACCAAATATCAGAGACCTGGGCCTTGTGGTTTCAGAGAAGAATTTTTTTTAAGTTTTCGGTGAAAAAAATCTATTTTTGGTTCCTGTGACCTAGATGTGCAACAGACCTGAACCATTTGAACAACTCTGAAAGGGCACCACCTAAGGCTCATTACTGTGAAGTTTGGTTAAAATCCGATCAGAGGTTGAGGAGGTGTGTTTACACACGGATGGATGCACGGACAACGGACAAAAGGTGATCCCAAAAGCTCACTTGTCTCCTTGGACGGTGAGCTTAAAACATAAACTTTCAATCCATCAGCCCAAGGATGCTACAGATAAAATTTGGGTCAAATCGGCTTAGTGGCTTCAAAGGAGATGTCATTTGAAAGTGTTGACGCCAGTTGACTACATATTTCAGACGACGACGGATAACTGCCTATCCTATAAGCTCCCGCGCAGCCTAATTTGGCTCTGGTGACCTAAAAAATCTGAATACAAATTACATGAATTAACTTCAATTAAGTTCATTTGAATACTAAAAAATGACAAAAAAGCATTAAACATGTATCAAGAAGCATGAAATACTAAAAGGTAACTAAAATAATACTAATATTGCACGACCCGCAGAAAAAGCAACCGACTGAAGTCGGTTTTTTCTAAGAGTGCCCTAAAATCACCGTGTCATTCTGTCAGTCTGTCATTCTGTCTGTCCGTCCGTAACCCGTTTGTGAAAATTGGTGATAGTGACTTAACCGCTTGGAATATTTAAACAATTTTTGGCATACTGATAGATATCAATGAGATCTAACCAATGAACTTACGAAATATTACATTCCATTTAGTATAGCCTCGCCGAGGCGAAAAATGTGAAAATTTTCGAACATTTTTGAACTGCTTCTCCTCGGAAACCGATGGGCCGATTGAAGTCAAATTTCATATGGAGCCTCTATGGGATGGGGGAAACCAAAATTTGCTCATGGGGTCAAGGTCACATGACCAAAATGGCCGCCAAGCCATATATTGTTTGTCTGTCTGTCCGTCCGTAACCCGTAAGTGAAAATTGGTGATAGTGACTTAACCGCTTGGAATATTTAAACAATTTTTGGCATACTGATAGATATCAATGAGATCTAACAAATGAACTTGCGAAATATTACATTCCATTTAGTATAGCCTCGCCGAGGCGAAAAATGTGAAAATTTTCGAACTGCTTCTCCTCGGAAATCGTTAGGCGGATTGAAGTCAAATTTCATATGGAGCCTCTATGGGATAGGGAAACCAAAATTTGCTCATGGGGTCCAGGTCACATGACCAAAATTGCCGCCAAGCCATATATGGTAAAAACCCTTCAAAAATAGTCTTCTCCAGAACCACTGGGCAGATTTCCACGAAACTTGATAAATAGCATCTGGGATGTAGGCCTATCATAAATTGCTAAAATGGTGACCTTGGGTTGACCATGACCTTCTTTGGGTCCGTCCGTAACCCGTTTGTGAAAATTGGTGATAGTGACTTAACCGCTTGGAATATTTAAACAATTTTTGGCATACTGATAGATATCAATGAGATCTAACCAATGAACTTACGAAATATTACATTCCATTTAGTATAGCCTCGCCGAGACAAAAAATGTGAAAATTTTCGAACACTTTTGGACTGCTTCTCCTCGGAAACCGTTGGGCCGATTGAAGTCAAATTTCATATGGAGCCTCTATGGGATGGGTGAAACCAAAATTTGCTCATGGGATCAAGGTCACATGACCAAAATGGCCGCCAAGCCATATATGGTTTGTCTGTCTGTCCGTCTGTAACCCGTTTGTGAAAATTGGTGATAGTGACTTAACCGCTTGGAATATTTAAACAATTTTTGGCATACTGATAGATATCAATGAGATCTAACCAATGAACTTGCGAAATATTACATTCCATTTAGTATAGCTTCGCTGAGGCGAAAAATGTGAAAATTTTCGAACTGCTTCTCCTCGGAAACCGTTGGGCCGATTGAAATCAAATTTCATATGGTCCTATGGGATGGGGGAAACCAAAAATTGCTCATGGGGTCCAGGACACATGACCAAAATGGCCGCCATGCCATATATGGTCTGTCTATCTGTCCGTCCGTAACCCGTTTGTGAAAATTGGTGATAGTGACTTAACCGCTTGGAATATTTAAACAATTTTTGGCATACTGATAAATATCAATGAGATCTTATCAATGAACTTGCGAAATATTACATTCCATTTAGTACAGCCTCGCCGAGGCGAAAAATGTGAAAATTTTCGAACTGCTTCTCCTCGGAAATCGTTGGGCCGATTGAAGTCAAATTTCATATGGAGCCTCTACGGGATGGGGGAAACCAAAACTTCCTCATGGGGTCCAGGTCACATGACCAAAATGGCCGCCAAGCAATATTTGGTAAAAACCCTTAAAAAATAGTCTTCTCCAGAACCACTGTGCAGATTTCCATGAAACTTGATAAATAGCATCTGGAACGTAGGCCCATCATAAATTGCTAAAATGGTGACCCTGGGTTGACCTTGACCTTCTTTGTGCCTAGGTCAAACTTTGACACATATGCTTTTGTGTTGGATTTTATCCTGCAAACGATTCAGAATACAGTACTAAAGTATAGGATATATTTTTGCTCCTTACGATCAGGCGCATTTATTGGGGGAACCATTTTATGTCCAGGTCACATGACCAAAATGGCCGCCATACCCATATATGGTAACACTCATAAAGCTAAAAGCATCCGGCGGGTCGTGCACTTCAGCTGAAGCACTGGTTATAGGTTTATATTGGAAAAATATTGCTGGTTGTCAGGAGCATTTTTGATAGCAAAAATGCTCCTGACAACCGGTTGTCAGGAACATTTTATATAGCAAAAATGCTCCTGACAACCGGTTGTCAGGAGACACTTCCAAAATAAAATCCACAATCAATGTAAAAAAAAGGATTTAATCGCTCCTAAAACGATTAGCTACATCTAAAGGTAGTCTATTCTTTTGTCTCGTGAATGGTTATGTTTTGACGCCAATAGCAGACGCTTAGCCCTTTAAATTGTGTGAACACTGTACTGTTGTTGGTGATTGACACGGAGCTTCCGGGGATAAGTCGGGAGTTGATTCCGGGGTTAAGTCGGCAGCAAGGCGCTGTTTTCTATCCACCTCTATTCACAATTGTTTCTGTATCGAGAAAATATTTTTACGGTTCCAGACAACTTTTTTCATGAAAGAAATAAGTTCCAATGAAATGAAACAATGACATTAAACACAAGTGGTGTTGCTGGAGTCGGATGTCGTCATTTACCGATCGCTGGCAGAAAAAACGATAGCGGTGGTTTGTTGATGGTGGATTTGGATGGCGAAAAACTTTGATGTTTGCCTTGAACTTGCTTTTAAAGAGGGTGTGTAAGTTTGGGCTCATTTTGGATGGATGAGTACTCGTCTTGTGGCTGGATCATTAAATTGTAAACTAAGCTGCATTCTTTATTCTCTTTTCTCACTAAGCTGTCAATTTTGGATCTTTTGAGTATATCGGCTGCAGCTCATGATAATCATGCGTGTCAAGCTAAATGAATTTATATAATGTTTTAAATTACTAATTGGATAAGCTAATCTGGCATGTCTGCAATTAATTTGGAAAAAGGACCGTTATTGACCGTGACAACTACAGTATTTTCTACCGTATTACCGCACTAAAAAGTCGGAGAGAAATAAAGTTAGTGTGCTTGACACTTAATAGAAACCTTGGATTGTATTTATAAGTGTTTGTTGGGGAAAATTTGGGGTCCAAATTTATTATATTTTGATTAAGATACTGACGGTACATTCTCACTGTGAATTGGTACATGTACTTGGCAACTTCTATTACAATGAGTCTCCAGGGGAGTTACACTTAAAGGAAAAAAGGTGCTCCTGGGGAGCTGTTTCCTGTTGTAGGGACTGGCAGAAAAGCAAACAGGAGTTTACAACAGTTGTCCCTCTGTGTAAATTATCTTGTTTATTTCTTTTATGCAGATAATACAGGCATAAAAATAGATGAAGGTTTGAATAGGTTATATTTCCTTCTAAAACAAGAAATATGTTTCAGGCAATAGCATCGCAATAATAGTCAGCAATAGTAATAGTATCGCAATGGTTCTTCCTGCAATGTCAATACTATCGCAATAGTCATTTTCTGACTATCGTTACATCCCTAGACTTGACTCAGGGCCGAGTTGACCCGGATTCATTGGGATAGCATGACAAGTGAAAAATATGTTCAGTTTGAGAAATTGATATGATTGTGGGACAACTCGGCACATAGCAAACTCTGCACATGACGAACTCGGCATATACAATTAGCTGACAGGGCCAATTATCCACACTTTTTAATATATTTGTGAATGGTATCCCCCAGTATTTTGATTCCTCTTGTGACCCGGTAAAATTTTATCGAAGCCATATCAGTTGCTTATTATAGGGTCACCGAAAAGACCGAAATCCATCGAAATCACCACAGAAATCACCGAAATCACCGAAATCACCACAGATATCCTCCCGGGAAGGTCAGAAATCAACAGTGTATGATTGGATGGGGTTGGGAAAGACATGGAAGGGTAAAGTTTTGTTGGTTTTGATCAGATTCGGTTTTAGTAGGGATGGGTTTGGTCGGGGAATCACCATGGAAATCACCGAAATCACCAAAGTTGGGTAGGATACGATACTAAAATTATCAATGTAATTACTTTAGGTATATATAAATAAGGGTAAGATGGTTATAGTCTGTTAAATTATCTAGTTAACAATTATTATTTTTTTATTTCTTTAATTACTTAACTCTAAACAATAATTGTCAGTTAATTAAATATGCAAATTAAAGTCGCTGAAATAACACCAAGTATTGGCAGTATGTATTATTAATCAAATCAGTATTATTATTACTAAAGAATAACTTAATTATATTGATTTAGTATATAAATTCAGAAAAATATAGAAAGTGTCTGCTGACAGCCGGCTGGCACCAGACTTTTAGGTCTAGTGACAGCTGGCTGTCACCAGACCTAAAAGTCTGCTGACAGCCGGCTATAATATTTACTCAATAAAAAGCATATTTTTTTTTTTTAACTAAATAACTTATCCTGTTTCATGAGCTACCATACTGCTTACAGAACTTTGTTGAACAGTGAAGAATGCAATAATTTCTAATGGGGGACTTGTATTTTTGTTCAAACTTTGTCTAACAATGCTGGTATTATTGCAGCTTACTTCTAAATCATAAATCATAAGGTGATTTCTAGGCATACCATCAGCAGAACTTACATGTACAAACTTGAGAAGAGTGGTGGGCACACACTTTATCTGGGTTTGAACAGCACTGACAGAACTAGAAATGTGTCAATACAACACAGATGCCCCCGTCTAGGGGCTCACCTCACCCCAAAAAAGTCATGTAACCAACAGTTGTCATCACACAGCATATCTCGCCTGGAATAGTGTCTTTGAGGTTATTGGCATAGGTGTTTGTGTGGTGGTGAGGTGTATTGCTGATTAAACTTTATAAAAATAACTATGATCATTCCGAATATGGACCTGCACCCACCCATCGGGGCTTGGAGAAATAAATTGGGCTGCATGGTGCTTCCACGCAGAGCTGAAACTGACAACACATGAGTACTGGTAAACCGCTTCGAAGGACTAAGCCTGCCAAGGTAAAGTGGAATGACCCAGACTGTCCAATGCATACAAGCCTTTTGGTTTCATTGGGCGGCAGGGCTTGAGATGTTATTTTATCTCAATGTCAGGTAAAAGTCCCACAAAATTGGAAGCAACGTCTCCAAAATTAAATGACCTAAATAAGTGTTGACATGGATGTTAAACCTCAATTCAAACAAACACATTCCAAATATGGACTCAATCCATCAAATGGTTTGGAAAATATGAGTGCTTAAAAACTAGAGAAAGAGCCACACATACCCCCGGTCAGCGCCACCCTTTGATATATCTTTCAAGCTTTATGTAATATGAATGAAGAAGTCAAGAAGCTATAAGAATCTACAAATGTGCTTGTAAAAGCTAAACCAAACATAAAATTTCTAAATGGACCTATGGAGTGAGGGCATCAAAGTTACTGACGGGTGGGGGCGTCTATGTTACTGAAGCAGCAGGGTGGGGTATACATCAATGAAATCTTTGGACTGGTATGCAACATCGATGCAAGTATCAATTGAATTTGTCTTATAGTTTAGAAAATACAGGCATCTACATGTATAAACTTTGTCATAAAACTCTAACCAAATGTAAAATTTCTAAGTCTGTGACCGGGTGGGGGAAGGAACATACATCACAAAATCTTTGGACTGGTATGCAACATTGATGCAAGTATCAACTGAGTTTGTCTTAGAGTTTAGAACATACACGCATCTATAAACTTTGTCTTAAAACTTTAACCAAAGGTAAAATTTCTGAGTCTGTGACCTTGACCAGCTCAAGGTCACTGTGGGGGTGGGACATGCATCAATGAAATTTTGAGACCAGTATGTAACTTCAATGTAAGTATCAACTATATCTATCAAAGGGTTCAGAAGATAAAATCTCTCAGAAACTTTGACGCAAAAATTTAACCAAGCACCCTCCCCCCACCCATCGGGTCCTGGAGAAATAGATTGGGCTGCACGGGACCGAACTTGAATACTGGTAAACAGCTTAGGTCTAAGTCTGTCCAGGAAAAGTGATGCGAGTCGGACGGCTCCTTAAACCCTAACAGTTTTTATGGGTGGTAGGGCTTGAGATGTCATTTCATCTCTGAATGTCGGGTAAAAGTCCCACAAAATTGGAAGCAATGTCTCCAAAATTACCTTAATAGTGTTGATGGGGATGTAAAACCGCAACTCAAACAAAACAAAAACTTTAACCAAAATGTTACAGGACGGATGGACAGACTGACACATGGACGGATGGACAGACAAATGGTCGAATGACAGGCTAAAACTATATACCCCCATAGCATACTTCATATGCCGGGGGTATAATTAGTCTACCTTCTAAGACATCCCAGAATATAATGTCAGTGTAGGTAGAATCAATGCTTTGTTATGACTATCAAGTATGACCAGAATTATATCCCCAACAAATAGACTTCATTACATGTACCTAGTGGGTAAAAGCACCAACTGTTAATCATTAGGAGGTTCTGCAAGGGACGGTCATGTGGTTTTTATCCGGTAACTCAGTGATTTTTTTACAAATTTTCAACTATGAGTCCTGGGACTCGTTCAACCAAAAATCTGTGCGTCCCAAATCTGAAAGTATGAGTCCCAATATTTGGAGGGAAAAAAAAATGGGAAGCAAACAAAAAAAAAAGATCGATTCTGTATAGTTAAAATTAATGTGGTGATGAATGAATGTCTAGTATCTGATATTTGCAATGAACAGAATCAATCATCATTTTGCTGTTTACTAGCCCAAAGAAATCAAGCTAAAGTGTGCGTTTTTTGTGTTTATTTTCCGATTCTTTTATGGAGGAATGTTTTCTACTTTCGTTTTCGATAAATGCGCATCGCAACGCAACTTGTGTGAAATTTACTTCATGCACAATGGAGGTAAAATCCCGAACGTTTCCTCCTGATTGGGACACCAGCTATCTAAACAGGTGCTGACAAATCCGTTGCCCGGCTGCCCGGGACAAGTCCGAAATCGCGCCGGGCAGGTGACCTTACGACGCCCGGTCGAGCAAGTGCAAAAATATCGTCTACAACTGTCAGCCTATTGGGTCCTTAAATACGGTAAAACTAGAGTAAGTAAATCACAATAATTGCTGCAGTGTCCGGCTTTGTCGACAATTCAGAGACAAATCGTCTGTGTATATTTATAACGGTTCAATTATGACACTTTTGTTAATCCCTTTCATATAATTGCCAAGTAAACATGATTGCCCTGCGGTGCATGTCTTTCATTTCATCGATAAGCCAACTTGAACAAGGTGTGAAAATATGGTCAATTATCTCTATAATTTGTGTTTATCCCCCTATGTTTGCATAATAAAAACGGACTTTTCTACTATCTCTTGAATGTTATGTTTTGGCGCCAAATAGCAGACGCTAGACGTGAAAAGTCGAACGCTGTTGTTCGAGCTTCTGGGGATAATTCGGGAGCTGTGCAAAACGCTGTTTTCTATCCACCTCTATTCACAACCGTTTCGCTATCGAGAAAATATTTTTACCGGGTCCAAACATTTTGTTTATGAAAGATATACACCCCATTAAAATAAAACAATGGCATTTAACACGTGTGAGGTTGCTGGTATCAGATGACGTCATTTACCGATCACGTGCAGAAAAACGGTATTGGTGGTTTGTGGGCGGCGATTTGGATGGCGGAAAACTTTGATGTTCGCATTGAACTTCATTGTGTGAAAGTTCGGGCTCGTTTTGGATGGTTGTGGTTAGATCATTAAATTGTACCTGTATCGATTTTCCAGTGACTCGTTGGGCAGTTCGGTAAAAGTGCGGTTTTTTATCACTTCCGCCGATATTTACAGTCGCCAAAACGAAAGTTGGATTTTCGCCCATGATTTTTTTTTGCGTCCGACGGACGCACATATTTTATGATTGTGCGTCCTCAGTCCTATTTGTGCGTCCTGGACGCAGGACGCAGGGGTAAAAAAATCACTGAGTTAGTAACTCTGGTTTTTGCCCACTTCTAATTAATTAACAACCAGCTCAAAATAAGTGAAATCTTGAAAGGGCCATAAAAACAAAACAAAAACAAGAGGTCCATAGGCCACTGTGCTCACCAGGTCTCAGGTGGGCACTGTCCACTGGCAGCAATATATTTTAACATATGATTTTAATATACCGATTTTAAAGTCTCCCAAACATAACCCCATACCCCGGAGCACCCATTTCGACACCGTATCTGAAATATTTGTTATTTTATGAAGTGGCGGGGATGGGGCATGGACCCAATGAAGCCATGGTTGGTATCACTGAATGTGCCATATCAAAAGGAACAAGAATATATATGGATTAAGGTGGGGATCTGTACGATTCTTGAGATACAAGGCCTTTTCGCCATCGGAGGGGTTGGGGCATGGCCCCGCTGGACACCAGAAAAGCTCTAGATTGTGTTGTCTCTGAATGTGTCTTATCATAAGGACCAAGAATATTTTATGGTTTAAGGGTGGGGATTTGAACAGTTTTTGAGATATGACTTTCATGAGGCCCTTTTGTGAAATGGAGCGAAGAGGACCCCACAAGTTGGTGTGATTTAATATGTCTAATAATAAGGAATAAGAATGCATATGATTATGGGTCTGGGATCTGAATGGCTTCTATGATATATGGCATTTTATGATGTGGAGGGGCGGGGCATGCCTTCAGCACATAACACAATAACAGGGGGAGAATGATATGTTGTTTTAGGTGCAGATCCTGTTTGCATCAGCAACAGCGGCTCGGCATATCCTGATTTAGGCACTATATCTCCTGAACCTATGGATGGATTGTGGATTTGCGACCAATCTTACATGGTTCACTAGGAGGGGGAAATCAGTCATATTTTGGTTTTTAAAGTCACAGGCCCCTACAAACTGTCAACTTTGGACAAAAAATGGCTTGTCTGCATCCTATCTCATGAACAAATCAATGGATTTTGGTCCAACTTTTCAATATACCAGCAACAAAAAATTTAATTAGACTCTGGTGACCTTGTCCTAATTTTTAAGGTCATAGGCTCCAGAAAACTTGATTTTCAGCCAAAAATTGGTTTTCTGCACCCAAGCTCATGCCCAATTGATGAATTTTAATCAAACTTTATACATTTCTAGTTCTATAATTGGATCCAGACATATGGTGAAGATAAGAATATGAAAATGTACTTAGTATTGAAGAAATATTATTTCTGGCTGTCAGCAGACTTTTAGGTCTGGTGACAGCCGGCTGTCACTAGACCTAAAAGTCTGGTGCCAGCCGGCTGTCAGCAGACCTTGCCAAAAATATATACTTGCAATGACTTCAGCACCCTATTTTGTAAAATTATAATTCGATATAAAAAGATTGGGTCCAAAATTAATACTACGACAGACTGCATGCATGGTAGTTAACCCAATCATGGTTGACAACTTCTTTGGTCGGGCCCCTTGGAGTCTAGCTGTTGGTTTTCTTTTGCTCCAGTAATTCTGTTGTTGTATGCTGTCGAGTCCTCAACCTTGTTTTATCTCTGTAAGTTTTTGATTTGTATGTTCTCAGAGATGTTACACTGATGAGTTAGGAACCCTTCATGCGGACTAAACAAAATTAGTGTATACCGCCACAGAGGTAAGGGCGAGGATTATGGCCATGTAAAATTAATTTAAGCCCCCACCCCCCAGTGGAATTCTTTCCACTGACCGTTCCAAGGCGGTTCTTCTGTGGCGGTTTATTTATGTTGTTGTTTGTTACTTACTGTGTGTATCACTTGTGTCTTTTTGTTTTGGATGGCCATTTTGTGGGAAAGTAATTGTCCTTTTGGCCTTCCTTTGTTTAGGTTTCCATTATGGTCTGGTCGCTTCATGTTTGTGTTTCTTTCCCTTTGGTGTTGGATTTACATCTATCTATTGTAGATGGATTTGTTTCGTGCAAAATTTATGTTAAACGCGACGACTTTGATTTTGAGATTGTAAATTTTCCTTTTTTGGATGGTGATGTTCCTCGTGCGCCATCCTTTGGCGTTTATATTTCGCAGTTAATTCGATTTGCTAGAGTGTGTAGTCATGTAACTGACTTCAACACTCGTAATAAATTATTAACGGCTAAACTCCTTAATCAGGGTTATCGGTACCATAAACTACGCAAAGCCTTTTCAAAATTTTATAGACGCCATTCTGATTTAATTTCAAAATTCAATATTGGACTTAAATCTCTTCTGCAACAAGGTCTATCGGAACCCGAATTTTATGGTGACTTAGTTTATAAATTCAGAAAAATATATAACCGCAATGACTTCAGCACCCAATTTCGTAAAATCATTCTTCGATATAAAAAGATTGGGTACAACATGGATATTATAAGACAGACTGCATGCATGGTAGTTAACCCAATCACGGTTGGCAACTTTGCTTCCCTCTTTAATTGCACGCCGGCGGGTCAGGCCTCAGATTCTATGACGGCTCCAACGTAAAGACTTATTGAAAATTAGAGAGATAATGTTGGTTGGTGCCTGATGCTCTGTCTCTGGTCGGGCTCATCGGAGTCTAACTGTTGGTTTTCTTTTGCTCCAGCATTTAAGTGGTTTCTTGCTGTCGAGTCCTCACTGTTGTCTCACCTCTGTGGTTCTTTGATTTTTGTGTTCACGGCGATGTTGCACTGATGAGTTAGGAGGCCTTCATGCGGACTGAACAAATTATTTGTCTAAATCGCGACAGAAGTAAGGGTGAGGATTGTGGCCACGTAAAATCGATTTAAGCCCCCCAGTGGAAATCTTCCACTGACCGTTCCAAGGCGGCTCTTCTGTGGCGATTCATTTATGTTGTTGTTTGTTACTTACTGTGTGTATCACTTGTGTCTTTTGGTTTTGGATGGCCATATGGCCATTTTGTGGGAAAGTAACTGTCCTTATGGCCTTCCTTTGTTTAGGTTTCCATTATGGTCTGGTCGCTTAATGTTTGTATTTCTTTCCCTTTGGTGTCTTTTATGGGTGGAGTAAGTTAATTGTATCAATTCCTGATCTTTGTTTTACTTCTACTTTGATGGGTGGAGTTAGTTAATTGTATCGATTCCTGATCTTTGTTTTACCTCTTTTTTGCTTCCCTCTTTAATTGCACGTCAATCGGTGAGTCAGGCCTCAGATTCTATGACGGTTCCAGCGTAAAGGCTTACTGAGAATTGAATAAGAATTTAATTTTATGTAATGTTGGTTGGTGCCTGATGCTCTGTCTCTGCTCTGTCTCTGGTTGGACCCGTCGGATTCTATCTGTTGGTTTTCTTTTGCTCTAGCATTGCAGAGGTTTCTTGTTTTCGAGTCATCACCGTTGTTTGATTTTTGTGTTTTCGGAGATTTTGCACTGATGAGTTAGTAGGCCTTCATGCGGACTGAACAAATTATTTGTCTAAATCGCGACTGAAGTAATGGCGGGGATAGTGGCCGGGTAAAATCGATTTAAGTCACTACCCCACCCCTCCCAGTGGAATCCGTTTCACTGACCGTTCCAGTGCGGTTCTTCTGTCGTGGTTTATTTAAAATGTTATGATTTGTCTTTGAGTGTGTGTGTCGCATTCTTGCAAGGCCCCCACCCATCGGGGCTTGAAGAAATAGAAACCCATCCCTACCAAAGCCAACCAGACCAAATCCACCAAACCCAACCCTACCAGGGTTCGCGCTAGCGGTCGCCAGAGTCGCCAAATGCGAAAAGAAAATAAATCTGGCGCAAATCTGAGTCATTTGGCGAAAACTAGTGGCGAAAAAATGGCCAATCAATTACATTTCAGCCGTAGCTCAGCCTCTAAATATTGGACAGTACTTACTGACCGCAGATAACTCGACATTAGAGCGTGTTTAATTTTAACTGTTCATTAGCCCTTTCTACCCTGCTGGCTCAACATTCATGGGAAGACAGACTCGGTTCCTGACAATATAGGTCTACCCACAAACCTACGCTAGTTTTCCTGAATCACAATAAGAGTGACTGTTATAGATCGGGAATAAAAAAGCGTCAGACTGGGATATATCACGTTAACAAACCTATATAATGAACTTCCAAGTAAACCCCACTTTATAAAGAGAAAAGTGGGGTTTGCAGGGGTGTACAATATCTTAATATTGTTCTTTGTTCTGTCTAAAACCACTGTTTGTGGTTACTCGCTGATAATCTATGCTCAAGCGGTCCCGCTTTGAGCAGATACATTCATTCAGGTGGTTCCGTAACGAAAACCCATAATCTGTGCTGATGAGATTATAATGAATACTCGCAATTTATGTTTTAAGTAGAAATAAGAAAAATGTCGCAAATCATGAAAGATAATCATAAATAAAAGGGAAGGTTTTGTTCAATATGTTTTCCATGTCTTATGACTGTTCCGTGTATCTTAAGCTCCGCTGAGCAAAGCTCGCGGGGAACTTATAGGATGGTAGCCTTGTCATAATGCAAAATGTAATTCTACATTTTGCGTGGACGCTGTTTTTTTTTACATCAACGCAAAATGTAGTTATTTCTATGTTTTGCGGGGGCGGGGGGTTTCGGTTCTTTTTTTTGTGTTGAGCACAGACGCAAAATGCAGAAATTACTACATTTTGCGTGATCACGTTAACAAGTCCCATGTAATGAACACCCTTGAAACCCCCACTTTATATATATATAGAGAAAATTGGGGTTTAAATGGAGTACACATTGTTTTCTAAGTTCTGCTTCAAAACATAATTGTGGGCACTGAGGCGGTTCTAATGAGCACCCACAATCTATGTTTTTAGCAGAAATAAGACAAATATCACAATTTATCATATGAAAAGTTGAGAAGTCTTTTTTTTCAGAAGGTTTAACATAAATATATATATATTCTATATTCTGCTCAAAACAGACTGTGGATACTCGTTAAAACCTCAAGGCCGATTCGTGTAATCAGCAGTCACAGTGTTGGTGCAGAAATGAGAAAGATTTGTTTTTGATTTGTTTGATTTGAGGTGTAACGTCCCCGTCGATACTGTATAGGTCATTTTGGAGACGTTGCTTCCAATTTTGTGTGACTTTTACCCGACATTGAGATGAAATGACGTCTCAATCCCTGTCGCCCAATGAAACCAATAGGGTTTATGAGCATGGACTCGCACCACTTTTCCTGGGTAGGCTTAGATCCTCTAATTGGTTTACCAGTACTCGTGTGCGGGTCGTTTTCAGCTCTGCGTGGAAGCATCATGCAGCCCATCTATTTCTTCAAGCCCCGATGGGCGGGGGCCAAAACGAGAAACAATGAATGAACACCTGTATATACATGTATTAAAGTAGCCGACCAGGCACTCAACATTGAATCAAGCGTGGTAATAATGCTGGTGTCCGAATATGCTCCGGGTGAATGCCACAAAATGCATCGTCCTCCGCATGGGGACGTTAACTGGGGATCCCCTGCATGTGAAGGGAGGCGCACGTGCAGGGAGGCCCATTCTGTGCAGGTAAAAGATCTCTAATTACTGTTTATGTTTTCATCCTGCAAACCTGGAGCGTCAGTGACCGATCACACTAGAATTGAAAACGCTCCAATGTTGATTCGACCGATAGTAGAAAGAAAGAATTGAAAACACTGTTCCAACGTTGAGTCAAGTTTTCGTTGGGGAGGGGGTGGTAGGCGGTCAAAATTATATAGGTGTGTTTTTATGGTTCATATCAACGACGAGACGCATAAAAATCCTATTGGTTTCACTGGGCGGCAGGGATTGAGATGTCATTTTATCTCAATGTCGAGTAAAATTCCCACAAAATTGGATGATAAACCTCAAAGCAAACAAACAAACAGACAGAAAAGCAGAAATATTGGTCAATTAAAGTCTGTTATTGGTCACATGAAATCTTGCAGAAAAGGAAAAATATTGGATTCTTGAGGGGAATGTCAACACCT
Organism: Lucinisca nassula; assembly: GCA_963580285.1. Lineage (NCBI taxonomy): Eukaryota > Metazoa > Mollusca > Bivalvia > Lucinida > Lucinidae > Lucinisca > Lucinisca nassula. The sequence goes on along the minus strand of OY757017.1, from coordinate 107,370,257 downwards.
GGCATTTTCCACCATTTTTTCAAAAGGGGACAACATTCGGGACTTCCTGTTTGCTTTTCTATAAGCTCTGTCCCACGAAAAAAGGGATCTACTCTTAAAGGAAAGAATTTGCTCCTCAGGAGTAAATTCTTTCCTTTAAGAGTTGGCCACTGTTGGCAGAAAATAAATAAATAAAAAAATATTTGTGACTTAATTGCTTGACTCGACGGTTACTGAGAACTCATCTGTAAAAGATTTGGGCGGATTTTTGCATGTCCCCAGGACACCTGTTGGGTCCACACATTCAAATCTGCATAACTTGAACATGTTGAAATTTACACCGAACAGCTGACCTTAGCGTGACTTCAGCAGCTCTCTGGGAATAGATTAGGGCGGTACATAGGTAGCCAGTAAAAAACAAGAGGCGGTTCGCTAATCGATACGTCATCTTCAGTGATCAAACGCTGAAACCGGAAACTTTTCGAATACAATTCGAATTTACTGTACATCTGGAAGTCCCGAGTGCTTGTCAAAATGATTGAGATCAATCAATGTACATTGCTTGATCCACTTTTAGAAGTCTTTGATAAATGACCTAACTGGATGCAAAGAAATTCATAGAAGGTTTTTTTACAATTTTGTGTCCTAGGAGTCAGCCTAGCGTCCGTCCGGCCGCAAACACAACCTTGACATGCCTCACCATAACTCCAATACCCTTTGAGATATATATTGATTGTACTTTGCTGTGGTTGTGCATGAGGCCAAGAAGACCTGTCAGGAGCAAGAACCACAACTCTGGCTGCACTGGTATTTTGATTATCTCCCCTGACAATATAACATTGACAAGTTGTGATCATCACTCCAAAACCTCTTGAGATGCATGGATGTAACTTTCACAGGTGTACCCCAGGTTAAGATGGTCTGTTATGAGCAAGAACCACAACTCTAGTTGCAATGTTATTTTATTTATTTCCCCTGATCAGGCTTTCAAGTAGTCCTACTTTTTCCTACTTTTTCCTACTTTTCCTACTTTTTGGGTCTCTTCCTACTTTGTTCCTACTTTTTCCAGAAAAACTCCTACTTCTCCTACTTTTTTGATTTGTTCAAAATCTAAGATCCCAAATAAATAAATAAACATATTAAGCACCTAAAATGTAACATGTATCTTAAACTATTTGTAGAATGCATCTTTTTACATGACATATGTACTGATGATCCTTGACATCATCTGCTGTTTTCAGCTGTAGCACTAATTGGAATATGTTGATGTAAAGCAAAACTGCAATGACCATCTACAGTTTTGTCTTGTTGAACATGACAAGAAATTTTGTAGTCAGTAGTGTAGTGATGTTTTAACTAAATGACCAACTGTAGCTCTGTCTTGTTGAGAATGGTAGGAAATTCTCTATAGCAATGCTTTGATGCCCTAACTGCTGTGACAAACTGTTCTGTCTTGTTTAGCATTACAGAAATTCATTGCAGCAGGCCAGCTATAACTCTGTCTTGTTAGCATGACAAACATTCACTTCAGCAGTGCAGTGATGCCTTAACTGCAGTAACTAGCTTGAGCTTTGTCTTGTTTAGCATGACAAAAATTCATTGCAATAATGCTTTGATGCCTCAGCTGCATTGCCCAGCTAGAGCTCTGTCTTGTAAAGCAAGACAGGAGTTCATAGCAGCAGTGGTTTGATTTCTTAACTGGAGTGATCAGCTTGAGCTATGTTTTGGTAAGCATGCGAGGAATTCATTACAGCAGTGCTTTGAGGCCTTAACTGACCAGCAGTTCATAGCAGCAATGCTTTGATACCATGTCTTGGATGCCCTTACTAGTGCTCTGTCTTGTTTTGGCATGACAGGAGTTCATTGCAGCAATGCTTTGACACCTTAACTGCAGTGATCAACTAGATCTCTGTCTTTAGCACAAGAGGAATTCACTTCAGCAGTGCTGTGATGCCTTAACTTTTGGCTTGATAGAAATTTATTGTAGCAGCCATGCTGTATTGCCCCAACTGTGGTTACCATCTAGAGCTATGTCTTGTTGAGCATGACAGAAATACATTGCAGTAGTGCTCTGAGGACTAAAATGCAGAGACCTACTGGAGCTCAGTCTTGTTGAGCAAGACGGAAATTTATTGCAGCAATGCTGTGATGCCTTGACTGCAGTGATCAACTAGAGTTTTCTGTCTCGAGCATGAAAGGGATACACTGCAGCAGTACAGTAATGCCTTAACTGCATTTTCCCACTAGAGTCTTGTTAAGCATGGCACAATTTATTGCAGCACTTCTGTGGTGCCTTAACTGTGTTACCAACTAGAGCTCTGACTTTCTTAGCATGACAGAAATTCATTGCAGCAGTGCTGCTGAAATTTGCCTTAAATGCAGTGACCAACTAGCATTATTATGATAAGTATTAAAGTAATTCATTGTTGCCATGCTTTGATGTCTTTAACTGTAATGACCATATAGAGTTTTGTCTTATTGAGCATGACAGAATTCATTGCAGCAGTGCTGTAGTGCCTTCACTGAAGTTACTAACTAGAGTTCTGTCTTGTTGAGCATGGCAGGAATTCACTGCAGCCGTGCTGTGTTGCCTTTTATTGAAGTGACCAACTAGAGTTCTGTCTTGTTGAGCATGAAAGGAATTCATTGCAGCAGTGCTGTGTTGCCTTAATTGAAGTGACCAAATAGAGCTGTGTCTTGTTTAGCATGACAGAAAACCATTGAAGCAGTGCTATGATGCCTTAACTGCAGTGAAAAATCTGAGATCTGTCTTATGGAGGATTACAGGAATTCAAAGCAGCAGTAATGCAATGTCTTAACTGCAGTGATTGACCGACAGGAGATCTTTCTTGTCTAGCATGACAGAAATTCATTGCAGCAAGGCTGTGATGACTGGAGTGACCAACTAGAGCTCTGTCTTATTAAGCATGACAGAAATTCATTGCATCAATGCTGTGATGACCGAAGTGATCAACTAGAGCTATGTCTTGTTTAGCATGGCAGAAATTCATTGCAGTAGTGCTGTGATGTCTGGAGTGACCAACTAGAGCTCTTGTCTTATTTAGCATGACAGAAATTCATTGCAGCAATGCTGTGATGACTGAAGTGACCAACTAGAGCTATCTTGTTTAGCATGGCAGAAATTCATTGCAGCAATCCTGCTATGACTGAAGTGACCCGCTAGAGCTCTGTCTTGTTTAGCATGACAGAAATTCATTGCAGCAATGCTGTGATGGCTGAAGTGACCAACTAGAGCACTGTCTTGTTTAGCATGACAGAAATTCATTGCAGCTATACTGTGATGACTGGAGTGACCAACTAGAGCTCTGTCTTGTTTAGCACGACAGCAATTCATTACAGCAATGCTGTGATGACTGAAGTGCCCAACTAGAGCTCTGTATTGTTTAGCTTGACAGAAATTCATTGCAACAATGTTCTGATGACTGAAGTGACCAACTAGAGGCCGTTCTTGTTTAGCATGACAGATATTCATTGCAGCAATACTTTAAAGCCTTGACTTGAGTGAGCAACTAAAATGCTGTCTTAGTTTGCATGACAAGAATTCATTGTAGCATTCTATTTTGTTGAAAATTTACCTGTTTAATTAAGATGCTAAGGAGTTTTTGTAGGGGATATCCTATTTTAAGCTCACCTGAGCACGAAGTGCTCAAGGTGACCTATTGTGATCACTTTGTGTCCGTCTTCCGTCCGTCTGTCCGTCAACAACTTTTTAAATTACATCTCCTCCTAGGCAAATGGCCGGATTTCAAAATCATTTTCCAGAAATGTTCCTCTGGTGACCCGCTACAAAAATTGCTAAAATAGTCCTGCTCTGCTGAACAAAATGGCTGCCAGAGCTAAAATCGGCAGGATGCAGAGGCTAGAAAATTTGCGTCCGTGACTCAATATTCCACATATTTTTGGCGAAACTCGTAACCAGTCACTTAAAACTTGTTTATTGCTATTTTTCGACACGTATATGTCGGCGCCTTTGATGACTGTTTATTTTTGACACAATTCAAGTATATATTCACCAAAAAATATTATTTCTGTCACACCAGAGGCACTGGAAAATAACGGTAAATTGACTGGCGAGTTTGTCGGGGCATGCTTACCAGTATTTATAGTTTGATGCAGCGCATATATCGTCAGAATTGAAACGGTTAAGATTTATTAAATCGTTTCATGAAGATAAACGAAACAATTAAATAAAACAGTGTTCATACTTTTATCATCCCGACGTATTTTATCTCTCAGCATTGTCGTCAATGCTCAGCTGAGATAGAACTACATTGTTGTTATTTCTTCTTCAAACGGAACTGTTTTCTCACTCTTTATCGCTGCACAGACTGTCCTCTTTGTTCTCTGTGTTTCCGTATACATTTTTATGGAGTCGCACTTAGTAGGATTAACATGTAATACTTCAGTGAGTTATTACTGACATATATCTAATGGTGAATCACAGGTGAGCGCCATGCTTATTTACAGCTATTTATCTCAAGTAGCTAATAAAATTAGCACCTTTCGAGCTACTTATATGTCACGTCGGCGTCTTTGAACATAAAAGCAAAATGACTGGCAGCGCATCATGAAAGATTGCATCCTGTTGATGCATGCAGTATTTTTTTCACATCCAGCGCTTGTGAAATCGCGTCCCAGACGCATTTTTTTGCGCTAACACAAAAGTACAAGCAGGTAACTTCTAGCCACAAAGCTTTTACTATATATAAGTGGGGTTCAAGGGGGTAAAAATTATATAAGCATGTTTTCGTGATTCAAAGTAAATAAAAAAGCAAGGGCCCAGGAATTTCTACAATTTGCCCAGCATACACAGATCAGCTTGCTTAGCTGCACAGTATGGTCATGATCGCTGGAGTTCATAGTTACAGTACACAGTGAAGACACAAATCAGACTCCACAAATACGCAGGGAGATGTGAGTCTTCGCTGGGCGCCGGCGCTAGGACCACATATAGCTATCAATGTGTCCCTGCCCAATAATATTCATTTACATGGCTGTCACTAGGAAGATTGGTATGAAAAGAAACTCTTGATGACATACGTAATTTCAAGCTCTCAATTGGGACATACATGTGTACTTGGCAATTTTGATAATCCTGGCCGGAGACTTTGAAACAAATCCCAGTCCAAGGTTTCGCTGTGGTTTGTGCAAAAGATACTTTAACATAGTCGAACAGTCTATAACTAGGTTCAACAACAACAAAACTAATGCAAGTGATATGAATTCAACTTTCAATCACTGTTTAAAAATCATCAAGAAAACATGCCTATATAATTTTGACCCCCTTTAACCCCACTTTTATAAAGTAAAACTGGGGTTTAAAGGGGTATACCTTATTTTTCTTATTTCTGCTCTAAAATATAGTTTGTGGGTACTTGTTAGAACCGCCTCATCGAGGCGGTTCTAACGAGTACCCACAATCCTTATTTTGAGCAGAAATTAGAAAAATATCACAATTTTTCCATCTTAAAATATTCATTTTTTCGTTGGTAAAGTTTACAATGTATTTGTATACCGGGTAGGTGTGTTTTCGTAATATGATGAATGCCTTAACAGTTTTTATATAATTTTCCTCAGGCTGCTTTGCCATTTACATGTATGATCAAACCTCAAATATTTATCTAATGACACAAATTGAATCAGCAACTAATCAATGGGGTTTCAGTAAAGATTTAAAATGATTTACAAGTTACCCAATGGTTTTTTGTGCATAAACAATGATTAATGGTTTAACATTTCAACTGTTGGTGTTTAATGCAATGCTAGACACCAACCTATATATTTTCATATCCCAACCCAAACCTACTGCCCAATTTCTTCAGCCTATGCTACACAACTAATGCCTTTGCCAACTACTGTTCTTCAACTGTTGATGTCCAACGCTTTGCTGGACACCAACCAACTATTTTAGCCTAACGCGTTATTTAGTGCAATTCTAAATACATGTACCTACCAAAGTACCTTCCGATGATCTTGCCTTGCAGCCTGTCACTTCGAAAAGAACATCATTTCTGCCCTAGTGTCCCTATTTATACAAATTCTTAAGATAAGGGTGTCCAGTTCAACTACATAATTAATAATTTGTTTCTGTCAACTACTTTTGATTGGTTAAGGATATTTCCTTTGTCAGTTCCTGAAATTAGACTATGCTGTATCAATGTTCAATACATCACAACCTCTTTATAACACTATTAGTGGGGTCTAAAGCAGAAACAGCATTTCTTAAACAACTGTGTTATATCTTAACAAAAATGTGTAGATTATATAGAAAAATGACCATTTATGTCATTTTTCTATATAATTACACATTTTTGGGATCCATCTTGAAACCATGTTATATCCAAACATGTGATAATGACCATCATGTTATAATGAGGTTGTGGTGTATGTGTTTTTGTATTTAAGGCCTCAGAATGGATGTAGACCCGAGTGATTTCTCAGACCTGCAGCAGCAGGCCCTGCAACTCACAGCAGACATGGAGAGTGGGACAGACCTTCCCAGAGTTGAGAGAAATCTGTCCCAGATACTGGAGGCGGGACAACGGCTCCTTGCTAAAGTGGCGCCCATCAGTCAGGATGCTACAGACGTTCAAGCGTAAGATAGAGTTTGCACTGTTTTCTAGGACCCAGTAGTTCTTTTGTTTAACAAAGTTAATATCCTCCCTGTTAACACTATTTAGATCATTTTGGGTACATTGCTTCCATATTTATGGGACTTTTATCCGGCATCTAGATGTAATGAAATCTCGAGCACTGCTGCCAAAAGAAACCACTAGGGTTTAAGGAACAGTCTGCATCACATCACTTTTGCTGGGCAGACTTAACCTTCAAAGCAGTTTGACAGTACTCCAGTTTGGTGAATTTCAGCTCTTCAGAGAAGAAACTTGTAGCCCAATCTATTTGTCCAAGTCCAGAATGTATCTTATTGGAATATGTGTACATACATGTAGTAAATTTACATTTGAGAATTATAGTTAAATATCTCTACTATCCAAAACCATGTTATAACAAACAACATTAAACCCTATTGTAAGGGCCTCCATGGCCTAGTGATAAGAGCACTGGTAACCATTAGGTCTCTCACCGCTGTGGTTTCGAGACATCAAACCCTATATTGGAAAATCAGGGTTTTTTCTCCAGGTACTCCGGATTTCACCCATATCTGATTAACAACTGACTCAAAACAAATGAATAATCTTGAAAGGGCAGTAAATCAAAACCTGAAAGTAACATTAAAGCCAGGCTACTTGCTGATTTAACCCATAAGATACCAATCACAACAATTTTCATCCGCTGGTAACTTTAAAAAGTCATTTTTTTGCGAACAGTGGGGATGCAGATCAGACTGATCCTCTTCGCGCAGTCTGATCAGGGTCCAAACTGTTTGTCTGTATGCAAAAATATTTTCAGAAAGTTGTTAAGACGTGACAGAGTACATAAGCAGATGACAATTTTCAACAAAGTTTTTCTTGGCATCTTAACCCATTGTAGGCGGGAAACCCCTAAATGGGTACCTTGGCAAACAGCGCATGCCAAGATGAGACGCCACAGAATGCTACGTCTGATCAGGGCCTGCATTATTAGCTTACAGAATTTTCCATCAAAAATAGAATAAGAATGAAAAAAATAGACCTACCACCCCTTATATTATGACAAGTGGACTTGCCCAACATATACATGTAGCACTGGAAGAGTCCACTAGCATACAATGGGTTAACCTTTAACCTGCTGAATATTCAATTAAGCCACACTCATTTCTGACTTTGAACCAATCAGATTACTTGATGCAGCTTATTTCTACATATTCATAATCTGAATGTCAAACTGTGTAGATCCTGATCAGATGGCTTCTTCAGAAGCCATCTGATCTGGATCTACACTGTTTGCAAAGATAGGGCTTGTCGCCTACATCAGGGTAAAGGTTAAGGGTTAACATTGTAATTTTGTTTTTCTCTAGATCTATTTTGCTGGGTTCTAAAGGCTATGATGTACCAAAGATCTCACAGAAATTGGAAGGTCTCAGTAATGTGAAAACATTTGAACCTCTTGAGCCAGTCAGAGATACAGATATACAGGTCAGTAGCCGTAGAAACAATAGTTGTATCACACAGTATGCATATTAGTCAAAAAAGTCCTGTTTCCAGAAATGCCTAAAGAATTAGGGCTGGTAGGTAGGCAATCTTTTTTTATATCAAAGCGTTTATAAATTTTCAAAACTATCCGTTTGATCATGAAAACACGCCTATATAATTTTGAACCCCACTTTTATACAGTAAAACTGGGTATTTACAGGGGTAAACCTTATTTTTCTTATTTCTGCTCTAAAAATATAGATTGTGGGTACTCGTTAGAAAAGGCTCAATGAGGCAGTTCTAACGAGTACCCACAATCTATATTGCGAGCAGAAATAAGAAAGATATCATTATTTTTCATCTTAAATTTTTCTTTTTTTTTTTTTTTCAGCGTTTAAGTTTACAATGTATTTGTATAGGCGTGTTTTTGTGATGAAATAGATGAACAATTCTCAGATGGCTTTAAAAACAAAAAAGTAGTGTCTGTAGGGTTTCTGGAAATGTGACCTAATTTTTTTTTTTTGCCTTACACACATTCAATCTTCAACTACCGCATAGATTCCTGGAGCAGAGAAAAATTTGATTTCAAAAATACAAATATTTACAAGGTAAATAAGGCTTGACATTATGTGTGACCCGTTTGCCTGGCAGAAGATGCACATGTAATGTCTAGCCTTATTTTTACTGAAAAACAAGAAAATACACTTTGAAAATGTCGTCTGCAAGTTGTAATGAGCAGTTAAAAGGTTAAAGTGAAAAAAAAGTAAAAAAAAAAAAAAACAGTTCAAAAAGTATATTTTCAAAATTTTTGAGGTCTTGGTATGATAATCACTGCAGGAAAAATTCCTTAACCTCATTATAACACTTCTTTTGGTTCCAAAGCAGAAACCATGTTAGCACAGCAACTTAGGTACAAACAACAAACAAAAATATATAGATATTATGCAAAAATGACTGTTTGTGGTCATTTTTCTACATAATCTATAATTTGAGGGTCCATCTTTAGGCTGTGTTGTATTCAAAGCCTTATAAAGTTTATGTGTTTGTTTGGAGTTTATTGGCCCAGTCAACATAATTTGTGTCATTTTAAGCCAACCAGTTTACCTAACCACACTTTTCCAGGGCAGGCTCATACATAAGCAGTTAACTCGAACAGTGCACACTGTTTCAGCGGTTAGTGTCAACTGCCCTTCTTGAATCAGTGACAGGGAGAGAATGACAGTAGAAAAGATTTCATTGTCAATCTTCTCAGTGAATGGTGCCTACCTAGCAGTTGTCAAACCCAGAACCTCCTGATCACTATTCAGATTCACTTCCGACTGAGCTACTGGGCCCAGCTGTATTATAACAGGGTTTGGATAGCCTTTTGGCCATTTTGTGGGAAAGTAAATGTCCTATTGGCTTTCAGCTGTTGGTGTTTCCGTTAGGGTCTGTTGCTTCATGTTTGTGTTTCTTTCCCTTTGGTGTCACTGATGGGAGCTGTGGGTTAATTGTATCGATTTCCGATCATTGCCTCTACTTCTATTATCATCACGTTAACAAGTTCGTGTATTGAACACCCCTCTACACCCCACTTTATATGGAGACAACCTGGGTTAACAGGGTATACATTATTTTTCTTATTTCTGTTCCTAGACATAGGTTGTGGGTACTCGTTAGAACCGCCTCAGTGAGGCGGTTCTAACGAGCACCCTCAACCTATGTTTGGAGTAAAAATAAGAAAACCATCGCAAATTTTCATCAGAAAATAACTGTTTTGAAGATATGTAAGATGGCACTATGTCACACGGGTGTGTTATCTTAATGATAAAGAGGTTGTGGTAAACAGTGGTACAAAATGTTCTGCATCATTATCCCTGTCACTGCCTGAGACCATGAGGTTTAAGTGTCACATGCTTAAAAGTTTACACTGTCAGGCAGCAAGTGTTATGACAGGCACATGAAAATATGTACTCTCTTTTTAGTTTCATGATTTTGATCGACCACATCTACAGTATGTGTTCAGATAAGATGACTGACAGGCTTGAGCAAACAGTGCAGACCCAGATGAAATGCCACAATGTGGTGTCATCTCATTACAGTCTACACTGTTTGCCACTCATCCTGCTATTTTTGACACAACCTTGGGTAGTAAATTGCACTTGTTCAAGTTTTATATTAAGTATGGAGTAGAGTTGAGGTGTCTGAATACTTAGGGCATTATACTGTCAGCCAGATACAAGTTTTATGCATAATTCTGAAAAAGTTTTGTGGCCTACAGGTAAACAGGTAAACAGTTTGATGTAACACAGTCCTTTTAGGTATCACACAAGAGTGTACTGACTCGAAGTATTTATGTATGTTATTTCAGGGATTTTTGCGGAATGAAAGAGAAAATGCCCTGCTGGCTGTGATAGAACAGACAAGACGAAATGTAAGCTAATATTTATGTCCCCCCACCCGAAAGGGAGGGGGACATATTGGTTTTGGTGCGGATCCTGTCGGCGTTGGCGTTGGCATTGCCTCTTGTCTGCACTCTATCTCCTGAATGGATGGATGGATTTTGATTAAACTTACACAGATACAGCATTGGGAGGGGGAAAAGTACTGATTAGATTTTGGTGACCTTGGTCTAATTTTCAAGGTCACAGTGCTCAAAACATTGTCGAATTTTAGGCCAAAAAAGCTTGTCTGCACTCTATCTCCTGAACCAATAGATGGATTTTGTTCAAACTTGGTACATAGTATAATTGGGATGGTCTCAAGAACTGATTAGATTTTGGTGACCTTGACCTAATTTTCAAGGTCACCACGGGACTAAGACTGTTAAAAATAAGCTTGTCTGCACTCTATCTCCTGAACCAATGGATGGATTTGGTTCAAACTTGGTACATAAAGTAAGTGGGATAGTCTCTAGAACTGATTAGATTTTGGTGACCTTGACCTAATTTTCAAGGTCACATCACCCCAAAAACAGTCATTTTTGGGCCAAAAATGGCTTATCTGCACTATCTCATTAACAAATTGATTTATTTTCGTCAAACTTGGTGCGATATATCTTTACTACAAACCGCAGATTTATTTAGATTTTGGTGACCTAGATCTTTTTTTCAAGGTCACAGCACCCCAAAAACAGTCAATTTTGGGCCAAGGCCAAAAATGGCTTGTTGGCAGCTTAATTTTGGTGACTTTAACCTAGTTATTAAAGTCAAATGGGTGTTTAAGATATATTTATGGTGGGGGGACATTGTTTTCCTCTGAAAACATTTCTAGTTTATGTTTTGGTCTGGATAAAAAAAGGGCCATCCATCACAATCCATAACCAAGCCACAAATTTTTAATTTTGGCCAAACCAAATAAAAAAATGTAACTATAATCTAGTTATTGCCTTTTGGCATCAAGGCCCTAGCTAAATTATTGCATAATATTTTGACGGCCAATGGCTATACATTCATCCACATTTTTAATTGGTTACTCTAAAGTAACCAATTAGAAGTTTAGCTGAAAATTTGAAAATTGCCATATATTTCTTGGGGGTTCAGACTTTACCCTTAAGATGAAGATTTCAACAATTGCCATCTGTTTAATTGTCTGCTGGTTAATTTATAAGTCTTTGATGCAAACAATGTGGATCCAGATCAGACAACTCATATAGGGGCAGTCTGATCAGGGGCCACTCTGTTTGCCTGTGTGCAAAAATGATAATAAAAAAGTTGCAAAAAGATGCAGCTGACAACATAAATAGACTTTACCTCAGTTAAGCGGTTCTAACAACACCCACAACCTATGTTTGGAGAATAAATAAGAAAAATATCACAATTTTCATTAGAAAAGTAGACATTTTGGAGATATGAAAGACTGCACTATGTCACATGGATGTTTAATCGTAATGAACTTAAAATTAAGCAACCATGCTACATCCAAACAAAAATTTATAGATTTATAAAGGAAAAACATTTATCAATGTATTCTATACAATTTTGGGATCCATCTTTAAACATGTTATGTGAGGGGTTGTTGGGTGAAGAAAAGGTGTCATGTATATAACATCACTATAGCATCTAACTGATACTGGCTACTGGCTTACAGTTGGGCAAGGCTTGCTGTCCTTGCAGCAGGCAAAGGTAGAGGGAGCTTTTGTTTCCTCTGTTTCTTTACTTTCATTCATTTTCCTTATTAGCTCGCCTTTAAGAAGTACATGGAGAGCTATTGTTGTCACCTCGGTCGTCTGTGTTTGCATGTGCGTTTGTGTGTGCGTTCCCATCACTATGGTCACACTGCGTTAAAGTTTTTCAGATTCTTAAATCTCAACAGTCACTCATCACAGACCACTCATATTTGGAACTTAAGTACCTGGGAGGGTCTTCTGATGTTCAAAGAGAACAGACCCCTGGGTTCATGCCCCGGTGTGGGGCTCGGGGTCAAAATCTAGAACACCAATGCAATTCTGTGATAAAGTTCTTGAAATGCTTATATCTCAACAGTCACGCATCACAAAGCATCCATATTTACAACTCTGATACCTGGGAGTGCCTTCTGAGATTCCAAGACAACACGCTCCTGGGTTCATGCCTGGGAGTGGGGATGGGGTGGTGCTAGGGGTCAAAATCTAGGGCACATTTGTTATTTGTTGTATACCTTTCCATTATGCTAACAAGTTATAGACACAATTGGTTATACATCAACGAATCAAGTAACATGGGTTCAAGTGTAAAAGGGTGAAGGTCATGGTGACCTACATTTCACGGTCCAGTGATTTTGCCTTATATCTTGAAGACTATTTGTTTGAGAAATGTCAAACCTGGGATATTAGTTCCATGTGACTCAATGATTGACCTCAAAATATATCTAGGTCACTGTGACCTGCATTTCATGGTTCAGTGATTATGCCTATTATCTCAAATACTATTTGATGGAGAAATGTCACACCTGGATTATTATTTCCATGTGACTCCATGACTGACCTCAAAATATATCTAGGTCATGGTGACCTACATTTCACGGTCCAGTGATTTTGCCTATTATCTTGAATACTTTTTAATGGAGAAATGTCATACCTGGGTTATTAGTTTCATGTGACCCCATTATTGATCTCAAAATATATCTAGGTCAGTGTGACCTATATTTCATGGTTCAGTGATTTTGCGAATTATCTTGAATACTATTTGATGGAGAAATGTCATACCTGGATTATTAGTTCCATGTTACCCGATAATTGACCACAAAATATATCCAGGTCATTGTGACCTATATTTCATGGTTCAGTGATTTTGCCTATTATCTTGAATACTATTTAATGGAGAAATGTCATGCCTGGATTATTTATTCTATGTGACCCCATGATTGAGCTTGAATTATATCTAGGCCAGTGTGACTTATATTTCATGGTTCAGTGATTTTGCTTATTATCTTGAATACTATTTGATGGAGAAATGTCTCACCTGGATTATTAGTTCCATGATTGACATAGAAATATATCTTAGTCATTGTGACCTATTTTCATAGTTCAATGATTTTGCCTTATAATTCAGACACATTCTGAAATGTAATATCTGGAATGTATGTTCCATGTGTCCTGATTATTGATCTCAAAATATATCTAGGTGAGTGTGACCTTTTTTTCATGGTTCAGTAATTTTACCTTATATCTTGAAGGCTGAGACAGGCAAGCTATGCTGTCATGCGACAACTCTTGTTCTCCCATGTCCCTTCTTTTTTATCTCCTCTACCATCTGTCCTATCTCTTTTCTCCCTTTCTCTGGGAGACAACACAAAATGACCCACAAGGACTGACTTGTCATTAAACCTCAACACAATCAATAAAACATTTTATATCCAAAATAGGTGTATCACTGTGTGGGAGCGTACAGTACACTTAACCCGGATGTTCCGATCTGTATAGTGGACAGATCCTTGTTCCGATATGTCGGGTAAGTTACAGAATGTTTATTTTTGTGTTTTGAAATTAGTAATCATTAGCATTTCAACTTCATAGCAGTAGTTCGGGAAGCATAACTAAAAGTCTTTTCGACATGCTACCTTGATTTTCTGTTTATTGCTATGATTTCGTTTATTTTCACATTTGTTTCTAGAAAATCATTATCCTACTTTCGATTTCAAACGCTGCACCGGTACAATTTAATCAAGCTTTGCCACCAACCTTATATGAAACGACTGCTGATGCATTGTAACTATTTTATGATGTATTTCGGGTCAGCTTTTATTAATATTACTAAACATCTTGCCATATAAGGGCAATTATTTTCAAAGAAAACGATAGAGGGGTCAAAAACTGGTTTGTATCGCATGTCGCAAAACTGATTTCTCAGCACTGTATGTCGTGTTCCGATCATACTATATTGTGTGTCCTGATAATACTATAGAGCGATTTCGACATATTCGTAGGTTAACATTTAAATACGTTAGCTATTTTGTTTCTGAAATGTGGAAACTTGGCATATACACACGTTCCTTCTTCTCAGGAACCAAACGGCGACAGACCTTGAAACTTTGTATGCAGCATTGGGGACTCGGGCCCTACCAAGTTTATTCAAATGATGACCTTTGGTTGACCTTGGCCTGTTTTACGTCAAGGTAAAATTTGGTCACTTAGACATTTGTATGGAAAAAGGGCAAAACAGTGTATTTTTCTGTGGCATCAGAAATGATATTTGTAATCAGCTGAATGGAAGTTTATCAATTCCAACGGTCAAGGTCATTTACTGACCATTATCCTGGAAGGCTCAGATTCAGTAATTTTATCTTCTTCTCAACTTAAACTGCTGGGTAGTTTGAAATCAAATTACATGTGGAGCCTCTATGGGAAGTGGGAACGAAAGTAAGGACTGGTTCACATGACCAAAATGGCCGCCATGCCCATATATGGTAAAAACTTTTAAAAATCTTCTTCTCAGGAACCAAATTGCCGACGACCTTAAAACCTAGTATGCGGCATCGGGGACTCTGGCTCTACTTAATTTGTTCAAATGATGACCTTCGATTGACCTTGACCTGTTTTACATCAAGGTCAAATTAGGTCACGTTGGCATTTATATGGAAAAAGGGCAAAACAGTGGTTTTTCTGATGGCATGGTAGCCTGTGGCATCAGAAATGATATTTGCAATCAGTTGAATAGAAGTTTATCAATTCCAAAGGTCAAGGTCATTTACTGACCTTTGTCCTGGAAGGCTCAGATTCAGTATTGTTATCTTCTTCTCAACTTAAACTGCTGGGTAGTTTGAAACCAAATTACATGTGGAGCCTCAATGGGAAGGGGGAACGAATGTTTGTTCGTAAGGACTGGGTCACATAATCAAAATGGCCGCCATTCCCATATATGGTACAAACCTTTAAAAATCTTCTTGTCAGGAACCAAACAGCCGATGACCTTGAAACTTGGTATGCAGCATTGGGGACTTGGGCCCTACTAAGTTTGTTCAAATCATGACCTTTGGTTGACCTTAACCTGTTTTACGCCAAGGTCAAATATGGTCACTTAGACATTTGTATGGAAAAAAGGCAAAACAGTGGATTTTTCTGATTGCATGGTAGCTAGTGGCATCAGAAATGATATTTGCACTCAGCTGAATGGAATTTTGTCAGTTCCAAAGGTCAAGGTCATTTACTGACCTTTGTCCGGGAAGGCATAGATTGAGTATTTTTATCTTCTTCTCAACTTAAACTGCTGGGTCGATTGAATCCAAATTACATGTGGAGCCTCTGTGGGAAGGGGAAACGAAAGTTTGTTCGTGCCGACTGGGTCAAATGACCAATATGGCCACCATGCCCATATATGGTAAAAACCTTAAAAATTTTCTTCTCAAGAACCGAACGGACGATGTTCTTGAAACTTGGTATGCAGCATCGGGGACTCGGTCCTACCAAGTTTGTTCTAATGATGACCTTTGGTTTAATTTGACCAGTTTTGTGTCAAGGTCAAATATGGTCGCTTAGACATTTGTATGGAAAAAAGTCAAAACAGTGGATGTTTCTGACTGCATGGTAGCTAGTGGCATCAGAAATGATATTTGCACTCAGCTGAATGGTATTGTGTCAGTTCCGAAGGTAAAAGTCATTTACTGACCCTTGTCCGGGAAGGCTCAGATTGAGTATTTTTTTATCTTCTTCTCAACTTAAACTGCTGGGTCGATTGAATCCAAATTACATGTGGAGCCTCTATGGGAAGGGGGAATGAAAGTTTGTTCGTAAGGACTGGTCACATGACCAATATGGCTGCCATGCCCATATATGGCAAAAACCTTTAAAGGAACCAAATTGCCGATGACCTTGAAACTTGGTATGCTGCATTGGGGGCTCGGACCCTACCAATTTTCTTCAAATGATGACCTTTGGTTGACCTTGTTTTTTCGTTACGGTCAAATGTGGTGATATAGACAATTGTATGGAAAATTGGCAAGACAGTGGATTTTACTGATTGCATGGTGGCCTTTTGTTGTCACATGACCAAGATGGTCACCATGCCTGTATACCTCTGGTGAGCGTAGTGGCCCATGGGCCTCTTGTTCACTTTTTACTTTTTTCACACTGTTCAGACTGGGCAGATGCTCAGACTGAGATTAGTCTTTGCTGGACGCATAGATGAGTTTTTGTTTTGTTATGCGCAAGTTGAAATAGTCCATTTTTTTTTCTTCTTTCAATCATTTCAGACGTGATGAATTAGTCGTTCGTGGTGGACCCGGTTGTGGTTCTTTGGCATGACACACTGTTTCAACCTTGTCAAAAACTGTGCCAAATACCATCAATATATCTCACAGGGTATCCAAGTTATGGTCATCACAAGATTATATTGTTTGGGGAAATAACTAAAACAAATAAATAAAAAGTGCACCCAGAGTCATGATTTTCACACATGAAACACCTGCCTAGCCTCACGTACAACTATACCAAGTCCCATCATTATGTCTCAGAGTATATGATTTTATTAGAAGGGGATATAACCCAAATACCATCGCACTAGAGTTGTGGTTCCTGCGCATGACATGCTGTCTCAATCTTGTCAAGTATTATCCACATATCTCAAAGGGTTTCTGAGCTAGGGCCCACAAGATTTTGTCAGGGGGGTAACTCACAAACCAGTGCACCAAGAGTCGTGGTACTTGCCCGTGACAGGCTTGCTTAACTCAAACAATCAACATCACTCGAAAACTGTTGAAGATACGGCGATCAAAAGATAGTCATACAATTTTATTAGAGGAGGAGATAACCCAAATACAATTATAACCATAACACCCAGAGTTGTGGGCCTTGTGAATGACATGCTGTCTCAACCTTGTGAACAAACATGCCATCATCAATATACCTCAAAGGGTTTCGGAGTTATGGCCATCACAATGTTATTTTGTCAGGGAAGGTAACTCAAAACCAGTACACCAAGAGTCGCAGTTCTTGCATATGACACGTCTGCTTAACCTCATGTACAACTGTACCAAGTACTATCAACATGTCTCGAAGAATATTGGAGATATGGAGCTCAAAAGATAGTCATCCTATTTTTATTGGAATGGGGATAATTGAAATGCCATGGCACCAAGAGCTGCGGTTCTTGCACATGTCACGCCTGCTTAACCTCATGTACAACTGTACCAAGTTCTATCAACATGTCTCCAAGAGTATGGGAGATATGGCGATCACAAGATAGTTATTCTATCTTATTGGAAGAGAGATAATTCAAATGCCATGGCACCAAGAGTTGTGGCTCTTGCGCTTGACATGCTGCTTCAACCTTGTGAACAATTGTGCCAAGTTTCATCAATATATCACTAAGGGTATTTGATTAATGGCGATCACAAGATAACAATTCTATTTTTTGAAAGAGGAGATAACTCAAATGGCATGGCACGAAGAGATTTGGTTCTAGCGCATGACATGCTGCTTCAACCTTGTGAACAATTGTACAAAGTTTAATCAATATATCTCGAAGGGTATTGAAGTTATGGCGATCACAAGATAGTCATTCTATTTTTTTTTTCGAAGGGGAGATAACTAAAAAAAACATGGCACCAAGGGTTGTTGTTTTTGCCCATGACATGCCGTCTCAACATTGTTTACAATTTTGTTAAGTATCATCAATATATCTCGAAGGATATTGGAGTTATAGAGGTCGCAAGATAGTCATTCTATTTTATTGGAAGAGGAGATAACTGAAATACCATGGTACCCAGGATTGTGGTTCTTGCGCAAGACACGCCGTCTCAACATTGTTTACCATTGTGCCAAGTATCATCAATATACGGACGACCGGACGCCAAGCCGATCGCTATATCCCCCGAATCTATTCGGTCGGGGGATGAAAAGGAAATTTTCTTTCACAGACTGGTCCACAGCTCTTCATTTCTTTGTATAAATTTACATGTATATGTCTTGAACAAATAGTCCGTAACTAATCGTATTGCATTTCTGTGCAGTCTGATCAGAGTATTTGCTATGCGTCCTGTGGATGAAGAAAGAGCGTGACGATGCGACTCATTTTGTTAAATATTTCGCACCCGAAGACAGTCCTCGAAGGCTGGCTCATTTGGCCGAGTGGTTAAGACCTCTAGTCTGTAGTGCTCAAAAGGTTCAATGGCATGCAGCACACACCACATGCAATTTCTCCAAGATTTCGGGAATTTATAGGTAATTAATATTTTTACGTAGAATTGCTATTGTTTAAGCATTATCATCGTATTGCATAGACAAATATTGCAATGTACTTTTGAATAGCTTACACACATTAAAAGCGACATCCCATACAGTCAAAACAAAGTATCTTAGACAAGTTATACAGTAAATATGAGACATACCATACAGTCAGAAATTTTTTGGGATGGTCAGTCTTGCTCTTCGTGTGATTTCGTATGGAATTCTAGAGGCACTTATTTTTAGTATAACTCATTATAGATTATTAATCTATCTTAAAACTGTCTTAAAAGATATTTTTCTTTCGATTAAAGCTCTCAATTGGTCGATTTTCTGGTCACAGGTAAGGTGTGATTCTTACAAACACTAGTGATTTGCAGCTGAAAAATAGATTAAAAGCATAGAAAACGACATCTTGCCGTGCCCAAAGATGGTCAGTATGGAAAACAAAATAAATAAAACACACTTACC
Source organism: Lucinisca nassula (assembly GCA_963580285.1). Taxonomy (NCBI): domain Eukaryota; kingdom Metazoa; phylum Mollusca; class Bivalvia; order Lucinida; family Lucinidae; genus Lucinisca; species Lucinisca nassula. The sequence continues at coordinate 107,351,096 of OY757017.1, read as the reverse complement.
AAGGTGTTTATGTCCAAAAAAATAAATATACAAATATAGAAGACAGACCACGCACATACACCTTCAAGGTCATAACAAAAGACAAGGATCTGTCCACTATACAGATCGGAACATCCGGGTTAAGTGTACTGTACGCTCCCACCCAGTGGTATGTGGTTTGCAGGGGTATTAGTTGTGCATACGTGTTATTGTGATGAAAGAATTTTCATGTATATTTATCTTTGTTGCTGTGTTTATATTTTGTTAAGTGGGCCTCAAGGAAGAGTAGCTTGTAGCTAATTGTGTCACCCACTGAAAGTAAAGTCTTTATTGGTCCATCCATGCTTATAAACCCTGTTAGTTTCATTGGGCGACAGGGCTTGAAATGTCATTTCATCTCAATGTCGGGTAAAAATCCCACAAAATTGGAAGCAACATCTCCAAAATGACCTATACAGTGTTGACGGGGGATGTCAAACCTCAAATCAAACAAACAAGCAAAACTGTTTGCCAAGATACCCCTTTAGGCATTTCTGGTACAAAATGGGTTAATGCATGTTTTATTATTTATTTTGACAGACATTTGAAGAGACAGAGAAACGTCACTGGGAGTGTATGGAGAATGAGTGGGAGAGGGAGAAACAGAAAATATTGAACACACTCCTGGGGTCAGGACAGGACACTATAGATTTCCAACCAGAAACAGAGGTACCGTAACTAATGGTTTGCTGATTAACCCCTCTAGGGGCAGACAAATCCAAGTTTCAGCCACTTGCCCGGCAGACCACAGCATCTTGAAAATGGCTCAGAATTACAATATTCCCTATATATTCTTTACATTTACATTTTCCGCCCCCGCCCATAGGAGCTTGAAGAAATATTTGGGCTACATGATGCTTCCACGTAGAGCTGAATCCGGCCCGCACACTAGTACTGGTAAACCGCTTAGAGGATCTAAGCCTGTCCAGGAACCGCGGTGTGAGGCGGACTGTCCATGCTAATAGACCCTATTAGTTTCATTGGGCGACAGGGCTTGAGATGTCATTTTATCTCAGTGTCGGGTAAAAGTCCCACAAAATTGGAAGCAACGTCTCCAAAATGACCTTTACAGTGTTGGCGGGGACGTTAAACCTCAAATCAAACAAAACATTTACATTTTTCTGGACAAGTGAAATAAAAAATCACTTGCCCAGCCAAAATTTGGACTTGGGCAGCTTGGCAATAGATTTGTCTGGCCTTATCCTCTAGTACTAAAAGGAATATTCCGGCTTTTATATAGCAGCAGTTGTAGACCATTTCCAAATTTAGGGGTGTCATGATGGTTGATCTCTTTCAAAATTTTTGAAAATGGGTGATTGTCTTGCAAACATTAAAGGCCCTGACCAGGCGTTGTCTTCTGTCGGATCTGATTTAGTCCTGCGTCCTGTTTAAGGGTTTCCCTCGTACATAAAATGGGTTAATCAGTACACTCATTTCAACACTCCAACCAGTAACTTGTTACTTGTTGGAGGCATGTGAGTTCATAATTGTTTAGTGTTTTCCATAAGAATCCAACTTTAATCTATATACAAAACAGATGTTTGTGTTTTAATATGTTATCAGCAGGAAGCTGTTAGCATTTTAATATTTTATCTGCAGGGCATATATCGTTACCTACTAAGCTGAACACAGGGCTTCCATTAACTCCCAAATTCATTCAGGAAGTCCCAGACTTCCTACCCTTGAAGTCTGGAAGGCCCACTGTAAAATTCAGGAAGTCCCAATTTTGAATCAACGTGTTTGTGGATCATAAAATTGTTTTGATGAAGAAATATATATTATTTAATCTATGAATCTCTTGTTTGCTTTTTCATTCACCTGTATTTATACTTTTAGATGGCTAGTAGGGTGTGGATAGATAAACTGACCAGCTCCAAAATGACTTAAATAGTGTTGACTGGGCTCCAACATAAACAAGCAAAGTTCTGTTTTCAGCCATTATGAGCAAGTTAAAACTACACATAACTGTGACATACATGCAGTCAGTTCACTGCAGAAGAGTGCATACAAAAAAGAAAAATATTTTTGCTTGGCATGTATAAATTAATCAGTTTCCAAGTAGAACTCCCTCCCCACCCCACTCCCTCACCCCAAAATAAATAAAAAAAAGTAAAGAAAAAAATTTCAATACCCATCCCTATATATGCATAGTGGCCCATTTTTGGGTCATTGGCAAACAGTGTAGACCCAGATGAGATTCCACAGAACACAGCCTCTGTTCTGTCCACACTGTTTGCTAAAGTTGTAGAATTTAAACTGCTTCAGACAAACATGCGCAACTTTTGTTATCTGTAGCAGACTTAGACGAGTCAGCGGTGTTTTTTTTTTTTTTCCTTTTTGGCTGCTGTTCATCGCTAAATGATCAGACTGCAGCTCGGACCCTGACGAACCGGCCTGGTCACATTTGTCAGCTTTAGGCATTTTCGAGATGCCAAATCGCGGCGACATTTTATAAATTATTTTCGTCATTTCACCTTATAAACACTCCACTAGCGAACACCTGCTATTTGCTCAAGAAAAAAATGCGTATCTATCTTTGAAACTTTTGTCACACTTTGCATCGCTATTGATAATTGTCCTTAAATTTTAACTGTCTCACTACCAAACATCAAAATTACGACCCTCTTTAATTAAACAGCAACAAGTTCTCAAGATTAAAAATACTATTATCATCAATGAGATAATTAGTTTATTCTAGACTGCTAATCCGTTTAATTATATGCAAACACCGAGCAATCACCTCCACATGGTTTTCACTCACCGATGATGATCAAAGGCCATATGCAGCCGCACGTGGTTCTAGCTGTCAATATCATACCGGGCAAGAGGAAAATGGGACATCATTAGTACTCAGTAAACACAGAAAGTGGTTTCAGATAAGAGGGCGGAGCAAACTTTTTACAAACCGCTAAAAGTGGGCGGGTTTATATGCGCAGTTTGGGATGTCTCGGTAATGAATTTTGGCCGACAGAGAAATTTTCGGAAGTCCACGGGATGCCTTTGATGTTTAATTTGGGCATCTGGAAGTGATTTCAGGACGTAATATACGCCGTACGTCGGCCTAACGGAAGCCCTGTGAACATCTGTGTGACATAGTACATTCTGTCATATCTCCAAAATGGTTGTTTTTCAGATGAAAGTTTGAGATATTTTTCTTATTTATACTCCAAACATAGGTTGTCAATGCTTTTTAGGACTGCCTCATCGAGGCGGTTCAAACAAGAACCCTCAGTCTATGATTTCAAGTAAAAGTGAGAACACAGGGGTTTTCATTTCAGTTTTCTCATTCATTAGTGCGGTTGGTCTTCACACAAAAAAATCGTCTTTTTCACTTGATGTTTGCAAATAAGGGTATACTGTTCATTAGAAGGTTTTGCTTCTAATGAACAAATTCTTTTCTCTAGTAGTGTTAACCCTTCAAGCACGGCAGTAAATTCTAGAGCAGACAAGAACCAAATTGAAATATCGTCATTATTTTTCACCAAAAATAAGGTTTGAAATTGTTCGTGGATCATCTACAGGGCAGACCAATCACATGTACTGTCAACCCTTATTAATGCTGAAAAATAAAATTAACCCTTATCTTGCTGTTCACGACAACCCCTATCTTTGCAAACAGTGTAGATCCAGATCAGATGGCTTCTGAAGAAGCCATCTGATCAGGATCTACACTGTTTGGCATTCAGTTTATGAATTTGTAGCAATAAATTACATCAAGTAATTTGATTGGTTGATAGACAAAAATGGGTGTGGTTTAAATGAATATTCAGCAAGATAAGGGTTAATATATATTTCTTGAAAATGCTGTCTGCTAAACATGCTTAGTGGTTCAACTATTTAGTAAACGAGAAATTGTATTTGTTGTTTCTATTGTAGTAAAAGTGGAAAATCTAGATGTGGTCATTCATGTTAACCTGTGTCCTGCTGAACATTTTAATCTGCCACACCTACTACTGGTTATCAGCCAATCAGAATACTTGATACAAATTATTGCAACAAATTCACAATCTGAATGACAAACAATGTAGCCATCTGATCTGGATCTACATTGTTTGAAAGATAAGGATACATATCCAGGGTCAGCAGAACAAGGGTTAATGGATTGATAGTAGTATTCATTAAGAAATGAATTTTTTTTTTTTCATGTTAATCGAAATGTGAATAATATAGTATTGGGTGCATAGTAATTAACCTGTCTTGGAATTTGTATATGTTATTTAAACATTTTCATACTTTATTGAAATAAATATTGTTTAAACCAAGCAAGAAATTCAATTTGTGTGTACATCTATTCCTGATTCGGCTACTTTGCACACAACCCAGTGTTGTTTGTACTTCTATTAACATCAGTAAAATGTGGAATTCATTGCTAATACTTACACATGCATTGTTTTTTAACCAAACTTTATGGATTAATCATGTACAGTTATTAGACTCAAAATTGAAAAAAGTTTTTTTTTTATTCTCAGTTTCTCTTAATTATTAAAAGGAGAACAGCATCCTCAACAAAATCATGTCTCCAAATTTCAGTCATATTTATAGAAATCGTGGTTCATTTGATGTCACTCAGTGATCATGTGGCCTCACATGGCTCAATGTATCCATTAAAGTATGAATCACATTATGTCCCAATACTTGTAGTTTATGAGGCTTTGCCATAAATGTACTGAGGGTGTAAATATTTATAATTTTAGGCAATATTTCATGAGGTACCTAGAATGTAAGCTTTTGAACTTCATTTTGTGGACCCCAATTTATCTGAATAGACTACTAATTTAAAAATGGTTTTAATTTCAGAGTTTCCTCACAGATACTATAACAATGCAGGGGAGGAGTAATCTGGACAATGTGGAAATAGCTTATGCAAGAGAGGTATGAACAGGTGTGAAAGCAATAGCTTACGGAAGAGAGGCATGAACAGGTGCCATAGCAATAGCATATGCAAGACAGGTATGAACAGGTGTCAGAGGAATAGCTTATGCAAGACAGGTATGAACAGGTGTCATAGCTATATCTAATGCAAGAGAGGTATGTACGGGTGTCATAGCAATAGCTTATGCAAGAGAGGTATGAACAGGTGTCCTTGCAATAGCTTATGCAAGAGGTATGAACAGATGTCATAGCAATAGCTTATGCAAGAGAGGTATGAACAGGTGCCATATTGATAGCTTATGCAAGAGGGGTAGGAACAAGTGTCATAGCCAGGGCTTGAGAAACTGAAAAATCCAAATCGGTACAGCCAGATTTCGCCATAAATTACGGAAATTGCCGAACCGGTTTGGTAATTTCCGTAAACGTCCTTGGTGATTTGCAATTTCAAAATGTGTTATTAGCGTAACGAATGACCTACCGATATTGCTCTTACACTTGTTCAAAGAATATGAGCATCAGTATCTCGATATTGCTCACATCGTTCAGATGTCATCTACTGTCATTTTCTATGCCAGATTTCATCTACTTTCATTTTCCAAATATCCGGGTCACTCAGTACCTGAAGACTGCTAAAGGGAAACACCCGGCATGGTGCAGTCAAAGACCAGTTTGATGGTCACTATATAATTTTTTCCTTTTTAAAACCTTTTAAATATTTCTCTTATTTCACACATATTTATTTTGCCCAAATTGCTTTGTTTACAAATGGCGACCGATATTGCAGCCACGTGGTCGGAAAATGATGTCATACATTTTCTGTTTACAAAATACAGTCAAAATCGCCGAATCGGCCACCTTTATAAGAGCGCCTCCTGTGTAAAAGCGCCGGTATGAAACATTCCCGATGATTTTCACTATATAATTTAACTGCATAAAAGCGCCACCTCTTTAAATGCGCCATCGGCCAGTAAATCAATTCCCAAAACGCTAATTGTTCTTCAAAAGACGGCCACCCCATACCTGTTGAATTCGATAATCCAATTATCTAGTCGGATAATTGCTTGGTGATGACAATTGAATCCAATTATGTCAACAAAATGTGTGAAAGTTGGATACAGGTAGATATGCCTTCAGGGAAAACGGTCTGCAGTTAACTCACTCTCGCGAACTCGCGTTATTTCTCGCATAGTCACGTGTGATTTGAAAGGAAATTTTACCTGTGTTTACTCATTCTCGCGAACTCACGTTATTTCTCGCATGGTCTCGGGCGATTTTACAAGAAAAGTTTGACAGTTTTGTGAAAAGAGAGAAAAAAAATCGGTATGTATTATAAATCTCTAATTCATAAAGAATTGACCTTCTAATGGTGTTTTTGGTATAAAAGTTCCTTGATCGTAATAAGGCCGAAAGCCGAAGTTGTCGGACGGTCGGCGGGCCGAAAAAACGTTTCGATGGAAAACACATCGAACTGCCTTACTTCGTGTTGTTGGCTAGATCTTACATAAAATACATGATTTTTAACATTAATACTTGTTTCCATTGAGGATTACACTAATTTTTCATAGCTCATATTTGTGATTTCGAGAATCAAGTCTAGACGTTTCGCCCCCATGTTTTTCGGCCTTGATGACGCCAAGACGGCCCAAAGTCAAAACAATTAAAAATAACCAATTGCTATTTGTTTACGACCTGCGGCGACATATTTCATTAAGAATTTCATTTCTGGCTGAACCTCCATAAGACAACCACCTGTGTATAACAGCCAATTCCTCCATTCCCAAAAGTGGCTCTCTTATACAGGTTTGACTGTACACATTAATGCAGTCAAGGACGTAACACACACCTGTTTTAGGTCATTGATTTTAACAGAGCGTATTTCTTTAAAAAAAAATATCGTTTTGAACGGGTTAAAAAATCAAAAAACATTTCTTTACTCTTGAACCAAAACTTGGCCGCACGATAGTCATTCAAAATCTTACATGGCCAAATCTGTTTCTAAAGAATATAAATACATATTTCACGATTACACAAGTCTACTACCCGTATCCTGAAACAAATCGCTTTGTCTACAAATGACGACCTATATTGAAGCCACGTGATCGGAAAATGACATCATTTGGTTTCCTTTTAATTCATTCAAGGGCGTAATACACACATGTTTTATGTAATTGGTTTCAATGGGTCGAATTTCTTAAAAAAAATTATCGTTTAGAATGGGTGAAAAAAAGCCATTTTCTCTCGAAGGCTTAACACGCAATGTTCAGACATGACAGGTGTGGATTGAAAATTACCCCTTGTGAAAAAAAAAATTATATTCAAATACTGGTTCTATAGAAAGCCATAAATTAATGACTTGTGTAAAAAAAACTAGCTTATGTCCTGCATTGATTGACCTAATTTTCTGACCCTGTCACAATGTTTGCCAACTTACCGATAGCGCCTGTGGCCAGTTTTCACAGTTTAATAAATTTGACACATGGGTCAAATTTCGCTGCGATAAGATCAAAGAACCTGACGTTGACTTGTCTGATTTTCACCTAGTAAGATAATGAATCAGTCTAACACCTTGTGCTCTAGGCGCTTTTGTTTACATGCTTGGATTATCAGTGGCAAAAGGTCAGCTTGTTTTTACAACATAATAATTTAGCAAAACTTTTCAAACTGATTCTTTTAAAAATGTTATTGAATTATGGACCGAATTTTGAATCTTCTTCTGAAGTAAAAATCAGTTGAAGGAAAACAAAATCAGTCCGGAACTGGCAAACCGGCATTTTCTCGAGCCCTGTTCATAGCAATAGCTTATGCAAGAGATGTATGAACAAGTGTCATAGCAATAGCTTATGTAAAAGAGGTATGAACAGGTGTCATGGCAAAAAGTTATGCAAGAGAGGTATGAACAGGTGCCATAGCTATAGCTTATGTAAAGGAGGTATGAACAGGTGTCATAGTGATAGCTTATGCAAGAGGGGTAGGAACAGGTGTCAGACTGATAGCTTATGTAAAAGAGGTATGAACAGGTGTCATAGTGATAGCTTATGCAAGAGGGGTAGGAACAGATGTCAGACTGATAGCTTATGCAAGAGAGGTATGAACAGGTGTCATAGCAATAGCTTATGCAAAAGAGGTATGTACAGGTGTCATAGCAATAGCTTATGCAAGAGAGGTATGAACAGGTGTCATAGCAAAAGCTTATGCAAGAGAGGAATGAACAGGTGTCATAGCAATAGCTTATGCAAGAGAGGTATGAACAGGTGTTATAGCAATAGCTTACGCAAGAGAGGTATGTACAGGTGTCATAGCAATAGCTTATGCAAGAGAGGTATGAACAGGTTTCATAGCAGTAGCTTATGCAAGATAGGTATGAACAGGTGGCATAGCAATAGCTAATGCAAGAGAGGCTTGGACGGGTGTCATAGGAATAGCTAATGCCAGAGAGTTATGGACAGGTGTCATAACAATAGCTAATGCAAGGTGTCATAGCGACAGCTAATGCAAGTGAGGTATGAACAGATACCATAGCCCCAGTAATGAAGAGTTAAGTTGCAAGGTTGGCAAAAACTTGAAGTATGGGTATTCCCAGCATGGTGGAAAATACAGCAAAGCCTTCACTTATGGTCTCAACTCAACAGCCAGACATTGGAAGTAAAAATAGGAATAATTTTTTTTGTGTGTGTTGATTTCTAGTGATATTACCATTTTGTCATCAGTATATGTAATATGTAAGTAAATAATAAAAAATAAATATAAAATAAATGATGGAGAGGTATCAGATGAGTGTTCTCTGATGTTTGTACACCAAAGTTGATTTTTCTTCAGTTGACACACATTTCCGTCTATATCAGGCCATACACGTCACATACATTTCCATGAACAGGCACCTACTTTTAACTTTTAAGGATTGCCTACATAAGACATGTTAAATTAGTTTGTAATGTTTCTCAAAACAGCTGATTATTCCCTACACCCCTAAGTTTCTGAAGTGGACTCTTCCAGGTTTGAATTTGGACATTCTTGTATATAGTGGGGTTTTAGTCAGAATCATCAACAGAATGGCAATAACAGTGATAATTGTTATAAAATGGCTCATTGCGGGTTGCTTTGTCTGGATCTACACTGTTTGCCCAGGTACAGTATTGAAAGGGTTAGATGAAAAAGTATTCAGTCCAAGTTAAGCTTTGTTAGGTTCTCTGCTGTTTACTACAATATTTTTAGGAAAAGTTAAACCCTTGTCCTGCTGTAGTACAGTATTAACCACACCCTTTACTGAATATCAACCAATCAAGTTACTTGATCTAATGTATTCATTCAAATTCGCAAACTAAATGACAAACAGTATAGACCCAGATCAGATGGCTTCTGATGACAAACAGTATGGATCAAGATCAGATGGCTTCTTCAGAAGCCATCTGATCTGGATCTACACTGTTTGCATATATAGGGATTGTCCTGTTCAGCAGTAGAAGGATTAATGTTTCTTAAGTTACATTCTCAAGCAAGGATTCATGTTTCTCTCTTTTCTAGGTATATGCATACAATGAGAAGATTTTAGAAGGGAGTATACAGCCTAGCCTGGTAGACATGTTTGTTGAGATAGCCAAAACATTTGATAATAAGGTAACTATTGTTGTGTTAAGCTGTGTGCCATTTTTGACATAATGCGCATGGTTTATTATTGCACATGGCATGCTTCTTAGTGAAGTTTCCAGCGAGCTTTTCCTGGGTAGAAACCAGTACCAAGTAATGCAGATAATGTATCTGGTGGAAGGATATAGCACTGGGTGCTATTCCAATCTACTTGTGTCTTGATCATGAGTTGGATGCTTAACCAATGAACCACAGTCCTCTACCTTGTCTGGCTTTAGGGGCAGAAAAAAGGAAAAGAGGATTATAAAAAGAAGTTAGTATTATGTGTATTTATTAGTATCACTATGATGTTTGTTTGTTTATATTTCAGTTCAGTGCCTCAGTAAATACTATTTAGGTCATTTTGAGCTGGTCAGTTTTACATATCCACACTTTTGGGCAAGCACTTAACCAGTATAGTGCACATTATTTCGCCAGAAACTGATAACTGCCCTTCTTGAATCAGCGGAAGGGATGGAATGGTAGTAGAAAAGCATTCATGATTGATCTCCATGAAAGAATGTTGCCGACCCTGGTAGGGCTCGAAGCCGCATCCTCCGGATCACGAGTCAGATGTGCATCCGACAGAGCTACCAAGGCCGGCTCACTATCTTGTTTAGATTAATTTTCAAAAAGAGTTCAGACCCTACTCCTGTTGAGGGTTATTATGGAGAAAGATGAAAGATACTGCCTTTTTAGCTCAACTGTACCAAAGTACAAGAAATGGATGTTTTAACTCCAGTGTTGGTGTCTGAGTCAGACTCAAAGAAATTTACTTCAAAGACTTTCTGACTCTCATATCTCAACCACAATCCATGTTAGCACAGTGAGGTGGGTAGATCTGTGTTCTTTGGAACAATTCTAGTTTTATTTATTTCCTTTAAGGTGAATGGGAACACCTGGCCAATTTTTCTGCCATTTTTCACAGGGAGACAACTTTTAGGACTTCCTGTTCAATTTTCTATAAGCCCTGTCTCACTGAAAAAGGGGTCTACTCTTAAAGGAAAGAATTCGCTCCTCCGGAGCAAATGTTTACCTTTAAAGAGTTGACCCTTATTATTGACATAGGAGACAAAAATACTTTTGCAGGAGTTGCCTCCCCTGAAGTTGTATCAATTTCCCTTACTGCTCTGCCTGCTGGGAATTATTTACAGCAGACAATGTTTTGAAATATTTTTTCTTTTTTTTTCCCCGGAAACAGGATTTGACACTTCATACAAATTGTCTCCTATGGAAATATCAACAATTTATTGTCTGCTGAATTAGCCCAGAGTGTGTTAATCCCCTTTATGTAATCAATTAATTAGTTGATTAGTTCAAAATAAACTTAACATAAGATATTTTGAAATCAAAATCTCCTGTTCTTGTTTGGATACTATGTACTTCACTTTTCTACTATCATTCTCTCCCGTTTGCTGATTCAAGAAGGGCAGTTGTCAGTTTCTGGCAAAAGAATGTGCACTGTACTGGTTAGCCCCTTACGTATAAGCCTGCCCAGGAAAAGTGTGGATAGGTCAACTGTCCGGCTCAAAAATGACCGAAATAGTGTTGACTGGGCCGTTAAACTCCAATACAAACAAAAAAAAAATACGTAATTCAACCTTGAACTGCTGATTATATCGCTTTTCTGAAAAAAAAACGGGTATATTATTTTCGTCACGGGTGTCCATCCGTCCGTCCTTCCGTCTGTCACGTTTCTTGTGAATGCAACTACTTTTTTATTTCTTTACCTACAATGACCAAACTTGGTACATACATTGCTTGGGGACTGCAGATGTGCATGAAGGTGTCGAAATTTTCATCTGACCCCCTGGGGTCATGGAGTGAGGTCAAAGGTCAAATTTCTAAGAAAAGCCTTGCTCATAGGAAAAGCGGGTATAAGCGATGGTATACCATCGACTGCTGCTCTAGTTTAATGTTGTTGCAGCCATTTTTGACTATCAACCAGTCCAATAACTTGATGACATATATTCCTGTAAATTCACCAATTGAATGCTAATCACCCCCGCCAATCTGGGCTTGGAGAAATAGATTGGTACTGATAAACCGCTTAGAATGACAAAGCCTGCCCATGCAAAGTTATGTGAGTCAGACTGTCCAGTGCATATAAGTCTTATGGTTTCATTGGGCGGCAGGGCTTGAGATGTCATTTCATCTCAATGTCGGATAAAAGTCCCACAAAATTGGAAGCAAAGTCTCTAAAATGACCTTCACTGTGTTGAAATGATGAAGATCAAGGTCAGATCTTCAGAAGCCATCTGATCTGGATCTTCACTGTTTGCATAGGTAGGGCAGATGCATTCTGGTTCTGAATCAGCAGGACAAGGGTTGAATTCATGTGGATCCCATCTGACAGTATTGTAAAACGAGGTTGTGCTCACCATTTGAATTTCAGCATGTAACAGAATTATGGGATATGGTGAAATGTATGATAGATATACCACCCACTACTAGCGGGCAGTCGGCAAGACTAAACAAGAACTCACAGAAAGCCTTTGTTAGAAATGCCAGAACACATCTAGAACAAACGTAAGTACAGCATAATAGCATTTACAGTTGATTTGTTTGATTTTGGGGTTTAACGTCCCCGTCAACACTGTAAAGGTTATTTTGGAGACGTTGCTTCCAATTTTGTGGGACTTTTACCCGACATTGAGATGAAATGACATCAAGCCCTGTCGCCCAATGAAACCAATAAGGTTTATTAGCATGGACGGTCTGCCTCACACCGCGGTTCCTGGACAGGCTTAGATCCTCTAAGCTGTTTACCAGTACTAGTGTGCGGGCCGGATTCAGCTCTGCGTGGAAGCATCATGCAGCCCATATATTTCCCCTATGGGCAGGGGCTTACATTTACAGTTGAACTTCAATATCTGAAATACCCTTAAGACAACGAAAATGGATGTTCTTTAAGCAAACAGTGTAGACCCAGATCAGATGCTGTGTTCTGCGGCATCTGATCTGGGTCTGCACTGTTTGCCAATGTCCCAGTAAAGTGCTGCTAGGCATATATGGGTTAATTGGTTGTTAGAATTGAAGAAAAAAATAGCATGAAACAGAATCTTGTAACAGGACTTGTTAATTTTATCTCGAAAATTTGCAGGTAGTATTTGAATATATAAGCCAATCACTGACCAACAGGCTCAATATTTCATCATGATAATAAGTCCATTGATTGATCACTGATGTAAACCCCACTTTTTATAGAGAAATTGAGGTTTAATGGGTATACATTATTTTTCTTATTTTTGCTTCAAGACATAGGTTGTGGATACTCATTAGAACCCTCAGTGAGGTGGTTTTAATTATTGATTGAGTGATTGATTGTTTTGGGTTTAACAACAAGTCAACCCTTGTGGGTCATTTTGTGTCATCTCCCAGAGAAAAGAAGAAAAGAGATAGAAGAGATAGTAGTTAAAGTAAAAGTAAGGGACAGATAAATAAGAGTAAAATGAATGGAAGTGCAGAAATAGAAGAAATAACAACGCTTCCCCTTTACCCTTACCTGCTGCAAGTACAGGAGGCCTTGCCCAACAGTAAGTCAGTATCACTTGGACGCCCCAGTGACACAAGATACACATAACCTTTGCCTCACCCCCCCCCCCCCCCCCCTGTGGTTCTAACGAGCACCCGAAGCCACAGCCTATGTTTGGAGTATAAATAAGAAAACAATCACAAATTTTCATCGAGAAATTAAACAGTGCACTATGTCACGAAGATATATCATTATAATGCGGTGAAGTTACATTTTTTTCTCTTTTTTTTTCAGGTATAAGAAGTTTATAACCAATCAGATATCAGGAAATTTACAACAGGCACAACTGGGAGGTATACCAGGAACATACAGTCTAGTCCGTAGTTACCTTAACATCAGACAGTCAACACTACCACGGGGATTAGAGGTAGGAACAATATTGTCAGACAAAGATCCAGCTGAGATAGTGTTACAAGGTTTACCCATTGTATACTGGTGGACCCTTCCATTGCTATATGTTGGACAAGTCCATTTGTCATTAAGGGGTGTCGGGCATATTTTTGCCCTTTTATTCTAATTTTTACAGAAAATACTGTCAGCAAATAGTCCAGGCCCTGATCAGATGCCGCGTTCTGCGACATCTGATCTGGTCCTGCTCTGTTTGCCAAGGTACCCCTTTAGGGGTTTCCCGCATGCCAAGGGTTAAATAAGGGCTAATTTGCCTTATTTATTGTTATAAACAAATGTTTGGGAACACAAACCTCTTTTTATGCCCCCGCCATTCGATGAAATGGTGGAAAGGGCATATAGCGTTGCCCCTGTCCGTGCGTCCGTTCGTCTGTGCGTCCGAAACTTAAACGCAGTCAATAACTTCTTTATTTCTCGATGGATTTTAAAATTACTCCGCAGAAATGTTAACCCTAATGAGACGATGTGTCACGCGCAAAACCCAGGTCCGTACCTCCAAGGTCAAGGTCATACTTAGAGGTCAAAGGTCAAAAAAAGCGTCCGAAACTTAAACGCAGCCAATAACTTTCTTATTTCTGGATGGATTTTGAAATTACTTTGTAGAAATGTTAACCATCATGAGACGATGTGTCACGTGCAAACCCAGATCCGTACCTCCAAGGTCAAGGTCATACTTAGAGGTCAAAGGTCAAAAAAAGGGTCCGAAACTTAAATGCAGTCAATAACTTTCTTATTTCTTGATGGATTTTGAAATTACTTTGTAGAAATGTTAACCATCATGAGACGATGTGTCACATGCAAAACCTAGGTCTGTACCTCCAAGGTCAAGGTCATACTTAGAGGTCAAAGGTCAAAAAAGGGTCCGAAACTTAAACGCAGCCAATAACTTACTTATTTCTGGATGGATTTGAAATTATTTTGAAGAAATGTTAACCATCATGAGACGATGTGTCACATGCAAACCCATATCCATACCTCCAAGGTCAAGGTCATACTTAGAGGCCAATACTTAAACATGGTCAATAACTTTCTATGGATGAATACGAACATAGACATATTTTAGGCGGGGGCATCCGTGTCCTATGGACGCATTTCTAGTTTCATTACAGCACTGTTGTTTTGTTTGTTTGTTTTGGAGTTTAACAGTCCAGTCACTATTTAGGTCATTTTTGAGCCGGTCAGTTTACCTATCCACACTTTTTCTGGGCAGGCTTATACATAAGCGGTTAACCAGTACAGTGCACATTCTTTTGCCAGAAACTGACAACTACCGTTCTTGAATCTGCGGAAGGGAGAGCACTGTTGTATAACATGGTTAAAGAGGGATTATAAAAGTATAGATTAAATACGAGGGTAGGCTGAAAAGTTCTGAGCCTGACCAAGATCCAATGGTTTGTCCATGCTGAAAGTCACCTATTTTCAACAAAACAACTATCCTTCTTGAATGTGCAGAAGGGACAGCACTGTTGTATAACATGGTTAAAGAGGGATTATAAAAGTATAGATTAAATACGAGTAGAAACATTGCCATAAACGGTCATTTATTGTCCTCACTGTAATTGGACAATAATGCTTGGCTTTAATTGATATTACAATCAAACTTCAATGGCACAAAGACCTTTGAGACTCTGAAAATTTGTTTGAGGCATTGGCCACTGAAGGTTTTTGACAGCACCATGTCAGGAGGCATATTGTTTCCATAACATAATCATAGCTTGTGTGTATACTCATTCTAATTATTCTAATGAGTACACGCAACTTCAAATGAGTACATTTTATGATAGGGGTGTATCTTCTTAACCCATTTAGTGCCAGAAACCCCAAAATGGGTACCCTTGCAAACAGTGCAGGCCCAGATCAGATGCCGCAGAACGCGGCATCTGATCAGGGCCTCCACTGTTTGCTAAAAGTTCAGCCATTTTCCAAATAAATTTTGATAAAAACACAAACTGACACCCCTTAATTTTGAAATCAACTCCTGTATATAAGGAGGAAGATTCCATTTGGTACAAAAAGGGTTAAATTACCCCTAACCACCAAATAAATGGCCCCAGCCCATCGGGGCTTGAAGAAATATATGGGCTGCTCGGCACTTCCACGCAGAGCTAAATCAGACCCGCACACGAGTACTGGTAAACAGCTTAGAGGATCTAAGCCTGCCCTGGCAAAGGGGTGCAAGTCGTACCGTCCATGCTTATAAACCCTATTGGTTTCATTGGGCGACAGGGCTTGAGATGTCATTTCATCTCAACGTCGGGTAAAAGTCCCACAAAATTGGAAGCAACTTCTCCAAAATGACCTTTACAGTGTTGACGGGGACGTTAAACCTCAAATCAAACAAACAAAACTACCAAATAATCCAGAAAGTTTAGAGACCTTGAGAACTTGTTGTAATTCGTCATAAATTTTAACAAATTTGTTTGAGTCCAAGAAGTTCAGTTGGAATAGCAAGAAGTGCAGATGAAATTGCAAACAGTAGTCCTGATCAGGAGCAGTCTGATCTGCGTATGCACTGTTCACTTAGGCCTGTCTGTCCCAACACTTAGGATCATTATGCTACATGCATTTCTTATTGAATTCCTAGGGCATGAAAGAATTTGATTCAGGCATGGTAGTCAAGCTGTTGAAGCTTTTCTGTTGTTTCAAACAACAAATTTATTTAAATTAAGAATTTACCCAACTGCAACATCCCCACAACCCCTCTCCGCGCACACCATATTGTATAGACCAGAGTGATCTACCTTTACAGTTTAACCCTTGTATGCGGGAAACCCCTAAAAGGGTACCTTGGCAAACAGTGCAGGCCCAGATCAGACGCCGCCATACCCGGGGTCTGATCAGGGCCTGCACTATTTGCTAATATAATTTTCGGTCAAAATTGAATAAAAATGAAAAAATAGGTCTGCCACCCATATATGACAAATGGACTTGTCCAACATATAGCGATGGAAGAGTCCACTAGTATATATTGGGTTAACCGTTTTGTTATTCCCATTACAGGATGGGGTGATAGATGGGCACCCAACATGGGCCATGATCTATTACTGTCTCAGATGTGGGGACCTCAATGCAGCACAGCAGGTTGTCAAAAAGGCTGGGTAAGATTTTTTTTCAGCTAAAATTTAATAGCCAAATCACTTAGAGAAAGAAATGAGGAGTGTGTACATGCAAATCTATAGCTTTTGTTCTTTTCACATCTGTTAGACTTGATACAACATCCGCAAAGTGAGAGAGATATGATTTATTAAGGGGCAGTGCATGTTGAGTTAAATGTGATTTCTTAAATGATTCTCATCCTGAGAAAACTCATCCTGAGAAAAACCTGTCTCTAAGGTTGTGGCCAGGTAAGTTACAAACCTTTCCTGCTCTGCTTGTCAGACTGGCAAGACTGATTATTATACCCCCGTCATACGCAGTATGCCATGGGGGTATATAGTTTTCGTATTTTCTGTGTGTGTGTGTGTGTTGTGTGTGTGTGTGTTTGTGTGTGTGTGTGTCTGTTAACATTTTCGTGTCCGCTTCATAACTTTTGAACTGCTTGACATATTTCCATGAAACTTCACATAAATGTTAAACACCATGAGAGGACGTGCAGAACACATGAACCGTAACTCTTGCTTTTCTACTTTCAGAGTTATTGCCCTTTGTATGTTTTAACTTGCATTTTCATGTCCGCTCCATAACTTTTCAACCGCTTGACATATTTTCATGAAACTTCACATAAATGTGAAACACCATGAGACGACGTGCAGAACACATGAACCGTAACTCTTGCTTTTCTACTTTCAGAGTTATTGCCCTTTGTATGTTTTTACTTGCATTTTCGTGTCCGCTCCATAACTTTTGAACCGCTTGATATATTTTCTTGAAACTTCACATAAATGTTAAACACCATGAGACGACGTGCAGAACACATGAACCATAACTTTTGCTTTTCTACTTTCAGAGTTATTGCCCTTTGCATGTTTTAACTTGCATTTTCGTGTCCGCTCGATAACTTTTCAACCGCTTGATATATTTTCATGAAACTTCACATAAATGTTAAACACCATGAGACGACGTGCAGAACACATGAACCGTAACTCTTGCTTTTCTACTTTCAGAGTTATTGCCATTTGTATGTTTTAACTTGCATTTTCATGTCCGCTCCATAATTTTTGAACCGCTTGACATATTTTCATGAAACTTCACATAAATGTTAAACACCATGAGATGACGTGCAGAACACATGAACCGTAACTCTTGCTTTTCTACTTTCAGAGTTATTGCCCTTTGTATGTTTTAACTTGCATTTTCGTGTCCGCTCCATAACTTTTCAACTGCTTGACATATTTTCATGAAACTTCACATAAATGTTAAACACCATGAGATGACGTGCAGAACACATGAACCGTAACTCTTGCTTCCCTACTTTCAGAGTTATTGCCCTTTGAATTTTATAACTTGCATTTTTGTGTCCGCTCCATAACTTTTAAACTGCTTGACATATTTTCATGAAACTTCACATAAATGTTAAACACCATGAGACGACGTGCAGAACACATGAACCGTAACTCTTGCTTTTCTACTTTCAGAGTTATTGCCCTTTGTATGTTTTAACTTGCATTTTCGTGTCCGCTCCATAACTTTTCAACTGCTTGACATATTTTCATGAAACTTCACATAAATGTTAAACACCATGAGATGACGTGCAGAACACATGAACCGTAACTCTTGCTTTCCTACTTTCAGAGTTATTGCCCTTTGAATAGTATAACTTGCATTTTTGTGTCCGCTCCATAACTTTTAAACTGCTTGACATATTTTCATGAAACTTCAAATAAATGTTAAACACCATGAGACGACGTGCAGAACACATGAATCGTAACTCTTGCTTTCCTACTTTCAGAGTTATTGCCCTTTGAATCTTGAAAATGGCCATTCTATGGAATATGGCCTGTATATGCAAAGAAGCTTTTGACATTGCTATTATCAGCTGAGGTGATGGCACTGGCCAAGGGTATACATGCCCCACTGGGCACTGTTCAATTAGAAGCCGAAACCCAAGCGAGAAAACATCGTCTTTTAATTCATTTTATTTGTCTTCTAACATCTACGTTTCAATAGTTTGCCATCTTTAAAGGCTGTTGACGTCGCTTTATTAACAATGATGTGATGCACGGTTTCGCAACATGTTCTTTGACATCACATTATGTTACTACCTGTCGCTGTGTGAAATAGTTCAAAGATTCTTGCCCATGGGATTTATTGAAGTTTAAAACTTTTATTTGGATCAAGCAAATTGCTTGAAATGTACTTAATGGTGGATAATTGGATTCATTTTATATCATTGAGAGGTTCTTTTATTTCAGTCATCAGTTAGGAGATTTTCCAACTTTTCTACAAGAATATATCAGCAATGCAGATCATAGGTAAGTTTTGTAAACTTTATCCTTAAATCGGCTGAATTTCAGCATTATCATTACGTCATTTTAAATTTTTTATTATTATTGTTTAGCAAAACCAAATATTAGCATCTCCAACTTATTGAATGTCAAGCCCCATTGGCTCAAAGCTAATAAGGTCTAAGGTCGTATAAAACCTTAACCCTTGACCTGCTGAATATTTATATATGCCACACCCACTACTGATTATCAACCAATCAGATTACTTGATACAAATTATTGCAACAAATTCATGAGCTGAATCACAAACAATGAAGATCCTGATCATATGGCAGAAGCCATCAGATCTGGATCTTCATTATTTGAAAGATAAGGCATATCCGGGCTCAGCAGGACAAGGGTAAGATGCCGAGAAAAACTACATCTGGAAATGTAATCTGCTTATGTCGTCTGCTGAATCTTCTTGCCAACTTTTTAAAAATATTTTTGCATACAGGCAAACGGTGTGGAACCAGATCAGACTACTCCTACAGGAGCAGTCTGATCTGGTGCCACACTGTTTGCAAAAATGACTTAAGTTACCAGCAAACGACAAAGCAGACGACAATTCTTGTGATTGGCTTCTTATGGGTTAACCCTTGTCCTACTGAACCAGAATATGCTCTACTTTTGCAAACAGTGAAGATCCAGACCAGATGGCTTCTTAATCTGATCTGGATCTTCACTGTTTGTCATGCAGTTGGTGAATGTATAGGAATAAATTACATCAAATAATTTGATTGGTTGACAGTCAAAAATGGATATGGCAAAACTAATTTATTCAGCATACCAAGGGTTAAAAACAAACTCCAGGTACAGACAACCCACTTTATACCGACATTCGTTATAACGGCAAAACTCTATAACGGCAATTTCAATCGAATGACTACTTAAGTTTAGGTTCCGAGCAGCATGGGCTTATCTTGGGTTAGAAATGCAAAAATCGAGTCCATAGTCATAAAAGATTCTTTTAATCTAATACTCCAAGAAACAAATTTTATAGATATTGTCTATAACATTTTTATGTCCCCGGTAGCGATAGCGGGGACATATTGTTTTTGCCCTGTCTGTTTGTTTGTTTGTTGGTTTGTACGTGGACAACTTTAACGTTGGCCATAACTTTTGAACCGTTTAAGATAGAGCTTTCATATTTGGCCTGAAGGTTCCTTGTGACAAGACCTTCACATCCATGCAAAATAAAGAGGAATAATGCCTTGAACAGTATTCCTGGTTTATTTTGGTGGCTTTCTGTTCATGTTTGTCTTCGGAGTGCTCACTTCTATGCCCTGCAGTGCTTAATTGTTTCCAATATTGATTTTGCCTCACTAATTGAATAGCTAATTGGTATGATACACCTGTCAAGCAAATTGATGATGTCACTAAGTTTTGTGATGTCATCACCATGTGCTCAGCTGGGAACCAGCCTTGGGGAGTCATCTAAATAGTGCAGCAGTCTGCCAACTGGCGAATGTCTGCGCACTGCAAATTCGAGGAAAGTAGCAAATTTCTCAAATGTGGCACAGCTGATCGAACAACCAAACGGAAGTGCTTTGTCAAAATAATACTGATTTTTGAAGCAAAAACCCAGCTGATTGAAATCAATTATTGCAACGGGAAGCAGTCTAAAAGCATTTTTCAAATCAGATTTGCCCAACAAACAGCCTCGGCCTAAATCCTGCACAATGGCTACCGCCTCATCAAAGCTGGCATATTTGACATAGCACAGCTTAGGGTCTATGAAATCATTGACAGACTGGTTCCTGGGATAAGAAAGATGGTGAATCAGTCTGAAGTCATTCCCATTTTTCTTTTCTACTAAGCCGAGTGGAGAGACTCGTAAGTTAGGGAATGGTGGGTAGGGGAAAGGGCCTGCAACCCTCCCTTCATTGACTTCCTTATCAATTTTCTGCTGTGTAATTTCTGGCCTTGCAAGGGCTGATCTAAGGTTTTTTGATTCAAATGGTATACGGGGCCCTACATAATTTAATGGGAAACCATGCACAAAACCATTCAGAATAATTTCTGCCTCATTGGGACAGTAGAAAGAAAGCTCCTGTTTCAAAGCCTGCAAATTTACAGGTGTTTTACCCAGGGTATTCATTTGTAAGGCTGCACTGCACAGTTTTCTATCTTCGATTGTATCTATTACCTCTGAACATGGGGTTTCCTCTTGAATATCCTCTGCCCCGAAAGGATACATTACCTTGTACTGCTGTAGTCTGCTGCTGTCTGACTGGAAATCCTTGCAGAGTATGTGGACTTAAGGTCAGGAGGTCTGAGAGGCAGGCTGAAACCAACCAAAATTCTGGAAGAGCAGCAAAGAGACAGAAAAAGGCTGACCAGCTACCAGACCATGAGGTTGAGGATACCATTTCTCTCAGTGGTGGTGGCTCTGAGCCACAATCAGGTAGAAGTATAAATGAAAAGGAGAAGCCAGAAGGTATCATTCACTTTGATAATGTGTTTAAAGACATGCAGCTTGACTGTTATGAATCCACACCAGAAATTGAGCCCATGAGGTGTGGCGATGAGGGTCTAGCCATTCATCTTCCGCAGCAAATCAAGGAAAAAATCCAGAATCAAAAGTATATCAACCTTGCATTGCTGCTTAAAACTAGCATAGAGCTTGCTGATTTTTGTTCTGGAGGCATCTTGCATTACAATTATGCAAAAGGTTTAATAGAATCTAGGCAAAAAATATCCAAGCAAACCATCCAAAATATTGATGAATGGACAGATGCATTTCTCATCTTTGCCAGTGTATACTTGCAGACATTTCCAGAAAAAGCTATTGAGATTTTAAAGTACATGTCAGTCATTAGGGAAGCCGCCGTAAGGTACCCCACAAAATCATGGGTAGAGTATGATCAACAATTTCGACTGCGCCAGGCTAACGAAGCAACAAGGCAGTCTTGGAGCTCGTTAAATGCGGAACTATGGCTAAGGATAATGTCAAATCCTTCTCAAAGCAATCCAACTGTACATACATTCAAAAGCAAGCAATCAACCCCTGCAAATCCCACAAGCAGTACAAATTCACTGACATGCCATGCCTTCAATAATGGCAATTGTACCTGGAATATGTGTAAGTTTAGACATGTATGTGCAGCCTGCAATTCTTCATTGCATGGTCAGTCCAGTTGTCCACATACTCTGCAAGGATTTCCAGTCAGGCAGCAGCAGACTACAGCAGTGCAAGGTAATGTATCCTTTCGGGGCAGAGGATATTCAAGAGGAAACCCCATGTTCAGAGGTAATAGATACAATCGAAGATAGAAAACTGTGCAGTGCAGCCTTACAAATGAATACCCTGGGTAAAACACCTGTAAATTTGCAGGCTTTGAAACAGGAGCTTGCTTTCTACTGTCCCAATGAGGCAGAAATTATTCTGAATGGTTTTGTGCATGGTTTCCCATTAAATTATGTAGGGCCCCGTATACCATTTGAATCAAAAAACCTTAGATCAGCCCTTGCAAGGCCAGAAATTACACAGCAGAAAATTGATAAGGAAGTCAATGAAGGGAGGGTTGCAGGCCCTTTCCCCTACCCACCATTCCCTAACTTACGAGTCTCTCCACTCGGCTTAGTAGAAAAGAAAAATGGGAATGACTTCAGACTGATTCACCATCTTTCTTATCCCAGGAACCAGTCTGTCAATGATTTCATAGACCCTAAGCTGTGCTATGTCAAATATGCCAGCTTTGATGAGGCGGTAGCCATTGTGCAGGATTTAGGCCGAGGCTGTTTGTTGGGCAAATCTGATTTGAAAAATGCTTTTAGACTGCTTCCCGTTGCAATAATTGATTTCAATCAGCTGGGTTTTTGCTTCAAAAATCAGTATTATTTTGACAAAGCACTTCCGTTTGGTTGTTCGATCAGCTGTGCCACATTTGAGAAATTCGCTACTTTCCTCGAATTTGCAGTGCGCAGACATTCGCCAGTTGGCAGACTGCTGCACTATTTAGATGACTTCTTTTTTGGGGGTAAAAAGGACACGAATGATTGCGAAATTATCATGGGGCATTTTGAAATCTGCATGAGAAATTTGGGGGTTCCAATAGCAAGTGATAAAACAGAAGGTCCCAAAACCATACTTTGTTTCTTGGGACTCGAACTTGATTCTGAGGAGATGGTGGTTAGGGTACCAATGGAGAAGGTGCACGAAATCATTCAGAAAATCCATACTGTATTGTCAAAAAGGAAGGTAACCTTGAAAACAATGCAGTCTCTCATTGGAGTGCTGCAATTTGCATGCAGAGCTATGATTCCTGGTCGTCCGTTTTGCCGGCGTCTCATCAATTCAACATGCGGTGTTTCAAATCCACATCACTACATTCGTGTGACACAGAATGTCAAGAAAGATCTACAAATGTGGCTTGCATTTTTCAAACAATACAACGGCATATCTGTGTTCCACGACCAGTTCTGGATTTCTAGTGCCGATGTTGAATTGTATTCAGACAGTTCAGGAAGCATAGGTTTTGGCATCTACTTCTCAGGTAAATGGTCATATGCTGCATGGCCAGCAGAGTGGCATGAATCTGGTCTTACTGGGGATATAATGGTACTAGAACTGTTCCCAATTCTAGTGTCATTGTATCTCTGGGGCAAGGAACTGTGTAACAAAAAGATCCTGTTTCACTGTGATAATGCTGCCGTGGTATATGCAGTTAATGCTATGACATCCAGATCTGACAAGGTCATGACCCTGCTGAGAGCGCTAACTCTTCAGTGTCTGCAACTAAATGTAGTTGCCAAAGCACAGCATATTCCAGGTAAGTGCAACATCACTGACAGCCTATCCCGTTTTCAGATCAACAAGTTCCGGGAGCTTGCACCAATGGCAGAAAAAGAACCAGATGTCATGCCGAGCCATCTATGGAACATATTCAATCTAGATCCCGAGAGCTTTTGTCAGCAAGCTTGGCAACAAACACACATATAGCCTACAAAAATGCACTTACTGCTTTCAATAAGTTCAGAATACATCACAGCCTGGGAACCCAGTGGCCTGCTGCTATCATTCACATTCAATATTTCATATCAAGTTGTTTTGAGAAGGGTCATTCTCCAGCCACTATTTATACGTACTGTTCTGGTTTAAGTTATTTTCACAAAATAAATAACCTACAAGATCCAACAAGCACTTTTATCATTCAAAAGATGCTTGACGGTTGTCGCAGATCCCGCAAACAGAAAGACAACAGAGCACCTATTTCAAAGGATTTGTTGAAGGCCATTTGTGGTAAATTAAATGAAATTTGTTCTAGCCCATATGAGACATTACTTTTCAAAACTGCATTTTCCTTGGCCTATTATGGTCTGCTTCGAATCAGTGAGTTAGTTTATACAGGCCCACTACATGCAGATAGGCCACTCCAGCTGAGTGACTTGTCATTTGATACTCACAATAAGATACTTTATATACAAATAAGAAAGTCTAAAACTGATCAGACAGGGAAGACTATAAAACTAAAAATATATCCTGCTGAGAAAGGGAGCATCTGTTGTGTTAATTCTGTGCTGCAGTTCTTGAAAGTTCGTCCAAAGCTTGGTGGCTCTTTACTTTGTCATATAAATGGGGAACCTTTAACAAGGTACCAGTTCTCCAGCATATTGACTAAGTCTATCGCAAAACTGGGCTTACCACCAGCTCTCTTTAAACACATTCTTTTAGAATTGGCCGAGCTACAGATCTGGCTAGCGATGGTGTAGAGCCAGAGACCATAAAAAGGCAGGGACGCTGGAGTAGCGGCTCAAGTGCTTTTTGCAAATACATTCGCAACTGAGTATTTTACCCCATTATTACCAGATGTTTATGTCATGTTTATATTCCAGAAATCTGGATAGTTGGAGATTCCATTGTTAAACATGGTGGCAACTACGCCTGTAAACTAGGATGTGATCAGCTTGGCCAGAGCCAGTTTAGAATAGTGTGGTTAGGCCAGTCTAGTATGCATTGGGACCAGCTGCTACCAGTCCTCCAGCTTCAGATGATCACCAGAGGTCACCCTAGGATGATCATCCTACATCTAGGTGGGAATGATATTGATACAATTCCTCAGTTTTCATTAATGCATTCAATTAAGAAGGATCTGACATACATTCACTCAGTTTTCTATGCGACACAGATAGTTTGGTGTGACATATTGCCAAGGCTAAAATGGAGAAACAATAAATCAGACGACACCAAATTACTCAATCTGAAAGCTCAGAGAGTTAACAGAGCTGCACATCAGTATATGGCAGAACTTCCCCGAGGAAGTGTGATTAAGCCTCATATTCTTTGGTATATGAATGAGTTGTTTAGCAAAGACGGCGTTCACATGTCAGATTTTGGTAATCTCACTTACGTGCAAACATTCAGAAATTTAATAAAGCTTTTTATTGCAGATATCAATAACCAAAAAATGTAATAGCAATGCATTAAATTTCTTAAGAATTTGGGGGAAAATATAAATATTTTCGTGGCGGAAATTCTAAAGAAATTTCAGCTCCCCTTGAAGTCGGCTTAATAAAATTATGCACCGATGTCTGCTTCATTAAAATGAATGGCTTGCTGAACTTAGGTTGGGATAAAAGCATATTACAAATATTTGCACAAGAACAAAATAATTGCAGTTTAAGGCGGGGTTGTCATGACAGGGGACTGTCAAAGGTTGTACGTACATCGGGGTAATGCAGGTAACTGGCAATGGGTGAGGATACAGTCCCCCTCTACGTCATGTTCAACCCTGGAGCCGAGGCTGAGGTGATGATAATTAGTAAAAGTTGGGAAAGGCTATGTCCGGTCAAATATATACAGAATTTAAATTGCTTGCTGCCTTCCGGGTGAGCTGAGACTTCTAAGAGTCTGACATGGTTCAACGATGCAGACTCTAATTTTTCCTGCCTTGCGGCCAGTCAAACCCACCCCAAGTTATAAATAAAAGTTCACAGTCTTTAAAGTCTTCTTTATTTAAGCCATCCTAAAATAAAGAGGAATAATGCCTTGAACAGTATTCCTGGTTTATTTTGGTGGCTTTCTGTTCATGTTTGTCTTCGGAGTGCTCACTTCTATGCCCTGCAGTGCTTAATTGTTTCCAATATTGATTTTGCCTCACTAATTGAATAGCTAATTGGTATGATACACCTGTCAAGCAAATTGATGATGTCACTAAGTTTTGTGATGTCATCACCATGTGCTCAGCTGGGAACCAGCCTTGGGGCAACTTCCTTTTTCCTGTTAACTCAAGGACGAACAAACCCTCCCATCCCTCCCTGAATAATTAATATGTTAATAGTTTGAACTGATTTATTTGGTATTGCATGCACTTGGATGTGGGCATTCTTCAGACATACATACTCTTATTCATGTTATATTAACCACATGAAGTTACAGTGCAGAATGGTTTTACTGAGCAAATGATGCTGCCCATGAGTTTAATATTTTCAGGTACCATGGATTTGGTAGTGAACAAAGGTGCTCCAGAACAGATGCTGTGATGTGTGACAAACAATCAACGAACAATAGGACTCATAGATGACCTAGTTATTACAAAGTGTTGTACCAGACAGACTTATTTGAGGATTAAGCTTCAAATACATTCTCCTTATCGAACAATATGTGAAAGAATGCTTTGATAGATACTTTCAAGTGATTGAATATCTTATAGGGACAGTGTTTACTACATTTAAACAGCATCATGTGCCATCAATTTCAATAGAAGCCTTTAAACATTTGAATGTCGGGAAATGAGTAGTCGCAAGGCAAAGTTTACCATGAAATCGGAAATTCTAAAGAAATTTCAGCTCCCCTTGAAGTCGGCTTAATAAAATTATGCACCGATGTCTGCTTCATTAAAATGAATGGCTTGCTGAACTTAGGTTGGGATAAAAGCATATTACAAATATTTGCACAAGAACAAAATAATTGCAGTTTAAGGCGGGGTTGTCATGACAGGGGACTGTCAAAGGTTGTACGTACATCGGGGTAATGCAGGTAACTGGCAATGGGTGAGGATACAGTCCCCCTCTACGTCATGTTCAACCCTGGAGCCGAGGCTGAGGTGATGATAATTAGTAAAAGTTGGGAAAGGCTATGTCCGGTCAAATATATACAGAATTTAAATTGCTTGCTGCCTTCCGGGTGAGCTGAGACTTCTAAGAGTCTGACATGGTTCAACGATGCAGACTCTAATTTTTCCTGCCTTGCGGCCAGTCAAACCCACCCCAAGTTATAAATAAAAGTTCACAGTCTTTAAAGTCTTCTTTATTTAAGCCATCCTAAAATAAATTGACCTGTGACCTTGACCTTTGACCTACTTAAAAGAAAAAAATAACATTGGTCATAACTTTTGAACCACTTGAGATACAGCCTTCATATTTAGCCTGTATGTTCCTTGTGACATAAGCTTTACATTCATGCAAAAAATTTTGACCTGTGACCTTGACCTTGACCTTTGACCTACTTAAAATAAAAAAAATCACATTTTGGTCATAACTTTTGAACGGTTTGAGATAGAGCCTTCATATTTTGCATATAGGTTCCTTGTGACAAGAGCTTTACATTGACACAAAAAACTTTGACCTGTGACCTTGACCTTTGACCTACATAAAAGAAAAATTTAACATTGGTCATAACTTTTGAACCGTTTGAGATATAGCCTTCATATTTAGCATGTAGGTCCCTTGTGACAAACGCTTTACATTCATGCAAAAATTTTGACCTGTGACCTTGACCTTTAACTTTGACCTACTTAAAATATAAAAATAACATTTTTGTCCTAACTTTTGACCTGTGACCTTGACCTTTGACCTACATAAAAGAAAAAGTTAACATTGGTCATAACTTTTGAACCGTTTGAGATACAGCCTTCATATTTAGCATGTATGTTCCTTGTGACAAAAGCTTTACATCCATGCAAAAAATTTTGACCTGTGACCTTGACCTTGAACTTTGACCTACTTAAAATATAAAAATAACATTTTTGTCCTAACTTTTGAACGATTTGAGACAGAGCCTTCATATTTTGCACGTAGGTTCCTCTTGACAAGAGCTTTACACTCACACAAAAAACTTTGACCTGTGACCTTGACCTTTGACCTACATAAAAGAAAAATTTAACATTGGTCATAACTTTTGAACCGTTTGAGATATAGCCTTCATATTTAGCATGTAGGTCCCTTGTGACAAACGCTTTACATTCATGCAAAAATTTCCACCTGTGACCTAGACCTTTTACCTACTTAAAAAAAAATAAACATTTTTCGTCATAACTTTCGAACCGTTTGGGATAGAGCTTTCATACTTGGCATGTAGGTTCCCTGTGATTAAGGTTTTTCATTTATGCAAAATGTTTGGACCATGACCTTGACATTTGACCTACTTAAAAGAAAAAATAAAATTGTTCATAACTTTTGAACAGTTTAAGATAGAGCCTTAATATTTGACATGTAGGTTCCTTGTGACAAGAGCTTTACATTCATGCAAATTTTTTTGACCTGTGACCTTGACCTACTTTAAAGAAAAAATATTATTGTTCATAGCTTTTGAACCGTTTAAGATAGAGCTTCCATATTTGGCATTTGAGTTTCTTGTGTCAAGGGCTTCCCACACAAACATCTTGAACTGTGAGAAACTTTGAATAAAAAATGACCATGCCCGGGGACATGTTCGTGTTTCACAAACACATCTTGTTTTCATTGAGTAATGATGGGGAAAAGGCTTTTTATTGCCTATCATACTCCTAACCGGGATTCTTTATAACGGCAAATTCTCTATTACGGCACAATAATAGGGAACAAATACTGTCATTATAACCAGGGTCCTCTGTATAACTGCATATTTTTACAATAGCTTCTGCATTTCAAAATCTACTCAAATAATTTCTGCAAAAATGCCACTGTATTAGATATTTTACTACTTAGAAAAGTTGAGGTTTGTTGTAAGTATCAGGATGTTATTTGAAGTTTCAATGTATACAAGAGTGGAGGTGAGAGAAATGATAAGAGGTTGATTATGTTGTTTTTTCAGATTAAGTCCTGGGAGTGATACAAAGATACATTTACATTATAGAAGATCAGTCAAACAGTGTCCGGATCCTTTTAAAAGGTAAGGATGGGTGGACTACTTGGACTGGAAGTTATTTTAAAAAAAAATACAGTGAAATTCTGCTATTAAGACCACCTAAAATTAAGACAAATTCTGCTTTGAAAAGTTTATTTAGTAAGCTGCAGTTATTCTTTCTTTTTCATTTCTGCATACAGTGTCCTCTGGTCAGGGACCACCTTCGGGACTGTTCAAAAGTGATCTTAAAGAACAATCCCAAAAGTGGTCTTAACCCTTTCCCACTCAGATACGTGTTTTTATGTGTCTGCACCACCCCCCCCCCATTTTAAGTCCCAGAAGCACCTAAAATCTGCATTTCCTACCCCTGGATAGTTATGTTTGCTTTACGATTTGTTGGCCTAAAAAGCGACCTGTTTTTTCGCGCGCCTCTCCACTAAAAATATTCTCGGGGGATTGAAGGGGGCATCCGAAAAATTTTTGGTGTATGGCCCAACTGGCTGCTAAAATTTATATCTGAGGGTGTGTGGGGTCAAAAATGCCTCGAAATTCATGCTGATAAAACATGCTGGAAACAGTGAAAATGGCCATTGCCAAACCCCTTAATTGTTGCCTTGACAGCTGTGTGAAGATTAAGATTTGGTCAAAAATTCATGTGAAATCACACTTTTTGCCAACGTTGAGATGCCCCTCATTTCCTTGACAACAATGATCAAGTCATGAAAGGTTGCATTTGAAAGGCTACTGCCCAATGAACATTCATACCGAGTTTGGTGTAAAACAGACCATCCATTATGAAACAATGGCTAGTTGAAGTTGCTGTCAGGTGCAACACTGTGAAAATCAACGAAATGCACAAAATCCCTGAGTGGGAAAGGGTTAATATAGGAATTTTACTGTAACTGCAGGAATGAACATACTGCAAACCACTAAAAAGTCCACCCAAAAACCCAAGCCATTTTGTACCAAATGGATTCTTCCTCCTTATATATAGCAAGAGGCCATTTCAAAATTTAGGGGTGTCAGGATGTGTTTTCTTCAAAATTTATTTGGAAAACGGCTGAACTTTTTGCAAGCATTGTAGGTCCTGATCAGACGCTGCATTGTTCGGCGTCTGATGTGGGCCTGCTCTGTTTGCCAGTACCCATTTGAGGTTTTCTGGTACAAAATGGAGTAAGAAAAAAAGAATTATTTGTAATATTGGCTGGTAAGACAAAAGCTACAGTAAGACATGTGACCAACAAAGACTTAGAGTAACTTTTATCCTGCTGAAGGCCCCCTCCCATCGGGGCTTGGAGAAATATATGGGCTGCATGATGCTGCCATGCAGAGCTGAAACCGACCCGCACATGAGTACTGGTAAACCACTTAGAGGATCTAAGCCTGGCCAGGCAAAGCGGTGTTAGTCGGCCCGTCCATGCTTATAAACCCTATTGGTTTCATTGGGCAGCAGGGCTTGAGATGTCTTTTCATCTCAATGTCAGGTAAAAGTCCCACAAAATTGGAAGCAACGTCTCCAAAATGACCTTTACAGTGTGGACGGGGGCGTTAAACCTCAAATCAAACAAACAAATATTCTGCTAAACATGACAAAACCTTCCTTTGAAAACAGTGCAGATCCAGATCGGATGGCTTCTAAAGATCAGGATCTACTATGTTATGCAGTTTGTGAAGTGAACAAATACATTATTTCTAGTAACTTGATTGGTTGATAAGTCAGACATGGGTATGGCTAAATTTATTTATTCAGCTGTATAAGGGTAACCTCTACAAACAATAACATTTCTCAAATATGATTAAGATTGGTCATTGTCAGTAATGACAGACAAACATATATACAGCCTCCCAGCTTGGCTTATCTCTTTGTGTAAGTCTAGTGCTTGTAGAAGGCTCACACAATCAGTGAAGGCTCTGGTCAGACTGTGTGGATGTTCATCCTGATCTGCGTCTTCCCTTGTTGTACAAGCCTAATCTGTATTCACATAATGACTGTTGGCAAAAGTTTGTGCATATCCTGGTTCTGTAGGTTAACCCTTTTTATACCAAATGGAATCTTCCTCTTTATATATAGTAGGAGTCCATTTCGAAATTTAGGTGTGTCAGGTTGTGTTTTCATTAAAATTTATTTGGAAAATGACTGAACTTTTAGCAAACAGTGGAGGCCCTGATCAGACACCGCATTCTGCGGCGTCTGATCTGGGCCTGCACTATTTCAAGCACAGTTTGCCAGGGTACCCGTTTTGGGGTTTCTGGTACTAAGTGGATTAAAAGCCAAAGACTTTGTAACAGTGTTTGCTATGCTGCAAAGAAAATTCCAGGCTTTTGATTTAACACCGGCAGGGCAATTATTTTCAATATACCCCGTGAGCAAGAATATATTACCCTCTTGTGCTTGTCTTCACTGAATAATCAGAATTTCTTAAGGACTGAAAAACAAGTTTGAATTAACAAGCTAGCTGTGCTCATATCATTGAAATTCTACTGTATTTCTAGGGCAGTGTATTGTGTGATAGGACAATGTGACCACATGGAAGACCACACAGATATAGCTGACAAAATTGACGACTACCTCTGGCTGAAATTATCACAAGTCCAGTTTGACAGGGACAGTTCAAATCAGGATGAATTTACACTACCAAAACTGCAGAAATTGTTATTTGAAGATTATGGTAGGTATTCATACCTGGCAAGTTAGTATGGGGCTTGAGATGTCATTTCATGTGATTGTTGGGTAAAAGCCCGACAAAATTAGAAGCAATGTCTCCAAAATGACCTAAATAGTGTTGACAGGGATGTTCATCCGCAATCAAACAAACAAACCCGGAAACCTGTAAAAGGATCGTAGGCAAACCGTGTAGACCCTGGTCAGATGACACATAATGCGGCATCTGATTGGTGTCTACACTGTTTGCTAAGTGGATTTTCCATAAAAATAGATTAAAAACAAAAAAAATAACCTGATACCCTGAAATGACAAATGGACTCCTCCAGTCGAAGAGTCTACCAGTATACAATTTATTGAAGTGGTTATTTGACAAAAAATGTGCAAAAAAGCCATTTTGATTGAAAAGTCCATAAATAATGGCATAATTAGTCAATATTTGAAAGTTCTGGGGCTTATGAGAGGTTGATAGAAGGACACATCACTGTATTTGGACAGAAAGGCCTGAGAAAACAGAGTAGACCCAGATGAGATGCCACAGAAAGTGACATCTCATTGTCAGTGTCTGCACTGTATGCTACTCATATAGCTATTTTTAGACACAATATTGGGTACTGTAAAACACTTAAATTTGGCGGCAGCAAATTTTGGCAGTTTTTATGAGTGTACCTTTTGGCAGATTCTCGATTTTTCAAAATAAAAAAGAAATGCGTGACCTATCTGTCGTATGCATGCAAGTAAAACATGGCTACTTGCACTGTATACACGGTGATTTTCATCCGTTTTCCATATTGCATTGTTCTTGGTGTGTGTGAAAACAAATCAGTTCTTTTGTTATTTAATTACTCAGTTTATTCACAGGCAAAGCCTTCAATCAATATCAATTGTACAATTTTTGACAATTACTGTCAAGAGTATTTGCTTGTATTCAGCTTTGTTGAGTATGGTAAATGGCTTAACTTAAAATTTATGCAAAGAGAAAAGCTTCAAATAACGTATCAACCTATATCATCATTGCAATGTGTATTGGAAATAAATTTCTGCCAGTTTATTATTTGTTTAATTTTTATTGGCGGTTTTTAGGGTTGGCGGTTTTTTCCTTGACCGCCAATAGCGCTAAAATACAATGTCTGCCAAATATATGTATTTTACAGTAGTAGGTTGTACTTATTCAAATTCTAGAACAAGTACGTATACTGCAAGGAGTGAAGGCGTCCTAATACTTAGAGTAAATATGGTATATAATGATATGGATCTGATAATTATAACATTACTGTAATGATCCTATGTGTGTGTTTGTGTTTTATGTACCACCAACAGCTAAGATCATCTGGAAACAGAACCTTGGATTAAAGACTCATCGGAAAATCTGGATAAAACGGGGATCAAACTCATAACCCCTGTCCTATGTATTTGGGCAGACAGGCCTAATTAAACAGTGTAGACCCAGATCTGAAGGAGCAGTCTGATCAGGGTCTACACTGTTTGCCATCTGCACTTTTTGGACTCCTTGCTGGATCCAACTAGTAACTGAGGTAATGGCCAAACATTACCGATTCAGTATAAGATAGATAGGATCATGAAACAAATTTGTAAGACTTTTAGGAGACTTACAGCTAGTGTTCAAGGTCTCCAGATTTTTAGGATTTTTACGGTAATATTTTCATTGTTCAGTGATAGGTCCAGAAAAAAGGAGGAGTAACAGGGATAATTTTCTTCATTTAAGAAATAGATCAGCTCTACCTGTGATTTGTTGAGTAATAAATCACAGTTTGGAGGTCAGTTGTAAAGTAGACAAATCACGTGCGCGTAGCGCGCGTGATTTGTCTACTTACAACTGACCGACAAACTGTGATTTATTACTCAACAAATCACAGACTAGAGCTGATCTATTTCGATTCTGACCCGCTGATATCGGCAATAATGTTGTTGTTTCCTTCAAAATCTCACAACCTTTCGCCATTGTTAGAAGAAATTCCGCTAAAATTATCGACTGAAACACATGCACTTATATCCTTTTCTTACGTTTTCGATGTGAGAAAATGACGTTACACCGTCTAACGTCAAGGAAATCCACTAGTGACGTCATAAATTTGCAGTTTTTAATGACGCAGTTGTCACGTTCTTCCGAGCTGTGATTTGTTGTAGAATAAAATACAGTTATTTTCCATCGCCTATATAGGCGCGCTGTGTTAGAATTCTTATTAAAAGATATGTTTCAGGGCTTGGAGAAATAGATTGGGCTGCATGGTGCTTACACGCAGAATTAAAACTGATGGCACATGAGTACTGGTAAACTGCTTTATAATAGAGGATCTAAGCCTGCCAAGGCAAAGTGCTGCAAGAGTCTGTCCCGCCATGCATGTAAACCCTATCAGTTTCATTAGGCAGTAGGGCTTGAGATTCCATTTCGTCTCATCTCAGTGTCTGGTAAAAGTCCCACAAATTTGGAAGCAAAATGACCTTTATAGTGTTGAGGGGGGCGTGAAACCTCAAATCAAACCAACAAACAAAAGGTATGTTTGGGTTGTGTGTACATGTTAGAATTGCTTTGATATGAAGAAATAAGAAAAATAATGCCAAAGATATTCTTGTTACACCTTCTTGAGAGTAATGTATTTATAGCTCTTCTTTTTTATCTGCCAGGTGAAGGTCATTTTAACGGGTATCAACAGCCTTTCCTGTATTTCCAAGTGTTAATATTGACAGCTCAGTTTGAAACAGCGATAGAGTTTTTGTCTCGGATAGAGAAACTAAGATGTCATGCTGTGCATGTTGCCCTAGTGTTGTATAAACTGAAATTATTACTATGTCCACAGTCTACACAGGCACAACTATGTGAGTATCATTAAGTCAGGTTCATAGTGCCATATAAGGAGGACTAACCAGCCCCCCAGGTTATAAAACCTTTTTCATGCTCTACTCACTTGAGCATAAAATTTGTCCCGCTGATAAATATTAAACTGCCTGCAAGCATCTATATAATTTTGACACCCTTGAATCCAACTATTATATAGTAAAACTGGGGTTTACAGGGTTCAACCTTACTTTTCTTATTTCTGCTCTAAAATATAGATTGTGGGTACACGTTAGAAACGAGGTGGTTCTACCGAGTACCCACAATCTATATTTTGAGCAGAAATAAGAAAAATATCACAGTTTTTCATCTTAAAATTTTCAATTTTTCGGCGGTAAAATTTACAATGTATTTGTATAGGCATATTTTTGTAATGTATTGGCTTTTTAATATTTGACAGAAGGACAAATACCATCCTCTACGGATATAAATATGACAGAATCCTCAAATGTTGGTATTTTAATAATTATTAGCACTATAAATTTCATGCTCAGTTGAGTTGAGCATGAAAAAAAGTTTTATAACCTCAAGACCAGGACTTGAAAATTCTTCAAAATTTCACTCATCTTGCATGACCCTGGGCATTAAGATTTTGGTAAATTTCATAGTTACTATAAAAATTTTATCCACCTTCAAGCATAAGGCACTCATCATAGTGAGTGGAAGAGAAGATTTTTCCAGCCCTGGATACAAGTATAATCATGGGAAAATTTTCTTTGTATTTGTTGGTATCATATGTTGTGGGTACTTGTCAGAATTGCCTCTACGAGACAATTCTAACAAGTACCCACAACATATAGTTTAATGGCGAATTAAGGAAATTCTTCCTCACATATTAGTCCCCTAATTAACATGCCATCTTAAAATAATTTTTCAGACACTTCCATACAACAAGGTCTCAAACCAGTCTGTGCTTATGGCCCACAAAGGGGGTTGAAGCATTGTTGAACATCATCATCATCATCATCATCATCATCATCATCATCATCATCATCATCATGTCTTTATGAAGAGGCCTGTATTCATGTTAGAAGCTGAGTGGACACTTATCCATGTTGCAGTTAACCCTTATCATGCTGTTCATGACAACCCCTATCTTTGGAAACAGTGTAGATCCAGATCAGATGGCTTCTGAAGAAGCCATCTGATCAGGATCTACACTGTTTGACATTCAATTTATGAATTTGTAGGAATAAATTACATCAAGTAATCTGATTGGTTCAAAGTCAGAAATGGGTGTGGCTAATCTGAATATTCAGCGAGAGAAGGGTTAAGATTATGCTCAGGTTATGCAGTTGCACAAATTTATCTGAGTCTTTGTTTTGTGCACATGCCCAAACGCATATTTTTGCTTGACATGGCACATAAATAGATGTCCTTTCATTACTGCTTTTGATTCAAAAGATTTTATGTGAGAAACCCGAAAGAGGACATTGGCAAAACATGCAGGCCCAGATCAGATACTACAAAATGAAGCATTTAATTATGAGCATCACAGTCTGCACATCAGCCAGATGCACATCTAACCTGTGATCATGAGGACAGGCATTCCATACCTGCAGTATCAGTAACATGCTTTCATGGAGATTGATCATAAAATCTTTTCTACAGTCATTCTGTCCCTTCCTCTGATTCAAGAAAGGCAGTTGTCAGCTTCTGGCGAAAGAATGTGCACTGTGCTGGTTAACCCCTGATATATAAGCCTGCTCAGGAACAAGAGTAGTTAGTTTAACTTGCCATCTCAGTGTGACCTAAATAGTGTTGACTTAGCCATTAAACTAAAGAAAAAAAAAAAAAAGACATTTTCTGCATATCAATTTTATGGGGCCACAACCCTAGTCTTTTTGTTCTGCCATTGTTTTCACAGTAATAAGTTCAGTTTGCATGAAGGGTTTCTAACTCATGAATTGACTCTGATAAGAACAGAAAAGGACATTAACCCATTGCATGTGGGAAACTGCTAAAGGGGTACCTTGGCAAACAGTGCAGGCCCAGATCAGATGCCGCAGAATGCAGCATTCTGCTGCATTCTGCGGCATCTGATCAGGGCCTGCACTATTTGCTAACCAAATTTTCTGTCAAAAAAAGAATTAAAATGGAAAAATAGGCCTGATACCCCTTACAAGACAAATGAACTTGTCCAACACATAGCAATGGAAGAGTCCACCAGTATACAGTGGGTTAATAAGGTTGACCTTGTTTCTTTTTTTTTTCAGTAAGTAAAGATACATCTGATCCAAGTCCACTACGTCGACTGAACTTTGCTCGTCTTGTCATGATGTACACACGAAAGTTTGAGGAGACTGACCCAAGGGAAGCTCTGCAGTATTTCTATTTCTTAAGGTGAGTTTGAGAGTTGGTATGGTATACTACAACAACATCTTTTTATCATTGTTGTTGAAGTCCAACGCAGAAACCTGTGTTAGTTAAACAACCTTATTATATCCAAGCAAAAATGTATAGATTATATAGAGGATCTTACATGAGTGCTCATGTATTATTGAATTTATTAAACGAGTTGAGGAAAAGGGATAAAATGCGAGGCTTGCCGAGCATTTTATTCCTTTTCTTCAACGAGTTTAATAAATTCAATAATACATGAGCAGGAATGCAAGATTCTATTTATCATATGACATTTAAAACGCATTTTATTCACGATTGTGTACAAAAATATCAATATTCCGCCATTAATAAATGTGACGTCGTTAAGGACGTCGTACATGTAACGTTATGGGATGTATCTAGCTAATTTGCATATTTGATCCACTAGTAGGTTATCGAAAATATTACATGGCGTTATTACACTCTCAGAGCGATGTCATATGATAAATAGAAAGATGACCATTATGATCATTTTTGTTGCAACTGCTGTAAGCATGGCACAATATAGAAGTTAGATTTCCCTTCCTTCCGTTTGTCTAGCCATCAAGTGGTCAAGAGCTTTTTTAATGATACTCGGTACAAACTTGAAACTAGGAATGGCAACTGTAAAGCAAGCATCCATCTAGTGCTCACCCTAGATTTCAAGATCATTTCTCAAGAACTATAAGATCTTCATTACTGATACTTGGTACAAACTTGCATCTGGGGATGGCAACTAATCCAAGCATCCATATTTGACCTTGACCTACATTTCACGCTTCACTGACTTTGTGATCTATTGTGTCAACAGTTTATTTGGGCAGTAGGGTTTGAGGTGTCAGTTTCTTCTCAATGTTGGGTGAAAGTCCAACGAAATGGGAAGCAACATATCCGAAATGACCCATATAGTTTTAATGGGATAGTTTTAATATGACGTCGCGTCTGAGAGTGTTATAATGCCATGTAACATTTTCGATAATCCACTAGTGGATTAAATGTGCAAATTAGGTAGATAAGTCCCGTAACATTACATGTGCGATGTCCTTAACGACGTCGTGTTTACTAATGGTGGAATATTGATATATTTGTAAACAAACGTGAATAAAATGCGTTATAAATGTCATATGATAAATAGAATCTTGCTTTTGCGCCAATGTATTATTGAATTTATTAAACTCGTTGAGGAAAAGGGATAAAATGCTCGGCAAAGCCTCGCATTTTATCCCTTTTCCTCAACTCGTTTAATAAATTCAATAATACATGAACACTCATGTAAGATCCTCTATGTAAAACCTCGACACCAATAAACACAGCTCCTGATAGGGGAGTAATGAGGATAATTTTTCTTATAGAGGATCTTACATGAGTGCTCATGTATTATTTAATTTATTAAATGAGTTGAGGAAAAGGGATAAAATGCGAGGCTTTGCCGAGCATTTTATCCCATTTCTTCAACGAGTTTAATAAATTCAATAATACATGAGCACGAATGCAAGATTCTATTTATCATATGACATTTAAAACGCATTTTATTCACGATTGTTTACAAAAATGTCAATATTCCGCCGTAAGTAAACTCGACGTCGTTAAAGAAGTTGTACATGTAATGTTACGGAACGTATCTAGCTAATTTGCATATTTGATTCACTAGTGGATTATTAAAAATAATACATGGCGTTATTACACTCTCAGACGCGACGTCATATGATAAATAGTGGATCTTGCATGAGTACTCATGCATTATGGAATTTATTAAACAAGTTGAGGAAAAGGGATAAAAAGTGAGGCTTCGCTTATCCCTTTTCATCGATAAGTTTAATAAATTCAATAATACATGAACATGATTGCAAGATTCTGTTTATCATATGAAATTAAAAGGCATTAAATGCATGATTTTTGAACAATTATGTAAATATTTCGCCATTAGTAAACACGATGTCAAGGACTTTATATGTGTATTGTTACGGAACGTAGCTAACTAATTTGCATATTTAATCCATTTAGTGGATTATCAGATTTAATACATGGCATTATTACAGTCTCAGACGCGACGTCATATGATAGATTTCTTTATAACAAATGTAACAGGTGCATTTTAGAATCACCCTGATGAGGCTATTATAACAAGTAATTACAGGTTTTTGAAAACAAGTAAGAAAAACTATGCCCAAAAGGTAGGCTTTCTTATGACGGAGCTAATATATGAGCCCCGCCAAGCAAATTTGTGTCTTTGAGCATTCCGTCATGACAAATTTTAACTGCGCATGCCCAGCCATTCAGAGGGGTCAGGGATATGGCTTTCTGTCTGAAGGTTCCTCTTGATTCACTGCTTGTATAAACGAGCAGCGATGGTTCTGGCGAGACTGCGCGGATGCGCAGGCTCGCCTGAACCGTTGCTGCTTGCATAGGCGATAAGTACCAAAATTGCTTGACGGGGCCCATATATCCTGTGTTTTCAGGGACCTAAAAACTAGCCAGAATGAGAATCTCTTCATGACATGTGTCAGTGAGTTGGTGAGAGAGACTAAAGAGGTAAGTTAGTATTAACTCTTAAGACGCCGAGAAAAACTACATCTGAAAATGTCGTCTGCTGAATTTTTTTGCAAACTTTTTAAAAATATTTTTGCATACAGGAAAACAGTATGGACCAAGATCAGACTGCTCCTACAGGAGCAGTCTGATCTTGGTCCACACTGTTTGCAAAAAAATACTTTTAAGGTAACTGGCAGACGGCAACACAGACGACAATTGTCGTGATTGGCATTTTACGGGTTAAAGACGTAGGGCTTAGCACCAGTACAATACACCCTTCAGTCACACTAATTTGACTTAACATTAATACAACATTGATTCAACATTGAGTGTCTGCTGAGTAGGATTCATTCAAGGAAGTAACCGTTTGTTTCCCTTGTGTAAATGACAGAAAATGTGTCATGTGCATCCATTCCAACCAAAAAGCAATCATTCAGAAACCATCAACATAACAAAAGTTCTTGTCAGATTATAGGGATCAATCATGTTAACAAGTCCATGCAATGAACACACATGTAAGATTCTTATATGCTTGTGAGGGGTGGATGGAAAAAATCCGTCCCGAGGGTCACTGTCCAGCATCACGAGGCTTGCCGAGTGATGCCGGACAGTGATCCCAAGGGACAGATTTTTTTATCCACCCCTCACAGCCATGTTGGATTCTTTTTTTTTGCATACCTTTCATTTCTGATGACGGTCAATTCAGTTGCCTCTGTCTACCATATTGTGATGATAGTGGTGTTATTTTAGTGATGTCACATGTCAACCTTAACAACGGGGGATTTTTATCCCCCGACCTTTTTATCCCCTGACCAAATAGGTTCGGGGGATATAGCGATCAGCCTGGCGTCCGTCCATCTGTCTGTCTGTCTGTCTGTTCATCCGTCCGTCCGTCCGTGCGTCCGTAGACGCAACCTTGTGATGGCCATAACTCCTATACCCTTTGAGATTCATTGCTGGTTCTTAGCACAATTGTTCACAAGGACGAGACGGCGTGTCATTCGCAAGAACCAGAACTCTGGATGCCATAATTTTATAGTTATCTCCCCTTTTTAGCTCACCTGAGCCGAAGGCTCATGTGAGGTATTAGAATACCACCAGCCGGTGTCCGTCGTCCGTCGTCGTCGTCCACACTTTCAAAGAAGTATATCTCCGGAACCAGTGGGCCAATCTTGATCAAATTTCATGTGAAGCATTATCAGGTAGGGGGAAAGGCTGCATACTGTTTTCGGGCAGATCGGATTAGACTTAACATAGGAAAAAGTTTGTCATCACTCTAGCTCCGTCAATTTTTTTCTGATTGTCTTCATTCTTGCAGTTAACGAGGACAGGCATGAAATCTCGATCAAGTTTGATTTTGGGCTGAATCGGATTATTCACTCAGGAGCTACGTGCCCTTGAGCGTTGAAAAAATTGCCTATTGACTTAACATGGGGAGAATGTTGTCATCACCGTAGCTGCTTCAATTATTTTCAGATTGGCTTTATTCTTGCAGATAACCAAGCACAGCCATGAAATCTCAGTCAAGTTCGATGACTGGCAGAATCGGATCATTCACTTAGGAGTTACCTGCCCTTGTGTGTTTTTGCATTAGGGTTAATGGGAATTTCAAAAATGTATATCTTAAAGACTACTTGGCCAACTTTGATCAAATTTCATGTGTCGCATTATTGGGCAAGTGGAAAGGCTTCATTAGGTTTTCAGGCAGATCTGAGTGGAACTCTGGTTGCCATGGCGACATCTAGCTCCCATAGACTTCACATAGGAAAAAGCTTGTCATCACTCTAGCTCCGTCAATTTTTTTCTGATCGACTTCATTCTTGCAGATAACCAGTACAGGCATAAAATCTCGGTCAAGTTCGATTTTGGGCCAAATCAGATAATTCACTCAAGAGTTACGTCCCCTTGAGCGCCCGAAAAATTGCCTATCGACTTAACATGGGGAAAATGTTGTCATCACTGTAGCTGCTTCAATTTTGTTCGGATTGGCTTCATTCTTACAGATAACCAGCACAGCCATGAAATCTTGGTCAAGTTCGATAATTGGCAGAATCGGATCATACACTTAGGAGTTACCTGCTCTTGTGCATTTTTGCATAAGGGTTAATGTGAATTTCAAAAATGTATATCTTGAAGACTACTTGGCCGACTTTGATCAAATTTCATGTGTAACATTATTGGGCAAGTGGAAAGACTGCATAAGGTTTTCATGCAGATCTGAGTGGAACTCTGGTTACCATGGCAACATATAGCTCCCATAGACTTAACATAGGAAAAAGCTTGTCATCACTCTAGCTCCGTCAATTTTTTTCTGATCAACTTCATTCTTGCAGATAATAAGGACAGGCATAAAATCTCGGTTAAGTTCGATTTTGGGCAGAATCGGAATATTGACCTCGGAGTTACGTGACCTTGAGCGACAAAAAATTTGCCCATAGACTTAACATAGGGAAAATGTTGTGACTACGATAGTGACTTGAATTTTTTTCAGATCAGCTTCAAACTTGCAGGTAACGAGGACAGACATAAAATCACGGTTAAGTTCGATTTTGGGCCAAATCGGATTATTTGCCTTGGAGTTACCTGCCCTTGAGCATGAAAAAAATACGTTGTGACCACGATAGCAACTTTATTTTTATTCAGATCAGCTTCAAACTTGCAGGTAACGAGGACAGGCATAAAATCCTGGTTAAGTTCGATTTTGGGCCGAATCGGAATATTGACCTCGGAGTTACGTGACCTTGAGCAACAAAAAATTTGCCCATAGACTTAACATAGGGAAAATGTTGTGACTACGATAGCGACTTGAATTTTTTTCAGATCAGCTTCAAACTTGCAGGTAACGAGGACAGACATAAAATCTCGGTTAAGTTAGATTTTGGGCCGAATCGGATTATTTGCCTTCGAGTTACCTGCCCTTGAGCATAAAAAAATACGTTGTGACCACGATAGCAACTTTATTTTTATTCAGATCAGCTTCAAACTTGCAGGTAACGTGGACAGGCATAAAATCTCAGTTAAATTCGAATCGGAATATTGACCTCGGAGTTACATGACCTTGAGCGACAAAAAATTTGCCCATAGACTTTACATAGGGAAAATGTTGTGACTACGATAGCGACTTGAATTTTTTTCAGATCAGCTTCAAACTTGCAGGTAACGAGGACAGACATAAAATCTTGGTTAAGTTCGATTTTGGGCCGAATCGGAATATTGACCTCGGAGTTATGTGACCTTGAGCATAAAAAAATACGTTGTGACCACGATAGCAACTTTATTTTTATTCATTTCAGCTTCAAACTTGCAGGTAACGAGGACAGGCATAAAATCTCGGTTAAGTTTAATTTTTGGCCGAATCGGAATATTGACCTCGGAGTTATGTGACCTTGAGCGACAAAAAATTTGCCCATAGACTTAATTAGGGAAAATGTTGCGACTACGATAGCGACTTGAATTTTTTTCAGATCAGCTTCAAACTTGCAGGTAACGAGGACAGACATAAAATCTCGGTTAAGTTCAATTTTGGGCCGAATCGGAATATTTGCCTTGGAGTTACCTGCCCTTGAGCATAAAAAAATACGTTGTGACCACGATAGCAACTTTATTTTTATTCATATCAGCTTCAAACTTGCAGGTAACGAGGACAGGCATAAAATCTCGGTTAAGTTCGATTTTGGGCCGAATCGGAATATTGACCTCGGAGTTACGTGACCTTGAGAGACAAAAAAATTTGCCCATAGACTTAACGTAGGGAAAATGTTGTGACAGAAATAGCGACTTGAATTTTTAGCTCACCTGAGCCAAAGGCTCCAGTGAGCTGATAGTATACCAAGGCTCCGGAGTCCGTCGTCTGTCGTCCGTCCATCCGTCGTCCACACTTTCAATGAAGCATATCTCAGAAGGCAGTCGACCAATCTTGTTTAAATTTTATGTGTAGTACCATTGGGCAAGGGGAAAGGCTGCATTAGGTTTTGGAGCTAGTCTGGTTCATTTGTTCCTTCATTCTTCTTTCTCTCCATATAGAGATAATAGACCAATGTTAAATTTTTAATCAAAGATTTCTCAGGAACTATAAAAGCTAGAAGCATCAAATTTGGTATTCAATAGAATAATGATGACTTATTTTGTGTAAGAGACATTGGGCTTTCTCAGCTTATTTGTTCATCTGTTCTTTCATTCTTCTTTCTCTCCATTTTGACCAATGTTAAATTTTCGTCAAAGATTTCTCAGGAACTATAGAAGCTAGAAGTCTCAAACTTGGAATGCAATGCAATAATGATGACTTATATCCTGTAAGGGTCAATGGGCTGGATTCTATTAGCAGATTTAGTAGTCAAGTCTGTGAATTGTTAAAACTTAAGTTCCTCAGGTGAGCGGTTTAGGCTCATTGAGCCTCTTGTAATAAAATAGAATGACTACTTTGTGATGGCCATAACTCCAATACCCTTTGAGATATATTGATGGTACCTGGCACAGTTGTTCACAAGGCTGAGACGGAGTGTCATGCTCAAGAACCACAACTCTGGTTGCAATGGATTTGGAGTTATCTGCCCTTCCAATAACAGTGACAACCT
Organism: Lucinisca nassula; assembly: GCA_963580285.1. Classification (NCBI taxonomy): domain Eukaryota; kingdom Metazoa; phylum Mollusca; class Bivalvia; order Lucinida; family Lucinidae; genus Lucinisca; species Lucinisca nassula. The sequence goes on along the minus strand of OY757017.1, from coordinate 107,307,183 downwards.
TGTGATGGCCATAACTTCTATACCCTCTGAGAATCATTGATGGTTCTTGGCACAATTGTTCACAAGGCTGAGATGGCATGTCATGCACAAGAACCAGAACTCTGGATGCCATACTTTTTTAGTTATCTCCCCTTTTAATAAAATAGAAGGACTACTTTGTGATGGCCATAACTCCAATACCCTTGATATTGATGAGTTCCATATTGATGGTACCTGGCACAGTTGTTCACAAGGCTGAGACGGCTTGTCATGCACAAGAACCACAATTCTAGTTGCCATGGTTTTGGAGTTATCTCCCCTTCCAATAAAATAGAGTGACAACCTTGTGATGGCCATAATTCCAATACCCTTTAAGATATATTGATGATACCTGGCACAGTTTTACACAAGGCCGAGACGGTGTGTCATGCACAAGAACCACAACTCTGGGTGCCATGGTTTTTTAGTTATCTCCCCTTCCAATAATATAGAATCACTACCTTGTGATGGCCACATCTCCAACACTCTTTGAGATATATTGATGATACTTGGTACAGTTGTACATGAGGTTAGGCAGGTGTGTCACGTGCAAGAACCACAAATCTGGGTGCCCTGGTTTTTTTAATTATCTCCCCTGACAATATAACCTTGTGATGGCCATAACTCCAATACCCTTTGAGATATATTGATGGTACTTGGCACAATTGTATACAATGTTGAGACGGCGCTTCATGCATAAGAACCACAACTCTGGGTGCTATGATATTTGAGTTATCTCCCCTTCCAATATAACAGTATGACAACCTTGTGATCATCGTACCTCCAATACCCTTTGAGACATATTGGTGGTACTTGATGCAGATGTACATGAGGTTAAGCAGGTGTGTCATGCTCAAGAATTACAACTCTGGGTGCTCTGGTTTTTTAGTTATCTCCCCTGGCAATATAACCTTGTGATGGCAATAACTCCAACACCCTTTGAGATATATTGAAGGAACTTGGCACAATTGTATACAAGGTACAGAAGGGATGAATGTGCAAGAACCACAACTGTTGGTGCTGTGGTATTTGAGTTATCTACCCTTCCAATATAACAGTATGACCAGCTTGTGATCACCATATCTCCAATACCTTTTGAGACATATTGATGGTACTTTGTACAGAAATACATGAGCTTAAGCAGGCATGTCATGCGCAAGAACCACATTTCTGAGTGCCCTGTTTTTTTTAGTTATCTCCCCTGACAGTATAATCTTGTGATGGTCATAACTGCAATACTTTTGTGATATATTGCTGGTTTAATTCTGGTGCACTTTCTATTGGTGAACAATCTTCTGAAGGCTATATTGGCTTCTGGTCTGGGGATTTGCCATCTCTTCCGATGGCTATTTTTAATACTGCAGTCATTTCGGTTGCCAACATCCGCCATATTGTGATGGCACCACCGGCATGTTTAGCGATGTCACATAACGTGTTGTGACTTCAACTAAAACGACTATGCATATTAGGTTGTACTCAACCAGTGCTTTTATCAAATGCGAGAATATTCGATTTGGGGTAAGAACAGGGTTAGGTTAGAACAGAATTTCTAAACTAAAACTATGGATTTCCTTATCTGGAGTACCAGAATATAAGAATCTAATATGGGGTTCTGTTGTAGATGAGAGTTTCCAACCCGAGGGATGACCGTGCTGAGCGGAATCGAGGCTACGCCGAGGTTCCGCTCAGCACGGTCATCCCGAGGGTTGGAAACGCCCATCTACAATAGAATCCCATATTAGATTCTTTTTCTTGCACAAAACCTCCGGTTAGTTTTGACAGCTCGCACATGACTGTATATTGTTTGCAAAATAAAAGTAGTGCGGAAGTAGTTCCGGCAGTTGAATAGAATTGAAGCGCATTTATGTTTGTTGCCTGGGTCGGAACACCAGGGTCAGAACATAAATTTCTATCCCTGGGTAAAATCAGGATTTCCTTGTCTGGTGTGCAAGAAAATGCTTTCTTCAAGGCTGTCATGATATGCAGAATAATGTCACATAAACAAATCCTGCCTCATCTTGAGAATTTTTTCAAGTGAAAATCATGTTCAAACAACTGACGAACTTCATGATGTAAGTAGGTATCTTCTGTTATTTGAATTTGGCTTCTGGTCCAACAATTGCTTCAAATTGCTATGCACACATGGGCATGTTAACAAGAAAGATGTGTTCAGCATCCAGGGGCCAGTTGTTCAAAGCATCTCTAGCTTAACGAGCTCGTTAGTGGTCATATTGTTAACTGTTCTAGCAAGTGCAATATCGTAAATTTTGGTATTTTTGCTGAAAAAAATGTGAGCAGCTGCTCACATTTTTTCAGCAAAAATTGTAGCATATTTGCCATATTTTACAATCAAAGTTTTAACGATACGTTAACTAACGACATCATTAGTTTTGAACAACTGGGCCCTGATCTGAGTTACATATAATTTTCTTAACCCTTCAAGTACTAGCCACAACTCCTAACAGACACACAGCTGGCCTTGGTGGCTCAGTCGGATGCCCGTCTGACTGGTGATCAAGGTAGCTCAGTTGGATGCCCGTCTGACTGGTGATCAGGAGGACGCTGGTTGATTCCTGCGGGGGTTGGCAACATTCTTTCGTGGAGATTGATCATGAAATCTTTTTTACAGTCATTCTCCCCCTTCCGCTGATTCAAGAAGGGCAATTGTCAGTTTCTGGTGAAAGAATGTGCACTGCACTTGGGAACCCCTTATGTATAAGCCTGCCCAGGAAAAGTTTGGATAGGTAAACTGACTGGCTCAAAAATGACCTTAAATAGCGTTGACTGGGCCATTAAACTTCAATGCAAAGAAACAAACAAATTGATGATAACTTTACTTAATTTTCCCAGAAAATAGGACTTGAAATCTCATGCGAATTGTCTCCATAAGAGACAATTTGCATTCAATTTCATAATCCTGTTTTCTGGGAAAATAAGAAAAAAGTATTTCAAAAATGTTGTTGCTGAAAAAAATACCCAGCATGCAGAGCTTTGAAGGTTTAAAGTAGCTTTTGTATATTTCAGTATGAGATGTTGCTTGGTAAACTACTCAAAGATGGCTCCAGAAAAGTAAGTTTTGCTCTTTAATTTATTGTATGGCCCATATTTGTCAGGACAGCTTTATTCTCCTGCTTGTTCTCAGTTTATAGACGTACAGAGAAATTCCGCTGTTAAGACCGCCTGAAATTAACCCTTGTCTTCCTGAATATTCCTTTAAGTCACACCCATTTCTGTCTATCAACCAATCAAACTACTTGATGTAATTTATTACTACAAATTCATAAATGGAATGCCAAACAGTGTAGATCCTGATCAGATGGCTTCTTCAGAAGCCATCTGATCTGGATCTACACTGTTTTCAAAGATAGGGGTTGTCGTGAATAGCAAGATAAGGGTTAAGACTAATTCTGCTTTAAAAAGTTTGTTTAGTAGGTTGCATTTATTCTTTCGTTGTATTTTCTGCAGTGTCCTCTGGTCCGGGACTACCTTTGGGACTGTTCAAAAGTGGTCTTAAAGACCACTTTTGAACAGTCCCAAAGGTGGTCTTAATATAGGAATTTTACTGTACAGTGTTCACTACTGTTACGGACAGCAATTCCTCGCTTCAGTTTTCCACCTTGGTAGATTATATGCATAGCTTATAGGTTTATCACCACTCTCTGACAACTGTGTCAGGGAGTTGACTCTTTGGCTCAGTGGTTAGAGCATTGGACTTTCACCCGACCGACCCGGATTTGATTCCCACCACGGGCAGGTATTTTTTTTCAGCTATGCTTCAGCTTTCATGCTGTAAGATGGGGGGCTCATCCGGGAGCAGACTTGATTTTGCTGAAAATGGATTAATGCTGAAATTGGCTTAGTGTCATCATAATGACTTCCTTGAAGAGGGAGAGTGTTACGGACAGCAATTCCTTCCTTCAGTCATCTACCTTGTTTGTTTGATTTGATGTTTAACGTCCCCGTTAACACTGTAAAGGTCATTTGGAGACGTTGCTTCCAATTTTGTTGGACTTTTACCCGACATTGAGATGAAATGACATCTCAAGTCCTGTTGCCCAATGAAACCAATAGGATTTATTAGCATGGACGGTCCGCCTCGCACCGCGGTTCCTGGTCAGGCTTAGATCCTCTTAAGTGGTTTACCAGTACAAGTGTGCGGGCTGGATTCAGCTCTGCGTGGAAGCATCATGCAGCCCATATATTTCTTCAAGCCCCTATGGGCGGGGGCCTGTCATCTACCTTGGTAGATTATATATAGCCCATAGGCTTATCACTACTCTCTGACAACTGCGTTAGGGTGACATCTCTTTGAGCAATGGACTTTCACCCGAGCGGCCTGGGTTTGAGTCCCACCATGGCCGTGTATTTTTTTTCAAGCTATGCTTCTTTCCTTTGTTACGACTTTCATATCAGAAGACCACAACCTCTTTAAACATGGTTGAGTCCTATTGTTGGGGTCCAAAGCAGAAATCCTGTTAGTTAAAAGGCTGTGTCATACTTAAGCAAATATTATTTAAGCAAATATGTATAGATGATATAGAAAAATGATTATGTAAAAAAAATGATGTATGGTCAGTTTCCTATATAATCTATACATTTTTGGGAATCGTCTTTAAACTGTATTATATCCAAATCCATCTTATAATGAACATTATGAAGAGCATTATGAGTAGCAGACTATGCATTCAAGCCGTTAGTATGGCTTGTATGATGAGTGAGCCTGTTGTTGGTTGGTTGTGCATACTTAACCTGATCAGGTCTTAGAGTGTCAAATAGAAACGCACCTCTGCAGTATTAGTTCTGTTCTGAATGATGATGTTTTCAGTGAAATTTCCCTATTAATTTTAATCATCTCTTATCAGGAAAATACAGTCTGAAATGATCAGAACCTACACAGAACTACCGATGGAATAGGGGTTGTAAAATTTTGCTGCAAGTTTTAAATGTTTGATGATATTTTGGTTACCACTCAGGGTCGAGATTTTCACAACATTGTTAGGTTAACAAGCTCATTAGTGGTCAAAATGCTAACTGTTCTAGGATTTTATTTTGTTAATTTGAGGTTTAACGTCCCCATCAACACTGTAAAGGTCATTTTGGAGACGTTGCTTCCAATTTTATGGGACTTTTACCCGACCTTGAGATGAAATGACATCTCAAGCCCTGCCATCCAATGAAATCAATAGGGTTTATTAGCATGGATGGGCCAACTCGCACCGCTTTGCCTGGGCAGGCTTAGATCCTCCAAGCGGTTTACCAGTACTCGTGTGCGGGTCGGTTTCAGCTCTGCGTGGAAGCATCATGCTGCCCATTTATTTCTTCAAGCCCGGATGGGCTAACTGTTCTAGGAAGTACAGTATCTAATAGAATGGTATTTCTTCTGAAAAAAAGAAATTGAGTAGCTTTTGCAAAAATACACGCATTAGTGTATCTGCTAGTTTAAATGATCAATGCTTTACAGTATGTTGGCTAACTGTTGCCCTGGCTCCAACCAGGGCCTAGGCATCTGTAGAGCCAGATATAGGCAATTTCTGTTTGACATTGGTGTAGAAAGAATGGGGTACTTGGGAGCTTTATATAGATAGTACTGATCAAACTGCACAAATCTAGACAGAAAAGACTGATAAGCATGCACATTTTACATTTTAATTGCACAGGCGTATCAGTGTTTGCTGCCATGTGTTACACAACACATCATTATGAAAACTCGCCTATACAAATACATTGTAAACTTTATTGCCGAAAATATTAAGATGAAAAATTGTGATATTTTTCTTATATCTGCTCAAAAAATAGATTGTGGGTACTCGTTAGAACAGCCTTATCGAGGCGGTTCTAACGAGTACCCATAATCTATATTTTAGAGCAGAAATAAGAGAAATAAAATTTACTCCTTAAAACCCCAGTTTTATCAGATAAAATTGGGGTTCAAGGGGTCAAAATTATATAGGCGTGTTTTCATGATGTTTTCTTATGGTGCAGTGCAACTACATGTACTTTTTCACTTTTACTATTTTTAGCCGGGTGCAATAGACAAGTTTCATGTTGATACACAGAAGATCATAGAAATGGTTGCCAGGGATACAGAGGGGAAAGGTGCTTTTGAAGATGCTGTGAGACTGTATGATCTAGCACAGGTACTCCTTTTCTCTAAAAGTCCTGTTGACCTGTCACCTGTTCTCTGCTTTCCACCTCCGTCCATGGCTATTAAAAGGCTTTATAGTTACTGTACTGGCCTCTGTTCCCTAGTGGGTTAAAGATTGCTGACTCTTAAACATTTGTTTCTGACCAAAATTAAGTTCCTGCATTGATCCTGTAGCAAGTATGATTCCAAGTCAGGTTGTTTTTCTCTGAGTACTCTGGTTTTTGTCCACCTATAATAAACAATTTACTCAATACAGGATAAGTGAAATAATCTTGAAAGGGCTTTTAAACTACAGTCTAACTTCAATGGCTCGAACACCTTTGGGTCCATGAAAATCTGTTCGAGACAGGGGTAGTTCGTGCCACTGAGGGTTACTGCCAGGAGGCATAACGACATACTTTAGGACATATTTTCGGTGTTCTATAATGAAAAATGTATGTTGTGTGTACTCATTAGAATCGCCTCATCGACATTTGCAAGATAAAAGACGAAAATATCTTCAATTTTACCCTCCCTATTTCTTATGCAGAGAAATTCCATAGGGCCTCAAGAACGGGTTCGACTCAGCCATGGTAAACAAGCAATCGGTGTTCGAGCCATCGAAGTTCTACTGTATAATAAAAAATTCGAAATTACTGCAGTGATTGTGTGTATTTTAGAGAGTATATGATGGTTTAACCCATTTTATAAGGGCAATCCAAAAACAGAAAACTGGCAAACAGCATAGGCCCTGATCAGATACCACAGAAAGTGGATTCTAATCGGGGCCTTCACTGTTTGCAAAAATATTCCTAAAGGGATGCCTGTTGTAAACAAAGTGGAAGATTCCACAGAGTTCAAAATTGGTTCATTCTTTTAGCTGGGGCAAAAAAGCCCTCAAATTCTGGTAGTTAATCCTCAACCTGCTCAATTCCTAAAGGGATATGCAAAATTGTATAGCAGATGACAGTTTTTTTTTTTTTTTGTTTTTTTTTTTCAGAGAAAAAGTAGGCTTGCTATTTCATATGAGTTCACATGAAGTGTCAAGCCTTATTTTCTCTCAAAAATGAAAAAAAGTATTTAAAAAAGACCACCTGCTGTAATCATGATGGTTATTTTAACCCTTTGCATACTTATGGACCCTTCCATTGTTAAATGTTGGACAAGCCAATTTGTCATTACAGGGGTTTGAGGTCTGTTTTGACAGAAAATCCTGTTCACAATGTAGGCCCTAATCTGACATCTGATCAGAGTCTGTACTGTGTCCCTTTTATGGCTTTTCAGGTATGAATGGGTTAACCCATTGTATGCTAGTGGACTCTTCCATTGCTATATGTTGGACATGTCAATTCCGTGATAAAGGCTGTAAAAAGCCGAAACGTCGGAGATAGTGAAGAATTATTGCGAATAATAAATGTAATAAAACTGTTTGTGCGTCAAAGATATTACATTTTTGACAGAAAATTCTGTGAGCAAATAGTGCAGGCCCTGATCAGATGCAGCTTTCTGCGGCATCTGAGCTGGCCCTGCACTGTTTGCCAAGGTACGTACCCCACATGAAATGGGTTAATAGTTAAAACCTCTTATATTCCAGAAATCAGACAAAGTGATAGAGATATTGAACAAACTGCTCAGTCAGGTTGTTTCACAGGCAGCTGGTGCCCAGTCAGCTAGAGACAGATTGAAACAACTAGCACTTAGTGTAGCAGAGAGGTAACCAGCTTTATGACCATGTTTTTCATTACAGACAAAATCACTGTTAAGGGGAATGTATATGTTCTGCGCAAAGTAGGAATCGGTACAATTCTCACTTTGCCCAACAATTTCAGAATTGTACCAGTACAATTCTAGAATTGCACAAGGAACTGGTGGCTAGCTTATTGATTATTTGCCAACGGGCCTCCGTGGCCTAGTGGATAAGAGCGCTGACTCTTAGTCATTAGGTCTCTCACCGCCGTAGGTTCGAGCCTCGCTCGGGCCACGTGTGAGATGCCAAGTTCTGCAACGGAAGGTCAGGTGGTTTTTCTCCGGGTACTCCGGTTTTCGCCCACCTATGATTAACGATCGGCTCGATATGAGTGAAATAATCTTGAAAGGGCCGTAAAACCCAAACCCAAAAAAAAAAAAAAAAAAAAAAAATTGATTATTTGCCAAGGTAAGGGTCTCTGCACAAAAAGTTGGAAATTTTGGTCAAAGTTAGAATCATATCATATTGAGTGTCTCAATGACAGAAGAACTTGATTTGATTTTATTTTCTGTCTTTCCCTTTATTCAGTACCGGGTTCCAGGAATAAAACTATATTTAAATGCAAATCTTGGGGAAAAAAAAGAACATATATATATATTGCCAAATAAAATGGTTAACACAAGTCAACATAGGTGTTAAAGTTATTGTTCTCGCACCAAGGTCGGGCATTATTTACTCTGGAAGAAGATATGTTAACCTACATACGAGGGTTGTTTGGAAAGTTCGTAGAATTTTGCTATTAAACGGGCAATAACCATAATAGCAAGTAGAATTGTATATCTACTTAAACCTCCGCATCTCTGCTAAAACTTCTGAGAAAATGATAATGGTATACTTAAAAATGAAAATTTTATATTGATTATAGGAAGGTATGAAACAGGTACCCAGAGCATGCTAAAGTCAATAAGACATCATGAACAGTTAAGCATTATTCAAGTCCAGCGAACGTCTCCCTTTCTCCACATAGTCCCCAGCAATGTCTACATAATTCTTGTGTCTGCATACCCATTTAGTGAAGGAGAATGACGACACAATTAACTGACTCTGTTTTGCAAGTTCATCTGCTGAATCAAATCTTAATCCCCGCAAGCTCGCTTTCAACTCTTGGAAAAACGCGGAAATCCATTGGTGCAAGATCTGGGCTGTGCGGCGGATGTTCCAAGACATTAAAACCAAAAAGACTGATCTCCAGTTGAGTAGATTCCGCTCGGTATCCCTGAGCATTATCCTGGTGTAAGATTACTCTCACAAGACCCATATTTGGGCGTTTCTTTCTTATCGCATTTACGAGATCTCACCTCAGGTCTTGAAAAAGCAAAACGCAATCACAAATTGACCCAGTCTTGAAAGACTGTGATGCATGGCAAACACTGGAACATCAGTTCCTCGTCCATTATAGAAAAAGTGTAGCCCTACATATTTTAAATGAAACACTTAAAGCAATTACCTTCGAATAGTATGCTGCAGTGACAGTCTGTCCGTCTGGTACTCTGTGTTGCAAGATCATCCCGTGCCGATCCATGAAGAAAATGAACGTGTTTCCCCGCACTTTTCTGTACCCTTGCCTTCTTTGGGGTGGAGTCTTGGGGGTTTTCCAAACGGATGACATAGCTTTGGTCTCAGGGTCGAAATGGTGAACCAGGTCTTGTCCGTTGTGATGATCCTATCCAAAAATTTGTCACCTTCAGTCGAAACGGCTGAGAAACATCCGCGAACAATGCACCCGGCGCTCCTTTTCCATGTCCGTGAGTAATCTTGGCACTCAACGTGCACTAACTTTAGACATTCCAAGTTCATCTGTTATTACTCCATGTACTGTGGAGCTCGCAACCCCATGTTGATCAGCAAGAACCCTGACTGTTGTTCTCCTGTCCTTGTAAACCATATCCTTGACTGAGTCCCTAATGGAACACGCTACAACGGCTGGTTGGCCGCTCCTCAGATCGTCCGAAATCAACTCTCTTCCGCCTCTGAACCTTGATTGCCACTTGTAGATGACAGCTCTGGACTACATTTATCATATTTCCCTGTTGATTTTATCATTTTCAGCGTTTCCGTCGGTGATTTATTAAGAGCGACACAGAATTTCACTACACTCCGCAACTCAATATCGCCGGTTGACGTCATGGTTTTCCAATTCGCAATCTCGTAGGTCTTATTATATGCGCTGTGATGTTCTTCGAAAAGCAGTGATTGTTGTCAAATTTTCAGCAAATGACGTCATGACGTCGAATTATCATCTGACGTTTGTGAGGGGTTTTGACGTAACGCAATCAGACGGAAATAAAGAGTTTTTCTTCAAGAATCTGCCTGAATAAAAAACATTTTTCTGGCTGCTCCGGGGTCCCGTTCCTACGTTGCCACGGCAACCCGTAAATCCGGTTAATGTCGCTGTATACCCTTATGTGTTTACATATATGTTCAGAATAAGTTAAAGATTATTCACACCAAATTTCATGTATATTGAATGACGAATGTCAAAGATAAAGCAAAATTCTACGAACTTCCAAACAACCCTCGTATAAGCGTTTGTCTATATTTTATCCTGCATACAGATTTCTCAGAAACAATGGAAGCTAGAAAGCTGAAACTTTGTATAATCATGGACAATGACTCGATGTATCTTGTATACAGGAATAGGGGTCAAGGGTCCACAACTGGTCCATAACTCCTTGAGTTATGTCCCTTGATAGGTAGGACAGCCCTCGCCCATCGGGGCTTGAATAGATGGGCTGCATGATGCTTCCACGCAGAGCTGAAACCGACCCGCACACAAGTACTGGTAAACTGCTTAGAGGATCTAAGCCTGCCCAGGCAATGTGGTGCGAGTCGGCCCGTCCATGCTTATAAACCCTTTTGCTTTCATTGGGTGGCAGGGCTTGAGATGTTATTTCATCTCAATGTCGAGTAAAAGTCCCAGAAAATTGGAAGCAACGTCTCCAAAATGACCTTTACAGTGTTTACGGGGACGTTAAACTCCAAATCCCTTGATAGGTTTTCAAGAATTAAAATGCATTTTGCTTAAATAATAACTTTTGTGTATGTGGTCTTATTTCAATGGAACTTATGCTCACTTGGTCTCCAAGGTAAGGAAGCTGTAGTACAGGCCTTATACTTTTCAGGCATATGCAGGATTTCAGGCTTTTGGAGCTGGATTTCTGTCTTGATTTTTCTTGATTTCAGGCTTTTTAGATTTTGAATTTTCCTCCAATGACTATTGAACGCTTATCCTGCTGAATGAAATTATTTAGCTACACCCATTTCTGACTATATTCACCAATCAAATTACTTGTTAAAATGTATTTGTTCATTTCACAAACTGCATTACAAAAGTGTAGATCCTGATCAGATGGCTTCTGGATCTACACTGTTTGCACAGGTAATGGTTGACTTGTTCCGCACAATAAGGGTTAAGGCTGCAAAATCAGGTCTTTCAGGCATGGAAAAGCTTCGTCAGTATGAGGCCTGTTACTACCCAGACTAGTGACAAAGGGCCCATTTCTTTTGGAGTTACAAGGGCTGATTGATATGTTGTGAGCCACGTATTGAAGGAGGTATGCAGGGATGTTCTTTTTAAGTCCTACTATTCTCTGACTATATTGGGTCGTGTACCCAAGGACTAGTCTCCTTTGGTCAGTTTATGTCGACAGGGTAGCACTCTAAAGAGAAGAATCTTTTGCAAAATGGACAAAATAGGTGAAAGAGCAGTAATCCAATATTTGCTTAAAAAAAGGTTTAACACCTAAGGATATCCATAATGATATGGTAGCAACACTGGGGAAAGATGCCCCTTCATATGCTAAAGTGAAAAGCCTTGAGGATGACTCCCGTCCTGTAAGGACTGTCAAAGTTGCAACCCCTGAAATGGTCAATAAAATCCATGATATTGATATGACTGGCAGACAAGCCACAGAAAGATATATAGCCAGTAGAATTGGCATTTCACAGGAAAAAGTACATTTCATTCTGACATTCTTGCAATGAGAAAGCTTTCGCCCAGATGGTACTAAGACTTCTGGCAGTTGATCAGAAGCACACTCGTGTGCTAATCTTAACCTTTTTGAGCTTTCTTTATAGATTTGTCGCTATGGATGAAACATGGGTCCATCATTTTACCCCTGAGGCCAAACAACTGTAAAAAAAGGGAAGCACCCTGTCTCTCCACCGTCAAAAAAAGACAAAGACTGTTCCATCAGCTGGGGAGGTTATGGCCTTGGTTTTCTGGGATGCAGATGGTATTCTGCTGATAGATTAATTCCAAAAATGACAAACAATCAATGGCATATACTATGCTTCACTTCTGACGCAGTTGTGGGAAAATATTAAACTTAGGCGCCGTGGAAAGCTCACTAATGGTGTGTTGATGCATTAGGACAATGCTCCTGTCCACAAGTCTGTCATTGCTATGGCTGCCATTCAGGATCATGGCTCTAAATTGATTGAGCATCCACCGTATTCACCAGATCTCGCTCCATCAGACTTTAACCTATTTCCAAGACGGAAAACGGCTATTTCAGGCACCCACTTTCAGTTCGATGATAAGGTCATATATGCAGTGGATGACTTTCTGAACAGCCAAGAAAAGGAGTTCTATTAAAGTCGCATTGAGGCCCATAAATACTGCTGGCAGAAGTGTATAGATACTGAAGGGGATTATGTTGAAAAATAATGCAATATGTCCGCCAAAATAAATCCTTCAATATGAGGCTCGCAACATATCAATCAGCCCGCATATGTCCCTTGGTAGGTTTTCAAGGTTGAATTCAAAATATTTCGACACTATGTGTCTTTCTCCTCTAATGGTGCTGCAGCAGGGCTGTAGTCAGATCCTCTGACAGCTCTAGTGTAGACCTGGGAGTAATGGTCGGATGTGGCTGATTGCAGTAAAAGTAGGCAGAGAAGAAAATTATCCCTTAATCCTTATCTTGCTGAATATTCATTTAAGCCACACTCATTTCTGTCTATCAACCAATCTAATTACTTGATGTAATTTCTTGGTACAAATTCATAAACTGAATGCCAAACAGTGTAGATCCTGATCAGATGGCTTCTTCAGAAGCCATCTGATCTGGATCTACACTGTTTCCAAAGATAGGGGTTGTCGTGAACAGCATGATAAGGGTTAATTAGCCTTGTTACATCTTCTCTAGAACTATGTGTGTTTATTAGGTATCGTGCCAGTGGAGAGGGGGATGGAAACAGAGCAAGTACCAGTAGCTTCTACCTGATACTAGATCTCCTCACATTCTTTGACCTGTATAATTCTGGAAGCACTGAAGAGGCACTTGAGGTATAAAACTTTATCAGTTTTACAAACACCATACATTGGTGGCACTCCTTGTCCTTGTATACATGTAGACATGGGAAGTATTCATTGCAAATATAAAATGCCAACATTCTAAAAATTAGCACAGCTAAACCCTTAAGGGGAATGGGAACACCTTCAGGGGAGGCAACTCCTGCAAAAGGCATTTTTGACTCCCATGTCAATAGGGGTCAATTCTTAAAGGAAATAATTTGCTCCTGGCGAGCTAATTCTTTCCTTTAAGAGAAGACCCATTTTCAGTGGGGCTGGGCTTATAGAAAAGTGAACAGGATGTCCCGAAAGTTGTCTCCCTTAGAAAAATGACGGAAAAATCTGCCAGGAGTTCGCATTCCCCTTAAGATGTCAAAATCACAATTGTTGTCTGCTTTGACATCTGCTGGTCACTGGAAAAAAAGTAATTGTTGTAAACAGTGTGGACCCAGATCAGACAGCTCCTGTAGGAAACAGTGTGGACCCAGATCAGACTTCATAATTGACCCTCAAATATTGTTAAAATTCAGCAAAGGAATCAGTTATCTCAAAGGACTGGAAAAAATAACCCAAATTAGGATGAAGGCCAGAGAGACTTTTTACGGCCAACACACATTCCCAGCTGTGGTGAAGGTAAATGATAATGAAAAAGCCTTTAATTTGGAATTACTAATTATATCTCCACAACAGATATAAAGACAAAAAAGTTACTTCCATTGCTGAGGGAAATAACATGACCTTGATAGTGTTGACTGGGCTTTTAAATCTCAGTTTGTTTTTCTCCAGGTACTCCAGTTTTGACCCACAACCAAATAACAATATGTTTGATATTAGTTCAATATAAATCTGGAAATGGCCACAAAACCAAATAGGAAAAAAGAAAAGAAATGCAAAACAAACTATCATTTTTGCTCAACATACTGGTGGACTATCCCATTGTTATCTGTTGGGCGAGTCCATTTGTCATTTGAGGGGTGTCAGGTCTATTTTTTGTGGGTTTTTTTGTGTTTTTGTTTGTGTTTTTTTTTTTTAAAGAAATATCCTATTAGCAAACAGTTTAGACACTGTTCAGATGCCGTGATATGCGGCATCTTATCTGGGTCTGCATGTTGTGCCAATGTCCCTCTTTAGCTCACCTGAGCACGAAGTGCTCATGGTGAGCTATTGTGATCGGTCAATGTCTGTTGTCCATCGTGCGTCGCGTGTCATGCCGCGTCAACAATTTGCTTTAAATGCTAACTCCTCCTTAACCTTTGAGCCAATTTCAATAAAACTTAATAGGAATATTGCTGAGGTGACCATCTACAAAAATAGCTAAAATTGTTCCGCTCCGCTGAACAAGATGGCTGCCAGAGCTAAAAATAGAAAAATCTTTAAACGACTCCTGTACCTTAAGGCCAATTTCATTCAAACTTTATAGGCATGTTGCTTAGGTGACCCTCTACTAAAATAGCTCAAACGTTTCCGCTCCGATGAACAAAATGGCCACCAGAGCTAAAAATAGAAAATTCTTTAAACGACAACTCCCTCTGTACCCTTGGGCCAAATTAATTCAAACGTCATAGGAATGTTGCTTAGGTGACCCTCTACTAAAAAAGCTCAAACGGTATTGCTCTGATGAGCAAAATGGCCGCCATAGCTAAAAATAGAAAAACATCGTAAATTTGCTTCAAACACAAACTCCTCCTCAACCCTTGGGCCAATTTGATTCAAACTTCACAGTAGTGTTAACCAAATGACTCCCTACCAAAATAGCTAAAATTGTTGTGCTCTGACAAACAAGATGGCCCCCAGAGCTAAAAATAGAAAAAATCTTTAAACGACAACTCCTCCTGTACCCATGGACTAATTTTATTCAAACTTCATAGGAATGTTGCTTAGGTGACCATCTACCAAAATAGCTGAAACGGTTCTGCTCTGATGAGCAAAATGGCCACCATAGCTAAAAATAGAAAAACATCGTAAATTTGCTTCAAACACAAACTCCTCCTTAACCTTTGGGCCAATTTGATTCAAACTTCACAGGAATGCTATGTAGGTGACTCCCTAAAGAAATAGCTAAAATCATTCCGCTCTGACTAACAAGATGGCCGCCAGAGCTAAAAAAGAAAAATTCTTCAAACGACTAATCCTCCTTTACCCTTGGGCCAATTTCATTCATACTTCATAGGAATGTTGCTTAGATGACCCACTACCAAAATAGCTAAAACATTTTCGCTCTGATGAGCAAAATGGCCGCCATAGCTAAAAACAGAAAAAACTTTGTAAATTTACGTCAAAACGCGAACTCCTCCTCAACCCTTGGGCCAATTTGATTCAAACTTCACAGGAATGTTAGTTAGGTGACTCCCTACGAAAATAGCTAAAATTGTTCAACGTGGCGAACAAGATGGCCACCAGAGCTAAAAATAGAAAAAATCTTCAAACGACAACTCCTCCTTACCCCTTGGGCCAATTTGATTCACACTTCACAGGAATATTATGTTGTTGACTCCCTACCAAAGTAGCTAAAATTGTTCCGCTCTGACAAACAGGATGGCCGCCAGAGCTAAAAATAGAAAAAATCTTCAAACGACAATTCCTCCTTACCCCTTGGGCCAGTTTGATTCAAACTTCACAGGAATATTATGTCGTTGACACTCTACCATATTAGATAAAATGATCCCGCTCCGATGAACAAAATGGCCACCAGAGCTTAAAATAGAAAAACATTGTAAATTTTGCTTCAAACTTCACAGCAATTTTGCCCAGGTGACTTTCTACCAAAATAGTTAAAATCATTCCACTCTGATAAACAAGATGGCGACCAGGGCTAAAAATAGAAACAATCTTCAAACGACAACTCTTCCTGTACCCTTGGGCCAATTACATTCAAACTTCATAGGAATGTTGCTTAGATGACTCTCTACCAAAATAATTAAAATGGTCTCGCTCCGATGAACAATATGGCCGCCAGAGCTAAAAATAGAGAAACATTGTAAATTTGCTTCAAATGCAAACTCTTCCTAAACCCTTGGGTCAATTAGATACAAACTTCAAAGGAATGTTGCCACCATACCAAAATAGCTAAGATCGTTCCACTCTGATCAACAAGATAGCCACCAGAGCTAAAAATAGAATGTACTAGAGACAGTGACATTCAGGTGAGTGAATCAGGGCCCTCTGGGCCCTCTTGTATGAGTTTTCAGGTAAGAATGGGTGAAACTCCTATTTCATTGTTGGCTGACATTACTGACAGGAAAACAAATCCTGGAATATGGAGATTATATTAAATGTATCCATCATGATAACAATTCCCTGAAATGACCACCCATCTAAACCTCTCTAATATTCTATTTATTTCTGTCTATCAACCCATTTCTGTCTATCAACCAATCAAATTACTTGATGTAATTTATTGCTACATATTCCTAAACTGAATGCCAAACAGTGTAGATCCTGATCAGATGGCTTCTTCAGAAGCCATCTGATCTGAATCTACACTGTTTGCAAAGATAGGGGTTGTCGTGAACAGCAAAATAAGGGTTAAGGGTGTTATGCGGCATCTTATCTGGGTCTGCATGTTGTGCCAATGTCCCTTTTATGAGTTTCCAGGTAAGTATGGGTGAAACTCCTATTTCATTGTTGGCTTAAAATCACTGACAGGAAAACAAATCCTGGAATATAGAGATTATGTTGTATGTATTCATCATGATAACAAGTCCATGAAATGACCACCCATCTAAACCCCACTTCATATAGAGGATCTTACATGAGTGTTCATGTTTTATTGAATTTATTAAACTAGTTGAGGAAAAGGGATAAAATGCAAGGCTTTGCCGAGCATTTTATTCCTTTTCCTCAACGAGTTTAATAAATTCAATAATACATGAGCACGAATGCAAGATTCTATTTATCATATGACATTTAAAACGCATTTAATTCACGATTGTTTACAAAAATGTCAATATTCCGCCATTAGTAAATGCGACGTCGTTAAGGATGTCGTACATTTAACTTTAATATCAAATATAACTACCCATCACTACAATTATAGCCTTTTCACCAGCTCCTCCTGAAATAATTGTTTTTCCTGAAAGAAATAATGACCTCACGGCGCGAAAATCGCAGTCACGTGACCTGTATCGTCTGCCTATTGGTCTGTTGGGTCATGTGACATCAGCGACCAATCAGGACTCGACTCTAGGGAGGTCACGGGAAAAGGGACATGCCGGTGGCATTTCTGGCTAGATTTTTTTTTGTCAGACTGACCCAGAGCTGCGTCTGGTGAAAAGGCTATAATTGTAGTGATGGGTAGGTATATTATTAATTAAAATTAATTTTACATTAAAAATATCATGTTACGGGACGTATGTAGCTAATTTGCATATTTAATCCACTAGTGGATTATCGAAAATAATACATGACGTTATCACACTCTCAGACGCGACGTCACTTTATATAGAGGAAACTGGGGTTTACAGGGATATACATTATTTTGCTTACCTCTGCTCCTAGACAAAGGTTGTGGGTACTCTTAAGAATCACCTCGATGTGGTGGTTCTAACAAGCACCCACTAAGTATGTTTGAGTATAAATAAGAAAAATATTACAAATTTTCATTGGGGAATGTACCGGTAGCCATTTTGGACATAAGAAAGAATGCGCTATGTCACATGGATGTGTTATCATAATGCAGATCAGAGATGTGATCATCCATCATTCATAGCTGATAACTTATACTCTTAAGGCCTGGCAGCCAATGCACATGTAATGTCAAGCTTTAAAGTCAGAAAAATACATTTGAAAATGCCATCTACCGAGTCTTGATTGATGCTTTAAAGTCAATATCATCAGTAACTGTCACATATTTCAGATCATTCGGCAGCTACAGTTACTTCCCCTGACAGCAGAGGCAGTAGAACATAAAGTGAAAACATTCAGGAACTACACAGATGAGGTTAGTACAAGTACAGTATTCACTGGTGAGCAGATCAAGAACGATGGTTCGGATAACTTGTAAGATAAATTTACTGTTGAATTCAGTAGACAGAAAAGCTGAATATGGCAGTTTGGTATATGTATTGTCTTCTGCTTTGTTGTCTGCTGGTATTAAACTTTAAAAGTCCTTGTTGCAAACAGGGTGAACCCAGATCAGACTGCTCCTAGAGCAGTCTGATCAGGGTTCACACTATTTGCCAGTACTGTTTGGACCCAGATCAGACTCTGCTCTAGGACTGTTTGCCTTTATGCAAAATATTTTTTATAAGTTTGCAAGACGATGCAGCAGGGGACATAATCAGACAAAAATTTTTCATGCAGTTTTTCTTTTTATCTTAAATTAGCTGTGTCAGATTTGACAGTGTTAGATTAGACATAGGTATTTACCTAATGATCGAATAGACCAAACACAAAAGCTAATAATACTATAGGGAACAAAGTACTAGAACCCCCTTCTCAGAAGGATCCTATTTTTAGCAGAGAATTCAATTTATTAGCCTCTAACAGTGATAAATAAACACCAGTTGATGGCTGAAGCAGTTATCTCTAATATCACTTACTTGATGTTTATACATGCAAAAGAGGTGCTTTTTTAACAGAAAGGATAATTCATGAAGCGTTGTTATAGTGGTTTGTTTTAAATGTTTAAATAAATGATATGGTATCACCTATAGGTAGATATAATACCCACAGCACTGAGTTAAAGCTGGAGCTTGTATCTAGCAGAGAATCTCCAATCAGTGGTCATCAAAAATGACTTGTGTAAATAAACAGATTTCATGACCATGCTGCCTGAATTTTCATAACTTCTACCTTGTTCCTATAAGTAATAACTGCACTGTAATGGTTTTGTTTGTTTGATTTGATGTTTAACGTCTCCGTCAACACAGTAAAGGTCATTTTGGAGACGTTGCTTCCAATTTTGTGGGACTTTTACCCGACATTGAGATGAAGTGACATCTCAAGCCCTGCCGCCCAATGAAACAAATATGGTTTATAAGCATGGACGGGCCAACTCGCACAGCTTTGCCTCTGCAGGCTTAGATCCTCTAAGCAGTTTACCAGTACTCAAGTGTGGGTCGGTTTCAGCTCTGCGTGGAAGCATCATGCAGCCCATCTATTTCTTCAAGCCCCGATGGGCGGAGGCTCGCACTGTAATGGTCTTAGGGAGATGTTCTATGACAACACCAGCTGCTGTGAAAGTCTAAAATGAGTCTTTAAGAGAAGACCCTGATTCAAAGGTGCAGTGATTTATTACAGTAACATTTCTATATTAAGACCACCTTTGGGACTGTTCAAAAGTGGTCTTTTGAACAGTCCCAAAGGTGGTCAGAGACCACTTTTGAACAGTCCCAAAAATGGTCTCTTACCAGAGGACACTGTTTGCAGAAAACACAAAGAAAGAATAACTAAAACTTTCTAAATAAGCTTTTTAAAGCACAAATAGTCTTAATTTTAGGTGGTCATAACAGCGGAATTTCACTGTACGTGCATTACATTGTTTTCTTCTTAATAGCTAGCTAAAGTAGTTGTGGTCATAGTACCCAAATCTTTATCCAAACTCATAAATGCATAAACAAATGACAAATCAGAATGTTCAGACCAGTAGACATTAAGGCTGACACGATGAATCGTGTAATCGATTAATCGATCGATAACTTCCACAAAAATGATTATCATTTCTGATTCGCTTTTAATCGATTTCTTGATAGGTACAATGTACTACCCAATGTTATGCCGAAAATAGCTGGATGAGTGGCCCTGCGGCGTCTCATCTGGGTCTACACTGTTTGCTCAGGTCTGTCTGTTCAAATATACATATGGTAAAGTGCAACATATGGTAAGAGTCATGCTCAGACAGAAACCCAGACAGGTAAAATTATGACAAAAACCTTAGCGATTACTGATCGATTATCGATCGCAATGACAGGACTGATAATCGATTATCTTTTTAGCTCCGATTAGCAGGCCCTAGTAGACATGGATGTCCTCAGAGGAAGGGTGTAATTAGGTGTCTGTGGTTAGTAAGCATTACATGGCATTCAAGCTTTGCATTAATTTGTATTCAAACTATAATAGAATATGTAGAAAAAAAGAAGTATTACATGTCACATCAGTACCAACAGGCTGAGCCAGCCTGTCTCGGTAGCTCAATCAGATGTGCGCCTGACTGGTAACAGGAGGATGTCAACATTCTTTCGTGGAGATTGATCATGAAATCTTTTCTACCGTCATTCTCTCCCTCCGCTGATTCAAGAAGGGTAGTTGTCAGTTTTTGGCGAAAGAATGTACACTGTACTAATTAACCACTTACGTATAAGCCTGCCCAGAAAAAATGTGTGGATAGGTTAACTGACTGGCTCAAAAATGACTTAAATAGTGTTGACTGGGCCGTTAAACTATAATACAAACAAACAAAAACCAACAGGCTGACATCAACTTCACCACTTACCTGCCAGCGTTCATCAGCCTCAAAAACCTCACTTCTTCCTTACAACTCTGTGTATTCCTTAATAATCAACTATATTACATTTCGCAAGTCCTTGTTTTACTTTACACTGGAAATATATGAATATACTTCTTTCAGATACGACGATGTTTACCAGATGTTCTTTTGGCTACCATGAATCTCCTACACTCACAATATAAAAGTGCCAGGTATGGTAAATGCCTAACATATTTTAACCCAGTACACAGCAAAATCTACCTGAAAACCTGTACATGTGCGGCTAGCTTAGCCTGTCTTCAACCTCTGAATGGACCCAGTCTGTGTAGGATCTACACATCACTCTTGAAAAGATTTGTAGATGCTATTGAAGAATTGTGCAAACAGTGAGCACTGCTCAGAAAGTGAAAATCTGCATAGTCTAATCAGTCTTTACAATGATCCTTTGGGAGCATTGGTTCCATTGTGGAATTTTGAAAATACTTGAGGGTCACTGATGAGGCCCAATTGGCCGAAACTAGCTAGTCTGGCCCAGAAAACATGCACACTTCATATTTTCCAGTTCTGTGGTGCATTCCTTGCTTCAAAAGGATAACCCTTTTATAGAACATACAGGTAGCTGTCTTATTGTAGGATTGTCATGCTCATTTATATTTTGCTTCACTAGTTTAGAATTCAGGAATACCGTACAATTCCTAAAAATTCTGACACCTTAAGGACTAGGTGTAATTCTCCTAAAATTTTTAAACATTTGTTTCACGATCCAGTGAGGTGTCCAAGAAGTGCAGATGGAATGGCAAACAGTGTAGACCCTGATCAGACTGCTCCACAGTGTAGACCCTGATCAGACTGCTCCTTCAGGAGCAGTCTGATCTGGGTCTGCACTGTTTGCTTAGGCCTGGATGTCCTAATTCATTGGATCATTATGGTACACACTAAGCATAATTTCAAAATCTAACAAGATATGAACATTTTAACTTTAGAACCTGTAGGATACTGCATCACATGAAAATTACCAATAATGCGTGCAGCTATTGTAATCGCCAGCCTCGGTAGCGCGTCTGACTGGTAGGCAAGAGAACACAGGTTGGATACCTGCCGGGGTCGGCAACATTCTTTCATGGAGAGTGATCATGAAATCTTTTCTACGGTCATTCCCTTCCGCTGATTCAAGAATGTCAGTTTCTGGCGAAAGACTGCACTGTACTGGTTAACCATTTAGCCTGCCTAGGAAAAGTGTGGATAGGTAAACTGACCGGCTCAAAAATGACATAAAATAGTGTTGACTTGGCCGTTAAACTCCAATACAAACAAACAAAACAAAGCTATTGTAATACATGTACATGCACAATGCGTGTATTTGATAATTTCAGATGGAACATTTTCTTCTGTCTGCTATTGAGTCAAAGTCCTTCAGTATAATGAAACTATTCTTTTATGTATTATGTTTGAATCAAAATAAGTTTCCTTATCTGTGTTAATCATGATTAACTTGTGTTGGTATCGGGCAGATGCGGCTGTTAATTTACTCCCCACAGGAGTCCCTGTCTAACATCATATGTTAATCACAATTAGACATGACAAGGAAAAAACTGTTCTTAAGGGGAATGGGTACACCTTCAGGGGAGGCAACTCTTTCAAATGTATTTTGTCTCCCATGTCAATAGGGGTCAACTCTTAAAGGAAAGGATTTGCTCCTGAGGAGCAAATTCTTTCCTTAAAGAGTAGACCCCTTTTTCAATGGGACAGGGCTTATAGAAAAGCAAAATGGAAGTCCCAAAAGTTGCCTCCCTTTGAAAATTGGCAGAAAAATCTGCCAGGTGTTCCCATTCCCCTTAATTCTTGCACAGAGCACTTCTACAAGGCAGTTCAGAAGAACTGAAAGATAGCCACTTGGCATGAAAAGGTTCCATCTTGAGATATTTTGGAATGTCACTCATTGTCTTCTTGACATCAGATGGCTTAATGATATTTTCTTGCATCAGATCTGTCAAAAATACGTAAATATATAGGTTATGATGAAATGATTTGGAAAGATCTCTTTAAATATTGGCCAAAGGTTGGGAGAATCTGAAGGAAACAAAGAGTTTTAATAAATTTTCAGTGTGTTAGAACAAAAAAAAATATCAGTTCTAGTGCCTGCATGATTTATAATCAGAAATCAGCCAGTTGTAAGGAGATAAATCCCTAGGCTTGTAATTTGATCTACTTGACAACTGCACTCAAAACTTTAACCCTTTGTATGCTAATGGACTCTTCCATTGCTATATTTTGGACAAGTCCGTTTGTCATATAAGGGGTGTCAGTAAAAAATAGTTTTTACGTTCTTATTCTATTTTTGACGGAAAATTCTGTTAGCAAATAGTGCGGGCCCTGATCAGATGCCGAGTTTTGCGGCATCTGATCTGGGCCTGCACTGTTTGCCAAGGTACACCTTTAATGCCAAGGTACTCCTTTAAGGGTTTCTTGCATACATTTGGTTAAAATACTTAGCAAATCGTTGCTAGAGCTTATGTTTCTTAAAAATCCTTCTTCAATGCAATATAAAATGAAATATTTTGGTAGTAAACAATGAATATTTTTGCTGTAAGCGTAATTGTGTGTGTTCATGTTGGTACCAAAGCTAGCAGCGAGAAGTATTTTTTTTGTTTCAGAAGTACAGCCCCGGCCAGTCCACTGCCTGTCCATGGAATAAGAGAGGATGGAGGGAAGGAAACAGTAGGTTTAATGTCATAATGACTTAAAGTATTGGGATGCCTTTATTCTTATCCTGCTGAATAGATTAATTTGCCACATCCATTTCTGACTATCCACCAATCTAATTACTTGACATAATGTTTTTATTCAATTCACAAACTACATGATAAACTGTGTAGATCCTGATCAGATGGCTTCTGATCTGGATGGACACTGTTTTTATTTGTAGGGATTGTCAAGTTCAGCATGCCACTTCAGCTGTAGTTTAATATTCTTTATTTGTCCAAGACCGACTGATTTGCCTGCATGCATTTTACATAGCATCAGTTAATAGTACAGTAGAACTTTGATGGCTCGAACACCGATGGCTCGTTTACCATGGATGTGTCGAACCCATACTTGAGCCTCTAGCGAAATCCTCTACATAAGAAATAGTTGGGAATAATTAAGGAGATTTTAGTCTTTTATCTTGCAAATGTATGCTGTGTGTACTCATTAAAATCGCCTCGATGAGGCGATTCTAATGAGTACACACAGCATACATTTTCAATATAGAACGCCGAAAAGATGTCTAAAAGTATCTCGATAAGCCTCCTGACAGTAACCTCAGTGGCTTGAACTACCCCTGTCTTGAACAGATTTTCGAGGTCCCAAAGGTGTTCGAGCCATTGAAGTTCGACTGTATTGTGAGCGCACTAGCAAGAAAGCCAGTCAGCAAACTCTAAGGTGCTGATCAGATTGCACATATGTGAAGGCTAATCTGCCCCTTCGCTGTTCGCACATGGCATAAAACAGGTCTTCTCATGATGTGTGGCTCAATCCATGGAATTTTAAGGGACTGAATATACCAGACACATGTTCCTCCAGTTTTCTGACTGTTTGCTTTCTATACATTAAGACTTCTGGAAAAAAGGTTTACGCTTGAAAGAATTTGTTCTCAGTATGATTACTATTACAATCCTTTAAGAGTAGGACCCCTATTTCTTTCTTTCTACTGATACTGCATCGGTCACATTTGACCAGTACAGCAGATGTACATTACATACACTCCAGGTTTGCAGGATGAAAGTAATCATGTAATTACGGTAGGGATCTTTAACCTAAACAGGGGGTGGTTCTCCCTGCAAAGGGGTCCTCCTGTTAACATTTCGATCCAAAGGACGGTGCACTTTATGACATTCATCCCTGCAAATGATGCCAATGGAGCATGTTCGGACACCGAAACCCCATCGCCGCCACTGGGGATCGAACTCGAAACCTCTAGCATCAGAGGCAAGTGCACTAACCACTGAGCTATCACGCTCCATAGCTATCACGCTCCATGTAAGGTAGACAAAATAATTTGAGAGTTCTCTGGCCTTTAGTGTATCCATTCTTGTTGAAATAAATGGATAAACCTGGAGGTGTTTGTCATAATTTTTCAAATGGAGACAACCAGGGCTTTCCCTTGGAACTCTTTATGTCTCCTGGAGTATCCAACTGATATTGGCTTACAGCTGGACAAGGCCACTCTGTTTCATCTCTCCTACTGCCTCTGTCTCTTTGCTTCCTGTCTCTCAGTGAGATGACACAAAAGGACTTAGAATTTCAACTTCCTCTTCTCAAGTTTTAGATAGAGTTCAAGATAGAGTGAGCTTTCAAGCCTTGCTTGGATGACATGTGATACACAAAGGCCACATGGTTTTTCTTACTGCACTCAGATTCTGATAAATGATTGTGTCAATAAAAGTGAAATAATTTGAAATGAATTCAAAACCAAAATGAAATCTAAAAAAAAAGGATAATGTGACTGTACATTCCAACCATATGATCTCTCATTTTAAAGACCAGGGGCCAGTTGTTCAAAACTAACGATGTCTTTGGTTAACGTATCTTTAAAACTTTGATCATTTAATATGGCAATATGCTTCTATTTTTGCTGAAAAAATGTGGGCAGCTTTTACATATGCAAAAGCTGCTCACATTTTTTCAGCAAAAATAAAAATTTAGATGTTGCACATGCTAGAACACTTAACAATATGATCACTAACGAGCTCGTTAAGATTTGAACAACTGGCCCCTGGGCTTTAAGAAAATGTCTGATAGCGTGAGCTAATAATAATCTGCATAGGCTTGAAGCTGTATCAGTTTCCATTTAACATTTTTGCTGTGTGAATGCAAAACTATCTTTGTATATTTTTCAGTACCTGAACTATATCAGAAGTCAGTCAAAGGCATTGATAATGTTTGCTGGGATGTTACCGTACAGATTGCCAGGGGACACATATGCCAGACTTGTACAGACAGAGGTTCTAATGAACTGACCAGTGACATTACATACCTATGGGTTCAGTGAGGAGGTGTAAAGAGGATAATTTTTCTTACTTCTCCATAATGATCTCCATTATAACATAATGTTATGGGTACTTGTTATAATCGCCTCACTGAGGTGGTTCAAACAACTACCCACAACTTACGTTATGAAACATCCATAACGTATGTTATGGGTACTTGTTAGAATCTCACTGATGTGGTTCAAACAAGCATCCACATGTTTCTTACTATGTGTTATGGGTACTTGTTAGAATCACCTCAGTGAGGCGATTCTAACAAGTACCCACAACAAATGTTTGTAACAAGTACTCAAAACATATGTTTCTAACAATAAATAAAGAAAATTATCCCTTATATTTCCTCTTACTGCTCTTTATCTGGCACCATGTTACCTGTGAATCTAAGAGCTGACCTTGTCAAAATTCAGATACATTATCGCACAAGCTGTCACAAGCAAAATTTGTTTCTGGACATGTGTACCAAGTGAGGATAAAATCAGCCTGCACATTCACTCAGAATACAGTCTTTGTGGTATCAGGCCAGTTGTTCAAAACCAATGACGACGTTAGTTAACATATCGTTAAAACTATGATAATTTAATATGGCAAACATGCGTATATTTTTGCTAAAAAAAATGTGAGCAGCTTTTGCATGTGCAAAAGCTGCTCACATTTTTTCAGCAAAAATAACAAAATTTTAGATTTTGCGCTTGCTAGAACACTTAACAATATGAACACTAACAAGCTCGTTAAGCTAACGATGCTTTGAACAACTGGCCCCTGGTCTGCATGGGGAAGCTTCGTGTCTGTGTGAATCTCATAGCTCCAGATAAGGCCGAGTAGTGATGAATTTTAATTATTTCTTGTTAGAAATATACGTTGTGGGTTCTTGTTAGAATTGCCTCATTGAGGCAATTCTGTTGTGGGTACTTGTTAGAATTGCCTCATTGAGGCAATTCTGTTGTGGGTACTTGTTAGTATTGCCTCATTGAGGCAATTTTGTTGTGGGTACTTGTTAGAATTGCCTCATTGAGGCAATTTTGTTGTGGGTACTTGTTAGAATTGCCTCATTGAGGCAATTCTGTTGTGGGTACTTGTTAGAATTGCCTCATTGAGGCAATTCTAACATGTATCCACAACATATGGCTTAACGGAGATACAAGTACAGTTATCCCTAAATTATCCTTAATACTCAGCCTTCTCGGGAGCTACAGTATCCCTATAGGGCACAACGAATATTCAGGTCAGACGGTGTGGATAAACTGACCAATCTGTGTCTTTGCCGGGCACAACTTGTGGGTTCCTTTTGACACTGTCAGATGTAATGATCTTACAAATTCAAGATGTGCTACATGGATTTGTGTGGACACTAGACGTGAAACAGGAAATCGTTCAGACTTAAAGGCAATTTGCAATCTCATATGTTTATGAAGAAGTTCAGTGAAATATATACTTATCAGATGACATCACGTCTGAGAAATAACACCTTGTGATACTAGTGGATTAAATACGCATATTAGTTAGATATGCCACATGCAGTTACACATATGATGTCCTTGACTATGTCATGTTTACTAATGGCGGAATATTGTCAATTTTGTTGAAAAATCGTGAATAAATCCGTTCAAATGTCATATGATAAATAGAATCTTGCATTCGTGCTCGTATTATTAAATTTATTAAACATGTTGAGGAAAAGGCATAAAATGCTTGGCAAAGCCTCACATTTTATCCCATTTACTCAACTCGTTTAATAGATTCAATAATACATGAACACTCCTGTAAGATCCTCTTTTTATGAAGTTCAGTGAAATTCCAATGTTAAAATAAAGACTAAATCTGCTTTTAAAAATGTATTTAAAAGATTTCAGTTATTCTTTCTTGTCCCCTTGAAAGAGACCAGCAAAAGTGGTATTAAAGACCACTTTTGAACAGTCCCAACAAATGGTCTTATTGTAGAAATTTCATTTCTTTACTTACCTGGAATATCGGATAAAATTGATGAAATAAATGTTGGTGCTTGTTGTAATTGCCAAAGCACCTCCCTTAAAATGTGATGACATATTTAGTATTTTTACACAAAGTTTTGAGAAAATTAAAACTTGTTTTACTCCTCAGAGTCAAACTTCAATAACTCCTGCACCTTTGGGACCATGAAAAATTTGTTTCTAAAAGGGTTTGTTCTAGTCAAGCCAGGCAAGGAGGTGTAATGGGTAAATATTAAAGGAATATCTTTTCAGTCTTCTATACAATAAAGGTATATTGTTTTACACATTAGAAACACCTTGATGAGGCAACTTAAACTAATGTGTACACACAACAAACCTTTTAGAGATCTGAAAAATCTCTAAAAATTATCCTTTTAACCCTTATCCTGTTAAACATGACAACCACTACCTTTGCAAACAGTGTAGATCCAGATCAGATGGCTTCTAGGAACCCATCTGATCAGGATCTACACTTTTTATCATGCAGTCTGTGAACTGAATGAATACATTATATCAAGTATTTTTAGTGAATAGTCAGAAACAGGGTGTGCTTAAATGAATTTGCAGTAAAATTCCGACAGACTTTCGGATGAGTCTTTAAACCGAGGTCCCGTCTCCGTATGACCTTAGCTGTTGGTGGGACGTAAAACTCAAACACTCACTCACTCAGTAAAATTCCGTTATTAAGACACCTAAAATTAAGACCAAGACTATTGAGAAGGTTTGGAATTTTCCTTTGTTTTGACACCCAGCGTCTCCTGATAGACCACCTTTGGTATTGTTCAAAAGTGATCTTAAAAGGCCACTTTTGAACAGTCCCAAAGGTTTCTTAATACAGTAATTTTACTGTATTTAGCTGGATAAGGATTAATATTTATTACCTAGAGCGATTATTAGAATTTCTTGAGGGAAATGAGGAGTTTCACTCAGCCAGGGTAAATGAGAGATCATTGTTTTTACTATTCCTGAAAATTGTTTTCTGGATCATAAAATAGTGACAGTGCTAATGGAATAAAGTATGAAAAATATGCTGCTATTATTATCCTTGCAGTACTGGTGGGTTGATTTTATCTGATCGTAGGCTGGAAGATGGTCATGAGCAGGATGCCATGGTATTTTAGTTATCTCCCCAGACAATATAACCCTTTGATCACAATAACTCTAATACCCTTTGTGATATATTGATGGGACTTGGTACAATTGTACCGTAGGTTAAGGTGTGTCATGTGCAAGAACCGTAACTCTGGGTACCATCTCTCCTGACAGTCTAACATTTCCCCTGACAGTCTAACATTGTGATCACAATAACTCCAACGACGGGCCTCCATGGCCTAGTGTATAAGAGCACTGACTCATAATCATTAGGCTTCTCACCACTGGGTTTGAGCTAGCTCGGGTCACTTATGAGATGCCAAGTCTGCAACGGAAGGTCAGGTTTTTTTTCTCCAGGTACTCCAGTTTTCACCCACCTTTGATTAATGGTCGGATTGATATGACTGAAATAATCTTGTAAAGGCCATTAAACTAACTCCCCCCCCCCCTCCCCAAATAAAAAACTCCCAGCACCTTTTGAGCTGGACAAGAGGTTATGAAGGTGTGTCATTACAAAGATTCAAAATTCTGGATCCCATGCTATTTTAGTTATCTCACCTACTTTAGCATTGTGATCACAATATCTCCAATACCCTTTGTGATATATTGATGGTGCGTGGTACAAATATATATGAGGTTAAGAAGGTGCGTCTTGACCAAGAACCACAACTCTGGGTGCCATGATATTTAAGTTAGCTCCCCTGATAATTTAACCTGGTGATCGGAATAAGTCCAACACCTTTTGAGACATATTGATTTTATTTGGTATAGTTAGTTTATACTAATTTATTAAGTTTGATTGCAATGGAAGCTTCAAGCTTATTTAATCACTCTCGAACACTCATTCTGGATGTTTTCACGCGTGCTATAGGCAGTGACTATTACACCACTGCTACCCATTTACACCTGGGTGGAGTGAAGCAGTGCCATTATGTGTCTTGCCCAAGGACACACCTCGATACCAGGTGCCGGATTCGAATGCACAACTTCTGCGCTATTGAAGCTGACTAAGTATAGTTGTACATAAGGTAAAGAATATCAGATGCCACAGAATGCCTCCAGTTTTAAGCCAGTTTCTGAATAAATTACTAAAACTGACCTAAATTTTGAAATGGACTCCTGTTACATATTGTGAGGAAGCCAGGAAGGAGCTTCTATTCTGTTGAAATAAAACTGCAAGCACTGAATGATGCCCCGCCACTACAATTACATCAAGCAAGTGCCATATCACAGTGAAAAAGGAATTCAAAGTAAGGATGCTTTATTATTTCCCTTAATAAAGTTGACAGGATGACTATTTTCATGTTCAAAGAGCCGTGGCTCCAAAATAAAGTAAACCAGAATTAAAATTCTCATTTTCAGTTTTTGGGAGCCAGTGCCCTTTAAACTAAAGTCAAGGTCTTCAAAATCTCAAACCTGGGATAATTTTTTGAACTGTACGAGGGAGATTTGCCATTGTGATGAGGGAGATGTAAAGAATATATATGGAAATTCTCAGTTCAAATGAGGGAGACTCCAAAATTTTACTAAAATTTAGCATTAATTGGGCAAAAAATTAGCATCAAAATGAGGGTCTCCCTGCTGATGAGGGAGATATCACAGGTATGAAATCTAGTCAAATCTTTGATCAGTTGCAATGATATTTTGTACCAAGTTAGACCACGATTAATTGTGTTCATGAGACTGGGTACAGACAAGCCATGTTTGGCCCAAAATTGAGTTTTTGGGGGCCTGTGCCCTTGAAAATAAGGCAAGGTCACCAAAACCTAAATGCTGTTTTCCCTCATCCTAGTGATGTAACCATGCGAGTTTGGTCAGAATCAATCATTATGTTCATGAGATATAGTGCTTCAAACAGACTACATGATAGAAATGGCTATGTTCAAGGGGCGATAACTCCAAATGTAGGAAAATCAGAGTTATGGTTCATATGTTCTGCACGTCGTTTCATGCTGCTCTACATATCTGTGAAGTTTCATGGAAATATCTCAAATGGCATCAAAGTTATGGAGCGGACACGAAACTATTACAGAAATGGCTAAGTTCAATGTTCAAAGGGCAACAACTCCAAAAGTTGGAAAATCAGAGTTACGGTTCATACGTTCTGCATGTCATCTCAGAGTGCTCTACATATCTGTGAAATTTAGTGAAAATATCTCAAATGGTATCAGAGTATGGAATGGACACAAAACTGATAGCAGCAGCTATATTCAAAGTTCAAAGGGCAATAACTCCAGAAGTATTTTTTTTTTTTTTGGTTCTGGTTTTACGGCCCTTTCAAGATTATTTCACTCATATCGAGCCGATCGTTAATCAGAGGTGGGCGAAAACCAGAGTACCCAGAGAAAAACCACCTGACCTTCCATTGCAGAACTTGGCGTCTCACATGTGACCCGAGCGAGGCTCGAACCACAGCAGTGAGGGACCTAATGATCAAGAGTCAGCGCTCTTTACCACTAGGCAACGGAGGCCCATAACTCCAAAAGTAGGAAAATCAGAGTTACAGTTCATATGTTCTGCACGTCGTCTCGTGGTGCTCTACATACCTGTGAAGTTTCATGGAAATATCTCAAACGGTATCAAAGTTATGGAGCGGACACGAAACTATGACCGAAATGGCTATGTTCAATGTTCAAAGGGCAATACTCAAAAAGTAGGAAAATCAGAGTTATGGTTCATATGTTCTGCATGTCGTCTCATGATGCTTTACATATCTGTGAAGTTTCATGAAAATATCTCAAATGGTATCAGGGTTATGGAGCGGACACGAAACAGATAGCAGCAGCTTTATGTAAAGTTCAAAGGGCAATAACTCCAAAAGTAGGAAAATTAGAGTTACGGTTCATATGTTCTGCACACCGTCTAATGGTGCTCTACATATCTGTAAAGTTTCATGGAAATATCGCAAACGGTAACAAAGTTATGGAGCGCACACAAAACTATGAAATGGCTATGTTCAATGTTCAAAGGGCAACAACTCCAAAAGTAGGAAAATCAGTTACGGTTCATAGGATCTGCACGTCGTCTGATAGTGCTCTACATATCTGTGAAGGTTCGTGAAAATATCTGTGTGTGTGTGTGTGTGAATTCGGGTTTAACGTCGCTTTCAGCAATCTTTCAGTCATATCACGACGGTGTCTGGTTGCGACAGGGAGCTCAATGCTCACTTTTATAGTGCTGCCTCACTGAAGTATCATGTCCCAGACACATTACATGATACCACACCCAGTCACATTATCCTGACACTGGGTCGACCAGTCCTAGCTCTACCCCGTAAATCTGAGTGCCAAGTGAGGAGCAGCTAGTACCATTTTTAACGACTTTGGTATGTCGCGGCCCGGGATCGAACCCGTGACCTCCCGTTCCCCGGGGCGGACACTCTACCAACTGAGCTATCGGGGCCGGTGTGAAAATATCTCCAACGGTATCAGAGTTATGGAGCGGACACAAAACCATGAGGCGCTGACAGACGGACACTCAAAACTTAGGAGGGTATAATATAATACCCTGCCATTTTTTGAATGGCGGGGCATAAAAATTGGTTAACACTGATCCTGGGTATAGAAACTTGTCCACACACAAGCTAGGGCTGGCTGATCTGAGCTAAGATCAATGAAGATTTGTCATAATAAAAACCTTTCTGTCAGAGCATGACTCTTTTTACCAAATGTATTTGGACAGACATGCCTGATGATTTGAAAATCCTTCATGCAGACTGAACAAATTGTCTAAACCACGACAGAACCCAGGGCAGGGCAAGGATTGTGGCAACTTGAAACCAATTTAAAGGTGCCAGTTTAAAAACATTTTATTGATCGTTCCAAGGCCTGTCTTCTGTTTCGGTTTATTTTTGTTACAGTTCGTCTTTGCATGTATTGTTAATATCTTTTTATTTTGGATAACCATTTGGCCATTTTGTGGGAAAATAACTGCCCTCTTTTGGCTTTTCTCTTGTGACATTTTCACAATGGTGAAGTTTTATGTTTCTTTCTTTCCCATTGGTGTCTTGGATGGGAGGTGTGAGGTAAATGTATCGATTCCTGATCAATTCCTTCACTTCTGTTCTGAGCAAACAGTGAAGACCCAGATGAGATGCCAGGGACTGCACTGTTTACCACTCATCCAGCTATTTGTAGTTAATTGTTTTGTTTTAGTTTGGTTTAAGGTTTAACGTCCCCGTCAACACTGTAAAGGTCATTTTGAAGACGTTGCTTCCAATTTCGTGGGACTTTTACCCGACATTCGAGATGACATCTCAAGCCCTACCGCCCAATGAAACCAATAGGGTTTATAAGCATGGATGGTCAGACTCACCATATGCACAGTCGGTTTCAGCTCTGCGTGGAAGCATCGTGCAGCCCAGCTATTTCTTTAAGCCCTGATGGGCGGGGGCCTTGTAGAAAATTGTACTTACCAAATTATTTAATACTAGCAAATCAGTAAAGATATTAGTTTCTGTGGAATTTGTAATCATGCAAATGCCTAGCTACATTGTTTTCCCATTTAACCAAATATTACCAAATGACATAGCATCTGGAAACATTGAATGGCAAAAGAATTCATTTGATGCATGTACTATTTTATTACATGAGAATGGATACAAGTGTCAAAACCTGTTTTCAGGGAAAAATAAGCAAATTATCGTGAATTTGTCATCAGCTGAACTGAGTTTGTTAAATGATATGCCCAGTAAATGACACTAAATCAGACCAACCAAAATAGCTTATCAGGTAAAGGTTAATGTTGGGGCTTAGACAAACAGTAATACTGGTGTTCTTTTTCACAAATACTGCTGTTTGTCTGAGGAATTACGCATAGGGGTGGTTATGACCTGAGGGAGGAGTCAATTAGCCCAGTGTATGGCAAAGGTTAACAAAGTTCAGGACATGTGAAGGAAGTGTACTGGATGATAATTCTAGGATAATTTTTCCCAATGCTCCGTTGCCAAAGTAGGGGTTGCTGAGATCAGTGGGACAACGGTTAACTAGCTTGTGAATGGTCAAAATGTTGACTGTTCTCGCAAGCACAATATTAAATACTCTGCTATTCTTGCTGAAGAATGTGTATATCTTTTGATATTTTTCAGCAAAAAATATTAAGAGAACATTTAATGATTGAAGAAATAAGGATACATTAACTATCAATATCTTTATATGAACTGTACCCCCTTCCTAAGACTACCATCAAAGACAACCTTTCTTTGAATGACATTTTAAGTTCTACCAAATACTTTACATCACAACCTTTTTATAACACATTTCATTATGACATGGTTTTTGTTTGTTTGTATTTGGAGTTTAATGGCCCAGTCAACACTATTTTAGGTCATTTTTGAGCCAGTCAGTTTACCTATCCACCCTTTCCTGGGCAGGCTTATATGTAAGTGGTTAACCAGTACAGTGCACATTCTTTTGCCAGAAACTGACAACTGCCCTTCTTGAATCAGCAGAAGGGAGAGAATGACCGTAGAAAAGATTTCATGATCAATCTCCATGAAAGAATGTTGCCATCCCCGGCAGGTATCGAACCTGCGTCCTCCTGATCACCAGTCAGATGCCCGTCCGACTGAGCTACCGAGGCGGTCATTATGACATGGTTTAGGATACACAAAGTTTAATTCTTATCCTACTGAATGAATTACAGTAGAACTTCGATGGCTCGTTTGCCATGGATGTGTCGAACCCATTCTTGAGCCCCTAGCGAAATCCTCTACATAAGAAATATTGGGGGATAATAAAGGAGATTAAAGTCTTTTATCTTGCAAATGTATGCTGTGTGTACTCATTAGAATCGTCTTGATGAGGCGATTCTAATGAGTACACACAGCATACATTTTCATTATAGAACACCGAAAAGATGTCTAAAAGTATCTCATTATGCCTCTTGGCAGTAACCTCAGTGGCTCGAACTACCCCTGTCTCGAATAGATTTTCGTGGTCCCAAAGGTGTTCGAGCCATTGAAGTTTGACTTTTTTCAGAAGCTGTCTGATCTGGATCTACACTGTTTGTAAAAGTAGGGGTTATCAGGTTTAGCAGGATAAGGGTTAATCCATAAAATGCCAATTGTCGTCTGCTTTGTTGTCTGCTTTGCCGTCTGCTGTTTACCTTAAAAGTAATTTTTTGCAAACAGTGTGGACCCAGATCAGACTGCTCCTACAGGAGCAGTCTGATCTGGACCAACACTGTTTGCCTGTGTGCAAAAATATTTTTAAAAAGTTTGCAAAAACTATGACAGCAGACGACATAAGCAGACAAATTTACCTTAAAAGTAATTTGCAAACAGTGTGGACCCAGATCAGACTGCTCCAACAGGAGCAGTCTGATCTGGACCTACACTGTTTGCCTGTGTGCAAAAATATTTTTAAAAAGTTTGCAAAAAATATGACACCAGACGACATAAGCAGACACATTTTCAGATGTAGTTTTTCTCAGCATCTTAAAGGTTAAAGAAGGATCCTTAATCTACAGATTATATAGAAAAATGTCCATAAATGGTCTCTTTTCTATATAATCTACACTTTTGTCTGGATAAAATATGGCTGCTTAACCAACATAGTTTCTGCTTTACTTTGGACCCAACTATTTTTAACAACATTCTTTTTATGGATTTTGTTTGTTTGATTTGAGGTTTAACGTCCCCGTTAACACTGTAAAGGTCATTTTGGAGACGTGGCTTCCAATTTTGTGGGACTATCTCAAGCCCTCTCACCCAATAGGGTTTATAAGCATGGACGGGCCGACTCGCACCGCTTTGCCTGAGCAGGCTTAGATCCTCTAAGCGGTTTACCAGTACTCGTGTGCGGGTCGGTTTTAGCTCTGCCTGGAAGCATCATGCAGCCCATCTATTTCTTCAAGCCCAGATGGGCAGGGGTCGCGGGGATGGTGAATTTCAAAATTCAAACAACCCTGTTACTGGTGGTAAATGATTGATCTTTATCACCCACCTGTTGAATCCATCAGGGTGGTTATCCTTCAATTCATCTTCACTGTCTCGCCCCCGCCCATCAGGGCTTGGAGAAATAGATTAGGCTGCATGGTGCTTCCACGCAGAGCTGAAACTGACCACACAAGAGTACTGGTAAACCGCTTAGAAGGACTGAGATTGCCCAGGCAATGTGATGTGAGTCAGACCGTCAAATGCATATAAGCCCTTTGGTTCCATTAGGTGGCAGGGCTTGAAATGTCATTTCATCTTAATGTTGGGTACAAGTCCCACCAAACTGGAAGCAACGTCTCCAAAATGACCTAAATAGTGTTGCCGGGGACATTAAACCACAATTCATCCAACCAACCAATCATCTTCACTGTCGCATCGTTTGTCTTGCGATTAACACAACATGACGCGACCATTGTAAGTTAATTATTTGATTACTGTTTTGGGTTTAACGACACGTCGACCCCTGTGGGTAATTTTGCCTCGTCTCCCAGAGAAAGGGAGAAAAACATATAGAAAATATCGTAGGTTAAAGTAAAGGACAGAGGAGAAAGAGGAAAATGAATGGAAGTGTAGAAACAGAAGGAACAAGATGTGTTTGTGAAACACGAATATGTCCCCGGGCATGGTCATTTTTTTTTCAAAGTTGGTCACAGTTCAAAGTCATGGTCACAGGTAAAGATTTTTGGTTTGAGTTGGAAGCCCTTGGCACAAGGAACTTACATGCCAAACAAGAGGGCCATGATGGCCCTGGATCGCTCACCTGATCCATAGTGTAACAAGTGGGCCCCAGAGAGGGCCATTATTGGCCCCAGGGTTTTAATGTGCATAATGTTGAGGGAGGTCTTAAAGGTGAAGCTTCATACCAAACATCAACAAAGGCTATAATTAGAACAATCTTGGCAAAGGTCCACTAGATAAAGCTACACATCAAATTTCAAAGACCTGGGCCTTGCAGTTTCAGAGAAGAAGATTTTTTTTAAAGATATTCCCTACATAAGCCTATGCAAAACCAAATGGCCCCAGGGCTATATAAATCTATGTAAAAACAAAGGGCCCCGGCCCGGGGTGGGGGCATTTGTGGCCCCAGGGCTATAATTTGAACAATCTTGGTAGAGGTCCACTAGATAAAGCTCCATACTAAATATCAAAGGCCTTGGCCTTGCAGTTTCAGAGAAGATTTTTAAAGATTTCCCTATATAAGTCTATGCAAAACCAAAGGGCCCCGGAGCGGGGACATTTTTGGTACCAGGGCTATAATTTGAATAATTTTGATAGAGGTCCACTAGATGCAGCTTCATACCAAATATCAAAGACCCAGGCCTTGTGGTTTCAGAGAAGAAGATTTTTGAAGATTTTCCCCATGTAAGTCTATGTAAAACCATAGGGCCCCAGAGTGGGGGCATTTTTGGCCCCAGGGCTATAATTTTAACAATCTTGGTAGAGGTCCATTAGATGCAACTTCATACCAAATTTCAAAGTCCTGGGCCTTGTGGTTTCAGAGAAGATTTTTAAAGATTATCCCTATATAAGTCTATGTAAAACCAAAGGGCCCCGGGACGGGGCCACTTTTGGCCCCAGCACTATAATTTGAATCATCTTGGTAGGGGTCCTTTAGAAGAAGCTTCATACCAAATATAAAAGACCTAGGCCTTGTGGTTTCAGAGAAGAAGATTTTTAAAGATTTTCCCTATATAAGTCTATGTAAAACCAAAGGGCCCCTGAGCGGGGGCATTTTTGGCCCAAGGGCTATAATTTGAACAATCTTGGTAGGGGTCCACTAGATGAAGCTTCATACAAAATATCAAAGTCCTGGGCCTTGCGGTTTCAGAGAAGAAGATTTTTAAAGATTTTCCCTATATAAGGCCATGTAAAACCAAAGGGTCCCAGTCGGAGGCTTTTTTTGCCCCAGCACTATAATTTGAACAATCTTGGTAGGGGTCCACTAGATAAAGCTTAATTCCAAATATCAAAGTCCTGGGCCTTGCAGTTTCAGAGCAGAAGATTTTTAAAGATTTTCCCTATATAAGCCTATGTAAAACCAAAGGGCCCGGCGGCGGGGACATTTTTGGCCTCAGCACTATCGTTTGAATAATCTTGTTAGGGGTCTTTTAGATGAAGCTTCATACCAAATATAAAAGACCTAGGCCTTGTGGTTTCAGAGAAAAGGATTTTTAAAGATTTTCCCTATATAAGTCTATGTAAAAACAAAGGGCCCCTGAGCGGGGGCATTTTTGGCCCAAGGGCGATAGTTTGAACAATCTTGGTAGAGGTCCATTGGATGAAGCTTCATTCTAAATATCAAAGTCCTGGACCTTGCGGTTTCAGAGAAGAAGATTTTTAAAGATTTTCCCTATATAAGTCTATGTAAAACCAAAGGGCCCCTGAGCAGGGGGATTTTTGGCCCAAGGGCTATAATTTGAACAATCTTGGTAGGGGTCCACTAGATGAAGCTTCATACAAAATATCAAAGTCCTGGGCCTTGCGGTTTCAGAGAAGAAGATTTTTAAAGATTTTCCCTATATAAGCCTATGTAAAACCAAAGGGCCCCAGGTGGAGGCTTTTTTTGCCCCAGCACTATAATTTGAACAATCTTGGTAGGGGTCCACTAGATAAAGCTTAATACCAAATATCAAAGTCCTGGGCCTTGCAGTTTCAGAGCAGAAGATTTTTAAAGATTTTCCCTATATAAGCCTATGTAAAACCAAAGGGCCCGGGGGTGGGGACATTTTTGGCCTCAGCACTATCATTTGAATAATCTTGTTAGGGGTCTTTTAGATGAAGCTTCATACCAAATATAAAAGACCTAGGCCTTGTGGTTTCAGAGAAAAGGATTTTTAAAGATTTTCCCTATATAAGTCTATGTAAAAACAAAGGGCCCCTGAGCGGGGGCATTTTTGGCCCAAGGGCGATAATTTGAACAATCTTGGTAGAGGTCCAATGGATGAAGCTTCATTCTAAATATCAAAGTCCTGGACCTTGCGGTTTCAGAGAAGAAGATTTTTAAAGATTTTCCCTATATAAGGCCATGTAAAACCAAAGGGCCCCGGAACGGGGGC
This sequence comes from Lucinisca nassula, assembly GCA_963580285.1. Lineage (NCBI taxonomy): Eukaryota > Metazoa > Mollusca > Bivalvia > Lucinida > Lucinidae > Lucinisca > Lucinisca nassula. The sequence continues at coordinate 107,268,490 of OY757017.1, read as the reverse complement.
ATTTTTTGCCCCAGCACTATAATTTGAACAATCTTGGTAGGGGTCCACTAGATAAAGCTTAATACCAAATATCAAAGTCCTGGGCCTTGCAGCTTCAGAGCAGAAGATTTTTAAAGATTTTCCCTATATAAGCCTATGTAAAACCAAAGGGCCCGGGGGCGGGGACATTTTTGGCCTCAGCACTATCATTTGAATAATCTTGTTAGGGGTCTTTTAGATGAAGCTTCATACCAAATATAAAAGACCTAGGCCTTGTGGTTTCAGAGAAAAGGATTTTTAAAGATTTTCCCTATATAAGTCTATGTAAAACTAGAGTGTTCACAAGTTTTTTCTTTAATTTGACCTACTGACCTACTTTTTGACCCGAAAAGACCTTTATTCAAACTTAGCCAAGATATTGTCACAATGACCATTCTGAGCAAGATTAATGATTTAACCAAACTTGTGGCCTCCTGAGTATTCACAAGGTTTTTCTATGATTTGACCTACTGACCTACTTTTCAACCGGACATGACCCATATTCAAACTTGACCGAGATATTGTCATGATGATCATTCTGAGCAAGTTTGATTATGATTGGACCAAAATTGTGGCCCCTAGGGTGTTCACAAGGTTTTTATATGATTTGACCCGCTGACCTACTTTTTAACCCGATATGACCCATATTCGAACTGGACTGAAATATTGTCACAATGGTCATTCTGAGCAAGTTTCATGATAATTGGACCAAAACAGTGGCCTTCAGAGTGTTCACAAGGTTTTTCTATGATTTGACCTACTGACCTACTTTTTGACCGGACATGACCCATATTCGAACTTGACCAAGATATTGTCATGATGATCATTCTGAGCAAGTTTGATTATGATTGGACCAAAATTGTGGCCTCTAGGGTGTTCACAAGGTTTTTCTATGATTTGACCCGCTGACCTACTTTTTAAGCCGACATGATCCATATTCAAACTTCACTAAAATATTGTCACAATGATCATTCTGAGCAAGTTTGATGATGATTGGACCAAAATTGTGGCCTCTCGAGTGTTCACAAGGTTTTTCTATGATTTGACCTACTGACCTACTTTTTTACCCGACATGACCCAAATTCGAACTTGACCGAGATATTGTCATGATTATCATTCTGAGCAAGTTTGATGATAATTGGACCAAAACTGTGGCCTCTAGTGTGTTCACAAGAAAAAGTTTACGCACGGACGACGCACGACGCACTACGCACGACGACGCCGGACATCTTACTGTCACAAAAGCTCACCATGACCTTCGGTCAGGTGAGCTAATAAGAAGGCTCTATCTTAAATGGTGTTCGTAAGTTATGAACAATATTATTTTTTTCTTTAAAGTAGGTCATAGGTCAAGGTCACAGATCAAAACAATTTGCAGTTCTTGTCACATGGAACCTAAAAGCCAAATATGAAGGCTCTATCTTAAAAAGTTACAAAAGTGGTGAACAATTTTATTTGCTCTTAAGTAGGTCAAAGGTCAACGTCATGGTAAAAAAATTTTGCATGAATGTAAAGCTCGTAAGGAACCTACATGTGAAATATGAAGGCCCTATACCAAACGGTTTGAAAGTTATGACCAAATGTTTTCTTTTAAGTAGGACAAAGGTCATGAACACATTTTGCATGAATGTAAAGCTTTTGTTACAAGGAACCTACATGCCAAATATGAAGGCTGTAACGGTTCAAAAGTTATGACCAATTTTAACTATTTCTTTTATGTAGGTCAAGGTCACATGTCAAAATTTTTGTGTGAATGTAAAGCTCTTGTCACAAGGAATCTACATGCAAAATATGAAGGCTGTATCTCAAATGATTCAAAAGTTATGACCAAAATGTTATTTTTTTATTTTAAGTAGGTCAAAGGTCAAGGTCACAGATCAAATTTTTTTGCATGAATGCAGAGCATTTGTCACAAGGAACATACATGCCAAATATGATAGCTGTATCTCAAGCGGTTCAAAAGTTATGACCAATGTTATTTTTTTCTTTTAAGTAGGTCAAAGGTCATGGTAAAGGTCACTCAATTTTTTTGTGTGAATGTAAATCTCTTGTTAGAAGGCACCTACATGCAAAATATGAAGGCTGTATCTTAAATGGTACAATACTTATGACCAAAATGTTATTTTTTATTTTAAGTAGGTCCAAGGTCAAGGTCACAGATCAAAATTTTTTGCATGAATGTAAAGCTTTTGTGACAAGAAACATACATGCCAAATATGTAGGCTGTATCTCAAATGGTTCAAAAGTCATGACCAAAATGTTATTTTTTTATTTTAAGTAGGTCACAGGTCAAAATTTTTGCATGAATGTAAAGCTTTTGTCACAAGGAACATACATGCCAAATATGAAGGCTGTATCTCAAGCGGTTCAAAAGTTATGACCAATGTTATTTTTTTCTTTAAAGTAGGTCAAAGGTCAAGGTCACAGGTCAAATTTTTTTGCATGAATGTGAAGCTCTTGTCACAAGGAACCTTCATGCCAAATATGAATTCTATATCTCCAACCGTTCAAAAGTTATGGCCAACGTTAAAGTTGTCCACATACATACAAACCAACCAACAAACAGACAGGGCAAAACAATATGTCCCCGCTATCGCTATCGGGGACATAAAAAGAGCACTACCCTTACCTACTGCAAGGATAGCAGGTCTTACCCAATCGTCAGCCAATATCAGTTGGACGCCAGTGACGCAAGACATATGTCACCTTTACCGTACGCTCTATTTAAAATTGTCAAATTCAAAGAAATTAGTAACTGCTATCGGATCAGTCTCAACAACGGTTATTTTTTGCCACACAAAACTGCGCATGTGCAAAAATACGGAATCGTGGGATAAGATTTCCTTAGCGACCGGTGGCATCCTAAACTCATCTATAGCAATAGAAGAGTCCACATGTATACAAAAGGTAAATATCACCTCATCAAGGTGACTCAATGGGTACCCAAAACATAGATTTCCAAGAAATAAGAAAAATTATCTTTGTTACTCCTCCTTTCTGCAGCATCAGTTCAGGGTCCACACCTTGTATGAGACTGGATGTTAATGGGATGAAGACTGAGACAATATTAGTTATTTTAATTTTTGATGGGGAATATAAGATCACATTACTCACCTGAGAGCGACATTTGCCCAAGCAGTTAGGCGAGGGAAAAATATTGTTTTCATGCATGGAATGTGATCCCATGTTCCTCTTCAAGAATCAAAACAATGAATTTGTTACATTGCAAAGCTTTTTCATGACATTTTTTACATTGTTGCAATGTTTTCCAAAGAATTCTTTTGTTGTGGATGATGTGAAAAGTGCATTTTTACATGTGACATCAAAAGTGCCATTCTGCACACACTATGGCAATCACGGTGCTCAGTGGGAAAACATTTACGGCATGTAAGAATGAGAGCTTTATAACAGAAGCATTGAAATGAAGTATGGAATGAATTGAAAACAATCAAATGTTTTTATTTATCATATGATGTTGTTGATAAGCAGTGGATAACTTCGTGTAAAAATTGTATGAACACACGTGTAATTACACTTTGGCGGGATTAAGTAACGTCATGACGACGTCCATGTCAACCCTGCATTTTTGTGGAAAAAAATTGTCTTGTTTAAAGGTGATAAATTCCATTTTAAAGTGGTTATATGATAAACAGAATCTTACACTCATGGTCATTTCATATGATATTTATGAAACTCGCCAAAGGCTCGTTTCATAAATATCATATGAAATGACCACCCGTGTAAGATCCTCTATTTATTTATTAGCTGAGAAATACTGAGGTGCATGAAATTATTTTGCTTTCATTTCTCACCAGCCGTGCAGTAAATCCAAGATGGCAGACATCGCAATTCCCTGAAGGCAAGCACCATAGGGTAATATTTTTTTGCTCGACCATAATATGAAATATAATTGCCCTTGCGCTGTCCAATCAAAAGACTACAAATTTCTGCGCAGTACAACAAAACACATTCTACTACTACTAGCACTTTGAATGCAATCATTATGACCGGCCCCGATAGCTCAGTTGGTAGAGTATCCGCTCCGGTGAACGGGAGGTCACGGGTTAGATCCCGGGCCGCGACATACCAAAGTTGTTAAAAATGGTACTAGCTGCTCCCCGCTTGGCACTCAGATTTACGGGGTAGAGCTAGGACTGGTCGACCCAATGCAGGATAATGTGACTGGGTGTGGTATCTTGTAATGTGTCTGGGACATGATACTTCAGTGAGGCAGCACTATAAAAGTGAGCATTGAGCTCCCTGTCGCAACCAGACATCGTCGTAATATGACTGAAAAATTGTTGAAAGCGATGTTAAACCCGAATTCACACACACACACACACACACACACACACACACACACAATGCAATCATTACCTTCTGTCACTTTGCTCTAACTTGGACCGTGTTTAGTTTTCTATGATGATGATGACCGTAAAAAAAGTCTACTGTGAAGTTGTTCAAATAATCATTAGCTTAACAAGTTTGTAGTGCTCAAAATATTAACTATTTTTGTTAGTACAATATCTAATGCAGTCTGGTATTTTTGCTGAAAAAATGTGAGTAGCTTTTGCATTTGCAAAAGTTACATTTTTTCAACAACAAGAGCACCGCATGCGGGTGCCAACGCTCGTCTGCAGTTTCTTTTAGAAAACCAAAGTTCTAAGTCAAACAAGAGCAATCAAATTGCAAGATGGAGTTATAAAACTTGTAGGGAATGTAGCTCTTGTGATGGTGAGTATGTGTATGAAGTTTCATGACGGTAGGCCAAATACTTTTGGAAATATGGTCAAGGTTAAGGTTTTCGGTTAAATTTTCGAAAAATAGGTCAAAAGTCAAAGGTCAAGGTCACAGATCAAAAAGTGTGGTATCACTGAAAAGGTCTTGTCCCAAGGAACATTCATGTGAAGTTTGAAGGCTCTGTTGTGAATAGTATTAAAATGAGAGCAAAAAGTGTGTTTCAGAAAAAAATTGGAAAAGGGCAGATAATTCAGCCAAAATCAACAATGTTGTTATGGTCCTTAGTCAAAATGTAGCTCTTGTGATGATGAGTGTGTGTATGAAGTTTCATGAGGCTAGGTCTAATACTTTTTAAGTTATAGCCAAGGTTAAGTTTTTTTGGAATGACGACGCCAGACGACAACGAAGACGCCGGAGTGATGACAATAGCTCGAAATTTTTTTTTCAAAAAACAGATGAGCTAAAAATGGTTCTTACATTTTTCAACAAAAATGGTAGCATATAAAATTATGCCATATAAAACAAAGTTTTAACAACATGTTAACCAGTGGCACTGTTAGTTTTGAGCAACAGGCTGATGATCTCCAGTTAAGGGGAGAAAATATATTTACCTCCCTTTTAAACTAGCATCTATTTTTGGAGGAAAAAATTCTGATTACTCACAGTTACCCCTTAACCCATTGTATGTGGGAAACACCTAAAGGAATAACTTGGCAAACAGTGCAAGCCCTGATTAGACACCGCATTCTGCTGCATCTGATCAGGGCCTGCACTATTTGCTGACAGAATTTTCCGTCAAAAATAGAATAAAAACAAAAATATATGCCTGACATCCCTTATATGACAAATGGACTTGTCCAGCATATAGCAATGGAAGTGTCTACTTATGGGTTAAAAGAGGTTGAGATTTACAAAATTCACAAAAAGTCATTAATAGCCACAGCTAACATATACTGAACTAAAAAAGCAACGCAACTTTTTAACCAAAAAGATTTTCATGCAACCATCAGGTTGACTGAACAAGAGGGCCCACAGGGCCCTGGTTCGCTCACCTGTTTGTTTCTGTCTCAAGTACTTTCTATTTTTAGCTCTGGTGGCCATCTTGTTCATCAGCAGAGTGATTTTAGCTTATTTGGTAGGGAGTAACCTAGGCAACATTCCTGTGAAGTTTGAATCAAATTGGCCTTAGGGTTTAGTAGGAGTTCACGTTTGAATCAAATTTACAATATTTTTCTATTTTCAGCTCTGGTGGCCATTTTGTTCATCGGAGCGGGATCGTTTAAGCCTTTTTGGTAGAGGGTCATCTGAGCAACATTACTTCGAAGTTTGAATGAAATTGGCCCAAGGGTACAGAAGGAATTATCGTTTGAAGATTTTTTTTATTTTTAGCTCTGGCAGCCATCTTGTTCATTTGAGTGGAATGAGTTTTAACTATTTTGGTAGGGAGTCACCTAGGCAACATTCCGGTGAAGTTTTAAATCCAATTGGCCCAAGGGTTTAGAAGGAGTTCGCATTTGAAGCAAATTTACAATGTTTTCTATTTTTAGCTCTTGTGACCATTTGTTAATCGTTTATGCTATTTTCCTAGAGGGTCATCTACACAACATGGTTCAAAAGTTAGACTAAAATAGGTCAAATGTCAAGGAAAAAGGTCAAAGATCATTTTATGTATGAATAGAAATCCCTTGTCGCAAGGAACCTACAGGCCAAATATGAAGGCTGTATCTCAAATGCTTCAAAAGTTATGACAAAGTAGGTCCAAGGTCATGGGTCAAAAGTTTTGAATGATTGAGAAAACCTTGTCACAAGGAACATACATGCCAAATATGAAGGCTCTATCTCATATGGTTCAAAAGTCATGATAAAGTAGGTCAAGGTCACAGGTCAAATCTTTATATGAGTGGGAAGCCCTTGTCACAAGGAACCTATATGCCAAATATGAAGGCTCTATCTCAAACGGTTCAAAAGTTATGACAAATTAACCTACCAATCTACTTTTTGAATTGACATGACCCATATTCGAACTTAACTGAGATATTGTCCAGCTGACAATTCTGAGCAAGTTTAATGGTGATTTGACTAAAACTGTGGCCTCTTAGAGTGTTCAAAACGTTTTTCTATGATTTGACCTGCTGGCCTACTTTTTGACCTGACATGACCCATATTCAAACTTGACCTAGATATTGTCAAGATGATAATTCTGAGCAAGTTTGATGATGATTGGACCTAAACTGGGACCTCTAGTGTGTTCACAAGGTTTTTCAACAATCTGACCTACTGACCATCTTATTGACCAGACATGACCCATATTCGAAATTAACCGAGACATGGTCAAATGATCATTTTGAGAAAGTTTGATGATGATCGGACCAAAACTGTGGCCTCAAGTGTGTTCAGAGGGTTTTTCTATGATTTGACCTACTGACCTACTTTTTGACCAGACATGACCCATATTCGAACTTGACTGAGATATTGTCAAGATGATCATTCTGGGCAAGTTCGATGATGATCGGACCAAAACTGTGGCCTCTAGTGTGTTCACAAGGTTTTTCTATGATTTGACCTGCTGGCCTACTTTTTGACCCGACATGACCCATATTCAAACTTGACCAAGATATTGTCAAGATGATAATTCTTAGCAAGTTTGATGATGATCGGACCAAAACAGGGACCTCTAGTAAGTTCACAAGGTTTTTCAACAATCTGACCTGCTGACCTTTTTATTGACCAGACATGACCCATATTCGAAATTAACCGAGACATGGTCAAATGATCATTTTGAGCAAGTTTGATGATGATCGGACCAAAACCGTGGCCTCAAGTGTGTTCAGAGGGTTTTTCTATGATTTGACCTACTGACCTACTTTTTGACTAGACATGACCCATATTCGAACTTGACTGAGATATTGTCAAGATGATCATTCTGGACAAGTTTGATGATGATCGGACCAAAACTGTGGCCTCTAGTGTGTTCACAAGGTTTTTCTATGATTTGACCTACTGACCTACATTATGATCCGACATGACCCGTATTCGAACTTGACCAAGATATTGTCAAGATGATCATTCTGGGCAAGTTTTATGATGATCGAACCTAAACTGTGGCCTCTAGTGTGTTCAGAAGGTTTTTCTAAGATTTGACCTACTAACCTACTTTTTGACCGACATGACCCATATTCGTACTTCACCGAGATATTGTCAAGACTATCATTCTGAGCAAGTTTGATGATGATAGGACCAAAACTGTGGCCTCTAGTGTGTTCACAAGGTTTTTCTATGATTTGGCCTACCAACCTACATTGTTACCCGACATGACCCATATTTGAATGTGACCAAGATATTATCAACATGCTCATTCTGAGCAAGTTTGATGATGATTGGACCAAACCTGTGGCCTCTAGTGTGTTCAAAAGGTTTTTCTATGATTTGACCTACTGACCTACTTTATGACCCGACATGACCCGTATTCGAACTTGACCGAGATATTGTACAGATGATCATTCTGGGCAAGTTTTATGATGATCGAACCTAAACTATGGCCTCTAGTGTGTTCAGAAGGTTTTTCTCTGATTTGACCTTCTTTTTGACCCAACATGACCCATATTAGAACTTGACTGAGACATTGTCAAGATGATCATTCTGGGCAAGTTTGATGATGATTGGACCAAAACTGTGGCCTCTAGTATATTCACAAGGTTTTTCTATGATTTGACATACTGACCTACTTGTTGACCCGACATGACTCATATTTGAACTTGACCAAGATATTATCAAGATGCTCAGTCTGAGCAAGTTTGATGATGATTGGACCAAACCTGTGGCCTCTAGTGTGTTCAGAAGGTTTTTCTATGATTTGACCTACTGACCTACTTTTTGACCTAACAACACCCATATTCGAAGTTGACTGAGATATTGTCAAGATGATCATTCTGGGCAAGTTTGATGATGATCGGACCAAACCTGTGGCCTCTAGTGTGTTCACAAGGTTTTTCTCTGATTTGACATACTGACCTACTTGTTGACCCGACATGACTCATATTTGAACTTGACCGAGATATTGTCAAGATAATCATTCTGAAGAAGTTTGATGATTATCAGACCAAAACTGTGGCCTCTAGTGTATTCACAAGGTTTTTCTATGATTTGACCTACTTTGTGGCCCGACATGTCCCATATTCGAACTTGTACCAGATATTGTCAAGACGATCATTCTGAGCAAGATTGATGACGATCGGACCAAAACTGTGGCCCCTAGAGTGTTCACAAAGTTTTTCTATGATTTGACCTACTGACCTACTTTTTGACCCGGCATAACCCATATTCGAACTTGACCGAGTTATTGTCAAGATGATCATTCTGAGCAAGTTTGATGGTGATTGGCCCAAAACTCTGACCTCTAGTGTGTTCACAAGAAAAGTTTACGGACAGACGCACGCACGGACGACAGACAAAAAGTGAACCCAAAAGCTCACCTTGTCACTATGTGACAGGTGAGCTAAAAATCATTTTGCGATTTCCTTTCGTACTTTTTAAACTTTCTTATGCAGAAAACATTTGGGCTATATCTGTACAGTTTAACGCTTCACTTGGCAATTCGTTGTTTTCAACATTTCCTCGTGCAGTATATTAAATGTATAAAGTAACCTCATCATATTGGCATATTGTGTTACCTGGAGTTTAGGTTTTAAATGTCCTAAGGAATATGGTACGTTTGAAGTAAGATCAGCGTAACGTAGCGGTCCAAATGCTTCTATGTGGGACGTCTCAGGCTGTCATCGCCAGGAACTTCCAAGTGAGTAAATCGACGATAACTCGCTTGTACCAGCGTCTACGTCAAACGGGAACGACAAATGACAGGCCCAGAAGTGGACGTCCATGCGTAACGACACGTCGACAGGACCGATGCATCCGCCTAACCCACCTTCGTAATCCGTTCCGTACAGCCGTCGAGACGTCTCAGGTGACACAAGGAATGCACAACAATTGAATAAAAGCAGATACTGACAGGAATCGCCTTTGATAGTTTGGCTTACGTCCTCGTCGTCCGTACGCTGGTATGCCATTAACACCACGAGGACGTCAGGTTAGAATGGCGTGGCACACACAACATAGGCCAAACCTGTTTCCCCTTCGTCAGTGGCCTAACCTAATGTTTTCTGACGAGTCCAGGTACTTCTTGTACAGTGCTGACGGACGTCAACCTGTGTATAGGCTTGACTGAGAGCGTTATTGTGACAATTGTTTGGTTGAACGTGATCTATTTGGAGGCGGTGGGTTGATGGTGTGGGCTGGCATATCTTATGGCCCTAAAACGCCCCTGGTATTCACTGATGGATCTTTGACAGCTCAGCATTAAGTTGACGTCGTTTTACGACCGGTAGTTGTTCCATATGTACGACAGCACAATGTTACATTTCAACAGGATAACGCTTGGTGCATGTAGCAAGGCTCAGCATGGTGTTTCTTCAGCAAAACAACGTTGACGTGATGCACTGGCCTCCATATAATCCAGATCTCTCTCCTATAGAACATTTGTAGGGCGTCTTGGATAGGCGCGTATGTAACCGCCCCCAGCCGCCAATAACAAGTCAAGCCTTGCGTCTCGCGCTCATACAGGAGGAGAATGCTATTCCCCAGACAGAGATCAATCGTTTAATCGTGTCCATGTCCAGGCGTGTGCATACAGGACAATGCAAACGGAGGACATACTCGCTATTAACTGCTTATGTTTTGAACTCGTGAAATGACTACCTCTATGACAAAACGGATTTGTGTTCCAAACATTCTCACTGGAAATTGAACTCTCTATGGTAGTTACATTCAGGAATGATTATATAATTGCGTCATTAAATAGAATTTCTGCAAACATTATTATTTCTGCAAACACTCGCATTTATATTTGGAGTTGTGTTTCTTTTTCGGTTGAGTATATTTTCATTTTTCTGCATGAAAACATGTTGTGGGAACTCATTAGAAGCACCTCAGTGCTTCTAATTAATACCCACAATATAAGTTTTTGTGCCGAAATAAGAAAATTATATGTACTTTTCGGATGTCTCTCTTGTGAAAAAGGTACAAATTTTGCTGGGTGTATCAATTTGTTTGTTTGTATTGGAGTTTAACGGCCCAGTCAACACTATTTAGGTCATTTTTGAGCCGGTCAGTTCAGCTATCCACACTTTTCCTGGGCAGGCTTATACGTAAGTGGTTAACCAGTACAGTGCACATTCTTTAGCCAGAAACGGACAAGTGCCCTTCTTTAATCAGCGGATGGGAAGAGAATGACCGTAGGAAAGATTTCATGATCAATCTCCATGAAAGAATGTTGCTGACCTCCGCATGGGTGTATCAATTCAAAGCATTCTTGAATATTAATGATATTTTTCTCCTTGACTTGTGGAATATTAAAACTGCCTTGCAGAAGCCAATTCTAGAGCAAAACACGCATGTTTTTCTGGGCTCTTGATAAGCCCATGTCGCTTGGAATTGAGGCTAAGTCTCATTCCAATGAAATTGTCCTTTTAACAATTTTTGCCGTTATAATGTTGGTATAAAGTGGGTTGACTGTACTTATTAGAATCACCTCAATAAGGCAATTCCAACAAGTACCTACAATGGTTTCCAACAGTTAAGAAAACTATCGCTAGAATATAAATCCTTATTACCCATTAAAATCTCAAGCTATAGGTTTGTAGCTCATAGCAACAGTTAAGGTTGGTTTTTTTTTATAACTGAAGGATAGTTTTTGTCAATTCTCCATGAAAACCTATGTTGTGGGTTAGGTTTTTATGGAGAAATAAGGAAAACTATCCTTAAGTTATGACAATATACGCACCTTATCTGTTGCTATGGGTTTGCTATTAAATAAAGGCAAATGACGCTCCTCTGATATCAATCAGGACAAAATCTTGAAGGCACTGACCAGACATATTAGATATGCTGGTCTAGACTGTTACTGTTCTCACTTAAACACCATGTCACATGCCAGATATTTTAACTTAACAAAACAGTTTTTTGGTCCCTGAACTATAACTATTTCTCCTTCTTTGATTTCTTCTTTTCTGCCTCTTCTTCCTTTTCTTTATCAATCTCTGCCATGTATTTATCTATCTCTTCAGATTCTATCATCTAAAACAAACAGAAATATCAATCTTGAAACATGAATTTGTACAAGAACAGTAAAAACTCAGCGACCGCCCTCGCCCATCGGGCTTGAAGAAATAGATGGGCTGCATGATGCTTCCACGCAGAGCTGAAACCAACCCGCACACGAGTACTGGTAAACTGCTTAGCGGATCTCAGCCTGCCAAAGCAAAGCGGTGCGAGTCGGACGGTCCATGCTTATAAACCCTATTGGTTTCATTGGGCGGCAAGGCTTGGGATATCATTTCATCTCAATGTCAGGTAAAAGTCCCACAAAATTGGAAGCAACATCTCCAAATTACCTTTACAGTTTTGACGGGAATGTTAAACCTAAAATCAATCAAACAAACAAACAAACAAGCAAACTCAGCGGTTCAAACTCTGCTGGATTTTTTAAGACAGTTTATAGCCCTAATGTTTTTGACTTTTTTTTCTGTAAACAAATAATGATTATTTGAATTTCAATTATCTTTTTAACCCATTTTGTACCCAAAACCCCAAAACGGGTACCCTGGTAAACAATGCAGGCCCAGATCAGACGCTGCAGAACACGGCGTCTGATCAAGGCCTACACTATTTGCAAAAAGTTCAGCTTTTTTCCAAATAGATTTTGAAGAAAACACAACCTGACACCCCTAAATTTTGAAATGGACTATAATTATATAAGGAGGAAGATTCCATTTGGTACAAAAAGGGTTAAGGAAACTATCTATCAGAATGAAGAAATTCTTATTATACTCCTCTGCTTAATTTGAATACAAAGTTTGCTAATCAATATCAGGCATGATGACCTTGCTGTCTTTATGAAGCAAGTTCATATTTTCACACCCTAGCTATTTCACAAGTGTACTATCAGTTATGCGTGTAACGGGTACACTTTAGTCCCTTTAGTAATCTACTCATTATAACATGGTTTTGGTTATAACATGGCTAGGTCTTGCCTCCCAAATTGTCATTTTACTATAATTTCTATATAAAAATATCCCTTTATAACGCAGTTCACTTATAATAAGAAGAAGCCTCCATGGTGCAGTGGTTATGCTACTCGCCTTGTATACCAGGGATCGCAGGATCGATCCCGGGCTTCTCCAGACTTTCAGATGAGTCTTTAAACTGAGGTCCCCTCTCCGAAGTACCTTAGCTGTTGGTGAGATGTAAAACTCAAACACTCACTCACTTATAATATGGTCCTGTTCTATGTCACCCAAACGTAGTGTTATAAAGGGACTGCCCTGTAAGTGGCAGCTGATTTACTGTTGCTTTACTCATGTGATATTCCTCAACCCATTGTATACTAGTGGACTCTTCCGTTGCTATATGGGGGACTAATCCACTTGCCATATAAGGGGTGTCAGGCCTATTTTTTTGTTTTTAAATCTATTTTTTGAAGGAAAATTCCGCTAGCAAAAAGTGCAGGCCCTGATCAAATGCAATGTGATAACTGAGTAAAAGGCATCTTTAATTCATTTGCAGTTTATCCACAGCTCATCCAAAGTTATGTTTTTAAAGCTGAAAGTTGGATAACTTAGTGTAAATTAACCCATTTAGTACCAGCAACCCCAAAACGGGTAGTTGGCAAACAGCGCAGGCCCAGATCAGACGCCGCAGAACGTGGCGTCTGATCATGGCCTACACTGTTTGCAAAGTTTATCCATTTTCCAAATAAATTTTGACGAAAACACAACCTGACACCCCTAAATTTTGAAATGAACTCCTGCTATATATAAGGAGGAAGATTCCCTTTGGTACAAAAAAGGTGAATGGACCATGAGAAGTGGAAGTAGAAAATGACAGTCTAGAACTGGCACTTTCATTTTAGATGCTGTTGACGGATATAAATAAAGATTTTTTTTTCTGGTTTTCTTCTGATTGTTTGTTTTGGTTTTAAAGCCCTTTCAAGACTATTACACTTATTTTGAGCCTATTGTTAAGCAGTGTTTTGTGAAAACTGGAGTGCAATGAGAAAAACCATCTGACCTTGTGTTGCAGAACTTGGCATCTGACATGTGACACCAGCCAGGCACCAACCCACAGCAGTGCGAGACCTAATGATTAAGAGTCAGGGATCTTACCCATTAGGCCAAGGAGGTCCGTCTTTCTTCAGTTTGACAAACACAATGGAAGATATGGTTAGAGATATGGTTATTGATTGTGTTTGGGTTTAATAACATTTCATCCCTTGTGGGTCATTTTGTGTCATCTCCTAGAGAAATGGAGAAAAAGAGATAGGAGAGGAGATGAAAATGAGGGACAGCAGGCCTTGCCCAACTGTAAGTCAATATTGGTTGGACACCCCAGTGATGCAAGATACATGACAACTTAGCCTCACCGAACCATCTCGTACATGGTTAAAATTCTAGCTGCTTTTCATCTCCACTTTCTATGACCGTAAATGAAAGTATTTCATGAGATTTTAGCTCTGCCAACAATACTCATCTCACAAACTTTGTGGCAGTAGATTCAGTTGTTATTCTGGAGAAAGACTGTTGCTTACCATTGTGTGAAACATTTGTTATTGTTTTTTTTTTTGCTTTTTACAATGCAGCGACAAATGCGGATACCAGGGGTCTTTAACCCATTTCATACTGGTGGACTCTTTCTATTGCTATATGTTGGTCAAGTCCATTTGTCGTTTAAGGGGTGTCAGGCTGTTTTTTTTTTTTATTTATTTTTTTTCTTTTATCAAAAGCTGCGTTCTGCGGCGTCTGATCTGGGCCTGCACTGTTTGCCAAGGTTTCCCTTTAAGGGGTTTCCCACATGCAATGGGTTAAAGAACCAGTCTTCTGCTGTCTAGATTAACTGAATCTGTGCATGGCCTCAGACTGAAGCTAAATTTGTTCAGGTCTCTATAACATGGTATACCTTTAATGGTTCTCCTCTTTTCATTATTGCCAGTTCAACATTCTTCCCACCAGTCTGAACAACTTCTAGTAATGCTTTAAGTGCAAGTTTTATACATTCTTTGTCATCACCTGCCACTTCATCTGTGTAATGTTTCTCTAGAAATTCTCGTACCGTTTTTGCACTACGACCTATAGCATTAGCCTGTGAAAAAAAAAAAAGATTAATTTAATACAATTAAAGGTTTGTGCCCCCCTCATAGTATGTTAATATAAAAATAATGCAATGACGACTTTCATTGTGTGTATCGCTTATATATACTTTTTTTGATAGCCAATTGGCCATTTTGTGGGAAAGTAACTGTCCTTTTGGCTTTCCGCTATTGGTGTTTCCATTAGGGTCTGTTGTTTCATGTTTGTGTTTCTTTCCCTTTGGTGTCTCTGATTGGAGCTGTGGATTTATTGTATTGATTCCTGATCATTGCCATCACTTCTATTTTCTATTTCGCCACCTTACTGAAGTGGTTGCTACAAATCCAGAAATTGCATCTATTAGTTGTCTTCACCTGCCCCAATAGCTCACTGGCAGAGCATCCGCTTGGGGAATGGGAGCTCACAGGTTCAATCCCCTGCCACGCCATACCAAAGGCGTGAAAATGTTACCAGGCACTCCCTTGGCTGACGCTCGCATTATCCTAGAAAGATAAATGAATGTAGGTAAGTATTTGTTATTTAGATACTTTGTCACAATAAAAGCTCCAGAAAGCTTATGTTATTTGTTTTGGTGGTGTTAAATAAAGTTTCATCTTTACACCCCACCCACCTCCCCCAGGGTTCAGATATAGCTTGGGGATTAAACCAAAAATAAGACACCAATCTTTTTAACAGTTTCAGTTTGACAGGAATTAAAAAGGTTCAACATTTTGGATCTAATTCACTATCCCTGAATAAAAATTTGCAAATAAAATTTCAGGCACAGTTTCTTCATGAGAATCATAAGCTTGGACAAAGGTCATTTTGAAAGTGTATCAAACACCACAGAAGCCACTTCCTGGTTATTCTCCCTTTGAGACAAGGCTCTTATTAATTTGACATTCATCATTTTCTCAGAATGATAATTCAGATATAGCTTTTCAGTTCTCAGTTAAGTTGTTTCATGTTTGACAACATTCTCAATTAAAATGTTTGACAATCTTTTTACTGGCCACCTTTGCCCTTTTTGTCAACACGTGAACAAGTCCATGAAATGAACATCCCTTAAACCCCACTTTATATAGAGAAAACTGGGGTTTACAGGGGAATACAATATTTTTCTTATTTCTGCTCTAATACATAGGTTGTGGGTACTCGTTAGAACCACCTCAATGAGGCGGTTCTAACAAGCACCCACAACCTATGTTTGCAGTATAAATAAGAAAAATGTCACAGATTTTCGTCAGAAAAGTAGCCATTTTGGAGATGTAAAAATTGCACTATATCGCACAGGTGTGTTATCTTAATGCGGGCAAGTGAAAATGGCTGAATTAATTTATTCAGCAGGTTAAGGGTTAAATAAAGAAGCATTAGTGTACTTACCTTCCATTCATGATATGTGCCCGAGGGGTCTGTCTGATACAGATGTGGTGATTCATCATAACCCATTATCAAAGCTGATAAACCAAACGGTCGCCTACCATTACTTTGTGTATACCTCTGTAAAATCAGAATTTGTTGACATAAATAAATTGTGTTGGCACTTTAAAATGGTTGGAAAGTTAGCTTGTCTTGTCATATTTGTAGCTGCCTGAAATGGGCCAAGTACCAAGAGGTGGAGCGCTGTGGTGCAGTGGTAAAGCATCAGATCTGAGAGGTAGTCAGTTCGATCCCCGCAAGCACCAAGTGTTGTTTCCCTGAGCAAGAGACTTAATCCACATTGCTTAGAACTGGTTCCTACCCAGGAAGAAAGGAGGGCCAAATGGAAGATTACTATTAGTTTACTAAATGTGTTACCCTCTTTCATAAATAAAGTCAATTATTATTATTATTATTTTATTATTGATCCCAGAAATGTGTCAATTTTGGCCATTATGTCCATCCAAATGGGCCTATTTTGGGATAAGGAAGTAATACCATGTTCCTGAGGGTTACAATGGCAAAGCAGGGCCTGACAAATCAAACTTTCAAACTCTTCCCGGCAACCCACAGCATCTTGAAAATAGCTTAGAATTATTATATTCCTTATATATTCTATACATTTTTCTGGGCAAGTGAAATGAAATATCACTTGCCCAACCAAAATTTGGACTTGTCCTGGGCAGCTGGGCAGTGGATTTGCCAGGCCCTGCAAAGCTATTTCAGGTACTAATGACTTTTCAGAACATTATGCAAAGAAGTAAAATATGTTTGAAAGCTACATGCCCTTACAGCATAAACTGTTTTTCTAAATGCTAAAAATGATGAAAATCTAGGAAATTCAGTGTTCACTTGCCAATGCAAGAAGGCAAGTGAAATTTTACAGTCCTGCATAGCAAGCCTAGCCATAATTTATCTACAGATATGGAAACAGGATCCATTGTGACTGTGTATTGACAAGTCTGTGAAATGAACAACTCTGCCACTGTTAGTCTGTTACACAAAGTCTGTGAAATGAACAACTCTGCCACTGTTAGTCTGTTACACATTTGCAATCTTTAGTCATACAAAAGTAATGCTTATATAAATCTTTCTAACTCTCTCAATCCAAAACAGTTACTTTTAATATTTGAAGCCTTTGAACTTCACATTACATGAACAAGTCTGTGAAATGAACAGATCTGAAAAAAATGCACTATGTCGCAGGGGTGTGTTATCATAATGAATAGCTGTAGCTTCATATTATTCAAACACAGTCTTTAAGACCACTTTAGAACAGTGCCAAAGGTGGTCTTTTTCTAGAAGACACTGGGTGTAGTGATCACAGGGGAAGAATAATAATTGAAAACCTTCCTTTTCTGTTTCTTAAAGAACAATTAGTCCTAATTTTAGCCAGTCTTAATAGCAGATTTTCAGCTTTACAGAGTGGTGGTGTCAACCAAGGAGCCCCTGACAGCCATCCTACCTCTTCAAGTTTTCTGAAAACCAGACACCATAATTTAGTGAGACACACACCATACACAATTTCATTCTTGACCTTAATATCCCTGACTCTCTAAAGTGGAATGAGATTATGTATGTGCTGGACCCTTCCATCTTTTCTCCAGTGTCTACTGTGGAGACAATTTGCATGAATTGTCAATCCTGTTTTCTGGGAAAAATGAGAAAAATACAGTAAATTTCCTATATTAAGTCCCAAATGTGGTCTTTGTCCAGAGGACATGGTATGCAGAAAACACAAAGAAAGAATAAGTGCAAACTACTAAGTAAGCTTTTTAAAGCAGAATTAGTCTTAATTTTAGGTGGTCTTAATAGCGGAATTTTACTGTATTTCAAAATGTCTACTGAAAAAAAATACCCAGCATGCAGTGTTAAACCTATTTTGAGCAAAATACACTCTTTCTTGCTATAAAAGCAGTCCATTTTGAAACTCGTGCCAGCTTGAGTTATTTATTGAAATTTATTTTGAAACTAGAAATGTGTCCAGACGACACAGATGCCCCCGCCAAGGGCCCCGCCTCACCCCAAAAATCCATGTTGCAACAAAATTTTCTAAGTGTGACCTTGTTATCAGGAACATTTGTGAGAAGTTATATTGAAATTGGTGAAAAAATATAAGCGCTATAGCAATGACAAAGTTTTTTTAAAAATAGCCACAGTGACCTTGACCTTGAAAGTTGAACTCACTCTAGGTATTGTCATAAGGAACATTTGTGTGAAGTTATATTGAAATCAGTGAAGAAATGTAGTCGCTAGAGTGATGACAAAGTTTTTCTAAAAATAGCCACAGTGACATTGACCTTGAAAGTCAAAATCGCTCGAGATATTGTCATAAGGAACATTTGTGTGAAGTTATATTGGAATCGGTGAAGAAATGTAAGCACTAAAGCGATGACAAAGTCTTTCTAAAAATAGCCACAGTGACCTTGACCTTGAGAGTGGAACTTGCTAGAGATATTGTCATAAGGAACATTTGTGTGAAGTAATATTGAAATTGGTGAAAAAATGTAAGCCCTAGAGCAATGACAAAGTTTTTCTAAAAATAGCCACAGTGACCTTGACCTTGAAAGTCGAAATGGCTCGAGATATTGTCATAAGAAACATTTGTTTGAAGTTATATTGAAATCGGTGAAGAAATGTAAGCGCTAGAGCGATGACAAAGTTTTTTCTAAAAATAGCTATAGTGACCTTGACCTTGAAAGTGGAACTCGCTAGAGATATTGTCATAAGGAACATTTGTGTGAAGTTATATTGAAATCGGTGAAGAATGTAAGCGCTAGAGCAATGACAAAGTTTTTCTAAAAATAGCCCCAGTGACCTTCACCTTGAGGTCATGACCTTGAAAGTGGAACTCGCTAGAGATATTGTCATAAGGAACATTTGTGTGAAGTTATATTGAAATCAGTGAAGAAATATAGACGCTAGAGCTATGTTGTGCGAGGGGATAATTAAAAAATTTTAAGTCTGTGACCTTGACCTTGAGCTCATGGGCATGGGTGGGGGTATCGCTGAATAAAATGGACAGGTATCTAACATCATACCAAATATCAACTCAATCCATCGCATGATTTGGAAAATATCAACTCTTAAAATATCTAATTAAAAATTTCTAAGTCTGTGACCTTGACCTTGAAGCCATAGGCATGAGTGGGGGTATTGCCAAATAAACATTTGGACCTGTATCTATCATCATAGCATGCATAAGCCAAATCCATAATATAGTTTGGAAAATTTGAGCTCTTTAAAATCTTTCACATTAAAATTGTCTGAGTCTGTGACCTTGACCTTGAGGTCATAGGCATGGGTGGGGGTATTGCTGAATATAACATTGTACCTATATCTATCATCATATGAACCAAAGCTATCATAAAAGTTCAGGTTCTATCAGGTACAAATACCTTAACTGGAGTCTTTAACATGGAAAATTTCTAAGTCCATGACCTTGACCTTGAGGCCATGGGCATAGGTGGGGGTATCGCTGAATAAAACTTTGGACCTATATCTATAATCTTACCAAATATGAACAAATTCCATCAAATGGTTTGGAAAATATGAGTTCTAAAATGTTCAAGTCTACCTGTTACAAAAACCTTAACCTGAGTCTTTAACATTGAAAATTTCTAAGTCTGTGACCTTGACCTTGAGGTCACAGGCATGGGTGGGGGTATTGCTTAGTAAAACTTTGGACCTATATCTATCATCATACCAAATATGAACCAGTTCCATCAAATGGTTAGGAAGATATGAGTTCTAAAAGTTCAGGCTCTACCTGTTACAAAAACTTTAACCTGAGGTTACAGGATCACGTACGTTTAGTATCGGTGGTTTAGTATCGGGTAATATAATAAAACATTGGTAATACCTGTTTTAACTGAGCTATATATCTGGTAATGTATTCTATAGTGACAGGATCTTCCACTGTAAGTTTATGACTCTGACATTCTATTCTGGCTCGGTTTATGAGAATGCGAGCATCAGCTGTGAGACCTGAAATATTTAAAGACACTTTTAGTCAGACCAACGCAGTATTCATAACTCAGTCGGATCACATCTGACTGTTCACCAGGCGGTCACCAGGTCTTTCATGGAACTGATTATGAAATGTTTTTAGCAGGTCATAGTCCCCCTTCCATTGATTCATGAAGAGTAGTTATCAGTTTCTGGCATTTTAACTGTACACCATAACCTCTTTATACCACTATTGATGGGATCCAAAGCAGAAACCATGTTAGTTAATAAATTATATCCAAACAAAAATGTATATTTATGGTCATTTTTCTATATATAATCTATACATTTTTTGGATCCATCTTGAAACCGTGTTATATCCAAAACTGTGTTCTAATGAACTGTGTTGTAATTAGGTTGTTTTGTATATGCACAAGACTTACATAGAAAGCATGTTTAGCTAAACTATCTAACTCAACATGACCATAAACGTGCTGACTGGATTGTATAAACCAAAAAACCAGCAATCAATCAGTCAGACAAGCAAAACTCTGTCTTCAGACATTTATGCATATCATGGCAGTCTGACCCAAGTCTTTGCTGTGCAGTACAAAGATGCCTGTTGATTCAAAGCTTCTCCATTTTTTTTTTTTTTTTGGTTTTATGGCCCATTCAATATTATTTCACCCATGTTGAGCCTATCGTTAATCAGAGCTGTGGGAAAACCGGAGTATCTGGAGAAAAACAACCCGACCTTCCATTGCAGAAATTGGCATCTCACAAGTGACCTTCTCCATGTTGACAGTACCATATTCACCCTATGTATTCGGACACTTAAACTCCAAATTTTGAACAAGTACAAAATTAATAACTCCCCAATTTTGAAATGAAACAAGCAAATTCGTTGAATTGATATCCCCCGCCGAATGGGTTTTTCGTGTAGAATGGCAAGAAAATATATCTGGCCAAAATTAATAAAAAAAAATTGCGCGTGCATCACGGCAACATAATAATACATATTTATTTCAAGTTTCATTTTATTCCATGCAATAGTTGCTGAGAAGCGGTTCCAGACAAAGTGAGACGACGAAAAATCCAGAATTTTAATCATTTAAGGGGCCATAACTCTGGATGTAAAAGGTCAATCCAGAAAAAAATTGCGCGTGCATCACCGCAGCATAATAATACATATTTATTTCAAGTTTCATTTAATTCCATGCAATAGTTGCTGAGAAACAGTTCCCGACAAAAAAGTGAGACGACGAAAAATCCAGAATTTCAATCATTTAAGGGGCCATAACTCTGGATGTAAAAAGTAAATCCGGAAAAAAAATGCGCGTGCATCACCACAGCATAATAATACATATTTATTTCAAGTTTCATTTAATTCCATGCAATAGTTGCTGAGAAACGGTTCCGGACAAAGTGAGACGACGAAAAATCCAGAATTTCGATCATTTAAGGGGCCATAACTCTGGATGTAAAAAGTCAATCCAGAAAAAAATTGCGCGTGCATCACCGCAGCATAATAATACATATTTATTTCACGTTTCATTTAATTCCATGCAATAGTTGCTGAGAAACAGTTCCGGACAAAGTGAGATGACGAAAAAATCCAGAATTTCAATCATTTAAGGGGCCATAACTCTGGATGTAAATAGTCAATCCGAAAAAAAATTGCACGTGCATCACTGCAGCATAATAATACATATTTATTTGAATTTTCATTTAATTCCATGCAATAGTTGCTGAGAAACGGTTCCGGACAAAGTGAGACGACGAAAAATCCAGAATTTCAATCATTCAAGGGGCCATAACTCTGGATGTAAAAAGTCAATCCGAAAAAAAATTGCGCGTGCATCACCACAGCATAATAATACATATTTATTTCAAGTTTCATTTAATTCCATGCAATAGTTGCTGAGAAACGGTTCCGGACAAAAAAGTGTGACGGACGGACGGAAGGACGGAAGGACGGAGGGACGGATGGACGGAGGGACGGAAGGACGGACGGACGGAAGGATGGACGGACGGACAACGCCAAAACTATATCCCTCCGCCTTCGGCGGGGGATAAATAAATGGAAGAGAGGCAAACATTATAGACCCAGATGAGATGCCGCATTTTGCGGCATCTCATCTGAGTCTACACTGTTTGCTCAGCCTGTCTGTCCCAAAGTCAGCCTGTTTGTCAGTAAAACAGCTTTGAGAGCTAATGTTTAAATGTTGTATACTTGAAAACCGACATTAAATAAATATTCTTATGTCTCTTATCTCTTAAAACATACGGTAAATACGGTACAGGCTGTAGTCAGACTAAGTGGTCATGCAAGATGACATGTAAGACTTGGCAGGGTGCATCTGTGCAAAGAACATTTTAAAATCCCTTGTTGAAACTAAAATGTTGTTTATACTTTAATCAATACACCACAACCTCTTTACAACAAAATGGTTGGGTCCAAAGCAGTCAAATAACTGTATCATATCCAAATAAAACTGTATAGATTAATATATAGAAAACTAGAAATGCGTCCATAGGACACGGATGCCCCCGCCTGAAAATATTTCTCTGTTCATATTAATCCATAGAAAGTTACTCACAGCGTTTAAGTTTCACATTTGACCTCTAATAAATGACCTTGACCTTGGAGTTAAGGACCTTGGTTTTGTGTGAGGCAGTTTGTCTCATGATGGCCAACATTTCTGCCAAGTAATTTCAAAATCCTTCCAGATATAAGACAAGAGGGCCATGATGGCCCTGGATCGCTCACCTGATCCATAGTGTAACAAGTGGGCCCCAGAGAGGGCCATTACTGGCCCCAGGGCTTTAATGTGCATAATGTTGAGGGAGGTCTTAAAGGTGAAGCTACATACCAAACATCAACAAAGGCTATAATTTGAACAATCTTGGCAAAGGTCCACTAGATGAAGCTACACATCAAATATCAAAGACCTGGGCCTTGCGGTTTCAGAGAAGAAGATTTTTTTTAAAGATATTCCCTACATAAGCCTATGCAAAACCAAATGGCCCCGGGGCTATATAAATCTATGTAAAACCAAAGGGCCCCGGGGTGGGGGCATTTCTGGCCCCAGGGCTATAATTTGAACAATCTTGGTAGAGGTCCATTAGATGAAGCTTCATACCAAATTTCAAAGTCCTGGGCCTTGTGGTTTCAGAGAAGAAGATTTTTAAAGATTATCCCTATATAAGCCTATGTAATACCAAAAGGCCCCGGGGCGGGGCCACTTTTGGCCCCAGCACTATAATTTGAATCATCTTGGTAGGGTTCCTTTAGAAGAAGCTTCATACCAAAAGTAAAAGACCTAGGACTTGTGGTTTCAGAGAAGAAGATTTTTTCAAGATTTTCCCTATATAAGTCTATGTAAAACCAAAAGGCCCCGCGGCATTTTTGGCCCAAGGGCTAAAATTTGATAATTTGAACAATCTTGGTAGGGGTCCACTAGATGAAGCTTCATACCAAATATCAAAGTCCTGGGCCTTGCGGTTTCAGAGAAGAAGATTTTTAAAGATTTTCCCTATATAAGCCTATGAAAAACCAAAGGGCCCCGGGGCGGGGGCATTTTTGGCCCCAGCACTATAATTTGAACAATCTTGGTAGGGGTCAACTAGATGAAGCTCCATACCAAATATCAAAGTCCTGGGCCTCGCGGTTTCAGAGAAGAAGATTTTTAAAGATTTTCCCTATATAAGCCTATGTAAAACCAAAGGGCCCCGAGGCGGGGACATTTTTGGCCTCAGCACTATAATTTGAATAATCTTGTTAGGGGTCCACTAGATGAAGCTTCATACCAAATATAAAAGACCTAGGCCTTGTGGTTTCAGAGAAGAAGATTTTTAAAGATTTTCCCTATGTAAGTCTACGTAAAATCAAACGGCCCCGGGGCGGGGGCATTTTTGGCCCAAGGGCTATAATTTGAACAATCTTGGTAGAGATCCATTAGATGGAGCTTCATTCTAAATATCAAAGTCCTGGGCCTTGCGGTTTCAGAGAAGAAGATTTTTAAAGATTTTGCCTATATAAGCCTATGTCAAACCAAAGGGCCCCGGGACGGGGGAATTTTTTGCCCCAGCACTATAATTTGAACCATCTTGGTAGGGGTCCACTAGATGAAGCTTCATACCAAATATCAAAGTCCTGGGCCTTGCGGTTTCAGAGAAGAAGATTTTTAAAGATTTTCCCTATATAAGCCTATGTAAAACCAAAGGGCCCCGAGGCGGGGACATTTTTGGCCTCAGCACTATAATTTGAATAATCTTGTTAGGGGTCCACTAGATGAAGCTTCATACCAAATATAAAAGACCTAGGCCTTGTGGTTTCAGAGAAGAAGATTTTTAAAGATTTTCCCTATGTAAGTCTACGTAAAATCAAAGGGCCCCGGGGCGGGGGCATTTTTGGCCCAAGGGCTATAATTTGAACAATCTTGGTAGAGATCCATTAGATGAAGCTTCATTCTAAATATCAAAGTCCTGGGCCTTGCGGTTTCAGAGAAGAAGATTTTTAAAGATTTTGCCTATATAAGCCTATGTCAAACCAAAGGGCCCCGGGACGGGGGAATTTTTTGCCCCAGCACTATAATTTGAACAATCTTGGTAGGGGTCCACTAGATGAAGCTTCATACCAAATATCAAAGTCCTGGGCCTTGCGGTTTCAGAGAAAAAGATTTTTAAAGATTTTCCCTATATAAGCCTATGTAAAACCAAAGGGCCCCGAGGCGGGGACATTTTTGGCCTCAGCACTATAATTTGAATAATCTTGTTAGGGGTCCACTAGATGAAGCTTCATACCAAATATAAAAGACCTAGGCCTTGTGGTTTCAGAGAAGAAGATTTTTAAAGATTTTCCCTATGTAAGTCTACGTAAAACCAAAGGGCCCCGGGGCGGGGCATTTTTGGCCCAAGGGCTATAAATTGAACAATCTTGGTAGAGGTCCATTAGATGAAGCTTCATTCTAAATATCAAAGTCCTGGGCCTTGCGGTTTCAGAGAAGAAGATTTTTAAAAATTTTGCCTATATAAGCCTATGTAAAACCAAAGGGCCCCGGGACGGGGGAAATTTTTGCCCCAGCACTATAATTTGAACAATCTTGGTAGGGGTTCACTAGATGAAGCTTCATACCAAATATCAAAGTCCTGGGCCTTGTGGTTTCAGAGAAGAAGATTTTTAAAGATTTTCCCTATATAAGCCTATGAAAAACCAAAGGGCCCCGGGGCGGGGGCATTTTTGGCCCCAGCACTATAATTTGAACAATCTTGGTAGGGGTCCACTAGATGAAGCTTCATACCAAATATCAAAGACCTGGCCCTTGTGGTTTCAGAGAAGAAGATTTTTAAAGATTTTCCCTATATAAGCCAATGTTAAACCAAAGGGCCCCGAGGCGGAGGCATTTTTTGTCCCAGCACTATAATTTGAACAATCTTGGTAGGGGTCCACTAGATGAAGCTTCATACCAAATATCAAAGACCTGGGCCTTGTGGTTTCAGAGAAGAAGATTTTTGAAGATTTTCCCTATATAAGCCAATGTTAAACCAAAGGGCCCCGAGGAGGGGGCATTTTTTGTCCCAGCACTATAATTTGAACAATCTTGGTAGGGGTCAACTAGATGAAGCTTCATACCAAATATCAAAGTCCTGGGCCTTGTGGTTTCAGAGAAGAAGATTTTTAAAGATTTTCCCTATATAAGCCTATGTAAAACCAAAGGGCCCAGGGCGGGGACATTTTTGGCCCCAGCACTATACTTTGAACAATCTTGGTAGGGGTCCACTAGATGAAGCTTCATACCAAATATCAAAGACCTGGGCCTTGTGGTTTCAGAGAAGAAGATTTTTTAAAGATTTTCCCTATATAAGCCAATGTAAAACCAAAGGGCCCCGTGGCGGGGGCATTTTTTGTCCCAGCACTATAATTTGAACAATCTTGGTAGGGGTCCACTAGATGAAGCTTCATACCAAATATCAAAGTCTTGGGCCTTGTGGTTTCAGAGAAGAAGATTTTTAAAGATTTTCCCTATATAAGCCTATGTAAAACCAAAGGGCCCCGGGGCGGGGGCATTTTTGGCCCCAGCACTATAATTTGAACAATCTTGGTAGGGGTCCACTAGATGTAGCTTCATACCAAATATCAAAGACCTGGGCCTTGTGGTTTCAGAGAAGAAGATTTTTTAAGTTTTTGGTGAAAAAAATCTATTTTTGGCTCCTGTGACCTAGATGTGCAACGGACCGGAACCATTTGAACAACTTTGAAAGGGGACCACCTAAGGATCATTCCTGTGAAGTTTGGTCAAAATCCGATCAGTGGTTTAGGAGGAGAAGTCGTTTAAAGCAATTGTTTACGGACGGACGCACGCACGGACGGACCCACATTTTGGGTTTGTGTGGCTGCACCTGTCCATATTTTATGGGGCTAAAATTTTTATGTGGCTAACGGTTTATGTGGCTATAAGACACACAAATCTGTACATCTAATGTGGCTTTGGACATCAGCCACATAAAGGCTGTCTGTACGAAACCGTCTTTGTCTAAACTTATGTGGCTACCAGAGGTTGTGATATCTAGCCCTCTAAAGGTAGAACAGAACTTTCTTTATAGTGCACTGATACATATTATGGGTCTAGCTCCTCACATAGAGGGACTTTTTCCTACTGCAGCATTCAGCCCCAGGGCAGCCAGTTAAATTTATGTGGCTCAGCCCCATAATCTCAAAGTTTAGCCTCATAATCCTGGACATCCATGTCCAAGGATGTCCAAGGTGATGGACATAAATTTATGTGTCTTTTTTTTATTTGATTTTTCTAGTCCCCCTGAACCCCTCTGTACTAACAGAAAAATGGGTTTGTGAGGCTAGCCACACAAACCCATTTTGCCACACAAAACCCTTCTGTACCTAAAAGAAGCCACATAAACCCATTTTGTAAGAACGGACGCACGCTCGCACGGACGGATGGACGCACGCACGACGGACGACGGACAAAAAGTGATCCCAAAAGCTCACCTCGTCACTACGTGACAGTGAGCTAAAAACTATTGACTGTGTTTAAGTTTCAGACCCTTTTTTTACCTTTGACCTCTATGACCTTGACCTTGGAAGTACGGACCTTGGTTTTGCACGTGACACATCTTCTCATGGTGGTTAACAATTCTACCAAGTAATTTCAAAATCCATCCAGAAATAAGAAAGAAATTGACTGCGTTTAAGTTTCAGACCTTTTTTTTACCTCTGACCTCTAAGTATGACCTTCACCTTGGACGTACTTACATGGGTTTTGCACGTGACACATCGTCTTATGATGGTTAATATTTCTACAAAGTAATTTCAAAATCCATCCAGAAATAAGAAAGTTATTGACTGCGTTTAAGTTTTGGACCCTTTTTTTTTACCTCTAAGTATGACCTTGACCTTGGAGGAACGGACCTGGGTTTTGCATGCGACACATCATCTCATGATGGTTAACATTTCTACAAAGTAATTTCAAAATCCATCCGGAAATAAGAAAGTTATTGACTGCCTTTAAGTTTCGGATGGATGAACAAACGGATGGACGGACGAACGAAACAACGGATGGACAGGGGCAACGCTATATGCCCTTCCACCATTCAAAGAATGGTGGGGGCATAAAAATGACCATTTATGGTCATTTTTTCTGTGTAATCCATATATTTTTGTGAATATCCGTTAACAGTGTATATTATACTATATTCAAAACTGTGTTATAATGAGTGTGTTTATAATAGAGCAGTTAATGTGTTTTATATTGACTGGAATAAAATCTTGAGCAATGCTGAGACATTAGCCTAGCCACAAGGCGTTAAAATGAATAATTATCCCAACGTTTTTAAAAAAAAGTGGGGATATTGTTATCGCCTCCGTCCGTCTGTCTGTCTGTCCGGCTATCTCCTCCTAAACCGTTAGCCGGAATTCAACCAAATTTGGTATGCGAGTTGCTTACATGAATGGCTTGCGCAAGAGCACATTTTTTTGTCCCCGCCCCCAGGGGCCCTGGGGAGGGGTCAAAAGGTCAAATATCAATAAAATTCAATTACAAAGTCAATTTTGAAGATTTTGATGCCAAACTTTGCACATGTACTTAGTTATTAAAAAAAGTAAAACATATTGAACGGGATTTTGGCTGTGACCCCTAGGTCACGCCCTGGGGGTCGGACTGGGGGGGGGGGGGGGGGGGGTCGCAGGTCAAAATTAAAGTTTTTCAGAACATAGTCATGTTGCATATCTATGCGAAGGGGATAATGGGTAGAATAAACTACAAGTAAAATTTTGACCCTGGGGTCAGATTGGGGCCCTGGGAGAGGGGTCAAAGGGTCAAAATTTAAGTTTTTTGGAACATAGTCATGTGGCATATGAAATTGAAGGGCATGATTAGTAGAATATAATACAGGTAATATTTTGACCATGGAGTCAAATTAGGGCCCAGGGTGAGGGGTTTTCGGTACTTGGCCCCTCTGTAGAAAACGTGGGGATTTGCGATGGCGCGCCATCGACAGTATTCTAGTATGGAATTAAAATCATCTTTTGCACTAAAATGAACAGTTTATAAAAGTTTAGCTAGTCTAGTCTCTCTGGCTCAATTTTAGCCTAGCTACTAGTCTGATAATAAAAGTCTGATCATTTTTTGGTGTATTTTTTATTGGTTTAAAAATTTATCACCTTCTTAGTAATGGTAAGTCTTTTTGGTAGCGTCTCAAATCTTACGATTATCAGACTAGTATTTTCCGAAATTGTCAGAGAGGAGTTTGCTGCTTTGATTGACATTTATTAGCATCAAAATGCCCATTGAAATCAGATAAATTCAGCCAGCACCAAGATGTTTATTTATCTGTGTTTAAATGGTCAACCTGCTGATAAACCAGATTCCTTCCAGGATCCTTAGAAATACTTTCACTGTCTGGATAAGAAAAAATGTATTAATAGTTTTAAATGTATCAATCAGCATTTTAATTTTAGCTATTTTGTTATACAATCGAGAAGTTTCACAGCTTTTATTTATTTACATGAAAATACTGCTATCTCCTGATAAAATGATTTTCTAAGCCAGAAATGTTGATGTTTTTTTTTTCTTATTTCTCCACGAAAATCATACATTGAAGGTACCCATAGAAGCGCATCAGCGAGGTGATTCTAATGAGCACCCACGGCATATCTTTGTGAAATACTAAACGGGTTCTCACTTTTTTTCTACACGTTTACCACTGATTATGTCACATATTAAAACCATTTGTGTCTTCAGAACAGTTGTAAAATTTGAGCCAGGACAGAGCAGTTAAAGACTCAAATCAGAAATACTTGGTCTCATTTATGCCCAGAAACCATTAAAAGGGACCCAGACAAACAGTATATACCCAGATAAGACATCAAATGTGTCGTATGATCAGGGTCTTTGCTCTGTGCTTAAAATACAGTGTAAAACTTATGAAAATAAAGTCATTGGCTCACAATTATTCATCTAAACCAGGATTGCTTAAAAATTGCCGTGATATAAGCAGTTCTGCAACAGACCACCAGCCAGTGGACTGATTTTATCCTGCTTACCATTACAACCCCTGCCTTTGAAAACAGTTTTGATCCAGATCGGGTGCCTTCAAAAGAAGGATCTACACTTTTTTTTTTTTTTTGGTTTAACGGCCCTTTCAAGATTATTTCACTCATATCGAGCCAACGTTAATCAGAGATTGGCGAAAACCGGAGTACCCGGAGAAAAACCACCCGACCTCCCGTTGCAGAACTTGGCGTCTCACATATGACCCGACCAAGGCTCGAACCACAGCGGTGAGAGAACTAATGATCAAGAGTCAGCGCTCTTAACCACTAGGCCACGGAGGCCCATTCTACACTGTTGTCATGTTTGTTTGATTTGATTTGAGGTTTAACGTCCCCGCCAACACTGTAAAGATCATTTTGGAGACATTGCTTCCAATTTTGTGGGACTTTCACCCGACATTGAGATGAAATGACATCTCAAGCCCTGTCGCCCAATGAAACCAATAGGGTTTATTAGCATGGACGGTCCGCCTCGCACCTCGGTTCCTGGACAGGCTTAGCTCCTCTAAGCGGTTTACCAGTACTAGTGTGCCGGCCGGATTCAGCTCTGCGTGGAAGCATCATGCAGCCCATATATTTCTTCAAGCCCCTATGGGCGGGGGCATTCACTGTTGTCATGTAGTTTGTAAATTGAATAATTACATTTTATTTTATACATGTACTTAGCTTGAAATCAATGAACATCTGAAACAAATGCAAATTATATTTTCACAGTGAAAATTAATATGAGCGTGTTATTTTCACGGTAGCAGCCCAGCAGCCCATACTATATATATATTTTTCCTCATATAATTCATGTAAAAAGAAAATTTACTTTTCTTATGCCTCCGCCATTTTAAAATTGCTAATACCTTGAGTGAGTTTGACTTTAAGGGTCCTGGGCTCAAGGTCAAGGCCACTGTGGTTATTTTTAGAAAAACATTGTCATCGCTCCTGCGCTTACATTTATTGATGGCTCTTAATATAACATTACATAAATGTTGCATATGATATCTCGAGCGAGTTTGACTTTCAGAGTCCTGGCCTTAAGATCAAGGTGACTGGCTATTTTTAGAAAACTGCCATTGCCCTAGTGCTTATATTTGTTCATGTATTTTTTCTTATCCAGACAGTGAAAGTATTTCTAAGGATCCTGGAAGGAATCTGGTTTATCAGCAGGTTGACCATTTAAACACAGATAAATAAACATCTTGGTGCTGGCTGAATTTATCTGATTTCAATGGGCAATTTGATGCTAATAAATGTCAATCAAAGCAGCAAACTCCTCTCTGACAGACAATTTCGGAAAATACAAGTCTGATAATCCTAAGATTTGAGACGCTACCAAATAGACTTACCATTACTAAGAATGTGATAAATTTTTAAACCAATAAAAAATACAAAAAAAAAAAATGATCAGACTTTTATTATCAGACTAGTAGCTAGTCTACTGAGACATGTACAAGGTGATTTCCATTTTTCAAAAGTAACCTCCCTATAAAAATGGACATTTATTGAGCATGTGACCAAGAAAAGGTGCAAACAGGAAAGATTGCAATATGAAGCCATAACAGCATCTTCAGTTTTCTCTACATGTATATAGATACACAAAGGAGCAAAATGCCTCAAGCATGTGACCAAGAAAAGGTGCAAACAGGAAAGATTGCAATATGAAGCCATAACAGCATCTTCAGTTTTCTCTACATGTATATAGATACACAAAGGAGCAAAATGCCTCAAGCAACACGCTCAGATACTGAGATGGTGTGGCTGGACAGGCTTATCTGAGTGCATTTGTCAACTTGATTTGGGTTTGGAGTTTAATTGCCCAGCCAACATTGTTCATGTCATTTTGAGTTAACCACACTGTTCCTTGGGAGGCCTATACATAAGCAGTTAAACGGAAAATACTGACAACTGCCCTTCTTCTATCTGCAGAAAGCACAGAATGACACACAGTTCTCGATTGAGGGTGTATGCTGTATGAAGAGAAGGAAATCTCCCGAGTTTAATTTCTTCTGGTGTATCCAATGGGCTCAGTTGTTCAAAGCCTTGTTAGCTTGACAAATTGTTTAACTCAATAGCGGCCAAAACGTTAACCATTTTCCTGCTGAATACAACAACACCTACCTTTCCAAACAGTGTAGATCCAGATCAGATGGCTTTTGTAGAAGTCATCTGATCAGGATGTACACTGTTTGTTGTTCAGTCTGTGAATTTGAACAAATATATAATATAAGAAATTTGACTGACTGATGGAAACCAACAATATCATTACCGTAATTATCCTATGTTTTGGGAGGGATAGGCCTAAGCAAACAGTGCAGACCCAGATCAGACTGCAGTCAGGCCAGTCTGTCTGCCTTGCTTGATCATGAAACAAATTTGTTATAATTTGAATTATAGCAAGTCCTCAAGGTGTCTGAATTTTTAGGATTTTGATGGTAGTTTTGAACACCTGGGGCCAGTTGTTCAAAGCATCGTTAGCTTAACGAGCTCGTTAGTGGTCATATTGTTAACTGTTCTAGCAAGTTCAATACCTAAAATTTTGTAATTTTTGCTGGAAAAATGTGAGCAGCTTTTGCATTTGCAAAAGCTGCTCACATTTTTTCAGCAAAAATATTAGCATATTTGCCATATTAAATGATCAAAGTTTTAACGATACGTTAACTAACGACGTCGTTAGTTTTGAACAACTGGCCCCAGGCCATGGCCTTTGCATTCACTATGAACAAAAGTTACCTGCAAATGCTAGAGCAACATGATCATCTAGTAAAGCGATTTTCCTGACAGTTCTGTCTTCTTGGAGTTTAGCTACAGCCTTCTTTTCTACTCCCAACACAACAATGTCTTTACCTCGTACACCCACCTACAAAATGAAAGTGGCAAAATAACTAGACTTGTTTTCTGCAAAAACAGATGTCCCCATACCACATACAACTTTCAAAATAAGGTTAATTTAACATCACCGCTTGAAAATCAGATCAAGGTCACGAAAACCTAACCAGTTCTTTATCATGATCAATGCTATATCCATGCAAATTTGATTAAAATCCACCCAGTAGTTCATGAGATATACTGCACACAACCAAAATTTTGCCTAAATTTAAGCTACAGACTGTGACCTTGAAAATAAGGTCATGGTCACCATACCTAATCACTCCTTCATCCTGTAGCAATGTTATATCAATGCAATTTGATTAAAGTCCACCCAGTCCCATGGACAAAACGTCTCATGCCATTTTTGACTAGGTGAACAAAATGTCCTACAACAGTTTTTCAGG
Organism: Lucinisca nassula; assembly: GCA_963580285.1. Lineage (NCBI taxonomy): Eukaryota > Metazoa > Mollusca > Bivalvia > Lucinida > Lucinidae > Lucinisca > Lucinisca nassula. The sequence goes on along the minus strand of OY757017.1, from coordinate 107,235,356 downwards.
GTGGACAAAACATCCCACATCATTTTTTCAGTGTGGACAAAACGTCCCATAGGATTTTGACAGGGTGGACAAAACGTCCTATGCTATTTCGACAGGATGGACAAAACGTCCCATATTCAATTAGAAGGTCGAGTTTATTCCGCTAAAAGGGAATCATTATACTGAATAAAAAGGAATGGTCCAATCTATCTAAATTGTTGTTTGTCGAAATTATATTAGAAATGATATTAGCTCAATCATACACAGTGTGAAAATGTTTTGATTAATTACAATTAAGTACTGGTAAACCACTTAAAGGATCTAAGCCTGCCCAGGCAAAGTGGTGCGAGTCGGCCGTCCATGCTTATAAACTCAATTGGTTTCATTGGGCGGCAGGGCTTGAGATGTCATTTCATCTCAATGTCGGGTAGAAGTCCCACAAAATTGGAAGCAACGTCTCCAAAATGACCTTTACAGTGTTGACTGGGACGTTAAACCTCAAATCAAACAAACAAACAAAAAGCAAGCACACTTTCCCATTAATATATATGTATGAACAAATGCTTTCTCTGTTGTTATTAATAGTGTGGGTGGGGTAATCTGCAATACAAGAAGGTAGTTATATTTACAACTTTGTACATTTTCTTGCATTTTAAACCCTGTACCTCTCTGACGTTTTGCTATAGAAATTTATTTTAAGGTACAAACCCAAGAAATCAACAAACAGAAATGAAACAGCACAATATTTTTGCTTTCATTTTGCGGGCAATTTGGCAGGATGACTGCGCGTCGGGCTATGAAAAAGAATAAAGATAAATAGAGTGACAGTGAGTCTGTTACAAGGTGACAGGTTAAAAACTACATCGAAACTAGAGCTGTCAGTGAAACTGACTAGGGCCCCGGCAGCGCTATCAGAGGAGTAGGAAAAAATTTGTGGACGGACAGACGGACAGACAGACAGACAGACGGACGGACAGAGTGATTACTATAGGGCACCCACACTTTCAGTGCGGGGCCCTAATGAGGGGAGAATGATTGATCAGTTTGTAAAAATGGGGGAAATGTGCGGGTAAGAACATAAAATCTGGCTAAAAACATGCAAATTTCTGTCAGGGTTTGGGATGCTGGAGCTCTCCTATTGCGGTCTTGAATAATTCAGGACCAGGAGACACTACAGCATATTCTGGAAGAACATTCCACTGGACAATGGTCAGGGGAAAGAAGGAGTATTTGTAGTAATCATTGCCAGTGTGGAGTTGTCTATAATTCATCGAGTTCCATCTGGAAGGCCTACCAATGGGCTGTATATAATTGGGTAGGGACACGGCAACGAAGCCATAGACAATTTTATAGAACAGACAGAGACGAGCCACTGATTGTCTCAGTTCTAAGGTTTGCCAGTCCAACTGGTGCAGCAATGAAGAGACACTGGTTGTCCTGTTCCAATCATTCATGGTCCAGCGGGCTGCTCTTCTCTGGACCATTTCTACTTTATGGGTCTGTTCCTTGGTATGGGGGTCTCACACAGCTGAAGCATATTCCAGCTGGGGGCGAACAAGGGTCTGGTATGCCATTTCTCTGATTTTAGGAGACTTAGATTTAATAATTTGTCTTATAAATCCTAGTGACTTGTTTGCGTTGGATACAACCCGGTCCACATGCGTGTTCCAGCTGAGGTTACTGGAGATATCCATCCCCAAGTACCTGGCACTACTGACTACCTCCAGGACCTGTCTGTGGAGTGTATACTGGGTGTCAAATATGGTCCTGGCTGAAGTCACCTTTACGACCTGGCACTTGGAGGGGTTAAACTCCATATCCCAATTACTTTCCCAAGCCTGCAGTCTGTCGAGGTCTCTTTGTAATGTCTCACTGTCACTCATGTCTTCAAGGGTTTAATAGGTATACAGCGGTATCATCCGCGAAGAGGTGAACCTGTGAGACTATGTCCTGTGGAAGGTCATTAATGAAGGCCAGGAACAGTGTGGGGCCCAGAACCGAACCCTGAGGAACTCCGGAGGTTACTGGGACAGAATCCGACTCCCCGGCTTCTATGACGACCTTCTGCCAACGGTTACTGAGGAAGGCTTTAATCCAGCGCAATGTGGTACCATACGAATGCAGTTTCAGGAGGAGCTTCAAATGATTCACCTTGTCAAAGGCCTTGGAGAAGTCCAGTAGGACAAGATCAGTCTGCTTGCCCTGACTAGACATCCTTGCAAGGTCCTCAACAAGGGAGACCAACTGAGTCTCACAGGGGCACCCCTCCCAAAAGCCATGCTGCAGGGGTCGGGTATGATACACCATTCCCGATCCCGATCCGAAAATCCACGATCCAAAATTTTCTATCCGCCCTAATTCATTCATTAGAATATATTTTAAACACTTTTTGTGTTCATTTTATTACTTTTAAGTATTTTAATCATTATTTATATATAGTTTGTTTAAATAAGTCCAATTTCTGATTTTATCTGAAATTATTCCTCTCTTAGGGGTATGAAAGACCCTGCCGATTTTTCGTAAAAATAGTGTAATCTTCCGCCGCTAAAAATAAACAATAACTTAATGATAAAATCAACGTAACGGAATTGTTATATACTTTTATGGCTTTTCTAGAATAAAAGGGAACTTGAAACGAGTTTCGGAGGTGTATTTTGCATATTTTTATCCAAAACGATTACCGATGATTATTGTTATTTATAGTTATGAAAATTGAACCGAATGTGAAAGAAATGACTGGAAACGGACCGATCTAGAGTTTCACATTGTCTGAAAAATCGTATATGTGACATATAATGACCATTGTACGAGTGATAGAAGCTTCACCATGTCCTATCTATCTATTTTTTATTTTTTGAGACAATGTGAAACTCAAGATCGGTCCGTTTCCGGTAATTTCTTTCACATTCGGTTCAGTTTTCGTAACTATAAATAGCAATTATGATCGGTAATCGTTTTGGATAAAAATATGCAAAAACACCCCCTGAAACTCTTTTTAAGTTCTCTTTTATTCTAGAAAAGCCATAAAAGTATATAACAATTCCGTTATGTTGAGTTTTTCATTTAGTTATTGTTTACTTTTTTAATTAGAGGAATATTTTTACAAAAAATAGGCAGGGTCTTTCATACCCCTGAGAGAGGAATAATTTAGGATAAAATCACAAATTGGACACATTTAAACAAAATATACATAAATAATGATTAAAATACTTAAAAGTAATAAAATAAACACAAAAAGGTTTAAAATCTGTTCTAGTTAATGAATTAGTGCAAACAGAAAATTTTGGATCAGGGATTTTCGGATCGGGATCGGGAAGGGTGTTTCATGAGTCCGTTTGAGTCCAGGTGTTTCACAATATTTGAAGCAATAATGTGCTCAGTCACCATACACAAGATACATGTAAGAGAAATTGGCCGATAATTATTACAAGTGAAAGAAAACAAACAAAACATTTTTCAGATTAATTTCAATTGTGCAACAGACAGTTTAAGGTGAATTCATTAATTTGCACAAGAATGCCGGAAATTGTGAGATCTAATAACGGTTTCATGGTCGCCAGTCGCCCGAGCTGGGCGACCTTCTGCAACTTTTTATGGAATTTTCACTTGCATTGGGCGACTGCTATCTATCTATCTTCATATACTGCATCGGTCATACTTGGCCATTACCTCAGTAGATCCTGCTAATCCTTTTCCCTCTACTGCCTCTCTCTCTTGCACACATGAATGCGTTTTCGAGAGCAATTCAAATTACCTTGAAGCTTTCGTCATTATCAAACTAAAATAAATTAGTATAAAATCTATAAAGCATTGATTTTCCCTCGAACCATTAGAGACTGAACAGGCTGGGGAGAACCACCGAATGAGCTATTTTAGCTACAATGGGCTAAAATAGCCCAAACAAGAGAATAAAATACCCATTCTACGACAACCAGACCCCAAAAAAACGTTGAAAACATGTGAGTCGCATATCGACGTTTCTCGAGGAAAAACGAAAACGTGACAAATGTCCAAAATGTTCAAGAGTCTTGATTAGTCCCCCCTGTTTTTGCGACAAAAGATTGATTTTTCTATACAATATACAAAAATTGGGGAAAATACTCCAACTGAATGAGAATCTACGTATCTACGCGCGAAAAATTAATATATAAGGCAGGTTCAAATCGACTCTGAGTCAGTAGAACACAGAAGAAAACGAAAGGTAAGAGATTTTGGATAGGGCCCATACAATCTGCAAGCTCGACTTCAAACGCATAACGTTGACCCCCTGTGCGATAGTGTAGTTTTCATTGGCTATAGATCTATCTCTACATCATCCCGAACCATCTTCCGAGTGTCATTGGTGTTAGTGAGTTGTGGAGTTTAACAGCTAAGGTCATACGGAGATGGGTCCTCGGTTTATCCGAAAGTCTGAAGAAGCCCGGGATAGACCCTGTGACCCCTGGTTTACAAGGCGAGTACCGTCCCAGCCAACAAAGAATGGCGGGCCAACGTCGGGCCGACCCGCTGTTGCAAGCTAGCTGGGGTGACCACTACACCGCGGAGGCTTCTATTCTTGGTTTAAATGTATATTTTTTTGGATACTTATATTTTCTGATATCTTCCTTCTGCCCCCTTCTAACACAAAATTGTGGGCGGTTCCAACATCTACAAACTATCTATGTTTTGGTGCAGAAATAAGAAAGGTTAATGCATACGTCATTATTTATCAGCAGAGGGGTTTTGATGAATTTTCATAAAGGTTACTTTTTTCCTGACTCGCCCACCAATTTTCGGTCTCTAATTTGGACCCCCCACCCCCCCTCCTCCACAAAAAAAAAAAATCAGCCAACTCCTGCGGCTGGTACATGATGACTGTTCCCTAAACCCCACTTTTCTCTCTCGAAATAGTGTTTATACAGGTATATAAACATGTACTTATTAATGTAATGGGCTGTTATGTTTTGTCATTTTTTTTTCTTCTATGCAAGTAAGATGGAAAGCAATCATGCGGAAAAAGTCGGCCACACTTGACCTACTTGTTAAAAATTGCCTATCGCAAGTAGATCATTTCAGTTTAGTTTTGGAGGACAAGGACATTACCCTGCGGGCACATGACGTGTAAGCAACGTCGCATCAACGTTGCATCAACGTTGATAAGACGTTGCACAAACCTTTTGTGCCCGCTGGGTAATCAGGGTTTTCCCGGACGCAGGATATTGCGTCTGAGACCCCTAAAAACGTGTCTCGGACGCTCAAAAAATACAATATGCGTCCGTCGGGACTCGCGAAAATTCTGTTCTGTTTTATGTTGATGCAGAAAAAAGTTTTTAACTTGTCTTTTTCTTCTGTGTGTGTTTTTTTTGTTTTTTTTTTTTCATCAGATCTTTTAAAAGAACACGGGTAAAATCCAAACCCTTTTATGATCGGCAAGTTCCGTAATACTATTATTGTTTTTCTACCGAGTAATAACGGAAATTTACGTATACTGTTATCGGGAATTGCCGAAGGAAGTGCGCTGGTTACCGCATTCTACTATTATATTACGGTAATGAGTGGATCCAGCTGGCCGTTTATTTTTAACCTTATGACTCAGCAAAAAACCCATTGTACAGTACATGATGGCAAAACAGTTTGACATCAAACGGTACTTTGTAAAACAACCATCTGGTCAGAGGCAGATCACTGAGATCGGCGCAATCAAGATCAAGATCACCTGGATCTCAATGAAGTGCTCGATCCTGATGCACAGGGTAAATATATAATATATATATATATTTATTTTATTTTTTTTTTGAGTGGCCCTCCAGGTAAGCATATTTTATTACTCTGTCTAGTTTGGAAAAGAGCGGTCCTATGAACGCGGATCACTTGTTCATTATGAGTCATAGTTACCATTCTCAGCTCTTTTCCTTTTTTCTGTCTTGTTTTGTTACACTGTGACTGTCTAGTATGGAAAAGGGTGGTAATATGAACGCTGAATTATGAGTCATTGTTAAAGATTTTCCCTATATAAGCCTTTGTAAAACCAAAGGGCCCTGGGGCGGGGACATTTTCGGCCCCAGCACTATAATTTGAACAATCTTGGTAGGGGTCCACTAGATGAAGCTTCATACCAAATATCAAAGACCTGGGCCTTGCGGTTTCAGAGAAGAAGATTTTTAAAGATTTTCCCTATATAAGCCTATGTAAAACCAAAGGGCCCAGGGCGGGGGCATTTTTTGTCCCAGCACTATAATTTGAACAATTTTGGTAGGGGTCCACTAGATGAAGCTTCATACCAAATATCAAAGTCCTGGGCCTTGTGGTTTCAGAGAAGAAGACTTTTAAAGATTTTCCCTATATAAGCCTATGTAAAACCAAAGGGCCCCCGGGCGGGGGCATTTTTGGCCCCAGCACTATAATTTGAACAATCTTGGTAGGGGTCCACTAGATGAAGCTTCATACCAAATATCAAAGACCTGGGCCTTGTGGTTTCAGAGGAGAAGATTTTTTAAAGATATATAAAACCAAAGGGCCCCTTGGCGGGGGCATTTTTTGTCCCAGCACTAAAATTTTAACAATCTTGGTAGGGGTCCACTAGATGATGCTTCATACCAAATATCAAAGTCCTGGGTCTTGTGGTTTCAGAGAAGAAGATTTTTAAAGCTTTTCCCTATATAAGCCCATGTAAAACCAAAGGGCCCCGGAGCGGGGGCATTTTTGGCCCCAGCACTATAATTTGAACAATTTTGGTAGGGGTCCACTAGATGAAGCTTCATACCAAATATCAAAGACCTGGGCCTTGTGGTTTCAGAGAAGAAGATTTTTAAAGATTTTCCCTATATAAGCCTATGAAAAACCAAAGGGCCCCAGGGCGGGGGCATTTTTGGCCCCAGCACTATAATTTGAACAATCTTGGTAGGGGTCCACTAGATGAAGCTTCATACCAAATATCAAAGTCCTGGGCCTTGTGGTTTCAGAGAAGAAGATTTTTAAAGATTTTCCCTATATAAGCCTATGTAAAACCAAAGGGCCCAGGGCGGGGACATTTTTGGCCCCAGCACTATAATTTGAACAATCTTGGTAGGGGTCCACTAGATGAAGCTTCATACAACATATCAAAGACCTGGGCCTTGTGGTTTCAGAGAAGCAGATTTTTTAAGTTTTTGGTGAAAAAAATCTATTTTTGGCTCCTGTGACCTAGATGTGCAACGGACCGGAACCATTTGAACAACTTTGAAAGGGGACCACCTAAGAATCATTCCTGTGAAGTTTGGTCAAAATCCGATCAGTGGTTTAGGAGGAATGTCGTTTAAAGAAATTGTTTACGCACGCACGGACGCACGCACGACGGACAAAAAGTGATCCCAAAGGCCCCTTTGTCACTACGTGACGGTGAGCTAAAAAAAGGCCTAGGCTAGGGGCCGCTATGCCGAAATTTTCATAAATTCCCCCACCCCCCCACTCAGGCCACACAATGTTACGGGACTCTTGAAATTTGCATTTGGACCCTCGAGTAACAGAGCTGGCAGTCCAAAGTACTCCCATAATCCAGAACTGAGGGAAAACCCTGGTAATGTTCTGTAAATTTGAAGGAATCATTTCGAAATTGTACCTTTGAAGCACCAAGCCAAACTCAGCAGGCTATATTCTTTTTTATTTTTATTCTATTTATTTATTTATTATTATTATTATTTTTTTTTTTTTTTCGTTTAAAAAAGGGCCGGGCATTTCATGTGAATTGTCGCAGACAATTTACATGAAATGTCCAGCCTTAATTTATTTGAAAATTAAAAAGAAAAAAAAAAGTATTTCATCTCCTGCTATTGCAATTGGGTTTTAGGAGTTAACAATATATGTACATATTTTTTTTATAAATCCCTCGATTTACAAGTTTGAATTTGCTTTAGCTGAATATAATTCTTGAAAATTTACTTATCCATGGAAATTTGACAGAAAATTGTATTTCCAATGCCCTGCTAGAACGATTCTACTTAAAAATAGTAAAATTGAAAAAGAATCCAGGGATTTTCCTAGTGCAAATTTGGGGCCGGTAATCGGCCCCTATTTTTCCCAATTAAAAGACAGATATTCCCAAATTTTACAACAAATTTCCCAATTTCTGATTTTGTGCTACATTTTGATAAAAATTTCATGAAAATTGAACAAAAATTGACAAAGTTACAACTGATATAAATTCCCAACTTTACATATTAGTGAGCTGCTTTTCCCAAACCCAACGGCCCCTGGACCCTGATTATGAAGGGTAGGAAAATCCCTGGTCAATCGAATAATCGTTGATCATTTTAACATCCAATTTCCGCTATATAAAGTTGTGTTTAGCAACACATAAGTTCCAATGAGATAGACTTCCAAGTACGTCAAAAACATAGATAGTGTTCCGTTCACAGACTCCAGGGAAGGGTAATTTCCGTAGGCTGTGCGATTCTTAAGAAAATATTTTTGAAGTCAAAGTTATGGGTTTAAATTTTGGTGCTGCTTTATTTTTAAATAATAATTTCAAAAACTATTAGGTGTTATCGCAAAAATAGCAACCGCCTGAGTGCGGGCCCATCTTAGACAGCCGAATATGGCAAAATATGTAGTACGTGCTAACGCAAATGTCAACACGCCTATACCACTTATTTTTCATGGCTATAAAATTACAGTTATCGGGTTATTTTTGGTTATTTTTTCACAGGATTTGGATACAAAGATACTTGTAATTTTGCTGTAAAAGTTAGAATCTCTTTTAGTAGGCCCCAATAATTACACACAATATGTGGATCTCGTCATGATAAAATAGACCTTCGTACATGTGCGGCAAGCGAATACTCAGATCAGCCTGGGCATCTGCACTGTGTGACCAGAGTTTTCACTGATGGAATGAAAAATCAATAGGGTCTTCGCTATCCACACAGCGTAAAACGAAGACCCTGGTCGGGCTCCATGTATTCCGGTTGCATGCGTATCTGAACGTTACCAAGGCGCATATGCCTGGAGGGGTCGTTTTGTCTCGACGCGGCCCATTTTTTGAATAGCTATCAATGAAAATTAGGTATGCCCAAGTAAGACCCACATGTCACAATATGAAGTGGGATTTACAGGGGTATTCATTTCATGGACTTCTTAACATGATGGTTCCGGCTGTTTACGTATGCTAATATTTCATTTATTGCAAATCTTATTACAGAGCCAATATGTTGTCATGCTCGTGTGTAAAACCTTAATAGAGTGAAGCTTGCAGGGGTATTTGTGTCACAGACTTGTTAATGTGATGGCGCAAACAATAATTCTGAAAAAAAAATCCTTCCCAGCGGACACTTAAAGTCAAAATGTCACATCAACGTCGATGCGATGTCTTGACGTCGAATCGACGTTGATACGACGTCATTATGACGTTGCGTGCCTGATGGGTTAATGCATGGGGTGTGAATTTGGTCGACGCTGTAGAATGCACATTGTGTATGAGCGTAAGACCAGTTAAGCATTCCACAGGAATGACTAATAAATACTAGATCTACGTCCTAAAATGCTGGAATTCACTCTACTTTCTACTAACATAACGATTAGCATCCAAATCAGCAAGCCACTGTCATCGTCCCACCTCTCCCCCCCCCCCCCCCCCGCACACACTTCACGAATCCTTCAAATAGTCCATCAATCCAGAAATGCATAAAGTGTTTAGCCGCCTCAGTTAAAGATGTGCAATGTCTATCATATTAATTAATGATACAGTGTTGTGCCTAGGCTCGATTGCTTGGGGGACACCAATGGCCCTTATGACATTTTCCAAAGGGTCATTTTATATTTTAAAGGGGCTTCAGTAAATAAAATATAAGCAACGTTGTTGATTTCTGAGGGTCATCCGGGCCCCATGTTTAATGTTGAAAGGGCCATCAATGACTTTAGGTAGGCAAATGGCCCCATGGCCCCCTCTCGGCGCAACACTGATGATAATGCAAGAATTTTATCGATATACGATATTTAATTTGTGTCACTGTTTGTACACCGTAGATTATGACAGAGATGATGCGGAAACCAACTGCTGAGGATATAAGGGGCGCAACTCGAATGGAAACTGTCAGAATCAATGGCGAGTAACATTTTTAACTAATTTTTTCATAAAATAACCGGCTACAAGTATCTTTTAATGTCAAAACTGACCATTTTGCTGCAAGATTGCAGGAACTGCTCTTCGGCTGCTGCTTATTTGGAGGCTCGCTGAAGAAAGTGACTTCACCGATTTTTCTGTTTCACGACCAGGTATTCGCCGTGTACATGAAATCGTGCGACAACATGCGACTCGAGAGGACCGCGAAAAAAGGATCGTATGAGGTATATTTGGTTATCTTGTTTGGGCTATTTTAGCCCATTGTAGCTAAAATAGCTCATTCAGTGGATTTCCCCAGCCTGCTGAATGCCCTTCCCGATTCAATCATTTCCCCCAGCTGAAGGAGCTATGGACTAACTTCCCATATCACCAAGGTTGGCAAAAAAGCGGGAAATACTCATATTTCCCTGGACGGCGGGAAATACAGGGAATTCCCGGGAAATACAGGGAATTCCCGGGAAATACTGGGAATTCCCGGGAAATACTGGGAAATATATATTTACATAGGTGGTACCAACTGAGACTGCTTAATATACCCAAACTACCTAGCTATTTGAAAGCAAAATTATTTCAAGTTCATGCAGGGCTTGAAAATTCCACTTGTCTGCTTGCACTTACAGAAAAAAAATGAAGGACATATAAAAAGTTTGTCTAGTCATTATGACATTTACAAAAATTTACATGCACTTAGTCATGTAGGACAAGAGATATTTTGAAGAATTTTTCAGCCCTTTTTATATTGAATAACTTGAAAGAGCTACATGTATTGTATAGTCCCTTGCCTTCATATATAATTTCAAATATGATTCTAAAATATAAGTTTTTAACTTTCAGCTATTTCCCTTGACTTGTGAATACATGTAATTTTAATACTTAGGTAAATATCTGTAGATAATTAAAGACACCATTCATGTTTAAATTAACTGTGTTCTTTTAATACCTGTCTCAAACAAACAATTAAATTATCACACCATTTAGCATTGCAAACAAACCTTTTTTCTAGTGTAAACATCCTTAAAATTCAAACATCCAAAGAGTTGTTGTAAATCTCAAAAAAAAAAAAAAAAAAAAAATGAACTGTGTGGTTTAGTGTTACCCTAAAGGAATCCGGGACGTTTCGCCCCCAAACCGTTTCCTCCCCAAGACGTTTCCTCCCTGGTCGTTTCCCCCCTAGTCGTTTCGCCCCCCTAGTCGATTCGTCCCCCTAGTCGTTTCGTCCCCCTAGTCGTTTCGCCCACTTTTCACTCTAAGGCTAATTTTAAATGTTGAACTTTTATTAGAGGTGAGAAGAGGCAAATATTTAAGTAGCATCATCGCCCTGTCACGTCAGCCTAAGTATCTGCATCTGTTCGTTAAGGGACTTCATTCATACTTGAACAATATGTCTCTGATGGCGCGTGAAAAAGAGAAAGTGGGAAATATTGGAAAGGAAGAGAAATAGTGGATAGACAAGCAAGAAAAGAAAAGAAAGATTCCTGCCTGCTTTTTCAAAGCATCATTGGAAATCAGACCTCTCCGGCTACAGAAGAGTCGCCCAACCGGCACAGGTTCAAAAATCCCTCAGACTTTACTTACAGACCGGCCCCTACCTAGCTGTTAAAACGAGGGAGTAGACGGTCCCTGCTTGAAGGATACCAAGTCAGGGGCCTCAGAAACAGATGCTGGTAAAGAATTCCAATCGGGTATAGTCCTAGGGAGGAAGCTGTACTTGAATGTATCAAGCTAACCGCGTTGCCTGATCAGGGTCTGCACTATTTGCTTACAGTTCAGGAATTACTGGGTCGGACGCCGCAAATCTGATCAGAGTATACACAAATTGCTGACAGAACATTGATGAAAGGAATCGACTTGATCATTGCTTCCACTTCTATTTATTACGTTGCATCGGCGTTGACGCGTCGTTGCGTGGACGACATTTGCGGCAATACTCAACCATGTATTACCTATTGGGCACACAATCTGTATGCAACGTCGTATCAACGCCGATGCAACTTTATTACGTTGCATCGGCGTTGACGCGATGTTGCGTAGATGGCATTTGCGGCAATATTCAACAATGATTTACTGGCCGACTCTGTTAACGAACCAACCGACCAATTTAAAACAAAACTGGTAAAGGTGCTTAAGCGATAATTAAAGACGTTTGACTTTGCAAAGAGCGCATGTTTTCACACCTTATCATTAAGGGCATTAATTGCGTGATTAATGTGTCAAATCAAATAAACAATGTGATTAACGGTATTGATCAAAACAGGTAATACTTATCATAATTCCTAATTAACATCTCTCTCTCTCTCTCTCATATGAATCTTTTATATATAAAATATAGTAAAATAGTTTGGGGGCGAAACGACTAGGGTTCGGGGGGCGAAACGACTAGGGTTAGGGGGCAAAACGACTAGGGGCCAAAAAGGGGGCGAAACGACTGGGGGGAAACGACCAGGGGGGAAACGTCTTGGGGGCGAAACGTCTTGTTACCCCCTAAAGCATACAAAACATGTAGTTTAATCCAATGGCAAACTCTCTTAAAGTAGCTAAGTGATTATGATCTGGGTCTGCACTGTTTGCCCAGGCATGTCTGTCCCAAATTTTTGGGATCATTATGGTGTTTCATCTTAAGTATATGAGATATGAGTAATTTTAAATAACTCTCTGCATCCTACACAGTGCTCCAGCTAGAATCTGAGAAGGGCAGGGCGTACGTGCCCTGAAAGGGCACTCCGAGTCGCGAAGCGACGAGACGGGGGAGGGTGTGGGAGGGGGTGTCCCCCTCCCACCTGGGGGGGGGGGGGGGTTTGGGGGTCCTCCCCCAAGAAAATTTAGTCCTTAAAGGTGGCCTCTGGAGTGTTTTGAGTGGAAATTATTGCCAAAAATGAGACTGTTTCGACCCCTCCATGGGTCTCATCAGGCAGCACATGACGCCTAAGCAACGTCGTATCATCGTGGATGCAACGTCATGACGTTGATACGACGTTATAAACATGCTGTGTGTCCGCTGGCCATTGAGCACACGTGAAGGCAACGTTGTCTCAAACTCGATGCATGGCGTTGCATCAACGTTAATACGATGTTGCTTTAACATCATATTCTGATTTACGACCAGCTCGAAATAAGCGAAATAATTTTGCAACGGTCATAAAAAATGATTCTGCAAAGGAAACTTACGTAAAGAAATCAGTGAGTTTCCTCTTATTCGCATTACCAATCTTAGTAAGAGAACGCTGCACACGATCTGCAAATTTGTGTCACAGACAGAAAGTATACGTGTTAGCAGACTTAAATCTGATAGATAAATGTTGAAATTTTTGACCTTGCTTAAATATACTTCGAGCAAACAAATGAATAATTTCTCTATGTAACAGTGGCACATGTGATACAAGCTGAACACAAAGAGATTAAAGAAACCGGCACATTTACACAGTCCCGTTAACTGCCGTGCCTTATGCATTTCATGCTGATCTGACCCACTTGAAAAGCGTGAGCCAACAATTTCTGCATGCCCACTACGGTAAAACGAGCCCCGCCAAGTGAAAATGTTCTTTAGGTATTTGAGAACAAATCCCTGCAGTGCATTTAGAATCTTGCGTCTGGGAACAGCAAAAACTCACACCAGACTGTGCGGTTGAAATCTCTGCTGGCCGTATATGCTGGAAGCGCCATTTTAGTCGACGCCCAGATCAGACTGCACAACCGCAGATGAAGCGCGAATCATCAGGCTGCGCAGATGCGACTGAGTGTTGGTCGTGTATCTTAGATTGGTTCTAATGGCCAACGCTCGGATCAGCCTGCACCACCGCCGATGAGGCCCGAACCGTACGAACAGCCGACGCTTGTGCATTTGCGGCGCAAACTGCCGAGAATAAGATCAGATGGTGCGGGTGCAGTCAGTGTCTACGCTGGTCATGCTGGATGCGCTATTTTAAATTGATGCGAACAGCCGGCGCTTAGATCGGTGTGCATTCCCTTCGACGCACAGATCAGACTGCGCTTATGCATTTGCGGCGCAAACTGCCGAGAATAAGATCAGTTAGTGCGGGTGCCGTCAGTGTCTACGCTGGTCATGCTGGATGCGCTATTTTAAATTGATGCGAACAGCCGGCGCTCAGATGGCTGTGCATTCCCTTATTTTCTGTGCGAACAACCGAAGATTAGACTGCGCACATGCGGTATGAGTCGTATGAAGCGCATTTTTTGGATTGGTGCGAACAGCCGATGCTCAGATCAGTCTGTCGCAGATCGGCGCCAACAGCAATGGCTCAGATTAGACTGCGCCGATGCGAGTTGATTCTGTGCTGGTCGTATATGCCGGAAGAAGTATTTTTGATAGACACAGCTCTTAGCTGCAAAATCCGATAAATCTGGTGTGTGCCACGGTGGGGATTCCCCCAATAATTTAAGTAGATTGATAACACGTGAAAAAGCCACGCTCCGAAACGAGAAAAATGAAATAAAAGATACGGTTGATTTTAGGGCAGGGCGTTAGGAAAAGGGGCAGGGCGCCGCATTTTGAGGGCAGGGCGCGGCGCCCCGGAAAAACGGTCTAGCTGGAGCACTGCTACATAACAACAGATCATTTTATATTTATGCTTGTGTTTGGTTGTCAGAGTTAAACTAGACTTTTGAGTAAAAGCAGACTTTTAACATGTATGGGGAGGCATATTGCATACCTGTGGTATTTTTGTTTAATTGTATTAGGGAGATTTGCCATTGTGATGTTTGATCCAACGGTACTCCAGCGAACTGGAGGTGTGCCAAGATTGGCAGAATATCTATCAAGATACAAGATGAGGGAGATGTAAAGAATATATAGGAGGTTTTAGGAATTCCGTTTATGACGTCATTTTTGCGCATGCGCAAAGTACTGGCCGTCAATTGAAACGGCCATCGCTATTCAAATGTATTGGCGGAACTTAAAATACTAACAATATTCAGACATTTTGAGAGAAAATATACCCGTTTTCATAAAATAATGTTTCGAGAAGGAAAGAATGATATTTCGCTTTTATTACCGAAATTCATTTATCCTAAATCCGTTTTTAATTGACGAAAATCTTTTCGTGAATGACCCATGTCAATGGCTTGCGATACCGTTATTCACGAAAGCTATCTATCTATCTATCTAATCATTTTATCTATCTATCTATCTATCTATCTGTCTATCTCTATCTCTCTCTATCTACTAATGAGTGGACTGACGGAGGGACGTTGAGACCATGTTGGTTCGACGTCATGCCGTCGACACCACTCCAACTCACTTCAATGTCACGTGATCATTCAGAGTTCTCACTAGGATTTTGAAAACAGGAGTTTAAGAATCCATCCATGGAAAATGTTGGATTCAAATCTGAAAAGTTGGAGTCAAATTTTGAAAAGTTGGAGTTTGACCCTAAAAACGTGTGTCAATTATGGCTAAATGCGTATACAGCTGTAGAGTGTGACTCCAAAAGACTTTTGGGCTTGAACCCTTATTCTGCTTAGCATGACAAACCCTTGTCTTGCAGCGAAGATCCAAATCAGATGGCTTCCATCTAATCAGGATATACACTGTCACTCAGATTGTGAATTTGAATGGATAAATAAAATTAAATTACATTACCAGTAGGCTTTGAAAGTCAGGAGTGGACTGGGTAAATTAATTTATTCATCAGGATATGGGTTTAAATTGAGTGTGAGCAGTAAACAGTAGTACAGGCTCTGATCAGGCTGCACCAAAGGACAAGTCTGTTCAGACCATGCACAACATCCTAGTACATAAAATGGCATATGAAACTTTTGGACTCTTTGATGTGTTACACGACCATGTCCTGGAAATTTTGATTGACCCCCGCGGGCCCTACCCCCCTGGGCCCACCCCTAGGGGCGTGATCAAAATTCCAAAAGTGTCATGCACTCCCCAGACCAAAGATCTGTCAGTTCCCAAAGTTTCAAGTTTCTATCTAACACCGTCTAGGAGTTATCTGGTAAGACGGACGGACGTACGATGAAGACCATTACTATAGCCCCACGTAGGGACAAAAAAAAACAAAAAAAAAACAACAACCGTGCAGGCCCAGATAAGATGCCACAGGTGTCTTTCTGGACCTCCACTATTAGTATTAGCAGGCAGTTCAACACTTGATAATTAATTTCTTTCATTCAAATAGGCCTAATCAAGGTTACTTGATAATGCGACAAACTCGAGTCATAATTTTCTTGAATCGTAATAAAGACGATTTAAACACTAGATTATCGCATCCTTTAATTATGCCTCCGACATTTTTTCATCAAATTACCGATAATCCAACTGTATATACAAGTATCCGGAGAAAAAAAACAGTCAATCAATGTTAATAAGCCACGAGATTGCTGCATCTCGCAAACCGCAAGACTGACCTGCCAATCTTCTAGCCGTGACGCTCTGATTGGCCGAGAGAGTAATACAGACGACTGTCCTCGCCAGGTAATGCTTGAACAAGCCTGGCGGCGACGATTAACGGTAAACTTTTGATCCGAAAGCGGTAGCTAAATTTGGAGATCAATTGGACACCCGCTATCATCTTTTGATGTGATTGAGGTCATTTTACACTGGATTACGGACGCGTCAGGCGAAAAAAAAAATTGGCGTAATTAAGAATCCACGATAGGAAATTTTACGCGTACAAAAGCAAAAACAGGCGTAAAAATACGCCGGATTCGGCGTTTCCGAGAACTCTGTCATTGAGATGAGAGAGCGGTTTGACTGAGCCCTGTATCCAAGAAGCCCATAACCCTTTTTGTACCAAATGGAATCTTCCTCCTTATATACATCAGGAGCCATTTTCAAAATTTAGGGGTGTCAGGTTGTGTTTTTTCAAAATTTATTTGGAAAATGGCCGAACTTTTTTGCAAACAGAGTAGGCCCAGATCAGACGCCGCGTTCTGCGGCGTCTGATCTGGGCCTGCACTGTGTGTCACTTACCCCTTTTGGGGTTTCCGGTACCAAATGGGTTAATGTAGTAGACCTAAGCAGTGATTTTTTTAGGCGTGCGTCCTGCGTCCTGTACGCATAATTTCGCCAGAGGACGCATAAAAATATCGTCGGCGGGTCCTGGGACGCATAAAAAATCCGGATGAATGCTTGTTTATGAACTCTTACTTTCGTTTTCGGAATGCAAAAACGGTGTTTAAGTACAATATTTGATAAAACCCAGACGTCTGATATGGATTAAAACTGTTTGATAATTTATAACGGTTCAATTATGACACTATTGTTAATCCATGTCATATAATTTCCACCCTGCGGTGCGTGTCAATAAGGTGTGAAAATATGGTCAACTTATGTCTCTAGTTTGCGTTTATTCCCCAATCAAAAAATTTAATCCCGATCAATGTGAAACTTATTTAATTGCTCCTAAGACGAGTTGCTACGACTATTCTACTATCTCGTGAATGGTTATGTTTTGGCGCCAAATAGCAGCCGCTTGGCGAGAAAAGTTGAACTCTTTAATTTGTGTTAACACATCTATATGTTGTTGTTGGTTATTGACACGGAGCTTACGGAAATTGCTGTTTTCCACAACCGTTTTGCTATCGAGAATTTTTTTACCTTTACCGTTTCCAAACAATTTTTTATGAAAGAGATACGCCTCATTAAGATAAAACAATAGACATGTGTGGGGTTGCTGGGGTCCGATGACGTCATTTACCGATTGCGTGCAGGAAAAAACTAGCGGTGGTTTGTGGGCCGCAGTTTGGATGCCGGAATTCGATGTTGGCATTGAACTTGCTTGTTTATTTTGTTTAACATCAGCGTTTTAGGAGAAATACTCACAAAAATCGGGCTTGCTTAGTAATGGAGATTGTTATATTACTCATGTGTGAGTAAAATTGAGTGGACAATTATTCAATTAAACGTTATTTATGTCAGGAATTGTAAAAGGATAGAGCATAACATGAGATGCATCGTATTTTCAGCTGACAAAAGTAAAAATAAAATGGTCCAAAAATAATTTGGGCGGGTTACCCGCACACTGAACTTGGGCCTGTAATTTGAGGGAAAAACTGCGGGTAATACACGCCTGAATACGGTATATACACAAGTTTAAATAAAACTGAAAACGGGCAATGATCAGGAATTGCTACAATCCAGAATTCATGCATTCCAGACTACAAAACTTACTCTAGGGTGCAAAAGAAGGTTTCACAATGAGTCCTGGGTTGGATGCATGGTTTGGGTCTGGGATGCATTAATTCTGGACCCAGTGGGTCCCAGGACTCATAATGGCAAATTTGTAAAAAAATCACTGCCTAAGGGCTGGGCAGGTTGAACCAATCTACAGATCTACCAGATTTTACTATAAAAATGTGTTTCATTCTTATGCACTGAAAGGGTGTTCTACGTTTGTTTTGAATTTAATGTTCCAATCCCACTGAGTCTTGATGAATCCGAGCACTGGGCAAATGACATTTTATTAAGCAACGCCGTATTATCGCCAACGCAGCGTTCTGACGTTTCATCGACGTTGCAATGTCAAATTCAATGCATCGCTTTGAAGTTGGTTTGATGTAGACACGACGTTGTTCACACGCTACATGTCGGTTGACGTGGCGTCATTTAACGACAAACTGTAATTTACATTTGCCTGCGCTCGCTAATTGTTGGTGCGCTGAGAGAGATAGAGAGAGAGAGCCTTTGGGTCGTATGTACAAAATATCATTTTCGTAATGCGAAATTTCACATCTGGCAGTATATCATTGTTTCTCCCTTTATCTTACATTAGAATTCGCCAAAAGTTTAAAAGAATTCCACTGTTTTACGCTATAATTAACACTTTATCTGTCCCACTGCCTTTGAAGCAATACGACAGATGACGGCCAGGGCTTTTCCCGTTCTATTTTTAGAACCGGAAGTACGTCACGAAAAAACCTCCTATAGGGAAATTCTCAGTTCAAATTCAGCATTAATTGTGCAAAATTAGCATCAAAATGAGGGAGTCTCCCTCTTGATGAGGGAGGTATCACAGGTATGATATTGCAAAATAGCTAAGTGTTCAATACTTCAATTAAATTACATGAATAGTAATACTGTTTTTCTATGAAATAACTAAACAAAAATCATATTTCCCACTATTTCCCACTTTTGCTGAAATTTGAAGTATATTTCCCAGGACGGTAATTACCGGTAAATACCAGTGGGAATTCCCACCACTGGTATTTACAGACCAACCTTGCATATCACAGGTCCTGGTGTATGTATGTGATCTGACATGTCACCAGTAACAATTCAGATTCTGATTTCCCATCCGCCAACAATGACAAAGCAGTTCCTAACCGGTTATGAATTCTACCTATCGGAATTAACTGACAGATAGCTTACCGCAGTCGAACCTTTCTTTACCGCTTCTTGAGCATACTCGACCTGGAATAAATGTCCGTCAGGGGAAAATACTGTTATAGCGCGGTCATATCTCGCACTCATGCTGAATTTTGTTTTTAGCAGACACCGGAAGTAAAATTATGAGCGTGCACCGGTATCGAAGGAATGCTTAACATTTTACACGAAACGATTTTGACAATTCACAAATCATCCAGAAACGTTGACTGCCTACCTGGCCTAAGCGATCATGACAAGGTCAATGCAATGTGCGCTCTAAAGCACACCGCCCAGAGATTAAAAAAAAACAAAAACAGGAAAATCAGCAGTTGTTTAGAAAGGCAGAATTGCCCAAACTTAAAACTCTTTCTTTCTACTTATACTGCGATCGGTCACATTAATTTGACCATTATCCGCAGGTGTACATTACATACACTCAAGGTTGCAAGGTTGAAAGCCTACACAGTAATCATGTAATTACGGTAGGGGTCTTTAACCTGCACAGGAGATGACTCTTCCTGCACAGAGGGCCTCCATTTAACGTCCCGATCTGAAGAACGGTACACTTTTTGGCATTCATCCCTGCAAATGATGCCAATGGAGCGTGTTCGGACACCGAAATAATCACCGCCTCCGGAGATCGATTCGGGGGCCTCTAGCATCAGAGGCAAGTGCACTAACCAGTGAGCTATCACAATCCTCTTAATAAGGCAAATATAGGACCATGGGCTTCAAGAGTAGAAATATTCACACCAAACATATCAAGGCATACGAGACCCAGCATATAATACGTTGGTCAGACTCATAGTCGAGTATGCCTCCCCTGTGTGGAGCCCATTCACCAAGTCCAACATTAACAAAATTGAAAGGGTCCAAAGAAGAGCAGATAGATGACTAAAATGACTTCATAGAGTAGTGTGACCCAGATGCTAGATGCTCTTGGTTGGAGATCCTTGGAACAGAGACGTGCTAACGCACGCCACGTATTGTTCTTCAATATAGTTTATGGTCTTGTTGAGATACCACTGCCTCCATATATCCGCCACTCAATCAAAACCACTAAAACATGCATTCTATATGTACTTTGTGCAAATTCCTACTGCTGCCAGGTACAACTCCTGGTGTATGAATGTCATTTGACGTGTCACCAATAACAATTCTGATTCTGATACTACAAATACAGTTTCTTTCCCTTGGCTGTTGTACAGTGGAATTATCTACCTTCTCAGGCTGTTGTGTGCTCTGATCTCGATTCCTTCAGATCAGCCATATGCACCCTCCAACAACCAGTGCCATGAACCATGAAATATTGTTTTTACCACTTTTAAATCTCTTTCCGCTAACATATTCTGTTTTTACTTTAAAATAGAAGTGAAGGCAATGATCAGGAATCGATAATTTAACCCACAGCTCCGATCAGAGACACCAATGTGAAAGAAGCACAAACATGAAACAACTAGACCCTAATGGAAACGTCAAAAGCGGAAAGCCAAATGGACAGTTACTTTCCCACAAAATGGCCAACTGGCTATCCAAAACAAAATAATATAAGCGATACACACACTAAAAGACAAACCATAACAAAAATAAACCGGGATAGAAGAACCGCATTGGAATGGCCAGCGCAACGAACTCCACCGGGGGGGGGGGGGGGGGTGGGGAGCTTAAATTGACCCCACGTGACCACAATCCTTGCCCCTATTTCTGTCGCGATTTAGACAGATACATGTAATTTGTTCAGCCCGCATGAAGGCCTCCTAACTCATCAGGAAGGCCTCCTAAACCCTTATAAAATGTAACACTTTTCGGGTGAGACTGAAATGTTGAATTCAGCAACCTGCTGATCAGCTAAAGGGATCTGGAAAGTAGAAGTAAAACAAACAAAGATAAGGAATCGATACAATTAACTTACTCCACCCACCAAAGACACCAAAGGGAAAAAAACACAAACATCAAGCGACCAGATCACAATGGAAACCTAAACAAAGGAAGGCCACAAGGACAGTTACTTTCCCACAAAATGGCCATATGGCCATCCAAAACAAAAAGACACAAGTGACACACACAGCAAGTAACAAACAACACCATAAACAAACCGCCACAGAAGAACTGCCTTGGAACGGTCAGTGGAATGATTTCCACTGGGGGGTTTAAATTGATTTTACGCGGCCACAATCCTCGCCCTTACTTCCGTCGCGATTTAGACAAACAATTTGTTCAGTCCGCATGAAGGCCTCCTAACTCATCAGTGCAACATCTCCGTGAACACAAAAATCAAAGAACCACAGAGGTGAGACAACGGTGAGGACTCGACAGCAAGAAACCACTGAAATGCTGGAGCAAAAGAAAACCAACAGTTAGACTCCGATGGGCCCGACCAGAGACAGAGCATCAGGCACCAACCAACATTACCTTGAATTAGATCTCTCTAATTCTCAATGAGCCTTTACGTTGGAGCCGTCATAGAATCTGAGGCCTGACCCACCGGCGTGAAATTAAAGAGGGAAGCAAAGTTGCCAACCGTGATTGGGTTAACTACCATGCATGCAGTCTGTCGAATAACATCCATGTTGTAACCAATCTTTTTATATCGAAGAATGATTTTACGAAATTGGGTGCTGAAGTCATTGCGGTTATAAATTTTTCTGAATTAATATACTAAGTCACCATAAAATTCGGGTTCCGATAGACCTTGTTGCAGAAGAGATTTAAGTCCAATATTGAATTTTGAAATTAAATCAGAATGGCGTCTATAAAATTTTGAAAAGACTTTGCGTAGTTTATGGTACCGATAACCCTGATTAAGGAGTTTAGCCGTTAATAATTTATTACGAGTGTTGAAGTCAGTTACATGACTACACACTCTAGCAAATCGAATTAATTGCGAAATATAAACGCCATAGGATGGCGCACGAGGAACACCACCATCAAAAAAAGTAAAATTTACAATCTCAAAATCAAAGTCATCGCGTTTATCATAAATTTTGCACGAAACAAATCCATCTACAATAGATAGATGTAAATCCAAAAACGGGGCCTCGGTATCAGAAGAATTTGCTTTATTTAACTGAAGTTCTGGGGGGTAAATCTGACTGATCAAACCATCATAATAGATATTATCAATATTTAATAAATCATCTAAATATCTAGAAGTGGAGCTAAAAGCTTCAATAATTTCAGGTTGGTTGTCAATGGAAAGCGACAAATGAAAAGTAGAAGTAAAACAAAGATCAGGAATTGATACAATTAACTTACTCCACCCATAAAAGACACCAAAGGGAAAGAAATACAAACATTAAGCGACCAGACCACAATGGAAACCCAAACAAAGGAAGGCCATAAGGACAGTTACTTTCCCACAAAATGGCCATATGGCCATCCAAAACCAAAAGACACAAGTGATACACACAGTAAGTAACAAACAACAACATAAATAAATCGCCACAGAAGAGCCGCCCTGGAACGGTCAGTGGAAGATTTCCACTGGGGGGCTTAAATCGATTTTACGTGGCCACAATCCTCGCCCTTACTTCCGTCGCGATTTAGACAAATAATTTGTTCAGTCCGCATGAAGGCCTCCTAACTCATCAGTGCAACATCTCCGTGAACACAAAAATCAAAGAACCACAGAGGTGAGACAACGGTGAGGACTCGACAGCAAGAAACCACTGAAATGCTGGAGCAAAAGAAAACCAACAGTTAGACTCCGATGAGCCCGACCAGAGACAGAGCATCAGACACCAACCAACATTACCTTGAATTAGATCTCTCTAATTCTCAATAAGCCTTTACGTTGGAGTCGTCATAGAATCTGAGGCCTGACCCACCGGCGTGCAATTAAAGAGGGAAGCAAAGTTGCCAACCGTGATTGGGTTAACTACCATGCATGCAGTCTGTCGTATAATATCCATGTTGTACCCAATCTTTTTATATCGAAGAATGACTTTACGAAATTGGGTGCTGAAGTCATTGCGGTTATATATTTTTCTGAATTTATATGATAAGTCACCATAAAATTCGGGTTCCGATAGACCTTGTTGCAGAAGAGATTTAAGTCCAATATTGAATTTTGAAATTAAATCAGAATGGCGTCTATAAAATTTTGAAAAGGCTTTGCGTAGTTTATGGTACCGATAACCCTGATTAAGGAGTTTAGCCGTTAATAATTTATTACGAGTGTTGAAGTCAGTTACATGACTACACACTCTAGCAGTGCTCCAGCTAGACCGTTTTTCCGGGGCGCCGCGCCCTGCCCTCAAAATGCGGCGCCCTGCCCCTTTTCCTAACGCCCTGCCCTAAAATCAACCGTATCTTTTATTTCATTTTTCTCGTTTCGGAGCGTGGCTTTTTCACGTGTTATCAATCTACTTAAATTATTGGGGGAATCCCCACCGTGGCACACACCAGATTTATCGGATTTTGCAGCTAAGAGCTGTGTCTATCAAAAATACTTCTTCCGGCATATACGACCAGCACAGAATCAACTCGCATCGGCGCAGTCTAATCTGAGCCATTGCTGTTGGCGCCGATCTGCGACAGACTGATCTGAGCATCGGCTGTTCGCACCAATCCAAAAAATGCGCTTCATACGACTCATACCGCATGTGCGCAGTCTAATCTTCGGTTGTTCGCACAGAAAATAAGGGAATGCACAGCCATCTGAGCGCCGGCTGTTCGCATCAATTTAAAATAGCGCATCCAGCATGACCAGCGTAGACACTGACGGCACCCGCACTAACTGATCTTATTCTCGGCAGTTTGCGCCGCAAATGCATAAGCGCAGTCTGATCTGTGCGTCGAAGGGAATGCACACCGATCTAAGCGCCGGCTGTTCGCATCAATTTAAAATAGCGCATCCAGCATGACCAGCGTAGACACTGACTGCACCCGCACCATCTGATCTTATTCTCGGCAGTTTGCGCCGCAAATGCACAAGCGTCGGCTGTTCGTACGGTTCGGGCCTCATCGGCGGTGGTGCAGGCTGATCCGAGCGTTGGCCATTAGAACCAATCTAAGATACACGACCAACACTCAGTCGCATCTGCGCAGCCTGATGATTCGCGCTTCATCTGCGGTTGTGCAGTCTGATCTGGGCGTCGACTAAAATGGCGCTTCCAGCATATACGGCCAGCAGAGATTTCAACCGCACAGTCTGGTGTGAGTTTTTGCTGTTCCCAGACGCAAGATTCTAAATGCACTGCAGGGATTTGTTCTCAAATACCTAAAGAACATTTTCACTTGGCGGGGCTCGTTTTACCGTAGTGGGCATGCAGAAATTGTTGGCTCACGCTTTTCAAGTGGGTCAGATCAGCATGAAATGCATAAGGCACGGCAGTTAACGGGACTGTGTAAATGTGCCGGTTTCTTTAATCTCTTTGTGTTCAGCTTGTATCACATGTGCCACTGTTACATAGAGAAATTATTCATTTGTTTGCTCGAAGTATATTTAAGCAAGGTCAAAAATTTCAACATTTATCTATCAGATTTAAGTCTGCTAACACGTATACTTTCTGTCTGTGACACAAATTTGCAGATCGTGTGCAGCGTTCTCTTACTAAGATTGGTAATGCGAATAAGAGGAAACTCACTGATTTCTTTACGTAAGTTTCCTTTGCAGAATCATTTTTTATGACCGTTGCAAAATTATTTCGCTTATTTCGAGCTGGTCGTAAATCAGAATATGATGTTAAAGCAACATCGTATTAACGTTGATGCAACGCCATGCATCGAGTTTGAGACAACGTTGCCTTCACGTGTGCTCAATGGCCAGCGGACACACAGCATGTTTATAACGTCGTATCAACGTCATGACGTTGCATCCACGATGATACGACGTTGCTTAGGCGTCATGTGCTGCCTGATGAGACCCATGGAGGGGTCGAAACAGTCTCATTTTTGGCAATAATTTCCACTCAAAACACTCCAGAGGCCACCTTTAAGGACTAAATTTTCTTGGGGGAGGACCCCCAAACCCCCCCCCCCCCCCAGGTGGGAGGGGGAAACCCCCTCCCACACCCTCCCCCGTCTCGTCGCTTCGCGACTCGGAGTGCCCTTTCAGGGCACGTACGCCCTGCCCTTCTCAGATTCTAGCTGGAGCACTGTCTAGCAAATCGAATTAATTGCGAAATATAAACGCCATAGGATGGCGCACGTCTCTTTCATAACAATACAAGAACAGATCAGCCATTAGAGGTGCGCAATTAGAACCCATCGGAATACCCACAATTTGTCTAAATAACTTAATACCGAATCTAATATAAATATTGTCAAGTAGAAAGGTGAGGGCATCACACACTTTCTGACTTGACCAAAGTGTATAATTCTTATGTTCTTTAGAAGTGAAAAATGCATTTCTGACATTACATGCAAGATAGAGAGAATCTTCTCTGTGAAAAGCCCATTCAATTAAATCATTAAGCTTTTTGTATAAGATTATGAGGAAGTGTAGTGTAAAGAGTGGAAAAATCGTAAGTAGACAGACTTGAAGCACGAAAATGTCTGGATTTCAATTTATTTAAAGTAGAAGTAAAACAAAGATCAGGAATTGATACAATTAACTTACTCCACCCATAAAAGACACCAAAGGGAAAGAAATACAAACATTAAGCGACCAGACAATAATGGAAACCTAAACAAAGGAAGGCCATAAGGACAGTTACTTTCCCACAAAATGGCCATATGGCCATCCAAAATTAAAAGACACAAGTGATACACACAGTAAGTAACAAACAACAACATAAATAAATCGCCACAGAAGAGCCGCCTTGGAACGGTCAGTGGAAGATTTCCACTGGGGGGCTTAAATCGATTTTACGTGGCCACAATCCTCGCCCTTACTTCCGTCGCGATTTATACAAATAATTTGTTCAGTCCGCATGATGCCTCCTAACTCATCAGTGAAACATCTCCGTGGACACAAAAATTCAAAGAACCACAGAGGTGAGACAACGGTGAGGACTCGACAGCAAGAAACCACTGAAATGCTGGAGCAAAAGAAAACCAACAGTTAGACTCCGATGGGCCCGACCAGAGACAGAGCAACCTCGTTCGATTTTTTATAGACCAAAACAGATTTCTTCCTGATCTTTCAAAGACTTTATCACAATATTTAATTACATGCGTTTTAATAGCAGTAAGACAGGAAGTTAATAATTTAGAAAGTTCAGTGGTAGTGCAAGAGCTAGAATTTGCAATAAACAGAGCTTTGTAAGGTCTTTTATGAAGTTTTGGTAACCAGTATAGCGTAGGAAGCTTGTCTTGGTCTTCGTTAACACACACAGCAAACTTGGTGGCTGAAAGACAAACATGTTTATCTACTATAGCTCTCTCTTCAGCTAAAGGCTGAAATTCATAGGCCTTAGTACCACCAAGCTCCTGCTTAAGCGTGTTAACATAGTGGAGCCGTCACACAACGACGACGTTGTTAGCGGCCTTGTCTGCAGGGGCAAAAACAAACTTCTTATGAAATTCTTGAATACCTAGTTTAATATGACGTAAAGACGTCTTGGGCTTAGGAGGAAATAAGTTAGTATTTTGAGAATAGAAAGAAATGCGTTTATTCACTAGTTTTAAAATGCTAAGTTTCCAGTCCTTAAGGGCTTTATGCTCAACATACTCTCGCTTACACCATCGATTACCGAATTCATTCAAGGAAGCAGCGATTTCATCTCTACATTTACTGAAATCAATTTTAGAAGGAAACCGATATTTCGGTCCTTTAGAAATTATATTCCTTATCCTAGAATCAGGAATAATTTTCAAATTGCCAGTAATTACATGACCAGCAGCAGGATAGCAATACTTTGAGTTTTTACAATTACATGAATCAGGAGTATTAGTATCAATATCAAGATCTGAAACAAAATTATTGAAATTGAAAATGATAGATCTAACAGGTTTGTTATATTTATAGCAAATTATAGGTGTTTCAGTATTTTGAAAATAAGCAGGAATGGAACGCTGAATTGCTGGTATGCTGAATATTCATGTTATACCATTTTGTGTTAATTTTAATTAAAATTGTGTATAAAATCAAGTATTATAATTTGGTTATTTGAAATAATTATGCAGACATGATGTCTGTAAATGGCGCAGATACCTACATATTTATATATCTAGCTAGCTAGATAGCTATATATCTATCTAAGTTTTTACATTATTCGTCCTGCCAAAAAGAAAGATAGGGTGGATGAAAAGGCAGATGAAAGGATGGGCTTGCTTTTGATATAACACTAATTAAATTAAAGATTTCACTGAAATTAATTCATAGAAGTGCTGCTACAATCAGCAGGATAATCTGCGCCTTTGACAATTTGAGAAGCATGTTTAACAAGTTTCAGTTTTGATGAGAATCTTTATCTATTTATTATATCTGCTATTTATTATTTATAGATCCATTGAGCCCAATCACACACACCAAACAAAACAGGTCACCGGGGTGTCCCATAAGAAACAGCAATAGAATTAAGCTATAGTCTTGATTTTGGGTCGATTGTCTGTCGACTGACACTGTAGCTTCCGTCTGAACATCACTGATTTGTCCTTTTGGCTTTTCGCTATTGCTGTTTCCATTAGGGTCTAGTTGTTTCATGTTTGTGCTTCTTTCCCTTTGGTGTCTCTGATGGGAGCTGTGGGTTAATTGTATCAATTCCTGGTCATTTCCTTCCCTTCTATTTTGTAGGAAATCCAAGTGATGTTTATTTTTTAAGAATAGCTTCCCTATTGCAATGAGGTTAAAATGTTGCTAAATGTTGCTTAAGAGGGTTATCTATAGAATCTGAATCCGAATTAATCCAGAAAATGTCGACCCACTAGTGTTGTCAGTGCTTTGATTGACAAAAACTGGAGACATTCTACCCGGGTATTCTCAAAGACGTATTAAACAGATTTTCATAAGAAAACCCGGATTGCTTTTCAGTGTGACTGAACTACAGAAGCAAACACGGATATAGAAACAAGAGAGTTTATGTAACCTAATCAGTCAAAATAAATGTGCTGATATGCACAGTTGTTGCTTAAGTATGACATAAAGTAGAAGTAAAACAAAGATCAGGAATTGATACAATTAACTTACTCCATCCATAAAAGACACCAAAGGGAAAGAAATACAAACATTAAGCGACCAGACCATAATGGAAACCTAAACAAAGGAAGGCCATATGGACAGTTACTTTCCCACAAAATGGCCATATGGCCATCCAAAATTAAAAGACACAAGTGATACACACAGTAAGTAACAAACAACAACATAAATAAATCGTCACAGAAGAGCCGCCTTGGAACGGTCAGTGGAAGATTTCCACTGGGGGGCTTAAATCGATTTTACGTGGCCACAATCCTCGCCCTTACTTCCGTCGCGATTTAGACAAATAATTTGTTCAGTCCGCATGAAGGCCTCCTAACTCATCAGTGCAACATCTCCGTGAACACAGAAATCAAAGAACCACAGAGGTGAGACAACGGTGAGGACTCGACAGCAAGAAACCACTGAAATGCTGGAGCAAAAGAAAACCAACAGTTAGACTCATCTGATTCACTACTTCTTACATGTAATCAGATTGGTGATAGAGGTAAGATGGAAACAGTGCCGCTTGTTTGTTGTAAAGACTCCGCCCTCGGGTTCGTCTAGTGAGGCATGCGTGACTTCGGGACGAAGTCAAGAGATGAGGGGGAGAAATGTAACGGTTATGGATAAATACCACTTCTACAGCCTTCCTGTAGGGGCCGGCTCTATCAGCGAGGCGGGTAGAGTGGTCGGCTTATTCACGAAGTTAAGCAACGAATATTGCTGTTAGTACCTGAATGGGTGGGCGCGTTGTCTGACTTCCTGGGCAACCAGGTACACGCTACAGTTTCTATGGCAGCTCAAGGTCCTATAGACTTACAATGGGAAAATTCTTGTCACCACCCTAGCGCCTTCAGTTTTTGATCGGATCTTTCGGTAACATAGATAAATAGGCTGGGAATAAAAGCTTGAATGAGTTCGAAAACTGGCAAGGTCGGCCCATTAATTGTAGAGTTACGCCACCTTGATTGTTAAAAATGCCTTTTTGGGTCGATCGTTTACGATTAAATTTACTAAATGGCAAAATTGAATTCATGCGGTTGTCCACGTGACCATCACTGATTTGGGAAAACCCATAATATGGTTACTAATAGAACTTGAAAAGTTCCGCCATTTTTATCGATGCAACATATAGGCCAGAGCTATCTATAGGGTCTTTACAGGAATCGTGTGCTGGATTTGACTAACACCGAATACCCAGAGCAGACGCCGCGGAATATGGAGGCTGCTCAGCTGGTTGCAAAGGGACTAAAATATTTGCTTAAATATAGGTTTTTGAGGGTTAAACCCTAATGGAAACATCAACAGCGGAAAGCCAAAAGGACAGTTACTTTCCCACAAAATGGCCAATAGGCTATCCAAAATAAAATAATATACGCGACACAAACACCCAAAGACAAAACATCAGCGGAAACGAATTCCACTGAGGGGCTTAAATCGATTTTACGTGGCCACAATCCTCGCCCTTACTTCCGTCGCGATTAAGCCTTTACGCTGGAACCGTCATAGAATCTGAGGCCTGACCCACCGGCGTGCAATTAAAGAGGGTAGCAAAGTTGTAAACCGTGATTGGGTTAACTACCATGCATTCTATCGTATAACACTCATGTTGTACCCAATCTTTTTATATCGAAGACTGATTTTACGAAATTGGGTGCTGAAGTCGTTGCAATTATATATTTCTCTGAATTTATATACTAAGTCACCATAAAAGTCGGGTTCCGACAGACCTTGTCGCAGAAGAGATTTAAGTCCAATATTGAATGGGCCCGACTAAAGGCTGCAGTTCATAGGCCTTAGTACCACCAAGTTCTTGCTGAAGCCACATTGTTAGCGGCCTTATCCGCTGGAGCCAAAACAATCTTCTTATGAAATTCTTGAAGTTTAAGGTGCCGTAACTTTTGACGTCTTAGGTTTAGGAAGTAATAAGTTCGTATTTTGTGAATAAAAAGAAATGCGTTTGTTCACTGATTTCAGAATGCTAAGTTTCCATTTTAAGAGCTTTATGCTCAACATACTCTCGTTTACACCATCAATCACCAAATGCATTCAAGGCAGCAGCGATTTCATCTCTACATTTATTGAAATCAATTGTAGAAGGAACTCGATATTTCGGTCCTTTAAAAATTATATTACGTATTCTATAATCAGGAATATTTTTTAAATTGCCAGTAATAATATGACCAGCAGCAGGATAGCAATACATTGATTTTTTTACAATCACATGTATCAGGAGTGTTAGTGTCAGTATCAAGATCAGAAACACGTTTATTGAAATTAAAAATGATAGATTTAACAGGTTTAACTCATTTTTTGATTTTTATTATTGTATTTATAGCAAATTATGGATGTTTCGGTATTTTGAAAACAAGCAGGAATGGATGAAATCACCGAAATGTCCCGGAAGACACAAGGTAAATCTATTAAATCCAAACCCTTATTAACGAAGGATATTTTGATGTAATGGCGTTTGTGATTAATTTCAGAATCGATGAAAGGACAAAGAGCATGCTTAGCAAAACCTCTAGTTAAAAGAGCAGCGTCGTATAACTGATTAGAACTATCGTAGAATTTATTCGTCTCGTTATCCAGAATCCGTAATATAATACAGAAATGGGTAATGAAAAATAAAAAGCAAGCATTGAGTGGCGTCCATGATTCAATAATATTATGGACAGTTACTTCAGTCTGGTAATGTTTCTTTTAAAAGCATGTAATTTACGTTTATAATTACCATTTTTTTTCTGGTGCCGTGCGATCTGGTTTTACGCTTTCGACAGTCCAGAACCTCTAGTTAAAAGAGCAGCATCGTATACCTGAAGCACGAAAACGTCTGGATTTCAATTTAGTTACAACTTCATTAGTTTTTTTTATAGACCAAAACAGATTTCTACCTGATCTTTCGAAGACTTTGTCGCAATATATTATTACATGTTTTTGATGGTAGTATAACATGAAGTTACTAATTTGGGAAGTTCAGTGGTGGTACAAGACAGATGTGGAGGCAATGATTAGGAATCGACACAATTGACCCACAGCTCCCATCAGAGACTACAAAGGGAAAGAAACACAAACATGAAACAACAGACCCTAATGGAAACGTCAATAGCGGAAAGACAAAAGGACAGTTACTTTCCCACAAAATGACAAATAGGCTATCCAAAATAAAATAATATAAGCGACACAAACACTCAAAGACAGGGGGGGGGGGGGTCTTAAATCGATTTTACTTGGCCACAATCCTCGCCCTTACTTCCGCCACGATTAAGACAAATGATTTGTTCAGTCCGCATGAAGGCCTCCTAACTCATCAGTGCAACATCTCCGTGATCACAAAAATCAAATAACCATCGGTGAGGACTTGACAACAAGAAACAACTGAAATGCTGGAGCAATAGAAAACAAACAGTTAGACTCCGATTGGCCCAACCAGAGACAGAGCATCAGGTACCAACCAACATAAGCCTTTACGCTGGAACCAACAGACTCTGAGGCCTGACCCACCGGCGTGCAATTAAAGAGGGAAGCAAAGTCGACCGTGATTGGGTTGGTTAACTACCATGCATGCAGTATGTCGTGTAACATTTATGTTGTACCCAGTCTTTTTATATCGAAGACGGAATTTACGAAATTGGGTGCTGAAGTCATTGCGGTTATATATTTTTCTGAATTTATATACTAAGAAGTCACCATAAAATTCGGGTTCCGATAACCCTGTTGCAGAAGAGATTTAGTCCAATATTGAATTTTGAAATTAAATCAGAATGACGTCTATAAAATTTTGAAAAAGGCTTTGCGTAGTTTATTGTACCGATAACCCTGTTCAAGAACATTAGCCGTTAACAATTTATTACGAGTGTTGAAGTCAGTTGCATGAGCTTGAATTTGCAATAAACCATGCTTTTTATGGTCTTTTATGAAGGTAACCAATATAACGTAGGAAGCTTGTCTTGGCCTCCTGTAACACATACATCGGAGTCTAACTGATGGTTTTCTTTTTCTCCAGCATTTCAGTGGTTTCTTGCTGTCGAGTCCTCACCGTTGTCTCACCTCTGTGGTTCTTTGATTTTTGTGTTCACGGAGATGTTGCACTGATGAGTTAGGAGGCCTTCATGCGGTCTGAACAAATTATTTGTCTAAATCGCGACGGAAGTAAGGGCGAGGATTGTGGCCACGTAAAATCGATTTAAGCCCCCCACTTGAAATCTTCCACTGACCGTTCCAAGGCGGCTCTTCTGTGGCGATTTATTTATGTTGTTGTTTGTTACTTACTGTGTGTATCACTTGTGTCTTTTAATTTTGGATGGCCATATGGCCATTTTGTGGGAAAGTAACTGTCCTTATGGCCTTCCTTTGTTTAGGTTTCCATTATGGTCTGGTCGCATAATGTTTGTATTTCTTTCCCTTTGGTGTCTTTTATGGGTGGAGTAAGTTAATTGTATCAATTCCTGATCTTTGTTTTACTTCTACTTTGGTGGCTGAATGACAAATGTGGTCATCAACTAAAAAATAGAAGTGGAGGCAAAGATCAGGAATCGATACAATTAATCCAAAGCTCCCATCAGAGACACCAAAGGCAAAGAAACACAAACACGAAACAACAGACCCCAACGGAAACATCAACAGCGGAAAGTCAAAAGGACAGCCACCCTCCCACAAAACGGCACATAGGCTATCCAAAATAGAATAATATAAGCGACACAAACACCCAAAGACAAAACATAACAAAAATAAACCGCGACAGAAGAACCGCCTTGGAATGGTTAGCGGAAACGAATTCCACTTGGGGCTTAAATCGATTTTACGTGGCCACAGTCCTCGCCCTTACTTCCGTCGCGATTAAGACAAATAATTTGTTCAGTCCGCATGAAGTCCTCCTAACTCATCAGCTAAAGGCTAAAGGTTGCAGCTCATAGGTCTTAGTACCTCCAGTTCAAAAACTGGTAATGTCGGCCTGTCTGTCCTAGTGTTGCACTTTCTTTGCACAAAATGCCTGTTTTCGTCCTTTTCATCACCGTACACTTCAGTTTTTATCTGATCGCCTTAAAACTTACACATAAGTTAGTCAGGGTGAGTTTAAAAACTGGCATGGTCGTCCTATCAATCGTAGAGTTACGTCCCTTTGATTGCTGAAAACGCCTATTTGGTCACTGTCACTGTAGCCCCTTCAGTTTTCATTGGATCTTTATGAAACTTACATGTAAGTAGGTAAGGGATAAAACTGAGTTCAAAAATTGGCGATGTCGGCCTATATTGCAGAGTTACGTTCCCCTTGATTACAGAAAATGTCTATTTTTGACCTTGTCTTCACCAAAGCACATTCGGTTTTACTCGGATCTTCTTGAAACTTACATGTAAGTAGGTCAGGGATAAAAGCATGGATGAATTCGAAAACTGGGGAGGTTGGTCTATCTATTAGAGTTACGCCCCCTAGATCGCTGAAAATGCCTATTTTTGACCTGGTCATCACCGTAGCCCCTTCTATTTTTTACCTGATATTCTTGAAACTTACATGTAAGTATGTCAGAGATAAACGCTCAGATGAACTAAAAAACTGGTGAGATCAGCCTATCTGTGATAGAGTTACTTTACCTTGGTTGCAGAAAATGCCTGTTTATGACACTGTCATCACTTCAGCCCCTTCAGTCTTTATCAAATCTTCATGTAAATTAAATTTGAGTAAGTCAGGGATAAACTTTAGGATGAGTTTGAAAACTGGTGAGGTTAGCCTATATGTCCCTTTGATTGCTGAAAATGCCTATTTTTGGCCTTGTCATCACAGAAGCGCCTTCAGTTTTTATCGGGTCTTCTTGAAACTTACATGTCAAAAAGTCAGGGATTAAAGCTTGGGTGAGTTCGAAAACCGATGAGGTCGGTCTATTTTTCATAGAAATACGTCCCCCTTGATTGTAGAAAATGCCTGTTTTGACATGGCAATCAATGTAACCCCTTCAGTTTTTATAACTAAGTCAGGAATAAAAGCTCGGATGAGTTGAAAAACTGGTGAGGTTGGCCTATCTATCCTAGAGTTATGCCCCATTCTTTGCTGAGAATGCCTCACCGTTGTTTCATCTCTGTGGTTATTTGTTTTTTTTTATACTCGGAGGTGCTGTACTGATGTGTTAGGAAGCCTTCATGCGGACTGAAAAAAATATTTGTCTAAATCGCGACGAAAGTAAGGGCGAGGATTGCCGCCACGTAAAATCGACATTAGCCCCCCCCCCCCCCCACCCCCAACCCCCAGTGAAATTTTCTTTTTACCGTTCCAAGGCAGTTCTTCTGTCGCGTTTTATTTTTGTTATGGTTATGTTTTGATCGGATCTTGCAGAAACATAGATAAGTAGTGAAACATAGATAAGTAGACTGGGAATAAAAGCTTGGATGACTGGCAAGGTCGGCCAATTAATTGTAGAGTTACGCCCCCCACTTTAATTGCTGAAAATGCCTTTTTTGACCACCCTTAAGTTTTTATCGTATCTTAGGAAGCCTTCATGCGGACTGAAAAAAAAAAACAACATATTTGTCTAAATCGCTACTAAAGTATGGCGAGGATTGTGGCCGCGGAAAATCGATTTTAGCCCCCGAGTGAAATTCTTTTCACTGACCGTTCCAAGGCAGTTCTTCTCTCGCGTTTTATTTTTGTTATGGTTTGTCTTTGAGTGCGTGTATTGCTTATATCTTTTTTGTTTTGGATAGCCAATTGGCCATTTTGTGGGAAAGTAACTGTCTTTTTGGCTTTCCGCTATTGATGTTTCTATTAGGGTCTAGTTATTTTATGTTTGTGTTTCTTTTGGTGACTCTGATGGGAGGTTTTGGTTAACTGTGTCGATTCCTGATCATTGCCTTCACTTCTATTTTGAAGTAGAATTAAAACAAAGATCAGGAATCGATACAATTAACTTACTCCACCCATCAAAGACACCAAAGGGAAAGAAACACAAACATAAAGCGACCAGACCATAATGGAAACCTAAACAAAGGAAGGCCATAAGGACAGTTACTTTCCCACAAAATGGCCAAATGGCCATCCAAAATAAAAAGACACAAGTGATACACATAGTAAGTAACAAACAACAGCATAAATAAACCGCCACAGAAGAACCGCCTTAGAACGGTCAGTGGAAAGAATTCCACTGGGGGGAGGCTTAAATCGATTTTACATGGCCATAATCCTCGCCCTTACCTCTGTCGCGGTATACACTAATTTTGTTTAGTCCGCATTAACCCTGTCGTCACCACAAGGCCTTACCTAAAATTGTAGATGTCAGTCCTAGTGCCATTTTTTTGGAGGGCTAATGAATGTTTTTCCGTAGTGTTGTCTTTGAAGGAGAAACAAGGCCATCCATGGGTATACTGGCTTTACCCTTTAGACCTTTATATAAAGTCAGCCTGCTTTGTTTTCTCCGCTCTTTAAGAGGCTCCCACTTTAATTGTTCCAGAATGCCAGTCATACTCCCAGTTTAAACGAGTAGTTCCCAGTTACAAAACGGGCCGTACGTTTTTTGGCCTTCTCCAGTTCCTCCAGGACGGAAACTGGGTGGATCCCAAGACGTACTTGCATATTCCAGGACAGAACGAACCGGTCCCTTGTATGCCATTTCTTTTACGTCTTGTGGACATGCTTCTCAAGAAGCCTAGGGTCCCATTTGCCTTAGTACAAACATTGCTAATGTTAGTGTTCCGTCTTAAATCATTCGTGATTGTAACACCAAGGTACTTAATACTTTCTACATTTTCAAGGAGAGTTCTTTCCAATTCAAAGGTAGCATTGATCTTTTTGATCCACTTTCTTGTAAGTTGCATCATGTTACATGTACTGGGTTGGAACCGCATTCCCCACGTCCTTTCTTTCTTTCTTTCTTTCTTTCTTTCTTTCTACTTATACTGCGATCGGTCACATCTGACCATTACTCGCAGGTGTACATTACATACACACCGGATTTGCAGGATGAAAGCCTACACAGTAATCATGCAATTACGGCAGGGGTATTTAACCTGCACAGGGCATGACTCTCCCTGCACAGGGGGGCCTCCAGTTAACTCCCGATTCGAAGGACGGTGTACTTTATGAAATTCATCTCTGCAAATGATGCCAATGGAGCGTGTTCGGACACCGAAATTTTATCGCCACTGCCTGGGATCGAACCCGGGACCTCTAGCATCAGAGGCAAGTGCACTAACCACTGAGCAATCACGCTACACTAACCCACGCTCCGCTTCCTAGCCCATCTACCCAATTTGTCAATATCATACGGGAGCGCTTTGGTGCAGTGGTAGCGCGTCGGATTAGTGATCGAGAGGTTGCGGGTTCGAGCCTCGCGCTGACCAAAGTGTTGTGCCCTTGAGCAAGGCACTTCATCCACATTGCTTCCAAAAAAAGTACTGGTTACTACCCAGGAAACCCTGCTCTTAATGCTCAGATGTGAGCGAGTGGCAGTAAAAGGAGAAGAAAAAAAGAGAAAGAGAAAGTTTCACGGTATCTTCTGTATTTATTTCAAGGTAACAAACACAGTCATCAGTCCTATTTCTGAATCGATTTCCTGTGAAATGTCATTTATGTTCATTACGAAAACACGCCCATACAAATATATTGCCAATTGTTTGGCAAAAAAAATAGAAATTTTAAGATGAAAAATTGTGCTATTTTTCTTATTTCTGCTCAAAACATAGATTGCGGACTCGATAGAAACGCCTCGACGAGGCGGTTCTATCGAGTACCCACAATCTATGTTTTTGAGCAGAAATAAGAAAAATAGTGTATACCCCTTTAAACCCCAGTTTTACTATATAAAAGTGGGGTATGAGGGGTCAAAATTATATAGGCGTGTTCTCGTAATGAAAGGGAGAAAAGAAGAGGACCAAGAACTATCCCCTGTGGGACTTCCAGACAGGACAGGGGCCCAATCAGATTTACTTCCATTAATGTAAAATAGAAGTTGAGGCAATGATCAGGAATCGACACAAACACCCAAAAACAAACCATAACAAAAATAAACCGTGACAGAAGAACCGCCTTGGAACGGTCAGCGGAAACGAATACCACTGTGGGTGGGGTGGGGGTGGGCTTAAATCGATTTTACGTGGCCACAATCTTCGCCCTTGCTTCCGTCACGATTAAGACATATAATTTGTTCAGTCCGCATAAAGGCCTCCTAACTCATCAGTGCAACATCTCTGTGAACACAAAACAACCACATAGATATAAACAACTGTGAGGAGGTAAAGCGGTGCTTCCAGTTTTGTGGTACTTTTACCCGACAGTGAGATGAAATGACATCTCAAGCCCTGTTGCCCAATGAAACCAATAGGGTTGATTTATGGACATCTCGGCCCCTAACAAACTCGGCCCCTGGCAAACTCGGCCCCTGACAAACTCGGCCCCTAGCAAACTCGGCACCCATTCAACTCCGTCCCTAAAAACTCAGTCCCTAGCAGCATTTAGGTCCTAAAATACTATGTTTTTGTTTCCGATAATCAATTTGGAAGGTGGATAAGTAGTTTCACAGAAAGTTTGACCATATTTATCGTTTTTAATACGAAAAAAAGATCGCGGAAACCGATGCTCTAATTTCTTTCTCTTTATACTGCCATACGCCCTCGCGGGCATTCTAGGCAGGTGTTACAATTAAGTGTGACATCACGAAAACATGCCTATATAATTTTGACCACCTGCAACCCCACTTTAATACAGATAAACTTGGGTTTACAAGGGTTTATATTATTTTTCTTTTTTCTTCTCAAAAAAATAGATTGTTGGTTCTTGTAAGAACCGCGTCGTTGATGCTGTTTTAACAAGTACCCAAATCTGTTTGCTCAAAAACATAGATTGTTGGTACTTGTAAGAATCGCCTTGTCAATGGGTTCTAGCGAGTACCCACAATCTATGTTTATAGCAGAAATAAGAAAAATATGTTTTAATATGTTTCATCTGAAAATGTTCATATTTGGGGTGTGAAAAATCATCACGAAAACACGCTTATATAATGTTGCATTACGCAAACACGCCTATACAAATACATTGCCCAAATGAAAATTTTATGATGAAAAAGTGTGATATTTTTCTTATTACTGCTCAAAATATAGATTGTAGGCACTTGTTAGAACCGCCTCATCGAGTCATTGAATAAAACTGACACAACATTTTGCCTGCTTGTAGGTTGATACAGAGTTGGTAGAAACCTTTTTAGCACATTGATTTCCACTCATTAAACTTTCAAAGCGTTGCTAGCACAGTATGTCATCATGAAAACATACCTATATAATCATGCCCTGTAAAACTGGGGTTAACTTCGGTATAGATTATGTATATTGGATCAACATAAAAACAGTTTGTGGGTTTTGTTAGAACGACCTCGCTTCGCTTAGACTATCAAACAATGGAAAACAGTTTAGATCCTGATCAGATGGTTCATTAAGAAAACTCGCCTATTCAAATATATTGGAAAAATTGCCAAAAATGAAAATAATTAGGCATATGTACATTAAAATATGTGTAATAGTATGAAAATAAGTCAATTCCAACATTAATATATATACACATTCTAATTTTGGGGGCCGAGTTTGTCAGGGGCCGAGTTTGTAGGGCCGAGTTTGCTAGGGGCTGAGTTTGTCAGGGGCCGAGTTTGTTAGGGGCCGAGATGTCCTGTCACCATAGGGTTTATGCTGTAGATTGGTCCATGCTTATAAACCCTATTGGTTTCATTGGGCGACAGGGCTTGAGATATCATTTCATCTCACTGTCGGGTAAAAGTTCCACAAAACTGGAAGCAGCGCTAGCGTCTCCAAAATGACATACACAGTGTTGAATCAAACAACCGCCCGTTGCTCTCTCTCTATATATATACATGGCACAGAAAAGCGTCAATCCGGGTTGGGTGGTGTATGAATATCATTTGACGTATCACCTGTAACAATTCTGACTCTGATCTAAT
This sequence comes from Lucinisca nassula, assembly GCA_963580285.1. Lineage (NCBI taxonomy): Eukaryota > Metazoa > Mollusca > Bivalvia > Lucinida > Lucinidae > Lucinisca > Lucinisca nassula. The sequence goes on along the minus strand of OY757017.1, from coordinate 107,195,976 downwards.
TCTGTACGTTTCTTGAAGCGAGGTATTCCTAATTCGACCGGATATGACGTTAATCGGAAAAGCCGAAGCGTTTGGAATCATTCGTTTCATAAATTATGTCCAGCCAAATGACATATCGCGGTTTTTGACGGAAATTGACGAATATTTGCCCTGGAAAAATGCGGCCCTGACATTAGGCAAAACAGAGAAATATGACCGAAATTATAGTTTATCTGCAACCAGAACTTAAGCTCTGTCGTCGAGAATGAATTCTTCTACTGGTTGTACGTATATTTATCCTTTCTTTATAGTTTTCAAATGAATATCTGGCTCTTTTTAATTCTTCTAGATTTTTCGGCCCGTGCCTGTTCGGCCTAAGGCTAATTCATGGATTTTGAAGATAAAAATGAGGGAGACAGCGCATGCTAGGAGGACTGGCGAGTGCCAAAGGCACGAAGCCTTGCAAGGTGGGGTGGGGGGGGGGAGGAGCTGCCAGGAAAGGCTAGAAAATGGTGCATTCTGATAGTGGAGCGCTTTGGTGCAGTGGTAGCGCATCGGATTTGTGATCAAGAGGTTGTGGGTTTGAGCCTTATGCTAACCAAAGTGTTGTGCCCTTGAGCAAGGCACTTCATCCACAGTGCTTAAAAAAAGTACTGGTTACCACCCAGGAAATCCTGCTTGTAATTGTAACGGGGCTAGTCCCCTTTTGACCTCTCCAGTATACCCAGACCGGGTTATGGTTCGTCTGATCAACTGAGCAGGGTCAGGCGACAGACTACTGACACCTCCCCCTGCCCGGTTGTGTGTACCCAGGCTCGATTTACCAGGAGAAAGACGCAATCTTGGGAAGCAGTAATGTGTGTGTGTGTGTGTGTGAATTCGGGTTTAACGTCGCTTTCAACAATTTTTCAGTCATATCACGACGGTGTCTGGTTGCGACAGGGAGCTCAATACTCACATTTATAGTGCTGCCTCACTGAAGTATCATGTCCCAGACACATTACATGATACCACACCCAGTCACATTATCCTGACACTGGATCGACCAGTCCTAGCTCTACCCCGTAAATCTGAGTGCCAAACGAGGAGCAGCTAGTACCATTTTTAACGACTTTGGTATGTCGCGGCCCGGGGTCGAACCCCAGACCTCCCGTTCCCCGGAGCGGACACTCTACCAACTGAGCTATCGGGGCCGGTAGGAAGCAGTAATGAAACGAGAAAAAGAGTTTCTATGTTTTTCCCTAGTAAACAAATCACAATTCAAACATTTTAGCAAGATGCAAAGCTAGCCTTATATACTGAGCATTGGAAGGACCAGTGGAACGGAGCACAGTCTGAGGATCCCCCTGAGTCAGGCTTGAGACCCCAAGACAACGAACCACCCCCTTAGTTACTTCTAATATCCCTTCAGAAAATGTGTGCCTAACATGAAAATATGTCCACCCTCCCTTTTTAGATCTTTGAGCCGAAATGAAGAGACTTAAGTTCGGAAGTGAGTGAGAAGCGCACATTGCTTCCGAAAAGAGAAAGGGCAAGAGACTTGAACGAGCACCTCGTATTGAGTCCAATGCGACATATAAATTGAATCACACGCTTATAAAGGGAAGCCAACCAATGAGGTAATGGCTTACAAAAAGAGCTACGGACGATCCCATTCATACCCAATGAGCTTACTTCGACAAGGTCGGTTACGTCAAAAATAATGGCGGACGAAGCAGCGGAAAACGACAGAAAAATGCAAAACAAACATTTGGAATAAATAACGTTCTAATTGGAGTTTCCGAGGTAGGGATAAAGTTCTTATATTACAAAAATATGGGCCGCTGCTAACAGCTAAGTGTGGGAGGTGAACTTCAATGGGAAGTTTCTGTTAAGTGATTTGAAATGGGCCAAAAAGGGCATCCCCGTTGCATAATGCTCAAATGTGAGTGAGTTGCAGTAATAGGAGAGAGAGAGCTTTTTGAACACTTTTTGTTAGTTTATTCTTTAGACACCTGTTCATGGATGGATAAATAACTAATAAATATTCTTAAAATCATTTCCTTAGCAGAGTAATTGATAAGGTCGTATTGCCGCAACATAGTCTCCAACAAAAACTGTTCCAATCTTCAAGAACAAGGGGAAGGGCCATAACTAATGTTGTTAGAACTTGTGGCCCAACCCCATATGCTATCATGAAAGGCAATAAAATATGTTTAACTCGAGAACAATTCGAAATTCATCAATTCATGAATGATGGCATTTATTTAATTACGCTGAAACACTTCAACCTTACATTTTGACGATCATATATTGAATACCGATCCGCTTATATTTAATCAGCCTCAAGTTATGACAACTATCAACATGATTAGGAAAACGATTATTGATGCGTGATTACATAACGGTATTTATTATCTAAGGGAAAGCTGCCAGCATTATAAACTATTAAAAATGCCTGAAGCATGAACAGTAACTTTATGACAAGCCTGCATACAAATACGATCCTGAATATTGTTAGGCAACCAGATTGACTTCTACGGAGTGTCATCTTCGAGAAAAAAACAATTGGGTTCGACAGATCTACAGAGTCACATTGTCATGTAGTTAGGAATTAAATATCAAAACAGACCCGCAGACAATAAAAAGTTAAGACCACTTTTTCTTTTTGTTGAGAACCTGACAAAGTTTCTACGGAAAAACGCAAGAAAAAAATCAAATGCATGAGATATTTCTGGCGGCTATTTCTCCCAAATCGCAGAAATTCACGTTGAAATGAATTACTCTGTATTTTGTGGAACAGAAGCAACAACAACTGGGCTAGGAAAGTTATAATTAATGTAACAGCGAATATTATATCCGACCAGGCAGCGCTAGCGCTAGCTCTTTCTGCTCAGCGTCCGCATTCCGCAGATGCAAGAAAATTTAAGTCCATGAATCATTTTTTTCGCGTCCTTTGGCCATTGGCATAAACTCTTAACCGGAGGCTTAAAAACCTTGTTTATTGCCGTTTCACGTGGTTGTCGGCGCCTTTGATTATTGCATCATGGTGGTTGTTTACTTTTGACTCCACTTCTACTTTTCATACTTTTATCATCCCGACATATTTTTTTTTCTCGCAACATTGTCGTCAATGCACGTCTGAGATAGAACCACCGCTGCACAGACTGATCTGTTTGTCCGCCGTGTTCCGTATACATTTGACCAAAATTATATTTATTGAGTCACAATGGCAGGATTAACCTGTAATACTTGGGTACTCATATATCTAATTGTGAATCACAGGTGGTCAGCATGCAGCGCATGCTTAATTACCGCTATCTATCAAGTAGCCGATTAAATAAACACCCTAAGATGTCTCGCCGGCATCTTTGAACATTAAGCAGAATGACTGGCAGCGGATCATAAAAGAACGCAAACACAGCAACCGGGACAGACTGATTAGCTTTCACAGATGCACTTGCTGATCTGAGTCTTCACTGGTCGCACTTTGTATTGTATTTTTGCTGAGCGCTGAATTTCTCGCCTTTTACCAATCGCATGCAGTTGCTACAATTAGTGGAGATTTCCAGCCTTTGAACGCGTAAGGCCGCTGCAGACAGAAAACAAGGGTTGGAAAACGTTTCGATGACAATATGATCTGTGTGACGGCTGAATACTCCGACCAGCCTGCAAAGTCTGATCGAAACGAGCCTTCAATGGCGTCTGGGAAATTCCGAAAACACATGCGAAGACTACGACCACATTGGCTGGATTTACATTCTTTAGAAGAAAAAGTATTTTTTCATTTTGCTGTCCGCCAGCTTATTAACATGAAAATGTATATCTGTATGTTACGATGATAGTTTATGTGTTTAACATCTTTTACATATGGCCATTGCCACGTCTGACATTAATATAAGTGCACTTAGCAGCCATCCTGTGATGACAGATGAAGATACGACCCTAGTTTTGAATTTACATGTAGGAGTTCCGATACTCTCAATTTAAAGAATCACAGGATACGCCTATAGTCTTTGGTTGAAGGAGTAACAGTACTCCTTGGTCAAAAGCTCATCAATAACACTGCCTTAGGAAGATGCCTTAAATCTAAAACCTATCCATTAAGTACCTCGGGATGACGTCACTTCCCATAGCAACCAAACGGCCGCCATTTTCGAGGTGAAACCGTTTGCCTAACAACCGGTAATATTCCATTACATGCTATCGGGGTTTTTTTAGCTTGAATGTATCTTTCAAGTTTGTTATTGTAAAATTTACGGTTATACTTATTAAATTATTATAGCCCCGCTTTGAAAAAGTGGGGGCTATATTGGATTTGGCTTGTCCGGAATTCCGTCTGTCTGTAATCTTGTCCGGAATTCCGTCTGTCTGTCTGTAATATTTGATAGTGGGTACCTTGTTACCGCAACTCCTCTTACAGTTCTAGGTCAATCCTTTTGAAACTTTACAGGTGTTTTCATATAGGTCTGAAGATGTGCATATTCTTTTTTCATTATCCTTAAATAATTTTTTTCACTTATTTCACCTTTTTTAACTTAGACAATTTTTGAGATCTACTAATGTTAAAATGTATAGGGAGTAGCTACCTTGTTACCGCAACTCCTCTTACAGTTCTAGGTCAATCCTTTTGAAACTTTACAGGTGTTTTCATATAGGTCTGAAGATGTGCATATTCTTTTTTCATTATCCTTAAATAATTTTTTTCACTTATTTCACCTTAGACAATTTTTGAGATCTACTAATGTTAAAATGTATAGGGAGTAGCTACCTTGTGATCGCAACTCCACTTACAGTTCTAGGTCAATCCTTTTGAAACTTAACAGGTGTTTTCATATAGGTCTGAAGATGTGCATGTGCTTTTTTCATTATCCAAAACTTATTTTTTAACTTAGACAAGGCGTAGGTACCTCGTTAGGGATTTAACCCTCTCACAAGTCTTTACCTTTAATTCATGAGTCTTTCTCCTCTGACAGGGCTATAGCGGGGCTATAGTCAGATCCTCTGACAGTTCTAGTTTTAACTGTTGTTAGTAATTATAAAAAAAAAGTAATAAAAAAAATGATGAAAAATAATAATAATGATAATTTCAGCGACGATAGTGAACGTCATCGCGAGATACGCTATCGGTATTTTTAGCTTGACTGTATCTTTCAAGTTTGTTACTGTAAAGTTTACCGTTATACTAATTTAATTAGTTTAACGTTGTACGTAATTATCAAAAAAAGGATGAAAAATAAGAAATTTCAGCGGCTATACTGAAGGTCATCCTGAGGTACGCTTTGGTTTTTTTTAAAGCTTGAATGTAACTTTCAACTTTGTTTTTGTAAAATTTACCGTTATACTAATCAAAATTAGTATAAATTTGTAAGTAATTATAATTAAAAAAATGATAATTTTAGCGGCGTAAGTGAACAAGTGAAAGTGTAAGGTCTTGTGTATTCAGAAGTGACACGTCATCGGACAGAATACCCCAAGTGTCAAGGAAACTTGTCATTGCTTTTGACAAGTAAATCAAATGCCTGGAACATATGTCCATGTTCATAAAGCTTCGTTAATACTGATTGATAGTTGAATGTGAAAAATAATTTTAAAAAATGGGTTTTGGCTAGATAATAATAATAAATGGATAGACTTGGTGAATGTGATGGTAACCTTGTAATTACATTAGGGTTCTCTTAAGTGTTTAACCAATTACCCTGGCAAACAGTGCAGACCCAGATCAGATGCTGCAGAACACGGCGTCTGATCAGGGCCTCCACTGTTTGCATAAAGCTCAACCATTTTCCAAATAAATTTTGAAGAAAACGCAGCCAAACACCTCTAGATTTTGAAATGAATTCGGCTATATATAAGGAGGTGATTACAGGCCCTGATCGTCTGTCAGGGTACTTCTCCCAACTCGGAAAATTGTATGAGGACAACTGTTTATCCTGTTGTAGGTGGTGATTTGTACAACCACCTGCACTGCATATTTTAGACATTTTCTTTTCTGTCTCTCAGAATTTTACGTGTGAATATCATTCCTTTTAAATTAAAAGGTAACTCAAAATGGTGTAGCTTTTCACCTCCGGTTTTGGTTGCTATGCAGAAAGTCACGTGACTATCGAGAATACCCGGATGACCGACTTCACCAATACCAGTGCCCCTCCCCTCCCCGGTGTATAATGCAACAGCACAAGAGCATATATCATTTATACCCAGATAGATAGAATTTCAACAGATGACCTTGTCCCCTAGGCGCTGTAGAAATCACCATTCATTGGCGTTTCAGACCCTTACTGCAAGAACTGACATCTATAAAGAATCGTTCTTCTCCCAAACCATTAGATATAGGAATGCCCTTCCCGATTTGATTATTTACCTGCACATAATCCCCGAAGGGGGTGCTGCAGTATTACATGTAGTACATGTAGATAGATTTCGTCAGCTGAATGTGCTGATGACTGTGTAACTAAGTTTACCTCTTTGGTTAGAGCTAGGGACTAACTTTCCAAATCACAGGTCCTGGTGTATGAATGTCATTTGACGTGTCACCAGTAACAATTCTGATTCTGATAGATTGATACCTGGACCTCGTTATAGCAAGATTTGTTACAGCACGAATTAGAATATAGCATGTTTTGCTTTGGATCCCAAGTGTTACCCAACCAACCTATATAAATATAATCCAAGGTTTCTATCAAGTTTCAAGCACAACAACTTTATTTCCCTCTGACTTTTAAGAGCGATAATACGGTAGAAGTTACTGTAGTTGTCACGGGTGCTACTAAACACCAAAAGACACCCAACGGTACCCCACGGGCACGGCATCAAAATATATGTATATTTAGCATAAAATATGTGTTTTAGAGGGACAAGGAGAGTGTTTATCAGAACTTTTACTAAAATGGCACTAAACTATATACGTACAGCCAAGTCATGTTTGTTAACCTTGATTGATATAAATATCTTCATAGATCCAGGGTTGTCAATATAGTTGTTTATCAGTTGAACACACCACCCCCCTCCCTACCACCCCCAACTGGTGGGGTAATTTTGGCCCCAATATTATTATTTGAACATCTTGGTAGAGGTACACTAGATGAAGCTTTATAACAAATATCAAAGACCTGGGCTTTTTCGATTTTAAGAGGTTTACCCTATATAAGCCTACATTGTACGTAAAATATGTGGGCTGGGGTATTTTTGGCCCCAAGACTACGTATTATTTGAACAATCTAAATGGAGGTCAGAATCATCTAACTGATTCTGACCTCTATCAAGATTGTTCAAATAACAGTCCACTAGATGAAGCCTCGTACCATATATCTAAGACCCAGGCTTTCTGGTTTCATACAGGTTTTCCCTATATAAGTCTATGTGAAACATGAGGGTTCCGGGGTCGGGGACATTCCAAACACATATTTGATAATAAATATACATACTCGAGTATAGTTTAGTGTCATGGGGTATGGTTTTAGTAAAACTAATGGTAAGAAGTACAGTCGAACTTCGATGGGTCGAACTCGGTAGGCTCGGACACCACGTTTGGGTCGAACTGACTTTTCAGTCCCGGCAAAATCCTTATTCATTTTAACTAAACATGCCACCCTTGGCTCGAACCACGATGGCTCGAACCCTCGAACTCTAAGCCTGGTCCCTAGAGTGCATTTTCTATGTAAAATCCCACCGATGGCTCGCACTAATTACCTTTTTAAAAATTCCAATTTTATCGATCAAGTCACGCAGGCGCGTGATCAGTATCATAATACGGACCAAAAATACGGCTCATCATCCACTCTTAAATTATGACCGATAAATGTACCGGAAGTCACCAAAATCGCCGCAGCTTTGATAAAAAATCATAGTACACAAAGATGGACCTTGCCGAGTTGGACTCCAATGGCTCGAACTACCGATGGCTCGAACTTTTTTCGGCGGTCCCGGCGAGTTCGAGCCATCGAAGTTCGACTGTATTACAAAAACTATCCTCATCCATCAAAAACACATCTATTTTGATGCCGTGGGGTGTTTAGTAGGACCAATTGTCACGGTCAGTAACAGTACTTTTTCAAGTTAATTGCAGACATGACATGTCATAACAGCTTATCTAACTAGCAAATTTTAAAGATACAGTTATATAAAAAATTTATGTAGCTTGACATACATGATTAACACGAGCTGTAGCCGATATACCTAAAATATCAAAATTGTTAGCTTAGCGAGGTAAGAGAAGAAATAATAGTAATTAAAAAATGCAGTTTAGTTTACAATTTAATGATCCAGCCACAAGACAAGGACCCCTCCATCCAAAATGAGCATACAATGATAGCTCAGTGGTTAGTGCACTTGCCTCAGATGCTAGAAGCCCCTGGTTGATCCCCAGAGGCGGTGATTATTTCGGTGTCGATACACCCTCCATTAACATCATTTGCAGGGATGAATGCCATACAGTTAACTTGAGGCCCACTGTGCAGGTTAAAGACCCCTACCGAAATAACATGGTTACTGTGAAGGCTTTCAACCCTGCAACCTGGAGTGTATGTAATGTACACACGCGAGTAATGGTCAATTGTGACTGATCGTAGTATTTTGTAGAAAGAAATAAAAGAAAGAATATGTTTACACGAATTAAAGCGTTCAACTTTTCCCACCAAGCGTCTGCTACTTGACGCAAAAACATAACCATTCACGAGACGGTGGACTAGTCCGTTTTTATTATGCATACACTACTGTTAGATGTAGCTAATAGTATCCATTTTCATATTGATTGTGGATTAAATTTTATGATTGAGGGATAAATGCAAATAAGACACATAACTTGACCTTGTTTTCACACTTTGTCACATGGAAAATTGTAGGCTTATGATAGCGCCGGCGGCTTGTGTTTACAATGTAATAGTAGAATAGACTGATCCGTGACAAATACGGTAAACATGTATAACACAATTTGGTTAACTAACACGGTTCGTTGGTTGAAGGAAATTAACCGGTATGATTTACTTTCATTTTTTCAAACACGCTAAGAAACAAAGTTCTGTTTTCATTGGTTAATGTCCATCTGTAGGTGTGGAACCTTGTTTTAATCTCCAATAATACTGAACAGTGCATTGATTATAATCAGTTTACCATATTTACCCTTGGATTAACATGGAATTTTCTGCTGCATTTCACACAGGAAAATACAAGTGCAGCTTTTCAAAGGTTTGCCCCAAAACAGTATTTTCATTTTTCCGGGAGTTTTATCCTGAATTTCCTGAGGTGTGAGAGAAAAGCTATTTTTTCGGGAGTCTCCCGTGATTTTCGAGAGACTTAACATGTCGGATGTATACTGAGGCATACTTGTGATAAGGTTATGATGACCATGGGAGTAGATTTGCTGAAATATAGACAGTTGCCAATCACAGGAGACAGTTCCTATCTTTAGGTGCAACAATTCACAGTACATTTACTGACAATACGCATATCATTATTGTATCATGAAGCAGTTTGACCATATGATTCCGATACAGCAAACAGGGTAATTTGATAGTAACTCGGAGCGTGATAGCTCAGTGCACTTGCCTCTGATGCTAGAGGTCCCTGGTTCGATCCCAGGCAGCGGCGATAAAATTTTGGTGTCCGAACACGCTCCATTGGCATCATTTTCAGGGATGAATGTCATAAAGTACATCATACCAGATAATTTCCTTCAACCAACAGACCGTGTTAGTTAACCAAATTGTGTTATAAATGTTGACCCAGTACACACACACTCATGTATGCATGCACATGTGCATCACTCATATATGCATGCAAACACATACACACATGCCTGCACATATGCATATTTGCGTGCACACATGCACTCAAACATGCAAACACAGACTCATGCATGCACAATACCTCGGTCAAGTTCGAATGTGGGTCATGTCGAATAAAAAATTAGGGCAGCAGGTCAAATCATAGAAAAACCTTGTGAACACACTAGAGGCCACAGTTTTAGTCCGATCATCATCAAACTTGCTCAGAATGACCATCTTGATAATATCTCGGTCAAGTTCGAATTTGGGTAATGTCATGTCAAAAAGTAGGTCAGTAGGTCAAATCATAGAAAAACATTATTAACACTCTAGAGGCCATTGTTAACTATTTCCTCTGTTTTACCACCTTTGCCGGTATCCCCCCCCCCCCCAAAAAAAAAATGTAGAAGTGAAAAACAATGTGCATTTACTTTGCAACCTCTGAAGTATAATGGATAAAGTTAAGGACTCTGATTCAAAGGGTTTTGATGTCAAATCCCAGTAGAGAAAAAAAATTCTTCTCTTAAACCACATAAACAATTCATATCCCCTGCACAAAAAAGTTGTTAGGGATATTGCATTTGTTCTGTACATACACACATACACACACACACATACACACACACACACACACACACACATACATACATACATACATACATACATACATACATACATACATACATACATACATACATACATACAGTCTAATTTCAATGGCTCGAACACCTTTGGGACCTCTAAAATCTGTTCGAGACAGAGGTAGTTCGAGCCACTGAGGTGACTGCCAGGAGGCATAACGAGATACTTTTAGACATCTTTTTGGTGTTCTTTAATGAAAATGTATGCTGTGTGTACTCATTAGAATCGCCTCATGGAGGCAATTCTAATGAGTACACACAGCATACATTTGCAAGATAAAAGACTAAAATCTCCTTTATCATCCCCCACTATTTCTTATGTAGAGGATTTCGCTAGGGGCTCAAGAATGGGTTCGACACATCCATGGTAAACGAACCATCGGTGTTCGAGCCATCAAAGTTCTACTGTACACAGGGGTGTAAAATTCTACTCGCCCGCTCGCATTTGCGAGTAAGTTTTAAGGCAGGGCGAGTAAGGTTTTCAAAACTGACCTTACTTTTTCTTCATTTTTATCACCTAAATGAAAAGTTTAGACGATAAGTGCGAGTAAGTTTGAGGGAAATTTTACACCTCTGGTACACACATACATACATACATATATACATACATACATACATACATGCATACATGCATTCATGCACTCACACATTCTGTATGCATAGCTGTACACACTCTTGCCTATGCACATACATGCATTCACACAAATGCATGCATGCAAGCACACACACATGCATCGATGCACACATGCATGCACACATGAAATCAAACATGCATGCATGCACGCACACATACATGCATGCTCACCAAGGTTGGACGGTCAAAACCAGGGGTGGTTTTAACCGGCGGTTTTAACTGGTTAAAACTGCCCCAGGTCAATACATGTACTCCTAGAGTGGCCAGTACTGGTGAATACTGGTCGATAGAAATATTGTGTGGTCAATTGCATACTTTTAGTGTTGAAATGCCAAAGCACATGAATACTGGTCGATAGAAATATTGTGTGGTCAATTGCATACTTTTAGTGTTGAAATGCCAAAGCACATGAAACTAGTCTGTTTCCTGTTGACTGATCATTTGATAGAGTTTCAGGTTCAGTGAAAAAGTTCAAAATTTGGGTCTTTATGTTTCATGCACTTTTGACACCTTCAGTAATAGCTTGATGATAAGAAAGATACTATCTAGAATGTAGATAAATAAAAATTCCACACATTAGGAATAAAGCCTGGTGTCAGTGTATAATACCCCAATAGGACATGTGATTTTTTTCTGCAATAACATCAAAATTATATGTGAACTGCTTTCTGATGTAAATCTTTAGAATTTAATGATCAAAGATTATGTTAAATAATTGATATTTTCAAAGTTTAAGAGGGAAAGAAGATTGAGGGGAGTGGGTTAGGGGGAGAAGGAGGTGTGGTGCAATCTGGAACAACAATTCTTCTTTTCTGACCTTTCATTAAATCCTTTAAAATCCATGATAAATTCAGCTTATTCAAATTCCTGTAAATCAAAATACGAACAATTGATCTTACCTAGATAAAGGATAATTATAAAGATTGATTGAAAAGAAAGACTAGTGTTCAGTTCAGTGAGCCAATCCAACCTCTTCAGTTGACTAGCAATAATGTCTTTTGGCTTCTGATCCAAAAAAAAGACCTCAAATAATTACTGTTATTAATAAAAACTATTTAGTTAGACTCATCCTGTTCACACATCCACACACAACCTCTTGTCATCCCCTCAAACCCCCCACCCCCCACACACAACTCCATGTCTCCATGAGTCATTAATAGTTAAACTGAGGATAATCATCTTTCTGGTGTGCAAGGACCTGATCCACGATGTCAAAGGGATCAAACCCCATCCCACCACCATTCAGTTGTGCAATAAGGATCAGGTGAGCAATCCAGGGTCATCATGACCTTCTTGTTGGAGGACTGGATTTTTTTTTCTTTTCTTTTTTTCTTCATAAACACACATAAACAGTGATTATGCCCCTCGCACAACAAAGTTGTTAGGGGGTGGGGATATTGCATTTGTCCTATCCAAACATACACGCAAACGCACACACTCATGCATGTATGCAGACCTACACATGTATGCACGCATGCAAAAACGTGCACACATGCACTCATGCATAAATGTACACATGCATACATGCACACCCACTCACACTCATGCATACATGAACATACATGCACAGACACTCTTGCTAGGGCTGGCTAATCGGAGCTGAAAAGATAATCGATTATCAGTCATGTCACTGCGATCGATAATCGATTAGTAATTGCTAAGGTTTTTGTCATAATTTTACCTCTCTGGCTTTCGGTCTGAACATGGCTCTTACCATATGTTGCATTTTACCATATGTTTATTTGAACAGACAGGTCTGAGCAAACAGTGTAGACCCAGATGAGACGCCGCACAAGCGGCGTCGCATCAGGGTCTGCACTGTTTGCCACTCATTCAGCTATTTTAGGCATAACTTTTGGTAGGACATTGTACTTATCACAATCGATTACAAACAAATCAATAATGATAATCGTTTGTGAGAAACATATCGATCAATTAATCGATTTTTCGATTAATCGCGGCAGCTTTAACTCTTGCATATATACATGTGTGCATGCATGCACACACATACTGATACATGCATGCACACATGCATGCACAAACATGCTTGCATGCACTCATGCATGCATGCTCATACACATGCTTGCATGCACATGCATGTTCATGCACATCTTGCATTCACACACACTTATGCATAAATACACCGGCCCCTGCCTGTCGGGGCTTAAAGAAATAGATGGGCTGCCTGATGCTTCCACGCAGAGCTGAATCTGACCCACACACGAGTACTGGTCAACTGCTTAGAGGATCTAAGCCTGCCCAGGCAAAGCGGTGCGAGTGCATGTGCATGCACTACTCATTCATGCATGCACACACTTATGCATAAATGCACACACTAACGCATATATGCAAGCAAGCACACATGCATGCACACACATGCATGCATGTGTGCACACATACATACATGCACTCTCACATGGGCATGTTCAAAATAAATGCATCCAAAGTGTGACATAGAGGGTCAAAAATAAAAGTCCTTTGCAGAGTCTCATTTCTATTAGAAAATATTCCGCACACGTTGAATTTCACTCATCCGTCGGGGTTTTTATGAATAACAAAGCCATTTTTTTTTCATTTTAAATTTTATTTAATATGCTTCAAAGATTTTCTGAACTATCCTTTGACTTTTCAGGAGTTGAAGATCAAGATATTTAAGACTAAAAATATGAATGTTCCGTTTGAAATGATGGAATATATGTCTAATAAAGCTTTTGTGCTATAATCCTTTTCATTTTTCAATTTTTTATCAAATTTTACCATTTTATAGATCGTTTTTCGCTAGTTTTTAAAAAATGCATACAGAAAAGTTTTCATAACTTTGAAATTGAACATCTCAAAGTAGTTAAACAAGCTTTTTAATGACAGATTCCTTCTGTCATTCTTCGTTGTGCTGCATATTTACAATTTTAACGTCTGAACTTCCGGCTTCCACTACTTTTGAAATATGACTCCGCACAAACACGGATAGTCCGTTGTTTGTTGACTTTTCATGCTCGCTGTCTCATAACTAATTTCTCATGGCATTATTTCGGCATTTTGATTATATGTTTTGTTTCATTTGTAATCAAAATACAAAAATGATCCTTCTTAAATTACAAACAAAACGGGAAAAGTTAAATGAATATGCATAAGGAAAGTTCCCATTTTATACAGACGACCGCATAATGGGTCATTGGCGAATCTTGGAGGCGGCGTCTAACCACGGCCTTCACTGCAGGCTTCACTGTTGTCGAAAGTTAGCCCATTTTTTCCTAAATTAATTCCTATATTTCTAACTGACGCCCCTTAATTTTGAACCAGGATTTCGAAATGAAATCTTCGTCAGATAAGTGATTAATATTACATTCAGTACAAAATGGGTTATGATTAATTATTTTGTATCAATACGCCATTAAAGTACCTTTGTATTTGTTTACAAAAGAAAAAAAAACAATATGTATAGAGCTACAATCAGTACACACCATTTAAGTATCTAGATATACTTTGAAAAATAAAAAATACAGCGTACAAATAAGCTTTATTTAACTTTTGATTATCGGCCAAGCCGCTTTGTCTGGTCCTGACCCGCACACAACAGTTACATGCCAGGTTAAGATTTTACCCCTTCCACCCACGAGTTTCTCCAGTTCACTCTTCAGTCACTGAATTTGTACGCGTCCATTCTACCCATGTAATTTGGGTGTCTAGTCAGTAGTCGTCAACAGCATGTCAAACCATGTAGAACAGAATGCGATGCATCATTATGAGCCATCTCACGAGATTCTATACTGTTTGCATCTGTAGGTATCTGTAGTTGGCTATAAAGGGCTGAAAGGGTACAGACTCATAACACTTACATGACCTAATTAAATGTGAAGTACGTGACGCGAGAAACCTCACCGTACGGTAGCAAGGCAGCAATAATATACTCCTAACAGTTATCACTGTCCAATTCTGTTGTATAAGTCCGAATAACTGAATATGTAAGCACAATATTGTGATAAATAATTAGTCACATGCCGCAAAACTTCAAACATCGCACAAAAAGTGATTTCCTTTATTGTAGCGCACGACATAAGGCAGGTTCTTGACTTAGCCGCGAAACACATCTCAGTCAACAAGTGTAAGCTTTTACAAGAAAGTTGCGTCTACGCTTTGTGTTGTCATAAAACTGGCAACTATCCCAGCAGGCACATGACGTAATTGTGACGTCACATCAACGTCGTTGCAATGTCATGGGTAGTCATTTGCATGTTGTATTATCTATAATGTCCAAGTAAAATGATGATCAAAGTGTATAACAGCCGATTCACCTCAGTTTTGTGAACCAAACTAAAAATCAGCACTCCAGCGCCATTGTCCTTATCACTAAAGAAAGTAAATCTGAATTTTTCACAGAATCTGTCATTTCAGTGCCTTTTGGCGCTTTGATTAATAAAGCTGGGTTTCATAGAAAACCATGATGAAAATTTCACATTGATCCCACCATTGGTTCAGTGATGGTAAATGGTAAAAAAAGCCATGTATTTCTTATGAAAACGTTACACTCCTTAGTATATTAAATTGTTATAGAAAAGAAGCATTAATAAACTTGAAACAGTTACATTGATACTCTGAACTACCTCAAACTATGTAAGGATTCAAACCAGATGTTTTGATAATAAAAATGATGAAGATGCTGCCACTTTACCATTTTATAGCTCAGTATTGGCTATTTTCTTGAAACATGCATACAGAAAAATTCTTCAAACTCTAATTGAACATCTCTAAAGTAGTACAACTAGCTTTTTTTATAAAGCTGGGTTTCATTGAAAACCATGCTGAAAATTTCACATTAATTCCACTGTTGGTTCAGTGATGGTAAATGGTAAAAAAAAGCCATGTATTTCTTATGAACTGTTACACTCCTTAGTATATTACATTATTATATATAAAAAGAAGCATTACTTAATTTGAAACAGTAACTATCTAACTCTGAACTATCTCAAACCTGTGTAATGATGTAAACTTGATATTTTGATAATGGAAAATGAAGAGGATGCTGCAAAACATATTTTTCTTTTGAAGGATGTTGAAAATAATGCCTGGTGTTGTAAATTGGATGTGTTCTGGACATAATGTGACCTAGTTACTAGGAAATTGCCTTACACCACTTAGGCATGGAAAAATGATAAAACATGCAACTCTTAATTACAACAAAAGCAATTAAAATGACTAGAACATTCACATCTAGAACAAAAAATTTCATTGTTACACTCCTTAGCATTTTAGGTAGTCATTAAAACACGAGATGCATTCCCTATAAACATACAATGGTAATCCAAAAGTAAATGTGTCCATTTGAGGCTTATAAATATCTACTAAAACTACCAAAAATGACTTGATTTTGTTATCTTCATTGTAATTTTTCAAAATGTTTGCTCGTATATTTTACAGATTCTGAGCAGTTTCCGATCAGAAGGATTGGTATTAAATGAATAAAATCACCAAAATCAGGAAAGTAACTTCAATAAAACAGAAGCATATTTAGTTCAAAAGAAACAACACCAAAAGCTGACATATATACAAAGCCTTTCAGCGTTACACTCCTTAGCATTGCTAGTGGTAATCATAAAACATACAAAAGCAAGTTTTATAGGAACTATCATGCTTTTTTCAAAACCTAGGTATCAGAAATAAGCATTATCATCTCACAATGCCATGATACATTGTTCTGCCATTCACTCAATATAGTAAATACATGGTTTGTGTCGTTAATAATAAAATGTAATCAGTGAGCTTTAGACAGTTTTATAGGGGCGAGCTTTAGCGAGCCCCTATAAAATTGTCGGGGCGAACCGATTATTATTAAAGACACTATCCTTGTATTTAGTTTATACCGTAATTCAAAACAATCAATGGATTTTTCAATAATTTAGCAAATTTTAGCAAAAAAGACAGCAGACTGTGTGGCATGTTAAACGACATTCAGTGCCATGGCTGACATCAACGCGCCCAAAGACGTAGTAAACAACACGGACACTTGAATAAAAGTTTCTCAGCGCTTCACTTTCTGTATGAAAATCTGCAAATAAAAAGTTTATTTTAGCTTTAAAATTATTTTCATCGTTTAGACGCAACTGCAGTTTCAGTGCGCAGTTATTCCAACCTGCCATTCAAACGAGGAAAAGCCGAGTAGGTAAGAATTTAGCTGAAATATCTGAAAATCTGTTTAACTAAATATTGCAAAGATTTTAACTGGCAGTTTCGTTGTTTTCCCATGTATAAAAGGTTGCATATTATTGATTACATTTGTAAAATAGGGACCTGAAAAGTAGGTCGGGTCTTTGAACGATCACCAGACGTATTATAGGTCAGTAGAAGTTATTATAGGTCACTGACGATTATAGCGTTCAATTATTCGACCCCCTTTATTAGGTTACTAGAATGCCTGAATGCAGTATAAAACATTTTTCAGCTTGAAAGCAGTACCAGAACAAACATTTAAAGAAGTAACTGATGCACAACAATTCCTTCAACTAACAGACTTCTACTTTGAGTATCCACCCAATACTGAGATCAGCCTAGACATCCCTGTTGTCTGAGCACAGTGTGTCTAGCTAATCACTCAAAACAAATTAATTCATGGAACCAGCAAAGACATATCAGACAACTGTGATGTGCAGAGTGATCTGAGTCTTTGTTGTCTCTTACACACTTTTAAATGAAATATAGAGGTTTCTCAGTGAAATAAAAAGGATCATATTGTCACTGTTTCAAACAGTGACTGATATCAATTTTATTTTTCACTGTTTGGGACTACTTTTTTCTCCAAATCTAATTCTGTGGTCAGTTTTTCCATTGTCAGATCATTGAAAATTAATGAACTGTTTATAAAATTGACGCTAAGCCGTTCACACGTCACAAGGACGTTCATGACGTCATTTTCCATGCTGACGTCACATATTTTGTCGCGCGACGTTAGATCTGTCAGCACCTTCTTTGGGAAACTAATAGCTCAATTATTTCAGTAACCATTCATAAAAATGCCATCCCAAGCTATTTCTCAGGTGCAAACTTTTAGTTTACACCCAACATTATACCCAGTAAATACGTTGGACACCTTTAAATTAACGCCAAATGACCAGGAACAAAGTAAGTTTTCTCTGAGGGTGAGTGACGTGATTAGTAGAGCTGTATATTGCAGTTTTGAAGCATGTAAGAAACAGAAAATTTGATTTTTCAGTGTAAGATTAAATTTATTTTCACTCATCAACACCAAAACTTGTATTTTCACTTGTGGCTAGGCCACTCGTGACAATACTGGCTTTGGTGTTCATTCGATGAAATAAAATTCCATCTCACACTGAAAAGATCAAATATCCTCTATGTGTTTTTAGCCCCCTATTTCTCATAGACTGCCTTATTCCAGGCAGGTTAACAACAAATTTGGCCATTACTTAAGTACTTCACAATGGTAGTCTTCAGTTATTGACACTCTGTTAAGAATAAATGGTTAGTTGATAACATGCATTGCCAAACTGCAATTTGCTAAGGAGTGTAACACTTTATACTGAACTTGAAAAAGCAAAGCTAACCAGTACTTTTAGGTATAATATGTTTTGTATTTACTGTTTAATTAACCAATTATAAACAAAGTAACTTAAGAAAAAAACATCTAAGTTTCTATTGGATTTTACTCAAATCTGGCAGAACAACTATTGTTGTTTTTGCCAAAAACGACACATAACATGCAAAATCAGCTGACTAAGTGAATTACCTTCAATACCTTGAATTAAAATGACTTTAAATAATGCCTTTGTCTTCACTTTAATAAAATAAGTTGATAGATTCAACTTAGATAAAATTTCTTAAGCATAGTTAAAGAAAATTAACTGCTGATTTTTTCCTAGAAATTGTGTTACACTCCTTAGAACACATATTCTGCCCTGCAAAGAGCATGTGTTGCATCAGACTGCAGTAAATTTTGCTGGAGATCTAGTGTGGGGATGTCTTCGAGAAAAACAAAACAGAACATTTAAATACCACCTTTCTGAAAAAATATCACATGCTGAACACAAACTGTTACACTCCTTAGATTTATGGGTTGCGGTCTTTTGAAGCTTCTTGACAAAAGTTCAAATGCAGCTGGTAGGAAAACACATCATTTCTTTGACCAAAACATGTTGTCAGATACAAAAAATCTTTACACATACATGCCAGTTATAAATAGCACTCAGCAGCCATTTCAACCAATAAAGGTATTGATTTTATGTACAAGGTATTTTTAAAGGGACTGTTCCCAATTTACCATGCTCAATTCAAAATGGATAGTAATATTATCACAGGTATTCAGTATTTCATAGCTGAAATATTGATGATTCATATTTAGCCTGATTTTACCAAATGGTTTTACCTTTGACACTGCTGTATTTCTCTGAAATTTAATATGACTAAATTCTGTCACACTAAAAGTGTTACACTCCTTAGGTTTTTCGCTAGTTTTTTCCGCATAATTTTTTTATTTCTTGTTCAATATTGATGAAACTTCACACGATTGAAAAGGACAACAGAACACATCTTTAAGATATGTTTTTACTACAATTTATTGTACAATGTGAGTATGGGATGGCAAATGGATGCATTTTTTTTAAACATGCCCACATGCAAACATGCACACATGCATACATGCACACATGCTCACTCATCCATGCATGCAATTTATGCATGGACACACGCATACATGCATGCACAGAGATGCATTCGGTTATGGCCCTTGGAAAATTTGGCATTTAGGGGCAAGTATATGGCTGTGGGCATTGTGTTTCACAAACACCATTTTCTAGTTTCTTGTCCTTTTGGGATCATTGATTCCATTGTGGAATTTTAATAAAATTTAGGGTCACTGATGAGCAGGGCTCTAGAAGTCTGATTTTTCACCGGTCCAGACCGTTTTTTGAAAATGAAAACCGATTTTGCTGAAAAAATCGGTCCGAAAAAAACAACCCAATAAGCTAAAATCGAAGTGAAAAAACAGAGAAATTATACCTGGTTAGGTGTCAAACTGTTTATTGTGCCAGTAATATAATCCAATTATCTCTCTCGGGGATGAATTTGAGTTTGACAGTAAACACGTTTTCGAGATCTCGCCAGGTATCGCAGACTCTCGCTGGATTAAGGCTAATGACAGTCAGTCAGCCAAA
This sequence comes from Lucinisca nassula, assembly GCA_963580285.1. Taxonomy (NCBI): domain Eukaryota; kingdom Metazoa; phylum Mollusca; class Bivalvia; order Lucinida; family Lucinidae; genus Lucinisca; species Lucinisca nassula. The sequence goes on along the minus strand of OY757017.1, from coordinate 107,175,818 downwards.
ACGTGATTGTGATATCAAAGAAGCCTTGATCGTGTTTGATCTAATGGCAATCAAACATAATTTGTTTGTTTGTTTTCGTAAACTGTTATACTAAACTATCCTTGTAAGAATTAAAAGTGTGTTAATTATATCGGCACTTTAGATGGCTCGATTGATCAAAAAGCTTTTACTCTTCTATCTTTTATAATTGATGCTTTTGATTGTATCATACATGCAACACGTTGGGAATCATAAATAAAAAAAAAAAAAAAAAAACCCTGTCGAAGACGGATGTGCTGGGCCTCGACGTGGCAAAGGGGCGAACATTACTCCATTTTAGAAAGGCAATACTTGTTGTAATGGCTAACAGCAGCACAACGCATTATGAAGCTGGGTACCAACGATAATTTTCTGCATTCAGTAATTCTAAAAATACACCTGGGGAATTTCCAAAATATGATACAGGTACTGGTTCAGGAATAACATGGATAATAGAAAGCAAAATGTGGTACGACTTTCTCTTTATTTCAACTATTTATTTACATAATGAACAACAGATAAATATACACCAAATGATCAAAACATGCCTAAACGAAACATGCACAAACAATCAAACAAAAAACATGCAAAACGAAAAACGAAGCATGCAGCAAAAACCTTGCAAAAAATAAGTCAGTGATGACGTCATCGGTCACCTTCTGGACCGATTGGGATTTCAAAATTTCTAGAGCCCTGCTGATGAGGCCTACCAGTAATTGGCCAAAACTAGCTAGTCTGGCACCTTAAAACATGTACACTCCATATTTTCCAGTTCTGTGGTGTAGTCCTTGCTTCCAAAGGATAAACCTTTTATAGAACATATTTAGTCAATGAAAAAATCTCAAAAGCAAACTGAGAAAATTAATAAAAAGAATTACATTCATGGAACAGTTAAAACCATCTCTGAATAATTGCAACAAAACAAATTACTGAAATTGTTTTTCCAAAGAAAAAAAAAACAACTTAGAAAAGGTAATTTTTGGGAGGTTTTAAGTATGGGTAAAAAAACAAGTCTGATGCAAGGTAAGTTATTTTTAAATTTTTCAGGAGGAGAGGGTACTTGTTTAAGTACAGTAAAATTCCTATATTAAGACCACTGTGGGACTGTTCCAAAGTGGTCTTGAAGACCACTTTTGAACAGTCCCAAAGTTGGTCCCGACCAGAGGACACCATGGCCGGAAAACACATAGAAAGATTAAGTGCACCCTTAAAAATAAGCTTTTAAAAGGAAAATTAGTCTTAATTTCTGGTGGTCTTAATAGCGGACTGTATGTGCCAAATTACCATAGTATTTTTTTTCTTTTATAGTTATTGCACTTGATATCCATATCTGTGGTGCCTGCAGGAAGCAGTTCAGCGATGTTGATGAGTTTGTGGAACACAAGAAGAATGGTTGCCCTGTCCTACGGTCTCTACAGCAGTCTGGTGCTCAATCTGTTGTGTCTCAGCCTGGAGTAAATGCATGTATTGACACTGTATCCACTGGGGACCAACTCACTCAGACTGGTGTCAACAGATTCACCATCCCTCTGCCAAGTGTACAGGTTCATGGTGCAGCTGGGAACCATCAAGAACAGGCTCCTGGAGTTGAGAACCAGTATCAAGTTCAACATGTGTCTTCTACTGAGGAAGTGGGACCATATGGTCATGTGACAGAAAATGGTCTCCAAACCAATCAGAGTGGAGAATATGTAAGTGTCAAGTGCATTGATAATGTTTAACCCTTATCTTGCTGAGCATGACAAATCCTACCTTTGCAAACAGTTTAGATCCAAATCTGGTAGCTTCTGAAGCCATCTGATCATGATCCACACTGTGTGCCATGCAGTTTATGATTGATTCAATACATTCTTTCAGGTAATTCGACTGGTTGATAGTCAGAAATTATGATGGCAAAATTAGTTTATTCAGCAGGGTACGGGTTAAGGCAAATGGCTGCATCTCGCATTGTTCTGCCAATTTTTGCAAGGGGAGTGGGGGCAACTTTTATGACAGAACACCTTCAAATGAGGGGTCTTCTCTTAAAGGAAAAAATATGCTCCGGAGGAGCATATTCTTTCCTTTAAGAGAAAACCCCTATTCATAAGGAAATCAAAACATGTACATGTTTGAAAGATTGCCCTTCTGTAATAGGTTCCATTTTGTTTCATGGTATTCTTATTCTCATTGTTCAGAAGCATATAAAACATGTCATTTCTTAGTAAGAAGTTAACCCCATTTCTTAGTAAGAAGTTAACCCTTGACCTGCTGAATATTTAAATATACCACACCCACCACTGCTTATCAACCAGTCAGATTTCTTGATGCAAATCATTGCAACAAATTCATAAACTGAATGACAAACAATGAAGAGCCTGATCAGATGGCTTCTTCAGAAGCCATCTGATCTGGATCTACATTGTTTGAAAGATAAGACATATCCGCGCCCAGCAGGACAAAGGTTAGGAACCATTCTATGTCAATCCCTATTAAGATAAGCACAACATTTTCAAAACAGAAGTGAAGGCAATGATCAGGAATCGATACAGTTAACCCACACCTCCCATCAGTCACCAAAGGGAAAGAAACACAAACATTTAATGACTAGACCCTAATGGAAACATCAATAGCAGAAGGCCAAAAGGATAGTTACTTTCACACAAAATGGCCAATTGGCTATCCAAAACAAAAAAGATATAAGTGATACATACATTCAAAGACAAACCATAACAAAGATAAACAACAACAGAAGAACCCCCTTCGAATGGTTAGTGAAAAGAATTTCACTTGGTGGGGGCTTAAATCGATTTTACTCGGCCGCAATCCTCGAAGGCTCAGCTTTTTATTCCTAACTCATCAGTGCAACATCTCAGAGGACAAAAAAATCAAACAGCCACAGAGATTTAACAACACTGAGGGCTTGACAGCAACAAACCACTGAAATGCTGGAGAAAAAGAAAACCAACAGTTAGACTCCAATGGGCCCGACCAGATACAGAGCGTCAGGTACCAACCAACATTACATAAGTAAAATATGTTCTAGAAAGGGTTATCCTTTATAAGCAAGGAATACACTACAAAACTGGAAAATGTGGAGTGTGTAGGTTTTCTGGGCCAGACAAGCTAGTTTCGGCCAATTAGGCCTCATCAGTGACCAAAATTGCTCAAACTGTTTTGCTACAATGAATAAGATGGCAGCCAGAGCTATAAATAGAAAACCTTTAAACAACTTCTCCTCCTTAACCAGTGGATGGATTTAAAATCATTTCACAGAAATGTTTCTTGAGTGATCCTTTTCCAAAGTTACTCAAACTGTTCTGCTCGGATGAAAAACATTGACATCTTCCTATAAAACCGTGGATGGATTTTGAAATAATTACACAAGAATGTTCCTTGGTTGATCCTTTACAAAAGTTACTCAAATGATGCTGCTTGGATGAACAAGATGGCCATCATGCTACAAACAGAAAAAAAACTTTTAAATCATAAATGACATTTGCTCCTAAACCAGTGGATGGATTTTTGAAACAATTTCACAGGAATGTTTCTCTGCTGAAATTGATCAAGGTGTTCTGTTCCATTGAACAAGTTGGCTGTCTGAGATAAAAACAGAAAAAAACAAACAAAAACATTTAAATAACTCCTGTTCCTTTAACCATGGGTTAAAGTGGGTCCTTGAGTGATCCTTTAACGAAATTGCTCCTACAGTTCAGCGCCAATGAACAAGAGATGGCCACCAGAGCCAGAAATGGAAAAATGTTTAACCAACTTCTAGACCTTATGACTCCTCCTAAACAGATGGTGGATTATGAAATAATTTCAGAAAAATCATACTTGGGCAGCCCTCCTCCAATATTGCTCAAAAGGTGCCACTCGGCTAAACAGGGAGGCTGCCAGTGGTTAAAAAAAATAGAAGAAAAAAAAACCAAAAAAAACACAAAAAAAACACAAAAAAACCCTTTAAATGTCTTCTCCTAAAAATGGGGATTTTCTGTAGAAATTATTTCACAGGAATGTCTTTTTCCATCTGTCAAAATTGCTCGAATTGTTCTTCTCTGTTGAAGCCGGCCTCGGTAGCTCAGTCGGCTGCGCGTCTGACTGGTGATCAGGAGGACCCGGGTTGGATACCTGCCAGAGTCGTCAACATTCTTTCATGGAGATTGATCATGAAATCATTTCTACGGTCATTCTCTCCCTTCCGCTGATTCAAGAAGGGCAGTTGTCAGTTTCTGGCGAAAGAATGTGCACTGTACTGGTTAATCGCTTATGTATAAGCCTGCCCAGGAAAAGTGTCCATAGGTAAACTGACTGGTTAAAAAATTAACTAGAGCGCACAGTCGATGGCAAGCCATCGCAAATCCCCACGTTTTCTCCACAGTAGGTCAAAATTTGACCTTTTGACCCCTCCCCAGGGCCCCTGGGGGCGGGAACAAAAAAAAATGTGCTCTTGCGCAAGCCATTCATGTAAGCAACTCGCATACCAAATTTGGTTGAATTCCGGCTAACGGTTTAGGAGGAGATAGCCGGACAGACAGACGGACGGACAGACAGACAGACGGACGGACGGAGGCGATAACAATATCCCCACTTTTCGTTGAAAAACGTGGGGATAATAAACTGCAATACAAACAGTGGGTCCCCGCCCATCGGTATCTAAGCCTACCCAGACAAAGCGGGTCGGACCGTCCATGCTTATAAACCCTATTGGTTTCATTGGATGGCAGGGCTTGAGATGTCATTTCATCACATAAAATTGGAAGCAACGTCTCCAAAATGACCTTTACAGTGTTGACAGAGAAACCTCAAATCAAACAAACAAACCAATACAAACAAAAACAAACAAATTCACTCTGTGGAACATGATGGTTGCAAGAACTTAAAATATAAACACTTTTAAAAGACTTCTTTTGCTAAAAGGGAACACTTTCATAGGAATGTTCCATGGGTGACCCTCTGACAGAATTGCTCAAAATGCTTTTTCTCCACTGATCATGATGCCACCACAGTTAAAACAAAGAAAAACTAGATCTGCAGTCGATGGTAAACCATCGCAAATACCCGCTTTTTCTTTTAATAACACTAATGACTATGTATTAGCTAGCCAAAACTACATGTAAGTTAAAAAAAAAGTTGCAAAGAACATTTTAACTGATAAGCAAAGTTTCAGAAGTGTAACATTTATAGTTTAGAAGATATGGCAGAGTCATACTTTTTGAGCTTTGACCTTGGGGTCATGTTGAATCCACCTAAAGTATCCCAATTTATTCTATATTCTAACAGCCATCCAATAACAAAGTTTCAGAAGTGTAACTCCAATAGTTTAGAAGATATGGCAAAGTCATACTTTTTGACCTTTGACCTTGGGGTCAAGGTCACGCCAAAAGTAGCCCAACATATTCTATATTCCAAGGGCCATCCAATAAGCAAAGTTTCAGAAGTGTAACTCGAATAGTTTAGGAGATATGGCAAATCATAATTTTTGACCTTTGACCTTGGGGTCATGTTGAGGTCAAGGTCACATCGAAAGTATCCAAATTTATTCTATATTCCAAGGGCCATCCAATAACCAAAGTTTCAGAAGTGTAACTCCAATAGTTTAGGAAATATGGCAAATCATAATTTTTGACCTTTGACCTTGGGGTCATGTTGAGGTCAAGGTCACAAAAAAGTTGCCCACTGCCATCTACATTCCATGTACTATCCACATGCAAAGTTTCATAAGTGTAACTTCAGTGGTTGCAGAGGTGATCCAATCACAAGAAACGTGACGGACGGACAGACGGACGGACCCACATTTTGGGTTTGTGTGGCTGCACCTGTCCATATTTTATGGGGCTAAAATTTTTATGTGGCTAACGGTGTATGTGGCTATAAGACACACAAATCTGTACATCTAATGTGGCTAGCCACACAAACTTTGGACATCAGCCACATAAAGGCTGTCTGTACGAAACCGTCTTTGTCTAAACTTATGTGGCTACCAGAGGTTGTGATATCTAGCCCTCTAAAGGTAGAACAGAACTTTCTTTATAGTGCACTGATACATCTTATGGGTCTAGCTCCTCACATAGAGGGACTTTTTCCTACTGCAGCATTCAGCCCCAGGACAGCCAGTTAAATTTATGTGGCTCAGCCCCATAATCTCAAAGTTTAGCCTCATAATCCTGGACATCCATGTCCAAGGATGTCCAAGGTGATGGACATAAATTTATGTGTCTTTTTTTTATTTGATTTTTCTAGTCCCCCTGAACCCCTCTGTACTAACAGAAAAATGGGTTTGTGAGGCTAGCCACACAAACCCTTTTTGCCACACAAAACCCCTCTGTACCAAAAAGAAGCCACATAAACCCATTTTTTAAGAACAGACAGACAGACAGACAGACAGACTGACGCCGGATCGAACTGTGGTACGAAAACAATATACCCGATTTTTCTTCGAAAAAGCGGGTATAAAAAGGGAAAAAAAACCAACAACAAAAAAAACCAATGACTTAAAATGACTTCTACTCCTAAACAGCTGGACTGATTTTGAAATATTTCACAGAAATGTTCTATGGGTCACCATCAACAAAAATTGCTCAAATCTTCTACTTAACCCGTCACATTTCATCTGTACAATATGGATCATTTGAGCGATCCAGGGCCATCATTGCCCCCTTGTTAGCTCACCTGTCACGTAGTGACGAGGTGAGCTTTTGGGATCACTTTTTGTCCGTCGTCCGTTGTGCGTGTGTGCCTGCGTAAACTTTTTCTTCAAATGACATCTCCTCCTAAACCACTGATTGGATTTTAACCAAACTTCACAGGAATGATCCTTAGGTAATCCCCTTTCAAAGTTGTTCAAATGGTTCCGGTCCATTGCACATCTCGAGGCTTTAGCGCGAAACTATTCTATCTGCAGTTTTCAAAATTTTACAGAAGGAAAAAACTGAAAATCTTCACTGCTTTGACTCCTATGATAATTCTGAAAGGGTTTTTGAGTTTAAAATGTGTATTGTAATTTTATTGAAAATAATTGAAAAATAAAAAAAATCATCAAATGGACTAGTTACGCGCTCAAATTAACCATTTTCGGCCGTAATTTTCAGTGCGAAACTAGTCTATCTTTTGAAAAAAGCTTGTTTTGTAGCACTTTGAAGCCAAAATAGTTTTGCATTAAGAAGAAAGTGAATAAATTATCATGATGCAATAATTTGGTTCAGCAGAAACCTAAAAGATATGTTTTTATTCTCACATCAAAGTAACAACTATACTGTAGAGTGACTGAGAATTGTTAATTCAACCACTGACAAGGGCTTTGAATTCATTTTACTTCTCTTGCATGAAATATGAAGTTTGATGAGAGGATTTTATTAGGAAGCTTCTTCACCCTTAATTTATCTATACACACAACCTTGTAATTTCTACAGCTCCAATACTTTTTGATATAAGAATAACGTTTCTAGTATCATGGTACAGTACACAATTAGTAGAAGGCATGTCGTATGCTAGAACCACAACCCTGGTTGCCCTTGTATAGTAGTTATCTCCCTTTACAATATAATCACTTCAACACCATTTGAGATATGATTTGGTACAGTGATAGTCATGTCATGTCATGGGCAAGAACCACAACTCTGGGTGCCATGGCTCCAACACTGCTTGAAATATATTGTAAGCACTTTGTATAGTTATAATTGAGGGCAGTCAATGAAATTAATGCATGTCATTGGAAAGAATCACAATTCTTGCTGTCATTTCATTGGAGTTATCTCCCTTGATAATATAACCTTGTGAGTGCTATAGCTTCAACCCCTTTGAGATATAATTATGCCATGTGGCAGAAATGAAAATGTGGATGAGGTGTGTAAAATGTGCAAGAACCAGAACTCTGGATACCATGGTATTTTAGTTATCGCTCATGGGGATATGACCCATTGTTTGTTTGTTGATTTGATGTTTAACATCCCCGTCAACACTATTTAGGTCATTTTGGAGACGTTGCTTCCAATTTTGTGGGACTTTTACCCGATACTGAGATGAAATGACACCTCAAGCCCTGTCGCTCAATGAAACCAATAGGGTTTATATGCATGGGTGGGCCGACTCGCAGCAGTTTTCCAGGGCAGGCTTAGACCTTATAAGCAGATTACCAGTACTCATAATGCAGTCGGTATCAACTCTGTGTGGAAGCATTGTGCAGCCCATCTATTTCTCCAAGCCCTGATGGGCGGGGGTGGGGGCGGATATATATAATCCATTGAATTGTATTGATGGCACTTGATACACTTCAGTCCCTTTAGTACTCCTCTCATTATAGCACGGTTTTGGTTATAACACGGTCAGGCCTTGCCTCCGAAATTGTCATTTTACTATTATTTCTATATAAAATTATCCCTTTATAACATGGTTCACTTATAACACGGTCCAATTCTATGCATCCCAAACATAGCGTTATAAAGGGATGGCACTGTACAATGTGGCATTATGATATTGTGATAACCATAGCTTTAACCTCTTTTATTAGTATTGCTGGTACTTGCTAGGTAAGAACTTATGAAGGCATGTCAAGTACAAGAACCAAATATCTGGATGCACAGCTAGCTTATACTGATAAGCTTGCCCAGGCAAAGTGTGGATAGGAAAACTGAGCAGCTCAAAAATGACCTAAATAGTGTTGAATAGGCCATTTAACCCCAAAACAAACACATTTTGAAAGTACATAACAAAGTTCTTGTCATTGTGCCTATCACTGACCATGTGTACATACAGAACACAGCTACTGGTTATTTATAGCAGTGCTAGTCATATCCTTGTGATGTCAGGGTACTGTGTGAAACTAAAAGCTGGACTGAGCAAGTGAATTTTGGGATTGGTTTATCAATCAACCCCTAGTTACTAAATAAAGAAGCGTCTCACTGCTATTGTTCATGTGACTGTCACTACTGGTTATTTAAAGCAGTGCTAGTCTTATCCTTGTGATGTCAGGGTACTATTTGAAACTAAAACATTGGCAGGACTAGTGAACTTTGGGGGTTAGTTTATCAATCAACCCCTAGATACTAACTCTAGAAGCTTCGCACTGCTATTGCCCATGTGACTGTCACTACTGGTTATTTAATTATAGCATTGATAGTCTTATCCTTGTGATGTCAGGGTACTGTGAGAAACTAAAAGCTGGACTGAGCAAGTGAATTTTGGGATTGGTTTATCAATCAACCCCTAGTTACTAAATAAAGAAGCTTCTCACTGCTATTGTTCATGTGACTGTCACTACTGATTATGTTTTAGCAGTGCTAGTCATATACTTGTGATGTCAGGGTATTGTGTGAAACAAAAAGCTGGGATGAGCTAGTGAACTTTGGGATTGGTTTATCAATCAACCCCTAGTTACTAACTAAAGAAGCGTCTCACTGCTATTGTTCATGTGACTGTCACTACTGGTTATTTAAAGCAGTGCTAGTCTTATCCTTGTGATGTCAGGGTACTATTTGAAACTAAAACATTGGCAGGACTAGTGAACTTTGGGGGTTAGTTTATCAATCAACCCCTAGATACTAACTCTAGAAGCTTCGCACTGCTATTGCCCATGTGACTGTCACTACTGGTTATTTAATTATAGCATTGATAGTCTTATCCTTGTGATGTCAGGGTACTGTGAGAAACTAAAAGCTGGACTGAGCTAGTGAACTTTGGGATTGGTTCATCAATGAACCACTAGTTGCTAACTAATGAAGCTTCCCTCTGCTATTGTTAAGTGACTGTCACTACTGGTTATTTATAGCAGTGCTAGTCTCATCCTTGTGATGTCAGGGTACTGTGTGAAACTAAAAATATTGACAGGGCTAGTGAACTTTGGGATTGGTTTATCAATCAACCCCTAGTTACAACTAAAGAAGCTTCTCAATGCTATTGTTCATGTGACTGTCACTAAAGGTTATTTATTTATCAATCAACCCCTAGTTACTAACTAAAGAAGCTTCTCACTGCTATTGTTCATGTGACTGTCACTACTGGTTATTTATAGCAGTGCCAGTCTTATCCCTGTGATGTCAGGGTTCTGTGTGGAACTTAAATCTGGACTGTCCTAGTGAACTGGGGATTGGCTTATCAATCAACCCTAGTTACTAACTAAAGAAGCTTCCTGTCTGCTTTGTCCATGTGATTTTTGCTGACAAAATCCAGGGACTGTTATTTTAAGCAGTGCTAGTCCTTTCCTTCTGATGTCAAAGCATTGAGTAAAAACTAAAACCTGAACAGGACCAGTGAACTTGGGGTTTGGCTTATCAATCAAATCCCTGGTTACTAACTAAAGGCACTTCACATTTGCTAATGTCCATGTGACTTTCAATAACAAAATCCAGGTGCCGATTGTTTTAAGCAGTGCTAGTTCTCTCCTTCTGATTTCAGAGTATTTAATCACTAAATCTGGTTTCTGCAAGTGAACTGGGACATTAGCATATCAATCAACCCTTAGTTACTAACTTAGGAAGCTTCTGGTTTGCTATTGTCCATGTGACTGTCGCTGACAAAATCCAGGTACCAGTTATTTATAGCAGTGCTGGTTTTCTCCTTGTGACAGCAAAAAGTAAAATCTGGACTGGGCTTATTTACTAGGACATGTAATTGGAAGCCACATAACATGTCATAGCACAGTGTCTGATCAGGTCTACGCTGGTTGCTGAAAATACTGGAATGTAAGGGTTATACAAGCAGATGTACTAGTTTCGCACTGACTGAAATCATTAAATGCAGATAAACTAGTTGGACAAATATGTGGTTTTCTCAGCAATTTGAAAGGGCATCATAGGGAAATTTTCACACAAGCTGTAAAATGTAAATTACCTTCAAACTATCAAAAAAAGTGATTTTCACCAAAAAAGTCATTTAGAATAGTTTCGCGCTAAAGCCTCGATCTAGGTCACAGGAACTAAAAATAGATTTTTAAAATGAAAACTTTAAAAATCTTCTTCTCTGAAACCGCAAGGCCCAGGTCTTTGATATTTGGTATGAAGCATCATCTAGTGGACTTTTACCAAGATTGTTCAAATTATGGCCCTTGGGCTAGAAATTCCCCCGCCCCGGGGGCCTTTGGGTTTACATAGGCTTATATAGGGAAAATCTTTAAAAATCTTCTTCTCTGAAACCACAAGGCCCAGGTCTTTGATATTTGGTGTGAAGCTTCACCTAGTGGACCTCTACCAAGATTGTTAAAATTATAGCCCTAGGGCCAAAAATGCCCCCGCCCCGGGGCCTTTGGTTTTACATAGGCTTATACAGGGAAAATCTATAAAAATCTTCATCTCTGAAACCGAAAGGCCCAGGTCTTTGATATTTGGTATGAAGCTTCATCTAGTGGGCCTTCTACCAAGATTGTTCAAATTATGGCCCTTGGGCCAGAAATGCCCCCGCCCCGGGGGCCTTTGTGTATACATAGGCTTATATAGGGAAAATCTTTAAAAATCTTCTTCTCTGAAACCACAAGGCCCAGGTCTTTGATATTTGGTGTGAAGCTTCACCTAGTGGACCTCTACCAAGTTTGTTCAAATTATAGCCCTGGGGCGAAAAATGCCCCCGCCCCGGGGGCCTTTGGGTTTACATAGGCTTATAATGGGAAAATCTTTAAAAATTTGCTTCTCTGACATCACAAGGCCCAGGTCTTTGATATTTGGTGTGAAGCTTCACCTAGGGGACCTTTACCAAGATTGATCAAATTATAGCCCTAGGGCCAAAAATGCCCCCGCCCCAGGGGCCTTTGGTTTTGCATAGGCTTATACAGGGAAAATCTTTAAAAATCTTCTTCTCTGAAACCACAAGGCCCAGGTCTTCGATATTTGGTATGAAGCTTCATCTTGTGAACCTCTACAAAGATTTTCAAATTATGGCCCTTGGGCCAGAAATGCCCCCGCCCCGGGGGCCTTTGGGTTTACATAGGCTTATATAGGGAAAATCTTTAAAAATCTTCTTCTTTGAAACCACAAGGCCCAGGTCTTTGATATTTGGTGTGAAGCTTCACCTAGTGGACCTCTACCAAGATTGTTCAAATTATAGCCCTAGGGCCAAAAATGCCTCGCCCCGGGGACCTTTGGTTTTATATAGGCTTATACAGGTAAAATCTTTAAAAATCTTCTTCTCTGAAACCGCAAGGCTCAGATCTTTGATATTTGGTGTGAAGCTTCATCTAGTGGACCTCTACCAAGATTGTTCAAATTATAGCCCTGTGGCCAAAAATGCCCCCATCCCCGGGTCCCTTTGGTTTTTCATAGGCTTATATAGGGAAAATATTTAAAAATCTTCATCTCTGAACCACAAGGCTCAGGTCTTTGATATTTGGTATGAAGCTTCACCTACATGTAGTATAGCCCTTGGGCCAAGAATGTACTAGAGACACTGATTCTCAGGTGAGCGATTCAGGGCCCTCTGGGCCCTCTTGTTTACACATATTGATTAAAAAATAGATCAGCTCTAGCAGTGATTTATAGAGTGATATATCACTATTTGGAGGTCAGTTGTAATGGAGATCAAATCATGAGCATGTAGTGCAAGTGATTAGTCTACTTACAACTGGCCGACAAACAGTGATATATCACTCAATAAATCACAGCTGATATATTTCGATTCTAACACACTAAAAGTCGACGAAAATGCTACTGATTCTTTCAGATTCTCCCTGTCTTTGGCCATTGTTTAAAGGAACCCTGGCAATATATCTGACTGTATCACATGTGTTTACCTCTTTTCATAACATATTGTTACACCATCTAACGTCAAGGTAACAATGAATGACATTATGAAACGGTATAAAAAGGCAGTTCTTTGCGTCGCACTCTTCCACCCAGTAATTTATCACTCATTATATCACTAGATTTTACTGTAGGCTATAATAGGTGACCAGTGTGAGAATACATAATGCTATTATAAAGGTGCAACTTTAAGTGGCATTTACAGACTAAAACAGGCCAGACAAAAGCATGTGTACATGTATGATTATGTCCCTCGCTTCTCACTGCTGCAGTCCCAGCTGGGGCCTGCCTTGGTAGCTCATTCGGATGCGCATCTCCGTTCTGACTGATGATCGGGAGGATGCGGGTTCGATTCATGTCAGTGTTGGCAACATTCTTTTATGGTGATTGATCATGAAATCTTTCCTATGGTCATTCTCTCCTTCAGCTGATTCAGGAAGGGCAGTTGTCAGTTTCTGGCGTGTACTGGTTTACCGCTTACATATAAGCCCTCTACAACCTACAAGGTATCCAAAGGGAGATAACAAAAGCTGTTGTCATATTGTCAGTGTACAGGATTATCTGAGCCTTTGCTCATTGTATCCCATAATGATCCAAAGTTTTGGGACAGATGGGCCTGAACAAATAGTGCAGACCCAGATCAGACTGCTCTTCAAGGAGCAGTCTGGTCAGGGTCTGCACCGTTTGTCATTCTGTCTGCACCATTTAGACTCCTTGCTGGTTCTTGAAACAAATTTGTTAATTCAGCAAACCCTAAAGGCATCCAAATTTTTAGGATTTTTACAGTAGGTCTAACTGAAGGTTTTGTTATGAGCTGTCTCAATTAAGCCTTGATTATGTCTCCCCCCATTTCAGGGAGATGTAATGTTTTTCCCAGGTCGTCTGTCCGTCCGTCTGTCTCAAATTCGTGACAGCTCTTTAACTTGAAAACCGTTCAAGCTATCTTCATGAAACTTCATATTAGTATATATCAACATTAGACGAGGTTCAGAGTGCAAGAACTATAACTCTTGCTTTTATACTCTTTGAGTTATTTCCCTTTAAAGTTTGTTGGTCACAAAATGGTGTATGTATGTACAGGCAAATCGTGTCCGGTCAATAGCTTTCTTATTTTTAGATGGATTTTTAAATTACTTGGCAGAAATGTTGACCACTATGAGACAATTAGCCGCGCGCATGACCCATGTTGGTAACTCAAATGTCAAGGTCATATTTAGAGGTCAAAGGTGAAAAACGGGGCTTTTTTGTGTTCCGTCAATAACTTTCTTATCCCTGGATGGATTGTAATTTTTTTTTTTTTTCAGAAATGTTAACCATCATGAGATGATTTGTTATGCGCAAGACCAGGGTTGGTTCCTCCAAGGTCATACTTAGAGGTCAAAGGTAAAAAAAAAATCTTTTTTCGTGCTTGGATAATAACTTTCTTACTCCAGGATGGATTTTGAAATTACTTGGCAGAAATGTTAACCATCATGAGACAATGTTTTGGGCGCAAAACCCAGATAGATACCTTCATGGTCAAGGTCATACTTAGAGGTCAAAGTCAAAAAAGGTGTTTTTTCGTGTCCGGTCAATAACTTCTTTATTTTTGGATTGACTTTTTAAAGTAACCTTGCAGAAATGTTCACCTTGATTAGACAATGTGTCGTGCGCAAGACCAAGGTCTGTACCTCCAATGTCAAGGTCATACTTAGAGGTCAGAGGCCAAAAAAGGACCTTTTTTCATGTACGGTCAATAACTTTCTTATTCTTTGATGGATTATGAAATTACTTGGCAAAAATATTAACCATCATGAGAGAATGTGTCGCCCCCAAGATCCATATCGGTACCTCAAAGTTCAAGGTCATACTTAAAGATCAAATGTCAAAAAAGTGTCTCTTTTCGTGTCTGGTCAGTAACTTTCTTATTCCTTGATGGATTTTGAAATTACTTGGCAGAAATGTTAACCATCATGAGGTGATGTATCATGTGCAAGACACAGATTGGTACCTCTAAGGTGAAGGTCATACTTAAAGGTCAAAGGTAAAAATGGGCTTTTTTCGTGTCCGGTCAATAACTTTTTTATTTTTCGATGGACACTTTATTTCTCGATGGACACTTTAAAGTTACTTTGCAGAAATGTTCACCTTCATTAGATGATGTGTTGCACACAAGACCCAGGTCAACACCTCCAATGGGGGAGACATCTGTGTTTTTGTAGAAAAAACAAATTCTAGTTATCTTTTTTTATTGCTGCTTTCCTGGAGCTGTTAATACATGTTTATCATTTTTTAAGTAAAACTGTTTCAGACGGACTTTGAAGATCATGAGATACTGCAGCAACCAATAGGTCATGAATACATCAGGACACAAAATAGAAGAAATAAGGTGAGAACACTCAGAATTACTAAGGTTTAAGGGAAATCACTAACATTCACAGACGGCAACTGATTCAAAAGTAATAATGAGAAATAGAGGATCTTACTTGAGTGCTCATGTATTATTGAATTTATTAAACGAGTTGAGGAAAAGGGATAAAATGCGAGGCTTTGCCGAGCATTTTATCCCTTTTCTTCAACGAGTTTAATAAATTCAATAATACATGAGCACGAATGCAAGATTCTATTTATCATATGACATTTAAAACGCATTTTATTCACGATTGTTTACAAAAATGTCAATATTCCGCCGTTAGTAAATGCGACCTCGTACAAGTAACGTTACGGGACGTATCTAGCTAATTTGCACATTTAATCCACTAGTGGATTATTGAAAATATTACATGGCGTTATTTCACTCTCAGACGCGACGTCATATGAGAAATTAAGAATAATAATCAAGAGTTTTCTCCTGAGAATCAATTTTTTCTTTGAGAGTAGACTGCTTTTGCAGAAAATCTCACTTTTACAGGAAAGAAAACAGAAAGGAAAAAAAAATCATAATGGCAGAAAGTATGCCAAATGTATCCATCCATCATCCATTCCCCTGGATGTAAATAATGTAGTCCATTCCCATGAATTTAAATAATTGGACACCTCAACTCCTTATTAATCTTGTTCTAAAAATATATAACGTTCACTTTACTACCCGGTGTTTTGTTCGCCCCCGCCCATCTGGGCTTGGAGAAATAGATTGGGCTGCATGGTGCTTTCACGCAGAGCTGAATCTGACCACACACGAGTATTGGTAAACCACTTGAAGGACTAAGCCTGCCCAGGCAAAGCGGTGTGAGTGATCTTCCAATACATATAAGCCTTCTGGTTTCATTGGGCGGCAGGGCATGAGATGTCATTTCATCTCAGTGTCGGGTAAAAGTCCCGCAAAATTGGAATCAATGACTCCAAAATGACCTAAATAGTGTTGACGGGGACTTTAAACCCCTATCCAAACAAACAAATCCGGTGTTGTGTCTAAAAATACTTGGATAAGTGACACATGATGTAAATCCTGATGAGAGATGCTGACTGCTGTTGTGTGGCATCTTGTCAAGGTCTACACTGTTTGCTCAGGTCTATCTGTCCAAATACATGTACATACGGTAAATATGATATATTAGGCATTGTCTGTTTAGAGACCCTTTGAATGTACTGTCAAACCAGTCTTTCAAAAAACATAAAACCTACTGGTAGACTTGCAGTCAGACTTTATAGATTGGCCCCATAACTTGTTTCCATGAGCCTAGTTTTTGGGCCTCCATGGCCTAGTGGACAAGGTTGCTTTTAATCAGTAGGTATCTCACCGCTGTGGTTTGAACTCACTCGTGCCACATGTGAGACGCCATGTTCTGCAACGGAAGATCAGGTGGTTTTTCACTGGGTACTTCAGGTTTTGCCCACCTCTGATTAAGGATCAACTCAAAATAAGACAGGGTCATGAAACCGACCCCCCCCCCCCACACACACCAAAAAAAGGCCAACCACAGTGTGCTTATCACCACCCAATTTCCTGCAAGGTCACCACCTTAAAAACTAGGTTGCCATATCCATTCTTTTTGGAATGTTTGAATATATTTAAAGCTATTGCATTACCCCCAGCATCAGCCTCAAATTCTACATAGTATAAATTTTCAAGATCTCAGGTGGTTTAGGTTGTTTATACTTGGTATGATGGTTGGTGTATATCCGGCACTAACCTGACTGTGCATATAACCTTAAGGTCAAGGTTCCATGATGCAAGCAGGTGAGCTACTGCATCTAGTGATAGGTATTGTTTTACTTGTAAGTAACTCTTTATTCTAGTTTCATTCCTTTTCAGTATTGTTTACAAGCTCAGGGCGATCAAATTGTCCAACTATCATCTACTCAAGCAGCTGACAATGCCACTTCTACCAGCATCATGACTGGTTCTCAGGTTGTTATTTCTCAGTACCAGACTTGTGAGCCAGATTATGTTTTACAGCAAGTGAACCAGTCTGAAGAAATCTATGATGACAGACTGGTGCATTTAGACCCTGGACAGCCTACAGTTCCTCCTGAACCAGTCTATACTCTGGAAACACATGAAGAACCACTGAGGAACAAAGTAGGGGAACAACCACATGGAAACTATGGTGTACCAAATAATGACAGCGGAGGAGAAAATGAGCTGAATAGTCTGCCTCCAGTAAATATTACTGTCAGTGGGGTTAGCAGTAGTTTGTCTTTTGATGGTCAGCTACCAGCTACATTCAGTCTGCACAACAGTGGAGCTGGGGGGAAAGTATTTCAGCAGAGTCTCGCAATAAGTCGGGCTTCTAGTAATGTTGCCATGAATACTATAGATGCACAAGTCCCGTATATTTTGAATGATACCTCCCCAGCAAAATTATCTGCAAAGCATGTTAACATAGTAAATACGACAACAACTCCTGCCCAGTCCAAGCAGGTTACATCAGTGAAAACACCACCTTCAAGGCATGAAGTGCTAAGCAGGATTCTCACTAGGCCAGAGCAAGGAGTTGATAAACTACAGCAGGAAAAAACATCGAAGAAACTTCTTCTTAAAGGTACAGTTATAGGAAACTGACAGACATCACAATCTCTTTATAACACTGCTTCAGAGCTCACATGAGTACTGGTAATCCGCTT
This sequence comes from Lucinisca nassula, assembly GCA_963580285.1. Taxonomy (NCBI): domain Eukaryota; kingdom Metazoa; phylum Mollusca; class Bivalvia; order Lucinida; family Lucinidae; genus Lucinisca; species Lucinisca nassula. The sequence continues at coordinate 107,158,053 of OY757017.1, read as the reverse complement.
AGAACGTCTTAAGCAGGCTTCCTAGCAAAGCCTATAAAACCTATAATAACCTATAATTTTGTACCAAACCTATAAAATCTTTATTTTGTTCATAAAACCTATAAAAAGCCTGTATTTTCATGAAAAAAAAAAAACCTATATTTTTCACTTTTTGAACCTTCTTGTGACTCAACCCTAACTTTTCTTCAAAATGCACTACTATTTTTTACTTTTTAGTCCCATAAAAAGTGATGAAAACTGTCAAGAAATTGTAATTTTTTTCCTCGCTCGCTTGGACTTTGTAAAATTCAGATCAACTTTATCTGAGTAATTGTGGCACAAAAATTCATCAAATATTTTTTCTTCAGTTTTAAATCTTTATGTAAGTTTGGAAGACTTTTTTTTAACCTGTATTTTTATTGAAAAACCTGTAAATAACCTATATTTTGAGTAAGAAGAACCTATATAAAAACCTATATTTTCAAGATGGGCCACTAGGAGGCCTGCTTAAGCCTACCCAGGAAAATTGCTGCAAGTCGACCTGTCCATGCTTTTAAACCCTATTGGTTTCACTGGGCGGCAGGGATTGAGATGTAATTTTATCTCAATGTCTGGTAAAAGTCCCACAAAATTGGAAGCAACATCTCCGAAATGACCTAAACAGTGTTGACGGGGACGTTAAACCTCAAACCAAACAAAATGATTTGGAGCAGAGCATATTGTTTTGCAGTTACAGTCCACCAAATATTAGCAGAAGTATGTCCCTTTGAAAATTTCTGTAAACATTTAATTTCTGCCTAAGTCCACCTACAATTTGGATGTGATCAAGCTGAAACTTGATATACATGTACATGTATATCGTTAGACAATGATGTGTAGCAGTGCATATAATTCTGAGGTTGCAGTCCACCAAACAGTAACACATTTTAGCCTGTATGTTCCTTGATAGGTTTTCAAAGTTAGCCATTCTTGAAAATTTTTGTGTCAGATTTCTCAAGACCTATGAAAGCTGAAAGTTTGTATAAACATAGACAAAATGACTTGCTGTATCATGTATATCAGAATAGGGCCAAGTGACCATTACTCTTTCGAGTTATGCCCCTAGGTAGATTTTCAAAAAATTAAAATACATTTTGTTCAATAACTTACGTTTGTGGTCCTACCTCGATGAAACTTATGTCACACTTGGTCTCTAGAGTGAGGAAGGTGTAATGGCAAGGGGCATGTAACTGATGGAGTTGTCATGTTTCCATGATGTATCCTCTAATAGTAGAAGCCTCCCAGATGTAGTGGTTATACTACTCGCCTTGTAAACCAGGGGTCCCAGGATCGATCACTGGCTTCCGAAGACTTTCGATTGAGTCTCTAAACTGAAGTCCTGTCTCTGTATGACCTTAGCTGCTGGTGAGACGTAAAACTCAAACACTCACTCACTCCTCTAATAGTGCTGCTGTGGGGCTATAGTCAGATTCTCTGACAGCTCTAGTTGAAATAATACTTGATATTTATCCCCATATGGAGTTAGACCTCTCATGTATAACCGTCCCCGTCCATTGGGGCTTGGAGAAATAGATGGGCTGCATGTTGCTTCGGCTGCATGTTGCTTCCATGCAGAGCTGAAACTGGCCACACATGAGTACTTGTAAACTGCTTAGAAGGCCTTAGCCTGCCCTGGAAAGTGTTGTGAGTCAGACCGTCCAGTGCATATAAGCCTTTTGCTTTTATTGGGTGACAGGCCTTGAGATGTCATTTCATCTCAATGTCGGGTAAAAGTCCCACAAAATTGGAAGCAATGTCTCCAAAATTACCTAAATAGTGTTGACGGGGACATTAAACCTCAATTCAAACAAAACCTCTCATGTATATACATGTATTTAGAACTTTTATTTTGTATTCCTGAGGGCTGCTAAACATCGGTTTCAAGATGGTCTGGTGTTAGATGCAAGTCAAAAGTTGTTTTATAGAGTGCAACTCTTGTTCATTGTATCCCCTTCAGGTCCCGGTCAATTAAGATGTGTGATTATTTCATTATAAAATTCTGCATAGTGATGGGCAAGCACATGTTTAGATGAGCTCAGCTGTTTAAATAACAGCTGTTTCACACAAAAAAAAAGATATTCATAGATAAAAGGGCCTTCAGCATTCTTCAAGTTATGGTCTTCATAGAGAATCTTTGTTTGTTTGTTTGTATTGGAGTTTAACAGCCCCATGTCAACACTATTTTAGGTAATTTTTGAGCCGGTCTGTTCACTTATCCACACTTTTCCTGGGTAGGCTTATACGTAAGCGGTTAACCAGTACAGTGCACATTCTTTCACCAGAAAGAAGCCTCCGTGGTGCAGTGGTTACGTTACTCGCCTTGTAAACCAGGGATCGCAGGATCGATCCCGGGCTTCTCCAGACTTTCGGATGAGTCTTTAAACCGAGGTATGACCTTAGCTGTTGCTGGGACGTAAAACTAAAACTCACTCACTCACTCACTTTCACCAGAAGCTGACAACTTCCCTTCTTGAAACAGCAGAAGGGAGAGAATGACCGTAGAAAAGATTCCATGATCAATCTCCACAAAAGAATGTTGCCGACCTAGCAGGTATCGAACCCATGTCCTCCTGATCACCAGTCAGATGCGCATCTGACTGAGCTACCGAGGCTGGCTCATAGAGGATCTTACATGAGTGTTCTTGTATTATTGAATTAAACAAGTTAAGGAAAAGAGATACAATGCGAGGCTTTACCACATACAATTCTTAAAAAAAATGAAGAAAATTGTCCCTATTTCTCCTTAGCAGGAGACGTAGGATTATTTTTAAGCATAGCATTTATTTTGACAGACACAAAAGTCAGTGGCACAAAGACAGCTCCTGAAAAGAAGTTTTCATGTAGCTATGAGGACTGTAGCTATCGCACAGCGTACATGAAGGACCTAGAAAGACATAACAGAACACACACGGGAGAGAAACCATTTACATGTGCTCAGTGTGGAAAATCATTCAACAGAAATGACAAGCTCATTCTGCACTTGCGATACCATTCAGGAGATAAAAGCTTCAAATGTCAGTTGTGTAAGTATCAGTGTATCAGACCCTATTGGTTTCATTGGGCGACAGGGCTTGAGATGTCATTTCATCTCAACGTCGGGTAAAAGTCCTACAAAATTGGAAGCAACATCTCCAAAATGACTTTTACAGTGTTGAGGGTGATGTTAAACCTCGAATCAAACAAACAAACAAATCAGTGTACCAGATTTGACAAATATATATCTATCATCATTTTCACATTTTGTCAAAATCAGCAAGATTTACATAACTCCATATGAGTAATCATCTCAGATATCATCACCAGATTTTTTGCTCACCTGAGCGCAAAGTGCTCATGGTGAGTTATTGTGATCAGTCAATGTCCGTTGTCTGTCGTGTGTCGTCAGGCGTCAACAATTTGCTTTAAAAGACTACTCCTCCTAAACCCTTGGGCCAATTTCATTTAAACTTCAGAGGAATGTTGCTAAGGTGGCTCTCTACCAAAATAGCTAGAATCATACCACTATAGTGAACAAGATGGTCGCTAGAGCTAAAATTAGAAAAATCTTTAAATGACTACTCCTCCCATACCCCTTAGCAAATTTCTTTCAAACTCCATAGGAATGTTGGTTAAGCGAACCTCTACCAAAATAGCTAAAATGGTTCCGCTGAATAAGATGGCCGCCAGAGCTAAAAATAGAAAAAAATTAAAACGGCTACTCCTCCCATACTCCTGGGTCAATTTCTTTCACACTTCATAGGAATGTTGCTTAGGTGACATTCTGCTCTGATGTACAAGATGGCCGCCAAATTTGCTTCAAATGGGAACTCCTCCTAAACCCTTGGGCCAATTTGATTCAAACTTCACAGGAATGTTGTCCAGGTGACTCCCTAACAAAATAGGTAATATCGTTTGGCTCTGACAAACAAGATGGCCACCAGAGCTTAAAATAGAACATATCTTTAAACCCTTGGGCCAATTTCATTCAAACTTCATAAGAATGTTGCTAAGGTGACCCTCTACCAAATAGCTAAATTGGTCCTGCTGTATTTAGCAAAGTGACCGCCAGAGCTAAAAATATTAAAAAAAAAAAACATTGTAAATTTGCTTCAAACACAAACTCTTCCTTAACGTTTTGGGCCAATTTGATTCAAACTTCACAGGAATGTTACATAGGTCACTCTGTACCAAAATCGGTAAAATCATTCTGCTCTGACAAACAAGATGGCCACCAGAGCTAAAAATAGAAAAAAAATTCAAACGACAACTCCTCCTGTACCCTTGGACCAATTTCATAGGAATGTTGCTTAGATGACTCTCTACCAAAATAGCTAAAACGATCCTGGTCTGATGAGCAAAATGGCCACCATAGCTAAAAATAGATCAAAGTACTGAAAGTACTGAGGAAAGTTGATTTATGAGGGATAATTATTATAATTTATAACAATGTTAGTCGTAGATGTTGGATAGAATGTGAGGACTGTAACAACCGCTTTCACTCCACATGTTCTGATTTGGATAACAGTCAATTGTTAGAAATTGAATCTAGAGCTGGAACTTGGTATTGCAAAGACTGCAAAGCTGACTGTGGTCTTTGCAGTGGTGTTGTCCTTAATGGCCACAAAGCCGTTCAGTGTGATCAGTGTGAAATGTGGATACACACTGACTGTTCCTTCATTTCAGATGCAGAATATGGCACATTGGTAAATTCAAACTGCCACTGGATATGTCCAAAATGTGAGGTCTGTAACTTTTCAGTCTCCTTCTTTGATGAATATGTAGAACTGAGTAAGCCAAACAGATTTGAACCTCTGTCAGAGGATAAGAGAGGCAAATCTTCGACTGCTGATGCAACTAAGTCAAATTTTGTGAAAGGTTTGAAACTTTGCAGTATAAACATAAATGGAATTAGAGGAAAAATTCTTGAACTTTTAGCTTTCCTCGATACATCTCAACCTCATATTGTTGCTATTCAGGAAACAAAGATTGACAGTTCAATTACTACATCTGAGCTTTTCCCTGAAAATTGTCAGTACTGTGTGTACAGAAAAGATAGGAACTCTCATGGCGGAGGGGTGATGTTGCTCATTCATAGAGACATCCCTCACATGCCGTTCATGGAACTTGAAAATGACACCGAATCGGTCTGGGTTAAGGTTTTTGCAAATAAAACTTCCCACTTCGTAGCAAGTTGTTATCGACCACCAAACGGTACAATCGAAAACTTCCAGTTGTTTAAAGACCAACTGGATTGCATTAAATTGCAGCATAAGGGTAAAAAACTCCCAGCTGTACATGTTCTTGGTGACCTCAACTTCAGAGACATCGCTTGGCCCGACAGACTCAGCAAACAAGGCACAATGCTGAGTCAGTCGGAAGGACAAATATTAATTGACATTATGAACGATCATGGTCTTGAACAAATTGTTAACTTCCCCACTCGTGATAAGAACACATTGGATCTGGTCCTTACGACGTTGCCAGGACAATTCGAAGACATTCATTCCCCAGATAAACAAAGTGACCACGATGTCGTCTCCGGATATTTAAAAATTCACATCCCACCAATAAAGAAACCTCGGAGGAAGGTGTACTCCTATCAGAAAGGTGACTATGAAACTATGAGGAAGGATGCACTAAGATTTGCAAATGAGAATTACTTTAATGGTCATTCAGATGCTCGGTCTGTACAGGAGAATTTTGATTTGATAACTTCTTTCATTCATACTTCGGCCGAAAATCAAATCCCCTCAAAAACTAGTAGGTCTGTATCTTCTATTCCCTGGATCACTCCAGAGATAAGAAGGAAAATTCGCAGAAGGAATAAGATTCATGCAAAGGCAAAAAAGACGGGAAGTGGTAAACTCCGGACAAAATTTGAAAACTTGAGACGTGAAATCAAGACTGATATAAAAAATCAGCATGATTTGTATGTGAAAAACTTGGTAGGTGATGTAAAGGCAAATCCCAGAGACTTCTACAGATATATTAATAGCCAGAAGAAAGACAGGCAAGGTATCCCACCCCTTAATAAAAGAGGAGGGCACGGGGTTGCTGAATCAGACTCTTAAAGGGCAGAGGAACTAGTTGGTCAATTCAATGATGCGTTTAATAAAACTGAGTTCACGGAGGTTTCATTGACTGGAAGATCGGCCCCATTCATGAATAATATTGTTGTGACAGCTGCAGGAGTGATCAAATTACTTAAAGGCTTAAACCCCAGTAAGGCCTTAGGACCTGATGAGCTTCATCCTAGAGTCCTGAAGGAACTAGCAAATGAGTTGGGTCCAGTTTTTGCGCACTTGTTTCAACAGTCTCTTGATACGGGTGAAATCCCCAAAGAATGGCTCTTAGCAAACATCTGTCCACTCTTCAAAAAAGGAGATAGGGCTCTTGCCCGTAATTATCGCCCTGTGTCTCTGACTTGTGTTCTGTGTAAATTGCTGGAACATATAGTCTGCTCGAACATCATGGCCCACTTGGACGAACATAAACTTTTGTCAGATAGACAACATGCATTTAGGAAAAGGCACAGTTGTGAAACTCAGCTAAGCACAGTTATTAATGACTGGGCAAAAATCTTGGACAAAGGGGGACAGGTGGACACATTTATTCTGGACTTCGAGAAGGCTTTTGACACCCCTCCTCATGAACTACTTAAATCTAAGTTATTTGGTTATGGAGTTGGGGGAAAGACCCTCAAATGGATAGATTCCTTTCTTTGCTACAGAAAACAGCGGGTTGTTGTTAATGGTGAATCTTCGGAGTGGGCTCCAGTTTTGTCTGGAGTCCCGCAAGGGACCGTTCTTGGTCCATTTTTGTTCTCCCTGTACATCAATGATATTTCCACTGACATTGACTCAGAAATAAGACTGTTCGCAGATGACTGTGTTTGTTACCGGGAAATTAGAGAGACAGATGACTCATTGAAACTTCAGGCTGACATAGATAGATTAGGATGTTTGGCACGTAAATGGGGCATGAGATTTCAGCCAGTTAAATGCAATATTATGCAGATAACTAGGAAGAGATCTAATAAAGTTGAGGCTTCTTACACCTTAGAGGGAACGGTCCTCGAGAATGTGGACTCCATTAAATACCTTGGAGTGACAATCTCACACAACTTGAGATGGAATACTCATATTAGCAACATGTGTACTAAGGCAAATAGAACGCTTGGTTTCCTGAGGCGAAATCTTCATCAGTGCCCTCAGGATGTAAAAGAGGCAGCATATAAAGGTCTTGTTCGCCCAATCTTGGAATATGGTAGTTGTATCTGGGACCCCAGTGGAGTGGTCCTTAACGATGAAATTGAGAAAGTTCAGAATAGAGCTGCTAGATTTGTAACAGGCAATTACTGCTTTGAAACTGGGAGCATGACTGGAATACTTGGAAAATTAAAATGGGAGTCTCTCAAGAAAAGGAGAAAAGACAGTAGGCTAATCCTTTTATACAAAGGTCTAAAGGGTGCTGCCAGCATTCCAACAGATGACCTTGTTCCCCCAGCTAGACACTGTAGAAATCACCATTCGTTGGCGTTTCAGACCCTTAGCACAAGAACTGACATTTATAAAGAGTCGTTCTTCCCCAGAACCATTAGAGATTGGAATGCCCTTCCCGATTCGATTATTTCGACAGCTGAAGGTGCTGATGATTGTGTAGCTAAATTTACCTCTTCGGTTAGAGCTAGGGACTAACTTCCCACATCACAGGTCCTGGTGTATGAATGTCATTTGACGTGTCACCAGTAACAATTCTGATTCTGATGATTCTGTAGATCAAGCAGTTATCTAGATATTTTGTTGAAAAAATCTAGAGACTAACTTCCCATATCACAGGTCCTGGTGTATGAATGTCATTTGACGTGTCACCAGTAACAATTCTGATTTGACAAGGTCCCAGGGGGTTAAAAAATGCGACAAAGAAAAAAAGATTCAGCGATTGTTTTGAATTTAACGACAGGTCAACCCTAGTGGATCATTTTTGTCTTCTCCAAGAGAAAGGGGGAAAAGAGATAGAAGAGACAGTAGAGGAGATGATTTTTTTGTTTGTTTGATTTGAGGTTTAACATCCCCGTTGACACTGTAAAGGTCATTTTGGAGACGTTGCTTCCAATATTGTGGGACTTTTACCAGACATTGAGATGAAATGACATCTCAAGCCCTAACGCCCAATGAAACCAATAGGGTTTATAAGCATGGACGAGCCGACTCGCACCGCTTTGCCTGGGCAGGCTTAGATCCTCAAAACAGTTTACCAGTACTCATGTGCGGGTCTGTTTCAGCTCTATGTTGAAGCATCATGCAGCCCATATATTTCTTCAAGCCCCGATGGGCGGGGGTTGTTGTAGAGGAGATGAAAGTGAGGGACAGAGGAGAAAGAGGAAAATGAATGGAAGTGTAGAAACAGTGGAAATAACAACACTCCCCCTCTCTACCTTTACCTGCTGCAAGGACAGCAGGTGTTGCCCAACTGTAAGTCAGTATCAGCTGGACTCCCCAGTGACACAAGATACACATCGCCATTGCCTCACTCAACTACCCCCATGCAGATAAAATGGAAGAAAGAAAGATAAATGTGTCTGCCAATTTCTTCATGATCAAACCATAAATTTCTAAATAAGCTCAGTACATTTCTGGTAATAATCTTAAGCCCCTGTCACACTATGCCGCGTTTTCACTGCGATGGTACGGCGTTGTTAATTTTTCAGAATGCCGCGAGATCGCAAGAAATATGGGATATTTTTGTGAACAGTGACCTGTCATGGTGTCCCTACAACAACCAAGACGTTGCTACTGAGCTTACATGGCGATCTATTGCGATCCTGCGACGTTCTTGTTGGTGATTGTATGCGCTCTCACGGCGCTTCCTCTGTGCTTTTATGGCGCTCACAATGCATGCACTGTGCTTTTACGGCGCTCACAATGCGTGCACTGTGCTTTTACGGCGCTCACAATGCGTGCACTGAGCTTTTACGGTGCTCACATGTTGAAGACATTCTCAAAGTGTAAACAGACATCTTCATCAGTCAAACAGTTTTGTTTGATTTGAGGTTTAACGTCCCATCAACACATTATAGGTCATTTTGGAGACGTTGCTTCTAATTTTGTGAGACTTTTACCAGACATAGAGATGAAATGACATCTCAATCCCTGTCACCCAATGAAACCAATAGGGTTAATAAGCATTGATGGTCTGACTCGCTCCCCTTTGCCTTGGCAAGCTTAGATCCCCTAAGCGGTTTATTAGTACTCATGTGCCGTCGGAAGCAAGTCCCCCGCAATCACCGCAAGCAGGAGCAAGTCCATCGCCATTACCTTACCCGGGAAGGGTCACCTCAGAAGTAGGTTTTTTCAGGACAGTACACAATCAAACTCTACTCTAGCCACTGTTTCTACAAGCGGGCGGCCCCCGCCTATCGGGACTGGAAGAAATAGATGGGCTGCATGATGCTTCCACGCAGAGCTGAAACCGACCTCACACGAGTACTGGTAAACCGCTTAGAGTATCTAAGCCTGCCCAGGCAAAGGGGTGCGAGACGGACCGTCCATGCTTATATACGTGTAAACTCTATTGATTTCATTGGGCGACAGGGCTTAAGATGTCATTGCATCTCAATGTAGGGTAAAAGTCCCACAAATTGGAAGCAACGTCTCCATAATGACCTATAATGTGTTGACGGGACGTTAAAGATTAAATCAATCAATCAGTTAATCAATTGTACAAGCGGAGCTTATATGGCGTTGTAGGAGACCTCTGTGCGCCACTGCCAAGCTCCTGGCGCATTGTAGGAGACCTTACTGCGCTGCTATGGCAACCTTACGGCGACCACACTGCGCTCTGATCAGAACGCCGAGCGACAGCGTTTGTTTTGAGCATGCTCAAAATGCGCGCCGTCGCTTGGCGTTCTATGCGATCCCAACGCGCCTACTGGCGATGCCACTGCATTGCTACGCCGATGTTTGCGATCGTACTGCCCGCACCTCGGCGTTTTGCATTTTTCTCGGACGCCGTGAGAATGCAGCCCTGGTGTGACAGGGGTTTTACTGAGAAGTTCTCCTAGCGGGCACATGATGTCTTAGCAATGTCCCATCAACGTCACATTGATATGACGATGCACATACGTTGTGCAGCAGCTTGGAACTATGTTCCTTCAGGCGTCGGGACATAAAAAGGAAAATAATTTGACAAAAAAGAGATCATTTTAAACCATTTGATTTAGACATTATATCCCTGATAAGACACCACGTTTACCCAAGGCGAATTAAAATACGTTTATTCTAACCTGTACAGGGTCCTAAAACATTAACCCATAAATACCAAAAAAATTGTTTTAATACTGGGACATTCTGAAACAGGTAAGATCTAATCGGTGTCTTCACTATTTGCTCAAGTACGGAACAATTAGAGCTCATGAAAGCAGGCAACTTGTAGGTCAGTAAAGGGTTATTTAGTTGGTCACTGATAAGCTAACCCTTTTAACCCTGTAGACCTGTGCAGACGCCGAGGTAGAAATACACTGTATCTATGCAAACCTTGAAGATCCCGATAAGATGGCACGTGGCTAGAACGTCTTGCCAGAATCTACATGTACACTGTTTGTCATCATGTCAGTGAACTGATCAGAAATCCCTTTCTATAAGAATATATTTAAAGCGAGAAGAGTCCTGTTTAGAAACTCGGGAATGAAAGAGTAAAACATAGATATCATTGGAAAGTGCGTAGGAAAATAGTCCCAGAGTACTGTTTTCTTTTCAGAATTCATCTTTCTGTGCCAATTTATATTCAATCTGTATAAAGTCCCGAAAACTGAAATATTTTGAGACATTCCATGCCTGCAAAATTAAATTTCAAGAGTTCATTTGGACTATTTTACGCAGCGAACGAACAGCGGAAGTGGAGTAATGTGGTCCAGTACCGGAATTAGAAATGTAATGACATAGAAACTTGATTTTAAAAATCAACTTTCAAAAAAGCATTGAAAATTTGCGTCAGACACGAACTCCTCCTAAAACCTTGGGCCAATTTGATTCAAACTCCACAGGGATGTTACCTAGGTGACTCCCTACCAAAATAGCTAAAATCGATCCACTCTGATGAACAAGATGGCCAGCAGAGCTAAAAATAGAAAAAATCTTCAAATGACAACTCTTCCTGTACCCTTCGGCCAATTTCATTCAAACTTCATTGGAATGTTGCTTAGATGACCAAATACCAAAATAGATTTAAAGATCATGCTCCTTTGAACAAAATGGCCACCAGAGCTAAAAATAGAAAAACATTGTTAATTTGCTTCAAACGTGAACTCTTCCGAAACCCTTGGGTCAATTTGATTCAAACTTCACAGGAATGTTGCCTAGGTGACGCCCTACCAAAAAACTAAGATCGTTTCACTCTGACGAACAAGATGGCCACCAGAGCTAAAAATAGCATGTACTAGAGACAGTGACATTCAGGTGAGCGAATCAGGGCCATTTGGGCCCTCGTTGTTCGCATGCAGATACAGGGGCTACATCAACATCAGCAGTCCCTCTCCAGGTAGCTGTAAGCATGGCAGATCTCACACCTGATCTCCAGGTATATCTATCATGAAAGTCAATATCTAAGAGCTTCCACTTTCTGCGATCCCTCACTGTCAGCTGCTTCCAGGTCATCTTGGGCCTTCGAGGCCTATGCTTTCAGTCCACCTGTATGTCACAGGCTGTCTTGACTGCACTGTTGAGCATTCTACATGTCCATACTAGCAGAGCCTCCTCCCCCATGTCCTCGATGCCAAGCTGTGCATGGATGGTTTAGGGCAGTGTGTCTAATCTGTCCCTAAAACATGGGTAATACCCAGAACATGGCTTTATGGTGAGTATTTGTTAGAATTGCCTCATTGAGGCTATTCTAACAAGTATACTCGCTTCTCATGGTACCAAGGGTTCCATGGTACCGGGGTAAACAATATTTTGCTGCATTTTGAATCTTGTATAATTCACATGGTCTCGATATCCTCACATCAATGATGTAAGATGTATATCTTTCCATTGGTATATTTATCATTACATTTTTAGGATAAATATCTGGATAAATATCTAGAAAGTTAAAAAGCGTGTGAAATCTGATTTTTCACATTTTCTCTTCACCCCCTGGTTGTTAAATTTGTCTTTTATTTATTTTTGAAATACCCTATGATTTTTCTTTTGTGGCTTAAGATTTTCTCGGGTAGGTCTTATAAATTGAAACATGGAAGAACAATCCTGTTTGTTTCCGGTTGATATATACTGCCTTCTATATGCATGGGTATTCGATAAGTATTGAAAGTGAATTTTAGTCTCAAGTTCACAGGCAGTCTATGCACGTGTTCTTTAAATTACTTTAATCAATCCCAGTGTTTCTGTGCCCCAATGACACCTTTGAGTATAAGCTTAGAACATAAAGTTAAATGATGAATCAAAGTTGCTTGTCTTTCATACAACCCTCGTGATAAATTGTACCCCCTGTGTCTCAACTTTAGCTTGCTTAATTGTACCATTTGTAGGATTAAAAGCAGTCAAAAATTATTTTCCATAATTTTTGAAGTTTTGTCTATTTGAAATACTAATGTTTATTGTTTTAAGTAATACGAAAAACCATTACATGTTTTTTTAATTGAATCAGTTGTCTACATTTGTCACTTTTCTATTTGCCTTGGTACCATGGGAATGCCTGTTGGCATGAGAAAATTCTGCCTGGGTACATATCTGTCAGTTTTGTAAATACATGCTGAAGTATTGTGAGCATTTCTCCTCCTTAATTGTAAGAAGAGACCCTATAGAAAATTAACATAAACTTATTTTAGTGCTGAATAGCTCTAACTGTGAAATATTTATACTGTAGCATTAACTACCTTGGTACCATGGGACGCCGGGCTACCCACAACATGTTTTCTAAAAAAAATCAAAAGCATTCCTTAAAGGGAATGGGCACACCGTCAGGGGAGGCAACTCCTGCAAAAGTTTTTTTGTCTCCCATATCAATTAGGGGTCAACTCTTTAAGGAGCAACTTCTTTCCTTTAAGAGTTGACCCCCTTTCTGCTTGACAGAGCCTATAGAAAAGCGAACAGGAAGTTCCGAAAGTTCTCCATTTGAAAAATGGCGGAAAAATCTGCCAGGTATTCCCATTCCCCTTAAGTATCATTGCTACTCCTCTTTTTTTGTTGGATTTAGCATAAGCATATGGCCCTAAATTGATGATTTTTGTTGCACCTGCTTTAAGCATGGCATGATATAGGAGTCTCTTTTCCATCCATTCATCAAGCCATCAATATTTGCGACCACCCTAGCAACCAGCCTGATGTTAAAGTCCATATCTCAACAACTATAAGAGCTTCATTAATGTTACATGTTACGTGATATAATGTACTCCTTCAATTCACACAAACTGCATGACAAACAGTGTAGATCCTGATTAGATGGGCGGTGTTGGTTTATTGTATCGATTCCTGATCGTTGATGGGAGGTGTGGGTTAGTTGTATCCATTACAAAAACATGCCTATACAAATACATTGTAAACTTAACTGCTGAAAAAACGAGAATTTTCTGATGAAAAATTGTGATATTTTTCTTATTTCTGCTCAAAATATAGATTCTGGGTACTTATTAGGACCGCCTCATCGAGGTATTTCTAAAGAGTACCCACAATCTATATTTATGCTCGCCGAAGGGTGAGCATATAGTCCATCTGTCTGACCATCTGTCTGTCCATCTGTCCATCCATCCGTTATCTGTCTGTCCATCCATCCATTGGTCCATCCATCCATCTGTCTGTCCATCACACTCTATATCCCCAAAACAATTGAAGGTAATTAAGTGAAACTTGATATACTGATAGAGGGCAATGAGGGGAATCGCAGTATGCAAGAACCATAACCATGTCACCAGTATTTATGGAGTTACTTCCCTTCTTAACTATTTCAATGAAAAGCTTGTTCGGAGCATATCTCTGAAAGTATAGAAGGGAATTAAATGAAACTTGATACAGTGATAGATGGCCGTCAGAGGAAGTGCAAATTGCAAGAACCGTAACTGTCGCAAGTAATAACAGAGTTGTTTCTATTTTTAGTTTTTGCTATATTAAGCTTGTCTGGAGCATATCTGTAAAATTTTTAAAGGTAATTTAGTGAAACTTGATACACTGATAGGGGGCTATGAAAGAAATCACAATATGCAAGAACCATAACCCTGCCAACAGTATTTATGGAGTTCCTTTTTAATTAGGGCCACACACAGTATTTTGGGTGCCCTATAGCAATCACCTTGTCAGTCAGTTTGTCACATCTAAACCAAAACATTTAACTGGTCATAACTTCAAAAGTATTATCCCTACTCTCATGAAACTTCACACTCATACTAACAATCACAAGACCTACATTCTGACAAAGGGCCAGAACTATATTGCTTTTGTCCGTGTGTTTGTCATGCCTTAACCCAAACACTTAACCTCGGTCATAACTTCAAAGGTATTTGCCCTACTCTCATGAAACTTCACACTCATACTAACAATCATAAGACCTACATTCTGACAAAAGGCCATAACTATATTTCTTTGGGGTGTGTGTTTGACAGGCCATAACCAAACAACTTAAACCCGGTCAAATTTTAAAAGTATTTCTACTACTCTCATGAAACTGCACAAACATACTTACCATCACAAAACCTGCACTGTGACAAAAGGCCATAGCTATATTGCTTGTTAGCTCACCTGTCACGTAGTGACGAGGTGAGCTTTTGGGATCCATTTTTGTCCGTCGTCCATCGTGCATGCGTCCGTGCATCTGTCAGTGCGGCCGTAAACAATTTGAAATAAGTATATCTCTAATACCCCATGGCCAATCTTGATCAAATTTCATGTGAAGCATCATCAGGTAGGGGGAAAGGCTGCATAAGGTTTTTGGGCTGATCAGATTGGAATTCGGGTTGCCATGGCAACATATAGCTCCCATAGACTTACAAAGGGAAAAATTTTAAAAATCTTCTTCTCTGAAACCACAGGGCCCAGAGCTAAGATATTTAGCATGTAGCAAGGGCAAGTGGTCAACTACACAATTCCTGCCAATCATGCCCCGGGGCCCCTTTGCTCTCATAGACTCATAATGGAAAAAAGCTTCAAAAATCGTCTTCTCTGAAACCACAGGGCCCAGAGCTTAGATATTTAGCATGTAGCAATGGCAAGTGGTCACCTACATAATTCCTGCCAATCATGCCCCTGGGTTCAAAATGGGCCAGGTCCCGGGGCTCCTTCGCTCCCATAGACTCATAATGGAAAAGAGCTTCAAAAATCTTCTTCTCTGAAACCACAGGGCCCAGAGCTTATATATTTAGCATGTAGCAATGGCAAGTGGTCACCTACATAATTCCTGCCAATCATGCCCCTGGGTTCAAAATGGGCCACACCCCGGGGCCCCTTTGCTCCCATAGACTCATAATGGAAAAAAGCTTCAAAAATCTTCTTCTCTGAAACCACAGGGCCCAGAGCTTATATATTTAGCCTGTAGTAACGGCAAGAGATCACCTACATAATTCTTGCCAATCATGCCCCTGGGGTCCAAACGGACCACGCCCCAGGGCCCCTCCTATAGACTCATTATGGATAAAAGCTTCAAAAATCTTCTTCTCTGAAACCACAGGGCCCAGAGCTTAGATATTTAGCATGTAGCAATGGCAAGTGGTCACCTACATAATTCCTGCCAATCATGCCCCTGGGGTCCAAATTGGCCACACCCCAGGGCCCCTTAGCTCCTATATACTCATAATGGAAAAAAAGGTTCAAAAATCTTCTTCTCTGAAACCACAGGGCGCAGAGCTTAGATATTTAGCATGTAGCAACGGCAAGTGGTCACCTAAATTGACCCTCTTTCAAAATTGCCTAAATCATTTTGCTCCAGTAAACAAAATGGCCACCAGAGCTAAAAATAGAAAAACCTTTTAATGACATCCCCTCCTAGGCAAATGGCCCGATTTGAAAATGATTTCACAGTAATGTTCCTTGAGTGACCCCTTTCAAAATTGCCTAAATTGTTCTGCTCCGTTAAACAAAATGGCCACCAGAGCTAAAGATAGAAAAACCTTTCAATGACATCTCCTCCTAGGCAAATGGCTGATTTGAAAATAATTTCACAGGAATGTTCCTTGAGTGACCCTCTATCAAAATTGCCTAAATTAATAAAATAAAATGGCCACCAGAGCTAAAAATAGAAAAAACCTTTAAATGATATCTCCTCCTAGGCAAATTACCCAATTTGAAAATAATTTCACAGGAATGTTCCTTGAGTGACCCTCTTTCAAAATTGTTTAAATTGTTCTGCTCCGTTAAATAAAATGGCTGCCAGAGCTAAAAATAGAAAAACCTTCTGCTCCATTAATCAAAATGGCCACCAGAGCTAAAAATAGAAAAACCTTCAAATGACATCTCCTATGCAAATGGCCCAATTTGAAAAGAAATTCACAGGAATGTTCCTAGAGTGACCCTCTTTCAAAATTGCCTAAATGGTTCTGCTCCATTAAACAAAATGGCTGCCTGAGCTAAAAATAGAAAACCTTTCAATGACATCTCCTCCTAGACAAATGGCCCAATTTGAAAATAATTTCACAAGAATGTAGTGATGCTCTTTCAAAATTGCCTAAATTGTTATGTACCGTTAAATAAAATGGCCGCCAGAGCTAAAAATAGAAAAAACCTTTAAATGACATCTCCTCCTAGGCAAATGGCCCGATTTGAAAAGAATTTCACAGGAATGTTCCTTGAGTGACCCTCATTCAAAATTGCCTGAACTCTTCCGCTCTGTTAAACAAAATGGACACCAGAGCTAAAAATAGAAAAACCTTCAAATTCCACTACAATGAAAAATAGCCTCAAAGATAAAAGTCTTTGGTCCACATCTTCTTAAAGCAGCGAATCCCTCATTTCCATAAGCTTTGAAACATCTTGGATTCAGGTGAGCGATTCAGGGCCATCATGACCCTCGTTTTCACTGAATTATCTCCCCTTTTTCAAAAAAAAAATATCTCCTGTTGTTTCATTACCATGGGTAATAGGGCTTTAATATTTCACATGTGTATTCCTTGTGACATTCATCATTGAAAATCACTTACTAGGGAATACAAAACTGAGTTTCTTTGTCTTATGGTTTAAAATTTACAGGCCCTTGTCAGGAAGTGGCCTTACATTTCTCCTTATTTTTTAAGACTTTTGGGTGAGTCTGTAAACCGAGGTCCCGTCTCCATATGACCTTAGCTGTTGGTGGGACGTAAAACTCAAAACACTCACTCCTTATTTTCGCTGTCTTTGTTGAAATTCACTAAAAAGGGAATTCTTAGACTTTTGGTTTAAGAGTTACAGCAGGCAGCTACTATATTTAGATTTTTTCAACATCTGACACTTAGTTCATTGATCAACCCATTGTATACAGGAAACCCCAAAAGGAGTACCTTGGCAAACAGTGCAGACCCAGATCAGATGCCGCAGAATGTGGTGTCTGATCAGGGCCTTAACTATTTGCTAACAGAATTTTCCTTCAAAAATAGAATAAAAATGAAAAAAATAGGCCTGACACCCCTTATATGGCAAATGGACTTGTCCAACATATAGCAATGGAAGTGTCCACTAGTATACAATGGGTGAATTTCAACACATAGAGTGGATGGATGCTTTTACTTTAGCCCCCTTTCAACAGTTTTTCAGTCATATCAAAAGCCCCAGTATTCATACCACACTTCAAAGTGTATAGGACCACCATATTTTACTCTTTCACTAACATAACCCTTCTACTACTGCGCATCTTCGGGGAGCATCCTTCGGTTTCACTGAATTTCTTGTTTAGAGTAGAAGAAATATAAGGTTTACCCCTGTAAACCTCAGTTCCATGGTTTAAAAGTTGGGTTCAAGGGGGTCAAAATTATATAGGTGTGTTTTCTTGATGCCATTCCTGATCATTGCCTTCACTTCTATTCTTCAGAAGCCCACATTGTTTGCAATGGTAGGGGTTTTCATGATCATCATCAAGATAACAAGTACGTGAAATGAAGACCCCTCTAAACCCCACTTTATATAGAGAAATGTGAGGATTATGGGGGTATACACTAACTGCCTTATTTTTTTCTCAGAAACATAGCTGATTGTTGGTACTCGTTAGAACTGCCTCATTGAGGCAGTCTAATGAGCCACCACAATCTGTATTGAAAGCAGAACTAAGACAGATGCTAGCATTTTTACCCGAAATTTGTTGTTGGAAGCCATTATGTCACACGGACATGTTTTCCTAATGATCAGGATAAGTTTTGAGATATGGGTCTATCAATCTATCAGCTGTATTTATAAGTTCTGCTTCGAGGGGATCAGGATTTGCCCATTGTAAGTGAATCATGGGTTTCATTTGAGTGAGAAAATAATGAACATTAAGAATGTTCCAGAAACTTTTGTTTCTCAAAGCAGCCAAAACTTTTATCAAAATGTATGTTGCCTATCTATGACATATGTACTTTTTGACCGATTTTGTACTGGAAAAACCCCAAAATGGTTAATTGGCAACAGTGTAGGCCCAGATCAGATACCGCAGAAATAGAATCTTCCACCTTATATATAGCACAAGTCCATTTAAAAACTTAGAGGTGTCAGCTTGTGTTTTTCAATATTTTATGAAAGTACCATTATTGATGTCAATTTCGTTAAAGTGAAGTGTAGTATTTTTAGAATTACAAAATGTAGAAAATACTAAAAACTGGCTTCAAACTATGTATTGCGTGAACAGAAAATATGGTTTCAATGGAAGTAACCAACCGTTGATGACGAAATCAAATGCACATGTTTGTTTTTGCATGTGAGTTTGTGGTTGCTTAGGTGACTGCAAAACGATAGCAATATGCGAAAAAATAGAGGGTAGTGTCACATGACTGGCAATTAAGCATGCTAAAGGATGTCTTCATGGTTTTAAATATTTATTTTTGGCAAAGGATAAATCAAAATTGAAAATGCAAGATTATTTGAAAAATGCTCGAGTAATCACTTTTTTTACTTTTACACAGTTTCCTGACATTGACCTAAGAATGACCAAATGGCCCGTTTCCTACATCATGACTCATATGTTTCTAACAAGAAATACTGCATTTACTCTTTGTATTCGGACAGACATGCTTGCCAAAAAGTGTAGACCCAGATGAGATGTTGTAGAATGTGGTATCTCATCAGGGTCTATACTGTGTTCCACTTATTCACAACATCAGGTAGTAAATTATACTTGTTCATGTTTAAGAACATGTATGGTAAGGCGTGAGGTGTCCGAAAACATAGGGTACCGTAATGATCCTAAGTATTGGGACAGACAGGTCTAAGCAAACAGTTCAGACCCAGATCAGACTGCTCGGAGCATTTGCCATTCAATCTCCACTTTTTGGACTTCTTGCTGGATCGCAAAACAAACCTGTTGAAATTTTAGGATAATTAAAGCAAGTCCTCAACGTGTCCGAATATTTAGGATTTCTATGGTAACTAAGGTAAGGAAAATTATCCCTGTAAATCTTCCTTATCTTGTGCTACCGGTATTTTAGCCCATTGTATGTTAGTGGACTCTTCATCTGCTATATGTTTGACAAGTCCATTTGTCTTATAAGGGGTGTCAGGCCTATTTTTGCAATTTTATTCTATTTTTGACGTAAAGATCTGTTAGCAAATAGTGCAGGCCCTGCTCAGACGCCGCGTTATGCGGCGTCTGATCTGGGCCTGCACTGTTTGCCAAGTTACCCCTTTAGGGGTTTCCCACATACAATGGGTTAAAAGACCTATCTCTGGAACAGGGATGCTGTTAAAACTGTCTCACTTTGATTAATTGCATCTAATATTGTTATGTTGTTAGGTGACTACAGCTGTGTTGAGAGTGGGAGTTTGAAGAAGCATATGAGGATACATACAGAAGAAAGACCATTCAAGTGAGTTCATTCTACAGGAATTGCAAAATATAGTTCCAGATATTAAAGAAGTGCTGAGGATAATTGTGAAATTATATTTCTTACTAAAACATATGTCGTGGGTACTTGTAAGAGTCACTTAACAAGTACCGTAATGATGTATTGGGACAGATAGGCTGAAGCCAACAGTCTGATCAGGATCATCACGCAAACACCCCTATATAATTTTGACTCCCTTAAACCCCACTTTTATATAGAAAAACTGGGGTTTATATGGGTATACATTATTTTTTCTTATGTCTGCTCAAATACATAGATTGTGGGTACTGGTTAGAACCACCTCTGTGAGGCAGTTCTTATTAGTATAACAATCTATGTTTTGAGCAGAAATAAGAAAAATATCAGGAATTTTTATCTGAAAAATTTCATTTTTTTGTGGTAAAAGTTTACCAATGTATTTGAATATGTGTGTTTTTGTAATGCTACACTGTTTGACATTCAGTTTGTGAATTGAATGGATACATTATACCAGGCTATTTGATTAGTTATTAGTCAGAATCGGTGTGGCAAAATTGATTTATTCAGCAGGACAAGGGTTTAAGAGCTTCTGCTCACTTTAACTCATTTTATATGGGAACCTTAAAACTGGTTATTTGCAAACAGTGCATGCCCAGATCACATACTGCAGGACGCAGCATCTGATCTGGCCTTCACTGTTTGTAGAAACTTCAACCACTTTCTAAATATTTTCTTAAAAAAAAAAAAAAAAAAATACAGAAAAAAAACTGACACCCCCTTAAAATGGACTCCTGCTGTATATTTTATGGTTTTGGTTCTCGGCCTTTTCAAGATTATTTCACTTACAGTGTATATCGAGCTGATCATTAATCAGAGGTGCACGTGGGCAAAAACCGGAGTACCCAGAGAAAAAAACACCTGACCTTCCAGTGCAGAACTTTGCACCTCGCATGTGACCCGAGCCATGCTCGAACCACAGCGGCAAGAGACTTAATGATTAATAGTCAGGGCTCTTGTCCACTAGGCCTGGCCACGGAGGCCTGTTCCATTCATTACAAAAAGGGTTAACTCTTATCTTGCTGTTCACAACAACCCCTATCTTTGAAAACAGTGTAGATCCAGATCAGATGGCTTCTAAAGAAGCCATCTGATCATAAAGAAGCCATCTGATCAGGATCTACACTGTTTGGTATTCAGTTTATGAATTTGTAGCAATAAATTACATCAAGTAATTTGATTGGTTGATAGACAGAAATAGGTGTGGCTTAAATGAATATTCAGCAAGATAAGGGTTAACTGTGATTTCAGGTGTCAAGTCTGCCCTTACAGCAGTAGATCTTCAGGTCAGCTACAGATTCATCTCAGAATTCACACGGGAGACAAGCCGTACATGTGTGTGATATGTAGTGCAGCCTTCAAGGTGACCTCTGACCTCAAGAGACACATGAGAATTCATACAGGAGAGAAACCATACCGATGCGAACATTGTGACTATCGGTGTTCAGTGAAAGGTTAGACAACAAACGGTGTAGACCCAGATGAGATGCTGCAGATTGTGGCATCTCATCAAGATGTACACTGTTTGCCTCTTATCCAGTTATTTTTAGACACAACATTGGGTAGTAAATTGTACTTGTTCAAATTTTAGAACAAGTTTGGTAAGGAGTTGAGATGCCTGAATTCTTAGGGTGAATACAGTAATAAGTCTATGCAATAAATACCCTTGTAAATCCCACTTTACATAGAGAACTTCATTTACTTGATTTTCCACACAACATAGTTTTGTGGGCACCATTAGAACTAGTATAAGTTTGTAGATTACTTGTAAACTTAAAACAAAATGTCTTTCGTATCCTTAGGGGTATCCTGAGGAGCAAATTCTTTCCTTTAAGGGTTTATCCCATTTTTAGAGGGTCTTAGTATACAGAAAAGCAAACAGAATATCCCCAAAGTTGGCTCCTTTGTTAATATGAAGAGAAATTGATTACCTTTAAAATAGATCTTTTGTAAATATTTGACATAGTTGCATACCTATTTACACTCCTAACATTGTAGCTTTGTGGAACCCTGTGAACTGAATATCTAAAGAAATCCATAATATATATCATTGATGTGTGGTGTACAGATTTGATCAATATGTAGATGATGAGCTCCAGCTAAAATTCTGTAAATACCAGTATTTGACCATGTTGACAGAGTTACGTCTCTGTTTAGAAGCTGGGAATCCTTGCGAAAACAAACAACATCAGTGGAATCTTGATAATTCAAACTCTGATAATTTAAAATATTTGATAATTCTGAGTATTTTGGAATCTGAACCATGCCAAATAGATATTCACCACACTTCTTATGACTCTATTCTTGGATATATCATGGTCCAATTATGAATAGATTATATAGAAGAATGACCATCATTGGTCATTTACTGTATAACCTTTAGTTGTGTTTGGATATAACACTTTAACGCTTTGCACCCTTGCGGCCCCCGCCAATCGGGGCTTGGAGAAATAGATTGGCTGCACAATGCTTCCACGCAGAGCTAAAATTGACCGCACACGAGTACTGGTAAACCGCTTAGAGGATGTACGCCTGCCCAGGCAATTCAGTGCGAGTCAGACCGTCCATGCTTAGAAACCCTATTGGTTTCATTGGCGGACAGGGCTTGAGATGTCATTTCATCTCAATGGTGGGTAAAAGTCCCACAAAATTGGAAGCAACGTCTCCAAAATGACCTTTACAGTGTTGACCGGGACGTTAAACCACAAATCAAACAAACGCTTTGGACCCCAACAAAAGTGTTAAGAGGTTGTGATGTATTTAAACCCCTGATAATTCAAAGTCTTGATAATTCAAACAAACATAACCAGTCTCTTGGACATTGAATTACTGAGGTTCACTGTAGAAAAATGACCATTTATGGATAGATTATATGACCATTTATGAAGAGATTATATTGGAAAATGACCATAAATGATCATTTTTATGCCCCCAACTTCGAAGAAGTTGTGGGGGCATATTGGTTTTGCCCTGTTCGTCCGTCCGTCCTTCCGTCCTTCCGTCCTTACGTCCGTCCCACTTTTTACTGCATAGCATAACTTTAGAACCATGGGTGCTAGGTTTTTGAAATTTCATATATGGATTCCTCATGAAAAAATAATTGACCCGTGTTTTTTTTCTCGTCAGGATTATGCCCCTTTTTTGAGTTATGCCCCTTTGCAAAAAATACTATGAAATCTTGTAAGCAAGATATCTCAAAAACTGTTTGAGCTATTGCCCTGAAACTTTACATGCTGGTTGGGGATGATGAGTAGATGAACTGATTAACTTTTGAAAAAAATCCGAAATTTTTTTCTTGAGTTATGGCCCTTTGAAATTTTTCGCGTTTTAAGTTTGTAAGCAAGATATCTAAAAAAACTATTTGAGGTTTTTCCCCGAAACTTCACAGACTTGTCGGGGATGATGAGTAGATGAACTGATCAACTTTTGAAAAAAATCCGATTTTTTTTTCTTGAGTTATGGCCCTTAGATTTTTTTCGTGTTTTCAGCTTGTAAGCAAGATATCTCAATAATTGTTTGAGCGATTGCCCTGCAACTTTACAAGCTGGTTTGGGATGATGTGTAGATGAACTGATTAACTGTTGAAAAAAAATCCTATATATTTTTCTTGAGTTATGGCCCTTTGAAATTTTTCGCGTTTTAAGTTTGTAAGCAAGATATCTCAAAAACTATATGAGGTTTTTCCCCAAAACTTCACAGACTGGTTGGGTATGATGAGTAGATGAACTGATTAACTTTTGAAAAAAATCCAATTTTTTTTTCTTGAGTTATGGCCCTTTGATTTTTTTCGTGTTTTCAGCTTGTAAGCAAGATATCTCAAAAATTGTTTGAGCTATTGCCCTGAAACTTTACAGGCTGGTTGGGGATGATGAGTAGATGAACTGATTAACTTTTGAAAAAAATCCGAAATTTTTTTCTTGAGTTATGGCCCTTTGAAATTTTTCGCGTTTTGGCGTCCTTCCGTCCTTACGTCCGTCCCACTTTTTACTGCATAGCATAATTTTAGAACCATGGGTGCTAGGTTTTTGAAATTTCATATATGGATTCCTCATGAAAAAATAATTGACCCGTGTTTTTTTTCTCGTCAGGATTATGCCCCTTTTTTGAGTTATGCCCCTTTGCAAAAAATACTATGAAATCTTGTAAGCAAGATATCTCAAAAACTGTTTGAGCTATTGCCCTGAAACTTTACATGCTGGTTGGGGATGATGAGTAGATGAACTGATTAACTTTTGAAAAAAATCCGAAATTTTTTTCTTGAGTTATGGCCCTTTGAAATTTTTCGCGTTTTAAGTTTGTAAGCAAGATATCTAAAAAAACTATTTGAGGTTTTTCCCCGAAACTTCACAGACTTGTCGGGGATGATGAGTAGATGAACTGATCAACTTTTGAAAAAAATCCGATTTTTTTTTCTTGAGTTATGGCCCTTAGATTTTTTTCGTGTTTTCAGCTTGTAAGCAAGATATCTCAATAATTGTTTGAGCGATTGCCCTGCAACTTTACAAGCTGGTTTGGGATGATGTGTAGATGAACTGATTAACTGTTGAAAAAAAATCCTATATTTTTTTCTTGAGTTATGGCCCTTTGAAATTTTTCGCGTTTTAAGTTTGTAAGCAAGATATCTCAAAAACTATATGAGGTTTTTCCCCAAAACTTCACAGACTGGTTGGGTATGATGAGTAGATGAACTGATTAACTTTTGAAAAAAATCCAATTTTTTTTTCTTGAGTTATGGCCCTTTGATTTTTTACGTGTTTTCAGCTTGTAAGCAAGATATCTCAAAAATTGTTTGAGCTATTGCCCTGAAACTTTACAGGCTGGTTGGGGATGATGAGTAGATGAACTGATTAACTTTTGAAAAAAATCCAAAATTTTTTTCTTGAGTTATGGCCCTTTGAAATTTTTCGCGTTTTGGCATATTGGTTTTGCCCTGTTCGTCCGTCCGTCCTTCCGTCCTTCCGTCCTTACGTCCCTCCCACTTTTTACTGCATAGCATAACTTTAGAACCATGGGTGCTAGGTTTTTGAAATTTCATATATGGATTCCTCATGAAAAAATAATTGACCCGTGTTTTTTTTCTCGTCAGGATTATGCCCCTTTTTTGAGTTATGCCCCTTTGCAAAAAATACTATGAAATCTTGTAAGCAAGATATCTCAAAAACTGTTTGAGCTATTGCCCTGAAACTTTACATGCTGGTTGGGGATGATGAGTAGATGAACTGATTAACTTTTGAAAAAAATCCGAAATTTTTTTCTTGCGTTATGGCCCTTTGAAATTTTTCGCGTTTTAAGTTTGTAAGCAAGATATCTAAAAAACTATTTGAGGTTTTTCCCCGAAACTTCACAGACTTGTCGGGGATGATGAGTAGATGAACTGATCAACTTTTGAAAAAAATCCGATTTTTTTTCTTGAGTTATGGCCCTTAGATTTTTTTCGTGTTTTCAGCTTGTAAGCAAGATATCTCAATAATTGTTTGAGCGATTGCCCTGCAACTTTACAAGCTGGTTTGGGATGATGTGTAGATGAACTGATTAACTGTTGAAAAAAAATCCTATATTTTTTTCTTGAGTTATGGCCCTTTGAAATTTTTCGCGTTTTAAGTTTGTAAGCAAGATATCTCAAAAACTATATGAGGTTTTTCCCCAAAACTTCACAGACTGGTTGGGTATGATGAGTAGATGAACTGATTAACTTTTGAAAAAAATCCAATTTTTTTTTCTTGAGTTATGGCCCTTTGATTTTTTTCGTGTTTTCAGCTTGTAAGCAAGATATCTCAAAAATTGTTTGAGCTATTGCCCTGAAACTTTACAGGCTGGTTGGGGATGATGAGTAGATGAACTGATTAACTTTTGAAAAAAATCCGAAATTTTTTTCTTGAGTTATGGCCCTTTGAAATTTTTCGCGTTTTAAGTTTGTAAGCAAGATATCTAAAAAACTATTTTAGGTTTTTCCCCGAAACTTCACAGACTGGTCAGGGATGATGAGTAGATGATTAACTACAGCTTTTCTTGTGTAATTTCAGCATTACAGCCACATAAAAACAAGATATCTCAATTACTGTTAGGGACAAGCAGTGTTAGGGTCAAGCAGTTGGGGGCATTGTGTTTCATAAACACTGGCTCTAGTTTCTATTAAATCTATTAATTTTTGGGAATCATCTTTATACTGTTTTACATCCAAAAACATGCTATACTGAACAGTTATAAAGAGATGTATGTATATATTGAGTAAAATTACTATATTAATACCACATTTAGGACTGTTAAAAAGTGGTCTTAAAGACCACTTTTGATCAGCTGCAAAGGTGGTCTCTTATTAGGAGACATTTGAGTGTAGGAACAAAGAAAGAATAACTGAAACCTCAAATATGTTTTAAATGCAGATTTAGTCTTAATTTTAGGTTGTCTTAATAGCGGGATTTTAATATACATATATAAAGGAGTTTTACTCTGTTCTTTTTTATTTTTCAGGTAATTTAAAAAGCCATATGAGGGTAAACCACAGCTCCTACCATGAAATTGTATGCCATGCTTGTGACTTCAAATCATCGAGTAAAAAGGCTCTGCGAGAACATTTCAAATTGCACGAAACTAATGACGAATTAACTTGTAAAGTCTGTAAATATCAGTGTGCATCTAAAAGTGCTTTGAAAAACCACATGCTTCGTCATAACAATGATGACAGCCTTGTCAAATGCAATTACTGTGATTATAAAACACGACAGGTGGGTAATGTTGTGTCACATATGAAGAGGAAACATCCGTCTCGAGTGTTGCAGCCAAGAAAAATTGGACAAATGTACAGAAAACTGAACAAGGGTCATGTCCCATATGTTGAGGATGTTCCCATTACAGAACCTAGCAATAAAGTGAAAGCAAGGTGTAAGAAAATGTTCAAGTGTACAATGTGTGATAATTCTTTTGTACGAGAAGACTCACTGAAGTGTCATATGAAACAGCACAGAGATCTGTCTAAGTCATCCCTGTCTACGGCCTATGCTGTTCTGAAGTTACAGCAGCCAGTTCTTAATATGGGAACACAGAATGATGATAGCCAGGATGTTACAGAAATTGTTGACCCAGAACAACCCTTTATTCCTGCTGGAGCTATAGCAGTGAGCCAGCAGCAGCCTCATTCTGGTACAGCTAACACTGCACAAAGCCAGGGTCAGTCTGAAGCAACACCTAGTCAGGGACAGGTATCTAATTTGGGAATAAAAGACATTTTGGCTGCTGCTGGATTTAGTAATGGTTTAAAAGATATTGTTTCAGGAACTGTTTCAGGAACTCCTACTTCACCAAGCCTGGTACTGAACAGTAGTTCTCTGATAACGAGTACAGAGACTTTACCAACTAATGCAATTTCGAATATCACGATAGCACAAAGCCCTCAGGATGTACCAACTGTGCAAGTAATGCAAAACATCTCTCTTCCTTACATTAGATTACCAGATGGACAGATTCTGGTTCTGGGTCAAACTCCTTTAACTCAAACAGCAACAGTTCCTGCTAGTGTAAGCCCAAGGAAAAGCACAACAAAAATTCTGCAAGACAGATCATCTGAACAAAGTTACCCAGTTACTCTACAGCCAGTTCCTTTTCCTCAGCAGGTTTCAAACCCTATGCCACCGTCCCAACCAGGAGCTATTCCTATTCAAATAATTGTACCCAGTGACTCCCAGCATTCCCTGCCGTTAGTCACACAGCTTTTAAATAGTTCATTGAACAATGGCCAAAGTCTCCCCAGTAAACAAATAAGTCAGATAGATTCTTCTGAGTCTCATCAGAATTATGTTGTTCACATTCCAAGTAATCCCGGAAATATCGTAAAACCTTCAGAACCTGGAGGAGACGCACAATCTCAAAGTTACGTTTTACAAATACCAGGCTCAGGGCCTAGTTTCGGTATTAATACCCCAGATCTGCTGCAGAATTTAGACAGGCAGGCTTCAGTGCAGGTTGTTCAAATGAATGAGGGCCAGAGTTCAGAGGACCAGGGTCCAGTTGTTCAAAACTAACGATGCCATTAGTTTATAATGAAATGTTAAAACTTTGATCATTTAATATGACAAGTATACTGTTTTTACAGAAAAAAATGTGAGCAGCTTTTGCAAATCTGTGCAAAAGCTGCTCACATTGTTTCTGCAAAAGTACCACTATTAGGTATTTTGCTTACCAGAACATTAAACATTTTGACCACTAACGAGCTCATTAAGCTAACGATGCTTTGAACAACTGGACCCATGTCACAGTTGTTCAAAATTCATAAAGGTGTTTATGTGATGTTTGTTTGTATTGAGGTTTAACATCCCTGACAACACTATTTAGGTCATTTCAGAGATGTTGCTTCCAAATTCTATTGGACTTTTACCAGACATTGGGATGAAATAAAATCTCATGCCCTGCCGCCATTTATGTGATTTAAAAAGGTCTGTAATGCATTTTTAGTGCACCATGAGCACAAAGAGCTGAGCCATTGTGATTAGTAATTGTCAGACACACATAGTGCATCAGCTTTCATGTGTCATCAACAATTTGCCTTTTCATTTGTCATTCCTATCTTACATAGATACTGGTACAAACCAGTTATTGCCAAGTTACTCGAAAGTTCCTAGCCATGATAGCCTGAGACGTCCATTATAGAAGCATTGGTGCTACGTTAACCTTACAACAAACCATATTACATGGAAGAATTTACCAGACTTCTGAAGCCAATATGGCAAAGTTACTATGCATATTTAATGTACTGCATTGAGAAACGATAAAAACAGTGATTTGCCCACTGGAGTGTTCAATTTTATGGATATTGTCCAAAATGTTATCTGCATAACAAAGAAAAGTACCAGTATGAAGCTAAATCTCAAAATAAAATTTTTGCCTTCTCATTGTTCTTAAATCATAAATGAGAACATTTTGTATTAAAAAACTGAGTTTCTTTTTCTGTTCAGTATATAATAGGCTAACATGTTTTAACTCTTATCCTGCTGTTCACGACAACCCTTTCCTTTGCAAACCGTGTAGATCCAGAAGAAGCCATCTGATAAGAATCTACACTGTTTGACATTCCATTTATGAATTTCTAGGAATAAATTACATCAAGTAATCTGATTGGTTCAAAGTCAGAAATGGGTGTGGCTAAACTGAATATTCAGCAAGAGAAGGGTTAATATCTGCCGCATACATGGTAATTTTTGTGGTGCTAGTTTGCCACAAATTCTGATATTCAAACCTCTTGATGCTTTTAGTTGCTATATGACATGACTAAGATTTATTGCAATTTTATTGTGTCCATCTCAGTGTCATTCAGTGCATCACGAAAACACACCTATATAATTTTGACCCCCTTGAACCTCACTTTTATACAGTAAAACAAAATCTTATTTTTATTATAGATTGTGGGTACTCGTTAGAACCGCCTTGATAAATCTATATTTTGTGCAAAAATAAGAAAAATAGCACAATTTTTCATCTTAAAATTTTCATTTTTTTTCGGCAATAAAGGTCAGTCTCTGATTAGCCTGCACTATCCCTGGACTATCAAAAGAGCAACAAGCAAAGACTCTGGTCTGACTGGCTTGATGCACAGTCTGATCTGATTCTTCCCTGGTCTGTGGGGTTTTATTGTAGGTTTTGTCCTGAGCCAGCTGGTTGAAAAGTCATTGCCCATTATCACTTATCCTGCTAAATATATTAATTTGGCCACACCCATTATCGACTAAGCACCAATCAAATTACTTTATATGTAGTGTATTAGTTAAATCCACAAAATTAATGACAGTGTAGATCCTGATCAGATGACTTCTTCAAAAGTCATCTGATCTGGATCTACACTATTTGCTAAGGTAGGGGTTGTTTTCAGCGGGATAAGGGTTAAGATGGCACATTTGTGCCCTAAAATGGCATCTTTTATATCTCCGAAAACTTTTGATATTTTTTTCTTATTTTTAGTCTAAGCATAGATTGTAGGTGCTCGTTAGAACTGTCTCATTCAGGCTTGTCTAATAAGTACCAACAATCTATGTTTTTGAGCCTAAATAAGGTAACTAATATATACCCCTGTAAACCTGACTTTTTGCCATATAAAGTGGAGTTTAGAGGGGTGTTCTTTACATGGATTTGTTAACATGATTATTCCAAACTCTTGTAAGAGCAAGGTGTTGGAAATGTTTCTGCAATTGTTCTTGTTATTTAGCAAATGTTCTAATTTATTCAATATTGTTATATTGTTATTTGCCATTGTGAAAATTAGTAAAAAAATGGTTATTAAAAATGTCTTTCTTTGAATGAATAACCCAGTATTGTTAAAAAATACCATGCATATTTATGTGAACATTTAATTCACTTCACAGAAATCCAGTGTGTTCTAGAGATCAGGGCCTTGATGTTCAAAGCATTGTTCGATTTACCCTTTTTGTACCAACTTATATATAGCAGGAGTCCACTTCAAAATTTTGGGGTGACAGGTTGTTTTCTTTGCAAACACTGTAGGCCCTGATCAGATGCCGCGTTGTGCGGCATCTGATCTGGGGCTGCACTGTTTGCCAATTACCCGTTTTGGGGTTTCTAGTATAAAATGGGTTAAACTCAGCAAGGGTCAAAATGTTAACTGTTTTGGCAAGTATCATAATAACCCCGGTATCCATAAGTCTTCAGAGGTATTCCGATTTCTCTTCAGGCTCTTCAGACACCGCCGTAGATGTAGATTTTACCCGAAAAGGAAAATAGAAAAATAAGGAAATCTACACCAAACAGATGGGTGGCCAGTCTAGTATCTTATCTAATACCTTTACTACTGTAGTATTTTTGCTGAAAAAAAAAAAAAAAACTAAAAAACTGAGAAGATTTTGCATTTACGAATGCACTGCTAGCATTTTTCAGCCAAAAATACGAGTTGCTATATTAAAGGTGCATTATTGAGCTACCGGGTCTCAAATTTTTTTTCTGGTTTTTATCTTCAATGCATACTCCTTTGTCATGTGTACACTTTTCGAGCCAAATACAGCTTCAGAACTTGGCGAAAATGGTCGTTTTCATTCGTGTTTACCCTTCGCTCTGAACATGTGTTCAGAATTTCTGTTCTTAAAATAAATCTGTCACTTTACACATACATGGGGACAGTATCGTCTCTGAGTGTTGTTACTTATGGCATGGTATTCAGCGTCATATTTTGTTCCAATTCAGGCATGGCCTAAGCAAACAAGACCAAAAATGAACGTCGCATAACGTCATATATGGGGATTCTATTTTTGTCACGAACTAAAAATAGATCTAACTAGTGTTCGAAACCTAGTTAGGGAATCCCTCTCAAACTTGTTTACCTGTCATCATAATTGTTCGCATTTTTGCACAAAATGCATGCATTTGTATTGTTTTAAAGAAAAATACCGGCTATATGTATTTTATTTTTGGAAGCATTTTTTCCAGATAGCTCAATAATGCACCTTTAAATGATCGAGATTTTAACAATAAGTCAAGTAACCTCATTAGTTTGAACAAATTTGGCCACAAAAAACTAATGATGTCAATCGTTCATATATTGTGAAAACTTCAATCATTTAATATGGCAAACGTGCCAATATTTTTGCTGAAAAAATGAGTAGAAGAGCAAAAAGATACATTTTTCAGCAAAAATACCAGTTAGACATTTCTACTTGTTAGAACAGTTCACATTGTGACCACTAATGAGCTCATTAACAAAGCTTTACAGGGTGTAGTTGATCAAAGCTGATGAAGGCATTAGTTCGCATAACATTAAATAGGTGAGGCAAAAGTGTCCTGTATCTATGTCACCAGAGTGGCCATCTGATATTGACTTACAGTTGGACAAGGCCTGCTGGCCTTGCAGCAGGTAAGGGGGAATGTTGTTATTTCTACTGTCTATTTATTCCATATCCTCTTTTATCATATGACGT
Source organism: Lucinisca nassula (assembly GCA_963580285.1). Taxonomy (NCBI): domain Eukaryota; kingdom Metazoa; phylum Mollusca; class Bivalvia; order Lucinida; family Lucinidae; genus Lucinisca; species Lucinisca nassula. The sequence goes on along the minus strand of OY757017.1, from coordinate 107,126,145 downwards.
CGCGTCTGAGAGTGTAATAACGCCATGTAATATTTTTGATAATACACTAGTGGATTAAATATGCAAATTAGCTAGATATGTCCCATTACGTTACATGTACGGCGTCTTTTACGACGTCGTGTTTACTAATGGCGAAATATTGACATTTTTGTAAACAGTCGTGAATAAAATGCGTTTTAAATGTCATATGATGAATGGAATCTTGCATTCGTGCTCTTGTATTATTGGATTTATTAAACTCGTTGAGGAAAAGGGATAAAATGCTCGGCAAAGCCTCGCATTTTATCCCTTTTCCACAACTCGTTTAATAAATTCAATAATACATGAGCACTCATGTAAGATCCTCTATTTATCTGTATCTCTTTTCTCTGGGAGACAAAACAAAATGACCCTGAAGGTTTGGCCAACCACAAGGTTTTGTCAACTTTGATCAATTAGGCCCTGTTAAACCCAACACAATTACATAATATGAGCCCCGCCAAGCGAATTTGTGTCTTCGAGCATTCCGTCATGACAAATTTTAACTGCGCATGCCCAGCCATTCAGAGGGGCCAGGGATATGGCTTTCTGTCTGAAGGTTCCTCTTGATTCACTGCTTGTATGAGCGAGCAGCGAAGGTTCTGGCGAGACTGCGCGGATGCGCAGGCTCGCCTGAACCTTCGCTGCTCGCATAGGCGATAAGTACCAAAATCGCTTGACGGGGCCCACATGAAAACTATGGGCCTAGAGGATAAGAGCGCTGACTGTTAATCATTAGGTCTTGACCGCTGTGGTTCGAGTGGCTCGGGTCACGTGAGATGCCAAGTTTGCAATGGAAGGTCAGTATTTTTTTCTAGGTACTCCGCTTATCACCCACCTCTGATTAACCATTGACTCTATATAGTGTGATAATCTTGAAAGGGCCATAAAACCAAAACCAAAAAGAACAAAAACCTGAAGGTAGAGAAAAATATTTTGCTGAAAAACGTGCAAGTAGTAAAAGCTACTACACTTTTCGCAGTAAAAATATGTCTGTTAGATAATGAGATTGCTAGAATTTTTGACATTGCCACCTCCAATGGACCCATTGAGGTAACATAGCTTTAAACAATTCCTCAAGGAGAACACACCCATGTGACATAGTGCATTCTTTAATAATTTTTCTGAGAAATATTTTGACACTATTTCCATTTCTGCTGCAAACATGGATTGTGGGTGCTTTAATGAGTATCCACAATCTTCATGTATGTCTACAAGCAAGAAATTTTCTGAAAATGATGTATACTCTGAGAACCCCTCTTGTCACAACTAGAGCTGTCAGAGGATCTGACTATAGCCCTTCTGCAACACTTCTAACCCTTTTTGTATCGAAATGGTATGTTCCACGTTATATATAGAGCAGGAGTCCATTTCAAAATTAAGGGGTGTCGGGTTGTGTTTTCAGTAAATATTTATTTGGAAAAGGGCTGTAATTTTTGCAAACAGTATTTGGACAGACAGGCCTAAGCAAAGAGTGCAGACCCAGATCAGACGGGTCTACACTGTTTTCCATCAAACAGTGCAAACCCAGATCAGACCGAGTCTGATCAGGGTCTACACCATTCCATCTGCACCTTTTGCGTTCCTTGCTGGATTGCAAGACAAATTTGTTAAAAGTTAAGGAGAATTACAGCAAGGTGTCCCAATTTTAAGGATTTTTATGGTACATGTACCTCATTATTCCGAAATATTTGTAAAACTCTTTCTGGAGCTATGGGAAGAGTACCTTAGGGACTCGAGAATGAGTTCAAATCAGCCATGGTTTAAGAGCCATTTGTGTTTGAGTTACTGAAGTTTTGCTGTTTAATCTTAAAAATTACTTCCTTTAATCAGGCATGAGACTTTATCAGATTTTTGGCAGATTTCAGTTTCAAAATGCGTTCTGTATAGTTACTTATTTTTGTCTGAAAGTTGCAAAAATGACATTTTCGGAATGGGTGATAGGGGTTTCAGACTTTTTTCACTCGGGTTTCAGATTTTTCAGCAGTCCTTCAGCCTCATGCCAAAATTTTAACAGAATTGTGTCGAGATGAAGCAAGGGGTCCAAAATGAGGAGTTGCAGGGCTAACAATTTCTGTTGGCAACATTCATGGGAACAAAAACTGAAAGGTTTTTAAAAAATTCATTGAAAATTGCAAGAAGAGTTGCCAGGCCAATACTTCATTTTGGAAAAAAGCAAAGGGAGATAATTTTGATAAAAATCAGTACAACATGACCAAAACCAAATATCATCTTCATGTAATGAGAACAATAACTGTAGTTCAAAAATTGATGGAGGAGCTCAGTTGTGGAGACAAGAAAAACTGACAAAGGGCCAAAACCCTAGTAATCAGTTGAGCATGACCTTGATAAAATATGATCATCAATATCCCTTACCTCTGTTAATAAAATGACTAAAAGTGACAAAGAGCCATAACTCTGGTAAAAAGCAGTCAAGCGTGACCTCGGTATATGATCCTCTTCAGGTCATGGGAACAATAACTGGAAGGTTTCATTAAAATCCACTGAAAATTCCAAGAGGAGTTGCAATCAAGAGGAGTTGCAGAGACCAGACTTACTTTTGAAAAAATATAAGGGCTATATCTCAGAAAATCAGTCGAGCACGAGCTTGATAAACTATGATCATCTTCAGGTTATCGGAACAATAAATGGAATCATTCATCAAAATCCCTTGAAAACTGTTAGCGTTGCAGAGACAAGAATTTTCATTGATAACAAGAGGGTCAAATGGCCCTATATCGCTCACCTGTGTACCAGAAAATCATCAATGATCATCAATGATCTTGGTCAAGAGTCTGACCAAGATCCAATGGTTTGTCCATGCTGAAAGTGCCTTATTTTTCAACATAGTCTCCCTTCCTGTCCACACACTTCCTCCAGCGATGCTGGAGTCCTTGAATCCCAGTGGTATAGAAGGTCTCATCTTGGTCCCTGAAAAACTCCTCCACAGCAGCTATCACCTCCTCGTCTGACCGATAGTGCTGCCCAGCCAAGTGCTTTTTCGTGCTTGGAAACAGGAAACAATCTGATGGAGCTAGATCAGGTGAATACGGAGGGTGATCGACAAGTGTGAAGCCACAGTCATGCACAGCAGCCATTGCGACAACCGATTTATGAGCAGGCGCATTGTCCTGATGGAACAAGACAATTTTCAGGGTCGTTTAGCCTTAATTGCTTTTCGCAACTGTTTTAGCAGATCTGCATAATACTCCCCATTATTTGTTCTGCCCTTTTGAAGGTAATCTATGAATATTATACCCTTGGCATCCCAGAACACGGATGCCATCACCTTCCCTGCAGAGGACACGACCTTTGCCTTCTTTGGAGGGGGTGAGCCAGGGTGCTTCCATTGCATGGATTGTCTTTTGGTCTCTGGTTCAACACTGAGTGAGAAAACGGTCAAGAAAACCATCTTGGTCTCCTTCAAAAATAGCCAAGTTGTGACAGGTTCAGTCTGGTCAACTTTTGGTCAGGCGTCAAAAGCTGTGGCACCCATCTGGTGGAAACCGTCGACATTCCTAATTCACTGTGTAGAATGTTCTCTACTCGGTCACGGGAGATGCCAACAGTGTTAGCTATCTGATTCACATGTAAACGCCTGTCATCCATCACGGCCCTGTGCACTCGACTGATGGTTTCCTCAGTTGTTGCTGTTGTGGTTCGTCCACACCGGTCATCATCTTCTAGGCTGTCCTTGCCCATCTTAAAATTTGCTGCCAACCTTTTCACGGTTGCATACGAAGAAGCATCATCCCCTAATGTAGCAACCATATCGGCATGAATGTCCTTAGGAGCTAACCCCTTTTTATGGTGGTACTTGATGACACCACAATGCCAGATTTTGTCCATTTTCACAAAAACGTGCCAGTATCAATTTTCAAAGTCTAGAATTTCTATATTATTGCAGGTAAACTTGAACTCATTTGAGTCAGATCAAGTAATAAAAGTTTGGATTTAATGAATACAAAATTTCATGGCTGTTCGATGCCTGCTTCTTGGTCAGGCTCAGAACTTTTCAGCCTACCCTCATAGACTGAGCTACATGGTGCTTCTTTGCAGAGCTGGAACTGACCACACATGAGAACTGGTAAACAGGTTCTAAGCCTGCCCAGGAAAAGTGGTGCCAGTTAGACCGTCCATGCATAATGACCCTATTGGTTTCAATGGGTGTAAAGGGCTTAAGATATAATTTCATCTCGATGTCGGGCAAAAGGCCCACAAAACTAGAAGCAACGTCTCCAAAATGACCTACACTGTGCTGACGGATGTTAAACCTCAAATCAATAAACAAGGGCAGGTAACTCCAAAGTTGTTTGTCTCATGCAGCCAAAATTCGAACTGTATGTAGACTGTATGTCCCTCCTGGTTATCTGCAAGTTTAATGAAGATCAGATCAGAACGTCGTTTTTCCATTGTAAGTCTATGGGAAAATTGTTCACGCTCTAACCGAATGTCAGATTCAAGCCAAATTCAAACTCATCTGAGGTTTGATGCTTGCTCTCGTTTACTGAAAGTTTCAAAAAGATCAGATTAGAAGTGGCTGAGAAAAGGTGGAGACACTATTTTTCACTAATATTTATGCTCAAGGGCAGGTAATTCGAAAGCCTTTTGTCTCATGCGGCCCAAATTCGAACTAAACATAGACTGTAAGCTCCTTCTGGTTATCTGGAAGTTTGATGAAGGTAAGGTTAGAAATAGCCAAGCAAAGTTGGGAGGCATCATTTTCCCATTGTAAGTCTGTCGGAAAATTTTTCACCCTCAAGGGGATGTAACTGGAAATCCGGTGGTCAGATTCAGGCCAAAATTCATTAGAGATTTTATGCTTATCATCGTTTACCAAAAGTAACAAAAAGATCAGATCAAAAATGGTTGCGGAAAGCTGGATACACCATTTTTCGCTAATATTTATGCTCAAGGGCAGATAACTCAGAAGTCATTTGACCTGTGTGACCCAAATTCAAACTCAACATAGACTGTATGCCCCTCCTGGTTATCTGCAAGTTTGATGAAGATCTGATTTGAAATGGTCCAGAAAAGCTGGAGTCCTCGTCTATGGGAAAATCTTTCACACTCAAGGAGATGTAACTGGAAAACCACTGGTCAGATTCAAGTCAACTTCGAACTCAACTCGAGATTTTATGCTTGTTCTCTTAACCAAAAGTTACCAAATGATCCAATCAAAAACGGCTGAGAAAAGCTGGAGACACCATTTTTCACTTACATTTATGCTCAAGGGCAGGTAACTCAGAAGCTGTTTGTCCCTCCTGGTTATCTGCAAGATTGAGAAGATCGGATCAGAAATGGCCGAGAAAAAGTGGAGACGTCGTTTTCCCCATAATAAGTCTATGGGAAATTTTTGCACGCTCAAGGGGATGTAACTGAACAAAAAACGCTCGTCAGATTCAAGCCAAATTCGAACTCGTCCAAGATTTTATGCTTGTTCTCATTTATGAAAGGTTACAAAAAGATCAGATCATAAACGGCTGAGAAAAGCTGGAGACACCATTTTTCACTTATATTTATGCTCAAGGGCATGTAACTCCAAGGCTGTTTGTCCCATGCATCCCAAATATTAACTCGACGTAGACTGTAAGCCCCTCCTGGTTGTCTGCAAGTTTTATGAAGATCGGATTAGAAATGGATTAGAAATGGCTGAGAAAAAGTGGAGACGTTTTCCCTATTATAAGTCTATGGGAAAATTTCTTGCTCTCAAGGGGATGTAACTGAAAAACTGCTGGTCAGATTCAAACCAAATTCGAACTCGTCCGACATTGTATGCATGTCCTCGTTTATGAAAAGTTACAAAAAGATCAGATCCTAAATGGCTGAGAAAAGCTGGAGACACCATTTTTCACTTATATTTATGCTCAAGGGCAGGTAACTCCAAAGCTGTTTGTCCCGTGCATTCCAAATTCGAACTCGACGTAGACTGTAAGCCCCTCCTAGTTATCTGCAAGATTGATGAAGATCAGATCAAAAATGGCCGAGAAAAAGTGGAGACGTCGTTTTCCCAATTGTAAGTCTATGGAACCTTTTTGTTTCCATGGCAACAACAGTTCTGATCAAAACTCGTCCAAAACCTAATGCAGTCAATCCCCCTAGCCAGTGATGCTGCACATAAAATTTGATTGGGATTGGCCAGCTAGTCACTTAGATATTCAAGTTCAAGGTGTGGACGACGGACAGTCGCCAGATGCCTACCTATACTATAAGCTCACCTTGTGAGCCTTCGGCTCAGGTGAGCTAAAAAGATCAGATCATAAACTGCTGAGAAAAGCTTGAGACACCATTTTTCACTTATATTTATGCTCAAGGGCAGGTAACTCCAAAGCTGTTTGTCCCGTGCAGCCCAAATTCGAACCCGACATACACTGTAAGCCCCACCTGATTATCTGCAAGTTTGATGAAGATTGGATCAGAAATGGCCAAGAAAAAGTGGAGACGTCATTTTCCTCATTATAAGTCTATGGGAAAATTTTTCACGCTCAAGGGGATGTAACTGGAAAACTGCTGGTCAGATTCAAACCAAAATCAAACTCGTCCGAGATTTTACGCTTGTCCTCGTTTATGAAAAGTTACAAAATCATCAGATCATAAACGGCTGAGAAAAGCTGGAGACACCATTTTTCACTTATATTTATGCTCAAGGGTAGGTAACTCCAAAGCTGTTTGTCCCATGCAGCCCAAATTCGAACACAACGTAGTTAAGCCCCTCCTGGTTATCTGCAAGTTTGATGAAGATCTGATCAGAAATGGCCGAGAAAAAGTGGAGACGTCGTTTTCCCCATTATAAGTCTATTGGAAAAATTTTCACGCTCAAGGGGATGCACTGGAAAACTGCTGGTCAGATTCAAACCAAATTCGAACTTGTCCGAGATTTTATGCTTGTCCTCGTTTATGAAAAGTTACAAAAAGATCAGATCATAAACGGCTGACAAAAGCTGGAGACACCATTTTTCACTTACATTTATACTCAAGGGCAGGTAACTCCAAAACCGGCCCCGATAGCTCAGTTGGTAGAGTGTCCGCTCCGGGGAACGGGAGGTCACAGGTTCGATCCCGGGTCACGACATACCAAAGTCGTTAAAAATGGTACTAGCTGCTCCTCGCTTGGCACTCGGATTTACGGGGTAGAGCTAGGACTGGTCGATCCAGTGTCAGGATAATGTGACTGGGTGCGGTATCATGTAATGTGTCTGGGACATGATACTTCAGTGAGGCAGCACTATAAAAGTGAGCATTGAGCTCCCTGTCGCAACCAGACACCGTCGTGATATGACTGAAAGATTGTTGAAAGCGACGTTAAACCCGAATTCACACACACACACACACACACAGGTAACTCCAAAGCTGTTTGTCCCGTGCAGCACAAATTCGAACAGACGTAGACTGTAAACCCCTCCTGGTTATCTGCAAGTTTGATGAAGATCGGTTCAGAAATGGCCGAGAAAAAGTGGAGACGTTTTCACCATTATCAGTCTATGGAACATTTTTGTTTCCATGGCAACCAGAATTCCAATCTGATCAGCCCGAAAACCTTAGGGAGCCTTTCCTCCTACCTGATGATGCTTCTGATGAAATTTGATCAAGATTGGCCATGGGGTATTAGAGATATTTGAAATTGTTTAGGGACGCACACACAAACAGACGGACGCACACAAGCATGCACGCACGATGGACAAAATGTGATCACAAAAGCTCACCTTGTCACTACGTGACAGGTGAGCTAAAAATGCTAAAACTGACAAAGGGCCATAACTCCAGTAAAAATCAGTCGAGCATGACCTCAATGAAATATGATCATCTTCAGATCATAGGAACAATAACTGAAAAGTGTCATCAAAATCCCTTGAAAACTGTAGGAGGAGTTGCAGAGTCAAGAGCTTCTGTTAATAAAATGGTTTAACCCACAAAGGGCCATAACTCTGGTAAAAATGGGTCCAGCATGTCCTTGATAAAATATCATTTTCAGGTCATGGGAACAATTCCTGTACAGTTATATCAAAATCCCATGAAAACTGAAAAGTTGCAGAGACAAGATTGTGTCTACAGATGGACAGACAGATGGATGGACAAACCCATTGCTATAACCCCTTTTGACAAACGTTGGGGGACAAAAGCTTATGCTGATTGTACAAAACATTGCTCAAAGCCTACTTCCCCCTTCCCATGGTCAGCAGAGGACATCAGAGTTCACTTACTATACACTATGGGATCACTTCTTAAGCATTCTTCTTAATATCTTAGTAATAAACCCGTGCAGATGCAAGGCCAATATGGCTGGATGGTTTCGAGATTAATGCTATTCAAGGTACATGTATAGGATAAAAATCAACAAGCAACTGAAATGTGTTTTTCAGACTTTTCCTATTAAAATCAGAATACATGTCACATGATTTCACACTAAAAAAAAAAACAACTATATATGATAACTATGATCAGCAATAAATGTTCTAACAACACATACAAAAATACACTGAGCCAGGTCACAGCAGAATGTACAAGATTGCTTGCAAGACCAGTAAATACAAAATAATCTCTTTCACACTGTTGTTGTGGTCCGAAAAAAAGAGACTAACAACAATGTACCGTAAAAATCCTAAAAATTTGAACACTACGAGAACTTGCTGTAATTCTCCTACAGTTTTAACAAGTTTGTTTCAAGGAGTCCAAAAAGTGCAGATGGAATGGCAAACAGTGTAGAACCTGATCAGACTGCTCCTTCAGGAGCAGTCTGATCTGGGTCTACACTGTTTGCTTAGGCCTGCCTGTCCCAATACTTGGGATCATTATGGTTATACCACAAACAAAAATGTACAGATTATATAGTAAAACAACAATCTATGGACATTTTTCTATATAATCTACATGTTGTTTTTTGCTGGGGTCCAAAACAACCTTGTTATATCCATACAAAAATGTATGGATTATATAGATATCCAAACAAAAATGTATGTATTATATAGATAGAACAAGAGCTGTCGCCAGACAGCATAGCTCGCCTGTTTCGCGACTTCAAGATATAAGGAAAATAAGGAAAAATTTATGAACCATGAAATATAGGTCACACTCACCATGATATATTTGAGATCAATAATCAGGTCACATGGAACATATATTCCAGATATTACATTTCAGGATCAAATTGTATCTGAATTATAAGGCAAAATCATTGAACCATGAAAATAGGTCACAAGGACCTAGATATATTTCCATGTCAATCATCGGGTCACATGGAACTAATTATCCAGGTAAGACATTTCTCCATCAAATAGTATTCAAGATAATAGGAAAAATCACTGAACCATGAAATATAGGACACACTGACCTAGATATTAATTCAAGCTCAATCATGGGGTCACATTGAATAAATATTCCAGGTATGACATTTCTCCATCAAATAGTGTTCAAGATAATAGGCAAAATCACTGAACCATGAAATATAGGTCACACTGACCTGGATATATTTTGCGGTCAATTATAGAGTCACATGGAACTAATAATCCAGGTATGACGTTTCTCTATGAAATTGTATTCAAGATAATAGGCAAAATCACTGAACCATGAAATATAGGTCATACTGACCTAGATATATTTTGAGGTCAATAAAGGGGTCACATGCAACTAATAACCCAGGTATAACATTTCTCCATCAAATAGTATTCAAGATAATAGACAGAATCACTGGACCATGAAATGTAGGTCACCATGACCTAGATATATTTTGCGGTCAATTATTGGGTCATATGGAACTAATAATCCAGGTATGACATTTCTCCATCAAATAGTATTCTAGATAATAGGCAAAATCGCTGAACCATAAAATATAGGTCACAGTGACCTAGATATATTTTGAGGTCAATAATGGGGTCACCTGCATTTAATAACCCAGGTATAACATTTCTCCATCAAATAGTATTCAAGATAATAGACAAAATCACTGGACCGTGAAATGTAGGTCACCATGACCTAGATATATTTTGCGGTCAATTATTGGGTCATATGGAACTAATTATCCAGGTATGACATTTCTCCATCAAATAGTATTCGAGATAATAGGCAAAATCGCTGAACCATGAAATATAGGTCACAGTGACCTAGATATATTTTGAGGTCAATCATGGAGTCACATGGAACTAATATCCCAGGTATGACATTTCTCCAACAAATAGACTTCAAGATATAAGGCAAAATCACTGGACCGTGAAATGTAGGTCACCATGACCTTCACCCTTTTACACTTGAACCAATGTCACTTGATTGGCTGATGTATAACCAATTGTGTCTATAACTCGTTAGTATAATGGAAAGGTATACAACAAATTACAAAGGTGTCCTAGATTTTGACCCCCAGCCCCACCCCATCCCCAATCCCAGGCATGAACCCAGGGGTGTGTTGTCTTGGAATCTCAGAAGACACTCCCAGGTATCCAAGTTGTAAATATGAATGCTTTGTGATGAGTGACTGTTGAGATATAAGCATTTCAAAAACTATAACAGAGAATTACAAAGGTGTTCTAGATTTTGACCCCTAGCCCCACCCCGGGGCATGAACCCAGGGGTCTGTTCTCTTCGAACATCAGAGGACCCTCCCAGGTACTTAAGTTCCAAATATGAGTGGTCTGTGATGAGTGACTGTTGAGATATAAGCATTTGAAAAACTTTAACGCAGTGTGATGGGAACGCAAACGCCATCCGAGGTGACAACAATAGCTCTCCTTGTACTTCGTACAGGCGAGCTAAAAATGAGATTTTCATTTTTCTGTATGTTCTTTACATTTTTGGGATCCATCATTAAACCCTGTCATATCCAAAGCTGTTATAATGAACAGCGCTATGAGAAGTATACATTGAAAAGCTTGGTGCTTTTACACGGCCCCATTCGTCTTTATTATTAATCTGAATATTCTTCTTCACATTGGGCCTTCCTTGGGATGACAAGACTTCTCAGACAAGACTGTTTAGATATTCGGGAGCAACTGAGCCTACCCTGGTCCTGCTTCATTGTACAGTTTGCTGGTCCTAGACTCTTAATATGTATCACAAAGCTAAAGCCTCAGGGGCTACAAGGCAATGCTGGTACGACTAAAGGTAACTGAAGCAATATTTACAACTGGTCCTAGTTTTTCAAAGCTTTTCTATAATGGATTTGTTAGTCGTCAAAATACTATTAAACTCAAAACATTAACCCTTGTCCTGCTAATCCCGGATATGCCTTATCTTTGAAACAATGTTGATCCAGATCAGATGGCTTCTGACGAAGCCATCTGATCAGGATCTACATTGTTTGCCATTCAGATTGTGAATTTGTTGCAATAATTTGCATCAAGTGATCTGATTGGTTGATAATCGGTAGTGGGTGTGGCATATTTAAATATTCAGCAGAACAAGGGTTAAGTTGAAACAATCTGTTTGTTTTCATTTTTTCTTATTCCTGAAAAAGAAATACAGCAGCTTTTGCAAAAGTTAAGTTTTTATGAGCTCTTTACTGAACTGAATAACTGAAGTTTTAATTAACATTACCTAACAATACCATCAGCTTTAAATAACTAGGCCCTGAACTTCCATTAACTCTTCAAATGCCACTCACAACAATTGTCGTCTGCTCTGTCATCTGCTGGTGACTTATTTAAAAGTCATTGTTGCAAACACTGTGGACCCAGATTAGTCTAATCTGCGTTCAAACTGTTTGCCTGTATGCAAACGTGTTTGAAAAGTTTGCAACAAGACGCAGCAGAGGACATAAACAGACAACATTTTCAGACACATTTCTTGGCATCTTCAGGGTTAATATTACCCATGTACTTATAGTACATTTTCAAAATATGTGCAATTTATCAAGAAATTAACCCTTATTAGATACACACCATGTTTTTTCTATATATAATATATGAGCCTGTGGTATAAGTACACACGTGCCACCAACAAAGCTAACAATGGCATTGTGTAATATGACAAATACAGTAAAATTCCTATAAGACCACTTTTGGGAATGTTCAAAAGCGGTCTTTAAGACCACTTTTAGACAGTTCCAAAGGTGGTCCATGACCAGTGGACACTATGGACAGAAAACACGAAAAATTAAGTGAAGCCTTCAAAATAAGCTTTTTAAAGGTTTTTAAGTCTTAACCCTTGTCCTGCTGAGCCCGGATATGCCTTATTTTCCAAACAATGAAGATCCAGATCAGGATCTACATTGTTTGCCATTCAGATTGTGAATTTGTTGCAATAATTTGCATCAAGTAACCTGATTGGTTGATAATCAGTAGTGGGTGTGGCAGATTAAAATATTCAGCAGGACAAGGGTTAATTTTAGGTGGTCTTAATAGCAGAATTTTACTGTATCTTTTTGCTGAAAAAATGAGCAGCTTTTGCAGCTGATGAAATTCAGCTTTTTCAATAAAAATATATCTATTTTATATATACTGTAATGATCCTAAGTATTGGGACCGACAGGTCTAAGCAAACTGTGGAGACCCAGATCAGACTTCTCCTGAAGGAGCAGTCTGATCAGGGTCTACACCGTTTGCCAGTCTGTTTGCACCTTTTAGACTCCTTGATGGACTGTGAAACAAATTTGTTACAATTTTAGGAGAATTAGAGAAAGTCCTTAAGCTGTTCGAATTATTAGGATTTTTACAGTAAGCCATTAAAGTTTCAACTGCTTAAAAACTTCCATTTTGTTTGTTTGTTTGAAGTCTAATGACCCAATCAATACTATTTAGGTCATACTGAGCCACCACACTTTACCTAAAGGCTTATAAATAAGCAGTTAACTATTCTTTCACCAGGAACTGACAAATGCCCTTCTTGCATCAGTGGAAAGGAATGACTATAGAAAAGATTTCAATATCAATCTCCGGTCTTCACAGAAGAATGCTGCTTTCCTGGCAGGAATCGAACCCGCGACCTTTTGATCATTAGTAAGATGTGCACCAGGCTGACCTACCGAGGATGACACAGCGAACTATATACTTTGGCACTGAGCTTCTTGAGGAGGCACAAAAATGGCTGTCTTCTGACAATGTCGGTATGCAGAACAGATTTTTGCCTTCCCTTTGGGCATGTCCAAGAATTTTTGCTTGCTGGGGCTCATTGAGTCTTTAAGTTTTGCCTGTGGACTTCACCACAACCTCTCTCGGGCCCCCGCCCATCGGGGCTTGAAGAAATATATGGGCTGCATGATGCTTCCACGCAGAGCTGAAACTGACCTGCACAAAAGTACTGGTAAACCACTTAGAGGATCTAAGCCTGCCCAGGCAAAGCGGTGCGAGTTGGCCCATCCATGCTTATAAACCCTATTGGTTTCATTGGGCGGCAGGGCTTGAGATGTCCCACAAAATTGGAAGCAACGTCTCCAAAATGACCTTTACAGTGTTGACGGAGACGTTAAACCTCAAATCAAACAAACAAACAAAACCACAACCTCTCCATAACCTCTTTATAATGCTAGTGTTGGGTCCAAAACTGAAACCATGGAAGTTAAACAACAGTGTTATATCCAAAATAAATGAATAGATTACACTGTATAAGCTATATATATTTTTTGGAATCATTTATAAACTGTGAAACCCTGTTAGTTAACGTTTAAGCTGCTGAGGAAAACAAAATCTGAAAATATCATCTGCTTATGTTGTCTGATGAATTTTCTTGCAAACTTTTTAAAAATATTTTTTGCATACAGGCTAACAGTGTGGACCCAGATCAGACTGCTCCTATAGGAGCAGTCTGATCTGGGTCCACACTGTTTTAAAAAAAATGACTTTTAAAGTAACCAGCATACGACAAAGCAGACGAAAATTGTCATGATTGGCATTTTAAGGGTTAAATAACTGTCTTATATCCAAACAAAAATGATTAGATTAGATGGAAAAATGACCATTCTGTATAATCTATAAATTTTTTGGGATCCATCTCTAAATTTTTAAACTCTTTTATATCCAAAAACAGAGTAAGGATGAATAGTGTTATAAAGAAATTGTGGTGTACTAGCTACAAAAACTGTTGGCACTTTTATGAGAAAGGACCTGAGGTTATATAACTTTCTTGATAATCAACACAACTGAGCATGGAGTAGGTTCTCACCATAGGTACTAAAGTTCGAAAAACTATTGGCATTCTTAATATTTATGACCAGGGGTCAGTTGTTCAAAACTTACGATGTCGTTAAAACTTTGATCATTACATATTACAAATATACTTATATTTTTTCAGCAAAAATACCAGCGTAATAGATATTGAAATTGCAAGAACACTTAACAATTTGACCACTAACGAGTTTGTTAAGCTAATGATGCTTTGAACAACTGTCCCAAGGAGATGAACAACTCCCTTTGGATTTGAGCATGAAAAAAGTGTTAGGTACTGATATTTAAAAAATAGAGCAATTTACCCTAAAGACGCCAAGAAACACTACATTTGAAAATGTCATCTGCTTATGTCGTCTGCTGATTTTTTTTGATTTTTTTTTGCAAACTTTTTACAAATATTTTTGCATACAGGCAAACAGTGTGGGTCCAGATCAGGCTGCTCCTACAGAAGCAGTCTGATCTGGGTCCACATTGTTTGCAAAAAATTACTTTTAAGGTAACCGGCAGATGGCAAAGCAGACGACAATTGTCCTGGTAGGCATTTTATGCGTTAAATTTATTTTGAAAGCTCAGATGTGTTGAGCATGAAAAAGTCTTACAACCTCAGAGACAACAATCTCACGAATTACTTCATTTTGGCAAACGTCAAAGAATACTGTATTGTCAAACATTCTATCACAATGATTATGGAATTAGGGGAGAGCGGCCGCCCCCGCCCATAGGGGCTTGAAGAAATATATGGGCTGCATGATGCTTCCACGCAGAGCTGAATCCGGCCCGCACACTAGTACTGGTAAACCGCTTAGAGGACCTAAGCCTGTCCAGGAACCGCGGTGCGAGGCGGACCGTCCATGCTTATAAACCCAATTGGTTTCATTGGCCGACAGGGCTTTAGATGTCATTTCATCTCAATGTCGGGTAAAAGTCCCACAAAATTGGAAGCAACGTCTCCAAAATGACCTTTACAGTGTTGACGGGGACGTTAAACCTCAAATCAATCAATCAATCAATAGGGGAGAGCGGTTCTTAAATTGTCATTTGGGTTCATAAATTGTTGGTTTACAGTTACAGATTTTGTTTAAGAGCAATGTGAAAGCTAGCAGGGCTGTAAAACAAAATTTGCAAACTTAACCCTTGTACTGCTGAATAATTTAATCTGCCACACCCACTACCGATTATCAACCAATCAGATTACTTGATGAAAATTATTGCAACAAATTCATAAACTGAATGGCAAACAATGTAGATCCTGATCAGATGGCTTCTTCAGAAGCCATCTGATCTGGATCTACATTGTTTCAAAGAAAAGGCATATCCGGGCTCAGCAGGACAAGGGTTAAACATAAAGACTTACCTCCCAGAAATGACAATTTTCAAAACACTTATCCACATTCTAATAAACATTCATTTATTCATTCAAATCAATTATTCTTGTTTAACAAGAGCTGTCGCATGACAGCATAGCTCGCCTGTTTTGTGACTTCAAGATATAAGGTAAAATCTATGAACCATGAAATATAGGTCACACTCACCTTGATATATTTGAACTCAATAATCAGGTCACATGGAACATATATTCCAGATATTACATTTCAGAATCAAATTGTAAGGCAAAATCATTGAACCATGAAAATAGGTCACAAGGACCTAGATATATTTCTATGTCAAACATCGGGTCACATGGAACTAATAATCCAGGTGAGACATTTCTCCATCAAATAGTATTCAAGATAATAGGAAAAATCACTGAACCATAAAATATAGGACACACTGACCTAGATATAATCCAAGTTCAATCATGGGGTCACATGGAATAAATAATCCAGGTATGACATTTCTCCATCAAATAGTGTTCAAGATAATAGGTAGAATCACTGAACCATGAAATATAGGTCACACTGACCTAGATATATTTTGTGGTCAATTAGCGGGTCACATGGAACTAATAATCCAGGTATGACGTTTCTCTATCAAATAGTATTCAAGATAATAGGCAAAATCACTGAACCATGAAATATAGGTCATACTGACCTAGATATATTTTGAGGTCAATAATGGGGTCACATGCAACTAATAACCCAGGTATAAGATTTCTCCATCAAATAGTATTCAAGAAAATAGACAAAATCACTGGACCGTGAAATGTAGGTCACCATGACCTACATATATTTTGCGGTCAATTATTGGGTCACATGGAACTAATAATCCAGGTATGACATTTCCCCATCAAATAGTATTCGAGATAATAGGAAAAATCGCTGAACCATGAAATATAGGTCACGGTGACCTAGATATATTTTGAGGTCAATAATGGGGTCACATGCAACTAATAACCCAGGTATAACATTTCTCCATCAAATAGTATTCAAGATAATAGACAAAATCACTGGACCGTGAAATGTAGGTCACCATGACCTAGATATAGTTTGTGGTCAATTATTGGGTCACATGGAACTTATAATCCAAGTATGACATTTCTCCATCAAATAGTATTCGAGATAATAGGCAAAATCGCTGAATCATGAAATATAGGTCACAGTGACCTAGATATATTCTGAGGTCAATCGTGGAGTCACATGGAACTAATATCCCAGGTATGACTTTTCTCCAACAAATAGACTTCAAGATATAAGGCAAAATCACTGAACCATGAAATGTAGGTCACCATGACCTTCACCCTTTCACACTTGAACCAATGTCACTTGATTGGCTGCTGATGTATAACCAATTGTGTCTATAACTTGTAAGTATAATGGAAAGGTATACAACAAATTACAAAGGTGTCCTGGATTTTGACCCCTAGCCCCACCCCATCCCCACTCCCAGGCATGAACCTAGGGGTGTGTTGTCTTGGAATCTCAGAAGACACTCCCAGGTATCCAAGTTGTAAATATGAATGCTTTGTGATGAGTGACTGTTGAGATATAAGCATTTCAAAAACTTTAACACAGAATTACAAAGGTGTTCTAGATTTTGACCCCTAGCCCCACCCCGGGGCATGAACCCAGGGATCTGTTCTCTTTGAACATCAGAGGACCCTCCCAGGTACTTAAGTTCCAAATATGAGTGGTCTGTGATGAGTGACTGTTGAGATATAAGCATTTGAAAAACTTTAACGCAGTGTGACGGGAACGCAAACGCACACGCACACGCGCACGCCATCCGGGGTGACAACAACAGCTCTCCATGTACTTCGTACAGGCGAGCTAAAAATTAATACAGTGAAATTCCGCTATTAAGACCACCTAAAATTAAAACTAATTTTGCTTTAAAAAGTTTATTTAGTAGGTTGCAGATATTCTTTCTTTGTGTTTTCTGCATACAGTGTCCTCTGGTCAGAGACCACCTATGGGACTGTTCAAAAGTGGTCTTAAAAGACCACTTTTGAGCAGTCCCAAAGGTGGTCTTAATATAGGAATTTTACTGTATTTGTACAAAATTGTATGCCATGGTAGTTGCATAATACCAAATGCTGGTGAATTAAAAGCTATGTAACATGGTGGCATTAGCATTCCAACAATATATCATAGAATATACCCAGCAGGCACATGACGTAATTGTGACATCACATCAATGTGGGTACAATGTCACGACTTTTATGCAATGCCACATATACGTCGATGCAACGTCATGACGTGCCACCAACGGTGATTTGGCGTTGCCATAGCGTGGGTAGTGTTTCAAATTACTGATGTTATCGAATAGGATGTTGCATTACATATATCAGTGCATTAAAGTAGGAGTCAACTTTTTTACATTTGCAAACATCAAAAGTGCAGATCAGCATGTGCATCTGTGCAGTTTGATTGGCAGCTCTATATTCAATGCTTGGATAATAAAATGCCCCTAGATTCTATTTCTAAAATTTCAAGACTAATATACCATTTAAGCATCCCAATTTGTGTAATGCAAATTAGCAGCAAAATCCCTCATTTGGCCAGAAATCATCAAAGCTTCTGAATCACACATTTGGAGCTTATCAGGATACAAATCCACCTAAAAAAATAAGTATTGGGCTCTAAAGCGGAAACCATATTAATTAAACAGCTGTGCTATATCCATGACTATATAGAAAAATGACCGTTTTTGGACTTTTTTGCTTCATTAACCTATACAATTTTGGGATCACTATTTAAACCTGGCCCTATGATTATAAAACCTTTTCCATGCTCAACTCACTACAATACAGCATAAAATTTACTGGGTCATAAATTTTAAAATGCCAACAGATGTTGGCATTTTAAAATTTATCAACAAGATTAACCCTTGTCCTGCTAATCCCGGATATGCCTTATCTTTGAAACAATGTAGATCCAGATCAGATGGCTTCTGATGAAGCCATCTGATCAGGATCTACATTGTTTGCCATTCAGATTGTGAATGTGTTGCAATAATTTGCATCAAGTAATCAGATTGGTTGATAATCGGTAGTGGGTGTGGCATATATGAATATTCAGCAGAACAAGGGTTAATGACATTCAGTGCTGATCTGAGCAGGAAAATTGATTGATTTGTTTGTATTTTAATAGTTATCAGCATTACAAATTTCATGCTCAGTTGTGTTTAGCTTGAAAAATGTTTTATAACCTCAGGACCAGGGCATATCCAAAACCATGTTAGAATGAACATTGTCATTTCCAAAAACCAGTTACAATGAAGTGTTATATAGAGGTTTATATGCATTGTGTATTCATGGGGGTTATTGAAAAATAAATAACAGCTATTAACAATGCTTAAATCTCTTTGGCACATATTAGAAAAGCAATGTCTATACACACATGCTATAAAAGCTACATATGTATTTCTTTATACACTGAAGTTTATATCCCAGGATCCAGTTGTTCAAAGCATTGTTAGCTTAACGAGCTCGTTAGAAGTCATATTAATAACTGTTCTAGCAAGTATAATATCTAAAATTTTGTTATTTTTGCTGAAAAAATGTGAACAGCTTTTGCATTTGCAAAAGCTGCTTACATTTTTTCAGCAAAAATTTTAGCATGCTTGCCATAATAAATAATCAAAGTTTTAACATGATATTTTTAATGTAAAATTAATTTTAATTAATAATATACCTACCCATCACTACAATTATAGCCTTTTCACCAGACGCAGGTCTGGGACAGTCTGACACAAAAAAAATCTAGCCAGAAATGCCACTGGCATGTCCCTTTTCCCGTGACCTCCCCAGCGTCGAGTCCTGATTGGTCGCTGATGTCACATGACCTATCAGACCAATAGGCAGACGATACAGGTCACGTGACCGCGATTTTCGCGCCGAGAAGGTCATTATTTCTTTCAGGAAAACAAATATTTCAGGCGGGGCTGGGAGGCGGGACATACCATTGTAGTGATGGGTAGGTATATTATTAATTAAAATTAATTTTACATTAAAAATATCATTTTAATATCAAATATAACTACCCATCACTACAATTATAGCCTGAATTCAAAGCAAGTGGAGGGTTGGATGAAAAATAAAGTTACACATACCTAACTCCTCCAACCTTGGTTGTTTATACCCCTTTTAAAACCATCCAATGATGGTAATGTAAGAGAGTATCCACCATGACTGCAAGGGATCCAAATCCAAAATTCACAAGTGGAGAAGATAAATGGACAGGAACCGGAGTCAAAATAGAAGGTTCATACCTATTTAAACAGGCTAACAAACAACCAAGGAAAATAAAATCCCAAAATAAGTGCTGCTCATAATAGATTGAGAAGCTACTAAACTACCCAAGGAATGAGTACCACTACGAATGAGAACCAAGCACCTTAGGTGAAGGGATGAAAAGTAGCGTTGGAACATCCATTACGCAGTAAGAAAAAAAAAAACATTCTGAAGAAAAAACGGAGTTCCAATATGCCCAAAATGTAGAAGGTTCTAACCTCATACTGTATTCTGAATGATAATAGGGCAGAAGTGAAATTAGCATATACTGGTAGAAGCTTTATCACTTAACAAATCCACTTTGCAATCAAGGATGGTTAGAAATATATCCAAAACCCCTTGATTGAAAAGAAAAAATTCTCATGATAATCTCGAAACGTTTTAAACATTCTAATGTATACAAAAAATTCACATTAGCCTACAATCCACGAATCCTGGAAATGACAGGACAAATAGTAGTTTCAGACAAGGTTATTTATAGCCTGAAACAAAAATAGGTTGAATGAGAAGAGAAAAAGAAGTCATTGTTCTTCTCATACCTGAAAACAACCCTCTGTAATTGGCAAAGCATGACTATAACTTCTACGAACTGAAGCAAATGTCAAATGAAATACAGCTTGACTATCAAATGAATAAAAGAAGCTGAATTCACCGGATCGTAAGGTGGTTTAGAAAAGACCACAACACCCATGCAAGATTCCATTTGGATTCAAAGTCCTGAAAACCTGTCGGCATAGTGAAAAACCCCTTTAATAAGCTGGTGATGGTAGGGTTTAATGAAAAAGTGTGAAGCCGACTAAAATTTTAACATGTTCGAGATTACTGATCTGTACCCTTCTCTTAGATGAAATAGAAATTGAAGGGTAGAGAACAGACAGAAAAGAAATCCAGTAAAAAACCTCCCTAGAGGAATTGTCTGGATTTATTTCCCTTTTTCTACACCAACTAGAAAATATCTTCCATCTTCCAGAGTAAAACTTGAGAGTGGAGATCTTTCTATATTTGAAGATACACTCGGCAGAGAAACCAGAAAAGTGTCTACCTCTGGTTTGATTCCTGACAACATCTGGATGTGTAAGTAAAGCATTTCTGGATTGAAATGGAATGCTTGACCCACACCTTTTAGATATTTGATCTGGAACTACTGGAAGACAGGTTGCAAGTCTTGAGACTAGGCTCAGAATGACTAAAAAACCAAGATCTCTGAGGCCATAGGAGGCGTAATCAGAATGGCTCGGCTTTTGGACGCTTGAATTTTTTACCTAGAACTAGAGGAATTCAGTTGAATGGTGTAAACGCATATGTAAAAGATTCCCCCAATCTAGAGATTTTAAATCAACTGCACGTTCCAGGTGATCTGAAACTTGAAACACAAAGGAAGTTGATTGGAGAACCGAGTTGTTTGGACATTTGATTAAAAAAGGCCCAATAAAGGTTCTCTCCATTTGAGAAAACGCCCTGTAGAGAACGGATGGTGAACTGGTCTATAGGGGCGATCCCAATGACATAATCTGCCCTGGAGGTGTCCGACAAGGATAGACATACCTTCCTGAAGACACCAAGTTATAATCTTCCATGTAAAAGCCAACAGGGAAGAGTAATGAGTCACTCCCTGATAAGTAGAAAAAACTACACTATTCATTTGTCTGGAGTAACAATAATGAAGCTGTTCCTCAGTTTGGAGCTATGAAGAACTGATAAACCAAGGAAATTTTTCTGAAGTTTCAGAATGTTTATACACATATACATATATACATACATATACGCATACACACACATATATATATATATATAGCCCCGCCTAATATAGGCCCCACGTTCCCTGAACAACTAATCCCTGAGGTTCGAAGTGGGAAACCAACCTGAAAGGCTGGCATGCGAAAAAACAAATAGGGAATAGTCTCTAAAAGAGGAGACCCCATTTGATACTGAGGGATTCATAAATCGTAGAGAGCAATCTTGATAATGGAATTTATTGCTCCTTTAGACCGTATGGTATTTCCAGTGATAATATTAGCAAAAATAAACTGGACAGGTCTAAGATGAGATTGTCCAGGGAAACTGGATCCAATTACTAAGTTCTAAAAAGGGGAAACAAACCCCTGACATAAATCGAAAGTTTTTCGGGGCGTGAAAAAATTTTGAGAAGTATCTTTGAGGTAGAGTCAATTTCAACTTCTCGATAAAGTGTATGAAATCTAAATTCACAATAACCTGTACACGTTAGGACAAGGTATGATAAACAGTATCTGTAAAAATGAAGACAAAACCCATCATCGGAACACTACACGAGATTGGGGCCTAATTCTATGATGAGAGCTGCTTAATTAATTTCCATTAAGTTGGTGAACAGGGAAAACATTGATCCGTTGACAAATCCAACAAAGGAAAGGCAACGGACTGATACACAAAAATTCCATCCAAGGTGAAACAAAGGTATTTGCGTAATGACCTATGGATGGAGATGTGAAGGCTAGCGACCTTTAAAACTACGGAAATCGTCCCCGAATTTGGGAAATTTGACCTGACTAATCGAGGACGAAGTTTCCATTTTGAGACGATCGACTCGTATCATCTTGTTAAGTGTGAGAAGTCGATGATGAGTCGATTTTCCCATTTTCTTCTTTTCTTTTCATTGATCCGTTGACAAATCCAACAAAGGAAAGGCAACGGACTGATACACAAAATTCCATCCAAGGTGAAACGAAGGAATTTGCGTAATGACCTATGGATGGAGATGTGAAGGTAAGCGTCCTTTAAAACTACGGAAATCGTCCCCGAATTTGGGAGAATTGACCTGACTAATCGAGGACGAAGTTTCCATTTTGAAATGATCGACTTGCATCATCTGAGTTCAGTGTGAGAACTCGATGATGAGTCGATTTTCCCATTTTCTTCTCGAACAGAAAGATCCGCCTGTAGAAGCCTGGGGAAAGGAGAAATTTTTCTACTTACACGGCTTTCTTTTGGAGAAGAACCCTTCCTCTTCCAATAAAAAGATTTCTTTTCTTGATACTATTTACCAGAAATAGTATTAGCATGTGAGAAAGAGAAAGGATTCCTAACGAACGCAATCCAGTAACCCTTTCTCACAACTCATAAAAACTCAAAAAATATTTAATAAAAGAAGCCAAGGCTTGATAGAACTGAAATAGCTCGGCTCCTACTGGGAGAAGATGAAGAGGAGGGGAAGGAAGAAAGTCATTTGTTAGACTTGTGTCTTCCTCTATTGGGAGATTTCGTTCCAGTCCGACCTCTGGAACGAAAGGACCGTGTACCCTGATCTGAGAATGATCTATTAGTAGACGAGGACTGATTGAGATCTTCTAGTCGAGGGTGATAAGCACTTAAAAGTCATCGGAAGTAGTCGAAGAGCGTCTCTTGGTTGCGGTACCTGTACTTGATACGCTCTCCGAAGACTTCAAAAAAGACGAGTGCCCACGGTCTTGAAGCTTGATTCTGAAAACGTTGGGAAGACATGGTCCGCTTATAGTTTTAGAATCAAGAGGCGCTGAGGCTCTAAGTTTTCATTTACTATGCTCAGTAAAAACTGAACCAGTTATCAAGAGCAGAGTTGCGCCAAACATGCAACATGGTGGTAGACAGCCATGGCATGTGAAAAAATGACCGGGAAATAAACAAAAGCATTAGAATAGCAGCTATATGGTCGGAATGCTCTTGTTTGAAGGCAAAGTGGGTAGAATTAGAATACCAGTCATAATGAGAACCCACTTAATAATAGTCCTGGTAAGAAGCTCCAATGTTAGAGCGTCGAAACAGGAAGTAATGCCAATTTCCCTGACGTCATATATACAGAGTCTGAATCTGGGTAGAATTTTGGAATTTCATAAGAACAAAAAATTGATGGTTTTTGTTGTTAGAACCAATGTTCCAAGTTCTTTTCGCACGAGTGCCCCCGGTCTTGAAGCTTGATTCTGAAAACGTTGGGAAGACATGGTCCGCTTATAGTTTTAGAATCAATAGGTGATGAGGCTCTAAATATGTCCTTCTCATAATCGCTAATTAGTAAAGACGAAAAAAGACCAACCTCTGAGTATTGATATATCCCCAGAGGATAATTCACTAGGCCCAGATTCAGCTCTAGGGGCAAAACACTCGAGGCTCAATTAAACTTCCCCAGTGTTAGGCCCTTTATTGTGTATCGTGCACTGAACATGCGAAATTGCCGAATCAAAATTGAGCATTCAAGGAGCCGTGCCTAAAACGATCAAGGCCGAATCGACCCAAGGCCGAATCGACACAAGGCCGAAACGACCCACCGAAATAGGCCGAATCGATCGAGGTGCAAATTCGGGCCGAAAACGACCCAGGCCGAAACAACTCCGTACCGAAACGTCCCGGACTCACTTGCAATAGTCACGGTATTCCAATAAACGATGCCCAAGTCTGTATGTTTTACAAGGGAAAACAATCCAATTTAATGATTATGATAACAAAAATTTATCACAATAAGAGGAAAGAAGCATATGACCAAGGTAAACTAAGTACCGAAGGTCCGGAAAGGTTACCCGATAAAAACCGGGATAGGAACCGTACCAAAATTCGTATGTAACATGGATTCGGAAAAAATTTTTGGGCATAGGTTCCCTGCACCCCGGAGTCCCCGCAATTATGAGCAGGGTCTCTACGGGGCGGTAGACGAACCTATCCTAGTCAACCCAGGCCCAAATGGGAGGAGGGGACATAGACTGGCTCATCTTGATTCGGCAAAAGTGACCCACACGAATTGGATGGATTCTGTTTAGAAGATACTATAGAAAGGCCACAAAGGGACCTGAATATTATCCATCTGCCTCGTGGGATTTATAAGTGCTAAACGAAGACGGGTCTTGCACATGTTCAAAACTAAATTAATGCTGAGAATTTTTATTCAGCGATACAACTTCTTCCGATACCGGAAGTGGAAGGAACACGCACAAAAACCGTCCTCTTTTCTGGCAATTTAAGTTTCCACAACGCCGACTTCTATTAAAACATTACCAGGAATAATACGAGCGTATACCCTGGCACATAACATGAAAAGAAGTGTGGTGCTTATCAAAAACCAAAAACGGTTGATCACATGATAAACAAAACTTCCAAGTGAAAATTCAAAATGGCGGACAACCACTACACATGTAATGTCGGCAGAAACATGCGAAATAAAGTCTCTAAGAATTTCGGAATAAACAGTAAGCTTAAAAAGCCTAAGTACGTTGTGGAAACTCAAGGTAAGTGCAAAATCAAAAAAGAATAAAACACTTATCCGTTTATTCATTCTTCCATGGAATGTAGTTTGACGACCTATCCCAAGCAAGTCTGAAAAAATAATGACCTTCTCGGCGCGAAAATCGCGGTCACGTGACCTGTATCGTCTGCCTATTGGTCTGATAGGTCATGTGACATCAGCGACCAATCAGGACTCGACGCTGGGGAGGTCACGGGAAAAGGGACATGCCAGTGGCATTTCTGGCTAGATTTTTTTTGTGTCAGACTGTCCCAGACCTGCGTCTGGTGAAAAGGCTATAATTGTAGTGATGGGTAGTTATATTTGATATTAAAAATACCTTAACTAACGACGTCTTTAGTTTTGAACAACTGGCCCCAGGTGTCAAAGCACTGTTAGCTAGAAAAATATCACACATCCAAGCAAATACAATATCAATTTCTCAGACAAATTTTGCTGAAAAAAATTGCAGTAGCACAATCTTTCCTTAATTTCCGCTGCAAAATAATTAGTTTGCCCATCTTATGGCCTCATGCAGATGCAGTTGACCTAAACTGGTGAAAATTGTCTGAAGTTGAGGTTTCAATTTCTGGCCTCAGCATCATCCACAAAGAGCTGGGAACATGTATCTGTGGAGCTTTTGATTAATTACTCAAATTTCTCATCTACCTGCCTGGGCTTAGTTGTTCAAAGCATTGTTACCTTAAAAAGCTTGTTGGTGGTCAAATTGTTAATTTTCTTGCATGTAACTTTTAGCACAGTTCTATTTTTGCTGAATAAATGTAAATAGCTTTTGCATTTGCAAAAGCTACTCACATTTTTTTTCAACAACATTATAAGTATATTTGCTATACTTAAGGGGAATAGATACACCTTCAGGGGAGTCAACTCCTGCAAAAGTAATTTTGTCTCCGATGTAAATAGGGATCAACTCTTAAAGGAACGAATTTTGAGGAGCAAATTCTTTCCATTAAGAGTAGACCCCTTTTTCCATGTGATACAGTTTATAAAGTGAACAGGACGTCCCGAAAGTGGTCTCCCTTTGAAAAATGGCAGAAAAATCTGCCAGGTGTTCCCATTCCCCTTAATGGTCAAACAATATCATTTGTTGTGAACAACTGGGTCCAGGCCCGGTCCTAGACTTAAGCAGGATGGGAAGCAGACCATACAAGTCATTGACTTTTTTCTGTATCCCTTTCAGATATAAGTGTACTTATCCAATGATATTGTGTTTATATGTTTTGTGTTATTGTATTTGAATTAAATAAAAGTTTAAACTAAGCAGGATTTTTTGAACAAATGCTGCAACAGTGTGAGCTCCCTAGCCTCAAGCAAGATTTTGAACAAATGCTGCAATAGTGTGAGCTCCCTAGCCTCAAGCAGGATTTTGAACAAATGCTGCAACAGTGTGAGCTCCCTAGACTTAAGCAGGATTTTGAACAAATGCTGCAACAGTGTGAGCTCCCTAGCCTAAAGCCGGATTTTGAACAAATGCTGCAACAGCGTGAGCTCCCTTGACTTAAGCAGGATTTTGAACAAATGCTGACACAGTGTCAGCTCCCTAGCCTCAAGCAGGATTTTGAACAAAATGCTGCACCAGTGTGAGCTCCTAGCCTCAAGCAGAATTTTGAACAAATGCTGCAACAGTGTGAGCTCCCTAGACTTAAGCAGGATTTTGAACAAATGCTGCAACAGTGTGAGCTCCCTAGCCTCAAGCAGGATTTTAAACAAATGCTGCAACAGTGTGAGCTCCCTAGACTTAAGCAGGATTTTGAACAAATGCTGCAATAATGTGAGCTCCCTAGCCTCAAGCAGGATTTTGAACAAATGCTGCAACAGTGTGAGCTCCCTAGACTTAAGCAGGACTTTGAACAAATGCTGCAACAGTGTGAGCTCCCTAGCCTCAAGCAAGATTTTGAACAAATGCTGCAATAGTGTGAGCTTCCTAGCCTCAAGCAAGATTTTGAACAAATGCTGCAACAGTGTGAGCTCCCTAGACTTAAGCAGGATTTTGAACAAATGCTGCAACCGTGTGAGCTCTCTAGACTTAAGCAAGATTTTGAACAAATGCTGCAATAGTGTGAGCTCCCTAGCCTCAAGCAAGATTTTGAACAAATGCTGCAACAGTGTGAACTACCTAGACTTAAGCAGGATTTTGAACAAATGCTGCAACAGTGTGAACTCCCTAGCCTCAAGCAAGATTTTGAACAAATGCTGCAACAGTGTGAGCTCCCTAGACTTAAGCAGGACTTTGAACAAATGCTGCAACAGTGTGAGCTCCCTAGCCTCAAGCAAGATTTTGAACAAATGCTGCAATAGTGTGAGCTCCCTTGCCTCAAGCAAGATTTTGAACAAAGGCTGCAACAGTGTGAGCTCCCTAGACTTAAACAGGTCTTTGAACAAATGTTGCAACAGTGTGAGCTCCCTAGCCTCAAGCAAGATTTTGAACAAATGCTGCAACAGTGTGAGCTCCCTAGCCTCAAGCAGGATTTTGAGCAAATGCTGCAACTGTGTGAGCTCCCTAGACTTAAGCAGGATTTTGAACAAATGTTGCAACAGTGTGAGCTCCCTAGACTCAAGCAGGATTTTGAACAAATGCTGCAACAGTGTGAGCTCCCTAGACTTAAGCAGGATCTGAAAAATGCTGCAACAGTGTGAGCTCCCTAGCCTCAAGCAGGATTTTGAACAAAATGCTGCACCAGTGTGAGCTCCCTAGCCTCAAGCAGGATTTTGAACAAATGCTGCAACAGTGTGAGCTCCCTAGACTTAAGCAGGATTTTGAACAAATGCTGCAACAGTGTGAGCTCCCTAGCTTCAAGCAAGATTTTGAACAAATGCTGCAACAGTGTGAGCTCCCTAGACTTAAGCAGGACTTTGAACAAATGCTGCAACCGTGTGAGCTCCCTAGCCTCAAGCAAGATTTTGAACAAATGCTGCAACAGTGTGAGCTCCCTAGACTTAAGCAGGATTTTGAACAAATGCTGCAACAGTGTGAGCTCCCTAGCCTCAAGCAGGATTTTGAACAAATGCTGCAACAGTGTGAGCTCACTAGCCTCAAGCAAGATTTTGAACAAATGCTGCAACAGTGTGAGCTCCCTAGACTTAAGCAGGATTTTGAACAAATGCTGCAACAGTGTGAGCTCCCTAGCCTCAAGCAAGATTTTGAACAAATGCTGCAACAGTGTGAGCTCCCTAGACTTAAGCAAGATTTTGAACAAATGCTGCAACAGTGTGAGCAGAGCTTCAGTTGAGTACTGGGATAATTTTATAATGGGCTAGCTTTATCTTATTTCTCTGTCAGAACAATGTGGTGGGTAGTTAACAGATTCAAAGTCCCAATCTCAGGGATTATTTGCATGTCTAATTCCCAGGGTGACCTGCCATCCGCCTCTGAGGGAAAACTATGATAGGTGTATGATTGGTTGGAAAACTTGCAAATTTATACAAACTGGTGAATTTAAATGGCTCAAATACCTTTCGGATTATGGAACTTCGACACAGGGAAAATTGAACTGATGCAGGTTAATCATAGTGCAAATTAAAGTCAATAGGCATGATCAGTATATAATCAGGATCCTTCAACAGAATTTAGGCAGGCTTTGAGAGGATTCTAATAAGAACACAAAGTAACTTTTCAAGATAAAATAAGAAAATATTTGTTACTTGGAGCTCCCAGAAGAATTTCCTATCAACTTTTGAGTTTGAATTTGCAGTGGTAAATGAGGTACTGATGTTCAAGTCATTGAGGTTTCACTGCAGGTAATATAAGCCAGCTGAAAATACATGTAGATGAATTCTGATGGCACATGTAACAACTAACATTTTTCTGTCAATTTTCCAAGGGAGTCATTTTTCCTGACTAATTCCTGTTTGCTTCTCTGTAAACCGAGCTCTTCTGAAAACCAAGTGTACTTCTCTAAAGGAAAGAATTTGCTCCTTGGTGTTAGGCATGAGCATTCATACCTTAGATTTCCTTTAGTCAGAAAGCTCATTATCTCATAATACAGCTCTTTTTGATAGGGAAAAAAAATTCTCTATACTTTTCACCAATTACACCACAAACTCTTTATAACACTTTTTGTTGTGTCCTAAGCTGAAACCGTGTTAAATAATCAATGCAATGCTAGCAAAACAAAAATGTACAGATTATATAGAAAAATGACCCTGCTTGGTCATTTTTCTATATAATCTATACATTTTTGGATCCAACTTTAAACCATGTTACAGTCGAACTTCAATGGCTCGAACACCTTTGGGACCTCGAAAATCAGTTCGAGACGGGGGCAGTTCGAGCCACTGAGGGTACTGCCAGGAGGCATAACGAGATACTTTTAGACATCTTTTCGGTGTTTTATAATAAAAATGTATGCTGTGTGTACTCATTAGAATCGCCTCATCGAGGCGATTCTAATGCGTACACACAGCATACATTTGCAAGATAAAAGACTAAAATCTCCTTAATTATCTTCCACTATTTCTTATGTAGAGGATTTCGCTAGGGGCTCAAGAATGGGTTCGACACATCCATGGTAAACGAGCCACCGGTGTTCGAGTCATCGAAGTTCTACTGTATATCCAAAACCGAGTTATAATGAACAGTATTATAAAGAGGTTGTGGTGTACTTCTCTGTCCTTCTACTTTCAGTTGCCATAGCAATAACCATTGTAAGCAGCAATACTGATATCTAAACATAACAGATACTTAACAACTTAAACATAACAACACAGCAACAATATCATAATCAATATTGTAAACAGTCAAGCACACATTATGAAAACAGGCCTATACAAATACATCGTAAATTGACCGCCGAAAAACAAACGTTTTCAGACGAAAAATTTTGATATTATTTCTTATTTCTGCTCAAAATATAGATTTTGGGTACTTGTTAGAACCGCCTCATCAAGGCGGTTCTAACGAGTACCCACAATCTATATTTTAGAGCAGAAATAAGAAATTTGATGAGGCGGTTCTAACAAGTACCCAAAATCTATATTTTGAGCAGAAATAAGAAAAATAAGGTTTTTCCCTGAAAACCCCAGTTTTACTATATAAAAGTGGGGTTCAAGGGGGTCAAAATTATATAAACGTGATGGTAGTTTTACAAGAACTTAGCACTAACAACATCGCTGCAGTACCATCCCACTATAACACAACTGTTGGTAGTCATACTAAATACTGTGTAATAATGAGACCATGTTATAATAGACTATATAGTAAAATCAACATTCTGGAGGCATGGTAGGTTTAATGTAACATCCAAAACCGTGTTACAATGAGTAGCGTTATAATGAGTAGCGTTATAATGAGTAGCGCTAAGCTGACAGGGGCCAGTTGTTCGGAACCAACTATCTCTCAATAAAACTTTGATTAAAACTTTAATATGGCAAATACACTAATATTTTTGCTGAAAAAATGTGAGCAGCTTTTGCAAACACATTCTTTCAGCAAAAAATTCCACTGCATTAGATGCTGTACCTCTAAGAAACACTAACATTCTGACTTGTTATGCAAACAATGCTTTGAACAATTAACCTTTATCTTGCTGAATATTCATTTAAGCCACACCCATTTCTGTCTATCAACCAATCAAATTACTAAATGTAATTTATTGCTACAAATTCATAAATTGAATGCCAAACAGTGTAGATCCTGATCAGATGGCTTCTTCAGAAGCCATCTGATCTGGATCTACACTGTTTGCAAAGATAGGGGTTGTCATGAACAGCAAAATAAAGGTTAAGCTCTGACTATAACCCATTGTATACTAGTGGACTCTTCCACTGCCATATGTTGGGCAAGTCCATTTGTCATTTAAGGGATGTCAGGCCTATCGTTTAGTTTTTATTCTATTTCTGTAGGAAAATTCTGTTAGCAAATAGCGAAGGCCCTATCAGACGCCACTTTCTGTGGCATCTGATCTGGGCCTGCACTGTTTGCCAAGATACTCCTTTAGGGTTTCCCGCATGCAATGGCTTAATTATTCCCAGAATAAGCTTTAGGATCATAGCTCCAAGGATAACTTAGGGATAAGTTGGGAATCCCAATTTCTGTGCTAAAAAATAGCCATCGGAAGAGATGGCAAATCCTCCGACCAAAAGCCAATATGGCCTTCAGAAGATTGTTCACCAATAGAAAGTGGAGCAGAATAAACCAGCAATATATCACAACAGTATTGCAGTTATGGCCATCACAAGATTATACTGTCAGGGGAGATAACTAAAAAACCAGGGCACTCAGAAATGTGGTTCTTGTGCATGACATGCTACTTAAGCTCATGTATTTCTGTACAAAGTACCATCAATATGTCTCAAAAGGTATTGGAGATATGGTGATCACAAGCTGGTCATACTGTTATATTGGAAGGGTAGATAACTCAAATACCACAGCACCAACACTTGTGGTTCTTGTACATGACTTCCCTTCTGTACCTTGTATACAATTGAGCCAAGTTCCTTCAATTACCTCAAAGGGTGTTAGAGTTATGGCCATCACAAGGTTATATTGCCAGGGGAGATAACTAAAAAACCAGAGCACCCAGAGTTGTAATTCTTGAGCATGACACACCTGCTTAACCTCATGTACATCTGCATCAAGTTCCACAAATATGTCTCAAAGGGTATTGTAGGTACGATGATCACAAGGTTGTCATACTATTGTATTGGAAGGGGAGATAACTCAAATATCATGGAATCCAGAGTTATGGTTCTTAGGCATGAAGCGCCGTCTCAACGTTGTATACAATTGTGCCAAGTACCATCAATATATCTCAAAGGGTATTGGAGTTATGGCCATCACAAGGTTATATTGTCAGGGGAGATAATTAAAAAACCAGGGCACCCAGAGTTGTGGTTCTTGCATGTGACACAACTGCTTAACCTCATGTACAACTGTACCAAGTATCATCAATATATCTCAAAGAGTGTTGGAGATGTGGCCATCACAAGGTAGTGATTCTATATTATTGGAAGGGGAGATAACTAAAAAACCATGGCACCCAGACTTGTGGTTCTTGTGCATGACACACTGTCTCGGCCTTGTGAACAACTGTGCCAAGTATCATCAATATATCTTAAAGGGTATTGGAATTATGGCCATCACAAGGTTGTCACTCTATGTTATTGGAAGGGGAGATAACTCCAAAACCATGACAACCAGAGTTGTGGTTCTTGTGCATGACACCCTGTCTCAGCCTTGTGAACAACTGTGCCAGGTACCATCAATATATCTCAAAGGGTATTGGAGTTATGGCCATCACAAAGTAGTCATTCTATTTTATTAATAGGGGAGATAACTAAAAAAGTATGGTATCCAGAGTTCTGGTTCTTGTGCATGACACGCCGTCTCGGCCTTGTGAACAATTGTGCCAATAACCATCAATGAATCTCAAAGGGTATAGGAGTTATGGCCATCACAAGGTTGTGTCTACGGACGGACCGACAGACGGACACACGGACGGACGGACGCCAGGCTGATCACTATATCCCCCGAACCTATTCGGTCGGGGGATAAAAAGTGGTTGATATGAGTAAGAACTGCCTTGTGAAACAAGTAAAAGAATGCCACTTCTTTATTACATTAATGACTGGATGGAGCCAAAGCAAATTCTGACAGCATGAACCCTTAAACCAGCCATCAAGACTATCAAAAAGCATTTTCTAAGTTCTTTTTCTTGTTTTTGACAGAAAATAAGGCTTCACATTACACAAGACAGTCTGCTGTGCAGGCCATTCACATTAAAAAGCAAGCCTTGTTTTCTCTGAAAAATAAGAAAACAATTACGACTGTAATCTGCACTAGAATTGTCCTCCGTGATTTAAGGTTGTCGAACTGTAGAGAACCTGCTGTACGATACAAACTAAAATGTAAGGATTATATAGAAAAGTCACCAATTACAGAATCATAAATGGTATTCTTTCTTTCAAAGGGAATTAACTCATTTTGTACCGAAAACCCAAAATGGGTAGGTACCCTGGCAAACAGTGCAGGCCCAGATCAGACGCCGCAGAACGCGGCGTCTGATCAGGGCCTACACTGTTTGCAAAAAGTTCAGCGATTTTCCATGGTATTCTCTCTTTCATCTTTCTTTCAAAGGGAATTAATAAAACTGGTATAGCTTCAACCAAGGCAACAACTGGGACTTCCTGTTTGCTTTTGCTTAACCCTTCAAGCGCTGCAGAAAATTCTAGAGCAGATGGCATTCTGATTATATCCATTATTTTTCAGTGAAAATAAGGCCTGACATTTCATGTGAATCGTCTGCCCAGCTTTTAAGTGCAGACCACATTTTCCGTGGGACACAGAGTGTTTAGGGAAGCGAACAGGAATTCCCAAAAGTTGTCTCCCTTTGAAAAATGGCGGAGAAATCTTCTAGGTGTATCCAATTTCCCTTAATATACATGTTACCTATATACACATACTTTTATTTGGATACAGCATATTTAACCAGAAGTTTGTACGAGGAAGCACTATTGACAAAACAATATAAAATCCACATCGCTGAGGTTTTCCTCTTTCCAGTGAAAGCTTGAGCAAGGTGGGATATTAAAATACATCAAGATTGTCTGGTACAAAAGCTAATATGTACAATGGACCTATTCATCATCATACAAAAATGTTAAAAATTACAATAAAGATCGCAAATGAATACAAAAATAGATATACATGTAGACATGCTAACAACAAATCTGAAATATATTCTTAAAGCAAACAGATATACCTGTATCACAATACCTACCGTAATGATTCTAAGTATTGGGACAGACAGGCTTAAGCAAATAGTACAGATCCTGATCAGACTGCTCCTAAAGGAGCAGTCTGATCAGGGTCTACACTGTTTGCCATTATGTCTGCATCTTTTGTACTCCTTGCTGGATCATGAAATAAATTTGTTAAAATTTTAGGAGCATTACAGCAAGGCCTCAAGATGTCCAAATTTTTTGGATTTTTACGGTATTACATTCAAAAACTAAAAGCAGCTTTCCACATCTTACCCTTCAACTACAACATAAATTCCTGCAGAAGACCAATCTGTTTTTTTTTTTTTTAAATATTTTTCATGTTAAAAAAAGCTTGACATTACATGTGAATCATAATGTAAGGCTTTATTTTCACTGAAAAATTAGAAAAATACATTCTGAAAATGCCTTGAGCAGTCAGATGGAAGAAATATACTCTCTATGGGAGACATTTACTTCTGAAAGATTAAGCTTCTATGCACTTTTGTGGGGAAGGATATGCCTGGTATATTTTTTGTCTTTTGTTCATAACAAGGGACTGAAGGGAGACAACTTACAGGACTTCCTGTTCCATCTCCTATAAACACAGTCCCTCTGAAAAAGGGGTCTACTCTTAAAGTAAAGAACTTGTTCCATTCTTTTTCAAGCCTAGATCCCTACTGGCAGAGAAACAAAAACATACTGGAAAGCATTTCTTCCCAATTGACATTTTTTTGTTTTGTTTTTTCTTTTCGGTTTTGGGTTTACAGCCCTCTTAAGATTATTTCATTTATTTTGAGCTGATCCTTATTGGTGGGCAAAAACTGGAGAACCCAGAGAAAACCACTTGACCTTCCATTGCTGAACTTGGTGTCTCACGTGGCCCATGCCAGGCTCGAACCACAGCGGGGAAGGAGTCGGCACTCTTACCCACTAGGCCACTGAGGCCCGACCCATTATGAACAGTTCTCTATCAGATAACTTACTTGTTATTTAGTGGATAACATTGTGTCATAAAAATGTTATGATCATGTGTATTAAGGGGAATGGGAACACCTTCAGGGGAGGTAACTCCTGCAAAAGTATTTTTGTCTCCCATGTCAATAGGGGTCAACTCTTAAAGGAAAGAATTTGCTCCTAAGGAGCAAATTCTTTCCTTTAAGAGTAGACCCCTTTTTCATTGCGACAAGGCTTACAGAAAAGAGAACAGGAAGTCCCAAAAGTTGTCTCCCTTTGAAAAAAGTGCGGAAAATGTGCCAGGTGTTCCCATTCCCCTTAACACAATGCGACAACCCTGTTTTTTTAACTTGAAGATAAAATCTGATAAAAAAAAACATTATATGATTAACAGAGTAATTTGATATGAAAAGAAATTTATGAAACTCGCCAAAGACTTGTTTCGTAATGGGCCACTTATGAAAGATCCTCTATATCTATTCACTTTAAGTCATGATAAACAATTTTTAACAAAATATCTATGACCCCATTTTGTATGGGGAAACTCCAAATTGAGACACACTGGCAAACAGTGCAAACCCAGATCAGCAAAATGCACCATCTGTTCTAAGCCTGCACTGTTTGCAAAGAATTCAGCCATTTTTAATATATTTCTAAAAATAAATCACCCCAACATCTCAAGTTTTGAAATGGACTCTGATGGATGATTCCATTCTGTACAAAAGGGGTTAACCCACTGCTTCTTTGTACAACCCCACTAACGGTTGGTAAACTCGTTCAAATTCTGCCAAATTGAATTCATTTTCAATGCGAGGGATGTCCCGCCTTATTCTATTTTGTACTAGTTTGTTCACAACTCATTTTCAAAGGGAACTACTGTAAAATTCCTACAATAAGACCACCATTGATCAGTCCCAAAGATGATCTCTTTATTATATGGGCCCATCAAGCGATTTTGGTACTTATCGCCTATGCGAGCAGCGAATGTTCAGGCGAGCCTGCACATCCGTGCAGTCTCGCCA
The DNA here is from genome assembly GCA_963580285.1 of Lucinisca nassula. Lineage (NCBI taxonomy): Eukaryota > Metazoa > Mollusca > Bivalvia > Lucinida > Lucinidae > Lucinisca > Lucinisca nassula. The sequence continues at coordinate 107,090,442 of OY757017.1, read as the reverse complement.
GAACCTTCGCTGCTCGCTCATACAAGCAGTGAATCAAGAGAAACATTCAGACAGAAAGCCATATCCCTGGCCCCCCTGCATGGCTGGGCATGCGCAGTTAAAATTTGTCATGACGGAATGCTCGAAGACACAAATTCGCTTGGCGGGGCTCATACGAGACAATGGACCTTCATTTGCTTGTTGCTTGTTTGATCTGACGTTAAACATCCACCCCCCACTCCCGAGATACTGTGTGTAGAAAACAGAGAATAACTGAAACCTTTTCAATAAGATTTTAAAAGCAGATTTAGAATTAATTTTAGGTGGGCTTAACCCTTATCTTGCTGAATATTCATTAAAGCCACACCCATTTCTGTCTATTGACCAATCAAAGTACTTGATGTAATTTATTGCTACAAATTCATAAACTGAATGCCAAACAGTGTAGATCCTGATCAGATGGCTTCTTCAGAAACCATCTGATCTGGATCTACACTGTTTGTAAAGATAGCGGTTGTGGTGAACAGCATGATAAGGGTTAATAGCAGAAATTTACTGTTTATACACCTTCAGGGGAGAAGACAAATTGTATAGTTGAATTCAGGGCTTTAGATAAATTTTTTTCCAAAAAGTACAGTTCTCATCTTTTTAAAAACAAGAGGGCCCAGAGGGCCCTGACACTAGCAGAAATGTTGTTTCAGGCCAAATTCAACAGAAGCAAACATTTTACATTTGAGCCAGCACATGACAAAACCTACATTAAGACATGTGCACCCAGCGAAGACTCAGATCAGCCTGTGCATCTATATAGCCTAACCAGAGACTTCTCTTGCTGCATGGAGGAGCACTAGGTCCTTAGCTATCCTTAGAACGCACAACGAAGACTATGATCAGATAGTGTGGATGCACAGGCTGATCTGAGTCTTTGTTGGGTGCACGTCTTATGGTAGGTTTTGTCATGTGCTGGCTCATTCACAAGGAGTGAAAAAAAGAAAATTACTCTTTAATGCCCATTGATCATAAGGTTGTGTTTTAAACCAAGATCAATTTATGCTAATATTTCACATTAAAATGGAATAAAACAAACCAGTCAAAGGTACCCTGTACCTGTACCTGTCTTATCGGAACCACTTAATTTTTGCCAATTTACTTCAAATTACAAGCAGCTAAGGTGAATAGATACTACTTCAAAAATATTTCTGCCTCCCATATCAATATGGGCCAATAAAGAATAGAATTTGCTCCTGAGGAGCAAATTCTTTCCTTTAATAGTAGACCCCTTTTTCCATGGCAAGGCATTCATAAAAAAGTGAACAGGAAGTCCTGAAAGTTATCTCCCTTTGAAAAATGGCGACAGAATCTGCCAGGTGTATCCATTCCCCTTAATGCATCTGCCAAATATTTTATCAATTTTCAAGGGAAATAACTTAGGATTCCCTACTTGCTTTCCCTTATGAGACTCCCAGAAGAAGGGATCTACTCTTAAAGCATTTTTGATTTTCGTTTTTTTTTTAGGGCTGATTATTGGAGGTTGACAAAAATCATAGCACAGAGAAAAACTGTGACCTTGGCACGCCATTTGTGACCCTACTCTTTAAGAGTAGACCCTGCTCTCCAAAGGTAAATCTATTCCCCTCAAAATACCAATAGGTATAATCATGATTGAATAATATCATATACTGTATCAAATCATAATATACCAATTAAGTTCAAAATGCAATCAATTTCATGATACAAATAGTAAATTTCATTTGAACTTTTGCAAAAGTATAGGATAACAATTTGTCAAAATCATTTACACCACAACCTCTTTATAGCACTATTAATGGGGTTTTTGTTTGTTTGTATTGGAGTTTAAAGGCCCAGTCAACACTATTTTAGGGCATTTTTGAGCCAGTCAGTTTACCAATGCACACTTTACCTGGGCAGGCTTATACGTAAGCAGTTAACCAGTACAGTGCACATTCTTTCGCCAGAAATATTAATGGGATCTAAAAGCAGAAACCGTGTTAGTTAAACAACCATGTTATATCCAAACAAAAATGCATAGATGATATAGAAAAAAATGACCATTTATGATTATTTTTCTATATAATCTTTACATTTTTGGGATCCATCTTGAAACTGTGTTTATTATGAGGTTGCGGTGTACTTTTCATGAAAATCCAAAGGTTGTATATCTGAACATGCATTTGCAAAACAACTCGCTGTAATGGACATGAACTTCAATAGTTTAAACATACATACAATTTGAAAATCCTACATCATATAAAATTTGTTTAAGCTTGCTCACTATAAATACATGTAATGATTATTTCAGCGGATGGCTACAACAAACTGTCCTCAAGTACGCTTTGCCCAGGCCATATCATCTGTTCTGGGTTTACAACCTGTGGTGAGCTCTATTAAGTACTCTATTCCTATCCAGAACCGCAGCTTTTCTAGTGGATAGTTGAGCCATCCAGTTGTTATACAGAAGTATGTGTCATGGGGAGCCACATGGTGGATACGGTGGTGCTTCCTTGGTAAAATAATATGAAGATCTTGTAGAAGAGTGATCCACCGCGGCAAACCAAAGTATGTGTGAGACCATTTATGAATCTGAAAAAGAAAGCACCAAAACTCTAAAGGGGAATGCATACACGTTCAGGGGAGGCAACTCCTTCAAAAGCATTTTTGTCTCCCATGTCAATGGGGGTCATCTCTTAAAGAAAAGAATTTGCTCCTGAGGAGCAAATTCTTTCCTTTACGAGTAGACCCTTTTTTCCCCGCGGGACAGAGTTAATAGAAAAGTGAACAGGAAGTCCCGAAAGTTGTCTCCCTTTGAAAAACGGCGAAAAAATCTGCCAGGTGTATCAATTCAGCTTAAGACCAAGAAGATTTTATCTGTACATTCTGGCCTCTAATTTTAAAAGGGAGGCACTTTTCAAAGTCAAGTATCTAGCTGTTACGAGATGGAATAGGAAACCTTTCTGGTGCTTATGCACATCTAAATTATTTTTAGTAGGTATATGGCAAGGCAGCAAAGTGAACAGGAAGTCCCGAAAGTATTTTAGGTGAAATACGGTAGGCAAAATATGCGGCTCCAAGCACAAATCGTCCACATATCATCGATGTATGTATGAGTGGTTTGTGGGGAAATTATTTACCATACAGTTGGCCGCTATGAGGCGGATATCTATATAGTTTGCCTAAAAAGTCGCCAACCGCCAAATTGTGCCATATATATTTTTCATGCCTGTCACAATGCTGTGGGTGTTCATACTGACGGGAGTTATACCATTGATCTGTAGGGAAGTTTCATATTTTTTCCCTAAGAGAAATATAATTTTAACGAAAATCAATGATCTGCTGCAATTTGCTACATGGCTATGATTGTGGATAGTATCTTTCTTTGTCACATTTTTAGCGAGCTAGCATGGGTATGCCTGATTTTCCCCTAGTATTCATAGATATAAATACCCTGAAAAATGAATATTATACCAGAAGCAGGTCAATTGTGAAAATATACCCACAGCATTGTGACGAGCCATACGAAGAATCTTTGACGGTATGTTAAATCTATGTTTAGTATTATTTCTGGTTTGAACATGCTTGTAGGTTTTGGAGGGGTTTTCTTCTAGTATACCCCAACTTTCTGAAGCCTATTCTGGATTCACTTTGGAAGCCTCTGTGGTGTAGGGATTATACTACTCGCTTTGCCAGCTAGGGATCGCTGGATCGATCACAGGCTTCTCCAGTATTCGAATGAGTCTTTTAAGCGAGGTCCCGTCTCCGTATGACCCTAGATGTTGGGGAGATGTAAAACTCGGACACTCGCTCATTCTAGATTCATTTAGGCTTTTATAGAACCTTTTTGTAGAATATATTTTTAAACGTCGGGGTCATTTGTTTGATCCATAACTTTGGACTACTGGTAGTGTTTCCCGCAGACTGAAATTAGGGCAGGGTGCTACTCCAAAAAAGGGGCATTTTTGCAACGCGTCACTGCATATCAAAAGGGCACACCTTACACAGACTCTTGCCAAAGAGGGCACGGCAGGGCTCTTGCACCCCTTTTAGGGGGTGGGGATGGGGCCCTTAGAATTGGGAAAATTATCGATATTTTGACTGAAATTTGGAAAATGTACTACAAACACTGAAAGGTTTTCTTTAATGACATTGTTATTTGAAGAGCAGGCTTATAGATGCCAGACAGCAGATTGTGGAATAAACAACAGGGATAAACCTTAACCTGCCCAATGGCACAAACTCTCAAATGTTTGGGAGCCGGAACAATATTTAAGGGCCCGTAAATTGTTAGGTAAGATAATAATACTTGACAGACACTTCCTGACGGTGACTGTAGTAAGAATTTTATCCAAAAGATTTAAACTAAGATCATTCTACTATGAATACAAAACATGTGGTAACTATGAATATCATGCGGAGCATGATAGCTCAGTGGTTAGTGCACTTGCTTCTAATGCTAGAGGTCCCAGGTTCAATCCCCGGCAGCGGTGATAAAACTTCGGTGTTTATCATACGCTCCATTGGCATCATTTGCAAGGATGAATGTCATAAAGTGCACCGTGCTTTGTATCGGGACGTTAACTGGAGGCCCCCTGTGCAGTGAGACCCATCCATGTGCAGGTTAAAGAACCCTACCGCAATTAAATGATTCCTGTGTATGCTATCATCCTGCAAAACTGGAGTGTATGTACATAACATGCCCCTTCTGTTTCCCCTCCTAGGGTTAAAGCGAAATTGGAAGATAGAGATAGACAGAAGTACCTGGGCCTCCTTACATTCATTCAGGTTCAAACAAGACAAAAAACACAGAACATAAAATTTTATTGCACAGAATGATTGTAGTTTAAAACTTTTTGGTCAATTCTCCCATCATCTAAACGTTATGACATTTTTGATGACTGCTACCTTAATAAAAACGTAGTGACGGACCTGAAGTACACACATTTCAGTGCATCTGGCGACTTTGTTCTGAAGCAAAACTTTAATATTTTTTTTTTTCAGATTGTCAAAAAATCACCATTTATTTTATTTGTACCAAAATATCTTGCAAAAAAAAAAAAAACTAGAGTGAGCATATTTAGGCCCTCAAAATCCGTAATGTAGTGGGTGGGGTACTTACGTAAAAACTACATCGTAGAATGAAGGACAAGAATAATTTGTTAAACCTTAAATTACTGAAACTGTACACCATGCATTTATTCAGAGAGTTTTAGAAGAACTGCAACATTTCTTGGACAAATTGTGCTTGGCCAGACTGAAAATGTGTCTTCCGGAAATTGGACACTTTTAGGCATTCGGAATGGGGCCGAATTTCGGCCCTAAATTTGGGTGATCGAGAGATCTTGTCAACAAATGCGGTCATAAATAAATTTCCTGGTTATTGCCATTCGTATATGCGAATAAAACGGGAACCATACTATACACTCGACTGAACACAACACAGGTATTTTACATTGTGTGTATTTATTGCGATATGACTGTCCCGTGATTATTGGATAAACGGTGAAAAGATTAGGTCTATTGCAGGGCACATTTAATTAGCGTAAAGGGCAATGCGGGGCACAAAAGGGGCAAAAATTTCAAATTTTAGGGCAAGAGGGCGTGAATTTAGGGCACCGGGGCGCCGCGCCCCGCTGTTCCGCTTTAGGGCAATCACTAATCGGTGGTTAGAAAACCGTGGTCCCGTTTCTTTATGATATTATGTGTTGAGGGGACGTAAAATTAAGAAGGGTTTAACAATATCTTCATCATAAGGGCAAACTCTTAGACAAGAGCCTGTTGGGTTATCCATGATGATGAATCGTGATAAATTGATATCGCAAGCATGTTCATGTTGTGTAGAAAAAATTTTGTTCAAGAATAATTACGAGTTCATTTTGTAATGATGCCGTTTCTGTTTAAGAAATCTGTTTGAACATGTATGTACATGCAAAGAAAGTGATGATGATAAGTGAGAGTATTTGGTCGCCACACGTTATAACTGCCTGAGCGGCATGGATGACATCAGCTGCGTCATCAGCATCGCAAAGACGGTTCTGACATTGTGCCTACCACATACGGCAAGAATTTACTGCAAACAGTGTTGATCCCTATCAGACACTAACAAATGTTGTGTAGAATAGATAAAAATCTTCCTGTTTTTAGTTTATAGCTTTGTTTTAATTAAGGTTTAACGTCCAAGACTAGCTTCCAATTTTTGGGGGACTTTTACCCGATATTGTGATGCAATGCCATCTCAAGCCCTTTCGCCCAATGAAACCAATAGGGTTTTTAAGTATGGAAGTCCGACTTGCACCGCTTTGCCTGGGTAGGCTTAGATCCTCTAAGCCGTTTACCAGTACTCGTGTGCGGTCGATTTAGTTTAAGCTTTGTTAATGTAATGAATTTGTGAATAGCTATATTTGTGAGCTGTGTCACGGAGAAGGATATGAAATGGAATTTGTTATCTTCCAATTGGCAGGTGACCAGGTAGCACAAAGGCGTGGTCTGTTCAATTGCCTCTTACCTGTGTTAATTTAGTGAGCATGAATTTGAGTTGTAGTGAACATTAACTGATTTCTGTAGTGCTCAGTAAGGAAGCATAAACTTTGAGTATTCTTGTTTCAAGCGCTGGGTGCTGATATTTTGATGCGCAGTCGAGTTCTGCTGCGCTGTTATTTGTTGCATGTACTGATCAGCCTGTGTGTCTGGTCGACGCATGCGCAATAACGGTATATGCATGAACATATTCAGACTTCTCTGGGGCAGGGATCATGATATAGCGTATACGTTTCTTAAACTGTATTTTTTGTCGATTATCTTAATTTGCAGGCACAATGACCTGCTGCTCCCTGGTCGATAGGAGCAGGTACTGGTACGATGTATCGGTCCAGATGCCCTGCAGAGGAGGGCAGCACCGTTACACACAGCATCGTGACCATAAGGTAAAGACAAGTTGCTGTAGCCAAGTTGCTGGTGATAGCCAAGTTGTTGGTGATAGTCAAGTTGACAGTGACAGTCAAGTTGACATGATTTAAATTCTCAGTACACCAGCGTGTCAAGGCAGTTCACCCCAAATTGTCTTATATATGGCCAGTCACGTGTTTTTTTTGTTGTTCGTTTATTTTGTTATTTGCTTCTATAATTTTCACATCGCCATCTCGAGCACAAAACGTAGTTTCACTTTCGGGGCATGCGCCTTGAAATGATTAGAGAGGCGAATAAATGTAATGTTTAGTGTTCCTATTGTTGTAAATAGTTACTGTTAATAATTTATGTGTTCCATATAATATCTTACTTGTACCTTACCCCACAGCTGCCCGTTCACCTGTCACCTGTCGTGACGCCGTAAACCAACATAACACTAGCAGTGAAGTTAAAAAAAAAAAAAATGCTAAAGTATTTCAAGATGCATCCTCCAGATTTGTTGGTTTTCTACCAAGGATTTTTTATCATTTCGGGTTAGAGACCTTCCAAGGTTATTTAACTTAATAAAGCCAACCATTAATCATAGGTGGAGGAAAACAGGAATACCGATAGTGAAAACACCTGCTCTCGAACTGCAGAACTCTCACTAGTGATTTGAGCAAGGTTTGAGAAACCTAATGAGAGACCTAATGTTCTCTTAACTACTAGGCCCCACAGGCCTGCTCAATCTGAGATACATATACATGACATTCAAGACCTGTATTGGTAGCTTGACTCTACAAGTTATGTCTTTATCCAGGTGGCACTGCGGGATTGGTCCGATCATTAGCAGACTCAAGCACATTCACTTTACTTGATAATTTCATATTTGCTGTGGTTCCATTTCTTTAATTAGCTTTATGAAAAAATGATTGTAACAATTACCATAAATCTGACTTCTATACCATAACCTATCTTATATGGGAAAATCCAAATATGGGACTGTCAAAAAGTGCAGGCCCAGATGAGATGCTGCAGTGCGGCATCTGATCAAGATCTTCACTGTTTGCAAAAGTTCAGTCATTTCTTAAATAAATTTCCAAAAATTTCTCGATCTGAGAGCCATAAATTTCAAAATAAACTCTGGCTACAATTAGACACACTGATGAAGATTAAATATCAGAAAGGCCTCTGTGTCACTAAATTTGGTTTAGTTACACCTTAATTAACTACAATACAAGATGGAAAACTATATTCATGACAAAAGAGGGTAATGGCCATAATGATGCTCAACTTTCTAAATCTGGCTCTGATGTTATAAACTTTTTTCATGCTCAACTCCCATGAGCATGAAATTTATCCTGCTCATAAATTTAATTGGCATTTTAAAATTTATGAGCATGATAAATGGTATTCCGAGCTGATCTGACCAGGAAAATTATCAGATTTGTTTGCATTTTAATAGTAATGAGCGCAAAATATTTCATGCTCAGCAGTTCAATAACCTCTGGGCCAGGTCTTCATTTGAAAAACCGTTGCTGTACCCAATAGCTTCAACAAAGATAATTTTCACATCCTTTTTCTATATTCCTCAATTAAAACATAAATTGTGGGCATTTGTTGCAATCACTTGGTGATTCTTACAAGTACACACAGCATATGTTTCTAAAATGAAATAAGGAAAATAATCTCTTAAGGGAAATGGGAACACCTAGCACATTTTTTCTGCCATTTTTCACAGGGAGGCAACTTTAGGGACTTCCTGTTCGCTTTTCTATAAGCCCTGTCCCAATGAAAAAGGGGTCTACTCTTAAAGGAAAGAATTTGCTCCTCAGGAGCAAATTCTTTCCTTTAAGAGTTGTCCCCTATTGACATGGGAGACAAAAATACTTTTGCAAGAGTTGTCTCCCCTGAAGGTGTATCCATTCCCCTTAAGTGTCCTTGTCACTCCACTTTATCTTGGGCTATGTAACTGTACCTACAGTAGAACTTCGATGGCTCGAACACCGATGGCTCGTTTACCATGAATGTGTCGAACCCATTCTTGAGCCCTTAGCGAAATCCTCTACATAAGAAATAGTGGGGGATAATTAAGGAGATTTTAGTCTTTTTTCTTGCAAATGTATGCTGTGTGTACTCATTAGAATCGCCTCGATGTTGCAAATGTATGCTGTGTGTACTCATTAGAATCGCCTCGATGAGGCGATTCTAATGAGTACACACAGTATACATTTTCATTATAGAACACCCAAAAGATGTCTAAAAGTATCTCGTTATGGCTCCTGGCAGTAACCTCAGTGGCTCTAACTACCCCTGTCTCGAACAGTTTTTCGAGGTCCCAAAGGTGGTCGAGCCACTGAAGTTCGAATGTATTCAAATATAGTAACAAACAGGACACACAACTTTTACCTGGTTAGTTAAACTAACGAAGATACTAAGCAGGAAGATATACATCTCCCAGTTGTATGTGGCATGGATTTCCTCATCAGTGTATGTCAGGAACCTGTATGCCATGTGAGCCAAAAAAATGAGAGTCACAGCGAAGTTATCCCCATTTGTTTCTATGAAGTCATGCCTTGTAATGGAGGTCGGGTCTATGTGGTGTTCTCTGAATGATCTAATGAAGGCCTACAGAAGAATAAAATCATTTCATTATGATAACATGACCATTCACCCTTTTTTGTACCAAATGGAATCTTCCTCTTTATATATGGCAGAGTCCATTTTAAAATTTAGTGGTATCAGGTTGTGTTTTCTTCAAAATTTATTAGGTAATTGGCAGAATGTTTTGCAAACGGTGTAGGCTATGATCAGACGCCGCATTCTGCAGCGTCTGATCTGGGCCTGCACTGTTTGCCAGGGAACCCGTTTTGGGGTTTCTGGTACTAAAAGAGTTAAACATAGTACATTCTTTCTTATCCCAAAAATAGCTACTTTTTCCAATGAAAATATGTGATATTTTTCATATTCAAACTCATACCATAGGTAGTAGAAGCTCGTTGGAATTGCTTCATTGAGGCAGTTCTATCGAGTACCTACAGCCTATATCTTGGAGCAGAATAAGCAATATCATATGACGTCGCGTTTGAGAGTGTAATAACGTCATGTAAAGTGGATTAAATATGCAAATTAGCTAGATAGGTCCCGTAACGTTACATGTACAACGTCCTTATTATTGACCTCATGTTTACTAATGGCGGAATATTGACATTTTTGTAAAGAAACGTGAATAATATGCGTTATAAATGTCATATGATAAATAGAATCTTGCATTCGTGCTCGTGTATTATTGAATTTATTAAATTCGTTGAGGAAAAGGGATAAACTGCTCGGCAAAGCCTCACATTTTATTCCTTTTCCTCAACTCTTTTAATAAATTCAATAATACATGACCACTGATGTAAGATCCTCTAAATAAAGTGGGGTTAAGAAGGGTGTTCATTTCAAGGACTTGTTAACATGATGCATTTCTACATATACACCATAACTTTTTTCATAAAAAACAGATAAGGAAGTGATGAAAGACACATTTTGTCAGTTTTCCATAACAAGAGGGCCATGATGGCCCTGGATCGCTCACCTGATCGATATTGTACAAAATAAATTGAAGGTAACATATGGTAGAGTAGAGGGTTTAAGCAAATTTGGATGACCCAAGGAGGTTTTTATAATCTTAGCCATCTTGTTCATCCAAGCACAATAGGTTGAGCAATTTTGGAAGAGGGTCACCCAAGGAATATTCCTGTGACATCACGTGAACAAGTCCGTGAAATGAAGACCCCCTAAACCCCACTCCATATAGATAAAACTTGGGTTTAAGGGGGTTTACATTATTTTTCTTATTTCTACTCCAAGACATACGTTGTGGGTACTCATTAGAACGGCCTCAATGAGGCAGTTCTTACGAGCACCAACAACCTGTTTTGAACATTGATAAGAAAAATATCAATGATTTTCATCAGAAAAGTTGCCATTTTGGAGATGTGAAAAATGCTCTATGTCACACCGGTGTGTTATCATAATGAAATTAATTTGAAATCCATCCACTGGTTAAGCAGTAAAAAGTAGAAGTAAAACAAAGATCAGGAATCGATACAATAAACTTACTCCACCCATCACAGACACCAAAGGGAAAGAAACACTAACATGAAGCGACCAGAACATAATGAAAACCTAAACAAAGGATGGCAATAAGGACAGTTACTTTCCCACAAAATGGCTAAATGGCCATCCAAAATAAAAAGACACAAGTGATACACACAGTAAGTAACAAACAACAACATAAATAAATCGCCACAGAAGAACCGCCTTGGAACGATCAGTGGAAAGATTTCCACTGGGGGGCTTAAATCGATTTTACGTGGCCACAATCCTCGCCCTTACTTACGTCGCGATTTAGACAAATAATTAGTTCAGTCCGCATGAAGGCCTTCTAACTCATCAGTGCAACATCTCCGTGAACACAAATAATCTAAGAACCACAGAGGTGAGACAACGGTGAGGACTTGACAGCAAGAAGTTATTTAAAAGTTTTTAGTTTTTCTATTATTAGCTCCAGCTTTTTCATCCCAGCAGAATTGTTTGAACAATTTTAATAGAGGGTCACCCAAGAAACATTCCTGTGAAATTTTATCGAAATCCATCCACTGGTTAAGGGCCAAAAGTCGTTTACAGTTTTTTTTCTATTTTTAGCCCTGGTGGCCATCTTGTTCATCCGAGCAGAGCAATTTGAGCAATTTTTGTAGAGGGTCCAACATGATCATTCTTGTGTAGTTATTTCAAAATCCATCCAATAGTCAAGGAAGAGAAGACTTTTAAAGATTTTTTATATTTTTAGCTCTGGCGGCCATCTTGTTCATCCGAGCAGGACAGTTTGAGCAAATTTGATTGAGGGTCACCCAAGGAAAATTCTTGTAAAATTATTTTGAAATACATTCACTGGTTAAGGAGAAGAAGTCGTTTAAAGGTTTTTCTATTTTTAGCTCTGGTGGCTATCTTGTTTAGCCAAGCATAACGGTTTGAGCAATTTTGGTAGAGGGTCACCCAAGGAACCTTCCAGTGGAATTACTTCAAACTACATGCACTGACTAAGGAGAAGAAGTCTTTTGAAATACATTCACTGGTTAAGGAGAAGAAGTTGTTTAAAGGTTTTTCTTTTTTTAGCTCTGGTGGCCATCTTGTTTAGCCAAGCTTAACGGTTTGAGCAATTTTGGTAGAGGGTCACTCAAGGAACCTTCCAGTGAAATGACTTCAAACTCCATGCACTGGCTAAGGAGAAGAAGTCTTTTAAAGGTTTTTCTATTTTTTAGCTCTGGCGGCCATCTTGTTCACCCAAGCAGAACGATTTGAGCAATTTTGGTAGAGGGTCACCCAAGGAATATTCCTGTGAAATTATTTTGAAATCCATCCACTTGCTAAGGAAAAGAAGTCTTTTAAAGGTTTTTCTATTTTTAGCTCTGGTGGCCATCTTGTTCATCCGAGCGTAACTATTTGAGCAATTTTGTTTGAGGGTCACCCAAGGAACATTCCTTTGAAATTATTTTGAAATCCATTCACTGGTTAAGGAGAAGGTCCTTTAAAGGTTTTTATTTTTAGCTCTGGCGGCCAACTTGTTCATCCAGGCGGAACGGTTTGAGCAATTTTGGTAGAGAGTCACCCAAGGAACCTTCCTGTGAATTTTTTTCAAAATCATTGAACTGGTTAAGGAGAAGAAGTCGTTTAAAGGTTTTTCTATTTTTAGCTCTGGCGGCCATCTTGTTCATCTGAGCGTAACGATTTGAGCAATTTTGGTAGAGGGTCACCCAAGGAACATTCCTGTGAAATTATTTTGAAATCCATTCACTGGTTAAGGAGGAGAAGTCATTTAAAGGTTTTTCTATTTTTAGCTCTGGTGGCCATCTTGTTCACCCGAGCGGAACGATTTGAGCAATTTTGGTAGAGGGTCACCCAAGGAGTTAGTTAGTTTTAGTTTTACGTCCCACCAACAGCTAAGGTCATACGGAGACGGGACCTCGGTTTAAAGACTCATCCGAAAGTCTGGGGTCACCCAAGGAACATTCCTGTGGAATTATTTCAAAATCTGTTCAGCAGTTTTGGAGAAGAAGTCGTTTAAAGCAAAAGTTGACGACGGATGCATGCACGCACACACGAACGGACGACAAACAGACCGATCACAAAAGCTCACCTGCTCAGGTGAGCTAAAAACATAACATAAAAATCCTTAAAAAAAATCAGGCACCTTGAGGACTTGCTATAATTCTCTTAAAATTCAACCTAACTTGTTTCACAATCTAGCAAGTCATCCAAAAGGTGCAGACAGAAGGGCAAACAGTGTAGACCTTGAAGGAGCAGTCTGATCCGACGTCATATCTGGGTCTCCAGTGTTTGCTTAAGTCCTTCTGTCCCAATACTTAGGATCAATATGGTATGTTGTGAGTATTCATTTGAACTGCCCTGCAAGTTGGTTGAAATGAAAACCAAAAACACAGTTTTATAAGTATGGAGAAATATTAAGGGAAATTATCCTTCAGTTATCCCCAAAACCCAACCTTCATAACACTTGTTGTGGTCCAAAGCAGAAACCCTGTAAGTTAAACAATTTTGAAATTGGGCCAGTAGCCTAGGAGATGGTGTTTTAAAGTTTTTTCTATTTTTTTTTTCTATTTTTAGCTCTGGTGGCCATTTTGTTTAGCAGAATGGAACCATTTAGGCAATTTTGGTAGAGGGTCATCCAAGGAACATTACTGTAAAATAATTTCAGTATCCATTCACCGATTTAGGAGATGTGTCTTTAACGTTGTAAGTTAATTCTTGACACACGGACGATGCATGTTGGACATGGATCAGTCAAAAAAAGCTCTCCCCAAGATTTGGCTCAAGTTAGCAAAAGATATTAGTACTTTTTGGATGAAAATTGTGCCTTACCTGGACAAATGTATGCTCACAACTTTTCCTATGCACAGGTAAGATAATCTTTTTTATACTGAAACAATCATTCATGTACCATAATGATCCCAAGCAGTGTGACATATAGGCCTAAGCAAACAGTGCAGACCCAGATCAGACTGCTCCTCCTTCAGTCTGATCAGGGTCTGCACTGTTTGCCATCCTGTTTGCACCCTTTGGACTGCTTGCTGCAGCAGGAAACAGATTTGTTAAAATTTTAGGAGGAATACTGCAGGTCCTCAAGGTGTCCAAATTTTTAGGATTTTTATGTTAAGACAGATTAACCCATTTAGTACCAGAAACCCCAAAGCGGGTACCCTGGCAAACAGTGCAGTCCCAGATCAGACGCCGCAGAACGGGGCGTCTGATCAGGGCTAACACTGTTTGCAAAACGTTAAGCCATTTTGCAAATAAATTTTGAAGAAAACACAACCTGACACCCCTAAATTTTGAAATGGACTCCAGCTATATATAAGGAGGAAGATTCCATTTGGTACAAAAAGGGTTTAAATGAAGTAACTGGAGGAAAAAAATAGCAATAACTAAGGTAGGTATTTGGTGATATTTAAGATATAATTTTACTTGTTTCTCCATAGAAACTTATGTTGTGGATATTCATTAGAACCGCCTAGCCAAGGTAGTTTTAATCAACCCCAACATCATAGGTTTTTATTAGGGATGGGTATTGTCAGAATTTTCGTATCACGATATATTGCGATACGGTTACTACGTATCACGATACATATCACGATATATTATGTAGCAATCTAAAACACACTGGTAATTGGAAAACCCAACTATATGTGGGAAAAAGAATGGATTTTTCATGGGTATATATCATTTAACCTATTTCTGCTCATGCACTTACAAAACCAAGTCCATGGTTCTTTTTAGACTTGTCCCAATGTTATACAGTTTGTAAAAAGTTTACTCAGCCTTCTTATCTGAAACCGCTTTCTCTGTTTATTGAGTACTAGAGGACGCCCCATTTTCCCCTTGCGTGGTATTATATTGACAGCCAAAATCACGTGCGGCGGCACATGGCCTTTGATCGTCATCGGTGTGTGAAAAACGTGTCAAGGTGATTGTTCGGTGTTTGGATATAATTAAACGGATTAGCAGTTGAGCTACCTAAGTGCATTTTCAAGCTTGTAAACTTGTTACTGTTTTAATTTAAGAGGGTCATAATCTAGGTGTTTGGTAGTGGAATTATCATAAGCGATGCAAAGTGTGATAATAGTTCCAAAGATAGTTACGCATTTCTTTCTTGAGTAAATAGCAGGTGTTCACTAGTGGTCCGGCTTATACATAAAGGGTGGGAATCAATTAAATAACTTAATTTAGCCGTGGGAATGATTCTGCTTTCACGGAGCTGTATTTTCCGATCAGTTACACAAGAAAATATGAAAAGATGAAAAATGGATGAAAGCAAAGAAAATATCTGTAATAGCGGACCGTATAGTGAACAGTGATACAATTTTTTTTCTGAACTGTATCACGATATACGGGTATACCGATAATACCGCACATCACTTGTTTTTATGGAGAACTGACGAAAATTACATGTATCACTCAACACCAAATGCACACCTTATCTGTTTCAACGTAAAAACCAACTTGACAAGTCCTCTGCTCATATAATTCCTAGATGTAATTGTCAATTGGATCTGACAGCAAAATTCCAAATAACCAGAAACAGTGTATCTAAGGTTGGAAAACTGCCATCTGTAGATGCAACTTTAACCCATTTTGTACCAAATGGAATCTTCCTCCTTATAAATAGCATGAGCACATTTCAAAATTCAGGGGTGACAGGTTGTGTTTTCCTCAAAAATTGTTTGGAAAATGGCTCAACTTTTTGCAAACAGTGGAGGCCCTGATCAGACGCCGCGTTCTGCGGCGTCTGATCTGGGCCTGCACTGTTTGCCAAGGTACCCGTTTAGGGGTTTCCGGTACAAAATGGGTTAAACTAAGAACATGTATCATTAATGGAGATCTTACAGTTTTAGGGAAACATAAGGGTAAACACGGCGCTTACATAATATTTCATGGTCACTGAACCATTATAAATTATGAAGATCAAAGTCAAATATGCATGCTTGCATATAAAAGCAGCCATCCCTAGAATGTGTGTACCAGGTTTCATTAACCCATAAGTAAGTAAGTAAGTAAGTAAGTAAAGGCTTTATTTAACGAGGGTTACACATTTAGCATTATGGCTAATCTTCCATGAGGCCCTCCCATATATGCGTAGCATCCCATTTTGGGGACATTGGCAAACTGTAGACCCAGATCAGATGCTGCAGAATGTGGCAGCTGATCTGGGTCCACATTAGGTTTGCTTAAAGTACATACCATTTTGTATATGTCGTCTGCTGAATCTTCTTGCAAACATTATTAAAAATAGTTTTGCATACAGGCAAAAAGTGTGGATCCAAATCAGACTGCTCCCAGCAGACGACAATCGTCGTGATTCGCATTTTATGGGTTTAAATTACCATCCCTAAATGAAAGCTTGTATAAAGTACTGTTAGTGTTAGCCCATTTGGTACCAGAAACCCCAAAACGAGTATCCTGGCGAACAGTGCAGACCCAGATCAGACGCCACAGAATGCGGCGTCTGATCAGGGCCTCCACTGTTTGCTTAAAGTTCAGTCATTTTCCAAATGACTTTTGATGAAAACACAACCTGACATGCCTAAATTTTGAAATGAACTCCTGCTATATATAAGGAGGAACATTCCATTTGGTACAAAAAGGGTTAATGAAGCTCTTTATTACTTCAGAAATGGATTTGAATATTAAGCACATTATATTGTGTTAACGCCATGTTAGTCACAGGCTGATGCAATATTTCACAAAGCCAATGATGCAAGAAATGATGGTCTGGTAAAATATGAGTGCTTGGATTAACCCTTATCTTGCTGTCCACGACAACCCCTATCTTTGGAAACAGTGTAGATCCAGATCAGATGGCTTCTGAAGAAGCCATCTGATCAGGATCCACACTGTTTGGCATTCAGTTTATGAATTTGTAGCAATAAATTACATCAAGTAATTTGATTGGTTGATAGACAGAAATGGGTGTGGCTTATATGAATATTCAGCAAGAGAAGGATTAAAGTTGCTATCTCTGATGCAAGTCAGTACCAAGTATCATAAGAAGCTCTTACAGTTCTTGTGAAATGGATTTGAACAACAGGGCTGACACCATACAATGTTTACAGCTGGACAAACATACAAATGAACAGACGGAAACAGAATCCCTATATTGTGCATGCTTTTAGCATGTGTGACAAACAATGATTTCCATATGATTACCATACTAAATTCTGGAATCTTCTGACTAAGGCTGGCACAATTAATGGCATACACGTATTTGATTACTTGATCAATAAATTCCACAAAAATAATTTTCGTTACTGATTTGCTAGTAACTGATTATTTGATAAGTACAGTTATCTTCCAAATTATGTCAAAATCAGCTGGATGAGTGGCAAACAGCACAGACCATGATGAGATGCTGCATTTTGCGGCATCTCATCTGGGTCTACACTGTTTGCTCAGGCTGCCTGCCCGAATACACCTGGTAAAGTATAAAGAATGGTAAGAGTCATGCTAGACAGAAAGCCAGGAAGCTAAAATTATGACCAAATCTTCAGTGATTATTAAGCGATTATCGATCACAATGGCAGGATGGATAATCGATATCTTTTCAACTCTGACTAGCCTGTCCTACTTTAACTTATGACCAGCCGTAAAAACAAGACTGGGCAAAGCTCACCTTTCCAAAGGCGGTGTCCACAGAACCAAAGCTGTCAGCCGCCCAATGAACCACTCCACTGGCAAAGTCTGCTGTCACTATTCCTAGTACTGAAAAACACCAGCACTTACTGTCCAGTAAATGCAAGAACATGTTCTCATACTACAAATACAACTAACAATGCTACAGTGTACATGTATGGTAAACCTTCATTTATAATTGATTAATTCTATAAAAGGGGTACAATGCTGTAAAGAAGTATTGCAATGATCCTAAGGATTGGGACATAAAGGCCAAAGCAAATAGTGCAGACCCAAATCAGACTGCTCCTGAAGGAGCAGTCTGATTAGAGTCTACACTGATTGCCATTCTGAATTGAAGATCTTGTATAAATTCTTGTATGATCTAGAGGTTGTGGGTTTGAATCCGGCCACCAGAGGCGAGGTAATGCTTCACTCGACCCAGGTGTAAATGGGTAGCAGTGGTGTAAAATACGCTGCCTCTCTCGCGCGCGTGATAACATCCGGAATGAGTGTTCGAGAGCAATTCAATAAGCTTGGAGCTTTCATTGCAATCAAACCAAAATAAATTAGTATAAAACAACTAACATTACAATTTTTGGATTTGAAGAAAGATACATGACATATTACAGACACAAATTTTGCACCCTTATCTTGCTGTTCACGACAACCCCTATCTTTGCAAACAGTACAGATCCAGATCAGATGGCTTCTGAAGAAGCCATCTGATCAGGATCTACACTGTTTGGCATTTAGTTTATGAATTTGTAGCAACTAGAGCCAGTGTTTATGAAACACAATGCCCCCAACTGCTTGACCCTAACACTGCTTGTCCCTAACAGTAATTGAGATATCTTTTTTTTATTTGGCTGCAATGCTGAAATTTTAGAAGAACCAGAAAGAAACACAATTGAGAGGCAAAAAATTATAAAGGGCCATAACTCTAACAAAATTTTATAGAATTGGTTGAAACTTTAATCAGGTAGTCTCCTCCTTAGTCCCAATCACTATACCATGTATCAGGGCTGTAGCTTAAATACTTTTTGAGATATCTTGCTAACGAGAATTCTATGTTTTTTAATTAAAGGGGAAATAATTCAAGAAGGGGAGATAATTTGGACAAGAAAAAAAATACGGGTCAACTATTTTTTCATGAGGAACTCATATATGAAATTTCAAAACACTAGCATACACGGTTCTGAAGATATGCTATGCACCAGAAAGCAACACAATTGAGTAGCAAAAAATTACAAAGGGCCATAACTCTAACAAAATTTTATCGAATTGGTTGAAAATTTAATCAGGTAGTCTCCTCCTTAGTCCCAATCACTATACCAAATATCAAGGCTGTAGCTCAAATACTTTTTGAGATATCTTGCTAACGAGAATTCTATGTTATTTAATTAAAGGGGAAATAATTCAAGAAGGGGAGATAATTTGGACAAGAAAAAAAATACGGGTCAACTATTTTTTCATGAGGAACCCATATATGAAATTTCAAAACACTAGCATACACGGTTCTAAAGATATGCTATGCACCAGAAAGCAACACAATTGAGTGGCAAAAAATTACAAAGGGCCATAACTCTAACAAAATTTTATAGAATTGGTTGAAAATTTAATCAGGTAATCTCCTCCTTAGTCCCAATCACTATACCAAATATCAAGGCTGTAGCTCAAATACTTTTTGAGATATCTTGCTAACGAGAATTCTATGTTATTTAATTAAAGGGGAAATAATTCAAGAAGGGGAGATAATTTGGACAAGAAAAAAAATACGGGTCAACTATTTTTTCATGAGGAACCCATATATGAAATTTCAAAACACTAGCATACACGGTTCTAAAGATATGCTATGCACAAGAAAGCGTGACGTACGAACGGACTAACGGACGGACAAGCCAGAAGCAATATGCCCCCCAACTTTTTTAAAGTTGGGGGCATAATAAATTACATCAAGAAATTTGATTGGTTGATAGACAGAAATGGGTGTGGCTCAAATGAATATTCAGCAAGATCAGGGTTAAGACACTACATGTACTTACATGCTGCAAGGCCAATCATGAGGCTATGTTCACTTCGGAAATGTAGAAACAACTGAATGAAGTTGAAAATCATCAACACCACAGTTAAAGTAAAACATATTATTTCCTGCAGCCGTTTACCTGAAAAAAAAAAAAATAATAAAACAACTAGAGAAAGTGCCCAGTGGGACACGTATACCCCTGGTTAGTGCCATCCCCTTTTAGTGGAAATGACAATTTGTCTGTAGCATTGAATCTCCATATAAACTTTCCATTTAGTCCACTGAGAATAACTTTTGCATTTCAACAACAAGGAGTATAACAAGAATTCCGCCGAAGCCTATGTCGCGCCTGTGGGGGCACAAAGTCACCGAACCATGACATCTAGGCCAAGAGCAAACATAGATGCTTGCATAAAAGGCTTGTACTAAGTATCATTAATGAAGTTCAAATAATTCTTGAGAAATTAACTTAACCATTAGGGTGAACGCTAGGGTGGTGGCAATATTTTACAAAGTCAGTGAACCATGAAATTTAGGTCAAGGTCAAATATAGATGCTTGCATTGAAGTCGCCATCCACAGATTCAAGTTTGTACCAAATATCATTGAAGAAGCTCTTATAGTTCTTGAGAAATAAACTTGACTATTAGGGTGAACACTAGGGTGGTCGCAATATTTTACAAAGTCAGTGAACCATGAAATGTAGGTCAAGGTAAAATATGGATGCTTGCATGTAAGTTGCCATCCCCAGACACAAGTTTGTATGAAGTATCATTAATGAAGCTCTAATAGTTCTTGAGAAGTATACTTGACCATTATGGTGAACGCTAGGGTGGTCGCAATATTTTACACAGTCATTGAACCATGAAATGTAGGTCAAGGTCAAATATGGATGCTTGCATGTAAGTTGTCATCCCCAGACACAAGTTTGTACCAAGTATCATTAATGAAGCTCTTATAGTTCTTGAGAAATAAACTTGACCATTAGGGTGAATGCTAGGGTGGTTGCTAATGTTGACGCCTTGACGAACGGACGGACGAACTTCAAAATAGTTTCAGTAGCTTTGCCTTTTCAACACTAATGAAACTCAATTGACCACTCAATATTTCAATTGACCAGTATTGAACACTCTGGTCATATTGACCGGGCAGTTTTAACCGGTTAAAACCGCCCCTGCTTTTGACCGCCCAACCTTGTTTTGTATGCAAGTGCAAAATAGGAGCGTGATAGCTCAGTGGTTAGTGCACTTGCCTCTGATGCTAGAGGTCCCGAGTTCGATCCCCGGCAGCGGCGATAAAATTTCGGTGTCCGAACACGCTCCATTGGCATCATTTGCAGGGATGAATGTCATAAAGTGCATGGTCCTTCGGATAGGGACGTTAACTGGAGGCCCCCTGTGAAGGGAGAACCATCCCCTGTCCAGGTTAAAAATCCCTACCGTAATTACATGTATAATTACAGTGTAGGCTTTCATCTTGCAAAACCTGGAGTGTAATATACACCTGCGGTAATGGTCAAATGTGACCGACGCAGTATCAGAAGATAGATAGATAAAATAATTATTGTAGGGATCTTTTTACCTGCACATGGTATGGTTCTTCCTGCATAGGCGGCCTTCAATTTCACTCCCCAATCTGAAGGACAGTGCACCTTGTGTTATTCATTCTTGCAAATGATGCCAGTGGAGGTAATGGCAGTCAATAGACGGATCCAATGTTTAGACATGTGACCTTGTTTACTTGTCACTGCGCATGCGCAAAACTACATTTCCTTTTGATAACAATTTTTCATGGTTGGCAAAAAGCCGCTGGTTCCATGTAAACACATTGTAAATAGGTCTAATATTACGGGCATATTTTAGTTGACTGTTACAGAAAATCTATCGAATTGCACTTTAAATATTATAAAGTAGATAAATATATTCTAGACTTCATTCCTGCATCTTCCACATTTTAGTCATTCGTTCAGAATCAGAATTGTTACTGGTGATACGTCAAATGACATTCATACACCAGGACCTGTGATGTGGGCAGTTAGTCCCTAGCTCTAACCAAAGAGGTAAATTTAGCTACACAATCATCAGCACCTTCAGCTGTCAAAATAATCGAATCGGGAAGGGCATTCCAATCTCTAATGGTTCTGGGGAAGAACGACTCTTTATAAATGTCAGTTCTTGCGCTAAGGGTCTGAAACGCCAACAAATGGTGATTTCTACAGTGTCTAGCTGGGGGAACAAGGTCATCTGTTGGAATGCTGGCAGCACCCTTTAGAACTTTGTATAAAAGGATTAGCCTACTGTCTTTTCTCCTTTTCTTGAGAGACTCCCATTTTAATTTTCCAAGTATTCCAGTCATGCTCCCAGTTTCAAAGCAGTAATTGCCTGTTACAAATCTAGCAGCTCTATTCTGAACTTTTTTCAATTTCTTCGTTAAGGACCACTCCACTGGGGTCCCAGATTCAACTACCATATTCCAAGATTGGGCGAACAAGACCTCTATAAGCTGCCTCTTTTACATCCTGAGGGCACTGATGAAGATTTCGCCTCAGGAAACCAAGCGTTCTATTTGCCTTAGTACACATGTTGCTAATATGAGTATTCCATCTCAAGTTGTGTGAGATTGTGGAGTCCACATTCTCGAGGACCGTTCCCTCTAAGGTGTAAGAAGCCTCAACTTTATTAGATCTCTTCCTAGTTATCTGCATAATATTGCATTTAACTGGCTGAAATCTCATGCCCCATTTACATGCCCAACATCCTAATCTATCTATGTCAGCCTGAAGTTTCAATGAGTCATCTGAATCTCTAATTTCCCGGTATAAACAAACACAGTCATCTGCGAACAGTCTTATTTCTGAGTCAATGTCAGTGGAAATATCATTGATGTACAGGGAGAACAAAAGTGGACCAAGAACGGTCCCTTGCGGGACTCCAGTCAAAACTGGAGCCCACTCCGAAGATTCACCATTAACAACAACCCGCTGTTTTCTGTAGCAAAGAAAGGAATATATCCATTTGAGGGTCTTTCCCCCAATTCCATAACCAAATAACTTAGATTTAAGTAGTTCATGCGTTTCGCGCATTTTTATTACAAATAATTAAGACCATCCCGCCTCGTTACCTGCCTAAGTTTAACAGGTAATTATCATCAAAACATTCTCAAATATTCTAGAAACCAATACTTACTAGCTAAGACATGTCTATTTTAAAAGTTGGCAGTGGCTAGCCGTCCGGTACCGGACGACCAGTCTACGAGTCTGCCCGTCCGGTACCGGACAACCAGCCAACAAGTCTGCTCGTCCGGTACCGGACGGCTAGCCAACCCACGTAGGAATGGCTAGCCGTCCGGTAGTAAATTTTTGTCTCTCATTTCATATAGGGTATGACTGCTAAATAGCACTTCTATCATACTGGATGCTAGATAGTTCTTATGTTTGAGACTATGTAAATGTCATTGAGATTTTCTTCGTCCATCATTTTAAATATAAGGTAAATAAACAAAGCCATATCGGTAATGCATAATTGTCGTAACAAATACAGAACCTGTGAAAAAAAAGCTGTAGTCGTGTTTAATTATTTCTAATATATTTATAAGCAAATACCAATCGGTAATATTACTTATATTTCTTATAAACTTAAATATTTAACCTTTCCTTTCTTTATGTAGTTACGGCTTGATTTGATCCAAGCGTCGCGAAAAACAACTCAGTAGCAATTGAGCAGTGCCGTACAAATCATACAAAATTAAGATCTTGATGACTTGTAGGTATTCTCCTTAGATTTCAACAAATTTATTTCACGATCCATCAAAGAGTCCAAAAGGTGCAGATGGAATGGCAAACAGTGTAGACCCTGCTTCAGGAGCAGTCTGATCTGGGACTGCATTGTTTGCTGAAGTCTATCTGTCCCAATACATAGGATCACTGCGGTAATTGCTCTACTCGTCGTATTTTGGAAACATTTAAAGAATGATTGCCTTTATGTGTGCACTGCTAACAAAATACTTACACCAATTAACATTTCTTTGTACCTATCATGTTGAACTAAATATGCTCAACAAATTTAATGTTAATCACGATTAATAACAAAATCAACATCGGTCAAACATTTGCAGATTTTAATAATAAATAATCATATAATAATATTGACATTAAAATAATAATAATAACACAACTGTCACAGTGCGCGGACTACCAGACGACTAGCTGTTCCTACGTGGGTTGGCTAGCCGTCCGGTAACGGACGAGCAGACTCGTTGACTGGTCGTCCGGTACCGGACGGGCAGACTCGTAGGCTGGTCGTCCGGTACCGGACAGCTAGCCACTGCCTTAAAAGTTTAAAGGTCGATTTTGTCGTTTCGATTCCAAACAAAATACAGTTTACAGAAAATAACATCGCATTTGCAATGGCGACAAACGGCCAAAGACGTTTTTTGCCCACCAACGGTAAGTCCCGCCAAATAGTATTATTCAGTGATGACGTAGTGTTTGGATGTGTCTATAGGTAATGGCCAAATATGACCGACTCAGTATTAGAAGATAGAGTATGTTCGGACACCGTAATCTTATTACCGATGCAGGAATTGAACCGGGGACCGCTAGCCAGCTAGCATCATTGGGCTACAAGCTCCAGGAAGAGCTTCCTTTATCCTAGAGTATAAATGTCATTTGACATGTCACCAACTGTTAAAAATTCTGTTATGCGTGCAATTTTGCACGTTTGTTTTCGGGCTGTCCTGGGTGATTGCATAAATAAAATTACCAGCAGTGTATTGGCTAGCTAATTCCTTCGCTCCTGCGTGTTGTGGTCCCCAGCGCGGCTTTGTTTCATCCTGATTAAACTCATTATTTGAGTTTTCTTCATGCTCCGGCATGGAATTCCTCAGAACGGCTTCGTCAAATTCGTTTGACATTTTTCCGAATAAAATTTCAGCCACTTTCGACTTTGCTGCGGAGTTACCTCAGCTGATTCGATGAATATTTGCAGTAATCTCATTGGTAAAAAAATGATTACTAAAAAATTTAATGCAAAACAAAAATATTACCAAAAAACGCATTATTTAATCTATCGGAAATACATTGCGCAGAATTATTTCAGTCTTTATTTTCTTAATTTCAGTATTTTTTTTTTTTTTTTTTTTTTTTTTTTTTAATCTCATGGCTACCCGGTTCCCCTTAATAGCGAAAAGAGGGGCACCGGAACGCCATCTATCTATCTATCTATCTATCTATCTATCTATCTATCTATCTATCTATCTATCTATCTATCTATCTATCTATCTATCTATCTATCTATCTATCTATCTATCTATCTATCTATCTATCTTTTAACAACCGTTCGTGATCGAACTACTATCTATCTAAGAGCGTTTATGTTATACACAAACTGGTTTCGGTTTCGGTTTTATTGGTTTCAGCGGTTTGACAAGAACCCAAATTGGTTTTGCCAAAACCGAAACTAGTTTCAGCTGATGCACAAAATACACGGTTTCTTTTTTCAGTTTCAATATGGCATATAAGATATCTTATATCTCACTTAATTTAATGAAGTCTCCTCATAAGCTGTGTTTCAGTTTAGCTCCGTCTGGCATTTTGATGACCTGGATTGCCAGGGAGCGACTATAAGTTACAATGCTTTTATCCCCCCCTCCAAATTATATAAGATATCTAATATCGTAATTAAGATATATTATATAATTCTGCATATAAGATATCTTATATATCAAATTAGATATCTTATATAATATACATCTTATTTAACATATAGGATATCTAATATAATATATATCTTACATGTTCAAATATATCATATATCTTATATAGTATGTAAGATATAACATATACTATATTAGATATCTTATTTAACATATGATATATCTTATACAATACTTATAAGATATCTTATATATTGGCACAAAAAAGATATCTAATATACTAATTTAGATTTTTTTGTTTGTTTGATTTGAGGTTTAACGTCCCCATCAACACTTTAAAGGTCATTTTGGAGACGTTGTTTCCAATTCTGTGGGACTTTTTCCCGACATTGAGATGAAATGATTTCTCAAGCCCTGTCACCCAATTAAACCAATAGTGTTTATTAGCATGGACGGTCCGCCTCGCACCATGGTTCCTGGACAGGCCTAGATCCTCTAAGCGGTTAACCAGTACTAGTGTGCGGGCCTGATTCAGCTCTGCGTGGAAGCATCACGCAGCCCATATATTTCGTCAAGCCCCTATAGGCGGGGGCCGTACTAAATAAAAAATGGCAGAAGTTAAAGACCGTGCACAAATGAAGCTCGCCATCGACACATATATTAAATAAGATATCTTATATGGTATATTAAATATCTTATATTTTATATAAGGTACCTTATTTAGCATACTAAATAAGATATATTATATGCTAAATAAGTTACCTTATATAAAACATAAGATATTTAATATACCATATAAGATATCTTATTTAATATATGTGTCGATGGCGAGCTTCAGTTGTGCACGGTCTTCACCTTCCGCCATTTTTTCTGACTGTGCATATATTCGGACAGAGCGAAACCGGCGAAACCACCTCCTGAGGTGGTTTCGTTAGTTTAAAAAACTGGTTTCGGTTCCAGCCAAAAAAATGTGCAAACCAGTTTCGGTTTCAAAAAAGTTTCGATCAACAAATGGATAGTTTTTGAAACCAGGTCAGAACCGAAACTGGTTTCTGTACAACAAAAACGCCCTATATAGAAAGTAGTTTGATCACGAACGGTTGTTAACCATTGTTAACCAAAGTGTGATCGAACTCAGTCTGGTAGCATGCTGGGAAAGTCGCGACGTCACTCTTTCTTTCTTTCTTTCTTTCTTTCTTTCTTCCGATACTTCTAAGTGGAAGTAAAACAAAGATCAGGAATTGATACAATTAACTTACTCCACCCACAAAAGACACCAAAGGGAAAGAAACACAAACATTAAGCGACCAGACCATAATGGAAACCCAAACAAAGGAAGGCCATAAGGACAGTTACTTTCCCACAAAATGGCCATATGGCCATCCAAAACCAAAAGACACAAGTGATACACACAGTAAGTAACAAACAACAACATAAATAAATCGCCACAGAAGAGCCGCCTTGGAACGGTCAGTGGAAGATTTCCACTGGGGGGCTTAAATCGATTTTACGTGTCCACAATTCTCGCCCTTACTTCCGTCGCGATTTAGACAAATAATTTGTTCAGTCCGCATGAAGGCCTCCTAACTCATCAGTGCAACATCTCCGTGAACACAAAAATCAAAGAACCACAGAGGTGAGACAACGGTGAGGACTCGACAGCAAGAAACCACTGAAATGCTGGAGCAAAAGAAAACCAACAGTTAGACTCCGATGAGCCCGACCAGAGACAGAGCATCAGGCACCAACCAACATTATCTCTTTAATTTTCAATAAGCCTTTACGTTGGAGCCGTCATAGAACCTGAGGCCTGACCCACCGGCGTGCAATTAAAGAGGGAAGCAAAGTTGCCAACCGTGATTGGGTTAACTACCATGCATGCAGTCTGTCGTATAATATCCATGTTGTACCCAATCTTTTTATATCGAAGAATGATTTTACGAAATTGGGTGCTGAAGTTATTGCGGTTATATATTTTTCTGAATTTATATATTAAGTCACCATAAAATTCGGGTTCCGATAGACCTTGTTGCAGAAGAGATTTAAGTCCAATATTGAATTTTGAAATTAAATCAGAATGGCGTCTATAAAATTTTGAAAAGGCTTTGCGTAGTTTATGGTACCGATAACCCTGATTAAGGAGTTTAGCTGTTAATAATTTATTACGAGTGTTGAAGTCAGTTACATGACTACACACTCTAGCAAATCGAATTAATTGCGAAATATAAACGCCACAGGATGGCGCACGAGGAACATCACCATCCAAAAAAGGAAAATTTACAATCTCAAAATCAAAGTCATCGCGTTTATCATAAATTTTGCACGAAACAAATCCATCTACAATAGATAGATGTAAATCCAAAAACGGGGCCTCGGTATCAGAAGAATTTGCTTTATTTAACTGAAGTTCTAGGGGGTAAATCTGACTGATCAAACCATCAAAATAGGTATTATCAATATTTAATAAATCATCTAAATATCTAGAAGTAGAGATAAAAGCTTCAATAATTTCAGATTGGTTATCAATGGAAAGCGACAAAATGAAGTCTCTTTCATAACAATACAAGAACAGATCAGCCACAAGAGGTGCGCAATTAGTACCCATCGGAATACCCACAATTTGTCTAAATAACTTAGTACCGAATCTAATATAAATATTGTCAAGTAGAAAGGTGAGGGCATCACACACTTTCTGACATGACAAAAGTGTATAATTCTTATGCTCTTTAGAAGTGAAAAATGCATTTCTGACATTACATGCAAGATAGAGAGAATCTTCTCTGTGAAAAGCCCATTCAATTAAATCATTAAGCTTTTCTTTTATAAGATTATGAGGAAGTGTAGTGTAAAGAGTGGAAAAATCGAAGGTAGACAGACTAGAAGCACGAAAATGTCTAGATTTCAATTTATTTAAAACCTCATCCGAATATTTTATAGACCAAAACAGATTTCTTCCTGATCTTTCAAAGACTTTATCACAATATTTAATTACATGCGTTTTAATAGCAGTAAGACAGGAAGTTAATAATTTAGAAAGTTCAGTGGTAGTGCAAGAGCTAGAATTTGCAATAAACCGTGCTTTGTAAGGTTTTTTATGAAGGTTTGGTAACCAGTATAGCGTAGGAAGCTTGTCTTGGCCTTCGTTAACACACACAGCAAACTTGGTGGCTGAAAGACAAACATGTTTATCTACTATAGCTCTCTCTTCAGCTAAAGGCTGAAGTTCATAGGCCTTAGTACCACCAAGCTCCTGCTTAAGCGTGTTAACATATTGGAGCCGTCACACAACGACGACGTTGTTAGCGGCCTTGTCTGCAGGGGCCAAAACAAAGGTGCACACTAATGTCCGGGAATCAGTCAAAGTCCGTACATCTAATTCATTGCAAGCAAGAAATGGATGCGGTTAAATTTCGTCGTTGATTAAGCAAACAGTGTAGACCGAGATCAGACGTCGCACTTAGCGGCCCAGATCAGACGCCAAGGTTTGCGCAGCTACTGGTCATAATGGTCCGTCAAAGTCCGTACACCTAATTCATTGCTAGCAAGAAATGGATGCGGTTAAATTTCCTTGTTGTTTAAGCAAATAGTGTAGACCCAGATCAGATGTAGCATTTTGCGGCCCAGATCAGACGACACGTTTTGCAGCGTCTGATCATTTGAGTCTACACTGTTTGACTATGTCCCACAAATGGGACGCTATATAGGCATATATGAATTAAATATCTGGATTAAATATCTGATCTGCCAGTGGATCTACACTATCTGCCAATGTCCCACAAGTGGGAGTCAAGGCATATATGGGTTAAACCTTTGGTCAAGATCTACACTGTTTGCCAATGGCCCAACAATGGGGCGCTAGGCATATATGTGTTAAACCGTTGACCAAGTTCTACACTGTTTGCCGTAATTAAAGATTCTTTGAGATCTTCTATAAATTAGTCATGTTGTGTGCACTCATTAGAACTGCCTCAGTGAGGTGTATGAAAATATTTTTTTATATATTCTTTTAGAACTGAACTTAAAATTTTAATATATATCAATCGTTATCAATAAGTGATCACGACAAACAGAGATACTATGAAAATGCACAACTACCCCAACATCCAGGACACAACTGGGAATTTCCCGGACAAATTAACTTCAGAAATGGACCACTAAAATATTCAAAATAAAAAATATCTTTTAATAATCTTTTAGAAGGGAGCTCAAAAATTTATTTGATACTAATGTTATTAATTTCTGACCACCCAAAGTTGAGATATTAGGGTTAACGCACCACTACCACAAAATCCAGGACAAAATCCGAGAATTTCCCGGACAAATTAACTAAATAAATGGACCCCTAAAACGTTTAAAAAGTAAATTATTTTTTAATAATCTTTTAGAATGGAGCTTAAAATTTTATTTGATACTAATTTCATTAATTTCTGACCACCCGAAGTGGAGATATTAGGGATAACGCATCACTACCCCCCATTTTCCGGACATTTCCCGGACAATTCCCGGCGATTTCCCGGACAATTCCCGGACATTAGTGTTCGCCCAAAACAAACTTCTTATGAAATTCTTGAATACCTAGTTTAAAGGCATTTATTCTTGATTATTGAGGACTATCATTTCATTACATAATATTATGTAGCCCTCAGTGCTCACTGGAGAGAAGTCCTCTGTCTTCAACAGGTAAGGGGCCGCCTTGGGGAAAATCAATAAATTACTTACTGTTGACTGGTGTACATTATTGATTTTCCCCTTAAGTGTCTCAGTCAGGGATTTAACAAGAGCTACTAATTGCCCTATTAAGGGCCGCCTTTGATCTGCTATAGTCAGTATATCACAGGGGGCAATAAAAAAATATGGACACACGGTGTGTTTTACTATTACAGAATAAATGCCTTTAAGATGACGTAAAGACGTCTTGGACTTAGGAGGTAATAAGTTAGTATTTTGAGAATAGAAAGAAATGCGTTTATTCACTAGTTTTAAAATGCTAAGTTTCCAGTCCTTAAGGGCATTATGCTCAACATACTCTCGCTTACACCATCGATTACCGAATTCATTCAAGGAAGCAGCGATTTCATCTCTACATTTACTGAAATCAATTTTAGAAGGAAACCGATATTTCGGTCCTTTAGAAATTATATTCCTTATCCTAGAATCAGGAATAATTTTCAAATTGCCAGTAATTACATGACCAGCAGCAGGATAGCAATACTAATAAGAGGACAACAGAAGGGTATCCGGTTTACCAAGTGCTAAAGGGGGTTAGCTGAAATAAAAGGTAAGCAAAGTAGGTGAACTGGGTCTGTCTCTGGTCGGGCTCATCGGAGTCTAACTGTTGGTTTTCTTTTGCTCCAGCATTTCAGTGGTTTCTTGCTGTCGAGTCCTCACCGTTGTCTCACCTCTGTGGTTCTTTAATTTCTGTGTTCACGGAGATGTTGCACTGATGAGTTAGGAGGTCTTCATGCGGACTGAACAAATTATTTGTCTAAATCGCGACGGAAGTAAGGGCGAGGATTGTGGCCACGTAAAATCGATTTAAGCCCCCCAGTGGAAATCTTCCACTGATCGTTCCAAGGCGGCTCTTCTGTGGCGATTTATTTATGTTGTTGTTTGTTACTTACTGTGTGTATCACTTGTGTCTTTTAATTTTGGATGGCCATATGGCCATTTATGGGAAAGTAACTGTCCACATGACCTTCCTTTGTTTAGGTTTCCATTATCGCTTAATGTTTGTATTTCTTTCCCTTTGGTGTCTTTTATGGATGGAGTAAGTTAATTGTATCAATTCCTGATCTTTGTTTTACTTCTACTTTATACAGTGCGAAAAGAAAGTTAGTATAGTTAAAAGATAAAACAGAATCTGGTGGCTTAGGGGGACAAATGCACCACCTGGCAGACAGCATGACAGGTAACGGGACAACTCGGCACATAGCAAACTCGGCACATAGCCAACTCGGCACATAACCAACTCGGCCCGTACAAACTCGGCACATAGCAAACTCGGCCCACAATAGTTATACTGCATATTAACTGTACATTTATACTTTACTCTCTGTTTTACTATTATTATTATTATTATTATTATTATTTATAATATTTATAAATATGCATATTAAATAAAATAGTTTATAGTTTTTTTTTTCTTTTTCTTTTTCAAATCATCTTAATAGGCTCTGAATATGGCTTCATTGCTACACTAATTATCTGATTAATCCGAAGATTACTGGAAGTTAATTCATAAAAGCTGTGAATATGATGTTCGGGACACATTGCCACCGATGATTGCCCAGCCGAACTGAACACATATTATTGCACAGGTGTTTCAACGTAATGTGAAGCTGCAGTAGGCACGCCACAACGGACCAACCCGTAAAAAAAAAACGGTTGCTGATACAACAAACTAGAAAAAAAAAACAGTATCGTATTCTCCAGTAACAGGAAAATGCTGATTAATTAATTAGACCTTTTTAAAGCTTTATTCGCTGGTCAATTTAAGAAACAACTTAAATACACTGAAAAAAGCTTCTTCATATTTTTTTTAGATATACTCCATTAAATAGTGATATAAAATTTGTCTCATTAAGTCTTATAGCCCTATTTAGTTGGTCCCTATTTCATAGGTAACTTTAATTTGATTGTTTGTTTGGTTATGCAATTATCATAACAATAGATAATTGGCCTAATCAGCTAATTATGTGCCGAGTTTGTATAGGCCGAGTTGGTCATGTGCCGAGTTTGCTATGTGCCGAGTTTTTTGTGCCGAGTTTGCTATGTGCCGAGTTTGTTATGTGCCGAGTTTGCTATGTGCCGAGTTGTCCCACAACCGCATGACAGAACTGTGCCAAGGTTGGTAGCAATACAATATAGGCTGGAAGAGCATTCCAGTGTATAACTGATCTTGGGAAGAAGCTATACTTGTGATAGTTGGTCTTGGTGGGGATTTGCTTGTATGCCAAAGGGTGGATAAATTTCGACTCTGCGATTTGGTGTGAGGTAACCTGAGACAGGTATTGCAACAAGGTCATGCGTGACCTTGTATAGCATGATAAGGCGATTATCGATGCGTCTCTGATCTAGTGGACGCCATTGGAGTTCTCCAAGCATAGCTGAAACACTTGATGTGTACCTATAGTCTCGTGTGGCCCATCTGGCAGCTCTGCGTTGGACAGATTCAAGTTTGTAGATATCTGTAGCTGTATGGGGTGACCAGACACTGGAAGCATATTTCAATTGCGGTCGGACAAGAGTTTTGTATGCTGTGGACTTAAGGTCTTGGTTGTGTACTTTGATATTTCTTTCGATAAAGCCGAGGGTTTGATTTGCCTTTTTTGTGATATTGTCTATGTGCGTTCCCCAGCTGAGGTCGTCAGATATGGTGATCCCGAGGTACTTTGCAGCAGACATACATTCAAGTTCAGTGTTATGAAGAAAGTATTTGGAGGGAATGGGTGTCTTCAGCCTGGTGACATGTAAAACCTGACATTTTGTCGAGTTGAAGTTCATGTCCCAGGCCTTTTCCCATAGCTCCAATTTGCAGAGATCTTCTTGAAGGAGGTTTGCTTCAGACAAGAAGCTAATGCATAAGTACATTGCTGGGTCGTCAGCAAAGAGTCGGACTTTTGACCTAATCTGCTCTGGAAGGTCATTTATGTATGCAAGAAACAGTATAGGTCCGAGAACAGAGCCCTGCGGGACACCAGAGGAGACCGGGATAATGCTGGAGTTGGTACCATTAGTGACAACAGACTGTGACCTGTTATCTAAGAAATTTTTGATCCAATTTAGAGTGTCGCCCCTGATGCCATAGTATAGAAGTTTTTGTAAAAGTTTTTCGTGGGCGACTTTGTCAAAAGCTTTGCTGAAATCCAGGAAAAATTAAATCAGTCTGTTTTCTTAATTGCATGTTTCTAGATAATTCATGTATCAACATGATCAATTGGGTCTCGCAGGAACGCCTTTCTCGGAACCCATGCTGTAGTTCATAAAGAATGTTCTGGCTGTTGAAGTGCTTGGACATACTGGAGGCGAAAATGTGTTCTAGCACTTTGCATAGAACACATGTTAGGGAGATAGGGCGATAGTTGGCAGGATCAGTTTTATCCCCTTTTTTGAATATGGGGGATACATTGGCCTCTTTCCATATGGTGGGCAATTTTCCCTGGTCAATAGACTTTTAGAAAATTATTTGGAGGATTGGGGCTAGCTCTTTGTGGAGGTTTTGAAGTACTATAGGTTTCAGCTGGTCTGGACCTGATGCCTTATGGGGGTTGAGCTTTTTAAGAAGGCATTCAATACCATTGGCTGAGATTCGAATGTCAGGCATGTTCGTATAAGGGCTGGGCTGAAAGGGCTGGGCGACTCCAAAGTATTTGAAGGGAATGGGTGTCTTCAGCCTGGTGAAATGTAAAGTAGAAGTAAAACAAAGATCAGGAATTGATACAATTAACTTACTCCATCCATAAAAGACACCAAAGGGAAAGAAATACAAACATTAAGCGACCAGACCATAATGGAAACCTAAACAAAGGAAGGCCATATGGACAGTTACTTTCCCACAAAATGGCCATATGGCCATCCAAAATTAAAAGACACAAGTGATACACACAGTAAGTAACAAACAACAACATAAATAAATCGCCACAGAAGAGCCGCCTTGGAACGGTCAGTGGAAGATTTCCACTGGGGGGCTTAAATCGATTTTACGTGGCCACAATCCTCGCCCTTACTTCCGTCGCGATTTAGACAAAAAATTTTGTTCAGTCCGCATGAAGGCCTCCTAACTCATCAGTGCAACATCTCCGTGAACACAGAAATCAAAGAACCACAGAGGTGAGACAACGGTGAGGACTCGACAGCAAGAAACCACTGAAATGCTGGAGCAAAAGAAAACCAACAGTTAGACTCCGATGAGCCCGACCAGAGACAGAGCATCAGGCACCAACCAACATTATCTCTTTAATTTTCAATAAGCCTTTACGTTGGAGCCGTCATAGAATCTGAGGCCTGACCCACCGGCGTGCAATTAAAGAGGGAAGTAAAGTTGCCTGATTGGTCTCGCAGGAACGCCTTTCTCGGAACCCATGCTGTAGTTCATAAAGAATGTTCTGGCTGTTGAAGTGCTTGGACATACTGGAGGCGACAATGTGTTCTAGCACTTTGCATAGAACACATATTAGGGAGATAGGGCAATAGTTGGCAGAATCAGTTTTATCCCCTTTTTTGAATATGGGGGATACATTGGCCTCTTTCCATATGGTGGGCAATAGACTTTTGGAAAA
Source organism: Lucinisca nassula (assembly GCA_963580285.1). Taxonomy (NCBI): domain Eukaryota; kingdom Metazoa; phylum Mollusca; class Bivalvia; order Lucinida; family Lucinidae; genus Lucinisca; species Lucinisca nassula. Next base: position 107,055,883 of record OY757017.1, on the reverse strand, counting down.
TTATTTGGAGGATTGGGGCTAGCTCTTTGTGGAGGTTTTGAAGTACTATAGGTTTCAGCTGGTTTGGACCTGATGCCTTATGGGGGTTGAGCTTTTTTAGAAGGCATTCAATACCATTGGCTGAGATTTGAATGTCAGGCATGTTCGTATAAGGGCTGGGCTGAAACGGCTGGGCGACTCCGGAATCATGCAGGTCCTGCAGAGTCATTTGGGCAAGGGCTTTCAAACTTATAGGGGACTCGGGACTGAAAACTGATTTAAGCTGCTGGCTGAGAGTGTTTGCTTTGTCTACATCTGATGTGTGAGTCTGTCCATTAGCCTTTAGGGATGATATGCCGCTGTTGTCCTGCTTTAAGTGTTTTAGTAGGGAGTATAGTTTCTTGGTGTTGACCTTGATGGGACTATCCGGGTCAATTGTTGATAGGTTCATTCCAAGTATATCACCGATGTACCTTTCGTAGGCACTTTCAGATACACGGCGCACCAGGTGTTTCTATTCTAGGAACTTTTTCTGGTCAGTAGGTCGACCAGACCTTGTCCAACGCTTGTAGTGCCCGTCTCTCCTGCGCATGAGGCGGTGGATTTCTCTATCAATCCATGGGAGGCCATTACGTGTTTTGGCTTGTCGAGTAGGAATACAAGTGTCAATACCTTGCCTGAGTTTAGTGACAAACTCCTTCCACAGTATGTGAATGTCTGCAGCAGCAAGGTCCAACCAGACTAAAGCTTTGGTTTCTCTGGTAAACAGGATACAAGCTGGCGGCGAAAAGTAAGAAAATATATTGTTGCGTGTCCGAGTCTTAGCAGTCGAGGCCTCTGTCTGTTTATTTATATAGCTCCAAACTTGGCACCAAGCTGGCTTCGGCGTTCCGTTCGACCTGGACGGAATTGGAAGAAACTCGTTCACTAAAAGAGAAGAGTTTTTCCAATATATTCTATTGTTTCTTGTCTGATTCATAGCAGACAAGGAAAAACCAGCAACACATTATTGCTGGTTATCATAGATTGTTGATTTTTTTCTCATGTAGATTGATTACTTTGTTGACATTCTTTCCCGCCATTACCTCCTTTGTGGGTGGGGTAAACGCAAAGTTGAAATATTCTTTGGAGGCTTGTCACATTCATTTCTCTGAAGAGCCTGTGAGTTGTCAGATATTTGAGTCTGCTGAGCTATATATAACTTAACCAGGGTACTGGATAGTCCTTTGTAGCTGTCAGTGCACTGGCTGTGAAAAAACTTGGAATCACGATTGTTACTTTGCCTTGTGTTGTCAGCTTGTCAGCGAGTGTGGACTGTCCGTACAGCTGGCAGACCGCTGGAAACACAATTGTTGTGAGATCTATCCCTTTATTCTGTATTGTTGTTGGCAGACAATTGCCCGGTATATTAAAATGAAGGTCTCCCTGTTTCCCATGGCCTTGGTTCTTTTGTTCACCCTTTGGAAACTAAGTAACAGAAAATATTCGGATGATGGAAATCAGGAGTGCAGGATAGCAAATGAGAAACACTGCGATAGAGTTTCGCAGTACTTGGCTTTAACTAGGAAGCTAGGGAACAGAAGATGTTCGGAGGGCTTACGGAACTTCAAGTCCTCTGGTGGAACAAATTTGGCTATTCTTCTAATCTTGGCCGGAGACACTGAATCTAACCCCGGCCCAAGATTTCGCTGTGGGCAGTGCAAAAAATACTGCAAAGACTCTCAGAAATGGATAGAATGTGAGGACTGTGAAAATGTTTTCATTCCTCATGTTCTGATTTGGATAACAGTCAATTGTTAGAAATTGAATCTGGAGCTGGAACTTGGTATTGCAAAGACTGCAAAGCTGACTGTGGTCTTTGCTGTGGTGCTGTAGTTAATGGCCACAAAGCGGTTCAATGTGATCATTGTGAAATGTGGATACACCCTGAATGTTCTTTTATTTCAGATGCGGAATATGGCACTTTGGTAAACTCAAACTGCCAATGGATTTGTCCAAAGTGCGAGGTGTGCAATTTTTCAGACTCCTTCTTCAATGAATATATAGAACTGAGTAAGCCAAACAGATTTGAACCTCTGTCAAAGGATAAGAAAGATAAATCTTCGACTACTGAAAAAACTAAGCCAAATTTTATGAAAGGTTTGAAACTTTGCGGTATAAACATAAATTGATTAAGAGGAAAAAATTCTTGAACTTTTAGCTTTCCTCGATACGTTTCAATCGCATATCGTGGCTATTCAAGAAACAAAGATTGACAGTTCAATTAACACATCTGAGCTTTTCCCTGAAACTTCTCAGTACAGTGTCTATAGAAAAGACAGGAACTCTCATGGCGGTGGGGTGATGTTGCTCATTCACAGAGACATCCCTCACATGCCTTTCATGGAACTGGAAAACGACACAGAATCGGTATGGGTTAAGGTTTTTGCAAATAAAACCTCTCACTTCGTAGCAAGTTGGTATCGACCACCAGATGGTACGGTCGAAAACTTCCAGTTGTTTAAAGACCAGATGAATTGCATTAAGTCGCAGCATAAGGGTAAAAAACTCCCGGCTGTACATGTTCTAGGTGACCTCAACTTCAGAGACATTGTTTGGCCTGACAGGCTCAGCAAACAGGGCACAATGCTGAGTCAGTCTGAAGGACAAATATTAATTGACATTATGAACGACCATGGATTAGAACAAATTGTTAACTTCCCCATTCGTGATAAGAACACATTAGATTTGATCCTTACGACTTTGACAGGAAAGTTTGAAGGTATTCAGTCTCCGGATAAACTAAGTGATCATGATATTGTCTCCGGATATTTAAAAATTTCACATTCCACAAACAAAAAAAACCTCGGAGGAAGGTGTACTCGTATCAGAAAGGTGACTATGAAACTATGAGGAAACATGCGCTCAGATTTGCAAGGGAGAAATACTATAATGGTCATTCAGATGCTCGGTCTGTCCAGGAGAACTTCGACTTGATAACTTCTTTCATTCATACTTCGGCCGAAAATCATATCCCCTCAAAAACTAGTAGGTCTGTATCTACGATTCCCTGGATCACACCAGAGATAAGAAGAAAAATTCGCAGAAGGAATAAGATTCATGCAAAGGCTAAAAGGACAGGAAGTGGTAAACTCAGAACAAAATTTGAAAACTTGAGACGTGAAATCAAGACTGATATAAAAAAATCAGCATGATTTGTATGTGAATAACTTGGTTGGTGATGTTAAGGCGAACCCCAGAGACTTCTGCAGATATATTAATAGCCAGAAGAAAGATAGGCAAGGTATCCCGTCCCCTATTAAAAGAGGAGGAAACGAGGTTGCTGAATCAGACTCTGAAAGGGCAGAGGAACTCGTTGGTCAATTCAATGATGCGTTTAATAAAACTGAGTTCACGGAGGTTCCATTGACTGGAAGATCGGCCCCATTCATAATTAATATTGTTGTGTCAGCTGCAGGAGTAATCAAGTTACTTCAAGGCTTAAACCCCAGTAAAGCCTTAGGACCTGATGAACTTCATCCTAGAGCCCTGAAGGAACTAGCAATTAAGGCGTAAAAATACCTAATTTAGTGACACAGAGGCCTTTCTGATATTTAATCTTCATCAGTGTGTCTCAACCCCAAAGTTCTGAAACCGAAACAGATGATGGACAAGACCCGGCAAACACAGCACATCCCCCTCCGAGCACTAACAGACCGACGTAGCTCGTGAGACAGGTCAACTGGAGGCATCAGGCAAGAGACGCCCACCCGCGGACTTATAGGCGTACCCACCGAGCCAACATCAGCAAGAATGTCCCACGCTCCACGGATGTCCCGGGCATCAGGAAGGAGATGTCCAAAGTAGCGAGACTTGCAAAATTTAAAATATAACAAAAAGTGGCAACCAAATCCGCTAAGATACATGTCTCACCTGACAAGTCAGTCTTAGTTTTAGAAAAATTAGAATTTTATACTGCAAAAATTAAAGATATAATATAGTTATTTAAGTCAGTACCTGAGTACTGACGTCAATACTGCAGTATCAACCTCAGCACTCAGGAACTGATACTGAGCTGATGATACCCCCGGGGACGAACGAATCTTTCACCAGCAGAGATATCGACCCAGTGGTTGCAGTTAAGGCGTAACTATACCTAATTTAGTGACACAGAGGCCTTTCTGATATTTAATCTTCATCAGTGTGTCTCAACCCCAAAGTTCTGAAACCGAAACGGATGATGGACAAGACCCGGCAAACACAGCACATCCCCTCCGAGCACACACAGACCGACGTAGCTCGTGAGACAGGTCAACTGGAGGCATCAGGCAAGAGACGCCCACCCGCGGACTTATATAGGCGTCCCCAACCGAGCCAACATCAGCAAGCATGCCCCATGCTCCACGGATGTCCCGGGCAAATCAGTTAGGTCCAGTTTTTGCACACCTGTTTCAACAGTCTTTTGATACGGGTGAAATCCCAAAGAATGGCTCTTAGCGAACATCTGTCCACTCTTCAAAAAAAAGGAGATAGGGCTTTTGCCCGTAATTATTGCCCTGTGTCTGTGACTTGTGTTCTGTGTAAATTGCTCGAACATGTAGTCCGCTCGAACATCATGGCCCACTTGGATGAACATAAACTTTTGTCAGACAGACAACATGCATTCAGGAAAAGGCATAGTATAGTTGTGAAACTCAGCTGAGCACAGTTATTAATGACTGGGCAAAAATCTTGGACAAAGGGGGACAGGTGGACACATTTATTCTGGACTTTGAGAAGGCTTTTGACACCCCACCTCATGAACTTCTTAAAAATAAGTTATTTGGTTACGGAATTGGGGGGGGGGGGGCTCTCAAATGGATAGATTCCTTTCTTTGCTACAGAAAACAGCGTGTTGTTGTTAATGGTGAATCTTCAGAGTGGGCTCCAGTTCTGTATGGAGTCCCACAAGGGACTGTTCTTGGCCCGGTGTTGTTCTCCTTGTACATCAATGATATTTCCACTGACATTGACTCAGAAATAAGACTGTTCGCAGACGACTGTGTTTGCTACCGGGAATTAGAGGTACAGATGACTCACTGAAACTTCAGAATGACATAGATAGATTAGGATGTTGGGCCCGAAAATGGGGCATGAGATTTCAGCCAGTTAAATGCAACATTATACAAATAACTAGGAAGATATCTAATAAAATTGAGGCTTCTTACACCTTAGAGGGAACGGTCCTCGAGAATGTGGACTCCATTAAATACCTTGGAGTGACAATCGCACACAACTTGAGATGGAATACTCATATTAGCAACATGTGTACTAAGGCAAATAGAACACTTGGATTCCTGAGGCGTAATCTTCATCAGTGCCTTCAGGATGTAAAAGTGGCAGCATATAAAGGTCTTGTTCGCCCAATCTTGGAATATGGCAGTTGAATCTGGGACCCTAGTGGAGTGGTCCTTAACGAAGAAATTGAAAAAAGTTCAGAGTAGAGCTGCTAGATTTATAACAGGCAATTTCTGCTTTGAAACTGGGAGCATGACTGGAATACTTGGAAAATTAAAATGGGAGTCTCTCAAGAAAAGAAGGAAAGACAGTATGCTCATCCTTTTATACAAAGGTCTAAAGGGTGCTGCTAGCATTCCAACAAATGACCTTGTCCCCCCCGACTAGGCACTGTAGAAATCACCATTCATTGGCGTTTCAGACCCTTACTGCAAGAACTGACATTTATAAAGAGTCGTTCTTCCCCCGAACTATTAGAGACTGGAATGCCCTTCCCGATTCGATTATTTCGACAGCCGAAGGTGCTGAAGACTGTGTAACTAAGTTTACCTCTTTGGTTAGAGCTAGGGACTAACTTCCAATATCACAGGTCCTGGTGTATGAATGTCATTTGATGTGTCACCAGTAACAATTCTGATTCTGATTCTGAACTTAGCCCAAGCTGCTGAAACGTCAGAATTAGAATCAGAATTGTTACTGGTGACACGTCAAATGACATTCATACACCAGGACCTGTGATGTGGGAAGTTAGTCCCTAGCTCTAACCAAAGAGGTAAATTTAGCTACACAATCATCAGCACCTTCAGCTGTCTAGATTATCGAATCGGGAAGGGCATTCCAATCTCTAATGGTTCTGGGGAAGAATGACTCTTTATAAATGTCAGTTCTTGCACTAAGGGTCTGAAACGCCAACGAATGGTGATTTCTATAGTGTCTAGCTTGGGGAACAAGGTCATCTGTTGGAATGCTGGCAGCACCATTTAGACCTTTGTATAAAAGGATTAGCCTACTGTCTTTTCTCCTTTTCTTGAGAGACTCCCATTTTAATTTTCCAAGTATTCCAGTCATGCTCCCAGTTTCAAAGCAGTAATTGCCTGTTACAAATTTAGCAGCTCTATTCTGAACTTTCTCAATTTCATCGTTAAGGACCACTCCACTGGGGTCCCAGACACAACTACCATATTCCAAGATTGGGCGAACAAGACCTTTATATGCTGCCTCTTTTACATCCTGAGGGCACTGATGAAGATTTCGCCTCAGGAAACCAAGCGTTCTATTTGCCTTAGTACACATGTTGCTAATATGGGTATTCCATCTCAAGTTGTGTAAGATTGCACTAAACCTTGGGTCTAGGCCTCGTGTCGAGGGGTAAAAAGGGTGAACTTCAGATAGGAAAAGAAGGCAATGAACAAGATATGATTTAACAAATTTCTCCTTTTTAATATTGCATGAAACTTAACGAAATGAAAGACTTGTTGACTAAAATAAACTCATGAGGTAAAATGATATGAAAATCAATGCTAAGTCTGTTTCATGTTATTAATAAATAAATGCTCCACTCTCACACAGTGATCAAACCAGTCAGGCCCAGTTAATGAAACAAAACGTGACAAAATGGTGAGGTAAATGGGGTTTATGACCTTGATTTACTAATAAAATAAAATGAGATAGCTTCTAGAGACCTTCCCTATACTGAATTTTTACTGACCCTGAATATACACTACATTTATGCAAATGATGGAAAATAACAAGGTCAAAAGCAGAATTTTTCTTCCTTGCCACTTTAAATAAAAGACCCCTCTTCAAAGAAAGGAAAAAAATAAAATGGTCTTTTTGCTTAACAGTTGTTTTTGAAAGAAAATCTAAACAGGAACCAAAGGAAAAGAAAGTAAATTTACAGCCAAAAATAATGCGTCTGCACCCTACGAAAGCCAAATACTGAAGTTGTTTGGAAAAAGTGGGAGAGCGCTTTTATAGCCCCGCTTTCACATATCCACCATCCCGCGGTTATTCTGCTATGGGATCGAACTTCCCACGGCTCTGATGCTGTGGGAAATCCCGATCCGCAGCAAAAGAAAGTTGGGACCACGTGATCCCGACCGGAATACCGGTGGGAAGTAGCCGGCGAAAGCTATGATGTCCGCCATTTTGGATGGATAGATAGAAATCGTAAGGGTCATTAATTTTAAACGGCCGACGGACAACATTATCAAATTAAAGGCAGATTATTATTATCACCAAAAGGACCCTAAATGAATGGGGAAAATGAATGTCGCAATTAGAAATTTTCTTCATGTACCGATTGCCTATAAAATGATGTGGAATTCAGCATGACTGGCTTTGACAGTTGCAGTTTTGACGTTTACACTTGACCGCGCAAACACACACAGTCCCATCAACCTTTGCTTACACAATCAATACACAGCCAATATGGCGGACACAGGTGGCAAATTTAACTTGACGAACATATATTTATCAAAAATAAAGTCCATAAGACCACCAGTAAGGCTAATGATGGCTAGAAACTGAACGTAAGCGGGTTTCTATAGAAAATGCCAAGTGGCAGATCTGTACGTCTAGGAACAAGACGGCATTGATTGCATACAGCACAAATTAAACAACAGCTGATTTGTAGATACATGTAACCATTGGCGAAAATTGGGTTAAAAGAGGCCGGGTCACTGCATTACCTCCCCCCACCCCATCCAGGGTCGTTTAAGTTCCGACTAATGACCCTGAATAAAGGTCTCACAATACCCCGGTCTCTGAAACACACTTTACAGTACATACATAATGACAACAATACAGTATCCTGGTTACGGCACCAAAATTAACATGAACAAAACAATATGCAAGTGCCTTGCCATGGAACCGTTAAAATTACTTTAGACTGCTACATGTATTTAAATTGTCCTTAGGTAATACCTGAAGAAAGGTGCACTACATGTAAGAGACATTCATAATCGCATTCGGCCAGTCCTCCTTACAGACAACATAAATGCCATAATGTTGAGTGAAAGGTAGTTATTGATCAAACGTTAACATTTGAGAAATAGCCACCTTTCAGACGTATATGGTGTCTCTTACATGAGAAAACCTGGATTACGAAAGACTAATTATCATGTCTATTAATGGAAAGTGAATAGCATTCTGTCATTGACATGAAATTTATACATTTTCTGAAAGTAACACTTTTACATGTTTCATGACAAAGCTTTTATATGTGAAGGATAGAATGTGTTGGATACATTACCCTATTGTATACGATTAACAGATTAAAACAGAAAATTTGAAACATATCGTTAATTTATATCCCTAAATCAGCATTTGGTAGATTACTTTGGAGGTCAGTAGCACGCGCTAGAAAACCTTACAATTAAACGCGACATCTCATGACATACACGCGAAAGCAGAATTACAAATTGTTACTGAACCTGACCTCACAAGCAATTTACCAAGCAGACTGAGTCTCTCTCATCCAATGGCCATCTTTCCTTCCAAAATCCCCTAAAAACTTGTTATTTTAACTATCTCTGTAACTGCACCCCTGTAAACACTGTTTTGCTCTTTTTTTTTCAATTAAATATTCACTAAACCCTCCCAGCTCTGCAGAACCTCATATATAACTGCAAACAGAGTGGATCCGGATGAAACTGCTCAATGCTGAGCAGTCTCATCAGGACGAACACTGTTGACCATCCTGTTTTATGATTCTGATTAAACCCTTTGTATATCCAAGAAAGGGCTCAATCAAATCCGAAGATGGAAGCCGCCAGAAACTCAGGCGTGCAAGGGTTAAAATTTTACCAATTGAAGCTTTTATATCACAGTACTTTTCACTTTTTACACAGTCCTTTCCTTGACTTAAAGGTGTGTCTATTATATGTATGAACAGTCCTTTTCTACACTTTATTCACTGTACCCTTTCAACTCTGAAGACCAGTATAGATATATATGCCAACAGTGCAAATCCGAATGAAACTGCCCACAATGAGCCTTCACAGCATCATAAACATTGTTGGTCATCCTGTAAATGAAAATGATTAAACCCCTTTTATTTAAAAGAAAGGATTTAACCAAATTCAAAGATGGAAGAGACTGTTTCAGAACCGCAGGGACGAAAGGGTTTTTAAGTTCACTATTTATGTTATTATTACCACAGTTCCTTTCGCCTTATGCACAGTCCTTTAATCAAAATCAACCCAAAATTTCACAGTTTCAGAAATATATGTAACAGTCCTTTCTGAACTTTTCACTATAAATGAACTATGTCTTCTTTATTTGAAACAAAGTCCTCTCGTAGCTTTTCACTATTGCTTCAATGTTTCACTAATTTAGTAAAATGTTTTCGTTATCATTGTCCTTCCTTATTGAATTAACTATTTACGGTATGTCATTGTTGACTTCAATCCAACACAATGATGTTTTACGTTGAGTGCATTTTAGTTCCTTGTACTAAGGTCTTTCACGCTGTTCTCGTAGTATGACTTTCCCAAGACAGACTTTAAGGTATTTTACTTCTACTTTAAGGTTTTGGAATTCTCTATTCCCTCCTTCTTCTCTCCCCTCGACTCCTCCTTCTGTTCTATCGCCTTTGTCAGTAGTCTTCTAATTTCATCCCTTTCTTTCTTCTCAGCCTCTCGTCTCCTGGCCTCTCTTTTCTGCTCAGCCTCCTTGTCCTTCCTCCTTTCCTCTTCGCGCTGTCGTTCCCTTTCTAATCACATTTCCACTCTCCTCTCTTCTTTACCATTTTCCTCTATCACATTCTTAAGTCTGCATAGCGTGTCCGCAACTTTACCAAATGTACATGTTGTCTCGACAAGGGCCTTCTCTACTTTCTCCTCATTCTTCTCGCCTCTCTTCATCTGCCCTGTTAGCCCTTGGATCGCTGTAACGAAACTGTTAACAGCGACCAAACTCACTCGGACCTTGTCCATATCTTCAGTGTCCTCGAGGCGCCTCCTCTTTGTTGCATGACTTTCATCAGTTTCTCCTTGCTCTGCCATCTGCTTCTGTCTCCTCTCTTTTCCTTCTTCACTGGCTATTGACATGTCCTCTGTGGGTAGGAGTTGTGGCATTAGGTTTCATCAATATCCGAATGGATTTCTGTCTGGTCAATCGGGTCCTCTGCCTGACCTGTCTTTAACGATACCTCGCCTGGTCTATCTTCGGGATGAGTCACAAGTATTGGCTGCTCAGGAAGACTCACTGCCCCGGGCTCAGCCAACGGTTGCTGGTTTTGTCGGACATGTTCGGTCAAGACCGGAGTACTCGTTCTGATGTGGCTGTGGGCTGGAGGCTCAATATCTCCAATCATCAGTGGCGTGGATGGGACTTACGAACCGTAGATCCCATCCAGGACCGGAAAGGATGGTGTAGAGTCCAGTCTGGTTCCAGAAACACCAAGGATTGGAATATTTGCTCCTCGTAACAACTCGTCCGACAGTGGGGTAGTGAGGACGGCCGTTGGTTGAAATAGTCCAGTTAGACTTTGGCTTGGCATGGGCTGTTCAGCTGCCGTGGACTGGGTGAAAGCCATTGTGCTAAAGGTTGTTAAGCTTGTCCCACTTGTCGACATCTCCGTCCGTGGCACTGCTTGAGTAGCAGTCGACATCACCGCGGGGACTGGTAGGACCTGATGCGGCTAGACCAGACTTGTTAGAGGTCGACTCTGCATTGATGATGCTCCTGTCATCGGTTGGGTTAGGGTTTGTGGTATAACCGGTGTGCTGGAGGTTGCTGTCTCTTGGCTAGGCCTTTTCGTCTGGACACTATCTATTCTGGATTGCGGGATCCATAAGTGCGAAGGAATGGCAATAAATCCCGCCTGCAGGGTTTCCTGGATTATGTCATTCTCCAGAGTCCCATTGACGAGCCCTGCCAATGAGCCTTCCACTGATAATGACCTTCCTGACCGCACCGTAGTCCAGTTCAGAGATAACATATGGGTTCTCACTGCTGCACAACCAGGGTTCGTGGTTTATGATATTCCTCCCTGCGGCCATTGTCACGTGTCTTGCATAATGGGAGACATGCCGGAGCAGCTGGTCCCGTCTCATGCACTTAAACATACATATTTGGCACGTGAAAGGTATCCTTTCTTTTGGGATGTGCATCCTGAGTATATGGTCCTCCAACTTGCTGATCTCATCAATCCATCTCTCGCCCGTCTTAAAATGGCACGCCAAACACTGATAAGCCCGGCCCCGCTTCTTTGCCTTCTCTATCGGCACCTGGTCGTACACAGACAAGTTCATCTTTGCCTGAAGCTAGAAAATTATGAAACCCTTGTTAGCTTCCCGCAAAACCCCATGTGACCTGACTGGTTTACCAGTGATCACGGCTCTTCCGCTCCACTTCTCACTTTCCCAACGTACGTTTCGGCTATTAAACACCACCCACCACATAATGCTATAATAATTCACTTAGAGTTTTATAGCCCCCGCCCATAGGGGCTTGAAGAAATATATGGGCTGCATGATGCTTCCAAGCAGAGGTGAATCCGGCCCGCACACTAGTACTGGCAAACCGCTTAAAGGATCTAAGCCTGTCAAGGAACCGTGGTGCGAGGCGCACCGTCCATGCTATTAAACCCTATTGGTTTCATTGGGCGACAGGGCTTGAGATGTCATTTCATCTCAATGTCGGGTAAAAGTCCAACAAAATTGGAAGCAACGTCTCAAAAATGACCTTTACAGTGTTGACGGGGACGTTAAACATCAAATCAAACAAATCAAGACAACAACAGCAAAACTATCAAGATTTTCTTTCGCGTCTCAAATCGCGACCAAAAAACTGTGTGAGTGGGGGACATCTCATCCAACACAACTACTGGTCTTCCTCTTCTTTTCCCGCTTCTGTTCAAAGACTCTAGAAACTGCCGAACTGTACGCCCTTCTCTACTCAAAACCTTTGCGTACAACGCCAACATAGTAGAGGTCCCGTACTCTCTCAGCTTTAGATCTACCTGCATTCTTTACCGACTTAGCAACGCCGAACTGTGTGGAATCCCTTATTCCCTTCCTAACGAACTTCCCAGCAACTCTTCATAGAACCTTCTATTTACTGCCCCTCGTTGTCTTCTGTACAAAACTCTTATCGGCGCCGACTTTAGACTTTAAGGTCCCTTGCCATCATCGCTTCGACCTTATTCTATGACATTCCTCCCCCATTAAATAAGAAAACAAATTTACTGTATTTAAGTATTTAATATGCTTTCAAGATACATATTGGTGTGTATGTCTATGTGGAATATTACTGTGAGGATAAAGCACGTTCAAGCCTCTTTCTTGCCTTGACAATCCATCTTGGTGGATGAACAACCTCATATGGCTTAAGTTTGTTGTGGTGTACCGGCCTCTCAGTTCCTGTGTTGTCCATCTTTAGCACAAAGTCGATTTCTGACAGTTTCTTGCTGATCAAGAACGGACCCTCATATGCAAATTCTCACTTTGGTGTAATTCCGACCTTTCTCACTTCCATTAGGCATAAGACCACATCTTCTGCGTTGTGCTTACGGAAAGCTACTCTTGAGTAATAAAGATCTTTACTTCTCTTGGTAGCCACGGACATGTGCTTTCTGGAAACTTCATGAGCATACTGCATTCTCGCCCTTAGGGTGTCCACGTAGTCGCCGTAATAGGTAATGGCTTCCCCATCAAAAGTAGTTGCACTGTTGTACACCAACTCGGCTGGTAGCCTAACCTCCTGTCCCATTGTCAGGAGATGGGGTGTCATCTTGGTTGACTCTTTGGGTGTAGACCTGTAGGCCCCAGCCAGGCAACCTAGATGTAATTCCCAAACTCTTTGTTCACCACGCAGGTAGGCCTTTATCATTCTTAACAAGGTGCGGTTAAAACGCTCGGCTTGTCCATTTCCACGAGGGTTCCGAACACTTATTTTTGTTTTCCTTACCTCGAGCATCCTACACAGCTCTTTGAAGATCTTGCTCTCGAATGTTCGCTGTGAATAGAAAGAGGGCAGCTCCACCTAGAGATCACCACATTCAGGAGCTTCATGGCGCAGACCTCTGCGGTCATGTATAATTTCAAAGTATGTACCTGTTACCTCGATCTGTTATGGGGAAAGGACCCAAATAATCAGTGGCGATGCAATCACCTGGCGCCCCACAACGCAGACTTCCCATAGGTGCTCGCGGTGTTTTATTAGGTTTCTTGTGAGCTGCGCAAGTATCACACTTTTGTATATAGATGGCTATATCATCTTTCAATGAGTACCAATAAAACCTCTGGAAGATCTTTTCTTTAGTCTTCTTAAGTCACATGTGTCCCGAGATCAAGGAGTCGTGCATTTGAAAAAGGATCTCCTTTCGCATGGCCATAGGTACGATAACTGCAGGTATTCAACTGACCCATCTTGTTTAAGAAATTTCCTCAATAGGATGCCATCTTGTAACATTAGTGAATCCCATAGGATCCAGTAGTGCCTTGTGACCGGACTGCATGTTAACATTTCTTGGCTGATTGGCTTCTTACCTGCAATTTTAGCTTCGAGAACTGGTGCTATATCATGATCTTCTCTCTGAAGTCTGCGTAGGTCTTCAGTTGACCTGGTGCTAGCCCAAGTAGTGAATACACTGTCTTGCTTTACCTCTGCCGCCTCTGTGGTCTCAGGCGAAGATGGTCCAGCTTCTGATGTCCCTGCTAGGGCCCTTACCACCACAGCATCGCCATCTTTGATTTGTGTGCCAGCAGACTGGTTTTCTTGAGCGACTGTGAGTTCTTGGTAGAAATCAGTGTGTACCATGTCTAGAGCTTTTTTGATGCACTTCTTACAGGGTCCGCATTTAAGGGGTTCACTAGTATCTTGCTCTGGGCATTCACAATCTCTGGGATTTTCACATCTGGAAAGGGCATCACAATGGCCTTGCTTTTTGCCTGGCCTATACTCAACGGCAAAGTCGTATTGACTTAGTATTTCCAGCCATCTTGCGGTATTTGTGAAAACCGAAAACAAACTTTTACCGGAAATAATCGAAAAAAATTCTCATAACCGAAAACAAACTATATCACCAATTATACCTTGATTATTAAAAATTCCTTTTTATATAATTTTCATAGATGGGCCGAGATCTACACTGCTTGTAATTAACTGTTTGCCTTGTAAATACATTATACTTAGTAACTTGATTGTTTGATAGTCAGAAATGTGTGACTAAACCAATGTATTCAGCAGGATTCAGCTTAAGAAATTTAGTCAAAAATGGTTTATCTGGTTTGTCATCTAGGTAATTGCCAATCCAGTGAGTGAGTCTTGACTTGATAGATTTTGTAAGGTAACGAGGCGCTAAAAGCACATAGGGGCTACCCCCATCTCGTTAAATGGGATTGGTTTATGAACTGCTCTTCCCAAGGCCTCCAATGTGCTGTCACTTGTCAATTCGACAGGTGTCAGCTGTCCGAAGAAACGAGGGTTTGATTCCGGGCTTCTCCAGACTTTCGGATGAGTCTTTAAACCGAGGTCCCGTCTCCGTATGATCTTAGCTGTTGGTGGGACGTAAAACTGAAACATTCACTCACTCACTCACTGGCTTGGCAGTTACCTAACTCGGAACCTCCTGATGACAAGCCAGATAAACCATTTTTGACTAAATTTCTTAAGCTGAATCCTGCTGAATAAATTGTTTTAGTCGCACACATTTCTGACTATCAAACAATCAAGTTACTTAGTAATAAGTATTCACAAGGCAAACAGTTAATTACAAGCAGTGTAGATCCCGGTCCATCCATGAAAATTATATAAAAAGGCAATAAAATCGTTATTATTTCAAATGATTCTCCCAAACTTTGCCGTATTATCTGTTTGCATAGCATTTAAACATGTATATGTCTAAATGTACAATAATCAAGGTATTATTGGTGATATAGTTTGTTTTCGGTCATGAGAATTTGTTTTCGGTTATTTCCGGTGAAAGTTTGTTTTCGGTTTTCCCAAACATCATTTTAACAAATTCTCATAACCGAAAACAAACACTATATCATCAATTATACAGTTTTGATCCATCAATGCTACCGATAACCAAATCGAACAACGTATCATCCATACACAAAGCTTCAGTTTTCCCAGTGAAAAAAGGACAACCAATGTCAATCATTGCCAAAGGATACCTTTGTGTGGATTCATCAATCAACGTAACAATTGATTCCTTCCCTATTAACTGACCATCCGAAACCAAGCTTCTCCGAACGACACAGCCTGTACACCCAGTATCTCTTAAAACAACCACCTTTTTATTATAAACCAATCCTTGTGCCGTCGGTAACCTGGCCTTCAAGAAGTAACAGACACCTTCCCTATTTTCCTTGCTACACTCCTCCCTATCCGAAATCAAAGGATCACCAACCTTATCTTCAAAAATACTTCTAATCTCATCACCTTTCCTAGTTACTTCCGTTTGACAAAAACTAACTTGGTGTGCTGCGCCACGTTGTGTGCCATTATTCTTACCGCGTCCGCGAAAAGACCCTCTAAAATTACCACGACCACGTGTATAACCACGACCTACATTCTGCGTATTCTCATTCTTAACCTGAGTACCTTGAGTCTCTACGCGCGTGTTAAAATTTTCCTTAACACCGCTTTCCCCACCTCCAGTTGCTCCTACCTCTGCGCTATATAATTGTTTTGTGTCGGGGTTCTTAAAACATTTAATTGTTAAATGCCCCTTACCGCATATGCTACACTTAATATCCGATTTACCACTCGGTTTGTTTGAGTCAACTTTGTCCTGTTTACCCTGCGCTGCGCCTCTATTATCGCGTTGCCCCTTATTAATGCAACTAAATACACCCCGCGCGCTTCTGCAAACAAATCTGCCTCCCTAGCCATTTCATCTAAATTACCAAACTGTTTTGGCTTCAGATGTACATACAGTTCTCTATTACATGACTCCAGGAACTGATCCCTTCCCATGCAATCACAGACAGCCGGAAAAGATTTTTCTATCTTTGCCATATTAAGCCATTTTTCTAAATAACTTCTCAATCTACTACTGAACTGTATGAACGTTTCTGATTTCTCGGGCCTACTATAACGAAACTGCTTCCTAAATCCGCGCTCTGTCATGTCAAAATTCTTTAATAGAGCATCCTTTAACTTATCATAATCCGCTGCATCCTCATTTGACAACCGGTCATATAGATCAAGTGCGCGCCCTTTAAGCAATGCACTTAAATACGCTGCCCAAACACTCTTATCCCATTTATTAGCCGCAGCATATTTCTCAAACCTAAATAAATAACTATCCATCTTGTCTTCACCCTCTTCAAAATAAGGTAACTTAGGATTCCGGTCATGGGCCACCTTCTCAGCTTTTTGCCTTTCAAGTTCTAGCTCGAGCTTCGCTCTCTGCATTTCTAACTGATTCCTTAATTCTTGGTGCTGTATCTCAAACCCATGTTTTATTTGTTCTAAATGGGCCTCACTAATCACTTTTGCCTCCTTTTCACTTTGAATACGTGCCATTTCAAGTTCCTTATTAACATTCAACATAGCTAGTTTATGTGCCCTTTCCTTTTCCTTTTCTTCTGACAGACCTTAACCTTTCTTAATCCCTTTGTTCTTGCCTTTCTGCTCGCTCAATATCTTGCTGCTCCTTAACAAACCTTGTAAATCTTTCCCCTCATAACCTAACTCCTTTCCAAGTTGCATTAAACGCTCCATCATTGATAACGTAAATCTCACGTTACTATCAAAACCACTATAAACTGATCAGTTATGATCAGTGATGATTGAATGGGCTTAACTAAAACGTTAAGATATGTGTTATACGCGTTAATCTAACTAAAACGTTAGTTATTAAAGCACACGCGATTTGAAGTGTCAAATACTGTCAGCAAAGTCTGACGCTACGTACTGGTAGTCTAATATAACGTCATAAATTGACGACGTTTACAGTAAAAAGCTACAATCCGAAGTTTCATCACAATACAAAACTCCGATCATAACAAGTTACCATTAATGTTTCTATTACGCCATACCTAATTTCAAGCCACAGCGTAAATATTAACGCTACCGTTATGTCAACGTCAGTAAATTGTTAACGTCACTTTGTCAGAACCATGTGTGGGTAAGATCAATTAGTAACTCCAGTTTAACTAAGTAGAGTAGACCAAACAAGATCACAGACTGGCAGGACCATCATGAAAAGGCTTTCCAGACCCTAAAGAATAGACTCACGTCTAGTCCTATTCTTCGTCTTTCTATCTTTCATGATGGGAATCCAAGCCCCCGCCCATAGGGGCTTGAAGAAATATATTGGCTGCACGATGCTTCCACGCAGAGCTGAATCCGGCCCGCACTCTAGTACTGGTAAACCGCTTAGAGGATCTAAGCCTGTCCAGGAACCGCGGTGCGAGGCGGACCGTCCATGCTAATAAACTCTATTGGGTTCATTGGGTGGCAGGGCTTGAGATGTCATTTCATCTCAATGTCGGGTAAAAGTCCCACAAAATTGGAAGCAACGTCTCCAAAATGACCTTTACAGTGTTGACGGGGACGTTAAACCTCAAATCAAACAAATCAAACAAATGATGGGAATCCGTTCATACTCCTGACGGACGCTTCTGATGTTGGTATAGGAGCCGTTTTGCTCCAAAAATATGAAGGGGAAGGGCGACTTCCCATTGCTTATGCCAGCAAGAAACTTCTGCCTCGTGAAAGAAACTATTCTGTGATAGAGAAGGAATGCTTGGCTATTATCTAGGGTGTTGAGAAATTTCGCAAGTATCTTTACGGAGTAGAATTCTTGCTTGAGACAGACAACAAGCCCTTGTCTTATATGCAAACAGCTAAAGTTCTCAATCCTCGAATTATGCGTTCGGCAATGAAACTACAGCCGTATAGATTTTGGATTATTGCAATTCGGGGCCAAGAAAATTTGTTGGCAGACTACTATAGCAGAGAGATTTCGCACGATTGTTGTGTACATAGCTGTCTTTGTTCAGATAGGCTTTATCCTATTCCATCTCTGTACACAAAGAAAAACATTTCTGATTGTTTTTTCTCCAAAAGTGGAAACCTTTGTTACGAGATGGAATAGAAAACCTATCTGGTGCTTAAGCACATCCAAATTATTTTTGTAGGTATATGGCAAGGCGGTGCGAGTGAAATATTTTAGGTAAATACGGTAGGCAAAATATGCTGCTCCATGCACCATTCGTGCACATATCATACGATGTATTCATGAGTGGTTTGTGGAGATTTCTTTTACCATACAGTTGGCCGCTATAAGGCTGATTTCTATTAAATTTGCCTAAAAATCGTCAACCGCCAAATTGTGCCATATATAATTTTCATGCCAGTCACGATGTTGTGGGTGTTCGAACCGGAGTTATACCATTGATTTATAGGGAAGTTTCATCATTTTTGCCCTAGGGGAAATACTATTTTAACGTAAATCAATTATCTACTCGATTTGCTATATGGCTATGATTATGGACGGTATCTTCACTTTGCCACGGTCTTAGCGAGCTAGCACGAGTATGCATGGTTTTCCGGTAGTATTCATAGATATAAAAACCCTGAAAAGCGAACATTATTCAGCAGCAGGTCAAGTGCGAATGAATGAACACAACATCGTGGTGGGACAGAGAATGAATGTAGAACGGTATGTTAAGTCTATGCTTAGTATTATTTTTTGTATGACCATGCTTGTAGGTTTTAGAGGGGTTTACTTCTAGCATACCCCAACTTTCTGAAGCCTATTCTGGATTCACTTTTGAAGCATCTGTGGTGTAGTGATTAGGCTACTAGCTTTGCCAGCTAGAGGTCGCAGGATTGTGAATAGCTATATTTGTGAGCCGTGTCGCGGAGAAGGATATAAAATATAGTTTGTTATGTTTCCTGTAATTGGCGGGTGACCATGTAGCACAAAGGCGTTTGCGGTTCAGTTGCCTCTTACCTGTGTTAATGTAGTGAGCACGAATTTGATAAGTATTATACTCAGTAGTAGTGAGCATTTATTGAGTTCGGTAGTGCTCGGTAAGGAAATATAAACTTTGAGTATTCTTGTGTCAAGCGCTGGGTGCTGATAATTTGATGCAAAGTCAAGTTGAGTTCTGCTGTGCAGTTATTTGTCGCATGCACTGATC
This sequence comes from Lucinisca nassula, assembly GCA_963580285.1. NCBI lineage: Eukaryota > Metazoa > Mollusca > Bivalvia > Lucinida > Lucinidae > Lucinisca > Lucinisca nassula. Next base: position 107,036,537 of record OY757017.1, on the reverse strand, counting down.
AGCCTGTGTCTCTGGTCGGCGCATCCGCAATAACAGTATATGCATGAACATATTCTTACTTCTCCGGTAGGTGGATCATGATATAGCATGTATGTTTCGTGAACTGTATCTTAGTCGATTATCGTAATTTGCAGGCACAACGATGTGTGATGACCTGCTGCTCCCTGCAAGATAGGAGCAGGTACTGGTACGACGCCGTCAGTTTCGTGTCCAGCAAGGGCGGACAAAACCTAAACAGACCGTCGAGACCATATTAAACAGGTCGTGGAAAATAGCCTGAGACCATATTAAACAGGTCGTGGAAAACAACCTGGAGTCGATTCAAACGAAGACTTCAAGTTCGAAGTATTCAATCGATAAATAATATGAATCAACTTGTCGTCGACAATCAGGTCGACAAACTAGTTGACAGCAGTGCGCGAGAGGGTGTTCACCCTAAGTGAACTTATAATCTGGCCAGTCGTGTTTTGGTGTTTCTTTTTCTTATTTTATTGTTGTTTTTGTTATTTGCTTCTGTAGACATTCACGTCACCCCGTTCCGAGCACAGAACATTGTTTTGCCTTCGGGGCGGACGTCTTGAGTGGGCTATAGAAGCAAATAAATGTGATGTTTTGTGTTAGTATTGTTGTATATAGATACTGCAAATAATTCCTGTCATTCATTTGATATCTTTCTTGTGCCTTACCCCACAGCTGCCCGTACACCTGTCGGGGATCACGCTCGGTTGTCTTGTCAGCATGGGGGTTTGCGGGACGCCGTAAACCCACATGTAACACGGACCGTTCATGCTTATAAACCCAATTGGTTTCATTGTGCGACAGGGCTTGAGATGTCATTGCATGTCAATGTCGGGTAAAAGTCCCACAAATTTGGTAGCATCGTCTCCAAAATGACCTATACAGTGTTGACGGGGACGTTAAACTTAAATCCAACAGATAAACTGAATGGATGGAATGGCGCTTGGAAAGACGGATGAACGGACGGTTGAATGGACGGACGGACAGACGGAATGTAAATAAATAAATCATCACGTTAACATGTCAAAGCAATGAAGACCCCCTAAATCCCATTTTAACAGCGGAAAAGGGGTTTTCAGATATTTGTAAACATGGACAGTGAGACGATTCTAGCTCACAACATTTGTATTGAGCAGCAATGAGAAAAATATCCCCTTTACGCATCTACAAATTGTCATTTTCACAGCCATAAAATCATAGATGTGTAAACGTAATGTGGGCTCGCATCTCTTTCTCAAACATTTTACCCCCGCCCAGCTGGGCTTGGAGAAATATATTGGGTTGCATGTTTCTTCCACGCAGAGCTGAAAGTGACCGCACGTGGGTACTGGTAAACGCTTAGGAGGCTTTAGACCTTCCAGCACAAAAGCCTTATTGGTTTTATAGGGCGGTATGGCTTGAATTGCAATTTCATTTCAATGTCGGGTAAAAGTAAAAAAAAAAATGGAAGCAATGCCTCCAAAATAACCTAATTATTGTTGTCGGGGATGTTAAACCTCAATCAAACAAAATTCTCAAACATATGATAACTCAGTCGCCCAAACCGAACATAAAAGACAAATACTTGACCCCTGTGACAGTTTCAACCCGAACAAGGGCATCAAAAGTAAACAACTCGCAGTATCATAGCTACCATTCCTACAGTGATGCCCTGAAAAATTCCTTTTTTTTCCTAGGACTATTCCCGAATAGTCTTCCCTCTTCTGTGGTGAATGCTAAAACTGCAGGGGAGTTCAAAGCCCGTACAGTGTAAGATTGAGACTCAGAGGTATGCGTTTTAGTATACCTCTGTTATTCAGATTGTAAATAGTTTTAAGGACTCATCCAGTGACTTCTCTCTCTTTTTTTAGCTAAACTCTTAATTGCTAAATTCTAAATTTAGCTACGCACCCAACTGAGGTAATGGCCAAATATGATCGACTCAGTATAAGAAGATAGATAGCTATATGGATAGAAGTCGTCAGTAGGTCGACCAGCTGCACCAAACGAGGATATTACAATATAAATTAAGCTCATAAGCAATAGATACTGAATAAACAGGCCAGAGGGGTGCGTTTACTAACCGGAACGGACCCAATAACCGGAACGGACCTGCAATAACCGGAACGGACCTTTTTTTCATCTCCCTGTTCTATTTGCTATTAAAAATGTTTATGGAAGCTCTCCAAAACACCATATATTACTTTTGGAATCTTTATTTGACATTTTTGTCAAGGAAATTAGCCCATGTTTTTATAGCAGAAAACGGTACCAGTATATAGCGCAATAGGCCTCTTAAAAGCTTTATTTATCAAAAGAGATCGGAGAACAGTGCCTAACTATTATAGCACCAGACCAGACAGCGTATAAGCTCTTAGCTAATTCTACAACAGTTGAATAGTCTATACCATTTTTAAGCTTTTATGCTTAATTTATACGATACTATTATAAGTGCTGCGATATTTACTCTATCAATGGTATGATATGTCGCATCATCACGAACACACGCCTATGTAGTTTTTACCCACTTAAGCCCCACTTTTAAATAGTAAAACTGGGGATCCAGGTGGTAAACGATATTTTTCTTATTTCTGTTTAAAATCATAGATTGTGAGCTCTCGCCGAGGCGGTTCTAACGAGTACCAACAATCTATGTTTTGACCAGAAAAAAAACGTCAGATTTTATATTCAGAAAAGTACCACTTTTGTTTTTTATTTGGTGGTATTTTTTTTTTTAATATAATTGAATAGGCGTGTTTTCATAATGCGGCGATACTCCTTTTGCGACACGATTTTTAATGGGTTGTATTTAAAAAGAACAGAATTCATATTCTATCAATTTAATATTCCTTCTTTAACCTATCCTCTGTAATACATCAAAACCAGCACTAAAAGTAGCATTTCATGAACATAGACATAAATTAGAGAAGTTAGAGAAAGCACATAATTGAGAAAGTTCAAAAACAATATAAAAGCATATAATAAGCATTGAGACCGTGTGTTTCCCCGACATATAAGGGAATATGACCGCCCCTACCCCGCCGGGCATCCCACATCATGTGAACAAGTCCGTGAAATAAAGACCCCTCTAAACCCCACTTTATATAGAGAAAACTGGGGTTTACGGGGGTAAACATTATTTTCCTTATTTCTGCTCCAAGACATAGGTTGTGGGTACTCGTTAGAACCGCCTCGATGAGGCGGTTATAACGAGCACTCAAAACCTATGTTCTGAGTATACATGAGAAAAATATCACACATTTTCATCAGAAAAATTACCTTTTTTGAGGTATGAAAAAATGCACTTTATCACACGGATGTGTTATCGTAATGAAAATTGAGAAACGGTACACGCTTCATGTCATTTTCCTTCACATACGAGAGAAAAACGCCAAAACCAACACTAAAACATGTAATGAACACGGAGATGGTGCGTTTACCCTCATTTTGGGGACTTTGCTTTGTTATCCGACTTTAAGATGAAATGACATCTCAAGCCCTATCGCCCAATGAAGCCGAAAGGCTCGTATGCATTGAACGGTCTGACACATACCATTTCATTTTCTCCAAGGCCTGATGTGCGAGGGCATTACAAGTTATTTAATAGTCATTTGTCAAAGTTTTTTGTCTATTCTGTCAAGTCACCGTCACTGTCCACTGTCTTCTTATGTTTACGTTTCATTGTCATAGTTCTTACGTTTACTTTGCGTTTTATTTGATTTGCTTTCTTCCCATGGGCTTTGGGGGCAACGACGGTGCTCTGTCCGTCAGTCGATGTTACAATTTTTTTGTCCGTCAGTTTTGTATTTCTGTACCGGTTATACAGTCTAGTTCTTTGTTCGTTTTTGAATATGTTATTATTTTATAGCATCAGTAAAATATCTTATTGAATTACAAAAAAATGTAATCCGGTTATTTGAGCAATTTTATTCAGGTGTCAATAAAGAACAACAGTAATTAAGGAACGTGTCAAAACGCCAGCGGTTAATCTCGTAATACACACACTAGGTGCGATAAATGAATGCGTCGATAAAAGAAAGCAATGTAAAGATATTTCATTGGGCGGTAGGGCTTGAGAAGACATATCATCCAAATAATTAAATGGTAAAAGTCCCACAAAATTGAAAACAATGTCTCCAAAATGATCTATATAGTGCTGACGGGGACGTTAAACCTCAAATCAAACAAACAACAAATGAACATCAAAAGTAAATAGCTCGCAGGATAGACTACGGAATACAGCTATAATACTATTGTATTTCATTTAATTGATGTTATTCACATCTGGTCGTCCTGTTGCTGATGCTGTACGGGTATCTAATTTATTGTTATTGTGGTCATGAATTGTGTCTTTAAACCTGAGCGGCCCAATCGGAATTGTCTAATATTTCCGTGAGAATAGAATAGAATACAATATTTCGGCAGGGTTTTCATCGCTTCCCTTAATGTGAAACCAATTAACTTTATGTATGGATACAATATTTATGTGAATATTGGGAATCGGATACGAAAAAAATACTTAGAAAAATGAAAATTAGGTCTAAAATAGGTCCGTTCCGGTTATTGCAGGTCCGTTCCGGTTATTGGGTCCGTTCCGGTTATTCAACGCACCGGGCCAGAGCACACCGACTCCCCATATCCCATCGACGCCTTGTAAACCAAGACATACTTTAGGACATCCATAGGACATAAAAGATATAGGCGAAACCACCGACCTAATTAGGGCGAAACGACCCACGGTCGAAATGACCCAAGGGCGAAACGACTCAGGGCAAAATGACCGAAGGGCGAAACGACTCAGGGCGAAATTACCGAAGGGCGAAACGACTCACGGACGAAACGAACCGTGACCATCTGGAGCCGAAGCGTTCCGAGTAAATCGAAAGTGAGTTGGTAATGGCGAATTAGTTGTATTTGTTTTGATTAGGTATTAAATGGGCCATTCAGAACCAGAATTGCTTCTTATGTCAAATTGCACCATTCACTAGGGCCTTTAATTCTTCTACCATTTTCACAGGTCCTGGTGAATGAATGTCATTATCAGAATCAGAATTGTTACTGGTGACACGTCAAATGACATTCATACACCAGGACCTGTGATGTGGGAAGTTAGTCCCTAGCTCTAACCAAAGAGGTAAATTAAGCTACACAATCATCAGCACCTTCAGCTGTCGAAATAATCGAATCGGGGATTGCATTCCAATTTTTAATGGTTCTGGGGAAGAACGACTTTTTATAAAGGCAGTGGCTATTCGTACGGCCCCGTACGAATAGCCTGCATTGGCTAATCTTACGGCCCCGTACGATTAGCCTGTATTGGCTAATCGTACGGCCCCGTACTTTTAGCCAATATAGGCCATATTGGCTAATCGTACGGCCATTATAGTTCAGTACCAAGAAAGTGATACTGTTGGTCGTCAGCTGATCGTACGACCTTGAAAGACTGGCCATTCCTAGCCCCGATTCTGGGACAACTCGGCACATAGTAAACTCGGCACATGACAATCTATTTAAGATTTTTTTAGAAAAAGAAAATGCAAAAAAAAAATAAACTAGAAACTATTATATTTACTATGCATATTATATAGGCAGTGGCTAGCCGTCCGGTACCGGACGACCAGCCTACGGGTCTGCCCGTCCGGTACCGGACGACCAGCCAACGAGTCTGCTCGTCCGGTACCGGACGGCTAGCCAACCCACATAGGAATGGCTAGCCGTCCGATAGTAAATTTAAGTCTATCATTTTATATAGGGTATGCATTCCAAATACATGTAATATTACCCACTGTATGGTGTAATTAAAATATTTCTAATTTACTCTAACTGTATTCTAATCACCTGTTTGTCGCCATTTTTTCACTAAATTTCAGTTAGTGACATATTTAATTATTGTAATTGACCCTGATGCAATATATTGCTGTACTCAAAGCCTTGTCCGGGCACTGTGATAGTTAGTATTATTATGATGATGATCATGTCAATGTTATAATTTATATTTTTATATTATTATTGTTATTATTAAAATCTGCAAATGTTTGTCCGATGTTGAGCTTGATATTAATCGTGATAGATTAACATTAAATTTGGGAAGCATATTTATTTAACCTACCAGTTCAACATGGTAGGTACAAAGAAATATTAATTAGGGCTAATTATCTTGTTAGCAGGGCAAACATAAAGGCAACGATCCGAAACAATAGCAATTACCATAATGATCCTATGTATTGCGACAGATAGGCTTCGGCAAATAATGCAGTCCCAGATCAGACTGCTCCTGAAGCAGGGTTTACACTGTTTGCCATTCCATCTGCACCTTTTGGACTCTTTGTTTGATCGTGAAACAAATTTGTTTAAAAAACTAGGAGAATATCTGCAAGTCATCAATATCCTTATTTCTTAGAATTTTTATGGTACTAGTTGTTTTTCGCGACGCTTGGATCAAACGTTTTGCATAAACAAAGAAAAAGTAAAATATATAAACTTATGAAAAGTATTAAGCCCTATTTTTCAGAATTGAATTGTTACTGGTGACACGTCAAATGACATTCATACACCAGGAATGACCTCAATGACATTTACATAGTCTCAAAGCAGGAACTATTTAGCATCTGGTACTCCAAAAAATTATATAAGTGCTATTCAGCATTCATACCCTACTAAAATTTACTACCGGACGGCTAGCCATTCCTACGTGGGTTGGTTAGCCGTCCGGTACCGGACGAGCAGACTCGTTGGCTGGTCGTCCGGTACCGGACGGGCAGACTGGTAAGCTGGTCGTCCGGTACCGGACGGCTAGCCACTGCCTATTATATATACATATTATAAAATAGCAATAATAATAAAACAGACAAATAAAGTATTAATGTACAGCTTAATAAGCTTTATAACTATTGTGGGCTGTGCTTGCTATGTGCCGAGTTAGTATAGGCCGAGTTTGTTATGTGCCGAGTTGGCAATGTGCCGAGTTTGCTATGTGCCGAGTTGTCCCTCTACCCTAGCCCCTATACGGTTGGTTATATAAATACAGACTTGAGGAAGCACTTCTTAACAAACATAGTAGTAGATCCATGGAACTCCTTGTATAACAACATATTCTTGCACACCAGACAAGGAAATCCGTGATTTTACCCTGGGATAGAAATTTATGTTCTGACCCTGGTGTTCCGACTCAAAATCGAATATAATTGCGTGTTTGATAAATGCACTGGTTGATTACGACCTCGTATGCGCCGTCGTTAAGGTTGACGTCATGCACGTTACGTGACGTCACTAAACATTCCTGCAGTGTCAAAACAATATGGCGGACGTTGGTAACCGAAGTGACTGCAGCATTGAAAATCCGCGCTAAGTAATGGAAGATATGCAAGAAAAAGAATCCAATATGGGTGTGAGGGGTGGATAGAAAAATCAGTCCCTCGGGATCACTGGCCGGCATCACTCGGCAAGCCTCGTGATGCCAGACAGTGTCCCTCGGGACAGATTTTTCCATCCACCCCTCACACTCATATGAGATTCTTATAGTCACTGCACCGAGCGGTAATTCCTTCAAGAGTCACGTCCACTGGACAAAGTGACTCATTAACCAAGTTACTAAGTGTCCGTACGGCTACATGTACTTTGCAATCTTGTAAAGTGCATATTAATAATTATTGTCTGGCATGACTTGAATTAGAAATACATAAAAAATAATAACCTTTTATCGATGCCTGTTTTGGCTGCAGTTGGGAGTATAATTTAGTTTTGTTGGTCTTCCTATGACCTTAGTTGTTAGTGTGTCGTTGACCCACCACCTATTATCAGTTACTAGTAAACCGCTTATAGAGTCTAAGCCTGTCCAGGAAAGTTCTGTGAATGTAACTGACCGACCAGACATGACCTTAGCTGTTGGCAGGGCCATAAAACACCAAACGAACACACAAAGGAGGTGGTAGAAAACAAAGAATCACACAAAGTAAATAATTGCACGACCCACAGAAAAAGGGACCGACTGATGTCGGTTGATTTTCTAAGAGTGCGCTAAAATCACCGTGTCATTCTGTCAGTCTGTCTGTCCGTCCGTAACCCATTTGTGAAAATTGGTGATAGTGACTTAACCGCTTGGAATTTTTAAACAATTTTTGGCAAACTGATTGATATCAATGTGATCTAACCAATGAAACTTGCGAAATATTACATTCCATTTAGAATAGCCTCGCCGAGGCGAAAAATGTGAAAATTTTCTAACTGCTTCTCCTCGGAAACCGTTGGGCCGATTGAAGTCAAATTTCATATGGAGCCTCTATGGGGTGGGGGCAGGCTTGCCTCCTCTAAGCGGTTTACCAGTACTCGTGTGCGGTCGGTTTCAGCTATGCATGGAAGCATTATGCATCCCATATATTACTTCAAGCCCCGATGGGCGGGGGCCGAATGATGTATTGTACATTCAAGAATCAAATGTACGGGTCGGTATAAAACGCAGCTTTTTAGTGCAGCTATATTAAAAATATAGGAAAATGCAGCCAATAAGGAAATCATAGGTAATGCAGCTATTATAGAAAACAGTATAAAATGCAGCCGCATATGCAGCCAATATATAATATACAGTGTAGTATTCACTTTTCGCTTTTCAGTTTAAAATTATCTTATATTTTCATGCATCTGCTCAAAACATAGATTGTGAGAACCGCCTCGGGGAGGCTGTTCCAACAAGTACCCACAATCTATGTTTTTGAGCAGCAATATGAAGACTAATGTACACACCTGAAAACCATTTTTAGCTATATAAATGTTGGGTTTAATGGGATCAAAATTAAATAGGCGTGTTCTTGTTATGTCTTGATGAACCTGGGCCTCTCCATCTTTGTGTTGTTTGAATAAAGATCGCAGATTAAACTGATGCCTAAGCCCTAGTTTATATAGAGAAAACAGGGGTTTAGTGGAGGGATACATTATTTTTCTTATATCTGGTCTTATACATATTAGGTTATGAGTCCTCAATAGAACCGCCTCAATGAGGCGGTTCTAACGAGCACCACAACCTATGTTTGCAGTAAAAATAGGTCATTTTGGAGACGTTGCTTCCAATTTTGTCCGACATTGAGATGAAATATGACATCCCAAGCCCTGCCGCCCAATGAAACCAATAGGGTTTATAAGCACTGCTTTTCCTGGACAGACTTAGATCCTCTAAGTGGTTTACCAGTACTCCGGTTTCATCTCTGCGTGGAAACATCATGCAGCCGATCTATTTCTTCAAGCCCTGCTGGGCGGGGGTCGAGCATAACAGTATATAACGTCAAACAAGAATGTTCTCAATCTGGACGTATCTTGGCACTAAGAATAAGACATAGAAAAGAACAAAATAAAGAGAACATAATTACATGTATTAACTTCGTTTTTAGCTTGTAAATACAAAAATGCATAATATGAGAAAACAAATGGAAAACATATGGAAAACAACCTAACAGTTACATTTGAGCAAACACACAAGATTATATCCTCTCAGCGGGTTGCCAGTACTCGTTTGCGGCCGGTTTCAGCTTTGCATGGCTGGACCATGCAGTCCCACCTGTCTCTTCAAGCCCCAGTTATATAAATCCAAGTACAAGAAACCCCAAAAAGGGTATTTGGCAAACAGTGTAGGCCCAGATCAGATGCCTCAGAACATGGCCTCTGATCAAGACCTACACTGTTTGCAAAAAGGAAAGGCCAATCACGTTAACAAGTCTGTGAAATATAGATCCCCCTAAACCCAACTTTATATATAATACACTGGGGTTTATGGGGGTATACATTATTTGCCTCAAAAAAGGCACAACACACATAGACTACGAATTTAATACGAATTTAAATCAATCTTGCCATCAATATTTTATTCACCAATTCCATTGTTAGGACCACCCCGCTAATAAGACCACTTTTTAGAAGTCTGGAAAGTGGTCTTAATAGCGGAATTATTATATCGTAGTCTATGTGCATTGTGCCTTTTTTGCTTCTTGCTAGAAGGTATTAAGTAATTATCTCTTGTGTTTAACTTTCCTGATTCTCATGTTATCTTGCATTTCTATTTTCATTATTAATTATAGGAAATAAAAATCACATTAATGATTACAGTATGGACGTAATGCTGCTTTATATCATATTCAACTTTTTCCAAAATTATCTTCTTAAATATCTGAAGAAAATAGAGCTGCACATTACCAAATTATTAAAACTCTCTATTCAGTGTTCTTGTTAAAACATCACACAGATTAATACAGTTAAACTTCTGTTTTTCACACCTTTAGTGATGTGTGTGAACAGTAGTGATCTTGTTAAAACATCACACAGATCAGTACAGGTAAATTTCTGTTTTTCACACCTTTAGGGATGTGTGTGAACAGTATACTGCTCATAACCAAGAGGTTTTGGAATGGTGTTGTTGTTGTTGTTTCCAGTTTCCCCGTGTCGCGGGTCGTCAGCTGGTGGGGTCCCAGGGAACTAATCCATTCTGGCACTACACCTTAGCCGTTCGGTGCTACCCCCATTCCACGTTGCCGGTGAATGGGATCGCTCGGCTCCAGCCCCGTCCGTCCGTGTCTATCGTAAGTCCGCTGCAGTCGGTCCATTTTGTCTTCTACTCGACGTTATAATTTTTTGCTTGTCAATATGCCGAACCGTGTCAGAGCAGGAAAGGGTCAATTTTGATATTGGTATTTTTGTTTTTTATTTTTTTTTTATTTGATTTTTGTATATTTATGTAACGTATGTACATTTTTACATTGTTGGGTCTGTTTCCCCATCTTGTTGAGTGGTCTATTTTTTAAGTATATATGCGGGCGGATGTGCTTACCCCGCCACGGACCTGTTTTGTTTGTTTTTCTTGTGCCTTAAAGGTGGCGTTGTCCGTTTTAGGGCAAGCCCACCCGCTCACAGTTGCTGGGGAGGACAGTTTTTGTACCTGCAAGATTAAGCTAGTGGTTTATATTTTGTGTCGTTTTTTTTTTTTTTTTTTTTTTTGTTTATCTGTACATACAATATGTAACATAATAACATGAAGTGCCGGCCTACGCCGTCTCGGGCTTGAACTCGTATTTATTTTGTTAATGAGTGACGTCTATCGCGGAGGATGTGCATATTAGGTCAATTTGGAATGGTGTAGAATCCAGTATAAGTTTATACAATGTAACTGACCAATGCATTGAGAGATACAAATTAACTCAAATTATACATGTTTATTTGTATATATTGTATTTACAACTTTAACCCTTCTGGTACCAAATGGAATCTTCCTTCTTATATATAGCAAGAGTACATTTCAAAATTCAAGGGTGTCAGGTTGTGTTTTCTTCAAAATTTATTAGAAAAATGCATTACGAGAAAACATCCGTGTGATATAGTGCATTTTTCAAACTTCAAAAAAAGGGTAATTTTTCTGATGAAAATTTGTGATATTTTTCTTATTTATACTCAAAAATATAGGTTTTGGGTGCTTGTTAGAACCGCCTCGTTGAGGCGGTTCTTATGTGTACCCACAACCTATGTCTTGGAGCAGAAATAAGGCAAATAATGTATACCCCATAAACACCAGTTTTTTCTATATAAAGTGGGGTTTATGGGGGTCTATATTTCACAGACTTGTTAACGTGATGGGCCTTTCCTTTTTGCAAACAGTGAAGGTCCTGATCAGAGGCCATGTTCTGCGGCATCAGATCTGGGCCTACACTGTTTGCCAAATACCCGTTTTGGGGTTTCTGGTACTTGGATTTATATAACTGGGGCTTGAAGAGATAGGTGGGGCTGCATGATCCATCCATGCAGAGCTGAAACCGGCCGCAAACGAGTACTGGCAACCCGCTTAGAGGATATAATCTTGTGTGTTTGCTCAAATGTAATTGTTAGGTTGTTTTCCATATGTTTTCCATATGTTTCTCATATTATGCATTTTTGTATTTACAAGCTAAAAATGAAGTTAATATGGATTATTCTCTTTGCCAAGAAACATCTAGTTTGAGAGCATTCTTGTTCGACGTTATATACCGTTACGCTTGACCCCCGCCCAACAGGGCTTGAAGAAATAGATCGGCTGCATGATGTTTCAGCGCAGAGATGAAACCGGAATTCTGGTAAACCACTTTGACGATCTAACTCTGTCCAGGAAAAGCAGTGCTTATAAACCCTATTGGTTTCATTGGGCGGCAGGGCTTGGAACATCATATTTCATCCCAATGTGGGATAAATGTCCCACAAAATTGGAAGCAATGTCTTCAAAATGACCTATTTTTACTGCAAACATAGGTTGTGGTGCTCGTTAGAACCGCCCCATTGAGGTGGCCTCATTGAGGCGGTTCTATTGAGGACTCAACAAACTAATATGTCTAAGAGCAGATATTAGAAAAATAATGTATCCCTCCACTAAACCCCCGTTTTCTCTATATAAGCTGGGGCTTAGGCATCAGTTTAGTCTGCAATCTTTATTCAAACAACACAAAGATGGAGAGGCACAGTTTCATCAAGACATAAGAAGAACAGGCCTATTTAATTTTGATCCCATTAAACCCAACATTTATATAGCTAAAAATGGTTTTCAGGTGTGTACATTAGTCTTCATATTGCTACTCAAAAACATAGATTGTGGGTACTTGTTAGAACAGCCTCCCCGAGGCGGTTCTCACAATCTATATTTTGAGCAGATGTATGAAAATATAAGATAATTTTTAATTGAAAAGCGAAAAGTGAATACTACACTATATATTATATATTGGCTGCATATGCGGCTGCATTTTATACTGTTTTCTTTAATAGCTGCATTACTTATGATTTCCTTATTGGCTGCATTTTCCTATATTTTTAATATAGCTGCACTAAAGTGCTGCGTTTTATACCGACCCCAAATGTACGCCTTCAAAAGTAATAGGCACATTTCTAAACTACGTTTCACAGAATTTAACAATGGGAAAAAGTATTAACAAAAACCTAGCAAACACACAACGTTGTCAAAATGTCGTTACAAAGTCGCTGCAACGACACGACTTTGCAGCGACGTTTTAACGACATTGTTAGGACGTTGTGTGATAACGACGTATTGTACATTTGGAAATCAAATGTATGGTTTCAACAGTAACAGGCACATTTGTGAGCTACATTCAACAATTTAACATTGGGAAAAAGTAAAAATCACACCCAGCGAACACAAAGTCATAACGTCGAATGTTGCAACGTCACTGCAACGTCACGAATTTGCAGCGACGTTGTTATGACGTTTTGTGTTACTGGGAAGTGTATAAAAATGTTAACAAGTGAATATTAAAACATTAAATATAGCTATTTTGTAATTTAATACTTTCTTTCTGCCAAGGAAATTGCCACATATCTTATATGGTTAACATTATTTTTCTCATTTTTTCTCCAAGACATAGGTTTGGGGTACTCGTTAGAACCGCCTCAATGAGGCGGTTCTAACGAGCACCCACAACTTATATTCGTAGTAAAACTAAGAAAAACATCACGAATTTTCATCAGAAAAGTAGCCATTTTGGAGATGTGAAAAATTGTACTATATCGCACGGGTGTGTTAACGTAATGCTTATTATTACTGCATGTCGTGGGTTGTGAGTAAACGACTTCTAACAACAGCCAAGACCTTAGAAAATGTCAATGCCAAAGCCGTTTCATGAATGAAATAGATTATGGATAATTGAAGCAGTTAATTTCATTAACTTACCATCCTAAACAAATTGATAATTGATAATACTATTAAACAATTAAATCTTTTCTGTTGACATGTATATACCATCGATATTAATATTTAACAATACTTTAAAGTATATATACATAAATAATATAATTCTGTTTCATACTGCCCAATGCACATTTAATATTCGCAATACATATTTTTAACCTATTCCTTGGTACCGAATTATAGCCGTACGATTAGCCAATATAGCATATATTGGCTAAACGTACGGGGCCGTACGATTAGCCAATACAGGCTAATAGTACGGGGCCGTACGATTAGCCAATGCAGGCTATTCGTACGGGGCCGTACGAATAGCCACTGCCTTTTATAAATGTCAGTTCTTGCGCCAATTAATAAATTAACGAATGGTGATTTCTACAGTGTCTAGCTGGGGGAACAAGAACATCTGTTGGAATGCTGGCAGCACCCTTTAGACCTTTGTATAAAAGGATTAGCCTACTGTCTGTACTGGTATGCCCCCAACTTTGAGGATTATCACCAGTAGAGTTCGAGAAGGGAATATCTATCTCTAAATTCTGGCCATTACCTCAGTTAAGCCATTACCTCAGAAGAATGAAGCGTGATAGCTCAGTGGTTAGTGCCATTGCCTCTGATGCTAGAGTTCCCGTTCGATCCTGGCAGCGGCGATAAAATTTCGGTGTCCGAACTCGCTCCATTGGCATCAATTGCATGGATGAATGTCATAAAGTGCACTTTCCTTTGGATCAAGACGTTAACTGGAGGCCCCCTGTGCAGGTTAAAGAACCCTACCATAATTACGTGATTACTATGTAGGCTTTCGTCCGGCAACACTGGGAGTGTATGTAATATACACCGTCTGTGTCCCCTCCTGGGGTTAAGGCAAAATAGGAAGAAAGAAAGAATAATTAGAAGAAGAAGAATAAACAAAGATGAGTTAGAGCAGTAAGGAATTGAAAAGACAGAAGGAAGTAAAGATGAGAAAGACAAAGAGGCAGAAGAAATATTTTAGACTAATTGTGTCTTGAAGATATTTATCTATCTATCTTCATATACTGAGTCTTTCTTTTTTTCAACTTAAACTGGGATCGGTCACATTTGACCATTACTCGCAGGTGTACATCACATACACTCCAGGTTTCAGGGTTGAAAGCCTACACAGTAATCATGTAATGACAGTAGGGTCTTTAACCTGCACAGGAGATGACTCTTCCTGCACAGGCGCCTCCAGTTAGCGTCCAAAGGACGGTGCACATTTTTTTTTTCAGAAAGAAAGAACCAACATTTATCATCATCATTCATCATCAACGGATTTTTATTAATGTGCAGGTATAGGGGCAAAGTCCACATAAGTGGGCCCCCTTCCAGATAGCTGGCTTGCTGCACGCATGGCAGATCTCATACCAAATCTCCAGGCTTGTCAATCATGAGGATCGATAGCAGAGAGCTTCCATTCTCTGCAATCTTTCTGTCAGCTGCTTCCAGGTCATCTTGGGCCTTCCAGGCCACAGCTTTCCACCTACCTGTATGTCACAGGCAGTCTTGACTGCACCGTTGGAGCGTTCCACATGTCCATACCAGCGGAGCCTTCTCTCTATCAGGATGAGGTTCAGGTCCTCAATGCCAAGACACTCAAGTAACTCACTGGACCTGATGGTGACAGCGTCCTTTTGCTTGTCATTGCAGATCTGTCTGATCATCCACAATTCTCTGCAGGACTTTCATGACCTGTTCTGTCAACTTGAGACCACGGTAGTTGCCCTGTTCCAATGCAACGCCCTTGCCCTTCTAGAGACAGACAATGAAACTCTGTTCCCAGTCAGAGGGTACTTTTCCATCACGGATGATTGCAGCTTCAAGGTCGCGGATCATTGAGGCATCCGCATCACCTGCAGCTCTTATCATCTCCACCACTATACCAGAAAGGCCCAGTGCTTTGCCAGTCTTCATCTGAGAGATAGCCTTCTTAACCATATCAATAGTGACTGGGATGGGTGGCCCTTCCACTGGTGGTTCATCAGACAGGTGGTCTGGGTTCCAGTCAAACTCAACATTGAGTAGCCTTTGGTGGTGTTCTAACCAGGCCCTCTGCTTTGAGTCTTCACTCATTGGCATCTCCCCTGCATATTCTTTACTGGTTTGTCACCTACAACATCGGCATTCTCTCTTCTCATCTGGTTAGCAAGGCGGTATACTTCTGAGGACCGCACGTTTGGCTATGCGTTTGGCCATAAGATATGATTCACGAGTACCAGTCTTCCATGCCTTAAAGGCTTGCCGCTTGGCTGCAATGGATGACCTTGTTAACATGCTCATTCCACCACTAGGTTTCGTGACCCCAGCGGTGGGGCCGAGTTGTGCCCAGTTGTCTTGAGCAGACCAATCTTGATGCTGTTCCATATATCCTCAGTGGTAGCATCAGCTACACGTGCTGAGGCACTCACCTGCTTGCTGAAAACCTCCAGGAAATGATTTCTTGTCTGAGATTCTTTCAGCTTCCAAACTTTTAGTCGGGGGGGTGAACTTGCGCTTGGGTTTAGGTGGCACATCAATCCTCATGTCGCACACAAGTAGCTGATGTTGCAGGGCTACTTCCTCTCCAGGGATCACTTTTACATCTGTGACAAGTTCGCACATTGTCCCGCGGAAAAGGATGAAATCTATCTGCGTCGCTGCGCTTCCTGACTTGTACGTGATAAGATGACTGTCACGTGTTTCCAAGAAGCAGGTCAAATGCCAGGCCGGGGCATACTCTATAGTCCTCTCACCCTCATCCCACCATGCACTTCCTTGTATCCCGTGCCTGCACGGCTTACGTGGCCATTCCAATCTCCGCATGGGATCGGGAGTTCAGATCCTGGGACCATGGCAGTCACAGCACGTAGTTGGTCAAAGATTAAGTCCTTGACTTCAGCACTTAAACCACTCTGTGGGGGCATACACAGACAGAAGGGTAACCACGCACTGGTCGACTACAAGCTTCACCATGATGATTCTGTCTGAGACTCTTTGCACTTCAAAAACTTTCTCTATCCACTCTTCTGCCACAAACATTCCTACACCACAAGTGCCTTTATCGTTGCCAGACCAGTAGAGCTTATACTTGGTGTCCTTGCCCTTGATAGTGCGGCAGTTTCCACCACGGTATCTGGTCTCATGAACACAGCAGACATACACTTCCCTGCGGGATAGTGTTTCCACTACCTCGCAAACTTTTCCTCTCAGAGTGTTAACATTGAGTGTTCCCACCCTGAATTTCCTCAGGCGCTTGCTTGATTTGCCACAATGGCCCGACCCCCCCCCCCCCCAACACACACACACACACACGCCTGAGAGGCGGCCAAGCCGGAGACGACGTTATAAGGAATCATTCTTCCCTCAAACCATTAGAGATTGGAATTCCCTTCCCCATTTGATTATTTCAATGGCAGAAGTGCTGAGGATTGTGTAGCGAAGTTTACCTCTTTGGTGAGAGCTAGGGACTAACTTCCCATCACATGTCCTCGTGTATGAATGTCATTTGACGTGTCACGAATTCTGATTCTGCGAACTTGGCATCTACCGCACACGAGGGAAGACTATTCCACTGAGGAATAGTTCTGGGAAAAGGAATGCTTTAGGGCATCACTATAGGGCAGGTACATGTACCTACGGTATTGTGTTATTTACTTTTGATACCCTTGTTTGAGTTGGAGCTGTCACAGGGGTCAAGTATTTATCTTTATCCAGAGACACTATGCCAGAGTATATCTTTTTGGAAGAAGGTTCAAGAGGACTGCTCATGCCGAGCCTCAAGGGACGGCCACTCCAGCTCGCTTAGCATGTCACCTACACTACTCTTATTTCGCCATTGCCGTTATGTCCAAAGAGCTGCTGTCCTCTGAACCTTCTCAACATGTTGAATCTGAGTTTTAACATTGGGATGCCAAATGGGTGATGCATATTCAAGTTGAGGACTAACAAATGTTTTAAATGCACACCCTTTGTCTGCCCGGGTGCAAAGCATAATTACGTCCAAGAAATCCTAAAGTCCTAGTTGCTTTTGATGTAATCTATGAAATATGATGACCCCAGTCAAGATCATCAGTGATAGTGATACCAAGATATTTGGCGGATAGAACCTGCTCCAAAGATTGTTGGTGTAGTGAATTATCAAACTGAATCTGATTGTCAGGGAGATGTCAAGACATCCTCATCAAATGACATTTGGCCTCATTGAACTTGTTCCTGGTCATCTTGTAAAATAAGAGAGTCAGAAAGAGAGTATATATTCCTATACAGTACACAATCATCAGCAAACAAACAGGCAAATGAGCTGATATTATCGGGGAGATCATTTTTGAATACTAAAAAAGGACGGTCCAAGTACAGAGCCTTGTGGGACATAAGGTAAACAGGGACTGGATCAGACTCTTGGCCATCAAGTACAACTCGTGTGCGCCCCGAGAGCCATGAGCTAATCCACCTATGTGTGGATCCGCTTATCTCATAATATTCCAGTTTGTGCAATAGCCTTCTGTGTGGTACCTTATCAAAAGTCTTGGCAAAGTCCATGATAGTTAAGTCAGTCTATTTGTGGCCAGGATTATTGGCCGCATCCAGATTGCTTGCAATGTCATGGTAAAATTGGACTAATTAGGTTTCACAAGACCTTTGACTGTGGAAACCATGTTGACAGAATGCTTTCAAAGGCTAGGTACTTGTAAATATTTCTAATTAATATATGTGCTGTAGGGTTTTGCAACAGATGCATGTAAGCGACACTGGTCTATAATTTGCAGCATCAATTCATATTTTTCTCCTTTTTATAGACCGGAGTAACATTTGCTTGTCGCCGATCATCTGGTACAGCACCCTGAGCAAGTGATTCATTAAAGATAAAGGCCAGCCGAGGAAAGATTTCAGCACTACATTCTTTAAGCACCCTGGCATTCAGGTCTTCAGGCCCAGATGCCTTATGTATTTTGAGCGTATCCAACATGGTACATGAATACATGATTCCTAGTCTTGGTCATTTTTGATGGAATAAACCTTTCCATTGCCGTCATTAGTTCAGACTTAAAACTTACCCAGAAGTCATTTACTGACATGTGAGAGAGGTCAGAGGAAAGGAACGAATCTGTAAATCGTGCCATGTAGTCTCGGAGACCATCCATATCCATACGCCTATGTAGATATATTTTACGCAGGGCTTGTCGGATTCAGTTAGCCTCCATGAGCCGGTTCTAACGTGCACCCACAAACTATATATGGCATTTAAATAAGAAAAATGTCACAATTTTTCATCGGAAAAGTAGCCATTTCGGAGATATGAAAGAATGCAATATGTCACACAGGTGTGTTATCGTAATGCTTACCATCTCTACGTGAAGACGGTAGGGAGGCAAAGGTAGTTATTCCGGCATTAAGGGGAATGGGAACACCTTCAGGGGAGGTAACTCCTGCAAAAGTATTTTTGTCTCCCATGTCAATAGGGGTCAACTCTTAAAGGAAAGAATTTGCTCCTAAGGAGCAAATTCTTTCCTTTAAGAGTTGACCCCTTTTTCCGTGGGACAGAACTTATAGAAAAGCGTACAGGAAGTCCCGAAAGTTATCTCCCTTAGAAAAATGGCGGAAAAATCTGCAAGGTGTTCCTATTCCCCTTAAGTGTGACATTTTTGTGCTCTTTGTTTCCCCTAAAATACAGGACTTGACAGCTCACGCAAATTGTCTCCATTTTTGCCCAGAAAACAGCACTTGACATCTCATTCAAACCCGTCTCATATGGAGACAATTTGCAATGAAGCATGCAACTGAGACATCAAGTCCTATTCCGAAAAAACAGGTCTCGACATCTCATGCAAATTGTCTCCATAGGACTTAACAACAAGATGTCAATTCCTTTTTTATGAAAAAAAAATGGAGAAAATTTGTAGGTTTATTGGAAAAATAAGAAATATATTTCAAAATGTCATCTGCTGTAAAAATTCCCTGAGCCCTATTGGTTTCATTGGACAACAGGCCTTAAGATGTAATTTCGTCTCAGTGTCGGGTACAAGTCCCACAAAATTTGACGAAACGTCTCCAAAATGACCTATACAGTGTTGACCGGGACGTTAAACCTCAAATCAAACAAACAAACAAACAAAATTCTTTCTGTCATGCACCCTACTCCTTCATAAGTACAAGTGATCTCCGGTTGTAGCACCACAACAACACGTATATAATATTGACCCCCTCGAACCACTTTATATAGTAAAACTGGGGTTTACAGGGGTAAACCTTATTTTCTCTTATTTCTGATCTAAAATATAGATTGCGGGTACTCGTTAGAACCGCCTCGATGAGGCGGTTCTTTACGCGTACCCACAATCTATATTTTGAGCAGAAATAAGAAAAATATCACATTTTTTCATCTGAAATATTTCATTTTTACGGCGGTAAAATTTACAATGTATTTGTAGAGGCATGTTTTCGTAATGGGATGAAAGTCTACACGGTAGTACAGTTAGTGTAACAGTACGTGAACAAGTTTTTGAAATGAACACACCCCACTAAACTCCCTCTTATATACGAGGGTAGGCTGAAAAATTCTGGGCCTGACCAAGATCCAATGGTTTGTCCATGCTGAAGGTGCCTTATTTTTCAACATAGTCTCCCTTCCTGTCCACACACTTCCTCCAGCGATGCTGGAGTCCTTGGATCCCAGTGGTATAGAAGGTCTCATCTTGGTCCCTGAAAAACTCCTCCACAGCAGCTGTCACCTCCTCGTCTGACCGATAATGCTGCCCAGCCAAGTGCTTTTTCATGTTTGGAAACAGGAAATAATCTGATGGAGCTAGATCAGGTGAAGTCGGAGTGTGATCGACAAGTGTGAAGCCACAGTCATGCACAACGGCCATTGCGACAACCGATTTATGAGCAGGCACATTGTCCTGATGGAATAAGACCCCTTTTGTGAATTTTCCGGGTTGTTTAGCCTTAATTGTTTTTCGCAATTGTTTTAGCAGATCTGCATAATACTCCCCATTAATTGTTCTGCCCTTTTGAAGGTTATCTATGGATATTATACCCATTGGCATCCCAGAACACTGATGCATCACCTTCCCTGCAGATGAGACGACCTTTGCTTTCTTTGGAGAGGGTGAGCCAGGGTGCTTCCATTGCATGGATTGTCTTTTGGTCTCTTGCTCAAAGTGATGACCCAACACTCGTCCTGAGTGACAAAACGGTCAAGAAAACCATCTTGGTCTGCTTCAAAAATAGCCAAGTTGGCTTGTGACAGGTTCAGTCTGGTCAACTTTTGGTCAGGCGTCAAAAACTGTGGCACCCATCTGGCGGAAACCTTCGACATTCCGTATTCACTGTGTAGAATGTTCTCTACTCGTTCACGGGAGATGCCAACAGCGTTAGCTAACTGATTCACAGTTAAACGCCTGTCATCCATCACGGCCCTGTGCACTTGGCTGATGGTTTCCTCAGTTGTTGCCGTTGTGGGTCGTCCACACCGGTCATCATCTTCAAGGCTGTCCTTGCCCATCTTAAAATTTGCTGCCCACCTTTTCACGGTTGCATACGAAGAAGAACCATGTCCTTACGTAGCAACCATATCGGCATGAATGTCCTTAGTAGCTAACCCCTTTTTATGGAGGTACTTGATGACACCACGATGCCAGATTTTGTCCATTTTCTCAAAAAAGTGCTAGTATCAATTTTCAGAGTCTAGAATTTCTACGTTATTGCAGGTAAACTTGAACTCATTTGAGTCAAATCAAGTAATAAAGGTTTGGATTTAATATATACAAAATTTCATGGCTGTTCGATGCCTGCTTCTTGGTCAGGCTCAGAACTTTTCAGCCTACCCTTGTAGAGAAAACTGGGATTGATGGGGGTATACATTATGTTTCTTATTTCTTCTCCAAGACATAAGTTGTGGGTACTCGATAGAACCACCCCAATGAGGCGGTTCAAACGAGCACCTACAACCTATGTTTGCAGTATAGATAAGAAAAATATCACATATTTTCATCAGAAAAATAACCATTTTGGTGTGTTATTGTAATGCTACCTGTGATTGTGACTTACCATGCTTTATTTTTCATCTTCAGGTTTGGAGTGATTTCATGTATGTAACCATAATTGTAACAGATGAAAGATTATAAATTTATACAATGTTGTTGGCCAGTTATCAGTTCTTCAAACAGAGACCTACATTATGGGTAAAGTTCCTGCTTGAAGTAACAAGAGGCAGACATGCTGCACCAGCTCCACTGAAACCACTCAAGAAAAAG
Organism: Lucinisca nassula; assembly: GCA_963580285.1. Taxonomy (NCBI): domain Eukaryota; kingdom Metazoa; phylum Mollusca; class Bivalvia; order Lucinida; family Lucinidae; genus Lucinisca; species Lucinisca nassula. The sequence goes on along the minus strand of OY757017.1, from coordinate 107,014,595 downwards.
GCTGCTGGATCTGAGGTATACAGTGAAACTTCAGTGACTCGAAGTAAAGATGGTTCATTTGCCATGGTTAATCCTATCCTACTGAATAGATTAATTTAGCCAAACCCATTGCTGACTATCAACCAATCAAATTCCTCAAAATCTAAATCACAAACTGTTCTTAAACTCTACGACAAACTATGTAGATCCTGATCAGATAGCTTCTTCAGAAGCCATCTGATCTGGATCTACACTGTTTGCAAAGGTATGGGTTTTTGTGTTAATTAGGATAAGGGATAATTCAGACTCACTCTTGAGTCCCATCACGAAAACACACCTATATAATTTTCACCCCATTGAACCCCACTTTTATATAGTAAAACTTTGGTTTCCGGGGGTATACCATATTTTTCTTATTTCTGCTCTAAAATGTAGATTGTGGGTACTCGTTAGAACCGCCTTGATGAGGTGGTTCTAACGAATGCCAACAATCTATATTTTGAACAGAAGTTAGAAAAATATCACCATTTTTCGTCATAAAAATTTCATTTTTTCGGCGATAAAGGTGGCTAAGTATTTGTATAGGCGTGTTTACGAAAGAGCATTAGGGCCAGGTATACTTTTTATCCCCCGACCAATAGGTTCGGGGGATATAGCGATCAGCCTGGCGTCCGTCCGTCTGTCCGTCCGTCCGTAGACGCAACCTTGTGATGGCCCTAACTCCTATACCCTTTGAGATTCATTGATGGTTCTTGGCACAATTGTTCTCAAGGCTGAGACGGCGTGTCATGCGCAAGAACCAGAACTCTGGATTGCATACTTTTTGAGTTATCTCCCCTTTTAATAAAATAGAATGACTACTTTGTGATGGCCATAACTCCAATACCCTTTGAGGTATGTTGATGGTACCTGGCACAGTTGTTCACAAGGCTGAGATGGCGTGTCATGCACAAGAACCACAACTCTGGTTGTCATGGTTTTTGTGTTATCTCCCCTTCCAATAAAATTGAGAGACTACCTTGTGAGGGCCATAACTCCAATACCCTTTAAGATATATTGATGATACCTGAAACAGTTGTTCACAAGGCCGAGACCGTGTGTCATGCACAAGAACCACAACTCTGGGTGCCATGGTTTTTGAGTTATCTCCCCTGACAATATAACCTTGTGATGACCATAACTCCAAAACCTTACAGATCCCCACCCCTAAACCATATATATTATTGTTCCTTATGATAAGACACATTCATTGACACCAACCTGGCCCCCCCCGGATGTGCTGGGGCCTTGCCCCACCCCCCCCCCCCCCCACTTCATAAAAGGCCCAATATCTTGGAAACCGTACAGATCCCCACCCCTAAACCATATATATTCTTTTTCCTTATGATAAGACACATTCAGTTACACTAACCTGGGGGCCCCGGGATGCGCCGGGGCCATGCCCCACCCCCTCCAAAACATATATGGCCATATATCTCAGAAACCGTTTAGACCCCCACCCCTAAACCATATATATTTTTGTTCTTTATGATAAGATGCATTCATTGACACCATCCTATGGGCCCCCGGGATGTGCAGGGCCTTGCCCCACCCCCTCCACTTCATAAAAGGCCCAATATCTCGGAAACCTTACAGATCCCCACCCCTAAACCATATATATTATTGTTCTTTAGGATAAGACACATTCAATGACACCAACCTGGAGGCCCCCTGGGATGGGTCAGGGCCCTGCCCCACCCCCTCCACTTCATTAAAGGCCATATATCTGAGAAACCATTCAGATCCCCAACTCAAAACCATATATATTCTTTTTTCTTATGATAAGACGCATTCAGTGATACCAACCTAGGGGTCCCCCGGGATGCGCCATTGACCCATCCCTCCACTTCATAAAAGGCAATATATCTCGGCAGCCTTTCAGATCCCCACCCGAAAACCATATATATTCTTGTTTCTTATGATAAGACGCATTCAGTTACACCAACCTGGGGGTCCTCTGGGATGTGCCCGGGCCATGTCCTACCCCCTCCACTCCATAAAAGGCCCCAAATTCTCAGAAACTGTTCAGATCCCCACCCCTTATCCATATATATTCTTGTTCTTTATGATAAGACGCATTCAATGAGTCCAACCTAGGGGTCTTCAGGGGTGTGCTGGGGCCATGCCCCACCCTGCCACTTCATAAAAGGCGATAAATCTCAGAAACCTATCAGATTCCCACCCCGAAACCATATTTACATTCTTGTTTTTTATGATAAAAAGCATTCAGAGACACCAACCTGGGGGTCTCTTGGGATGTGCCCGGGCCATTCCCCATCCCCTCCACTTCATAAAAGGCCCAATATCTCAGAAACCATTAAGATCCCAGCCCCCCACCCATAAACCATATATTTTCTTGTTCTTTATGATAAGATGCTTTCAATGATATCAAATTGGGCTCTGTTGGGTCATCTCCCACCCCTCCACTTCATAAAAGGCCCAATATTTCAGATACAGAGTCCTCATGAAATGGGGGTTCATTTGGCAGACTTTATAATCAATAAATTAAAACCATACATGGCTGCCAGTGGGCAGTGCCTGCCTGAGCCCTGGTGAGCATCGAGGCCCATGGGCCTCTTGTTTCGTTATCTCCCCTGACACTATAATCTTGTGATGGCCATAACTGCAATACTTTTGTGATATATTGCTGGTTTAATTCTGGTGCACTTTCTATTGGTGAACAATCTTCTGAAGGCCATATTGGCTTTTGGTCGAGGGATTTGCCATCTCTTCCGATGGCTATTTTTTTCTTTTGATAGGTATCTCGAAATTTCGACTTAGTATCTCGAAATTTCGACTTAGTTACTCGAAATTTCGACTTAGTATCTCGAAATTTCGACATAATAACTCGAAATTTCGACTTAGTATCTCGAAATTTCCACATAGTAACTCGAAATTTCGACTTATTATCTCGAAATTTCGACTTAGTAACTCGAAATTTCGACTTATTAACTCGAAATCTCGAAATTTCGACTTAGTAACTCGAAATTTCGACATCCTATCTCGAAATTTCGACTAAATAACTCGAAATTTCGACTAAGTATCTCGAAATTTCGACTTACGAGATATAAAGTCCTATACACACAGTTAATGTTAAACACCCCGTTTCATTATACCCCAGTTTTGAAAACAAGTTTACATCAAGCAGATTATGCAAATTATGTGATAACATTGTGAGACTGTGGTCATTATCGGCTTACTTGTATCGTGTAAACGCCAATGACCTTTCTCGGTGTATTTTTTTCACATGTTCTTTCATTCTTCTTTCTCTCTATATTGGCCAATGTTAATTTTATCAAATATTTCTCAAGAACTATAAAACTTGGGGCCCAAAACATATGTATCATGTAAGAGTCTGAGGGTTTTCTGTCTCATCAGGACGTCGCGCATGCAATCCCATTTCACGGCCCCCGCCCATCGGGGCTTGAATAAATTGATAGGCTGCATGGTGCCTCAAAGCAGAGCTGAAATCCAACCACACACAAGTACTGGTAAACCGCTTAGAGGAGGTAAAGCGATGCGAGTCCGACCGTTCGTGCTTATAAACCCTATTGGTTTCATATCGGTTTCATTAGGCGACAGGGAGGCCCCCGTCCATCGGGGCTTGAAGAAATATATGGGCTGCATGATGCTTCCACGCAGAGCTGAATCCGACCCACACACGAGTACTGGTAAACCGATTAGAGAATCTAAGCCAGCCCAGGCAAATTGGTGCGCACGAGTCCATGCTTATAAACCCTATCGGTTTCATTGGGCAACAGGGTTTGAGATGTTATTTCATTTTAATGTCGGGTAAAAGTCCCACAAAATTGGAAGCAACGGCTCCAAAATGACCTTAACAGTGTTGACGGGGATGTTAAACCTCAAATCAAACAAACAATGTGGCAGGGCTGGAGAAGTCATTTCATCACAACGTTGGGTAAAAGTCCCACAAAAGTGGAAGCAACGTCTTCAATATGACCTATACAGTGTTGACGGGAACGTTAAACCTCAAATCAAACAAACAAATTCAACTCCGTTTCAGTAAAATAAAAGCGGGCTAAAAGTCATATATGACAGTTTTTTTCGGTATCAAACTTTCTCATCGTGTGCTGTAAAAATCATGTATAGATCAAAGCACAGACAGCGCTGGTGGGTCGACTGTCTTCGAGTGTGGATTTGAACATGTTTCGTTTATCCTTTAAATTCCTATACTATAAGCAAAATGTGTAGATTCTGATCAGACGCCGCACTTGGGTCGATTAATTATCAATTGACTAAAAGTTACTAACTACAGAAGCTTCCCGCCTTCTGTTGACCTCGTGACTATCACTGACCGTGTTCAAAATCCAGGGCAAGCTATTTATAGCAGGGCTTTAGTCTTTCCTTGTGACGTCAGTGCGCCAAGTAGACTGGGCCGGGGAACATGAACATTGCAAACAGTGTAGACCCTGATCAGACGCCGCAGAAGAGAGCTTCATTAAATAACCGGTACGTTCATGTGTAGGTGGTCAGCGATAGCCACGTGGACAATAGCAGGCGAGAAGCTTCTGTAGGTTGTTACTTTGGGTCGAATGAAAAACAATCGACCCAACAGATGGTAAACTATACAACACGAACACCATGACTAACTTAACAAAGCAACAACCGGACAGAAAATGCGGTATCAGAATACGTTGCGTGTTCAAGATGTATCATTTTGACAGAGCAGCAGATTCCTAGACCCTTCGTTTTATCCCATCGGTCAGACGGTCTAGCCACGCGTGTGTGTGGTGGTTGGGGGGGGGGGGCGTGGGTGTGTTCAATGTTCTGTATTCGACGCCCAAGAATCTCCCAAATATGTTCAAGGGGATTCAAATCCGGGCTTCTAGCTAGCCAAGCCAATGTCTCAATTCCGCAACGGCGGGGTCTAGCACACAGGTCCAGTGGCAAATGATTCGTTCTGAAAATGAGGCATGACTTCTGGCGCTAAACATGCAAAAATATCCAAACTCCATATTTAAACCGTGATGATGAAGTTGTGGAAAGTTGGTTCTGAGATCTGAGGTCTTCTTTCAACTCTCAGTTGACCATAACAAGATTCCTGTTTTGGCTGATCCATATTCAGAGTTGAATGCACAGCGCAGATCACAGAGTCAGTTTCGAGCTAGTATGTCGAAATTTCTAAATAGTAAGTCGAAATTTCGAGTTAGTATGTCGAAATTTCGAGATAGTAAGTCGAAAATTCTAGATATTAAGTCGAAATTTCGAGATATTAAGTCGAAAATTCAAGATATTAAGTCAAAATTTCGAGTTACTAAGTCGAAATTTCGAGATATTAAGTCGAAATTTCGAGTTATTAAGTCGAAATTTCGAGATACTATGTCGAAATTTCGAGATACTAAGTCGAAATTTCGAGTTATTAAGTCGAAATTTCGAGATACTATGTCGAAATGTCGAGATTTTAAGTCGAAATTCGAGTTATTAAGTCGAAATTTCGAGATAATTATTCGAAAATTAGAGATATTAAGTCGAAATTTCGAGTTAATAAGTCGAAATTTCGAATTAATAAGTCGAAATTTCGAGATACCAAGTCGAAATTTCGAGTTACTAAGTCGAAATTTCGAGATAGTAAGTCAAAATTTCGAGATAATAAGTCGAAAATTCGAGATACGAAGTCGAAATTTCGAGATACGAGTCAAAAAAATAAAAGTTAAAGCGGTTTGTGTAAGGGTAGATAATTTTTCCAACATCTCGAGATATCCATAAATTTAGGATACTGTAGGCATTTGGTTTTCTTGTTTAATGGTTTTACAGGGGTGTATATTAGTTTTCTTATTTCTGCTCAGAAACATAGATTGTTGGTACTCATTTGAACTGCCTCATTGAGGCAATTCTAACGGGTACCACTCATTTGAACTGCCTCATTGACGCAGGTCTAACGAGTACCAACAATCTATATTAATGAGGCAGTTCAAACGAGTACCGGTAATCATTTTTTTAGCTGAAATACAAAAAAAATATCAGAATTTTTAATCTGAAATATTTGCATTTTTTTATGGTAAAATTTTTAATAGGCCTATTTTCATAATGCATTAATTATCTGGGGCCAGTTGTTCAAAGCATCGTCAGCTTAACGAGCTCGTTAGTGGTCATATTGTTAACCATTCTAGCAAGTTAGATATCTAAATTTTTTTTTATATTTTTGCAGAAAAAAATGTGAGCAGCTTTTGCTTCCGCAAAAGCTGCTCTCATTTTTTCTGCAAAAATATTAGCCCATTTGCCATAATAAATGATCAAAGTTTTAACGATACGTTAACTAACGACGTCGTTAGTTTTTAACAACTGGCTCCTGCTGTTTAAAACTTCATTAAGAGGAGCCGACATAGTGTGATAATGTAATGGATAACCTACAGTCCTCATAAACCAGGGATTGTTGGCTCCATTCTGTGCTTCTCCAGACTTTCAGATGATCCAGTCTCCATATACAGTAAAACCTGTCTTAGTGGCCACTTCTTTTAAGCAAGCAACCTGTCTTAAGCAAGCAGGCATTCAGTTCCCAAGAAAGGAACATGTGTTTAACTTCACCTGTATTAAGCAAGCACCTGTCTTAAGCAAGCACATTTTGGTTGTCCCTTAGGTGCTTGCTTAAAACAGGTATGACTGTAAAGTCGAACTTCAGTGGCTCGAACACCTTTAGGACCTTGAAAATCTGTTCGAGACTGGGGTAGTTCGAGCCACTGAGGTTACTGTCAGGAGGCATAACGAGGTACTTTTAGACATCTTTTCGGTGTTCTATAATGAAAATGCATGCTTTGTGTACTCATTAGAGGCGATTCATCGAGGCGATTCTAATGAGTACACACGGCATACATTTGCAAGATAAAACACTAAATCTCCTTAATTATCCCGCACTATTTCTTATGTAGAGGATTTCGCTTGGGGCTCAAGAATGGGTTCGACACATCCATGGTAAACGAGCCATCGGTGTTCTTCTGTATTGTACTCATTTTGCTATATAATCATAGCTTGGGGCTTGAAACACTTTCGTTATTTGACTTAGAAAAAGAAACAATATGACACTAAATTTTATACTTTGTATTATTTTTTATTACCTCCACTATAGTGGTTCAAGCCCCTATGATATTATATATTATCTACTGAATTTGGATAGAACAGTTGTTTCCAGACAGCTGTCATAGTTTGGCCATCCATCACGAAAACACACCTATATAATTTTGACCCTCTCGAACCCCACTTTTATATATAAAACTGGTTTCCAGGGGTATACCTTATTTTTCTTATTTCTGGTCTTAAACATAGATTGTGGGTACTCGTTAGAAGTGCCTCGATGAGGCGGTTCTAACGAGTGCCTCCAATTTATATTTTGAGCAGAAATAAGAAAAATATAACAATTTTTCATCATAGAATTCCATTTTTTCGGCAATAAAGGTGGCAATGTATTTGTATAGGCGTGTTTACGTAATGCATAAAAAATTCTCAGTTTGCTGTGTTTATTTCCAATTTCACATTGAGTAGGTAGATACACATATTGTAGTTTCGTTGTTTTGTTTTCATCAAAAGCTTTTTTTTTTGCTATAAATACAGAAAGAGAAATAAATATCAAATCAGCTTAGTGCATTGAAAATAATTTCTGATCAACTGAAAGGAGTATCTGTCAGTGGAAATTTACAAACATTAAAAAAAAAAAATCTTTGTTAAAAAATTTGAGGTAGGGCCATTTTGATGGGGTAGGAGCACAGCAAACTAAGATGTTTTATGGTTGCCCTGATGTTTTGGACCACTACTGTTATAAATGCGATTATCATATGACGTCACATCCAAGAATGAGAAAACACAATCACATACACACACACGCACACACTGTAATAAATTCGATAAACCACCAGTGGATAACATATGCAAACTAGATAGATTTGTTTTTTGTTTGTATGATTTGAGGTTTAACGTCCCCGTCAACACTGAGTAGGTCATTTTGGAGACGTTGCTTCCAATTTTGTTGGACTTTTACCCGACATTGAGATGAAATGACATCTCAAGCCCTGTCGCCCAATCAAACTAATAGGGTTTATAAGCATGGACGGTCCGACTCGCACCCCTTTGCCTGGGCATGCTTAGATCCTCTAAGCGGTTTACCAGTACTCGTGTGCGGTTGGGTTTCAGGTGTGCATGGAAGCACCATGCAGCCCATCTATTTCTTCAAGCCCCGGTGGGCAGGGGCCTAAACTAGATAGATATGCCCCATAATATGTTACACTTAATCCACAGCTCCCAGTACTTTCCTTTGATGTTGGCAGTACTAATAAATTTTGATAAATGTATTGTTATCATGTACTGATATCATGTACTGATATCATGTACAGTTTTGAATTGACCAATCAGCTGAGCTACAATTAAAATGGGAAGGGGCTTCTAGCTCTGCATGACAAAATTAACATTGTGGGTATTCCTTAAAATAGCCTCGCCGAGGTTATTTGAATGAGTACCCACATTTAAAATAGCTTCTACTTAATGGCAAACAGTGCAGACTCTGATCAGACTGCTCCTTCTAATCTTAAAATGAGAAGGGGCTTCTAGCTCTGCATGACAAAATGAACATTGTGGGTATTCTTGAAATTGGGTCGCCAAGGTTATTTGAATAAGTACTCACATTTAAAATAGTTTTTACTTAATGGCAAACAGTGCAGACCCTGATCAGACTGCTCCTTCTGATTTTAAAATGGGAAGGGGCTTTTAGCTCTGCATGACAAGATTAACATTGTGGGTATTCATTCAAATAGCCTCGCCAAGGTTATTTGAATGAGTACCCACATTTAAAATGGCTTTTACTTAATGGCAAACAGTGCAGACCCTGATCAGACTGCTCCTTCTGATCTTAAAATGGGAAGGGACTTCTAGCTCTGCATGACAAAGTTAACATTGTGGGTATTCATTAAAATTGCCTCGCCGAGGCTATTTGAATGAGTACCCACATTTAAAATAGCTTTTGCCGAATCAGTGCAGACCCTGATCAGACTGCTCCTTCTGATTAAGTTTCTCCAATTCTCCACGAAATCAAATTGTAGGTACTCGCTAGAACCGCCTAATCTAGGCAAGTCCAACGAGTACCCACAACATGTTTTTGTGGGATGAGGCAGTTCAAATGAGTACCCACGACGTACATTTTTATGGAGAAAAAATATCCCTGAATTATCACAAAATACACTCCCATTTACTGGTGCCAAACATTTTATAAAACATTTGCATGCAGCAAAAGCACACATCTGAGTTCAAAGTAAGTCCTTTCACTTGAAGGTTCAGAATTAAAATGCCCCGGTGATAACCATCAGGTTAAAAAAGCATGGTCAAATAACCTATGGTCAGTTGGATTTAGACCAATCAAATCCAATTGAATATTAATGAAGCAGAGAAGCTGACAGTGTCCTTTCAGACAGGACAATCCATTTTCCAGACGGGGTAAATCAGGTCAAATAAAAGAAATTGAAATTAACAGTAAATAAAACAAATATGCTTTAATAGGTTTTAATGACAACATTTATCATGAGGGTAATATTTCCAGAATGCCGGACTATTTTCTCACTCCTGGAATGTCGAAAACGCAGAACTAGATCTCACGGCACCAGGAAAAATGGTAACTTTAAACGTAAATCACGTGCGTTTAAACGAAACAATACTAGACTGAAGTGACTGTCAATTATATTATTAAATCATGGACGCCACTCTATGCTTTCATTTTTAAGTTCATTACCCGTTTCTGTTTTACGTCTTCTGGACACCGAGGCGAATAAATTCTACGATAGTTCTCATCAGTTATATGATGCTGCTCTCTTAACTAGAGGCTATACTCAGCATACTCTCCGTCCTTACATTGATTCTGAAATTAATCATAAACGTCATTTCTTCAAAATATCCTTCATTAATAAGGGTATGGATTTTATAGATTTGCCCAGTATCTTCCGTGAGAGATCGGTGCTTTCTTCCATTCCTGCTTATTTTCAAAATACTGAAACACCTATAATTTGCTATAAATATAGCAAACCTGTTAGATCTATCATTTTTAACTTCAATAAACTTGTTTCAGATCTTGATATTGATACTAAGTAGAAGTAAAACAAAGATCAGGAATTGATACAACTAACTTACTCCATCCATAAAAGACACCAAAGGGAAAGAAATACAAACATTAAGCGACCAGACCATAGTGGAAACCTAAACAAAGGAAGGCCATATGGACAGTTACTTTCCCACAAAATGGCCATATGGCCATCCAAAATTAAAAGACACAAGTGATACACACAGTAAGTAACAAACAACAACATAAATAAATCGCCACAGAAGAGCCGCCTTGGAACGGTCAGTGGAAGATTTCCACTGGGGGGCTTAAATCGGGTTCCGATAGACCTTGTTGCAGAAGAGATTTAAGTCCAATATTGAATTTTGAAATTAAATCAGAATGGCGTCTATAAAATTTTGAAAAGGCTTTGCGTAGTTTATGGTACCGATAACCCTGATTAAGGAGTTTAGCCGTTAATAATTTATTACGAGTGTTGAAGTCTGTTACATGACTACACACTCTAGCAAATCGAATTAATTGCGAAATATAAACGCCATAGAATACTCCTGATTCATGTGATTGTAAAAACTCAAAGTATTGCTATCCTGCTGCTGGTCATGTAATTACTGGCAATTTGAAAATTATTCCTGATATTAGGATAAGGAATATAATTTCTAAAGGACCGAAATATCGGTTTCCTTCTAAAATTGATTTCAGTAAATGTAGAGATGAAATCGCTGCTTCCTTGAATGAATTCGGTAATCGATGGTGTAAGCGAGAGTATGTTGAGTATAAAGCCCTAAAGGATTGGAAACTTAGCATTTTAAGACTAGTGAATAAACGCATTTCTTTCTATTCTCAAAATACTAACTTATTACCTCCTAAGCCCAAGACGTCTTTACGTCATCTTAAACTAGGTATTCAAGAATTTCATAAGAAGTTTGTTTTGGCCCCTGCAGACAAGGCCGCTAACGACGTCGTCGTTGTGTGACGGCTCCACTATGTTAACACGCTTAAGCAGGAGCTTGGTGGTACTAAGGCTTATGAACTTCAGCCTTTGGCTGAAGAGAGAGCTGTAGTAGATAAACATGTTTGTCTTTCAGCCACCAAGTTTGCTGTGTGTGTTAACGAAGGCCAAGACAAGCTTCCTACGCTATACTGGTTACCAAAACTTCATAAAAAACCTTACAAAGCACGGTTTATTGCAAATTCTAGTTCTTGCACTACCACTGAACTTTCTAAATTATTAACTTCCTGTCTTACTGCTATTAAAACGCATGTAATTAAATATTGTGATAAAGTCTTTGAAAGATCAGGAAGAAATCTGTTTTGGTCTATAAAAAATTCGAATGAGGTTTTAAATAAATTGAAATCTAGACAGTTTCGTGCTTCTAGTCTGTCTACCTACGATTTTTCCACTCTTTACACTACACTTCCTCATAATCTTATAAAAGAAAAGCTTAATGATTTAATTGAATGGGCTTTTCACAGAGAAGATTATCTCTATCTTGCATGTAATGTCAGAAATGCATTTTTCACTTCTAAAGAGCATAAGAATTATACACTTTGGTCATGTCAGAAAGTGTGTGATGCCCCCACCTTTCTACTTGACAATATTTATATTAGATTCGGTACTAAGTTATTAAGACAAATTGTGGGTATTCCGATGGGTACTAATTGCGCACCTCTTGTGGCTGATCTGTTCTTGTATTGTTATGAAAAAGACTTCATTTTGTCGCTTTCCATTGATAACCAATCTGAAATTATTGAAGCTTTTAGCTCTACTTCTAGATATTTAGATGATTTATTAAATATTGATAATACCTATTTTGATGGTTTGATCAGTCAGATTTACCCCCTAGAACTTCAGTTAAATAAAGCAAATTCTTCTGATACCGAGGCCCCGTTTTTGGATTTACATCTATCTATTGTAGATGGATTTGTTTCATGCAAAATTTATGATAAACGCGATGACTTTGATTTTGAGATTGTAAATTTTCCTTTTTTGGATGGTGATGTTCCTCGTACGCCATCCTATGGCGTTTATATTTCGCAATTAATTCGATTTGCTAGAGTGTGTAGTCATGTAACTGACTTCAACACTCGTAATAAATTATTAACGGCTAAACTTCTTAATCAGGGTTATAGACGCCATTCTGATTTAATTTCAAAATTCAATATTGGACTTAAATCTCTTCTGCAACAAGGTCTATCGGAACCCGAATTTTATGGTGACTTAGTATATAAATTCAGAAAAATATATAACCGCAATGACTTCAGCACCCAATTTCGTAAAATCATTCTTCGATATAAAAAGATTGGATACAACATGGATATTATACGACAGACTGCATGCATGGTAGTTAACCCAATCACGGTTGGCAACTTTGCTTCCCTCTTTAATTGCACGCCGGTGGGTCAGGCCTCAGATTCTATGACGGCTCCAACGTAAAGGCTTATTGAAAATTAAAGAGATATTGTTGGTTGGTGCCTGATGCTTTGTCTCTGGTCGGGCTCATCGGAGTCTAACTGTTGGTTTTCTTTTGCTCCAGCATTTCAGTGGTTTCTTGCTGTCGAGTCCTCACCGTTGTCTCACCTCTGTGGTTCTTTGATTTCTGTGTTCACGGAGATGTTGCACTGATGAGTTAGGAGGCCTTCATGCGGACTGAACAAATTATTTGTCTAAATCGCGACGGAAGTAAGGGCGAGGATTGTGGCCACGTAAAATCGATTTAAGCCCCCCAGTGGAAATCTTCCACTGACCGTTCCAAGGCGGCTCTTCTGTGGCGATTTGTTTATGTTGTTGTTTGTTGCTTGCTGTGTGTATCGCTTGTGTCTTTTAATTTTGGATGGCCATATGGCCATTTTGTGGGAAAGTAACTGTCCATATGGCCTTCCTTTGTTTGGGTTTCCATTATGGTCTGGTCGCTTAATGTTTGTATTTCTTTCCCTTTGGTGTCTTTTATGGATGGAGTAAGTTAATTGTATCAATTCCTGATCTTTGTTTTACTTCTACTTTATCTATTACCTTTAAGTGGAAGTTACAATAAGCTGTGGATTAAAACAGAAATATCCAATTGTTTTTGAGAAATATTGGTAAATATTTGTACTGATTGACATCTGTACAGGATAATTAGACTCGCCCTGGCGGGCTCGTCAAATTATCCTGTACAGATATCAATCAGTACAAATATTTACCAATATTTCACAAAAACAATGGATATATCTATTACATACGACACACTTAATGACATCACATTTACTAATCATAATGGTGGAATATTGACATTTTTGTGAATAAAAAGCGTTTTAAATGGCATATGATAAACAGAAACTGACATTGAGGCGGTTCTAACGAGTACCCACAATCTATATTTTGTGCAGAAATAAGAAAAAAAATCACAATTTTTCAGCTAAAATTTTCCTTTTTTTCGGTGGTATAGTTTTCAATGTATCTGTATAGGAGTGTTTTCGTAATGAACACTCATGTAAGATTCTCTATTTGCTGCGTTTCAGGACCCAGTTGTTCAAAGCATTGATAACCCTTTGTATACTAGTGGACTTTCCATTGCTATATTTTGGGAAAGTTTATGTGTCATATAAGGGGTGTCAGGCGTTTTTTCGTTTTTATTCATTTTTCGACGGAAATATCTGTTAGCAAATAGTGCAGGCCCTGATCAGACGCCGCAGAACGCGGCGTCTGATCTGGGCCTGCACTGTTTGCCAAGGTACCCTTTAAGGGGGTTCCAGCATGCAATAGGTCAATTGTAGCTTGACAAGCCCGTTTGTGGTCTTATACTCTGGTATTTTTGCTTGGAAAATGTGAGCAGGGTTTGCATTTGCAAAATGCTGCTCACATTATTTCCGCAAAATATTAGCATATTTGCCATTTTATATGATCAAGTTTTGAACAATATGTCAACTTACGACATTTTATAGTACCCAGGACTTCTAAGCTGTATAATAACTGACATTAATTGTTAAAAGTGGAAACTTTGCCCTATATAAAATTAGAGCTGAAACTGCCAAGCATGACTAGAAGACAGCATTTTCATGCACACTACATACATTTCGTTTTTTTTGTCAATTTTTGTGCGTGCGCCGGTGTATCTGTAAACAATTTCTTCAAACAACATCATCTCCTAAACCAATGATCGGATTTCGACCAAACTGCATAAATGATCCTTAGGTGGTCCCCTATCAAAGTTGTTCCAATGGTTTTTGTCCGTTGCACATGTATGTCACAGGAGCCAAAATAGATTTTTTTTAACTGAAAACTTAAAAATAATATCATCTGCTCTGAAACCGCAGGGCCCAGGTGTGTGATATTTGGTATGAAGCGTCATCTAATGGACCCCTACCAAGTCTGTTCAAATTATAGCCCTGGTGCCAGAAATGGCCCAGCTCTAGGGCCCACCGTTTTTAACATAGACTTAATGACATAATTGCACGTGGGTGGGTCAGGCCCCAGCCGGTCGGTCAGGCCTCAGATTCTATGACGGTTCCAGTGTAAATTCTTATTGAGAAATAGAGCGATTTAATTCAATGTAACGTTGGTTGGTGCCTGATACTCGGTCTCTGGTTGGGCCCATCGGAGTCTTAACTGTTGGTTTTCTTTTGCTCCGGCATTTCAGTAGTTTCTTGCTGTCGAGTCCTCACCATTGTTCAATCTCTGTGGTTGTCTGATTTCTTGTGTTCACATAGATGTTGCACTGATGAGTTAGGATGCCTTCATGCGGACTGAACGAATTATTTGTCTCAATCGCGACGGAAGTAGGAAGTAAGGGCGAGGATTGTGGCCACATAAAACCGACGTAAGCCACCCCCACCCCGCTGACCATTCCAAGGCGGTTCGTATGTCACGGTTTATTTTTGTTATGGTTTGTCTTTGGGTGTTTGTGTCGCTTATATTATTTTATTTTGGATAGCCTATTGGCCATTTTTTGGAAAGTAACTATCCTTTTGGCTTTCCGCTATTGATGTTTCCATTAGGGTCTGTTGTTTCATGTTTGTGTTCCCTTTGGTGTCTCTGATGGGAGCCGTGGGTTAATTGTATCTATTCCTGATCATTGCCTCCACTTCTCCTTTATATAGGGAAATTTAACTTTTAAAAATATTCTTGCCTGGAACAGAAAGCCGAGGTCTTTGATATTTGGTATGAAGCTTCATTTAGTGAACTTCTATCAAGATTGTTCAAATTATTGCCATGAGACCAAAATTGGACGAGCCCCGGGGCCCACCGGTTATACAAACACTTATATAGGGAAACTCGAAATGTTTAAAAATCTTCTTGTCTGAAACCAGATGGACTAGGTCTATGATGTTTGGTGTGAAGTTTCATCTAGATGACCTCTACCAAGATTGTTCAAATTATTGACCTGGGGCTAAAAATGGCCCGCCGGGGGCCCGTTGGTTTAACATTGACTTATATGGGAAAAACCTTTAAAAATCTTCTTGTCTGAAACCAGAAGGCCCAGGTATTTGATATTTATACCCCGACAGTCAAAGTATTTCAGTTGGTATATAGTTTACGTCTTTCCCTCCGTCCGTCCATTCATCTTTTCGTTCATTTTTTCATTCTTCCATTCGTCTGTCCATTCATCAACTTCCACGTTTTATATAGAATTAAGGCATTGTCAGGTAGACTGAGCCGATTCATCTCCATCTGAAGTGCTAGGACCAGACCCTCAATGTCCACACGGTGTCCAGATAGTGAAATACAAGTCAGCTCTGTATTGTCAAAGTGAACCATAAACTCATAAGTCTAGCTTCTGATTCCAACTCGCTCCCCTGCGCTTGTCACCATGAGGCAATGCATGTAAGACTGAGCCGGTTCATCCGTGTCTGGCGCACTAGAACCTGACCCCTAATGTCCACAAAGTGTCCAGATAGTGACATACAAGTCAGCTCTGTTTTGTGACGCATATGTCTAGCTTCTGATGCCAACTCTTGCCCCTCCTTTCCACCTTTTGTCATAACGAAGCATTGTAACTTAGACTGAGCAAGTTTATGTCTGTGCACTTCGACCTGACCTTAAGGGTCAAATAAATCAAAGCACTGACAGCACTGATTTGCCGATTGTCTATGGGTGCAGACTGAGAAACTGGTCATGTACGGGGACTTGAACTGTTTCGGTATACCCTTAAGTTCTTGTACTTGTGTACCTAATGCAAACAGTGTAGACCCTGATCCGACGCTGCGTCTGTGGCGTCTGTTCCGGACCTTAACTGTCTGCCAAACCCAGCACATGATTCCAGTCCAGATTTTACAGGTAACTCCCTTACATGTACACAACATTCTGACCTCATAGTGGAACAAATAAAAAGGCTATTTTTGGCTTGATTGTTTGTAGGGGATAAAGAAGGACTTCAGAGTAGCCAGGGGAAACGAGCCATCAGTGTTCGAAGTAGTGAAGTTTAACTGTATCCAAACCATATTATGAACAGTGTATTAAAAGACTGTCTTGTATGCTTCGATATGCGTTGTTTATTGCAATTTTGTTTAATAGGCTGAGAGATTTGTTGATTTCAAGAAAGTTCGTGTGACTGGAGGAAAGGGAGGTAATGGTTGTCTCTCATTTCTGAGTGTATTTCGTAATGAGTTTGCTGGTCCTGATGGTGGGAATGGAGGCTGTGGGGGTCATGTTATATTTCAAGGTAAGATATACTATGGTGTTATTAATCAATTAATTTCGTATTGGCCCAGTTACAGGTCCGCGGCCAGAGGGCAAAGGTCGATGCCAATACAGCTGACCGAGGACCTGTAACTGGAACAATACAAATTACTTGATTAATGACAATTTCATTAATTTACACAATTAAAAAAAACATGATTATTGATTTTTTATCTCTCATATAACACTTGACCTCTTGTTAATATATGTTGGCCTGGTGTTATTACGTATGACCTCCGGTCAATATAGGGTAGTTAATAATAAAGAATGTAACATAGGCAATCTTTTCCCATGAAATTTATTGCTCTTGTCGAACATTAATATGGCTCAAACAATCCTGGGACCATGATAGATTGCCCAAGATAACGGTAGTATGAGTCACTGAGGGTTTATTGTCAGATTAATTATTTATATATGGAATCCTGGAGCTAGGGAAATAATTTTGTAGGGGTTCAATAGCAAATTGCAATTAACTTTGGTTAACGGGCAATCAATGTTGGAGCAATTGAAGTTTTACTGGAGTTGGATATCTCACCTTATTATATACCCAGAAAATGTCCCATTTATTTTCTACAGAAGTTGCCAGTCAATATTTTCCATATTGCCCGTAGTCAAGTGCGTATTGCCCATAGACAAAAAATCGGCTGCCATCTTGTCATGCGTATTGACTGAAAGAACATAAAACAAAACAAATACAGGTTGTGACAAACTGCATGTTGTCGAATATGACCTATCTACAATCTGTTTAGATTTTCAATAATTCCTTTTAGAAATCAGGAGTATTTGGAAAGAAATAAAACAGACACTTCGGAAAAAAATGGCGTCCATCGTTGGGAAACGTCAACGTTTTTAATGTCGTCACATCCACAGACGTTAACGTCAATTTCACTTTGGTGCCATTGGGCTCGGTTTTTAAAGGTAAAGGAAAACACTTAATATCCTGTATTATTTTCCATTTCAAACCACTTAAAAGATATATAATCTGATTTTACGTTCAGTAATTCAGAATTCTAGTAGACATTTCAAGTTTTTCGGTATATAATAAAAAGGGTTTTTGAGTATTTGGCACACGTTCATATGGCAGAGATGCAGTCACAGGCCTGTGCGTCCTTAGCCATATGAACTTGTGCCGAATATTTCAAAGTACAGTGTATAAAGTCAATTAAGAAATGAATTTTATTTTTCTGCGGTTCATTAAAGTATGAACGCAGTGGGTCGCGTGCAAAGTAAATGGACCCCGAAGGGGTTCATGTCAACTGTGCTAGCGACCCACTGTCGTTCATACTTCCATAGCTCGGACTTGTTGTAACCCTCCAAATATTTTTTTGCACAGTTATGCCTCTTTTTCGACCTACAATTGCAGCCGAGCGTTGGCACCCGCATGCGGTGCTCTTGTTTGTATTTACATTTTTTGCCCTTCATAAATGGGCGAAAAGAATGTTTGTAGGGCAAAGTTTTAAAGCTGAAAAACATTTACACGCTTTTTTTCTACAAAGTGCATAGCAGCGTTGTCGTCACAAACGCCCATAGAGAACAATGGTTTAGAATGACGTCACTTGACTCGATGCGTTCATGGAAGTATGAACTACATTGTTTTCTATAAGTTTACATTAGACTTTACACACTGGAAATGTAAATATTAACTTATAAATACTTGCTCACCATGTGCAACAAGCTGCATAACATTCATATTAAGGGAACACAAATGTATTATTCTTTTCTTTCATCCAACATGAAATATGGCAATTTATTTTCATTTTATTGATTTTATTGTTAGCTCGGCTGTTTTCGAAGAAAACGGCGAGGTATTGTCATAGCTCTGGCGTCGTCGTGCAAAAATTTGGACATTTTGTCTGCGTCGTCGTCGTGCAAAAACTTGGACATTTTGTAATATCTCTGTCATTACTGAACATATTTACTTGAAACTCGGACTAGTTGTTCATTATGAAAAGGGGCTGCAGCTGCGCATTGGCACCCTCATGCGGTGCTCTTGTTTTAAGTTTTATTATGTCTCCCCCTTTTTCGGGGAGACATTGTTTTTTCCCAGGGCAACTGTCTGCCTGTCCGTCTGTCACTAAATCGTGTCGGCTCTATAACTTGAATACCTTTCAAGCTATCGCCACGAAACTTCATATAAAAGACGACGTGCATAGTGCAATAACTATGACTCTTGAATTTATACTTTTTGAGTTACTTTCATTTGAAGTATGGTGGTCACAAAATCGTGTATGTATGTATGGGCAAATCATGTCCGGTCAATGAATTTTTTGTTTTTAATGGATTTGATTTTGAAATTGCGTCGGGGAAATGTAAACTATCATAAGATGATGTTCTGCGCGCATGACCAAGGCCGGTACCTCAAAGGACAAGGTCATACTTAGAGGTCAAAGGTCAAAAAAGGGTATTTTTTTTGTGTTTGGTCAATAACTTTCTTATTCCTAGATGGATTTTGAATTGACTTGGCAGAAATGTTAAACATCATGAGACAATGTGTTGTTCGAAAGACCCAGGTCAGTATCTCCAAGGTCAAGATCATACTTAGAGGTCAAATGTCAAAAAGGGTCTTTTTTCGTGTTCGGTCAATGACTTTTTTATTCCTGGATGGATTTTTAAATTACTTGGCAGAAATATTTACCATCATAAGAGGATGGGTTGCGCGCACCCAGGTTGGTACTTTAAAGGCCAAGGTCATACTTAGAGGTCATACGTCAGAAAACGGGTCCTTTTTCCAATAACGTTTTTATTTCTGGATGGACTTTTTTGAGTAACCTTGCAGAAATTTTCACCTTCATAAGACAATGTGTGGTGCGCAACACTAAGGTCCGTACCTCCACAGTCAAGGTCATACTTAGAGGTCAAAGGTAAAAAAGGGGGCTTTTTTGTGTAGGTCAATAACTTTCTTATTCTTTGATGGATTGTGAAATTTACTTTGCAGAAATATTAACCATCATGAGAAAATGTGTCGCACCCCAGATCCAAGTCGGTACCTCAAAGGTCAAGGTCATACTTAAAGGTCAAATGTCAAAAAGAGTCTTTTTGTGTCCAGTCAATAACTTTCTTATTCCTGGATGGATTTTAAAATTACTTGGCAGAAATGTTAACCGTCATGAGACAATGTGTCACACGCAAGATCCGGGTAGTTACCTCCAAGGTCAAGGTCATACTCAGAGGTCAAGGATAAAAGAAATGTCTTTTAATACGTCTGTTTTGTAAAAATGGTCGTATTATGGAATGGGGTTGGCGTCCGTCCATCCATAAACTTTTCGTTTCGGATAACTTCTACAGTTTTCATCCGATCAAGCTGAAACTTGGTAGGTAGTAAGATGTGACCTGGTGTAGCGCATATTATTTCGAGGTTGTGTTCCACCAAATATTTACAGAGTTATCCCCATTTGAATTTTTAAAACTTTTTCGTTTCAGGATAGCTCCTACAGTTTTCATCCGATCAAGCTGAAACTTTGTAAATGGTAAGACCATGACCTGATGTAGCGCATATCGTTTCGAGGTTATGGTCCGCCAAATATTTATTAAGTTATGCCCCTTTTAACATTTTTGTAAATTATCGTTTCTTGATGACTCCTGCTACAGGTTTCATCCGATCAAGCTGAAACTTTGTTGATAGTAAGACCATGACCTGATGTAGTGCATATCATTTCGAGGTTACAGTCCACCAAATATTCAGAGACTTCTGCTCTTTGAAATTTTATGTAAACTTATTTGTTTCCGTATAACTGCTACAGTTTTCATCTGATCGAGCTGGAACTAAGTAGGTAGTGAGACCATGACCTGATGTAGCACATATTTGTTCGAGGTTGTAGTCCACCAGATAATCACAGAGTTATGCCCCTTTGAGTATGTCTGTAAATATTTCGTTTCCGGATACCTCCTCCTACAATTAACATTCGATCAAGCTGAAACTTGAGATATAGTTAAACCATGATGTGGAGCAGACCAAACAATGCATATTGTTAGGGCTCCACACTGACTGCCATTATATTGCTGTTGTCCGTGTGTTTGTAACGCCTTAACCAAAAAACATAACGTCGGTCATAACTTCCAAAGAATTTGCCCTACTGTCATGAAACTTCACACACATATTCACCATCACAAGACCTATATTATGACAAAGGACCATACCTATATTGCTTTTGACCCTGTGTTTGTATTTCCTCAACCAAGAAGACTCAACATTGGTAATAACTTCAAAAGTATTTGCCTTTCTCTCATTAAAATTCACACAAATACTTACCATCACAAGATCTACAGCCTGGCAAAACTTGTACCACACCTCTTTGACAGCTGTATGTGGGGCCCTTTCTGATGTAGTCAGTGATCTGCTTTTGAGG
Organism: Lucinisca nassula; assembly: GCA_963580285.1. NCBI lineage: Eukaryota > Metazoa > Mollusca > Bivalvia > Lucinida > Lucinidae > Lucinisca > Lucinisca nassula. Next base: position 106,993,525 of record OY757017.1, on the reverse strand, counting down.
TTATGGTCCAACAAATAAAAACAAAGTAACACCCCTTTGAAAGTTTCTGTAAACAATTTTGCCTGCAATTTAGAACCGATCAAACTGAAACTTGATATATAGTTACCAAGCTGTGGAGCAGCGCATGTTATTTCAAAGTTACAGCCCACCATATATTTAAAGAGTTACGCCCCTTTGGTAATGCCTGTGAACATTTTGTTTATGGCTAACCCTCCCTACAGTGAACATTTAATCAAGCTGAAAATTGATATATAGTTCGACCACTTGAGCAGGACATATTGTTTCGAGGTTATGGCTTACCAGATGTAAATAAAGTTATGCCCTGTTTCATATTTCTGTAAGTATTTTGTTTGTGGCTAACTTCTCCTACAATTAATATCCGATGAAGCTGAATCCTCATATAGTTAGACCATTATGTGGCACAGTGCTTATTGTTTTGAGGTTGCGGTCCACCCAAAGATTAATCCAGTTATGCCCATTCTGTACACATTTTGTTTGCAGCTAACTTCTCCTGCAGGTAACATTCGATCTAGTAAAATCTTGATATTAAGTTTGACTATGATGTGGGGCAGTGCATATGGTTTATAGAGGATGGTCCACCAAATATTTATATAAGCATAACACTTCGAAAAATATCTGTAGACATTTTCATTCCCGGCTTACTCCTACAATTAAGATCCGATCAAGCTGAAACTTGATTTGTACTTAGACCATGAGATAGAGCAGTTCTTATTATTTCAAAGTTTCAGTCCAACACATATTAATTTGCTACGGGTGTATAATACCACACTCGCAGAGCTCTTGTTTCGTGTCTTGTCAATGACTTTTTTTTTATTTCTGTATGGACTTTTGAAAGTAACATTACAATTCAGTTAATTTTCCTCTTATTCCCATGTCCCTCACTCTCATCTCCTGTACTGTTTGTTTTATCTTTTTATCCCTTTCTCTGGGAGACAGCACAGATTGACCCACAATGATTTTTGTGTCGTTAAACCCCAACACTACCAATCATTCAGGCAGGCAGGCCTGAGTAAACAGTTTAGACCTAGATGAGATGCCACAGAATGATGCTTCTCCTCAGGTTCCACGTTGGCTGCCACTCAATCAGCTATTTTTAGATGCAGTAATGTATAGTAGATTCTAATCATGGTATGGAAGTTGAGCTGATTATGCATTAATAGGTAATGCACCCATGCATCCATATCAGCATCTTGGTTTTTGTCGCTGTTTGTGTGAGAAGGGAGTCAGGGACCCACATGCCAATTTGCATATTTTCTTGGGCACATGTCCATTTTATGCTCTGTGCAAATGGCTGATATTGCCTTTTAAGCAGCCACCTACGGAAACTTCAAAACTGGCACTGAAAGAAGGTAATGGCCAGATGGGCGAAATTGAAAGATAGCTGAAGACAGTTCCACATTGACGTACTCCTACAAGTCAACCAACAATCCATAAGAGTTACTCAAGTGAATACTTTTGTTTGATTTGAGGTTTAACGTCCCCGTCAACACTGTAAAGGTCATTTTGGAGACGTTGCTTCCAATTTTGTGGGACTTTTACCCGACATTGAGATGAAATGACGTCTCAAGCCCTGCTGCCCAAGGCAACCGATAGGGTTTATAAGCATGGACGGGCGGACTCACACCGCTTTGCCTGGGCAGGCTTAGATCCTCCTCTAAGCGGTTAACCAGTACTCGTTTGCGGGTTGGTTTCAGCTCTGCGTGGAAGCATCATGCAGCCCATATATTTCTTCAAGCCCCGATGGGCGGGGGTCGTCAAGTGAATACTGCATTCATTAATATCACGTTTGAGTTTAATAAGCATCTAAAAACCAAACTTTCCTAATTTAACCCTTATCTTGCTGAATATTCATTTAAGCCACACCCTTTTCTGTCTATCAACCAATCAAATAACCTGATGTAATTAATTGCTACAACTTCATAAACTGAATGCCAAACAGAGTAGATCCTGATCTGGATCTACACTGTTTGCAAAGATAGGGGTTGTCATAAACAGCAAGATAAGGGTTAACCTCAGTCTTTACCAGTCTGATTGGATAAGAGAAGTGATCGTTCAGTAGAGGCTAAATATCATTGTAGTTAAATTTTCTTGGGGCAGTTATTGTGGCTGTTGAAGGAAGCTGGCTGTGGAACAGAGGTTATATTTAATAGCGGATTTCGCTGTGTATTTTTAGCCAGCAAAAGGAAGAAAGAACTGAATCATCTAAAGACAGTGATAGAGGGAAAACATGGAATAAAGGGACAAAACAGAGATCGCCATGGTAAAAATGCCGATCATCTTTATATTGAGGTTAGTACTACGACTACATATATACTCGTACAAACAGTGAAGACCCAGATCAAACTGCTCCAGAAGTTATATTCGGAACTACTCTGTTTCTCAGTAGTGGGAAAACATCGGATGATGATGAAACAAGGGTCACCATAGTAAAAATAAAAAAAAAAATCATCACCTAATGATTTAGGTTTTGTTTGTTTGTTTTGTTTGTATTTGAGTTTAATGGCCCAGTCAACACTATTTATTCATTTTTGAGCCGGTCAGTTTACCTATCCAAACTTTTCATGGACAAGCATATATGTAAGCGGTTAACCAGTACAGTTAACACTCTTTCGCCAGAAACTGACAACTGCCCTTCTTGAATCAGCTGAAGGGATAGAATGACCATAGAAAATATTTCATGATAAATCTCCATGACAGAATGCGTTCCAAATGTATAGACCATATAGGAAAATGAACGCTCATGGTCATTTTTCTAAATGGTCTATATATTATGAAAAAGTTTTTACAATATATATGTAGAAAGATGACTGAATGGTCAAATACTATTATGATCTATAGTTTTACAGCTGTGACAGGTTTAGTAGTGGCCGAATATTTTCTTTGGGGTGTCATACAAGCCTTTTGCATTCCGGGACAAATGTTGGATACATCAGGGAAAAGCATTATCGGTTGTGTACTCATTTACCTTAAATCAGTAATCATCGAGGCAATTGATCAGTTTGCATACCATGAGTATTTTCAGTTACATTTGTTTACAGGTTCCATTGGGAACAATAGTTAAAGACATGGATGACAACGTTCTGTCAAATTTAGAAGAAGAGAAAGATTATTTTATAGCAGCCAGAGGTGGGGCGGGTGGAAAAGGAAACAAGGAATTTGCCACAAGTACTGATACTGCTCCACATTATGCTGAGCTGGGAGCTGATGGAGAAAGAAGAGAATTGTATGTAGAGCTCAGGATCATGGCACATGCAGGATTGGTAAGGAATACTTTGCTTCTAAAGTTGTTTTGAAAGGCTAAATGTTACCGATCATATTGCATATGTTTATGGCTTGGCCATCGGGCATGTCACACTGTGCTTTCAAATGTGTGGTATCCTGTGCATCTCTGTTTCCTTTTTAGTTAGAACTAGAACAACTTTTATTGCAATGAAGTCTCAAATACATTTGGGTTGTGCAGTCAGTGCTTTGAATAGGTATAGAAGGAGGGGCGCCATAAAGTCTTTGGTAGGTATAGTTAGAATAATTTGACATGAGACTGACCTTTATGCAAGGAATAAATAAGTCATTGTTATCGCCTAATACGTCGGCTTTCGTAAACTTCACTTGAATTTTTGGCATCTCGTGAAAAGCGACCGATTATTCTTCCTCTATGTATTGTATAACAATATAGCAATCTTTGGAAAAAGACAATGATAAATATATGCATTCAGTTGGGTGTGAAATTATGTTAATATAGTTCACCAGTCTCAGGTCAATTTGTTCGAACTGTAATTTCCTTATATCCTTAGGACTGCCGGGCATTTTTGAAATCATGACTAAAATGGGGGTAGGGGAGAACATTTCGCCCTACAACCCGATCATTTAGGTCATTTAGCCTTGTCTAGCCCGTTTTCAATAGGAGACAAAATGTACTGTTCGATATGTAATAAACAACCTTTCTGATGACGTCATAGGTCATGGCACAGGGGTCATGCTATGCTAAAACATGAGCACAGACTTTTTTTTGCGTTTTTTTATTCTGCCTAATTTTCTTTTTTATCATTTTCCCGTATGTACTTTTCACTCTTTTGTACCTATACTCGACATGTCTTTATTATGGCCGCACTTGTTTCGTACAAACAGCACGCACTCTCAAAGAACATGGGGCAGAATGGCAATTTCAAAGGCTATTTTTTTTTCGACTTTTTTTTGCCAGGTTTGGAAGCCTCCAGTCCTGTTCAGTATCTCTTAGATGATTGATATGCATGCTGGGAACAGTTGTTGAATATTCTATTCAAAAACACCTTTGTCAAAAGTATGATTGAATATGCGAAAGAATGAGGGTCGTTCAAAAAGGTTTTGGCAGCAATTACGCATAAATACGCTATGTTAGTGGAATGGATATGGTGAAGCTATTTAGAACAGCTGAACTAGCAGTTTTAAACTTGAAATCTTTATTTTTATCCCCCGACAGAATATGTTCGGGGGATATAGCGATCAGCCTGGCGTCCGTCCGTAGACGCAACCTTGTGATGGCCATATCTCCTATACCCTTTGAGATTCATTGATGGTTCTTCTCACATTGTTGACAAGGCTGAGACGGCATGTCATGCGCAAGAACCAGAACTCTGGATGCCATACTTTTTGAGTTTTCTCCCCTTTTAATAAAATAGAATGACTACTGTGTGATGGCCATAACTCCAATACCCTTTGAGATATATTGATGGTACCTGGCACAGTTGTTCACAAGGCTGAGGCAGCGTGTCGTGCACAAGAACCACAACTCTGGTTGCCATGGCTTTTGAGTTATCTCCCCTTCCATTAAATAGAGTGACTACCTTGTGATGGCCATAACTCCAATACCCTTTAAGATATATTGATGATACCTGGCACAGTTGTTAACAAGGCCGAGACAGTGTGTCATGCACAAGAACCGCAACTCTGGGTGCCATTGTTTTTGAGTAACCTCCCCTTCCAATAATATAGAATCACTACCTTGTGATGGCCACATCTCCAATACTCTTTGAGATATATTGGTTGTACTTGGTACAATTGTACATGAGGTTAAGCAGGTGCGTCACGTGCAAGAACCACAGCTCTAGGTGCCCTGTTTTTTTAATTATCTCCACTGACAATATAATCTTGTGATGGCCATAACTCCAATACCCTTTGAGATATATTGATGTTACTTGGCACAATTGTATACAAGGTTGAGACGGCGCTTCATGCCTAAGAACCACAACCCTGGGTGCTATGATTTTTTAGTTATCTCCCCTTCCGATATAACAGTATGGCCACCTTGTGATCACCGTACCTTTAATTCCCTTTGAGACATATTGAAGGTACTTGATGCAGATGTACATGAGATTAAGCAGGTACGTCATGCTTAAGAATTACAACTCTGGGTGTCGGCCCCGCACATCGGGACTTGAAGAAATAGATGGGCTGCATGATGCTTCCATGCAGAGCTGAAACCGACCCCAAGAGTACTGGTAAACCGCTTAGAGGACCTAAGCCTGCCCAAGCAAAGCGGTGCCAGTTGGACCGTCCGTGCTTATAAACCCTATTGCTTTCATTGGGCGTCAGGGCTTGAGATGTCATTTCATCTAAATGTCGGGTAAAAGTCCCACAAAATACGAAGCAACGTCTCCAAAATGACCTTTACAGTGTTGACGGGACCTTAAACCTTAAATCAAACAAACAAACAAGTCTGGGTGCTCTGGTTTTTGAGTTAACTTATCTCCCCTGACAATATAACCTTTTGATGGCCATAACTTCAACACCCTTTGAGATATATTGAAGGAACTTGGCACAATTGTATACAAGGTACAGAAGGGGTGTCATGTGCAAGAACCACAACTGTTGGTGCTGTGGTATTTGAGTTATCTACCCTTCCAATATAACAGTATGACCAGCTTGTGATCACCATATCTCCGATACCCTTTGAGACTATGTATTGATGGAATTTTATTCAGAAATACATGAGCTTAAGCAGGCATGTCATGCACAAGAACCACAATTCTGAGTACCCTGTTTTTTTAATTATCTCCCCTGACAGTATAATCTTGTGCTGGCCATAACTGCAATACTTTTGTGATATATTGCTGGTTTAATTCTGGTGCACTTTCTATTGGTGAACAATCTTCTGAAGGCCATATTGGCTTTTGGCCGGGGGATTTCCCATCTCTTCAGATGGCTATTTTTTTTACATATTTTGTTGAAATATGAGGAAATCGGGGCAGTTTTTATGGAATTTCACTTTTTCACCTTATCCCTAGGACTGCCGGGCATTTTTGAAATCATGAGTAAGATGGGGGTTGGGGAGAACATTTCGCCATAGAACAAGATCGTTTAGGTCATTAAGCCTTGTCTAGCCCGTTTTCAATAGGAGACAAAATGTACAATTCGGAATGTGCGAACAACCTTTCTGATGACGTCATAGGTAATGGCGCAGGGGTCATGCTATGCTAAAACCCTATTCAAGAACACCCTTGTCAAAAGTATGGTTGAATATGCGAAAGATTGAGGGTCGTTCAAAAACGATTTGGCAGCAATTCTGCATAAGTACGCTATGGTAGTGGAAAGTATATAACAAGACAAGTTATAAAATTTTATAGAACAGCTGAACCAAACAGAATCATACATGTGCTTGAAAAGTTGCAAACATATACAGCTCCATGTAGTAAATATTAAAAATGTTCAAAAGATATCGTATCATAGCCTGATTCAGAAATATGTAGTTGATGTCTTCTTTGTTTTCAGATAGGATTTCCCAATGCTGGCAAATCTACTCTACTCAGAGCAATATCTAGAGCCAGGCCGAAAGTGTCAGCTCTTCCCTTCACCACACTTCACCCCCATGTTGGTATGGTAGAGTATGATGATTATGAGCAAATATCAGGTAAGTAGTCTGCCATCTATGTAGATAGATTGATTGTATTTGAGTTTAACGGCCCAGTCAACACTATTTAGATCATTTTTGAGCTGGCCAGTTTACCTATCAACCCTTTTCCTGGGCAGGCTTGTAAGTAAGCGGTTAACCAGTACAGTGCACATTCTTTCGCCGGAAACTGACAGCTGCCCTTCTTGAATCAGCGGAAGGGAGAGAATGACCATAGAACAGATGTCATGATCAATCTCCACGAAAGAATGTTGCCAACCCCGGCATGTATCAAACCTGCTTCCTCTGATCACCAGTCAGACGCACATCCAACTGAGATACCGAGGCAGGAGCCATCCATGTAAAGGTAATTATTGAAATTGGGTTTGCTACGTTGTCGTTTGTTTTATTTAGAAAAGACTATTTGCAGTAGGATGCAGGCACTATCAGATTTGGCACTAATGCAAAGCTACATTACATAAATAGTGCCTGTTCATGGTGTTGTATTCATCAGTCATCATTATACAGGCCATGTCAAGTAGGTCTGTATAATTCATTACGATAACACACACGTGTGACATAGTGCATTTTTCACATGTCCAAAAGGGCTACTTTTCTGATGAAAATCCTTGATATTTTTGTTATAAATGTTCAAAACATAGGTTGAGGGTGCTCGTTAGAACAGCCTCAGTAAGGCGGTTCTAACGAGTACCCACAACCTATGTCTTGGAGCAGAAATAAGAATAATAATGTATACCCCCATAAACCCCAGTTTTCTCTATATAAAATGGGGTTTAGGGGGTCTTCATTTCACGGTCTTGTTCACGTGATGTCATTTTTTTCCTAGGCAGGCTTGGACTTCTTACTTTAGCAACTTATACAGTGCACATACTTTTGCTTGCAACTTACTTCTGCTGTTCTTGAATCAGTTCTTTTTATGCCCCCGCATCGGATGATGCAGGGGGCATAGAGTTTTTCGGTTTTCTGTACAGGCATCCTTGGGTACGTGTGTATGTGCGTACATGCTTACTTGCGTCCGAATGTACGTCCTTCTGTACGAAAGTGTGTACGACCATACGTACTTACGTACATACGTAATCCTGTTAGACTCAGGTTAAGGTTTTTGTACAAGGTAGAAGCATACAATAGATTTGGTTTATATTTAGTATGATGATAGATATTGGCCCAAAATTTTATTCAGCAATGCCTCGACCCATACCCGTGACCTCAAGGTCAAGGTCCCGAACTTAGAAATTTCTAACGTTTAAGACCAAGGTTAAGGTATTTGTACCAGGTAGAACTTGAGCTCATATTTTCAAAACCATACAATGGATTGGATTTATATTTTGTATGATGACAGATATAGGTCCGAAGTTTTATTCAGCAATACCCCACCCATGACTATAACCCCATGCATACCCATGACCTCAAGGTCAAGGTCATGGACTTTGAAATTTTTAATGTTTAAGACTCAGGTTAAGGTATTTGTACCAGGTAGAACTTGAGCTCATATTTTCCAAACCGTGCAATGAATTTGGTTCATATTTGGTATGATGATACATATGGGTCCAAAGGTTTATTCAGCAATACCCCCATCCATACCCATGGCCTCAAGGTCAAGGTCACATACTTAGAATATTTTTAATGTTTAAGACTCAGGTTAAGGTATTTGTACCACGTTGAACTTGAACTTTTATGATCCATTTGGTTCATATTTGGTTTGATGATAGATGCAGGTCCAAAGTTTTATTCAGTAATACCCCCACCCATGCCTATTACCTTTAAAAATCTTCTGGTCTGAAACCAGAAGGCTCAGATCTTTGATATTTGGTATGAAGCTTCATTTAGTGGGCCTCTAACAAGATTGCTCAAATTATAGCTCTGGGTCCAAACATGGCCCCACGCAGGGGCTCACTGGTTTTACATAGGCTTATGGTTTTACTATTCTTAGCTCACCTGTCACGTAGTGAGGAGGTGAGCTTTTGGGATCATTTTTCGTCCGTCATACATGCGTGCTACCGTGTGTCCGTGCATGCGTAAACAATTTCTTCAAACTCCTCCTTAACCACTGATCGGATTTTGACCTTACTTCACAGGAATGATCCTTAAGTGGTCCTCTTTCAAAGTTGTTCAAATGGTTCCAATGCTTTGCACAGCAAGGTGATGGGAGCCAAAAATAGATTTTTATAATGGAAACTTAAAAAATCTTCTCCTCTGAAAGCGCAAGGCCCAGGTCTTCGATATTTGGTGTTTAGTTTCATCTAGTGGACATCTACCAAGATTATTCAAATTTGCCCTTTGGTTTTACATAGACTTACATAGGGAAAAGCTGGAAAAAATCTTCTTGTCTGAAAACAGAAGGTGCAGGTGTTTGATGTTTGGTATGAAGCTTCGTCTTGTGGACCTTTATCAAGATTGTTCAAATTATAGCCCTGGGGCCAAACATGTCCCCGCCTCGGGGACCTTTGGTTTTAAAGAGACTTTTACAGGGAAAATCTATATAGGTTTTGATATTTGTTGTGTAGCTTCATCTAGTGGACCTGTACCAAGATTGTTCAAATTATAGCCCAAGCGCCAAAAATGCCCCCGACCCAGGGCCCTTTTTGATTTTACATTGACTTGTATAGGAGAACCTTCAAAAACCTTCTTGTCTGAAACCAGAAGGTTCAGCTACTGATATTTGGTATGAAGCTTTGTCCAGTGGACCTCGACCAAGGTTGTTCAAATTATAGCCCTGGGTATAAAAATGGCCCCGCGCCGGGGCTCACTAGTTTTACATAGGCTTATGCTTTTACTGTTTTTAGCTCTACTGTCTTGTAGTGAAAAGGTGAGCTTTTGGGATCACTTTTCAACTGTTGTGCTTGCGTGCGTGCGTCCGCCCGCCAATCCGTCCGTGCTAAAAATGTCCCCGCCCCAGGGCCCTTTTTGATTTTACATAGACATACAAAATCGGTATGGTTATAGACGTTGGTCCAAAGTTTTATTCGATGCTAACCCAACTGCTTACTATGATCTTGAAATTTAGGTCTAAACTTATTTTTTTATCTTTAAACCTTTTCAAATAGAAGTGAAGGCAATGATCAGGGATCGATACAATTTTCAGAGACACCAACCCTAGCCTGAAGACTGATACAGAAATATTAAAATTAAAAAAAGTGCAGATCCAGATGTGACAGGCTCAGATACTCATAACAAGCAGTCTCATCAAAATTCACAGAATTTGTATGCCCCCCCACCATTCGAAGCTTCGAATGGTGGAAAGGGCATATAGCATTGCCCCTGTCCGTCCGTTCAATAACTTTCTTATTTCTAGATGGATTTTGAAATTACTTTGTAGAAATGTTAACCATTATGAGATGGTGTGTCATGTGCAAAAACCAGGTCCGTACCTCCAAGGTCAAGGTCATAATTAGAGGTCAAAGGTCAAAAAAGGGTCTGAAACTTTAAACGCAGTCAATAAATTACTTATTTATGGATGGATTTTGAAATTACTTTGAAGAAATGTTAATCATCATGAGACAATGTGTCACGTGCAAACCCAGATCCGTACCTCCAAGGTCAAGGTCATACTTAGCGGTCAAAGATAAACAAGAGGGCCATGATGGCCCTGGATCCCTCACCTGATCCATAGAGTAACAAGTGGGCCCCGGGGAGGGCCATTATTGACCCCAAGGTTATAATGTGCAAAATGTTGAGGGAGATCTAAAAGGTGAACGCTTCATACCAAATATCAACAAAGGCTATAATTGTCCACTATATGAAGCTCCATACCAAATATCAAAGACATGGGCCTTGCAGTTTCAGAGAAGAAGATTTTTAAAGATTTTCTTATATAAGTCTATGTAAAACCAAAGGGTCTCGGGGCAGGGGCATTTTTGGCCCCAGGGCTATAATTTGAACAATCTTGATAGAGGTCCACTAGATAAAATTTTACACCAAATATCAAAGACCTAGGCCTTGTGGTTTCACAGAAGAAGATTTTTAAAGATTTTCCCTATAAAAGTCTATGTAAAACCAAAGGGCCCCGAGGCGGGGGCATTTTTGGCCTAAGGGCTATAATTTGAACAATCTTGGTAGAGGTCAACTAGCTTAAGCTTCATACCAAATATCAAAGACCTAGGCCTTGTGGTTTCAGAGAAGTCACTTTTTCAAGATTTTCCCTATATAAATCTATGTAAAACCAAAGGGCCCCGAAGCGGGGTCATTTTTGGCCCCAGGGCTATAATTTGAACAATCTTGGTAGAGGTCCACAAGATGAAGCTTCGTATCAAATATCAAAGACATGGGCCTTGCAGTTTCAGAGAAGAAGATTTTTAAAGATTTTCCCTACATAAGCCCATGTAAAACTAGAGGGCCCGGGGCGGGGGCATTTTTGGCCCCAGCACTATAATTTGAACAATCTTGGTAGGGGTCCACTAGATGAAGCTTCATATCAAATATCAAAGACATGGGCCTCACGGTTTCAGAGAAGGGGATTTTTAAAGATTTTCACTATATAAGCCCATGTAAAACCAAAGTGCCCGGCAGGGGCAGGCACTTTTGGCCCAAGCACTATAATTTGAACAATCTTGGTAGGGGTCCACTAGATGAAGCTTCATATCAAATATCAAAGACATGGGCCTCGCGGTTTCAGAGAAGGGGATTTTTAAAGATTTTCACTATATAAGCCCATGTAAAACCAAAGGGCCCCGGGGGGAGAGGGGGGTGGGGGGGGGGGGGCAGGCATTTTTGGCCCAAGCACTATAATTTGAACAAGCTTGGTAGGGGTCCACTAGATGAAGCTTCATACCAAAAATCAAAGACCTGGGCCTTGTGGTTTCAGGGAAGATTTTTGAAGATTTTCCTTTGTAAGCCAATGTAAAACCAAAGGGCCCCGGGGCGGGGGCATTTTTGGCCCCAGCACTATAATTTGAACAACCTTGGTAGGGGTCCACTAGATGAAGCTTCATACCAAATATCAAAGACCTGGGCCTTGCGGTTTCAGAGAAGAACATTTTTAAAGTTTTTGGTGAAAAAAATCTATTTTTGGCTCCTGTGACCTATATGTGCAATGGACCGGAACCATTCGAACAACTTTGAAAGGGGAACACCAAAGGATCATTCCTGTGAAGTTTAGTCAAAATCCGATCAGTGGTTTAGGAGGAGATGTCGTTTGAAGAAATTGTTTACGCACGGATGACAGACAAAAAGTGATCCTAATATAAAACACAAGAGGGTCCAGAGGGCCCTGAATCGCTCACCTGAGTATCAGTGTCTCTAGTGCATTCTTGGCACAAGGGCTATAATTTGAATAAACTTGGTAGCGGTCCACTAGATAAGGCTTCGGACCAAATATCAAAGACCTGGGCTTTCTGGTTTCAGAAAAGAAGATTTTTAATGGATTTCCCTATATAAGCCTATGGAAAACCAGCGGGCCCTGGCACGCGGGCATTTTTGGTGCCAGAGCTATAATTTGACCAATCTCAGCAGAGGTTCACTAGTTGAAGCTTTACACCAGATATCAAAGACCTGGGCCTTCTGGTTTCGGACAAGAAGATTTTTAAAGGTTGTTTTCCTATATATGCCTATGTAAATATAGTGGGTCCCAGCGCAGGGACATTTTTGGCCCAAAGGCTATAATTTGAACAATCTTGGTAGAGGTCCATTAAATGAAGCTTCATACCAAATATCAAAGACCTGGGCCTGGCGGTTTCAGAAGATTTTCTAAAGATTTTCCCTATATAAGCCTATGTAAAACCAAAGGACCCAGGGGCGGGGCATTTTTGGCCCCAGCACTATAATTTGAACAATCTTGGTAGAAATCCACTAGATGAAGCTTCATACCAAATATCAAAGATCTGGGCCTTGCTGTTTCAGAGAAGAAGATTTTCCCCTAAATAAGCCCATGTAAAACCAAAGGGCCCCGGGGCAGGGGCATTTTTGGTCCCAGCACTATAATTTGAACAATCTTGGTAGGGGTCCACTAGATGAAGCTTCATACCAAATAGCAAAGACCTGGGCCTTGCGGTTTCGGAGACGAAGATTTTTAAGAATTTTCCCTATATAAGCCCATGTAAAACCAAAGGGCCCCGGAGCTGGGGTATTTTTGGCCCCAGCATTATATTTTGAATAATCTTGGTAGGAGATGAAGCTTCATAGCAAATATCAAAGATCTGGGCCTTGGGGTTTCAGAGAAGAAGATTTTTTGAAGATTTTCCATATATAAGCCCATGTAAAACCAAAGGGCCCGGGGCGGGAGCCTATTTGGCCCCAGCACTATAATTTGAACAATTTTGGTAGGGGTCCACTTGATGAAGCTTTATACCGAATATCAAAGATCTGGGCCTTGCGGTTTCAGAGAAGAAGATTTTTAAAGATTTTCCCTATATAAGCCCATGTAAAACCAAAGGGCCCTGGAGCGGGGGCATCTTTCACCCCAGCACTATAATTTGAACAATCTTGGTAGAGGTCAACTAGATGAAGCTTCATACCAAATATCAAAAATCTGGGCCTTGCGGTTTCAGAGAAGAAGATTTTAAAGATTTTCCCTATATAAGCCTATGTAAAACCAAAGGGCCCCGGGGCGGGGGCATTTTTGGCCCCAGCACTATAATTTGAACAATCTTGGTAGGGGTCCACTAGATGAAGCTTCATACCAAATATCAAAAATCTGGGCCTTGCGGTTTCAGAGAAGAAGATTTTAAAGATTTTCCCTATATAAGCCTATGTAAAACCAAAGGGTCCCGGGGCGGGGGCATTTTTGGCCCCAGCACTATAATTTGAACAATCTTGGTAGGGGTCCACTAGATGAAGCTTCATACCAAATATCAAAGACCTGGGCCTTGCGGTTTCAGAGAAGAAGATTTTTAAAGATTTTCCCTTTATAAGCCTATGTAAAAACAAAGGGCCCCGGGGCGGGGGTATTTTTGGCCCCAGCACTTTAATTTGAACAATCTTGGCAGGGGTCCACTAGATGAAGTTTCATACCAAATATCAAAGACCTGGGCCTTGTGGTTTCAGAGAAGAAGATTTTTTAAGTTTTCGGTGTAAAAAATATATTTTTGGCTCCTGTGACCTAGATGTGCAATGGACCGGAACCATTTGAACAACTTTGAAAGGGGACCACCTAAGGGTCATTTCCCTGAAGTTTGGTCAAAATCTGATCAGTGGTTTAGGAGATGTCGTTTGAAGAAAAAGTTTACTAATGCACGCACGCACGGACGGACGACGGACAAAAAGTGATCCCAAAGGCTCACCTTGTCACTACGTGACAGGTGAGGTAAAAAAAGGGTCCGAAACTTAAACACAGTCAATAACTTACTTATTTCTGGATGGATTTTAAAATTACTTTGAAGAAATATTAACCATCATGAGACGATGTGTCACGTGCAAACCCAGATCCGTACCTCCAAGGTCAAGGTCATACTTAGAGGTCAAAGGTAAAAAAATGGTCTGAAACTTAAACGCAGTCAATAACTTTCTTATCTCTGGATGGATTTTAAAATTATTTGGCAGAAATGTTGGCTGTCATGAGACAATCTGCATCACACAAAACCAAGGTCCTTACCTACAAGGTCAAGGTCATACTTAGAGGTCAAACGTGAAAAAGGAAAGTACATAAGATGGATCTCTTGTTCTGCTCTGCTCGTGTTTCACACTTATCTAACGTTTTTGATAGATACTAATGCTACATTGCAAATGTTCTAGAGGCTTAAATCTGACAAAGCACGTTTTGTCTTTGCTTGCATGTGCAAGGTCGTGAGTTGGTAAAACATAGTGTTGGAATAAGAACTTATCCACTCCCCGTGGAGCCTGCAGCAGATTGGTTTCAAAGGAATGTTGACACACAAATCCATGAAACAAAGTACTTAGGGTCTTGTTTTCAAGCTAAATCACGTATAACTTTTGTCTTCACTTTAAGCAAGGTGGGATACAGACTTTTCAAAAGTCGAACGACTTTCTCCTGAATCCCATTTGTGTAACATTGTAATTTCATAGCTTTTATGTGTTGAGTTTATATGTATTAGTTATACAAATAAAATAAAGTTTAAACTAAAAAAGGGTCCAAAACTTAAACACGGTCAATAACTTTCTATGGATGAAAACGAACATAGACATGATTTCAGGCGGGCGCATCCGTGTCCTATGGACGCATTTCAAGTTTCATTATACCCCCACAAATGAAATTTGTGGGGGTATATAGGAGTGAGCTTGTCGGTCTGTCGGTCTGTCGGTCGGTCCGTCTGTTGACTTTGTTTCCAGACGATAACTCAAAAAGCGCTTCACCGATTTTTATAATTTTTGGTACACTGATTTAACATCATAAAATACAGGTCAAGTTCGATTTCCACTACAATTCGACAATTTTCGACATAGTTATGGCCCCCTTTAAGTGAAAAAATTGCAAAATGGCGCTGTTGTACTATCAAGGCAGTTTTTGTGGGGGTATTCATCACCTTTAGTGATAGCTCTAGTTATGTTTAACCCCTTTGGCAAATTTGGACAGCTAACTACAGACACACGGGTATGTAATTGTTCAAAAGAAAGGTAAGAGAAATATCAATTTAACGTCTGCTGAAATAGCCTAGAGAGTGGTAATGGTTAAATGAGACCCATCAGGGATCCATCAAATCAGCTGAGCATGAAATATGTAATGCTCATAAATATTGAAATACAATCAATGGAAGAATTTGTTTCTCAGATCAGCACAGATTGTTATTTGTCCTGCTCATCAATTTGAAAAGGCCAACGTTTGTTGGCATTTTCAAATTTATGAGCAGGACAAATTTCATGCTCAGCTGAGTTGAGCATGAAAAAAGTTTTATAACCTCGGGACCTGATTCTCTTATTACTTGGCTCACTTGTTTTATTTCAGTTGCTGACATTCCTGGATTAATTCCCGGTGCCCACATTAACAAGGGATTAGGAATTTCTTTTCTGAGACACATTCAGAGATGTACATGCCTCTTATATGTGATAGACTTATCAGAGCCAGAGCCTTGGCAACAGTTAGAGACCCTGAAATATGAGTTAGAACAGTATCAGACAGGCCTGTCAGAGAGGCCACATGCTGTGATAGGTAATAAAATGGACACTGAGTGTGCGAGACAGAATCTCAGAGACCTGCAAAATCGTACAGACTTACCAGTTTTCCCAATATCGGCTGTGAATAGGAGCAATATAAAACCTCTTTTATTACATTTACGTAAACTGTATGATAAATATTCAGAAAGAAAGGGAGTGGGTTGGTGAGTGAAACGAAAGTAAATGAGCAGGAGCTTGTAAATATCGTAAGGAGACATATTCGTGCACACCAGACAAGGAAATCCGTGATTTTTCCTTGGGATAGAAATTTATGTTCGGACCCTGGTGTTCCGACCCAAAATCGAATATAATCGCATGTTTGATAAATGCACTGGTTGATTACGACCTCGTATGCGCCGTCGTTAAGGTTGACGTCACAGCACGTTACGTGACGTCAGTAAACATTCCTGTAGTGTCATCACAATATGGTGGACGTCGGTAACCGAAGTGACTGCAGCATTTAAAATCCGCGCCAAGAAATAAATGGCAGGTATGCAAGAAAAAGAATCCTATATCGGTGTGAGGGGTAGATAGAAAAATCTGTCCTTTGGGATCACTGTCCGGCATCACTCGGCAAGCCTCGTGATGCCCGACAGTGACCCTTGGGGCGAATTTTTCCATCCTTCCCTCACGCCCATATAAGATTCTTATTATACTTTCATTTCTAGCAGGTCAGACATATTTTTGTCTTATCAATAAAGGACATATCGTAGATGAAAAGATTTGCTTCTCAGGAGCAAACTCTTTCATCATGTCACAAATTGTGAGTACTTGTTATAATGAGGCGGTTCAACTAAGCTACCGCAACCTGTGTTTGGAATATTAATAGGAAAAATATCAAGCTTCGTCCAAAAACTAACCATTTATGAGTCATGAAAGAATGCGTTATGTCATATGGGTGTGTTATCGTACTTTTCGTGGGAGTAGAATTATTTTCAGGAACTGAGTATAACAAAACTTAAACAGTAATCAAGAAAGTCGTCTTTCTTGTAAAATCAATAGTCAAGTGTGTCATGTTTGCCGTTCCCATTTACTATAAGCTTCTCAGGAAGTATAACTATTAAGCCTCTCTGAAAGCATTTCTACAAAAGGACAGATTTTGCTTCTATGGAAGTGTGTAAATTTGTTCTAGTCAAGCACAGTTCTAACCACTGAAGGTCAATTATATGGATAGGTGAAGAGGCATAAGGTGAATAAATAAAGGATCACAATGCTCCTCCATGAGACAGTTTTAATGAGTACACAAAACATACCTTTTCAAGATAGAAAATCACCCTGAATTACTGCAATAATAATGCCGGGTCGGCAATATTCTTTCGTGGAGATTGATCATGAAATGACCTAAACTAGCGTTGACCTGGCCATTAAACTCCAATACAAACAAAGAAACTGTAATGATACTAAGTATTGGGGTAGACAACTTAACCCTTGTCCTGCTGAATATTCATATATGCCACACCCACTACTGATTATCAACCAATCAGATTACTTGATGCAAATTATTGCAACAAATTCACAATCTGAATAGCAAACAATGTAGATCCTGATCAGATGGCTTCGTCAGAAGCCATCTGATCTGGATCTTCATTGTTTGGAAAATAAGGCATATCCGGGTTCAGCAGGACAAGGGTTAAGCAAACAGTGCAGACCCAAGATATTGAAGGAGCAGTCTTATCAGGATCTACACTGTTTGCCATTCTGTTTGCACCTTTTGGACTCCTTGCTTGACCATGAAACAAATTAGTTAAAGTGTAAATCCTAAATAAATTCGGACACCTTCAAGACTTGTTGAAAGAAGTCCAAAAGGTGCAAATGGTATGGCAAACAGTGTATGCCATGGGTTTGCACTGTTTGCTTAGGCCCATTTGTCTCATTATTTAGGGTTCCATCTCCTTTGACAGAAGAGCCACTTGTCAGATATATGTTCCATATACGAGGGCTGATTCATATGTTGTGAGCCTCATATTGAAGGATTTGAATTTCGTCGGACATATTGTATTATTTTTCAACATAACCCCTTCATTATCTATACATTTTTTGCCAGCGGTGTTTAAGGGCCTCAATGCCACATTTATAGAACTCTTTTTCTTGGCTGTTCAGAAAGTCATCCACTGCATATATGACGTCATCATCGGACTGAAAGTGGGTGCCTGAAATAGCCGTTTTCAGTTTTGGAAATAAATGAAATAAAAATCAAAAATGAGTTCCTTTAAGAGCAATGAAAACATTCATAAGAAAGAAGATGGGTCATACTACGTAGTTTCGGCTAATAGAGCCTCATCAGTGACCCTGTAATGATCCGGCAAAGAAAGCCAGAGGAAACATACTGCAATTTTGCGAATTTCGAATAGGCAGTCGATTCAAAGACTGATATAAATCAAAATGGGGTCCAAATAATTAAAAACCTGTCTAGAATATGAGTCTAAACCAATAATTTATTTCCGATTTGTTAGAATAATCACGCTGATCTCAAAGGACCAAAAGTAAAATATAAACTGCACTATGGTTGATGTACGGGGAGACATTTTACGGCCGCCACACGGCACAACACCAGCTGCAGTGAAGGCAAATAAAAATCAAAAATGAGTTCCTTTAAGAGCAATGAAAACATTCATAAGAAAGAAGATGGGTCATACTACGTAGTTTCGGCTAATAAAGCCTCATCAGTGAAAGTCTGACAGAGCGAGATCAGGTGAATAAGGCGGATGCTTAATCAATTTAAAGCCACAATCGTGAATGGCAGCCATAGCAATGACAAACTTGTGAACAGGAGCATAGTCCTGATGGAACAAAACGCTTTTAGTGAGCTTTTCCCGGTGTGTCATATCAACGTCGGTGCAGCGTCATGACGTTTATGCAACGTCATATCAACGTCCATGCAATGTTCTGCAAGGGAAGGTCATGTGTTTTTTCTCTGGGTACTTCGGCTGATAAAGATCGGGTCGATATAAGTGACATAATCTTGAAAGGGCAGTAACACCTCCCCCCCCCCCCCAAAAAAAACACAAACAAAATCAAAATGTGGACTTGCTATGGTGTTGAGAATTTTCAGAGGCCTAGCTGATAGAGTTGCCTCCCATGAAGGTGGATGCTTTCCCTTTAACCGTTATCCTGCCGAATGATTTAATTTAGCCACACCCATTTCTGTCAATCAACTAACCAAATTAGTTTATATAATGTATGTGTTCAATTCATAAACTGCATGACAGTGTAGATCCTGATCAGATGGCTTCTTCAGAACCAAACAGCATTACTCATTATGCCAGATCAGGAATCATTCCGATTTTTTTTTAAATGAAGGTATAGTCTAACTTCAATGGCTCGAACACCTTTGGGACCTCGAAAATCTGTTCGAGACAGGGGTAGTTCGAGCCACTGAGGTTACTGTCAGGAGGCATAACGAGATACTTTTAAACATCTTTTCGGTGTTCTATAATGACAATGTATGTTGTGTGTACTCATTAGAATCGCCTCATTGAGGCGATTCTAATGAGTACACACAGCATACATTTGCAAGATAAAAGACTAAAATCTCCTTAATTACCCCCACTATTTCTTATGTAGAGGATTTCGCTAGGGGCTCAATAATGGGTTCGACACATCCATGGTAAACGAGCCATCGGTGTTCGAGCCATCGAGGTTCAACTGTATGTCTTGTCTAACTATCAGAGTCATCTCGATGAGATAAAAAAAAGAGCATTCTCAATAAATTATCCGTACTACATGAATACCTGGGCTTGAAGAAATAAATGGGCTGCTTGATGCTTCCACGCAGAGCTGAAACCGACCGCACAGGAGTACTGGTAAACTGCTTAGAGGATCTAAGCCTGCCCAGGTAAAGCGGTGTGTGTCGGCCCGTCCCTGCTTATAAACCCTGTTGGTTTCACTGGACGACGATGTCATTTCATCTCAATGTCGGGTAAAAGTCCCACGATATTGGCAGCAGCGTCTCCAAAATGACCTATACAGTGTTGACGGGGACATTAAACCTCAAATCAAACAAACAAGCAACATTATCTACAGTGTGGAAATTGCACTACCCGCAGAAAAAGCGACTGAAGTCGGTTGATTTCTAAGAGTGCCCTAAAATCACCATGTCATTCTGTCTGTCTGTCTGTCTGTCCGTCTGTAACCCGTTTGTGAAAATTGGTGATAGTGACTTAACAGCTTGGAATATTTGAACAATTTTTGGCATACTGATAGATATCAATGAGATCTAACCAATGAACTTGCGAAATATTGCATTTCATTTAGTATAGCCTCGCCGAGGCGAAAAATGTGAAATTTTCGAACTGCTTCTCCTCGGAAACCGTTGGGCCGATTGAAGTCAAATTTCATATGGAGCCTCTATGGGATGGGGGAAACCAAAATTTGCTCATAAGGTCCAGGTCACATGACCAAAATGGCCGCCAAGCCATATATGGTAAAAAACCCTTCAAAAATAGTCTTCTCCAGAACCACTGGGCAGATTTCCACGAAACTTGATAAATAGCATCTAGGACGTAGGCCTATCATAAATTGCTAAAATGCTGACCCTGGGTTGACCTTGACCTTCTTTGTGCCTAGGTCAAACTTTGACACATATGCTTTTGTTGGAATATTTAAACAATTTTTGGCATACTGATAGATATCAATGAGATCTAACCAATGAACTTGCGAAATATTACATTTCATTTAGTATAGCCTCGCCGAGGCGAAAAATGTGAAAATTTTCGATCTGCTTCTCCTCGGAAACCGTTGGGCCGATTGAAGTCAAATTTCATATGGAGCCTCTATGGGATGGGGGAAACCAAAATTTGCTGATTGGGTCCAGGTCACATGACCAAAATGGCCGCTAAGCCATATATGGTAAAAAACCCTTCAAAAATAGTCTTCACCAGAACCACTGGGCAGATTTCCACGAAACTTGATAAATAGCATCTGGGACGTAGGCCCATCATAAATTGCTAAAATGGTGACCCTGGGTTGACCTTGACCTTCCTTGTGCCTAGGTCAAACTTTGACACATATGCTTTTCTATTGGAAAAGCGAGAATGCATTTTATCCTGCAAACGATTCAGAATACAGTACTTAAGTATAAGATATATTTTTGCTCCTTACGATAAGGCGCATTTATTGGGGGAACCATTTTAGGTCCCGGTCACATGACCAAATTGGCCGCCATACCCATATATGGTAACACTCATAAAGCTAAAAGCATCCGGCGTGTCGTGCACTTTAGCTGAAGCACTGGTTTTTTCAATGACTAAAGAATGAGTGGGAAACAGCCATGGTAAACAAGCTATGTGTGTTTAAACCAGTGAAGTTTCATTCTAATGTACTTTGGTATCTAACAGGATGCCTGATTGGATAACGTCAAAAATTTGCGACAGTATCTTCTACAATGTGTATTCTACGATAAAGTGTTGGAAACCCGACGTCATCATATAACATAGCTTTCCATTGGTTGGTATTTGGTTTTACGCAGCTCACTGCGCTTGCCGCTTTGATTAAACTTTAATGGAACATTTTTTTTTAAACAAAACCAGTAAATAAGTGCATTTGAACAGGGATACCTGTATTGAAAATTGTCATTTGGGGTGGAAAATTGACGTTTTTACGGTCGGGTCGCAAATTCCGTTTTATGGCTCCGCTAACACGTCACCGTAAAACGAAATTTCCGACCGTAAAACAGCCGATTTACCTCCCAATATTACAATTTTGAATACCTAAATGTATGCAGCATCTGATCTTAGCCTGCACTGTTTGTTAGTGCCCCGTTTTAGGGTTTCCGGTATAAAATGGGTTAAATTTTTACAATATCATTTTACATTAACAGAATAACAATATATCTACTTATTCTCAGTAATGTTTATAAATACGAATACGTCAGAAAAAGGAAAACCCAGTATCTTCAATAAAGCCCATGCAGTCACGTGATTATTTATGAGACAACACATAAGTACTGACTCCCCTAAAAAGCTTGCGATCAGTTAAGAACTACGCTGTCTTGGAAGTTCAACAATCTGCAGAATTAATTAACACCAAGTTGTATTGTCTGAGCCATATTTGCCAATGAAAATAAGTTTAATTGTCAACAGGCAACAATGTTCCGAATATATGTCATATATATAGCCGGTAGTTTCGGTCATACTGAACAACAGCGGGCTATCATTGCCTCCACTTCTATTTTGATTTTCTTTGTTATTGTTGAAACAAATGTAGAACTGTGGAAACTTGTTAGAAACATCTGATTGAGGTTGTTCTCATGAGTAACCACAATCTTTGATGTTTATCTCAGAAATTTTCATCAGCAAGTGGTCATTTTAAGCCAGTAAAGAAAACGTTATATCATGTGGGCTTGTTATCCTAATGTAACAAAACGGACACAGTTAAAAGCATAATTAGATTGAAGTTGTTAGTGGTAAAATGATAACTGATCCAATATTTAAGTACAACAGCAAATACAGTGGTATATTTTTCTGAACAAAATGTGAGTATCTTCTGCTACTAACATTGTTTTCAGCATATAAGCACATTTGTTAGATCAAAAGATCAAAGTTTAAACGATATGCTAACTAACAAAATTTTTAGTTTTAAACAACTGCATAAGTGCATTTAGAAAAAAATAGAAAAAACAAACTTAAGACATGACACTTGAAGGATTATGAATACATAAGAAAACTAAACCTTTGGACAGTGGTTTCATGAATATAGGCAACAGTAATGTAAATGTTTTTTATTCAGTGATATTCAAAATGAGAGTCCTCAGATTCTATGACGGCTCCAACGTAAAGGCTTATTGAGAATTAGAGAGATCTAATTCAAGGTAATGTTGGTTGATGCCTGATGCTCTGTCTCTGGTCGGGCCCATCGGAGTCTAACTGTTGGTTTTCTTTTGCTCCAGCATTTCAGTGGTTTCTTGCTGTCGAGTCCTCACCGTTGTCTCACCTCTGTGGTTCTTTGATTTTTGTGTTCACGGAGATGTTGCACTGATGAGTTAGGAGGCCTTCATGCGGACTGAACAGGTTGTTTGTCTAAATCGCGACGGAAGTAAGGGCGAGGATTGTGTCCACGTAAAGTCGATTTGAGCCCCCCCAGTGGAAATCTTCCACTGACCGTTCCAAGGCGGCTCTTCTGTGGCGATTTATTAATGTTGTTGTTTGTTACTTACTGTGTGTATCACTTGTGTCTTTTAATTTTGGATGGCCATATGGCAAATTTGGGGGAAAGTAACTGTCCTTATGGCCTTCCTTTGTTTAGGTTTCCATTATGGTCTGGTCGCTTAATGTTTGTATTTCTTTCCCTTTGGTGTCTTATGGGTGGAGTAAGTTAATTGTATCAATTCCTGATCTTTGTTTTACTTCTACTTTGAAATTTTTTGGTAAGTATAATTCTATAATTCAAAATGAGGCTGTGACTTGATGATGTAGCAATCTCTTAACGACCGTGGTCATTGTCAGCAACACACACACTTTATCAGTGACAAGGTTTATTGTCAGCAAAAATAAAGTTTATTGTCAGCAGCAAACACATTATGAAACAAGGTATAGCAATATAGATAATGTTCACTGTCAGCTGCATGAACCCAATATACATGGACTAGTCACTACACTGTAAATGATACTATTTATCGGGAAAATGCTGTCGTGGCTGAGCTCTAAAATTTTTGCAAGATAGCAAGATACATTTTCATAGCTGCATATAACATGTTTTAATAAATTTGAATTATTTTATTTAAAAAAGCAATAATTGAATGTATTGCTTGTAGAAATGTAACATTATTTTAATGAAAACATCAACAGTTTTTGTAAATTTAAATGAGAAACCTGGGCACCTAATATAGGCGTTTTTCTGCACTTTTGACATAAATTCGTCAAATTTAGAGGCTTTTAGCTGCATTCAATTCAATTTTAATCAATACACTATTAAAACGTTTCAACCACATTGTGTCAAAATTGACAACTAACATTTAATTAACGATAAAATTAATTTCGTTGTCTATAAGTGATTAAAATAGCTGTAAAATCGAGACATGACAACATGTTTGCGGAACTCAGTCAGTTACTAGTCCGTGCATATTGGGTCCGAGTCAGCTGTAAAAACACTTTCCCAAAGATAAGGTTCATTGTCAGCTATAAACATACTTTATTAAAGATACAATTCACTGTTAGTCCAGGCAAACTAGCGATATTTGGCCTAGACCCAAGCAAAATTGCAACACAAATGTTTTTAGCATTTTTGTACTGGAGTACCTTCCCTTAAAGACATATCAAAAGTAGGACGGAATCGGACGATATGAAATTTGTTTTTTTTTTTTTTTTTTAGCATTTTGAAAGCACCTAGGTTTGGCAACCAATTTAGTGTTTAAATTCAATATTTTGCTATCTGGCAAGGTATCGTTGAGTTTTATTTCTTCAAATCTAATCTGTCTACATCAGAATGGAAACTTTTTCATGTAAAATGGTTAAACAAGTTTTTTATTAATTACATGATGGCCTATATGGATAAAACAGGGGTAAAATTGTCCCACCCACTTGTTTGCCCCTATGACTGAACTCTAAACAATTTATATCGACTAATGATGATGTTACTTATCAAATGCATACCACAAACCAGCAAGACTACTGCATTGAAACTTAAAGGATAAAAACACCAAGAAACTACACAGAATACATTTCTCTACTGATACAAATAGTAGCAAATGTTTGGAAATTCCAAGGTACAACAAAAACGAATTGGCATGATCAATGTTTCTTTACTCGCTGAAATCATATAACACTAAAATTGTACTGAAGTCATAATTAGATCATCAAACTTATATCTCAAGGTTCTTATCCTTATACTTGTGTATAATTCACATACATATAACCCAATGGTGGGTTTTACGTACGTCATGCAATCAAAAGCTAATCAGACTAATCTAAGCCTAGCCTTCAGTGTACACTTGATGGCCCCCGCTCATCGGGGCTTGAAGAAATATATGGCCTTATACTTGTGTATAAATCACATACATATAACCGCGTGGTGGGTTTTACGTACATCATGCAACCAAAAGCTAATCAGACTAAGCTAAGCCTAGCCTTCAGTGTACACTTGATGGCCCCCGCTCATCGGGGCTTGAAGAAATATATGGGCTGCATGATGCTTCCACGCAGAGCTGAAACCGACCTTCAAACGAGTACTGGTAAACTGCTTAGAGGACCTAAGCCTGTCCAGGCAATGCAGTGCGAGTCCATGCTTATACAGCCTAGTTTCATTGGGCGGCAGGGCTTGAGATGTCAATTCATCTCAATGTCTGGTAAAAGTCCCACAAATTTGAAGCAACGTCTCCAAAACGGGGACGTTAAACCTAAAATCAGACAAAACCAGTGTACACTTGAAGTAAGCTAGGATCCTCAGCTACCCATTTAGTACATATCCTAGACTGTGATAAGACTGGCCAGATGCCTGAGGAGATGTCATGCTTTAGTGGGTGCACAAACCACATTGTTGGTTTTGCTACATGAATGTTCATATTGCTAGACCTTTCATGTCAAATCACAATACAGACATGATGTACATCTTTTCCTTCAATACACTGTTATGCTGAAGCTTGATTCTAATCACAGTCTTCAGTGCCATCTGCAATATCTAACTGAATGGAATATTCAGACACTTGCATACTCCACACATTTGGGAGCATGTAAGGCCATGCTTGAGACATGTGCACAGAAGAGTTTTGCAGTCGGCCTTACATTGACACCTGACGACCTTGAGCAACTCTCAGGTGCTGGTGGTTTATTTGTATGTACCGCCAGCAATTTGTCACCTTTCACTGCCCAACCCCAGTTTTCTGCAGGTGCATATGTCTCCATAGTCCTATTTCATTGTTGCACTATTGGCAGCTATCAGACCTTCATGATTAGATATAGGTTACTGAGATTTTGGTGGATGCTTCTGACAAAGCTTTTATTTATAGCTAAATATGCCAGTTACGTGTGCCTACGGCTGTTTGAATCAACGTTATGTAATGTACACATTTCTCTAGTTTGTTCCTTCTACTTTTTGAAGCTGGAGATGTTGAGAGCAATCCAGGTCCCGACAATGAGCACTCGTTATCTATCCTTCATCTAAATATTAGGAGCATACGAAACAAAATTGCCTATCTGAGACGCATCTCCATGCCAACGTATCCTCTGAACTACTTACTATTTCAAATTGTTTTAGTGACCCGTACTGGAAAGACAGGAATATGTACATGTTTGTAGGTGGATTGCTCTTGTATATAAGTTCTAGCCTCAGGCACCGACGTAGACCTAAGTGAAGAGTCAATTTGGACAAAAGTCGATGTTAATCAAGTTAGCTTATTGATAGGTTTATTTTAAAGTCCAAACACAGCAGGTAGAAATTTCTTTAATAATTTTAATGCAAATATCGAAAAAGCCTCGGAAATAAGAATTTCATAAACATCTTGGATTGACTTTAAGTAAAAACGGACAGTGAGATGAGCGCATACAAAACCTATTAACACGTGCTGCAAAGATTGTAGGTATAATGAGAAAATTAAAATTTACGCTCACTTGAGTTGCACTAAACCAGATATATCTTTCATATGTACTACCTATTCTTGAGTATTCTTCAGTCGTCTGGGATGGATGTTCTCTCCAAGACTCAAATGCTCTGGAAAAGCTTCAAAATGAGACTGCTAGAATAGTAACTGGTCTCACGAGATCGGTTTCTTTGGATAATTTGTACAGGGAATGTTGCTGGCCATCATTAGCAGATAGACAGAAACAACAAAAAAATGAATTTCATGAACAGATCAACGAATGCGTTAGTTCCAAGCTTCATAACTGATTTAATCCCTCCTGTTATATGGGAAACCACCAATTATCGTTTGAGAAATCAAAATAATATTACTCAACCGTTTTGTCATACCGAACTATTGATGAAATCTTGTATTCCGTCAGGAATAACGTTATGGAATTCTCTGGACGAAAACTTACGCAACAGTCCCTCCATAAATTCATTTTAAATATCATACAAAAAGACATCATCTAGATGTTCAAAGAGTACCACCTCACTATATTAATGGTGACAGATATTTGTCAGTTATGCATCCTAGATTTAGAAACAATTGTAGTACATGTAACATATAAAATGATTTGTATATTAAACATTTAACAATGAATACACTTTGTACCTGTAATCACGGAAGGGAAAACGCAGAGCACTATTTCCTTCGATGCTCTAAATATGAAAACGAACGGTTGAGACTTCTCCATGAAACGCGCGAGTTTCACCCTTTGAGTATCAACCTGATTTTATTTGTAGATGATCGCACATCCCACGAAAGTTATACTACAATTTTAGAGCTGTCAGGAGTTACATTAAAAGCACAAAACAATTTTCTGATTAGTACTTTAGTAGATCCCAATTACTCCATGCTCACCCGAGAAGGCGCACACTATTTATTTATTTGTTCGTTCATATCATTTTCACGTGACTATAATTTATTGATGTCATTTTGTAGGGGAAGGGTCGTAACTAATGTTGAGAAAACTTGTGACCCAACCCCATTGTACACATATATATGTATTGGTTGCAATAAAATATGTTTATACTGAAAGAGAGAAATCGGTTTAATGGACCTATAATAATCTCTTCACAGTGAAAAAGCTGACACAAAAACTGCCCAAGAAACGAAGCAAAATCAAAATTGTGATAGTGGGTGGGGTAAACCAACACGAATATTTAAAAGCATTGGCTTGTAACACATTCCTTTTCATACTAAACATAGACTTAATAGATGGAACATGGCATGAAAGTTTTATTATCAACATATATGCAATAGAACCCATTTAATAACTAAATTGTAAGCTATACAAGCTTATAACTCCAGTTATAATAGTTTCACAGTGATAAAATCACCCATATATATAAATGAAGGCAAAAATCAAATTTCATATTCTCCGATTCCGTCCTACTTTTTATATGCTATTAACATATATCAGAGGTGGTCAAAACTAAAAAAGACATTTGTGTTGCAATTTTGTCTAAGTCCCCACACAGTTTGACCGGACTATGTCAGCATCAAAGATAAGGTTCATTGTCAACACCAAACACACTTTATGAAACATAAGGCCCAGCAACAAAGATACGGTTCATTGTCAGCTATGAACACAATTTATCAAAAATAAGGTTATTGTCAGCAGCAAACGCCTGATCCTTATTGTACGGTTAAACTGGTAGGTAAAGTTAGGTGGAGTGGATGGTTTGAGTCATTTTGGTTGAAAGTGACTCAATGAACATTTCTGTGAAATTATTTCAACACCAGTCTACCTATTTAGTAGTATAAGTCATTTTAAAGCTTGTTTATTATTTAGTTTTGATGGCTATTATGTTCAGTGGAGCGAAACTATTTTGAGCCCATTTGTCAAAGGGTCACCCATAGAACATTCCTTCCATATTGTTTGCTTTCCGAGGATGAAGTCTTTCAAAAGTTCCCTTCTACAGAGCTGACTTGTATGGCACTATTCAGGCACCTTCTGGACACTGAGGGTCAGGTCCTAGTGCATGGACATAAATTTGCTCATTCTAACTTACAATGCCTCCTGGTGACAATGGGGTGCTGTTTGGGGCGGAAGGTGGGTTGGGGTGGCAAGAACTGGCATAAGATGCTGACTTGTATATCACTATCTGGACACATTATGGACATTGAGAGCCAGGTCCTAGTGCAACAGGAGATGAAGCGGCTAAGTCTTACTAATAATGTCACATTGTGACAAACGGAGGGGTGGTTATGGGTCAGTGGTTCCCTTTGACAATACAAAGCTGACTTGTATGTCACTGTCTAGGCATGTTGTGGACACTGAGGGTCAGGTCTTAGTGTACCTGACAAAGATCAACCGGCTCAGCCTTAACCCTATATAAAACCAGTGGGCTCTGGGCAGGTCCATTTTAGACCCCATGGGGTTATTATTTGGACAGTCTTGGTAGAGGGCAACTGAAGGAAGCTTCATTCCGAATATAAAAGACTTGGGACTTCTTGTTTAGAGGGTATTTAAAGATTTTCCATATGCAAGTCTATGTAAAACCGGTGGGCCCTGGGGCAGGGCCATTTTTGACCCCAGGGCTATTATTTGAATAATCTTGGTAGAGGTTACCCACATGAAGCGTCAAGCAAAATATCAAAGACCTGGGCCTTGTGGTTTCAGAGAAGAAGATTTTTAGAGGTTTACCATATATGTCCATGTAAAACCGGTGGGTCCTGGGGCGGGGTCACCTTTGGCGCCAGGGCTATTATTTGAACAACATAGAAGAGGTCCACCAGATGAAGCACCATACCAAATATCAAAGACCTCGGCCTTCTTGTTTCAGACAAAAAGATTTTTCAAAGGTGTTAAATATGTAAATAAAAATCTAAAACGAGATCTTTTAAGTCGAAAGAAAACCAGTGGGCCATTTTTGACCCAAGGGCTTTAATCTGAACAATCTTGGTGGAGGTCTGCTAGAGGAATCTTCACACCAAATATCAAAGACCTAGGCATTGCGGTTTCAGAGAAGATTTTTCAAAGATTTTCAATGTGTAAGTCAATGTAAAAACCAAAGGTCCTCGGATCGGGGGCATTTTTTGGCCGCAGGGCTATAATTTAGACAATCTTGATAGAGGTCAAGACGAAGCTTCGTACCAAATATCAAACATCTGAGCCTTCTCGCTTTAGACGAAGATTTTTTGAAGCTTTTCGCCATATAAGTCTATGTAAAACCAGTGGGCCCCGGGGCGGGGGCATTATTGTTCCCAGGAATATAATTTGAACAATCCTTATAGAGGACCACTAGGCGCAGCTTTAAACCAACTATCAAACACCTGAGCCTTCTGGTTTCAGACCAGAAGGTTTTTGAAGGTTTTCCTATATAAGTCTATGTAAAACTGGTTGGCCCAGGGGCGGGTGCATTTTTGGCCCCAGGGCTATAATTTGAATAATATTGGTAGAGATCCACAAGACGAAGCTTCATATCAAATATCAAACACCTGAGCCTTCTCGTTTCAGACAAGAAGATGTTTAAAGGGTTTCCCTATATAAGTGTATGTAAAACCAAAGGGCCCCGGGGCGGGGGAATTTTTGGCCCCAGGACTATAATTAGATTACTTTTGATAGGGGTTCCCTAGATAAAGCTTCACACCAAATATCAAATACCTGGGCCTTGTGGTTTCAGAGATTAAGATTTTTTTAAGAGTCAACGTAAAACCAAAGGGCCCTGGGTGGAGGCATTTATGGCGAAGGGCTATAATTTGAACAATCTTGGCAGAGGTCCACTAGATGAAGCTACACACCAAATATACCGGCCCCGATAGCTCAGTTGGTAGAGTGTCCGCTCCGGGGAACGGGAGGTCTCGGGTTCGATCCCGGGCCGCGACATACCAAAGTCGTTAAAAATGGTACTAGCTGCTCCTCGCTTGGCACTCAGATTTACGAGGTAGAGCTAGGACTGGTCGATCCAGTGTCAGGATAATGTGACTGGGTAAGGTATCATGCAATGTGTCTGGGACATGATACTTCAGTGAGGCAGCACTATAAACGTGAGCATTGAGCTCCCTGTCGCAACCAGACACCGTCGTGATATGTCTGAAAAATTGTTGAAAGCGACGTTAAACCCGAATTCACACACCAAATATCAAACAACTGGGCCTTGCGGTTTCAGAGGAGAAGATTTTTGTAAGGTTTTTTCTATTTATCCAATGTAAAACCCAAGGGCCCAGGGGTGGGGCAGTTTTGACACACGTGTATAATTTGAATAATCCTCATAGAGGTCCGCAAGATGAAGCTCCATACCAAATATCGAAAACCTGAGCCTTCTGGTTTCAGTTAAGAATATTTTAAAGGTTTTCCCTATATAAGTCTATGTAAAACCAAATAGCTCCGGAGCCGGAGCATTTTTGGCCCCAATGCTATAGTTTGAACAATCTGGGTAGACGTTCACTAGATGAAGCTTCAGACCAAATATCAAACACCTAAGCCTTCTAGTTTTAGACAAGAATATTTTTGAAGGCGGTTTCCCTATATAAGTTTATGTAAAACTGGTTGGCCCCGGCACGGGGGCTTTTTAGCCCCCAGGGCTATAATTTGAATAATCTTGGTAGAGGTTCACTAGATGAAGCTTCATACCAAATATCAAAGTCCTGGGCCTTGTGGTTTCTGAGAATAATATTTTTTAAATTTTCAGTGAAAAAATCTATTTTTGGCTCCTGTGACCTAGATGTGCAACGGACCGTACCATTTGAACAACTTTGAAAGGAGATTACCTAAGGATCATTCCTGTGAAATTTGGTCTAAATCCGGTCAGTGGTTTAAGAGTCGATGTCGTTTGAAGAAATTGTTTATGGCCGGATGCACGCACGGACGCACGACGGCCGACGGGCAAAAGGTGATCCCAAAAGCTCATCTCGCCAGTACGTGACGGGTGAGCTAGCATTTTTTTTGGCAGCAACAAACACACTTTATGAAATATAAAGTCCAACAACAAGCATAATGTTCATTGACAGCAATAAACACCCTTTATCAAAATCAGGGCGCATTGTTCGCAACGAAGACAATGTTTATTGTTGGCAACAAACATAATTTAAGAAACATAGGTACAGCAATAAAGATAAGGTTCATTGTCAGCAACAAAGACGAGTTTTATTTTCAGCAACAAACACACTTTATGAATTATTAGGTACAGCAACAAGAAAAAAAGTTCTTTGTCCGCAACAAACACACTTTTCAAAGATAGGGTTCATTGTTAGCAGCAAACACGCTTTATAAAAGATAAGGTTGATTGTCAGCAACAAAGATAAGTTTCATTGCCAGCAGCAAATTTAGTAAAGATAGGGTTCATTGCTAACAACAAAACTAATTTATCAAATAATAGGTTAATTGTCAGCAACACGGTTACGATTCATTGCTGCCATTAATACACCTTAACAAAAATAAGGTTCATTGTCAACCAAAAAAGATAAAGTTCATTTCCAGCAGCAGTTCTAGCAAATACAAGGTTCATTGCTAATAACGAACGAAGTTTATCAAAGTTTAGGCTCATTGTCAGCTGTAAAGATAAGATTCACTTCAAACAACAAATACACTTTATCAAAGATATGGTCCACTGTCTTTATTAAAGATACGGTTTATTGTCCGCAACAAACACACTTTATGGCAAAGACTGGTTCAAACTGACTATATCAGAGACTGGTTCCTTGTCAACAATGAATAAGTTATCAAAGTTTGTTATTTTTCCGTATAGTACACACTTTATCGAAAAACCGGCCCCGATAGCTCAGTTGGTAGAGTGTCCGCTCCGGGGAACGGGAGGTCTCGGGTTCGATCCCGGGCCGCGACATACCAAAGTCGTTAAAAATGGTACTAGCTGCTCCTCGCTCGGCACTCAGATTTACGGGGTAGAGCTAGGACTGGTCGATCCAGTGTCAGGATAATGTGACTGGGTGTGATATCATGTAATGTGTCTGGGACATGATACTTCAGTGAGGCAGCACTATAAACGTGAGCATTGAGCTCCCTGTCGCAACCAGACACCGTCGTGATATGACTGAAAAATTGTTGAAAGCGACGTTAAACCCGAATTCACACACACACACACACACTTTATCAAAATAACTGTCAGCAACAAAGATAAGGTTAATTGTTTGCAACATCAAAAGCAAGTCCATTGTTAACAGAAAGCACATTTTATAAGAGGCAAAGTTCAATGTCAGCAGCATTTCAGATACTATAACCTGATCTGATACACGTATATTAATTCTAAAAAGGGCGTATATTACTTTGACAAGCCTATGCCAATCAATGCTGCTATGCAGACCATTTCTATTTAGGCTTGACAACTTTGTGAGTAACAAAAGGTTTTTTCTGTAATATCATTAACAAAGGAAGCAACATAACTCAAGATAAGGAGAAGAATCAAGGAACAGTAAGGATTAATTTTCCAAATTTCTTGTAAGTAACATACTGGGATGAGTACCATAAACATATGTTTGGAGGAAATACAAAAAAATAATCCCAAAAATGTCCTCCTTCCTTCTGATTATCTGGAGCCATAAGCATGTAAGAAACTTACATTGGTGTAAATGTGAGCGGATAGACTAAGGATGTACAAAAACAACACAGATGCCCCCGTCCAGGGACCAACCTCACCCGGAAACAATCATTTTGCAAAAAAAAAAAAGAAATACCTCCCATAATAACTGGTGTATTTTACCGAAAATCGAACCTGACCTACACCTTATGAATCCTATGAATCCAACCTTTTCCAAAGGTATCTAATAAAAATCATTTACATTAAAAATGAATTTGAAAAGAGTCATAACTCCCATAATAATTGCTGGATTTTTTAAAAATCAAATAACTTGTTTTACAAGTATAAATACCTGTGTATACAATACAGATCCAATCTACCAAACATTTCAAACGTTATCAATAAACACATTTTTTCATAGGTACAGGATGTAGATGCATAATGAAGACATATTCTATGCCACCACTGAATATGACAGAGTTATGTCCCCACCCATCGGGGCTTGGAGAAATAGATTGGGCGAACTTGACAAACCACTTAGGTCTAAGTTTACCCGGAAAATTGGCATGAGTCGTACCAATCCCTAAACCATAGCGGTTTCTTTTGCCAGTAGGGCTTTCGATGTCATTTCAACTCAATGTCGGGTAAAATCCCACACAATTGGAAGTAACGTCTAAAAAATGACCTAGATTGGTTGCCAGAAACGTAAAACCTTAACAAAAAAAAAAAAAAAAAAACATAAAGTCCAAGGGGGCCAGTCCGGCATCATGAGGCATGCTGAGTGTGATCTGATGGACAGATTTTCTATCTACCCATTACACCCATGTAAGTTTCTTTTATATACACAACTAACATTTCTGAGTATGATTTTTCAATACTATGGTAACTTTGTTTGCCGATGTCTGCCAGATTGTAATGAAAATACTGTAAAGCTTAGTGATGTGTCACGTCTCAAGCAGTAATGTCAGCCTTGAAGGCATATATACGAGGTGGATTTTTATCAAGCCCTAGGGAAGGATAACCTGGGTAGAATACAAATTTCCTTTGTAAAATGCATGATTCTCTTGTCTGCTGGGCAATATTCAAGTGTCTGCATCATTAAATTGTTAGAAAACTGCAGATTGGTGTTGTTGGTGGTTCTGTAAAGATGTGAATTTCAACTGATCAAGGAACTTGTCATAATCATCTGACTTGGAAATCTCTATAGGTGGAGATTCTGGACTGCTGCATGTAACCTGAAAGTAGCGACAGTTTGTTTTACGATGGACGTTTATGATAAACTGCACTGTCATTGTCTAAAATCTGGACTGAATGTTGTGGTTCACCAAAGTAGAAGTAAAACAAAGATCAGGAATTGATACAATTAACTTACTCCACCCATAAAAGACACCAAAGGGAAAGAAATACAAACATTAAGCGACCAGACCATAATGATAACCCAAACAAAGGAAGGCCATAAGGACAGTTACTTTCCCACAAAATGGCCATATGGTCATCCAAAACCAAAAGACACAAGTGATACACACAGTAAGTAACAAACAACAACATAAATAAATCGCCACAGAAGAGCCGCCTTGGAACGGTCAGTGGAAGATTTCCACTGGGGGGCTTAAATCGATTTTACGTGGCCACAATCCTCGCCCTTACTTCCGTCGCGATTTAGACAAATAATTTGTTCAGTCCGCATGAAGGCCTCCTAACTCATCAGTGCAACATCTCCGTGAACACAAAAATCAAAGAACCACAGAGGTGAGACAACGGTGAGGACTCGACAGCAAGAAACCACTGAAATGGTTTATAAACCCGTTTATATGACTTTAACTTGAACTGAAAGCAAAATTAGTATTCCAAAAGCAGAAAATGATAGTTCCTGATAATTCGTATACAGTTTTGTACATGCATTTAATTGAAAAGAATACAGCTCACACTTTTTGCATTTTGTCAAGGAGACAACTTTTTTGCCTAATTGCTGTGCATCCGCTACAAGAAACAGGTCTACTTTTAAAGAAAAGAATTTGCTCCTTGGGAGCAATTCTTTTCTTTAAGAGTGGACCTGATTGTAAGGGGATATGTTTACCCTTTTCCTGCTGAGAAAAATCACTACCTTTCCAAACAGGGTAAATCCAGATCAGGTGGCTTCCAAAGAAGCCATCTGATCCAGGATCTACACCATTTGTATTGGACGAATACATTCTACCAAGTAATCTGAATGGCTGATCGCACTTGTTGGTCAGAAATGGGTTTGTCAAATTAATTCAATCAGCAGGAGAAGGGTTTAAGATCATCCTCCTCTGAAGGCGTTTCCATTCCTCTAACCATTTCAACCCTGTAGACAGGTAACGATACCTATGCAAATAGTGTAGATCCTGCAAGTTGCAGAAATATAACTTGTCAAAGATATGGAAGGACGACGGACGATCCACTATACTATAAGCTCCCCTGGAGCCTTCGGTCCAGGTGAGCTGTAACGTATCCTAAAAGTATCCTCGTTACTCCTCCTTATCTCGAGCTATACATATGTAATCCAATCTAACAAATGGAAGAAATGGAGAGTGCTAAAATATTCTCTTGACTTCTAAAATGTTCTATTTTTCTCTTGCATCTCTATCATGCATTTTAGCTCATCAAGAAATTTATCGTATTCATCTCTGCTGGAAATCCATAGGGATGTAGACACAGGGTTAGTACATTCTATCTGAAATGGATAAAGATGAGGCTGTGGCTTTTTCTATAATACACCACAACCTCTCTCTTATACTACTGCTGTGGTCCAAAGCAGAAACCATATCAGGTTAACAGTTATGTTATATATCAAATTGTATAGAAAATTGACCATTCACTGTCATTTTTTAACATGAGCCATACAATTGTGGGTCCATCTGTAAAACGTATTTATCCAAAACCTATATCAAGACAATACAATGGTCATTATTGGTTATCGCAGCATGGACATTATATTACAATAGCAAATTGACTTTATATTGCAGTAGGCATAATCAGCTACCAAAATGGACATTATATTGAAACATGTATTTTTAGTCACCAAGAGAACATTTTATTACAATGGGCATTATTGTTTATCAAATGGACATTAAAGTGCAATGGTTGTTATCTGTTACCTGTCGGGCATTACACTGTAATGGGCATTATCAGTTAGTAATTGGACATTATATTGCAATTGGGCCATTACTAGTTACCAATTTGACATTTTCATATTGCAATGGGCGTTAACACCGAGTCTGCTAATTTCTTTTATTTGGTCTATTCTTTGCTTCCAAAGGATCTAACTACTCAGAAATTATTTATATAATCGTGGCATTACCAATTACTAGATGGAAATTTTTATGTTAAAATGGGCATTATTTTTGCCAAATGAGAAATGTATTGCAAAGGG
The DNA here is from genome assembly GCA_963580285.1 of Lucinisca nassula. Classification (NCBI taxonomy): domain Eukaryota; kingdom Metazoa; phylum Mollusca; class Bivalvia; order Lucinida; family Lucinidae; genus Lucinisca; species Lucinisca nassula. The sequence goes on along the minus strand of OY757017.1, from coordinate 106,957,154 downwards.
CATTATCAGTTACCAAATTGACATTATATTGAAATGCATATTAGCATTTACCAAATGGAAATTTAGTTGCAGTGGGCATTATCGAGTATCATGAGTTACCAAATAGACTTTATATTGCAGTGGACACTATTAGTGATCAAACTGACGTTTTATTGAAATTGGCATTATTGGTTATCCAATGGACATTATTCTGCAATGAGCATTATTGGTTACCAAAAGGACATTATATTGCATTGGACACTAAGACACTAACTAAACGAGCAATTATACATTCGTTCTTATCATACTGTTTTGTAACTTTGTACATTGTATATATGTGTAGATTTTGGAAACAAATACGTTTAAACCCATGGACACTATTGGTTATCAAATGGACATTCTATTTCAAAGGGCATCATCAGTTACCAAATGGACATTTTACTGTAATCGGCACTATCGGTTATCAGATGGACGTTTTACTGCTATAGGTATGATGAACAAATGGACATTATTATAGGAATTAATTATCATTTTTGTGGTTTTTATCGATGTGTAAACTCCGGCAAATCACTCACAAACTGCTTCTTGCTAAGTTTGTGAGTGATTCGCTGGAATTTACATATGGATAAAATCCACAAAACTTATAATTCCAACTCTGTCATCGAAGTGTTGAAAATGTCACCAAATGGGCATTATCTAGTTTGTACAATCTAAATAGTTATTGGAATATAAATGATTGCTTATTTCCATTCCAACTAGAAGTAGAGGCAATGATCAGGAATCGATACAATTAACCCACAGCTCCCATCAGAGACACCAAAGGGAAAGAAACGCAAACATGAAGCAACAGACCCCAACGGAAACACCAAAAGTGGAAAGCCAAAAGGACAGTTACTTTCCCACAAAATGGCCAAAAGGCTATCCAAAATAAAATAATGTAAGCGATACAAACACCCAAGGCAAACCATAACAAAAATAAACCGCGACAGAAGAACTACCTTGGACCGGTCAGTGGAAACGGATTCCATCAGGGGGCTAAAATCGATTTTGACGTGGCCACAATCCTCGCCCTTACTTCCGTCGCAATTAAGACAAATAATTTGTTCAGTCCGCATGAAGGCTTCCTAACTCATCAGTGCAACATCTCCCTGAACACAAACGTCAAACAACCACAGAGATGAAACAACGTTGATGACTCGACAGCAAGAAACAACAGAAATGCTGGAGCAAAAGAAAACCAACAGTTAGACTCCGATGGGCCCTACCAGAGACAGAGCATCATGTACCAACCAACATAAGCGTTTATGTTGGAACCGTCATAGAATTTGAGGCCTGACCCTTCGGTGTGCAATTAAAGAGGGAAGCAAAGTTGCCAACCGTGATTGGGTTAACTACCATGCATGCAGTCTGTCGTTTAACATTTATGTTGTACCCAATCTTTTTATATCGAAGAATGATTTTACGAAATTGGGTGCTGAAGTCATTGCGGGTATAAATTTTTCTAAATATATATACTAAGTCACCATAAAATTCGGGTACCGATAGACCTTGTTGCAGAAGAGATTTAAGTCCTGTATTGAATTTTGAAATTAAATCAGAATGACGTCTATGAAATATTGAAAAGGCTTTGCATAGTTTATGGTACCAATAACCCTGATTAAGAAGTTTAGCCGTTAACAATTTGAAATCACACAACAGGTACCCCGCTTAAATTGTAGTGTCATAGAAGTCACCTAACATTACACATGGAGTAGTTTCTAAACCCCAAGGTGCATGTGATTTATGACACCCATTACTTCAGACAGATGGTACCCAAATGGCAGTTAAAATATTTTTAAAAGCAAGCTGATTAGTTTGAAAAGGGTGACAAATAAATAGTTTAATTTTTTTGACCTTTCTATAGAACATTAGATCTACCAAACTGTATTATTGGCATGTGCATGTTAAACTTCCTCTGTAGTGTGACAAATGCACAGACCTTGGAAACCGATATATCCTGCGGGAGAGCCTATGAACATAGGACATGCAATGTAAGAAGATGTGCAATGCTAGTGGACTTGACAAAACAACACTGTTCACTGTTCATTATATAACATGTTTTGGATACAACACTGTTTAATGTTTAAGGATGAATAAAAATATATAGATTATATAGAAAATGACCATAACATGATTCTATTACTGATAACCCATACATTTTTGTTTGGATATAACAGGGTCGTTTAATTGGCATGGTTTCTGCTTTTGACCCCAACAACAGTGTTATACAGCGGTTGTAGTGTACTTAACTTGTCTGTCGTTTATGTCGGGGCTTGAAGAAAATGATGGGCGGCATGATGCTTCCACCCAGAGCTGAAACCGACCCGCACACGAATACTAGTAAACCGCTTAGAGGATCTAAGCCTGCCCAGGCAAAGTGGTGCGAGTCGGACCGTCCATGCTTATAAACCCTATTGGTTTCATTGGGTGGCAGGGCTTGAGATGTCATTTCATCTCAATGTCGGGTAAATGTCCCACAAGACTGGAAGCAACGTCTCCAAAATGACCTTTACAGTGTTGACGGGGACGTTAAACCAAAAATCAAACAAACAAACAAATCTGTCGTTTATGTCTTTTTGTTTCTGATCAAATGCTCAGGTTCTGGATTAGGAAATAATAGTGCAATATATCTAAACCTTTTTATATCAATATTGTTGGAACCCAAAGCAGAAACATTGTTTGTTAAACAACTGTTATATCCAAATAATGTGTGTGTGTGTGAATTCGGGTTTAACGTCGCTTTCAACAATTTTTCAGTCATATCACGACGGTGTCTGGTTGCGACAGGGAGCTCAATGCTCACGTTTATAGTGCTGCCTCACTGAAGTATCATGTCCCAGACACATTACATGATACCACACCCAGTCACATTATCCTGACACTGGATCGACCAGTCCTAGCTCTACCCCGTAAATCTGAGTGCCAAGCGAGGAGCAGCCAGTACCATTTTTAACGACTTTGGTATGTCGCGGCCCGGGATCAAACCCGAGACCTCCCGTTCCCCGGAGCGGACACTCTACCAACTGTGCTATCGGGGCCGGTATTACATCCAAATAAAAATAGAAAAATGACCATCTGTGTTTTTTTTTTCTATATACTCTATACATTTTGGGATCCATCCTCAAACTGTGTAATACCCAAACACATGTTATAAAGCACAGTGCAATAAAGAAGTAAGGATGAAGTAAAATACGTTGAGTAAACATTGTTCTTATTGACTTGCTTATGATTTAATTATGCATTTCGCGATGGAAGTAAGGGTGAGGATTGTGGCCACATAAAATCGATTAAAGCCCACCAGTGGAATTCTTTTCTGCTGACTTTTCCAATGCGGTTCTTCTGTCGTTGTTTTTATTAGGGTTTGTCTTTGGGTGTTTGTGTCGCTTATTTGGATTGCCTATTGGCCATTTTGTGGGAAAGTAACTGTCCTTTTGGCTTTCCGCTATTGATGTTTCCATTAAGGTCTGCTGTTTCATGTTTGTGTTTATTTCCCTTTGGTGTCTCTGATGAGAGCTGTGGGTTAATTGTATCGATTCCTGACCATTGCCTCTACTTCTATTTTGTTCTCAAATTCCACTTTTGTTCTTGAAATCCTTTGCTGCCTTAAATAGGTGCTAACCATGCTTCCTTGTCAAAAAGCTGCTGATGTCACAAAACATATAAACAGTGCTAATACACAATCTGAACAGTCTGATTTTGATGTACACCGTTTGCCTATGACATGCTATTTTATCTGAAAAATGTCTGTTCTAGTTTATGACCTATAGTACCATACAAGGCGGTATTTTTGCAACAGGCAAAACTGTGTCAATAGAGATGTGTACACGGTGTTCACATATCCCAATCAATGCCCAGTTGTTCAAAGCCCCGTTGGCTCAAATAGCTCATTAGAAGTCAAATTTTCAACTATTCTAGCAAGTGCTATTTCAAAACCAGTGGTATGTGTGCTGAAAAAAATGTCAATAGCTTTTGCAGATGCTGATGCAGAAGCTATGCATACTTTGTCAGCTCACATAGTGTATTTGTCATATTACCCGGAAAATTATCAGTTTTAACAATACCTTGACTAACGTCATCATTGGTTTTCAACAACTGGGCCCAGATATTTTTGCTGCGTGCTTTATGTATACCCACTGTCATATAGTGTCTCTGTCCATACAATGAAATGTATAGTCATGGAGGCTGATTTTTGTCGTTATTGTGGGGACAGGACATGTTGAAACATACCGTTATGATACTAAGTATAGGCCTAAGCAAACAATGCAAACCCAAATCAGACTGCTCCAGAAGGGGCAGTCTGATAAGGATCTACACCGAATGCCATTCTGCTTGTACTTTTTGGATACCTTGCTGGGTGGTGAAATAAATTTGTAAAACTTTTAGGAAAATAACAGCAAGTCCTCATTTAGGTGTCCGATATTTTTTTAAGATTTTTAAGGTATTCCTGCTTGACATGGCACATTGCAGTATGATAACACAGCAATGTGACATAGTGCATTCTGTCATATCTCTATAAGGGTTATTTTTTCTGATGAAACTTTGCAATATTTTTCTCATTTATACTGTAAACATAGTTTGTGAGTACTCGTTAGAACCGCCTCATTAAGGCGGTTCTAACGAGTACCCACAATCTATATCTTCAAGCAAAAATTAGGAAAATATTGTATATCCCCGAATACCTGACTTTCCTCTATATAACGTTGGGTTTACAGGGGTGTTCATTACATAGACTTGTAAATGTGATGCCAAAAACAAGAAACTTACTGTGGTGAGTAGATGGCACGCATACGTGTGAACCAAAGTTGCAGAGATCAGTAAGTGTGAAATGGACTCCCGCTCTGGCTGAAATCTCTGTCCGAATCCCACAATGACTTCGTAACTAGGTTTGGGTCCTTTTTCGTGAATGTATTTTTCCAAAGCAGGGTAGAAATAGCTGTGAAAGTCAAATATCACAGTTGGCTGATCTCGTATCAGCTTCGTAGTTTCTCCATTGTTTACTGACTGCGAGGAAACAAATACTGTGCACCTGCAAAATATTTACATTTTCAGTGCTTTCACAGATCAAAGCGCCAAAGGCACTGAAATGACAGATTCTATGAGAAAATCATAACACCATGAAAACTTACAGAAAACCTTTCTAAAAAGATCTTAAAATTTAGAAAGGTTGTTCGGCAAATTCCAAAATATGATATGTTTGCAGATGTCTATAGACCGGTGGAATTATGAAACGCTATTCGATGTCTCAAATTTTTGAAAGAAACTATTTACGTTTTCAAAACCAAACATTAAAATTCAAGTTTTAACAATGATACTGTCCATAAGTAACAGTTTTTGTCTGTTCGGTTGTGGACATCTCTATTCTGAATGTTCTTAATGACATTACGCTGCGTTCGCTAACTACATGCCCTAGTTCGCCACACAATTACGCTTATTTCACCCGATATGTCCGCCCCCGCCTTGAAGAAATATATTGGCCGCATGATGCTTCCACGCAGAGCTGAATCTGGCCCGCACACTAGTACTGGTAATATGCTTAGAGGATCTAAGTAGAAGTAAAACAAAGATCAGGAATCGACACAACCAACTTACTTCACCCATCAAAGACACCAAATGGAAAGAAACACAAACATTAAGCGACCAGACCATAATGGAAACCTAAACAAAGGAAGGCCACAAGGACAGCTACTTTCCCACAAAATGGCCATATGACCACCCAAAACAGAAAGACACAAGTGATACACACAGTAAGTTACAAACAACACCATAAATAAACCGCCACAGAAGAACCGCCTTGGAACGGTCAGTGGAATGATTTCCACTGGGGGACTTAAATCGATTTTACGCGGCCACAATCCTCGCCCTTACTTCCGTCGCGATTTAGACAAATAATTTGTTCAGTCCGCATGAAGCCTCCTAACTCATCAGTGCAACATCTCCGTGAACACAAAAAATCAATGAACCACAGAGGTGAGACAACGGTGAGGACCCGACAGCAAGAAACCACTGAAATGCTGGAGCAAAAGAAAACCAACAGTTAGACTCGGATGGGCCCGACCAGAGACAGAGCAGGAACCGCGGTGCGAGGCGGACCGTCCATGGTAATAAACCCTATTTGTTTCACTGGGTGACAGGGCTTGAGATGTCATTTCATCTCAATGTCGGGAAAAAGTCCCACAAAATTGGAAGCAACGTCTCCAAAATGACCTTTACAGTGTTGACGGGGACGTTTAACCTCAAATCAAACAAAAATCTTTCAAGGCGCCAACTACACTTTTCTGCTGTTGTAAGAAAATTGCATGTCCATATTGATTCATTCATAAATTCATTCATTCATTCATTCAAGGGACACGGTTTTCGGGAGCCTGTCATTTTGAATATAAGATCGAGGTCACCATAATTTAAACACATCTCAACCACAGGTTGCAATGATATAATGTACCAAGTTTGACCAAAATTCTTGATTCGTTCATGAGGTTGGGTGCTGACTGGCCATTTTTTGGCCCGAAATTGACAGGTTTTGGGAGTCTGTGACCTTGACAATTAGGTCAAGGCCACCAAAAGCTTACACTGATACCCCTACCTACTGATCTTACCATGTTTGGTCACTATCCATCAATTGGTTCAGGAGATTTAATGCTTCATACAGATTAAGCCCATGCCAACGCAAATGGGATATGTACAGTCAACCCTCTTTATACCGACATTCGTTATAACGACAAAACTCATTACAACGGCATTTTCAATAACTTCTTAGCTAAAGGCTTAGCCTTGATTCCGAGCGGCGTGAGCTTCCCTCGAAATCGAGTCCATAGCCATGAAAGATTCTTGTAACCTAATACTCCAAGAACAAATTTGATATATATTTGTTAGAATCACCTCGGTGATAGAATCGCCTCACCGAGGTGATTCTAACAAATATCTATAACATTTGTTTCTTGGAGTTATAATGGCAAAAAAGTCTTTTATTACCTATCATACTCCTAACTGGGATTCTTTACAACGGCAAATTATTTACAACGGCTCAATAATAAGGAACAAATACTGTCGTTATAACGAGGTTCCTCTGTACAAAAACAATATGTTTCCCTCCCTCTGGTGGGGAGACATAATCAGTCATGATTAATAACACATCAGTGTAGGGGTTGTTCCTTTGCTGTTTTTATATGTTTACTGCCTTTATGTTTGATGTTTTTGTTGTTTTTGTGTATGTGCACCTTCATGTCTATAAAAATGCTCTGTAAAAGTGTTAGCCTTTGGAAGCAAAGAATACACCACAGAACTAAAAAGTATGAAGTGTACAAGTATTTATATGCCAGAGTAGATAGTTTCGGACAATTATGTTTTTCCCCTTTTTTGGTGGCATGAGATGGCATGAGATTGTTGTGTTGTGCGATTGTGACTTTTCTGAGTGAATAATTAATTTTTCCATATTGAAGTCTCTGGACTCTTTGAAGAATATGTGAAAATCATCAAGATTCTAATACAAATTTTCTATACCACATCCCGTCGATAAAAAACTTACTTTCTTGATTAAGTTCATGTGCATACTGTAATATCGTGTATAAAAGTACAAGAATCAGCCAACATTATGGCGTTGCACTAATAATGTCAGTTGCTAAATAACTTCAATTGTCTTAAACTCTCCTACTGTTATCATGCTAATAAACTTATATTACAAGAATCTTAAAGTTATTGCATTGGCGACGAGGTGAAACGGAAAGCAGAAGAGAAGAAATGATAGTATAGATATACTAGAGCAGAAGAAAGATCATCAGATATGAGAACGCCTTACTGAACGAGACAAGACAAGAAAAGACAATATTTTGAGATCAGTGAAGATACTTGAGAGAACATCAAGACTGGATAAGTATAACTTTTGATTATCCTTGATAAAGAACAAAGAGACTTCGGAGCTAAATGACAAGATACGGTCTAGATATGGCGAATGTTACAGTAACAATAGTATCTGAAGAAGAAATCTTCGAGAGTTACCATTCAAACCTACAGAAGATCAACTGTCAACAGGGAAACTCTGAGAGGACTGGTTAGAGTCCATAGAGAGAGAAATTAGATATTTCAGAGCAGCTAACCCTTTAGATAGAAAAGATGCGTTGATCATATATGGCGGATCTGAGATAGCAAGGCTAGAGAAATGTTTGCCAGATCCCGAAGACCTAATAAAGAATTAGATGATTATCAGAAATTAAGAAGCAAGCTCAGCGCCTATTTCTTGCCACAGAAAAACAAACATTATGCCAGATATATGTTTCTGAAGACGAGACCCGAAGCAGGAGAAGCAACAGTGGCATACGCAACAAGACTTAGAGAAGAAGCGCATGAATGTGAGTTTGTCAATAATCATGATGAAAGAATATTAGAGCATCTCATTCAAACCATAGAGAAGCAACAACTAATACAAAAATGCATAGCGAAAAGCTGGACTTTACAACAATTTTTAACAGAAGCCGGACAGCTCGAAGATATTTCAATACAAGTTCATGATATGAAGGCAGATACCGAGTACTGGGACTTCACGAAGAAGAAACAAGACATCAATACATCCAGACTATAATGAGGGAGATCGAAATGCAGAATATTGCTCATACTGTGGTTTAACAAGAGCACACCCAAGGGGGAGACAATGTCCTGCATATGGAACGCAATATATCATATGTAAGAAGTTTAACCATTTTTCCTCTGTGTGCAGAGCAAATATCATTCAAGAAGAAGCAATGGAGGAGTGTCAGAAGAGTCCCCCACAGAGCAAGCTAAAGAATAAATCCAGCATAAAGAGGGCAGAAGAGGCATATTCTAATAGTGATACAAGTTCTGATGATGACTTCATCGAAAAACCTCCGATGCATATCAGAATTAAAACAGTGGCAGAATCAACAGGAATGAACAAGCTTTCATTCAAAGATATAGAACTTTTACAGGAAAAAGTCAGCCGACTTGAGAATGAACTAAGTTTAACCAAACACCTTATTCAGAGTTTATTAACACAGCAACAAACTGACGAACATAGTCTTAAGGAGACCCAAGAACAAATTGGAACATGTTGGGAGGACACTGAAACGACTTATGGGTTCTCATATGACATGCCAGACAATGATCAGAGCGAACTGAGGGAGTGCCAAATGGTTTTAACGACGAAGAGCGGACCCCAAGATCCAGAAGAATATGATGAAAAGGAGGAGCACGTAGGTCATAAGGAAATGCAGACTTGACAAAGGAAGAAATGAAGAAAGAAGAAAGTGCCAAAGACGCTTCAAAACTGAAGCTTTCTTTTGAATTTATATTCACTACATCTTTTGTCTCATACAGTTAACTTAGATTATAGCCTATGGATATGTTAAAATATTTAGAATTTTGATTAGTGACATATTGAGAAAATACACAGATAGGGCCTATTCATTATGAATTTCACAGATCAGTTCTTCATTAAGCAAGACTTTAAGTTTACAATGTGCATGGATTCTTTCTTTTAAAATGGGGAGAAATGTAATATCTTGTATAAGATCAGCCCACATTATGACGTTACACTAATGACGTCAGTTGCTAAGTAACTTCAATTGTCTTAAACTCTCCTACTGTTATCATGCTAATAAACATAATATTACAAGAATCTTAAAGTTATTACACATACCTGCATTTTCTCATCGCAACGATATTTCCATTTTCCATTTTAAACTGAATTCCTCTGTCTGTAACACCGAGGAGAGTTTCTGTAAGCTGCTGCTGATTACTGTTTGTTGTTTCACACTTTGGTAACATGATTGGCTCAGCAAACCGGGACCCAAATAACTGAAATATATTTTTATGGTTGATTGTTTGTCAATTAACCCTTATCCCGCTGAACATGACAACCCCTACCTGTGTTTCGCCAATGCCCATTGGGGCTTGAAGAAATAGATGGCTGCATGATGCTTCCACGCAGAGCTGAAACCGACCGCACCCGAGTACTGGTAAACTGCTTAGAGGATCTCAGCCTGTCCAGGCAAAGCGGTACGAGTCGGACCGTCCATGTTTATAAACCCTGTTGGTTTCAATGGGCGACAGGTCTTGAGATGACATTTCATCTCAATGACGGGTAAAGTATCCATAAAATTGGAAGCAACATCACCAAAATGACATATACAGTGTTGACTGGGACGTTAAACCTCAAATCAAACAAACAAAGCCCACACTTTTGCAAACACTGTTTGTCATGCATTTCATGAATTGAATGGATAACTTACTATCAATTAATTTGATTGGTTGATAGTCAGAAATGGGTATAAATGAATTTATTCAGCAGGTTATGGGCTAATAATACCACTTGCCATTCACTGATATTGTCCCATTAATTGTCACTGACCAATTAATTTAACCTGCACACAAGGCAAATGGCTTTGTGTGTTGTACATTATGTGATGAAGTCCGAGAAATAAACACATCCTTAACCACACTTTATATCGAGGGATTTATGGGGTTATGCATTCTTTTACTTATTACTGTTCCAAGATACAGGTCGAACCCCACAACCTATGTTTGCAGTACTAATAAGGAAAATATCACGGATTTTCATCAGAAAAGTATCCATTTTGTAGATGTGAAAAAATAGCCATCGGAAGAGATGGCAAACCCCACGACCAAAAGCCAATATGGCCTTCAGAAGATTTATCACAAATAGAAAGTGCAACAGAATTAAGCCAGCAATATATCACAAAAGTATTGCAGTTATTTTACTGTCAGGGGAGATAATTAAAAAAAAACAGGGCACTCAGAATTGTGTTTTTTATGCATGGCATGCCTGCTTAAGCTCATGTATTTCTGTACAAAGTACCATCAAGTACATTGTCTCAAAATGTATTGGAAATATGGTGATCACAAGCTGGTAATACTGTTATATTGGATGGGTAGATAACTCAAATACCACAGCACCAACAGTTGTGGTTCTTGCACATGACACCCCTTCTGTACCTTGTATACAATTGTGCCAAGTTCCTTCAATATATCTCAAAGGGTGTTGAAGTTATGGCCATCACAAGGCTATATTGTCAGGGGAGATAACTCAAAAACAAGAGCACCCAGAGTTGTAATTCTTAAGCATGACACACCTGCTTAACCTCATGTACATCTGCATCAAGTACCACCAATATGTCTCAAAGGGTATTGGAGAAACGGTGATCACAAGGTGGTCATACTGTTATATTCGAAGGGGAGATAACTCAAATATCATAGCACCCAGAGATGTGGTTCTTAGGCACGAAGCGCCGTCTCAACCTTGTATACAATTGTGCCAAGTACCATCAATATATTATAAAGGGTATTGGAGTTATGGCCATCACAAGGTTATATTGTCAGGGGAGATAATTAAAAAACCAGTGCACCCCGAGTTGTGGTTCTTGCACTTGACACACCTACTTAACCTCATGTACAACTGTACCAAGTACCATTAATATATCTCAAAGAGTATTGGAGATGTGACCATCACAATGTAGTGATTCTTTATTATTGGAAGAGGGGATAGCTAAAAAACCATGGCACCCAGAGTTGCGGTTCTTGTGCATGACACACTGTCTCGGCCATGTGAACAACTGTGCCAGGTATCATCAATATAGCTTAAAATGTATTGGAGTTATGACCATCACAAGGTTGTCAATCTATTTTATTGGAAGGGGAGATAACTAAAAAACTATGGCAACCAGAGTTGTGGTTCCTGTGCATGACACGCTGTCTAAGCCTTGTGAACAACTCAGACAGGTACCATCAATATATCTCAAAGGGCATTGGAGTTATGGCCATCACAAAGTTGTCATTCTATTTTATTAAAAGGGGAGGTTACTCAAAAAGTATGACATCCAGAGTTCTGGTTCTTGCACATGACACGCCGTCTCAGCCTTGTGAACAATTGTGCCAAGAACCACCAATGAATCTCAAAGGGTATAGGAGTTATGGCCATCACAAGGTTGCGTCTACGCACGGACGGACAGACGGACGGACGCCAGGCTGATCGCTATATACCCCGAACCTATTCGGTCGGGGGATAAAAATGCACTATGTAGCACGGGTGTGTGATCGTAATGTAATAGACAGAGTGCAATGGAAATAAGAACAACAATTATGCTTTGATCCTTGAAGCTGTATTTACTTACAACTTCTGCAAATCCATCAGATGAGTGACATGTACATGTAATGTCACTTGAAAAGAGAAACGATTAGGAACTGATAAAATCAGATCCCAAATTCCTCCAATAACATCACCAGAGAGAGAAGTCGGAACACGGAATGACGACAGAAACCAAAACGGACCACACGTAAACCGAGTCGGCAGCTCTTTCCCGAACTGTTGGTGACTGAGAATATCCAAAATTAACTAAACAGGAGCCTAGTTTTCTGAAAATAAATATCACAATGCTGTATGCTCCAGAATTTGGGTTTGCCATTTGAGATTAAAAAGTGCTAACAAAACGGCGAAAACTGTTATATCTTGATTAAGTTTTAGAATTAACTTTCACAGTACTTAATAGTAAATATAGTATTTTTGATATTACCTTAAAAGTAAGTATAAGGAACTTTGTCAAAATCTTATTTCTCAACAATAGAGGTGAAGGCAATGATCAGAAATCGTTACAATGACCCCAGCTCTCCCATTAGATACGCCAAATGGAAAGAAACACAAACCTGAACTTACTAAGTAGAAGTAAAACAAAGATCAGGAATTGATACAATTAACTTACTCCACCCATAAAAGACACCAAAGGGAAAGAAATACAAACATTAAGCGACCAGACCATAATGGAAACCTAAACAAAGGAAGGCCATAAGGACAGTTACTTTCCCACAAAATGGCCATACGGCCATCCAAAACCAAAAAACACAAGCGACACACACAGCAAGCAACAAAAACAACATAAATAAATCGCCACAGAAGAGCCGCCTTGGAACGGTCAGTGGAAGATTTCCACTGGGGGGCTTAAATCGATTTTACGTGGCCACAATCCTCGCCCTTACTTCCGTCGCGATTTAGACAAATAATTTGTTCAGTCCGCATGAAGGCCTCCTAACTCATCAGTGCAACATCTCCGTGAACACAAAAATCAAAGAACCACAGAGGTGAGACAACGGTGAGGGCTCGATAGCAAGAAACCACTGAAATGCTGGAGCAAAAGAAAACCAACAGTTAGACTCCGATGAGCCCGACCAGAGACAGAACATCAGGCACCAACCGACATTATCTCTCTAATTTTCAATAAGCCTTTACGTTGGAGCCGTCATAGAATCTGAGGCCTGACCCACCGGCGTGCAATTAAAGAGGGAAGCAAAGTTGCCAACCGTGATTGGGTTAACTACCATGCATGCAGTCTGTCGTATAATATCCATGTTGTACCCAATCTTTTTATATCGAAGAATGATTTTACGAAATTGGGTGCTGAAGTCATTGCGGTTATATATTTTTCTGAATTTATATGCTAAGTCACCATAAAATTCGGGTTCCGATAGACCTTGTTGCAGAAGAGATTTAAGTCCAATATTGAATTTTGAAATTAAATCAGAATGGCGTCTATAAAATTTTGAAAAGGCTTTGCGTAGTTTATGGTACCGATAACCCTGATTAAGGAGTTTAGCCGTTAATAATTTATTACGAGTGTTGAAGTCAGTTACATGACTACACACTCTAGCAAATCGAATTAATTGCGAAATATAAACGCCATAGGATGGCGCACGAGGAACATCACCATCCAAAAAAGGAAAATTTACAATCTCAAAATCAAAGTCATCGCGTTTATCATAAATTTTGCACGAAACAAATCCATCTACAATAGATAGATGTAAATCCAAAAAACGGGGCCTCGGTATCAGAAGAATTTGCTTTATTTAACTGAAGTTCTAGGTGGTAAATCTGACTGATCAAACCATCAAAATAGGTATTATCAATATTTAATAAATCATCTAAATATCTAGAAGTAGAGCTAAAAGATTCAATAATTTCAGATTGGTTATCAATGGAAAGCGACAAAATGAAGTCTCTTTCATAACAATTCAAGAACAGATCAGCCACAAGAGGTGCGCAATTAGTACCCATCGGAATACCCACAATTTGTCTAAATAACTTAGTACCGAATCTAATATAAATATTGTCAAGTAGAAAAGTGAGGGCATCACACACTTTCTGACATGACCAAAGTGTATAATTCTTATGCTCTTTAGAAGTGAAAAATGCATTTCTGACATTACATGCAAGATAGAGAGAATCTTCTCTTTGAAAAGCCCATTCAATTAAATCATTAAGCTTTTCTTTTATAAGATTATGAGGAAGTGTAGTGTAAAGAGTGGAAAAATCGTAGGTAGACAGACTAGAAGCACGAAACTGTCTAGATTTCAATTTATTTAAAACCTCATTCGAATTTTTTATAGACCAAAACAGATTTCTTCCTGATCTTTCAAAGACTTTATCACAATATTTAATTACATGCGTTTTAATAGCAGTAAGACAGGAAGTTAATAATTTAGAAAGTTCAGTGGTAGTGCAAGAACTAGAATTTGCAATAAACCGTGCTTTGTAAGGTTTTTTATGAAGTTTTGGTAACCAGTATAGCGTAGGAAGCTTGTCTTGGCCTTCGTTAACACACACAGCAAACTTGGTGGCTGAAAGACAAACATGTTTATCTACTATAGCTCTCTCTTCAGCTAAAGGCTGAAGTTCATAGGCCTTAGTACCACCAAGCTCCTGCTTAAGCGTGTTAACATAGTGGAGCCGTCACACAACGACGACGTTGTTAGCGGCCTTGTCTGCAGGGGCCAAAACAAACTTCTTATGAAATTCTTGAATACCTAGTTTAAGATGACGTAAAGACGTCTTGGGCTTAGGAGGTAATAAGTTAGTATTTTGAGAATAGAAAGAAATGCGTTTATTCACAAGTCTTAAAATGCTAAGTTTCCAGTCCTTTAGGGCTTTATACTCAACATACTCTCGCTTACACCATCGATTACCGAATTCATTCAAGGAAGCAGCGATTTCATCTCTACATTTACTGAAATCAATTTTAGAAGGAAACCGATATTTCGGTCCTTTAGAAATTATATTCCTTATCCTAGAATCAGGAATAATTTTCAAATTGCCAGTAATTACATGACCAGCAGCAGGATAGCAATACTTTGAGTTTTTACAATCAACATGAATCAGGAGTATTAGTATCAATATCAAGATCTGAAACAAGTTTATTGAAATTAAAAATGATAGATCTAACAGGTATGTTATATTTATAGCAAAACCCTAATGGAAACATCACTAGTGGAAAGCCAAAAGGCCATTCATTTTCCCACAAAATGGCTAAACGTCTATCCAAAATAAAAGCTATAAGCAATACACACATGCAAACACGAACTATATTAAAAATAAACCACGATCAAGAACTACATTGGAACGCCCAGTCAAAAGTATTTCCATGCTGCATTTGAATGTATTGAGCCTGCAGGACATTTTATCCATTCGAGTTTCATCACATGTAACATCTGTACGCATTTTAATGGAGCCAAAATGAAAAGCAGTTTCAGTAATTTGCACCCTGTGGATGTCAACCAATCTCTATGTAGTAGCTGGAACTCATTTCGCGGCATTCTTATATATCGTTGTGGATTTTACATATTTTATCATAAGAAGACCTGGGCCGAGTTGCTAAAAATGTTGTAAGCCGAAGGAGCTCATTGGTGATAGTGTTCAAACAACATCTAAAATTCCAGTATTTTTTTATGAAAAATTGTGAGTAGCTTATATTGCCTCCACCTCTATTTTTTATGTTATTATGTAGTTATTATGTTTGACACTGCACTGGAACTGAGGGCGAAGGTTTAAATTTCATAAACTCCAGAGTTGAAGCCCCCCAGTGGTGTTACTACTGACCACCCCAATGTGGTCGTTCGTTTGTAGTGTCTTATTTGTTAATTGGCTTTGTGCCGTTAGTTCATGATTCGTCTGTTTTGTGTGCTTCCATGTCACTTACTTTCTTGCGGTGACTTGAGATGGCTGTATTCTTTGATTGTGGCCTTTCCTGAGTGACCTTTTCTTACTAGTTGGCATATGCAAAAGATACTCACATTTTTTAAGAAAATTATTAGTATATTTATTATTTTAATGATCAAACGTTTAAACTTTTTTAACTAAGAATGCTGCCATACTTAATCTAAATGCAAAATACACTGAGTTTTGTATAGAATAGAGACCCATACTTGTTAGATATCCAATTGTTAAAGCAGAAATATTTTAAATTTTGACCATCTTTTGGAGATTCTGCCAATTTAAAACGATGTTAGGAAAACTCACAAAACTTGAGAACCGGTGTCCCAGTTTATCTTGACCACTGGATAGCTTTACCCCCTGGGGTAAGGATATCCCGGGATATCTTTACCCCCACCCTGGATATCTTGACCCCCGGGGGTAAAGATATCCCGGCTGGACTATCTTTACCCCCGGGGGTAAAGCTAAACTTGCAAGGATATCTTTACCCCCACCCCAACTTTTGGGTATAAACTATTTTCTTAATACCCGAATTCTCCTTATATGTAACTGAAGCAAGGTAGTGGACTCGATGTTTAACTTTAACATTTTTCGTTTCAATCATGAATCGGACTAATATTTCTTACCATTGGTAAGAATACGACCATATTATAGAGGCAAATGATTATTTAATAACTTCTTTTTGTATATTTTCTTATTTAAAATGTTGCTTATGACAATCTTTCATAATCTTGCATTATCCCTATCAGTTGTGAAATGGGTGGTGGTGGTGGTGAGTGGAAAGGCGGGGATAAAGATATCCCGGCTGGGATATCTGTACCCCCGGATGTAAAGCTAAACTGGCCAGGATATTTTTACCCCCACCCCAACTTTTGGGTATAAACTATTTTCTTAATACCCAATTCTTTCCTTATATGTAACTGAAGCAAGATATTGGACTCGATGTCTCAGTTTAACATTTTTCGTTTCAATCATGACTCGGACAAATATTTCTTACCCATGGTAAGAAATACGACCATATCATAGAGGAAAATGATTATTTAATAACTTCTTTTTGTATATTTTCTTATTCAAAATGTTGCTTATGACAATCTTTCATAATCTTGCATTATCCCTATCAGTTGTGAAATGGGTGGTGGTGATGAGTGGAAAGGGAGGGGGGGGGGGTAAAGATATCCCGGCTGGGATATCTTTACCCCCGGGGTTAAAGCTTAACTGGCCAGGATATCTTTACCCCCACCCCCACATTTGGGTATAATCTATTTCTTAATGCCCAAATTCTTCTCATATGTAAGTGAAGCAAGATAGTGGACTCCATGTTTCACTTGAACATTTTTCGTTTCAATCATGACTCGGACTAATAGAACTACCCTTAGTAAGAAACATGACCATATTATAGAGGCAAATGATTATTTAATAACTTCTTTTTGTGTATTTCCTTATTCAAAATGTTGCTTATGACAATCTTTTATAATCTTGCATTATCCTGTCATTTGTGAAACGGGTGGTGGTGGTGAGTGGAAAGGCAGGGGTAAAGATATCCCGACTGGGATATCTTTACCCCCGGGGGTAAAGCTAAACTGGCCAGGATATCTTTACCGCCACCCCAACTTTTGGGTATAAACTATTTTCTTAATGCCCAATTTTTCTTATATGTAAGTGAAGCAAGATAGTGGACTCGATGTTTCACTTTAACATTTTTCGTTTCAATCATGACTCGGACTAATAGAACTACCCTTAGTAAGAAATATGACCATATTATAGAGGCAAATGATTATTTAATAACTTCTTTTTGTATATTTTCTTATTCAAAATGATGCTTATGACAATCTGCCATAATCTTGCATTATCCCTGTCAGTTGTGAAATGGGTGGTCGTGGTGAGTGGAAAGGCGGGGGTAAAGATATCCCGGCTGGGATATCTTTACCCCCGGGGTTAAAGCTAAACTGGCCAGGATATCTTTACCCCCACCCCCACTTTTGGGTATAAACTATTTCTTAATGCCCAATTTCTTCTTATATGTAAGTGAAGCAAGATAGTGGACTCGACGATTCACTTAAACATTTTTCGTTTCAATCATGACTCGGACTAATAGAACTACCCTTAGTAAGAAACATGACCATATTATAGAGGCAAATGATTACGTATTTATTAACTTCTTTTCGTATATTTTCTTATTCAAAATTTTGCTTATGACAATCTTTCAAGTTCTTACATTATCCCTGTCAGTTGTGAAATGGGTGGTAGTGATGAGTGGAAAGGTGGGCGTAAAGATATCTTTACCCCAGGTGGTAAAGCTAAACTGGCCAGGATATCTTTACCCCCACCAAAACTTTTGCGTATAAACTATTTTCTTAATACCCAATTTATTCTTATATGTAAGAGAAGCAAGATAGAGGACTCGATGTTTCACTTTTAACATTTTTCGTTTCAATCATGACTCAGACTTATATAGCTACCCTTAGTAAGAAATATGACCATATTATAGAGCCAAATGATTATCAAATAACTTCTTTTTGTATTTTTTCTTATTCAAAATGTTCCTTATGACAATCTTTCATAATCTTGCAATATCCCTGTCAGTTGTGAAATGGGTGGTGGTGGTGAGTGGAAAGGCGGGGGTAAAGATATCCCAGCTGGGATATCTTTACCCCGGGGGTAAAGCTAAACTGGCCAGGATATCTTTACCCCCATCCCAACTTTTTGCTATAAACACTTTTCTCAATGCCCATTTTCTTCTTATATGTAACTGAAGCAAGACAGTGGACTCGATGTTTCACTTAAACATTTTTGTTTCAGTCATGACTCGGACTAATAGAACTACCCTTAGTAAGAAATATTCAAAATGTTGCTTATGACAATCTTTCAGCGGTTTACCAGTACTTGTGTGCTGTTGGTTTCAGCTCGGTGTGGAAGCATCATGCAGCCCATCTATTTCTTCAAGCGCCAATGGGCGGGTTCCGTCTCTATATCGTTGTTGAATATAACTCCAGATACAGTTCTTTTGTCTGCTCTTAAATTGTCCTAAGTTCATGCTGAACCATACATTTATCCCATTTCCGATGGGAAACCCAAAATTGCAAACAGTGTGGGGTCAGATCAGATGCTGCAAAAAGCAATGTTTGAACAAAACCCCGACCAATAAGCAATGGTAGAATTTGTGAAAAACTGATTCATGCAAGCTATATGGTAAAAGTGTGCTTGTTTTGGTTTTTCAAAATGCTGGAAGGGTGGGGGTGAAGGTAACCCAGCCAGGATATGTTGCCCCCCCCCCCCGAGAGTTAATTAAGGTATCCCGGCCGGGATATCTTTACTCCCACCAATGAGCAATGGTAGAGATGTGAAATCCTGATTTATGCAGGCTAGCTTGTGGTAACGTTATGTCAACCATAAACCATAGGACATCAGATGTACCTTCCATTATTGAGAAAGTGCTTGTCTGGTTAAATAGTCATTTACCTCATTAATATGGTCATATTTCTTACTAAGGGTTTTTCTGCTAGTCAGAGTCATGCAAGCTAGCTTGTGGTAATGCTATGTCAACCATAGACCATTGGACATCAGTAGTACCTTCCATTGTTGAGAAGTGTGCTTGTCTGGGTTTTCCAAAGTCTGGATGTGGGGAAGGGTCATGCTATCCCAGCCATTATATCTTCACCCCCATCCATGAGCAATGGTCTGTTTGTGAAACAAATATTCATGCGAACTATATGGTATAAGTGTGCTTGTTTGGGTTTTTCGAAATGCTGGAAGGGTGGGGGGTCAAGCTGCCCCAGCCAGGATATTTTTCCCCCCCCCGGGTGGTGAAGGTATCCCTGCCGGGATATCTTTACCCCGCCCATGAGCAATGGTAGAGATGTGAAAATCCCAGCCGGGATATCTTCACCCCCACCTATGAGCAATGGTAGAACTTTAAGTTGTGACTGATTCATGCAAGCTATATGGTATAAGTGTGCTTGTTTGGGTTTTTCAATATGCAGGAAGGGTGGGGGTCAAGCTATACCAGCTGTGATATTTTGCCCCCCCCCCCACCCCCACCCGGGGTGAAGGTATCCAGGCTGGGATATCTTTACCCCCACCCATGAGCAATGGTAGAGATGTGAAATCCTGATTCATGCAAGCTAGCTTGTGGTGATGTTATGTCAACCATAGACCATTGGACCTTCATTGTTGAGAAGTGTGTTTGTTTGGGTTTTCCAAAGTCTGGATTTGGGGTGGGGTGGGGTCACACTGTCTTCACCCCCACCTATGCGCAATGGTAGAAGTTGCGAAAAACTGATTAATGCACGCTATATAGTATAAGTGTGCTTGTTTGTGTTTTTCGAAATGCAGGAAGGGTGGGGGTCAAGCTACCCTAGCCAGGATATTTTATACCCCCCCCCCACGCACCCAATTTTTGGGGTGAAGGTATCGCAGCCGGGATATCTTTACCCCCACCCATGAGCAATGGTAGAGGTGTGAAATTCTGATTCATGCAGGCTAGCTTGTGGTAACGTAATGTCAACCATAAACCAATGAACATCAGATGTACCTTCCATTATTGAGAATTGTGCATGTCTGGGTTAAATAGTCATTTGCATCTATAATATGGTCATATTTCTTACTAAAGGTTTTTCTGCTAGTCAGAGTCATGCTTGAAACGAAAAATGTTAAAGTGAAACATTGAGTCTCTATCTTACTTCAGTTACATATAAGAACAAATTTGGCATTGAGAAGATAGTTAATACCAAAAGTGTAGATGGGGGTAAAGATATCCTGGCCAGTTTAGCTTTACCCCCGGGGGTCAAGATATCCCAGCCGGGATATCTTCACCCCCGCTTTGCCACACGCCAACACAACCACCACCACTCACAACTGACAGGGATAATGCAAGATTATGAAAGATTGTCATAAGCAAGGGGTTGACTAAGAAAATAAACAAAATGAAGTTATTAAACAGTCATATGCCTCTATAATATGGTCATATTTCTTACTAAGGGTAGTTCTATTAGTGTCATGACTGAAACAAAAATGTTTAAGTGAAACATCAAGTCCGCTATCTTGCTTCAGTTTCATAAAGAAAAGAAATTGGGCATCAACAAAATAGTTTATACCCAAAGGTGGGGATTGGGGAAAAGATATCCTGGCCAGTTTAGCTTTACCGCCAGGGGGCAAGATATCCCAGCCGGGATATCTTCACCCCTGCCTTTCCACACACCTCCACCACTCAAAAATGACATGGATAATGCAAGGTAATGAGTCTACTATCTTACTTCAGTTACATATAAGAAGAAATTGGGCATTAAGAAAATAGGTTATACCTAAAAGTGTGGATGGGGGTAAAGATATCCTGGCCAGGATATCTTTACCCCCGCCTTTTCACTGACCACCACCACCCATTTCACAACTGACAGGGATAATGCAAGATTATGAAAGATTGTCATAAGCAACATTTTGAATAAGAAAATATACAAAAAGAAGTTATTAAATATTCATATGGTCATATTTCTTACTAAGGGTAGTTCTATTAGTCCGAGTCATGATTGAAACAAAAAATGTTAAATGAAACATCAAGTCCACTATCTTGCTTCACTTACATATACCGGTAAGAAGAAATTGGGCATTAAGAAAATAGTTTATATCCAGAAGTGGGGATGGGGGTAAAGATATCCTGGCCAGTTTAGCTTTAACCCCGGGGGTAAAGATATCCCAGCCGGGATATCTTTTACCCCCATCTTTCCACTCATAAACCACAACCCATTTCACAACTGACAGGGATAATGTAAGAATTTGAAAGATTGTCATAAGCAACATTTTGAATAAGAAAATACACAAAAAGAAGTTATTAAATAATCATTTGCCTCTATAATATGGTTATATTTCTTACTAAGGGTAGTTCTATTAGTCCGAGTCATGATTGAAACGAAAAATGTTAAAGTGAAAGATCGAGTCCACGATCTTGCTTCACTTACATATAAGAAGAAATTGGGCGTTAAGAAAATAGTTTATACCCAAAAGTTGGGGTGGGGGTAAAGATATCCTGGCCAGTTTAGCTTTATCCCCGTTGGTAAATATATCCCAGCCAGGATACCTTTACCCCCGGGGGTCAAGATATCCAGGGTGGGGGTGAAGATATCCCGGGATATCTTTACCCCCGGGGGTAAAGCTACCTAGGGGGTAAAGATAAACTGTTACACCGGTCTCAGAGTGATAAAAACTACCATAAAAACTACAATGGAATGTATTTAGTTTTCAACTGCATTATTTAAACAAGCGGTCCATGATGGACCTAATTTGCTCACCTGAGTCAAGTTGTATTATCTTTTCATGATGTTTTTATTTTTGTCTATGTGCTATTTGTTTAATGTAGCAGAACCATTTAAGAACTTAGGTGGAGATTTTGTAATTTTTTTCTTAAATTCAGTCACTGTGTTCAAAGGATGTGGAATATCGGCATCAAAAACGCCTCAAGTGTAGAGAAGCATTGGACTGAACCCATGGAACTTGGTTTATTAGGCAAGTAGTTCAACCATTTCACCATAGAAGCTTCAAACACTAATTTTCTGATAACATGAAATTGTGTTAGTTTGCACTGGAGTTTTTGTATTTGAATATAAATGACGTTAAGTTTTGTTTTTGGAAATAATGACATTAGATTTTCGAGCATAAACACTTAAGTTCGTTATGAAGTCAGTTTTATTTTGGGAAACAATAGCATATTTCAAAGCACTGACAGCACTGGTGGGCCAATTGTGTCGGAATGTAGGCTAGGCAAATGATCCTGAATTGCGGTATAGACTGTTTACATTTCGTTTATTACTTGTACATTTCTGTACTGTAAGCAAAATGTGTAAATTCCAATTGGACGCCACATTCTGCAGCATCTGACTCAAAATTTCCTGTACTGTAAGTAACAAAGTAGACTTTGATCAGAGAGAGGCCATATTCTGTGGCATCTGTTCTAGGTCTACACTGTTTAGACAACCTCAACCCCTAATCTGGAAAATGGCAGAACCTTTCATAAACAACGTAGGCCCAGATCAGACGTCAAGTTCTGCAGCATCTGATCTGGGCCTTCACTGTTTGCCAATCCCTGGTTGCCAGTATTCCATTCTAAGTTTTCGGCACAAACTGGGTTAAAATGATGTAATTTATTCCTATAAATTCACAAACTGAATGTAAGTGTAAATCTTGATCAGATGGCTTCTTTAGAAGCCAAGAAGCCATCTGATCAGAATCTACATCGTTTGAAAGATAAGGCATATCCAGGCTCAGCAGGGCAAGGGTTAATTTGTTTGTTTGTGTTGAGCTTTACATCCATGTCAACACTATTTAGGCATGCCAATACTATATGCCAGCTTGTGTCTTTTCTGTGCCTTGGCTCAGAATTCATTTATTAATACTGCAATTAAATCTCTATAAGTGTATCTTGCTTTGTTTGTTTGATTTGAGGTTTTGAGGTCTATGCTGAGTTGAAAAGCAGTTTTCACACATTAATAACTGACCCATTGTATTTACAATACTGCCAACTGTCAATATTTTGATATTATCCAAGATCACTTTAAGCCAGACATTTTCTTTCACCTACTATAGACAAATATCAAAATACCATGAGAATATGCAGTCCTTATTGCTGTGTAATTATGTTGATTTATTGTTGTTTGAGACTGACTTGAAGTTACATTGCTAAACTACATGCCCTTTAAATGACTAGTTGTCCGCTATATATAGTTAACTTACATTAAGCTTTAAGGACAGGGAGAATATGAGGTGAAAGGCTGTAACCCTTAGTTTGAACAGGATCCCGAATCTCTGGATGAAGCCTTGGTTCCTTCACTATCCATATAGCACCCCGCAATGACAGGATGTGGGATGGGGTGTGGGAAGCAATTAAAACGTGTTTGCATACTTACATTTTCTTCAAATTCTTGTTGCTGGAAATCCTGAATATACTGTTCATGTTTTCCATGAAATATTCTACACCCATGTTCGTTAATTATCAGTTTTTCTAATATTGTCTGTGTTCGGTATTTCAGGGTTAAATATATTTGTGAGTCTGAAAGAAAAATGAAGGTATCATTAATCCATATATGCCTAGCATACCAGAAATGGGGCACTGGCAAATCTACAATATACGTTTCAGGTGCTGCATGATACTGTGTCTGAACAGAGTATTCACTGTTTGCTTAAAGTAAGGAAATTGGTGTGTACACTGTAAAATGAAGAGAATAAACCCCAAACCCATTATATGGCAGCTGAACAAATGTGTAGCAAGTAAAGGGTTAACCCTTTTAACCATGTAGACCAGCACAGTTAGCTGTGTAAAACACTGTTGATCCACGGGGTTTACGGGGGTTTTCTTATTTCAGCTCCAAGACATATGCTGTGTGTACTCGTTAGAACCGCCTCATTACCAACAACCTCAATGAGGCGGTTCTATTGAGGCGGTTCTAACGAGCACGCATAACCTATGTTTGCAGTGTAAATGAGAAAAAAAAATCACGTATTTTCATCAGAAAAGTAGCCATTTTGGAGGTGTGAAAAAATGCACTTTGTCGCACGGGTGTGCTGATCCAAGTAATCCGTCTCATCAGGACCTACCCAGTTTGCCATCCTGACAATAATTGTGATGAAATGTCCTACTTACAAGAACGGACAGTCCCAATTCAAAGGCGAAATATTCCGCTATTTCAAAGAATATCTAACATATTTATGCTTCCTAGCAAGAAATCAAGGAGCGATTGAAATATCAATTTGAAATCAAAGCAATGATGGGTTAATCCTTAACTGTTATAAATTTGTCTTTGATTGTAGGATGAAAAAATGATCCTTAATGTGATCATCCAGCATCAGCTGAATCAAGGTTTATCATTTCCAACGGTCAAGGTCATTTACTGACTTTTGTCCTGGATGACTCAAAAGAAGTATTTTTATCTTCTTCTTCACTTTAACTGCTGGCTTGATTGAATCTAAATTGAATATGGAGCCTTTAGGGAAGGGGGGGGGGGGTGGCCATTTGTTCGTAAGGTCTGGGTCACATGACCAATATGGCCGCTGTGCCCATATATGGTAAAAATAAAAAAAAAATTCTTTTAAAGGACCGATGACCTTGAAACTTGGCATGCAACATCAGGGACTCGGACCCTACCAAGTTAGTTCAAATGATAAGCTTTGGTTGACCTTGACCTTTTTCATGTCAATGTCAATTATGGTCACTTAGACATCTGTATGGAAAAAAGACAAAACAGTGGATATTTCTGATTTCCTGGTAGCCCTTGGAATCAGAAATCATATTTGCAGTCAGTTGAATGGACGTTGATCAATTCCAAAGGTCAACGTCATCTACTGACCTTTGTCCTGGATGCCTCAGTTTGAGTTTTTTCTTCTGCTTCTCTTAAACTGGTGGATTGAGTGAAGACAAATTACAAGTGGGGCCTCTAAGGGTAGGGGCAACGAAATTTGTTTGTAAGGACTGGGTCGCAGACCAATATTGCCGCCATGCTCATATATGGTAAATAAAAAACTTCGAAACCGAATGGCCGATGACCTTGAAATAAATTTGGTAAGTAGCATAGGGGATTTGGGCCCTTCCAAATTTATTCAAATTATGATGTTGGTTGACCTTAACCTGTATTACATCAAGGTCAAATTTGGTGACTTAGACGTTTGCATGGAAAAAAGGCAAGACAGTGGATTTTACTGATTGCATGGTAGCCTGTCGCATCAGAAATATTATTTGCAATCAGCTGAATTGAAGTTAATCAATTCCAAAGATAAAAGTTATTACTTATGTTTGTCTTGGATGGCTCAGATTCAGTATTTTTATCTTCAACTCCACTAAAACTGCTGTGCTGGTTGAAACCAAATTACACGGAGAGCCTCTATGGGATGAGGCAATGAAAACTTTGTTCATAGGATTTTGTCAAATGACCAAGATGGGCATCATGTCTGTATTTGTTAAAAACCACATGACCAATGGTGAGCTTAGTGGCCCATGGGCCTCTTGTTTTATTTTGATTTCCACAGTAGTCAATAAATATGAGCAGTGGGAATAAATCATATGGATGGTAGGAGATTACTCTAGAAATCTTTGTTAAAATATCTGCAATGGCTTGGCAGCAAATGCCATTTTTCAATTTCCCCCTTATAAGTCTATGGAAACTCTAAGTTGCTATATAGCAATAAAGCTAAAGAGCTGATTTTATTAAAAACATAAATTTTCAATACCCCAGCCTCAGGATGCTACAGTGAAGTTTAGGCCTAATCAGCCGGTGGCTTCAGAGCAGACGTCGTTTGGAAGTGTTGATGTCAGACTCCAGACGGATGACAGACAACTGCCTATCATATAAGCTCCTTCGGATCTGTTGAGTTAAAAACTCAACCTGACACCCTTAAATTTTTAAACGGATCCCTGCTATATACAGTAAAATTCCTATATTAAGACCACCTTTGGGATTGTTCAAAAGTGTTCTTAAGAACACTTTTGAACAGTCCCAAAGGTGGTCCCTGACCAGAGGACACAGCGGGCAGAAAACACAATGAAATATTAAGTCCACCCTTCAAAATAAGCTTTATAAAGCTGGATAAGTCTTAATTTTAGGTGGTCTTAATAGCGGAATTACACTGTATATGGTGGAAGATTCCATCTAGTACAAAATGAGTTAAGAAATTGATTAATTTATACTGTACTGTTTATGATTTCTGGTGACAGCTGAACATGGGTTATTGGTTCCCCAGGCATTGGTTTGTTGGCTATCTCTGAGATGTTAGAAACGCAGGCAACAACATCCATGCTGTGAACTGCTGAAACAAACTCTTGTCTGATCAAGTTGTAGACGGGCACATCAGGCTGCAGCAATACTTAACCCTTGTCCTGCTGGATTATTTAATTTTTCCTCGACCATTTTTGGCAGGCAACTCAAATTACTTGATGTTATTTATTCCTAGAAATTCACCAGCTGAATGACAAACAGTAAAGATCAAGATCAGATGGCTTCAATAGGGGTCATCTGATCATGATTAACAAAGTTTGCAAATGTAGCGAGATAAAATCCTGGTTCAGCAGGAAGAGTGTTAAGCAACATTTCAACGCAGTGTTTTTTTTCCATCAGGAAAACAAGCCTATGTAATTTTGACCCCCTTGAACCCCAATATTAAACCAGGGTTTACAGGAGTATAATAGAAGTGAAGTCAATGATCAGGAATCGATAATATTAGCTCACAGCTCCCATCAGAGACACCAAGGGAAAAAAACACAAACATGAAACAACTTAAAACAGCTCTAGTTAAAACATCTCTAGCGGAAAGCCAGAAGGACAGTTACTTTCCCACACAATGGCCAACTGGCTATCCAAAGCAAAATAATATAAGCGATGCACACAACACTCAAAGACAAACCATAACAAAAATAAACCACGACAGAAGAACCGCCTTAGAATGGTCAGTGAAACGAATTCCACTGGGGGGCTTAAATCGATTTTACGTGGCCACAATCATCGCCCTTACTTCCGTCGCGTTTTAGACAAATAATTTGTTCAGTCCGCATGAAGGCCTCATCATTGCCTTCACTTCTTATCCTAACTCATCAGTGCAAAATCTCCGTGAACACAAAAATCAATCAACCGCAGACATGAAACAACGGTGAGGACTCGACAGCAAGAAAGCACTGAAATGCTGGAGTAAAAGAAAACCAACAGTAAGACTCCGATAGGCCCAACCAGAGGCAGAGCATCAGGCACCAACCAACATTACATAGAATTAGATGCTCTCTAATTCTCAGTAAGCCTTTACGTTGGTACCGTCATAGAATCTAAGGCCTGACCCACTGGTGTGCAACTGAAGAGGGAAGTAAAGTTGCCAACCGTCATTGGGTTAACTACCATGCATGCAATCTGTCGTATAACATTTATGTTGTATCCCATCTTTTTATGATTTTACGCAATTGGGTACTGAAGTCATTGCAATTATATATTTTTCTGAACTTATATTACTAAGTCACCATAAAATTCGGCTTCCGATAGACCTTGTTGCAGAACAGATTAAGTCCAACATTGAATTTTGAAATTAAATCGGAATGACGTCTATAGAATTTTGAAAGGCTTTTCTTCTGTGGCGGTTTATTTATGGTGTTGTTTGTTACTTACTGTGTGTATCACTTGTGTCTTTTTATTTAGGATGGCCATATGGCCTTTTTGTGGGAAAGTAACTGTCCTTATGGCCTTCCTTTGTTTAGGTTTCCATAATGGTCTGGTCGCTTAATGTTTGTGTTTCTTTCCCTTTGGTGTCTTTGATGGGTGGAGTAAGTTAATTGTATCGATTCCTGATCTTTGTTTTACTTCTACTTTGCGTAGTTTATGATACCGATAACCCTGATTAAGACCTTTAGCAGTTAACAATTTATAATAAATAAACCTTAATTTTCTTATTTCTGTTCTAAAACATAGAATGTGGCACTAGATACACACAATCTATATTTTGAGCAGAAATAAGTAAAATATCACAATTTTTCATTTTACAATTTTCGTTTTCTTGGGGGTAAAATTTAAAATGTATTTGTATAGGCGTGTTTTCTTAATGCATCCAAACAGATACCTTAAGTTTGAATATATATGCTTGTATACAAAATAAGATATTGTAGTCAACTTGATGATTATTGTGAATCAGAGATATCATAAACAATACATAAAATATCCAATAAAGTTGCATATTAATATTGTCTATCACAATTTTTATATAGAATCCAGCCTCATTTAAAAAGATAAACATGAATTACAGAGACAGTTTCTGCCCGTGGATCATCGGAGAGCTTGCCCTTTCTCCCTGCACCTGATTCCGTCATGCCCTGAATTTCGTCCTTTTCATGTACCTAATCTCTCAGTTCTACGCCCAGTCATATGAGAATAAGAATGTCAGTTTTATTGTTTTGTATTTTTTGTTTTTAAACCCCTGCATCAGCATTGTCAGCAAAGATTATAACTTGGATATTAACAAAACAGTGTGACATAACATTAAACCAAAGATATTAACATTATCAATTCATATGCCATATTTAATATACCTCACATTTCTTCCACAGAAAATGCCATTCATTTCTGTAGCCATAACTTAAGTTAAAAAGCAGACTAAAAACGTCCAACGCTATCTTCTCAGTACATGCATATATTCACATGCCAAGAACAATAAAACAATTTCTCAAGTTATTGAGGATAAACCATATTCTAGTCACGGTTTAATAAATGTTCTGAATTCATCTTAAGCTAGCTCTTTACAACACATGCGAAACGTTTAGTCACAAAATTAATTCATCACAAATTAATTTCGATCTTAGGATATTGAGTGGATACCATTTTTATGTTATAAAATTTAAAAGAAAGAACCGAGTGAGCGCCACAATCACAAGACGCAGCCCACTCTCGACACCAAGAGAGAGGAAACATACACAAAACAAGAAAAATTTCGAGTGTTTATGAAATGGAACAATTAGCCCTTTCTTCTCCACACGGGGCGATCACTGATCAGACCATTAGAAAACAATAAAAAACAACAACTCACAACAAATTCGCAGATATACAACAAAAATAACAGCAAAAGACCAACACCAAATCTACCGTCTTAGAACGGTCAGCAGCTTATGCCACTGGGGAGGGTTGGGTTCTTTTACTGGCTGAATCTTCGCCTGGATTTCAATTTATTTAAAACTTCATTAGAATTTTTACAGACCAAGACAATTTTTTACCTGATCTTTCGAAGATTTTGTTGCCATATTTTATCACATGTTTTTTGATGGCAGTAAAACATGAAGTTAATAATATGGAAAGTTCAGTGGTGGTGCAAGAGCTTGGAAATGCAATAAACCGTGCTTTGTATGGCCTTTATGAAGTTTAAGGTAACCAATATAACGTAGGAAGCTTGTCTTGGCCTTCTGTAACACAGGCAGCAAACTTGGCGGCTGAACGACAAATGAAGTCATCAACTAAAGCCCTCTCTACAGTCAAAGGCTGTATTTCATAGGCCTTAGTACTACCAATTTCTTGCTGAAGAGTGTTAACATAGTGGAGCCGTCAAACAAAGACCACACTGTTAGCGACTTTATCTGCTGGAGCCATAACAAACTTTTTATGAAAAGTAAGCATTTCTAAAATAGTGCAAGGACCAGTATTCAGTTGAAAATGGTGCAAAAGCTATATATGATAAAAATTACGCAAGAAAAAGTATTTTCAATATTAATTCACATATTTTCATCAAAATGTACCATTCATTAGCCAAAACATTCATTGACGTCAAGCAAGGGTTATAAATTACTTTCATAAATTCAACAAAAATACCATGCTGCATAATATTCCATGCTTAACCTTTTCAGTAACAAGTGATATGCCAAATTAATCCAAATTGGAATGAAATATGTTCTAGAAAGGGTTATCCTTTGGAAGCAAGGAATACACCGCAGAAGTGGAAAATATGGAGTGTACCTTTTCTGGGCCAGACTAGCTATTTTCGGCCATTTAGGCCTCATCAGTGACCCTCAGATATTTTCTAAATTCCACAATGGAACCAATGATCCCAAAAAACATGAAAATATAAACTACACTTTGATGTTAAGCATGAAAGCGTTAACTGGAAAATCAACGACTCACCATTGTCAAATCCTCCACTTGCTGTGTCCATCTCATCTGCTGCTGTTCGTATCTCACTGCTGTCGCAGTAGTTTATGAGGTCATCTGTATGAATGCGGTCAAGGTCTGATGCCAGTTGCTCTAATAAGATAAACCAATACAACCAGCTCATGAGAAAAGAAACGTTTTCGCATAATCGACCAGGCAAGGCTCTGCTGAGCCTGTGGCAAATAACTAACAGGAACAGACATATGAATTCTACTGAACATGATGCTATCTTAAGGTCTCCTCTACATGTCTGCAAGCAACAAAGGCTCTGTTGTTACACTAATTACGCCTATTCAAATATATAGGTAACATTTTGTCGCCAAAAATGCCATTTTTTCAGCTAAAAATCCTAATATTTCCCAAACTTGCTCAAAATATAGATTATGGATACTCGTCAAAACCGCCTATGTTTTTGAGCAGAAATAAGAAAAATAACGTAAACCCCTGCAAACCCCAGTTTTATTATATGAAAATGGTGATTAATGGGTTGAAGGGGGTCACAATTTATAGGCGTGTCTGCGTGACAGTTCACATGTGAAGGGTAGCTTAACTGAGCATTTGCTGGTTGTCCATGCGATAATTATCCTTTTCTCCTGAGCTGGCTCAGTAAGATAATAAAATAAACATTTATTGCCTTTATGTGAGGGGAAAGTGACGATTTGTTCACCCTCGACAGGTAATATTACCTATCGAGGGTGAACAAATCGTCATATTCCCCTCACACAAGGGCAACAAATGATTTATTATACCGAATTCTGACCAAGAGATTGTTTCTTTTATTTAACACAAACAGAAGACTTGAATAACAAAATTTGATTTATACAATTGTGCACTTGTACTTTTGAGCAGTGAGTCAGAGGGGAATATTGTGTTATGCATAAGAATTTATTTTTCTGATTCCCACTTTCACCCCACTGTTGACCTAATAGTGCTATAAATATCTTGTTAATCTTCTTATAGAAGATTCTCGAAAGCCTGAGTCACAGATTAATTTCTATTTGTAAACATCTTGTTTACAAGGAAAAGTACTTCAGAACCTTCCAGAAAGTTCAGGTTTGCATTATATTTAGAATATTACATCATCTTATTCCACAGCCCTGTGGAACATTCTAGAGAAATCTTAGGGTCTATTAAAGAGCATATTTTTTTCTCAATGAGTCAGACTTTGGAGTTTCTAGTTTGGGCTTAGAAGAAAAGTTATTTCTAAATTCTGTGTTGGATTGTTAAAGGATATTACTTTTCATTTCGGACTGTGAATTCTGTGGGATCAAGGAAAATAGATTCATTCAGGATATTTCATTCAGAGCTAAGTACATTTAATTTTCTTACTTCTACAGGTTAAAGTTAACTTGTAAATAAATTTTGTTAAATTTTTCCAAAAGGCTTGTTTGCTTTTTCTTTCTGCTACGCCTGGCTCGTAACAGAAATTGGGGGCTCGTCCGGGATAAAAACATCTTGAGCTTTTTAGGACTGACATTTTATTTGTAGGCAAGTAATTGCCATTTGTTATCAAATAAAGACTTGGCAGTTGCTTCACAGGATTGGTATTTCCCTATAGGCATATAAAGGATTGTCATTTCATGTGAATTTTCATTTCAGGTGAAATAGTACTTGTCATTTCATGTGAAATTTTGGTTGGGCTTGTCATTTCAAAAAAAAAAAAACTTTGTCAAATTAACCTTAATCTGAATTACCATACTTACTTTATAATACAAACAAGAAGCAAACATGTCGTTTGATTTGAGAAGCTTTTTGGCTCAACCTACTCAGGAGTTGTTTAATCTGGCCAAAAGGACATATTTGCTAGAAATTGCTTCCCATTATGGGGTCACTGCCGTCAAAACAAGCATGAAGAAGCATGAAATTAAAAATATTTTGGTGCAGTTTTTTGTTGATGAAAAACTTTTAGATTCATCTGCTTTGTCTCTCATTATGGTTTCACATACTGAATTACAAATGAGACAAATTGAAATAGGAAGGCAAATTGAATTAGAGAAGTTAAGATTAGAAATGGAAGAAAGAGAGAAGGAAAAACAAAGAGAAATGGAAGAAAGAGAGAATGAAAAAGAAAGAGAAATGCAGAGACAAATGCAGATGGAAAGATTAGAAATGGAAGAACGAATTCGAAAAGAAAAATTAGAACAGGAAGAAAAACAAAGAGAAATGGAGGAACGCCTTCAGAAAGAAAAATTAGAAAAAGAAGCGACTTGAAATAGAAAGGGAAAAATGGCAATTTCAATTAAAGATGAAGGAAATGGAACTCCAGGGTCAGGATAGGGTGAAACCTACCTCTGTTTTTGACTCTGGTAGTTACTTTGATGCCACAAAACACATCAGATTAGTTCCGCCATTTCAGGAAAAAGAGGTAGATAAGTATTTTGTGCATTTTGAAAAAGTTGCAGAAAATTTAAAATGGCCAAAGAGCATTGGACCTTACTTTTGCAAAGCGTTGTTGTCGAAAAGGCTCGAGACATTTACTCTCTGACTGTCGAGCAAAGCTCAGACTATGATCTGGTTAAGGAGCTTATTCTTAAGGCATATGAGTTGGTCCCTGAGGCTTACATGCAGAAATTTCGGAACTGTAAAAAAGAAATTTCCCAGACCCATGTAGAATTTGCTCGAACCAAAGAACAGCTATTTGATAGATGGTGTTCTTCTAAAAAAGTAGGCTCTGATCATGACAAACTTAGACAGCTTGTCCTTGTTGAAGAGTTCAAACGGTGCACAAATTCAGACATTAAGTCTTTTCTCGATGAGAGACAGGTTGAAACTTTGGAGGAAGCTTCTCGTTTGGCAGATGATTATGCTTTGACTCATAAAGTCTCATTTGTGAACAGGCCTTATCCTCGAAAACCTTATAATCCACAGACAGGTCCAAGATTCTATCCCAGTAATCCTTCTGGTAGTTATAGCCATACATCTAGTACTATGCCCAAACTTTCTGGTGAAAATAAAAGCCAGAATCCTTCCAAACCTTCTGGTGAAAACAGAAGCCAGAATTTTTCCAAACCTTCTGGTGAAAACAAAGACCAGAATCCCTTATCTCAATCTCAAGTAGTTTGTTATTATTGTAAAAATACAGGTCATTTGATCTCTGAGTGTTTAAAATTAAAGCGAAGGAAAGAAAAAAGAAAGACAAGAGGAACTTAAGCCTACAGGCTTGACTTCTATAAGGCCAAAACCACAGTATTGTGTAAGGGAGGAAACTCTTTCTGATATCAAATTATCTGAGACTGATTCAGTTATGGAGTGTTATGAACCATTCTTATCAGATGGTTTTGTGTCACTAAATGGTGACAGTTATGCCCATCCTACCCCTATTAAAATCTTACGAGATACTGGAGCTTCTCAATCTCTTATTCTAGCAGATACTCTGCCTTTTTCTGAGAAGACTTCTTTGGGCCAAAGTGTCCTTATTCGGGGTGTGGAATGTGGATTTGTTAATATTCCGCTTCATAACGTTTATTTGTCATCAGACTTGGTATCCGGTTCAGTGGCTCTTGGTATTAGACCTTCTTTACCTTTTTAAGGTGTTCATTTGTTGCTAGGCAATGACTTAGCTGGAGATAAGGTTGTGGTAAACCCACTTTTGACTACTAATCCTTGCATAGACCAACCGTCTGATCCCATTGAGCAGGAAATTCCTGATCTTTATCCATCTTGTGCAGTCACAAGGGCTATGGCACGTAAGGCCAAGCAAACTGATGGGAAAAAGGATTTTGATTTCACTGATACCTTTTTGGGTCAGTCTTTTAATGACGAGATAACAAGGTCTCTGTCTTCAAGCCTGCCTGATAAGCAGACAGATTTTCATGAGAATAACTCATCTTTCGATCTAGGCTATGACAAAATGTCCGGGTCTCAACTAGCTATAGAACAGCACAAGGATCCTGAAATTTCGCCTTTGTTTGAAAGGGCTTTAGATGAGCAGGAAGTATCTCAGGTCCCAGTCTGTTATTATGTCAAAAATGGCATTCTTATGAGAAAATGGCGTCCACCAGACGTCTCAGCAGAAGACGAGTGGACTGTCAACCACCAGATAGTGGTTCCACGGGTTTACCGTTCCCAAATATTAAACTTGGCACATGAAACTCCCATGTCAGGACATTTAGGTGTAAATAAAACCTATCACAAGTTTCTTAATCATTTTTACTGGCCTGGGTTAAAATCAGATGTTTCTCAGCATTGTAGGTCCTGCCATACATGCCAAATGGTAGGAAAACCCAATCAGACTATACCTAAGGCTCATTTGCAGCCTATACCTGCTTTTGATGAACATTTCAGTCGAATAATTATAGACTGTGTGGGTCCCTTGCCCAGAACAAAGTCTGGTTGTGAATATCTATTGACTATTATGTGTGCTTCCACACGTTTTCCTGAAGCCATTCCACTAAGAAATATAACAAGAGGCTCAATGAGCCTAAACCGCTCACCTGAGGAACTTAAGTTTTAACAATTCACAGACTTGACTACTAAATCTGCTAATAGAATCCAGCCCATTGACCCTTACAGGATATAAGTCATCATTATTGCATTGCATTCCAAGTTTGAGACTTCTAGCTTCTATAGTTCCTGAGAAATCTTTGACGAAAATTTAACATTGGTCAAAATGGAGAGAAAGAAGAATGAAAGAACAGATGAACAAATAAGCTGAGAAAGCCCAATGTCTCTTACACAAAATAAGTCATCATTATTCTATTGAATACCAAATTTGATGCTTCTAGCTTTTATAGTTCCTGAGAAATCTTTGATTAAAAATTTCGCATTGGTCTATTATCTCTATATGGAGAGAAAGAAGAATGAAGGAACAAATGAACCAGACTAGCTCCAAAACCTAATGCAGCCTTTCCCCTTGCCCAATGGTGCTACACATAAAATTTAAACAAGATTGGTCGACTGCCTTCTGAGATATGCTTTATTGAAAGTGTGGACGACGGATGGACGGACGACAGACGACGGACTCCGGAGCCTTGGTATACTATCACTCACTGGAGCCTTTGGCTCAGGTGAGCTAAAAATTCAAGTCGCTATTTCTGTCACAACATTTTCCCTACATTAAGTCTATGGGCAAATTTTTTTGTCTCTCAAGGTCACGTAACTCCGAGGTCAATATTCCGATTCGGCCCAAAATCGAACTTAACCGAGATTTTATGCCTGTCCTCGTTACCTGCAAGTTTGAAGCTGATATGAATAAAAATAAAGTTGCTATCGTGGTCACAACGTATTTTTTTATGCTCAAGGGCAGGTAACTCCAAGGCAAATATTCCGATTCGGCCCAAAATCGAACTTAACCGAGATTTTATGTCTGTCCTCGTTACCTGCAAGTTTGAAGCTGATCTGAAAAAAAATTCAAGTCGCTATCGTAGTCGCAACATTTTCCCTAATTAAGTCTATGGGCAAATTTTTTGTCGCTCAAGGTCACGTAACTCCGAGGTCAATATTCCGATTCGGCCCAAAATTGAACTTAACCGAGATTTTATGCCTGTCCTCGTTACCTGCAAGTTTGAAGCTGATATGAATAAAAATAAAGTTGCTATCGTGGTCACAACGTATTTTTTTATGCTCAAGGGCAGGTAACTCCAAGGCAAATAATCCGATTCGGCCAAAAATCAAACTTAACCGAGATTTTATGTCTGTCCTCGTTACCTGCAAGTTTGAAGCTGATCTGAAAAAAATTCAAGTCGCTATCATAGTCACAACATTTTCCCTATGTAAAGTCTATGGGCAATTTTTTTGTCGCTTAAGGTCATGTAACTCCGAGGTCAATATTCCGATTCGAACTTAACTGAGATTTTATGCCTGTCCACGTTACCTGCAAGTTTGAAGCTGATCTGAATAAAAATAAAGTTGCTATCGTGGTCACAACGTATTTTTTTATGCTCAAGGGCAGGTAACTCCAAGGCAAATAATCCGATTCGGCCCAAAATCTAACTTAACCGAGATTTTATGTCTGTCCTCGTTACCTGCAAGTTTGAAGCTGATCTGAAAAAAATTCAAGTTGCTATCGTAGTCACAACATTTTCCCTATGTTAAGTCTATGGGCAAATTTTTTTGTCGCTCAAGGTCACGTAACTCCGAGGTCAATATTCCGATTCGGCCCAAAATCGAACTTAACCGGGATTTTATGCCTGTCCTCGTTACCTGCAAGTTTGAAGCTGATCTGAATAAAAATAAAGTTGCTATCGTGGTCACAACGTATTTTTTCATGCTCAAGGGCAGGTAACTCCAAGGCAAATAATCCGATTCGGCCCAAAATCGAACTTAACCGTGAATTTATGTCTGTCCTCGTTACCTGCAAGTTTGAAGCCGATCTGAAAAAAATTCAAGTCGCTATCGTAGTCTCAACATTTTCCCTATGTTAAGTCTATGGGCAAATTTTTTGTCGCTCAAGGTCACGTAACTCCGAGGTCAATATTCCGATTCTGCCCAAAATCAAACTTAACCGAGATTTTATGCCTGTCCTTATTATCTGCAAGAATGAAGTCGATCAGAAAAAAATTGACGGAGCTAGAGTGATGACAAGCTTTTTCCTATGTTAAGTCTATGGGAGCTATATGTTGCCATGGTAACCAGAGTTCCGCTCAGATCTGCATGAAAACCTTATGCAGTCTTTTCACTTGCCCAATAATGTTACACATGAAATTTGATCAAAGTCAGCCAAGTAGTCTTCAAGATATACATTTTTGAAATTCACATTAACCCTTACGCAAAAATGCACAAGGGCAGGTAACTCCTAAGTGTATGATCCGATTCTGTCAATTATCGAACTTGACCGAGATTTCATCGCTGTGCTGGTTATCTGTAAGAATGAAGCCAATCCGAACAAAATTGAAGCAGCTACAGTGATGACAACATTTTCCCCATGTTAAGTCGATAGGCAATTTTTCGGGCGCTCAAGGGGACGTAACTCTTGAGTGAATTATCTGATTTGGCCCAAAATCGAACTTGACCGAGATTTTATGCCTGTACTGGTTATCTGCAAGAATGAAGTCGATCAGAAAAAAATTGACGGAGCTAGAGTGATGACAAGCTTTTTCCTATGTGAAGTCTATGGGAGCTAGATGTTGCCATGGCAACCAGAGTTCCACTCAGATCTGCCTGAAAACCTAATGAAGCCTTTCCACTTGCCCAATAATGCGACACATGAAATTTGATCAAAGTTGGCCAAGTAGTCTTTAAGATATACATTTTTGAAATTCCCATTAACCCTAATGCAAAAACACACAAGGGCAGGTAACTCCTAAGTGAATGATCCGATTCTGCCAGTTATCGAACTTGACCGAGATTTCATGGCTGTGCTGGTTATCTGCAAGAATAAAGCCAATCTGAAAATAATTGAAGCAGCTACGGTGATGACAACATTCTCCCCATGTTAAGTCAATAGGCAATTTTTTCAACGCTCAAGGGCACGTAACTCCTGAGTGAATAATCCGATTCAGCCCAAAATCGAACTTGATCGAGATTTCATGCCTGTCCTCGTTATCTGCAAGAATGAAGTCGATCAGAAAAAAATTGACGGAGCTAGAGTGATGACAAGCTTTTTCCTATGTTAAGAACGCTCAAGGGCACGTAACTCCTGAGTGAATAATCCGATTCAGCCCGAAATCGAACTTGATCGAGATTTCATGCCTGTCCTCGTTATCTGCAAGAATGAAGTCGATCAGAAAAAAATTGACGGAGCTAGAGTGATGACAAACTTTTTCCTATGTTAAGTCTATGGGAGCTATTTGTTGCCATGGCAACCAGAGTTCCAATCCGATCTGCCCAAAAACAGTATGCAGCCTTTCCCCCTACCTGATAATGCTTCACATGAAATTTGATCAAGATTGGCCCACTGGTTCCGGAGATATACTTCTTTGAAAGTGTGGACGACGACGGACGACGGACGACGACGGACGACGGACGCCGGCTCGTGGTATACTAATACCTCACATGAGCCTTCGGCTCAGGTGAGCTAAAAACTAAGACAATCGTCAAGGCCTTAGTGAGGTTTTTCACATTTGTTGGGCTTCCTAAATCTATTCAGTCAGACCAAGGCTCAAATTTTATGTCTGGAATATTTCAACAAGTAATGCATGAACTTGGCATTGTACAGTATAAGTCATCGGCCTATCATCCTGAAAGTCAAGGCGCCCTTGAAAGATTCCATCAAACGTTGAAAAACATGATAAGATCATATTGCTTTGACACAGAGAAGGATTGGGATGAAGGCACCCTTCTCCTTTTATTTGCTGTTAGAGAATCTGTGCAAGAATCGCTTGGCTTCAGTCCATTTGAATTAGTATTTGGCCATATTATTCGTGGTCCTTTGAAACTTCTCAAAGGGAAATTTCTCTCCAATGATGACACCTCCCTGAATTTACTTCAGTATGTGTCTGATTTCTAAACAAGACATTCAAAAGCTTGTGAGGCTGCTCGGACCAATCTTCAGTCAGCCCAAAGGAAACTGAAACAGCTATATGACATAGGGACAAAAGAAAGGAACTTTAAACCAGGTGATAAGGTACTAGCTCTTTTGCCTATTCCAGGAAAATTGTTGCAGGCCAGGTATTATGGTCCATACACTGTAGACAAAAAGATCAGTGACGTAAATTACATAATAAACACTCCTTGGAGGCGCAAGCTAAAGCTGCTATGTCATATTTAACATGCTTAAGGAATACATAGATAGGGACAATACATCTTTAACATCAGTCAATCTAGTTAGCTCTGTTCCACTTAATTCATGTGACACTGACTGTGAGGATATTAATTCACTGAAGTCGGATCCCACATCATCAAAACTTCAGAATTCTGACATTCTACGGAATCTTGACCAGAAACTGTCACATCTAGAGCCAAATCAGCGGAATGAACTGAAACAGCTGATTTTTGAATATGCACACTTATTTCCTGACATTCCGACACGGACACACAAAATATTTCACGATGTGGACATAAATGGTTCTAAACCTGTAAAACAACACCCATACAGGATGAATCCTGTGAAACAAAAATATCTTAAAGAAGAAGTTCAGTATCTATTAGACAATGACTTTATTGAACCAAGCCAAAGTGAGTGGAGTTCTCCTTGTATGCTTGTATCAAAACCTGATGTGACATATCGTATGTGTACAGATTTTAGGAAAGTTAATTCCTTAAGTAAAACAGATAGCTTTCCTATTCCAAGAATGGATGACTGCATTGATAACATCGGGAATGCCAAATACATAACGAAATTCGACCTTCTGAAAGGATTTTGGCAAATTCCACTTACAGATAGAGCAAAGGAGGTTTTGGCATTCACAACACCAGACGGATTATTTAACTATAAAGTCATGCCATTTGGAACGAAAAACTCTCCAGCAACATTTCAGCGCTTAATAAACATGGTAATTGCGGGGCTGGAAGGCTGCAGTGCTTATATCGATGATGCTATCATATACAACGACCAGTGGAATCAACATCTTGGGACTATTCGAGCATTCTTTGATAGACTGAGTAATGCCAAATTGACAATCAATCTTGCTAAAAGTGAATTCTGCCATGCAAGTTTGACATTTCTAGGTCATGTTGTAGGTCAAGGTCATGTGAAACCCATTGATGCTAAAGTTGAGGCTATCTCAAATATTCCCGCACCCACATGCAAAAGACAGCTGATGCGATTTCTTGGTATGGCTGGTTATTACAGAAAGTTCTGTAATAATTTCTCTATAATTGCTGAGCCTTTGACAAATTTGCTCAGCAAAAGAACAAAATTCCATTGGAATGCAATATGCCAAAATGCTTTTGATAAACTTAAAGCCATACTCAAGAGTGAACCAGTTCTCTTAGCACCAAACTTTGAAAAGGAGTTTAAGCTAGCTGTAGATGCTAGTGACGTAGGTGCAGGTAGTGTTTTGTTGCAGGAAGATGAAAATGGTGTGGATCATCCAGTTTGCTACTTTTCCAAAAAGTTTAATAAGCATCAGAGAAATTACTCTACCATAGAGAAAGAGTGCTTGTCTCTGATTCTTGCTCTGCAACATTTCGAAGTTTATCTTACCCCTACTACTGCACCGATTGTTGTTTTCAGTGATCACAATCCACTGACTTTCATACATAAAATGAAAAACAAAAATCAGCGGTTATTCAGGTGGAGTCTTATGCTACAAGAGTATAATTTGGACATAAGACATATCAGAGGGAGAGATAACATTATCCCTGATGCCCTTTCAAGAGCTTGAGCAGTGTCAGGAGTTGTGTTTTTCTTTCCTACTAAAGTGGATTGTAGATACAATATTTTATTATTCTTAAAGCAAAAGAAAGCTTTATTACATAAATCTTTCTTTTCCTCGAAGAGGGGGAGTGTTATGCATAAGAATTTATTTTTCTGATTCCCACTTTCACCCCACTGTTGACCTAATAGTGCTATAAATATCTTGTTAATCTTCTTATAGAAAGTTCTCGAAAGCCTGAGTCACAGATTAATTTCTATTTGTAAACATCTTGTTTACAAGGAAAAGTACTTCAGAACCTTCCAGAAAGTTCAGGTTTGCATTATATTTAGAATATTACATCATCTTATTCCACAGCCCTGTGGAACATTTTAGAGAAATCTTAGGGTCTATAAAAGAGCATAATTTTTCTCATTGAGTCAGACTTTGGAGTTTCAAGATTGGGCTTAGAAGAAAAGTTATTTCTAAATTCTGTGTTGGATTGTTAAAGGATATTACTTTTCATTTTGGACTGTGAATTCTGTGGGATCAAGGAAAATAGATTCATTCAGGATATTTCATTCAGAGCTAAGTACATTTAATTTTCTTACTTCTACAGGTTAAAGTTAACTTGTAAATAAATTTTGTTAAATTTTTCCAAAAGGCTTGTTTGCTTTTTCTTTCTGCTACGCCTACGTAACAATTGCACGGGAATATGATAATTTATTGTCCTGCACGTGACATGCACTGGATCAATCAGAATTCTAGAATAGCTCATGAATATTAATGAGGTATAATAAAACAAAATATAAATCAAGCAAATGAAATAAAAACAAGAGGACCATGATGGTCCTATATCGCTCACCTGAGCTAAGAGATTTACATGTGGGTCCTTGGGCGGGACAATTTTTGGCCTGAGAGCTGTAATTTGAACAATCTTGGTAGAGGTCCACTAAATGAAGCTTAATATCAAATATGATAAGCCTGGGCCTTCTGGTTTCAGATAAAAAAAATTCTTTAAGGTTTTCCCTATATAAGCCTATGTAAAAGATGTGGGCCCTGTGAGGGGCGGCATTTTTGGCCCCTAGACTAGAATTTGAACAATCTTGGAAGAGGTCCACTAGATGAAGCAGCAAGCGTCATACCAAATATCCAAGATCTAGGCCTTTTGGTTTCAGACAAGAATACTTTTAAAGGTATCCCCTATATTTGCCTACGTAAAACCAGGGTCAGCGCCATTTTTGGCCCCAGGGCTATAATTTGAACAATCTTTGTAGAGGTTTATCAGTTGAAACTTCATACCAAACATCAAAGACCTGGGCCTTCTGGTTTCAGACAAGAAGATTTTTAAAGGTTTTCCCTATATAAGCCTATGTAAAAT
Organism: Lucinisca nassula; assembly: GCA_963580285.1. NCBI lineage: Eukaryota > Metazoa > Mollusca > Bivalvia > Lucinida > Lucinidae > Lucinisca > Lucinisca nassula. The sequence continues at coordinate 106,914,941 of OY757017.1, read as the reverse complement.
CAGTGGACCATGGGGCGGGGCCATACTTGGCCATACTTGGCCCCACACTACATTAAGCTTCATACCAAATATCAAAGACCTGGGCCTTCCGGTTTCAGACAAGATGATTTTTTAAGGATTTCCTCATATAAGCCTATGTAAAATCAGTGGGGCCCCACGAGGCAGTATGTTTGGTCAAAGGGTAATTATTTGTATAATTTTGTTATCGGTCCACTAGACGAAACTTCATACCAAATTTCAGAGACCTGGGCCTTCTTGTTTCTGACAAGAAGATTTTTAAATGTTTTCCCTATATAAGTTCTATAAAAGGGTTATCCTTTGGAAGCAAGGAATACACCGCAGAACTGGAAAATATGAAGTGTACATGTTTTCTGGGCCAGACTAGCTGGTTTCGGCCAATTAGGCCTCATCAGTGACCCTCAAATATTTTCAAAATTCCACAACGGAATCAATGATCCCAAAGGACATGAAAATACAAACTACACTATGATGTAGGGCAGTGAGACTTTTTACGGCCGCCACACATTCCCAGACACCAGCTGTAGTGACGTTAAATATGTTCTATAAAAGGGTTATCCTTTGGAAGCAAGGAATACACCACAGAAGCCTATGTAAAACAAGTGGAGCCCGGCGCGGGGGCATTTTTGGCCCTTGGGCTATAATTTGAACAATCCTAGTATTGGGCCACTAGACGAAGCTTCATAACAAATACCAAAGACCTGGGCCTTCTGGTTTCTGACAAGATGATTTTAAAGGTTTTCCCAATATAAGCCTGTGTAAAACAAATGGGCCCCGGCAAGGGGGCATTTTTAGCCCCAGGGCTATAATTTGAAGAATCTTGGTAGAAGTCCACTAGACGAAGCTTCATACCAAATATCGGTGAGGCGGTTCTAACGAGTGCCCACAATCTATATTTTGAGCAGAAATAAGAAAAATATCACATTTTTTCATCATAAAATTTTCATTTTTTCGGTGATGAAGGTGGCAATGTATTTGTATAGGCGTGTTTGCATAATGGTATCATAGGCTTAAAGTGTACTCTTACCTGTGCTGATTTCATCGGCAACAGTGGTTGGCACCTGAAAAAAAAATACAGCTGTAAACAGAAAAAGTGGCTAATTTTTTTCTGAATTTACCAGAAAACGGAATGTCTTCAGATAACCCATAAATAACCAATGAATTTTTTTGCAGAAGACGTTATTTTTTTCTAAATTATTTTTCAAAATAGCAACAAAACTTCACATTTCATGCGAGTCATCTGAACAACAGCATATGGGCTATCATTAATAAACCTTTTCTTCTTGCAATTTGCAAGCAATAAAGATCCAGATCAGCATTGTATCATGTTGTCCAATCAGATTCATTTTATTTTCTGAATGGCTATTACAGTTAACCTCTAATTTCTATGATTGTTTGTTTGATTTGAGGTTTAACGTCCTCGTCAACACTATTTAGGTCATTTTGGAGACGTTGCTTCCAATTTTGTGGGACTTTGACCCAACACTGAGATGAAATGACATCTCAATCCCTGCCGCCCAATGAAACCAATAGGGTTTATAAGCATGGACGGGCCGACACGCAGCAATTTTCCTGGGCAGGCTTAGCATTCTAAGCGGATAAACAGTACTCATGTGCGGTCGGTATCAGCTCTGCGTGGAAGCATCGTACATCCCAATCTATTTCTCCAAGCCCCGATGCGCGGGGGCGGCTCAAATTTCTATATGTAAACTTTCCAAGTCATTACGTTAACACGCCTATACAAATACATTGTAAACTTTACAGCCGAAAAAACACTAAAATTTTAAAATGAAAAACTGTGATATTTTTTCTTATTTTTGCTCAAAATATAAATTGTGGGTACACGTTAGAACTGCCTGATTTAGGCGGTTCTAACGAGCACCCATGATCTATATTTTAGACAGAAATAAGAAAAATAAGGTTTACCCCTGTTAACCAGAGGTTTACTATATAAAAACGGGGTTCAAGGTCGTCAGAATTATATAGGCATGTTTTCGTGATGTAAACTTTCCAAGATCTAGCTCTGGTCTATGTAGCTAAGCGAGCCGGTATGTACCACCTTGCCGAGAGGTTACAAAACTTTTTGCGTGCTCAACTCATTTGAGCATGAAATTTGTCATGCTCATTAATTTTAAAATGCCAACAATTGTTGGCATTTTAAAATTTATGAGTATGACAAATAACATTCTTTGATGGTCGGATAGTAAATTTGTCTGATATGTTTGTATTTTAATACTTGCGAGCATTACAAATTTGATGCTCAGTTGAGTTGAGCATGTAAAAAAGTTTTATAACCTCGGGACCTGGTTGAAACCCCAAATAGAGGTATTCTCCTAATGGGCCTCAGATAGCTTTTTATTAAACCTTAGCACCCAGATTTTGGGGTCCACGGATGAGGGTCTGTATATACAGTCCAGATTTTGGGGGCTGCCGATGAGGTCTTGTAAATACAGTCTAGAAGAACCATTGCTGTTTGTCTTAACAGAACTACAAGCGAACAGCAAAATGTCTGATCAGATTGTCTGTAAGCAGCGCATCATCTGAGAGAATACAACACTGCTGAGTTCGACACAGTTTGACCTTGAAGACAAGACATGCTATTCAACCATTTTGGTTCGAAAAGACAAATGGGATATGTGTGGACACTTGTGTTTGATTCAACAGTGTTGATTTCAATAGGCACACAATTTAGTTGTGTTGATGCCTGTATTTGATCTGAATGTATTGAACTCAACAGTGTCATTATTTGCTTAGTCTGATCAGCTCTCGTTGCTTTGACAGAACCGTACCTATAGTTTCTAAACTTTCAAGACTCTTCATCATGTGAACAAGTCCGTGAAATGAACACCCCCTTACACCCCAATTCGTATAGAGAAAACTGGGGTTTACGGGGGTCAACATTATTTTTCTTATTTTTACTCCAAGACATAGGTTGTGGGTACCCGTTAGAACCGCCTCAATGAGGCGGTTCTAACGAGCACCCACAACCTATGTTTACAGTATAAATAAGAAAGGTATCATGAATTTTCATCCGAAAAGTAGCCATTTTGGAGATGTGGAAAATGCACTATGTTTTACGGGTGTGTTATCATAATGTGTTTGTAACTACGTAGGCTGGTTTGATTCTTACCTGGTCAAAAAAAAAAACAACAAAAAAAAAAAAACACCAAAGTATGGGGACTCACAATTCTGATAAATCTCAACGGTATTTAACTTACCACAGATCCCTGATTTGTTATATTCTCCCTTTCATAGATTGTTTGAGGACTGTTGCTTTCTTGAGACGAAACTGTAAAGAATAGGAAATTCAATATAATGAGCAGTTTTTAATCCAATACTCCAATGGTTTCAGTTGTTCCTATTTCTCTATAAACTGCATCCAAAATTAACTTGATATACGCCGGGGTCGGCAACATTCTTTTATGGAGATTGATCATGAAATCTTTTATTCGGTCATTCCCTCCCTTCCGCTGATTCAAGAAGGACAGTTGTCAGTTTGCGGCAAAAGAATGTGCACTATAGTGGTAAACTGTTTACGGATAAGCCTGCCCTTGATAAACTGACCGGCTTGATATGATCTGTGTTTTTTTTTGTGGGGGGGGGGGGGGGGGGTTGGGTTTTACGGCCCTTTCAAGATTATTTCACTCATATCGAGCCGATCGTTAATCAGAGGTGGGCGAAAACCGGAGTACCCGGAGAAAAACCACCTGACCTCCGTTGCAGAACTTGGCGTCTCACACGGCGGTGAGAGACCTAATGACTAAGAGTCAGCGCTCTTATCCACTAGGCCACGGAGGCCCGTCCTATGATCTGTGTTCGACTTATTGAAGATTTGCTGTATGGGATAATTGACCCTTTCTCACGAGAAGATGAAGTTTGAGGATATCATGTATACTATTTTTAAATGTAGCCCACAAACTGCTGGAAAAAAAGAATCAAGTGTGTAGCAAAAATGCACAAAGTTTCGTCTCGGTCATAACCATGGAAGCAACCAGAGAAGACTCAGGTCAGCGTGCGCATACGTGATGACCGATCAGAGTATCTGAAGCACGCTTTATGGCGGTATTGCGACCAAAATCATCTTCTTGCATACCAAGAAGGCTGCATTCAATCTAAGTGGGTATGCAGGCTGGTTTGAGTCTTCGCTGAGCACACAAAAGCGAATACGCCTATCTCGAAAACACGCCTATATAATTTGACCCCCATTGAACCCCACTTTTATATCGTAAAACTGGGGTTTACAGGGGTAAACCTATTCTTGTTTCTGCTCTAAAATATAGATTGTGGGTACTCGTTAGAACCGCCTCATTGTGGGTACTCGTTAGAACCGCCTCGATGAGGCGGTTCTAACGAGTACCCACAATCTTTATTTTGAGCAGAAATAAGGCATATATCGAATTTTTTTTCTTTTTTCGGCGATAAAGGTTACAATTATTTGTTTAGGCCTGTTTTCCCAACCTACATGTACTTGGTCCGAGCCCAAGTTGACAAACTTACGGTTTCTCTGCACGAACTGGTACACTCTGTATGGCTCTGTTACATTTCCATCTAACTGGTTTTGCTCCTTGAGTTCTTTGATATCAGGTAGTTTTGTGAGGGCGCACCGGAATCTAGTCTTCCATGTTGGCCAGTCAGGAGTGTCAATTCCCTCTGTGTAACGACCCGTATGTACCGCCCATTCCTGTAAGAACACAGTTTTAGGGAAGTCGATATACCTAGTACATATTCAACAATTTTTACAGGGAAGGCAACTTTCGCGCCTTCCAGACCCCGAGATTATAAAACGTTTTTTATGCTCAACTTATAGTTCGAACAAATTGGCCTGAGACTGGTGAACTCTATTAACATAATTTCACACCCGGCTGAATGCATGTATTTTTCTTCGTCGTTTTTCGGAGATGGCTATATTGTTATGCAATACAAAGAGGTCGGTAAATGGGCCGTTATTCACGGGATGCCGAAGATCCACGAGAAGTTTACGAAAGCCGACGTATTAGGCGACCACATTGACTAATTTATTCTTTGCATAAAGGTTTGTCTCAGGTCAAATTGTTCGCACTATACTTGAGCATGAAATTTGTCATGCTCATAAATTTTAAAATACCAACTAGTCGACATTTAAAATTTTAAAATTTATGAGCAGGACAAACAAAATTCCTTGCTGATCTGAGCAGGAATAATGCTTGATTGTTTGTATTCTGATAATTATGAGTTTCATACTCAAGTGAGTTGAAAGTTTTATAACTTTGGGGCCAGTTAAAGCAAGCCCCGTTGAAGAGGATTCTACTCTTTGAAAAAAATTTGCACCTTCAGGAAGGCAACGCTTTCCAAAATATTTTGGGGTAATTATTACCCGTTGGGCTGGATACCATGCAGCTGGCAATATTATTCTCCCTAGATCGACACCAGGGATGTTTCTATGCACAATGTTGTTTCATATCTAATTGTCGAACAGACTAAGGGATTTAAAATTTTGTTATTATTAATCTATATGTTAACCAGAAATGAAACAATTATTGTTTCAGCATAATTCTCCTTAACAGAGATGGCTTAAGTTTAAAGGTTCAACCGGGGTTAGAAATAAACTTCGTGAAGAATACAGCTCTTTAAGGAATCAGTTTGATAAAATCAACAGAACGGTTAAACGCGCTTTTCAGTTACATGAACAACAAGAGGGCCACAATGGCCCTGGATCGCTCACATGATCCATAGAGTAACAAATGGGCCTCGGGGAGGGCTAATATTGACCCCAGGGCTATAATGTGCATAATGTTGAGGGAGGTTTAAAAAGGTGAAGCTTCATACCAACTATCAACAAAGACTATAATTTGAACAATCTTGGCAAAGGTCCACAAGATGAAGCTACACCCCAAATATCAAAGACCTGGGCCTTGCGGTTTCAGAGAAGAAGAATTTTTTAAAGACATTCCCTAAATAAGCCTATATGAAACCAAATGGCCCCGGGGCGGGGGCATTTTTGGCCTAAGGGCTATAATTTGAACAATCTTGGTAGAGGTCCACTAGATGAAGCTTCATACCAAATATCAAAGACCTAGGCCTTGTGGTTTCAGAGAAGAAGATTTTTCAAGATTTTCCCTATATAAGTCTATGTAAAACCAAAGGACTGGGGGCATTTTTGGCCCCAGGGCTATAACTTGAACAATCTGGGTAGGGGTCTACTAGATGACGCTTCATACCAAATATCAAAGAAAAGGGCCTTGCGGTTTTAGAGAAGAAGATTTTTAAAGATTTTCCCTATATAAGCCCATGTAAAATCAAAGGGCCGCGGGGCTGGGGCATTTTTTGGCCCCAGCATTATAATTTGAACAATCTTGGTAGGGGTCCACTAGATGTTGCTTCATACCAAATATCAAAGACCTGGGCCTTGCGGTTTCAGAGAAGATTTTTGAAGATTTTCCTTATATTACCCCATGTAAAACCAAAGGGCTCCGGGGCGGGGGCATTTTTCGCCTCAGCACTATAATTTGAACAATCTTGGTAGGGGTCCACTAGATGAAGCTTCATACCAAATATCAAAGACCTGGGCCTTGTGGTTTCAGCGGAGAAGGTTTTTAAAGGGTTTCCCTATAGAAGCCCATGTAAAATCAAAGGGCCCCGGGGTGGGGGCGTTTTTGGCATCAGCAATATTTTTGGAACAATCTTGGTAGGGGTCCACTAGATAAAGCTTCATACCAAATATCAAAGACCTGGGCCTTGTGGTTTCTGAGAAGAAGATTTGAAAGATTTTCCCTATATAAGCCTATGTAAAACCAAAGGGTCCCGGGGCGGGGGCATTTTTGGCCCAAGCACTATAATTTGAACAATCTTGGTAGGGGTCCACTAGATGAAGCTTCATACCAAATATCAAATACTTGGGCCTTGCGGTTTCAGAGAAGAAGGTTTTTAAAGATTTTCCCTATATAAGCCCATGTAAAACCAAAGGACCCCGTGACAGGTGAGCTAAAAATCGTTGCATGACCGTCTATATGATGTAGAAAACCCACGTGACTTTTGAACACAGATAGGTCGAATCGGTATGGCTAATGAACGAAAAACCTCGATCCCGATCGAAGTTTTATTAGAGGATGGTACAGAAGCTGTCATAATCACGCGTATTCCTTACAATAGAAAACTTAAAGATTTCGCTTGTTTTGTGGACATGAAAAAAGCATTTGACACTGTAAATAGAGTTTTGTCTATGGTTTAAGCTGTTAAAGGCTGGTATTCATGGTAAGGTGGTGAATGCCTTACAATCATTGTATAAGGATGTATGCTGTGCAGTAAGCATAAATAATAATTTGACAGAGTGGTTACCTGATAACTCGGTGTAAAACAAGGCTGTGGTCTTTCGCCGACACTGTTCGCAATTTATATAAATGATATAGTGGACGATATAAATGAGTTAAATTGTGGGATAGATGTTGGTGATACACAATAAGTTCATTTCTTTATGCAGATGATATAGTGTTGCTGGCGGAATGTGCAGAGGATATGCCGCGTATGTTAAATATTTTGCATTAATGATGCAGAAGGTGGTGACTGGTGGTGAACGAATCGAAAACTAAAGCTGTGCATTTTCGCAATAGAACTAAGCCCCAGTGTGACTATTTGTTTACTTACGGAAATAAATTAGTTGAATATTCTGACTGTTATAAGTATCTTCGACTTGGGATTAATGAGTTTTTGACATGAAGAAATCTATAAATGAAGTTACCAAGACCGCCATTCGTGCTTTTGATTCTGTATACATGAAATACCAATCGGCAGGAGGAATGACTTATGATGTGTATTATAAGCCACTAGAATCAGTAGCTGAACCCGTCTTGTTCTATTTTTCTGGCATCTGGGGAAACAGAAAATTTCCAGAAAAAAAAACAACAGAAAAGTTGAAAGGGTATGAATAAAGTGAGTCGATACTGCTTGGGTGTCAGGAAAAAAATACACCAAATTTGTCCAGCAAAGGTGATATGGGCTGGATTTCTGCAGAAACTAAACAGAAACTAGAAACAGTTCGCCTTTGGTGTCGACTAAGAAATATGCCAGAACAGAGAACAATTCGGAAAAAATCATGAGAGGTCTTTTAGTGTAGGAAAATCGTGGGAAAATCGCATGTTAAAGTTCATTGAATCACTTGGCATCCGAGAACCCATGTTAGTACCTAGTCCATCAAAATATATATGCATGAAATTAGCTAGAGAAAAATTAATTGCTACTGAGAAACTAAATTGGGAGAATCAGTTACTTAGTGACGGTAACTCTGAAAATGGTAATAAAATCAGAACGTATAAGAATAATTTTGAAACAGAATCATATGTTACGTTGAATTTGAGACGTGATCATCGCTGCATTCTGACCAAATTTAGAGGTTGCAATGTACCCCTTGCAATAGTAATTGATAGGTATACCAAGCCAAAAGTCCCCCTTAAAGCGGCTCTTACACTGTCACGACTTTGACCACGATTGTCCACGACTGTCCACGACCAATGGGGACCATGAAAATCGTGTTAAATCGGGGCCTACACGGTTCCGATTTCACTACCCTACGAGTACTCACGACATTGCTACGACACTTCTACGAACAATCACGATTGCTGTACGATAATGGAGCCGATTTACAACGATCCTCCACGATCGACCACGATGTCTTACGATCCTCTAGGATTCTTCTACGACTGCACCACGATTGCTTCAAGATATCAGACGATCATACACGATGTCTCACGATCCCTGCAAGACTGCTGTACGACCAATGCCGAATTGGCACGATGATCAAAGACTCAGTACGATCCTGGATACGATTTACTCACGATTAACCAAGACTTCTCCCGATTCGTCAGGATTTATAGCGATCTGGGAATATAAAAGTGTTCATCAAATGCACAGTGTCATTCAGTTTCAACCATTTCTGTAGAGAGCATCTGACGAAAATGTTTTTGCAGCCAGGTCAAAGGTTTCTGTTTCTTCAAAATTTAGTTCAGCTCGAACAAGACATGATCGAAAATGACATTGCAATGGCTGAACAACTGGAGGTGCAGAGGAACAGGAGGGACAGGAGGAGGAGTGAGTGACAGTATACATAGTTACTTGGGTAATTATATGTACAAAGTCATGTGGAGAAAGTAGTGCGTTCGACGTAGCGTCGGGATTAATCGTGCTAGCGTCGTCATCAATCGTAGTGCATTCATGGTGAATCTTGCATTGACGTGAGCAGTCATCGTGATATCGTAGTAGATCGTACGGCAGTCGCAACGGAATCGTAGAGGCGTCGTTGATGATCTTGTCTCGTCGTAGCTCAATCGTGGTAGAATTCAGTCACGATTATTCACGGTTGTCCACGATTACCACGAACACGGCTCACGACTGAGCTACGATTTCTCTACGACCGCTCTACGATTTGAAAAATGATGCCGACTCGCCAAGAATGTTTTGAACATGTCCAAAACAGTCGTGGTCACTCCCAGAATCAGAATCAGAATCAGAATTGTTACTGGTGACACGTCAAATGACATTCATACACCAGGACCTGTGATATTGGAAGTTAGTCCCTAGCTCTAACCAAAGATGTAAACTTAGCTACACAATCCTCAGCACCTTCAGCCGTCAAAATAATAGAATCTGGAAGGGCATTCCAATCTCTAATGCTTCGGGGGAAAAACGATTCTTTATAAATATCCGTTCTTGCAGTAAGGGTCTGAAACGTCATTGAATGGTGTTTTCTACAGTGCCTAGCCGGGGGAACAAGGTCATCTGTTGGAATGCTGGCAGCACCCTTTAGACCTTTGTATAAGAGTATGAGCCTACTGTCTCTTCTCCTTTTCTTGAGAGACTCCCATCTTAATTTTCCTAGAATTCCAGTCATGCTCCCAGTTTCAAAGCAATAATTTCCAGTTACAAATCTAGCAGCTCTATTCTGAACTTTTTCAATTTCTTCATTAAGGACCACTCCGCTTGGGTCCCAGATGCAACTACCATATTCCAAGATTGGGCGAACAAGTCCCCTGTATGCTGTCTCTTTCACATCCTGAGGACACTGATGAAGATTTCGCCTCAGGAAACCAAGTGTTCTATTCGCCTTTGTACACATATTGCTAATGTGTGTATTCCATCTCAAATCGTGAGTGATTGTCACACCAAGGTATTTAATGGAATTCACATTTTCGAGGACCGTTCACTCTAAGGTGTAAGAAGCCTCAACTTTATTAGATCTCTTCCTTGTTATCTGCATAATATTGCATTTAACTGGTTGAAATCTCATGCCCCATTTTCTGGCCCAACATCCTAATCTATCTATGTCAGCCTGAAGTTTCAGTGAGTCATCTGTGTCTCTAATTTCCCGGTAACAAACACAGTCATCTGCAAACAGTCTTATTTCTGAGTCAATATCAGTGGAAATATCATTGATGTACAGGGAGAACAATAGAGGACCAAGAACAGTCCTTTGTGGGACTCCAGACAAAACTGGCGCCCATACTGAAGATTCACCATTAACAACAACACGCTGTTTTCTGTAGCAAAGGAAGGAATCTATCCATTTAAGAGTCTTCCCCCCAATTCCATAACCAAATAATTTGGATTTAAGTAGTTCATGAGGAGGGGTGTCAAAAGCCTTCTCAAAGTCCAGAATAAATGTGTCCACCTGCCCCCCTTTGTCCAGGATTTTTGCCCAACTTTTCCTAAATGCATGTTGTCTGTCTGACAAAAGTTTATGTTCATCCAAGTGGGCCATGATGTTTGAGCAGACTATGTGTTCAAGCAATTTACATAGAACACAGGTCAGTGACACCGGGCGATAATTACGAGCAAGAGCCCTGTCCCCTTTTTTGAAAAGTGGACAGATGTTCGCTAGGAGCCATTCTTTGGGAATTTCACCCGTATCGATAGATTGTTGGAAAAGATGAGCAACAACTGGACCTAACTCGTTTGCTAGTTCCTTCAGGACTCTAGGATGAAGCTCATCAGGCCCTAAAGCTTTAGAAGGGTTCAAGCCTTTAAGTAACTTGATCACTCCCGCAGAGGATACAACAATATTTTCCATGAAAGGGGCCAATCTTCCAGTCAATGGGACCTCGTTGAACTCAGTTTTATTAAATGCATCATTGAATTGACCAACCAATTCCTCTGCCCTTTCAGAGTCCGATTCAGCGACCCCGTTCCCTCCTCTTTTATTAAGGGGTGGGATACCTTGCCTATCTTTCTTCTGGCTATTGATATATCTGTAGAAGTCTCTGGGATTCGCCTTTACATCACCTACCAAGTTATTTACATACTGATCATGCTGATTTTTGATGTCATTTTTAATTTCTCGTCTCAAGTTTTCAAATTTTGCTCTGAGTTTACCACTTCCCAACTTTTTTGCCTTAGCATGAATCTTATTTCTCCTCCGAATTTTTCTTCTTATTTCTGGTGTGATCCAAGGAATTGAAGATACAGACCTGCTAGTTTTGGAGGGGATATGATTTTCGGACGAAGCTTGAATGAAAGACTTTATCAAATCAAAGTTCTCCTGGACAGACCGAGCGTCTGAATGACCATTAAAGTATTTCTCTCTTGCAAATTTTAGGGCATCCTTCCTCATAGTTTCATAGTCACCCTTTTGATATAAGTACACCTTTCTACGAGGTTTCTTTATAGGTGGTATGAAGATTTTCAAAAATCCAGAGACAATATCATGATCACTTAGTTTGTCCGGGGATTGAATATCCCCAAACTGTCCTGGCAAAGTTGTAAGAATCAAATCCAAAGTGTTTCGATCTCGAGTAGGGAAGTCAACAACCTGTTCCAAGCCATGATCATTCATGATGTCGACCAACACCTGTCCCTCTGACGGACTCAGCATCGTGCCTTGTTTGCTGAGCCTATCTGGCCAAACAATCTCTCTGAAGTTGAAGTCACCTAAGACATGTACTGCAGGAAGTTTTTTACCCTTATTCTGAGACTTAATGCGATCAAGCTGATCTTTAAATAACTGGAAGTTTTCGACAGTGTCGTTAGGTGGTCGATACCAACTTGCAATAAAGTGGGAAGTTTTGTTTGCAAAAACCTTAACCCAAACAGATTCTGAATCGTTTTCCAGTTCCATGAATGGCATATGAGGGATATCTCCCGAGCTATCACGATCAACCACGATTCCTCAAGAGCTCTGCCGACTTCTCTACGACGTTGTTCACGATTTACCACGATTTAAAAAATCGTGGTGAGTCGTGGCCAAAATCGTGACAGTGTAAGAGCCCCTTACGAACGTATCTGCAAGTTCTGTGATAGTGCAACCATTGAGAATGAAACACATTTTCTCACTGAATGCGAATTTTATAGCGATATACGATACAATTTGTTTCACTTTGCTATTGGTATGAATACTGATTTCATGTCTTTAAGATATGGATTGAATGCAAAATAATGATATTCAGCCCAAAACGGGCGTCATTTCTTCTTCTTCTTATGAACAGGCGAAGACGCGTCGCTTTCAGCTGATGAAATTGGCTTTGGGTAGCTTGCGCTTATGTTCGTTTATGATGTATGTACATATACGGCTATATATATACATGTATATCAGTTTTATCACGACGTATTTTATATGATATTTTAAAGCATCATTACCATCAAATCCGAAAAAGTGTCCTCCATCAACAAATTTTCCCAAAAATTAGGTTTCTGTCACGTGTACTGACTACATACAGTGCACGGGGCACCTGACTAATAAGCACATGAACAATGTGTTTTACTGTTTAGGCCTAACGTTTCAACGTTTCAAGTAAGCGTGCTTTTAAGAATCTGATTATAATCATGTTTAAATGTGTCTTATTTTGTATATGTATATAAGTGTCTCAAGCTATACGTGGCTGGACATCAATTTCATATCGTTTTATTCATGTGTATGGATTGTATAATTGACGTGTGATACTATAATAAACTACAAGAACCGAAGAACAAAATTAACCCTTGTTCTGCTGAGCCCGGATATGCCTTTTCTTTGAAACAATGTAGATCCAGATCAGATGGCTTCTGAAGAAGCCATCTGATCAGGATCTACATTGTTTGTCATTCAGATTGTGAATTTGTTGTAATAATTTGCTACAGGTAATCTGATTGGTTGATAATCGGTAGTAGGTGTGGCATATATGAATATTCAGCAGGACAAGGGTTAATCCTCAAAGTGTCTCCAGCAAGGAAGGTAACTCTTAGAGTGTGCAGTTGCTCCCCTTGCCGTGGCCAATTAATAACACTTTAGGAGTTTCCGCAATGTACTTCGTACCATGGTGTCTTAGGCCAAAAAAAAAATAGGTGTGTTTCAGGTTTCCCGACCCTACCTAAGTTTTAGGCCCGACCCTAAATTTTTTATTGCCAAAAAAAAAAAAAAAAAAAAAAAATCGCGGGGCGAAACGACTCGGAACTACGCGAGCAGTTGCGTGCGGTTTATTTGTTCTAATTCGGTCAGTTTCCGAGCGTTTCGGTGTTTACTACTACTATTTCCGCAGAAATGCTCTATACAGTGGTGTATAAACAAAATAAAAAATTAAAATAAAAAAAAAAATTAAATCGACCTTCCCCACCTAATTTTTTTCAAGCTGAAACCTGAAACACACCTATTTTTTTTTTTTGGCCTTATTTTAAGGTACTCTATTTACATGTAGTTATTTATTGATTTTTATAATTTATTTATTAAGTTAGTTATATTATTTATTTAATATCAATGCAGTTAAACAAGAAGAATAGCTCAAAAGGTACCTTAAATATTTGTGAGTCATCCTCCCTCCAATCTCTGTTTCCCACGTGTTTCCAGGGAACCTTGAAGATCAGCTGGCTCCTATTAATCCATTCCAGACCTGGGATCTCTCCGCTGTTAATCCGGAGCTCTAGCCAAGGACGCATCCGTTGTCTTGACGACACAGCTTCGCCCTGATATGTCATTACTGAATCGACAGGATAACTGAAGAAAATAAGAAATTAATGATATGGGCCCGGTCAAGCGATTTTGGTACTTATCGCCTATGCGAGCAGCGAAGGTTCAGGCGAGCCTGCGCATCCGCGCAGTCTCGCCAGAACCTTCGCTGCTCGCTCATACAAGCAGTGAATCCAGAGGAACCTTCAGACAGAAAGCCATATCCCTGGCTTCTCTGAATGGCTAGGCATGCGCAGTTAAAATTTGTCATGACGGAATGCTCGAAGACACAAATTCGCTTGGCGGGGCTCATATCAAGGTGACATACAGTAGAACTTCGATGGCTCGAACACCGATGGTTCGTTTACCACGGCTAAGTCGAACCGTTCTTGAGCCCCTAGGGAAATCCTTTACATAAGAAATAATGGGTGGTGGTTTATGTATCTTACAAATGTATGATGGCCCCCGCCAAAAGGGGCTTGAAGACATATATGGGCTGCATGATGCTTTCACGCAGAGCTGATTCTGGCCCGCACACTAGTACAGGTAAACCATTTAGAGGATCTAAGCCTGTCCAGGAATCGCGGTGCGAGGCGGACCGTCCATGCTTATAAACCCTATTTGTTTCATTGGGCGACAGGGCTTGAGATGTCATTTCATCCCAATGTCGGGTAAAAGTCCCAAAAAATTGGAAGCAACGTCTCAAAAATGACCTTTACAGTGTTGACGGGGACGTTAAACCTCAAATCAAACAAATCAAAACAAATGTATGTTGTGTGTACTCATTAGAGATGAGGCGATTCTAATGAGTACAAACAGCATAGAATTATATTAGAGAACACCGAAAAGATGTCCAAAGTATCTCCTTATGCCTGTCATAGTCACCCTCAGTCGCTCGAACTACCCCTGCCTCGAACAGATTTTCAACGTCCCAAAGGTGTTCGAGCCATTGAAGTTTGTTTGACAGTATAAGGGAAATGATAGCCCTTGTAAAAATATTTTTGCATACCTTATCAATAGGCGCTTACTCTTGAAAGAAAGAATTTGCATAAAAGTAAGACCTTGTTTTAGGAGGATTTTCAGTTTATAAGTCCTAAAAGTTGTCTCCCTTTGGAGAAATTGGCAATAACTGTGCCAGGTAAATCAATTTAAGTTACATTTCCACTATGCTAAAAGTAGTGAACAGCGTTACGAGGTCCGAGATTAAAAAACCTTTTTCGTGCTCAGCTTAAGGGGAATGGGAACACCTTCACGGGAGGCAACTCCTGCAAAAGTATTTTTGTCTCCCATGTCAATAGGGGTCAACTCTTAAAGGAAAGAATTTGCTCCTGAGGAGCAAATTCTTTCCTTTAGGAGTTGACCCTTTTTTCCGTGGGACAGGGCTTATAGAAAAGTGAACAGGAAGTCCCGAAAGTTGTCTCGCTTTGAAAAATGGCGGAAAAATCAGCAAGGTGTTCCCATTCCTCTTAAGGGAAATCGATACATCTGGCAGGTTTTTCAGCCATTTGTCAAAGGGAGACAATTTTCGGGACTTCCTGATCGCTTTTCTAGAAACTCTGTCCCACGGAAAAAGGGGTCTACCGTTCTATGAAAGTATTTGCACCTCATGAGCTAATTCTTTCGTTTAAGAGTTGACCAGACAAAATACTTTTGAAGAAGTTGCCTTCCCTGAAGGTGTACCATTCCCCTTAAATGAACAATTCTTAATGCTCATAAAATTTAAAACTATCATACACTCCCATCAGACAATGTTTCTGCTCAGATCAGCAGAGGATTTGTCATGTTAATAAATTTCAAAATGCCAACATTTCATTTTAAAATTTATGAACAGGACCCGAGTTGGGTATGAATAACGTTTTGGGGGCCAGGTTCCAGTTTTACGGAGTTTGCTGTTTACCGGCGTTGCTAGCATTATTCAAGTAATGCCTAGCCGACCACTTGACGTAATCACACTTTCCTTGGACATACTCGGTCCTGTTTAACAGCCAACAAATACCGTGCATATTCTACATCTTGTCATGTGAACCATAATCCGAAATACCTTTGCATACAGAGCAGATTCAAGCCATCTGATCAAGATCTACATAGTTTGTCACTCAGTTTGTGAATTTGAATGAAAACATTTTACATTGTACCAACCCAGCAGGCACACGTCGCAATGGCAACGTCAAATCAACGTCTTTACAACGTCACGTTGCCCCGACGTTGACTTCGCGTTGCAAAAAAGTCATGACGTTGCACCGACGTTGATGTGTCATCACAATTACGGCATGCGCCTGCTGGGTCAGTTTGTGAATTTGAATGAATACATTATGCGCTGTAAATTATTATCAAGTTATTTGATTGGCGGATGGTCCGAAATGGGTGTGGCTAACCTTATGTATTTAGCAGGACAAGGGTCAAACGTTTCCATCTAAATAGAACTAAATACGGATTGGAAAAACTTGGTATAGTTTCAATGGAGATTCAGGCTTCACTGTTCTCCAACGGAGTCATAAGAATTTTCTTGCACAATAGATAAGGAAATCCAGGATACAACACGGGGATAGAAATTCTGATCCTACCCACGAATAGGATAAAATTACGTGTTTGATATGCACTGGTTAAGACGTCACGTCCGCCGTCGTAAAGTTTGACGTCACTGCACGTAGGCCCTACAGTGACGCCCAAAACGCTGCATTATTGTCATCAATATATGGCAATCGAAGTGACTGCATTTTAAACAAGAAGCCCATTGGCCTCTATGGCACAGAGCTCAGGCGGGCACTGCCAACTGGCAGCCATGTATGTTTTTAATTTATCAATTATAAAGTCTCCCAAACGAATCCCCATTCCCAAATGAGCACCCACGTGGACTGTTTCTGAAATATCAGGCCTTTTATGAAGTGGAAGGGGTGGGGCGTTGACCCAACAGAGCCCAGGTTGGTGTACTGAATGCCTCTTATCATAAGAAACAAAAATATATGTGCAGTCGAACTTCGATGGCTCGAACCCCTTTGGGACCATGGGAATTTGTTCGAGACAGCAGAAGTTCGAGCCACTGTTGCATACTTCCAAAAACATTGAGGCGATTCTAATGAGTACACACAGCATACATTTGCAAGATAAAAGTCGAAAATCTCCTTAATTAATCCCACACTTTGTCTTGTGCAGAGGAATTCTCTAGGGACTCAAAAACGGGTTCGACTCAGCCATGGTAAACGAGCCATCGGTGTTCGAGCCATCGAAGTTCGACTGTATATGGTTTGGGAGTGGAGATCTGTACAGTTCCTGAGATATAAGGCCTTTTAAGCTGAAGAGGGTTGGGGCATGGCCCTTGCAGACCCAAAGAAAGCCAAGATTGTTGTCACTGAATGAGTCTTATCAATAGGACCAACAAAATATATTGTCTAGGGGTGGGGGTCTGAACTGTTTCTGAGATATGAGGCCCTTTTATGAAGTGAAGAGGAAAGGAACGGCCCCTGTGGACCACCAAGTTGGTGGGACTGAATGTGTCTAATCATAAGGAACAAGAATATATATGATTATGAGGGGGGGGGGGGGGATCTTAATGGTGCCTGAGAAATATGGCCTTTTCATGCAGTGGATGGGCGAGTCATGGCATCAGCACATTGCCCTAGCCCAAGGAGACCCCAGGTTGATATGAGTGAGTCTTATAGTAACACAATTATACACGCGTAAGGGATGGGAGTCTAAAAGGTTTCTGAGACATATGGCATTTTATGAAGTGGTGTGGCATGGATCCAGCGCACCCCGGGAGACCCCTAGGTTGGTATCACTGAATGCGCCTCAGGGTAGGGGATCTGAATGGGGTTCTGAGATAAATGGTCTTTCATGCACTGAAGTGGGTGGGGCATAGCCCCGGCATACCCTGTGGGGACCCCCAGGTTAGCATAAAAGTGTATGGCTAAAAGAAGTTCACTCAAGGAATATTTCTATAAACTTTTGTCAAAATATCTGCAATGACTTGGCAGTAAATGCCATTTTTCTATTTTCCCAATTATAAGTTGCCATAGCAACCAAACTGGTGAGCCGATTTTCATGAAAACACTAAACCTGTAAAAGCAAATATGGTGAATATTTTCATATTCATAAAGTCTCTGCCTCCTAGAGCATATGGTTTCTGAGGAGATGATTTTTTAAGTTTTTTTTTTTCTATTTTGTTTTTCATTTTGGTTTCCATGGCAACCAGTAAAAATAAGCAATACGCCTAAAATCATATGGCAGGTGGTAGATTGCTTAAGGAACATTTCTATGAAAGTTGTGTCAAAATATCTGCCAACGTTGGGCAGTTGATACCATTTTTTTTTTCAATTTTCCTCATAATAAGTCTATGGCAAATCTTAGTTGCCATGGCAACCAAACTAAAGAGCTGAATTTCATAAAAACATAAAACCTTTTCAGGCAAATATGGTGAATATTTTCATGAAGTCTCTGCCTCCTAGAGCATATGGATTTAGAGGAGATGAATTTTTAAGTTGTTTTTTTTTTTTCTATTTTTTTTTCTTTTTTTCATTTTGGTTTCCATTGCAACAAATAAAAATGAGCAGTAGGCCTAAAATCATACGGCCGACAGCAGATTGCCTAAAGAATATTTATATGATAGTTTGGTCAAAATACTGCAGAGGCCTGGCAGTAAATGTCATTTTTCAATTTCCCCATTATAAATCTATGAAAAGTATCAGTTGTCATAGCAACCAAACTAATGAGCCGATTTTCATAAAAACACAAACTTTCAATCCGCAAGCCCAAGGATGCTATAGATGAAATTTGGGCTGAATCTGCCCAGTGGCTTCAGAGGACATGTTGTTTGAAAGTGTCGACGCCAGACGACGACGACGACGACGACGCAGACGATGACGACGGACATCTGCCTATCCTATAAGCTCCCCCGAAACCTTTGGCTCTGGTGAGCTATAAATCCCAGAAATGAAAGGTATGCAAGAAAACGAATCTTACATGGGAGTGTGGGGTAGACAGTAGTCCGTAGACAGTAGTCCGTCGCTCGGGATCACTGACCGGCAGCACTCGACATGCCTCATGATGCCGGACAGTGACCCCCTGGACAGATTTTTCTATCCAGCCTCCAGTCTTATAATTATGCTCCTTTGAGGCAAATTCTTTCCCTCAAGAGTAGATCCCTAATGACACAAGAGAGAAAAGTATTTTGGTAAGAAATGCCTTATGTAATTTAAATACCATCCTTCGTATTTTTGCGGATCATTCAAACCAGGAAAGCCCGAGAAGGCCAGAATTTAGCTTAAATTTCTGAAATTCTGCTTAAGTTTCATTGTTTACCCGTGTATAAAAGGTTGCGTATCATTGTTTACATTTGCAAATTAGGGACCTGAAAAGTAGGTCCGGTCTATAAACGGCCCCTGGACGTATTACAGGTCAGTAGAAGGTATAATAGGTCACTACCGATTATAGCATGCAGTTATTCGACCTCTTTTATTAGGTTACTAGAATGCCTGATTGCGGTATAAGAAGCTGTCATTAGGACTGGCTAATCGGAGCTGAAAAGCAAATCGATTATCAGTCCGGTCATTGCGATCGATAATCGATTAGTAATCGCTAATGTTTTTGTCATTATTTTACCTGTCTGGCTTTCTGTCTGAGCATGACTCTTACCATATGAAGCACTTTACCATATGTATATTTGAACAGACAGGCATGAGCAAACAGTGTAGACCCAGATGAGACGCCGCATAATGCGGCGTCTCACCAGGGTCTGCACTGTTTGCCACTCATTCAGCTATTTTAGGCATAACTTTGGGCAGTAAATTGTACCTATCAAGTAATCGATTAAAAGCAAATCAGAAATGATAATCATTTTTGTGGAATTTATCGATCGATTAATCGATTATAAGATTAATCGTGTCAGCCTTAGCTGTCATCATTGTAAACCGCCTCGACAGAAACAAGAACATTTACCTGTAAAAATATTTTCTATTAGCCATGATAGTACTGCTCCAGAAATGTTTGCTGTCTCCAAGGACAACAAAATAGAACTGGGAAAGTCCAAAGAGTTCAATAGTCAATCTCTTAGTCGAAAGATTTATAGAGCCACAGCTCAGGAAACTATTCTTAAGGCTTATGACATGCCATTATCCAAGTCCCAAGCAATGTGATCTCTTGTTCATCCAAACAAATATGGAAGTGCCCAAACAAGCATATCCATAGAAATGTATTTATAATTTAATGTTTAGACGACATGGTTGCGGTGGCTGGTCAGAGTTTGCGTTTGGCTTAGGGAAAAAGACACGGCCTATATTAAGGAAACGGAAATAATTCTTAAGAACAGATCAAAGAATTGCAAATCGAAACATAGTTTCCGCAAGAAAACAAGATAATGTGATATGCAAAGTATTACCAAGAATTACTAGTGACCTGTGCACTTGTCGAAGAAAACCGTGAGAACTCCACAAAATATGCCGTAAGAGACACAAGTATGCAATACGATTTCACGAGATAAATCCTTTTAAACGTCAACGAGATACCACTGAATGGTGTTCAGATTCTATTTCCATATATGTGTTCAGGCAAACACAGTGAAATTCCGATACTAAGACACCTTAACCCTTGTCCTGCTGAACCCGGATATGCCTTTTCTTTGAAACAATGTAGATCCAGAACAGATGGCTTCGTCAGAAGCCATCTGATCAGGATCTACATTGTTTGCCATTCAGATTGTGAATGTGTTGCAATAATTTGCACCAAGTAATCTGATTGGTTGATAATCGGTAGTGGGTGTGGCATATATGAATATTCAGCAGAACAAGGGTTAAGAATTATTCTAATTTAGAACGGAGCAGTTATTCTTCCTTTGCGTTTTCTGCACACAGTGTCCTCCTATCAGGGACCATCTTTGGGGCTGTTCAAAAGTGGTCTTGAAGACCACTTTTGAACAATCCCAAAGGTGGTCTTAATATTAGAATTTTTGCTGTACTTAAGTCTGATCAGAAAGCGAAGATGCACAAGCTGATTTGTGTTTTCACTGACATCAAAGGTTATATGGTAGGTATTATTGTGTCCCAGGTGTATCAAAGGTCATTAATATCAGTATTGTCTAACGCCCCCGGAACGGTCACAGATCCACAAAAAAAAACAGGACGTAAAATCATGACGATAATAAACTGTCAAAACAAAGAAAGCAATCATGCACACGGGCAGTTTTTGTTTAAGATCCGTTTTTGTGTTCGCAATTATGGCCACAGACCTGAATATCAATCGACCAATAGTTTGTTATAAATTTGAGTTATATTGCTAACATGGCCACGTGATTACAACTGACCAATAAAAGTTACATTACGATAACACATCCGTGTGAGATAGTAGATTCTTTCCTATCTCCAAAATGGTGAATTTTCTGATGAAAATACACTAAAATTCCTATATTAACCCTTATCTTGCTGAATATTCATTTAAGCCACACCCATTTCTGTCTATCAGCCAATCAAATTACTTGATGTAATTTATTGTTACAAATTCATAAACTGAATGCCAAACAGTGTAGATCCTGATCAGGTGGCTTCTTCAGAAGCCACCTGATCTGGATCTACACTGTTTCCAAAGATAGGGGTTGTCGTGAACAGCAAGATAAGGGTTAAGACCACCTTTGGTCTCTTATAAGGAGACATTGGGTGTAGAAAGCACAAAAAGACTAAATGAAACCTTCTCAATAAACTTTCGAAAACAGATTTAGTCTTTATTTTAGCTGGTCTTAATAGCGGAATTTAACTGATATTTTTTGGCCCCCGCCCATCGGGGCTTGAAGAAATGGTTGGGTTGCACGGGGACGTTAAACCTTAAATCTAACAATATCAAACAAAACTGATATTTTTATTTCTCATTTGTTCTCCTTGTCGGTGCTCGGTAGAATCGCCTCATTGAGGCGGTTCTAACGAGTACCCACAACCCATGTCTTGGAGAAAAAATAAGCAAAATAATATTTACCCCTGTTTTCTTACGTGGGGTTTAGAGGGTTATTCTAACGTGGGGAAACTGCGTAAATAACGTTTGAACGAAATATATTGTGGCGTCAGAGCGGTGTGTTATCTGTAAAACCTACACTTGACTCGTGTGGTTGGTTCGGCAAACAGTGTATGTTCAGATCAGACACCACACTAAGCGGCGTCTGATCAGGGTCCGTACTCTTTTTTTTTAGGAAGAGGAACTGTAGGATTGTTTCAATACTTTGATTTTTTCTACACAATTTCGATTGGAAGCCATAAAGGTCATTGCCCAGACTATTGTCTTAACCTATCAAGCCGGTCGTCAGTCATGGGTGGGCGAAGCCAGAGTACCAGGGGAAAAATCGCATGACCCGTTGCAGATCGAACTAGGTGTCTCGCATGTGATAATATACTAAGAATGCTTTTACTTGTCGCCGACTTCGGTAGCTCAGTCGGATGCGCGTCTGCCTGGTGATCAGGAGGGCGCGGGTTCGATATCTGCCGGGGTCGGCAACATTCTTTTGTGGAGATTGACCATGAAATCTTTTCTACGGTAATTCTCTCCCTTCCGCTGATTCAAGAAGGGCAGTTGTCAGTTTCTGGCGAAAGAATGTGCACTATACTGGTTAACCGCTTACGTACAAGCCTGCCCAAGAAGCCTCCGTGGTGCAGTGGTTACGCTACTCGCCTTGTAAACCAGGGATCGCAGGATCGATCCCGGGCTTCTCCACACGAGTACTGGTAAACCGCTTAGAGGATCTTAGCCTGCCCAGGCAAAGCGATGCAAGTCGGACCATACTTATAATCCCGATTGGTTTCAATTGGCGACAGGGCTTGAGCTGTCATTTCATCTCAATGTCGGGTAAAATTGGTAGCAACATCTCCAAAATGACCTATAAATTGTTGACGGGGACATTAAACCTCAAAACAAACAAACAAAAAAACTTTCATGACTAGTACTCCAAAACTATGGTTTATCAGTGAAACTGCTTAAAATACATTCCATCCAGAACTCTTAGTGAAAAATCTTTTTTGAACATTCCGTCCCAAGTAAGGATCAGGGATCATTCTTTTGTCAGATCCATAACTTATGAAATTCAACAGCGAAGGTATAACAACTATATTTTGCAATCCCCAAACGCGATAAAAATGCCAGGTTTCATTGGGCAACAGGGCTTGAGATGTCATTTCATCTCAATGTCGGGTAAAAGTCCCACAAAATTGGAAGAAACGTCTCCAAAATGACCTTTACAGTGTTGACGGGGACGTTAAACCTCAGATCAAACAAACAAATCCTCTTGAGCTAAAGCAATTTTGTATTGTCACTTAAAGAAACGTGTTTCAGATTTGTTTTGTCATCTGGAAATCGGAATGGATTTGTTTAGCAGTGTTGAATCTCCATTTTGCTCTGATGTCTCCTGTCTAGTTTGTTTCAGTGGAAAATTGTTAGAGTATCACTCATGGAACATTCCTTCAAAATTGTTTTCGTTTTTGAGGAAGAAGTCTTTCAAAAGTTCCCTTTGACAATACAGCGCCGACTTGTATGTCACTATCTGGGCAACTTGTGAACATTAGGGGACAGGTCCTAGTGCACCAGACAGAGCTGAATGGGCTCAGTCTAACTAGCAATGACTCATGGTGACAAGATGGGGAGGGGGTATCCATCTCTTTGTCGATACTGAGATGACTTGTATGTCACTATTTGGGCACCTTGTGGACATTGAGGGTCAGGTCTTAGAGCACCAGACGGAGATGAATGCGCTCAGTCTTACTAACTATGACTCATGGTGACAAGAGGGAGTGGTCTCCATCCCTTTAACAATACAGCTGACTTGGTTGTCACAATCTGGGCACCTTGTGGACTTTGAGGGTCAGGTCCTAGTGCACCAGATGGAGATAAACAGGCTCAGTCTAACTAACAATGGTGACAAAGGGAGATGTGCAAGATGGTGGCCCTTTGTAAAAGGTACGACTATATTCATAAAATACACCTCCTGACCAAGGTATTACCAAAAGAGGAACATTCAGAGCAATTTTGATCATGACTGGACTAAAACTGCGGCCTCTAGAGTGTTGACAAGGTTTTTATATGGGCCTACTGACCTACTTTTTGACCCCAGATGACCCATATTCGAACTTGACCTAAATGTTGTCGAGATGATCATTCTGAGTAAGTCTGGTGATAATTAGACTAAAATTGCGGTGTCTACAGTGTAAAAAGGTTTTTCTATGATTTGACCTACTGACCTACTTTTGCCCGAACCTGACTCATATGATCATTCTGAGCAAGTTTGAGGATGATTGAACCAAAACTGTGGCCTCTAGACTGTTAACAAGGTTTTTCTATACTGGGAGGACCGAAGTTCGAGGACGTAAGCGACTTGACCCGTTTATGTTCTATAAATAGCAAGATATTAAAACAGTTAGTAACAAAATTGTCAACCAACATTTGATGAATAAACTGTCAGAAACAAACATGAAAATTAACGAGCAAGCTTCGACAGAGCTTATTATTTATTGAATTACCCATTTTCTAGTCATTTTCAAAATGGCATGCAGTTATCATGAGGATCATTGAGGTGCTGTGTGGGGTAAAAATAAAATGAAGGCATGTAATTGTTAACAAGATACTTCGATTTTAAATGACATAAATGTTACTGGGAATCATTTAGTAATTGATGATTTTTTTTTTTTTTTTTCATTTCTTCTCCATTTGTGCTCAAAAGTTTATTCTTCTTCTAGATATCTGTTTAGTTCATTCTGTTCTATTCCATACGAGTCCAAAATATAATTTGTTCATTCATATCTACTTCAAACGAAAATTTGGTGTCCTCAGAACAAGAACAATTTTCTAAAGTTTTGATTATATAGAGGATCTTACATGAGTGTTCATGTATTATTGAATTTATTAAACGAGTTGAGGAAAAGGGATAAAATGCGAGGCTTTGCCGAGCATTTTATCACTTTTCCTCAACGAGTTTAATAATTTCAATAATACATGAGCACGAATGCAAGATTCTATTTATCATATGACTTTTAAAACGCATTTTATTCACGATTATTTACAAAAATGTCAATATTCCGCCATTAGTAATCGCGACGTCGTGAAGGACGTCGTACATGTAACGTTACGGGACGTATCTAGCTAATTTGCATATTTAATCCACTAGTGGATTATCGAAAATATTACATGGCGTTATTACACTGTCAGACGCGACGTCATATGATAAAATGGTATTAATATTTCTTAAGAGCATCACATTCACTACTGCTCTCCTTTTCCCAGATGAAAAATTAAGCCTCTGAAGTAATAAGGACAGCAGGTATGTTTAGTTAAAGAATTTCCCAACATTGAGCCTCATACGAAAATGACGGATAAACAGGTCTTCTGGTATGTCTCAGCAGTAAACAAAGGACACTTGATATTTCCGCAAGAATGTGTATGAATGACGAAATCATTGGGTTAAACTTTGGGGTAAAAGTATCAGCAAAAAATGGCGGATTATTTGTAACTTTTTAATGTCTCAGCAATATTTACCTGCAGGAATATTATACTGCCAAGATGTTGGCTTTTATTTGTGGTTTGTTGTTGTTGATTCACGAAAGAAAGACATTAGTAGTTATCAATATTTACATACACAAACAACGTCATCGAACTTGCGTCACTCTCAAAATTTCATGACGTCACTATATGATTTGACCTACTGACCTATTTTTTGACCCGACATGACCCATATTCGAACTTGAACGAGATATTGTCATGATGATCTTTCTGACCAGGGTTGATTGTGATTGGATCAAAACTGTGGCCTCTAGAGTGTTAACAAGAAATGTTTACGCACGCACGACGGACGACGCACGACGCGCGATTTGAAGGAAATCCAGGTAAGGTTATTTGAGCCCCGCCAAGCGAATTTGTGTCTTCGAGCATTCAGTCATGACAAATTTTAACTGCACATGCCCAGCCATTCAGAGGGGCTAGGGATATGGCTTTCTGTCTGAAGTTCCTCTTGATTCACTGCTTGTATGAGCGAGCAGCGAAGGTTCTGGCGAGACTGCGCGGATGCGCAGGCTCGCCTGAACCTTCGCTGCTCGCACAGGCGATAAGTACCAAAATCGCTTGACGGGGCCCATTTATTGAAATGGCCGCGCTATTCCTATCGCTTTTGAGGTCAGAGTGTTGCGTAAGAGGGTTATCTATAGAATCTGGACGGGTTTGGCAAACGGTGTAGATCCAGATCAGACGCCACAGAATGCCGCGTCTGATCAGGATCTACACTGAAAAGGTTAAACAAAACGCTCTGAGTCCCCCGTTTAGGTCCATTTTCCCAGCCTACACTCAAAGACAATCGACCCATCACCGTTTGTTTGTTTGTTTGATTTGAGGTTTAACGTCCACGTCAACACTGTAAAGGTCATTTTGGAGACGTTGCTTCAAATTTTGTGGGACTTTTACCCGACCTTGAGATGAAATGACATCTCAAGCCCTGTCGCCCATTGAAACCAATAGGGCTTATAAGCATGAGCGGTCCGACTCGCACTGCTTTGCCTGGAAGGTTTTGATCCTCTAAGCGGTTAATCAGTACTCGTGTGCGGTCGGATTCAACTCTGCGTGGAAGCATCATGCAGCCCATCTATTTCTTCAAGCCCAGGAGGGCGTGGGGCCGAACCCATCACTGTTATCGAGCAACTGCGTGCATGTAAAATTGCGTAAAGTTACCTTTTTCTCATAATCTGGCTCAATTAACCCTTTTGTACCAAATGGAATCTTCCTCCTTATTTACAACAGGAAGTTCATTTCAAAATATAGGGGTGACAGGTTGTGTTTTCATCAAAATGTATTAGGAAAATGACTGAACTTTTAGCAAGTTGTGGAAGCCCTGATCAGACACCACAGAACGCGGCGTCTAATCTGGGCCTACAATGTTTGCCAGGATACCCGTTTTGGGGTTTCTGGTACTAAATGGGTTAAACTTTATTCCAATGCACTTGCGTTTGTATCGCGACGTTCGATTGGATAATGTCAA
The DNA here is from genome assembly GCA_963580285.1 of Lucinisca nassula. NCBI lineage: Eukaryota > Metazoa > Mollusca > Bivalvia > Lucinida > Lucinidae > Lucinisca > Lucinisca nassula. The sequence continues at coordinate 106,888,062 of OY757017.1, read as the reverse complement.
AAATTTGCGACCGTATATTTAAGAAATCGATCAGCTCTAGCAGTGATCTACTGGGTGATAGATCACTGTTTGGACGCCAGTTGCAAAGAAGATCAGATCACGGGCGCGTAGCGCGAGTGATTTGTCTGCTTGCAACTGACCGAATAAATCACGAAACTAGAGCTGATAACACACTAAAAGTCCACGAAAATGCTATTGATTCCTTCAGATTCTCCCTATCTTTCGCCATAGTTGAAAGGAATCCCGCCAAAATGACTGACTGTATCATATTCACCTTATTTGCATTATCTGCTGGTTCCTAGTCTGAAGGTTATCAGTGTTGGAAAAACAGGTAACCAGACCCCCCTGACCTTAAAAGGTCAGGGGGGTCTGGTTACCTGTTTTTCCAATATTGACAATGTGCAAGCTGGGAGCCAGCAAATAATGCAAATATGGTGAATGCGTTTACCTGTTTTCATAACATAACTGCTACAAGAAAATGATGTTACATGATCTAACGTCAAGGTTACAATAAATGGGCTCCGTCAAGCGATTCTGGTACTTATCGCCTATGCGAGCAGCGAAGGTTCAGGCGAGCCTGCACATCCGTGCAGTCTCGCCAGAACCTTCGCTGCTCGCTCATACAAGCAGTGAATCAAGAGGAACCTTCAGACAGAAAGCCATATCCCTGGCCCCTCTGAATGGCTGGGCATGCGCAGTTAAAATTTGTCATGACGGAATGCTCGAAGACACAAATTCGCTTGGCGGGACTCAAATGATGTCTTGAAACGGGATAAAAAAGCGTCTCTTCGCGCCAAGTGAATTATCACTAGTTTTGTCTAGGGCTGGCTAATCGTAGTGAAAAGATAATTGATTATCAGTCCTGTCATTGCGATCGATAATCGATTAGTAATCGCTAAGGTTTTTGTCATAATTTTACCTGTCTTGCTTTCTATCTGAGCATGACTCTTACCATATCATATGTTTCACTGTATCACATGTATATTTGAACAGACATGCCTGAGCAAACAATGTAGACCCAGATGAGACAACGCAGAATGCGGCGTCTCATCAGGGTCTGCACTGTTTGACCCTCATCCAGCTATTTTAGGCATAACATTGGGTAGTGAGTGAGTTTTAGTTTTACGTCCCACCAACAGCTAAGGTCATACGGAGACGGGACCTCGGTTTTAAGACACATCCGAAAGTTTACAAGGCGAGTAGCGTAACCACTGCACCACGGAGGCTTCTGAACATTGGGTAGTAAGTTGTACCTAACAAGTATTCGATTATAATCAAATCAGAAATGATTATCATTTTTGTGGAATTTATCGATCGATTAATCGATTATACGATTAATCGTGTCAGCCTTAGTTTTGTCTATTGGCTATATAGGCGACCAGTGTTAGAACCTGTGTTAAATGTCGGACACACGACGTCGGATATCCGACGCCATGATGTAACGTCGCTTTTCATTGGGTAGCATTTTGTTTAATGCAGCTCACAGGGCTTGCCGCTTTGAGTAAAATAGTACAATTTTAACAAACAACTTAATTACCCAGAAAGCATTCTACATAAATCTACAGCGGGCCGTTAGCGGCCCGTCAGGGTAGCTGACGGACCGCTAACGGCCCGCTGTAGATTTATGAAGAATGCTAGCAGGGTAGTGCATTAGAATTGGAATAACTGTATTCAAAATTCGATTTTACGCTTCCGTTTGACGACTCCGCTGGCGCGTCTCCATAACCGTAAAACCGCCGATGACATTTTGTTACGGCGCGACCATTGGAACATTAAAACAACTTATTATAAATCAATTGTCATACACAAAACAACTTGAAATTATTTCCGTAAAAGAAGAAAAATTTCCGCAATGAATTTTATGGCTATCCGCATCTCCTTGATAAGGTGCACTCTTTCTATCACGCTTATCAGATCACATGACTAGTGCACTTTTATGATGGCCGTTTGTATTTTAAAGTTATTGTTTTCTAACCGAGTCTGTGCTCAAGAAAAAGGTACATGCTGCCATGGGTTGGCGTTTTGGAATCACGGAAGACTAATTCAGCCTGCGTGCCCCGCATTTATGTCTGCGTGCGTTAATCTTAGAAGCTATCATAAATTAACAAGACTTATGTTTCCAACTAATGAAAATTTATTACATAATTATAGTTGCAATTATAGAGAATGATAAATTATTTACATGGAAAATATACATACAGTATAAAAGAATTGCTTATTCCTATCTGGATACTTCAGATTTCAAGTTAGCCCAAAAGTGCTCATTTGATGCTATCGAGGTACTCCCCGTGGCTAGAAATGCAAAGTTTCAGTTGGGCACAGTAATAAGGTATATGCTAATGAATGGCAGATCCAAGTGCCTGTCGGGACTGGTATTTCCGCCCGGCAAGGAATGATTTCATTTGCGGAATCAAAAAGAAATCACATGGGGCAAGGTCTGGCGAATACGGGGTGGGGGTGGGGGGTGGGGGGGGAGACAAAACAGTTACTTTTTTTTTCTTCAAAAACGCCGTAACTATTGCTGAGGTATGAGCGGTTGCATTGCCATGTAGAAGACAGTGGCATGGCGTCGTTTCTGATAATACTTTGCCAGTTTCTTCAGTACTACGTCTTTGTGGTACTTTCCGTTGATACGTTTGCCTTTTTTCATCGGCACTTTTATTGCGACTCCTTCACCAGAGAAGAAGATTGCATACAAAACCCTCTTTGTACTCAATTATTGGGCGTTTGCTGTGTTTTGTGGCCCAGATCGTATCGCTAACCTTTCTGACTGACTCAAAATAATGGACCTAGGTTTCTTCACCTGTGACCACATTGGCAAACTGTTGGAAACATTTGAAGCAGCTTTTTGGCCATGAGATGCAGATTTTGGTGCATTTTTGATAGACTCTACACCAGACTCAAAGTTCTTTTTCCACTGCCGAACTGTGTCATAAGACACACAAGAAGGTCCAAAACCAATAGAAATTTCAGTCATCAGCTTCATCAAAGAACAACCAAGTTTTAAGCAAGCTTTGATGTAAGCCCGTATTTCAACTTTTTAGTCGACGCTTCTACCAACCATTTTTACTGCAGTGGTCAATGACTGCGTGTATTCAAATGGCAAATTTTATGTCTTACACTTTGTCTAACATGTACATTTATACACCATTGTGTAGATATTGAATAGCCCTATACAAGTATGCATTGGTTTTGATCGTGCCCCACGTGGATATCGAGCTAGAGGACAATAAGCAATTATTTTCGAACATCCCTCGTAAACCCTATATGAGATCTTTTCTGATGCAAGCATAAACAAGAGGCCAATGGGCCACTATGCTCACCAGAGCTCAGGTGGGCACTGCCCAATGGCAACCATGTATTTTAACATGATATCATTTTAATCTACCAAATGAACCCCCATGTCCAAATGAGCACCCATGTGGACTCAGTATCTGTAACATTAGGCCTTTTATGAAGTAGAGGGGGTGGGGTATGGACCCCTGGTTGGTATCACTAAATGCGTCTTAGCATAAGGAACAAGAATATATACGGTTTAGCAGTGGGGATCTGTAAGGCCTCTTAAGTGGTGGAGGGGTTGTGGCATGCCCTGTTGATCCAAGGAAAGCCCAAGATCTTTGTCCCTAAATGTGTCTTATCATAAGGACCAAGTATATATATGGTTTAGGGGTTGGAATCTGAACGGTTTCTGAGATTTGATGCCCTTTTATGAAGTGGAAAGGATAGGAATGGCCCTGTGGACCCCCCTACAGTAGGTGTGCTAATAATAAGGAACATGAACATATATGATTATGGGGTGGGGATTTGAATGGCTTCTGAAATATAAAGCCTTTTATGAAGTGGAAGGGTGGGGCACATTGCCTCAGCACAAAGAGACCCCCAGGTTGGTGTGATTGAACGAGTCTTATCATAAGGAACAAGTATATGGTTTAAGGGTGGGGATCTGATCTATTTCTAAGATATATGGCTTTTAATGAAGTAAAGCGATGGGGCATGGTCTGGGCATGCCACAGGGACTCCCAAGCTGGTGTCACTGAATGCGTCTTATCATAAGGAAGATGAATATATATGGTTTAGGGTGGGGCTAAGAACAGTTTCTGAGATATAAGGCCTTTTGTGAAGTGGGGGGGTGGGGCAAGGCCCCAGGAGACTCCCAGGTTGGTTTCAATGAATGTTTCTTATCACAAGAAACAAGAATATATATGGTTTAGGGGGTAGCCATCTGTAGGGTTTCCGAGATATTGTGAGATTATGAAATGGAGAAGGTGGGGCATGGCCCCAGCACATCCCTGGGGACCCCCAGGTTGGTATCACTGATGGGGCATGGCCCTAGCACATCCCTGGGGACCCCAAGGTTGGTATCACTGAATGCGTCTTATCATAATGAACAAGAATATATATGGTTTAGGGGTGAGGATCTTAACGGTTTCTGAGATATATGGCCTTTTGTGAAGTGAAGGGGTGGGGCAAGGCCCCGGCCCATCCCTGAGGACCCCCAGGTTGGTGTCAATGAATGTGTCTTATCATAAGGATCAAGAATATATATGGTTTAGGGGCGGGGGTCTGTAAGGTTTCTGAGATATTGGGCCTTTTATGAAATGAGGGGGGTGGGGCATGGCCCCCGACGCATCCCGGGGACTGCCAGGTTGATGTCACTGAATGGGTCTTATCATAAGGAACAAGGTTGGCATAAAAGCATATGGCTGAGAGAAGTATACTCAAGAAACATTTCTATAAAAGTTTTGTCAAAATATCTGCAATGACTTGGCAGTAAATGCCATTTTTCAATTTTCCCCATTATAAGTCTATGGAAACTCTAAGTTGCCATAGCAACCAAACTAATGAGCCGATTTTCATAAAAAACACAAACTTTCAATCCCCCAGCCCAAGGATGCTACAGATAAAATTTGGGCTGAATCGGTCCAGTGGCTTCAGAGAAGATGTTTGAAAGTGTTGACGTCAGACGACGACGACAACGACGACGACGCCGGACAACTGCCTATCCTATAAGCTCCCCCGGAGCCTCCGGCTCTGGTGAGCTAAAAATAGCACAAGGGAGTTAGTTAAGACAGCATGTTAGTATATACAGTGTACCCACTTGCAGTTGCAACGACGGCTGATTTGGTAAGGTGTGGATAATATGGAAGAGGGGGGGGGGGGGTGAATATATTTAAAGCACAACCGAACACAACATATATTTCCCTCACAGGTTATTTATTTGTAACAGTGTATTCATGAGTTTGTATTATGAATGTGTCACTCTTCCAACTTGCAAAGACTCAGAACATACTGTGCATATGCGCAGGCTTTTCGCTTACACATTCTGATTAAACGTATGTCAGAGGCAATCATTCTGTTTGTCGGCGAGGAAACTGCGTATTTCGTTCATGCTGCACGTAAGGACAGCTGATTTTATTGTGGCAATCAACTTATTTTAATATAGTCAGCACCAGTCCTGTACAAACATGCTATCTGTTGCCTGTGACAGACATCCTATTATCCTGGTTCTTGCAACTGCGAGCAATGCGTTTCATCCAGTAGTGTTGTTGTTTGACAACAGAAACCTAGTTTGTCTTACAGCAGCTCCTTTTCATTACGCAAACACGCCTATACAAATACACTGCCGCCTTTATCGCCGAAAAAATGAAACTTTTATGATGAAAAATTGTGATATTTTTCTTATTTCTGCTCCAAATATAGATTGTGGGCACTCGTTGGAACCGCCTCATCGAGGCGGTTCTAACGAGTACCCACAATCTATATTTTAGAGCAGAAATAAGAAAAATAAGGTATACCCCCGGAAATCCCAGTTTGACTATACAAAAGTGGGGTTCAAGGGGGTCAAAATTATATAGGCGTGTTTTCATGATGTGTCAGTAGCAGTAACACTCCGTCTACTCCATCTACAATCATTTTGTCGTTATCAACGGTATACAGATCAACCCTAGCAACAGCAGTAACAATGCTGTTGTTGTTTGTCAACGGAAACCAAACTTTTGTAACGGTCACGCAGTTTGCCAGTAGCAGTATGAGCCCCGCCAAGCGAATTTATGTCTTCGAGCATTTCGTCATGACAAATTTTAACTGCGCATGGCCAGCCATTCAAAGGGGCCAGGGTATATGGCTTTCTGTCTGAAGGTTCTTCTTGCTTCACTGCTTGTATGAGCGAGCAGCAAAGGTTCTGGCGAGACTGCGCGGATGCGCAGGCTCGCCTGAACCTTCGCTGCTCGCATAGGCGATAAGTACCATTGACGGGGCCCATATGGTGATGCTCTTCTTACAGCAATACCCCCGGAGAAATAGACTGGGCTGCATGATGCTTCCACGCAGAGGTGAAACCGACATGAGTACTGGTAAACCGCTTAAAGGGTCTAATCCTGTCCAGGCAATGTTGTGCGAGTTGGACCGTTCCTACATATTAACCCTTTTGTTTTGCTCGGATGACAGGGTTTTATATGTCATTTCATTTCAGTGTCGGGGAAAAGTCTCATAAAATTGGAAGCAACGTCTCCAAAATGACTTGAATAGTGTTCACTGCTTGTGAGTAGCAGTAACAGTCATGTTACAGTCATTAAAGACAAATGCTACGAATTTGCCATTTTTTAAGATATTTTGGTTGATGACAAAATTGGTTTTGCAGAAAACAATTCTGAACTTGAAAAATGGCTTAAATAAGGCAGCAGTATCTTTTAATATATCATTCTGACTGAAATAAATGTTTAAAAGCTAGGCAAAAGTCATTTTTTGACATGCTATTTACAAACATGGTTGTTTTCTGATATTTCTGGGAAAACAGTTTGGGGTGATTTCCTTCTTGTTCAGATTACTTAAGATTCAGCACGGTGACATATGGTTTTTATTTCAAAAGTAGTGAGCCAGTATATGATGCTGAACATATACAGACTCTTAAACAGTTTTCAATGTGGGAAGTTTTTCGTAGCATATGCCCTTAAGTCATGCTCTTCTTACAGTGACACCATTTGTAAATAGTGATAACAATGCTGTCGTTTGTCTATGGAAACCAAACTTTTCTTAGTCACACTGTAAGTCAGTAGCAGTAAGACTCACGTTAGATTCATGTTCTAGTCATGGTGGCATTAAAGTGGTGTAAGGGTCATGTTGTAACAGTGTAAGCGGCTGTCAGTAGCAGTAAGAATTCTGTTAACCATGTGTTAAGTGAATTGTTGGAGCCATGCTGTTAACCCTTGTCCTGCTAATCCCGGATATGCCTTATCTTTGAAACAATGTAGATCCAGATCAGATGGCTTCTGATGAAGCCATCTGATCAGGATCTACATTGTTTGCCATTCAGATTATGAATTTGTTGCAATAATTTGCATCAAGTAATCTGATTGGTTGATAATCGGTAGTGGGTGTGGCTTATATGAATATTCAGCAGGACAAGGGTTAAAGCAACACCGGAGATCAGTAGTGGTAAGACTTACCGAACCATGCTCTTCTAAAACTAATACCGGTTGTCAGTAACATCCAAATGACTTGCTGTTATCATGCTCTTCCTAAAGCAACACCGGTTGTCGGTAGCGGTAAGACTAGTGCTACAGTCATTCTGTTATCATGTTCTTTTTACTACAGCAACACAGTTTGTCAATAGCGGTACGATTTGTGTAAAAGTCATTCTGTAACCATGCACTCCATACAGCAACACCGGTTGTCAGAAGCGGTAAAAATAGTGTTAACAGTCATTCTGTTACCATGCTCGTCATACAGCAACACAGATTGTCAATAGCGGTACGATTTGTGTTACAGTCATTCTGTAATCACCCACTCCATACAGCAACACCGGATGTCAGTAGCGGTAAGACTCGTGTTACAGTAATTCCGTTATCATGCTCTTCATACAGCAACACCGGTTGTCAATAGCGGTAAGGCTCGTGTTACAGTGATTCCGTTGTCATGCTCTTCATACAGCAACACCGGTTGTCAATAGCGGTAAGACTCGTGTTACAGTGATTCCGTTATCATGCTCTTCATACAGCAACACCAGTTGTCAATAGCGGTAAGACTCGTGTTACAGTGATTCCGTTATCATGTTCTTCATACATCAACACCGGTTGTCGATAGCGGTAAGACTCGTGTTACAGTGATTCCGTTATCATGCTCTTCATACAGCAACACCGGTTGTCAATAGCGGTAAGACTCGTGTTACAGTGGTTCAGTTATCATGCTCTTCATACATCAACACCGGTTGTCAATAGCGGTAAGACTCGTGTTACAGTGGTTCAGTTATCATGCTCTTCATACATCAACACCGGTTGTCGATAGCGGTAAGACTCGTGTTACAGTGGTTCAGTTATCATGCTCTTCATACATCAACACCGGTTGTCGATAGCGGTAAGACTCGTGTTTCAGTGGTTCAGTTATCATGCTCTTCATACATCAACACCGGTTGTCAATAGCGGTAAGACTCGTGTTACAGTGGTTCAGTTATCATGCTCTTCATACAGCAACACCGGTTGTCGATAGCGGTAAGACTCGTGTTACAGTGATTCCGTTATCATGCTCTTCATACATCAACACCGGTTGTCGATAGCGGTAAGACTCGTGTTACAGTGATTCCGTTATCATGTTCTTCATACATCAACACCGGTTGTCGATAGCGGTAAGACTCGTGTTACAGTGATTCCGTTATCATGCTCTTCATACAGCAACACCGGTTGTCAATAGCGGTAAGACTCGTGTTACAGTGGTTTAAGTATCATGCTCTTCATACAGCAACACCGGTTGTCAATAGCAGTAAGACTCGTGTAACAGTGGTTCAGTTATCATGCTCTTCATACAGCAACACCGGTTGTCAATAGCGGTAAGACTCGTGTTACAGTGATTCCGTTATCATGCTCTTCATACATCAACACCGGTTGTCAATAGCGGTAAGACTCGTGTTACAGTGATACAGTTATCATGCTCTTCATACATCAACACCGGTTGTCGATAGCGGTAAGCTTCGTGTTACAGTGGTTCAGTTATCATGTTCTTCATACAGCAACACAGATTGTTAATAGCGGTACGACTTGTGTTAGTCATTCTGTAATCATGCACCTTATACAGCAACACCGGTTGTCAGTAGCGGTAGGATTCGTGTTACAGTGATTCTGTTATCAAGCTCTTCATACATCGATGAGGCGGTTTTAACGAGTACCCCCAATCTATATTTCAGAGCAGAAATAGGATAAACTAGAACTGTCAGAGGATCTGACTATAGCCCCGCTATAGCCCTGTCAGAGGAGAAAGACTCATGAATTAAAGGTAAAGACTTGTGAGAGGGTTAAATCCCTAACAAGGTACCTACACCTTGTCTAAGTTAAAAAATAAGTTTTGGATAATGAAAAAAGCATATGCACATCTTCAGACCTATATGAAAACACCTGTTAAGTTTCAAAAGGATTGACCTAGTGAACTGTAACAGGAGTTGCGGTAACAAGGTAGCTACTCCCTATACATTTTAACATTAGTAGATCTCAAAAATTGTCTAAGATAAAAAAGGTGAAATAAGTGAAAAAAATTATTTAAGGATAATGAAAAAAGAATATGCACATCTTCAGACCTATATGAAAACACCTATAAAGTTTCAAAAGGATTGACCTAGAACTGTAAGAGGAGTTGCGGTAACAAGGTAGCTACTCCCTATACATTTTAACATTAGTAGATCTCAAAAATTGTCTAAGTTAAAAAATGTGAAATAAGTGAAAAAAATTATTTAAGGATAATGAAAAAAGAATATGCACATCTTCAGACCTATATGAAAACACCTGTAAAGTTTCAAAAGAATTGACCTAGTGAACTGTAACAGGAGTTGCGGTAACAAGGTAGCTACTCCCTATACATTTTAACATTAGTAGATCTCAAAAATTGTCTAAGTTAAAAAAGGTGAAATAAGTGAAAAAAATTATTTAAGGATAATGAAAAAAGAATATGCACATCTTCAGACCTATATGAAAACACCTGTAAAGTTTCAAAAGGATTGACCTAGAACTGTAAGAGGAGTTGCGGTAACAAGGTAGCTACTCCCTATACATTTTAACATTAGTAGATCTCAAAAATTGTCTAAGTTAAAAAAGGTGAAATAAGTGAAAAAAATTATTTAAGGATAATGAAAAAAGAATATGCACATCTTCAGACCTATATGAAAACACCTGTAAAGTTTCAAAAGGATTGACCTAGAACTGTAAGAGGAGTTGCGGTAACAAGGTACCCACTATCAAATATTACAGACAGACGGAATTCCGGACAAGATTACAGACAGACAGACAGACAGACAGACAGACAGACAGACAGACAGACGGAATTCCGGACAAGCCAAATCCAATATAGCCCCCACTTTTTCAAAGCGGGGCTATAACTAGATCGCGCAGTCGATGGTATAGCATCGCAAATACCCGCCTTTTCTATGGATAACACTAAAGATATGACTTGTTCCCTTGGGGTCATGTTGAGGCCAAGGTCACACCAAAAGTAGCCCAGTGCCATCTACATCTCATGTACTATCCACAGGCAAAGTTTGAAAAGTGTACCTTAACCGGTTTCAGAGGAGGTTTATTCCAAAGAAACGTGACGGATGTATGCACACACACACGCGCGCGCGCACACGCAGACCCACGGACTGACAGACACTCGACTCTGACACGAAAATAATATACCCAATTTTTCTTCGAAAATGCGGGTATAATAAGGTTTACCCATGTGACCCCCAGTTTTTCCATAAAAAAAGTGGAATTGTTTTTTGTTTGATTTTAGATTTAACGTCCCCGACAACTTCCAATTTTGTTTGACTTTTACCCAACATTGAGCTGAGACGACATCTCAAGCCTTGTCGCCAAATGAAACGAATAGGGTTAATAAGCATGGACGGTCCGACTCACACCGCTTTGCCTGGGCAGGCTTAGATCCTTTAAGCGGTTTACCAGTACTCGTGTGCGGTCGGATTTCAGCTCTGCGTGGAAGTCTATTTCTCCAAGCCCCGATGGACTGGGGCTGATCCTATTATTTATTCATGTATTGAAGGATCGAGGTGTTAACGATATGTTATATAACTACTGACACCGTTTTCAACTGAAATTAATAAGTTTGTTTGTCATTCTGTGGGTTTTTTTTTTTTCAACTTACTCCCCAGCATGCACATTACGTAATTGTAACGTCACATCAAGGTCGGTGCAACATCAAGGCGTTTATGCAACGTCAGATCAACGTCGTGACCTTGCACCGTCGTTGATTTGACGTTAATCTAGCGACACGTGCCTGCTGGGGCGTGTTCTTCTTGATAGTATTGCCGTCCGGATGACCCAGTATTACTCAGAAGTTGATCCGTACCCGACTGGTCCAGACCAGACTGGGTACAGTCAAGTGTGAACGCATTCATGATACAAAATTACTGTTATATGAGTGTGCTAATCTAGCTCGAAACAGGACGATCCGCGGCTAGCCAAAACCTGAGGCCGACATTATAAAACATTTTTCATGCTCAGCTGACATGAGCCTAAAATTTGAAAAGCTTGTAATTATTAAAATACGAACAAATAAGGCACTTTTCTGCTTGGATCAGCAAAGAATGTTGTTTGTTCTGCGTATAAATTTAAAATGCCCATAACTGGCATTTTTAAATTTTATGAGCATGAAAAAAAAAAATCAAGCGCAAGTGAGTGGAGCATATAAAAGTTATTTGATCTCGGGGCCTGGCTGAGAGCATGTGTCATCACGAAAACACACCTATATTATTCCGGCCCCCTTGAACCCCACTTTTAAATAGTAAAACTTGGGTTTACAGGGTTAAAGCTAATTTTACTTATTTCTGCTCTAAAATACAGATTGTGGGTACTCGTTCTAACCGCATCGATGAGGCGGTTCTAACGAGTACCTACAATCTATATTTTGAGCTGAAATAAGAAAAAAAATATCACAAGTTTTCATCTTAAAAAAATTGTGTTTCGGTAAAGTTTACAATGCATCTGTATAAGCGTGTTTTCGTAATGGTGATCAGACTTAACAAAAATCAGCCTGCTCACTTGCTCAATTTTGAATACACCCTTCCCTGTCTTAGGACATGAAAGCCGTAACAAAGGAAAGAAACATAGTTGAGAAAATGTCCCGCCTATGGTGGGATGTGAACCCAGAGCTCTCGGGTGAAAGTCCAATGCTCTAACCACTGAGCGAAAGGTCGACTCCCTGACGCAGTTGTCAGAGAGTGGTGGTAAATCTAGAAGCTATGCAAATAATCTACCAAGGCAGGTAACTGAGGGGAAGAATTGTGGTCCGTAACACACCCCCTCATCAAGGAAATCATATTTTATGATGACGAGAAGCAAAATTCGCCACGAAGCATTTTCGGCGAAATTAAGTCCGAACCCGGACAAGACCCAATTTTACGACATTCACCTTATTTGCATTATCTGCTGGTTCCTAGTCTGAAGGTTATCAGTGTTGGAAAAACAGGTAACCAGACCCCCCTGACCTTAAAAGGTCAGGGGGGTCTGGTTACTTGTTTTTCCAATATTGACAATGCGCAAGCTGGGAGCCAGCAAATAATGCAAATATGGTGAATGAAAGCCGTAACAAAGGAAAGAAGCATTGCTAGAAAAAAAGTCCCGCCTGGAGAAATTGCCAGGGCCGCCCGGGGAAAAGTCTCGTGCTCTAACCACGACTCCCTTACGCAGTTGTCTGAGAGTGGTGACAAACCTAGAAGCTGTGCACATTATCTACCAAGGTAGATAATTGAAGCGAGGAATTGCGGTCCGTAAAACTGGCATTATGAATAATCAATGGGCATAATTACAACGCAGTCGTTACCGAGCGTACATGCTTCGCTCAGGTATCTTATCTTGCTGAATATTCATTTTGGCCACACCCATTTCTGTCTATCAACCAATCAAATTACTTGATGCAATTTATTGCTACAAATTCATAAACTGAAAACCAAACAGTGTAGATCCTGATCAGATGGCCATCTGATCTGGATCTACACCGTTTGCAAAGATAGGGGTTGTCCTGAACAGCAAGATAAGGGTTTACGAGTAGGTACCGCACTGGTCGACCGGCCGTGATAGCTACGTCTAGTGTAAATCCAGTTTATCCATACCAGTCTGGTCACAGCCTGCCACGTTCAGAATGTTGCTTTAGTGTGAATGCTACCTTATTGTCATTACCATTGTTTTACACAGATAAACTGTGCAGTATTAAACACCCAGCCATTTGAATGACTGCACCGAAGTGAACCAAGTGCGCCATCTGGATATTTGTGCGATTTGGACAGCCATGACAAGTTAAAATGTGTCCTCGGACATGCGCATTGCGACACACACGCACGCACGCGCGCGCGCACTGAATTACCCGTAAACTTTGACTGAAACTAAACTATTTCCTTGCGCAACAGACTTGTAGACTTCTATGCCGGTACATTGGCAGTGTAAACCTAGACCAGATCTAGACCTAATACTGCAACATCGCCAAACGAACTTTATAGGATAAAAAGTCCTATGAAGAATCTCTGGCGCCCGCTATCAGTCACCATCACATCTTACTTTCCACCCCAACCCCACCCTCACCCTCACCCGCCCGTGAAACTCGGCAAAATGTTTACACGTTATAATTCGTTTAAACTGAAAACGCACGTATGTCCGATTCTTTGCGTTTAGTTGACAGTTGAGGGAGGAAACCAGACTATCCGAAGAAAACCACCAACCGTCAACGGGGAACAGTATCATGCGACACGCCGACACCATATACCTAATACACAAGACCGCAGTGACATCATTTGAGAGGGACATCATTACATTGCGCTATCCAACCTGATGCCTGATGGGGAGTCTACTTTGCTATATACAGATTTATGAGGAACAGTTTCATAGGGAGGACAACTCTTGATTCGCTTATAAATAGAGGTCTGCCCTTAATGGAAATACCCCGCCCCTTTTAAGGAAGAGGAACTTTGCTTATACATAAACGATCCAGGGGCCAGTTCTTTTATGAAAAGAAAATGCAATATCTGTCTCATTTCTACACCAAACATAGGTGTTGGGTGCTCGTTAGAAACCGCTTCATTGAGGCTGTTCTAACGAGCAGAAATAAGAAAAACAATGTTTACCCTGGTAAAATCCAGTTTTTCTATATCAAAATGGAGTTTACAGGGGTGGTCATCACACAGGCTTGTTGTCGTGATGGAATCCTTGGCTTTATGAGCTCGTCAGAGATGAAATTGATAACTATTCTTACAAGTAGAATATCTAAAACAGTTGTATTTTTGCTGAAAATAAATAAATAAATAAAATATAGATGTAAATAAATGTTCGTGTCTTTTGCATTTCCAAACAAATTAGCACATTTTCTATATCAAATGATCAATGCCTCAACGATATGGATTAGTTTGGAAAAACTAGGTCACCTTTCCTTCGTTCATGGGCGTAGAATGGGGGAAGACAGGCTGCAAGGGCAATGCCCCTTCAATAAGTTGGCGGTGTCTATATATGTAGGAAAATGCGGGGTTTTGACCGGCCAGTATTTCAAACCTTTGCCATTTCAACCCTGTAGCCCCGTACAAGTACCTATACAAGGAGTGCAGCCACATCCAGCCCCCGCCCATTGGGGCTTGAAGAAATAAATGGGCTGCATGATTCTTCCGTGCAGAACTGGATCTGACCGCACACGAGTACTGGTAAACCGCTTAGAGGATCTATGTCTGCCCAGGCAAAGAGATGCGAGTCGGACCGTTCATGCTTATAAACCCTATTCTCATTGGGCGACAGGGTTTGAGAAGTCATTTCATCTCAATGTCGGGTAAAAGTCCCACAACATTGGAAGCAACGTCTCCAAAATGACCTTTATGGTGTTGACGGGGACATTAAACATCAAATCAAACAAACAAAAGCAGCCACATCACGAAAACACGCCTATATAATTTTGAACCCCCCCCCCCCCCCCCAATTGAACCCCACTTTTATATAGTAAAACTGGGGTTTACAGGGGTACACCTTATTTTTCTTATTTCTGCACCAAACTATATTTTGGGCAGAAAAAAGAAAAATATCACATTTTTTCCTCTTAAAACGTTCATTTTTGGCGGTAAAGGTTTACAATGCATCTGCATAGGAGTGTTTTCGTAAAGATCTTGGCAAGTTCTAGGCTGTTTGGCACCTTATTAATATTTATTTTTACTTACTTGGCATTTCATCTCGTGTGTTGAAATATTTTGGTATTGGATGAGACCAGTTCAGAAACTTGGGAGTGAAAGGGTTAAAGGTAACATATTTCTCTATTATTACAGCTTTTAACGATTAACTTCTACATAAGCCTAACTATGCTATTTAATTCTACATAAGCCTAGTCACTTTATTTGTACATGTTGTTTGACGTACATGTAACAACACGTTTTTGAGGGTCAAATCGAGTGTTTGCCATTTTTGTTTTCATTTTCATTACATATATCACCAACATGGGCCTGCTGCAAGGGGAAATGATGGGCTAATTAAACTTCGATTTCACGAACCTTCCCAGCAGGCATATGGCGTTTAAGCAACGTCGCAACAATGTCGATGTCACGTTGATACGACGTTGCCCACACGTTGTGTGCCCCTTGGGTTTTTCCTTTCTTTCTGTCTTTCTTTTTTTTAATTCTACGCAGGTCTTCTATATTCTTCATGAGCATGAGGTTCTATCTATCTCTTCAAAGGGCATATACCCTCAAATGAGTATTACGTGCCGGGTTCGGTTAGAAATGCATGTTGAAATGCTCGGCTATATATCCTACAAGCCCAGCAGCAGGCAAAATTCAGGCCTCCAGATCGCTATCCGCTTCGTACAAGATTTTGAAGGTTAATCTGACCTATAGTACACATCAGACATGAAACAAATAAATACAAAGATAAAGTGGTTGACTGATAACAGTTCTTTAAAAATGAAAGTAGAATCGTAATCACTGTTAATGTAATACAAGCGAACACAAACCAACAAAGCACTGTTCTTTTATCGCAACTTACTTGTCCACGAGCTATCCTATTTGTTTTTGACCGAGGTATGGTACACTTTTAAATTTTTGCAGACATAGCCCCTGGATTTTGGAAAATATACAACACTCATCTTCCCGGAAGGTATGGGGAATTCCACTCGAAGTTATTTATAGCCAATAAACAAAACAAGTAATAGCTTAAAAAAGAATGGGTAATAGAATTTGCTTTTCATACAACAACAACAACAACAACAGTAGCATGTTATGAATGTTGTAATGACAATAATTATGACGTTGATAATATTAATTATAATAATAATAATTATTATTCAGATAGGGTTTCTAGGCAAGGGGCTGTCCGTTTCTGGCGAAAGAATGTGCACTGTACTGGTTAACCGCTTACGTATATACGCCTGCCCAGAAAAAGTGTGGATAGGTAAAAACGACCTTAACTTGTGTTGGATGGGCCGAAAGTCTCCAATACAAACATACGAACAAATCTTATTCAGAGGGATAAGAGTTAACACTTTATACTATATAGAACATGGGTAAAATGTAGATTCGCCAGAGTCGTACAAATTCAACATACAAGCATAAACAATAAAAGTCTGTAAAACATCTAAAATTTCTTTCATTCGGTCATTGAAGAAACAGCCGAACTTCAGCTGCTCGAATAGCTCATGGGCCGTGAAAATTTGGGGTAGGGTAGTTAGGATTACGGAGGGGTAATAATAGCGTGGGATAGGGGTAGTTCGGGTAAATAATAGCGACAGGGGATGAGGCATAGTGAGACTGGCTTATAGGTATACTTTGATCTTCTAAATTGAAGGACTGTTGTGTGTACTCATTAGAGTCGCCTCAATGAGGCGACTCTAATGAGCACACACAACATTCCTTTTTAACAGAAAATCCTAAATACGTGTATATGTATATCTGGAGCTATGGGAACGATTCTCTAGGGATTCCAGAACAAGATCGAATTAGCCATGGTAAACGAGACACTCGTGTTTAAGTCATCGATGTTTTCGAAGCAGGTCTATGAAATCCTATTGCCACCATCACGCAATCAAGTTATTCAAATGAATACTTCTGTGACCCAAACTTTAAACAGAGAAAACGATGGTTGTTATATTTCCGTTTCCCGCTCCAATAATGGGTTGTAGGTACTCTTTAGAACCGCCTCAACGAGGCGGTCCTAACGAGCCCCCATAGTCTCAACGAGGCGGTTCTAACGAGCACCCACAACGTATGAGTTGAGCATAAATAAATATAATTAATACCATAACATTCTTATCAGCGGCATAACCCTTTTTAGACATATGAAAGAATGCACAATGTCATTGTTAGGAATGTGTGGCACGCTTTTTGCCCGCTGTCTGAGGTTTAAGTTACACTTTCAGATATCAATGGCGCATTTTTCTAAGCTGTATGGAATTCCAAACAAATCTCCCTTCTTGGTGAAATTCAAAATGCGTGACTAAGGAAATGCAAGTATGCCAAAACCGATGAGGCATAGTACAACTAACCCTTTTTGTAGGTCTACCAAATGGAATCTTCCTCATTCATAGCAGGAGTCAATTTTAAAATTTAGGGGTGTCAGGTTGTGTTTTCATCAAAATTTATTTGGAAAATGACTGAACTTTTAGCAAACAGTGGAGGCCCTGATCAGACGCCGCATTTTGCGGCATCTGATCTGGGTATGCACTGTTTGCCCTGGTACCCGTTTTGGGGTTTCTTGTACTAAATGGGTTAAAGCCCACCTAAAGTTAAAAAGAAATCTGCTTTTAAAAGCTGAGACGGTTTTAGTTTTTAATTCTTTGCGTTTCTCCATATAAGAGGCCACCTATCGGACTGTTCAAAAGTGCTATTCACTTTTGCACAGTCCAAAAAGTGGTCTTAATATAGGAGTTTTACTGTGTTTCATGCCCAGTCCTTTCCACCCGGTGGCCTGACTGTACAGATACCTACGCAAAGAGTGTAGTTCCAGATGAGACAGTTAATTACAAGCCGTCTCACCTGGATCTACACTGTTTGTCGTCCTTTAAGGGGAATGGATACCCCTTTGGGGGGGGGGGGGGCAACTCCTGCAAAAAGTATTTTGACTCCCATGGCCATAGGGGTCAACTCTTAAAGGAAAGAATTTGCTCCTTCTTTCAGTGGGACTGAGCCTATAGAAAAGCGAACGGGAAGTCCCGAAAGTCCCCCCCCCCCCCCCCCCCCCCCCCACACACACACACTCTCAGAAACACAGGGATGAAAGGGTGGATACCCTTTTATGGCAAAAGATAGATGATATCTCATTATCCCTATCGACATCCATGTCTGAACATCTGAACACACTATCTTTCGTGGCGTTTATCTGTATTTTGCAGATAAAAATGGATTTTTTTCTGCATATTTGTGCATCATGAATACGATTTTAGATCCACAATCTATCATTACGATAAGGCATCCTTGTGACATATTGCATTCTTTCATATTTTTTCTTTGATGAAAATTTGTAATATTTGTCTCATTTATACTCTAAACATAGATTGTGGGTACTCGTTAGAACCGCCTCAATGAGGCGATTCTAACGAGTACCCACAACATATGTCTTGGAGCAGAGATAAGAAAAATCATGTTTACCCCTGTAAACCCCAGTTTTTTCTATATAAAGTGGGGTATAGGGGGTGTTCATTACGCGGACCTGTATGTTAACAAGTTCCTTTTATTTAACATCTTGTAAACAACACTTTTTAAATAGAGGAACGCGGGGTTTACTCTTGATCCAAAACATCGGTTGTGTGTACTTCATATATAGAAATGCTTTAGCGAACACCCACAATCTACGATTGAAGCAAAAAAAAAAAAAAAAAAAGAAAATCAAAGCACTAACCAGTACCCACAACCTACGTCTGGGAGCAGAATTAAGAAAAATAATGTATACCCCCGTAAACCCCTGTTTTCTCTTTATGTAAAACTGGGTTTAAGATGGATGTTCATTTCATGGACTTCTTCACATGATGAAGGACCGATTAGCGTGGATTTGTCAACTTGCTTTCATACAACTGCTTTATTCCAATCTTTTTGTGAAATTTAGTCAGTGAAGAATCGTTTTTTTTCCTCACGAGCTGTAAGCTATGAGTAGTTAGTAGTATCAAAGAGCTGATTTGACTTGCTGATCATCACGAAAACACGCCTATATAATTTTGACCTTTTATATAGTAAAACTGGGGTTTACCGTGAGGGGTTTACCTTATTTTTCTTATTTCTGCTCTAAATATAGATTGTGTGTACTCGTTAGAACCGCCGCATCGAGGCGGTTCTAACGAGTACACACAATCTATATTTTAGAGCAGAAATAAGAAAAATCGAGGCGGTTCTAACGAGTACACACAAACTATATTTTAGAGCAGAAATAAGAAAAATATCATTATTTTTCATCTTAAAATTCTTGTTTTTTTTTCTGCTGTAAAGTTTACAATGTATTTGTATAGGCGTGTTTTCGTAATACAGCGCATTGTACAATGCGTATTTGGAAAAGACAGTTTGAAGAAATACAAAAATAAACTGGAAATAACCTAACCAGATGGTAAAGAAATGGGTCAAGGTAACCTTACCCTAATTCATTTCCCGAAACTTCTTCCAAAGAACCTCTAGAGAATAAAGCTTTTCCACCCGAAACTATTACCCTATTGGTCACATCCTCAGAACTCACTAGTGGGGATATTTTCCTGTCAAATTGTCCTGTTTTACCCAATCGTTCTAACGTTTTGTAAGTAAAATCCATTTTGGTATTTATATAGCTTTACACTGGAAATCAACACAGCCCTCAACCCTTTATGCTTCATATATAAAACTTAAATTGAAAAACAATTCAAAACTGAAACTGGATGAAAATATAACTTCCGCGCTAAATGATCTACTCTAATCTACTAATATATACATGTCCCTTTCATTTGTCATGAAAATGTAAGATTTTTGTCTGACGTATAATCGAAACAGGAAGTTTATAGAAATTAAAATATAGTCTTTGGCTTCTGTATGATACCCAATTTGTTCAGCTAAAACACGCCCGTGTGAGATAATTGTATCTTTCACGTCTATAAAAGTGCATATATTCTCATATTTTTACTCCAGTCATAGTTCATGGGTGCTTGTTAGAATAGCCATAATCAAAGATTGGGCTGCATGGTGCTTCCAAACACAGCTGAAACCGACCGCACATGATGGGTCCTGGCAAACCACTTAGAGGGTCTAAGCCTGACCAGACAAAGCGGTGCGAGTCGGACCGTCCATGCATATAAACCCTATCGGCCCCCGCCCATCGGGGCTTGGAGAAATAGATGTTCCACGCAGATCTGAAACCGACCGCACACGAGTACTGGTAAACCGCTTAGAGGATCTATGCATGCCCAGGCAAAGCGGTGAGAGTCGGACATTCCATGCTATTGGTTTCATTGAGCGACAGGGCTTGAGATGTCATTTTATCTCTATGTCATGTAAAATCCCACATAACTGGAAGCAACATCTCCAAAATTCCCTATATAGTGTTGACGGGGAGGTTAAACCTCAAATCAAACAAACCATTAGGCAGGCTTGAAAAATCATTTCATCTCAATGTTGGGTAAAAGTCCCACTAAATTGGAAGCAATGTCTCCAAACATTACCCGTCTAGTGTTGAGAGGGACGTTAAACCTCAAATCAAACAAACAAGTCATGAAGGAAATATTTCAAGTTTTGTGGTTGTTGTTAAATGTTGTTCTTATTAAGTGTTATTGAATTTGCAGAAACAAAACTAATCCATTTCAGTAAAGTTTATATGGTAACATTCTAGACTTTCCAGTAGTGGCGAATTTGCATTTTGGTGGATCAAGGATGTGCGAAGCGATGTGGGAACAAAATTATTAGATTCTGAGCAGTCGAGAAAATTTCAAGATGTACGCCGTGGTATGCTGCAATATTTTACACCAAACCACAACTCAGTCCAGAAACGATTTTCGAGAAGTTAAAAATACATTTTTTTTATTATTTTCTAGATGTCTGCCACCGTGACGCTATTATCTGTAGACTTGAATAACTTCTAAGAAACAACAGTCAATCGATCATCGATGGTTCGTTTACCAGAACACCATTATTTAAATATACCCGGCAAAAAAGTTCTGCACAACCGGTTTTTTTCGACCTGTTTGCCTAAAATACAGAAAAGATAATTACACCACAAGAAAATTTAATTCAATCCTGATAATAAACAGAAATCAAAACAAGAATATCATCACTGAGTTATGTATAATGCTTCTCCGAAGGCACATTGGGTAGGATGTCAAAAATGACAAAATCACAGTTTCTGAACTGTAACTCAATAATCAATAATGGGTATAGCCACCAAGATTCACACGACACTCGTCGAGTCTCCTCCTCATGGAATTCACCAGTCTCTGTATATGATGCTGAGGAATCGCAGCCCATTCTTGGAGTAGAAGTCTCTGCAAGTCTGGAAGTCTTGTGTGTTGACTGACCCGTTTGTTTACAGCCCGACCAAGAATATCCCACAAATGTTCAATGCACGCCAAGTCAGGGGACATCGGTGGCCACTCAAGTCTCTGCACACCATTCTGCTGCAGGAAAGCATCGACAATCCTGGCACGATGTGGTCTCGCATTGTCGTCCTGGAAGATGGAGTTCTGGCCCATCTGTCTGAGATACGTCTTAGAATTTCGTCAATGTACCGACGACCATTCAAGTTTCCGGGCAATACGACAAGGGCAGTTCTGCCATTAGAACTGATACCTGCCAAACCATTACACTGCCGCCGCTGTAAGGTGTTGTTGGTAGGACATTAGGCTCAAGGTGCCTCTCCCCAGTGCGACGCCAAAATCTGATCCGACCATCAATTTTCCGAAGACAAAATCTCGACTCGTCAGAAAAAAAGAACTTCCGACCACTGCCGTTGGTTTCATCTGCCATGTCGTGCACAAACTGGCGCCGTAGAGCCCTGTTCCGTTGAGAAAGCTGGGACTTCCTTGCCGGTTTTCTGGATTTGAACCCCGAGGCTCGAACTCTGTTCCTGACTGTCTGCACCGGGATTCGACGTGCGCCAGGTCCCCGTTGTTGTCTCAACATTCTCTCCAGACTGGGTACATCAACAAAACGCCGCCTTGCTACAGCTACCGCAATGTATCGGTCTTCACGATAACTCTTTAACCCTCGGTCGTCCGGATCTGGGTCGGTCGGAAACAGCCCCCCGTTGCTTAATGACGCTGTCGAATGCGGACAATAGTGCTGCGATGCACGTTGAACTGATTAGCAACATCTTGCGGATGAGCCCCCGCCTCTAAACGCCCAAGCGCCCGAGCTCTTCCTTCATCAGTTAGCTTTCTCAAAGCTCGGAAAGGTCTAGCATTCGCCATTGTTGTAACCAAACGCTTAATAATGGGCAGTTAAAATTGATTTAATGAAATGATGAACATCGTTAAAAAATCCTGCAAAAAATGGAGTTGGATATGTAGCCTGGTGAGCACTTTTAATTCCATGCATGTTATTGGATAAGAAATTTGATGGTGACTTTTGACAGAAATGTTCACTCCGAAAATCGCATGCAGCACCAATATTACAAAAGCCAGGTAACAGAACATCACAAGCCAACGTCTGCAGCTGCAGTAGCTGCAACAACAAGAGCAGCATTTTACCAAAATTAACCAAAGACCCATTAAAATAATGCCTTTCGTCCTATACGCGTTTAAACGTCTTAAGCCAACAGACGGACAGGTAATAAACAATCGCATTGAAAATCGATAATTTTGTCATTTTTGACTGCCGACCACTGGTGCCTTGTCAAGCTTAACTCCAGCATTTCTTGTGCGATGATGATTCTGTTTAAAGCAAACTGTTTCCAAAAGGGTAACCTAAAAGCTGATATGTAATATGTAAACAGATACTACATGTAAGTAAGATAAATTGGCAAAAACTCCAGTTGTGCAGAACTTTTTTTGCCGGGTATATATAGAAAATTTCACCACCAAACACTGAAAACAAACCAGATGAAAATCTGATTTTTATTCATATTTCTACTCAAAACATTGGCGGTTCTAATGAGTACCCGCAGTGTATGTTTTTGAGCAAAAATAAGAAAAATAATGTACACCCCTGTAAACCTGGCCCCTGTAAACCCCAGGTTTACCATATAAAAGTGGGATTTAAGGGGGTCAAAATTATATAGGCGTATTTACATGATGACGTTTTTGAGTCCTTAGGTAACGAGTTCAATGAACTTCAATATAATTAATATTCAAGAAAAATTTAGGGAATTTTTTCTTATTTTATCTTGAAAAGGTATTATGTGTGTACTCATAAGAACCGCGTCTCTGAGACGATTCTAATGAGTAGACAAACAAACTATCGTTTTACATAAGCTCGAAATGATATCCCTAAGTGAACCCCATTAGCCCTAGTCCCAAATTCGGCAAAAATATCGATTCACTCTGTCGGTAGAAAACTGTGTATATTTAGAACTATCATCATACCATCGTATCATTATCACGCAAGATAAAGGTAAATGAAGAAAATAAGTCCTCCTGATACCGATATTGTCAGAGCCGTTGTACATAATCGGAGCATTTAATCTTAATTTTATTACACAGACGGCTGACCATTCGACTTGCCGGAGTACGAGTAATTACAGTCAAGCAGGCATGTGTATGGTAGTAGTAGTAGTAGTAGTAGTAGTAGTAGTAGTAGTAGTTTAGTAGTAGTAGTAGTAGTAGTAGTAGTAGTAGTAGTAGTAGTAGTAGTAGTAGTAGTAGTAGTAGTTTAGTAGTAGTAGTAGTAGTAGTAGTAGTAGTAGTAGTAGTAGTAGTAATCATAGTTTTTGTAGTAGTTGTAGTAGTAGTATTGGTAGTAGTGATGGTGGCAAAAATGGTAATAATAATAATAATAATAATAATAATAATAATAATAATAATAATAACAACGTACCAGTTAAACATAAACACTTTCATTTTTTTCACAGCAGATCAAAAATAAACATACATGTAAAAGGGACATTGCTGCGCCAAGCTTATATAACATAAAACAGGTGATTCATTAAAAACGGAAATTAATAGCAATCCAGGAGCTATCTTCATATCTTAGACCATACAAGAGGTCAAGTACAGGGAAACAAAGAGTCAGTTTGACTGCTACTGTATTTGACCAAATACGGTGATTGATCTCGAGATAAAATGCAACGAGAAAGAATGAAAGAAAGAAAGAAAGATGTATAGATCTTCTAAAATTCAGCAAGTGTTAGCGGTGTGCAAGCATTTCAGTGTTATGTTAACCCTTATCTTGCTGTTCACGACAACCCCTATTTTTGCAAACAGTGTAGATCCAGATCAGATGGCTCCTAAAGAAGCCATCTGATCAGGATCTACACTGTTTGACATTCAGTTTATGAATTTGTAGGAATAAATTACATCAAGTAATTTGATTGGTTGATAGACAGAAATGGGTGTGTTTTAAATGAATATTCAGCAAGACAAGGGTTAACCCTTTCATTCCCATCTTCTGATTCAAAATAAGCATTCCAAGTAGACTTGATATAATGTAGATCATGATGATATGGCTCGTTTGGATCTGCTCTACTTGTGAGTAAGAGAATAATTTTAATCAAGAAATTTCGTATTGGCCTAGGTACAGGTTCGAGGTCTGCTGCATTGGCCCGAGGCCGAAGGCCGAGGGCCAATGCAGCAGACCGAAGACCTGTACCTGGGCCAATACGAAATTACTTGATTAATGACAATTTTATTAGCTGACACAATTAAAAATGCATGCTTATTGATTTTTGATCTCACTTGACATCAGTTAATTGCTTTACTTGTTGCTAATACGGATGACCTCCGATCAATACAGGATAGTTAATGAATAATATGCAATAATCGAACGCGCGACTGAGACAATTTATTTAGATAATATGTTTGTTTGTGTTGAGGCTTTATTTTTTTTTTTTAATTTAGGTTTCACGTCCCCATCAACACTATTTAGGTCGTTTTGGAGACGTTGCTTCCAATTTTGTGGGACTTTTACCCGACATTTAGACGAAATGACATCTCAAGCAAACCAAAACGGTTTATATGCAGGGACGGTTCAACTCGCACCACTTTGCCTGGGTAGGCTTAGATCTTCTAAGCGGTTTACCAGTTGTTTACCAGTACTCATGTGCGGTCGGTTTCAGTGCTGCAAAAAAAAAATAAATAAAATAAAAAAATGGTAGCCCCTGTTTGCTTTTAGCGCCCGATTACCTTAAAAACCAGTCAGTCGGTCATTCAGTCAGCTCTTCAAATAAACAAGAGGGCCATAATGGCCCTGGGTCGCTCACCTGATCCTTATTGTAGAGATAAATTGGTAGGTAATATAAGGTGGATGGTTTGAGCCATTTTGGCTGAGAATGACCCAAGGAACATTTCTGTGAAATTATTTCAAAATCAGTCTATCTATTTAGTATAGTAGAAGCTATTTTAAAGCTTGGTTATGGTTTAGTTTTGGTGACTATTATGTTCAGTGGGGCGAAACTATTTTCAGCAATTTTGTCAGAGGGTCACCCGTGGAACATATCTTCCAAATTGTTTTCTTTCTGAGTACCTTTTGGACATTCAGGGTCAGATCCTAGTACATGGAGATAATTTTTCCTCAGTCTAACTCACAATGCCTCGTTGTGACAGGGGCGGGGGTGGAAGTGTGTGTGTTTGTGTGTGTGTGGGGGGGGGGTGAAGTAAAACCAGTGAGCCCCGAGGCGGGGCCATTTTGACCCAAGGGCTAGAAGTTTAATAATCTTGGTAGAATTCTGCAAGAGGAATTTTTACACCAATTATCAAAGACCTGGGCCTTGCAGTTTCAGAGAAGATTTTTTTAGCTCACCTGAGCAAGAAAGTGCTCAAGGGGAGCTATTGTGATCGGTCAATGTCCGTCGTCCGCCGTTTGTCGTGTGTCGTGCGGCGTCAACAATTTACTTTAAATGCTAACTCTTTCTAAACCCTTGGGTTAATTTCAATCGAACTTCATAGGAATGTTGTCTAGATGACCCTCTTCCAAAAATTTATAGCTAAAATCGTTCCGCTTTAATGAACAAGATGGCCGCCAGAGCTAAAAATAGAAAAATCTTTAAATGACAACTCCTCCTGTACCTTTGGGCCTCTTTGATTCAAACTTCACAGGAATGTTGCCTAGGTGGCTCCCTACCAAAATAGCTAAATTCGTTCTTTTGGGCCAAATTAATTCAAACTTCATAGGAATGTTACTTAGGTGATCCTCTACTAAAATAGCTAAACGGTTCTGCTCCCATTAGCAAAATGGCCGCCAGAGATAAAAATAGAAAAATGTCGTAAATTTGCTTCAAACGCGAACTTTTCCTAAACCCTTGGGCCAGTTTGATTCAAACTTCACAGGAATGTTGCCTAGGTGACTCCCTATTAAAACAGCTAAAGTCGTTCCTTTCCTACAAACAAGATGGCCGTCAGAGTTAAAAATAGAAAAAATCTTTAAACGACAACTCCTCCTGTCCCCTTAGGCCATTTTCATTCAAACTTCGTAGGAATGTTGCTTAGGTACCCTCTGCTAAAATAGCTAAAACGGTTCTGCTCTGATGAGTAAAATGACCGCCATAGCTTAAAAACGAAAAACATTGTAAATTTGCTTCAAATGCAAAATCCTGTTTAACCGTTGGATCAACTGGGTTCAAACTTAAAAGGAGTGTTACATAGGTGACTCCCTACCAAAATAGCTAATATCGTTCCGCTCTATTGAACAAGATGTCTGCCAGAGCTCAAAACAGAAAAAATCTCCAAACAACAACTCCTACTGTACCCTTGGGCCAATTTCATTTAAACTTCATAGGAATGTTGCTTAGATGAGCCTCTACTAAAATAGCTAAAACGATCCCGCTCTGCTGAGCAAAATGGCCGCCATAGCTAAAAATAGAGAAACATCGTAATGCATCAAAAGCGAACTCCTCTTAAACCCTTGGGCCAATTTGATTCAAACTCACAGGAATGCTGTGTAGGTGATTCCCTACAAAACAGCAAAAATTGTTCCACTCTGACGAACAAGATGGCTGCCAGAACTAAAAATAGAAAAAATCTACAAACGAAAACCTCTCCTGTACCCTTCGGCCAATTTCATTCAAACGTCATAGGAAAGTTGCTCAGATGACCCTCTAACAAAATAGCTAAAACGATCCCGCGCCGATGAACAGAATGGCCGTCAGAGCTAAAAAAAAAAACATTGTAAATTTGCTTCAAACGCCAACTTCTCCTAAACCCTTTGGCTTATTTGATTCATACTTCACAGGTATGTTGTCGAGGTGACTCCCTACAAAAATAGCTAAAATCATTCCGCTCTGATGAACAAGATGGCCGCCAGAGCTAAAAATTGAAAAATCATCAAACGACAACTCCTCCTGTACCCTTGGGCAAATTCGCAGGAATGTTGCTTAGATGACCCACTAGCAACATAGCTAAAACAATCCCGCTTCGATGAACAATATGGCCACCAGAGCTAAAATTGAAGAAAAAAAAACATTGTAAATTTGCTTCAAACGCGATCTTCTAAACCCTTGGGTCAATTTGATTCAAACTTCTCGGGAATGTTGCCCAGGTGACACCATACCAAAATGGCTAAGATCGGTCCGCTCTGACGAACAAGATGGCCACCAGAGCTAAAATTAGAATGTACTAGAGACAGTGACATTCAGGTAAGCGAACCAGGGCCCTCTGGGCCCTCTTGTTTTAACATTCAATGTAAAACCAAAGGGCCCCGGGGCGGGGGCATTTTGGCCCCAGGGCTATAATTTGACCCCAGGGCTATATTTGAACAATCTTGATAGAGGCCCATAAGACGAAGCGTCATACAAACTATCAAACACCTGAGCCTTCTGGTTTCAGACAAGAAGATTTTTAAAGTCTATGTAAAACCAAATGGCCCCGGGACGGGGGCATTTTTTGCCCATGGGCTCTTATTTGAACAATCTTGATATAGATCCACTAGATAAAGCTTCACACCAATTATCAAAGACCTTGGGCTTTGCGGTTTCAGAGAAGATTTTTTTAAAGATTTCCCTATATAAGTCAATGTAAAACCAAAGGGCCCCGGGCGGCGGCATTTTGGGCGCAAGGCTTTAATTTGAACAATCTTGGTAAAGGTCCACTAGATGAAGCTACACACCAAATATCAAAGACCTGGGTCTTGCGGTTCCAGAGAAGAAGATTTTTAAAGATTTTGTTTCCTATATAAGTCAATGTAAAACTACAGGGCCCCGGGGCAGGGGCATTTTTGGCGCAATGGCTGCAATTTGAACAATATTGGTAGAGGTGCACTAGATGAAGCTACACACCAAATATCAAAGACCTGGGCCTTGTGGTTTCAGAGGAGAAGATTTTTGAAGATTCTTTTTCCTATATAAGTCAATGTTAAACCAAAGTGCCCGGTGCGGGGACATTTTTAGTCCCAGGGCTATAATTTGAACAATCTTGATAGAGGTCCACAAGACGAAGCTTCGTACGAAATATCAAACACCTGAGCCTTCTGGTTTCAGACAAGAAGATTTTTAAAGGTCTTCCCTGTATATGTCTACGTAAAACCAAAGGGCCCCGGGGCGGAGGCATTTTTCGCCCCAGTGCTATAATTTGAACAATCTTGATAGAGGTCCACAAGACGAAGCTTCATACGAAATATTTTTGGCCCCAAGGCTATACTTTGAACAATCTTGATAGAGGTCCACAAGGCGAAACGTCATACCAAATATCAAAAACCTGAGCTTTCTGGTTTCAGGAAAGAAGTTTTTTTAAGGGTTATCCCTATGTAAGTCTGTGTAAAACCAAAGGGCCCCGGAGCGGGGAAATGTTTGGCCCTAGGGCTATAATTTGAACAATCTAGGTAGAGGTCCGCTAGATGAAGCTACACACCAAATATGGAAGATCTGGGACTTGCGGTTTCAGAGGAGAAGATTTTTTTAAGTTTTCATTAAAAAATCTATTTTTTGCTCCTGTGACCTTGATGTGCAGCGGACCGGAACCATTTGAACATCTTTGAAAGGGGATCTCCTTAGGATAATTCCTGTGAAATTTGGTCAAAATCAGATCAGTGGTTTAGGAGGAGAAATTGTTTACGGACGCAATGACGCACGACGGACGAAAAGTGATCACAAAAGCTCACCTTGTCACTACGTGACAGGTGAGCTAAAAAGGCATTTTCTGAAATCAAGGGGGACATAACTCTGTGAAATATAGATCGACCTCACCCAATTTAAAACTCAGCCGAGGTGTTATCCCTTACTTACATGTAAGTTTTAAAAACATACAATCAAAACTGAAGGACTACGATGATGACAAGGTCATTTTCAGCAACCAAGGGTACGTAACTCTATGATAGATAGGCCTATCTAGCCAGTTTTCGAACACATCCGAGCTTTTATCCCTGACTTACTTGTTTGTAGGTTTCAAGAAGATTCGATCAAAACTGAAGGGGCTACGGGGATGACAAAGTCAAAAATAAGCATTTTCAGCAAATTAGGGGACAAAACTCCGTAAGTTATCGACAAACATCACTAGTTTTCGAACTCGTTCGAGCTTTTATCCCCGACTTACTTGTTTGTAACTTTCAAGAAGATCCGATCAAAACTGAAGAGGCTACGGTGATGACAAGGTCAAAAACAAACACTTTCAGCTAAATAGGGGACATAACTCCATAAGTAATTGACGGACATCGCTAGTTTTCGAATTCAATCGAGCTTTTAACCATGACTTACTTGTATGTAAGTTTCAGGAAGATAGGATCAAAACTGAAGGGGCTGACTGTACATTAAATAAATTGAAGGTATCTGAGTATTTTCTGTTTTATTTTATTTTTGTCTCCCCTATCTCTCTAGGCCGGCCTCGGTAGCTCAGTCGGGTGCGCGTCTGACTGGACGTGGGTTCGATATCTACCGGCACGGGCAACATTCTTTCGTGGCGATTGATCAAGAATGTGCACCATTCTGGTTACGTTTAGGTAAACTTACCGGCTCATTTTTTAGTCGGCTAGTTTTCCTATCCACATTTGCCTGGACAAGCGTATACGTAAGCGATTAGCCAGTACAGTGCACATTCTTTCGCCAGAAATTGACAACTGCCCTTCTTGAATCAGCGGAAGGTAGAGAATGGCCGTAGAAAAGGTTTCATGATCGATCTCCGCGAAAGAATGTTGCCGACCCCGGCAGGTATCGAACCCGCGTCCTCCTGATCACCAGTCAGACACGCATCCGACTAAGCTACCGAGGCCGGCATGATGGGCTGATTCTTTGGATAAGTGGTTAGAGCTTTGTACTTCCACCCGAGCGACCCATTTTTCAGCTTTGCTTCGTTAGAATCTGAAATGAACCGCAACAAACGAAAAGATGTCTTCAAACATGTGCCGACGACTTAAGTCAACCTGCATACCAACAAATGGATTGATGTCAATGATCGTCTTCGTATACAGCACACAGTGAAGACTGATCAGACTATATGGATGCACCGGCTGGCCAAAGTCTATGCTGGACGCACGTGTTCGAAGACACATTTTCACGTGTTGCGATCCAAATATAAGTGTACAATACATATTGGCAACTAAAGAGTTGGAGTGGTCCCTTTCCAATTGTAGGAGTGGCAGGTTTGTTTTGTGTGTAGTAAGTTTTACAGAACAAATTAAAGTGTATATTTACATTTTCAGTGTAAAGCCTATTGTAAACCTATAGAAAACAATGTAGTTCATACTCCCATGAACACATCGAGTCACATGATTTTTAGTGACGTCAGTCTAAACCATGGTTCTCTACGGGCGTTTTTTTTTTTTTTTTTTTTTTTTGGTTCTGGTTTTACGGCCCTTTCAAGATTATTTCACTCATATCGAGCCGATCGTTAATCAGAGGTGGGCGAAAACCGGAGTACCCGGAGAAAAACCACCTGGCCTTCCGTTGCAGAACTTGGCGTCTCACATGTGACCCGAGCGAGGCTCGAACCACAGCGGTGAGAGACCTAATGATCAAGAGTCAGCGCTCTTAACCACTAGGCCACGGAGGCCAGACATTATAACATTTACTAAATAGATAACCGATACCTGTGCCAGGGCATGAATTATTGTATTTCTGTTTGTATTGGAGTTTAACGGCCCAGTCAACACTATTTAGGTCATTTTTGAGCGTCCACACGTGGCGTCTCACACGTGGCCGGAGCGAGGCTCGAACCTACGGCGGTGAGAGACCTAATGACTAAGAGTCAGCGCTCTTATCCGCAAGGCCACGGAGGCCCGTAAAACTCTCTACGGGCGTTGGTGACGTCAACGTTGTACCACTCTTTGTAGAACAAGAGGGCCCAGAGGGCCCTGGTTCGCTCACCTGATCCAATGTATAACAAGTGGGGCCCCGGGCAGGGTCAATTTTGGCCCCAGGGCTATAATTTGAACAATCTTGGTAGAGGTCCACAAGATGAAGCTTCATATCGAATATGAAAGACCTGGGCTTTCTGGTTTCAGAGAAGAAAAGATTTTAAAGGTTTACCCTGCATATAGAAGTCTATGTAAAACAAGATTTTCCCTATATAAGTCTATGTTAAACCAAAGGGCCCCGGAGCAGGGGCATTTTTGGCCCCAGGGCTATAATTTGAACAATCTTGGTAGAGGTCCACTAGCTGAAGCATCGCCCCCGCCCATAGGGGCTTGAAGAAGTATATGGGCTGCATGATGCTTCCACGCAGAGCTGAATCCGGCCTGCACACTAGTACTGGTAAACGGCTTAGAGGATCTAAGCCTGTCCAGGAACCGCGGTGCGAGGCGGACCGTCCATGCTAATAAACCCTATTGGTCTCATTGGACGACAGGGCTTGAGATGTAATTTCATCTCAATGTCGGGTAAAAGTCCCACAAAATTGGAAGCAACGTCTCCAAAATGACCTTTACAGTGTTGACGGGGACGTTAAACCTCAAATCAAACAAACAAACAAACACTAGCTGAAGCTTCATAACAAATATCAAAGACCTAAGCCTTGTGTTTCAGAGAAGATGATTTTTAAAGATTTTCCCTATATAAGTCTATGTAAAACCAAAGGGCCGGAAGGCGGAGGCATTTTTGGTCTCAGGGCTATAATTTGAACAATCTTTATAGAGGTCCACTAGCTGAAGCTTCATAACAAATATCGAAGACCTAAGCCTTGTGGTTTCAAAGAAGAAGATTTTTCAAGATTTTCCCTATATACGTCTATGTAAAACCAAAGGGCCCCGGAGCGGGGGCATTTTTGGCCCCAGGGCTATAATTTGAACAATCTTGGTAGAGGTCCACAAGATGAAGCTTCATACCAAATATCAAAGACCTGGGCCTTGCAGTTTCAGAGAAGAAGATTTTTCAAGATTTTCCCTATATAAGCCAATGTAAAACAAAAGGGCCCCCGTGCGGGGGCATTTTGGCCCCAGCACTATAATT
Source organism: Lucinisca nassula (assembly GCA_963580285.1). NCBI lineage: Eukaryota > Metazoa > Mollusca > Bivalvia > Lucinida > Lucinidae > Lucinisca > Lucinisca nassula. The sequence continues at coordinate 106,855,669 of OY757017.1, read as the reverse complement.
TGAATAATCTTGGTAGGGGTCCACTAGATGAAGCTTCATACCAAATATCAAAGACCTGGGCCTTGCGGTTTCAGAGAAGAAGATTTTCCCTATATAAGCCCATGTAAAACCAAAGGGCCCGCGTGTTGGGGGCATTTTTAGCTCCAGCACTATAATTTGAACAATCTTGGTAGGGGTCCACTAGATGAAGCTTCATACCAAATATTAAAGACCTGGGCCTTGCGGTTTCAGAGAAGAAGATTTTTAAAGATTTTCCCTATATAAGCCTATGTTAAACAAAAGGGCCCTGGTGCGGAGGCATTTTTGGCCCCAGCACTATAATTTGAACAATCTTGGTAGGGGTCCACTAGATGAAGCTTCATACCAAATATTAAAGACCTGGGCCTTGCGGTTTCAGAGAAGAAGATTTTTAAAGATTTTCCCTATATAAGCCTATGTTAAACAAAAGGGCCCTGGTGCGGAGGCATTTTTGGCCCCAGCACTATAATTTGAACAATCTTGGTAGGGGTCCACTAGATGAAGCTTCATACCGAATATTAAAGACCTGGGCCTTGCGGTTTCAGAGAAGAAGATTTTTAAAGATTTTCCCTATATAAGCCTATGTTAAACAAAAGGGCCCTGGTGCGGAGGCATTTTTGGCCCCAGCACTATAATTTGAACAATCTTGGTAGGGGTCCACTAGATGAAGCTTCATACCAAATATCAAAGACCTGGGCCCTGTGGTTTCAGAGAAGAAGATTTTTAAAGATTTTCCCTATATAAGCCCATGTAAACCAAAGGGCCCCCGTGCGGGGGCATTTTTAGATCCAGCACTATAATTTGAACAATCTTGGTAGGGGTCCACTAGATAAAGCTTCATACCAAATATCAAAGACCTGGGCCTTGCGGTTTCAGAGAAGAAGATTTTTAAAGATTTTCCCTATATAAGCCCATGTAAAACCAAAGGGCCCCCACGCGGGGTTATTTTTGGCCCCAGCACTATAATTTGAACAATCTTGGTAGGGGTCCACTAGATGAAGCTTCATACCAAATATCAAAGACCTGGGCCTTGCGGTTTCAGAGAAGAAGATTTTTCAAGATTTTCCCTATATAAGCCCATGTAAAACAAAAGGGCCCCTGTGCGGGGGGCATTTTTAGCTCCAGCACTATAATTTGAACAATCTTGGTAGGGGTCCACTAGATGAAGCTTCATACCAAATATCAAAGACCTGGGTCTTGCGGTTTCAGAGAAGAAGATTTTTAAAGATTTTCCCTATATAAGCCCATGTAAAACAAAAGGGCCCCCGTGCGGGGGCATTTTTGGCCCCAGCACTATAATTTGAACAATCTTGGTAGGGGTCCACTAGATGAAGCTTCATACCAAATATCAAAGACCTGGGCCTTGCGGTTTCAGAGAAGAAGAAGTTTTTAAGTTTGCGGTGAAAAAAATCTATTTTTGGCTACTGTGACCTATATGTGCAACGGACCGGAACCATTTGAACAACTTTGAAAGGGGACCACCTAAGGATCATTCCTGTGAAGTTTGGTCAAAATACGATCAGTGGTTTAGGAGGAGATGTCGTTTGAAGAAAAGTTTACGGACGCACGTCGCACGCACGCACGGACGGACGCACGACGGACAAAAAGTGATCCCAAAAGCTCACCTTGTCACTACGTGACAGGTGAGCTAAAAACAGCGAATAAATGTTTTTCAGCTTTAAAAGTTTGCCATAAAAGCATTTTTTTCGCCCAGAGATGAGGAGAAAACAATGAAAATATAACAAATAAACTTAATTTTTATGCCTTTAATGAAAGAATGAACGACAGCGGGTCGCTGGCAAAGTTTACATGAGCCCCTTCGAGCTTCATTTATCTTCGGGCTTCATTTATTTTGCACGCGACCCACTGCGTTCATACTTTCATGAACAGCAGTAAAATAAAATTCATTTCTTAAATGTACGTTCAGTGAACAATATACACTCAAATCAGACGCCGCGTTATGCGGCGTCTGATCTGGGTCTACACTATTTGCCAATGTCCCCAAAAAGAGGCGCTCGACATATACTGGGTAAGTCTATTGTTGAAGCATAATTCTAAGGTTAACTGACACGGCAATCAGTCAGTTCACCACCTAAACCTCTTTTATAAGCCATATGGCCGGGATGCTAACCACTTAGTTTCAAGGTCATCGGGTTTTGATTTCTGGAGATCTTGCTTTTACAGCATCTGTAACATACATGCATACTTATGTACGTAGCAACCTCTTGGAGCACGAGTAAAACACATGGTGTCACTGCAGGAAGATGGTAAAATCAAAGCACTGATGTCAATTGCTTGTTGGACTTTTAGCCGACATCGAGATGAAATGACATCCAACGTCCGACCATAGGGTTTATATGCAGTAACGGTCCGACCCGCACCCATTTGCCTGGCCAGTCTTAGACCTTCTAAGCGGTTTAACATTACTCATGTGCGGTCGGTTCCAGCTCTGCGTGGAAGCACCATCCAGTCCAGTCTATTTCTCCAAGCTCCGATGAGCGGGTCCGAAATAGTGGAGGTAACTGGCATCGTGTTTATTTGGGAGTGATAAAACAGGAGCTTAAAGGCATTTATTCTTGATTATTGAGGACTATCATTTCATTACATAATATTATGTAGCCCTCAGTGCTGACTGAAGAGATCCCCTCTGTCTTCAACAGGTAAGGGGCCACCTTGTGGAAAATCAATAGTTTACTGGAGTGTACATTATTGATTTTCCCCTTAAGTGCCTCATGCAGGGGATTCAACAAGAGCTACTAATTACCCTATTAAGGGCCACCTTTGATCTGCTACAGACAGAATATCACAGGGGGCAATAAAACAATAATGAACACACGGTGTGTCCTACTGTTACAGAATAAATGCCTTTAAAGTTCTCTCAAGAAGTGGTGCATCATTACGATAACACTGATATGTGTGTGTGTGTGTGTGTGTGTGTGTGTGTGTTAATTCGGGTTAAACGTCGCTTTCAACAATTTTTCAGTCATATCGCCACGGTGTCTGGTTGCGACAGGGAGCTCAATGCTCACTTTTATAGTGCAACACTGATATCCCTGGAACAAAGTGCGTCATTCCATATCTCCATAACTCTTTCTTTCTTAATGAAATGTTTTGATATTTTTCTTATATCTCGGACCCAAAATGCATATTGAGTACGAGCTTATATACACCCTAAACATAGGCTGTGGGTGCTGTGAGTAACCACAACCAATGTAACCGCCTAGAAGCGGTTCTAACGAGTACCCACAACGTATGTCTTGCAGTAGTAATAAGAAAAGTAATGTCCACCCGTGTAAACCCTTTTTTCTCGACTCTGCGTATATGAAGCGGGTGTAAGGGGTGTTCATATCACGGAGTTGTTGACGCGGTGAATGTCCAAATAAAGTGACAAAAAGCCATTTCGTAAGTGCTTCCGAGTCTTTTTTTTGTGTGTGTGTCTCAACAGGAAAACATGCCTGTATAATTTTGACCCCCTTGAACCCCAATTTTATATAGTAAAACTGGGGTTTACAGGGGTAAACCTTGTTTTTCTTATTTCTGCTCTAAAATAAAAATTGTGGGTACTCGTTAGAACCGCCTCATCGAGGCGGTTCTAACGAGTATCCACAATCTATATTTTGAGCAGAAATAAGAAAAATGTCACAATTTTTCATCTTAAAATTTTAGTTATTTGGAGGTAAAGTTAACAATGTATTTGTATAGGCGTGTTTTCGTAATGGTTTTAACATTTGAGTGCATTTGCTGGACCAAATAAGAGCTGCACAGGTAATACCTGGAATGTAGTATTTGGAAAGCATCAACTTTTGAATCTGTGCAGTAGCTTGTGGCGTTCGCTTTTGTTGCATGTTAGTGCAAACTGTTCAACTATCAGAAATATATAGTCAGAGTACTGCAAAATCACAAAAAATTGTTATAAAGCTTATTTAGTAGGCTGCAGTTACATTTGCTTTGTGTTTTCAGCAAACACTTTCATCTGGTAAGAGGCCACCTTTGGGACTGTCCAAAAGTGGTCTTAAAGACCGCTTTTGCACAGACCCAAATTTGGTCTTAATACAGGAATTTTACTGTGTAAGACAGCTTTTAAAAAGTCCAGAACTATGTTTATTTTTCATTCGGTCGAAAATGCCATTTCTAACAAAAATAGTGTTTGTGCCAAGCATGTCACTAAAAATGTTATATCATCTGTACTGGAAGATTAAACTGGTAACATAAAATGATAATAAACACATGTAAAACTTGAAAAGTTTATTGAAATCTATATCACAGACCTGCTTAATAACTCAACTCACATCACATTAAAAACCGAATGAATACACCTTCAACGAAAGCAACCCTTTCATTTTTTGTCTTCCTTTGCAAATAGGGGTCTACCCTTAAAGGAAAGAATTTGCTCCTTAGGAGCAAATTCCTTCCTTTAAGAGCAGACCCCTTTTTCAGAGGGTCCTAGTTCATAAGAAATCAAACAGGGAGTCCCTCAAGATATCTCCGTTTTAAAACTGTTGGCACACACCAGCTATATCCATCCGCCTTGAACTGAATGGACAGACACACGTTGCCATTCCGTTTTACAAGTGGAAGACAATGCTTGAGATATCATTTCACGGTAGCTTTCCTGCAAAATAAACCCCTCACTTGGGCAGGAACGAATTTTCTTGCATCCATGGCTTTAGCTTGGGATAGAAAGTCTATTTTGACCCTGGTGTTCTTACCCAAAATCGAATATTTTCGCGTGTTTGATAAATGCATTGGTTGAATACGACCTCATATGCGCCGCCGTTAAGGTTGACGTCACAGCACGTTACGTGACGGCACTAAAGTCATCGCAATAGGGCGGACGTCGGTAACCGAAGTGACTGCAACGTTAAAATTCCGCGCTAAGAAATGGAAGGTATGCAAGAAAAAAGAAACCTGTATGGGTGTGAGGGGTGGATAGAAAAATCTGTCCCTCGGGATCACTGTCCGGCATCTCTCGGCAAGCCTCGTGATGCCGAACAGTGACCCTCGGGACGGATTTTTCCATCCACCCCTCATACCCATATAAGATTCTTATAATCTCCTTTAGCACGTTCTTTCTTCAAGGAATCCCCCTCCCCGCAAACTTTCTAAGGCAAAAAAATATTCTACAAAGAGTTAGATCCCCTGCAGGTGTAGCCAGTCACCGTTACATGAATCATACCATGTGAAATTCTGCCGTACACATCCTCCAACTTCATGTGATGTGATACTGTTGACGGTGACTTTACAAACAAACCAAAACATTTTTTAACCTGTGACCATTAGGACAACAGATCAGTGTGATAAAAAAAATATTCTTTCATATCTCCAAAATGTGACCATTACGAAAACACGCCTATACAAATACAGTGCAAACTTTACCGCCGAAAAAAGGAGAATTTTAAGCTGAAAAAATGCGGTATTTTTCTTAGTTGTGCTCAAAATATAGATTGTGGGTACTCGTTAGAACCGCCTCATCGAGGCGGTTCTGACGAGTAGCCACAATCTATATTTTAGAGCAGAAATAAGAAAAATAAGGTATGCCCCTGCAAACCCCAGTTTTACTATATAAAAGTGGGGTTCAAGAGGCGTGTTTTCGTGATGTATTCTGAAACAAATATGTGATATTTTTCTTATTTCTGCTACAAGTATAGGTTGTGGATGCTCGTTAGTCTCGTTGAGGCATTTCTAATGAGAACACAACTCTATGTTTTTGAGCAAAAATAAGAATAACGTACATCCCTGTAAAGACCACTTTTCCCTACATAACGTGGGGTTTACAGGGTTTTTTATAGCACAGACTTGATAACGACGAATGAAATCATGTAAGTTTGGTTAGAAAGTGCTTCAAACTATCATCTCTGAGGCAAACGCCAACACAAATAGGATCTGCACCAAAATAGTATGCCCTTCTCCTCTTCGATGAGGGACATAAAGGGACACTACTGGGAGCAAAATGAACAGGTAAGAATTGGCATCTGCCAAAACTGCATATGGCAGAATTTCTCATGGTTCGGAACACATTTCTTCCGTTACACAGTAATAATTAATATTGCTTATTATAAAATAAAGTAAATTTGATGACCACAGAAAACAGAACTCACTTTGAAGTAAAATGGTAAATCTCTACAAAATAGAATTTCTAAACCTAAACCATTTAATTATGTGCAAACATTAAAGCCGACGCACGACAAAACCTAAAAGAATATAAGAAACTTACATGGGTATGAGGGGTTGATAGAAAAATCCGTCTTGAGGGACGGATTTTTCTATCTACCCCTCACACCAACATAGGTATCGTTAGTCAGGAAAGAATGTCCGTTGGTCACACTTTGAACTGCCCAGAGTCAAATGAAGGCTCATGGGACCAGCAAAACTAATCAGACTGGCTGATCAGTGTGTCCGCTGGTCGCACAGGACTCATTATTTATTTTGTCATGCACCAGCTCATTCAATCTGATTAAAATCGGATCTAAGCAACTATGTGCAAGATAAATTTTAATCAGATTGCTAGATCATTAAATAATCATATTACAATCACACTAAAAACAAAAATAAATTCCAATCAGCTCACCAGAAAGGGGTACATATCGACTAGCAACATCTCAGGCGAGCCTGCGCCTAAGCGTATTCTCGCCTCCCAGACATCACGAATACACGCCTATATAATGTTGACCCCCTTCAACCTCACTTGTATATTAAAACTGGTGTTTACAGGAGTACACCTTATCTTTCTTATTTCTGCCCTAAAATATAGATTATGGATACTCGTTAGAACGAGTACCCACAATCTATATTTTGAGCATAAATATGAAAAATAAGGTTTACCCCTGTAAACCCCAGTTTTACTATATAAAAGTGGGATTTAAGGGGTCAAAATTATATAGGTGATTTTTCGTGATGGAACAGGTTTTCCCGCAAAAACAGTTTCCAGTGTATCCTCACCTGCTGCTTTGCTGACCGCCCACTGCCACAGGGCATTTTGAATTTCTTGCATATATGAGCCTGCATCTGATTAAGATGACATGCGCTAGAAAGGGAAAGGCGCGCAGAGTCAACCTCACTTTCTCGTCCTGACCTAGCTGGATCAATAGTTATACCAGACATTAATAACAAAACTGTCGATGAAAAATGTGTCGTTTTCCTAAGCAACTATGATATCAACTTTATATTTAGAACATTGCTAAAACTTCAACTGTAGTATGAATACCCGAGTGACTACAAATAAACAGAAATAGACAGGAAATCAAACGGACTGGGGACAGCTGTATGCATACAAGATCACGCAAAGTGGTGCAATTCGGACCATCCATAGATATAAACCCTATTGGTTTCACTGGGCAACAGGGCTTGAGAAGTCATTTCATCTCAATGTCGGGTAAAAGTTCCATAAAGCTGAAAGCAACGTCTCCGAAATGACCTAAATAGTGTTGACGGCGATGTTAAACCTCAGAATCAAACAAATTATAGCATCAGCAAACAGCAAATGATCAGGCAAGCCTGCACATATGCACAGTCTCGCCAGCGTGTGTGTTGCTCTAAGTAATGTGAAACAGACTCTGTGACAGCTTCATGGAACAAGCATGCATTTGGACCCAATTACTCATTAAATCAAGCGCACCTGAAGAACGTAAACTGGGAAGTGCCTAGAGGACTCTTTTGTCATGTGTTGACTCAAATGTATACTTCGGCCCCCGCCCATAGGGGCTTGAAGAAATATATGGGCTGCATGATGCTTCCACGCAGAGCTGAATCCGGCCCGCACACGAGTACTAGCTTAGAGGAGCTAAGCTTGCCCAGGCAAAGCGGTGCGAGTCGGACCGTCCATGCTAATAAACCCTATTGGTTTCATTGGGCGACAGGGCTTGAGATGTCAGTTCATCTCAATGTCGGGTAAAAGTCCCACAAAATTGGAAGCAACGTCTCCAAAACGACCTTTACAGTGTTGACGGGGACGTTAAACCCCAATTAAAACAAACAAACAAAATGTATACTTAGTTTAATGTTTAGACTGAAGAACTGAAATAAAGATAATCTGGGTAAATGTGAAATATGCATCCACCAAATGGTGAGCCATAACTTTTACTTATTTGATACAAACAGCTAACTCTTAATCTGACAAGAAAACTGCATCTTAAAATGTCGTCTTCTGTGTTTAACGTCTGCTGAGTCTTGCAAACTTTCAAGTATAATTTTGTATACAGGGGCAAATAGTGTGGACACTTATCAGACTGCTCTAGGTCCACAGTGTTTCCAGCAATGACTTTTAATGTACCTAGCAGACGACAAAGCATCTAGATACACACAAGAACAGCTGAGACGGGAAACAGCAAGCCTCATAGGTTGTAATGTACACTGAAGCACGATCAGCCACACTGTCTGATCACTCTTTGCAGATCGAAGGTCAAATTCGACTCAAGGACCTTCCATACTGTGAAAAGTGTAGAATCTGAACAGAAAGCATGTATGTATGGACTAAGCTGACTGTCGGTGCCTCGTGCCAGATGTAATCACTGTGCCAGATGTAATCACTGCACAATCAAAGCACTGACAACACTGTTGGAGTGTAGGCTTGAAAAATGGTCGAGAATGGGGACTTAGACTGTTTCGTTTAACCCTTAAATTTCTGTATTTTAAGCAAACAGTGTAGACCTGATCAGACTGCGGAACCTGGTCAGGGTTTACACTGTTTACCAAACACAACACATGAATGTAGTCAAGATCGATTCTACAAGTATACCCCTTTTTTAGAACACTCGTAGCGTGGTTAATAAATAACTGTTAACGCTAACATAAAGCTATTCCGCTTAGTTACTTTGGTTCAACTGAAAAACAATCAACCCAAATGTTTTTTTTTTCAAGGTTCCAGAAGGTGTGAAAGAAGATGCAGCAATATTTGAGCCCCGCCAAGCGAATTTGTCTTCGAGCTTTCCGTGATGACAAATTTTAACTGCTCATGCCCAGCCATTCAAAGGGGCCAGGGATATGGCTTTCTGTCTGATGGTTCCTCTCGATTCACTGCTTGTGTGAGCGAGCACCGAAGGTTCTGGCGAGACTGCGCAGGCTCGCCTGAACCTTCGCTGCTCGCATAGGCGATAAGTACCAAAATCGCTTGACGGGGCCCATCTAATGGTCGACCCCAAACAATGGTTTAGGAAATCGACAAAGCAACAATGACATGAAACATCTAGAACGATTTTGAAACAGTAATGTAGTGAGTTCTGACAAATAATACCATTAATGATTTTTCCTTTGAAGCAAAAGATACTATGGAAATACTTCTGAAAATTAATGAAATTGTATGCATTTGTCTTGTCATACAGTTTTTAAGTTGTTTAACATTCTGGAGCTGTTAACTCAATATTCTCTAAACAAAGGTAGACTCGAGAGCCATAGATCTGATTAGGTACATTTGGTTGTTTTACTATCCTTCTCATATTCCTTCTGGTATCGTTCAATGATGTTATGATCACGACCAGTCTCTTGAAGGTTCATCAACACGCCCTTGTATAACGCAATTCTTCTTTCAAACCTCATTTTTCTGACATACAGTTAAATGCCTGTTTTTGATTTAGCTGCAAGATTCTTTTCATTTACCTAAAAGACTCATTTTCTAATTGTCAGATCAACCTCTATGTCTTTGATGACAAGAATGAACAAGGATTGTCACAAAGCGTTGTGGACACATGTCAGTCATGTTTGACAGTCAAGTATGACAACGTTGCTTCTGTGACCTCATAAACGGAACAGCACGTGATGTAAATTTGAACATGTATGATCATGACACAATACATTGACCAATCAATGGTCATCACTGACAAATGGGTGGGTTCTTGATCTAGTTGTGATGGTGAAAAATATTTCAGTTCATGCCTTTGATCTTTACATAGAAAGGAACATCTGACAGCATTGCCAGAATTAGTATGTTGCAGCTAAAACAAAATTTGTAGTAAGACTATCTTTTGAACTGTTCAAAAGTGGTCTGTTAGACCATTTTTGAACAGCCCCAAAGGTGATCTCATTCTAGAAGACTTGGTGTAGAAAAATACAAAGAAGGAATAGCTGAAATCATTTAAATATGCTTTTAAAAACGGAATTTGTCTTAATTTATGCTGGTCTTAACAGAGGAATTCTACTGTATTTTGTTGACAATTTTTTTTCTGCTTCAGACATATATTGTCTTCAATCATAGATTGAAGGTTCTCGTTCTAACGAGTACCCACAATCTATGATTTAGAGCTAATGTAAGAAAATAATAGAGAGGCCCCTTTTAATAGTGAAGTATAATTGGTAATAAAGGGTTTTTCCCCTCGGTTAATCTCTGGAAACAAACGTAGATATTGTTAGAATCGCCTCGCTGAGACAAATATCTACATCGATTGTTTCTGGAGTAATAAATACAATATCCTTGAATATATCCAATAAGCCACTCCACTCTTTGGCTAAAGATTCGTTCCAGTGAAATTGTCGTTGTACCGAGTTTTGTTGTTTTAGTAAATGTCGGTATGAAGAGGGTTGTATGTAACTTTTAAACCCCATTTTTCTCTAAACCATTTTGTACCAGAAACCCTTAGACGGGTACCCTGGCAAACAGTGCAGGTCCAGATCAGACGCCGCAGAACGCGGCGTCTGATCAGGGCCTACACTGTTTACAAAAAGTTCAGCCATTTTCCAGATACATTTTGAAGAGAACACAACCTGACACCCCTAAATTTTGACATGGACTTATGCTGAAAATAAAGTGGACGATTCCATTTCGTACTGACGTAGTCCTTTTATGATCGTTGCATTGCGTCACTTATGTGTTTTGAAGTGTCCCACCTGAAAAATACGAAAACAACGAAAATAAAAATAGCGGTGATAAAAGAGAAATGACATCTGACCGACCCTGTGTGCACAAAAGGGTGCAGTCTGATATGTACGGAATGCAAAACAGAACTGAAAATTGTAGGGTGCGCAAGACAGTCAAATTCCTATATAAAGAACACCTTTGGCACAGTTCAAAAGTGGTCTGAACACTTTTGAACACAAAGTTGGTCTCTAACCAGATGAGACTGTGTGCAGAAAACACAAAGAAAGAATAACTGAAACTTTCTAAATAAAAATAAGCTTTTTAAAGCAGAATTAGACTCAATTTTTAGTGCTCTTAATAGCGGAATTTTACTGTATTTCTGGGCCAGACTAGCCAAATAGGCTTCACAAGTGACCCTCGAATTTTCAAATTCCACAAATGTATCACTGATTCCAAAATAACTAAAACTAAAACCTACACTATGATGAAGGGTAGGAAGAATTTTTACGGCCACCACACTGAAAGGTGACCCATCAGTGGGGGAAAAAGGGTCTCCTGGATGTCAGAAATCATTAACTTTTGAATGAAACTAGATGCAGCCGTCATTCAAATATTTTTCAGGGACTACAACGTACAGGATTTACAGGAAATCAAGCAATTTTATCGCAAAAAGGTCACATGCGAAAAATATTTAAAATATTTTGATACCACAGTTCTCTTCTAGGTTAAAGCAGCTTTAAAAGAAATTGTATATTTTCAAATTTATTTTGCTTACTTGGATAATCGTAGACTTTATTTTGTTTGTTTGTTTGAATTGAGGTTTAGCGTCCCCTTCAACACTGTATAGGTCATATTGGAGACGTTGCTTCCAATATCGTGGGACTTTTACCCGACATTGAGATGAAATGACATATCAAGCACTGTCGCCCAATGAAACAAACAGAGTTTATAAGCATGGACGGTCAGACTCGCACTGCTTTGCCTGGGCAAGCTTAGATCCTCTAAGCGGTTTACCAGTACTCACTCATGTGCGGTCGATTTCAGCTCTGAGTGGAAGCATCATGCAGCCCATCTATTTCTTCAAGCCCCGATTGGCGGTGACCAAATCGTAGACATAAACGCAATTTCACTATAAGGTGTTTAATATCTTTGTAGCCCTGCTTCCTACTGAGGGGGTCAACGAGTGAAATATTTCGGCAGCTCAAGTACTTTTGAACAACTACTGAAACAGAAGAAAGTAGAAATAGCCACACTCAAAATTTGATATCTGACCCTGCAGACACATAACATTGACTCAAAGTTTAATCAACGTTGAAACGAGGGTGTCAGCGTTGCTTCAACGTTGATTAAACGTTGAATGCCTGCAGGATGAACGACGTCTGTATCTTTTCTGATTCAAAAGTTATCAATTAACGACATCCAGGGGCCAGTTGTTCAAAACTAACGACGTCGTTAGTTAACGTATCGTTAAATCTTTGATCATTAAATATAGCAAATGTGCTGAAATTTTTGCTGAAAAAAGGTGGGCAGCTTTTGCTTCCGCAAAAGCTGCTCACATTTTTGCAGCAAAAATACAAAAAAATTCAATATTGTACTTGCTAGAAGAGTTAACAATATGGCCACTAACGAGCTCGTTAAGCTAACGATGCTTTGAACAACTGGCCCCAGATTGCTCCCTTTCCCCTGATAGTTTCTAGTCATTTGGGATAACTGATTCCAGCGTGGGATTTTAAAAATATTTAAGGGTCATAGACGAGGCCTAATTGGCCGAAACTAGCTAGTCTGGCCCATGGCCGAAACTAGCTAGTCTGGCCCAGACAAAACACTTTAACATTCCACAAGTTTTATATGGTGTTTAATATCTTGTCAATTTAAGCGTAGCCTTGTTTCCTACTGAGGGAATCAACGAGTGAAATATTTCGGCAGCGCATATTTAACTTCACTACAGCTGGTGTTATGTGTCCACTGTAGAGATTTTAAAATATCTGAGGGTCAACGATATGGTCGGATTGGCCCAGATAAATATCTAGTTCTGTGCTGTGGTCTTTGCTTCCAAAAGGATTGCCTTTTTAACGCATTGAACACAAAAAACAATTTTCAGTACCAGTGTGTTTATAGAACATTTACAAGAAAAAAAATATTCAGGTACTTCCCAATACAGCCATATTACTGCCTTCAATTTTTGTTTAAGATGAGTCAGTATCCAAAACTGTCTCATGCGATTTGCGAAGACTCTGATAAGGCTATGCAGATTGGTCAGTCTCCGCTAGTCGTAAAAGGAAACTTGCACATCTTCGCATACAATAGTTCATAAATGAGCCGGCGCATAACAAAACCTACAATAAGACCGGTGCGACCAGCAGAGACTCAAATCAACCTGCGCACCCATCCACTATGACAAGACCTTATGCTTAAAGGCATTTATTCTTGATTATTGAGGACTATCATTTCATTACATAATATTATGTAGCCCTCAGTGCTCACTGGAAAGAAGTCCTCTGTCTTCAACAGGTAAGGGGCCGCCTTGGGGAAAATCAATAAATTACTTACTGTTGACTGGTGTACATTATTGATTTTCCCCTTAAGTGCCTCAGTCAGGGGATTCAACAAGAGCTACTAATAACCCTATTAAGGGCCGCCTTTGATCTGCTATAGTCAGTATATCACAGGGGGCAATAAAACAATTATGGACACACGGTGTGTTTGACTGTTACAGAATAAATGCCTTTAAGTCTCTTTGCATAGATAGGTACATGCGATCCGCGAAGACTCATGTCAGACTGCGCGAATGCGCAGGCTGATCTGAGTCTTCGCTGGTCGCTCAAGACTTCTTGTAGATTTTGTCATGCGCTGCCTCAAATGTTATATAATATCATCCTTCTTGAGTACAGAATTGCATAAATATGTGATGCCTTTTTGTTAATGTATTTACAAATCGACTTTAAATATTACTGTGTAATCTTGCATATGTTATTGCATATTCCAGCTTTTTTCATTAGTTTGTAATAGCGCGCTCATTGGCATTCATGATCACGCAACTGATTCGTATTCAATAAATATGCTAAAATTAACCTCAAATTCATGCAAACTTGACGCTTAACCTTCACCACTCTCTGGTTTGATTCACCAGACGACAAATTGATTAAATTTTCCATTTTTTTTCCTGAAAACATATTTTGACAGTTCATGCAAATTGTCTCCCATTTGTATGGAATGTCAAATCCTGTTTCTTGGAAAAATACGAAGCATATTTCAAAATGTCGTCTGCTGAAAAAATACCAAGCACGCAGTGCGTTAAAGTATGGAAAATGTTACCGACATCCCTGCACAAGTGCCACAATTATTTAACCCTTCACCTGTTCGTGCAAGTTTAAGAGAAACCCCATCAGGCACATGACGCAATTGTGACGTCACATCAACGTTGGTGCAACGTTGCACCGTGCCCTCGCGACGTGTGCCTGCTGGAATTGGACACAGTGGGACTTCATACACCGTCGCCAAGGTTAACGGCATCCGCACCAGCCTCAACGAGGAACAGGCTGATAAAAACACGTGCAATATGTCAGTTAATACGATAGACCCCCTTTGACACAGCCACTTCTTGACAATAATTAAATCAATACAGGCGGGTTTTGTTATAGAAGTCGCAGACTGACAGGGTGGCGCTATCGTTTGCACCTGTCTTTGGAATATTCTTTTAACTAGAAGGTAAACCAAGTCACCCGACTGTGTGAATTCAAATGTAACACAAAGTTATGGAATATATGGTCATTTGGTCTCCTTAAAAAAAGCACGCGAAAGGCACTCTACTGAATCTTAATATGGACTCGGCGAATTTAACGTTTGTCCGCCCCGTCTATTTATCTGCAACTACTTTATCAGTGATCATTCAAACGCGAAGGCTCAATATGGGAATATGGGGAATGGGTACACCTGGTTCTTTCCACCATGTGTACAAGAAAGACGACTTCTGGAATCCCTTCTCCCTTTCCCATTAACGGACTCCCTCAGAAAATTGAGTCTACCTCTTCAAGGAAAGGATTTCTCCTCAGGAGCAAATTCTTTCTGTTAAGATCAGACTTTATTGACGAGCGGATACATCCTTTAAGTTAAGGTAATTCCTCATAATGTAGTAAAAAAGCCTAACTTAACTATACACCGTGAATGCTTCGCTCAACTATTTTCAAGAACAATCTGGTGCGTGACAAAAGCAAACGGTAAAAATACAAAAATATCAACAACTTGTGCAAGGCATTCTAAAAATATCAACAACTTGTGCAAGGCATTCTTACATACTTTTTTTGATATTCATTTTCGAACTTATTATTATTTACTCAGCCTCTTCTTCCATTAATGGCTCAGTGTCTATCGTCATGTACATAAATTGGCTGTAAGACATAACTAGAGCTGTCAGAGGATCTGACTATAGCCCCGCTTCAGCGCTGTCAGAGAAGAAAGTTATTTAAGCTGCAGAGAAAACAGTTATGAACAAGAAATAACTGTTGAAAATTTTACATTATCTGGAAAAACTCTAAGAGTTGTGAGCCCTTGTCCCTCATTTCAATGAGCATGATACATTACCAGAATGTCCATGTTTATACTAAATTTCATCTTCCATTTTTCAATGTTCAAAGGGTAATAACTCCTAAAGTAGGCAAATCAGAGTCAGGGCTCCTGCTGCTCTGCACATTGTCTCATGGTGCTTTACACTTGTGTGAAGTGTCATGAAAATATCTCAAATGGTTTGTGAGTTATGGAGCCGACACAGTCAAAATTGCCTTTTTAAATGTTCAAAGGGCAATAACTCCTAAAGTAGGCAAACCAGAGTTATGGTTCCTGCACTCTGCACATCATCTCAAGGTGCTTTTCATTTATTTGAAGTTTCATGAAAATATCAGAAACGGTTATGGAGCGGACATAGTTAAAATTGCCATTTTTTAATATTCAAAAGCCTATAACTGAAAAAGTAGACAATCCAGAGTTTGGGTTCCTGCGCTCTGCACACGTAATATGGTGCTTTACATTTGTGTGAAGTTTTATAAAATTATCTCAAACGGTTTTTGAGTTATCGAGCAAAGACGGCTAAAATTGATATTTTTCAATATTCAAAGGGAAATAACTCAAAAATTAGGCAATCCAGAGTTATGGTTCCTGCACTCTGCACACCATCTCATGGTGCTTAATGTTTGTGTGAAGTTTCATGAAAATATGTGAATGGGTTTTAAAGTTATGGAGCGGACACGAAAATTGTTAACAGACACAGACAGACACACAGACAGACACACAGAAAATACGAAAACCAGAGTTATGGTTCTTGCGCTCTGCACATTGTCTCATAGTGCTTAACATTTGTGTGAAGTTTCATGAAATTATCTCAAACGGTTTTCGAGTTATGAAGCGGACACTGTTAAAATTGCCATTTTTCAATGTTCAAAGGGCAATAACTCCAAAAATAAGCAATGCAGAGTTATGGTTCCTGCGCTCTGCACATCGTCTCATAGTGCTTAACATTTGTGTGAAGTTTCCTAAAAATATCTCAAACGGTTTTCGAGTTATGAAGCGGACACAATTAAAATTGCCATTTTTCAATGTTCAAAGGGCAATAACTCCAAAAGTAGGCAATCCACAGTTATAATTCCTTCGCTCTGCACATTGTCTTATGGTGTTTAACATTTGTGTGAAGTTTCATGAAAATATGTTAAGCAGATACAAAGTTATGGAGCCAACACAAATTAACGGAATCACGGAATTACGGAATTACGGAAAATGTTCAAAGGGCAATAACTCCAAAAGTAGGCAATCCACAGTTATAATTCCTTCGCTCTGCACATTGTCTTATGGTGTTTAACATTTGTGTGAAGTTTCATGAAAATATGTTAGGCAGATACAAAGTTATGGAGCCAACACAAATTAACGGAATCACGGAATGACAGAAGGACATGGCAAATCCAATATAGCCCCACTTTTTCAAAGCGGGGCTATAATTAAACAAATTAAATTTCTATGAAATAAAAAATCTTACAATCATCTAATGATTACAGTCAAAATTTCCGAAAAGATCGTTCAATTCTTTTTGTCTTTATTGCAGTTGTATATGTACGACACGTATGACGGCCCGTCCATCGGGGCATGAAGAAATAGATGGGCTGCATGATGCCTTCACGCAGAGCTGAAACCGACCCGCACACGAGTACTGGTAAACCGCTAAGAGGATCTAAGCCTGTCCAGCCAAAGCGGTACGAGTCGGACCGTCCATGCTTATAAACCCTATTGGTTTCATTTGTCGGCAGGGTGAGATGTCATTTCATCTCAATGTCGGGTAAAAGTCCCACAAAATTGGAAGCAACGTCTCCAAAACGACCTTAACAGTGTTGACGGGGACGTTAAACCTCAAATCAAACAAACAAAAAAACGACACATATGACGAACCAGGTAATAGATAACGGGCGTCTACCGTTACTTCATCTGTAAACGGTAGACGCTTCTCTGTAGTTAACATGTCTGATTTGACATGACAGTCTACAGATTTAATTTATCTAATTACTTGACGTGCTGCAAACTGTAATATGCAGTACGTCGGTCAAACTAACCGCATGCTTAAAACTAGATTGAACGAGCATTATCGTAGAATGAGTAAGCCTAAGAAAACTGACACTTTCTTGTACCGTCACTTTCGACGTACAGGTCATTCTGTAAATAACATTATTATACAACCAGTGGAAAAACTTTATTACGATGCAAATTCTACATCTAGATTCAAAATAATCAAAAGACATGAAGCTGAACTGAAATGGATTAAATTTTTACAGACCCCTTTTCCACTGGAATTTAATGACAACATTTATCATGAGGGTAATATTTCCAGAATGCCGGACTTTGATATTTTCTCACTCCTGGAATGTCGAAAACGCAGAACTAGATCTCACGGCACCAGGAAAAATGGTAACTTTAAACGTAAATCACGTGCGTTTAAACGAAACAATACTAGACTGAAGTGACTGTCAATTATATTATTAAATCATGGACGCCACTCTATGCTTTCATTTTTAAGTTCATTACCCGTTTCTGTTTTACGTCTTCTGGACACCGAGGCGAATAAATTCTCTCCGTCCTTACATTGATTCTGAAATTAATCATAAACGTCATTTCTTCAAAATATCCTTCATTAATAAGGGTATGGATTTTATAGATTTGCCCAGTATCTTCCGTGAGAGATTGGTGCTTTCTTCCATTCCTGCTTATTTTCAAAATACTGAAACACCTATAATTTGCTATAAATATAACAAACCTGTTAGATCTATCATTTTTAATTTCAATAAACTTGTTTCAGATCTTGATATTGATACTAATACTCCTGATTCATGTGATTGTAAAAACTCAAAGTATTGCTATCCTGCTGCTGGTCATGTAATTACTGGCAATTTGAAAATTATTCCTGATTCTAGGATAAGGAATATAATTTCTAAAGGACCGAAATATCGGTTTCCTTCTAAAATTGATTTCAGTAAATGTAGAGATGAAATCGCTGCTTCCTTGAATGAATTCGGTAATCGATGGTGTAAGCGAGAGTATGTTGAGTGTAAAGCCCTAAAGGACTGGAAACTTAGCATTTTAAGACTAGTGAATAAACGCATTTCTTTCTATTCTCAAAATACTAACTTATTACCTCCTAAGCCCAAGACGTCTTTACGTCATCTTAAACTAGGTATTCAAGAATTTCATAAGAAGTTTGTTTTGGCCCCTGCAGACAAGGCCGCTAACAACGTCGTCGTTGTGTGACGGCTCCACTATGTTAACACGCTTAAGCAGGAGCTTGGTGGTACTAAGGCCTATGAACTTCAGCCTTTGGCTGAAGAGAGAGCTATAGTAGATAAACATGTTTGTCTTTCAGCCACCAAGTTTGCTGTGTGTGTTAACGAAGGCCAAGACAAGCTTCCTACGCTATACTGGTTACCAAAACTTCATAAAAAACCTTACAAAGCACGGTTTATTGCAAATTCTAGTTCTTGCACTACCACTGAACTTTCTAAATTATTAACTTCCTGTCTTACTGCTATTAAAACGCATGTAATTAAATATTGTGATAAAGTCTTTGAAAGATCAGGAGGAAATCTGTTTTGGTCTATAAAAAATTCGAACGAGGTTTTAAATAAATTGAAATCTAGACAGTTTCGTGCTTCTAGTCTGTCTACCTACGATTTTTCCACTCTTTACACTACACTTCCTCATAATCTTATAAAAGAAAAGCTTAATGATTTAATTGAATGGGCTTTTCACAGAGAAGATTCTCTCTATCTTGCATGTAATGTCAGAAATGCATTTTTCACTTCTAAAGAGCATAAGAATTATACACTTTGGTCATGTCAGAAAGTGTGTGATGCCCTCACCTTTCTACTTGACAATATTTATATTAGATTCGGTACTAAGTTATTTAGACAAATTGTGGGTATTCCGATGGGTACTAATTGCGCACCTCTTGTGGCTGATCTGTTCTTGTATTGTTATGAAAGAGACTTCATTTTGTCGCTTTCCATTGATAACCAATCTGAAATTATTGAAGCTTTTAGCTCTACTTCTAGATATTTAGATGATTTATTAAATATTGATAATACCTATTTTGATGGTTTGATCAGTCAGATTTACCCCCTAGAACTTCAGTTAAATAAAGCAAATTCTTCTGATACCGAGGCCCCGTTTTTGGATTTACATCTATCTATTGTAGATGGATTTGTTTCGTGCAAAATTTATGATAAACGCGATGACTTTGATTTTGAGATTGTAAATTTTCCTTTTTTGGATGGTGATGTTCCTCGTGCGCCATCCTATGGCGTTTATATTTCGCAATTAATTCGATTTGCTAGAGTGTGTAGTCATGTAACTGACTTCAACACTCGTAATAAATTATTGACGGCTGGGCTCCTTGATCGGGGTTGTCGGTGCCGTGGGCTGCGCAAAGCCTTTTCAAAATTTTATAGACGCCATTCTGATTTAATTTCGAAATTCAATATTGGACTTAAATCTCTTCTGCAACAGGGTCTGTCGGAGCCCGAATTTTATGGTGACTTAGTATATAAATTCAGAAAGATATATAACCGCAATGACTTCAGCGCCCAATTTCGTAAAATCATTCTTCGATATAAAAAGATTGGGTACAACATGGATATTATACGACAGACTGCATGCATGGTAGTTAACCCAATCACGGTTGGCAACTTTGCTTCCCTCTTTAATTGCACGCCGGTGGGTCAGGCCTCAGATTCTATGACGGCTCCAACGTAAAGGCTTATTGAAAATTAAAGAGATAATGTTGGTTGGTGCCTGGTGTTCTGTCTCTGGTCGGGCTCATCGGGGTCTAACTGTTGGTTTTCTTTTGCTCCAGCATTTCAGTGGTTTCTTGCTGTCGAGTCCTCACCGTTGTCTCACCTCTGTGGTTCTTTGATTTCTGTGTTCACGGAGATGTTGCACTGATGAGTTAGGAGGCCTTCATGCGGACTGAACAAATTATTTGTCTAAATCGCGACGGAAGTAAGGGCGAGGATTGTGGCCACGTAAAATCGATTTAAGCCCCCCAGTGGAAATCTTCCACTGACCGTTCCAAGGCGGCTCTTCTGTGGCGGTTTATTTATGTTGTTGTTTGTTACTTGCTGTGTGTATCACTTGTGTCTTTTAATTTTGGATGGCCATATGGCCATTTAGTGGGAAAGTAACTGTCCATATGGCCTTCCTTTGTTTAGGTTTCCATTATGGTCTGGTCGCTTAATGTTTGTATTTCTTTCCCTTTGGTGTCTTTTATGGATGGAGTAAGTTAATTGTATCAATTCCTGATCTTTGTTTTACTTCTACTTTTCATTAAGCAAATGCTCATGCGAGCTACGCCTGGGTGCTGTCTGGACAAAGCACTAGAGCATTTGCTTCTCGCCAACATGTAGAGGGAATTTGAAACAGATTCATGCAGGAGGCAAATTTATTTTTATCTGAGACAAAAAGCTAACGCAGGACAGCATAGCTCGCCTGTTGCACGCCGTATCTACCTGTCTTTCACATTAACATGAGAAAGGTTTTTAAACAGGTCTTACATGAAGCATTTTATGTGATTTTATTCCAAATACAACAAGATGTGTTTGCGATACTCTGATGCCCCAAGACAGCCCATGTTAAATATGAAAGCAGTATAACTAAGCAATCGAAAAGTATGGCCAGTGTTCAAGTCTTAAAAAAGTAGGTTAAGGTCACAAGGTAACAAATTATGGGATCATTGGAAAGGTCGTGTGACATAGAATGCGCATGTGAAATATGAAACCCCATTCCCTTACCAATCGAAAGTTATGGCCAATGTTAAAGTTTTTAATAAGTAGGTCAAACGTCAAGGTCAAGATCACGAGGTCAAAAATTAAGGTACCACTGGAAAGGTATTACGAAAAAGAATGGACATGTGAAATATGAAAGCCCAATCACTTACCGATCGAAAGTTATGGACTATGTTTAAGTTTTTAAAAGGAGGTCAAATGTCAATGTCAAGGTCAAGACTGATGGTCGATTATCATTTCAGCACTGATTAGCCAACTCCACATTTCTTCTTCTTCTTCTACTTCTTCCTCTTCTATCTATCTGTTCGTCTGTCTGTCTGTTTTTGCCAAAAGCACTACTCATAATAATCCTTAGATGTGCAGGAGTTGACCATTCTTTGTCATGTTTTTTTCTGTGTATTCAGCCTGAGCAAGCGGTGTAGATCGGGATGAGCTGCTGCAAGAAGCAGCATCTCATCGGGGTCTTCACTGTTTGCCATTTCTGAGCCAGTACCCCCAACTGCACTAAGTCACAACACTGGGATGTAAATTGCAAATCCCAAATATTCTCCTGTATTGTTGTCCTAAAAAACCGGTTTGGATCCTTGATAGGATTGTGTCTTACTAGTATATCTGAATATCATCCATACTTTCTACAGTAGCTTCCAAAGTTTATAGCCTTATTCATGATGGTTTTTGTGTTATTTTGTTACATTCTTATTTATTACCATCTTATTTATATCATTTCAGTTTATCAATTGTCAGGTTGGCTTTGTGAATTTTGCAGTTCTGGGATGGACAATTGGGACCCACACACTGAGGTATTAAACTGCTCAATGTAAATGGGTATATCTTTGACCCAGTGGAGGGTCTCAATTGGCCAGTTCCAGAACTGTATCACCAGTAGCAAGCTGTCATTTACAATCTCACTTAATATATTTTTAGCAACAGTATTTCTCAGAGTATTTCAGAAGATGTTTTCTTGCGCTTGTTACCATATTAACTCACTCCTAGTAACTAATTTCTGCAATTTCCAAAGCATTATTGTAATAATGCTTCTTTTGATTCAAGCTGGAGATATTGAAATCAATCCAGGTCCTGAGAATAATTATGATCTTTCAATATTACACTTGAATATAAGAAGCATCAGGAATAAAATAGACTATATTGTTGATAATTTCCTTGATTTTAACATCCTATGCTTCACTGAGACACACCTAGATGCCAATGTGGCTACTGACATGCTTCTTTTTTCAGATTCCTTCAGCACACCCTATAGGAAAGATAGAACTAATCATGGAGGGGGTGTGTTGGCTTATGTCAAATCAAGTTTATTACACACCAGAAGACCAGATCTTGAAATATTTTGCAATGAATCTATTTGGATCGAAGTTAAGGTAAAAACTGAAGATTATTTAATTGGTTTGTTTTATAGTCCTTCTACAGCTGATACACAATTTTTCAATTATCTAAACCTAAATATAGAGAAAGCACTTGAGCACTCCAAAAACCTGGTTATTGTTGGAGATTTTAATGAAGACCTTCTCAATCCCAACTATCACAATTTAAAAGATGTATTATTAATTAATTCTATGACTAATGTAATAAATGAACCAACACGTCAACAAGCAATTTTAGATCCAATTATAATTTCTGAAGACTTGCCTTTCCTAGATTCTGGAGTTTTAGAGGTTCCAGATAATATAAGCGATCACAGAGCAACTTATATCTCTATACCTTTTCAGTATGATAGGGAGGGTGCTTTTAATAGATTAATCTTCTTATACAAAAAAGCAAACTTTGTATTATTAAGGCAAAAATTATCCAACTTTGACTGGGACTGCCTAAGGGAGGGAACACTAGATGAAGCCTGTGCTAAATTCAATAATATCTTTCTAGAATATGTCAATTCTTGCATTCCTTCAAAAAATGTCCTTATTAGACCTGATGACAAACCATGGTATGATTCAGAAATAAGAAGAATGTCTAAAAAAAGAAATAGATTAAAAAGCAAATTTAACCGAACAGGCAGTCCAAATCTCTTAAGAAAGTATAAAGCACTTCGAAACAAAGTCAATAACCTGAAACGGCATGCAAAAGAACAATTCTACAATAATTTGGAATTTTCTCTATCTGACTTTCATACAAATGACAAAAAAAAATTTTGGAAGGTTATACGACACTTTGTTAAGAGTAATTCTAGTTCTTCTACAATTCCGCCTCTAAATTCTTTCTCTGTTACTGGCCAAAATGACTTTTGCTTTTCATCTGAAGAAAAAGCAGAGCTTTTGAACACGTATTTTACCTCTATATCTACTATTAATGATGAAAATACGGCTTTGCCACCCCTTGAATATAAATGCCAAAATAGATTGTCTACTATATTATGCACTCCTGAAGAAATTACATCTCTTATCGGAATTCTGAATCCAAATAAGGCAACGGGACCAGACGGTATAAGCAATAAAATGCTTAAAGCGGTAGCAGCTGAAATATCTATACCCTTAAATATTCTTTTCAATAGATCTTTCAGAGAAGGCAAATTTGCTGAGATTTATAAATACTCCAATGTTATACCGTTACCCAAAAAAGGAGATAACTCTGATCCTTCTAACTTTAGGCCTGTATCTCTTTTAAGCAATATAGGAAAACTTCAAGAAAGAATAGCTTTTAAACATATTTACAATTTCTTACACGAGAATGATTTACTTTATAAACATCAGTCTGTTTTTTTACCTAATCACTCCACAACGTTTCAACTCATAGATATATATCAACATGTCTGTCAAACTTTTGACAATAATCAGTATTCATGCATGGTTTTCTTAGATGTATCCAAGGCATTTGACAGAGTTTGGCATAAAGGGCTTATATTTAAATTAAAACAGTTAGGCATAGAAGGAGATTTACTGGAATGGATTAGTGATTATTTGAATAATAGAAAACAAAAAGTAACTATAAAAAACTGTTCATCAAGCTTAAGGAGGATAAATGCCGGAGTACCGCAAGGATCTGTTCTTGGTCCATTACTCTTTTTAGTTTATGAACGACATATCTGACTCCCTATTAAGTCTGACTAGATTATTTGCGGATGATAGTTCTTTGTACTATTCTGCATCTTCTATTAATGACATAGAAGGCATTATTAATCACGATTTGCGGATTCTAGCAAGCTGGGCTTCACAGTGGCTTATCAATTTTAACGCTCTTAAAACTGAAGCTATTCTTTTCACTTTAAGACAAATTGGATCTCATCCTGAACTTTTTCTTAATGGGACTGCCATAAAATTTGTATCGGAACACAAACACCTCGGTTTATCTTTCAGTAACAATGGGCAATGGCATAATCACATTGATAATATTATCAGCAGCGCATCGAAAATTATCGGCATAATGAGAAAACTCAAGTTTTCTTTCACCCGTCTTGCATTGAACCAAATTTATCTATCTTATTTATTGCCGGTAATGGAATACTCATGTGTTGTATGGGATGGTTGTTCAGCTCAAGATTGTAATTCTCTGCAAAAAATACAAAATGAGGCCGCACGTATTGTCACTGGCTTGACCAGATCTGTTTCTCTTGTAAACCTCTATAGGGAATGTGGCTTGGTGACATTGGCAGAAAGGCGCAGGCAGCAAAAACTTACCTTTATGTACAAGTCTGTAAATGGCCTAGTTCCTACTTATATATCAGATTTAATTCCACCGTCAGTTAGAGAACTTAATACCTATGCTTTAAGAAACCAAAACGATATAACAGTCCCTTTCTGTAGAACTGAGATCTCACGAAAATCATGTATTCCGTCTTCCATAGCATCGTGGAATTCTCAAAGTATCGATATACGTAACTCTTCGTCTCTTGCAAGTTTCAAATACCAGTTGAAAAAACAGCAAAACGCTCCAAAAGTTCCATCTTACTATAATGTAGGCAACCGTTATCTTTCAGTTTTACATGCAAGAATTAGAAACTTTTGCAGCAACTTTAATTCTGATCTTTACGCAAATCACCTGTTGCCCAATCCTTGTTGTAGTTGCTCCAATGACATTGAGGATGCTGAACACTACTTTTTCATATGTTCAAAATATACTAATGAAAGAGTTACACTCTTCCGATCTACTAAACATCTCCATCCATTAAATCTTCATGTTCTTTTGGTGGGTGACGATAATTTATCATTAGAAGATAATATCACTCTCTTTACTGCTGTACAGGCATTTATTAAAGGTACAAAGAGATTCATTAGTAATTAAGCCTTGCTCGCACACAGCCAGCCTGACATCACTTCATGCTTTTATTTTATATACCTTCTTATTTTGCTAATTTACATTATTTTGCCATCATGTTTTTTTTTTGTTTTTTTTTGTTTTGTTTTGTTTTGTTTTTCATGTATTTAAATGCTCAATCGTTTGCCATTACCACATGTATGCATATTGTTGTAAACATCTGTAGGGGGAGGGCCGTAACTAATGTTGGTAGAACTTGTGGCCCAACCCCTTTGCTTGAAATACGCAATAAAATATGTTTATACTGTCAAGGTCATGAGGTCAAAAATTATGGAACCTTTCTAGTTGAAAGGTCCTGTGACATAGAATGCACATGTCAAATATGAAAGCCCACCCACTTACCAATCGAAAGTTATGGCCAATGTTAAAGATTTTAAAAAGTAGGTCAAACGTCAAGGTCAAGGTCACGAGGTCGAAAATTGTGGTACCACTGGAAAGGTCTTGTGAAAAAGAATAGACATGTGAAATATGAAAGCCCTATCACTTACCAATTGAAAGTTATAGACTTTGTTAAAGTTTTTAAAAAGTAGGTCAAACGTCAAGGTCACGAGGTCAAAAATTATGGTACCACTAGAAAGGTCTTGTGACAGGGAATGCGCATGTGAAATATGAAAGCCCTACCACTTACGAATCGAAAGTTATGGACTATGTTAAAGTTTTTAAAAAGTAGGTCAAACGTCAAGGCCAAGGTCAAGGTAACGAGGTCAAAAATTATGGTACCACTAGAAAGGTCTTGTGACAAGGAATGCACGTGTGAAATATGAAAGCCCTATCACTTACCAATCGAAAGTTATGTCCAATGTTAACGTTTTTAAAAAGGAGGTCAAAAGTAGGTCAAATGTCAAGGTCACGAGGTCAAAGTTATGGTACCTCTTGAAAGGTCTCGTGACAAGGAATGCACATGTGAAATATGAAAGCCTTACCAATTACCATTCAAAAGTTATGCCCAATGTTAAGGTTTTTGCGGACAGAGAAACAGAGGGACAGACAGACAGAACAAAAACTATATGCCCCCGAATCTTTGATTCCGAGGGCATACAAAGTACTGGCCAGTGGTTATATAGATACGAACATTTTAAGAAATGTTGTTGTAAAACTTTAATCTTATGATGACCTAATTCTTGACCCAAAGTCGCACCCAGGAGACTGGTGTTATGGCATCAAATATGTCTGTGAGTGCTGAAATCTGGGCATATGAAAAACTACATTGTAACTTTTAACGTTAATGTGACTTACTTCTTGACCCCTTAGCCCCACCCCTGGGTATGGCTCTGGGGACTGATGTTATCGAATAAAAATTTACCACATTTTATGACCATATTCCAAACACAAAAGGATTCCGGTTAGTGTTTGCTGGAACATGAAGTAACAAATCTCTGTTAGAAAACTAATAAGTACCAGTGCATAAGCCCCACTCTTGGGATTTCACATTTAAATTATAACTTTCTGAACAGGCAAGGTTAATGACGGGTAGTTACTGAGATATGTACTTTGTTGTAAAACGTTTTTAAATTAAAGTGACATAATTATTGACCCCTAATCCACACCGTAAGGCCTGGCATGGGTTTGGTGCTAGAGAATCATAGCTTATTATATTATGCGATTATACGTATTCCGAATATGAAATGATTCTGGGTAGTAGCTGCCGAGATACGAATGTAAAAAAAAGACTTTGATGTAAAATTTAAAAGATAGACCAAATTCGTGACCCCTATGCCCCACCCAAGTAATTGACCGGAGTTTGGTGTCATGGAATAAAAGTTTATATGATTCTATTCCAAATATAAAATGATTTTGGCCAGTGATGAATGAGATATGTCATCAAAGTTGTTTTTCACTAGTTCACTACGAATTAGTGACAACAACTTTGATGTAAAACTTTGAAGTGGGCGTGACGCCGACGCCGTCCTCGACACAAACGCCCGTGTGACAACAACAGTTTTTCTGCACTTACGAGCAGGAGAGCTTAAATTATATCAGAGAATCCTAAGTTCATTATTGTCAGCTCATATAGTGGAAAACTGATGCAACTGGGATAAAACGCCTTTGTAAGATTTACTTTGCTAAAAAGATTTATCTAGCCACGCCAATTTCTGACTCTCAACCAATCAAATAACTTGATACAATGTATTCATTCAAAATCACCAACTGAATAAAAAGGAATCCTGGTCAGATGGCTTCTTTAGATCTGCATCTGCACTGTTTGTGAAGGTATGGGTTCTTCGCTTCTATTTTTGGGTCGATTGGTTTACAATCGACCCAATGTTATAAAGGACAGAAACTAAATTGGTGCTGTTGCCCACGTGACTATCGAAATCAATGTGACTTATTTATAGAAAATAGCAGAGTTAGTTCAGCGTGTTGCGTAAAAGGGTTGTCTGTAAAATCTGGGCTGGAATCATGGTTTGGGCTTGGCAAAGCAGAATGCGGCGTCTGATCAGGGTCTA
Organism: Lucinisca nassula; assembly: GCA_963580285.1. Classification (NCBI taxonomy): domain Eukaryota; kingdom Metazoa; phylum Mollusca; class Bivalvia; order Lucinida; family Lucinidae; genus Lucinisca; species Lucinisca nassula. The sequence goes on along the minus strand of OY757017.1, from coordinate 106,827,848 downwards.
CACTGTTTGTTTACAGTACAGGAATTTAAGGGTGAGCCACCAAAAAAACGCAGCGTCTGATTAGGGTCTACATGGTTTGCTTACAGCACAGGAATTTAAGGGTTAAATGTCTAAGTGTAAGTCCTCGTTCCAAATCTACACTCGGAGACAATCGACCCACCAGTGCTCTCAGTGCTTTGATGAATGTTCAGTAGGATAAGTGGAACAGTAAAATTCCGCTATTAAGACCACCTAAACTTAAGACTAATTCTGCTTTAAAAGCTTATTTTGAAGTGTGCACTTTTTTTCTTTTTGTTGTCTGGGCATGGACCGCCTTTGGGACTGTTCAAAAGTGGTCTTAACACTTTTGAACAGTCCCAAATGTGGACTTAATATAGGAATATTTCAGATTACAGTTTTGACACTTTTCTTATGCCTGCTACATTCATCGAGGCATTTCTAACGGCTACACTCAATTTATGTTTCGGACAAGAATACGGAAATGTGTTCCCCTGTAAACGCCACTTTTGTCCATGTAAAGTGGAGGATACATGAGTATTTATAACAAGGACTTGTTAACGTGATGATATGATGTCTTAGACAAAAAGTAAGCAATAAAAACTCGAAGTGATCATTTGCCAAAATAAGATAATACTAAAATTTCATCTAAAACACATGATAACTTAATCTTAATTCATCATTTGTCATTAGCCTAGTGTAGGATCTCATCTAAATGCACAAGAATAGATTTCGGGAATTCACTTGCCAATATCACTTTGTACTTAACTCGTAATGGGATCATTTGAACGGCAAGATTTAAAATGAACCATGAATATTAGAGTTTAAAAATACTGCACTAATCTGAGAGTTTCTTATATATGTTTTCGGCCTAAAATGCCACAATATACAGGTATTTGTAGCTTCGGCTGTACAATATAATTCACCAAATGCAACACACACACACACACACACACACACACACACACACACACACACACACACACACACACACACACACACACACACACACACTAACATTATACAACCATTGGCGAGCGTTGTACCTAAACCAACCATCTTGCTAAGCTCTATTTGGCGTTACGTCTAGCATCTAACACACAACTTTTGCTAGCTTTCTATGCAAGCTATAACAAAACCCCTGAATTCATCTAACAAACAAATGCATGCATATATTAATTATAGCTTATTCGTAAACAGTCAGTGCAAGACATAAAAGGCGGAAGGGATAGAAAAAGAATGAAACTGATTCTTTAACCAAATATTTGGTTCAAGGTTGCACTAATGAGCTGGAAATCCTTCTCGCAGATAGGACAAATTATTTGTCTAAACCACGACAAGACCAAACGCAAGGATTGTGGCCACGTTTTATCGATTTAAGCCAATAATCCAGTACACGTTTTACAGACCGTTCCAAGGCAGTTCTTATACTGTGGTTTATTAGCGTTATTTTTGTTTTGGATAGCCGTGTAGTCAATTTGTTCGAAAGTAACTGTCCTTTTGGCTTTCTATTTGTGACATTTTCATTATGGTGAAGTTCCTTATGTTTGTGTACCTTTCCGTTTGATGTGCTGTGGGTGCTCGTTAGAACGCCCCGATGAGGCGAGTACTAACGAGTACCCACAACATATGTCTTGGAGCAGAAATAAAAAAAATACTGTATAACCCCGAAAACACCAGTTTTCTCTGTACAAAGTGGGGTTAAGAGGGGTGTTCATTTCACGGACTTGTCTACGTGATGAAAACTAATTCATAAGAAAAAGGGGAAAGTGTCATTATACCATAGAGGACCAGCAAAGTCTCAGGCAGGCCTGCAGATCTGCGCTTTCTCACAAGAGTCTAAGGCTTCTAGCAGACAAGTAGAAGAACTCATAAAGTAGCTTCGTGAAAGAGGTCATGCGTCTAGCCCTATTGGCTGGCTCTGCACGCGCATCTTACCCATATTTGACAATGAAATCTTCCAAATGATAAGTCTGGAGCGGTCCAATGTCCCATTATAGGGGCGTCAGGTTTGTTTTGTTTGAGGCAAGTTGTTCACAGATGCACGTATTTTGAGCAAACAGTGCATATTCAGATCAGACGTTCTGCGGCGTCTGATCTTGGTATACACTGTTTGCCAATGTCCCTAATAATGGGACGCTAGGCATATATGGGTTAAAGAACAATGTGTTCTTTTCTCTGTGTCAGCTCATCTATTACTCATGGGTAGAAAGACTAAATTTCCGAACAGAAAATACCGAATGTTATGAAAGTAAAGATTTATTTTTTTTTTCTACTGTTTAAAAAACTGAACAAAGATAGGAAAAATATTCATTAAAGTTGTGCATCAGAAACAAAAATCTCTCTCTGCCTGTCCCTAACATTTAATGTTTCAACTAATGTATCACAGCAAAAAAGGCAGAACACACGGCCAACAGCGGTTAGATTTACTTTATTTGATTATGGTATACACAGTTCGGTCATACAGTGACCTTCGTCAGGACAATGATAAACATTAGTTTTTGCTTCTGGAATATTGAAAAACGCCAAGGTATGTGTCATATGATTTTATGCTTGAGGTTCTAACAGCGTCTTAAATAGACGACATAATCCCAGCCACACCAGAAATGTGCTTTTACCAGATTTCTAAAAAGTATTCAAGTTGCACAGATTAACCTAATACTACACGCCCTCTTTAATAAGCAAATACACAAGGAAGAATAACTACACCTCATTGTCTACCAAAAGAAATATCTAATAACTAAGAAGCAGATCTACTAGAGCCGTGACAAGCGAAAATGTGTCTTCAGACATGTACATGTGCACCTGATGTAAACCATTACAAAAGCATAACTATTCAAATACGTTGTAAATTTAACCGCCGAAAAAAAAATACGACGAAATAATTTGATATTTTCCTATTTTTATTTTAGAGCAGAAATAAGAAAATAAAGTCTACCCCTGTAAACCCCAATTTAACTGTATAAAAGATGGATTCAAGGGGATCAGAATTAATCCTCCTCAGATGCTAATCTTCCTATCTGATAACCTCTCTAATAGAACAAATATTGTCCCTGCCTGAATAAGGAACTTTAGGTCAACGACCTGCTATAAAGTGCACATCGAACACTGATTTGACTGCGCATTAGCACAGTTTGGTCTGAGTCTTCGCTGTGTACTGTCCAAATCCTCATTTATGCTCATCTGGCTCAAAGTATTTAAGAATTACATTTTCTACAGCATGGTAGATAATATTATATAGCTACATGTATGTAATCTTACCACATGGTTATTTACACAGTCACAACATTTTTCATTCTACGACATAAAAACATTTTTAAATATATAAAGCAAAGCTCCATAAGGCAACCTCTATATTTTAAGATGCAGGGGAACCCCGTTTACATTTAAGTATTAATTGTTTAAGGTTGTTTACTATGTAAAAACAGTTCGCTAACAGTGCTCTTTAAAAATAAAAACACAAAATACGATTATGTATGGATTTTGCAAAGCAGACACTTATATTCCAAAAGTCGTATAAACACATCGTTAAACAATATATTACATCATGTCAAAACAAAAATAAAATAAAAAAGAAGAAAAAGCTTTCAATCAAAATTCAATCCCAGAAGAATACTCATCACGAAAACGTGCCTTTATAAATTTAACCCCATTGAACCCCACTTTTATACAGTAAAACTGGGGTTTACCGGGGTAAACCTCATTTTTCTTATTTCTGCTCTAAAATATAGATAAAATATAGATTAAGGCTATCGAGAATCTGTATTTTGAGCAGAAATAAGAACAATATTACAAATTTTCTCTTTGAATTAGTTTTTATTTATTTTTTCGTCGGTAAAATACAAACTGTATTTGCATAGGCGTGTTTTCGTTATGTTTCACAGTTTTTGACAATATATCAAAATCTCCGCCTTTCGTGCTATAGCCCATTTTAGCTGAATAATACCCCAAAACAGGACATGTGCAAACAGCCCAGGCCCAGATAAAACGCTACAGGATTTTCAATACATGTATTTGCAGAATGTAAAACCATTTTCGAATTTAACTTTGAAAATAACTCAACTTGACACAATGCATTTTCGATTTTGACCATCTGATTCAGACGAGCAGAACTGTTCTTTTTTTTTTAACAATACTCGATTCCTGGACAGAAATCTGATTAATCATATCGATTAAAGCGCAACAGACTGTTCTAAGGCTGTGGTTCGACACTACATATCTTTCATATATCTTTAGACTTGCCCAAGTCCCTACATTTACATTTTTATTTCTAAATGAAAGTCCCTTTAAACAAAAAAAAAAAAATATGTAAAAGTCTCTATAGTCTTCATCCCTAAATGTAGGGACTTGTATACTCTGCAAATTATCCGACCAACTTCCAGCTTGATGTAACAAGATCTCTCACACTTGGTGATAAGAGCATTAGCCTCTGCAGTTAATGTTTACTTAATAAAATAACACCCACCTGCGTCTGTCAATGAAAGGAAGGAAAATTCTAGTATTTTGGAGATTTTTGTTTTGTTTTGTTTGATTTGAGGTTTAATGCCCCTGTCAACACTGTATAGGTCATTTTGGGGATGTTGTTTTCTTTGTGTTGGGACCTAAAACTTGTTCGAGACAGTGGTAGTTCCTGCCATTTAATGAGGATAATTTCGGCATTACTTTCAATCTTCTATTTATTTAATATATTTTGTGTGCGCTCATTAGAACCAACTGGTGAGTACACACAATATACTTTTTTCCAGATAAAATACGCAAAATCGCCATAACTATCTCTAAATATTTGTCATATGGATATGTGTGAGGAATTTCTCAGGTACTCAAGAGCGAGTTCGAAAACAGTCGAGCTATCGGTGTTCGAGCCATTGAGGTATCATTATACAGTCAAACCGGTCATAGTGGCCACCTCTATTAAGCAAGCAACCTGTCAAATCCTGAAAAAGGCGAATGCATTAATAACCACCTGTATTAAGCAAGCACCTGTCTTAAGCAAGCACATTTTGATCATCCCTGAGGTGCTTGCTTAACACAGGTTGGACTGTAATTGTTTTTGCGCTGGTTTTTATAGAAAAAAAGGCAAACAGGCAGCATAGTATCATTATCCTGGCATAATTACTTAATTCATAAGATGTGTAATTGCAGAATCTTTTCAACATAATCTTAACAGGAGAAACCATAGAGAAAAGTGGCGTTTACAATAATAATAATAATAATAATAATAATAATAATAATAATAATAATAATAATAATAATAAAAATAGACTTTATTTTACGAGGGTAACACAATTAGTACAAAAACTAATCTCCCTTGTGGCCCTCAACAAGGGGTTACATAATGGTCTTATTTCTGCTCAGTAGTATAGATTGTGGGTACTCTTTAGAACCGCCTCAAACAAGCACCCACAATCTATGTTTGAAGCAGAAATAAAGAAAAACGATGCGAGGGCTACTAACTTCTGAACCTAATCTCTTCATCAGCGACACTAGTTTTCACAATTACCATGATCATCCCCATAGCATGTCCATGCTGTTAACCCCACTTTATATAGAGTAAAGCGGGGTTTACCAGGCTAGTCATTTTGTAATTTCTGCTCTAAAACATAGATTTTGGGTTCTGATTAGTTTAAACTTTTATTTCATTTGTATACATATAACATTACAATAGACAAAAACATTATGCGCCCCTGCCCATAGGGGCTATAAGAAATATATGGGCTGTATGATGCTTCCACGCAGAGCTGAATTCGGCCCGCACACTAGTAATGGTAAACGGCTTAGAGGATCTAAGCCTGTCCAGGAACCGCGGTGCGAGGCGGACCGTCCATGCTAATAAACCCTATTGGTTTCATTGGGCGACAGGGCTTGAGATGTCATTTCATCTCAACGTCGGGTAAAAGTCTCCAAAATGACCTTTACAGTGTTGACCGGGATGTAAAACCTAAAATCAAACAAACAAAAAGACAAAAACATGTCACAATACATCAATACATACAAATGGGATCCCTGGCCCCCGCCCATAGGGGCTTGAAGAAATGTATGGGCTGTATGATGCTTCAACGCAGAGCTGAATCCGGCCCGCACACTAGTACCGGTAAACCGCTTAGAGGATCTAAACCTGTCCAGGAACCGGGGTGCGAGGCCATGCTAATAAACCCTATTGGTTTTATTGGGCGACAGGGCTTGAGATGTCATTTCATCTCAGTGTCGGGTAAAAGTCCCACAAAATTGGAAGCAACGTCTCCAAAATGACCTTTACAGTGTTGACGGGGACGTTAAACCTCAAATCAAACAAAAAAGAAACAAACAAATGGGATCCAGAAGAAAGTCGTTGATTTTTTTTTAAATCTGGATACCGATTAGAATCGCCTCATTGAGGCGGCTACACATAGATTGTGGGTACTCATTAGAACCGCCTCATTGAATCGGTTGTAATGAGCACCCACAATCTATATTTTGAGCAGAAATAAGAAAAATTCTGATTAATGCCATTGTTGGAGCCTTCTAATATAGCATAGGCATGCTATCGTAATGGTTTAAGAATAAAAGATTAAAATTTATACTTCCTTTTTTTTTTAAACCTTTTGCCTTCATGTGGTTTTCCCCCTCTAATGTAAATAAATCATGATAACAAGCTCTGGAGCTGTCAGTGAAAAGTTATAAAAACAAACTTCTCACCCATATCTGACAATCATCTACAGGAAAGGTGAATGAGTTCTTTCAATTGTTACAAGTCTGTTAATTTCACAATTTTCATAAAAGACTGTATTGCTATTTCATTTACAATGTATTTATTTATTTATTTTTTTTGTAAACAATTATTTTTACACCTAATTAACAGACTTGGGCAAGTCTAATATATCTTCAGCGATTCGCAGTTCTTTGCAAAGCATATTTTATATGGATGTTAACTTCAAGTTTATGGCTGCTCTCTTTGCATTGTTACCAATATCTGAGAGAGGAAGAACCAGGGAGCTGATGATACTTAACGTTACATTTGTGTTCTGTTTTGTTCATGTATACCCCCTCCCCTACAAGTGTCATTGGATGACAGATGAAACTGTGACTTTTTCCGTGCATCCTCTATTGGTTTCTGCTTCTTGTTGATATTTCTTGCTTACTATTTCTTGAATATACATTACTATGAAGCATGATCAGTAATGCTCACAGTTCAGATACCATATATAACCATAAAGGGCCCGTCTAAGCTAATTGACGTCAAACCGTCTTCCTTAGGTTTTGGATAATAAACGTTCAATACACTTCAATTCAAATGTTACTAGCAGACAATACAGCAATAGCCATCACAAGACAAGAAGGTACATCTTTTGACTTTTTACATTTAATACAAGGAAAACATTTCCAAACCAAGTGCCTTTAATACTTACGTTCTTTTTCTAAACAAAATATGAAAAAATAAATATAATGAACTGTACTTTTTTAAGATGCTTATACTAAAGTTAAATCTTCCGATAAGTACAGTAATCCTGAAACAGTACAGAACGTACCTGTGCTTTGAAGGTTCTCATATCAAGATATGAAAAGCAGATATCACTAAAAACTTACTAGGCATTTCAACATATATTACTACTGCAATCATTACATGCACATCACTACTCATTTACATTACAAAAATATCTTGCCTCTTCAATATAATTCAAAAGATAGTTTCTTCATTGAGCCGGGCCACATTGTTCAAACTTTACATGTATTAAAGTTAAAGTATTAAAGTTTAGTTTTGCACCCAACTGTTGTTTTTCTGTATGCTATGTTAACTCTTATAGGTGTGTGTGTGTGTCTCATCAGACACACTATCAATGTCCTACACTATCAAAGTCTATCAATTCTAAAACATAAAAATTAAGTTCTTTCTTCAGTACCAACACAGCAGCAATAGTATAAATCAACTTCCGCGAAGGTGCACGATACGCAAACACACAATGGCATAATGATATCCATATACCAATACTAACCATCGTGCCAATGTCTATCAGTAAACAATAAATTAATTTCCTCAGCAGAAGATTTTCACATTTTATTACCTTTCGGTGTGGAAGTTTGGTAAGTATCTATGTCTGTATGCATAACCAAAATATTCCAAACGGGTTAAGCGTATGTCGATTATCGTATTTTCAGATTTTGTCTCGGTGATGCTTAATCGCTCATCTGAGTCATTTGTAGCCTCTAGAGTACATAAATAGTGCATAAAGATATAAAGAAAGCTGACCTAGTGTCCTAGTATAATACCCGAAATGAATAATAAATAAATAATTCCAATTTGATTAAGGTCTTATCAAACAGACACTTGCAGTTTCATCAAGACTGAACCAAAACTCATCACGAAAACACGCCTATATAATTCCGACCCCCTTAAACCCCAATTTTATATATTAAAACTGGGGTTTGCAGGTGTTTACATTATTTACCGAGGCGGTACTAACTAGTATCCACAATTGATGTTTTGAGCAGAAATAAGAAACAAGAGGGCCCAATGACCCTATATCGCTTACCTGTGTACCAGAAAATCATTAGTGTAGGAGACCACTTGACATTGCTAGATACTAAATATCTAAGCTCAGGCAAAGCGGTGTCCATGCTTATAAACCCTACTGGTTTCATTGGGCGACAGGGCTTGAGATGTAATTTCATCTCAATGTCTTGTAAAAGTCCCACAAAATTGGAAGAGACATCTCCAAAATGACATATACAGTGTTGACGGGGATGTAAAACCTCAAATCAAACAAAATCTGTGCCTTATGGTTTTGGAGAAAAATATTTTTTTGAGTTTTTTTCCAGTAAAAGTCTATAGGAGCTAATGAGCCCTGGGGCTTGGCCAATTTTGACCCAAAGGGCACGGTTGGCAGGATTTATGTAGGCGAGTATTTTGTGTTGCTATATACTAAATATCTAAGGTCTGTACTTCATGGTTTCAAAGAAGATGTTTGAAGCTTTTTCCATTATAAGTTTGTTGGAGTTAAGGGGCCACAGGATTTGGACCCCAGGGGCATGATGGGCAGGATTCATGTAGGCGACCACTCGACATTGCTACATGCTAAATACCTAAGCTCTGGGACGTATGGTTTCAGAGAAGAAGATTTTTTTCCCCATTTTAAGTTGTTTTTTGTTTTTTTCATTATAAGGGCACTGTATTTTCAGAGAAGAAGATTTTTGAAGTTTCTCCAATTGTTAGTCTATGGAAGCTAAAGAGCCCTGGGGTGGGGCCAATTTGGCCCTGTGGTTTCCGAGAAGAAGATTTTTGAAGCTTTTTGTTCCATTATGAGTCTATGGGAGCGAAGGGGCCCTGGGGTGTCCCCAATTTGGAACCCAGGGGCATGATTGGCAGGAATTATGTAGGTGACCACTGGCCAATGCTACATGCTGAATATCTAAGCTCTGGGCTCTGTGGTTTCAGAGAACAAGATTGTTGAAGCTTTTTTTCCATTATGAGTCTATGGGAGCTAAGGGGCCCCAGGGTGTGGCCAATTTGAACCCCAGGGGCATGATTGGCAGGAATTATGTAGGTGACCACTTGCCGTTGCTACATGCCAAATATCTCAGCTCTGGGCCCTGTGGTTTCAGAGAAGAAGATTTTTGAAGCTTTTTTCCATTATGAGTCTATAGGAGCTAAAGGGCCCCGGGGCGTGGCCCGTTTGGACCCCCAGGGGCATGTTTGGCAGGAATTATGTAGGTGACCACTTGCCGTTGCTACATGCTAAATATCAAAGCTCTGGGCCCTGTGGTTTCCGAGAAGAAGATTTTTGAATCTTTGTGTTCCATTATGAGTCTATGGGAGCGAAGGGGCCCCGGGGCGTGGCCCATTTGAAACCCAGGGGCACGATTGGCAGGAATTATGTAGGTGACCACTGGCCGTTGCTACATGCTAAATATCTAAGCTCTGGTCCTTGTGGTTTCAGAGAAGAAGATTTTTAAAACTTTTGTTCCATTATGAGTCTATGGGAGCTAAGGGGCCCCGGGGTGTGGCCAATTTGGAACCCGGGGCATGATTGGCAGGAATTATGTAGGTGACCACTTGCCATTGCTACATGCTAAATATCTAAGCTCTGGGCCCTGTGGTTTCCGAGAAGAAGATTTTTGAAGCTTTTTGTTCCATTATGAGTCTATGGGAGCGAAGGGGCCCCGGGGCTTTGCCAATTTGGACCCCGGGGCATGAATGGCAGGACTTATGTAGGTGACCACTGGCCGTTAATACATGCTAAATATCTAAGCTCTGGGCCCTGTGGTTTCAGAGAAGAAGATTTTTGAAGCTTTTTGTTCCATTATGAGTCTATGGGAGCTAAGGGGCCCCGGGGTGTGGCCAATTTGGAACCCAGGGGCATGATTGGCAGGAATTATGTAGGTGACCACTTGCCGTTGCTACATGCTAAATATCTAAGCTCTGGGCCCTGTGGTTTCCGAGAAGAAGATTTTTGAAGCTTTTTGTTCCATTATGAGTCTATGGGAGCGAAGGGGCCCCGGGGCGTGGCCCATTTGGAACTCAGGTGCACGATTGGCAGGGATTATGTAGGTGACCACTTGCCGTTGCTACATGCTAAATATCTCAGCTCTGGGCCCTGTGGTATCAGAGAAAAGATTTTTGAAGCTTTTTGTTCCATTATGAGTCTATGGGAGCTAAGGGGCCCCGGGGTGTGGCCAATTTGGAACCCAGGGGCATGATTGGCAGGAATTATGTAGGTGACCACTTGCCGTTGCTACATGCTAAATATCTAAGCTCTGGGCCCTGTGGTTTCCGAGAAGATTATTGAAGCTTTTTGTTCCATTATGAGTCTATGGGAGCGAAGGGGCCCCGGGGCTTGGCCAATTTGGACCCGAGGGGCATGATTGGCAGGAATTATGTAGGTGACCACTGGCCGTTAATACATGCTAAATATCTAAGCTCTGGGCCCTGTGGTTTCAGAGAAGAAGATATTTTAATTTTTTCCCATTGTAAGTCTATGGGAGCTATATGTTGCCATGGCAACCAGAATTCCAATCTGATCAGCCCAAAAACCTTATGCAGCCTTTCCCCCTACCTGATGATGCTTCTCATGAAATTTGATCAAGATTGACAATGGGGTATTAGAGATATACTTATTTGAAATTGTTTACGGACGCACGGACGCACGCACGCACGACGGACAAAAAGTGATCACAAAAGCTCACCTTGTCACTATGTGACAGGTGAGCTAAAAAAATACCAATTATTCATCTCAAAACTTTCATTTTTTGGTGGTAAAATTTACAATGTATTTTTTAATTTATAGGTGTGTTTTCGCAATGGAAGTTCATGAAGAAAACAAAGTTTTTCTGACTTAGCAACCTAGGTTTCATATGACATGACCAAAAGTGTAACTTGACCGATATATCATTAAGACAAACAGTCTAGAAAAGTTTCATGAAGATTAACACAAAACTGTAGGCTTTAAAGAGTGAAAAAGATGTAAAAGGAATCAGACCAAGTTTTCATCCGATATAAATCATATTTGCGACAATTTTGATGGGAGCCGTAAGGAAATGTATCGATTCCTGATCATTGCCTCCACTCCTATTTTAGCTTTTGCCTTTATATAACCCATATGCAATTAGAACCGATATATCATCAAGATAAACATTCTGGTAAAGTTTCATGAAGTTTGAAGAAACAAGAAAAAGTGTCCATAGGACACGGATGCCCCCGCCAAATGCCATTCATGAAACGGTTTACTATATGGAACAAAATCAAGGGCAGATAATTCAAAAAACCAAAAATGCAAGAGTTGTCTTCCTTGTTCATGACACATCGTCTCAGTGTGATGCATGCACCTGTGTAGTTTCATGAATATATTCCATACGGTTTAGGAGTTATGGCGCGGACACGGTTAACTATATGGTACTTAGTCAAGGGCAGATAATCCAAAAACCCAAAATGCAGGAGTTGTCTTCCTTGTTCATTACACAACGTCTCAGTGTGATTATTGCACCTGTGAAGTTTCATGAATATATTCCATACGGTTTAGGAGTTATAGCCCGGACACGGTTTACTATATGGGACTAACTCAAGGGCAGATAATTCAAAAACCAAAATGCAAGAGTTGTCTTCCTTGTTTATGACACATCGTCTCAGTATGATGAATGCACCTGTGAAGTTTCATGAATATATTCCATACGGTTTAGGTGTTATGGCCCGGACACAGTTTACTATATGGTACTAAGTCAAGGGCAGATAATCCAAAAACCAAAAATGCAAGAGTTGTCTTCCTTGTTCATGACACATTGTCTCAGTGTGATGAATGCACCTGTGAAGTTTCATGAATATATTCCATACTGTTTAGGAGTTATGGCCCGGACACAGTTTACTATATGGTACTAAGTCAAGGGCAGACAATCCAAAAACCAACAAGAGGCCCATGGGCCACAATGCTCACCAGAGCTCAGGCAGGCACTGCCCACTGGCAGCCTTGTATGGTTTCAGGTTTTAATGTATTGATTATAAAGTCTCCCAAACAAATGCCCATTTCCAAATGAGCACCCATATGGACTCTGTATCTGAAATATTAGGCCTTTTATGAAGAGGACTGGAGGGATGAGACATGGACCCAACAGAGCCCAGGCTGGTATCACTGAATCCAACTTATCATAAGGCACAATAATATATATGGTTTAGGGGTTGGGATGTGTACTGTTCCTGAGATATAAGACCTTTTTAAGCTGCGGAGGGGTTGGAGCATGGCCCTGGCAGACCCCAGGAAAGCCAAGATTGTTGTCGCTGAATGTGTCTTATAATAAGGATCAAGAAAATATATTGTTAAGGGGTGGGGATATGAACAGTTTCCAAGATATGAGGCCCTCTTATGAAATGATGAAGGGAGGAATGGCCCCTGTGGACCACCAAGTTGGTGTGACTGAATGTGTCTAATCATAAGAAACAAGAATATATATGATTATGAGGTGGGGATCTTAATGGTGTCTGAGATATATGGCCTTTTATGAAGTGGAGGGGTGGGCCATGGCATCAGCATGTTGCCCTAGCACATAGAGAACCCACGTTGATGTGAGTGAATGAGTCTTATTATAGGGAACACAAATATACACATTTTAGGGGTGGGGATCTGAACAGTTTCTGAGATATATGGCATTTTACGAAGTGGAAGGGTGGGGCATGGCCCCAGCACACCCCCAGAGACCCCTAGGTTGGTATCACTGAATTTGTCTCATCATAAGGAACAAGAATATATATGGTTTAGGGGTGCGGGTTCTGAATGGTTTCTAAGATATTGAGCCTTTTACGAAGTGGAGGGGGTTGGGCATGGCCCGGGCACATCCCAGGGGACCCCCAGGTTGGTTTCAATGAATGCGTCTTATTATAACAAACAAGAATATATATGGTTTCCGGGTGGGGATCTGAATGGTTTCCGAGACATATCACCTTTTATGAAGTGGATTGTTGGGCCCAGCCCCCGTGTGGCCCGGGAGACCCTTAGGTTGTTATCACTGAATGCATCTTATCATAAGGAACAAGAATTAATATGCTATAGGGGTGGGGATCTGAACGGTTTCTGCGATATTGGGCCTATTAGGAAGTGGAGGGGGTGGGGCATAGCCCGGACACATCATAGGGGACCCCCAGATTGGTGTCACTGAATGCATCTTATCATAAGAAACAAGAATATACATGGTTTTGGCGTGGGGATCTGAAGGGTTTCCAAGATATATCACCTTTTATGAAGTGGAGGGATGGGGCATAGCCCTGGTGTGGCCTGGGAGATCCTTATGTTGTTATCACTGAATGCATCTTATCATAAGGAACAAGAATTTATATGGTTTAGGGGTGGGGATCTGAACAGTTTCTGAGATATTGGGCCTTTTATGAAGTGGAGGGGTCGGGCATAGCCCCCGTGCAGCCAGGGAGACCCTTAGGTTGGTATCACTGAATGCGTCTTATCATAAGAAACAAGAATTTAAATGGTTTAGGGGTGGGGATCTGAAAGGTTTCTGAGATATTCAGCCTTTACGAAGGGGAGGGGTTGGGGCATACGCCCCGCCACATCCTAGGAGAAGACCCAGATTGGTGTCACTGAATGCGTGTTATCATAAGGAACAAGAATACATATGGTTTAGGGGTGGGCTCTGAACAGTTTCTCAGATATATGGTCTTTTGTTAAGTCGAGGGGTGGAGTATGGCCCGGGCCCACCCTGGGTGACCCCTAGGTTGGTGTCACTGAATGTGTCTTATCATAAGGAACAAGAATATGTATGGTTTTGGGGTGGGGATCTGTAACGTTTCTGGAATATTTAGCCTTTTATGAAGTGGAGGGGGTTGGGCATGGCCCCCGCACATCTCGGGGGACCCCCAAGTTGGTGTCACTGAATACACCTTATCATAAGGAACGAGAATATATATGGTTTAGGGGTGGGGGTCGGTAAGGTTACTGGGATATTGGGCCTTTTATGAAGTGGAGGGGGTGGGGCATGGCCCCGGCACATCCCGGGGGACCCCCAGGTTGGTGTCACTGAGTCCATCTTATCATAAGGAACAAGAATATATATGGTTTAGGTGTGGGGATCTCAATGGTTTCTGAGATAAATGGCATTTTATGAAGTGGAGGGGGTGGGGCATGTCCCCGGCACATCCCGGTGGACCCCCAGGTTGGTGTCACTTAATGCATCTTAGCATCAGGAACAAGAATATATATAGTTAAGGGGTGGGGATCTGAATGGTTTCTGAGATAAATGGCATTTTATGAAATAGAGGGGGCTGGGCTTGTCCTCGGCACATCCAGGGGGACCACCAGGTTGGTGTCACTTAATGCATCTTATCATAAGGAACAAGAATATATATGGTTTAGGGGTTGGGATCTGTAAGGTTTCAGAGATATAAGGCATTTTATAAAGTGGAGGGGGCGGGGCATGGCCCCGGCACAACCTAGGGGACCCCCAGGTTGACAAAAGCATATGGCTGAGAAAAGTTTACTCAAGGAACATGTCTATGTAAGTTTTGTCAAAATATCTGCAATCACTTGGCAGTAAATGCCATTTTTCAGTTTTCCCAATTATAAGTCAATGGAAACTCTAAGTTGCCATAGCAACAAAACTAAAAGGCCAAATTTCATAAAAAACACAAAACCTGTAAAGGCAAATTTGGTGAATATTTTCATAAAGTCTCAGCGTCCTAGAGCATATGGTTTCTGAGGAGATGATTTTTTAAGTATTTTTTTGTCTATTTATTTTCATTTTGGTTTCCATGGCAACCAATAAAAATGAGCAGAAGGCCTAAAATCATACGGCAGATAGTAGATTGCCTATGGAACATTTCTATGAAAGTTTTGTGAAAATAGCTGCAGAGGCTTGGCAGTAAATGCAATTTTTCAATTTTCCCCATTTTAAGTCTATGGGAGCTCTAAGTTGCTATAGCAACCAAACTAATGGGCCAGTTTTCATAAAAAACACAAACTTTCAATCCCCCAGCCCAAGGATGCTACAGATGAAATTTGGACTCAATCGGCCCAGTGGCTTCAGAGGAGATGTCGTTTGAAAATGTTAACGCCAGACGACGACGACGACGACGACAACGACGGACAACTGCCTATCCTATAAGCTCCCCCGGAGCCTTCGGCTCTGGTGAGCTAAAAATGCAAGAGCTGTCTTCCTTGTTCATGACATATCGTCTCAGTGTGATGAATGCACCTATGACGTTTCATGAATATATTCCATACGGTATAGGAGTTATGGCCCGGACACGGTTTACAATATGATACTAAGTCAAGGGCAGATAATTCAAAAACCAAAAATGCAAAAGTTGTCTTCCTTGTTCATGACACATCGTCTCAGTGTGATGAATACACCTGTGAAGTTTCATGAATATATTCCATACGGTTTCGGAGTTATGGCCCAGACACGGTTTACCTCATGGTACTAAGTCAAGGGCAGATAATCCCAAAACCAAAAATGCAAGAGTTGTCTTCCTTGTTCATGACACATCGTCTCAGTGTGATGATTGCACCTGT
The DNA here is from genome assembly GCA_963580285.1 of Lucinisca nassula. Classification (NCBI taxonomy): domain Eukaryota; kingdom Metazoa; phylum Mollusca; class Bivalvia; order Lucinida; family Lucinidae; genus Lucinisca; species Lucinisca nassula. The sequence goes on along the minus strand of OY757017.1, from coordinate 106,811,874 downwards.
GAAGTTTCATGAATATATTCCATATGATTTAGGAGTTATGGCCCGGACACGGTTTACTAAACGGTACTAAGTCAAGGGCAGATAATCCAAAAACCAAAAATGCAAGAGTTGTCTTCCTTGTTCATGACACATCGTCTCAGTGTGATGAATGCACCTGTGAAGTTTCATGAATATATTCCGTACGGTTTAGGAGTTATGGCCCGTCACGGTTTACTATATGGTTCTAAGTCAGGGGCAGATAATCCAAAAAAACAATAATGCAAGAGTTGTCTTCCTTGTTCATGACACATCGTCTCAGTGTGATGAATGCACCTGTGAAGTTTCATGAATATATTCCATACGGTTTAGGAGTTATGGCCCGGACACGATGTCGGGACCGACGAATGAACGAACGGACGGACAGGGGTAAAACTTAATGCCTTTCCCCTATTCTTGGAATAGGCGGGGGCATAAAAATAATGTCTCTACAGGGTGAACTTTACCCAGTGACCTAATTTTGACTGCCAAAACCGATATATGAATTCGACTCTAACATCATCTAGACGAACATTCTGGTAAAGTTTCAAGTGCATTTAAGCAAAACTGTGGTCTCAAGAGGTTAAACAAGGGTGCTTGACATAGTGACCTAGCGTTTGACAAAACATGATTCAGAAGCAAAATAGAAGTGAAGGGAATGATCAGCAATCGATACATTTAACACACATCTCCCATCAGAGACACCAAAGAGAAAGAAACACAAACATGAAACAACTAGACCCTAATTGAAATATCAATAGCGGAAAGCCAAAAGGACAGTTACTTTCTCACAAAATGGCAAATTGACTATCCAAAACAAAATAATATAAGTGATACACACACTCAAAGACAAACCATAGAAAAAATAAACCGTGACAGAAGAACCGCCTTTGAAAGGTCAATGAAACGACCTCCACTGGGGGCTTAAATCGATTTTACGTGGCCACAATCCTCGCCCTTACTTCCGTCGCGATTAAGAAAAACAATTTGTTCACTCCGCATGAAGGCCTCCTTACTCATCAGTGCAATATCTCCGTAAACACAAAAATCAAACACCAAGGAGATGAAACAACGGTGAGGACTCGACAGCAAGATATCACTGAAATGCTGGCGCAAAAGAAGACCAACAGTTAGACACCGACTGGTCCACAAAGCATCAGGCACCAACCAACATTACATAAAATTAAATACTCTCTAACTTAAAGGCATTTGTATTTGATTATTAAGGACTATCATTTCATTACATATTATTATGTAGCCCTCAGTGCTGACTGAAGAGAAGACCTCTGTCTTCAACAGGTAAGGGACCTCCTTGGGGAAAATCAATAATTTACTAACTGTTGACTGGTGTACATTATTGATTTCCCCTTCAATGCCTCACTCAGGGGATTCAACATGAGCTACTAATCACCCTATTAAGGGTTGCCTTTAATCTGTTATAGACAGTTTATCACAAGGGCAATAAAACAATTATGGACACACAGTGTGTGCTACTGTTACAAGAACAAATGCCTTTAAGCTGGAACCGATATAGAATCTGAGGCCTGACCGATCGGTGTGCAATTAAAGAGGGAAGCAAAGTTGTCAACCGTGATAAGTTTAACTACCATGCATGCAGTCTGTCGTATAACATTTATGTTGTACCATATCTGTTTATATCGAAAAATGGTTTTACTAAACTGGATGCTGAAGTCATTGCATTAATATAATTTTCTGAATTTATATACTAAGTCACAATAAATTCGGGTTCTGATAGAACTTGTTGCAGAAGAGATTTAAGTCAGACATTAAACCTTCTCATAGTTTCACTAAAATTGTCTACAAATAAAGAAGCAGTTGCCATTTAAAGGTATTTACTACTTTTAACACTGCAAGTCAGCTTGTTCATTGTAGCCAAACGGTTTTAGCCCTGAAGTTGTCTCCCTCCTGAAATATTGGATAATATGGAAGCTTTATGCACTCCCCTTAGATGCATACAAAGAACATATATTAAGTGCCAAAATTGTGTCGACCTTTTTGTATAGTTGTACAACCACTGATGCAAATATATCAAGTGGAACAGATACACCTTCAGGAGAAGATATTCTTTCACAAAAAAATTGTCTCCCGTGGTGATTGGTGTCTATTCTTACAGGACAGGTGTTAAAAATTAAAAACATCATTAGTTTACATATCGGTCATCTCTTTGTGTTTTATATTGCCAATGTACTAACATTTTGGCTGAAAATTGTGAGTAGATTTTGCAATCGGAAAAGCTACTCAAAATACCAGAGTATTAAATAGTGTACCTGATAGAACAGTTAACAGTTTTACCACTACCGTGCTTGTTAAGCTAACAATGTTTTGGAAAGGTGGACCCTGGAGAGTAGATTTTCAGAATTGCTGTATGTGAAAACGAACAGGATTGCCAAGAAGTTATCTCCCTTGTAAAATGGCAAAACATCACGTGAACATGTCCGTGAAATGAACATCCCTTAAACCGAGTTTATATAGAGAAAACTTGGGTTTACAGGGGTATACATTTTATTTCTAATTTCAGCTCCAAGACATAGGTTGTGGGTACTTGTTAGAATCGCCTCTGAGCCGGTTCTAACGAGCACCCACAACCTATGTTTGCAGTATAAATAAGTAAAATATCACGGATTTCATCCGAAAAGTGGCCATTTTGGAGATGCGAAAAATGCTGCATTATTTCGCACGGGTGTGTTATTGTTATCGTCTTTCCTTTCTCCTGAATGAATTTACAAAAAATGTTGCATAGACATTTTTTGCTAGGAAAGATATATGAATGGGACATTCAGGCTAAACTAAGCTGAGCAGTTTTTTTTTCTTTCTGACGATGGTACATACACGTACTTGCAAGTATATTCATTTAAGGGGGTGGGAGGGCCGGGATTGTAAAGATGAGTGGAAAAACACCAACATTTTATTCGCAATGTACCAGGGTACACTACTTATAGTTTCGTATGCTACAAATGAAAATACAACACTGCTTCTAAGGTCATCATGTGATAAAATGGATAAACTTACTTTGTTTTGTTTTCTTTCGGTTTCTTTTCCTTCTTTGGCTTTTTCAATTTTAACAACACGTAGGCAGGTTCAAGAGTTTTGCCCATAAATGGCGGCGTTGTTACGTCAGTAACCATAAGCACATATTCCCCTGGTGTAAATAGAGGATCTTACATGAATGTTCGTGTATTATTGAATTTATTAAACGAGTTGAGGAAAAGGGATAAAATGCGAGGCTTTGCCGAGCATTTTATCCCTTTTCCTCAACTCGTTTAATAAATTCAAAAATACATGAGCACGAATGCAAGATTCTATTTATCATATGACATTTAAAACGCATTATATATTCGATTGTTTACAAAAAAATATCAATATTCCGCCATAAGTAAACGCGACGTCGTTAAGGTCGCCGTACATGTAACTTACGGGACATATCTAGCTAATTTGCATATTTAATCCACTTGTGGATTATCGAAAATATTACATGGCGTTATTACACTCTCAGACGCGACGTCATATGATAAATAGGAATTAACATGAGACAAATAAACTTAGACTGAACAGGGGCAAAATAAAGAGCAGTCACCGATTCTCAAATGAAGAATATTTTTCCCTACAAAATGAATATCTGGTAAATTGTCCTACCATAACAAATTACGTATGGACTTAGAAAGTATCCAGAAGTGAGAAATCTTGCATTTGTTTGTATGTGAGTGGCTTACTTTTGTGGCGTTTCGATTTGGTAACCATCTTTCATGTCAAAATAGCGCTTGCATAAAAGTTAAATGCAAGCTTGTACTAAGTATCATTAACTAGACAAAGTGCCCAGTGGGGCACGTATACCCCCGGCCAGTGCCATCGCCTGAGTTGAAAATGGCAATGTCAAAAGGTTCTTTGCATATACAGGCCACATTCCATATAAAAGGTAATGCTATACACATATCCTGTACGAACTACAAAGAGAATCTAACATGGTTACAGAGATATCAGCAATGAAAAAGGTTTAACACAAAACTTTGACGTAAAAGTTGACAAATGGATGGACAGCCCACCCAGGGGCATGACCGTGGGGCTTAGATATTCCATATGAAAGGTAATGCTATAGAGATATTTTATACCATATATGAAGAGAATCTAACATGTGGTTACAGAGATATGAGCAATCAAAAAGGCTTAACACAAAACTTTGACGTAAAGGTTGATGACAGGACAGACAGACAGCCCACCCAGGGGTTTGACACAGGAGCTTAGATATTCCATATGAAAGGTACTGCTATAGAGATAGTCTGTACCAAATATGAAGAGAATCCAACTTGTGGTCAAAGAGATATGAGCAATCAAAAAGGTTTAACACAAAACTTTGACGTAAAAGTTGACAAACGGACGGACAGCCCACCCAGGGGCTTGACACAGGGGCTTACGTATTCAATATGAAAGGTAATGCTATAGATCTATGCTTTACCAAATATGAAGAAAATCTAAAATATGGTTACAGAGATATGAGCAATCAAAAAGGTTTAACGCAAAACTTTGACATAAACGCTGATGAACAGATAGACAGATGGACAGGCCACCCAGGGGTTTTCCCTGGGAGCTTAGATATTCCAAATAAAAGGTAATGCTATAGAGATAGTCTGTACCAAATATGAAGAGAATCCCACATGTGGTGACAGAGTTATGAGCAATCAAAAAGGTTTAACACAATACTTTGACGTAAAAGTTGACAAACGGACGGACAGCCCACCCAGGGGCTTAGATAAACCATATGAAAGGTAATGCTATAGAGATATCCTTTACCAAATATGAAGATGATCTAGCATGTGGTTACAGAGATATGAGCAATCAAAAAGGTTTAACGCAAAACTTTGACGTAAAGGTTGACGAACGGACGAACGAAGAAACGAACGAACGAACGAACGAAGTAACGAACATACGGACGAACAGACGGAAAGACGAAAACTATATACCCCCTGACATACTTCGTATGCCGGGGGTATAATGAAGCTCTAATAATTCTTGAGAAATGAACTTAACCATTGGGGTGAACGCTAGGGTGGTTGCAATATTTTACAAAGTCAGGGAAGCATAAAATGTAGGTCAAGGTCAAATATGGATGCTTGCATTTAAGTTTCCATCTCCAGATACAAGTTCGTATCAAGCATCATTAATGAAGCTCTTATAGTTCTTGAGAAATTCACTTGAACATTTGGGTGAATGCTAGGGTGGTAAAAATATTTTACAAAGTCAGTGAACCATAAAATGTAGGTCAAGGACAAATATGGATACTTGCATTTAAGTTTCCAGCTCCAGATACAAGTTTGTACCAAGCATCATTAATAAAGCTCTTATAGTCCTTGAGAAATTAACTTGACCATTTGGGTGAACGCTAGGGTGGTCGCAATATTTTACAAAGTCAGTTTATCGTGAAATGTAGGTCAAGGTCAAATATGGATGCTTGCATTTAAGTTGCCTTTTCCAGATACTAGTTTGTACAAAGTATCATAAATGAAGCTCTTATAGTTATTGAGAAATAAACTTGACAATTAGGGTGAACGCTAGGGTGGTCGCAAATGTTGACGCCTTGACGAACGGACAAACGAACGAACGGACGGAAAACCGGATGCATATATCGCTATCGCGCCCTGCTAATAGCAGGCGCGACAAAAATCCTGATACTTTTCATATTTCTACCCCAAACATAGACTGAGGGTACTCGTTTGAACCGCCTGCCGAGGCGGTTCTAACGAGTACCAACAACCTATGGTATTCAGCAGAAATAAGAAACTGATGTCTACCCCTGTAAACCCCAGTTTTAATCAGGGTTATAGGTATCATAAACTACGCAAAGCCTTTTCAAATTTTATAGACGCCATTCCGATTTAATTTCAAAATTCAATGTTGGACTTAAATCTCTTCTGCAACCAGGTCTATCGGAACCCGAATTTTATGGTGACTTAGTATATAAATTCAGAAAAAAAATATATAAATGCAATGATTTCAGCACCCAATTTCGTAAAATCATTCTTCGATATAAAAAGAAAGGGTACAACATAAATGTTATACAACAGACTGCATGCATGCTAGTTAACCCAATCACGGTTGACAACTTTGTTTCCCTCTTTAATTGCACGCCGGTGGGTCAGGCCTCAGATTCTATGACAGACCAAGCGTAAAGGCTAACTGAGAATTAGAGAGTATCTAATTTAATGTAATGTTGGTTGGTGTCTGATGCTCTGTCTCTGGTCTGGCCCATCGGAGTCTAACTGTTGGTCTTCTTTTGCTCCAGCATTTCAGTGGTTTCTTGCTGTCGAATCCTCACCGTGGTTTCACCTCTGTGGTTGTTTGATTTTTGTGTTCACGGAGATGTTGCACTGACGAGTTAGGAGGCCTTCATGCGGACTGAACAAATTATTGTCTAAATCGCGACGAAATAAGCACGAGGATTGTGGCCACGTAAAATCGATTAAAGGTCCCCCCCCCCCCCCCCTCCCAGTGGAATTCGTTTCACTGACCGCTCCAAGGCGGTTCTTTTGTCGCGGTTTATTGCATGACGCGCAGAAAAAGCGACCGACTGAAGTCGGTTGATTTTCTAAGAGTGCCCTAAAATCACCGTGCCATTCTGTCATTCTGTCAGTCTGTCCGTCCATAACCCGTTTGTGAAAATTGGTGATAGTGACTTAACCGCTTGGAATATTTAAACAATTTTTGGCATACTGATAGATATCAATGAGATCTAACCAATGAACTTGCGAGATATAACATTCCATTTAGTATAGCCTCGCCAAGGAGAAAAATGTGAACATTTTCGAACTACTTCTCCTCGGAAACCTTTGGGCCGATTGAAGTCAAATTTCATATGGAGCCTCTATGGGATGGGGGAAACCAAAATTTCCTCATGGGGTCCAGGTCACATGACCAAAATGGCCGCCAAGCCATTTATGGTAAAAACCCTTTAAAAATAGTCTTCTCCAGAACCACTGGGCAGATTTCCACGAAACTTGATAAATAGCATCTAGGACGTAGGCCCATCATAAATTGTTAAAATGGTGACCCTGGGTTGACCTTGACCTTCTTTGTGCCTATGTCAAACCTTGACACATATGCTTTTGTATTGGAAAAGTGAGAATGCATTTTATCCTGCAAATGATTCAGAATACAGTACTAAAGTATAAGATATATTTTTGCTCCTTACGATAAGGCGCATTTATTGGTAGCTTTGCACTAAATACGGGAGGTACTGGATTTTATCACTTTGGGACAGAGCTTTTAGTTGCAGTCTAAATACCAGGCAGGCTTCCATTGGATAAATATCCCATATTTCATTTCAATGTGATAAAAGGATAGTTGTAAGGAAATAAAATGATGTGTGTTTTATAATTATATCTGAAAGCTCAAAGAAATTGTTGCTGAGTTTATATTGTCACCTCTCCTTTAAAAAGCCGGCTTGTATTCACTGCGAATCTGCATGTAAACGAACATGGCGGACCATAACTTGAAAAGGAGACGGGCAACATGTGGATTTTTTCTCATCAACTTGTTGAGCTAGGATGGCTCTATAAATGATAAAGATTTGAAAAGTTTTGTATGTGTAGTTTTTGTGGGAGCATGTAAAAGGTTACTATTGCCGCCTATGGAAAATATTTAGTGGTAAGCTCCCTATTGGGGGAACCGTTTTAGATCCAGGTCACATGACCAAAATGGCCGCCATACCCATATATGGTTATGGTTTGTCTTTGAGTGTGTGTATCGCTTATATTATTTTGTTTTGGATAGCCAATTCGCAATTTGGTGGGAACGTAACTTTCCTTTTGGATTTCCCCTATTCGTGTTTCCATTTGGGTCTAGTTGTTTCATGTTTGTGCTTTTATCCCTTTGGTGTCTCTGATGGAAGCTGTGGGTTAATTGTATCGATTCCTGATCAATGCTTTCACTTCTATTTTACTATATAAAAGTGGGGTTCAGGGGTGTCAGAATTATATAGACATGTTTTCGTGATGGTGAGGGTGCTTATGTCAAAGCATTATGATAACGGATCCGTGTGAGATAGTGCATTCTTTCATATTCCGCTATTGATGTTTCCATTAAGGTCTAGTTATTTCATGTTTGTGTTTCTTTCTCTTTGGTGTCTCTGGTCTGAGGTGTGGGTTAATTGAATCGAGTCCTGATCAATGTCTTCACTTCTATTTTAGTATCTCCAAAACGGTCAATGAGGCGGTTCTAACGAGTACCCACAGCCTACGTCTTAGAGCAGTTATAAGGAAAATAATGTATACCTATGTAAACCCCAGTTTTCTCCATATAAATAGGGGTTTAGAGGGTGTTCATTTTACGATCCTGTTATCATGATGTGAGAAAATACAGCTCACTTGTGCGACAAGCAGCTTTTTCTCATGAGCCGGCTTATTTCATTACGCTAAGTATTCAGCCCATAATTCCAAGCAAAAACTAAACATTGTCAAAGTGTGTGTGTGTGTGTGTGTGTGTGTGTGTGTGTGTGTGTGTGTGTGTGTGTGTGTGTGAATTCGGGTTAAACGTCGCTTTCAACAATTTTTCAGTCATATCACGACGGTGTCTGGTTGTGACAGGGAGCTCAATGCTCACTTTTATAGTGCTGCCTTACTGAAGTATCAGACACATTATATGATACCACACCCAGTCACATTATCCTGTCACTGGGTCGACCTGTCCTAGCTCTACCCCGTAAATCTGAGTGCCAAGCAAGGGGCAGCTAGTACCATTTTAACGACTTTGGTATGTCGCTGCCCGGAATCAAACCCCTGACCTCCCGTTCCCCGGAGCAGACACTCTACCAACTGAGCTATCGTGGCTAAATATTGTCAGTTAAAACTGTTATATAGAATACTCACCAAGTCTTGCATATCTCTCATCATGCACCGCGCGACTTAGTCTCTTTGCCTCTACTGCAAAAGAAATTGTAAGGACTTAATGATAAAGCGTGTGACTAATTATAGAAAGTAATCTTTATTAAAATAACCATAATAATTGTTCTCATTATATTATAATTATTATGAAAGTAATGCATATACGAGCTCGTAATTAAACGTTGACTTGAATGTAAGCCAACATAATTGACGCGAAGACAACAAGAAAAGGTATGCTGTGAAGACAGGTACAAAATTACGAAAATAGTTACAATTTATTGACCACTGTCCAACTGATCCATTTGAAGGAGCGCACAATATTTGACTGTGACAGGGAACTGCTCGTTCACTGTGTTCGGACGTTTGCACCTGCGCTTGCATTTTTTCCAGACAACGGAAACCCTAAGTGCGGGACTTCTAAAACATATATCTTATCTATGTAAAAGCCCATCAAGGGACATATTTTTCAGTAGTCGTTTCCGTGGAAGATTTCTTTGCTAACCCATTTATAACCAGAAACCCCAACATGAGTACCCTGGCAAACAGTGCAGGCCCAGATCAGACGCCACAGAACGCGGCGTCTGATCAGGGCCTACACTGTTTGCAAAAAGTTAAGCCATTTTCCAAATCAATTTCGAAGAAAACACAACCTGACACCCCCAAATTTTAAAATGGACTCCCGCTATATATAAGGAGGAAGATTATAATTGGTAGATAAGAATTAATGTAAAAGTATTGAGCTAGCACACAACAAAACCTACCTTAAGACTTTTGGGACCAGCGAAAACTCAGATACGCATGCGCATTCGCGAAGTCTGATCAGAGCCTTTGTTGATCGCATGGACCTTCTGTAACCTGCGGGCTATTCAAAAAGAGATACACAGCATCTATTGTCGAAGTGAGTAAATGAGGAGACTGATCCGGGTATTTGGTCGCGCGTCTTCATGTAGGTTGTTTGATTTGAGGTCTAACGTCCCCGTCAACGCTGTATAGGTCATTTTGGAGACGTTGCTTCCAATTTTGTTGGACATTTGTGAGATGAAACGACATCTCAAGCCCTGTCGCCAATAGGGTTTATAAGCATGGATGGGCCGACTCGCATCGCTTTGCCTGGGCAGGCTTAGATCCTCTTAGCGGTTTACCAGTACTCGTGTGCGATCGGTTTCAGCTCTGCGTGGAAGCATTGTGTAGCCCATCTACTTCTTCCAGTCTCGATGGGCGGGGGCCGTACATGCAGGTTTTGTCGAGCGTTGGCTTAATTTATAAGGTCAATCAGGAGATCAAATTCACACTAAATGCATTTATCATATGAATTCGCGTCTGAGAGTGCAATAACGCCATGTAATATTTTCGATAGTGAATTAAATATGCAAATTAGCTAGATTCGTCCCGTAACGTTACATGTACGGCGTCCTTTACGACGTCGTCTTTACTAATGGCGGAATATTGACAATTTTGTAAACAGTCGAAAATAAAATGCGTTTTAAATGTCATATGATAAATAGAATCTTGTATTCGTGCTCATGTATTATTGAATTTATTACACTCGTTGAGGAAAAGGGATAAAATGCTCGGCAAAGCCTCGCATTTTATCCCTTTACCTCAACTCGTTTAATAAATTCAATAATACATGAGCACTCATTTAAGATCCTCTATGCATATGAGCCGCAGCAAGAGAAATGGGTCATTGAGCATGTGTCCTCAGTGAAGACAAATTGGCTAATATACCCGCCATATCAGAATACAGCATACCCGGTTTGCATAGCAAAGCACATGGTCAACAGACATCTAAATAGCACCAGCGAAGTCTGTCCAGTCTGCGCAGATGTAGAGCTTTATTTCAGCCATTGCTGCACTGCCTGAGTGCACATGCTAAAATAATCATTTCCCTAGTCGCGCTCAATATTGGAATCATTAATACATTAAAATCTACATTCCAAACAGTTTAGTACGTGTCGCACTCATCTGACAAAAACGTATATTTCAGAGCATTTCCGTCACCAAAAACATACATAACAGAAGCCACAAGGTAATAACCGAAAACACCATAACCCTTTACTATACATAGGGTGAAAAAAAAACTTCGATATGATGAGAGAACAAAAAAGGACCTTATTGTCATTAACAGTGAAGACCCAATGAGTAATAACTATACGGTAAGGTGAAGTTTATTTGTGGATCAACAAAATGTTGTGTGTTATAAAACTTGATTACTTCACGAAAGATATTGGCGATTTTTGTAACATGTTGTCATTTAAAACAAGGTACGATAATCTACCGATTATAAGGTCTACCAAACGATCCCCATTCTTTCATGAGCACTCATGTGAACTCTAGTTTCTGAGATGTTTGGCCTTTTATGAAGTGGAGGGGGTTACGTATGGTCCCGGCAGACCCGGGATTTGTATCACTGAATGTATCCTATCATAAGGAACAAGAATATGTGGTTTAGTAGTGGGAGTCTGAATGGTTACTAAGATATAATGCCTTTAATGAATTGGGATGAAAGGCATTGTCCCCGTGACCCCGGGGGACAGTAAGATTGGTGTCACTGAATGTCTTATCATAAAGAAACAAGAGAAAGCGACCTGTGGGTCATGTATACCCCCGGCGAGGACCACACTCTGATATAGCTTTCAAGCTTGTATGTAATATGAATGAAGATGGTAGATCTGAACGGTTTCTTAGATATTAGTACTTTTATGAGGAGGAGGGGTGGGGCATGGCCACTGAATGCATGCTATCACAAGGTATAGGAGTATATATGGTTTAGGGTGGGTGTCTCAACCGCTTCTGAAATAAATGAACTTTAATGAAGTGAAGGGGTGGGGCATGGACCAGGCGGGCTCAATGGTACCCAGAGATTGATGTCACTGAATGCGTTTTTATCGTAAGGAACACGGATAATATATAGTTGAGGGATGGGGATCTGCAAAGTCTTGAGATATTAGGCCTTTTATGAAGTGGAGGGGTGGGAATCAGCTCCGGCGAATCCCTGGGGGCCCAAAGGGTTGTGTAACGGAATGTGTCTTTTCACAAGAAACAAGAATATATATGGTTAAGGGGTGGAGATCTGAGATGCTAGACTTTTAATGAAAAGAAGGTTTGGAAATGCCCAAGCGGACCCCATATTGGTGTGACCTTATGTGTCTAATCATAAGAAACACGAGTATAAATGGCTATTGGGTGGGATCTGAACGGTTTATGAGATATTAGGCAATTTATGAAATGGAAGGTAAGGGCGCTTTGGTGTCAATGAATGTCTCTTATTTTAAGGCACAAGGGTATCCATAATTTGAACGGTTTCTGAGAAATTTTAAGTTTTTTTATCATCACGTGAACAAGTCCGTGCAATGAGCATCCCCTTAAACCCACTTTATATAGAGAAAACTTGGATTTACGGGGGTGAACATTATTTTTTCTTATTTCTACTCCAAGACATAGGTTGAAGGTACTCATTAGACCCGCCTCAAGGTTCTTACGAGCACCCACAACCAATGTTTACCGTATATACAAGTAAAATATCACGATTTTCATTAGAAGAGTAGCCATTTCGGAGTTCTGCAAAAATGCAGTATGTCGCACATGGGTGTTCTCATAATGTTAAGTGGAGTGGTTGGGCATGGCCCCAACGTTTTCCGGGGAACCCACAGGTTGGTATCACCGAATGCATCTTATCATAGGGAACAAAATATACATGGTAAGGATGGGGATCTGAACCGGTTCTGAGATACTGGGCCTTTTAATAAGTAGAGTGGGTAGGGCACGGCCCCTGCGCACCCCGAGGGACCCCCGGGTTGTTTTTTTTTTTTGGTTTAACGGCAAATTCAAGATTATTTAACTTATTTCGAGCCGATCGTTAATTGAAGGTCGGAGAAAACCGGAGTACCCGGAGAAAAACCACCTGACCTTCCGTTGCAGACTTTGGCATCTCACATATGGCCCGAGTGAGGCTCGAACCACAGCGATGACATACCTAATGATTAGGGGTCAGCGTTCTTTCCCATTAGGCCACGGAGGCCCACCCCAGGTTGGTATCACGAAATGCGTCTTAGCATAAGGAACAAAAATATATATGGTTTAGGGTGGGGGAACTGAAAGGTTTCCGAGATATTAGACCTTATATGATGTGGAGGGGTAGTGGAAAGGCCCTGACGCATCCTGAGGGACGCTTTGAATGCATCTTATCACAAGATTGGGTGTGGATCTGAACGGTTACTTTTAAGAAGTGGAAGGGATGGGGCATGGCCCCCGGTACATCCAAGGGATTGCATCTTGGCATAAGAACGAATAATATATATAGTTTAGGGGTAGGGATTCTTAACAGTGTCTGAGATATTAAACCTTTTATCAAGTGGAGAGGTGGGGAATGACCCCTGAATGGTTTCTGAGATATTAGGTCTTTTAAGAAGTGAAGGGCTCGGAGCATGGCCGCGGCGGACCCCGGGCCCCTCACATTTATAAGTCAGTGAATATATCTTACCACAAGGAACAATAATGTACATGGTTTAGGGGTGTATATCTCAACGGTATCTGAGATTTAAGGCCTTTGAAGTGAAGGGGTGGGATGGCCCCAGCGATCCGCGAAGGACACACACGTTGGTATCACTGAATGTGTCTTATCATAAGGAACAAGAATATGTACGGTTTAGGGATTGGGATCTGAAAGGTTTCTGAGACAATTAGAACTTTTATGAAGCGGAGGGGACTGAGGCCCCGTCATATACCGGCAGGCGCTTCGAACCCCTCTAGCAAAATTTTACACTGATATCTATCATATCCCCAAATTTTCAGTAAAATCTATCAAGCGGTTACTGAGAACCCGCCAGGACGAAATTGTGGCTAATTATTGCATGCCCCCTACCCCATCCCCTACCCAAGGGGCCCTTTTGGGTCCGCGGTTAAGACATTTGAAACCACCTTGCTCACTTTTATATCTATATCTGTCATATCTGAAAATTTCAAAAACAACCCGTCCAGTGGTTACTGAGATATCGTCCGGACAAATTAAGGGCAGAAATAATAATAAAAATAATAATAATAATAATAATAATAATAATAATAATAATAATAATAAACCAATATTTACCTCCGTTTTGTTTGGGAGACATAACTATATTCAGAGTGGTGTACTTATGCCAGAATTTTATGTGCAGATGCGATATGGATATCCCGAAGAACTCATTAAATTTAATTATGCTTTAGATCGTTTCATTTTTTCTGAGTACGCTGACGACACAATATTCACATGTATGTTTGCTAAGATAAAGATTCTTCACTTACATTGATGATGATGGGTTTTCATTGTAATATTATTTTAACTCCAGACAGTTGTATCAATAACTCATCCGCGGGCCAGTTTTTGTTTCACGAAAGTGCAAAATAAGCATTCAAGTATATACAATGAGCAAAACAAAACAAACTGGTTAATTAATAAAACATAATATAAATGTTAAATGGGTTTGGGAAATGCAAAAATGTTAGTAAAATAGGTAAGATAAAACCATTAACAAATTGTTGCATAGGTCGTGCACTAAAATAAAACCTGTAAAAATGTTGACCGCAATCAGACTGTAGGCCAGAACTGTTTAAATTCATATAAAGCAATATTAAAGAGCGTGTGCTTTGGAAGTGTAATTAACAACGAGCCTAGTCTACAAGATTCTGTCTGACTATATTTAGAAGAAGAAAAAGTCTCACCATCACTGGATGACTGACTCACTGTGTCTGATACACAGTTTTCTGTATTTTCACAAGAATAAGATAAAATGTTAATTTGTAAAATAAAATGGCGATTGATTGTATCTTGGAAAACACTTCAGTGGGCCGCTTCAATGATTTTGAAGTGTCAACATTTCAATTAACGTTCATAAATACCTAGGAAATCTGAGTCATGGTGTGTATTTTTATCCTACCAAGTTAAAGGAAATAAATTACAAAGAAATAATTTACTTCCTTGAACTAAAATCAAAATGGGTATTTGACTTTTCTTACAATAAAAGCACTGCAAACACTGCCACATGGCTATCAAACAAGTGTCATCACTCTGTCAAAAATTAATTCAAAGGGAAGGTACATTTGTCTTTCCCTAAATGTATTGTGCTGAGATGACTATTTTCACTGTTCAAAGGGCCATAACTTCAAATGTATCTAAACCAGAATTACAGTTTTCTGCAAATCCTCTTATGTTGTTTCACACTTTTGAAAAGTTTACTGAAAATATCTAAAAGCGGTTTCCAATTTACAGAGTAGAAACAAGTATGTCACATGAACTGTTATTTTCAATCTTCATAGACCTATTATTCGAAAAGGAGTTAAGCCAGACTTATGGTTCTTGTGTTGGTTCTTGTGTTCTACACGTCGTCTTATGCTGCTGTACATTATTGTGCAAGACTTAAATAACCCTTTCTAGAACATATTTAAAGAAAAAAATTTGAAATCGTTTTAAATTAAGGCGTAACTATACCTAATTTACTGACACAGAGGCCTTTCTGATATTTAATCTTCATCAGTGTGTCTCAACCCCAAAGTTTTGAAACCGAAACGGATGATGGACAAGACCCGGCAAACACAGCACATCCCCCTCCGAGCACACACCGACCGACGTAGCCTATGAGACAGGTCAGCTAGAGGCATCAGGCAAGAGAGCCTACCCGCGGACTTATGGGGTCCCCTTCCGAGCCAACATCAGCAAACATGACCCACACTCCACGGAAGTCCCGGGCATCAGGTAGGAGATGTCCAAAGTAGCGAAACTTGCAAAATTTACAATATAACAAAAAGTGTAAACCAAATCCGCTAAGATACATGTCTCACCTGACAAGTCAGTCTTAGTTTTAGAACAATTAGAATTTTATGCTGCAAAAATTAAAGATATAATATAGTTATTTAAATCAGTACTTGAGCACTGACGTCAACACCGCAGTATCAACCTCAGCACTAAGGAACTGATACTGAGCTGATGATACCCTCGGGGACGAACGATTCATCCGCCAGCAGAGATATCGACCCAGTGGTTGCAATTAAGGCGTAACTATACCTAATTTAGTGACACAGAGGCCTTTCTGATATTTAATCTTCATCAGTGTGTCTCAACCCCAAAGTTTTGAAACCGAAACGGATGATGGACAAGACCCGGCAAACACAGCGCATCCCCCTCCGAGCACACACCGACCGACGTAGCCTATGAGACAGGTCAGCTGGAGGCATCGGGCAAGAGAGCCTACCCGCGGACTTATAGGGTCCCCCACCGAGCCAACATCAGCAAACATGACCCACACTCCACGGAAGTCCCAGGCATCAGGAAGGAGATGTCCAAAGTAGCGAGACTTGCAAAATTTACAATATAACAAAAAGTGTAAACCAAATCCGCTAAGATACATGTCTCACCTGACAAGTCAGTCTTAGTTTTAGAACAATTAGAATTTTATGCTGCAAAAATTAAAGATATAATATAGTTATTTAAATCAGTACTTGAGCACTGACGTCAACACCGCAGTATCAACCTCAGCACTAAGGAACTGATACTGAGCTGATGATACCCTCGGGGACGAACGATTCATCCTCCAGCAGAGATATCGACCCAGTGGTTGCAATTAAGGCGTAACTATACCTAATTTAGTGACACAGAGGCCTTTCTGATATTTAATCTTCATCAGTGTGTCTCAACCCCAAAGTTTTGAAACCGAAACGGATGATGGACAAGACCCGGCAAACACAGCGCATCCCCCTCCGAGCACACACCGACCGACGTAGCCTATGAGACAGGTCAGCTGGAGGCACCGGGCAAGAGAGCCTACCCGCGGACTTATAGGGTCCCCCACCGAGCCAACATCAGCAAACATGACCCACACTCCACGGAAGTCCCAGGCATCAGGAAGGAGATGTCCAAAGTAGCGAGACTTGCAAAATTTACAATATAACAAAAAGTGTAAACCAAATCCGCTAAGATACATGTCTCACCTGACAAGTCAGTCTTAGTTTTAGAACAATTAGAATTTTATGCTGCAAAAATTAAAGATATAATATATTTATTTATATCAGTACTTGAGCACTGACGTCAACACCGCAGTATCAACCTCAGCACTAAGGAACTGATACTGAGCTGATGATAACCTCAGGGACGAACGAATCATCCACCAGCGGAGATATCGACCCAGTGGTTGCAATTAAGGCGTAACTATACCTAATTTAGTGACACAGAGGCCTTTCTGATATTTAATCTTCATCAGTGTGTCTCAATCCCAAAGTTTTGAAACCGAAACGTTAAAGTTATAGAAAGGGCAGAGTTATTGTTCTTGTGTTCTGCTATCATATCATATTGATTTTCATTTGCATAAATTTAAAAAAAAAGTTCTTTAACTTTTAAAGGGGGGCAATGTTCTAAAGGCAATGACTCCAAAAGTATGCAAACCAGATTTACGTTATATATGTTCCGCGTGTCCTTTAATTGTGCTTTACATTGATACAAAGTTTTGTGAAAATATTTCTGGCTGTACTAGCGTTATAGAGCGGTCAAGTTAAATGGTAGAAAGGCTATGTCCAATGTCCAAAGGGCGATAGCTCAACAGAAGGCAAACCAGAGTTATGGTTATTGTGTTCTGTACGTTGTCTCATGGTGCTTTACATTTCTGTGAAGTTTTGTGATAATATCTCGAATAGTATCAGAGGTATGGAGCAGAAACGAAATTATGAAGCGATGACGGACGGAGACACTCAAAGTATAACACAATACCCGCCACTTTTGTGGCGGAGGATAAAAATGATAAAACAATCTAGAGGAAGGTTAACCATGTGTAAACACACACCACACACACACATGCACAGGAAATTAACATTTCTTTCCAATTTGCACTGCACTGTGAAATCATTGGTGACTAAAGACTGGTGCAAAACCTACTAATGCCGGCTATAGAATATCTGGATTTTCTCAATGAATCTGTAGAGATAGCCAAAAGGACAGTTACTTTCCCCACAAAATCGCCAATAAAAATATAAGCGATAAACACACTCAAAGACAAAACATAACAAAAATAACTGTGACAGAACAACCGCCTAGGAATGGTCAGTGAAAAGAATTTCACTGCTTTAAGTTATCAATACAATATATGTCAAAAAGAAATCCGTGATGTAAAAGCATACCACCTCTGAAACTACTCGAGAGTTATCTTAGTTTGTTTGTTTGTTTGTATTGGAGTTTAACAGCCCAGTCAACATTATTTAAGGTCATTTTTTTCAGCCGGTCAGTTTACCTATCAACACTTTTCCTGGGCAGGCTTATAATTAAGCGAATAACCAGTACAGTGCACATTCTTTCGCAAGAAACTGACACCTGCCCTTCTTGAATCAGCTGAAGGGAGGGAATGACCGTAGAAAAGATTTCATGATCAATCTCCACGAAAGAATGTTATACATAAGCAGTTAACCAGCACAGTGCATATTCTTTCCCCAGAAACGCAGGTATCCAACCCGCGTCCTCCTGATCACCAGTCAGACGCACATTCGACTGAGCTATCAAGGCCTGCGAATTATCTTAGCTAAAATGAAACAAGAGGACCAAGCTAGCTTGGTCCTGTATCGCTCACCTGAGCTAACAGATTCAAAGTTTAAAGAAGTGCCAACCTTTACTGAAGGCTTTATAGGAGGACATGGTGATGACAGGGTAAGCATTTTCTGAAAATCAAGTAGAATGTAACTCTATGATAAACAGGCTGACCTCACCGGTTTTCAAACTCATTCAAGCTTTTATTTCTGACTTGCTAAGAAGATCCGATCTAAACTGAAGTGGCTATGGTGATGACAAGTTCAAAAAAAAGTTTTCAAACTCCTCCAAGCTTTCTGCCTGACTTCCTTGTTTGTAAGTTTCATCAAGATCTGTTCAAAACTAAAGGGGCAGCAGTGATGACAATGTCGAAAATAGGCATTTTCAGCAATCAAAGGCACGTCACTCTATGATAAATGTGCCGACTTGGCCGGTATTCGGACTCACCAGAGGTTTTATTCCCAGCCACCTTACATGTAAGTTTCAGAAAGATCCGATCAGACTTGGCCAGTATTCAAACTCACCCAAGATTTTATTCCCAGCCACCTCACATATAAGTTTCAGAAAAATCCGATCAAAACTGAAGGGGCTACGGTGATGACAAGGTCAGAATTTGGCATTTTTAGCAATCAAAGGGATGTTACTCTAAAATAAATGAGCCGACCTGGCCAGTTTTCGAACTCATCTGAGGTTTCATCCCCAGCCACCTTAAATATAAGTTTCAGAAAAATCTGATCAAAACTGAAGGGGCTACGGTAATGACAAGGTCAAAAATCAACATTTTCAGCCATCAAAGGGACATAACTCTACGATAAATGGGCTGACTTGGCCTGTTTTCGAACTCATCCAAGATTTTATCACCAGCCACCTTACATATAAGTTTCAGAAAGATCCGATCAAAACTGAAGGGGCTACCGTGATGACAAGATCAAAAATCGGCATTTTCAGCAATCAAAGGGACGTAACTCTATGATAAATGGGCCAACTTGGCCGGTATTCCAACTCATCCTAGGTTTTATCTCCATTCACCTTACATATAGGTTTCAGAAAGATTAGATCAAAACTGCAGGGGCTACAGTGATGACAAGGTAAAAAATCGACATTTTCAGCCATCAAAGGGACATAACTATATAGTAAAAGGGGCAACTTGGCCGGTTTTCAAACTCATCCGAGGTTTTATCCCCAGCCACCTTACATATAAGTTTCAGAAAGATTCGATCAAAACTGAAGGGGCTACAGTGATGACAAGGTCAAAAATCAACATTTTCAGCAATCAAAGGGACCTTACTCTATGATAAATAGGCCACCTTTGCTGGTATGTGAACTCATCCGAGGTTTTATACCCAGCCACCTTGCATATAAATTTCAGGAAGTTCCGATCAAAACTGAAAGGGCTACGGTGATGACAAGGTCAAAAATCGGCATTTTCAGCAATCAAAGGGACGTTACTCTGTGATAAATGGACCAACTTTGCTGGTTTTCGAACTCATCCGAGATTTTATCCTCAGCCACTTTACATATAAGTTTCAGAAAGATTCAATCAAAACTGGAAGGGCTACAGTGATGACAAGGTCAAAAATCAGCATTTTCAGCAATCAAAGGGAGGTTACTCTATGATAAATGGGCCGACTTGGTCAGTTTTCGAACTCATCCAAGATTTTATCACCAGCCACCTTACATATAAGTTTCAGAAAGATCCGATCAAAACTGAAGGGGCTATGGTGATGACAAGGTCGAAAATCGGCATTTTCAGCAATCAAAGGGACGTAACTCTATGATAAATCGGCGGCCTTGGCCGGTTTTCGAACTCATCCGAGGTTTTATCCCCAGCCACATTACATATAAGTTTCAAAAAGATCCGATCAAAACTGAAGGGGCTACGGTGATGACAAGGTCGAAAATTGGTATTTTCAGCAATCAAAGGGACGTAACTCTATGATAATTGGGCCGACTTAGCCGGTTTTCAAACTCATCCGAGTTTTTATCCCCAGTCACCTCACATATAAGTTTCAGAAAGATCCGATCAAAACTGAAGGGGCTACGGTGATGACAAGGTCAAAAATAGGCGTTTCCAGCAATCAAAGGGACGTTACTCTGTGATAAATGGACCAACTTTGCTGGTTTTCGAACTCATCCGAGATTTTATCCTCAGCCACTTTACATATAAGTTTCAGAAAGATTTGATCAAAACTGAAAGGGCTACAGTGATGACAAGGTCAAAAATCAGCATTTTCAGCAATCAAAGGGACGATACTCTATGATAAATGGGCCGACTTGGTCAGTTTTCGAACTCATGCGAGATTTTATCCACAGCCACCATACATATAAGTTTCAGAAAGATCCGATCAAAACTGAAGGGGCTACAGTGATGACAAGGTCGAAATATGGTATTTTCAGCAATCAAAGGGACGTAACTCTATGATAATTGGGCCGACTTGGCCGGTTTTCGAACTCATCCGAGTTTTTATCCCCAGTAACCTTACATATAAGTTTCAGAAAGATCCGATCAAAACTGAAGGCGCTACGGTGATGACAAGCATTTTCCCATAGTAAGTCTATGGGACCTTGTGGTTACCATAGGAACCAAAGTTTTAGAGCGATTTCGAAAAAAAGTTTATGTCATCAATGCCCCACCAGAGGCATGCTACAGATGAGAAATGATTGAGATCAGCCTGCAGGATACAGAGATATAGCTGCTCAAAAGTGTGGACGGACGACGGACGACGGACGGACGACGGACGACGGAGGACCCACTATACTATAAGCTCCCCTGGAGCCTTCGGCCCAGGTGAGCTAAAAAGGTGTAAACTTAAACATAGCAAGAGATACACGATGGACCTGATTCGCTCACCTAAACCAAGATGTATTACCCTTTGATGATGCATTTATTTTACTCTATCTGCTGTTTTTCAGTGCAGTAAAACCATTTAAGCACTTCTGTAGCAAGTTTATATAATAACTTTTAAACGGAGTCACTGGTTTCAGAGGATATGTCATTTAAGATATTTTTTTTCTAAAACAAGCTGTAGTAGGCTTCTTGTTCAGTGGAGCGAAATCAGTTTGGCTCTGTCCATTTGTTTGTTTTGCTCTGGCAGCCACCTTGTTCAGTGTAGGAGACGGACACATAACACAATGGGAACCTGGTGCTTAGGTGAACTAAGTGATGAGCTATCAGAATCCGACTAAGATCCCCCATCCCCCAGTATGGACAACCCAAAGAGAAATGGTCGAGGTAGAAATGTGGCATTCTGGTGGCCATTTTTTCAGCCATCTTGGAAAAAGAAAAAAATACGTATATGAATTCATCCATGACTATGATGTCAGAAAAGCGTTTTGGCAATTTTCAATCTCCATGTCACTCCGATGCCACCAACAAGTTTCCGCTCAATCCGACAAAGAGGAGATGTCAATGGATTTTTTTTCATTATGCCCATACTGGCGACTGTCTTGATTACCTTGGATACGAAAGGAAACGATTGTAGTAATTCTGAATCACCATGTCCCCCTTCAATGCCATCCCCCAAGTTTCAACTCAATCCGACTTACGGTTCTGGAGGAGTTGCCTCAAATGTGAAAAGGCCATGGCAGAAGCCGACCTGGAGCTAAGCTTCAGGCAACCTAACAAAAACATAGGAGGTATGACGGGGGAAATTTCCATAGCCACCACGCAGCACAGTTTGATATCAGAAGATAAAAAGTTAAAAGCCTTTGCAGCCACAGAACATTTATTCATTATGTGTGGTATTAAACGGTTCGAAATTCAAAGAACATGTTTTCTCTTTTGTTCAAGGAAAGCCACAGTTACTGAAAACTAGAAATTGATTACACACAGTTCTTCAACACAGAGGGTTAAATACCGCGTTGTGTTTTGTGGGTTCTCTGGGCATTGGTTCAACCTGTAGGGAAGAAGAGGTAACGCGTTTTTTGGCTTTCTGTGATTTTTTAGCTGTTTTGTTCAGCACCAGTACTGCTGTTCTTTCTACACATACCACATCCTACCATGGCACAAACCAGAAATCTTCTGTTTGTGACATCGGTTGGCTGTAATGGTTATTTGTGGCTTGTAATAACCCTTTCATAGATTAGATTCAACAAATCAAATACAATAAACAATATGTCGTTTTCAGACATGAACCCTGAACCATTTTGACACTATGAGGAACTGGGTGTTTTAGTCGTATGCGAGCTAAACTCGTCCACAAATGGTTAGTATTAAACCGGACTATACAAATAGCGTCCAGACAGCATGCAACATACTTGTGCCTATAACAGAATGACCAGGGATCCTTTGTGCATCTGAAATATTATTAGAATAAATGCTGGTGAATGCTGACATGTTTGGAGGCTCATTACGGTCACCACATACAATAAAATACGGAAAACTAAAAGAAGAAGTACATGATTGTCCTGGAGGCTTACCTGTGCTGAAAAGTATGTCACATTAATTCAACATCTATTACATTTATAAAGCTTGAGAAAATGACTATAACCATATGCTTGCTTACTAATCTGTGGAGTTATGAAGCAAACAAAGATACTTATAAAACCGAGATACATGTACTTATGAAAGATACTTATAAATTCTAACATGTATTCTTTGCTTCCAAAGTCAACCGTTTTTATTTATTTTACGACCTTGCAGCTGGTGTTTACTGTCGTGTGGCCCCCGCTTAACGTCTCCACGTACTTCACCTTAGTGCAGATTATTCTTGTTTTATTTTCTTTGGATGCATCGAGTCCGTTGCGAGTAATTTGAAAACACAATACCACTGAAATCGATGTTTAGGTTGTTCATTTGTTTGGAGTTTAACGACCTAGTCAACACTATTTCGGTCGTATCGATCCCGTCAGTTTACCTAACCACACTTTTCCTACGTTGGCATATACATTCTTTCGTCAGACACTGACAACTGCCCTTCCTGAATCAGCGGGAGGAAGAGAATTACCGAAGAAAAGATTTCATGTCAAATCTCCACGCAAGGATGTTGCTGACCCGACATATATCGAAGACGCGACCTCTGCAGTCAGACACGTACCTGACTGAGCTATGGAGGCTGATAACAAGGTCAACAACAGACACTTTCAGCAACCAGTGGACACGAAACCAAAATAGAAGTGAAGGAAATGATCAGCAATGATATGATAACACTATGATA
The DNA here is from genome assembly GCA_963580285.1 of Lucinisca nassula. Taxonomy (NCBI): domain Eukaryota; kingdom Metazoa; phylum Mollusca; class Bivalvia; order Lucinida; family Lucinidae; genus Lucinisca; species Lucinisca nassula. The sequence continues at coordinate 106,788,271 of OY757017.1, read as the reverse complement.
AATATGCCGACCTCAAATTTTTTTATAACTCATCTGATTTATTATCCCCAGCATACTTATCTGTAACTTTCATGAATATCTGATCAAAACTGGAGGAGTTATGCTGATGACAAGGTCAAAACAAGAGGATCATGATGATCCTATATCGCTCATCTAAGCTAACACATTTAAACCAAAGAAGCCTCCGTGGTGCAGTGGTTACGCTACTCGCCTTGTAAACCAGGGATCGCAGGATCGATCCCGGGCTTCTCCAGACTTTCGGATGAGTCTTTAAACCGAGGTCCCGTCTCCGTATGACCTTAGCTGTTGGTGGGACGTTAAACTAAAAAACTCACTCACTCACATTTAAACCAAACAAATAAATTGTTTTTAAATTGTTGTATGAATTTTATGTTCAACAGTGTAATGACTGTCCTATATGAATCAATGCTAATACGGTAAATAACAAAATTCACACAACAATAGGTTTACAGTTTTTTCCTATATGAGTCCAAGACACAAGTGACAACTGGGCTGTGGCAATGTTTTGACACAAGAGCTACAATTTGAGCTATCTTGGTAGAGGTCGACTGGGTGCAGCTACATAACAAATATCAAAGACTTTGGTGTCAAAAAATGGCTCCACCCTGGGGATCATTTGTTTTAGAAAGACTCATATTGGAAAAATGTGTATTTCTCTAAAACAAGTAGTCCCAGGTCTTCCGAGTATTATTTGGTATGAAGCCGCATCCAGAAAACTGCTACCAATATTGTTCAAATCATAGCCCAGGCGTCTAAAAGGCACAACCTTGGGGGTTACTTGTTTTACAAGGACACATATAGAAAGAAAGTTCAAAAACACTTCTTATCTGGATAAAGAAATCTAGGTTCTTAGATATTCTGCAGTTAACTGTATCTAGTGGACCACTGCCAAGCTTGTTCAAATTATAGCTCGTTGCGAAAAAATGGGCCCACCCCGGGATCATTTCTTTTACACAGACTCATATAGGAAAAGGAATCTAAACGTACTGTCTGAAACAAGAGACCAAGGTCTTTAGTTTATACTAATTTTAGTTCTTATGCGATGAAAGCTTCAAGCTTATATGAATCACTCGCGAACACTATCAGGCACGAGCTAGAGAGGCAGCGGTTTTTTACACCACTGCTACACATTTACACCTGGATGGAGTGGTAAGTGGTATTATGTGTCTTGGCTAAGGAAACATCGGCTCCGGTGGCAAGAGTCGAACCCACACCCTCTCGATCACAAATCAAATGTGCTAACCTAAGCTATCGAGGCTGCCAAACAATTTTAGCAGAGCAAAAGTGAAGGCAATGGTCAGGAATCGATAGTTACCTAATACCTCCCGTCAACGACATCAAAGGGAAAGAAACACAAACATAAAATAGCCTTACTATAATGAAAACGTCAAAAGCGGCAAGCCAAAAGGACAGTTAATTCCCCACAAAATGGCAAAACGGCTATCCAAAATGAAAATATATTAGTAACATATACATTCAATAACAAACTATAACAAAAATAAACCATGACAGATTTGTTTGATTTGAGGTTTAACATCCCTGTCAACAGTATATAGGTCATTTTGGAGACACTGCTTCCAATTTTGTGGGACCTTTACCTGACATTGAGATGAAATGACATCTTGAGCCCTGTCGTCCAATGAAACCAAGTGTTTATAAGCATGGACGGGCCGACTTGCACCGCTTTTTCTGGGCAGACTTAGATCCTCTAAGTGGTTTACCAGTACTTGTGTGCGGTCGGTTTCAGCTCTGTGTGGAAGCATCATGCAGCCCATCTTTTTCTTCAAGCCCCGATGGGCGGAGGCCGAAACCATGACAGAAGAACAGCTCGGAAGGTCAGTCAGTAAAAAGTTATTTACTGGGGGCTTAAATCGATTTAAATTCTCATCAATGGGGCATAAGGAACATTTCTCTGAAATTTTCTTGAAGTCAGGCCATTGACCAAGGAGAAAATGAACTAAAAACAGTTCTCGATTTTGAGCTCTGGCTGCCATTTTGGTCATTAGAGCTAAACAATTCAGCGATTTTGGTAAAGGGTCATAAGAGGATCACATGTGTGACATTATTTTGAAACCTGACCATTATCCTAAATAGAAGTGGAGGCAAAGCTGTCTTCTAAACAATTTTCTATATCAAGCTCTATTAAGCCTAATAGCTGATATTGTTTAAAGGTGTTAAGTTTTTTTTTTTCTTTTATTAACTCTAGCGAATATTTCTGCATAACAAAATCATTAAAAGCAATCTGGGTCATTGATAGATTGATTCGTTTTAGGTTTAACGTCCCCATCAACACTATTTAGGTCATTTTGGAGGCATTGCTTCCAATTTTGTGGGAGTTTTACCCGACAATGAGATGAAATGACATCTCAAGCCCTGCCACCCAATGAAACCAATAGGGTTTATATGCATGGACGACTAGCACCAATTTGCATGTGCAGGCTAAGACCTTTAAGAGGCATATGAGAAACATTTGTATGAATTTTTTTAGAAATTAGACAAGTGGCATAGGAGAAGATTGAATTTAATCAGATGTGGGCGAAAACCGGAGATCCGGAGAATAAAAATCTGAATCCGAATTAGAATTGTTACTGGTGACACGTGAAATGACATTCATACACCAGGACCTGTGACATGGGAAATTAGTTCCTGGCTCTCACCAAATAGGTAAACCTCGGCACCTTCAGCTGTGGAAATAATCGAATTTGGGATGGCATTCCATTCGCTAATGATTCGGAGGAAGAATGATTCTTTATTAAAGTCAGTTCTTGCAGTAAGGGTCTCAAACGCCAATGATTTCTACAATGCCTAGCTAGGGGAACATGGTCATCTGTTGGAATGCTGGCAGCACCCTTTGGACCTTTGTATAAAAGTATGAGCCTACAGTCTCTTCTCCTTTTCTTGAGACACTCCCATCTTAATTTTTCTAATAATTTAGTCATGCTCCCAGTTTCGAAGCAGTAATTGCTTATTACAAGTATAGCAGTTCTAATCTGAACTTTTTCAATTTCTTCATTAAAGACCACTCCACTGGGGTCCCAAATACAACTACCATACTCAAAGATTGGGCGAACAAGTCCTTTTTATGCTACCTCTTAACTTGGTCATGAACCTGGAACCATTGAATAAATTTTAGTTTCCTTGCGGTACTAAGGCTGAACGTAAAATTTAAATGAAGTTGGCCAAGTGGCTTTAGAGAAGTTGTATTCTAATATGTAAATGGACCTGTAATCGCGTGAACTTGGGCCAAGGTCACCGAATGACCTTGGCATTAAGCATTCCTATGCATAAATTATTACCTATCCTCCTATTATAGGCTACAATATTTTTTCGAAAAAAAAAATGCATTGACTTACCTATTTCCCATTGAAAAGCCTAAAGAGCAAAATCTGACCTTGACGTAAAATAGGTCAAGATCAATCTAGGGTAATCATTTCTGCAATCTTGGCAGTACTCAGTCTCACAATGTTACATACCGAGTTTCAGAATAACTGGCCCAGTGGTTCTGGAGAAGAAGATTTTAAGGTGTTTACCATATTCGGACATGGCGGCCATCTTGGTCATGTGACCTGGACCATTATAATTTTTGTTCACTTACTTTCCTTAGACTGCAAGTAAAATTTAAATGAAATTGGCACAGTGGGTAAAGAGAAAAAGTATTCTAATATGTAAATGGACCTGCAATACAAGTGACCTTGGGCCAATGTCACCAAATGACCTTGACATTAAGCATTCACAGACATTCATTTTTAACATATTCTCATACCATAGACCACAATATTTTTTTAAACATTCATTAACCTATTTCCCATTGAAAAGCCTATGGAGCCAAATTTGACCTGTGCATAAAATAGGTCAAGGTCAAACTAGGGCCATCAGTTATTGCAAACTTGATAGTACGCAGTCTCCCTATGCTACATACCAAGTTTCAAGACAATCTGGCCAGTGGTTCTTGAGAAGAAGATATTTGAAGGTTTTGACCATCTTTGGGCATGGCGACCATCTTGATCATGTGACCTGGACTATCCGAATAAATGTTTGTTCCCTAAGTGTCCAGTGGCTGCATGAAAAAATTAAATGAAATTGGCCCAGTGGTGTTATATGTTAATGGATCTGCAAAACAAGGGAGCTTGGGCCAAGGTTACTGGATGACCTTGACCCTAAGCATTCATAAACATTCAATTTTTACCTATTCTCATTTCAAAGACCCTACATACCCAGTTTCAAGACAATCGGCCCACTCGTTTTGGCGAAGATTTTATAAGGTTATTACCATATTTGGGTATGGTGGTCATCAAGGTCATGTGACCTGGACCATACTTGTGCACCTTTGCTCTTCCATTGCCAGGAGGCTGCATATGAAATTAAATTGAAATTGGTCCAGTAGTTTCAGAGAAGAAGTATTTTGGAAATGGCGGACCACGGACAACGGACGACACAGGCCTACCATCCTTAAAGCTTCCCTGGAGCCTTTGGCTCATGGCAGCTAAAATCCATTATGATTACTTATTCGTGTGGCATAGTGCATATCTTAAAAACGGTAATTTATCTGGTGAAAATTTGTCATCTTTTGGTTACTTAAACTCCAAATATAGGTTGTGTCCCCTCGTCAGTTCGCCTCATTAAGGCGGTTGTAACAAGTACTCACAACCTTTGTCTTGGACCAGAAATGAGCAAAATAATGTAAACCCCTGCAAATCCCTCAAGTTTCTCTATATAACATGGGGTTTAGAGAGGTTTTTTTTCATTTCATGGACTTGTTTACGTGATGCGTAAACAAAATGCGGTTTTAAATATGTCATATGATAAATAGAATCATGCATTCGTGTGCTTCTATTATAAAAGTTATTAAAGTCGCCGAAGAAAAGGGATAAAATGCTCGGCGAAGCCTCGTATTTCATCCTTTTTTCTTAACTCGTTTAAAAAATTCAATAATACATGAACAGTCGTGTAAGATCCTTTGTGCATTCAGTCTGTTTAATTTTAATATGATTGATTATACAGACCGGCTGTTCAACAATATGTGTGAAACTAGATAGATGTAAGTGTTAAATTGAACAGTCTGTCTAGTGAATATGTCTGATTTGGATTTGTAAGTGTCACATTTGACAAGACAGATTGTGTGGACAAGGACTTGCAGCTACCAACATACAAAACTGTAAAGCTATTTCTATGTGCCAATAAAAAGTATAGTAAGTCTAAATTAATTTCAGCTGTAAATTAACCAATAAAAGACGAGGATAGTACTCTTCGTAGCAAAAACATCTTCCCTTATTGCTGCTCTTATCTGTTTAAATACTTCAGATTAGGAAGCCACGGGAAGAAGAAGGCTTGGAGTCTGAAGAGCATAAAAATTATACTTTATGGTCATGTCAGAAAGTGTGTGACGCTCTCACCTTTCTTCTTGACAATATTTACATACGATTTGGTACGAACTTATTTAGAGGAGTTGTGGGTATTCCTATGGGTACAAATTGCCCACCCATTGTGGCTGATTTGTTCTTGTTTTGTTATGAAAGAGACTTCATGTTGTCCCTTTCCGTTGAAAACCAATCTGAAATCATTGAAGCCTCTAGCTCGACTTCTAGATATTTGGATTATTTATTAAATATTGACAATACCTATTTCGATGGTTTGATCAGTCAAATTTACCCGCCAGAACTTCAGTTAAATAAAGCAAATTCTTCTAATACAGAGGCACGTTTTTAATATACACCTATCTATTGTAGATAGATTTGTTTCTTGTCAAAATTTATGATAAATGCGATGATTTTGATTTTGAGATTGTAAATTTTGGATGGTGATGTTCCTCGTGCGGCATCCTACGGTGTTTATATTTCACAATTAATTAGATTTGCCAGAGTGTCTAGTCATGTAACTGACTTCAAACCTTAAAATAAAATGTTGACTGCTAAACTTCTTAATCAGGATTATCTGTACTATAAACTACGCAAAGCCTTTCCTAAATTTCATAGACGCCATTCCGATTTAATTTCAAAATTCAATGTTGGACTTAAATCCCTTCTGCTACAAGGTCGATCGGAGCCCGAATTTTACGGGGACTTAGTATATAAGTTCAGAAAAATATATAATTGCAACGACTTCAGTACTCAATTTCATCAAATCATTCTTCGATATAAAAACATTGGATACAACATAGACGTTTTACGACAGACTGCATGCATAGGAGTTAACCCAATTACAGTTGACAACTTTGCTTCCCTCTTTAACTGCATGCCGGTGGTCTGGCCTCAGATTCTATGACGGTTCCAGTGTAAAGGCTTACTGAGAATTACAGAGAATCTAATTTTATGTAATGTTCGTTGGTGCTCGACGCTCTGTCTCTGGTTGGGCCCATTGGAGTCTAACTGTTGGTTTTCTTTCACTCCAGCATTTCAGTGGTTTCTTGCTGTCGAGTCCTCATTGTTGTTTCCTCTGTGTGTCTGAATGATTTTAGTGTTTACGGAGATGTTGCACTGATGAGTTAGGAGGCTTTTATGCGGACTGAACAAATTATTTGTCTTAATCACGACGGAAGTAAGGGCGAGGACTGTGGCCACGTAAAATCAATTTAGGCCCCCCAGTGGAATTCATTTCACTGACCGTTCCAAGGTGTATCTTCTGTTGTGATTTATTTTTGTTATGGCTAGTCTTTGAGTATGTGAATCGCTTTAATTATTTTGCCTTGGATAACCAGTTGGTCCTTTTGTGAGAAAGTAACGGTCCTTTTGGCCTTCCGCTAGTGACGTTTCCATTAGGGTCTAGTTGTTGCATGTTTGTGTTTCTTTCCCTTGGAGTCTCTGATGGGAGCTATGGGTAAATTGCATCGAACCCTGATCATTGCCTTCACTTCTATTTTGAAGCACATCCAAATTAAAACATTAAACAAAATAAAACATTTAACACAGACTGCAAGATTTTATCGGCTTTGATTAATTAGCATTAGGTTTATAGATTTTTTAAAATGCAGCCTTCTTAGAAATAAATGACGTCAGGAATAACCAGCACGGCTGTATCCATTATAAAAAACAGATGTCTTTTTGAAACATGAACATGTAAGGCCAAGGTCAAATAATTTCTTTAAAGGTCACAGGTCAAATGTTTTGGTATGAGTGGGAAGTCCTTCTCAGAAGAAACCAACATGCCAAATATGAATAAGTTCTAAATATGTAGATACTTTGGAAGCAAAGAATACACCAAATAAACGAAAATAGCAGTGTCGGTTTTATCTAGTCTGTTCATGACCAGTACTGAAATGTGCAACATCGGCCACGGCCTCTGGCACCGGCTAAAGCAGAACTCTTTTTTCACAATGATTCTAAATAAACTTAATGATCCTAAAGGACCAGAAAATATAATCTGCACTATGATGATGTACGTGGAGACATTTTGCGGCCTCCACACCGCACAACACCTGCTTCAGTGAAGATAAATAAGTTCTGAATAGTTAGATCTTTTGGAAGCAAAAATACAACAAATAAACGCAAAAAGCACCAACGGTTCAAAAGTTATGATCAATGTTAAAGTGATTATTTAACAAATAATAAATTTCATATTCAATAGTTTTACTGAAATTTGCAGCATAACACTTGGGCAATAGAATGTCTCAAATATGAAATCAAGATTTTTCATAACCCTCTCATTGAAATATGTAAAAAGTTCAGTTTACTGGATAATGGCAGTGTTCTTTTAAGATAAACAGTAACATACCTTGTCTTTGTTGTCGAGCACGTGTTTTTCTGTCTTCCTCATCAAGGGCAACAAATGGTGGAAATCTAGGTGGAGCTTGGGCTAGCATTATATTGGACCATTCACATTCACCTTTATCAGACCTTTTATTTAGAACAGGAGGCAAAAATGGGGCGGCATCAAGAGGTGCTTCAAGTGCGTTAGGTGTCACTGAAAGAAAAGATGACTACATACTAAAGAATATTCAAACCTGAAGCAGTAATATAATTTGTACGGTTCATTTTCTCAAAACTGATAAAAAAGTTTTCTTTTTCCATTTAAAAAAGTGTGTGGGTGTGAGGTTTACGTCCCAGCAACAGCTATGGTCATACGAAAACGGAACCTCGGTTTTAAAATCTCATCCGAAAGTCTGTAGAAGCCCGGGGTCGCACCCACGATCCCTGGTTTTTGAGGCGAGTAGCATAACCAATCACCACGGGGGCTTCCCTAAAAGAAGTAAGTTTATTTATAAATTGAAATAAACTCACCTCATATTGAAACTGAGTGAAGCTGGGCATTTGATATATCTATAAGGAAATATTACCTTTACGTTTGCTAAAGAATAAACAAATAAACTGTATCAGTTCAATTTTCTGTCGGCAGTTAAACTAAAACTACCCTTCATAATGGTGTGGAGTATATATTTTCTTGTCTGGGATTCCACTGCGGAATTATGAAAATATCTCAACGTCACTGATAAGGCCTAATTGGAGGAAAATTGTTAGTCTTGTCCAGAAAAAACAAACAACTGGTCCATCTACAGTTTTCAGTTCCATTAAGTATACCTTGCTTAATAAGGGTTTGGATTTTATAGATTTACCTAGTACCTTCCGGGACAGTTCGGTGATTTCATCCATTCCTGCTTATTTTCAAAATACTGAAACCCCATAGTTTGCTATGATACAATAAACCTGTTAGATCTATTATTTTCAATTTCAATAAACTTGTTTCTGATCTTGATATTGACACTAACACTCCTGATACCTGTGATTGTAAAAAAATCTGTGTATTGCTATACTGCTGCCGGTCATATTATTACTGGCAATTTAAAAATTATTTTTGATTGTTGGATACGAAATATAATTTTTAAAGGACCGAAATATCGATTTCCTTCTAAAATTGATTCCAATAAGTGTAGAGATGAAAAAGTGTAGAGATGAAATCTCTGCTACCTTGAATGAATTTGGTAATCAATGGTGTAAACTAGAGTATGTTGAGCATAAAGCTCTAAAAGAATAGAAACTTAGCATCCTGGAACAAGTGAACAAACGCTTTTCTTTCTATTCCCAAGCACCCCCGCCCATCGGGGCCTGGATAATAGATTGGGCTGCACTGTGTCTCCACGCAGAGCTGAACCCAACCGAACTTGGGTACTGGTAAACAGCTTAGGTTTATGCCTGCCCAGGAAAAGTGATGCAAGTTGGACCGCTCCTTAAACCCTAGTGGTTTCTATGGGTGGTAGGGCTTGAGATGTCTTTTTATCTCAATGTCGGGTAAAAGTCTCACAAAATCGGAAGCAACGTCTCCAAAATGACCTTAATAGTGTTGACGGGGACGTAAAACCTCAACTCAAACAAACAAAAACAATTCTACTCTTAAAATACGAACTTATTACCTCCTAAACCAAAGACGTCTTTACGCCACCTTAAAGTAGGTATTCAAGAATTTCATAAGATGTTTGTATAAGGCTGCTAACAATATGGTCATTGTTTGATGGCTCTACTATGTTAACACACTTCAGCAAGAACTCGGCGGTACAAAGGCCTATGAACTGCAGCCTTGGTTGTAGAGAGGGCTTTAATTGATGACCACATTTGTCATTCAGCCACCAAGTTTGCTGTATGTGTTACATAATGCCAAGACAAGCTTCCTACTTTATATTGGTTACCTAAACTTCATAAAAGACCATACAAAGCATGGTTTATTGCAAATTAAAGCTCTTGTACCACCACTGAACTCTCCAAATTATTAACTTCATGTTTTACTGCCATAAAAAAAAAACATGTGATTAAATATTGCGACAAAGTCTTTGAAAGATCAGGGAGAAATCTGTTTTGGTCTATAAAAAATATGATGCAGTTTTAAATAAATTGAAATCCTTTCATGCTTCAAGTCTGTCTACTTATGATTTTTTTCCACCCTTTACACTACTATCCCTCATAATCTTATAAAAGAAAAAATAACTATTTAATTGAATAGACAATTTGTAGGGAAGGTTCCCTCTATCTTGCATGCAATGTAAGAAATGCTGTTTTCACTTCTGAAGAACATAAAAAATATACTTTATGGTCATGTTAGAAAGTGTGTGAAGCTCTCAACTTTCTACCTGTCAATATACTCATAAGATATGGTACTTAGTTATTTATCAAGTTGTGGGTATTCCGATGGGTACAAATTGCGAACCCCTTGTGGCTGATTTGTTCTTGTTTGGATGAAAGAGACTTCATGATGTCCCTTTCCATTGAAAACCAATCTGAAATTTTTGAAGCCTTCAGCTCGACTTCTAAATATTTGGATGATTGATTTAATATTGACAATACCTATTTGGGTAGTTTGATCAGTCAAATTTACCCCCAAAAACTTCAGTTTAATAAAGCAAATTCTTCTGATAACGAGGTCCCGTTTTTGGATTTACAACCATCTATTGAGATGGATTTGTTTCTTGCAAAATTTATGATACACGCGGTGATTTTGATTTTTATATTGTAAAATTTCCTTTTTTGGCTGGTGATGTTCCTAGTGCTGCATCCAACAGCGTTTATATTTCGCAATTAATTCATTTTGCCAGCGTGTCTTATCATGTAACTGACTTTAACACTCATAATAAATTGTTAACTGCTAAGCTTCTTAATCAGGGTTATCAGTATCATAAACTACGCAAAAACGGTTGACCACTTTGCGTCATCTTTAATTGCATGTCAGTGGGTCAGGCCTCAGATTCTATGACGGTTCCAGCGTTTGTTTGTTTGATTTGAGGTATAACGTGCCAGTCAACACTGTAAAGGTCATTTTGGAGACGTTGCTTCCATTCTTTTAGGACTTTTATCCGACATTGAGATGAAATGACATCTCAAGCCCTGCCACCCAATGAAACCAATAGGGTTTATAAGCATGGACGGGCCGACTCGCACCACTTTGCCTGGGCAGGCTTAGAGCCTCTAAGCCGTTTTCAAGTACTCGTGTGCCGGTCGTATTTCAGCTCTGCATGGAAGCATCATGCTATCCATATATTTCTTCAAGCCCCGATGAGCGGGTGCCGAACCTTTCCAGCGTAAATGCTTACTGAGAATTGGAGAGAATCTAATTTTATGTAATCTTGGTTGGTGCCTGTTGTTCTGTCTCTGGTTGGGCCCATCGGCGTCTAACTGTTGGTTCTCTTTTGCTCAATCATTTCAGTGGTTTCTTGCTGTTGAGTCCTCACCGTTGTTTCATCTTTGTGGTCGATCGATTTTTGTGTTCACGGAGATATTGCACTGATGGGTTTGGAGGCCTTCATGTGGATTGAACAAATTATTTGTCTAAAGCACGACGGAAGTATGGGCGAGGATTGTAGCCACGTAAAATCAATTTAACCCCCCCCCCCCACCCAAAGGAATTAGTTTCAGTGACCGTTCCAAAGCGGTTCTTCAATCATGGTTTATTTTTGTTATGGCTTGGCCTTGAGTGTGTGTATCTTTTATATCATTTTGTTTTGGATAGCCAATTGGCCATTTTGTGGGAAAGTAACGGTACTTTTGGATTTCTGCTAGTGATGTTTCCATTTTTTCTTTAGGGTCTAGTTGTTTCATGTTTGTGTTTCTTTCCCTTGGTGTCTCTGATGGGAGCTGTTGGGTAATTGTATCGATTCCTGATCCTTGCTTTCACTTCTATTTTCCATCGGATTACCCTTTTATAGTAAATATTTAACTTCACCCTAGCTGAAGTGAAGGTAATGTATGGCTGCCGCGAAAAGTTTCCCTGCCCTCCATCCTAGTGGAGATTATATTTTCTAGTCTTTTGGAAGCACTGATTCCACAGCAGAATTTTGAAAATATCTGCGGGTCACTAATGACGCCTAATTGGCTATAACTAGCTAGTCTGGCTTAGGAAAAAATGTACACTGTACAGTTTTCAGTTCTGTTTTGTAATCTTTGCTTCCAAAAGAATACCCTTTTAAAGAACAATTTTGAGCAACACAAAAGCATTCTTTCCACAAAAAAATTGCGTTGTATTTTTAACGAAATAAATGATCTAGGAAATATCAACAAAAGCATGAATCGATGAAAGTGTAGCAATGAATTGTCAATAAGCATTCAGAAATACGACAAAAGGCTTTGCATTGATCAGATGCACGCCCTGGTAATCATTATTTCCCTTCATCATAGTGTAGATCTGCACATTTTCTAGTTATCTGAGATAATTGAATCAATTGTAGAATTTAACATATGAAGTTCACTGATGAAAAATAGAAGTGGAGGCAATGATCAGGAATGGATACAATTAACCCACAGCTATAATCAGAAACACCAAAGGGAAAGAAACACAAACATGAAACAACAGACCCTAATGGAAACATGTACAGCGGAAAACCAAAAGGACAGTTACTTTCCCACAAAAGGCAAATAGGCTATCCAAAATAAAATTATATAAGCGACACAAACACACAAAGACAAACCATAACATAAATAAACCGCAAAGTCTTATTAGCTGAAACCAGCAAATCTAGCCAAGGAAAACTTGTACATTCCACATTTGCTATTTCTGTGGTGTATTCTTTGCTTCCAAAGGGCAGCCTTTCATAAAGAACTTTACACAAATCAAGTAATTTGTTCTTTGGTCGTTTTGGATACGTTTGTTGGCACACATCTTGTTTTGTTTTATGTGTAGCTTCATATCACTAACACTCTTGTTTTGTATTTTTTTGTGTACCTTTATATAACTTAACCTATCTTTTCATTTGGTGGTTTGAGAGACCTGCTTGCGGTATTTTTTTTTCTGAGAAATATTTTCTTTCTATTTTGGTCTTTGGGGGCAAGAAACAATCTTTCTGTTTTCTGAGTTCATTCTGTCGGTTGGTTCAATATTAGAAGTTATCAGCTGTGTACTTAATATCGGTAATCTACTTCATAGATCTATACCGCATAAGAAAAAGTTAATCAGTTTAACTGATCGTACATGACAGTGACTCTTTAATGGCACTTTTGTTACAATAAATCAAATACACAAAAGTTATAATGAAACAACAAATTTGCACAAATAGTACAAAATCAATTACTTGTGCTGGCCATAGACATAGGCGTTTCAGACATTTCTGACATATTACTGTCTCGTCTTTGAAGAAGCTGTCCCTCTCGACTTTGTGAGTCAGATCTTGCTGCTGTTTCACTCTTACATTCCACTGGATCTTCTTTCAAGTCTCTTATATTCATTTCACCATTTGGTTCTTCAACTTGATTTTCTTTCACATCACCAAGTGAAGTCTTTGATTCTTCCACATCCTCTGTATAAAATAGTATTTGCATAATCCATTAGAATGACATATCTGTGCAATATACTGATATATTGATTGGCAGTTGCTTAAAATGAAAATGTGAGACAGTGTGTTTTAACAATAGATTAAGAGTTTGTTTGAGCTCCATTACTGAGAAAGGTATTACATGAATAAAACACTCTGCATCTTTTCGATATTATCTTTATGGGAGGTATGTATATTTACTGGAGTGTTTCATATGGTATTCACACTGTCATATAACATCTTTTGTAGACCAAAACTGAGGTAAAGGTGAAATAATAAATACATGAAGGCCTCAGACTCTATAACGGCTCCGGCTTTCAGATTAACCTTCTTAAGTGGTGGTGCCTTATTACCTGTTCTGTTGGGTTCACTGGAGTCTAACTGGTGGTTTTCTTTTGCTATAGTGTTTCTGTTATATCATGCTGTCGAGTCCTGGGCGTTGTTTCATTCATCTCTGTATTCATTTGATTTTATGTTCTCTAAATTGTTGCACTGATGAATTAGAAACCCTTCATGCGGACTGAACAATTTATCAGTCTTACAGCCCTACCCATAGGGGCTTGAAGAAATATATGCGCTGTATGATGTTTCCACGCAGAGCTGAAACTGACCTCACACGAGTACTGGTAAACCGCTTAGAGGATCTGAGCCTGCCCAGGCAAAGGGGTGCGAGTCGGACCGTCCATGTTTATAAACCCTATTGGTTCCATTGGGCGACATGGCTTGAAATGTCATTTCATCTCAATGTCAGGTAAAAGTCCCATTGGAAGCAACGTCTCCGAAATGACCTTTACAGTGTCTATGGGGTCGTTAAACCTCAAATCAAACAAACAAACATTATTTGTCTTAATCACAGCTGAACCAAAGGCAAGGTTTGTGACCACAATAAATCGATTAAAGCCCTCTGGGGCTTCTGATATGCTTAATACCTCGTATTGTCACTCTCTTTGCAGGTTCACTGTTTCTATTTTTTATTATTTTGGACCGCCGTTTGACTGTATGCGAGAAAGAAACTGTCCTTTTGGGTTTTGTGCTGTTGATGATTTATGTTGATGTTTATATTTTCTTGTCCTTTTGGATCATTGATTCCATTGTGGAATTTGAAAATATTTGAGGGTCATTGATGAGGCCTAAGTGGCCGAAACTAGCTAGTCTGACCCAGAAAACATGTGAACTCCATACTTTCCAGTTCTGTGGTGTATTTCATGCTCCCAAAGGATAACCCTTTTATAGAACATATTTATTTGAGATTCTTTGGTGTCTTGGTTGGAAGGTGTAAAATTATATCGATTCTTAACCATTGCCTTCACTTTTATTTAAGAAATAGATCAGCTCTAATTGTGATTTGTTGAGTAATAAATCACAGTTTGGAGGTCAATTGTAAAGTAGATCAAATCACGGACGCGTAACGCGCGTTATTTTTCTACTTACAACTGACCGACAAACCCAGATTTATTACTCAACAAATCACAAACTAGAGCTGATCTATTTTGATTCTAACAAGCTGAAAATCGGCAAAAATGCTGTTGTTTCCTTCAAAATCTCAACACTTTTCGTCATTGTTAGAAGAAATCCCGCTTAAATTATCGACTGAAACACATGCATTTTATATCTTTTTCTTACGTTTTCGATGCGAGAAAATGACGTTACACCGTCTAACGTCAAGAAAATCGACTAGTAACGTCATATATTGGCAGCTTTTAATGACATCCCTCGTCACGCTCTTCCTTGTCGTGATTTGTTGTAGAATAAAACACAGTTATTTTCCATTGCCTATACAGGCACGCTGTGTTAGAATTAAACATAAAATCAAGACATAAGCAACTGAGAAATAGTTACCCAAATCAGTTGCTGTAATTGACTGTTTTCTTGATGCTAAGCCCTGAGATACACTTAAATCTTGTGATGCGTCTTCACTTATCATGGGCGACCTTCTTCCTGATATTGTTTCAGTTTCCCTATCTTTATTTACATCGTCTTGAGCTTCTTCCTCATTGATATTTGCCATTTCCTCTTCTTCTTTTATAAAGTCTGTTAATGGGTACTGCAGCACCTCATAACTGAAAGTAAAATTTAAGTATTTATCGATGGGTTATATTGTGAATTATACATGGCATCAGATAATCGACTGCAAAACATAAAATTTCTCATTTTAGTGGCCGGTGTTGTGTTGTGACTGATCTGTTCTTGTATTGTTATGAAAGAGACTTCATGTTGTCGCTTTCCATTGATAACCAATCTGAAATTATTGAAGCTTTCAGCTCCACTTCTAGATATTTAGATGATTTATTAAATATTGATAATACCTATTTCGATGGTTTGATCAGTCAGATTCCCCCCCCCCCCCCAGAACTTCAGTTAAATAAAGCAAATTCTTCTGATACCGAGGCCCCGTCTTTGGATTTACATCTATCTATTGTAGATGGGTTTGTTTCGCGCAAAATTTTTGATAAACGCGATGACTTTGATTTTGAGATTGTAAATTGTCCTTTTTTGAATGGTGATGTTCCTCGTGCGCCATCCTATGGCGTTTATATTTCGCAATTAATTCGATTTGCTAGAGTGTGTAGTCATGTAACTGACTTCAACACTCGTAATAAATTATTAACGGCTAAACTCCTTAATCAGGGTTATCAGTACCATAAACTACGCAAAGCCTTTTCAAAATTTTATAGACGCCATTCTGATTTAATTTCAAAATTCAATATTGGACTTAAATCTCTTCTGCAACAAGGTCTATCGGAACCCGAATTTTATGGTGACTTAGTATATAAATTCAGAAAAATATATAACCACAATGACTTCAGCACCCAATTTCGTAAAATCATTCTTCGATATAAAAAGATTGGGTACAAGATGGATGTTATACGACAGACTGCATGCATGGTAGTTAACCCAATCACGGTTGGCAACTTTGCTTCCCTCTTTAATTGCAAGCCAGTGGGTCAGGCCTCAGATTCTATGATGGCTCCAACGTAAAGGTTTATTGAGAATTAGAGAGATCTAATTCTTGGTAATGTTGATTGGTGCCTGATGCTCTGTCTCTGGTTGGGCCCATCAGAGTCTAACTGTTGGTTTTCTTTTGCTCCAGCATTTCAGTGGTTTCTTGCTGTCGAGTCCTCCCCGTTGTCTCACCTCTGTGGTTCTTTGATTTTTTTGTGTTCACGGAGATGTTGCACTGACGAGTTCGGAGGCTTTCATGCGAACTGAACAAACTATTTGTTTAAATCGCGACGGAAGTAAGGGCGAGGATTTTGGCCACGTAAAATTGATTTAAGCCCCCCAGTGGAAATCTTTCCACTGACCGTTCCAAGGCGGTTCTTCTGTGGCGGTTTATTTATGTTGTTGTTTGTTACTTACTGTGTGTAGCACTTGTGTCTTTATATTTTGGATGGCCATATGGCCATTTTGTGGGAAAGTAACTGTCCTTATGGCCTTCCTTTGTTTAGGTTTCCATTATGGTCTGGTCGCTTAATGTTTGTGTTTCTTTCCCTTTGGTGTCTTTGATGGGTGGAGTAAGTTAATTGTATCAATTCCTGATCTTTGTTTTACTTCTACTTTGCAAATTTCAGTACTGTTCATGAATAGGCTCAATAAAACCGGGTGTGCTATTTTTTGTATTCTATACTTCTAAAGGAACTAACTACTTAGAACTTACTTATCTTAACTGCAGCTGGTGTTGTGCCGTGTGGCGGCCATAAAAAGTCACAGGGAACAACACCAGCTGCAGTGAAGATAAATAAATTCTGAGTAGTTGCCATGTGGCGGCCATAAAAAGTCTCCGCGTACATCAACATAGTGCAGATGATATTTTCTGGTCTTTTGGGATCATTGAGTTCATTTAGAATCATTTTGAAAATAGAGTCCTGCTTAAGCCGGTGCTAGAGGGCGTGGCCGCAGTTGCAGATTTCAGTATTGGTCATGAACAGACTCAATAAAAGCGAGTCTGCTATTTTCGTTTATTTTTTTAATTCTATGCTTCCAAAGGATCTAACTACTCAGTACTTATTTCTCTCAGTTATATGTTTGTTTGCACAGGCAGCTTTCCTGACTTTATTTGAGAACTTTAGTCTTGATATCTGTCACACAACCAAATTTGAGCCGGGGAACAGCTTTTCTAACAATTTACAAAAGTGATCAGCGAAATCAGATCAGTCTGCACATCCATATAGTCTGACCAGAGACTTCTCTTTCTCTATGAAGGGGCATTGGGGACTTAGTTATCCTTTGAGCACATAATGAAGACTCTGGTCAGACTGTGTGGATGTGCAGGCTGAACTGAGTCTTCGCTGGGCGCACATGTAAATTACAGGAAATGCTGTGCCCCGGCTCATTTGTTAATCATGATAACTTGTGAAACAAATTTACAAGATTCTTCAATTTTGAATTTCCTCAATTCAATTTCACTACAGCCGATGATAAAAAAGTGATGCTCCCGTTACGTGCCCTACATCGGAGTGCAGATAGTATTTTCTAGTATTTTTGAATCGTTGGTTTTATTGTAGAATTTCGAAAATATTCGCGGTCAGTGATATGGCCAACATATCGAAACCAGCTAGTCTGGTCTAGAAAAACTTGTACACTCCCCAATTTTCATTTGTGTGGTGTTTTTTGTTTGTTTTTTGTTGTTTTTTTTTTTTTATAAAAAGTAGAAGTAAAACGAAGATCAGGAATCGATACAATTAACTTACTCCACCCATCAACGACACCAAAGGGAAAGAAACACAAACATGAAGCGACCAGACCATAATGGAAACCTAAACAAAGGAAGGCCATAAGGACAGTTACTTTCCCACAAAATGGCCATATGGCCATCCAAAATAAAAAGACACAAGTGATACACACAGTAAGTAACAAACAACAACATAAGAACAGAAGAATCGCCTTGGAACGGTCAGTGGAAAGATTTCCACTGGGGGCCTTAAATCGATTTTACATGGCCATAATCCTCGCCCTTACTTCCGTTGCGATTAGACAAACAATTTGTTCAGTCCGCATGAAGACCTCCAAACCTCAGACAAACCATAACAAAAATAAACCGTGACAGAAGAACCGCCTTGGAACGGTCAGTGAAATGAAATTAACTTTTTTACAGGACATATAGTCACGGAAAATTGTGGCCCCATTCCCTGATGTGATTGGAACTTTAACGCACTTAAGTTTGCTCTTTGTATAATACAGGAAACATTAATGTCACAGTAGAATGAATGATATTCAGTAGCGTTACTGGTATCTTCTAAATAATAAAAATTAAGAAATAGACCCAAAGTTCCTTTTATGTTATTTAACACAGGAATACTTTAGGGTCTTTTGCAAATCTATCACTGAATGTAGCAGCTTTCTCAATTTCCTCAGTATGATAATACAACAAACTATGGCTGATATTGTTTCTTCGTTAGCTGCATACATCTGATTTTGCGATGTTCTGCTATCAGGCACATGCATCACGAAAACACACCTATATAATTCTGACCCCCTTGAACCCCATTTATGTAATTAAACTAGGGTTTACAGGGTTAAACCTTATTTTTCTTATTTCTGCTCTAAAATACAGACTGTGGGTACTCGTTAGAACCGCCGCGATGAGGCGGTTTTAACGGGTACCAACAATCTATATTTTGAGCAGAAACAAGAAAAAATCACAACTTTTCACATTAAAATTTTCGTTTTTTTTGGCGGTAAATAAAAATCAAAAAAGAGTTCCTTTAAGAGCAATGAAAATATTCATAAGAAAGAAGATGGGTCATACTACGTAGTTTCGGCTAATAAAGCCTCATCAGTGACCCTGTAATGATCCGGCAACGAAAGCCAGAGGAAGCATACTGCAATTTAGCGAATTTCGAATAGGCAGTCGATTCAAAGACTGATATAAATCAAAATGAGGTCCAAATAATTAAAAACCTGTCTAGAATTTGAGTCTAAACTAATAATTCATTTCTGAAAGTTTACAATGAATTTGTGTAGACGTGCTTTCGTAATGAGATAATTATATTTGAGCCAGAGCGCATGACAATGCCTACAGGAAGACCTATGTGACCAGCAAAGACTTAAATCAGCCTGTGTATCTGCTCAGTCTGATATGAGACATAGCGTTGTGTCTGAGAAAGTAATAACGCTATGTATTAAATAAGGTAATCCACTAATGGATTAAATATGCAAATTAGTTAGATACGTCCCGTAACGTTACAAGTACGACATCCTTAACGACGCCATGGTTACTCATGGCGGAATATTGACGTTTTTACAAAAATCGTGAATTTAACGCGTTTTAAATGTCATCTGATAAACAGAATCTTGCCTTTTATACCTTTCCCTCAACTTGTAAAATAAATTCATTAATACATGAACGCTCATGTAAGATCCTCTATATATCCGATGGTCCCAAGGCGATTGTTCTTTGGCAGTCTTATTTGTTAATTGGCTTTGTGCCTTTGGTTTATGTTTCGTCTGTTTTTGTGTATGCTTCTATTTAGGTGACTTGATATGGCTGTGTTCTTTGATTGTGGCCTTTCCTGAGTGACCTTTTCTTACTTGTTTTATACTAAAATACCAAAACTGGCCAGATTGCATGGTTGTACAACGATTTGTCTTTGCTTTCCACATGTCTTCTTGTAAGTTTCATCATACTCTGGCTCATTTCCATTCACCTGTTATTATAAGCTTATTGCACGCCGGTGGGTCAGGCCTCAGATTCTATGACGGCTCCAACGTAAAGGTTTATTGAAAATTAGGGAGATAATGTTGGTTGGTGCCTGATGCTCTGTCTCTGGTCGGGCTCATCGGAGTCTAACTGTTGGTTTTCTTTTGCTCCAGCATTTCAGTGGTTTCTTGCTGTCGAGTCCTCACCGTTGTCTCACCTCTGTGGTTCTTTGATTTTTGTGTTCACGGAGATGTTGCACTGATGAGTTAGGAGGCCCTCATGCGGACTGAACAAATTATTTGTCCAAATCGCGACGGAAGTAAGGGCGAGGACTGTGGCCACGTAAAATCGATTTAAGCCCCCCAGTGGAAATCTTCCACTGACCGTTCCAAGGCGGCTCTTCTGTGGCGATTTATCTATGTTGTTGTTTGTTACTTACTGTGTGTATCACTTGTGTCTTTTAATTTTGGATGGCCATATGGCCATTTTGTGGGAAAGTAACTGTCCTTATGGCCTTCCTTTTTTTAGGTTTTTATTATGGTCTGGTCGCTTAATGTTTGTATTTCTTTCCCTTTGGTGTCTTTTATGGGTGGAGTAAGTTAATTGTATCAATTCCTGATCTTTGTTTTACTTCTACTTAGTAAGCTAAACTTCTGTGCATGTTAACACATAAGAGGCCAATCTCGACAATTGTCGCCTGCTTTGTCGTCTGCCGGTTACTTCAAAACCTATTTTTGCAAATAATGTGGACCCAGATCAGACTGCTCCTAGGAGCAGTCTGATCTCGGTCCACACTGTTAAGTGTTTGCCTGTATGAAAATTTATAAAGTTTGCAAAAAAAAATCAGAAGAGGACATAATCAGACGACATTTTCAGATGTTCTTTTTCTCGGCGGAAGAGCTCTGTAATTTTCCAGTTAAATAATAATCTGTATGACATACAAACGTTGTTGTTTGATTAAGGGCTTATGTGACATATCTTACTGCAGCTTTCGACTTGTTGTCCTTTGCAAAATGAACGCTGTTTTTCAACATAATTATATGAAGTACATAAACGTATATAAATAATAAACTCACTATGGTGTTTGGATTGGTTTTTCTTCATATTCTTCAATGAGATCAAATAATGCTGTGCCCTTTTTAGCCTTGATGTGTTTGAAACCTGCTGTTATCTTCAGTTCTCGACCACTGTCAACTAGAAGAGGAAATAATGTAAAGATAAGCCGTAAACAATTATTAAAAATGCAAGGTACATAACTAATGCTGACACTGTGTTTCACATGGCGTGCACATAATCTGTACATATTTTACGTCTCTTTCACTGTGTTGTGCACAGAAATTGCTCATGAAGTGCTCTATTGCCATAATGATAACAAGTATGTATAAAATAATATGCTTGTTAACACCTAATTACATATAATTAACAATGTTTAAACAGATTTATATATTATTTTTTACTTTTGATCAAAAACTTAAGAGTGGGGTATTCGTTAGAAAATTTTTCATTTATGCATGCCTCATGAGAATAGAATACTTAGAACATACATCAGAGCAAAGGTGCAGCCGCATCAGAACACATGCTTCACGCAGACGTGGGAGGAGACCTTCACGTAGCTTTAAGAAAAGGCGCCATGCATCTAATTCTGTTAGTTGGCTAAACACATGCAGATGAAATTATGTCCCAATACTTCTAGTTCATATAAGGCACAATAACTCAGTACCCGTTAAGATCTCAATCCCTTAACCACATATAATGTTATTTATTACGGTAAGATGTATTAAGTGTCACCAACAGAGGGGTCTGCCCGAGAACTGCCAAGGTCATGCCTTGCCCCCTTCACATCACGTGAACAAGTCGGTGAAATGAAGACGCCCCTAAACCCCACTTTATATAGAGAAAACTGGGGTTTAGGCGGGTATTCATTATTTTTCTTATTTCTGCTCCCAGACATAGGTTGTGGGTACTCGTTAGAACCGCCTCATTGAGGCGGTTCTAACGAGCACCCACAAGCTATGTTTTGAGCATTTATAGGAACAACATCAAGGATTTTCATCAGAAAAGTAGTCATTTTGGAGATGTGAGAAATGCACTATGCCGTACGGGTGTGTAATCGTAATGACTCCATGAAAGGTAGAATATGTCAGAAACAGTTCAGAGTCTCATCCCTAAACCATATATATATTCTTGTTCCTTACGAGAAGAGGTATTCCGTGACCCCAAACGGAGTGCCCCAATGTTATGTCCCACCCCTCGACTTCATATCAGTCTTCATAATTCAGAAACTGTTCAGATCCCCTACCCTAAACCATATATATTGTTGTTCCTTAAGTTAGATGCATTCTGTGACACCCAGGCAGATGCTCCACAACTCTTAGTTCACATAATTCTTAACATCTTCCAACCCCTAAACCATATATAGTATTGTACCTAACAACAACAAATGACGCTAACCATCCAGTTCATATAAGTGTTATCATCTCAGACGCCGTTTAGATTCACATCCCTAAGCAATACTGTTGTCCCTTATCACAACACATTTATTGACACTGACTGGACTTCCCCGGGGGTATGACCAGTAACATACCAAGCATAAAGGGTTTGAAAATGCTTTTATCTTCTGATTATGAATTAAAATGGAGTCACAGCAGGAGCTCATTTTGAGTATGGAGGTTTGTTTTCAAGATTTCATAAAACGTAGATGATAATCTTAGATATGTTTAATAGAGTCAAAAGAAAAATATAAAAGTATAGTTTGAAAAGTCCTTTTTGAAGAAATACACGACAGCAATATCCATATCCACACATATGAGCGTGTTTTCCTTATACACTTTAGTTCAGGTTTCATACGGACTTAACAAAGTATTTGTCTAAATCCCGACGGAATCAAGGTCGAGTATTGCGACCGCATAAAATTGATTTAATGATTTACAAAGCACGGTTTATTGCAAATTCTAGTTCTTGCACTACCACTGAACTTTCTAAATTATTAACTTCCTGTCTTACTGCTATTAAAACGCATGTAATTAAATATTGTGATAAAGTCTTTGAAAGATCAGGAAGAAATCTGTTTTGGTCTATAAAAAATTCGAATGAGGTTTTAAATAAATTGAAATCTAGACAGTTTCGTGCTTCTAGTCTGTCCACCTACGATTTTTACACTCTTTACACTACACTTCCTCATAATCTTATAAAAGAAAAGCTTAATGATTTAATTGAATGGGCTTTTCACAGAGAAGATTCTCTCTATCTTGCATGTAATGTCAGAAATGCATTTTTCACTTCTAAAGAGCATAAGAATTATACACTTTGGTCATGTCAGAAAGTGTGTGATGCCCTCACCTTTCTACTTGACAATATTTATATTAGATTCGGTACTAAGTTATTTAGACAAATTGTGGGTATTCCGATGGGTACTAATTGCGCACCTCTTGTGGCTGATCTGTTCTTGTATTGTTATGAAAGAGACTTCATTTTGTCGCTTTCCATTGATAACCAATCTGAAATTATTGAAGCTTTTAGCTCTACTTCTAGATATTTAGATGATGTATTAAATATTGATAATACCTATTTTGATGGTTTGATCAGTCAGATTTACCCCCTAGAACTTCAGTTAAATAAAGCAAATTCTTCTGATACCGAGGCCCCGTTTTTGGATTTACATCTATCTATTGTAGATGGATTTGTTTCGTGCAAAATTTATGATAAACGCGATGACTTTGATTTTGAGATTGTAAATTTTCCTTTTTTGGATGGTGATGTTCCTCGTGCGCCATCCTATGGCGTTTATATTTCGCAATTAATTCGATTTGCTAGAGTGTGTAGTCATGTAACTGACTTCAACACTCGTAATAAATTATTAACGGCTAAACTTCTTAATCAGGGTTATCGGTACCATAAACTACGCAAAGCCTTTTCAAAATTTTATAGACGCCATTCTGATTTAATTTCAAAATTCAATATTGGACTTAAATCTCTTCTGCAACAAGGTCTATCGGAACCCGAATTTTATGGTGACTTAGTATATAAATTCAGAAAAATATATAACCGCAATGACTTCAGCACCCAATTTCGTAAAATCATTCTTCGATATAAAAAGATTGGGTACAACATGGATATTATACGACAGACTGCATGCATGGTAGTTAACCCAATCACGGTTGGCAACTTTGCTTCCCTCTTTAATTGCACGCCTGTGGGTCAGGCCTCAGATTCTATGACGGCTCCAACGTAAAGGCTTATTGAAAATTAAAGAGATAATGTTGGTTGGTGCCTGATGCTCTGTCTTTGGTCGGGCTCATCGGAGTCTAACTGTTGGTTTTCTTTTGCTCCAGCATTTCGGTGGTTTCTTGCTGTCGAGTCCTCACCGTTGTCTCACCTCTGTGGTTCTTTGATTTCTGTGTTCACGGAGATGTTGCACTGATGAGTTAGGAGGCCTTCATGCGGACTGAACAAATTATTTGTCTAAATCGCGACGGAAGTAAGGGCGAGGATTGTGGCCACGTAAAATCGATTTAAGCCCCCCAGTGGAAATCTTCCACTGACCGTTCCAAGGCGGCTCTTCTGTGGCGATTTATTTATGTTGTTGTTTGTTACTTACTGTGTGTATCACTTGTGTCTTTTAATTTTGGATGGCCATATGGCCATTTTGTGGGAAAGTAACTGTCCATATGGCCTTCCTTTGTTTAGGTTTCCATTATGGTCTGGTCGCTTAATGTTTGTATTTCTTTCCCTTTGGTGTCTTTTATGGATGGAGTAAGTTAATTGTATCAATTCCTGATCTTTGTTTTACTTCTACTTTAAATACACCCCCCCCCCTCCGCCGCACCCACCAGTGAATTTCTTTTCACTGACCGCTCTAAGGCAGATCTTCTGTCGCAATTTATTTTTGTTATTGTTTGTCTTTGAGTGTGTGTATTGCTTATATCTTTTTGTTTTGGATAGCCAATTGACCATTGTGTGGTGTAAGTAGCTGTCCTTTTGGATTTTCGCTATTGTTGTTTCCATTGGAGTCTAGTTATTTAATGTTTGTGTTCCTTTCCATTTGGTGTTCTTTGGGTGTGTATGTGTGTCGCTTGTGTCTTTTCGTTTTGGATGGCCAATTGGCCATTTTGTTGGTAAGTAACTGTCGTTTTGGCTTTCCGCTATTGAAGTTTCCATTAGGGTCAAGTTATTTAATGTTTGTATTTCTATCCCTTTGGTGTCTCCGATTGGTGGTGTGGGTTAATTTTATGGATTCCTGGTCACTGCCTTCACTTCTATTTTTCAATGTGGAAACTATATACTCGAATATGTGGACAGTTAAGTGATGATAAGTGTTGTAATTTCTTCCGAAATAGAATGTAGCTATTATTCGTTAGAATAGGCAAGATGTCGATATCCAGAAGCTTACAATTAACGGCATTTCTCTTGAAAGCCTATTGATGCAATGAAAGTTCATTATTTGAACTACGGTGCTTTGACTAAGCCGCCACAAGTGGAAATATGTTTTCGTATGTGAAGTAATATTTAATTACATTGATAAATGTAGCACTAGAGCCATGACAAAGTTTTTATCTAAAAATAGCCATAATGACGTCGACCTTCATCCCAGCAACCTGAAAGTCGAACTTGCTCGATATATTATCATACCAAACATATGCATGAATTTATATTAAAATCCATCAATAAATAAAGGCACAAGAGCCATAATAGTTTTCTATAAATAGCCATGGTGACCTTGATCGTGTGTCAAGACCTTAAATGTTGATCTTGCTTCTGAGGTTATCATACCTAACATTTGTGTGAAGTTACATCAAATTCCATTGATAAATGTTGGCGCTAGAGCCATGTAAATGTACATGCATTTCTAAAATAGCCACAGTGACATTGGCTTAAGCTCAGGACCCTGAAAGTCGAACTTGATCAATATATTAATATTCCCAGCGTTTGTGTGACGTTACATTAAAATCTATCAATAAATGTAGGCACTAGAGGATCATTCTGAGCAAACTAGTAAGGAAAAGTCACTCAGGAAAGCCCATAATCAAAGAACGCAGTCATCAAAAGTCAACTATAGAAAGTGACACAGAGGCTCACACAAAAGCCGACGAAAAAACGTGAACCAACGGCAAAAAAAACAAATAACAAATAAGACACTGCAAAAGAACGACCGACCGCCTTGGGACTGTCAGTAGTAAAACTATTGTGGGCTTCAACTGCGGAGTTTATGAAAGTTCAACCCTCGCCCTCAGTTCCAGTACAGTATTTAACAAAATAAAAATAAGTTAGATGACGATTTGACCAAAACGGTGGCCTCTATAGTGTTCACAAGGTTTGTCTATGATATAACCTACTGACCTCCTTTTTGGCCTGACATAACCCATATTCGAATTTGACTGAGATATTGTCATGATGATCATTTTGAGCAAGTGTGATGATGATTGGACCAAAACTGTGGCCTCTATAGTGTTCACGATGTTTTTCTATGCATTTACCTACCGACCTACTTTCCGATCCGACATGACCCATATTAATTAGAATATGACTGAGATATTGTCAAGATAATCATTCTGAGACAGTTTGATGATGATCAGACCAATACTGCGGGCTCTAGAGTGTTCACAAGGTTTTTTCATAATCTGACCTACTGACCTACTTTTGACCTGACATGAACCATATTCGAACCTGACGGAGATATTGCCATGATGATCATTCTGACCTAGTTTGATAATGACTGGACCAAAATTGTGGCCACTAGACTGTTCACAAGAAAAGTTTACGCACAAATGAGGGACGTAGTCGGAAATCTCACGGTTACCAAAGCTCAACATGACCTTTGGTCAGGTGAGCTAACAACAAAAAAACCTCTACGGTTTTCACTTCTGTGTTGCTATCCTTGCTTCAAAGAATTATCTTTTGTCCATATTGTACAGATGCACTTTGAACTTTCTTTTATTCATGCAATCAGAAAAAAGTTGTATCCATAAACTGTTATCCAGTTTCTGTGTTTCTATTTTCTGTTCCTAATATCATCACAAAAACTGGCCCCCGCCCATAGGGGCTTGAAGAAATATATGGGCTGCATGATGCTTCCACGCAGAGCTGAATCCGGCCTGCACACTAGTACTTGTAAACCGCTTAGCGGATCTAAGCCTTCCAGGAACCGCGATGCGAGGTGGACTGTCCATGCCTATAAACCCTATTGGTGTCATTGGGTGAAAGGGCTTGGGATGTCTTTCATCTCAATGTCGGGTAAAAGTCCCACAAAATTGGAAGCAAAGTCTCCAAAATGACCTTTACCGTGTTGACGGGGACTTTAAACCTCAAATCAAACAAACAAACAAATCATCACAAAAACACACGTATTTAATTCTGACCTCCTTGAAAAATAAAATGCAATGATCAGGAATCGATACAATTAACCTACAGCTCCCATCAGAGACACCAAAGTGAAAGAACCCCACTTTTATGGGGGTTACAGGGGTAAACCTTATCTTTATTATTTCTGCTCTGAAATATAGATTGAGGGTACTCGTTAGAACCGTCTCGATGATGCGGTTCTAACGTGTACCCACAATTCATTTTTTTTAGAAGAAAGGAAAACTATCACAATTTTTCATCTTAAACTTTTAACTTTTTTCGGCGGTAAAATAGACAATGTATTTGTATAGGTGTGCTTTCATAAAATGTTCTTTGTTTCTGAAGGCAAGCCTCGTTGCTTTTTCTTCCTGGGCATACATGCCGGAAGAGAAATTCAACCCGACTGAATGCTTATCTCACCTTCGACAACTTCTCCCTGTTCATTAATACATTGCACTTTGATACTGAAAGGTTGTCCCTGAATTATTTCCATTGGTTCCTTGCCTGTGGGATTTATTATGACTAGTTTTGATGGTAGCAGAGTTGGGGCACCATCTCGCCACTGTCCGTGGTATATAACACCAGAGCAGTGGCGCATTACACCATCGCCATTGAAATTATCATTCTCAAACTGGCCCTGAAAATGAAACAAACAATCAAATCAAGGAAAAAATAGAATAAAACAACACGAATGATAAAACCATCTCTTTATATGTTTCTGCTTAATCAGCAGACGTTGCATACACAATGCCAGTTTTTTTCCTCACCTTATTTTGTATATTTATAAACAAAAGCTCAAATTATGTAGCATTTGCCATATATGTTTCCTGTTGAGCTTGATAAAATAAGATGCAGGTTACAAAACTCTAATGAACTACAATAAATTTCTCAATGATATCGCTCCAAGTTCGTATCAAAACAGATTAAATTCTATAGTTAGTTTGAAATTTGTTTAAAGTTTTTTTATGTTCTTTGCTGCAATCTGTATCCATCCAATTATGAATTTTGTCACTACACCGTCAAATAACAGAGGACCCTCGTTACAAAGACAGCATTTGCTCTTTAATTATGTGCCGTTATAAAGAATTTGCCGTTAAAAAGAATACTAGAATATTAGTTAATAGAGTATGATAGGTAACAAAGCATCTTTTTCCTTTCATAACTCCAAGAAAATTATGTTATAGATATTTGTTATAATCGCCTCATATCTATAGCATTAGTTTCTTGCAGTATAAGTTTGCAACAACCGTATGGGCGTTCCCAACACAAGGGAAGCCAATGCCGATCGCAACAGATGCTAGTCTTTACCCGAAGGATTCATTCTACTGAAATTGTCGTTACAACGAGTTTCAGCGTTATAAAGAACGTCGGTATGAAGAGCGTTGACTGTATCTACAAAAATGAGCATGTGCACATTGCGGATCAGAAACAAGTGGACAAAACAGCTATGTCAGAAAACAACGTATCAGTCAGCCTGGGGTGCCTTCAACAAAGCGGGCGCCCACCGAGCGCTCACTTTGTAGTGAGTGCTCGGCGGGCGCATGCGTTGTTGAACGTAACTCTGACGAAACTTTGAGTCGATCACTATCCATAAAATTCACAGTTTAGACTCTAATGAGACTGCATGGATGTCAAGTCCGGTATGAGTATTTGTTGAGCGCAAATGCACAGGGACATCTTTTTACATGTCATGGTTCATATAGAGCGATCGAAGTATTTTCCTGAACAATTCTTTTACCGCAGAAACACAAATGAGGTCAAGGACATTAAATTCTATCCTCCAAATTATGCCAAGCATTACATTTCACTAGAATCCAGCGAAATGTCCATGGTCAGGAACTGATCAGTTACCTCACACCTCCCGTCCAGGACATACATCACGTGAACAAGTCCGTGAAATGAACACCCCCCTACACCCCACTTTATGTAGAGAAAACTGGGGTTTAAAGGGGTATTAATTATTTTTCTTATTTCTTCTCCAAAACATAGGTTGTGGGTACTCGTTAGAACCGCCTCAACGAGGCAGTTCTAACGAGCACCCACAACCAATGTTTGCAGTATATGTAAGAAAAATATCACAGATTTTCATCACTAGAGTAGCCATTTTGGAGAAGTAAAAAATGCACTCTGTCACACGGGTGTGTTATCGTAATGAAAACCAAAATCGCTTACTTTTTCCTGACCAGTCAACACAGTATAGTTGCCACTGCAATTCTACGACTAAAAGAATAGGTGTGTACCGGTCTTCTTTGATAATTCTTGGAAAATGACACGAGGGAAAAGAAAACTGCCAAAATTTGTGTGTTCTAATCTGTGTATGTTGCACCGTCTGTTCCCTGTTCAGTGTACCCCGAAACAACATATGATCTGTGTTAATTTCTACCCTTACTTAAAGATAGTGTGCGAGGAAACATTCATAGCTATATTTCCACTTCCAAAAGGTTTTGTGACTAACAAAAATAATATACATTGTAAAGGTACTTCGATACGTAGAGATATGAAAAACCCTGAAGTGTACGTGTTCTTGTCATTCATGTTTCATTTATAGCCGATTTAAGCGAGAGGTTTTGTTTTTCTGTCTATTACAATCTTGTTTTACAGGTTTGCTTTCCGTTCTCTGACTCCACCAGAAAACGCAACTTGTGATATTACGTCAAAATAAAGAAAAATGTCCACGCTTAACTGTAAAACACATTTCAAAACAGTACATATACTTAAAATATGGCAATACAGACAACTTTTACAAACCTCATAAACTGTTCCGTCCATGTACTTCATGTCCCCATCCCCATGCCTCATGCCCTTGTGCCAGTCTCCATCGTACCGATCTCCTTTTCTGAAGTTGAAGTTAAATCTCAAATAAGCCGGGCATAGCAAAACCTACTAATGGACCTGTGCGGCCAGTGAGTAGTATGTATGTGTACACAGTGTGATAAGGATCTTTATCAAATGACGTCGTTAAGCAGTGGATAACGTCGGGTTATAGCGGATCACTAGCAAAGTTAACATGAACCCCCCCCCCCCCCCGCAGGCGACCCACTGCGTTCATACATTCATGAACAGTAGAAAAAATAAATTAATTTCTTACATACATACACACATGCATACGTGGAAGTTAGAACTAGAAGTAAGTAGTTAAAAGCTTTCGTATGATCCTCTTTGGAATATTTGAAACTGTTAGTAAAATAAAAGATTCAGACCTTTTACCCATGACGTCACAAGAAAACTGTCCTCTCACCCAGTGTTCAATCCTGTTCGTATTTCTGAGTATTTGTAGCAATCTATGATCATACGGTGCATTTGCACAAGCTTATATGAGCCTTTGCTAGCCATTCGTCATAAGACACGTTTTCCGTTTACATATCTCAAGTTTTGTGGCACTACAATAATCCAAACATACGGGCCGTTGAAGCAGACAGTTTAAATGCTATTGACGACCACTTTAGATGCCAGACTTACACGGGGGGTGTGGGGGGATTTTAGAGGTTGTTGTGAGCAACAGATTAGATGCTGCTGATGACTATTCTAGATGCAATGAAGGACCAAAGTAGATTTCAGGACCATTATAGATGCCTGGACCAATTTAGATGATGTACATGTATACACGTGCAGAATGATCAAATCACATTACAATATCGTACATAACTCACAGAATGACCACTCAGAACCGGATTTTGAAACATTTCGTGATTGAAAATGATTATGCTTATTTTATTTATTGTTGTTTTTTTTTTTGCCTTGCTATCTGATTACGTTTTATTTAGTAAAGTAGAAATGCGTCCATAGGACACGGATGCCCCCGCCTGAAAATATGTCTATTTCCTATTTATCCATAGAAAGTTCTTGACGGTGTTCAAGTTTTAGACCTTTTTTTCACATTTGACCTCTAAGTATGACCTTGACCTTGGAGGTAAGGTCTTTGGTTTTATGTGAGGCAGATTGTCTCATGACGGGTAACATTTCTGCCAAGTAATTTCAAAATCCATCCAGAAATAAGAAAGTTATTGACTGTGTTTAAGTTTCGGACCCTTTTTTGACATTTGACCTCTAAGTACTACCTTGACTTTGGGGGAACAGATCTGGGTTTTGCACGAGACACATCATCTCATGATGGTTATCATTTCTACAAAGTAATTACAAAATCCATCCAGAAATAAGGAAGTTATTGACTGCGTTTATGTTTCGGGCTCTTTTTTGACTTTTGATCTCTAAGTATGACTTTGACCTTGGAGGTACGGACCTTGGTTTTGCACGTGACACATCGACACACGATGGTTAACATTTCTACAAAATAATTTCCAAAATCCATCCAGAAATAAGTAAGGTATTGACTGCGTTTAAGTTTCAGACCCTTTTTTTTACCTTTGACCTCTAAGTATGACCTTGACCTTGGAGGTACGGACCTGGGCTTTGCATGTGACACCTCGTCTCATGATGGTTAACATGTCTACAAAGTAATTTTAAAATCCATCCAGGAATAAGCTAGGTATTGACTGCGTTTAAGTTTCGGACCCTTTTTTTACCTTTGATCTCTAAGTATGACTTAGACCTTGGATGTACCGACCTGGGTTTTGCATGTGACACATCGTCTCATGATGGTTAACATTTCTACAAAGTAATTTCAAAATCCATCCAGAAATAAGAAAGTTATTGACTGCGTTTCAGACGGACGGGCGGACGAACGGACGGAAGTACGAACGAACGGACGGACAGGGGCAACGCTATATGCCCTTCCATCATTCTTCGAATGGCGGGGACATAAAATCATTGGCAGATACAATGTGTGTGTGTATGTGAATTCGGGTTTAACGTCGCTTTCAACAATTTTTCAGTCATATCATGACGGTGTCTTGTTGCGACAGGGAGCTCAATGCTCACTTTTATAGTGCTGCCTCACTGAAGTATCATGTCCCAGACACATTACATGATACCAGACCCAGTCACATTATCCTGACACTGGGTCGACCGGTCCTAGCTCTACCCCGTAAATCTGAGTACAAAGCGAGGAGCAGCTAGTACCATTTTTAACGACATTGGTATGTCGCGGCCCGGGATCGAACTCATGACCTCCCGTTCCCCAGAGAGACGCTCTACCAACTGAGCTATCCGGGCCGGTTTGGCAGATACAATAAAATTCCGCTATTAAGATCACCTTAAATTAAGACTATATCTGCTTTTAAAAGTTAGTTGAGAAGGTTTCAGTTATTCTTGTTTGTCTTTTCTACACCTAGCATCTCCGATTAAGAGACCACCTTTGGGACTGTTCAGAAGTGGTCTTTAAGACCGCCTTTGGGACTGTTCGAAAGTTGTCTTAAAGACCACTTTTGAACAGCCCCAAAGGTGGTCTTAATATAGAAATTTTACTGCACATGTTAAAATATTTGGCATTTTAATATGGATTTTGAACTGTAATTAATAACATTATGATAAATGAAAAAGAAAGCGCTCAATCTATAAAATGTTTTTTTCGCACATATTTACAATACGATGCAACTTAAAGCAAACATTAAAATATCAAAAAAGTAAAACACGACAGTATTTTAAATCAAACAACATGAAGCATTCACCAAAGAAACATTAAAATGATTTCAAACCCAACACTAAGAAAACTATCAACAAACAGTACCCTTTCAACCAAAGTAAGAAACGTTTTCTCCGGCAGCAACAGCTGTAGAAGTAAATACATAAAGATACTCGTATTTTAGCATAAATATCAACTTTAATCTCATGATTTAACAGCGTTCTTTTGCCTTTGATGCTTCACACACCAACGTTATGTTTATAATTGCAACATTATAGCGGTCTGCACGTTTTTAAAGCTTACTGTGCACCAGACACCATACTACTTTGTTTTCCATGGGATCATTTAAAATCAATAGATTTGAACCAGAGCTTGTTTGCATTGATGTTTAACGTCCCCGTCAACACTATTTAGGTGATTTTGGAGACGTTGCTTCCAATTTTATGGGGCTTTTGCCCGACACTAAGATGAAATGACATCTCAAGTCCTGCCATCCAATGAAGCCAAAGGGCTTATATGCATTGGAAGGTCTGACTCACATCGATTTGCCTGGGCAGGCTTAGTCCTTCCTAGCGGTTCATCCGTACTCGTGAGGTCAGTTTCAGTTCTGTGTGGAAGCTCTATTTCTTCAAGCGCCGATGGGCAGCAGCGGTCAGTCACACTTATCTCGAAGAAAACTTGCGATTCAAAGGGGAAAAAAGGTGAACTGATCCCTTTCATCCTGACTAAAATATCACTATTTCTTGAAAGCATCGAACATGTTTCTGAATGATTGCGTTCAGACACTAGCCATGCAATACAAACAAGCAGCCCAGTTTTCTAGTGGACCCAATATTTTCAATGCAACATGTGGGCATTGGTTCTGAATCATATAATATATAATAGATCGTCGAGTCGATTATTTCGCTTGAAATATCATTAAAATCAAATGAAGGGTTCAGTGTAAAAATCATATGAAAAAGTAAAGCCAAATGCTCACACATTCAGATTATCTGAAAAACCAGCACCACCTACAATAATAAAAATAAAGATGGCACTTTAAAACGTTTAATAACACTACGAAACTAATAAACAAACCTTGCAGAAGACAACAGATGATTAATTTATTAACAAGTCTCACTTAACCCTTAAGATGCCGAGAAAAAACTGCATCCGAAATTGTCGTCTGTTTATATCGTCTGCTGAATCTTCTCGTAAACTTTTTTAAAAATATTTTTTCAGGGAAATAGTGTGGGTCCAGATCAGCTAGAGGAACAATCTGATATGGGTCCACACTATTTGCAACAATGCATTTTAAAATAACCAGCAGACAACAATTGTTGTGATGGGCATTTTAAGGTTTAAACTTCGTCAAAATTATCAGTGCAGATTTCGCCAAAACTACCAATACTCCTATTCATATGGCCCTTAAAATGTCAGGAAAAAACAGTTCCTGAAAATATTTATATTTATGTCGTCTGCTGGTCTTTTTGCAAAAATTCCATACATATTTTTGCATACAGGCAAACAGTGTGGACCCTTATCAGACTGCTCCTAGAGGCACAGTCTGATCTAGATCCACACTGTTCGGGGCAGTGGCTTTTAAAGTAACTAGCAGACAACAAAACGGATGAAAACTAGGGTTTGTTTGTTTTGATGTTTACGACCCTATCAACACTACTGAGGTCAGTTTGGAGACGTTGCTTCCAATTTGATTGGATTTTTTACCCGATATTGAGATGAAATGGCATCTCAAGCCCGCCCACCCTAAGAAATCGATAGTTTTTATAAGCAAGGACTCGCACCAATCCCCTTCGATGAGGCGGTTCTTATCGTCTGCACAATCTATATTTTGTGCAAAAACAAGAAAAGTATCACAATTTTTCATCTCATTCTTTTGTTTTATAGGCATTAAAGTTTACGATGTATTTGTACAGACGTGTTATCCTGTTTGATACAGTCTCCGATTGTTTTTCTTTTATTGTCTACGCCCATGGGCGTAGACATTATAGAGATTGAGTTTAACACGGAAGTACAGCCGTTAGTTACCCACAATGCAGGTTGACCTTTCCATTCTTATGCAACACAACAAGTATAAGTTTTCACAAGAAGAAAAGAGCAGCCTATAGCAAGTGTAAGCTTTCACAAAAAAAGATGCCGGCGGGCAGAGCTCTGGCACAGAATTGCTATTACATTTGTACAAGCCTATATATTTATACAGGCTAATACAAAAAAATACATCTACAAACTCTCGATCACGACGGACCACTGCTTATCCTATAAGCTACTCAGCAGCCTTCGGCTTTGGTGAGCTAAAAAAACTTACTTCGCCGTTAGCAAACTTTTAGGTTTAATCTTCAATTAGTCTTCTATAAAGTCCAACTTCTTCAACAGTTTTCAAGCATATAACTTGAAAGATGTCACAAGCATACATGTGCCTTTTTAAAGATGAAAAAGTACTTCCTGACAATATTACAGCATTTTTAGACATTATACTTCAGTCGGCAGGATGGCAATTAGAATATTGCCAAAGACAGTTAATTGTATAAAACACGTTTCTTGGATTCACATTTAATATGTGCTATGCGTAGACCTAGCTTTTTGTAAAAGCTATACTTGTACAGTTGTAATCACCACGCTGGGGTGATAAGAGCCGGTGTTTTGTTTCTGTCGTTTGTATTCTATGTGCTCAATGTTGTGTTTGCTCTACATATTTGCTCTACCAGTTGCCTGTGTTTTGTGACTGTGTCGCTTTCTGGTCAATATCAATTGTATTTTATAAGCATTAGAGTACAATTCACATATATGTTATACACAACTGGCTAATACATGCAAGCAACCAGCATGATATTTTATCCATATCAAACACGCTTCCAAATACAGAAGATCGTAAAATGTTATGTAAGTTATGTTGGTTTTAGGTAACAGCTTATCTAGTATGTTAAAGTTTATTACAGAAGAGATTGATTATTTTAAGCATGTCAAACTGCAGTTCTCTTGTTCATAATAATAAGAATAAATAAAGTAATAGAAAACGCAATGAATTGTTGGGAAAATAATTAACAAACTCACCTGAATAAACAAATGGACAATGAATTTTCTAGGCAAGTTCTTTTTTGTGACTTTTTTGTATGCAGGTGAGTGAGTGTTTAAGTTTTACGTCCCACCAACAGCTCAGGCCATACGGAGACGGGACCTCGGTTTAAAGACTCATCCGAAAGTCTGGAGAAGCCCGGGATCGATCCTGCGACCCCTCGTTTACAAGGCGATTAATGTAACCACTCGACCACGGAGGCTTCTGTTGTATGCAGGTAAGACTTTCCATAACAAATGTCATCTTTCATACAAAATCACCAGAAAGAAATGTAAAACCATCAGAATACTTTTTAAAATAATTCATGACTATAATGATGACAATACTTTTAGAAGAATACCCTTCCAAAATTGAAAATCAACTTTAAACCATACCCTGCTATATCCGCGGAGCAAAATACTCTAAAGGCGTCAATAATATAAATCGCGAATTGAGGTTTACAAGTATATACATTATTATTTACCGTTTTTGCCTAAGTCTTTTCTGTGGTTAAGTTATAGCAGACATGCTGTATTTTAAACAAGATGCAAATATTTCCTAATTATGAAAGGCAATACAAGCACAAAAAGACATTCAAAGTAAGTCCTAGTGTATACTTAAAGCCATGCAAAATGCAAAGAACGAGATACTAATAATTAGTGAGAATACACATTATGATATGATAATGCAAGAAAGGTGAAAGCCTTCTAGACTACCAGCAAAGTGCAGTATATGATACCTCTTGAGGTGTTTCAAGCTGCTAAGTCTACAATATATGTAATTATTTTATCTCGTTATGCTTTATTATTTTACCTGAAAAGAGGATTATGCTAAAAATTGAAAAAAAAAAAAAACATCAACCAGAGATATACATGTGCATTTACATTATACAACCAAATCTCCGCCAATCAGGACTGGAATAATGTATGGACATCCAGGTGATTTCACCCGCAGCAGCTTATTACATTTATTACAAGTTGCATTGCGCCAAGGTCGTCGGGACATTGTTAAATCGGTACTGCTGATTAGAAATAAAACCCACAGCTTAACTACACATAAAAGCACAAATAGACAGACTGATTTCTCAAACTGAGTCAGCGCAGTAAAAAACAGAAGTCAAGGAAATTATCAGGAATCGATACAATTAGCTCACACCTACATTCAAATGCACTTGCGGATGTAACATGACGTCTGGTTAGACAACGTCAAAAATCTGTAACGGTATATTCTACGATATACTGTCTTAAACCTGACGTCATCATGTTACTTCACTTTTCATTGGTTGTATGGTGGTTTTAAGTAGCTGACTACGCCTGCCAAGCAATTTTTCGAGAAAACAAATGAATAAATGAATTAGAATAGGGATAACTGTATTTACAAATGCCATTTGGGAGTTCAAAACGTCAGTTTTACGGTCGCAAGTTCCGTTTTAAGGCTCCACTAGCGCGTCGCTGTAAAGCGAAATATCCGACCTTAAAACCACCGACTGACCTCTCCAAATGACAATTTTTAACACCGTTATCCCCTGAATGACACCTACAAAACTAACAATGACCTGTGCGACCAGCGAATATTGAGATCAGACTATGCATACACCCAGTGTGGAAAGAGGTATGGCTTACTTTTCTTTGGACAGTCATGACGCTGCAGTAGGCTCTTGCGATCGGCAAGACTCTTATCAGACTGCGCGGGATGATCTGAGACTCAGCTGATCACACAGGCTCTATCATATGTTTCGTCATACGCTCGCTCAAATACATTTGACTTATCAGAGTAAACGTGAGCCAAAGGAATGCCGTCTTCATTTCTTTGTGTTGCTGACAGCCCGCATTACAGTTAATCTTTGATAACTGAACTTCGATGGCTCATTTACCATGGCTACCTATAAACTGAACTTGGAGAATTCTCCGATCCCTCCAGATCTCCACATATATAGGATCATTTGTTTTTTTCTTATTTCATGATAAAAAGGTATATTTTTGTATACATTAGGACTGCCTCAATCAGGTGACTCTAATGAGTACACGCAGTGTTCCTTTTTTTGGTTGATAAAAACTAACTTTAAGTCAATCCCATTGTGTTTCTTGACCTGGCGTTATGATGATATTAAACCTTAGTAGTTCAAACTGCCCCTATCTCTACCAATCTGTCATGGTCCCGAAGGTATTCGAACTTTTGAATTTCGAGTCGTTAAATTATCATAGGCTCAAAACAGATCGGCACATTTTGCTTAAATTCGTAGTTGTACATTTTGTTGACACTGAGTGCCGTAATAGACAGTAAAGCACAATAGCCATAGGAACATTCGGGTGGGTATTTGGTAAAAAATAAAGGGTATTTTTGTCAATTATGATACGGGATTGGTTCAACGGTTCAAACAAATACTCACAACAATGGTTTACATAGAGAAATTAGGTAAACTAGTATATATATATAGCATGTCTGAAGTGTGTAAGTGAGGCTTGCGTTTGGGTGGGGTGGGGGAATTTGTAGAAAAGTTAAGACATATCAAATTGGGGTTGCCTGTCAGTAGTCTCGTAGTCTCAGTCGGTACTCTGACTGTTTCTTGCTAGTTATTTTAAACATTGATTGCATGGTTTTAGGACTATTGTCGATTAAGTTTTGAAGTCGAAAAAGGGGCATAAGTCAAACTTTATTACAGCTAGAGTTATTGTCTCTTGCTACACATGTGTGTATTTTCACTGTCAAAAATACAGCTAGTTTCAATGAAATATCTATAACGGTTTTGAAATTGTGACGAAAAAAAAAGATATAATTCAGATTTTTTGAAAGGGACATAGCTCTTATATGTTGTAGCTAGAGTAACATAACTTGTCATGAAATAGTGTATTGTTGTTGCGACATTATGTTTGTAGTCTTAAGTTGATTATTCATACAGTTTATAAAATATTAAGAAAAAAAAAAGAAAAATGTGGATAGATAAATGGGCGGATATAGGGGAATAAGTTAAATTTATTAAAGCTAGAGTTCTTGCCGGTTGCTACACATGTGTGTTTTGTCACTGTAAATGACTACAGCAAATTTCATTTGAATATTTAAAATGGTTTTGAAATTATGTCGAAAAGCACGATGAAAGATGATGAAATTTGAATTTTTTCACAGGCTATAGCCCTGACAATAATGTAGCTAGAGTGACATGATTTGCGATGAAATTGTATGTTGCTGTTGAGACCTTATATTTAACGTTCGAAGTTGATGCATCTGATGGTTTGTAAGTTATTAAGAAAAAAAAAACATGAAAAATGTGGACGGACAGACGGATGGGCGGACAGTGGGATAACTATAGGACACCCGCTATAATTAGCCCTTAATTTTCAACAAATTCCCTACTTATCTGGAATTATACTGGCGTTAGGTGTTGCTGTTGCCAAGCATCAATGGTCAGTTTGTGGTATAACTTCCGTTCAAGGTCCATTTGTGAGATAGGTCTATTTGTTGGGCCCTGTTGTCAGTCAAACACGTATACGGCAGATTATGCATGGACAGTTTACCTGATGTGCATCTGTGCTCGTTGCTTAGTTTTTGAAGGTGAATTAATGATGGAAAGGACTACAATGATTGGTAAATGAATTGCAGACCTGTGCTGGTTTTGATAAATCAACGTTATATCTAGCCAATACTAAGCGGTGAAACTAGCAATAAAGCTACTTGGAAGCATACTTATTTTCAGGCTTAGGGCATGTCAGGCATATCACGGTAGACAATATTTTTCATAAATCACATTAACAAGTCCATGAAAATTACACCCTATCCAACACACTAAATATATAGAAAACCGTGGTTAACAGTGGTGTATACTTTCAGTTTTCTGCTCAAAAACATCGGATATGGTACTCGATATGTTTGTTTTTTTTTTTATTTGAGGTTTAACGTCCCCGTTAACACTGTATAGGTCATTTTGGAGACGTTGCTTCCAACTTTGTGGGACTTTTACCCGATTGGGATGAAAAGACGTCTCAAGCCCTGCCACCCAATGAAACCAATAGGGTTTATATGCGTTGGATGGTCCGACTCGCACCACTTTTCCAGGGCTGTCTTAGAACCTCAAAGTGCGGTCGGTTTCAGCCCTGCATGGAAGCATCATGCAGCCAATATATTTCTTCAAGCCCCGATGGGCGGGGGCCGTTATGGTACTCGATGAGTATAAGAATAGACAACCTATGTTTGGAGTATAAACAAGACAACTAT
Organism: Lucinisca nassula; assembly: GCA_963580285.1. Classification (NCBI taxonomy): domain Eukaryota; kingdom Metazoa; phylum Mollusca; class Bivalvia; order Lucinida; family Lucinidae; genus Lucinisca; species Lucinisca nassula. Next base: position 106,748,271 of record OY757017.1, on the reverse strand, counting down.
CACAAATTTTTATATCATTAATCGTGAGGGCATGCAAGAAAGCTCTTAGTCACATGGTTGTGTACAATGTTATCGTCTATACTTTCTACTGTTAAGCATATAAGATATAATAACATTTGTGAAATGGAAAATATTCTGGTGCTATGTGAAAGTTTGCAATCTGCCTTAAAACAATTAAAAAAAGACAATAAAAATAATATTAGCCTTTTCCACTCTGCCAGGTGAGTATTTTCATTGACAAGATATCTTAAGTAAAGTAGAAGTAAAACAAAGATCAGGAATTGATACAATTAACTTACTCCACCCATAAAAGACACCAAAGGGAAAGAAATACAAACATTAAGCGACCAAACCATAATGGAAACCCAAACAAAGGAAGGCCATAAGGACAGTTACTTTCCCACAAAATGGCCATATGGCCATCCAAAACCAAAAGACACAAGTGATACACACAGTAAGTAACAAACAACAACATAAATAAATCGCCACAGAAGAGCCGCCTTGGAACGGTCAGTGGAAGATTTCCACTGGGGGGCTTAAATCGATTTTACGTGGCCACAATCCTCGCCCTTACTTCCGTCGCGATTTAGACAAATAATTTGTTCAGTCCGCATGAAGGCCTCCTAACTCATCAGTGCAACATCTCCGTGAACACAAAAATCAAAGAACCACAGAGGTGAGACAACGGTGAGGACTCGACAGCAAGAAACCACTGAAATGCTGGAGCAAAAGAAAACCGACAGTTAGACTCCGATGAGCCCAACCAGAGACAGAGCATCAGGCACCAACCGACATTATCTCTCTAATTTTCAATAAGCCTTTACGTTGGAGCCGTCATAGAATCTGAGGCCTGACCCACCGGCGTGCAATTAAAGAGGGAAGCAAAGTTGCCAACCGTGATTGGGTTAACTACCATGCATGCCGTCTGTCGTATAATATCCATGTTGTACCCAATCTTTTTATATCGAAGAATGATTTTACGAAATTGGGTGCTGAAGTCATTGCGGTTATATATTTTTCTGAATTTATATGCCAAGTCACCATAAAATTCGGGTTCCGATAGACCTTGTTGCAGAAGAGATTTAAGTCCAATATTGAATTTTGAAATTAAATCAGAATGGCGTCTATAAAATTTTGAAAAGGCTTTGCGTAGTTTATGGTACCGATAACCCTGATTAAGGAGTTTAGCCTAAGGAGTTTAGGAGTTAATCCTTATCTTGCTGTTCACAACAACCCGTAGCTTTGAAAACAGTGTAGATCCAGATCAGATGGCTTCTGAAGAAGCCATCTGATCAGGATCAACACTATTTGGCATTTTGTTTATGAATTTGTAGCAATAAATTACATCAAGTAATTTGATTGGTTGATAGACAGAAATGGGTGTGGTTTAAATGCATATTCAGCAAGATAAGGGTTAAGACAATTATCACGGCTTTGACCTCATGAAAGTTTCTTTGTAGGGGACACAACTCTTCAGGAACTCATTAAATATTTGTTTTCCATATCTATAATATCTACTCGTAGGGAAAAGAATATGTTGTTAACACTAAAAAAATTCTTACACAACCAGAATACAACTTTTTGCATGAAAAACATTGACTCAAAGGACATTTAATGTGTTTTAAGAGCGCAAAGCCAAGACTCTGATCAAATTCGGCAGATACACACGCCTTATCAAAGTCTTTGCTAGGAACACTAGTCTAAAGACTCATTTTCAAATAGCACAGCTTATTTAACCCGATTTTTACATAGAAGCAGATGAGGTGAGATATTCGAGATAATTAAAGGATATTTTTGTCAATTCTTCATAAAAACCTAAGTTGTGGCTCGGACCCAATATACACTGACCGATAACTGACTCAGTTGCTAATTTACGTTGCCGTGTCTTGATCGTACAGGCGTTTTAATTAATTATAGTCAAAGAAAACTAATGAAAATTAATTTAAGTAGTAAATAAATGCTGGTTGTCAATGTTGACACAATGTGGCTAAAACATTTCAATCGTGTATTGATAAACATTGAATTGAAAGCAGCTTAAAACCTCTTTATATGCAAAATGTGCAGAAATACCTATAATAGGTACCTAGGTTTCTCGCTAAAACTCTTAATACTTTTCAGTAAAATAATATTGCATTTCTACAAGCAAAATTTTGAACAAGTCCTTTTTAAAGGTTTATTATAGAACTTGCATATTGCAAAGGTTTAAAGGCTCATCCACGCCAACATTTTTCGATAAATATCATCACTTCGATTGTAGTAAATAGATCGTGTGTATTTGGTCCGTGGTTGTGGGTATTCATTTGAACCGCCTCGCTGAGGTGGTTCAAATGAATACCCATAACATAGGTTCATATGAAGAATTAAGGAAAACTATCCTATTGTTGTTATCAAATACCCACCTTATTTGGAGCTATGCATTCAGAAGTTTATCTATATGGGAGGCAGAATAATATCTTTAATGTACTCCCCTCTTAAAAATGTACCCGTATCCCCAAAGGTATAAATAGATCAACTTACGGGTATATCATAGTTCCCTGACCTTCTCGTTTGTTCTGGGTATACCCGCCCTTATAGACCAGGTTCTCTTTCACGGACTTCATAATACCAAACCCTGAAATAATTTATTATCTTAAGAAACATCTAATAAATAGCAGATTACAAAAAAAAAAAAAAAAAACAATAATAAACAAATAAATAAACATGACGAATCGCCATAGAAAATAGAAAGAGATACGGTGGGTATTAAGGTCGGTATTTTGTGATAAACAATTGATGAATTTTGTCGAGGAGCTCCATTAAAAACCTATGTTACGAGCATTAATTTGAACCGCCAGAAAGAATACCCACAACACCGCATTATATCTTATGGAGAAATAAGAAAATATATCCATCAAGTATAACCAAATACCCATCTTAAATGTGGTATTCGACCTTTTTTTATTTTGTTCGTTTTGTTTTGTTTTATCAGTCAAACCTTTTTTCTTGCATAAATACCCATGTACATGGCTGTTTGAAGCCATTTTGAAATGGACCGAAAGCCGTGCTCAAACAGCAAAATCCATGTTCAAATCCTGAAATTAGCGTGCTGTTTGAACATGTATTTTGAGCTTTTGATACGACAAGACGGGCCTTGCTTTGTTTACGTTACGTAGAGCGACGTAATGTTATCGCCCTGAACGTAGCGTTTTAGGTTTCTATGATGACGTCAGTCGGTTACTACATGACAACGTCATTGTAAACAACATTCTGAACTGGCCTCTATTTTCGTTTGCCTTTCGCATTTGAAGAGTTTATATGGCGCTTTTGGGCGTTTTCGTCAAATTTTGCTGTCGGAATCGTAAATTATGCAAGAACAGCGATCATCCATGTTATTTAATTGCATTTACATTTGCCGGATCCCTCGGAAGATATCTGAACATTCGGCCTGCAGGCCTCATGTTCAAACAGTTTCCACGGGACCCGGCGAATGTTAATGCATGAAAAAACATGGTTGAGCCCTATAACCACAATCAAATGGGCCGCGCCAATCTAGGTGTCCTAGAGCATGTGCGCACATGGAGGACTAAAACAAGCATGCGAACCTGTCAAAACACCTGCAAAGGCTTGGCAGTATATGCCATTTTACAATTTTCCCCATTAAAAGTCAATGGAACTTCTTAAGTTGCCATAGCTGCCACACTAATGAGCCGATTTTCATAAAAACACGATCTTGCAATCCCCCAGCCCAAGGATGTTACAGATGAATTTTGGCCCAATCGTCACAGATGTTGTTTGAAAGAGTTGACGTCGACGGCCGACTGCCTAACCTTTAAGCATCACCACCCCCCCCCCCCCCACCGACCCACCCCGGTGAGCTAAAATAATAATAATAATAATTTCATTTTCCAGCATTCGTGATGTGACGAGGACGATGACCACCGTCTTCATCAAATAATGAACATAGAAAATTGATTTTTTTTCTTCTCAAATCAACACTGGTCTTTATATTTAGATCTCTCCGATTATTGATTATGAAACAACGGCATGGACGCAGCATAAGAAATGTGACTGGTGATACGGCCACTGACATTCATTCACTATGACGTGGGAAGTTAGTCCCTAGGTCTTACCAATTAAGTTAATGGTGATACGATCAGACATTAATTCACCAGACCTGCGACAAGGGAAGTTAGTCCCTAGCGCTTAGCAATCACGTAACTAGTGATACTACCACAGACATTCATTCATCAGGACCTGTAACATGGGATGTTAGTCCCCAGTTCTCACTTATCAGGTTATTGGCATATAGTCCAATGACATCCATTCACCAGACCCAGTCACATGGGAAACAACATAGATTGGTGGTGTTCGTTCGAACCGCCTCGATAATCCCTAGCGCAAAGCAATCAGGTAACTGGTGATACGTGAGCAGACATTCATATGCCAGGACCTGTGACATGGGCAGTCAGTCACGAGCCCTCACCAATCGGGTTCCCGATTCTCACACCAGTTATTCCCTTGCTTTCACCAATCAGTTTACGGGTGAAACGCCACTGACATTGATTCACAAGGACCTTTGACATGGGAAGGTAGTCCCTAGCTCTCATCAACCATGTTACTTGTAAAACTTCTACAGTTATTCATTCATCGGGACAAGTGGCATAAAAAGTTATTCCGTAGCTCTCAGGTTACTGGTGAAACGTCCATCGTCTTTCATTCACCCGGACCTACGACATAGAAGATTAATCCAAAGCCTGTATTAAAGAGATCTGCGCCAGCAGAGAAAATGATCGAATCTGGGATTGTGTTGTTAATTTAGGCGTAACTATACCAAATTTAGTGACAGGCCTTTCTGATTTTTAATCTTCATCAGTGTGTCTCATCCCCAAAGTTCTGAAACCGAAACGGATGATGGACAAGACCCGGCAAACACAGCACATCCCCCTCCGAGCACACACCGACCGACGTAGCCTATGAGACAGGTCAACTTGAGGCATCAGGCAAGAGACGCCCACCTGCGGACTTATAGGCGTCCCCCACCGAGCCAACATCAGCAAACATGACCCACACTCCACGGAAGTCCCGGACATCAGGAAGGAGATGCCCAAAGTAGCTAGACTTGCAAAATTTAAAATATAACAAAAAGTGTAAACCAAATCCGCTAAGATACATGTCTCACCTGACAAGTCAGTCTTAGTTTTAGAAAAAAAATAGAATTTTATACTGCAAAAATTAAAGATATAATATAGTTATTTAAATCAGTACTTGAGCACTGACGTCAACACCGCAATATCCACCTCAGCGCTAAGGAACTGATACTGTGCTGATGATACCCTCGGGGACGAATGAATCATCCACCAGCAGAGATACCGACCCAGTGGTTGCAATTAAGGCGTAACTATACCAAATTTAGTGACACAGAGGCCTTTCTGATATTTAATCTTCATCAGTGTGTCTCAACCCCAAAGTTCTGAAACCGAAACGGATGATTGATGATGTTAACCGATGAAATCGGCCATAGCGTTTAACATCCGTCGCCATGGTGCGGTACCGACTGATACAGAGGATAGACGATGTTTAATCTAAGATCTTTCAGAACGGAAATGTCATTTGACTAAATTAAGAAATGGGTTAAATATTATAACGTTCACTGAAGTTTAACAAACATCGAGACACGAGCGATTGCAAATGTAAGTGAACCTAAATGACCCCCAAGTTGGTTCACTCAAACTTTGCTCGTGATTCGACGTTATTCATACTTCAATAAACGTTAACTATTATCTTGCTGTTCACGACAACCCTATCTTTGCAAACAGTGTATATCCAGATCAGATGGCTTCTGAAGAAGCCATCTGATCTGGATCTACACTGTTTGGCATTCAATAAATTACATAAAGTAATTTGATTGGCTGATAGACAGAAATGGTTGTGGCTTAAATTAATATTCATCAAGATAAGGGTTAAATATGTTACCTTTATTACTGATGTTGACATCACTTTCCAGCCATTATGTGACAAAAACAATCTGGTCTGACAGTCTTAATTGAAACAAGAAAATGATTGCACGCAGTTTTTCTTGTAACATTGGAAAGTGCAGTTGACTTCATAATGTCGCATTGTCCAATCATATTGTAGAGAGCCATGGTTTGATTTGACGTCACTCGGTGACGTCGCATGAGTCAATTTATTCATTGAGGTAAGAATAACATTGTGTCACAATAGTTAAGTAAAGGGGATTTCTGTAAATGCAATGAAAATGGTATGAAGACAGTTGGTGTGAAATGTTTAATCTGTGCTGATGTAAAAACATCTTTATATGAAAACCACTCTCGACCTGTCCAAAACAGATTTTATTAGTAGGATGGTATTAATGGGTATGAAAAAATAAGTAAAGTAGAAGTAAAACAAAAATCAGGAATTGATACAATTAACTTACTCCATCCATAAAAGACACCAAAGGGAAAGAAATACAAACATTAAGCGACCAGACCATAATGGAAACCTAAACAAAGGAAGGCCATATGGACAGTACTTTCCCACAAAATGGCCATATGGCCATCCAAAATAAAAGACACAAGTGATACACACAGTAAGTAACAAACAACAACATAAATAAATCGCCACAGAAGAGCCGCCTTGGAACGGTCAGTGGAAGATTTCCACTGAGGGGGTTTAAATCGATTTTACGTGGCCACAATCCTCGCCCTTACTTCCGTCGCGATTTAGACAAATAATTTGTTCAGTCCGCATGAAGGCCTCCTAACTCATCAGTGCAACATCTCCGTGAACACAGAAATTAAAGAACCACAGAGGTGAGACAACGGTGAGGACTCGACAGCAAGAAACCACTGAAATGCTGGAGCAAAAGAAAACCAACAGTTAGACTCAGATGAGCCCGACCAGAGACAGAGCATCAGGCACCAACCAACATTATCTCTTTAATTTTCAATAAGCCTTTACGTTGGAGCCGTCATAGAATCTGAGGCCTGACCCACCGGCGTGCAATTAAAGAGGGAAGCAAAGTTGCCAACCGTGATTGGGTTAACTACCATGCATGCAGTCTGTCGTATAATATCCAGGTTGTACCCAATCTTTTTATATCGAAGAATGATTTTACGAAATTGGGTGCTGAAGTCATTGCGGTTATATATTTTTCTGAATTTATATACTAAGTCACCATAAAATTCGGGTTCCTTATGTGGAGTTTGAAAACATTGTCTTAATGGTAGCTTGGTCTTAATATCTGGTAGTCTCAATAGCGGGATTTTACTGTAAAATGTTTTAACAATAACATAAAGAGTGGGCTGGCTATTGACACTAAGATTCTTCATGTAGCCACTTATGTTGTTAAACCTTTTCGAATCTCTGGGCCAGTTCAGCAGACGACAAATATTTGGTATTTATTTCTCTTTTTTTCACCTAAAAACAGGATTCGACATCCAATGCAAATTGTCTCCTCGTTTATTTTTCTTATTATTTCCAGAAAACACTATTTGATATTTCATGCAAATTGTCTCTGGTTTCCAAAGGAGACAATTTGCATCAGATGTCAACACCTGTTCCAGAGACAATTTGCAGGAGAACAGGGTTTGACATCTCATACAAATTGTCTTCACAGGAGACAATTTGTATGAGATATCAAATCATGTTTTCTGGGAAGAATTAGAAAATAATATTTCAAAATGACGTCTGCTGGAACGTTAAGTAGAGGCTGATAAGAGACAGAGACATGCTCGAATACCTCTTTTAGTGATGATGTATACAGCAATTATTTGTGTCAAGAAATTCATTTTATTAGGTTAATTGTTAATCAATCGAGCCTAAGTTACAAACTGTTATTAGTGTCCATGTGACTATTGTTGACCATGTTCGAAATCCAGGTAATGGTTATTTATAGAAATTTTATGTTTAATCGAAACAGTCTAAGTCTCCATTCAGAAACATTTTCCCAGCCTACACTTGGCAACAATCGACCCACCAGTGCTGTTAGTGCTTTGATTTCAAATCTGCCGGTAATATCTAAACCTAAGCGACATGTTGATATGATATCCTTGGAAGAGCAGTCGCAAAAATACCAAAGGAGAAACTTTCTGTGTATGGCAAGAATTCGGCCGAAGGATATGAAGCACCTGTGGCGGTGCAAAGTCACTGAATCAAAAAATATAGGTCAAGATCAAACCAGGGTGCATGCAACAGAGTTGTCATCCCTAGATGCAACTTTGTACCAAGTATCAGTAATGAAGCTGTTATAATCGTTAAGAAATGGACTAGACCATTAAGGTGGCACGCTAGGGTTGATGCAATAGTTCACAAAGTCAGCTGACCATGAGATATGTCAAGGTCAAATATAGATGAGTGCATTATAATTGTCATCCCTAGATGCATGTCTGTACGAAATATCATTAATGAAGGTCTAATAGTTCTTGAGAAACGGACTTGAACATTAGGGTGATGCTAGGGTGGTCACAACATCTCATCAAGTCAGTGAATCATGAAATGTAGGTCAAGGTGAAATACGGATGATTGCATTAAAATTATCATCTGTAGATGTAATCTGTATGAAATACCATAAATGAAGCTAATATAGTTCTTGAGAAATGGACTTGAAAATGAGGGTGAATGTCAGGGTGGTCAAAATAGTTTCTAAAGTCCTTGAACCATGAAATGTAGGTCAAGGTCAAATATGGATGCTTGAAGTAAAGTTGCAATCCCTAGATGCAAGTCTGTACCAAGTTTCATTAATGAAGGTCTTATAGTTGTTTTTGTTTGATTTGAGGTTTAACGTTCCGTCAACACTGCATAGCTCATTTTGAAACTTTTTCTTCCTATTTTGTGGGACCTTTACCCGACATTGAGAAAAAATTACATTTAAAGCCCTGCCGGCAATTTAAAATAGTTGTTGAATAATGGATTTGAACATTGGGGTGAACGGCAGGGTGGTCGTTATAGTTTTCGAAAGTCAGTGAACCATGAAATGTCGGTCAAGGTCAAATATGGCTGCTTGCTTAAAGTTGCTATCCATAGACGCAAGTCTGTACCAAGTATGGTGTTCTTGTAGTTTTTGATGTTCTTGTAGTTTTTGAGAAATTGACTTGAACATTAGGGTGAACGCTAGGGTGGTCGCAATAGTTTCCAAAGTAAATGAGCCATGAAATGTGGGTCAAGGTCAAGTATAGGTGCTTTCGTTAAAGTTGCTATCCCTAGATGCAAGTAGTTACCAAGTATCATTAATCATACTCTTATAGTACTTGAGAAATGGACTTGAAATGACATCTCAAGCCCTGCCGCCCAATGAAACCAATAGTGTTTATAAGGATGGACGGTCCGACTCGCACCGCTTAATCTGGGCAGGCTTAGATTCTCTAAGCGGTTAACCAGTACTCTTGTGCGGGTCGGTTTTAGCTCTGCGTGGAAGCATCATTCAGCCCATCTATTTCTTCAAGCCCCAATGGGCGGGGGCGGGATAATACTGTGACAACTGTTTTGTAATCTTTCAATCCACGCGGGGTAATCCCCGCCGGGTCCGGGGTAAAAGTCATTACCTTGTCTCCTGTTATGATCCCAATGTCCTTCATACACTGAACCATCTGGCCAGACCATTCGTCCTTTCCCATGGAGTTCTCCCTTCTGAAACTGTCCCTGGTACTTACAGCCTGTAGCAGCATAATAGCGGAGCCCAAACCCATCAATCTCTCCCATGTTGAAAGTGCCCTCATAGTAACTTCCGTCAAGGAATACCAACTTGCCATGTCCTAGTAAATGAAATAACGATTGCTACGTTTTATCGTTTGATTAATGTTCCAAGACTAGCATCAGAGGGGGCACGTGCCTACTAAAATAAAATTCTATGAGAAGCCATGTGCTTTATATGCCACTGCTGTGTGTTAAATTGTCATTAGCATAATAAAAATAGAGGTATTTTCTAAAAATAAAAAAGTTCTTTTGTCATTATTCGAATTCAGATGAATTCCGCTATTAAGTTGTATTCTTTAAAAAACGTATGTAAAAGGTTTCAGTTTTCTCTCTTCCAATGTCACCATCTTTGTATCTCTTCAAAAGTGACCGTTAACACACATCATTTTTAACACACCACCTTTGTAACTGTTCAAAAGTGATCTTAAAGACCACTTTTGAACAGTTACAAATGTGGTCTTAATATATGAATTTCACTGTAAATTAAAAAAGAATGGACACGTGTAAGGGAATTATCAAAGTTTGTGACCCTTTTCAAACGTTTAGTTATCAAAACGAACGAAAGGTTTGTTTGTTTGTTTGATTTGAGGTTTAACGTCCCCGTCAACACTGTATCGGTCATTTGGGAGACGATGCTTCCAATTTTGTGGGACTTTTACCCGACATTGAGATGAAATGACATCTCAAGCCCTGTCGCCCAATGAATAGGGTTTATAAGCATGGACGGTCCGACTCGTGCGCACCACTTTGCCTGGATAGGCTTAGATCCTCTAAGCTGTTTACCAATACTAGTGTGCGGGTCGGATTCAGCTCTGCGTGGAAGCATCATGCAGCCCATATATTTCTTCAAGCCCCGATGGGCGGGGGCCTACGAACGAAAGGTATCAAACTAGTAGTTTACGGTCAGGAAAATCCCTGACGCAATTAAATAAATTTACGAAATAAAAAAAAGTTGCAGGAGAAACTACAATCAAAGACCACAATTCGCTAGATGCGGAGAGAAAAGCAACACTTTTTTACAGGCACAGGCAACCATCACGAAAACACGCCTATATAATTTTGACCCCCGTGAACCCCACCTTTATACAGTAAAACTGGGGTTTACAGGGGTAAACCTTATTTTTCTTATTTCTATTCTAAAATATAGATTGTGGGTACTCGTTAGAGGCGGTGAGGCGGTTCTAACGAGTACCCACAATCTATTTTTTAAAATATAGATTGTGGGTACTCGTTAGAGTGTTTGAGTTTTACGTCCCACCAACAGCTAAGGTCATACGGAGACGGGACCTCGGTTTAAAGACTCATCCGAAAGTCTGGAGAAGCCCGGGATAGATCCTGCGATCCCTGATTTACAAGGCGAGTAGCGTAACCACTACACCACGGAGGCTTCTAGGGTACTCGTTAGAACCGCCTCGGTGAGGCAGTTCTAACGAGTACCCACAATCTATTTTTTGAGCTAAAAATAAAAGATATTACACTTTTTCATCTCAAAATTTCCATTTTTTCGGGGATAAAGGTTACAATGTTTTTGTATAGGCGTGTTTTTATGATGAAAAGCCGCAGAAGAGAAAGATTGAAGCTTTCCGTGCTTAACAAGAGATGAAACACGGAACAATGGAAAAAATCATGGTTTCAAATTACAACAACAACAACAACAACAACAGTGCCCAAAAGTCAAAAAGCTGCACAAAACTAGAAGTCCAAACCACAGTACATGCAAATGAAGTACATGAACAGGGGAAGATTCACAACAACTGTCGTCTGTTTTGTTATCTGCTGGTTACTTTTAAAGTCATTGTTGCAAACAGTGTCGACACAGATCAAACTGCTCCTCTAGACGCACTCATTCCCGCATGCAAAAAAAAAAAATAGTATTTTAAATGTTTGCAAAAAGTCGCAGCAGACGACATAATACTTGGCGTCTTCAGTGTTTGTTTGATTTGAGGTTTAACGTCCCTGTCAACACTGTAAAGGTCATTTTGGAGATGTTGCTTCCAATTTTGTGGGACTTTTACCCGACACTGAGATGAAAATGACTTCTCAAGTCCTGTCGCCCAATGAAACCAATAGGATTTATTAGCATGGACGGTCCGCCTCGCACCGCGGTTCCTGGACAGGCTTAGATCTTCTAAGCGGTTTACCAGTACTAGTGTGCGGGCCGGATTCAGCTCTGCGTGGAAGCATCATGCAGCCCATATATGGCGTCTTCAGTGTTAAAATTTTATTTAAAATACGCATCAAACCATACATGACTAACCGTAAGTAACGGTCCTTTGAAGATCGAACAAAAACGGATATAAACGCTGCCGCCTTATAATGGAAATGGACCTGTCAACAGCTATTAACCCTTAAGATGCCAATCACAACAATTTTCTCGTCTGCTGTGCTGTCTGCTGGTTACTTACTCCTTCCCTTTCTGAATATTCATTTTAGCCACACCCATTTCTGTCTATCAACGAATCAAATTACTTGATGTAATTTATTGCTACAAATTCATAAACTGAATGCCAAACAGTGCAGATCCTGATCAGATGGCTTCTTCAGAAGGGTTTGGGGACGATTCTATTTGTCACACTGCTATTTATGGGATCTAAACTTCAAAAGGATTCCACAGTTCATCCAGCTTTTACATTAGACATCAGTTACGCCCTGCACAGTAAATATTGTATACGAACTTATCTACGAGTAGGACACGGGCCAGAATAGACGCCGCAAAACGCGGCGTGTGATCAGGGACTTGAACATTTGCTAAAAGTACGCAAATTGGTGTAAACCTTACAACGAGTACAGTAAACCTGGCACCCCTGATATTGCAGCCGGGTATGTCTAAACTTATTATTTGGCTTTAACCCTGAAGATGCCACGAAAAACTGCATCTGAAATTGTCATCTGTTTATGTCGTCTGCAGTCTCTTCTTGCAAACTTTTCAAACGTGTTTTTGCAGACACGCAAACAGTGTGGACATGTTTGCAAAACTGATTTTTACAGTAACCAGCAGACGACAAAGCAGACGACAACTTTGTTGTGATCGGCATATTATGGGGTAGAATATATAAGAGGTAGAATATAAAATAAATTATGGGTCAGTTTACTAAACGACATTTAAATTTGAGTCGGCGCATTACAAAACCTACAATAAGACCTATGCTATGGTGGAAGACTCAGTTCAGCCGGCCCGTCAGGTCAGCCTGGTAGGAGCAATCTCTTGTTGCCCTTTGAATAGGCCAGAAGCTATAGAAGGCTCATTCGAGCAGCGAACACTGATCAGAATGTGCAGATGCGCAGGTCTTACTGTAGATTTTATCATGCGCCGGCTCATTTTTAATATAGCCACTAGGCGTTTAATACGTTAATCTCACATTTAACAATTAAAAGGCCTTTTCAGCATAAGAATATGAACGCACGTGAATCAAAAAGTCCATTTTAAAACCGAGGGTATAATTCACTTTGTCCCTGATCAAAGCAAAGTACTTATTTAAATGTAAATACTTTGCCTGATGACAAAAGCGGGCTCGATATCGATCTATATTTAAATAATGGCAGTGACTAAAGAATTAACTTTTGCTCCGGTACACTCCATATCCAGCAGATCATTTCACCTAATAGCCCGGTCACACCTTTACGTTTCTGCTACGTTTCACCACGTTTCTGACAAAAACCTAAAACGTGGCCAAACGACGCAACCTGCTGCGTTTTTTATGCAAATTAGATGTCTTATTGTGCACATGGAGTATGAGCTACGTTTCTACTGCGAAGCTGCGGCGTAAGACCCACGTATCGCGGCGTTTGCGTGACGTAAGTGCTGCGTATATCGCGTTGCTGTTACGTAGGAGCTGCGTTTCATTCTGACCTGCGACGTTGCTGTTGCGTAACAGCGGCGTTTTAAAACGTATGTGGTAATAGTATTGTTGTCATTCATTCAAGTGACATCGAAGTATCAACATGACAAGGAAGAGAGGAAAGGCAACTTGCAAGACCGGGGCAAAGAGAAGCGCGATGCCTAATCTCAGCCCTGCGGTTAATATTCAGACTGATCAGGGATCAGAGCGGGACAGAAATCCGTCCCCATCAGAAAGCTCAACCTTGGCTTTGAAGCAAGTCAGTAGCAACTCAGACTCATGATAGCTTTGACATGAATGCGAAGGACCCGAATGCTTGCTGTTGTATATATATAATTTATATATGAGACCACTTGATCGAGATTAAAATGTATTATGCGATGCCACTTGACCTCATTTGAAACTCAACAAAAGCCACAATCGTCGCTATTACGCCGCAGGTAAACTTGAAACGCCACAGCTATTTTTACTACGTCGTACATACGCAGCAATAACGTCGCACATACGACAGCTACGTAGTACTTACGCCATGCTTACGTTATGATACGCCGTGGAAAAATTAAAACGTAACAGATACGCCGTAGATACGAAAGGAACGTCGCTGTTACGCAGCGACAACGTGTCGTACGCCACACTTACGTGGTAAGTCTTGAGTGGCGTATGTGCGGCGTAAGAGGCGTTTGTGCTACGCTGCTGCTGCGTTCCTTTCGTTTGCACTGCGTTTCTGCTACGTATGTACGACGTTTCGAACCTGCCACGTATGTGCGACGTTAAGAAGTTGCATGCAACTTCTTTACGTGGCAGCCTCGCGTAAGAGGCGTTCCTGCTACGTATCTCGGCGTAAGAGCTACGTTCCTGCGGCGTACCTTTCGTTTCGCCACGTATTGAGAAACGTAGCGCTTACGCGGGTCGAAACGTTAAGGTGTGACCGGGGTATAACCACAGATTCCCAGCGTTTGGTCATACGCAAAGTGTTAACCAGTAACCACTGCAAAAATATAGCTTTACCGCAGATAACCCATTATGTACCAGAAACCCCAAAACGGGTACCCGGGCAAACAGTGCCGGCCCAGATCAAACGCCACAGAACGCGGCGTCTGATCAAGGTCTACACGGTTTGAAAAAAGTTTAGTCATTTTCCAAATAAATTTTGATGAAAACACAACCTGACACCCCTAAATTTTGAAATGGACCCTTGCTACATATAAGGAGGAAGATTCCATTTGGTACAAAAATGGTAAGCATCCAAACAGGGAAACTCTGAAACTGGCTGCTTAAAGGATGTGGCTGTTCAGCAGAGGGAAATTTCTTGAGATGATGTCTGACCTGATGTAGACGGACAAGCATGTTTGCTAACTGAAGACAACACAATGTGGATGTATGAAAAGAAATATAACTGATGGCGTGGTGTCATCTGTTACCTCTCCGTCATTTATTTTTCTTTTCATTTAATTACATATGAAATAAACACACCGAAAAATATTCCTATAGTCATTTCCAGTTTCTGGCAGTTGAGTTAACTCTGGCCGTTTAATACAGGGAATGTAAATTTAGTAATATGGCTGGTGGCTGGTATGGAGAGGTGGCGGCTCAGCAGATGTTAAATACATAGGCTAATGTTTTTCGTCTCCTATTACTCCTACTCGCTCACATCTGAGCATTACGAGCAGGATTTCCTGGGTGGTAACCAGTACGTTTTTTTCAAGCAATGTGGATGAAGTGCCTTGCTGAAGGGCACAACACCTAGTCAGCATGAGGCTCGAACCCGCAACCTCTCGATCACAAATCCGATGGGCTACCACTGCACCAAAGCACTTTTTGCGAGGAATTGCTGTGGCTTCTAGAAAAGGTGGCTGCTATTCAAAGGTTATCGTAAGTCTTCTACTACAAGCAAGGAGAATCTATGTAAAATCATCTTTCTCCAGGTAGGGGCTGCTCTTAAATGAAAGAATCTTCTCCCTCAGGGAGCAGATTCTTTCATTTAAGAGCAGCCCCTATCATATGTGATTGAAGGTGCTATAATTTAGGCGATTTTTATTGAAATAATTTACATAACACACATGCGTAACATGGAGCGTTGTGGTGCAGTGGAAAAGCACCTGACTCGAGGTCGAGAGAAAGCCAGTTCGATCCCCGCCAGCACCAACTCGTGAGAACTTGAGCAAGATACTTTGTCGCTATAGCTTGGAACTGGTTACTACCCAGGTGACCGCGGGGGCGTATTGTAGTACATTTAGATGACCGCGGGGCGTATTGTAGTACATTTAGATAAAACAAGAGGCCCATGGGCCACTATGCTCACCAGAGCTCAGGTGGGCACTGCCCAATGACAGCCATGTATTTTAACATGATACCATTTTAATCTACCAATTATGTCTCCCAAATGAACCCCTATATCCAAATGAGCATCCATATGGACTCAGTATCTTAAACATTAGGCCTTTTATTAAGTAGAGGGTGTAGGGCATGGACCCAATGGAGCCCTGTTCGGTATCACTAAATGCGTCTCATCATAAGGAATAAGAATATATATGGTGTAGCAGTGGGGATCTGTATACCGGAGTTATAAGGCCTCTTAAGCGGTGGAGGGGTTGGGGCATGTCCTGTTGATCCCAGGAAAGCCCAAGATTGTTGTCCCTATAAGGACCAAGAATATATATATGGTTTATGGGTGGGAATCTGAGGTTTCTGATATATGAGGCCCTTCTATGACGTGGAGAGGAGAGGAATGGCCCCTGCGACCCCCAAGTGGGTGTGCTATTGATAAGGAACAAGAACATATATGATTATGGGGTGGGGATTTGAATGGTTTTTTACTGAAATACGAGTTTATGGGTGGGGATCTGAATGATTTCTGATATATATGGCTTTAAATGAAGTAAAGCAGTGGGGCATGACCCAGGCAGACCGGATGACTCCCAAGCTAGTGTTATTTGAATGTGTCTTATCACAAAGAAGATAATTATATATGGTTTAGGGGTGGGGCTCTGAACAGTTTCTGAGATATATAGCCTTTTGTGAAGTGGTGGGGTGGGGCAAGGCCCTTGCTTGACCTGGAAGACCTCCAGGTTGACGTCAATGAATGTGTCTTATCATAAGGAACATCAATATATATGGTTAGAGGTGGGGATCTATAAGGTTTCCAAGATATTGGGTCTTTAATGAAATGAAGGGGTGGAGCACTACTCCGGCACATCCTGGGGGACCCCCAGGAGGTTTTTGGGCGGGGATCTGAATGGTTTCTGAGAGAGATGGCCTTTTGTGAAGTGGAGGGTTGCGGCAAGGCCCCGGCGCACCAGGAAGACTCCCAAATTGGTGTCAATGAATGAGTCTCTTCATAAGGAACAAAAATATACAGGGTTTAGGGGTGGGGATCTGTAAGGTTTCCAAGATATTGGGCCTTTTATGAAATGGAGGGGGTGGGGCATGACCCCCGCACAACCCGGGGGACCCCCAGGTTGGTGTCACTGAATGCGTCTTATCATAAGGAACAAGAATATATATGGTTTTGGGGTGGGGATCTAAATGGTTTCTGAGATATATGGCCTTTTGTGAAAAAAAAAGGGGTGGGGCAAGGCCCAGGCGCACCCTGAGAGACCCCCAAGTTGGTGTCAGTGAATGTATATTTTCATAAGGAACAAGAATATATATGGTTTAGGGGTGGGGATCTGTAAGGTTTCCAAGATATTGGGCCTTTTATGGAATGGAGGGGGTGGGGCATGACCCGGCACGTACGGGGGGACCCCCACGTTGGTGTCACTGAATGCATCTTATCATAAGGAACAAGAATATATATGGTTTTGGGGTGTGGATCTGGATGGTTTCCGAGTTATATGACCTTTTATGAAGTGGAGGGGGCGGGGCATGGCCCCAGCTTAACCTGGGGGACCCCCATGTTGGCATTAAAGCATATGGCTGAGAGACATTTACTCAGGGAACATTTCTATAAAAGAATATCTGCAATAATTTGGCAGCAAATGCCATTTTTCAATGTTCCCCATTATAAGTCTATGGAAAATCTAAGTTGCCATAGCAACCAAACTAAAGAGCCAAATTTTATAAAAAAAACACAAAACCTATAAAGGCAAATATGGTGAATATTTCCAAAAACTCTCAGCCTAATAGAGCATTCGGTTTCTGAGGAGATGATTTTTGAAGTATTTTTTTTCTATTTTTTTTTATTATGGTTTCCATGGCAACCAATAGAAATGAGCAGTAGGCCTAAAATCATATGGCAGATAGTAGATTGCCTAAGGAACATTTCTAAGAAAGTTTAGTCAAAATATCTGCAAAGGTTTGGCAGTAAATGCCATTTTTCTATTTTCCCCATTATAAGTCTATGGAAACTCTAAGTTGCCATAGCAACCAAACTAATGAGCCGATTTTCATTAAAAACACAAACTTTCAATCCCCCTGCCCAAGGATGCTACAGATGAAATTTGGGCTGAATCGGCCCAGTGGCTTCAGAGGAGATGTTGTTTGAAAATGTTGACGCAGACGACGCAGACGACACAGACGACGCAGACGACGACGACGGACAACTGCCTATCCTATAAGCTCCCCCGGAGCCTTCGGCTCTGGTGAGCTAAAAAAGCGCAATGACCGCTAGGCCTATGTACTACATGGTATGTACGCCCCCGCTTATCGGTGCTTTGCTAAAAAGACTGGGCTACATGGTGCTTCTGCGCTGACTTGAGTACTGGTAAACCGCTTAGAAGGTCAAAAATAGAAGTGAAGGCAATGCTCAGGAATCAATACAATTAACCCATACCTCCCATCAGAGACACCAAAGGGAAAGAAACAGAAATATTGAATAACTCGAACCTAATAGAAAGCCAAAGGGACAGTCACTTTCCCACAAAATGGCCAATTAGCTATCCAAAACAAAAAATATAAGCGATACACACACTCAAAGGCAAACCATAACAAAATATAAACCGCGACAGAAGAACCGCCTTGAAACGGTCAGTGAAACGAATATCACCGATTTTACGCGACCGCAATCCTCGCCCTTACTTCCGTCGCGATTTAGACAAATTATTTGTTCAGTCTGCATTAAGACCTCCTAAGCCTGTCCAGGAAAAGTGGTACGAATCTGACGGTTCCTGAAACCCCAGCGGTGTCTTTGGACGGTAGGGCTTGAGGTGTCACAAAATCGGAAGCAACGTCTCCAAAATGACCTAAATTGTTTTGACTCCAAAAAATACAAACAAACAAGATGGTATGTTGAGTCGGAGAAGACCGAGTCAGCCTGCGCACACATGCAGCCAAACCGGTGTCATTAATTTTCGCTCTGTCGATGCGCAATGGTCATTAGGTGTACGAGGCGACCAGACGGAAAGTCCTGGTTAGATGCGTACATGCGCATACTTATCGACTTTTCGCTGGTCACGCAAGTCAATTTACATATTTTCATGTGTGCCGGCTCTGCATGGTGGGTATTTTTTCAGCAGACGACATTTTTAAATATTTTTTTTTTTTTACCGAAAAGGGATTTTGACATTTCATGCAAACTGAAATGTCAAATCTTGTTTTCTTCGAAAAATATACAAACTGTCTCAATTTGCATGAAATGTCAATTATTTCCTGGGAAATACCAAATAATGTGTCACGGACGGATTCTATTTTAGCAAGAGTGACATTGACTTGACGATTATGAAATTTATGTCAAGCACTTCAACACCACATCGAAGGAGACGTTAATCGGTGAAGATATGTTGAAGAACACAAATTCCGCTATTAAGACCACTTAAAGTTAAGACTAATTCGGAAGATTATTTAGTAGGTTACAGTTAATCTTTCTTTGCGTTCTCTGCATACAGTGTCCTCTGGCCAGAGACCACATTTAGGCCCCGTCAAGCGATTTTGGTACTTACCGTCTGTGCGAACAGCGAAGGTTCAGGCGAGCCTGCGCATCCGCGCAGTCTCGCCAGAACCTTCGCTGCTCGCTCATACAAGCAGTGAATCAAGAGGAACCTTCAGACAGAAAGCCATATCCCTGGCCCTTCTGAATGGCTGGGCATGCGCAGTTAAAATTTGTCATGACGGAATGCTCGAAGACACAAATTCGCTTGGCGGGGCTCATTTGGTCTCTGACCAGAGGACACTGTATGCAGAAAACGCAAAGGTGGTCTTAATATACGAATTTTACTGTACATGTAATTCGCATAACAAGAAAAACTGTATCACGGACGGAAACACAGACCAACGAACCAACCAACAGACTGACTCCTACATACCCCCTCTCAAACTTCGTTTGCAGGGGTATAATAAGAAAAATATCAACAATCTATCGTGGTAGTGATCAGGGTGTAGACAAGAAAAAAAGTACCATGTTTCTTGCCATTTTTCCACTGCCCTTCATATTTGAAGAATCTGTTGTCGTATTCATAGGCCCCACTGCCTGCAAAGTAAAAACAAAATCTTTCTGAAATTAAACCTTTTTTAAAGCATCAAAATCTTGATTATACACAAATGCCATATCAAAACAAGTCACAAACAGTTAAGGCCAAACCAAAGTGATGAAAGTGGGGAACGGGGGACACAGAGGAAAATTATCGTCATGTCTTAACCCATTGTATGCGAGGAAACCCCTAAAGGGGTACCTTAAATTAGCAAACAGTGCAGGCCCAGAATGCGGTGTCTGATCAGGGCCTGCACTATTTGCTAACAGAATTTTCTGTCAAAAATAGAAAACAAGAGGCCCATGTGGGCTCAGGTGGGCACTCCCCAATGGCAGCCATGTATTTTAACATGATATCATTTTAATCTACCAAATGAACCCCCATGTCCAAATGAGCACACATGTGGACTCAGTATCTAAAACATTAGGCCTTTTATGAAGTAGAGGGGGTGGGGAACGGACCCAATGGAGCCCTGGTTGGTATCACTAAATGCGTCTTATCATAAGGAACAAGAATATATATGGTTTAGCAGTGGGGATCTGTAAGGCCTCTTAAACAGTGGAGGGGTTGGGGCATGCCCTGTTGATCCCAGGAAAGCCCAAGATTGTTGACCCTAAATGTGTCTTATCATAAGGGCAAAGTATATATATGGTTAAGTGGTGGGAATCTGAACGGTTTCTGAGATTTGAGGCCCTTTTTATGAAGTGGAAAGGATAGGAATGGCCCCTGCGGACCCCATACAGTAGGTGTGCTAATAATAAGGAACAAGAACATATATGATTATGGGGTGGGGATTTGAATGGTTTCTGGAATATAAAGCCTTTTATGAAGTGGAAGGGCGGGGCATATTGCCTCAGCACAAAGAGACCACCAGGTTGGTGTGATTGAACGAGTCTTATCATAAGGAACAAGTATATGGTTTAGGGGTGGGGATCTGAACTATTTCTGAGATATATGGCTTTTAATGAAGTAAAGCGGTGGGGCATAGCCTGGGCATGCCCCGGGGACTCCCAAGCTGGTGTCACTGAATGCGTCTTATCATAATAAAGATGAATATATATGGTTTAGGGTGGGGCTAAGAACATTCTCTGTGATATAAGGCCCTTTGTGAAGTGGAGGGGTGGGGCAAGGCCCTGGCAGACTCCAAGGTTGGTGCCAATGAATTCGAGGCGGTTCAAACGAGTTCACACAATCTATGTTTTGAGCAAAAATATGAAAAATATTAGAATTTTTTATCTGCAAATTTTCATTTTTTTTATTTTATTTTATTTATTTATTTTTTTTTTTTTGGTGGTAAATTGTTCAATATATGTATTTGAATAGGCATGTGTTCGTAATGATTACCAAGATGTCAAGCAGTGTAGATCTCGAAGAGGTTATGAGACATCTCATCTTTATCTACACTGCTTGCATAGGTATTGGAGCCGGTCTATAGCGTTGAAATGAGGTTGTTTGGTTAAACTCATTGTATGCTAGTGGACTCTTCCATTGCTATATCTTGGACAAGTCCATTTGTCATATAAGGGGTGGTAGGTCTATGTTTTCGTTTTTATTCTATTTTGGACGGAAAACGGTCAGCAAATAGTGCAGGTCCTGATCAGACGTCTGATCTGGGCCTGAACTGTTTGCCAAGGTATCTCGTTAGGTGTTTCCCGCATTCAATGGGTTTTAATAGCCAGTTCAACACTACGGCCCCCGCCCATTGGGGCGACAGCATTAGCAGCTACCGAGGGGTAAACAGGTAGTTCCGCCAAACAGAAGCAAGAAAGAAATACAGTAAACTCCCGATATTGAGACCACCTAAAATTAACCCTTGTCCTGCTGAATATTTAAATATGTCACACCCACTACTGATTATCAGCCAATCAAATTACTTGGTGCAAATTACTGCAGCAAATTCATAAACTGGATGGCACATAATGAAGATTCTGATCAGATGGCTTCTTCAGAAGCCATCTGATCTGGATCTACATTGTTTCAAAGATAAGGCATATCCGGGCTCAGCAGGACAAGGGTTAAGACTTATTCTGCTGTAAAAAAACACCAAGAGGGCCCAAAGGGCCCTAATTCGCTCACCTGAGTATAACTGTCTTTAATACATTCTATAGGTCTATGATTTCTCTTCATACGACTATGTATGTATAAAATGTGTTGAAAGTAAATGTTTTTGGATGACATACTGAAGGTTTAAGAACTATGTTATATAGGCTTTAGGAGGAATGTTATGGTGTTTGGCAGATTTTGGGCCTTTCAACCAATTAGCGATCAGTTAACCTAACCGTACTATTCCTGGACAGACTTAGACCTACGAGGACTGTTCAAATATGAATGCAACTAAGCACATAAAAATGATTCCGTGATAGATTTCGATGAAAAATCTATTTTGACCCCTCAAAGTATTCCCCTTTAACAGATATACAAACTTTCAGTCTTCTGATCCAGTCATTGAATGCATTTTGGTAGTCTTTTCGAGGTATATTATGAAGGCACTGGAATATTGCAGGACCGAGGTGTTTGCGCTGTACAAATTTTCGACCAGAAAGGTATTTTTTCAGCCGCGGGAAATAAAAAAGTCACACGGGGCAAGGTCAGGGGAATACGGGGGGTGAGGGAGTTCAACAACCTTTTCCTGCTTCAGATAGTCTTGCACAATGAACGCCTTGTGCGATGACGCATTGTCATGTAGCAATCTGACATTTACCAAACCAGTTGCGGGTCTGCGTTCTTTGAAATATTTCTTCAATTTTCGAAGAACTTTATTCTTGTAAAACTTCGCATTTACAGATTTGCCTTTAGGCACAGCAACCTGAATAGCAGGGCGCTGATTTGAAAAGAATATGGCATACATTACCTTCTTGACGCTCATGGTCCGCTTTGCAATGCATGGTCTTTGGCAATACTTTGTTGCCCATATTTTGTTCTGAATCGTTCTTTTTTGCTCAAAAAAGTGAACCCATGTCTCGTCACCTGTGACGACATTAGCGAAAGACCGTGCATTGTAATTTGGAAACTTTTTAAGCAACTTCTTGGCGCACTGAACGCGTGTCTTTTTCTGCTCATCTGTCAACAGATGGGGAATCCATCTAGCACAGATTTTTCTCATTTTCAAATCCCGTTTCAAAATTGTATGAGCTGCTCCTAATGAGATGCCAACCATACTAGCTATTTGCCTAGTGGTGTATCGTGCATCGGTAGCAACTATTTCTTTCACTCTAGCAACCATCTTGACAGATGTTGCTCTTTTCGGCCGACGATCATGTGGTGCATCTTCTGTTGAGCCTAGCCCACAGCTGAATTTCTAACACCAACGAAAAAGTGTCGGAAAAGACATTTCATTATGCCCATAAACCGAACATATTTCATCAAAAATGTCTTTGCACCGTATATCAAGAAAACAACGATTCTTAATATAGGACCTATTTCAACGGCGTACTCTGACCTTCTTCCAACCATATTTTCTATTAGTATACAAGAGCTGACAGTGTTTATCGAACGATATACATGGCTAAAGTGGACGGATTTTAACAGGTTTGGTATCAATGTATAGGTAAAATGTTTTTCTACGCTGTGATATTTATTTCCAGGTGATTTTCGCATTAGTGCATGAGAAAACGTTCTACTTGCATTCATATTTGAACAGTCCTCGTAAGTGGTTAACCAGTAATAATGACACACACCTTTGCCAGTAAATGACAGCTGCCCTTCTTGAATCAGCAGAAGGGGTAAAATAATAGTAGAAAATATTCCATGATTAATTTCCATGGAAGTACATGTATGTAGCTGGACTGGGTCTAAAATCCACAACCTCTAGCTTCTCAGTCAGATGTGCTTCCAACACATACTGCGCTAAGCAACCCGGCTCCCTACCTATATGCCATAGGACACAGAAATGAATGTTGTCAGCCCCTAAAATCACGAAAACACACATATGATTTTGATCATCTTAAACCCAACTTTTATATGGTAAAACTTGGGTTAACAGGGGTATATATATATATTTGTTTTCATTTCTGCTCAAAAACATAGACTGGGGGTACTTGTTAGAAGAGTCTTGCTGAGGTGGTTCTAATGAGTATGCACAATCTACGTTTTGGGCAGATATATGAAAAATATCAAATTCTTTATCTGAAATTTTTCATTTTTGGTGGTAAAATTTTCAATATATTTGAATAGGCATGTTATCGAAATGGTTTTGAGAAACTAGACAAAGCTGTGTACCAAATATCAGGGGGCCATTTTTGGTTGCAGGGCTATAAATTGAACAATCTTGGCACAGGTCCACTAGTTAAAGCCATGAACCAAATATCAAAGGCCTAGATTTTCTGGTATTGCCTATATAAGTCTTTGTAAAACAGACATTCCGGTAAAGTTTCATGAGGACATAAGCACAATTATGGCCCCTAGAGGATGAACAAACTTTTAATACGATTTGATATAGTGACCTAGTTTTGGACCTGACATGAAAAATTCTTCCCAGATATTTTCAGGATAAACATTATGGTAAAATTTCAAGAAGACTGAAAACATTCTGGTAAAGTTTCATGAAGATTGAAGCAAATTTATGGCTTCTAGAGGGTGAACAAGGTTATAAAGAAATTTGAACTAGTGTCCTAGTGTTTGATCTGACATGGTCCATACTTGAACTTGACCTTGATATCATCAAGACAAACGTTCTGGTAAAGTTTCATGAAGATTGAAGCAAACTTGTGGCCTCTAAATGATGAACAAGGTTTTAATGCAATTTGACCTAGTGACCCATGTTCAAACTCAACCCAGATATTATCAAGATGAACATTCTGGTAAAGTTTCATGAAGATTGAAGCAAAATTATGGATTTTAGAGGGTAAACAATGTTATAAAGAAATTTGGTCTAGTGACCTAGTTTTTTTATCTGACATTACCCATACTTGAACTTCATATTGATATCATCAAGACAAACATTCTAGTAAAGTTTCATGGAGATTGAAGCGAAATCGTGGCCTCTAGAGGGTGAACTAGTTTTAATGCAATTTGATCTAGTATCCTAGTTTTTGACCCGACATGACCCATATTCAAACTCAACCCAGATATCATCAAGACGAACATTCTGGTAAAATTTCATGAAGATTGAAGCAAAACTTAGGCCTCTAGAGGGTGAACATGGTTATAAAGAAATTTGACATAGTGACCTAGTTTTAAATATGACATGACCCATATTTGAACTTGACCTATATATCATCAAGGCAAAGATTCTAGTGATGTTTCATGAAGATTGAAGCAAAATTATGGCTTCTAGAGGGTGAACAAGGCTTTAAAAAATTTGACCTAGTGACCTAGTTTTGACCTGGCATGACTCATATTTAAACTTGACCTTGATATCATGACGACAAACGTTCTGATAAAGTTTCATGGAGATTTAAACAAATTTGTGGCCTCTAAACAAGGTTTTAACGCAATTTGACCTAGAGATCTAGTTTTTGACCCGACATGACCCATGTTCGAACTTGAACCAGATAATATCAAGGCAAACATTCTGGTAAAATTTCATGAAGATTGAAGCAAAACTTAGGTCTCTTGAGGGTGAAGGTTTTAACGTAATTTGACGTAATGACCTAGTTTTATGACCTGACATGATCCATATTCGAATCTGACCTTGATATCATCAAAGCAAACATTCTGACAAAGTTTCATGAAGATTGAAGCAAAACTACGGCTTCTAGAGGGTAAACAATATTTTAAAGAAATTTGACCTAGTGACCTAGTTTTTGAACTGACATGACCCATATTCGAATTTGACCTAGATCTCATCAAGACAAACATTCTGACAATTGAAATAAAACTGTGGCCTTTAGAGGGTGAACAAGGTAAATGTTGACTACGCACGACTCACGACGGATGACGCACGTACGACGGACATATGGTGATCAGAATAGCTCACATTGAGTACTTCGTCTTCAAGGGAGCTAAAAACTTATTTAGAAGGGTACAATTATCCTTTCTCCGTTTTTTTCTGCAAACAATGTCTTCTGGTCATGGACCACATTTGGGACTGTTCAAAAGTGGTCTTAAAGACCACTTTTGAACAGTCCCAAATGTGGTCTTTAGATAGGAATTTTAATGTACATGTATGTACCTTTACGTTAAGAAGGAATTGCACTGATGCAAATATTAAGAACATATTAAGGATACTTCTTGAGATAAAATAAATGACTCTTGAATACCCCACTCTGCACCCTATCTACCCATACCCACCCACAATAAACACAATAACAATAGTAAACAAAATGCTTACGTGTATTTTTCTCAGCAACTTTTTCAGCTACTCTTTCCTTAGCGTTAATTAAAGGCGTGTTATTTACTTTCAGTACAGGTTTGGAAAGGTCAACAGACGTTTTTGATTTATGTTTCAACATGATGATAGAACCCGTTATGTTTCTTATTTCACATAATAATACGTGAGAGGCTCAAGCTATCTGAATAGTATCCTTTTTGAAAACACTGTATCCAACTTCAAAATGAGCGGTCTCTCCGGAAAGATTGAAACTTCTTTCATCGATGGTACGACGTAGAATATTCCCTCACCGTATCAAACCATCTTAAAATCTCAGTTTATCCGCCACCCTATCGAATTCTAAACAGACTTTTGTTTTACAAATGCTAAATCATGAAACGTTCTTGTTTTTTAATCGATAATCGCATTTATTATTCATTTTACCGCAAACCATATTTTATTATACAATTTAATAGTTATCTCATTTTACAAACGTTAAGTAGTGTACATCACACAAAATGACTCTCAGTCTAAATCATATTAGTTCATATAATAACCCGCCAATAACCCTGTCAACACTGACTGCTCTAATCGTCTTAACAGTTTTACTGATTTCAAACAAATTCGGCAGAGCTGCCAATACATAATAATAAGCTATTTTACTACACTTTAATCGGGTTTAATAAATATGCCAAAATGCTTTTAGAAACATTTGACACGTTTTTGTTCTTTAGCAAATTAACAAAGGGACGTCAGTGTTAAACGTATAGAAGATGATGTATGTGTTTATTCTATAGTTGCGTCCCTTGGTTCACGACCGGCTACTGTATGAAAACGGTAGAAACTTGACAAGCACATCGGTGCAGTTAGAAGAGTCTTCGCAGATCACATGACTTAACTGTTTGTAGAGAGAAAGTGAAGCCCATAGAGTACTTCAGAGATGCACAGGCTGATCTAATTGCCGGTCACATATGCTAATTTGTAACCCGCAAACAGTTCAGCCCCGGATCAGACACAATGTTCTCCAAAACGTTCAGGCATTTTCTAATAGAACTTAACCTGACACCCACTCGGCACCCGCCCCCATTTTCTGATTTTGGTTTACAACCCTTTCGAGTTACGCGCCGATTGTAAATCAACCGTCCAAAGACACGTACGTCTCACTACAGCGTTAGGATATCTAATGATAAAGAAGACCAGAACATATTCTTTATTTCTCTCAGATCATATACATGACATTGTCCTTCATTAGAAACATACCATTTTTAGACCAGAATATACTTTAGTGTGTGTACCAGCAACGACGAGACGTGATTTTTCCAGAAACTGGCAGTCTAACATTATGTCCATGCCGAAAGAGCCCCTATCAACATGTAGAGTTCACTAAACATTGTCATCCATGTACTTAGTATTGCGCACGGATTAATTTAACACTGCAGTAAATCAGCGTAGCGATAATAAAAATTCTGTCAAATCTGGACAAGACAAACCATTTTCCCCTCTTGCATCTATTTTATGCATAATAATAATTACCAAATTAACGGAAGAATAAAGGAAATCATGATCTGGGCATAAACACATAAAAAATAAAATCCGTTCTGCAGAATACTTTTACCCACGATTAGCATGATTTACCTGGAGAATTAACCGACCATGTATGCAGTAATGGCTGCCAATTTACCGTTAGGTGGGTGTTTAAAAGGATGGATATAATGTTATTAAGGCATTTTTTTGGGAAAAACTCCTTCTCGTCGTTGCTAGGACACGGGATATACTTTAGGTTGATGTAAAAACTTAATGTTTCCGAGGAAGGACAATGGAGAAACCGATGTTCAAAAATTGACCATTTTGAAAGGCAATTGTCTAATGAAATATTGTTTCCGCCTGACAACAAAAATACACTTTTTAATAAGCATATTTTGTGATTATTCATATAATTTGGAGCATTATGTGTTGCTTTTCTAGAAACTTGTCGACATTCTGAACAACTGTAAATTTTAGCTCACGTGTCAGGTTGACATTTCTATATACCTTAAGGACTATGTAAATGTCAGGCACGTAGGCTAAAATTCATGGGTGTTTAGCGTGTTGACATATTTCTAGAAAAAAACGCATAATGTTCCAAATTAAATAAATAAATAAATATAAAACATGCATATTAAAAAAATGTATTTTTGTTTTTGGAAGAAAAAAAAAATCACTTTGTAAGAAAATTTCATTTCAAAAGGGTCCATTTTTGAACGTGTGTTTCTCCATTGTCCTTCATTAGAAACATAAGAAACATACCATTTTTACACTGTACTATACTTTAGTGTGTGTACTAGCAACGACGAGACGTCACTTTTCCAAAAAAAAAACTGGCATTATAACATTATATCCATGCCGATAGAACCCCTATCAACATGTAGAGTTCGCTATTCATTATCATCCATGTACACAGTATGACGCATAGATTAATTTAGCACTGAGGTAAATCAGCGTAGCGATAACAATCTGTCAAATCGTTATTCTAATGCTCTGGCGTATGTAACGCACCGTCTGATTGGATAACGCCAAAAATTGCAACAGTATAATCTGCGATATACTGTCGGAAACCCGACGTCATCACGTAATGTCGCTTTTCATTTGCTGGCATTTGGTTTTACGCAACTCACAGCGCTTGCCGCTTTGTGCAAAATAGTAACTTTTTAAGGTTCCTCAATACAGTTACTTAGCTATATTTGAGGTACTGAAAAAATCATATTTGCAAATAATTACCCAAAAAGATTTTTCATCAGATGGTAGTCCATGTAAATGTAAGAATATGGAAGCCAAAGATTTTTATTCGAAAGTCACCATTTTAGTAAATTATTGCATTTTTCCTTGGTTTTGCAAAAAAAAAAAAATGATATCTCAATCCACAGAACCACCATGTGTAAAATACTAGCATATGAATGTGGCTCAGGGTTGCCTTTAGGTACTGCAACAGAGGAATTTCAAGTAAAATACCTAAATAGTACTGAAAAATAATGATTCCCAAAAATAAAAAAAAAAAATAATTATCTCAAGTGGTACTATTCTAAATTCAGTGTATGGTAGCCAAAAATGACCTATTCTACCAATTTGCAACAAGCTCATTGATTGGGTTGAGGTCTTGAAATCTCTTGCATTTAGCTTGTAAAATGATAGCCCTTCTTTGGTGCTTTCAGTTATTCATTTTATATATTTCAGTCATGCAATTTATAACAATTCATGCAATCACTGCACCAAAGTTTCACTGTGTCACTGATGGTGTTTACAGGATGGGTGATTTGATACTTGATAAATAAAAAACAAAAAAATGAAATTAAGAGAAGCCAACAGTCTATCCCCATATTTGAACTGAAGGACTGAAAGCAGTCTGTTCAGCACCAGATACTTTGTGCAACTGCCAATAACTGCAATGGCATTGAAATATTTTTACCCATTGGTTTGTTACATTGGTTCACATGAGCCACCATAAAAAATCAGTGATTTTTTGACAGGTGAACTTCTGGACAACACAAAGGTTATATTTATCTAATCTATTAAATGATCTGTTGTGTCCCCTACTTACCAATGTGTAGGCTGGTTAAAACTCACAGAAGCCCAATGCATGTAATATGTTATGATGAAAAAACTTGAATTTTTTTTTTTTTTTTTTTTTCAATGTGTTTACTTGAAGCTGGACCGAACAACACAATCCGGACAATGTTACACATAAAAAATAGTTCAGAAAATGAATGCATCTTTTTCATAAAGTAACAAACAAATTATGTTAGAAAGTACCTGAAATTAGTTGCAAGATAGTTTAAAATATGAATATTACGTTTTAAATTAAAAACAATGGTGTACCATTGTTATTTTTGGAAAATTAGTTCCAATGCGTATGAATACAATTTTAGTTGGCAAGATTGATATCTCCTCACTTTTACAGCTACAATAATTTATCAGTGATGACAGGCTTCCAAGATAGGCGATGTCATAATGCTGTATGCAGGGAGAAGGCTACATAGCTGAATTTTCAAGGTATATTCATTGATGATGGGCAAAATTAAATGTGGAATGCATAAATGATGAACATTCTGAGCATTCAGATTTACCGCAAAAAAAAAGAAGATGGCGGCGCCCATGAAGAAAAACATGTCAAAGTTTTTTTTCTGGTTTTCAATTTAGGTAGGCTTTTTGATAGAAAGCTTGGTCCGAGTCGCTAGTATTTGACGTGAACTATTGATCTGCAGCTGTTTTAGTAACTTGTAAAAAGGCTAGAAAGCAGTTTCATTTTTTTCCTGGTAAAAGTGAAAAATACAGAATTGCATTTATTTTCAAAGGCACAGAGATGTAGCTAATGCAAGAAAGTACTTGCAGTAATAACCGTTGGTATCCCCAGACCTTTTTCTTCTAGGACAGGCACTTTAAAAGGAAATCAGGATCATATTTTGGGAAAAAATAACATGCAAATCTCACATCTATATTTTTCTTGTGCAAATGTATTGAGGAACCTTAACAAAACACACGAATAAGTGCATTAGAATGGGGATAACTGTATTGAGAATTGTAATTTGGGGAGCTAAATCGTCGATTTTACGGTCGCAAATTACGCTTTACGGCTCCGCTTACGCGTCGCCGTAAAACGAAATTTCCAACCGTAAAACCCACGATTTACCTCCCCAAATGACAATGTTCAATACAGTTATCCCCTAATTATGGCTTTTGGACAAAACAATTTTCCCCTCTTGTATCTATTCTATGCGTAATAGTATTTACTAAATCAACGGAAAATAAAGGAAAGCATGATCTGGGCATAAAAATATTTATAATACAATACGCTTTCTAGGATATTTTTACCCACTATTAGCATGTTTATACCCCAGGATATTTTTACCAACGATTAGCATGTTTATACTCCTGATTTACCTGGAGCATTCACTGACCATTTATACAGAAATGGCTGTCACAAATGACCGTTCGGTGGGTGTTTTAAAAGATTGATATAATGTTATTATAGCAGTTTTCGGAAAAACAACTTCTCGTCGTTGCTAGGACATGGAATATACTTTAGGTTGATGTAAAAACTGAATGTTTCCGAGGCAGGACAATGGAGAAACCGCTGTTCAAAAAATGACCATTCTCGGGTTGGTAACTGGAAGCTCTCTTAAGGCTTATGACGACCTTAAGTATATCTTAATCACCTCGTAGCGATTAGTGTGAGTAACTCGAAAGTACCGTAATTTATGGAGACAACTTAACCATATCGTAAAGTTACGGACAACTCAGGCATGCCGTAACCTCATCTTAACTATTGCGAAAGAAACATACACTACATAGAAGCATAAAAAAGACCTTGTATATCTATCTACTTTTTTTCTCGGCACACAGGGTTTCTTTTAGTAATGATATGCGATACATGTAGTGTATGATTAAGACAGATATATGCTATATTTAGCAGAACTACCTGTATAAAAATACATGTAAACAAAGATCTATACATCTCCGAAAAACATGTATATATGTAGTACGTAATTATCATGTACAAGCTGTTTATTTGTGTGCGTAATAGTCGTGTCAACAAAGGAAGAAAAGAAGGAGAAAAAAGAAATAAGATAGTATAGCCTGTACAATAAGTGTACTACTGACCACAATCGTCTTGTTTTGGAGAAATAGCGGTCATGACTGCTCACTTCCTATTTCCTATTTCTACTTCCTATTTCAACGCCCCCGCCGAAAGAGGCTTGAAGAAATATATGGGCTGCATGATGCTTCAACGCAGAGCTGAATCCGGCCCGCACACTAGAACTGGTAAACCGCTTAGAGAATCTAAGCCTGCCCAGGAACCGCGGTGCGAGGCGGACCATCCATGCTTATAAACCCTATTGGTTTCATTGGGCGACAGGGCTTGAGATGTCAATTCATCTCAGTGTCGGGTAAAAGTCCCACAAAATTGGAAGCAACGTCTCAGAAATGACCTTTACAGTGTTGACGGGAACGTTAAACCTCAAATCAAACAAACAAATACTTCCTATTTCTCGCTTCCTACTTCACACCTTTTTCTTGCACAAGTACGTTTTCATGTAATGATAGCGATCAAAAAAGTTTCTCAATGGACCAGGGGATTCCTCGCGTGGGAATTATCTTATTCAAAATCTTCCTCGAGACACCATGTTTAATCCCATATTGTGTCTCACACGTGGGGGAGGGGGTATAATACGGATAAAAATATTGTAATGGGAGAAAATTCTTGGTTAGGTGGGAAAGCAAACATGTGTTACCATGAAGAACTTTCTATATTGTACGCCCTGTCCTGAGGACTGCTGTGCAGGAACCGCAGATCAGCTTATGCATTTAAAGATTCGGCTGTATACACGATTCACCAAAGCAAAGATCCGCGCCCACTGGGGACTGCATGACAACTCTGCAGAAAAGCTGTCAGTAGCTGAACATGACTGATATAGTGTTGACTAGGACCTCAAATCTCATTTTTGAAAGATATATATTTTTGGCTGTTGCACGGTTTCTTTAATCTGCACAGGGGTTGACTCTCCCTGCACAGGAGGCCTCCAGTTGACGTCCCGACCTCAAGGACGGTGCTTTTTTTTTTTAATTCATCCATGCAAATGATGCCAGTGGAGCGTGCTCGGACATCAAAATAATCACCGCCGCCAGGGATCGAACCGGGGGGGGGGGGGGGGGGGAAGGGGCGCACTAGCATCCGAGGCAAGTGCACTAACCACTTAGCTATGACGCTATTGTTCAAGGCTAATTTAATTGATACACCTTAAAAACTATGTTGACGGTTGAAATGTAAACTGTAGAAATCAATTCTAAATTACTACAACAAGTATACAAGTGTGATGACTTCCTGTGTGATGAGCATCATTATCTATCTATCTAACAGCCTAGAAAGTCTTAAATCACTTGCCCAGGAGTCAGTGCAGGACTTGCATGACGCTTGTATTCTTTCCTTCAGATCCAGCCCCGATCCCAAATTGCCTGATATCAGCATTTCGGCTTTGACAAGCTCTTTAAAGGCTTGAGGCCCAGGCCCAGATAAATTAAAGCCCATTGTTCTCCAGATCCTACATAAAGAGCTTTCCCCAATCCTGCAGATGATCTTCCTGAAATCCCTGAATACGGGAAAATTAACAAACATTTGGAAAGAGGCTAATGTATCACCAATTTTCACGTCATTTTTCTAAAAAGTACCTTAATAGTGTCTTGGTTCACTTTGTTCATGGAGAAGTAATTCAATAGCACATTGGTGAACTTAGTTAACTATAGAAGGGCATTGACAGTGCTATCTGTCTTTCTTTCCCCTTTGGTGCCTCTGCAATGAAGGGAGGTGTGAGGAAAAAGTATTGATTCCTAAAACATTACTGGACATGTGATTTATAATAAGACTGATCCATTTACTTAAAAGCTAGAATCTCAAGTTGTTCAGCTGGCACAGTTTACTTCAACATGCAACTGTCAATATAAGTAAAAGAACTTACTTGAATAGCTGCATCAATATCACGAATGCATATGTTAATATTAAAAATTCCATTTTCAAAGAAAACTTTTGTGTAAGATGTCTCTCACTCTAGCTGGCATTTCATTGTAAATTGTGTGATTTAATTCAAATAATGAACAATTAGCTTATTTGCAACATGCTCCCCATACTATATGCCAACAGTCATGCAAACTACCAGCTCTTGCTTAACCAAACACAAACATAAATCCTTGACCTCCGCCCATCTGGGCATGAAGAAATAGATAGGGCTGCATGATGCTTCCACACAGGGCTGAAAACCGACCGCATACAAGTACTGGTAAACCGCTTAGAGGTTCTAAGCCTGCCCAGGAAAAGTGGTGTGTTTACCGGTACACCACTAGAGCTTGGTATTGCAAAGACTGCAAGGCTGACTGTTGCCTATGCAATGGTGATGTTCTGAATGAACATAAGGCAGTTCAGTGTGACCAGTGTGTTGTCAGCTTGTAAGCGAGATTAAAAGACTGTCCGTAAAGCAGGCAGACGTCTGGCCCATGCATATAAACCCTATTGGTTACATTGGGTGGCAGGACTTGGGATGTCATTTCATCTCAATGTCGGGTAAAAGTCCCACAAAAATGGAAGCAACGCCTCCACATTGACCTATACGTATACAGTGTTGATAGGGATGTTGAACCTCAAATCAAACAAACTAAACAAACCTAAATCCAATGAAGTTAACTTTTATATGCCACAGTTTCTTATTCACAGGGTACACAGAGTTATTTAAAGTCGCTCATATGCTATAGAAGAAGATCCTAAGATTAAGCACAGGCAAGCCTCAGCAAACAGTGCAATTGAAATATTCTTTGGAGGCTTGTCACATTCATTTTTCTGAAGCGCCGGTGAGTTGCCAAATATGTGAGTGAGCTGAGCTATATATAATCTGACCAGGGCACTGAATAGTCCTTTGTAGCTGTCGGTACACTGACCATTAGAAACTTGATATCAGAATTGTCTCTTTCAGTCTGAAGAACCTTGTTTGTCAGCTTGTCAGCGAATGCGGACTGTCTTTACAGCTGGCAGACGGCTGGAAACCAAGCGTTATCAGATATTTGAGTGTGCAGAGCTCTATATTTTGAATTATCGACACACACTTGACCAGTATCCTAAAATAAAGGTATCCCTGCTTTTCATGGCCTTGTTTCTTTGGTTCAACCTTTGTAAATTAAGTAACAGAACGCATCCGGATGATGGAAATCAGGAGTGCAGGATTGCAAAAGAGCAACACTGCGATAGAGTTTCTCAGCACTTGGCTTTAACTCGGAAGTTAGGGAACAGAAGGTGTTCGGAGGGCTTACGCAACTTCAAGTCCTCAGGTAGAACAAATTTGGTCATTCTTTTAATCTTGGCCGGAGACATTTAAACCAACCCCGGTCCAAGGTTTCGCCGTGGGTTGTGCAAAAAAAATATTATAAAGACTCTCAGAAATGGATAGAATGTGTGGACTATGAATATCGTTTTCATTCCTCGTGTTCTGAATTGGATAAAAATTGCTAGAGCTTGAAATTGGAATTGGAACTTGGTATTGCAAAGCATGCAAAGCTGACTGTGGCCTATGCAGCGGTGATGTTCTGAATGAACAAAAGGTAGTTCAGTGTCACCACTGTGAAATGTGGATTCACACAGATTGCGCATTCCTTTCAGATACTGAGTATGGCAAATTGATAAATTCCAGTTGTTTATGGATATGCCGACTCGTTCTTCAACAAATCTATAAAACTGGAAAAGAGAAACAAATTTGAACCTCTATCAAAGAAAAAGGGAGTTAAATCTCCGACCACTTACATGAGAAAGCCGAATTTTGTAAAAGGCTTGAAACTCTACAGTATAAACATTAACGGTATAAGATGAAAAATACTTGAACTTTTAGCTTTCCTTGATACTCACCAACCACATATTGTGGCTATTCAAGAAACAAAGATTGACAGTTCAATTATGACTTTGGACCTTTTCCCTGGAACTTGTGAATACAGCGTCTACCGAAAAGATAGAAACATTCATGGCGGCGGGGTGATGTTGCTCGTTAACAGAGACATTTATCATATGCCATTCATGGAACTGTAAACGACTCGGAATCTGTTTGGATTAAGGTTTTTGCAAACAAAACTTAAAGTTCGTATCGACCACCTACGACACAGTCGAAAACGCATAGTTATTCAAAAATCATCTTTATCGCATCAAGTCTCAGAATAAGGGTAAAAAACTTCCCGCAGTACACGTCCTAGGTGATATCAACTTCAGAGAGATCGTTTGGTCCAACAAGCTCAGCAAACAAGGCACTACGCTGAGTCCGTCAGAAGGACAAATATTGGTTGATATTATGAATGACCATGGCTTAGAACAAATTATTAACTTCCCTAATCGTGATAAGAACACTTTGGATTTGATTCTTACAACTTGACCAGGGCAATTTGAAGATATTCAGTCTCCAGACAAACTAAGTGATTATGATATTTTTTCCGGATTTTTAAAAATCTTCATACCACATATAAAGAAACCTCGTAGAAAGGTGTACTGAAAATGAAACTATGGGGAAGGATGCGCTAAAATTTGCATAGGAGAAATACTTTAATGGTCATTCAGACGCTCGGTCTATCCAGGAGAGCTTTGACTTGATAAAGTCATTCATTCAAGCTTCGTCCGAAAATCATATCCTCTCCAAAACTAGCAGCTCTGTATCTTCGATTCCTTGGATCAAACCAGAAATAAGATTCATGCTAAGGCAGAAAATGTCGGAAGTGGTAAACTCCGGGCAAAATTTGAAAACGTGAGCCGAGAAATTAAAAATGACATAAAAAAAATCAGCATGATCTGTATGTGAATAACTTGATAGGTGATGTAAAGGCAAATCCCAGAGAATTCTACAGCAATATCAATAGCCAGAAGAAAGATAGGCAAGGTATCCCGCCCCTTTATAAAAGAGGAGGGAACGGGTTCGCTGAATCGGACTCTGAAAGGACAGAGGAATTGGTTGGTCCATTCAATGATGCGTTTAATAAAATAGAGTTCAACGAGGTTACACTGACTGGAAGATCGGTCCCTTTCATGGAAAAAATCGTGTGTCATCGGCGGGAATGATCAAGTTACTTAAAGGCTTAAATCCGTCTAAAGCTTTAGGACCTGATGGTCTCCATCCTAGACTCCAGTTTAAGAACATCTTTTCCAACAATTTCTCGATACGGGTGAAATCCCCAAAGACTGGCTCCTAGAGAACATTTGCCCACTTTTCAAAACTGGAGACAGGACTCTGGCTCGTAATTACCGCCCGGTGTCACTGACCTGTGTTCTATGTAAATTGCTTGAACACATAGTCTGCTCAAACATCATAGCCCACTAAACTTTTGTCAGACAGACAACATGCATTTAGGAAAAGGTATAGTTGCGAAACTCAGTTTAGCACGGATATTAATGATTGGGTAAAAATCTTGGACAAAGGGGGACAGGTGGATACATTTGTTCTGGACTTCGAGAAGGCTTTTGACACCCCATCTCATGAACTAATTAAATTATTTGGTTATGGAATTGGGGGAAGACACGCAAATGGATAGATTCCTTCCTTTGCTGGAAGGCAAACTGGAAACTAGAATCCTCGGAAAATGAATGGCTCAAGGCCTTCAACCCAGACAAATGTGAGGTCATCCGAATAACCAAATAAGAAAAAACCTACCCTGTCCATTTACATACTATACGGAGTATCCCTACAAACTACTAAATCACTAAGTATCTTGGAACTCACATATCAGGTGACCTACCTTGGAACAAGCATATTTCTCAGAACTCAGCAAAGGGTAATAGTACACTAAAATTTATTAAAAGAAATAATCAAACTTATCCAAAGGATAACCCTTTCTAAAACATATTTAACGTCACTACAGATATTGCCTGGGAATGTGTGGCGGCGGTAGAAGGTCTCCTGCCCTACATCAGTGTAGTTTATATTTTCTTGTCCTTTGGGATCATCGATTCCACTGTGGAATTTTGAAAATATTTGACGTTCACTGAGGCCTAAATGGCCGAAACTAGCTAGTCTGGTCCAGAAAACATGTACACTCCATATTTTCCAGTTCTGTGGTGTATTCATTGCTTCCAAATGAGAACATATAACAACAGACGCATCAAAGAAACAGCACATAAAACCTATGTCCGACCCTTGCTGGGGTATTTATCCTCGGTCTGGGGCCCTTGGCAAAAGACATATTTACATCAACTTGAAATGATGCAGAACAGAGCAGTCAGATATATACTCAAAGACTATGCTAACACCAGTAGTATCTCAACTATGATAACTGAACTAAAACGCCCTACCCTAGAAACACGCAGAAACATAGCCACTCCGGCTATGCTCTACAAAATCCACATTGCCCATGTCCGTATATGCCTCCCCTCCTATACAAAACCCTCTATGCGTAACAGATTTTACATACCTTACTCAAGGATAAATGCCCAACAGTGTGGAATGATCTGCCTCCTGACATATTCTGCAGTCCTGGCCTGGAATCTTTCCGGGCAGGTCTGATTTCACACTTCCAATCATAATCATCACTTACTCATTATCATCATGTTCATACTTATGTCAGTTTCACAGCTTGCCAAGATGAAAAAAAAATGCTCATGATTTAAATTTGAATGAAAACCCCAAAAAAAAAAAAAAAATTTTTTTCTCTTTTCTTTTGATACGCCATTTCCATGTGCACTCCATATACACCTGTGGACACAAAAGCGTTCAAACTTTGATGAGCTTCATGTCATTCTGACTTGAAACATCATTCAATATATCCTAACATCATATCAGTCAACTGCCAGACAGAAATAAATTCAAAACACAAGGTGATGTACATTTCATTGCTAACTCCTGTACTGTCCAATCAAAATACATCTCAAATGTCAATGAGAAAGTGTTTTCCAAAATGAGACCAATCAATTGCTTGATCTAGTTTTAGAATTCTTTGATGAATGACATTTGCTTGTCAAACTAACTTGATGCAAAGAGATTCATTGAACGTTATTTCATAGGAGTTTGAACGCTTTTGTGTCCACGGGTGTAATACTCTACTTGAGGTGTATCGAGTACCAGACAGATTCACATTTGCTACAGAAAACAGTGTGTTGTCGTTAATGGTGAATCTTCAGTATGGGCGCCAGTTTTATCTGGGGTCCCACAGGGGACTTCTTGGTTCGCTGCTATTCTCCCAGTACATTATTGATATTTTCAGTTTTTCACTGAAATTAATTCAGGAATAAGACTGTTCGCAGACGACTGTGTTTGCTATCGGGACATTAGAGATACAGAGAACTCAATGAAACTTCAGGATATAGCTCGATTAGGATGTTGGGCACGAAAATGGGACATGAGATTTCAGCCCGTTAAATGCAATATTATGCAGATAACTAGGAACAGAACAAATAACATTGAGGCTCCATACACGTTTGAGGGAAGGGTCATCGAAAATGTGAATCCCATTAAATATCAGACACAATTTGAGATGGAATACACACATTAGCAACATGTGTACTAAGGCGAATAGAACACTTGGTTTCCTAATGCGAAATCTTCAGCAGTGTTCTCGGGATATGAAGGAGACACCATACAGTATAAGGGACTTGTTCCCCCAATCTTGGAATATGGTGGTTGCGTCTGGGACCCAAGTGGAGTGGTCCTTATTGAAGAAACTGAAAAAGTTCAGAATAGAGCTGCTAGATTTGTAACAAGCAATAACTGCTTTGAAACTGGGAGCATGACTGGAATTCTATGAAAGTTAGGATGGGAGTCTCTCAAGAAAAGGAGAAGAGACAGTAGGCTCATAGTCTTACACAAAGGTCTAAAGGGTGCTGCCAGCATCCAACAGATGACCTTGTTCCCTCTGCTAGGCACTGTAGAAAGCACCATTCATTGGCGTTTCAGACCCTTACTGCAAAAACTGACATTTACATAGGATCGTTACCCCCTCCCCCTCCCGAACCATTAGAGATTGGAAAGCCCTTCCCGATTCGATTCTTACGACAGCTGAATGTGCTGAGGATTCTGTAGCTAAATTTGAAGTGTCACCAGTAACAATTCTGACCCAAATCAAGCTGTTCCTTCAGGAAGGATTGCCATTGGAGCTATGTGTTTTGCAAACTAAAACCACGTTGTTCAAATCTTTGGAGAATCACAACATCTTTTTTGGATGTCTGAGTTTTTACGATGTTTGCACTAGCCCATGTTACAATTCAATTTGCCAGTTAATTTGTGACTGAATAATACTACTATTGCTAAAAGAGGTGAGAAGTTAATTGTTTGGTTAAGACAGGTATTAAAACAACACAAGTAAGCATAAAAATTTTACAGGTACTCTCCAGACTATTCTTATTTTCAAGTCAAGTCAAACAGCTAAAAGTTAACAACAAATATATCAAAATCACAGTTTTTGAAATGAAATTATGTAATACCATAAAAGGTAACTGTAGATAATACAGGTAATTCAATATGAACTTCATATAATTTTGCTTTCAATAGCTAGATTGGGGAATTTATTAAGCAGTCTCATTTGGTATCATCTATGTAACTGTATATTTCCCAGTTTTTCCCAAGAATTCCCTGTATTTACCTGGAATTCCCCGCAATTCCAACCGTCCTGAGAAATATGAATATTTCCCGCTTTTTAGTTCACCTCAGCAGTAAGTGCTCAAGGTGAGCTATTGTGATCACCATGTGTCCGTCGTACGTG
This sequence comes from Lucinisca nassula, assembly GCA_963580285.1. Classification (NCBI taxonomy): domain Eukaryota; kingdom Metazoa; phylum Mollusca; class Bivalvia; order Lucinida; family Lucinidae; genus Lucinisca; species Lucinisca nassula. The sequence goes on along the minus strand of OY757017.1, from coordinate 106,707,871 downwards.
CGTCGTATGTCGTCAACATCTACCTTGTTCACCCGCTAAAGGCCACAGTTGTACTTCAGTTGTCATGAAACTTTGCCAGAATGTTTATTTTGGTGATATCTAGGTCAAGTTCGAATATGGGTCATGTCAGGTCAAAAACTAAGTCACCAGGTCAAATTTCATTAAAACCTTGTTCATCCTCTAGAAGCCATAATTTTGCTTCCATATTCATGAAACTTTACCAGAATGTTTGCCTTGATGACATCTAGGTCAAGTTTGAATATGGGTCATGTCAGGTAAAAAACTAGGTCTGACACTAGGTCAAATTGTGTTAAAACCTTGTTTACCCTCTAGAGGCATGTTTTGTTTCAATCTTCGTGAATCTTTAGAATGTTTGCCTTGATGATATCTGGATCGAGTTTGAATATGGGTCATGTCGGGTCAAAAACTAGGTCACTAGGTCAAATTGCGTTAAAACCTTGTTCACCCTCTAGAGGCCACAATTTTGCTTCAATCTTCGTGAAACTTTACCAAAATGTTTGTCTAGATGATTTCGTGGTCAAGTTCAAATATGGGCCATGTCAGGTCAAAAACAAAGTCACCAGGTCAAATTTCTTTAAAACCTTGTTGACCCTCTAGAAGCCATAATTTTAATTCAATCTTCATGAAACTTTACCAGTACGTTTGCCGTGATTATATCAAGTTCAAGTTTGAATATGTGCCATGTCAGGTCAAAAACTAGGCCACTAGGTCAAATTGCGTTAAAACCTTGTTCACTCTCTAGAGGCCTAAGTTTTGGTTCAATCTTAATGAAACTTTACCAGAATGTTGGCCTTGAAGATATCAGGGTCGAGTTCGAACATGGGTCATGTTCGGTAAAAAACAAGGTCACGAGGTCAAATGGCGTTAAAACCTTCTTCCCCCTCAGCGGCCACAATTTTGCTTCAGTCTTCATAAAACATTACCAGAATGTTTATATTGATGATATCAAGGTCACGTTCAAATATGGTCAAAACCTAGGTCACTAAGACAAATTTCTTTAAAACCTTTTTTATCATCTAGAAGCCATAAGTTTGCTTCAGTCTTCACGACACTTTACCAGTATGTTTGCCTTGATGATATCAAAGTCAAGTTGGAATGTGGATCATGTAACGACAAAAACTAGGTCACTAGTTCAAATTTCTTAACAACCTTGTTCACCCTCTAGAGGCCTAAATTTTGCTTCAATCTTCTTGAAACGTTACCAGAATGTTCGCCTTGATGGTATCTGGGTCGAGTTTGAATATGGGTCAGTTCGGGTCAAAAACTAGGACACTAGGTCAAATTGCATTAAAACCTTGTTCACCCTCTAGAGGCCACAATTTCGTTTCAATCTTCATGAATGAAACTTTACCAGAATGTTTGTCTTGATGATATCAGGGTCAAGTTCAAATATGAGTCATGTCAGGTCAAAAACAGGGTCACGAGGTCAAATTTCTTTAAAACCTTGTTCACCCTCCAGAAGCAGTCATAATTTTGCTCCAATCTTCATGAAACTTTACCAGAATGTTTGCCTTGATGATACCAAGGTCAAGTTCGAATATGAATCATGTCCGGCTAAAACCTAGGTCACTAGATCAAATTGCTTTACGATCTTGTTTACCCACTATTGCTAAAGGCCTAAATTTTGCTTCAATCTTCATGCAACTTTACCAGAACGTTTGCCTTGATGATATCTGGTCAAGTTTCAATATGGGTCATGTCGGGTAAAAAACTAGGTCGCTATGTCAAATTGCGTTGAAACCTTGTTCACCCTCTGGAGGCCATAATTTTGCTACAATCTTCATGCAACTTTAATAGAATGTTTGTCTTGATGATATCAATGTCAAGTTTGAATATGGGTCATGTCAGGTAAAAAGCTAGGTCACTAGGTTAAATATCTTTAAAACATTTTTCACCTACTAGAGGCCACAGTTTTGCTGCAATTTTCATGTAACTTAACCAGAATGTTTGCGATGATGATATCTGGTTTGAATTCAAGTATGGGTCAAATCAGATCAAAAACTAGGTCACTAGGTCAAATTGCATTGAAACCTTGTTCATCCTCTAAAGGCCATACTTTTGCTTCGGTCTTCTTGAACTTTACCAGAATGTTTGCCTTGAAAATATCTGGGAAGAATTTGAATATGGGTTATGTCAGGTCAAAAACTACATGTAGGTCACTAGGCTAAATTGCATTAAAATCTTGTACATCCTCTAGAGGCCATAATTTTGCTTCAATCCTCATTAAACTTTACCAGAAGGTGTGCATTGATGATTATGATGATATTGGGGTCGATTTTGAATATGGGTCATTACAGGTCAAAAACTATGGCTCTAGGCTAATTTCAAGTAGTGGACCTCTTCCAAGATTGTTCAAATTATTTCCATGCATCCAAAAATGCACCCCTGATATTTTGTACACAGCTTAGTCTAGTTTCTCAAAACTTAGGGGATCACAACATTCATTTCTGTGTCCTATGGCATATAGGTAGGGAGCCAGGCTGCTTAGCATAGTAACTGTTGGAAGCACACCTGACTGAGAAGCTAGAGGTTGCAGATTTTAGACCCAATCCGGCAACATACAAAAAGTCATGTAGTTCCATGGAAATTAATCATGGAATATGTTCTACCATCATTCTCCCCCTTCTGATTCAAGAGGGGCAGTTGTCAGTTACTGGCGAAAGGATGTGTACTTATTACTGGTTAACTACTTTTTATAATAGATCAAAGCCTGCCCAGGAATAGTGTGGTTAGGTTAACTGATAGAAACTGACATAATCCTAATTAGTTGAAAGGCCCAACATCTGCCAAGCACAATCATATACCTCCCAAGGCCTGTATAACACAGTTCTTAAACCTTCAGTATGTCATCCCAAAACATTTATTTTCAACAAATTTTATACATACATAGTCATATGAAGAGAAATTATAGTCCTATAGAATGTACTAGATACAGTGATACTCAGGTGAGTGAATTAAGGCCCTCTGGGCCCTCTTGTTTGCCAACCTTGCTGCCAGGTGGGCAACACACGACTATAGTTACTCTTCCAGCGTTACAACTATGCTGAATTTCAGAAGGACCTAAACTAGCACCCCCTTGAACAACGCCATAATATTGACAGCCGTCTTGTTATGATTTACAAGATCACACATATTCTTGTTGCCATTCCTGCATCTGAGCACCTTATCCAAAATTACCAGGTTATCAGCCCATAATCACTCCTTTGCATACAGACATATCTTCATCAAAACAGATTACTACAAGTACACTTTCTTTCCCAGGACCATTATCCACTGGAATGCACTACCCCCCCCCCCCCCCCACATAGTTATTCTTCCCACCCTGGTGCAGTTCATGTTTCTATTAGGTCCATGTTTCTCTTTAAAAATCCCAACTCTGTTTTTATCTCTTAACTATATTGATCGGCAACTCTTTTCGCACTTTACAACCTCATTTCACCAACTTTTCTTTGCCTTTTTACTTCAACTAACCTCCCTTCAACACTTGGTTCACCGGAATCCATCTGATGTCCCCCTTGGGGGTTAAGACATATTGGAAGATATATCTATTAATCCATCTATGATCTATCAATCTATATTCTTATACTGCCATTGGTAACATTTGACCATTACTCGCAGGTATACATTACGTACACACCAGATGTACAGGATAAAAGCCTGCACATTCATCATGTAATTATGGTAACCTGCACTGGGGATGACTTTCTCTGCAATGGCCTTCAGTTAACACTAACTGATGTAATGGCCAAGTATGACCGACTCAGTATATGAAGATAGATTGATCTTTTTTTCTATATATACTGCAACACCCTCTCACGAGGTTTACATGCAGGTGTACTTTACATACACTTCAGGTTTGCAGGATGAAAGCCTATACAGTAATCATATAATTACGGTACGGATTTTGCATCAGGGGATGTTTCTTTCTGTGCAGGGGGGCTCCAGTTAACGTTCCGATCTGAAGGACCGTGAATTTTGTACAAATGATGCCAGTGGAGCGTGTTCTGTCTATCTATCTTCTGATACTACATCGGTCACATTTGACCATTACCGCAGGTGTATATTACATCAGAGGTGTAAAATTTCCCTCAAACTTACTCGCCCTAATCGTCTAAACTTTTCATTTAGGTTCTAAAAATGAAGAAAAAGTAAGGTCAGTTTTGAAAACCTTACTCGCCCTGCCTTAAAACTTACTCGCAAATGCGAGCGGGCGAGTGGAATTTTACACCCCTGTTACATACACTCCAGGTTTTGCAGGATGAAAGCCTACACAGTAATCATGTAATTACGGTAGGGATCTTTAACCTGCATAGGGGATGGTTCTCTCTATCTATCTATCTTCTTATACTGAGTCGGTCATATTTGGCCATTACCTCAGTTGGGTGCGTAGCTAAATTTAGAATTTAGCTGAGAAAAAAAAAAAAAAAAAAAGAGAAGTCACTGGATGAGTCCTTAAAACTATTTACAATCTGAATAACAGAGGTATACTAAAACGCATACCTCTGAGTCTCAATCTTACACTGTATGGGCTTTGAACTCCTCTGCAGTCTTAGCATTCACCACAGAAGAGGGAAGACTATTCCACTGGGGAATAGTCCTAGGGAAGAAGGAATTTTTCAGGGCATCACTGTAGGACTGGTACCTGTGATACTGTGAGTTGTTTACTTTTGATGCCCTTGTTCGAGTTGAAACTGTCACAGGGGTCAAGTATTTATCTTTATTAACGGCCACTGTACCTGAATGTATCTTATAGAAGAAGGTTAAAGAGGACTGCTCACGACGGGCCTCTAGGGACGGCCATTCTAGCTCGTTAAGCATGTCACCGACGCTGCTTCTATTGCGCCATCGTCGGCAGGTCCATCGAGCAGCTGTCCTCTGCACCTTCTCCACCTGCTGAATCTGAGTTTTAACATAGGGATGCCAAATGGGTGATGCATATTCTCTCTGCACAGGGGGCCTCCAGTTAACATCCCGATCGGAAGGACGGTGCACTTGATGATATTCATCCCTGCAAATGATGCCAATGGAGCGTGTTCGGACACCGAAATTTTATCGCCGCTCCTGGGGATCGAACCCCGGACGTCTAGCATCAGAGGCAAGTGCACTAACCACTGAGCTAACACGCTCCGACAGCTCAGTGGTTAGTACACTCAGACACCTCGATTTTATTATCGCTGCAGGAATTGGAAACTGGGGCCTCTAGCATGATAGGCCAGTGCACTAAACACTGAGTTACCTCGTGACCATTAATACTTTTGTTGTTGTTGTATATCTGTAAGGCATTTTTTCGCTGCCTATAAACTCATGGAACTGAACCATCAGGGGTTGTTTTAAAACTTAACATATACAACTTGGCGCGTGGAACTTTCATGTCAAAACTGCTTAGCATCAAAACATCATTTAGAGACTCACCTTCTCTGACAGATTTCTTTGTAGAACCTCTGTATGGATCACGGCGGGTCACGACAGCCGCCATGTTGTTTACAGTGACAACCCAGAAGGCTAGCTTCACAGTAATCGTGCACGATAACACGACAGGTAACAAGACGTTTCGCCCCAAGATGTTTTGCTACCTGGTCTTTTCCCCCTAGTCGTTTCGCCTCCCATTTTTGCCCCGAGTCGTTACGGGTCCAAACCTAGTCGTTTCGCCCCAAACCATTCCCCCTAGTCGTTTTGTATAAAATAATTATGAACTCGGAGAGAGAGAGAAAATAGTACAAAGATGATGATGATGATTTATTGCGTCAACCCTCAATAGTTCAAATGACAATGTAAATTGTGTATTATGAGAAGTACGTATTACCTTTTTTATCTTTACCATTTATCAAACATGCAACTCATGAGAGAGAGAGAGAGAGAGAGAGAGAGAGAGAGAGAGAGAGAGAGAGAGAGAGAGAGAGAGAGAGACAGAGAGAGAGAGAGACAGACAGACAGACAGAGAGAGGCACAGAGAGACACAGAGAGAGAACATGTATCAGAATCAGAATTGTTACTGGTGACACGTCAAATGACATTCATACACCAGTAGTTTGAATGGAAATGTTTATTAGGATTCCTGATAAGTATTATCTGTTTTGAGCAATACCATAAATGACAGTATTTATTTGGTTTGACTCATATGACACATTAATCACACAATTAATGCGATTAATGATGAGGTGTGAAAACACGTGCTCTTTGTAAAGTTAAATGTTTATTTGGTTTGACTCATATGACTCAATAATCACGTAATTAATGATGGGGTATGAAAACACGTGCTCTTTGCAAAGTTAAATATCTTTAATTATCACTTTAGCACCTTAGCTAGATTTGTTTTAAATTGGTTTGTTAATTCGTTAACAGTGCCGGCGAGCAACGATTAATGGGGAGGATGAAAACGAGTGCTCTATGATAAATGTATTGTATTGTCTTTTTCTCTTTTTCACATATAAATTTATTTATTTATAGTTTGTTCTGTTCATTGTATAGCGTTTAAGGCATTTAATGTTTTCTGATCGCACAAATTACCCATGACGCTCGACTTTCTTGATTATTTATTTATTTATTACCAGTACTGATTTAATTTTTAGTCGGTTGTGCTTTCTAGGTCGATAAAATATCAGTCAAATTCGTGTTTATTTATTTGTGTTGGTGTATCCAGGAGCGGGGCTTCTTTATACTTTTTTTTTGTTAATTGTACACTGCTTTTGTTATTACATTTTTATTCAGACCAGACAAAGTACCCGTGAAGCTTTATATTGCAAACATAGGTTGTGGGTGCTTGTTATAGCCGCTATATTCCGGCGGTCCTAACGAGTACCCGCACCTATATCTTTGGATGTAAATAAGAAAACCATAATGACCTCGTAAACCCCAAAATTGAATAAAACAATGAATCAAGTAACAGACAAGGAAGTGACCATTTTTCCTTGGCCGTTAATATTATTGTTCGTTTACATATCTATGCAATATAATGCAATTGTTTTCAATGATTAAAATTGTTTGAAGAAAATAACCTAATAATTTTAGTTGCCCCCGCCCTTCGGGGCTTGGATAAATAGATTGTGATGCAAAATGCGCCACGCAGAGCTGAAACCCACCGCACATGAGTACTGGTAAACCGCTTAGAAGGTCAAAGCTTGCCCTGGCCCATCCATGCAGATAAACCCTATTGATTTCATTGGGTGGCAGGGATTGAGATGTCATTTCATCTCAGTGGCGGGTAAAAGTCCCATAAAATTGGAAGCAGCATCTCCAAAATGACCAAAATAGTGTTGACGGGGACGTTAAACCATAAATCAAACAAACGAAATCAATAAGTTTAGTGCAACAATTTCAAGTCACAACTTTCCGAGTGGCCACTTTAAAAGCCCGGTGTCGGCCGGTAACTAAGGATAAGCTATCCTTAGGCTGACCTGATAGGGCGATGATGCTACTTTAATATTTGCCTCTTCTCTTCTCTGTCCTATTAAAGATGAATAAAAAGTTCTGCAGCGGAAATTAGTTTTGCCTTGGGCAGTGGGAGAAACGACTAGGGGGACGAAACGACTAGGGGCAAAACGACTAGGGGGAAAACGACCAGGCAGGAAACGTCTTGGGGGAGAAACGACTAAGGAAGGAAATTGTTCTCGGATTCACACAAGGCCCCGAAATCACCGAAAACACAGAAGCCACCACCGAAATCACCATTGCATAGATGTGGGCATGTATAAAATGTTTGTTTGTTTGATTTGAGCCCTGTTTTTATGTCTAAGATCTTGGATTTAAGCCCCCCCCCCCCCCCCAGTGGAAATCTTTCCACTGACCGTTCCAAGGCGGTTCTTCTGTGGCGGTTTATTTATGTTGTTGTTTGTTACTTACTGTGCGTATCACTTGTGTCTTTTTATTTTGGATGGCCATATGGCCATTTTGTGGGAAAGTAACTGTCCTTATGGCCTTCCTTTGTTTAGGTTTCCATTATGGTCTTGTCACTTAATGTTTTGTTTCTTTCCCTTTGGTGTCTTTGATGGGTGGAGTAAGTTAATTGTATCGATTCCTGATCTTTGTTTTACTTCTACTTGTACCCGACATTGAGATGAAATGACACCTCAAGCCCTGTCGCCCAATGAAATCAATAGGGTTTATAGGCATAGGCAGTTTGACTCGCACTGCTTTGCCTTGGCAGGCTTAGCTCCTCTAAGCAGTTTACCAGTACTCGTGTGCGGTCGGTCTCATGTCATGCAGCCCAATCAGAATCAGAATCGTCCTTAGACAATCCTTCACCAGGACCTTCGACGGACTGAACTAGACCCTAGACTTCACAAGGATGGTGAATCTAGAAATGGAGTCATCTGTACCTTCCGCAGACATCAAGAGAGAAAATGGGAGCTCGTTCCAGTTCCAGTCTGAGATTGTCCCAGGGATGAATCTAAATTTGTAGATGTCAGTCCTAGTGCCAATTTTTGAGGGCTAATGAATGTTTTTTTTTTTTTGTTTTTTTTTTCGTAGTGTTGTCTTTGAAGGGGGAACAAGGTCATCCATGGATATACTGGCTTTACCTTTTCGACCTTTATTCTTACATAAAAGTATCAGCCTTCTTAGTTTGCTCCGATTTTTAAGAGACTCCAACTTTAATTGTTCCAGGATGCCAGTCATACTCCCAGTTTCAAATGAGTAGTTCCAAGTTACAAAGGGGCCGCACGTTTTTGGACCTTCTCCAATTTCTCCTAGAGGGTAACAGTAGGTGGATCCCAAGACGTACTTGCATATTCCAGGACTTGACGAACCAGTCCCTTTTGTGCCATTTCTTTTACATCTTGAGGGCATGCTGACAGATTTCGTCTCAAGAAGCCAAGGGTCCTATGTGCCTTAGTACAAACATTACTAATGTGAGCATTCCATCTTAAATCAATCGTTAATGTCACACCAAGGTATTTAATGATTTCTACATTTTCAATAAGAGTTCCTTCCAATACATTGATTTTTTTATCTGCTTTCTTTTAAGTTGCATCATGTTACATTTACTAGGTTGGAACCGCATTCCCAATTTCCTAGCCCATCTACCCAATTTGTCAATATCATACAGTTACTGAAGTTTCGCTGTATCTTCCGAAGTTTTTATTTCATGGTAACAAACACAGTCATCAGCAAAGAGCCTTATTTCTGAATGCATTTCCTGTGATATATCATTTATGTAAAGGGTGAAAAGAAGTGGACCAAGAACTGTCCCCTGTGCGACTCCATACAGGACAGGGGCGCAATCAGATTTACTTCAATTAACAACCACCCGTTGCACTCTATGGTATGGAAAAGCGTCAATCCATTTTAAAGTTTTGCCACCAATGTCATACCCATTAAGTTTGCTTTTCAGAAGCTCATGGGGTGTATGAAAAGCTTTCTCAAAATCCCAGATGAATGTGTCAATTCGTCCAACATTATCCAAGATTTTAGCTCAATCATCTATCACTGTGACTAGTTTTGTTTCACAGCTTTGGTTCTTTTCTGAAAGCATGCTGTCTATGAAATAATATTTTATGTTGGTCAAGGTGGGCCATTACATTTAAACAATCAATGTGTTCCAAAAGTTTGCAAGGTACACATGTGAGTGATACAGGGCGATAATTTCCAGCACAAGTTCGGTCACACTTCTTGTACAATCTGCATATATTTGCTAAAGACCATTCCTTGGGAATTTCACCCGAATCAAGTGGCTGCTTACAAAGGTTAGCAAAAACCGGAACTAATTGATCTGCAAGTTTCTTTAGGACTCTTGGATGCAGCTAATCAGTTCCTAATGCCTTAGAAGGGTTCATGCCTTTCAAAAGTTTGATTTCACCTTCTTTAGCTACAACAATGTTCTCCACGAACGGGACCGACCTTTGAAGCAAGGGAACCTGGTTGTGCTCTTTTTTGTTGAACACATCCGTGAACTGACCGTTTAATTCCTCTGCCTCAGTTTCAGTGATGCCTGTTCAATTTCGTTTTTTAATGGGGAGATACCTTGAGTGTCCTTCTTTTGGCCATTAATGTACCGATGAAAGTTATGATCATTCATGATGTCAATCAATATTTGTCCTTCTGACTGACTTAACATAGAACCATTTTTGTTAAGTCTGTCCGGCCAAGATATGTCTCTAAAGTTGAAATCACCCAAGACGTGAACCGAAGGGAGTTTCTTACCCCTTTGCTGTGCCCTGACAAGGTCTAGTTGTTCTCGAAAAAAGTTGAAAGTCTTCAATCAAACTGCCAAGATGCAATATAATGAGAAGATTTTTTGACATCAATTTTATCCATACTGATTCCGAGTCGTTTTCCAAGTCATTTAAGTGCATATGGGGGATGTCCTCATGAACCAGTAGCATCACCCCACCTGCATGGATGTTTCTGTCTTTCCTGTAGACATAATAAGGACTAGTTTCAGGGAACAGTTCTGAAGTTGCAATGGTAATTTCAATTTTGTACCCTGGATGGCCACTACTTGAGGTTTGTGAATGTCGAGAAACGCTATCAATTCCAGTATTTTGTCACGTATGCTTTTTATGTTAATGCTCACAAGTTTTAAACCATTTTTGGGGTCTAGTTCATTGTGTTTGAAACCCAAGTCATTATTTCTCTTTCTACCAGAGACGAGTTCAAAGCTATTTTGGTTTTACAAGTTCACGTTTTCAAGCCCCGATGGGCGGGGCCGTCATATATATTGTAAATAAGTAAATGTTAATATTTTTATTGTCTGCGATGACAAATTTATGCACTTTTCTGAGCATACAAATACCAGAAATAGTGGGTTTCAGTGTTCATCCGAACAAAATCATCGAAATCGCGGCTTTGAAATCTCCGAAATCACTACAGATATGTTCAGGTATGGGCGTATTATGTTGGATTTGAGTAACCATTTTGTAGTGCATAAGCATTAAGATTAGCATGTAAATACTAGAGACCGGGCGTGTGCATTAATTGTGTATTTTGAATCACCTCTAAATTTCCTTTACAATTAGAAAAGAGCGTTATAGCTCAGTGGTTAGTGCACTTGCCTCTGATGCTAGAGGCCGCCGGTTCGATCCCCGGCGGAGGTGATAATTTGGTGTCCGGACACGCTCCATTGGAAAATACTGACAATCCATGGCGTCATTAACTCAAAAGCGAAAAGAGGTAAACTTAATGAATTGATTTTTTAAAGATTTAATCAACCAATTAACATTCATTTGTTTATTTTTGAAAGTATGTTGTACAAACCATATAATCACGGGTGGACATCAGGGGAGCTATCGCGAAATCGCGTCAACGTAATTTTGTTCCCACGACACTTCCGGGAAATCTCGCGTTACTTCCTAGGACCTGAAAATGGTAAACAAAGGTAGGTTCCCTTGTGTGTTTTGATTTATTGTAGAAGAATGAGAGAATAACATAAAGTTTCGGCAATGCTAAGCCATGTAAAAATGATTTACCTTTCTAAGCAGGCCGAAAAAAAGTATTGAAAAAATCCTTGATGAAAGTAGGCAACCGTAACAAAATCGAACACAGGGTAAACTGACTTTAGTTTTATGTCAGCACGAATGTATGAAAGCAATATTTTTGTAAGTTTTCGCTTGGAACGAAATCCTTTGATGCATATTCTGGGTATGTCAGCCCTAATTTATCATGTATGTGTAATAAAATGATCACTCCATGTACAATGAAGGGATAATGCCGCATATTTTCAGACGCAGTAGCTCCCACATAATCACGGCAGCTCCCTAAACACGCTTTAGTTCCCAAGAGTCTATCAGATACGGAGTCTGTCACATCTGGCCATTTAATCAGTTAGGCGGTTCGCTAAATTTAGCAAAATAAAATTAATGGATGACTTCTTAAATGATAAAGACGAAAAAATTCTCGTCTGCAACTACCAAACTGATTTTTCGTCCCCGCCCCTGGGAGCTCGGAGAAATAGATTGGTGCTTCCACGCAGAGCTGAAACAAAGTGGTGTGAGTCAGACTCTCCAAAGAATAAAAGTCTTTAGGTTTCTTTGGGTGGCAGGGCTTGAGGTGCCATTTCATCTCAATGTCGGGTAAAATCCAACAAAAATGGAAGCAACGTCTCCAAAATGACCTACACAGTGTTGACTGGGACGTTAAACCTCAAATAAAACTAACAAAATCCACATTTCTGAAAACAAATTTCGGGGCTATTCTCCAAACACTGCCGGAAATTCAATTTTATGACTCAAATTACTCTACATGTAACCAGTTTTTGGTCTTTTTTTATATTATTTACAAAAGAAAAATCGCAAAAATGCCATTGGTAGGTAGAAAAACACATTTTTTAAGTTATGGGCTATCAAATATTTTTCCGGGCTTTCGGGCTCATTGTTGTATTTCCAGAACAGCCGATGATTTTACACACTGATGGTCGCTCTGTGGACCCCACCCCGAACCATATTTGTTTCTTCTTGAAACATCAGGGTAGAAAAAGGCTCTGGATCGTTTCACTTTTCAATTTGTGTAGGTATTGTGAAAAGGATTTTGTAAGTTATGGTAGCGTGAGGTTTGGTTCGGTGGGTCTGGGTGATGTATTATTGTTTAGGATAGGGCATCATGATAAATTAATCATGAATCATTAGTTTTACCCATTTATTTATTTAAATTTTCTAGAACCACTATAGGCTATGGTCTTTAAGAAAAGGAGTGTGGTAGCTCAGTGGTTAGTGTACTTGCCTATGGTGCTATAGGTCCCCGGTTCGATTAGTAAAACTGCGGTGTCAGAACACGTTTCGCTTGCAGGGATGAATGCCACAAAGTACACCGTCCTTAGAATCGGACCGTTACTGGAGACCCCCTGTGCAGGGAGAATCATCCCATGTGCAGGTGAAAGATCGTTACCGTAATTAAATGGTTACTGAGTAGGCTTTCATCATGCAAATCTGGAGTGCATGTTATGTACACCTGCCGAAAATGCCCGAAAGGGCGTAGGCAGGATAGATAGATAGTGAGTGAGTGTTAGAGTTTTACGTTCCACCAACAGCTTTGGTCACACGGAGACGGAACCTCGGTTTAAAGACTCATCCGAAAGTCTGGAGAAGCCCGGGATCAATCCTGCGATCCCTGGTTTACAGGCCAGTAGATAGATAGATAGATAGATAGATAGATAGATAGATAGATAGATAGATAGATAGATAGATAGATAGATAGATAGATAGGGAAACGTTCTAATACTTTATTAGTTATTTCATTTGGATAAATATTGAGATTAATGCCGATTTTAATCAAGTATTATGCAGATATTATTGACGATATATTTAAGATTTACTTACTTTATCATATCAGGAATCATTCAATGTTATTAGAAACCGTTGACTGGATGTATAACTTAGTAGAATATGACAATTTGAGGAGGATATATCTTTTCTTCACCGCTAAAAATCTCTAAAATTAATTATTACGGCCCGCAGTTTTCATCGGTGAATATAGACCAGGTTTGTGACGTCACGGGATTTCGCTCAATTAGACAACTCCTTTGCCTTAAAACCCTGTTATATTTCAGTCTTGTAACAATGAGTCATTTACGTGATGATAGGGGTTGCCTGGTGGTTTAAATTGACATATAATCTAATCGGAAAAAACTTCTCTCAAGGTGATGGAATGATAGACTCGTGGGAACTAGAGCGTGTTTTGGGAGCTGATGCGATGATAGGGGAGCTACTCCGCCTGAAAAGTTTTGCATCACTCCTTCACAGTACATGAACTGATAAAACTTTTTTAAATCTAAATGATTAATTAGGGCCGACACAGCCAGAATTTGTGACAAAATATCTCGTTGTAAGCGAAAAAATACAAAACATTTGCATCATTCATTCGTGTTGACATATAACTGTAGTCAGAGAACCCTGTGGTCGATTTTGTTACGGTCGCCAACTTTCATCAACGATTTTTTCAATATTTTTTTCGGCCTGCTTAGAAAGGTAAATCATTTTTACATGGCTTAGCATCGCCGAAACTTTATATTATTCTATTATTCCTCTTCAATAAATCAAAACACACAAGGGTACCTACCTTTGTTTACCATTTCCAGGTCCTAGGAACTATCGCGAGAGTTACCGTATGTGTCGTGGGAGCAAAATTACGTTGACGCAATTTCGCGATAGCTCCCCTGTTGTCCACCCGTGATAATGTCAAAACATTAGCATTTTGTAGTTTCAGTCAAGATGCAGCTATAAAATATTTCTTGTTTCAGACACAATATATCAGAAAAGAGAACCACTTAAACCCCACACTTTTATACCGTAAAACAGGGGTCTAGAGGGGTATACATTATTTTTCTTATTGGTACTTGAAAACATATATTGTGGTTTCTAGTATGAAACTCCCTCGAAGAGCCGCCTCGGTGAGGAGATTCTAACGAGTACACACAATATATATTTTTGAGCCGAAATATTAAAGATATCAAGATTTTTTATCGTTTTTGGTCAGAATAAAAGTGTGGATGTTTCTTCCATTAATATCAAAATCAGGACGTAGTTATCAAACAAGTAAATGAATAAATGTGAATGGTCAAACTTATTTCTCTAGGTAATTGATTACCCTTTCTTGGTCCCCTACCTGTATGACAGTCAGAATACCCCAAGTGTATCTTATTTCAAAAATGTTTTCTATAACGAGAGGACCAACGGTCCTGAGCCGCTCACCTGAGTGCAGAGAGTTTATGGAACCATTTGATTTCTGAGAAGATTTTTCAAGGGTTTTTATCATGGTAGCCATCTTGGTCATGTGACCTGATAATGGACCCAGTAGTTCCGACGAAAATTTCTGAAGGGCTTTTACCTTATATGGGCATGCCATATTGGTCATGTGACCAAATTCATATTAACAAATTTTCATTTCTTTGTTCCTAATAAGCTTTCGTATGGCATTTTGTTATAGATTGAGCAGTGGTTTCTGTCGTCAAAAAAAAAAGTTTAATTTTCATAACTCAATACCGGACCAAAGTCAGGGAATGACCTTGACCTTTAATAATCAAGTAATTTCACTCACTCAATTATCTAACTGCATCTACCAATTTTCAGATCACAGGCTGTAAAAATTTCCGAAAAAAATGTTTGTTTTTTTACTTGTTTCCCATACAAAAGTCTATGTGAACAGATTTGACCTTGGCGTAAAATAGGTCAAGGTTGCCTGGAGATCATCATTTGAACAAATTATGATGGCCCCGAGTCCTAAATGGTACATACCAAGGTTCATGGCAATCGACCCGCTTGTTATAGAGGAGGAGATTTTTTAAGTGTTTTTTTTTTTTTTTTTTTTGTTTTATCTTATATGGGCATTGCGGCCATCTTGGTCAGGTGATCAAACTCATTTTAATTAATTTTCATTTCCTTGTTACTAAGGGCATGTACATGAAATTTGGTTATAAATGGCTCGGTGGTTTTTGAGGAAAATAAGTTTTAATTTTCATATCTGAATCCCTTGGGTGTTTCTGATGGGAGCTGTGGGTTAATTGTATCGATTCCTGATCATTACCTTCTCTTCTATTAAAAAAAAGCAATACCAAGCTGAAGTGACTGTCCATAATATTATTGAATCATGTACGCCAGTCATTGCTTGCATTTCTAAGTTCATTACCCATTTCTGTAATTCGGACACCGAGGCGAATAATTTCTACGATTGTTCTAATCAGTTATATGATGCTGCTCTTTTAACTAGAGATTATACTCAGCATGCTCTTCGTCCTTTCGTCGATTCTGAAAATAATAACAAACGTCAATACATCAAAATATCTTTCATTAATAAGGGTTGGATTTAAGATATTTACCTAGAATCTTCCGGGACAGTTTGGTGATTTCATCCATTCCTGCTTATTTCCAAAATACTGAAACATCCATAATTTGCCATAAATACAACAAACCTGTTAGATCTATCATTTTTAATTTCAACAAACTTATTTCTGATATTGGGTGTAAACAATTTTTATTAACTTCTGAATTACAAGTATACAATAACATGTTGTATGAAAAAAAAATCCACAGCATTTGAAAACGAGCATAAATGCTTATACTAATCATCTCCTGGTTTCTGATATTGATATTGATACTAACACTCCTGATACCTGGGAGTGTTAAAACTCGGTGTATTGCTATCCTGCTGCTGATCCTATACTTACTGGCAATTTAAATAATATTCCTGATTCTAGGATACAAATATAATTTCCAAAGGACCGAAATATCGATTTCCTTCTAAAATTGATTTCAATAAGTGTAGAGAAGAAATCGCCGCTGCATTAAACGAATTTGGTAATCAGTTGGGTAAACGAGAGTATGCTGAGCATAAAGCCCTTATAAGATGGAAACGTAGCATTCTGAAACTAGCGAACAAAAGCAGTTCTTTCTACTCTCAAAATACGAACTTATAACCTCCTAAACCTAAGACGTCTTAACGTTACCTTAACCCTTTCCCACTCAGATACGTGTTTTTACGTGTCTGCACCCCCCCCCCCCATTTTAAGCCCCAGAAGCACCTAAAATCTTTATTTCTAGCCCTGGATAGTGATGTTTGCTTTAGGATTTGTTGGGCAAAAAAGTGACCTGTTTTTTCGCGCGCCTCCCCGCTAAAAATATTCTGTGGGGGGATTGAAGGGGGGCAACGCCCCCCTCACATCCCGAAAAATTTTGGGTGTATGGCCCAACCGGCCGCTCAAATTAATATCTGAGGACGTCTGGGGTCAAAAATGCCTGAAAATTGATGCTGATAAAACATGCTGCAAACAGTGAAAATGGCCAGTGCCAAACACCTTAATTGTTGCCTTGACAGCTGTGTGAAGATTAAAATGTGGTCAAAAATTCATGTGAAAACACACTTTTTGCCAACTTTGAGATGCCCCCTCTTTACCATGACAACAATGATCAAGTCATGAAAGGTTGCATTTGAAAGGCTACTGCCCAATGAACATTCATACCGACTTTGGTGTAAAACAGACCACCCATTATGAAACAATGGCTAGATGAAAATGCTGTCAGGTGCAACACTGTGAAAATCAGGGAAATTCACAAAATCCCTGAGTGGTAAAGGGTTAAACTAGGTATTCACGAAATTCATAAGTTTGTTTTGGCTCCAGCAGACAAGGTAGCTAATAATGTCGTCGTTGTTCGACGGTTTCACTGTGTTAATACTCTTAAGTAAGAGCTTGGTGGTACTAAGGCCTATGAACTGTAGCGGACCACATTTGCCATTCAGCCACCAAGTTTGCTCTATTTGTTACAGAAGGCAAAGACAAGTTTCCTACGTTTAATTGGTTACCTAAACTTCACAAAAGACCATACAAAGCACGGTTTATTGCAAATTCAAGCTATTGTACCACCAGAGAACTTCCTTAATTAATAACCTCATGTTTTACTGCCATCAAAACGTGTGATTAAATTTTGCGACAAAGTGTTTGAAAGATCAGGGAGAAATCTGTTTTTGGTATATAAATAATTCTAATGAAAATTAAAAGAGTAACGATCAGGAATTGGTAGACTCAGATCCCATATTCTTCCCACAATATCACTAGGGAAAGAGTCGAAACATGGTGTGACGGCAGTAAACGAAACGGACAACAAGTAGACCAAGTCAGCAGCACTTTCCCAAACAGGTGGTGACACAGAATATCCAATTAAAATAAAAAATGAGTTCCTTTAAGAGCAATGAAAACATTCATAAGAAAGAAGATGGGTCATACTACGTAGTTTCGGCTAATAAAGCCTCATCAGTGACCCTGTAATGATCCGGCAACGAAAGCCAGAGAGGAAACATACTGCAATTTTGCGAATTTCGAATAGGCAGTCGATTCAAAGACTGATATAAATCAAAATGGGGTCCAAATAATTAAAACCCTGTCTAGAATATGAGTCTAAACCAATAATTTATTTCTGATTTCTCAGAATATTTACGCTGATCTCAAAGGACCAAAAGTAAAATATAAACTGCACTATGGTTGATGTTCGGGGAGACGTTTTACGGCCGCCACACGGCACAACACCAGCTGCAGTGACGGCAAATAAAAATCAAAAATGAGTTCCTTTAAGAGCAATGAAAACATTCATAAGAAAGAAGACTATAAATAATGGGGGAATGAATCAGAATCACCAAACTGACATACATTAAACTGGAAGGACAAACGTAACTAAATCTCAACAACCAAAAAGGGGGAAGAATCAGAATCATCAATATAACAACATATATGATTAGGGAAAGAATCGGAACCACCGACACAAAACATGAAGGAACCACAGCAAAAGCGCCGACTTGGTTACGAAATATAATTTATAAAGGACCGAAATATCATTTTCC
The DNA here is from genome assembly GCA_963580285.1 of Lucinisca nassula. Classification (NCBI taxonomy): domain Eukaryota; kingdom Metazoa; phylum Mollusca; class Bivalvia; order Lucinida; family Lucinidae; genus Lucinisca; species Lucinisca nassula. The sequence continues at coordinate 106,689,595 of OY757017.1, read as the reverse complement.
TTCTAAAATTGATTTCAGTAAGTGTAGAGATGAAATCGCTGCTGCCTTGAATGAATTTGGTAATCGGTGGTGTAAACGAGAGTATGTTGAGAATAAAGCTCTCAAAGAATGGAAACTTAGCATTCTGAAACTAATGAACAAACGCATTTCTTTCTCCTCTCAAAATACAAACTTATTACCTCCTAAACCTAAGACGTCTTGACGTCACCTTTAACGAGGTATTCAAGAATTTCATAAGAAGTTTGTTTTAGCTCCAGCAGATAAGGCTGCTAACAATGTGGTCGTTGTTTGGCGGCTCCACTATGTTAACACTCTCCAGCAAGAACTTGGTGGTACTAAGGCCTATGTACTTCAGCGTTTGGCTGTAGAGAGGGCTTTAGTTGATGACCGCATTTGTCATTCAGCAACCAAGTTTGCTGTATGTGTTACAGAAGGCGAAGACAAGCTTCTACTTTATATTGGTTACCTAAACTTCATAAAAGACCATGCAAAGCACGGTTTATTGCAAATTCAAGCTCGTGTACCACCACTGAACTCTCCAAATTATTAACTTGATGTTTAACTGTCATCAAAAAAAAATGTGATTAAATATTGTGACAAAGTCTTTGAAAGATCAGGGAGAAATATGTTTTGGTCTATAAAAATTCTGAGGAACTCATCAACTCATCAACTCATCAAATTTAACATCTGCACAATGCAATCGACTTCTGACGATGTGTCTTGACAATATAGACGATTCTCTCTGATGTGGTGGTCGGTTTTGTAACACAAGGGATCAAATTTAAATGGATGCCCGTGCCAATGTTTATTCAGTCTGTTTTGAAGGTATTTACGGAGGATGCATTTATAACAGTATTGGATAGCTGAATTAAATGAAGTTTTAAATAAATTGAAATACAGACGTTTTCTTGCTTCAAGTCTGTCTACTTATAATTTTTCCACACTACACTTCCTCATAATGTTTTGAAAGAAAAACTTAATGATTTAATTGAATGGACATTTCATAGGGAAAACTCCCTCTATCTTGCATGTAATGTAAGAAATGCCTTTTTCACTTCTGAAGATCATAAAATGTATACTTTATGGTCATGTCAGAAAGTGAGTGAAGCTCTACTTCCTAATTGACAATATTTACATAAGATTTGGTACTAATATGTTGTATAAAAGGGTCATCATTTGGAAGCAAGGAATACACCACAAAACTGGAAAATATGAAGTGTACATGTTTTCGGGGCCAGACTAGCTAGTTTCGGCTATTTAGGCCTCATCAGTGACCCTCAAATATTTTCAAAATTCTTCAATGGAATCAATGATCCCAAAGGACAAGAAAATTAAACTACACTATGATGCAGTGCAGGGAGACTTTTTACGGCCGCCACTAAGTTATTTAGACAAGTAGTGGGTATTCCGATGGGTACAAACTGCGCACCCCTTGTGGCGTATTTGTTCTTGTTTGTTATGAAAGAGACATCATGATGTCCCTTTCCGTTGAAAACCAATCTGAAATCATTGAAGCCTTTAGCTCGACCTCTAGATATTTTGAAAATTTATTAAATATTGACAATACCTATTTTGATGGTTTGATCAGTCAAATGTACCCCCGAACTTCAGTTAAATAAAGAAAATTCTTCTGATACTGAGGTCCCGTTTTTGGATTTACACCTATCTATTGTAGATGGAGTTTTTCTTGCACAATTTATGATAAACGCGATGATTTTGATTTTGAGATGGTAAATTTTCCTTTCTTGGATGGAGATGTTCCTCTTGCGGCATCCTATAGCGTTTATATTTCGCAATTAATTCCATTTGCCAGAGTGTCTAGTCATGTAACCGACTTCAACACTCGTAAAAAATTGTCAACTGCTAAATTTCTTAATCAGTGTTATCGGTATCATCAACTACGTAAAGCCTTTTCAAAATTTTATAGACATCATTCCGATTTAATTTAAAAATTCAATGTTGGACGTAAATCTCTTCTGCAACAATGTCTATCGGAACCAGAATTTTATTGTGACTTAGTATATAAATTCAAAAAAATATATACTTGCAAAGACTTCAGCGCCCAATTTCGTAAAATCATTCTTCGATATAAAAAGATTGGGTACAACACAAATGTTATTCGACAGACTGCATGCATGGTAGTTAACCCAATCACGGTTGGCACTTTGCCCCCCCCCCCTCTTTAATTGCACGCCGGTGGGTCAGGGCTCAGATTCTATGGCCGTTCCAGCGTAAAGGCTTACTGAGAATTAGAATTTATTTTTATGCAACGTTGGTTGGTGCCTTATGCTCTGTCTCTGGTCAGGCCCATCGGAATCTAATTGTTGGTTTTCCTTTGCTCCAGCATTTCAGTGGTTTCTTTCTGTCGAGGCCTCATCGTTGTTTCATCTCTGTGGATTTTTGATATTTGTGTTCTCGGAGATGTTGCACTGATGAGTTAGGAAGCCTTCATGCGGACTGAACAAACATTTTTGTCTCAATCCCGACGGAAGTAAGGGCGAGGATTGTGGCCCTGTAAAATCTATTTAAGCCCCCCCCCCCCCCCCCCCGCTTCGAAATTATTTACACTGACCTTCCAAGGCTGATCTTCTGTCTCGGTTTATTGCACGACCCGCAGAAAAAGCAACCGAGTGAAGTCGGTTGATTTCTAAGAGTGCCCTAAAATCACCGTGTCATTCTGTCATTCTGTTATTCTGTCAGTCTGTCTGTCCGTCCGTAACCTGTTTGTGAAAATTGGTGATAGTGACTTAATCACTTGGAATATTTAAACAATTTTTGGCATACTAATAGATATCAATCAGATCTAACCAATGAACTTGCGAAATATTACATTCCATTTAGTATAGCCTCGCCGAGGCGAAAAATGTGAAAATTTTCGAACTGCTTCTCCTCGGGAACCGTTGGGCCGATTGAAGTCAAATTTCATATGGAGCCTCTATGGGATGGGGGAAACCAAAATTTGCTCATGGGGTCCAGGTCACATGACCAAAATGGCCGCCAAGCCATATATGGTCTGTCTGTCTGTCCGTCCGTAACCCGTTTGTGAAAATTGGTGACAGTGACTTAACCGCTTGGAATATTTAAACAATTTTTGGCATACTGATAGATATCAATGAGATCTAACCAATGAACTTGCGAAATATTACATTCCATTTAGTATAGCCTCGCCGAGGCGAAAAATGTGAAAATTTTCGAACTGCTTCTCCTCGGAAACCGTTGGGCCGATTGAAGTCAAATTTCATATGGAGCCTCTATGGGATAGGGGAAACCAAAATTTGCTCATGGGGTCCAGGTCACATGACCAAAATGGCCGCCAAACCATATCTGGTAAAAACCCTTCAAAAATAGTCTTCTCCAGAACCACTGGGCAGATTTCGTCGAAACTTGATAAATAGCATCTGGGACGTAGGCCCATCATAAATTGCTAAAATGGTGACCCTGGGTTGACCTTGATCTTCTTTGGGTCCGTCCGTAACCCGTTTGTAAAAATTGGTGATATTGACTTAACCGCTTGGAATATTTAAGAAATTTTTGTCATACTGATAGATATCAATGAGATCTAACCAATGAACTTGCGAAATATTACATTCCATTTAGTATAGCCTCGCCGAGGCGAAAAATGTGAAAATTTTCGAACTGCTTCTCCTAGAAAACGTTGGGCAGATTGAAGTCAAATTCCATATGGAGCCTCTATGGGATAGGGGAAACCAAAATTTGCTCATGGGGTCCAGGTCACATGACTAAAATGGCCGCCAGGCCATATATGGTCTGTCTGTCCGTCCGAGGCGAAAAATGTGAAAATTTTCGAACCGCTTCTCCTCGGAAACCGTTGGGCCGATTGAAGTCAAATTTCATATGAAGCCTCTATGGGATAGGGGAAATCAAAATTTGCTCATGGGGTCCAGGTCACATGACCAAAATGGCCGCCAAGCCATATATGATCTGTCTGTCCGTCCGTAACCCGTTTGTGAAAATTGGTGATAGTGACTTAACCGCTTGGAATATTTAAACAATTTTTGGCATACTGATGGATATCAATGAGATCTTACCAATGAACTTGCGAAATATTACGTTCCATTTAGTATAGCCTCTCCGAGGCGAAAAATGTGAAAATTTTCGAACTGCTTCTCCTCGGAAACCGTTAAGCAGATTGAAGTCAAATTCCATATGGTGCCTCTATGGGATGGGGAAACCAAAATTTGCTCATGGGGTCCAGGTCACATGACTAAAATGGCCGCCAAGCCATATATGGTAAAAACCCTTCAAAAATAGTCTTCTCCAGAACCACTGGGCAGATTTCCACGAAAGTTGATAAATAGCATCTGGGACGTAGGCCCATCAAAAATTGCTAAAATGGTGACCCTGGGTTGACCTTGACCTTCTTTGTGCCTAGGTCAAACTTTGACACATATGCTTTTGTATTGGAAAAGTGAGTGCATTTTATCCTGCAAACGATTCAGAATACAGTACTAAAGTATAAGATATATTTTTGCTCCTTACGATAAGGCGCATTTATTGGGGGAACCGTTTTAGGTCCAGGTCACATGACCAAAATGGCCGCCATACCCATATATGGTAACACTCATAAAGCTAAAAGCATCCGGCGGGTCGTGCACTTCAGCTGAAGCACTGGTTTTTGTAATGGTTTGTCTTTTTGTCTTTGAGTGTGTGTATCTCATATATTTTTGTTTTGGATAGCCCATTTGTCATTTTGTGGGAAAGTAACTGTCATTTTGGCTTTTCGCTGTTGATTTTTCCATTAGGGTCTAGTTGTTTCATGTTTGTGTTTCTTTCCCTTTGATGTCTCTGATGGGAGCTGTGGGTTAATTGTATAGATTCCTGATCATTGCCTTCACTTCTATTTTCTAAATTATCATATTTCGAAAAACAAATCTGTAATTTGTCCAAGTTCTTTAATTGAAACGTGCTATGTCAAGCTTGTGTTTTGACCTAAAACTAGTATAGGAAATATACTGTCTTGTAGTGTCATGTCTCTTCTCATACAAATCACAACAATTGTCGTTTGCTTAATTGTCTCCTGGTTACTAAAAAAGACATGGTATCAAAATTGTCGCAGTGAGGATCCAGATCAGATCAGGTCCAAACAATTGCTTGCATTAAGGGAAATGGGAACACATTCAGGGGAGGCAACTCCTGCAAAAGTATTTTTGCCTCCCATGTCAACAGGGGTCAACTCTTAAAGGAAAGAATTTGCTCCCCCGAGGAGAAAATTCTTTCCTTTAAGAGTAGACCCCTTTTCAAGTGGGACTGGGCTTATATAAAAGCGAACAGGAAGTCACGAAACTTGTCTCCCTTTGAAAAATGGCAGAAAAATCTGTCAGGTGTTCCCTTCCCCTTAAAAATATTTTTTAACTTTGCAAGAAGATGATGCAGACTAGATAAACAACCGACATTTTCAGATGCAGTTTTTCTTGGCACATTTAGGGGTTTAATTAATCAATGTCATCAATTTGCTTTTGCTTTGGTTTTACATGGGCTTAAATAGGGAAAATCTTTAAAAATCTTCTTTTCGGAAACCGCAAGGCCCAGGTCTTTGCTATTTGGTATGAAGCTTCATCTAGTGGACCCATACCAAGATTGTTCAATTTATAGTGTTAGGGCCAAAAATGCCCCCGCCCCGGGCCCTTTGGTTTTACAAAGGCTTATATAGGGAAAATCTTTAAATATCTTCTTCTCTGAAACCGCAAGGCCCAGGTCTTTGATATTTGGTATGAAGCTTCATCTTGCGGACCTCTACCAAGATTGTCCAAATTATAGCCATGGGGGAAAAATACCCCCGCCCGGGTCCCTTTGGTTTTACATAGGATTATATAGGGCAAATATTTAAAAATCTTCTTCTCTGAAACCGCAAGTCCCAGGTCTTTGATATTTGGTATGAAGATACATCTAGTGGACCCCTACCATGTTCAATTTATAGTGTTGGGGCCAAAAATGCCCCCGGCCCCGGGCCCTTTGGTTGTATACAGGGACAATCTTTAAATATCTTCTTCTCTGAAACCGCAAGGTCAAATTATAGCCCTGGGGCCAAAAATGCCCCCGCTCCGGGGCCCTTGGGTTTTCATTTTTGATTTTTATTTATATAGGGAAAATCTTGAAAAATCTTCTTCTCTGAAACCACAAGGCTTAGGTCTTTGATATTTGGTATGAAGCTTCATCTAGTGGACCTCTGCCAAGATTGTTCAAATTATAGCCCTGAGACCAAAAATGCCCCCGCCTCCGGGCCCTTTGGTTTTACATAGACTTATATTGGGGGAATCTTTAAAAATCATCTTCTGTGAAACCACAAAGCCTAGGTCTTTGATATTTGGCGTGAAATTTCATCTAGTGGACCTCTATCAAGATTGTTTAAATTATAGCCCTGAGGCCAAAAATGCCCCCGCCCCGGGCCATTTGGTTTTACATAGGCTAATGTAAGTATATCTTTAAAAACATCTTCTACTCTGAAACTGCAAGGCGAAGGTCTTTGATATTTGATGTGTAGCTTCATCTAGTGGACCTTTGCCAAGATTGTTCAAATTATAGCCTTTATTGATTTTTGGTATGAAGCTTCACCTTTTTAGACCTCCCTCAACATTATGCACATTATAGCACTGGGGTCAATAATGGCCCTCTCCGGGGCCCACTTGTTACTCGTGGATCAGGTGAGCGATCCAGGACCACCATGGCCCTCTTGTTGTGGATTGTCTTTGGGTGTTTGTGTCGCTTATGTTATTTTATTTTGGATAGCCTATTGTCCATTTTGTGGGAAAGTAACTGTCCAGTTTGCTTTCCGCTGTTGATGTTTCCATTGGGGTCTGTTATTTCATGTTTGTGTTTCTTTCCCTTTGGTGTCTCTGATGGGAGCTGTTGGTTGATTGTATCGATTCCTGATAATTGCCTCCACTTCTATTTTGACTGGGTCGTTAAACTCCGATACAAACAAACAAACAATTCAAGTTCAAGGAAAAATGGTCACATTCTCGTCTGGTACTGGATTAATTGTAAAGAACTACTTACTAGAAATATTAACTCTTTAAACTCATGTATTAACAAAGAAACAAGTATCAACACACGGGTTGACTAACTTTATTCATGAAAATGCTTTACAAATTTTCGGAAAAACTATTACACTTAAAAATTATGAAACACATACCAACAAAAATACTCCAAATTGGTTCAATGAAGATTGTTACAAAGCAAAGCAAGAATTTAAATCAGCACGAAACACCTTTAATCGAAATAAAACCGACGAAAATAGAAGAAAATTTGTTCAGACTAGTACAAAATATAATAGAACACGACAAAAAGCTAAAAAAGCGTTATGCAACTTTGCTTCCCTCTTTAACTGCACGCCGGTGGGTCAGGCCTCAGATTCTATGACGATCCAACGTAAAGGCTTATTGAGAATTAGAGAGATCTAATTCAAGGTAATGTTGGTCGGTGCATGATGCTCTGTCTCTGGTCGGGCTCATCGGAGTCTAACTGTTGGTTTTCTTTTGCTCCAGCATTTCAGTGGTTTCTTGCTGTCGAGTCCTCACTGCTGTCTCACCTCTGTGGTTCTTTGATTATTTGTGTTCACTGAGATGTTGCACTGATGAGTTAGGAGGCCTCCATGCGGACTGAACAAATTATTTGTCTAAATCGCGACGGAAGTAAGGGCGACGATTGTGGCCACGTAAAATCGATTTAAGCCCCCCGGTGGAAAACATTCCACTGACCGTTCCAAGGCGGTTCTTCTGTGGCGGTTCTTCTGTGGCGGTTTATTTATGTTGTTGTTTGTTACTTACTGTGTGTATCACTTGTGTCTTTTTATTTTGGATGGCCATATGGCCATTTGGTGGGAAAGTAACTGTCCTTTTGGTCTTCCTTTGTTTAGGTTTCCATTCAAATTGGGTCTGGTCGCTTCATGTTTGTGTTTCTTTCCCTTTGGTGTCTTTGATGGGTGGAGTGAGTTAATTGTATCGATTCCTAATCTTTGTTTTACTTCTACTTTTTATACCTAAAATAAATGACGGACAAATGCTCGAAAACATTGCAAAATCTCAACGCCGCAAATTTTGGAAATCCCTTAAGAAATGCTACACTAAACAAAAAACAAGCGAAAGTAACGTTTCTCTTGAAAATTTACATGAACATTTTCATACTCTTCTAGGAGAAACCCCGGATGATGCAAATCTAATAACTGATTCACCGCACTTGCAAATGAATATAGAAGAAGTTGAATTAGATCGTAATATTAGTGAGCTAGAAATGAGAAAAGCAGTTTTTAAACAGAAAAATGGAAAAGCAAGTGGCCCCGATGACATATCAGCTGAAATTTTAAAGGCATCTTTTGATGTTAAATCCCCTTACTTGGTTAATCTTTTCAACAAATTATTAAACAACGCTGAATATCCTGAAAGCTGGTGTCTTGGATACATTGTTCTTATATTTAAAGGCGGAGACGCAAAAGATGTAAAATATTATCGCGGCATTACCCTGAATAATATAATAGCAAAAGTTTATTCACAGGTTTTGCTTAACAGACTTACAGATTGGACTGAAAAACATGAAAAAAATATCAAAATACCAATTCGGCTATCAAAACTGCAAACGCACAACAGATTGTATTTTTATATTGCTCTCGATTATAATGAAGGTCCTTAATTCAGGTCAGAAACTTTACAGCGTTTACATCGATTATGAAAAATGCTTTGATAAGATAAAGTAGAAGTAAAACAAAGATCAGGAATCGATACAATTAACTTACTCCACCCATCAAAGACACCAAAGGGAAAGAAACACAAACATGAAGCGACCAGACCATAATGGAAACCTAAACAAAGGAAGGTCATAAGGACAGTTACTTTCCCACAAAATGGCCATATGGCCATCCAAAATAAAAAGACACAAGTGATACACACAGTAAGTAACAAACAACATCATAAATAAACCGCCACAGAAGAACCGCCTTGGAACGGTCAGTGTAATGATTTCCACTGGGGGGCTTAAATCGATTTTACGTGGCCACAATCCTCACCCTTACTTCCGTCGCGATTTAGACAAATAATTTGTTCAGTCCGCATGAAAGCCTCCTAACTCATCAGTGCAACATCTCCGTGAACTCAAAAATCAAAGAATCACAGAGGTGAGACAACGGTGAGGACTCTACAGCAAGAAACCACTGAAATGCTGGAGCAAAAGAAAACCAACAGTTAGACTCCGATGGGCCCGACCAGAGACAGAGCATCAGGCACCAACCAACATTACCATGAATTAGATCTCGCTAATTCTCAATAAGCCTTTACGTTGGATCGTCATAGAATCTGAGGCCTGACCCACCGGCGTGCAATTAAAGAGGGAAGCAAAGTTGCCAACCGTGATTGGGTTAACTACCATGCATGCAGTCTGTCGTATAACATCCATGTTGCACCCAATCTTTTTATATCGAAGAATGATTTTACGAAATTGGCAGCTGAAGTCATTGCGGTTATATATTTTTCTGAATTTATATACTAAGTCACCATAAAATTGGGGTTCCGATAGACCTTGTTGCAGAAGAGATTTAAGTCGCCTTTTCCTTTGGCAAAAGTTAATTAAAACGTTAGCACCAAAATGACAAGTGCCCTAAAAGCTATGTATTTAAACGTACGCTCAGTCATAAAACAAAATCGACAAACATCAGCTGAAATAAAATCATGCCTAGGAGTGAAACAAGGGGATATGAGCTCATCCTTATTGTTCATGATGTTTGTGAATGATATTACCGAAAGCATAAACACAGATCTTGATGGCATTTTCACAATTGATGAGCTGAAATTATTTCTTATCCTTTTTGCAGATGAACAGATTCTATTTGCAACATCCCCCACCACACTCCAATCAATGTTAACTGATATTGAATATTATTGTACTGCATGGGGTCTTAAAATCCATGTAGCAAAAACGAAAGTAGTAATATTTGAAAAATCAAGTAGACATACACATTATAATTTTCACTTATATAACCAAACTCTAGAAGTTGTCAACTCATTCATATATCTAGGTGTGCACTTCTTCAAAAACGGTAACTGTCAATGAACAAAAAAATGTATAGCTGAACAAGCATCAAAAGCAATGTATAGATTATTCTCCGTTTTCAATCAATATGAATTTAAAACTACAGGGGGTGTTGCACTTGTGGGTTGGGGGGGGGGGGGGCTTCGTGTGGACTGGGTGGAGTTAGTGTATACCGCGACAGAGGTAAGGGCGAGGATTATGGCCATGTAAAATCGATTTAAGCCCCCCCCCACCAGTGGAATTCTTCGTTCCAAGGCGGTTCTTCTGTGGCGTTTTGTTTGTGTTGTTGTTTGTTACTTACTGTGTGTACTGTGTGTATCACTTGTGTCTTTTTGTTTTGGATGGCCGTTTGGCCGTTTTGTGGGAGGGTGACTGTCCTTGTGGCCTTCCTTTGTTTGGGTTTCCATTGTGGTCTGGTCGCTTCGTGTTTGTGTTTCTTTCCCTTTGGTGTCTTTGGTAGGTGATGCGGGTTGATTGTGTCGATTCCTGATCTTTGTTTTGCTTCTACTTTATGGCTGAACCAAGAACACTGTGATATTTTTCTTCCTGAAATGAAACAAAGAATCCTGGACCAGTACTATCAAAGTTGGTATAGTGATATCAATAATTCTCAAAGACTCATTTCCTAGAGCAGAGTAAAACATACATTTAATATAGAATCATATCTCAATATTATATCAAAAAGAAAACACAAAATAGCACTAACTAAATTTCACTTATCTTCGCATACCCTAGAAATTGAAAGAGGTCGTTACCAAAATGTACCTAGATCAGAAAGAAACTGTAAATTTTGTAAAATTAATGTAGTGGAAAATGAATTTCATTTTTTACTCGTATGTCCTTTATATCAAAACATACGTAGAAACTATTTTAAACCATATTATTGCAGGTGGCCGACGTTGAGCAAATTCCATAGACTCATGGCCCCTCGGGGCAAAAGTGAAATACTTAACCTGGCTAAATACATATTTTATGCAAATAAATTCAAAGTGAAATTGAAAATTAATAATAAACATTTTTCCAATATAAATGCTCTCTGTTTATAAAGTGTATTATATATATATCCAGCGAACAAAATATATGGGACCCGTATGGGCCCCACAAAAGGGTTTCAATATGGGACCCATATGGGCATTATATAGGCAAAAAAAAAACAACAACAACAAAACAAAACAACAAAAAACATATGGGGCTCATTTGGGACCCGTATGGGCTAATTGCCCGTATGGGTCCCATATGTACATGTTTGCCGGTATAAAGCTTCACGAGATCTTGTTTCTGGTAAATTTCATAGCAAAAACAGAGTACAATTATCAATTAACAAAAAAAAAAAAAAAAAAAAAAAATAGAAAGCAGGAATGATCATTGCCTCCACTTATATTTTTTGTATACACCAACATAAATAAATAAGCACGAACGTGTAGCTTGGCTGATATTTCGTTCGACCTGGAAAGCACAACAAGCTAAACATTAAATCAGTACGAGTAATAAATAAATAAATAAATAAATAAATAAATAAATAAAAAAATAATCAAGAAAATCGAGCGTCATGGGAAATTTGTGTGATAAGAAACCATTAAATGCCTAAAACGCTATACAATGAACAAAACAAACTATAAATAAATAAATTTATATGTGAAAAAGAGATAAAGACAATTAATTTTTCATAGAGCACACGTTTCATCCTCACCATTAATCGTTGCTCGTCGGCGCTGTTAACGAAACAACAAACCAATTTAAAACAAAACTAGTTAAGGTACTAAATAGATAATTTCAGATGTTTAACTTCGCAAAGAGCACGTGTTTTCACACCTCAACATTAATCACATTAATTGCATGATTATTGAGTCAAATAGGTTAAACCAAATGGTCAATGTGATTGATGGTATTGATCAAAACAGGTAATATTTATCATCAATCCTAATTACCATTCAAACTACATGTTCTCTCTCTCTCTCTCTCTCTCTCTCTCTCTCTCTCAATGAGTTGATTGATTAACGGTATCAATCAAAACAGGTTATACGTACTACTCATAATTCCTAAATTTACGTTGTCGTTCAAAGTACATAGAGGCAGAGAGAGAGAATATTTCAAAGTACATATGTTCTTTGAACTATTCTCTCTCTCTCTCTCTCTCTGCCTCTCTCTCGCTCTCCCTATCTCTCTCCCGACTAGGGGGGAAATGCTTTGGGGCGAAACGGCTAGGTTTGGGGGCGAAACGATTAGGGGGAAAACGACCAGGGGAAAACATTGGGCGAAACGTCTTGTTACCGACCCATTGACACGGTTATCATGTCACTATCCCTGTGTACTAAGGAAAGTTGTCAGAAAGCGAGTAAATTAGAACAAACCAACCTAGATATTTTACCACATAGTTTGCAAAATGGAAACTACAGCGGTAGAAAAAGGAATGGCAGTTTTTCTTGATGTAAGAATAATTTCTGTTCGTGCTGCCTGGTTCATTTTGACTGAACATTCCTTGCCAAGAAATTCCTGCTTGGAATTGAATAAACAAATTTCGTTGTGGACCAGTTTTCGGCACTGGGGGGTTCATATTTCTTACTTCTAAATCTTATACTGAGTCTGTCAAGTTTGGCCATAGGAGGCTACACAGATTATCTATTAATGAATAGAGTACTGTAGAAAATCGATTTTAAGAGGGCTAAAATACGGTACTGGTAATTACCAAAACGAAAACAAAATACCGGAACGAAGCCGAAATACCGAAACAGACTATTAAAAATTTAGGGGAAATGTCTGTGGTGATTCGTAATGAATGAATTTGATGATTTAATTAATGTTCTTGCATAAATATATAATGTGTGGTCGATTTGGTAATAAGACTTCGCCCCCAAGAGGTTTCCCCCCTAGCCGTTTCGCCTCCTTTTTTGGCCCCTAGTTGTTTCGCCCCCCCCCCCCCTTCCCTAGTCATTTCGCCCCCCAAAATATTTTCCCATATTTTTTATAGGAAGTGGCTAGACGACCCGACCCGGTCTTTTAGTCTCGGACCCGGCATTCTTTAGACTCTGAGACTAAAAGACCGGGTCCGGTATTCTAGACAAGTCCATTATGGAAGGCTAGAATGCCGGGAATATAATATTTGGCAGTTATAATCTACTGAAAACAAATACATATGAAGAACCGGACAAACCTTTCCACCAGAATACTTTCTTTTTATGTATATCTGCACCAGTCTGGGACCCTTACACCCAGGAAGATATTCAAAGGATTGAGATGGTCCAGAGACGGGCGGCTCGATGGGTCTTGAGGGACTATTCTCCCTATTCTAAAGTCTCAGACGTGCTGGGAAAACTGGGCTGGCGCACTCTAGAGCAACGGATTTATGGACATCTCGGCCCCTAACAAACTCGGCCCCTGACAAACCCGGCCCCTGACAAACTCGGCCCCTAGCAAACTCGGCCCCCATTCAACTCCATCCCTAAAAACTCAGTCCCTAGCAGCATTTAGGTACTAAAATACAATGTTTTTGTTTCCGAGAATCAATTTGGAAGGTGGAGAGGTAGTTTCACAGAAAGTTTGAGCATATTTATCGTTTTTAATACAAAACCTTATCCACGATAAAAGATCGTGGAAACCCATGCTGTAATGAGGATGGTGTTGGAATTGAGTGTGGCATCACGAAAACATGCTTATATAATTTTGACGACCTGCAAACACACTTTTACATAGTAAAACTGGGGTTTACAAGGGTTTATATCAATGTACTTTTTTTTTCTTCTCAAAAACATAGATTGTTGGTTCTTGTAAGAACCGCCTTTTCGATGCCGTTTTTACAAGTACCCAAATCTGTTTGCTCAAAAACATATATTGTTGGTACTTGTTAGAATCACCCTGTCAATGTGGTTCTAACGGCTACCCAAAATCTATGTTTATAGCAGAAATTAGAAAAATATTTTCATGTTTCATCTGAAAATTTTCATATTTGGGTGGTGAAAAATTCAATATTTTAGAATATGCGTTTTTTTTTTTGTTTTTTTTTTTAGCTCACCATTGCCGAAGGCTCTGGGGGAGCTTATAGGATAGGCAGTTGTCCGTCGTCTGTGTCTGCGTCGTCTTCGTCAACATTTTCAAACGACATCTCTGAAGCCACTGGGCCGATTCAGCCCAAATTTCATCTGTAGCATCCTTAGGCAGGGGGATTGAAAGTTTGTGTTTTTAATGAAAATCGGCTCATTAGTTTGGTTGCTATGGCAACTTAGAGTGCCAATAGACTTATAATGGGGAAAATAGAAAAATGGCATTTACTGCCAAGCCTCTGCAGATATTTTGACAAAACTTTCAAAGAAATGTTCCATAGGCGATCTACTATCTGCCGTATGATTTTAGGCCTTCTGCTAATTTTTGTTGGTTGCCATGGAAACCAAAATAAAAAAATAGACAAAAAATACTTAAAAAATCATCTCCTCAGAAACCGTATGCTCTAGGAGGCTGAGACTATATGAACATATTCACCATATTTGCCTTTACAGGTTTGGTGTTTTTTATGAAATTTGGCCTTTTAGTTTTGTTGCTATGGCAACTTAGAGTTTCATTGACTTATAATGGGGAAAACTGAAAAATGGCATTTACTGCCAAGTCATTGCAGATATTTTGACAAAACTTACATAAACATGTTCCTTGAGTAAACTTCTCTCAGCCATACGCTTTTATGTCAACCTGGGGGTCCCCTAGGTTGTGCCGGGGCCATGCCCCGCCCCCTCCACTTCATAAAATGCCTTATATCTCAGAAACCTTACAGATCCCAACCCCTAAACCATATATATTCTTGTTCCTTATGATAAGATGAATTAAGTGACACCAACCTGGGGATCCCCCGGGATGTGCCGGGGACATGCCCTGCCCCCCTCTATTTCATAAAATGCCATTTATCTCAGAAACCATTCAGATCCCCACCCCTAAACTATATTATATTCTTGTTCCTTATGCTAAGATGCATGAAGTGACACCAACCTGGGGGTCCCCCGGGATGTGCCGGGGACATGCCCCACCCCCTCCACTTCATAAAATGCCATTTATCTCGGAAACCATTGAGATCCCCACCCCTAAACCATATATATTCTTGTTCCTTATGATAAGATGGACTCAGTGGTTGCCATGGAAACCAAAATGAAAAAAAAAGAAATACTTAAAAACTCATCTTCTCAGAAACCATATGCTCTAGGAGGCTGAGACTTTATGAAACTATTCACCATATTTGCCTTTACATGTTTTGTTTTTAGCTCACCAGAGCCAAAGGCTCCCGGGGTGCTTATAGGATAGGCAGCTGTCCGTCGTCGTCTGCGTCCTCTGGCATCAACACTTTCAAACGACATCTATCTGAAACCACTGGGCCGATTCAGCCCAAATTTCATCTGTAGCATCCTTGGGCTGGGGGATTGAAAGTTTGTGTTTTTAGCTCACCAGAGCCGAAGGCTCCGGGGGAGCTTATAGGATAGGCAGTTGTCCGTCGTCTGCGTCTGGTGACGTCAACACCTTTAAACGACATCTCCTCTGAAGCCGATAGGGCCCAAATTTCATCTGTAGCATCCTTTGGTTGGGGGATTGAACGTCTGTGTTTTTTATGAGATTCGGCTCATTAGTTTGGTTGCTATGGCAACTTAGATTTTCCATAGACTTATAATGGGGAAAATTGAAAAATGGCATTTATTGCCAAGCCGCTGCAGATATTTTGACAAAACTTTCATAGAAATATTCCTTAGGCAATCTACTATCTGCCATATGATTTTAGGCCTACTGCTCATTTGTATTGGTTGCCATGGAAACCAAATTGAAAAAAAAATAGAAAAAAAAAATACTTAAAAAATCATCTCCTCAGAAACCGTATGCTCTATGAGGCTGAGAGTTTATGAAAATATTCACCATATTTGCCTTTACAGGTTTTGTGTTTTTTATGAAATTCGGCTCTTCAGTTTGGTTGCTATGACAACTTAGATTTTCCTTAGACTTATAATGGGGAAAATTGAAAAATGGCATTAACTACAAAGCCTTTGCAGATATTTTGACAAAACTTTCATAGAAATGTTCCTTTAGTAAACTTCTCTCAGCAGTATGCTTTTATGTCAACCTGGGGGTCCTGTAGAATGTGCCGGGGCCATTCCCCGCCCCCAGTACTTCATAAAATTCCTTATATCTCAGAAACCTTACAGATCCCCACCCCTAAACCATATATATTCTTGTTCCTTATGATAAGGTGCATTAAGTGACACCAACCTGGGGACCCCCCCCCCCCCCCCCCCCCCGGATGTGCCGGGGACATGCCCCACACCCTCCACTTCATAAAATGCCATTTATCTCAGAAACCATTCAGATCCCCACCCATAAAGCGTATATATTCTTGTCTCTTATGATAAGATGCACTCAGTAACACCAATCTGGAGGTCCCCAAGGATGTGCCTGGGCCATGCCCCACCCCTCCATTTCACAACAGGCCCAATATTCCAGAAACCTATCAGATCCAAACCCCTAAACGAAATATATTTTTGTTCCTTATGATTTAATAAGTTGCATTCAGTGACACCAACCTGGGGGACACCCGGGATGTGCCAGGGACATGCCCAACCCCCTCCACTTCATAAAAGGTTGGCCCCCGCCCATAGGGACTTGAAGAAATATATGGGCTGCATGATGCTTCCACGCAGAGCTGAATCTGGCCCGCACACTAGTACTGGTAAACCGCTTAGAGGATCTAAGCCTGTCCAGGAACCGCAGCGAGGCGGACCGTCCATGCTAATATACCCTATTGGTTTCATTGGGCGGCACCCTCTCTACTATATAAAACACCTAATATTTCAGATACAGTCCACATGAGTGCTCATTTGGGAATTGGGAGACTTTATAATTGGTAGATTAAAATCATACCATGTTAAAATACATGTTTTCCATTGGGCAATGCCCATCTGAGCTCCGGTTTATGAAATTTGGCTCTTTGGTTTGTTTGCCATGGCAAGTTAAGAGTTTCCATTGACTGTAGCATCCTCGGGCGCAGGGCTTCCATGGTTAATTAAAATACTTTGCTGCCAGTTGGCAGTGCCCCCTGAGCTCTGGTGAGCATAGTGGCCCATGGGCCTCTTGTTTTTTGTGTGATATTAACATTTCCAGTGTAAAACCAAATGTAAACCTATGGTATTAATAGAAAAAAGGCCAATTGCTGAGGAATGGCCAAACCCTGCAAATGATAATAAAAACAAAATGGTTCAATTTTTGTAAGTGCGCATCAGAACATACTACTAGTCTCTTTTAAGAGGCAGAGATGTAATTACACGCCAATCAATCAATTAGTTTATTATTTACATCGGAAGACCCACAGCAGCGTGTCATACACTGGTTCAATCAACGACATTAGGTTCATTTAACTCATGTGAAATGGGTTACTCATAATTTCATCAAAATGAGTTCAAAAGGTAATTAGACATACGTACATTAAAAAAGGTGTATAGTTTGATAATAAGTCAATTCCAACACTAATATATACATATTCTAATTTTAGGGGCCGAGTTTGTCAGGGGCCGAGTTTGTTAGGGGCCGAGATGTCCTGTCACCGAGCAACGGCGTGCTGATTCACGACTGGTCCTCTTTTACAAGATAGTCCACAGTCTGGTTGCAATCCCTATCCCTACATATGTCATCCCCCTCAATCGATGCTCCCGGACAACCCATTCATTGGCTTTCAGACAACTCTATGCTCGAACTGATTATTACAAATATTCGTTCTTCCCGTTGGCAATAGTGCAGTGGAACAATCTTCCGGCCAGCATTGCAACCCTGACAAGCCTTGACAGCTTCAAACTGGCTGTCAGTCAGGAGTACCACCACAGACCTTAAATATAAACACCATTGTTTTTATCCTCACTTTTTCTTGTTTCTACTGTATAATTTGGTAGAGTGTCCGCTCCGGGGAACGGGAGGTCTCGGGTTCGATCCCGGGCCGCGACATACCAAAGTCGTTAAAAATGGTACTAGCTGCTCCTCGTTTGGCACTCAGATTTACGGGGTAGAGCTAGGACTGGTCGATCCAGTGTCAGGATAATGTGACTGGGTGTGGTATCATGTAATGTGTCTGGGACATGATACTTCAGTAAGGCAGCACTATAAACGTGAGCATTGAGCTCCCTGTCGCAACCAGACACCGTCGTGATATGACTGAAAAATTGTTGAAAGCGACGTTAAACCCGAATTCACACACACTACTGTATAATACACTAACACTATGCACTTTTACTCTGTTCTTACTATCCGCTTGATTTTAACTCCTTTCTTTTATCGCATGTTGCGGGGAACCCGGCACGTAATACTCATTTGAGGGTGTATGCCGTATGGAGAGATAGATAGATATCTACAACTGCAATTTTCTAGATGTAACAGCCAGATGTAACCACTATAAATGCGGGACGGACACTTATGACTTATGTCGAGAAACATTCTTGCGAAACGCAGTTGATAGAATTGGTGGAGAAACTAAGAAAAAAACTCTCTGATGGTCACCAAGTCGATTTAGTTTTGCTGGATTTCAGCAAGGCTTTCGACAAGGTGAACCACTTGAAATTGCTTTTTAAACTTTCAACCCACGGGGTCCAAAGCAGAACCCTCAAATGGATCAGCTCCTTCCTAGGGGGTCGAACCCAGGCTGTAGTGCTCGAGGGGAAATGTTCATCAGAAGTACCCGTCACATCAGGCGTGCCACAGGGCTCAGTCCTGGGCCCACTTCTCTTCTTGCTCTACATAAATGAATCCGGGACGTTTCACCCCCAAACCTTTTCTTTCCCTAGTCGTTTCGCCCCCAAGACGTTTCCTCCCTGGTCGTTTCCCCCCCCCCCCCAGTTGTTTCCCCCCCCCCCCTAGTTGTTTCGTCCCCCTAGTCGTTTTGCCCACTTTTCACTCTAAGGCTAATTTTCAATGTTGAACTTTTATTAGAGGTGAGAAGAGGCAAATATTTAAGTAGCATCATCGCCCTGCCACGTCAGCCTAAGTATCTGTTCGTTAAGGGACTTCATTCATACTTAAACAGAATGTCTCTGATGGCGCGTGAAAAAGAAAAGTGGGAAATATTAGATAGAAAGAGAAATAGTGGATAGACAAGAAAGGAGAGAATCCTGCCTGCTTTTTCAGATCATCATTGGAAACCAGACCTCTCCGGCTACAGAAGCGTCGCCCAACGGCACAGGTTAAAAAATCCCTCAGACTTTACTTACAGACCGGCCCCTACCTAGCTGTTAAAACGAGAGAGTAGACGGTCCCTGCTTGAAGGATACCAAGTCAGGGGCCTCAGAAACAGATGCTGGTAAAGAATTCCAATCGGGTATAGTCCTAGGGAAGAAGCTGTACTTGAATGTATCAAGCTAACCGCGTTGCCTGATCAGGGTCTGCACTATTTGCTTACAGTTCAGGAATTACTGGGTCGGACGCCGCAAATCTGATCAAAGTACAGTAAAACCTGCCTTAGTGGCCACCTCTATTAAGCAAGCAACCTGTCTTAAGCAAGCAGGCATTCAGTTCCCCAAAAAGGTAAATGCATTAAAATTCACCTGCATTAAGCAAGCACCTTTCTTAAGCAAGCACTTTTTGAATATCCCAAAAGTGCTTGCTTAATACAGGTTGGACTATATACAAAAATTGCTGACAGAACATTGATGAAAGGAATTTGATCATTGCTTCCACTTCTATTTATTACGTTGCATCGGCGTTGAAGCGTCGTTGCATAGACGACATCAGAATCAGAATTGTTACTGGTGACACGTCAAATGACATTCATACACCAGGATGCGGCAATACTCAACCATGTATTACCTAGTGGGTACACAATGTGTATGGAACGTTGTATTAACGCCGTTGCAACTTTATTACGTTGCATCGGTATGACGCGATGTTGCGTAGATGGCATTTGCGGCAATCTTCAACAATTATTTACTGGCCGACTCTGTTAACGAACCAACCGACCAATTTAAAACAAAACTGGTAAAGGTGCTTAAGCAATAATTAAAGACGTTTAACTTAGCAAAGAGCGCATGTTTCACACCTTATCATTAAGGGCATTAATTACGTGATTAATGTGTCAAATCAAGTAAACAATGTGATTAACGGTATTGATCAAAACAGGTAATACTTATCATAATTCCAAATTAACATTTTTATTCAAAGAACAGGTTCTTCTCTCTCTCGCTCTATCATATATGAATCTTTTATATATAAAATATAGTAAAATAGTTTGGGGACGAAACGACTAGGGTTAGGGGGCGAAACGTCTTGGGGGGCGAAACGTCTTGTTACCTACATAAATGACCTCCCGGAAAACATTCAATCCCTGGTCAGGTTATTTGCTGATGATACAGCAGTTTACCTCACTGTGAGAAACCAAAATGACAGCTACATTCTCCAAAAGGATCTTGATACAATACAAGAATGGGAACGAACCTGGGACATGGAATTCAATCCAGGTAAATGTCAAGTTCTGCACATTAGCAGAGCTAGACAGCTTATCCACTCTCAGTATACCCTCCATGGCAAGATATTGGAGTCTGTAGACTGCGCATGCTACCTTGGGGTAAGTATCTCAAAAGACCTGACCTGGAATACACATATCAAGGAAATTACTACAAAGGCTAATCAAACTTTCGGATTTGTTAAAAGGAATGTAAAAACTAAAAATCAGTCAGTAAAAGAATTAGCCTGCAAAACATTTGTTAGACCAAAAGTTGAATATGCCTCCACTGTGTGGAGCCCCCATACCAAGAAAAACATAGATTAGATTGAAATGGTTCAAAGGCGGGCCGCACGGTGGGTTACAAATAGATATTCCTCGTACGATAGTGTTTCTGCGATGCTGGGCAACCTGGGTTGGCGCTCCCTTGAGTATCGTCGTTGCGATTCACGTCTCGCGATGTTTCATAAAATACAGTATGGCCTTGTAGCAGTGCAAATGCCCTCATATTTTGAGCGTCCCAGGAGAATCACTCGCCACAGCCTTCAAAATCCCCTAGGTTTCCGCCAGGTATATGCTTCTGCTGATTATTACAGGTGTTCGTTCTTTTCGATGGCGGTAGTTTTGTGGAACAGGCTCCCTGCAGAAATTGCTCTCCTAAATGATTTTGACTCCTTCAAGAGAGAAGTGAGCAAGATCGATTACTCAATGCCGTAGAAAGTAACATTGTTTTTATCTTGCTTTTAATCTCATTCTTTCTAACACTCTAACACTATCATCTTTTTCATTCTTCACTATTACTCTTTTAACTAGAGCTCACTATAAAATTTCTTACTTTTAGCCTCGCACGCATCCCTGCGCATAATACTCAGAAATGAGGGTGCCGCAGTATCGATAGATAGATTGGTTTTTATTATTATAATAATAAATATTATTATTATATATTATATTGAACCGGGTCCGGTATTCTAGACAAGTCCATTACGGAAGGCTAGAATGCCGGGAATATAATATTTGGCAGTTATAATCGACCGAAAACAGAAAACAAATACATATGAAGAACCGAACACCGGATCGGACCCTATTTTTACTATTATTTTGAATAAATAACTACTTCATAGCATTCATTATAGCATTTAACAAGAGTCTTTGAAGACATTATAGTTGATCAGACAGACAAATGAAAGACAGACGGAAACGGACAACCCCGAGATGCAGCAGGAGATTCAAGGCCGAATCAGAAAACTGGAGGGCGAGCTCTCTGACATCGAAATCGAAAGACAGTCGAGGCTCGAAGCCCTCTCTAAGTGTCCGTCCTGCATTAATAGTCGTTACATCTGGCCGTTACATCTTGAAAATTGCAGTTGCCGATATACATAAAACGAAAGTATTCTCCCCCTTTCAAAATGGTGGAAAAGGTTTGTCCGGTTCTTCATATGTATTTGTTTTCTGTTTTCGGTTGATTGTTACTGCCAAATATTATATTCCCGGCATTCTAGCCTTCCGTAATGGACTTGTCTAGAATACCGGACCCGGTCTTTTAGTCTCAGAGTCTAGAATGCTGGGTCCGGCGTTCTAGACTCAGAGACTAAAGGACCGGGTCCGGTGGTCTAGCCACTTCCTTTTTTATGCCCCGCCATTCGAAGAATGGTGGAAAGGGCATATAGCGTTGCCCCTGTCCATCCGTCCGTGCGTCCGAAACTTAAACGCAGTCAATAACTTCCTTATTTCTTGATGGATTTTAAAATTACTCGGCAGAAATGTTAACCATAATGAGACGACATGTCAGGTGCAAAACCAAGGTCCGTACCTCCAAGGTCAAGGTCATACTTAGACGTCAAAGGCCAAAAAAAGGGTCCGAAACTTAAATGCCGTCAATAACTTTCTTATTTCTGGATGGATTTTAAAATTACTATGCAGAAGTGTTAACCATCATGAGACGATGTGTCACATGCAAACCCAGGTCCATACCTCCAAGGTCAAGGTCATACTTAGAGGTCAAAGGTAAAAAAAAAGAGTCCAAAACTTAAACACAGTCAATAACTTACTTATTTCTGGATGGATTTTGGAAATTACTTTGAAGAAATGTTAACCATCATGAGACGATGTGTCACGTGCAAACCAAGATCCGTACCTCCAAGGTCAAGGTCATACTTAGAGGTCAAAGGTAAAAAAAATGGTCCGAAAGTTAAGCTTTCTATGGATGAATATGAACATAGACACATTTTCAGGCGGGGGCATCCGTGTCCTATGGACGCATTTCTAGTTATATATATAAAAGATTTATTATCCCTATGTGTGACAGCCACAAAGGGAGAGAAAGAGAAGAACATGTGATTTAAATGAAAATGTTAATTAGGAATTATGAAAAGTATTACATGTTTTGATCTATACCGTTAATCACATTATTTGATTTGACACATTAATCACACAATTAATGCGATTAATGATGAGGTGTGAAAACACACGCTCTTTGCAAAGTTAAACGTCTTTAATTATTGCTTAAGCACCTTTACAAGTTTTGTTTTAAACTGGTCGGTTGGTTGGTCAACAGAGTCAGCCAGCAAAGATTAATGGTGAGATGTTGAAGCATGTGCTCTATGAATATCTCTTTTTCACCTTTAAATTGGTTGGTTGGTTGGTTCTTTAACAGTGTCGTCAAGCAACGGTTGAAAATGAAGAAGAAGATTTTATTTAAATTTCCAGTAGGCACAAATGCCCATGAGGATACAAAATATGTACATAGTGGCATATATGACAGTGTTGTGGGCAATTGCTACATTCAGCATCTATAAAACTGATAATAATTTGGCAAATGACAGAAATATTATTGCTCTAATGATTGAGAGAGGAGAAGGCGTATAAAACAATTATCAGATCATAATGTTAACAAGTTCTTGTAATGAACACACCTCAAAATCCCACCTTAAAAAAGTGAAAAATGGGGTCAGAGCTCTCACTAGGCTTTTGAAAACAGGATTCCAGGAATCCTTCCTTGTAAAAAGTTGGATTCACAGGTAAAAAGTTGGATTCCCAGGTAAAAAGTTGGATTCCCATATAAAAAGTTGGAATTCTGATCTTGATTGAGCATACATGTAGAACATAGAGAAAAATTTCTTATTATCAGGCTACACATCCATATGAATAACTGATGTGTAGATTGTGGGTACTAGTTAGAACTTTTTCACTGATGTGTCTAAGAAGCAGCCACAATCTGATGTTTTGTAGAAATATTAGGAAAATAATGTATACCCCAGTAAAACCCCCAAAAAACAACAAACTAAAAAAAAAACAAAACAAAACAAAAAAAACATGCAGTTGCTCCGATTTATTCTCACACTTCTAGCCAAATAATGCCACATCATAAAAATCATGTTGCGTTAGGATAACAACAGATATAATGTAAACCCAGGTCAGAAAAGAAGCATTCTATACAGCCATGTTTGTGCTTTCAAATTCGGACATACATGTACGTGACACTAGCTCATAATTTTGTTAACAAATACGTAGGGACAGCTGCCTAACTAAGTCTGACTTCCTGTAATTGTTAAAATGATGCATTTTGAAGAATTACAGACATTTATGTCACCAGTAAACATCGAAGCACTCTTTGACCAAGCAATAAAAAGTATGATCGTGTAGTAGCGAAAATACATGACATTGGTAATTCGTCAATTATATTGTCTTCGCCGTAACCCTGGTTTAACTAATATACGATATTTTACTGACTAATGTCAATCCGTTGATGGTTCATACTTACATCAATCAGTAAACTAATTAATTGTAATCCGTAATAACACAGGGATTAGCGCGACGAGATTAAAAGGTACAATCATTTTTAACACGTGCCGCAAACCTACCGCTTGCAAAAATACCTGTCAATATGTGGCACATGTGCTTTCAACACAAAAAGCGGCGCCGCATTTGATCTCTTACTGGTTTTGCATAAGTGGCCTAAATTAGCTTCTGATTTACTGCTTCTGTAATTTTGGACGCGTGTCGCAACAAGAACATGCGTACATAAGAATCAGCGGTAGTGAATTTTATGCGTACAACGGCAAAAAGTTGGCGTAAAATACGCAGAATCCTGCGTTTCCGAGAGCTCTGGGGGTCTACAAGGGTATACATGTACATTACTTTGCTTAATTCCACTCCAAGACATAGGTTGTGGGTACCCGCCAGGACCACCTTAGCGAGCTCCCAAAAACCCACACTATGAGTTTGAAAAGATAAATTGGTTGTATTTATTAATTTACACGCTATTTTTCTGGTTTCCTTTAACAGGAATTGTTACCTTGAACGATAGTTCTATGTATACCTTTTCAAAGTTTGCATATTATCAAGTTAACAAGACTTTGCAATGAAGACCCTAGTAAACCCCATTTTTTATGAGAAGAAGTGATGTTTATAGGGGGTTATATTGCCTTTATAACTGCACAAAATCATAGCTTGTGGATACCTGTCCAGTGTCCAACAGTGAAAATTAGTCTTACAGTGAAAAGTGGGTGAAACGACTACGGGGACGAAACGACTAGTGTGGGGGGGGGGGGGGGGCAAAACTACCAGGCAGGAAACGTCTTAATGACTAGGGGAGGAAATGGTTTGGGGACGAAACATCCCGTTGTAGCTTAGTTGAGTTCACTATTAAATTTGTTGAAACATATGGAATAGAGTAAAAAGATTATTATCTTATTCAAAAAGTTTTCTTTTATGTTTCGATTCCCTGTATGAAGCAAAGCTTAAAAGTATTGCAAAAAAAAAAATGGACTCATTCTCTATATTTTTAATAGTCCGTTCCGGTATTTCGGTTTCGTTTTGGTAATTACCAGTACCCGCTAAAATAGGCTTGGTAAACCGTATAGCACAAATGCTTTGGTGCAGTGATAGCGCATCGGATTTGTGAAGGAGAGGTTGCAGGTTTGATCCTCACGCTGACCAAAGTGTTGTGTCCTTGAGCAAGGCATTTCATCCAATAGATGGGCTGCATGTTGCTTCCATGCAGAGCTGAAACCCACCCGCACACAAGAACTGGTAAACCGCTTAGAGGATCTAAGCCTGCCCAGGCAAAGCGGTGCGAGTCAGACCATCCTTGCTTATAAACCCTATTGGTTTCATTGGACGGCAGGGCTTGAGATGTCATTTCATCTCAATGTTGGGTAAAAGTCCAACAAAATTGGAAGCAACGTCTCCAAAATTACCTTTACAATGTTGACGGGGGCTGTTAAACCTCAAATCAAACAAACAAACCAATCTTCCACATTGCAAAAATAAAAGAAAAAGTACTGGTTCTGCTCATAATGCTCAGATGTGAGCGAGTAGCAGTAATAGAAGAAAAAAAAAGTGCAGCGTAGCAGCTCAGTGGATAGTGCACTTGCCTATCATGCTAGGGGCCCCTGGTTTGATTCCCGGTAGTGGTAATAAAATCGTGGTGTCCGAACATGCTGTACTGGCATCATTTGAAGGGGTATTTGGGAGAACCGAAAACAAATTGTAGTTTAAGACATACACACCATTAAACTTAAAGGACATGTGAACAGATAACATTCCCAAGTTTTGTAGAATAGTTTGAAATAATAACGATTTTATTATTTCAGTCTTTATACAATTTGCATAGATGGATCCGGCTCTAAACTGCTTGTCTTAGTTTTTGTGATATAAATGAATACATATATCTAATAATTTGGTTGCCACCGTTGGTTAACAGTCAGAAATGGGTGTTATTAAAATAATTTATTCAGCAGGATAGGGGTTGGGAAATTTGGTCAATAATGGTTCATCACAGAACAGTGGTGGCTCAGGTGGATGTGCATCTGGCTGATCGTCTGGACCAAGGTGAGATAACTGCCTGACCCAGGGCTCAAGAAACTGAAGAATCCAAATCGGTTCAGCCAGATTTCACCAGAAAATTACGGAAATAGCCGATAGGTTTCGGTAATTTCCATAAACGTCCTTGGTGATTTGCAATTTCAAAATGTGTTATTAGCGTAAGGAATGACATACCAATATTATTACTCTTACACTTTTCAACGAATATTAGCACCAGTATCTTGATTAAAACGGCAATTATTGCTCACATCGTTCAGATTTCGTCTACTTTCATTTTCTACGCCTAATTTCATCTACTTTCATTTTCCCCATATCCGATAACTTCCAAGCCAGAAAAAATTTCGGCCCAACCTCGTGCCGACAGCCATACGAAATGTCAACAAGTGTACATACGGTATTGTTTTGTGCTAGCTGGGATTGTTTTGCGAAGATTTATCATCTAAATCTATTTAAGTATAGTCATCTTCCTTTTTCTCATCCAAGAAGGGCAATTGTCAGTTTTTCACAAAAGAATTTGCACTGTACTTGTTAACAGTATACATGTATGTCTAAGCCTGTCAGAATTGTTACTGGTGACACATCAAATGCGATCAGGTAAATGGATTCGCTTGATATGACCTAAATGGTGTTGACATTGCTTTTAGACTTCAAGTAAGTGCACAACAGTAACAAATCCGTGGAATATAGTGAATTCTTTTATATCACCAAACAATCACTTTTTCTGATAATATGTTAGGATGGGAGAAGTAAGAAAAAAAATCCATCACTGATCGCATGGGCCCCCATCCAAAGATTGAAAAGCAAAAAACTCTTAACATACTGGCTGGATGTGCAGGCTGATTAGTCTTTGCTCATTGCACATGTTAAACTATGAAGTAATAAAATGCATCTTTCATCATTATCAGGGCCCCATTAGGGAAACCGATTGGTCTGCATGGTAATTCACACAGAGCTGAAACTGAGCGCTCATGAATACTGATAAACCGTTAGAAGGACTAATCCTGTGCAAGCAAAGTGGTGCGAGTCGAATTGTCCTATGCATATTAAGCCCTATAAGTTTCATTGTGCAGCAGGGTTGAGATGTCATTTCCTCTCAGTGTAAGTTAAAAGTCCCACAAAATTGGAACTTAACTATGAACCCATTCTTGGCAATTTGAACACTATGTTTTCATGGTAACCTGAATACACAGAAAAACACTGAACCAAAGATATTGGTACTGAGGCATTTTCTGGTGCTTAATCCTTGTCCTGCTGAATATTCATATATGCCACACCCACTACTAATTATCAACCAATCAGATTACTTGGTGCAAATTATTGCAACAAATGCACAATCTGAATGGCAAACAATGTAGATCCTGATCAGATGGCTTCGTCAGAAGCCATCTGATCTGGATCTACATTGTTTCAAAGATAAGACATATCCGGGCTCAGCAGGACAAGGGTTAACCCATTTTGTAGCAGAAATGGGTACCTTGGCAAACAGTGCAGGCCCAGATCAGATGCAGCGTAACGCGGCATCTGATCAGGGCCTCCACTGTTTGCTTAAAGTTCAGCCATTTTCCAAATAAATTTGATGATATCAAAACCACACACCCCTAAATTTTGGAGTGGACTCCTGCTATACATAAGGAGGAAGATTCCATTTGATACAAAAAGAGTTAAACATGTGTAAATCATTGACAACCACTAAACAAACTGTTAAGATTATTGACAATACCTACATGTATTATTGAAATATTTTAATGATAAAAAACAACTTGCATTAATTGATAGACTTAAAGACTATTTGCGAATCACGTAAAAGGGTTAGTTTTGTCCTAAACATCATGCATATGATTGGCACATGAACGTACTAAGTCTCGATTAACACATTTGGTGTTAAATGTTACCGCAAAGTAGTAATTTTCTTTCAAATACTCAAAGAAATCAGTGGCCGAAACTATTTGATTGATAACTTAACATACTGAACATAACAAAATTGAAAAAAAGGAGAAAGTAGCAGCATTGAAAACAGTTACATCGGGTTAACAAGTCCATGTAGTGGATATCCCTCTAAGACCCAATTAGTCTATGCAGGCCTCATATTTTTCAGGCATTTGCAGTATTTCAGGCTTTTAGAGCTTGGTATTTTTCTTGATTTCACGCTTTTAGATTTTGATTTTTTGTTCCTTTAGTCTGTTTAAAAAACTATTTAACCCTTATCCTTCTGAATAAATTATTAACCCACACCCATTTCCGACTATAAATGAACCAAATTACTTGATATTTTCACCAACTGCATTGCAAACAGTGTATATCCTGATCAGATGGCTTCTTCAGAAGCCATCTGATCTGGATCTACAGTTTGCAAAGGTAATAGTTGTGTCTTGTTCAGCAGGATAAGGGTTGAAGCTGCAAAATCGGGCCTTTCAGGCATGGAAAAGCGTGGTCAGTATGAGGCCTGTCTTTGATATTCAATCACATTCATAAGTTTTATTCACACAATAGAAACATGATATTCAAAACGTTTGATATTTTAGAAATACATGTAGCATTGATATTATCTTTTATTTTCGGATCCAGGGGCCAGTTGTTCAAAACTAACGATGTCGTTAGTTAACATACAGTTAAAACTTTGATCATTAAATATGGCAGATATGCTGAAATTTTTGCTGAAAAAATATGTGCAGCAAAAGCTGCTCACATTTTTTCAGCAAAAAATCAAATTTTTCGATATTGTACTTGCTAGAAGAGTTAACAATATGACCACTAACAAGCTCGTTAAGCTAACAATGCTTTGAACAACTGGCCCCCAGAATTTTACAATAGGGTTATATAGAGAACATGAAAAATGGCTCTCAAAGGACAAAAATTTGCTAAATTGTTTTAAAAATTTTGCATATGAAATGCCATTAGCCACTACTAACATGATTTATATGAAAAAAACCTTAAAAATGATATTTTTTGATATTACAGTTTGTTTTCGGTTATGATAATTTGTTTTCGGATGTTTCCGGTAAAAGATTGTTTTCCGTTTTCCTAAATACAGTTTGCAGGGATGAATTCAACAAGGTGTACCATCCTTTCGGATTTGAACAATACCTGGAGGCCCCCTGTGCAGGGAGAACCATCCCCTGCACAGGTAGAAGATCCCTGCCATAATTACATGATTACTATGTAGGCTTTCATCCTGCAAATCTGGAGTGTATGTAATGTACATCTGCATGTAATCCTTGTGAGAGGGTGTTGCAGTATATAGAAAGAAAAGTGTGTTTATAGACAAAACAAACAGGTGTGATCAGATAATGGTCTACATCCATTCTTTAAAGATAATAAATCCAGTTCGTTTTTGTTTGTATAAATATATCCCTCCCTTAAAAAAATTCTTCAAATAGTGGAACATGGTAGCTAATGGAGTGTGGTAGCTCAGTGGTTAGTGCACTTGCCGTTGATGCTAGCCCTTGGTTCGATTCCCTGCAGCGGTAATAAAACTATGGTGTCCAATCAGTCTCTGCTGGCATCATTTGCCTAGCTCTTTATTTTGCATTATTGTTTGACACACAATTTCCCAGTATACTAAAAATGAAGGTCTTCCTGCTTCCCATGGTCTTGGTTCTTTGGTTCACCCTTTGGAAATTAAGTAACAGCACGCACCAGGATGATAGAAATCATGAGTGCAGGATTGCAAAAGAGCAACACCATGATAGTTTCTCAGTACTTGGCTTTTACTAGGAAGCTAGGGAACAAAAGATGTTCGGAGGGCTTACGCAATTTCAAGTCCTCGTGTGGAACAAATTTGGTCATCCATTTAGTCTTGACCAGAGACATTGATTCAGAAGCTAACCCCGATCAAGGTTTCGCTGTGGGCTGTGCAAAAAATATTGCAAAGACTTTCACTGTGCGGACTGTGAAAAGCATTTTCATTAATTGGATAAAAACCAATTGCTAGAGCTTAAAATTGGAGTTGGAACCTGGTATTGCAAAGATTGCAAAGCTAACTGTGGCCTATATGCAGCGGTGATGTTCTGAATGAACATAAGGCAGTTCAGTGTGACCAGTGTGAAATGTGGATTCACACAGATTGTGCATTCCTTTCAGATACTGAGTCTGAGTATGGCAAGTCGATAAATTCCAGTTGTTCATAGATATGCCCGAAGTGCAAGGTTTTCAACTTTTCTGACTCTTTCTTCAACAAACCTATAGAACTGGAAAAAGAGAAACAAATTTGAACCTCTGTCAAAAGAAAAAGGAGTTAAATCTCCGACTACCGACATGAGAAAGCTGAATTTTGTAAAAGGTTTGAAACTTGAAAGTATAAACATTAACATTATAAGAGGAAAAATACTTGAACTACCGGTATTAGCTTTCCTCGATACTCAACAACCACATATTGTGGCTATTCAGGAAACAAAGATTGACAGTTCAATTACGACTTTCCGAGCTTTTCCCTGAAACTTGTGAGTACAGTGTCTACAGAAAAGATAGAAACTCTCCGTCATGGCGTCGGGGTGATGTTGCTCGTTCACATAGACATCTCTCATATGCCATTCCTGGAACCAGAAAACGACTCAGAATCTGTTTTGGTTAAGGTTTTTGCAAACAAAACTTCTCACTTTATAGCAAGTTGGAATTGACCACCTAACTGAACATACAAACACTTCTATTTATTTAAAGATCAATATGATCACATTAAGTTTAAGAATAAGGGTGAAAAACTTCCCGCAGTACATGTTCTAGGTGACTCCAACTTCAGAGAGATCATTTGGCCCGACAGGCTCGGCAAACAAGGCATGATGCTGAGTACCGTCCGAAGGACAAATACTGGTTGACATTATGAATGATCATGGCTTAGAACAAATTGTTAACTCCCCTACTTGTGACAAGAAAAATATGTTCGATAAAAGGGTTATCCTTTGGAAGCAAGGAATACACTACAGAACTGAAAATACGGAGTGTATATGTTTTCTGGGCCAGACTAGCTAGTTTCGGCCAATTAGGCCTCATCAGTGACCCTTAGATATTTTCAAAATTCCACAATGGAATCAATGATCCCAAAGGACAAGAAAATGTAATCTACACTATGATGTAGGGCAGGGAGACATTTTACCGCCGCCACACATTCCCACACACCAGCTGTAGTGAAGTTATATATGTTATATAAAAGGGTTATCCTTTGGAAGCAAGGAATACACCACAGAACTGAAAATATGGAGTGTATATGTTTTCTGGGCCAGACTAGCTAGTTTCGGCCAATTAGGCCTTAACAGTGACCCTCAGATATTTTCAAAATTCCACAATGGAATCAATGATCCCAAAGGACAAGAAAATATAATCTACACTATAAGTTTGGATTTATTCTTAAAACTTAACCACATTACGAAAACACATTTTTCAAATATATTGGAAATATCTACCACCAAAAATGACATTTTTCAGATAAAAATGCTAATAATTTTAATATTTCTGCTCAAAACATAGCTTGTGGGTGCTCGTTAGAACTGCCCCGGTGAGGTGGTTCTAACGAGTACCCACAAGCTATGTGAGGCGGTTCTAACGAGTACCCACAAGCTATGTTTTTGAGCAGAAATAAGAAAAATAACGTATACCCCTGTAAACCCCAGTTTTACTATATAAAAGTGGGGTTGAAGGGGTCAAAATTATATTATATAGGCATGTTCTCGTGATGAGGACAATTTGAAGATGGCCCTCGCCCATTTGGACTTGAAGAAATAGATGGGCTGCATGATGCTTCCACGCAGAGCTGAATCAGACCGCACACGAGTACTGGTAAACTGCTTAGAGGATCTAAGCCTGCCCAGGCAAAGCGGTGCGTGTCGGACCGTCCATGCTTATAAACCCTATGGTTTCATTGGGCGGCAGGGCTTGAGATGTCATTTCATCTCAATGTCGGGTAAAAGTCCCACAAAATTGGAAGCAACGCCTCCAAAATGACCTACACAGTGTTGGCGGGGATGATAAACCTCAAATCAAACAAATCAAACAATTTGAAGATATTCAGTCTTCAGACAAACTAAGTGATCCTGATATTGTTTCCAGATTTTTAAAAATCTTCATACCATCAATAAAGAAACCTCGTGGAAAGGTGTACATGTACTTATATCAAAAACGTGACTATGAAACTATGAGGGAGGATGCACTAAAATTAGCAAAGGAGAAGTACTTTAATGGTCATTCAGACGCTCGATCTGTCCAGGAGAACTTTGATTCTATGAAGTCTTTCATTCAAGCTTCTTCCGACAATCACATCCCCTCCAAAACTAGCAGGTCTGCATCTTTGATTCCTTGGATCGCACCAGAAATACGAAGAAAGGTTCGGAAAAGAAATAAGATTCATGCTAAGACAAAAAAGTTTGGAAGTGGTAAACTCCGGGCAGAATTTGAAAACTTGAGACGAGAAATTAAGAATGACATCAATAATCAGCATGGTTTATGCATATACATGTATTTCAATTACATGTATAAGCATTTTTATGAAAAATTAATGTGCCGAAGACAAAATTTTAAGCATCTTATGCCTCTGTATCCCTGATAGTTCTATCCCTATGGAATGCAGCTGTGATAAGACTGCAACAATGAGCCATATCTTGAGAGAATGTGCTATACATAACCCTTATCATGCTGTTCACGACAACCCCTATCTTTGCAAACAGTGTAGATCCAGATCAGATGGCTTCTGAAGAAGCCATCTGATCAGGATCTACACTGTTTGGCATTAAGTTTATGAATTTGTAGCAATAAATTACATCAAGAAATTTGATTGGTTGATATAACGAAATGGGTGTGGCTTAGATGAATATTCAGCAAGATAAGAGTTAACATCTAGTCAGCAATGACTAAGATTAGCCTATGAATTTTGACAGTTTGCTCAGTGTTCACTATCGATGTGGAGTTGTGAGTTCTAGTGTGGCACAAGGCCACAAAGACTTGTTTTCTTATGCACATCACGAAAACACCAACTATGTAATTTTGACCCCCTTAATTTAAACCGCACTTTTATATAGTAAAACGGGTTTTCAGGGGTGTGCATTAATTTCTTATTTATGCTAAGAAACATAGATTGTGGGTACTGGTTAGAACTGCCTCGCTGGGGCATTTCTAACGGTTGACCACAATCTAACAGAGGCAGTTCCAACGGGTGCCCACAATCTAACAGAGACAGTTCTTGCGGGTGTCCACAAACTATGTAGTGAACAGAATTATGACAAATAGTATTATTTCATCAGAAAATTTTCATTTTTTTTTTTGGTGGTTAAATTTTCAATATCTTTGAATAGGCATATTTTCTTATGGCATTAGTGATAACCAATATCAAAGTGCTCACAATTGTGTTTCTTTTATATTTGCAGGTTTTCAGAAGAGCAGACAAAAAAGGTATTTCAAGTATTTCAGATACGGTATTTACTCTAAGTATATGGCAGTACCTTCATAATTGATGATCCACACTGTCATTATGCCCCCGCGTATTCGGAGAATACCGGAAGGGCATTAAGTCTTACCCCTGTCCGTTCGTCCGTGCGTTCGTTCGTCCGTCCGGTGTCCGGGCCATAACTCCTAAACCGTATGGAATATATTCATGAAACTTCACAGTTGCATTCATCACACTGAGACGATGTGTCATGAACAAGGAAGACAACTCTTGCTTTTTGGGTTTTTGAATTATCTGCCCTTGACTTAGTACCATATAGTAAACCGTGTCCGGCCATAACTCCTAAACCATATGGAATATATTCATGAAACTTCACAGGTGCATTCATCACACTGAGCCGATGTGTCATGAACAAGGAAGACAACTCCTGCTTGTTTAGTTTTTGAATTATCTGCCCTTGACTTACATCCATATATAGTCAAATGGTATGTCGTGTCCGGGCCATAACTCCTAAACCGTATGGAATATATTCATGAAACTTCACAGGTGCATTCATCACACTTAGACGATGTGTCATGAACAAGGAAGACAACTCTTGCATTTTTGGTTTTTGAATTATCTGCCCTTGACTCGGTACCATATAGTTAACCGTGTCCGGGCCATAACTCCTAAACCATATGGAATATATTCATGAAACTTCACAGGTGCATTCATCACACTGAGACGATGTGTCATGAACAAGGAAGACAACTCTTGCATTTTTGGTTTTTGGATTATCTGCCCTTGATGCATATATGTTATGATTGATTTGAAGTACATTTGTAATATTTTTTATGAATGGCATTTGGCGGGGGCATCCGTGTCCTATGGACACTTTTTCTAGTTTTAATTTTATTATTTCTTAGGAACTTAATTTCTATTTCAGAAACTATAAAAACAACATGCACAACAAACCTATGGCCATTTCTTTTCAAAATTTTGGCTGTGTACTGAAAAAATAAAGGCAATTGAGGCACTGCAGAAATGAATATTATCCTGTTCAATCAGATAGAGAGGTCTCATCTGGGTCTGCACTGCTTTCTCAGGCTGGTTTCCATTTTGTTCAAAAAAGTTTTGTCGAGGACAGCATAGGAACTGCGGCTAATGCTCCAGAAATTTGACACTTTCAATGGAAATTGTCCTAAATATTCTATTTAACCCTTGTCCTGCTGAACCCAGATATGTCTTATCTTTCAAACAATGAAGATCCAGATCAGATGGCTTCTGAAGAAACCATCTGATCCGGATCTTCATTGTTTGTCATTCAGCTAATGAATTTGTTGCAATAATTTGAATCAAGTAATCTGATTGGTTGATAATCAGTAGTGGGTGTGGCATTTTATAAATATTCAGCAGGTCAAGGGTTAACAGGCAACGTGCCTTTCCTGAAAATATGTCTATTCCTGTTATGTGTATCCTAGCAGTCATTTCTCTTACCAATGGAAGAAACTTGTCCAACAAAGTTTGAAGCAGTCTCCAAAATGACCTAAATAGTAAGGCTGACACGATTAATTATTGTTAAATCGATTAATCGATTGATAAATTCCACAAAAATGGTTATCGCTACTGATTTGCATGAAATTGATAATTTGATAAGTACAGTTACCTTCCTAAAGTTGTGCCTAAAACAGCTGGATGAGTGGCAAACATTGCAGACCCTGATGAGACACTGCGTTTTGCGGCGTCTCATCTGGATCTTCACTGTTTGCTCAGACCTGTCTGTTCCAATACATATGGTAAAGAACAGCATATAGTAAGAGTAATGCTCAGTCAGTAAGCCAGACAGGTAAAATTATGACCAAATCGTCAGTGATTATTAGTGCTTAATTGTGATCAATAATCGGATTATCGATCACAATGGCAGGAATGATGATCAATTATATTTACAGCTCCGATTAGCCAGCCCTACTAAATACATGTAAAACCTCAATTCAAACAAACAAAACAGGAGAAACTTCAACCTTAGTTTGCTTTCCATTTCTGTCAGTGGCACGAATGCATGTGCCACTTGTAAACCCCACTTTAGCAAATACATACAGTGAAATTACCATATTTATCATTATTATTAGGACAACTTAACTCCTTACTGTACTTTTTCTAAAATTTGAACAAGTACAGAAGACCCTCGCTATAATGACAGTATTCTTTTTCAAACAATTTGCTGCTCTAGCAAATTTGCTGCTTTAAAGACTCCCAGTAAGTTATAGTATACAGTCAAACTTCAGTAACTTGAATATCTTTGGGACTTGGATAAATTTGTTCGAGATTGGGGAAGTTGGAATTACTGAGGATTACACATAGCTAGGGCTGGCTAATCGGAGCTGAAAAGATAATCGATTATCAATCCCGTCATTTCGATTGATAATCAATTAGTAATCGCTAAGGTTTTTGTCATAATTTTATCTGTCTGGCTTTCTTCTGAGCATGACTTACCATATGTTGCACTTTACCATATGTATATTTGAACAGACAGGCCTGAGCAAACAGTGTAGACCCAGATGAGATGCCGCAGAATGCGGCGTCTCATCAGGGTCTGCACTGTTTGCCACTCATCCAGCTATTTTAGGCATAACTTTGGGTAGTAAATTGTACCTATTAAGTAATCGATTAAAAGCAAATCAGAAATGATAATCATTTTTGTTGAATTTTTCGATCGATTAATCGATTATACGATTAATCATGTCACCCTTACACATAGCACCAGATCACGAGTCATAAAAGGAATGTCACCAGGATATCTATTTGGACTTCTGTAGAATAAAGGAATGTTGTGTGTACTCATTAGAATCACCTCAACATTCCTTTACAAGATAAAATGAGAAAAAAATCCACAAAATTAATTATCCTTAACCCATTTAGTACCAGAAACCCCAAACGGGTACCCTGGCAAACAGTGCAGGCCCAGATCAGATGCCGCAGAACGCGGCATCTGATCGGGGCCTGCACTGTTTGCAAAAGGTTCAGCTATTATCGAAATAAATTTTGAAGAAAACACAACCTGACATCCCCAAATTTTGAAATGGACTGACTGGTATATACAAGGAGGAAGATTCTCTTTGGTACAAAAAGGGTTAATATATTGCAAGTTGGAGCTAAGGTAATAATTCTTAATGGACTCCAGAATGGGTTTGACTTAGCCATAGTAACGAACCATCCATGTTCATGTTATCGAAGTTTCACTGTAATAGGTAATAAAGGACTTTTTCCCTTAATTACTCCAAGAAACAAACGTTGAAGACATTACTCCAAGAAACAAACGTTGAAGACATTACTCCAAGAAACAAACGTTGAAGACATTACTCCAAGAAACAAACGTTGAAGACATTACTCCAAGAAACAAAAGTTGAAGACATTACTCCAAGAAACAAACGTTGAAGACATTACTCCAAGAAACAAACGTTGAAGACATTACTCCAAGAAACAAATGTTGAAGACATTACTCCAAGAAACAAATGTTGAAGACATTACTCCAAGAAACAAACGTTGAAGACATTACTCCAAGAAACAAACGTTGAAGACATTACTCCAAGAAACAAATGTTGAAGACATTTCTCCAAGAAACAAATGTTGAAGACATTACTCCAAGAAACAAATGTTGTGGATATCATTCTGCTGTTCTAACAAATATCTACAATATTTGTTTCTTGGAGTATTAAATAATTACAAAATTCTTGAATTTGAATATATCAATCCGCCTCACCTTGAGCTGGGGATTCGTTCCATTGAAATTGTCGTTATAACAAGTTTTATTTTATACATAGCAGTGAAATCAATGCATATCTGGAACAAATAAAAGTGATATTTTCATACTGTGAAAATATAAATGATATTTTCACAGTGTGAAAAGTAACATGACCATGCTATTTTCACAGTAGCAGCCCAGACTACTGTCCTCGCCAAAATTCGTGTTATCTATAAAACAATTCTGTAAAATATCTTGAAAAAGCATTCTTTGAACTGTAAAATGCTGCATTAAAAATGGCGATCTGTTTATGTGTTGCAACTGACAGTTGTGACTTCATAGCCAAGTCAAATATTGTGACATAAGATCCGATTGATCAAGTACAGCAAGTGTCCTAAAATATTATCAAATAAAAAGAAAATTTACTTTTTTTCGATAAATATCAAAAATGTTTCATCTCGTGTGTTGAAAAGATTCACCATTAACAACAATGCAGAGGGCCAAGATGGCCCTGTATCACTCACCTGTGGACCAGAAAATCGTAAGGGATGTTTAGAAAAAAGAAGAAACTCTGAAAGAAGGCAAGGCATGTTTGTTAACCGGATTGATATAAATATCTTCAAAGATCCAGGGTTGTCAACAGAGTTGTGCATTACTTGGGCCGGGTCATATGAAGCTTCATACCCAGAGCTTACATATTAAGCATGTAGCAATGTCAAGTGGTCCCCTACATTAATCCTACCAAACATGCCCCTAGGGTCCAAATTGACAATGCCATGTCCCATTAGGAAGAAGTTAAAAAAAAATTATGCTCAAAGACCATGAGACAAACAGCTATCTAAAATGTTCCTCAGGTGAGTGGTTAGGCTCATTGAGCCTCTTGTTACCCTTTTTGACTTAGGTATTTGACAAGATGGCACATCTCCTCATACTAATTTATACCAATCAATTGGAAACTTCACAGGTTATTTTGACATGGTTTGTAGATGTGCATGTGATTCAAGCTTTTTCATCAATTTAATTTCGGCCCCCGCCCATAGGGGCTTGAAGAAATATATGGGCTGCATGATGCTTCCACGCAGAGCTGAATCCGGCCCGCACACTAGTACTGGTAAACCGCTAAGAGGATCTAGGCCTGTCTGGGAACCGCAGTGCAAGGCGGACCATCCATGGTAATAAACCCTATTGGTTTCATTTCAATGTCGGGTAAAAGTCCCACAAAATTGGAAGCAACGTCTCCAAAATGACCTTTACAGTGTTGACAGGGACGTTAAACTTCCAATCAAACAAACAAATCATCAATTTAATTTTTGTCACTTCTTTCAACTTGTTGCTGCTTAAGTATTATATTAATGCATGTTTAAAAGAAAGCATATACGTAGTTGGGGGCATTGTGTTTTAAAACCGCATTTTCTAGTTAAATTGTAATTTTGGAAGTATCTCCCGAAAAGTAAAGAAAAAAGTACTTATAACATAAAAGGATAATTGTGTAAAAATAGACTAAAAAAAATAACACACAAAAAACACACACACAAAGGCAAAGTACATGTACCTTACAATAAGAGAATAGGGGGAGTCATCTGTCTTGCCTTTAGTATGACAGATTCACCGTGAATGATTTCGGTCATGGCGTATTTTCTCATTGTTAATACATGTAGAATAATTCTCTGTCTGTTTTAGATGATGGTAAAATATCTTGGGAAGAGTTTGTGGCTTTCTTCGCAGATGGAGTGATGGGAAAGGAAGAGTTAAGGGCCTTGTTTGAGAAAATTGACACTCACAATACAAAGTAAGTGCATGTATCTATACTTGGTCAGTTTAGATGAACTTTTGTTAGGAAAAAAAAATACAAAACAAAACAGATTAGCCAGGTTTAAAAATGCATTAACAATTTGTAAGCAGAATTTAATCCATGATTGCGTGTGGGAAACCCTTAAAGGGATACCTTGGCAAACAGTGCAGGCCTAGATCAGATGCCGCAGAACGTGCTGTCTTTTCAGGGCCTGTACTATTTTCTAACAGAACTAAAAATAGAATACAAATGAAAAAATAGGTCTGACACCACTTATTTGGCAAATAGACTTGTCCAACATATAGCAATGGAAGAGTCCGCCAGTATACAATGGGTTGTTACATCAGTAAGATATTTTCTTTTAACCTTCACCATGCAGATTTTTTCAATATGCTACATTCTTTCCCATTTTCAGCAACTTGTGTTGCATGATTTCAATTTTTCAGGTTCAGTAGCAGAATAGAAAACAGAATTTATCCTGATCAGGTGGCTGATCTGGATCTATCCTATTTTCAAAAAAAAAAAAAAAAAAATTTATACAGGTTTTGCATGGTTAGGGTTAAAAGTAAGGCTGACACGATTAATCGTATAATCGATTAATCGATCAATTAATTGAACAAAAATGATTATCATTTCTGATTTGCTTTTAATCGATTACTTGATAGGTACAATTTACTATCCAAAGTTATGCCTAAAATAGCTGGATGAGTGGCAAACAGTGCAGACCCAGATGTCTCATCTGGGGCTACACTGTTTGCTCAGGCCTGTCTGTTCAAATATACATATGGTAAAGTGCAACATATGGTAAGAGTCATGCTCAGAGAAAAGTCAGACAGGTAAAATTATGACAAAAACCTTAGCGATTACTAATCGATTATCGATCGCAATGACAGGACTGATAATCTATTATCTTTTCAGCGCCGATTGGCCAGCCCTAGTTTAAAGCTTTTTATCTCTTGATCAACTCATCTAGTGAGGAAGTTGTAGAGGTGAAGCTCAGACAACTTCTCGTAAAGGAGTCAACCCATTACGATAACACACCCGTGCGACATAGTGCATTTTTATGCCCCCGGAATCTAAGAGATTCGGGGGCATATAGTTTTTGGTCTGTCCGTCTGTTTGTCCGTTTGTCTGTTTGTCCGTTTGTCCGTCTGCAAAAACTTTAACATTGGGCATAACTTTTGAATGGTAATAGATAGAGCTTTCATATTTCACATGTGTATACCTTATCACAAGACCTTTCCAGTGGTACCATAATTTTTGATTTCGTGACCTTGACCTTGACCTTTGACCTATTTTTTTCAAAATTTTTAAAAACATTAACATTGGCGCTGTCCGGGGGCATCAGTGTTTCACAAACACATCTTGTTCACATCTCCAGAATGGCCATTTTCCTGATGAAAATCCGCGATATTTATCTTATAAATACTGCAAACATAGGTTGTGGGTACTCGTTAGAACCACCTCATTGAGGCAGTTCTAACGAGTACCCACAACCTATGTCTTGGAGCAAAAGTAAGAAAAAAAATGTATACCCCGGTAGACACCAATTTTCTCTATATAAAGTGGGGTATAGGGGGGTCTACATTTTATGGACTTGTTCACGTGATGCTCCAGAACTGTATACTTTTTGCTCTAATCAGATTGAATTTTTACAACTTTTGAATTTTTCAGTAGAAAGTAAGACCATTTCTGTCACTCACACTATCAAAATGTAAACAATTTACAGCTTATTAGAAACAATATCTATATATGGATAAATCCTTTGAAGCCAACAAAGCATCTAACTGAAGGGACGTTATACAAAGCATAAGGGTTTAGACAGTGTGTGTGTGTGTGAATTCGGGTTTAACGTGGCTTTCAACAATTTTTCAGTCATATCACGACGGTGTCTGGTTGCGACAGGGAGCTCAATGCTCACTTTTATAGTGCTGCCTCACTGAAGTATCATGTCCCAGACACATTACATGATACCACACACAGTCACATTATCCTGACACTGGGTTGACCAGTCCTAGCTCTTCCCCGTAAATCTGAGTGCCAAGCAAGGAGCAGCTAGTACCATTTTTAAGGACTTTGGTATGTCGCGGCCCGGAATCGAACCCGTGACCTCCCGTTCCCTGGAGCGGACACTCTACCAACTGAGCTATCGGGGCCGGTACACTCTCATCAGATCAAATTTTTACAACTTTTGAATTTTTCAGTAGAAACTCAGACCATTTCTGTCACTCACACTATCAAAATGTAAACAATTTACAGCTTATTAGAAACAATATGTATATATGGATAAATCCTTTGAAGCCAACAAAGCATCTAACTGAAGGGACGTTATACAAAGCATTAGGGTTTAGACAGTCAAAAGCATGAAATTTGAGGTTTATGTCAGAAAACCCTTGTGCAGTCAATACAAACAAAGTTATCACCGAAAAGCGCAGCAATAAAGACAGGTGTGTTATTGTAATAGAAGTGCATGGACACAGCTCAACATTAACCCATATATGACAATGGAATCTTCTACTAGTAAGTTTGGAGTGGTCCATTTCCAATTATAGGGGTGTCAGGTTTGTTTTTGTTTGTGGCAAATTTTACAAAAATGAATGTGTTTTAAGCAAACTGTGTAGACCCAGATCAAAGGCCACACTCTGCGGCATCTGCACTGTTTGCCAATGTTCCAGAAAAGGATGGGTTTACCCATTTAGTACCAGAAAAGGCTAAAGGGGTAATTGGCAAACCGTGCAGGCCCAAATCAGACGCCGAAGAAGGAGGCGTCTGATCAGGGCCTACACTGTTGCAAAAAAAGCCTTTTTCCAAATTAATTTTGAATGAAACACAACCTGATACCCCTAAATTTTTAAATGGACTCCTGCTTTATATAAGGAGGAAGATTCCATTTGGTACAAAAAGGGTTAATGCCTGATCATCTGCTTATTCATGTGACAAGTCAATCAACAAAACTGCTAGAACTATTCCCAAACCAAAATTGCAAGCTTATTTTGCAAGCTTGCCGCAAGTCTGCGCATGCTTCTTTTGCAAGCTTGCCCCAAGTACGCATTTGGAACCTTTTGGCAAGCTTGCGCATGCTTGTGGCAAGCTTGCGACAAGCTTGCAGCAAGCTTGCGGCATGCTTGTCTGTGCAAGCTTGCGCAAGCATGCATATGGAACCTTTCTGAAAGCTTGTGCAAGCTTGCGCATGCTTGTGCAAGCTTGCGGAAGCTTGCGCATTCTCGTCTTACCTGACTCTCCCTTGAAAAGAGCACGATAACACAAGTTTGCGATAAGCTTGCCCTACTATTATTTGAACATAATTAAATTAAGTGTGACTGCTTAAATGCAGAGCTGAAACTGCAAAAACCATGTATGCCATGTGAAAAAAAAACATCACAAAAACATGCCTCTATTAGTTTGACACTTTTAAAAAAGTTAAACCCCATTTTTATGTAGTAAAACTGGGGTTTACAGGGGTATGCATTATTTTCTTATTTCTGCTCAAGTACATAGATTGTTGGCACGTCTTAGAACCCACTCTGCGATGCAGTTCTAAAGAGGTCCCACAGTCTATGTTTTGAGTAGCAATATTAAAAAATATCAGAGTTTTTTTATCTGTTTTTTTTTTTTTTAATTTATTTTTGGAAAATTTCAATATATTTGAATAGGCAAGTTGTTGTACTGAGATAAGAGGTGACCAACCAACTGTAAGATCATGTAAAAGTTGGACACCAGAATAAAAAGTACATATGGTGTCTTAATTTACCCTAAAATGTGAAGAAGGCTGCTTTGCAATAAAGGAAAGGCATATAAAGTGTAGCTGGAATGGCAAACAATGTAGACCCTGATCAGGTGTCTCCTGAAATAGCAGTCTGATCTGGGTCTTTATATCTCTGTTCAAAACTAAGATCCTTTACAAAGGTTTTGTTATTCAACTTTACAAAGTGCTAATAATCTACTGAAATAGTGAAAAACAACACCAACCTTATGTTCAAACCACTGAAATCTGTCATGACATTTCCATGCACTACAGGCATGTCTTTTTAAACTATTCCATTTACTTGTAAAACCCCAAAAACAGCACATGACTTTATGTATATTCCATAATTCAAATTCTCAAATGTCTTATACTGGCTGATGCTATAAAGGACTGAAATATTTGGTTCCAAAGCAATAAAGAGACTTCTGTTAATTTAAACCATCTTGAATCCATGGCAACAAATTCTTCTGGGAGTTGGTTACAAAGATCTCTCTTACCCATTCCAAGTTCTATGAAAGATTACAAAGATACTAAGTCCAAACTCATGTTTAAAAAGTTTAAGTATAAGCTTGCACTGGTGCATGCTTGCGCAAGCTTGCAGAAGCTTGCATTGATCTTAAAGTTTTCTACTTTTATGCCTGCATGCTTGCGCAAGCTTGCGGGTAGCTTGCTGCAATCTTAGATTGTATTAATAAGCATGTGCAAGCATGCGGCATGCTTGCGGTATGCTTGCGACAAGCCTGCATTTTGGTTTGGGTTTATAGTGGTGTTCTCTATTTATAGGTTTTGATACAATAGAATTGGATTTGTGTTGGAATTTAACCCTTACCATGCTGAATATTTCTGTGCATTACAGGGAGCTTACCACTAAATATTTTCCATAGGCGA
This sequence comes from Lucinisca nassula, assembly GCA_963580285.1. Classification (NCBI taxonomy): domain Eukaryota; kingdom Metazoa; phylum Mollusca; class Bivalvia; order Lucinida; family Lucinidae; genus Lucinisca; species Lucinisca nassula. Next base: position 106,645,781 of record OY757017.1, on the reverse strand, counting down.
CAATTGTAACCTTTTACATGCTCCCACAAAAACTACACATACAAAACTTTTCAAACCTTACTTATTTATAGAGCCATCCTAGCTCAACAAGTTGATGAGAAAAAATCCACATGTAGCCCGTCTCCTTTTCAAGTTATGGTCCGCCATGTTTGTTTACATGCAGATTCGCAGTGAATAAAAGCCGGCTTTTTAACGGAGAGGTGACAATATAAAATCAGCCACAATTTCTTTGAGCTTGCAGATATAATTATAAAACACACATCATTTTATTTCCTTATAACTATCCTTTTCTCACATTGAAATGAAACATGGGATATTTATCCAATGGAAGCCTGCCTGGTATTTAGACTGCAACTAAAAGCTCTGTCCCAAAGTGATAAAACCCAGTACCTCCAGTATTTAGTGCAAAGCTACCTATACCAAACCCTTATTGTCTTTATGATCCATCAAAAGCATTTTCAAATAGAAATTTAGATCATATCTAATAATTTAAGCATGCATAATAAATGTTCAGTGACGAAGAATCTTTGAAGTTTGCGAAAAAGTTATCGCTTTCAGATTCTACAATGAAAGCCGAACAAACAATATTTTGTGAAAAAGCGCAAAGTTTACCTCTTTCTGGAATTGAACCCAGACACCGGCTGGCATTAGTGGTTCTTCTCCTATGTCTTTGGAACACTTCAATCCTAAAATGCACTAAAGTATGCCTTAATAGCATACTAACTGGTATTTATGGCTGATTTCACACCTATACCCCCTATTTTATGTAAAAATGGCATTTTGAGGATATTTTGATGATAAAACTTTGACAAAAATGATTATAAATGCCTTAATACCATGAGAAATAGTGGATATATATCTGTTCAGATCCTTGAACATGAATCTTATCAATAAGAACCAATAAGAGATGAGAAAACTTATCGCGATATTGCAGCAGAGACAATTTTGAAGTTTTGCTTTCGCTAGAGACCAAGGCCAAAAACCATGTAACCTTACTGTTATATTCCAGACGGAGTAGATTCTTTCTCTTGTGTTTCTGGTTATACACTTACTGTAAGACTTTTTCCAAAACAAACCCATTAACAATTGATTAACATGGCTTTAAAGTACCCCCCCCCCCCCAACCAAATGCACAGATCAGAAGCAAAAACTGATCAAATACACCCAGTTAGACCTAAATTACCACAAACCTTACACTTTTTTACAATTTCTATGGCAAACCACATGCCAGGAATATCCATTTTATAATACAGAATTGGATAGAACCTACCAATGTGTGAAAATATGATGTAATGACTGAAAACTGGAGTGTGGGGCTGATTTTCCTACTTTTTGGTATAGGGAGCTTACCACTAAATATTTTCCATAGGCGACAATAGTAACCTTTTACATGCTCCCACAAAAACTACACATACAAAACTTTTCAAACCTTACTTATTTATAGAGCCATCCTAGCTCAACAAGTTGATGAGAAAAAATCCACATGTAGCCCGTCTCCTTTTCAAGTTATGGTCCGCCATGTTTGTTTACATGCAGATTCGCAGTGAATAAAAGCCGGCTTTTTAACGGAGAGGTGACAATATAAAATCAGCCACAACTTCTTTGAGCTTGCAGATATAATTATAAAACACACATCATTTTATTTCCTTATAACTATCCTTTTCTCACATTGAAATGAAACATGGGATATTTATCCAATGGAAGCCTGCCTGGTATTTAGACTGCAACTAAAAGCTCTGTCCCTAAGTGATAAAACCCAGTACCTCCAGTATTTAGTGCAAAGCTACCTACACTCCTCCCCAATTTTCAGCCATTAGTATTGCATGTTTCAATTTTTACCATGGATTCAGTAGCAGGATGGAAAATAGTATAGATCCTGATCAGCTGGCTTCTCAGAAGCCAGCTGATCTGGATCTATACTGCTTTCAAAAAAGATATTTCCGGGTTCAGCATGGTAAGGGTTAATACATGTCAGCCCTTGTTGGTCCTTTTCTGTCGTCTCCCAGAGAAAGGGAGAAAAAGGGATAGATGAGATAGTAGAGAAGATGGAAAGGGAAGGAAATGGCAGAAAGGAAAATGAAAGAAAGTGAAGAAATAGAAATTACAACTCCCTCTACCCTAACCTGATGCAAGGGCAGTAGGCCTTGCACAGCTATAAGAGAGTATAGGTTGGGCACACATTAGATAACAACATAATTGGACTTATTTTTTTGCCAAAATGTATAGATTATATGGAAAAATTACCAGAAAATATTTTCATAGATTTGTGTCCCCTCAGGTTATATCTATTTCCCTAAAAGTCAGCCTCGATAACGCAGTGGTCAACACGTTCGTGATCGAGAGGTTGTGCATTTGAATCCAGCCACTGGTATCGAGGTGTGTCCTTGGGCAAGACACGTAATGACACTGCCCCACTCCACCCATCTGTAAATGGGTAGCAATGGTGTAAAAGCCAGTGCCTCTCTCTCGTAAGTGCGTGAAAACACGCGGAATGAGTGTTCAAAAGCGATTCAATAAACTTGAAGCTTTCGTCGCAATCAAACTAAAATAAATTAGTATAAACTAAAGTGATTTAGGTAGTTGCTGCTGAAAGGACTTCCCAAACCTCATTATCACACTATAGTTGGGGCCCACAGCTGAAACCATGTTAGTCAAACAGCTGAGTTATATCCAAACAAAAATGTTTAGATTTTATAGAAAAATGACCATAAATGGTCATTTTTCTATATAATCTTAACTTTTTTGGGGTCAAAAATGTTAAGATTTAAAAATGACCATTTATGGTCATTTTTGTCGCGCCTGCTATTAGCATGGCGCGATATAGGCGCCCGGTTTTCCGTCCGTTTGTCTGTTCGTCCATTCGTTCGTCCGTCCGTTTGTCAAGGCGTCAACATTTGCGACCACCCTAGCGTTCACCCTGAGGTTCAAGTTTATTTCTCAAGAACTGTAAGAGCTTCATTAATGATACTTGGTACAAACTTGTATCTGGGGATGACAACTTACATGCAAGCATCCATATTTGACCTTGACCTACATTTCATGGTTCACTGACTTTGTAAAATATTGCGACCACCCTAGTGTTCACCCTGAGGTTCAAGTTTATTTCTCAAGAACTATAAGAGCTTCATTAATTATACATGGTACAAACTTGTATCTGGGGATGACAAGTTACATGCAAGCATCCATATTTGACCTTGACCTACATTTCATGGTTCACTGACTTTGTAAAATATTGCGACCACCCTAGTGTTCACCCTGAGGTTCAAGTTTATTTCTCAAGAACTATAAGAGCTTCATTAATGATACTTGGTACAAACTTGTATTTGGGTATGGTAACTTAAATGCAAGGATCCATATTTGAAATTGACCTATATTTTATGGTTCACTGACTTTGTCAAATATTGCGACCACCCTAGCGTTCACCCTAATGGTCAAGTTTATTTCTCAAGAACTATAGGAGCTACATTAATGATACTTGGTACAAGCTTGCATTTAAGAATTGAAACTTTTGTGCAAGCATCTATGTTTGACCTTGACCTACATATCATGGTTGGGTGACTTTGCGCCCCCACAGGCGCGACATAGCCTTCGGCGGAATTCTTGTTCTATATAATCTAAACATTTTTGGGGTCCATCTTCAAAACTTCGTTATAATGAACATTGTTATAAAGAGGCTATTGTGCACAATCAGTCACAAGGATTTCTGTGTCAATCTTTACTATGAGATATACATGTATTAATTCCACTGACATGTTTTATAACCTGCCCACCCTGGTCACAAAGCCTGTTACATTTGTATTTTTTTTTTCAGTTTCATTGACCCACGTGAGCTGTGTGATTATTTCTCGCAACATCTTGGTCAGTTCAAGGAGATCTATGCTTTGTTAGAGGACCTCAACAATAAAGTCAGCAATCTTCTTGTTGATACATCCAAGGTATTATTATACTAAACCTTAACTCTTATCCCACTGCATAAATAAATTGGGCCACTCCCATTGCTGATTATCAATCATCAAATTACTTGATATACTATATTTGTTAAATTCACACACTGTATTACAGTGTAGATCCTGATCAGATGTCTTCAGCTTCTGATCTGGATCTACATTGTGTGCAAAGGTAATGGTTGTCATGAACAGCAGGCTAAGGGTTAAAACACCTATCATTCTGGACGTTTCAAGATGGATCCCAAAATTGTATAGATTATATAGAAAAATGACCATAAATGGTCATTTTTCAATATAATCTATACATTTAAAACACCTATCATTCTGGACAAAGAATATTCACTGAACTGGTTAACCGCTTTTGTATAAGCCTGCCAAGGAAAGTGTAGTTAAGGAAACTGAGGGGCTTGATATGGCCTATGATTTTTTGACTGGGCTGTTAACCCTTGTCCTGCTGAATATTTAAATATGTCACACCCACTACTGATTATCAGCCAATCAGATTACTTGATGCAAATTATTGCAACAAATTCATTAACTGGATGGCAAACAATGAAGATCCTGATCAGATGGCTTCTTCAGAAGCCATCTGATCTGGATCTACATTGTTTCAAAGATAAGGCACATCCAGGCTCTGACAGCAGGACAAGGGTTAAAACTGTAAACAAACTTGTTGTAGCAGATGACATTTTCTTTGTTGGATGGAGAAAGGTGTGGATGGAGAATCCCCAAAGGAAGCAAAATCTCTGTTTTAGGACTGGCTCAAATTTAGATCTTGATTCCTACAGCAAGTGTTCAGAGAGCAACTTCCCTATAAATTGGGCCCCAAATTTATGCAGTGGCCCTTGACTCTGAAAATTAATAATATAGCCCTCGTAGAAAAGATAAGCACCTTCTCGTAGCAAATTTTCCATTTAAACAGTAGCCCTGAGTAAGAAGAAAGGTAGTCATTATCCCCACGCTTTTAAAAAAAAAGCGTTCGGGATATTGTAAACGTCTCCGTCTGTCTGTCCGTCCGTCTGTCACGCTATCTCCCCTCCTTAACCACTGGCCGGAATTCAACCATATTTACTACATGACTTCCTTACATGGTGAGGGCGCGCGAGTGGGACGTTATAGTTGGCTCCGCCCAAAGGGGCCATCTCAAGGGGTCAAAAGGTCACGGCTCCTATAAGTCACGCTATCGCCCTAGCGCCTACATTTCTTCACCGATTTCAATATATCTTCACACAAATGATCCTTATGACAATATCTGAAGCGAGTTCACCTGTCAAGGTCTTGGCCTCAAGGTCAATGTTACTGTGGCTATTTTTAGAAAAAACTTTGTCATCGCTCTAGCTCCTATATTTGTCCACCGATTGAAATATAACTTTACACAAATTTTCCTTATGAAAATATCTCGAGCAAGTTTGACTTTCAAGGTCATGGCCTTAAGGTCAAGGCCACTGTGGCTATTTTTAGAAAAACTTTTTAATCGCTGTAGCACTTACATTTCTTGACCAATTTCAATATAATTTCACACAAATGTTCCTTTTGACAATATCTCGAGTGTGTTTGACTTTCAAGGTCAAGGTCACTGTGGCTATTTTTTTAAAAACTTTGTAATCGCTCTATCGCCTTCATTTCTTGACCAATTTCAATATAATTATGTCTCCCCCGAAAAATTTTTTTTCGGAGAGACATATTGTTTTTCCCCCGGGCGTCTGTCTGTCTGTCCGTCTGTCCGTCTGTCTGTCTGTCCGTCTGTCTGTCTGTCCCTCTGTCTGTCACACATTCGTGTCCGCTCTGTAACTTGAAAACCGTTAGAGCTATCTTCACGAAACTTCGTATAAATATTAATCAGCATTAGACGATGTGCAGTGCGCAAGAACCATAACTCTCGCATTTATACTTTTTGAATTATCTCCCTTGGAAGTTTGTTGGTATGTATATATGTATGGGCAAATCCTGTCCGGTCAATAACTTCCTTATTTTTTGATGGATTTTAAAATTACTCGGCAGAAATATTAACAACCATAAGACGATGTGTGTTGCGCATGAGGCAGGTCGGTACCTCAAAGGTCAAGGTCATACTTAGAGGTCAAAGGTCAAAAAAGGGGCCTTTTTTTCGTATTTGGTCAATAACTTTCTTATTTTGAGATGGATTTTAAAATTACTTGGCATAATTATTAACAACCATAAGACAATGTGTGGTGTGCATGAGGCAGGTCGGTTCCTCAAATGTCAAGGTCATACTTAGAGGTCAAAGGTCAAAAAAGGGGCTTTTTTTTCATATTTGGTCAATAACTTTCTTATTTTGAGATGGATTTTAAAATTACTTGGCATAATTATTAACAATCATGAGACGATGTGTGTTGCACATGAGGCAGGTCGGTACCTCAAAGGTCAAGGTCATACTTAGAGGTCAAAGGTCAAAAAGTGGGCCTTTTTTTCGTATTTGGTCAATAACTTTCTTATTTTGAGATGGATTTTGAAATCACATGGCAGAAATGTGAACCAATATAAGGCGATGTGTTGCGCGCATGACCCAGATTGGTACCTCAAAGGTCAAGGTCATACTTAGAGGTCAAAGGTAAAAAAAGGGGCCTTTTTTCGGGTTTTGTGAATAACTTGCCTATTTTTAAATAGAATTTGAAGTTACTTGGCAAACATGTTAACTATCATGGGACGATGTGTTGCATGCATGATTCAGTTTGGTACCTAAAATGTCAAGGTCATACATAGAGGTCAAAGGTAAAAAAGGGGCCTTTTTTCGTGTTTGGTCAATAACATTTTGAAATTGCTAGGCAGAAATGTTAACCACCATGAGATGATGTGTTGCACGCATGACCCAGTTTAATACCTGAAAGGTCAAGGTCATACATAGAGGTTAAAGGTAAAAAAAGGGCCTTTTTTGTGTTCTGTCAATAACTTTCTTATTATGCCCCCAACTTTGAAAAAGTTGGAGGGGCATATTGGTTCTGGTTCGTTCGTCCGTTCGTCCGTCAGTTACGCTTTTGATGCATAGCATAACTAAAGAACCGTGTATGCTAGGGTTTTGAAATTTCATATATGGATTCATCATGGAAAATTAGCCTACGCGTATTTTTTTTCTCGTCCGGATTATGCCCCCTTCAAGAGTTATTGCCCTTTGAATTTTTTTTTTAATAAAATCTTGTCAGCAAGATATCTCAAAAACAATTGGAGCTAGAGCCTTGAAAGTTGGTGAATATATTGATGGTGATGAGTAGATGAACTGATTAACTTTTGACAAAATTCCGAAAAATACTTTGTGAGTTATGGCCCGTTGTCATTTTGGTAATTTGTGCCCATTGTAATGTATGCTAAAAGTGATGCATAGCATAACTTTAGAACCGTGTATGCTAGGGTTTTGAAATTTCATATATGGATTCCTCATGAAAAATTAGCTGACGAGTATTTTTTTTCTCGTCCGGAATATGCCCCTTTCAAGAGTTATTGCCCTTTGAAATGTTTTTAATTAAATCTTGTCAGCAAGATATCTCAAAAACTATTGGAGCTAGAGCCTTGAAAGTTGGTGAATAGATTGTTGGTGATGAGTAGATGAACTGATTAACTTATGACAAAATTCCAAAAAATACTTAGTGAGTTATGGCCCTTTGTCATTTTGGTAATTTGTGCCCATTGTAATGTATGCTAAAAGTGATGCATAGCTAATTTTAGAACCGTGCATGCTATAGTTTTGAAATTTCATATATGCATTTCTGATGGAAAATAAGCTGACGCGTATTTTTTTTCTTGTCCGGATTATGCCCCTTTTTAAGAGTTATTGCCCTTTGAAATTTTTTTAATAAAATCTTGTCAGCAAGATATCTCAAAAACTATTGGAGCTAGAGGCTTGAAAGTTGGTGAATATATTGTAGGTGATGAGTAGATGAACTGATTAACTTTTGACAAAATTCCGAAAAATACTTTGTGAGTTATGGCCCTTTGTCATTTTGGTAATTTGTGCCCATTGTAATGTATGCTAAAAGTGATGCATAGCATAACTTTAGAACTCTGTATGCTAGGGTTTTGAAATTTCATATATGGATTCCTCATGAAAAATTAGCTGACGCGTATTTTTTTTCTCGTCCAGATTATGCCCCTTTCAAGAGTTATTTCCCTTTGAAATTTTTTTAATAAAATCTTGTCAGCAAAATATCTCAAACACAATTGGAGCTAGAGCCTTGAAAATTGTTGAGTATATTGGTGGTGATGAGTATATGAACTGATTAACTTTTGGCAAAATTCCGAAAAATACTTTGCGAGTTATGGCCCTTTGTCATTTTGGTAATTTGTGCCCATTGTAATGAATGCTAAAAGTGATGCATAGCAGAACTTTAGAACTGTGTATGCTATGGTTTTGAAATTTCATATATGCGTTCCTAATGGAAAATAAGCTGACGCGTATTTTTTTTCTCATCCGGATTATGCCCCTTTCAAGAGTTATTGCCCTTTGAATTTTTTTTAATAAAATCTTGTCAGCAAGATATCTAAAAAACTATTGGAGCTAGAGGCTTGAAAGTTGGACCATGAGTCATGTGCAAGACCTAGGTCCATACCTCCAATGTCAAGGTCATACCTAGAGGTCAAAGGTAAAAAAAAGGACAGTCAATAACTTCCTTATTCTTTGATGGATTATGAAATTACTTGGCAGAAATGTTAACCATCATGAGACGATGTGTTGTACCGCAAAGGTCAAGGCCATACTTAGAGGTCAAAGGTAAAAAAGTGCTTTTTTTGTTTACGGCCAATAACTTTTTTTATTTTTCTATGAACATTTTTAAAGTTACTATGCAGAAATGTTCATCTTCATTATATGATGTGTTGCACACAAGACCCAGCTCAATACCTCCAATGTCAAGGTTATACTTAGCAGTCAAAAACGGGGGAGACATCTGTGTTTTTGTAGAAAAACAAATTCTAGTTTCACACAAATGTTCCTTTTGACAATATCTCTAGTGTGTTTTGACTTTAGAAAAACCTTGTAATTGCTCTAGCGCCTACATTTCATGACCAATTTCATTATAATTTCACACAAATGTTCCTTTTGACAATATCTCTAGTGTGTTTGACTTTCAAGGTCAAGGTCACTGTGGCTATTTATGCCCCCACCATTCGGAGAATGGTGGAAAGGGCATTAAGTGTTACCCCTGTCCGTCCGTTCGTTCATTTGTCCGCACCAACAAATGTATAGTTAGGTGGCTATGTAAATGGACAGAATCAATGAAAGTCTATGGGATTTATTCCGTTAGACACCGAAAATACTTCTTTTCAGTGGCTAAAAGTAGCCACTTAAGTATCAATCCTGCCAAAAATAGCCACATAAGTATACATCCGTGAGAACATCCGTTCGTTCGTCTGTTCGTTCGTCCGTTTGTTCGTCCATCCCAACATCGTGTCCAGGCCATAACTCCTAAACCGTATGGAATATATTCATGAAACTTCACAGGTGCATTCATCACACTGAGACGACGTGTCATGAACAAGGAAGACAACTCTTGCATTTTTGGTTTTTGAATTAGCTGCCCTTGACTTAGTTCCATATAGTAAACCGTGTCCGGGCCATAACTCCTAAACCGTATGGAATATATTCATGAAACTTCACAGGTGCATTCATCACACTGAGACGATATGTCATGAACAAGGAAGACAACTCTTGCATTTTTGGTTTTTGAATTATCTGCCCTTGACTTAGTTCCATATAGTAAACCGTGTCCGGACCATAACTCCTAAACCGTATGGAATATATTCATGAAACTTCACAGGTGCATTCATCACACTGAGACGATATGTCATGAACAAGGAAGACAACTATTGCATTTTTGGTTTTTGAATTATCTGCCCTTGACTTAGTACCATATAGTAAACCATGTCCGGACCATAACTCTTAAACTGTATGGAATATATTCATGAAACTATACAGGTGCATTCATCACACTGAGACGATATGTCATGAACAAGGAAGACAACTCTTGCATTTTGGTTTTTGGTTTTTGAATTATCTGCCCTTGACTTAGTTCCATATAGTAAACTATGTCCGGGCCATAACTCCTAAACCGTATGGAATATATTCATGAAACTTCACAGGTGCATTCATCACACTGAGACAATGTGTCATGAACAAAGAGGACAACTCTTGCATTTTTGGTTTTTGAATTATCTGCCCTTGACTTAGTTCCATATAGTAAACAGTGTCCGGGCCATAACTCCTAAACCGTATGGAATATATTCATGAAACTTCACAGGTGCATTCATCACACTGAGACAATGTGTCATGAACAAGGAAGACAACTCTTGCATTTTTGGTATTTGAATTATCTACCCTTGACTTAGTTCCATATAGTAAACCGTGTCCGGCCGTAACTCCTAAACCGTATGGAATATATTCATGAAACTTCACAGGTGCATTCATCACACTGAGACAATGTGTCATGAACAAAGAGGACAACTCTTGCATTTTTGGTTTTTGAATTATCTGCCCTTGACTTAGTTCCATATAGTAAACAGTGTCCGGGCCATAACTCCTAAACCGTATGGAATATATTCATGAAACTTCACAGGTGCATTCATCACACTGAGACAATGTGTCATGAACAAGGAAGACAACTCTTGCATTTTTGGTATTTGAATTATCTGCCCTTGACTTAGTTCCATATAGTAAACCGTGTCCGGCCGTAACTCCTAAACCGTATGGAATACATTCATGAAACTTCACAGGTGCATTCATCACACTGAGACGATGTGTCATGACTAAGGAAGACAACTCTTTGCATTTTTGGTTTTTGAATTATCTGCCCTTGATTTTATTCCATATACTAAACCGTTTCATGAATGGCATTTGGTGGGGGCATCCGTGTCTTATGGACACTTTTTTAGCTCACCGTCACGTAGTGACGAGGTGAGCTTATGTGATCACTTTTCGTCCGTAGTGCGACCGTGCGTCAGTGCGTCCGTGCGTCTGTAAACAATTTCTTTAAACGACATCTCCTCCTAAACCACTGATCGGATTTTGACCAAACTTCACAGGAATGATCCTTAGGTGGTCAAAGTTGTTCAAATGGTTCCGGTCTGTTGCATATATAGGTAATAGGAGCCAAAAATAGATTTTTTTCATCAAAAACTTAAAAAATCTTCTTCTCTGAAACCACAAGGCCCAGGTCTTTGATATTTGGTATGAAGCTTCATCTAGTGGACCCCTACCAAGATTGTTCAAATTATAGTGCTGGGGCCAAAAATTCCCCCGCTCCGGGGCCCTTTGGTTTTACATGGGCTTATATAGGGAAAATCTTTAAAAATCTTCTTCTCTGAAACCGTAAGGCCCAGGTCATTGATATTTGGTATGAATCTTCACCTAGTGGACCCCTACCAAGATTGTTCAAATTAAAGTGCTGGGGCCAAAAATGCCCCCGCCCCGGGCCCCTTTTGTTTTACATGGGCTTATATAGGGAAAATCTTTAAAAATCTTCTTCTCTGAAACCGTTAGGCCCAGGTCTTTGATATTTGGTATGAAGCTTCATCTAGTGGACTCCTACCAAGATTGTTCAAATTATAGTGCTGGGGCCAAAAATGCCCCCGCTCCGGGGCCCTTTGGTTTAACATGGGCTTATATAGGGAAGATCTTTAAAAATCTTCTTCTCTGAAACCGTAAGGCCCAGGTCTTTGATATTTGGTATGAAGCTTCATCTGGTGGACACCTACCAAGATTGTTCAAATTATAGTGCTGGGGCCAAAAATGCCCCCGCCCCAGGGCCCTTTGGTTTTACATGGGCTTATATATGGAAAATCTTTAAAAATCTTCTTCTCTGAAACTGCAAGGCCCAGGTCTTTGATATTTGGTATGAAGCTTCATCTAGTGGACCCCTACCAAGATTGTTCTTATATAGGGAAAATCTTTAAAAATCTTCTTCTCTGAAACTGCAAGGCCCAGGACTTTGATATTTGGTATGAAGCTTCATCTAGTGGACCCCTACCAAGATTGTTCAAATTAAAGTGCTGGGGCCAAAAATGCCCCTGCCCTGGGGCCCTTTGGTTTTACATGGGCTTATATAGGGAAAATCTTTTAAATTTTTCTTCTCTGAGACCCCAAGGCCCAGGTCTTTGATATTTAGTATGAAGCTTCACCTGGTGGACCCCTACCAAGATTGTTCAAATTATAGCCCTGGGGCAAAAAATGCCCCCGCTCCGGAGCCCTTTGGTTTTACATATACTTATATATGGAAAACCTTGAAAAATCTTCTCTGAAACCACAAGGCCCAGGTTTTTGATATTTGGTATGAAGCTTCACCTAGTGGACCCCTACCAAGATTATTCAAATTGTAGTGCTGGGGCAAAAAATGCCCCCACTCTGGGCCCTTTGGTTTTACATGGGCTTATATAGGGAAAATCTTTAAAAATTTTCTACTCTGAAACCGTAAGGCCCATGTCTTTGATATTTGGTATGAAGCTTCAACCAACAAGGCCCAGGTCCCCCCCCCCCCCCCAACCCAGGGCCTTTTGGTTTTACATGGGCTTATATAGAGAAAATCTTCTTCTCTGAAACTGCAAAGCCCAGGTCTTTGATATTTGGTATGAAGCTTCATCTAGTGGACCCCTACCAAGATTGTTCAAATTATTGCCCTGGGGCCAAAAATGCCCCCGCTCTGGGGCCCTTTGATTTTACATATACTTATATATGGAAAATCTTTACAAATCTTCTTCTCTGAAACCGCAAGGCCCAGGTCTTTGATATTTGGTATGAGGTTTTATCTAGTGGACCCCTACCAAGATTGTTCAAATTATAGTGCTGGGGCCAAAAATGCCCCCCGCCCCGGGGCCCTTTGGTTTTAAATGGGCTTATATAGGGAAAATCTTTAAAAATCTTCAACTCTGAAAATGCTAGGCCCAGGTCTTTGATATTTGGTATGAAGCTTCACCTAGTGGACCCCTACCAAGATTGTTCAAATTATAGTGCTGGGGCAAAAAATGCCCCTGCTCTGGGATCCTTTGGTTTTACATGGGCTTATATAGGGAAAATCTTTAAAAAAATTTCTTCTCTGAAACCTTAAGGCCCATGTCTTTGATATTTGGTATGAAGCTTCACCCCACAAGGCCAAGGTCCACCAGCCACCCCGCCCCGGGGCCTTTTGGTTTTACATGAGCTTATATAGGAAAAATCTTCTTCTCTGAAACTGCAAAGCCCAGGTCTTTGATATTTGGTATGAAGCTTCACCTAGTGGACCCTACCAAGATTGTTCAAATTATAGCCCTAGGGCCAAAAATGCCCCCGCTCTGGGGCCCTTTGGTTTTACAAAGACTTATACATGTATATGGAAAATCTTGAAAAATCTTCTTCTCTGAAACCGCAAGGCCCAGGTTTTTGATATTTGGTATGAGGCTTCATCTAGTGGACCCCTACCAAGATTGTTCAAATTATAGTGCTGGAGCCAAAAATGCTCCTGCCCTGGGGCCTTTTGGTTTTACATGGGCTTATATAGGGAAAATCTCTAAAAATTTTCTTCTCTGAAACTGCTAGGCCCAGGTCTTTGATATTTGGTATGAAGCTTTACCTAGTTGACCCCTACCAAGATTGTTCAAATTATAGTGCTGGGGCAAAAAATTCCCCCGATCTGGGGCCCTTTGGTTTTACATGACTTATATAGGGAAAATCTTTAAAAATTTTCTTCTCTGAAACCGTAAGGCCCATGTCTTTGATATTTGGTATGAAGCTTCACTCCACAAGGCCAAGGCCCTGGGGCCAAAAACTTAGTGGACCCCTACCAAGATTATTCAAATTATAGCCCTGGGGCCAAAAATGCCCCCGCTTCGGGGCCCTTTGGTTTTACGTAGACTTATATATGGAAAATCTTGAAAAATCTTCTTCTCTGAAACCACAAGGCCCAGGTCTTTGATATTTTCTATGAAGCTTCATCTAGTGGACCCCTACCAAGATTGTTCAAATTATAGTACTGGGGCCAAAAATGCCCCCGCCCCGGGGCCCTTTGGTTTTACATGTGCTTATATAGGGAAAATCTTTAAAAATCTTCTTCTCTGAAACAGCAAGGCCCAGGTCTTTGATATTTGGTATGAAGCTACATCTTGTGGACCCCTTCCAATATTGTTCAAATTATAGTGCTGGGGCCAAAAGTGCCCTCGCCCCGGGGCCTTTTGGTTTTACATGGGCTTATATATGGAAAATCTTGGTATGAAGCTTCATCTGGTGGACCCCTTCCAATATTGTTCAAATTATAGTGCTGGGGCCAAAAATGCCCCCGCTCCGGGGCCCTTTGGTTTTACAAAGACTAAAACATGTGTATGGAAAATCTTGAAAAATCTTCTTCTCTGAAACCGCTAGTCCCAGGTCTTTGATATTTGGTATGAAGCTTCACCTAGTGGACCCCTACCAAGATTGTTCAAATTAAAGTGCTGGGGAAAAAAATGCCCCCGCTCCGGGGCCCTTTGGTTTTACATGGCTCATATAGGGAAACTCTTTAAAAATCTTCTTTTCTGAAACCACAGGGCCCAGGTCTTTGATATTTGGTATGAATTTTCACCTAGTGGACCCCTACCAAGATTGTTCAAATTATTGCCCTGGGGCCAAAAATGCTCCCGCTCCAGGGCCCTTTGGTTTTACATAGACTTATAGAGGGAAAATCTTTACAAATCTTCTTCTCTGAAACCGCAAGGCCCAGGTCTTTGATATTTGGTATGAAGCTTCATCTAGTGGACCCCTACCAAGATTGTCAAATTAAAGTGCTGGGGCAAAAAATGCCCCCGCTCTGGGGCCCTTTGGTTTTACATGGCTTATATAGGGAAACTCTTTAAAAATCTTCTTTTCTGAAACCACAGGGCCCAGGTCTTTGATATTTGGTATGAAGCTTCACCTAGTGGACCCCTACCAAGATTGTTCGAATTATTGCCCTGGGGCCAAAAATGCTCCCGCTCCAGGGCCCTTTGGGTTTACATAGACCTATATAGGGAAAATCGTTACAAATTTTCTTCTCTGAAACCGTAAGGCCCATGTTTTTGATATTTTGTATGAAGCTTCACCCCACAAGGCCCACCTAGTGGACCCCTACCAAGATTGTTCGAATTATAGTGCTGGGACCAAAAATGCTCCCGCTCCGGGGCCCTTTGGTTTTACATAGACTTATATAGGGATAATCTTGAAAAATCTTCTTCCTCACGGAAACCACAAGGCCTAGGTCTTTGGTATTTGGTATGAAGCTTCATCTAGTTGACCTCTACCAAAATTGTTCAATTATAGCCCTGAGACCAAAAATGCCCCCGCTCCGGGGCCCTTTGGTTTTACATAGACTTATATAGGGATAATCTTGAAAAATCTTCTTCTCGGAAACCACAAGGCTTAGGTCTTTATACCCCCGGCGTATGCCATGGGGGTATATAGTTTTTGTCTTTTCCGTCTGTCTGTCTGTCTGTCCGTAAACAATTATTTTGTGTCAAAGATATCTCAGGAACTGCTTCACATAGAAACTTGAAATTTTGCACACATGATCAGTATGACTACTTGTATTGTGGGAAAGAAAATAAGGGCCAAGGGGTCAGGCCTTTTAGAGTTATTTCCCTTTGTAGTTCGGCACTGGCCGGGGGTATACGTGCCCCACTGGGCACTTTTGTCTAGTTGATATTTGTTATGAAGCTTCAGCTAGTGGACCTCTACCAAGATTGTTCAAATTATAGCCCTGAGACCAAAAATGCCCCTGCCACATGGCCCTTTGGTTTTACATAGACTTATATAGGGAAAATCTTTAAAAATCTTCTTCTCTGAAACCACAAGGCCCAGGTCTTTGCTATTTGGTATGAAGCTTCATCTAGTGGACCCCTACCAAGATTGTTCAAATTATAGTGCTGGGGCCAAAAAATCCCCCGCCCCGGGGCCCTTTGGTTTTACATAGGTATATATAGGGAAAATCTTTAAAATCTTCTTCTCTGAAAACACAAGGCCAAGGTCTTTGATATTTGGTGTGAAATTTCATCTAGTGGACCTAATTCAAGATTGTTCAAATTATAGGGTTAGGGCCAAAAATGCCCCTGCCCGAGACCCTTTGGTTTTACATAGACTTATATTGGGAAATCTTTAAAAATCTTCTTCGCTGAAACTGCAAGGCGATGGTCTTTGATATTTGGTATGGAGCTTCATCTAGTGGACCTCTGCCAAGATTGTTCAAATTATAGCCCTCAGGCCACAAATGCCCCAGCCCCGGGGTCCTTTTGTTTTACCTAGACTTATATCGAGATAATCTTTGAAAATCTTCTTCTCTGAAACAGCAAGTCCCAGGTCTTTGATATTTGATGTGCAGCTTCATCCAGTGGACCTCTATCAAGATTGTTTAAATTATAGCCCTGAGGCCAAAAATGCCCCTGCCCCGGGGCCATTTGGTTTTACATAGGCTTATGTAGGGAATATCTTTAAAAAAACCTTCTTCTCTGAAACCGCAAGGCCCAGGTCTTTGAAATTTGGTGTGTAGCTTTATCTAGTAGACCTTTGCCAAGATTGTTCAAATTATAGCCTTTGTTGATATTTTGTATGAAGCTTCACCTTTTTAGACCTCCCTCAACATTATGCACATTATAACCTTGGGGTCAATAATGGCCCTCCCCGGGGCCCACTTGTTACTCTATGGATGAGGTGAGCGATCCAGGGCCATCATGGCCCTCTTGTCTAGTTTTAGAAAAGCTTTGTCATTGCTCTAGCGCCTACATTTCTTGTCCGATTTCAATATAACTTTACACAAATGTTCCTTTTGACAATATCTCGAGTGTGTTTGACTTCAAGGTCAAGGTCACTGTGGCTATTTTTAGAGAAACTTTGTAATCGCTCTAGCGCCTACATTTCTTGGCCAATTTCAATATAATTTCACACAAATGTTCCTTTTGTAAATATCTCGAGTGTGTTTGACTTTCAAGGTCAGGGTCACTGTGGCTATTTTTAGAAAAGCTTTGTCATCACTCTAGCGCCTACATTTCTTGTCCGATTTCAATAAAACTTCACACAAATGTTCCTTATGACAATATCTTGAGTGAGTTTGACTTTCAAGGTCAAGGTCACTGTGCCTATTTTTAGAGAAAACTGTCATCGCTCTAGCGCCTACATTTCTTGTCCGATTTAAATATAACTTCACACAAATGTTCTTTATGACAATATCTTAAGCGAGTTAGACTTTCAAGGTCAAGGTCACTGTGCCTATTTTTAGAAAAACTTCGTCATCGCTCTAGCGCCTACATTTCTTGTTTGATTTCAATATAACTTCACACAAATGTTCCATATGACAATTTCTCGAATGAGTTGACTTTCAAGGTCATGACCTCATGGTCAAGGTCACTGTGGCTATTTTTAAAAAAACTTTGTAATTGCTCTAGTGACTACATTTATTAGTGGATTTTTATTATCCCCACGCTTTTAAAGAAAGCTTTGGCGGATATTGTGAACGCCTCTGTCTGTCTATCCATCTGTCCATCTGTCAGGTTATTTCCTCCTTAACCATTGGCTGGAATGCAACCATATTTGCTACATGACTTCCTTACATGGCGAGGGCCTGCAAGAGGGACGTTATAGTTGGCTCTGCCCAAAGGGGCCATCTCAAGGGGTCAAAAGGTCACGTCTGCTATGTGGCAAAAGCGTTGGGATTTGCGATGGCTTGCCATCGACTGCTCTCTCTAGTTTTGAACATGTGTTACCTGTAAATTCAGTTTACCAAGCCATCTGTTATGCTTGGCAAGTACCATTTTTTCATACGAGGACCCTCCTTGTAACAACTATATTTGTTTTCTAACATTTAGTCGTTATTATTGATTTTGCCACTGTAAAGTATCAATACACAGGTAAGTATAATGGGTACTAGGCTTTTCCCTTTAATTACTCCAAGAAGAAAATACTGTGGACATAACAGGGGCAATTCTAAAATGTATCCACAACATTTGCTTCTTGGAATATTAAAAGATGATACATTATTATAGTGTATCTCCATTAATCCATCCTCTTGAGCTCAAGATCCTTAGACTGTCAACTTTGATAATCATACTGTAAGACCATAATCTTTGATAATCATCCTGTAAGACCATAATCTTTGATAATCATCCTGTAAGACCATAATCTTTGATAATCATCCTGTAAGACCATAATCTTTGATAATCATCCTGTAAGACCATAATCTTTGATAATCATCCTGTAAGACCATAATCTTTGATAATCATCCTGTAAGACCATAATCTTTGATAATCATCCTGTAAGACCATAATCTTTGATAATCATCCTGTAAGACTGTCAACTTTGATAATCATACTGTAAGACTGTCAGTTTTGATAGTCATACTGTTAGACTGTCAACTTTGATAAGCATACTGTAAGAATGTCATATTTGATAAGCATCCTGTCAGACTGTCAACTTTGATAATCATACTGTAAGACCGTCAACTTTGATAATCATACTGTAAGACCGTCAACTTTGATAATCATACTGTAAGACAGTCATCTTTGATAATCATCCTGTAAGACTGTCAACTTCGATAATCATACTGTTAGACTTTCAACTTTGATAAGCATACTGTAAGACTGTCAGCTTTGATAATCATACTGTAAGACTGTCAACTTTGATAATCATACTGTAAAACTGTCAGCTTTGATAATCATACTGTAAGACTGTCAACTTCGATAATCATACTGTTAGACTGTCAACTTTGATAAGCATCCTGTAAGACTGTCAGCTTTGATAATCATACTGTAAGACTGTCAGCTTTGATAATCATACTGTAAAACTGTCAGCTTTGATAATCATGCTGTAAGACTGTCAACTTTGATAATCATACTGTAAGACTGTCAGCTTTGATAATCATACTGTAAGACTCAACTTTGATAATCATACTGTAAGACTCAACTTTGATAATCATACTGTAAGACTCAACTTTGATAATCACACTGTAAGACTCAACTTTGATAATCATACTGTAAGACTGTCAGCTTTGATAATCATACTGTAAGACTGTCATCTTTGATAATCATCCTGTGAGACTCAGCTTGTGATTATCACACTGTAAGACTTCAGTTTTGATAGTCATACTGTAAGGCTGTTATTCTTCTCTTCAGACCTACCAGCAAAGCTCTAGAACAGATCAGTTTGTGACAAGATTTCTCATGGGGGAGCTGATGAATCAGATATGTGCTCTACAGCATCCTCTTGACTCAGCTACAGAAGCCCTAGATCAACAAGCTAAAGATGAAAGGTCAGACCTAACCTGTTAGTCCATTTAGATAGGAAACCAAACAGTCAGCCATTTGCCAAATAAATTTCTATAAACGTCTCTTCTGACATCCATATAATTTTAGATGAAATCACGAAAACACGTACTTTTGACCCCTGTGAACCCGATTTTTATATGGTTAAACTGATAGTTACAGAGTAAACCTTAATTTTGCTGTAAAATATAGATAGTGAGTACCCATTAGAACCACCTCAATGAGGCGGTTCTATATTTTGAGCAGAAATAAGAAACAAGAGGGCCATGATGGCCCTGGATCGCTCACCTGATCCTATTGTACAAACGGAATTGTGGGTAATATATGGTGGAGTGGAGGGTTTGAGCAATTTTGGTTGGACCCAAAGACCATTTCTGTGAAATTAATTCAAAATCAGTCTGCCTGTTTAGGAGTAGAAGTCATTTTGAGAAGTAGAAGCCAATTTTGATGAAATGACATCTCAAGCCCTGCTGCCCAATGAAACCAATGGGGTTTAAATGTATTGATGGTTCCACTTGCACCACTTTGCCTAGACAGGCTAAAACCTTCAAAGTGGTTTACCAATATTCCTGTAGAAGCACCTTGCAGCCAAGGTGGTTGGGGGCCAAAACTTTCAAAAGACATCTGTCTCTAAAAGGAAGCAATTTTATAGGAATGTTCTATGAGTGATCCTCTAACAATATTGCTAAAAATATTTTGCTTAACTGAACATGATGGCCACCACAGCTAAAAACCTCAAACCTCATTCCTGTCAAATAATTTCATAATCAATCCACTGGTTAAGGAGAAGAAGTTGTTTCAAGGTTTTGTTCACCAGAGCGGCATAGTTTGAGCAATTTTGGTGGAGGGTCACCCAAGGAACATTCCTGTCAAGTAATTTCAAAATCCATCCACTGGTTAAGGAGAAGAAGTCGTTTAAAGGTTTTTCTATTTTTAGCTCTGGCAGCCATCTTGTTCACCAGAGCAGAATGGTTTGAGCACTTTTTGTAGAGGGTCACCCAAGGAACATTCCTGTGAAGTTATTTCAAAATCCATCCACGTGTAAAGGAGAAGAAGTTGTTTAAAGTTTTTTCTATTTTTAGCTCTGGTGGCCATTTTATTCAACCGAGCAGAACGGTTTGAGCAATTGTGGTAGAGGGTCACCGAACGAACATTCCTGTGAAATAATTTCAAAATCCATCCACTTGTTAAGGAGAAGTCATTTAAAGGTTTTTCTATTTTTAGCTCTGGCGGCCATTTTGTTGACCTGTTTGTTGGAACGGTTTGAGCAAATTTGGTAGAGGGTCACCCAAGGAACATTCTGGTGAAATAATTTCAAAATCCATCCACTGGTTAAGGAGAAAAGTGCTTTTAAAGGTTATTCTATTTTTAGCTCTGGCGCCCATTTTGTTAACCCGATCTGAACAGTTTGAGCAATTTTGGTGGAGGGCCACCCAAGGAACATTCCTGTTAAGTGATTTCAAAATCCATCCACTGGTAAAGGAGAAGAAGTCGTTTAAAGGTTTTTCTATTTTAAGCTCTGGCGGCCATTTTGTTTACCCAAGCGGAACAGTATGAGCAATTTTGGTAGAGGGTCACCAAACAAACATTCCTGTGAAATAATTTCAAAATCCATCCACTGGTTATGGAGAAGAAGTCGTTTAAAGGTTTTTCTATTTTTAGCTCTGGTGGCCATTTTGTTCACCCGAGGGGAACAGCATGAGCAATTTTTGTAGAGGTTTGCCAAAGGAACATTCCTGTGAAATTTCAAAATCCATCCACTGTTTAAGGAGTAGAAGATGTTTAAAGGTTTTTCTATTTTTAGCTCTGGTGGCCATTTTGTTCACCCGAGCGGAACTGTTTGAGCAATTTTGGTAGAGGATCCCCCAAGGAACATTCCAGTGAAATAATTTCAAAATCCATCCACTGGTTAAGGAGAAAAAGTCGTTTAAAGCTTTTTCTATTTTTAGCTCTGGCGGCCATTTTGTTCACCCGAGCGGAATGGTTTGGGCAATTTTGGTAGAGGGTCACCAAAGGAACATTCCTGTGAAGTAATTTCAAAATCCATCCACTAGTTAAGGAGAAAAAAGTCGTTTAAAGCTTTTTCTATTTTTAGCTCTGGCGGCCATTTTGTTCACCCGAGCGGAACGGTTTGAGCAATTCTGGTAGAGGGTCACCCAAGGAACTTTCCTGTCAAGTAATTTCGAAATCCATCCACTGGTTACGGAGAAGTTGTTAAAAGGTTTTTCTATTTTTAGCTCTGGCGGCCATTTTGTTCACCCGAGCTGAACGGTTTGAGCAATTTTGGTAAAGGGTCATCCAAGGAACATTCCTGTGAAACAATTTCAAAATCCATCCACTGGTTAAGCAGGAGAAGTCGTTTAAAGAATTTTCTATTTTTAGCTCTGGCGGCCATCTTGTTCACCCGAGCGGAACACTTTGAGCAATTTTGGTAGAGGATCACCCAAGGAGCATTCCTGTGAAATTAGATCAAAATCTGTCCAGCAGTTTTGGAGGAGAAGTTGTTTAAAGCAAAAGTTGACGACGGACGCACGCACGCACGGACGACGGACGACGGACAAAGACTGATCCCAAAAGCTCACCTTGAGCACTTCGTGCTCAGGTGAGCTAAAAAGAAGGTCACATAGCTAAGGTCAAGGTCACAGGTCAAAATTTTATGTATAAGTGGGAAGGCAATGTCACAAGCAACCTACATGCCGAATATGAAAGCTCTACCTAAAACAGTTAGAGAGTTATGATAAAGTAGGTGTTAGGTCAAGGGTCTAAGTCACAGATCAAAATTTATTGGAAAGGCAATGTTATAAGGAATCTACATGCCAAATGTATAGGCTCTATGTCCAATGATTAAAACTTTATGACACAGTAGGTCAAAGGGCCAGGTAAAGGTCAACATTTTTTTATGAGTGGAAAAACAATGTCGCAAGGAACCTACATGCGAAATATGAATGGTTAGAAAGTTGTGATAAAGTAGGTCAAAGGTCACAGGTCAAAGTCACAGGTAATTTTTTGTGCGAGGGATAAGGCAATGTCGCAAGGAACTTCCATGCCAAATATGAAGGCTCGATCTCAAATGATTAAAAAGTTATGGTAAGTAGGTAAAAGGTTCAGGGTCAAGGTCACAGGTCAAAATTTTTTGTATGCAAGGAGAGGCAATGTCACAAGGAATCTACATGCCAAATATGAAGGCTCTATCTAAAACAGAAAGTTACAACAAAAGTCGGTCAAAGATCACAGGTAAAGGTCACAGGTAAGTTTTTGTATGAGTGGTAAGGCAGTATCACAAGGAACCTACTTGCCAAATATGAAGGCTCTATCTCAAATGGTTAAAAAGTTATGATTAGTAGGTCATAATGTTAGGGGTCAAGGTCACAGGTCAATTTTTTGTATAAATACAAAGGCAATGTCACAAAGAACCAACATGCCAAATATAAAGGCTCTACCTCAAACGGTTCTAAAGTTATGATAAAACAA
The DNA here is from genome assembly GCA_963580285.1 of Lucinisca nassula. NCBI lineage: Eukaryota > Metazoa > Mollusca > Bivalvia > Lucinida > Lucinidae > Lucinisca > Lucinisca nassula. The sequence goes on along the minus strand of OY757017.1, from coordinate 106,623,132 downwards.
AAACTAGTGTTCACAAGGTTTTTCAATGATTGACCTACTGACCTACTTTTGGACCCGACATGAGTCATATTCAAACTTGACTGAGATATTGTCATGATGATCATTCTTAGCAAATTTTATGATGATCGGATCAAACCTGTGGCCTCTAAAGTGTTCACAAGGTTTTTCTATGATTTGACCTACTGACCTACTTTTTGATACCACATGACCCATATTCGCACTTGACTGAGATATTGTCACAATGATCATTCTGAGCAAGATTGATGATGATTGGACCAAAAATGTGGCCTTTAGAGTGTTCACAAGGTTTTTCCATGATTTGACCTACTGACCTACATTTGACCCGACATGACCAATATTCAAATTTGACCGAGATATTGTCATGACAATCATTCTGAGCAAGTTTAATGATGATTGGACCATAACTGTGCCCTCTAGTGTGTTCACAAGGTTTTTCTATGATTTGACCTACTGACCTACTTTTTGACCCAACATGACCCATATTCAAACTTGACTGAGATATTGTCAGGATGATTATTCTGAGCAAGTTTGATGATGATTGGACCATAACTGTGCCCTCTAGAGTGTTCACAAGGTTTTTCTATGAATTGACCTACTGACCTACTTTTTGACCCGACATGACCCATATTCAAACTTGACCGAGATATTGTCACAATGATCATTCTGAGCAAGTTTGATGATAATTGAACCATAACTGTGCCCTCTAGAGTGTTCACAAGGACTATCTATGGTTTGACCTACTGACCTACTTTTTGACCCTACATGATCCATATTCGAACCTGACCGAGATATTGTCATGATAATTATTCTGAGCAAGTTTGATGATGATTGGACCAAAACTGTGCCCTCTAGAGTGTTCACAAGGTTTTTCTATGATTTGACCTACTGACCTACTTTTTCACCCGACATGACCCATATTCGAACTTGACCGAGATATTGTCATGATGATCATTCTGAGCAAGTTTGATGATGATTGGACCAAAACTGTGGCCTCTAGTTTGTTCACAAGAAAAAGTTTACGCACGACGGACGACGGACGACGGACGACGCACGACGACGCCGGACATCTTACGGTCACAAAAGCTCACCATGACCTTCGGTCAGGTGAGCTAAAAATGCCATATTTTCATCTTAAAATTTATGTTTTTTCGGGGCAAAGTTTACAGTGCATTTGTATAGGCATGTTTTCGTAATGCAAATGTTCATTCAGAGTAAAATACGTTAATATTGAATAAACTCTTCTGCCATATAGTCTCAGAAAATTCCATTTAAAATTTAAGGGGTGTCTGAATAATTTTATTTGATTCATCTTCGTAGAAATTCAAGTGTTTTGTGCAATTAGAAGGGCATTAAATATTAGTATATTTGCCATATACAACGATCAAAGTTTTAATGATATATCAACTGGGCCACGTCAAGCGAATTTGGTACTTATCGCCTATGCGAGCAGCGAAGGTTCAGGCGAGCCTGCACATCCGCAGTCTCGCCAGAACCTTTGCTGCTCGCTCATACAAGCAGTGAATCAAGAGAAACCTTCAGACAGAAAGCCATATCCCTGGCCCCTCTGAATGGCTGGGCATGCGCAGTTAAAATTTGTTATGACGGAATGCTCGAAGACACAAATTCGCTTGGCGGGGCTCAACTAAAGATGTCGTTAGTTATGAACAGCTGGCACCAGGTTCATGATCATATGCCACATCCTTTGGCTTATTTAACCAGCCACACTGTAAAAAAAACAGTGCAACTGGAGCTTTGGGATTCTCGAAGGACTTCAAATTGGCCATGGTTACTGAACAGACTGTGTTCAAGTTATTGCAGAATCACTGTATAATTGATAAATGGAGCTATCGCAGTTGTACTACTGTATAATTGATGTATGGAGCTATGGGAATGACTCAAGAGAGTTCAAATTAGCCATGGTAAAGAAGCCATCAATGTTCGAGGTATTGAAGTTTTCACTGTGCCTGTTTGTATTTGTAGGACTGATATAGTTCCGGTACAGATTGAGGATGTAGTTAAGAAGCCTACACCAGAGAAGATTATACCTGGTCGTGTTGTCAGGAGAGCTAAACGACAGACCAGCTCACAGACTAGTTATGAAGGTGTGTAGTTTTTTGAAATGGCAGTAAAATTCCTACAATAAGTAAAGACCACCTTTGGCACTGTTCAAAAGTGGTCTTAAAGACCACTTTTGAACAGTTCCAAAGGTGGTCTCTAAGTCTTAAAGACCAAATTTGAATAGTCCACAAAGTGGTCTTTGGAGGACACATTATGTAGAAAACCAAACCAACAAACAAACAAAAAAGTTAAACCTTTAGTAAGTGTTTTTAAGCGAGAATTAGTCATAATAAATTATTTTAATTGGTCTTAATAACGTAATTTTACTATTTAGAGAAATATACCATAGAAGTAACAATATTGGTGGTTATAAAAAGCCTTCAGGGCTTACAGATTTCACCACTGGATCAAGTACGGTATGTAAAAGACTTGAAGGAAGCGAAATTGATGTTAAGGTGACATAATCAAAAACAAGAGCACTACCGTAAAAATTCGGCTATAAGACGAGGATTTTTCCCTCCAAAATGAGCCAAAAAAACCGACCTCGTCTTATAGCCGAGGTCATGGACTGCAGGCTTTTTTCCGGCAATGTCCGGCGAAGACCAGACATACGGAAAAAGCCAATCGGTGATTTATGAATTGATATAAATCGCCGCCCACAAACCACCGCTACGATTTTTCTGCACGCGATCGGAAAATGACGTCATCCGACGCCATTACCCCCACACGTGTTTAAGGTCATTGCATGTATCTCTTTCATAAAAAAAATGTTTGGAACCGGTAAAAAATATTTTCCCGATAGCTAAGCGGTTGTAAATAGAGGTGGATAGAAAATCAGTGCTTTGCACAGCTCCAGAATTATCCCCAGAAGCTCCGTGTCAATAACCAACAACAGCGTTCGACTTTTCCCGCCAACGTCTATTTGGTGCCAAAACATAATCATTCATGAGATCGTAGAAAAGTCCGATTTTATAATGAAAACATCTACCGTTAGATGTAGCTAATAGTCCGAGGAGCAATTAAATCAGTTTCACACTGATTGTGGATTAAATTTTATGACTGGAGGATAAACGCAAATTAGAGTCATAACGACCATATTTTCACACCTTATCGACACGCACCGCAGGGTGGCAATTATACGACAGGGATTAAAGTGTCATACTTGAACCGTAATAAATACACAGATGGTTTGTCTCTGAATTGACAGAGATTTACTTACTGGGTTACTTTTACCGTATTTAAGGACTCAAAAAGACTGGCGATTTTTTTTTTTGCACTTGTCCCGACCGAGCGTCATAAGGTCAAAGTGCACCTGCCTGGCGTGATTTCGGTCTTGTCCCGGACGGCCGGGAAATCGATTTGTCAGCCCCTGTCGTCTATTAAATAGAAGTTTGTGTAGCCTAAGCCAGCAAAGCATGTACCGGGCCGACAGCGATACGACGTATCGGCCCGACGTTTGCCGCTATTTTGTGCTAGCTGGGGCGTTGGTTCTGAAACTGAATAGCTAGGTGTTGTGTTCCCCGATAAAAAAAAAGGTTAAGTTACTTATAAAAAAGCTGCAGCAAATATTTCTAAATTTTGTGGCTGGAAATGAGGGGTAAGTAGAGGGGTTTTCTGACGAAAAAAAGGCCGATTTCTCACATCTAAATAGCATCTGGCGGTAGCAGATAGGCCCCGACAGATATGGCAAAAATTTGACCCGTCTTATAAAAGAGTATAAGCAAAATCCCACTTTAGAATAACTGAAAAAGGGGTCCCGTCTTATAGCCGAATCGCCTTATAGCCGAATTTTTACGGTAGTTTGAATCGCAGAGAAACCTTGTGAAGGTCTTCCCTGCTGCAGTTTTGTCCAGTTTCCTGAAACATGCTCAGAATGATTATTGAAATCTCAGTCAGATGCAAAAGCTACAAAAAAATTCAGCAAAAATACCACTATGTTTGATATTGTACTTGCTAGAAATATTAACATTTTCACCACTTATGAATTTGTTAAGCTAGCAATGATTTGAACAAATGTCCCCAGGCTTTGAAAGTATGCTTCATTTTTGGAGGTATTGCAAAAGTTACACATCTTTTTGAATAAAAATATGATATAAATGCTAATCTTCATTGAACAGTATATGACTACTGCAGTACGGGCCTCCGTGGCCTAGTGGTTAAGAGTGCTGACTCTTGATCATTAGGTCTCTCACCGCTGTGGTTCGAGCCTCGCTTGGGTCACATGTGAAGCGCCAAGTTCTGCAACGGAAGGTCAGGTGGTTTTTCTCCGGGTACTCCGGTTTTCGCCCACCTCTGATTAACGATGAGCTCGATATGAGTGAAATAATCTTGAAAGGGCCGTAAAACCAAAACCAAAAAAAAAAAAAAATGACTACTGCAGTGCACCCTTGCCCATCAGGGCTTGGAGAAATAGATTGCGCTGCATGATGCTTCTCCGCAGAGCTGAAACTGACCGAACTTGATTCCTGGAAAACAACTTAGGTTTAAGCATGAAAAGTGATGTGAGTTGGACCGCTCCTTAAACCCTTGCGTTTTATTATGGGGAGGTAGTGTTTGAGATGTCCTTTCATCTCAGTGTCTGATAAAAGTCTCACAAAATCGGAAGAAGCAGCTCCAAAATGACCTAAATAGTGTTGACAGGGATTTTAAACCTCAACTCAAACAAATGACTACTGCAGTAAAACTGAAACCAGAAAATCTTTGGGACCATGAAAATTTGTTCAAGATAGGGGTAGTTCAAACAACTGAAGATTAATCCTATTTCCAGCTCATGAGATATATTAGCTAAATTGGATGAGTCTAAGATATCTTTTCTTTCTATCTTTTGTAAATTAAACAGATCTTCTGTTCTCATTAGAATTGCCTCAATGAGGTGATTCTTATTAGAACACGCAACACACCCTTTCAAGATAAGACCAGGAAAACCAAACTGAATTAATCTGGATATCTGGAGGCGTTTGAAGAATTTTCTGGTGACTCAAGAATGAGTTTGAATTAGCCATGGTAAACAAGCTACAGTCGAACTTCGATGGCTCGAACCCCTTTTGGACCATTGAAATTTGTTCGAGACAGGGGAAGTTAGAGCCACTGTTGCATACTTCAAAAAAACATAACAGGGGTATTTTTGGACTTCTTTTCGGTGTTCTGTAACATAAATGTATGCTGTGTGTACTCATTAGAATCGCCTCAATGAGGCGAATCTAATGAGTACACACAGCATACATTTACAAGATAAAAGTCGAAAATCTCCTTAATTATCCCACACTTTTTCTTATGCAGAGGAATTCCCTAGGGCTAAAAAATGGGTTTAACTCAGCAATGGTAAACAAGCCATCGGTGTTCGAGCCATCGAAGTTCGACTGTATCAGTGTTATTGCAGTTACATTTTATTGGTTTAAGTTTCAGTGTTATGCAAATGAAAGACTTCAATACCTTTGCCATAGCTCCAGATTAGGCACTTTTTTCATCCAAAAAGTACTGATATTTTTCTTACTTCTGCATGAAACATATGTTGGCAAAGCACTTCTATTGAGTACCCATAATATATGTTTGCAGAATTAAGGAAAATAATATGTGGATAACCCCTCTTATCTGGGGCTATGTTAAAATTGAGTTATTGAAGTTACATTGTAATTGGTTTAAGTTTTATTTTAATGTTAACTAATGACATTTTTTACCAGGCCATGTGTTTCTATTTACTTTAACATCTTTTTATCATCATTTGCATAAGATTCTTTTCAATTCCATTATTTTCATTTTGCTTTATTTTATTCCCCACACATGCAGATGAAGGTAAATTTTTGTTTTGTTTACTGTTTTTCCTCTGTCTTTCTCTCTTTTGATGTCACTCCAATTTTTTACAACTACATTTACTGGTATAACTTTCTAATCCTTTAAGGGGAATGGGAACATCTGGTAAATTTTCTGCCATTTTTCAAAGGGAGATAACTTCCGGGACTTCCTGGTCACTTTTCTATAAGACCTGTCCCACTGAAAAAGGTGTCTACTCTTAAAGGAAAGAATTTGCTCCTTAGGAGCAAATTCTTTTCTTTAAGAGTTGACACCTATTGACATCGGAGACAAAAATACTTTTGGAGGAGTTACCTCCCCTGAAGGTGTTCCCATTCCCCTTAATTTGTGATATTATAGCTGTAATCCAATTCACTATGTGGATTTTACATTTCCTGTTTCCCTATTAAATGTGAAGGGGAGGGTATTGCACCAGAGCCTCATTATAACATGGTTCAGTATACCAAGGTTTTCAAAATAACATGGTTTCCCCGCCCCCGCCCATAGGGGCCTGAAGTAATATATGGGCTGCATGATGCTTCCACGCAGCGCTGAATCCGGCCCGCACACTAGTACTGCTAAACCACTTAGAGGATCTAAGCCTGTCCAGGAACAGCGGTGCGAGGCGGACCGTCCATGCTAATAAACCCTATTGGTTTCATTGGATGACAGGGCTTGAGATGTCATTTCATCTCAATGTCGGGTAAAAGTCCCACAAAATTGGAAGCAACGTCCCTAAAATGACCTTTACAGTGTTGACGGGAATGTTAAACTTCAAATCAAACAAAAAAAAACAACATGATTTCAATATGGATCCCAAATATATAGAAAAATCCCAAAAATGTATTGATTATAAAGAAAAATCACAAAAATGTATAGATTATATATTAAAAAATTTATAGATTAAATAGAAAAATGACCATAAATGGTCATTTTTCTATATAATCTATACATTTTTGTTTGGATATAACACAGTTGTAAAACAGACACAGTTTCTGCTTTGGACCGCATTAATAGTGTTATAAAGAGGTTGTGGTGTATTATCAGTTGATTCTAGCAAGATTATCTGCATCACAATGTGTTGTGGGAAGCTGGAATACTTGAAGTTTAGGCAGTTCTTTTTTTTACCTTAAGTGTCAAGAGTGAGCTAGTTGGAATGGAGAGCAGTTGCTTTAAAGTCGTCAACCACTTCCTTCCCAAACATCTGAAGCCATCTGATAAGGATCTACTCTAATTCAGTCTACAGTTTTGAATGAATATAAATTAAATCAAGTAATTTTGTTGATTAACCCTTTTTGTACCAAATGGGATCTTCCTTCTTAAATATAGCAGGAGTCCATGTCAAAATCTAGGGTGTCAGGTTGTGTTATCATCAAAATTTATTTGGAAAATGACTGAACTTTTAGCAAACATTGAAGGCCCTGATCAGACGCCACATTCTGATCTGGGCCTGCACTGTTTTTCAACTAACCGTTTTAGGGTTTCTGGTACAAAATGGATTAAGCAAGCACCTAAGGGATAACCAAAATGTGCTTGCTTAAGGCCGGTGAAATTGAACACTTTTTGGGCTCACTTAAGACAGGCTGCTTGCTGACTAGAGGTGCCCACTAAGACACGTTTTACTGTACTTAAAACAGTTTAACACGGAAGATTAGGGTCAGTTGTTCAAAACTAACTACCATAAAAACCCTAAAAAGTCAGACACCTTGAGGGTCTGGGCCTCCGCCCATCAGGGCTTGAAGAAATAGATGGGCTGCATGATGCTTCCACACAGAGCTGAAACCGACTGCACACGAGTACTGGTAAACCACTTAGAGGATCTAAGCCTGCCCAGGCAAAGCGATGCGAGTTGGACCGTCCATGCTTATTAACTATATTGGTTTCATTGGGCGGCAGGGCTTGAGATATCATTTCATCTCAATGTCGGGTAAAAGTCCCACAAAATTGGAAGCAACATCTCCAAAATGACCTTTACAGTGTTGACGGGGACGTTAAACCTCAATTCAAACAAACAACAAAACCTTGAGGGTCTGTTGTAATTCTCCTAAAATTTTAGCAAATTTGTTTCATGATCAAGCAAGGAATCCAAAAAGGGCCAACAGAATTGCAGACAGTGTAGACCCTGATCAGACTGCTCCCTCAGGAGCATGAGGGAGCAGTCTGATCTGGGTCTGCACTGTTTGCTTAGGCCTGTCTGTCCCAATACTTAGGATCATTACTGTACATTTTGAGCTTAACATATTGTTAACAGTTTTAATCTTTATTTTGTGAAATATTCTAATATTTTTGCTGAAAAAATGTGAGTAGCTTTTGTATTTGCAAAAGATTTTCTACTTATATAGGCAAAACTACCAGAGTAATAGATCTGGTAGTTGCTGGCACTGTTAATAGTTTGACCACTAAGTATGATGCTTTGAACAACTGTCATGCAAATATACATAGTCGCTATTTTTTTTTTTTTTTTTTTTTTTTTTTGGGTTTGGGTTTTACAGCCCTTTCAAGATTATTTCACTCATATCGAGCCGATCGTTAATCATAGGTGGGGAAAACCGGAGTACCCTGAGAAAAACCACCTGACCTTCCGTTGCAGAACTTGGCGTCTCACACATGACCCGAGCGAGGCTCGAACCCACGGCGGTGAGAGACCTAATGGCTAAGAGTCAGCGCTCTTATCCATTAGGCCACGGAGGCCCATTACATAGTCGCTATATGTACAGCACTATTTCTGGGGTCCAAAGTTAGAATTCATGTAAGCAAAACAACTGATTTAAGTTGAAACCAAATTGTAAAGCTTACATCGAGCATCCCTGCCCATCGGGCATAGATTGGGGTTTTTGGTTCTGTGCAGAGCTGAAAGTGAACAAACTAATGAGTACCGGTATGTATACAGCTTTGAAGATCTAAGCCTGCGTAAGAAAAATGGTGCGAGATGACCCGCCCCTTAAACTCTAGCAGTTTCTTTGGATGGTAGGGTCGCCCCCGCCCATCGGGGCTTGAAGAAATAGATGGGCTGCATGATGCTTCCACGCAGAGCTGAAACCGCCCTATCGGTTTCATTGGGCGGCAGGGCTTGAGATGTCATTTCATCTCAAGGTCGGGTAAAAGTCCCATAAAATTGGAAGCAACGTCTCCAAAATGACCTTCAAAGTGTTGACGGGGATGTTAAACCTCTCGTCAATCAATCATTGGATGGTAGGGCTTGAGATGTCATTTCATCTCATTTTCAGGTAAAAGTCTCCAGAACGACCTAAATACATTTAGAGTATAATTAAGGAAATACAGAATGAACAACCATGAATACATTTAGTGTTGACGGGGATGTAAAACCTTAACACAAACAAAAGCTTACATTTATAGTCATTCTGTACAGTGCATACACTTAGTGTTTATGCAGCACTTTGGACTCTGCCTTTAACCCATGTTGTACTGGAAATCACAAAACAGGTACCCTGGCAAACAGTGTAGGCCCAGATCAGACGCCGCAGAATGCGGCGTCTGCTCAGGGCCTATATTGTTTGCAAAATATTTGGCCAATTCCCATATAGCTTTTGAAGAAAACACAACGTGATACCCCTTAATTTTTAAACGGTATATACAGTAGAACTTCGATGGCTCGAACACCGATGGCTTGTTTACCATGGATGAGTCGAACCCATTCTTGAGCCCCTAGCGAAATCCTCTACATAAGAAATAGTGGGGGATAATTAAGGAGATTTTAGTCTTTTATCTTGCAAATGTATGCTGTGTGTACTCATTAGAATCGCCTCGATTAGGCGATTCTAATGTGTACACACAGCATACATATTCATTATCGAACACCGAAAAGATGACTAAAAGTATCTCGTTATGGCTCCTGACAATAACCTCAGTGGCTCGAACTACCCCTGTCTCGAACAGATTTTTGAGGTCCCAAAGGTGTTAGGGCCATTGAAGTTCTACTGTATAAGGAGGTACAAAAAGGGTTAAAGAATGATTGATTGTGTTAGGGTTTAATGACAGGTCAGCCATTTTGGGTCATTTTTAGACATCTCCCAGAGAAAGGGAGAAAAGAGACAGTAGAGGAGATTAAAGTGAATGACAGAGGAGAAAGAAGAAGTTGAATAGAAGTGTAGAAACTGAAGAAATAACAACATTCCCCTCCACCCTTACCTGCTGTAAGGACAGCAGGCTTTGCCCAACTGTAAGCCAATATCAGCTGGACACCCCAGTCACACAAGATACACAAAACTTTCACCTTACCTTAAAGTTGTCTCCTTGCTGTGAGAGAAAAATCTACTTGGTGTACCCATTTACAGTCCAACCTGTATTAAGCAAGCGCCTAAGGGATAACCAAAATGTGCTTGCTTAAGACAGGTGAAATTTAACACGTTTTGGGGGAACTGAAAGCCTGTTTGCTTAAGACAGGCTGCTTGCTGAATAGAGGTGGCCACTAAGACATGTTTTACGGTAATTAAAAAAGTTTAACACTGAAGATTAGATTTAATGCTCAGGGTCAGTTGTTCAAACCTAACTACTGTAAAAACCCTAAAAATTCAGACACCTTGAGGGTCTGGGCCTCCGCCCATCGGGGCTTGAAGAAATAGATGGGCTGCTTGATGCTTCCACGCAGAGCTGAAACCGACTGCACACAATACTGGTAAACCGCTTAGAGAATCTAAGCCTGCCCAGGCAAAGCGATGCGAGTTGGACCGTCCATGCTTATTAACCCTATTAGTTTATAATGGAGGCAGGGCTTGAGATTTCATTTCATCTCAATGTTGGGTAAAAGTCCCACAAAATTGGAAGCAATGTCTCCAAAATGACCTTTACAGTGTTGACGGGGACGTTCAACCTAAAAACAAACAAAAACAAAACCTTGAGGGTCTGTTGTAACTCTCCTAAAATTTTAGCAAATTTGTTTCATGATCCAGCAAGGAATCCAAAAAGGGCCAACAGAATTGCAGACAGTGTAGACCCTGATCAGACTGCTCCCTCAGGAGCATGAGGGAGCAGTCTGATCTGGGTCTGCACTGTTTGCTTAGGCCTGTCTGTCCCAATACTTAGGATCATTACTGTACATTTTGAGCTTAACATATTGTTAACAGTTTTAATCTTTATTTTGTGAAATATTCTAATATTTTTGCTGAAAAAAATGTGAGTAGCTTTTGTATTTGCAAAAGATTTTCTACTTATACAGGCAAAACTACCAGAGTAATAGATCTGGTAGTTGCTGGCACTGTTAATAGTTTGACCATTAAGTACGATGCCTTGAACAACTGTCCCAAGATTTAGGCAAATATACATAGTCTTTATATGTACAGCACTATTTCTGGGGTCCAAAGTTAGAATTCATGTAAGCAAAACAACTGATTTAAGTTAAAACCAAATTGTAAAGCTTACATCGAGCATCCCTGCCCATCGGGCATAGATTGGGCTGTTTGGTACTGTGAAGAGCTAAAAGTGAACAAACTTATGAGTAACGGTATGTGAACAGCTTTGAAGATCTAAGTCTGCCAAAGAAAAATGGTGCGAGATGACCCGCCCCTTAAACTCTAGCAGTTTCTTTGGATGGTAGGGCTTGAGATGTCATTTCATCTCATTTTCAGGTAAAAGTCTCCAGAATGGCCTAAATACATTTAGAGGATAATTAAGGAAATACAGAATGCACAACCATGAATACATTTAGTGTTGGCGGGGATGTAAAACCTTAACACAAACAAAAGCTTACATTTATAGTCATTCTGTGCAGTGCATACACTTTAGTCTTTATGCAGCATTTTGGAATCTGCCTTTAACCCATTTTGTACTGGAAACCACAAAACGGGTACCCTGGCAAACAGTGTAGGCCCAGATCAGACGCCGCAGAACGCGGCCTCTGATCAGGGCCTATAGTGTTTCCAAAATATTCAGCCGATTCCCATATAGCTTTTGAAGAAAACACAACCTGATACTCCTTAATTTTTAAATGGTATATGGGCCCAGTCAAGCGATTTGGGTACTTATCGCCTATGCGAGCAGCGAAGGTTCAGGCGAGCCTGCGCATCTGCGCAGTCTCGCCAGAACCTTCGCTGCTCGCTCATACAAGCAGTGAATCAAGAGGAACCTTCATACAGAAAGCCATATCCCTGGCCCCTCTGAATCGCTGGGCATGCGCAGTTAAAATTTGTCATGACGGAATGCTCGAAGACACAAATTCTTTTGGCGGGGCTCATATATAAGGAGGTACAAAAAGGGTTAAAGAATGTTTGATTGTGTTAGGGTTTAATGACAGGTCGGCTGTTCTGGGTCATTTTTAGACATTTCCCAGAGAAAGGGAGAAAAGAGATAGTAGAGGAGATTAAAGTGAATGACAGAGGAGAAAGAGGAAACTGAATAGAAGTGTAGAAGCTGAAGAAATAACAACATTCCCCTCCACCCTTACCTGCTGTAAGGACAGCAGGCTTTGCCCAACTGTAAGCCAATATCAGCTGGACACCCCCGTTACACAAGATACACAAAACTTTCACCTTACCCAACCACCCCATTTAAAGAATAAAACAAACTTCCATGTTATAAAGACATTTATATGTTTTTGACTAACTTTTCTTTTTTCCACAAATTATTGCACAGTCAGCTTTGAGATATCATTTCATATTCCTTACAGTACTGTTAGGCAATTGCTACTTTTAAGTGATTTCATGCTCTAACGACAGGTGACACAACACTGTGAAAAAGGCAGTATCATTAGAAAATGAAAAAAAAAAAAAATGAATAAAAATTTCAGACAAGGAGGATTGATAATTGACAAAATTGGGATTTTTTTTTCTCATTTGTCCCCACAAAAAACACCATCCTTGTTATAACTGGCTCATTGAGGCGATAGTAACAAGTACCTGCAATACATGATTCTAACAAGAATATAAGAATCTTATATGGGTGTGAGGGGTGGATGGAAAAATCCGTCCCGAGGGACACTGTCCGGCACCACTCAGCAAGCCTCGTGATGCCAGACAGTGATCCTGAGGGATGGATTTTTCTATCCATCCCTCACACCCATATTGGATTCTTTTTCTTGCATACCTTCCATTTCTTAAAGCGGATTTTTAATGCTGCAGTCACTTCGGTTACCAACGTCTGCCATATTGTGTTGACATTGCAGGAATGTTTAGTGACGTTGATGTGACGTCAACCTTAACGACACCGCATACGAGCTCGTAATCAACCAGTGCATTTATCAAACACGCGATTATATTCGATTTTGGGTCGGACCAGGGTCAGAACATAAATTTCTATCCCAGGGTAAAATTAAGGATTTCCTTGTCTGGCGTGGAAGAAATAAAGAAACATTATGATAACACACCATACGACATAGTGCACTTCTTCATGTCCCCAAAATGGCAACTTTTCTGATGCAAATCTGTGATGTTTTTCTTATGTATACTTCAGACATAAGCTGTGGGTGCTCATTAGAGCAACCTCATTGAGGCAGTACTATCAAGTACATACAACCTATATATTGGAGCAGAAATAAGAAAAATAATGTACACCCCCATAAACTCCAGTTTTTGCTGTATAAAGCAGGGTTTAGGGTTTGTTCATTTCACGGGCTTGTTCACTCAATTATTGTCTCTGAGCTACCCCTATATTCCTCCTTGTCAGGTTAAAAAGGTTAATTTCCACTTGTTTGAAGACCTCTTTCAATATGACTCACATGTTTTTATCTTTCAGATATCACTATATTTTCAGAACATTCTTAGATATACTAACATGTAATGTGAAAGTCACGGGTGTTCAAGCCATTGACATGTTACTGCCTCGTACAATAAATCAAAGCATTCCATAGGCTTGCATTCATTATGCATATTTGCAAGTGCATAATGAGCACAGTTTCAGAAAAAATACTAAATACTATATTTTTTGTATTATTAGGGCTATATTTAAAGGTAAGAATTTGAGCCCCTTTGGAGCAAATTCTTTCCTTTAAGAGTAGCACTCTCTCTTTTGTCAGTTGTTGTACATAAAGATTTTTGTCTGACTGTAACACTGTATCGACACAGTAGTATCCCAGAAACCAGTGAAGACCCTGATCGTGGCAGTACTTTTGACACTGATCAGACCTTAGTCACCTAGGATCATTGTGATATAGGTCTGCATACTTTCTCCGGTTATTCTGTGTTTGTTGTAGTCTATATATGGTGGTGGGTATTTTAATGGTTATATGGGTAATGAGGGTTAGAACATGCATACTTTAACAGGTTAGTTTTTCATTTTCTTAACCCTTTTTGTACCAAATGGAATCTTCCTCCTAATATATAGCATACTTCCATTTCAAAATTTACAGGTGCCAGGTTGTGTTTTCTTCAAAATTGATTTGGAAAAAGGTTGAACTTTTTGCAAATAGTGTAGGCCCTGATCAGACAACGTGTTCTGCGATGTCTGATCTGGGCCTGCACTGTTTGCCCAGGGTACCCCTTTTAGGGTTTCTGGTGCAAAATGGGTTAAAACACCCACCAAACAGTTTTGAACAAGTACATTAGGTGTCTGATTCGTTTAATATGTGGAAGTTTTACAAAACTCATTGTACTTTAAGCAGACAGTGATAACCCTGATCAGATGCCTCATACTCTGGCATCTGATCTGGTTCTTTACTGTTTGCCAGTGTCCCTTTTTGGCATGGGCTTAATATAAACTTAGCACTTATCCTGTTGAATATTTGAATTAGCCACACCCATGTCTGACTTGCAGCCAATCAGATTGCATGATATGAGCCCCGCCAAGCGAATTTGTGTCTTCGAGCATTCCGTCATGACAAATTTTAACTGCGCATGCCCAGCCATTCAGAGGGGCAAGGGATATGGCTTTCTATCTGAAGGTTCCTCTTGATTCACTGCTTGTATGAGCGAGCAGCGAATGTTCTGGCGAGACTGTGTGGATGCGCAGGCTCGCCTTAACCTTTGCTGCTCGCATAGGCGATAAGTACCAAAATCGCTTGACGGGGCCCATATAATGTTTTGGTTCAAATTCACAAACTGAATAATAAACAGTGTAAATCCTGATCAGATGGCTTCAGAAGAAGCCATCTGATTTGGATCTACACTGTTTGCAATGGTTGGGGGTTGTTGTGAACAGCAGGATAAGGGTTAACCACTTTTGTTGGGAGAATGAAATGTGGAAAACTTCACCCCCACCCATCGGCGCTTGGAGAAATAGATGGGCTGCATGGTGCTCCCACACAGAGCTGAAACTGACCATACATGAATACTGGTAAACCGCCTAGAAGGACTAAGCCTGCCCAGGCAAAGTGGTTTGAGTCAGACCGTCCATGCTTAAAAACCTTTTTGGTTTCATTGGGCGGCAGGGCTTGAGATGTCATTTCATCTCAATGTCCGGTAAAAGTCCCGCAAAATTGAAAACGCTTCCAAAATGACCTATACAGTGTTGACGGGGACCTTAAACCTCAAATCAAAGAAACTAAACATGACATGAAAATATTTTATATTTTTCAGTTTAGTCAATTAACCTATCCAAACTTTTCCTGGGCAGGCTTATCTGTAAGCTGTTAACCAGTATAGTGCAGATGATTTCGCCTGAAACTCACAACTGCCCTTCTTGAATCATCAGAATGGAGAGAATGACCTGGTTAAGTGGAATGGGAACACCTAGCACATTTTTCCGCCATTTTTCAAAGGGAGATTACTTTTGGGACTTCCTGTTCCCTTTTCTATAAGCCCTGTTCCACTGAAAAAGAGGTCCACTCTTTAAGGAAAGAATTTGCTCCTTGGTCACCTACATAAATCCTGCCAACCATGCCCTTTTGGTCAAAATTGGCCACGCATCAGGGCTCATTAGCTCCTATAGACTTATACTGGAAAAAACTTCAAAAATCTTCTCCGAAACCATAAGGCCCAGAGCTTAGATATTTAGTATGTAGAAATGACAAGTGGTCTCCTACTCTAATGATTTTCTGGTACACAGATGAGCGATATGGGGCCATTTGGGCCTCTTGTTTAGGGTATTAAATCCATATTGGCCAGCTAAAGAGAAAATTATACATACCGGTATAGTGACAAATAGAAACCCCGGCAATAGTGTGCGTAAGCGCAGTCTCATCAGTCTTGGCTTCCTGCAGACATGCCAAGGAGACCCGAGGTGGTAGCTTTTGGTCCTAAATTTTGGATACACCCACACATTGTAAGAATGAAAATTGCAGAATACAAAGGTTCTTTACTCCCGAGTTAGCTCGTAGTGTAATAGATCACATTGATTGAGCTGTATATGCTTTGGTGAATAAATTTTGCTTGATTGATAGATTGTAATAAACATGTTATTAAGTTGTTATCCCCAAAATACCATATTTTATTTAGTAGTTTATGCAGTTGTTATGATGCATATTCACTAATGTACATTGTATTTTAAGGTATGATGAACTATTTACAATTTAACTTCAAAATATTTCCCGTTACCGAATGACATTAACTGTTGGTGGGACATAAACCTCCTGCACCAACATACTTCAAAGCAGTTATTTTTTAAATGTTTCAAAAGAGTATCTATAGAAAGTACAATAAAATTCCTATATTAAGACCACTTTTGGAACTGTTCAAAAGTGGTCTTAAAGACCACTTTTGAACAATCCCAAAGGTGGTCCATGACCAGAAGACTCTGTTTTCAGAAAACACAAAGAATGAATAACTGCACACGTCTCAATAAGTTTTTAAGATCATATTTATTCTTAATTTTAGGTGGTCTAAATAGCGGAATTTCACTGTATTTTATTTTTTCAAGGTCAACCAGCTCTTGCCGGTACGAAGCAGGCATTGGAAACACAAGTTGACAGACTAACTGCCTTGTTAGACAGGCTGGAGAACAGGGTAGGTCTATGTACAATAATTGTTCTACAGTCGAACTTTGATGGCTCGAACACCGATGGCTCGTTTACCATGGATATGTATAAACCCATTATTGAGCCCCTAGCGAAATCCTCTACATAAGAAATAGTGGGGGATAATTAAGGATATTTTAGTCTTTTATCTTGCAAATGTATGCTGTGTGTACTCATTAGAATCGCCTCGATGTGGCGATTCTAATGAGTACACACAGCATACATTTTCATTATAGAACTTCGAAAAGATGTTTAAAAGTATCTCTTATGCCTCCTGACAGTAACCGCAGTGGCTCGAACTACCCCTGTCTCGAACAGATTTTCGAGGTCCCAAAGGTGTTCGAGCCATTGAAATTCGACTGTACATATTTGGTACAGAAAATCCCAAAATGAGATACTGACAATCATTGCAAACGCGGATCAGGTGCCACATAATCGGGGTTTAAACTGTAAGTAATAGGTTCTGATCAGCTATTTTCTTAAGGTCAAGGTCACTGACTTAGAATTCTTATGTTAAAGTTTTTGTGTTAAAGTTTTTAAGAGCTCATTACTTATTTACCGTTTGATAGAATTAGGTAATACTTGGGCTGGTAATATACTAGTCAAAAGTTTTTATCAGCAGCATCATCATACATGACTGTGACCTTTGGGACAAGGTGACAGACTAAAGACTTTTGATGTTTTTGCACTGAAGATTTAAGACCATTACTTGGTTGCCTTCAGACAAATTTACTTGAGACTTGGAATGGTGATAGATACTGCTTTAAATTTCTCGAGTGAATTCGACTTTCAAGGTCATGACCTCAGTGTCAAGGTCACTGTGGCTATCTTAAGAAAAACTTTGTCATCGCTCTAGCCCCAACATTTATTGACAGATTTTAACATAACTTCACACAATTGTTGCTTATGATAATATCTCCAGCAAGTTTGACTTTCAAGGTCATGACCTCAAGGCAACAGGTCTTATTATGGGAAACCCCCCAAATGGGGCACTTGGATTCTGTTCAGGACAAAATGGGTTAGCTGGGTCTAGTTGTTCAAAGCATCGTTAGCTTAACAAGCTCATTAGTGGTCATATCATTAACATTTCTTGTAAGCACAATATCCAAAACTCTGGTATTTTTGCTGAAAAAATGTGAGCAGCTTTTGCATTTGCATTTGCAAAACTATTAATATATGTACCATATTCAATGATCAAAGTTTTAGCAATACATTAACTATCGGCATTGTTAGTTTTGAACAACTTGCCTCAGAAGTGTATTCTGAAAACAAATAATTCAAAACAAGAATTCACAGTAGTTGTCACCCTTGTGAAAAACGTGAAAGAATTCTTTTAAGGTGAAACTGATCACCTTAATCCTTAAGGGGAATGAGAACAACTTCAGGGGAGGCAACTCCAGCAAAAGTATTTTTGTCTCCCATGTCAATGGGGGTCGACTCTTTCAGGAAAGAATTTGCGCCTGAGGAGCAAATTCTTTCCTTTAAGAGTAGACCCCTTTTAAGGTGGGACGGGGCTTGAAGAAAAGTGAACAGGATATCCCAAATGATGTCTTCCTTTGAAAAATGGTGGAAAAATCTGCCAGGTTTTACCCTTTCCCTTAAGATACCAAGAAGATACATGCATTTAACCTTTGTAAATGTTTCAAGAGCTCCTGTGGTTGTCCAGTAGTTGAACAGCAGCTTTATGCCTTCGAAGCCACTAGAAGCAGAGCATTTCTCAACATAAAATTATATTTATTTCAGCAAAACTTTCAGAGCACTTCCTTCAGGGTCGTGTTGCTGAAAAGTTGCATACCCATGTCCTGCTGAATAAAAAGTACACAACATACTTCCCAATCAAATTACGTGATATTATGTATTCTTGAGATTTGCAAATTGAATGACATACAAGGTAGATCCTGATCAGATGGCTTCTGAAGAAACCATCTGATCTGGATCTACACTATTTTCAAAGGAAAGGGCTGTTGTGTTCAGCAGGACAAGGGTTAACTGAAGGACAAGGGTTAACACTTTTTGTACCAAATGGACTCTTCCTCCTTATATACAGCATAAGTCCATTTCAAAATTTAGGGGTGTCAGGTTGTGTTTTCTTCAACATGTATCTGGAAAATGTCTGATTTTTTGCAGACAGTGTAGGCCCTGATCAGACGCCTCGTTCTGCAGCGTCTGATCTGGGCCCGAATTGTTTGCCAGGATAACCATTTTGGGGTTTCTGGTACAAAAATGAATTAAACTGCTACACATGATGGTGGTGCTGCTATTGTTGCTGCTGCTGCCAGTGATGTGTTCATTATGAGGATGACTATTACTATCATCATTATCATTATCCCTCCTCCTCTGTCTCATATCATCATCATCATCATCCTATCGGATGTCTAATTTTAACTGTTCTTTCAGGTAAATTTTGATGGTATTGTGGATGAAGAAGTGGATGTAGAAAATGATGAGAAGGTAGGTCACTTGCCTGTAAGTGCAAGAAGAGCTGTTCCATTACACCCAGCTTCGGTGGCAGTGTCAACATCTTTCCACCAAATTTACAAGTTTTCAGTGATGCCAAACTGGCATCAGATCGCGCCTGAGATAGTCTCAAGAGACAAACCCAGTTCCTTTGCAGTTGAATCTGCCCAGTCATGCTTTTTCAAGTCACACAAAACCTTTCTTGCTATCCAGAGAATGATTTGTACACTGCTAAGCGTCTAGAATGCAAAACGTACTGGATATATCAGCTGTGTACACTGAAACCTGTGGGTCTTAATGTGTTAGATGGATGAGTGCAACCCACAGTCATTCTGTCTATTGCCACTTTTATAAGTGGTGTGTTAAAACTCTGAAAATGTTTTTCTAAACATTTTCCAAACCCAAAAGTGGATAAAGAAAATGATAGATTTTGGTCCAAACTTCCATTCATCACCGACCCCTGCTTAGTCTGTGACCTTAAAGTCAGGGTCATGGACTTTGAAATTGTTTTGTTAGAGCTTTAAGCAGGCAAACCACTCTGTCTAGTGACAAGTGGTGGGCTGCAGTGGCTCAGTCAGAGGCATTGCAAACTCATCAGTGTCTTACCTATGTGCTGCTAAGATGCCTGTCCCAAGGATTATAAAACTTTTTTTTTAATTGCTCAACTCTGCTGAGCATGAATTATTTTCTGCTAATAAATATGAAAATGCCAACAGTAGTTGGCATTTTCATATTTATTGGCAGAAAATAATTCATGCTTGCCAACAATAGTTGGCATTTTCATATTTATTTGCAGAAAATAATTCATGCTTGCCAACAATAGTTAGCTTTTTCATATTTATTGGCAGAAAATAATTCATGCTTGCCAACAATAGTTCGCAGTTTCATATTTATTGGCAGAAAATAATTCATGCTTGCATTTTCATATTTATTGGCAGAAAATAATTCATGCTTGCCAACAATAGTTGGCATTTTCATATTTATTGGCAGAAAATAATTCATGCTCAGACATAATGCACAAGAAAAGAGCTATAATTTCAGTAATTTCATAATTTCATACTCATAAGCAGGAGGAATTCAAGCTCAGTTGAGTTAAGCATGAAGTTTTATAACCTTTGGGCCTGTTGACCTACCAAATCTTCATGTGTGTGTGTGTGGATGGGCCGCCGTAGCCTAGTGGATAAGAGTGCTGACACTTAAGCATTAGGTCTCTCACTGCTGTGGGTTTGAGCCTGGCTCAGGTCACATCTGAGACGCCAAGTTCTGCAATGGAAGGTCAGGTGGTATTTCTCTGGGTATTCGGTTTAAACCCTCTTCTGATTAACGATCGGCTCGATATAAGTGAATAATCTTGAAAGGGCCATAAAACCAGAACCCCAAAAAAAGAAAATCTTCATGTTCTGTTTCCTGGCTGATGTGTTACAGAGACTAATCTTCACTGAGAACATGGCCAAAGATTTTTTGACATGACTCTTTTCACTTTGCTGTTTCCAGTAGCAAAGTTATGCATACTTAGTAGTCACTATAAGGGCCGCAACAATAGTTACTTCACTACAGGATACGTATTGCAATATTTGTGTCACGATATGATACGTATCACAAAAAACCTCCTGGTATGAAGAAGAAATTTTAGCACAAGAAATTCTGTAACAATACTCAAATATAAGTATTTAGTAGTAATTAACTGTAATATACATGAACAATAGAAATAAAAGTGAAAATAGTAGCATATTTGCAATGTGTTGCCGCAAATTTATGCAAAACTAGCAAAAGTTTCATCTCATCTCTATCAAAAAACACTGTTTGCTGTGTTGTTAGCATATTTATTATCAAACTACTTCACAATATGATACACGTACACTAAGCAGATGTATCGTGATAGTGAATTGTTACACCTCCAGTCACAAAACCAAATTGATAAAATCATTTAGGCTCCTGCCCATCGTGGCTAGCAGAAATAGACTGGGCTGCATAGTGCTTTCACGCAGAGCTGAAACCAACTGCACTTGAGTACTGTTAAACCACTTAGAGGGTCTAAGCCTGCCAAGGCAAAGTGGTGAGAGTCAGACCATCCATGCATATTAACCCTATTGGTTTCATTGGGCAGCAGGGCTTGAGATGTCATTTCCTCTCAGTGTCGGGTAAAAGTTCCACAACATTGGAAGCAATGTCTCCAAAATGTTTGTTTTTCGTTTGATTTGAGGTTTAACGTCCCCGTCAACACTGTAAAGGTCATTTTGGAGAAGTTGCTTCCAATTTTGTGTGACTTTTACCCGACACTGAGTTGAAATGACATCTCAAGCGCTGTCTCCCAATGAAACCAATAGGGGTTATAAGCATGGACGGTCCGACTCGCACCACTTTGTCTGGGCAGGCTTAGATCCTCTAAGTGGTTTACCAGTACTCGTGTGCGGTCAGATTCAGCTCTGCGTGGAAGCATCATGCAGCCAATCCATTTCTTCAAGCCCCGATGGGCGGTTCTCCAAAATGACCTGTATAGTGTTGACGGGAACATTAAACCTCAAATCAAGCAAACAAACAAAAATAAAATCATTCCGTAATTTCTTTGGACTTACTGTAATCAACTGTAATTATGGTAGCACACATGCTCTAACAATCACACACCAATTCTTTTGAAGTAGTTGACATCAATTTTGAGTGCAAGATTGGGCAGTCTGCTGAAGTTATATCTGTGCCAAAGGTCACCCTAAAATAGAAGTGAAGGCAATGATCAGTATTCGATACAACCCATCCAAGACATCAAAGGGAAAGAAACAAGAACATAAATTAATATCAATATAATGAAGACCGTCACAGGCGGAAAGCCAAAACGACAGTCACTTGCCTGCAAAATAGCCAAACCGTTATCCATTCATTATGCTTTATGGATAAAGAGGGACAACTGCTGAGTTATCTTTATTAAGGAACATTTTGTGTTTCAATATACTGTGAAATTCCTATAGTAAGACAACCTTTGGGACTGTTCAAAAGTGGTCTTTTAGACCACTTTTAAACAGTCCCAAATGTGGTCTCAGTCTAGAAGACACTGAGTGCCAATAACACACAGAAAGAATAAATAAAACGTTTTAAATATGCTTTTTAAATGAGAATTTGTCATAATTTTAGACGGTCTTATTAGCGGAATTTCACTGCACATAGTCCTTATGCTCATAATGTTAAGTTTGCAAAATTTGGCAAAAGTAGCAGTTTTGTCCAGTGTGCCTTATTACAGCAAACATGGAATGCTAAAATGTTAGAAGCCTCCATGGACTGTAGTGGTTAAGCTACTCTCCTCATAAACAGGGGTCAAGAGTTTGATTCCAGGCTTCTCCAGACTTTCCTATGAGTCTTTAAACTGAGGTCCCATATCATGTGAACAAGTCCATGAACAATGAACGCACAAATGTAAAGCATTATGAGATAATGCACATGAACCATAACTCTGGATTGCCTACTTTTGGAGTTATTGCCCTTTGAAGATTGAAAATGGCAACCGCAATTCCGTTATTCATAATAACTCAAAAACTGTTTGAGGTATTTTCATGAAACTCACACAAAAGTAAAGCACTATGAGACGATGTGCAGAGCACATGAACCATAACTCTGGATTGCCTACTTTTGGAGTTATTGCCCTTTGAACATTGAAAAATGGCAATTTTAACCTTGTCTGCTCCAAAACTCAAAAACTGTTTGAGGTATTTTCGTGAAACTTCACACAAATGTAAAGCACTATAAGACGATGTGCAGAGCGCATGAACCATAACCCTGGATTGCCTACTTTTGGAGTTATTGCCCTTTGAACATTACAAAAAGGCACTTGGAATAAACTCAGTAATAATTTGTGTCTGTTCCAAAATTTTTTATCCTTTTTACCACCTTTAATTAGAGGCTGAAAACATTTTTTTTCTTGTATTTTTCTTTTCTGATAGAGCTATAGCGGGGCTATAGTCAGATCCTCTGACAGTTCTAGATTATTTTTCTTATTTTGTGCTCTGAGACATTGATTGCAGGTTCTCATTAGAACCACCTCAATTCTAACAAGCTCCCACAGCCTATGTTTGCAGTAGAGTAATGTATTTATAAGAAAAATATCACAGATTTTCATCTGACAGAAAAGTAGCCATTATGGAGATGTGAAAAATTTAACTCTTATCATGCTGTTCACGACAACCCCTATCTTTGGAAAAAGTGTAGATCCAGATCAGATGGCTTCTGAAGAAGCCATCTGATCAGGATCTACACTGTTTGACATGAAGTTTATGGATTTGTGAGAATAAATTACATGAAGTAATCTGATTGGTTCAAAGTCAGAAATGGGTATGGCTAAACTGAATATTCAGCAAGTAAAGGGTTAACTATGTTGCATGGGTGTGTTATCATAATCTGACCTTGTTGTTGTTGTACATAAAACTCAAGCATAGCAGACATTCTAAAATGTTATTGTTGTCTTCTTGTTTACAGTTACTGCTGCAGCAAGTAGATTTGAAGCTAGCCAGTGGACAAGAGGAGGTTTTCAGAGAAGCATTGAGAAGTTACATTGAGGCTACTAATGCTGCACCAGGATGTTTGAGGTATGGTTATTATACCCCTGCGGCAAAGCAGAGCGGGGATTATAGGAATGGCCTTCGTCTGGCCTTCTGTCCGTCTGTCCATAACACTTCCTTGTCCGCTCCATATCTCCCGAACCCTTCAATAGATGTTCAATAAACTTTGGTCAGTTATTCGTCTCACTGAGCTGATGTGTAGAATCCATAAGTGAACCATGCCGACTCAAGGCCAAGGTCACAGTTGAAGGTCACGAGTTTGAAAGTTGAAATTTTGTTTCCTTTCCATATCTCCTTTACCCCTGCAAGGATTCTCATTAACCTTCGGTCAATTATCCCCCTCAGTGAGCTGTATGCAGAACCCATAAATAAACCATGCTGACTCAAGATCAAGGTCACATTTGAAGGTTATGAGTTTAAAACTTTGAATTTTGTGTCTGTTCCATATCTCCTTTACCCCTCAAAGGATTTTCATTAAACTTTAGTCAATTATCCCCCTCAGTGAGCTCATGTGCAGAGTTCATAAATGAATCCTACCGCCACCGGGTCAAGGTCACATTGAAAGGTCACGAGCTTGAAACTTCATATTTTGTGTCCGTTCCATATATATCTCCTTTACCCTTGAAAGGATTTTCATTAAACTTTGGTCAAATGTCCCCCTCAGTGAGC
This sequence comes from Lucinisca nassula, assembly GCA_963580285.1. NCBI lineage: Eukaryota > Metazoa > Mollusca > Bivalvia > Lucinida > Lucinidae > Lucinisca > Lucinisca nassula. Next base: position 106,598,754 of record OY757017.1, on the reverse strand, counting down.
TGATGTGCAGAACACATAAATAAACCATGCTGACTCAAGGTCAAGGCCACAGTTGAAGGTCACGAATTTGAAACTTCATATTTTGTGTCCGTTCCATATCTCCTTTACCCCAGGAAGGATTTTCATTAAACATTCATCAAATATCCCCCTCATTGAGCTGATGTGCAGAACCCATAAATAAACCATGCCAACCCAAGGTCAAAGTCACGGGTGAAGGTCATGAGTTTGAAACTGGGAATTTTGTGTCTGTTCCATATCTCCTTTAACCCTGGAAAGATTTTCATTAACTTTTTGTGAAAAATACCCCCTCAGTGAGCTGATGTACAGTACCCATAAATAAACCATGCCAACACAAGCTCAGTGTCACAGGTGAAGGTCACAAGGTTGTGCCTTGATACAAAGTGCGGCGGGGGATTTGGCTGCCCCTCCGACTGTTTTCTTGTTCTCGTATGCATTTTAAACAGCAACATTCTGTCATGGAGATTGATCATGAAGTCTTCTGATGAGTTCTGCCTAATTCTTTCATTGATAAATTGACTTGCCAATAGAGCCTTGAAAATGTGGTCTGCTTCTGACAAATGTCAATGGCTCAAACACCTTTTGGACCATGAAAAATTGTTTGAGACAGGGGTAGTTCAAGCCACTGAGGTCAATTATACCACCCATTAGGAGGCATAATAAGGATATCTATTTTTGGATCTTAACCCATTTGTACCAAATGGAACCTTCCTCCTTGTACATGACACATGTCCATTTCAAAATTTATGGCCCCCGCCCATGGAGGCATGAAGAAATACATGGGCTGCATGATACTTCCATGCAGAGCTGAAACCGACTGCACACGAGTACTGGTAAACCGCTTAGAGGATCTGAGCCTGCCCAGGCTAAGTGGTGTGAGTTGGACGCTTATAAACCCTGTTGGTTTCATTGTGCGACAGAGCTTGATATGTCATTTCATCTCATGAATATCAGGTAAAATTGGAAGCAGTATCTCCAAAATGACCTATACAGTGTTGATGGGGACGTTAAAACTCAAATCAAACAACAAATTTCAAAATTTAAGGCTGTCAGGTTATGTTTACTTCAAAATTTATTTGGAAATTGGCTGAACTTTTTGCAAACAGTGTAGGCCCTGATCAGATGCCGCATCCTGCGGCATCTGATCTGGGCCTGCACTGTTTGTCAATTACCCGTTTAGGGGTTTCTGGTACAGAATGGGTTAAGTAAAAGGTTTGTTGTGTTTACCGAGTACACAGAGCATACATTTTCCAGATGAAATACAAAAGAAATTGCCTAAGTTACCCATAAATACTTGAGACCTGGAAGATTGGAATAATTCCTTAGGGACTCAAGTCTAATCTTGAAACAGCCATGGTACTCAAGCTATCTGTGTTAGAGCCTTTGGAGTTTCAGTGTATTAATATTAATTTACATAAAAATCTATTAATGCTTATCCTTTTGAATAAATTAATTTTCCCACACCCATTTCTGACTCGGACAATCAAATTACTTGATATAATGTATTCATTCAAATTTACAAGCTGATTTACAAGCAATCTTTTGGTGAAGAGAGTGTTTAATCTTAGTGTAAAATTTGGAAGCCAGATATGAGAAAATATTCAGCATACCTGTTACCCCTGATACGGAAGTAACAAAAATTCTCTACATTTATGCCAGAATGTAATCTTCATGTATGAGTATTCATTCACCTGTAATTCTGCTGAAAGTGCCATAAAGTATTGCCTGCAATATATCCTCCTTAACCTTCATTCTGTCAAATATTTCAATATGCTGCACTCTTCCCTGAGTTTCATCTATTTGTGTTGCATGATTTTAATTTTTACAAAGGATTCAACTCACTGGTGATCAGGAGGATGTGGGTTCGATACCTTTGGGGTCGGCAACATTCTTTCTTGGAGATTGATCATAAAATCTTTTCTACACCCATTCTCTCCCTTCTGCTGATTCAAGTAGGGTAGTTGTCATTGTCTGACGAAAGAATGTGCACTGTACTGGTTGACTGCTTACGTATAAGCCTGCCCAAGGCAGACTGACCATATTGATGTGGTCTAAATAGTGTTGACTGGGCCGCTAAATCCCAAAACAAACAAACAAAGGATTCAAAAGGGGAATGGAAGACAGCATAGATCTTGATCAGCTGGTTTCAGAGATTCCAGCGGATCTGGATCTATACCAATTCCAAAAGAGGAGTACTTCCAGGTTCAGCATGGTGAGGGTTAATTGTGCTTGACTCCAGTGCTGTACGATTTACATATGATAGTAGTTTGTAGTATTGAATCCAGGGAAATAAAAAAAGCTAAAAATGGGACACCAGCAGACAGTGCAGACCAAAATCAGATGCTGCATTCTTGTGGAATGCAGTATCTGATCAGGGCCTTCACGGATTGCAGTTAGCCATTTTCTAAATATATTTCTAAAAAAAAGCACTCAACCTGACACACCTAAATTTCGAAATGCACTCCTGGTACAGTTGACTCACCTTTTCTCAAATTCTGATATCTTAAACTACTGTCTAAGTCAGAATAACTCTGGACACTGTTGTTTTAGTTTTGCTATATGTTTATTAGATTTCAACACCTTTTAACTCAAACTATTGCTATCTCAAACCAAAATTCCCAGGCCCTTGGAGAATTGTATACATAAAAGGGAAAGTTCTGTCTGGCACAAAATATGTTAAAACATTCTGTTGTTTATTTTTCAGTGTCGCTGTAAGAAGCATGAAAGGCAGCAATGAGTTTACTATGTATGAAGTCTGGACTAATGGTGGACAGCAGGAAATGTAAGAATCAGCATAGAAAATATTCCAGAGAAGGACCAGTTGTTCAAAGCATTGTTAGTCTGACAAGATTGTTAGTGGTCAAACTGTTAACTGTTCTAACAAGTATATAGTATCTAGTACTCAGGTATTTTTGCTGGAAAAATGTGAGTAGCAAAAGCTACTCACATTTTTTCAGCAAAAAATATTAGTATATTTGCCATATCAAATGATCAAAGTTTTAACAATTCCTTGACTGAGGATATCGTTAGTTTTGGACAAATGGCCTCAGATGACAATTTTTATGCCCCCGGAATCTAAGAGATTCGGGGGCATATAGTTTTTGGTCTGTCCGTCTGTTTGTCCGTTTGTCCGTCAGCAAAAACTTTAACATTGGGCATAACTTTTGAATGGTAATAGATAGAGCATTCATATTTCACATGTGTATACCTTATCACAAGACCTTTCCAGTGGTACCATAATTTTTGATCTCGTGACCTTGAACTTGACCTTTGACCTATTTTTTTTCAAAATTTTTAAAAACATTAACATTGGCGCTGTCCGGGGGCATCAGTGTTTCACAAACACATCTTGTTTTTGTCTTGTTTTTCAGGGAAGAAATTCTTGACATTTCATGTTAGTTATCTGTACAGCTGATAATTCATAAGTAATGTCAAGTCTTACTGTCTCAGAAATACAAGATAAAAGTACTTTGAAAATGAAGGCTTCTGCCCATTGGGGCTTGGAGAAATAGATTGGGCTGTGTGGTGTTTCCACACAGAGCTGAAACCAACTGCACATGAGTATTGGTGAACCGCCTAGAAGGTCTTAGCCTGCCCAGCACAGTGGTATGAGTCGTACTATCCCGGTTATAAAGGTTTGTTTGGGCGGCAGGGCTTGAGATAACATTTCAGCTCAATGTCAGGTAAAAGTCCCTGAAAATTGGAAACAATGTCTCCAGAATGACCTAAATAGTGTTGATGGGGATGTAAAACATCAATTCAAACAAAAAAAAATTTGAAAATGGTGTCTGCTAGTCAGGACAAGCACTTGATACGCAGAGAGATAAATTTTGAGCTTCAAGGTTGTTTGTTAATTCTTGCTATACAAACATTACACCTCAACCCCTTTTTAGCTCGCCTTACGAAAGTAAGGGGGAGCAATTGCCATACCCCCGGGCGTCCGGCGTCAGCGTCGGCGTCGGCGTCAGTGTCGGCGTCGGCGTCCGCATTTGGTTAAAGTTTACCTGCAAGCTCTTATATGTGATGTTTTACAACTTTATTTTGAATATATAATTAATAATTGCTAAAAAACAATATTTAACATTATCATTGTACTTCATTTTACAGGTTTTTTGGCTTAAATTGGACTTTTTGAGAAGTTAATATTTTCCTCTGTATTACCTCCCTTACTTCTCTGTGTTAAAGTTTACCTGCAAGCTCCGTGAGTTCAAATCCCGGGGGAGGAACATTTTTTTTTTTTTTTTTTTTTTCTTTTCTTTTTTCTTTTTTTTTTCTTTTTAAAAACATAGCGGGGTCTGGGGCTCAAGGTCAAGGTCACTGTGGCTATTTTTAGAAAAACATTGTCATCGCTCTAGCGCCTTCATTTATTGATTGATTTTAATATAACTTCACTGAAATGATTGGTATAATGATATCTCGAGTTACTTTGACTTTCAGGGTCTGGGGCCTAAGGTCAAGGTCACTACTTTCGGGGTCAAGGTCACTGTGGCTATTTTTAGAAAAAACATTGTCATTGTTCTTGCACTTTAATTTATTGATGGATTTTAATATAACTTCACACAAATGTTGGGTATGATGATATCTCTAGTAAGTTCGACTTTCAGGTTCCGGGGCTGAAGGTCAAGGTCACTGTGGCTATTTTTAGAAAAAACTTTGTGATCGCTCTAGTGCCTACATTTATGGATGGATTTTAATATAACTTCACAAAAATGTTGGCAATGATGATATCTTGAGGGAGTTCGACTTTCAGGGTCTGGGGCAGGAGGTCAAGGTCACTGTGGCTATTTTTAGAAAAACTTTGTCATCACTCTTGCGCCTTCATTTGTTGATGGATTTTAATATACCTTGACACAAATGTTTGGTATGATGATATCTTGAGTGACTTTCTGGGTCAGGGGCTGAAGGTCAAGGTCACTGTGGCTATTTTTTAGAAAAACTTGATCATTGCTCTAGTGTCCAGATTTATTGATGGATTTTAAGACAACTTCATACAAATGTTGGGTATGAAGTTCAACTTTCAGTACCTGGGGCTCAAAGTCAAGGTCACTGTGGCTATTTTTAGAAAAACTTTGTCATCACTCTTAAGTACCTACATTTATTGATGGATATAATGCAATTTTACACAAATGCTAGGCTATGCTTTTTTTTAATTTGTCTTGCTCGAGGGGATTTGTATTGTCTGTGATGCCTGTTATTACTTGGTAGTTTGTAGAATTTTTTTTTATCAAATATAGATTTCTTTTTCATTTTTTTTTTTTTTTGCAGCAGCAGAAAGGCTTGAAAACAGGATGATTAGGGGTACATTTTGGTTCTCTTTCATTTGCTGCAGTCTCTTGGGCTGTTTTACAGAAGAATTTTTTTTTGATAACTTGCCCTCATCCATCTAAGGCCCCCAAAGGCGAGCTATGTTGTCTTCTGACAACTCTTGTTATAACACTATTGTTTGGGTCAAAAGCAGAAACAGTGTTAGTTAAACAACTGCGGCCAGTTGTTCAAAACTAACAATATTGTTAGTTAACATATCATTAAAACTTTGATCATTTAGTATGGCAAATATGCTAATATTTTTGCTGACAAAATGTGAGCAGCAGCTTTTGCAAATGCAAAAGCTGCTAACATTTTTTCAGCAAAAATACCAAAACTTTGATTACTGTGCTTGCTAGAACAGTTACCACTAACAAGCTCGTTAAGCTAATGATGCTTTGAACAAGTGAGCCCTGGGCTATATCCAAACAAAAGTGTATAGACTACAGAGAAAAATTATCAGTTATGGTCATTTTTCTGTATAATTTCTGTATTTTTTGGGATCCAACCTTTAACTGTGTTATATCCAAAATAATGTTATTAAAAGAATTGGGTGTATTTTTTGGGTACATTTGTTTGAATTTGCATAAACACATCAGTTAATAACTTTCTACATCAGATACTAAGCACAACTAGCATCTATTCCAAATGCATAATACCCAGAATGACCGAAAAATAGGACGCCTATGCTGTGATGTGGAAAAAATTTGAACATGGTAGAATTATATTCAATACCATGAGAACTCGAATATAAGTAGAACTAATCACCATGGCTGTTTATGTCATGGAAAATTGTTTGTTTTCTTTGTTTTTTCTTCTAAAAATGTTGGCTGAGTCACCTGCACATCTGACTGGTGATCAGCTCCAATTGTTTAAGAGGAATTGGAACACCAGGCAGATTTTTCTGCCATTTTTCAAAGGGAGACAACTTTTGGCACAGCCTCTTTGCTTTCTATATATATGCCCTGTCCCATTGAAAAAGGGGTCTACTAGAGCCTGTCTTTATTCCGATTCCTGCACTCAAAATTCTAAAATAGCTAGAGAACTGCTCGTTTCTTAGGACAAACTCTATTCCTTGGGTGCATTTTGTGCCTTCCTCTGAACAAGAGGTCAGTATATTCCCATTGGTCAGCTGACACCTGTCGTATTGATACATGCCAGCACATTGGATGCCTTGGGAAGAGCAGTCCATAAACTAATCCCATTTAGCAAGATGGGGGTAGCCTGTATGTGCTTTTAGCGCCCGGCTACCTTACAAAATCTATCAAGTCAAAAAGGGATCTACTCTTAAAGGAAAGAATTTGCTCCTCAAGAGCAAATTCTTTCCTTTAATCCTCAAGAGCAAATTCTTTCCTTTAAGAGTTGGCCCCTATTGACATGGGAGTCAAAAATATTTTTGCAGAAGTTGCCTCCCCTGAATGTGTATCCATTCCCCTTAGGGGAATGGGAACACCTGGCAGATTTTCAGCCATTTTTCAAAGGGAGACAACTTTCAGGACTTCCTGTGTGTTTTTCTATAAGCCCTGTTCCACAGAAAAAGGCGTCTGCTCTCAAAGGAAAGAATTTGCTCCTTAGGAGCAAATTCTTTTCTTTAAGAGTTGACCCTATTGACATGGGAAACAAAAATACATTTGAAGGAGTTGCCTCCCCTGAAGGTGTTCCCATTCCCCTTAATTGATTGAATTGTTAGCTGTTATAGTCAGAACAATATCTAATACACTTTTGTTTTTGCCTTGATAAAGTTTTTGTCATACATTAACAAATGACATCATTAGTTTTGAACAGCATGACTCATGAGGTCATTGGTTTGACCCCAGGGTCTAACAACATTCCATGAATATTGATCATGAAATATACTCTACGGTCACTTTCTCCCTTCAGTTGGTTAAAGAAGGGCAGTTGTCAATTACCAGTGAAAGAATGTATGCTGGATTTGTTAACCACTTAAATACATGTATTCCGAGGAAAAGTGTGCGTAGGGTAACTGACCAGCTGAACATGACCTTTGCTTCATAATTCAGTAGCCAAAACGTGAAAGCTTGTGCTTATATGGGGGTGGGGTAGCTTGTTGAAAATATGTAGTTTTCCATTATTTAGTGTTTTAAGCATGGCATAACATAGAAGTCATGTTTTCCATCTGTCTGTTCATTAGTTTATCAAGGCATCAACATTTGGGACAACAGCCATTGGCAAATTTCTCATCTATATAATCTGTACATATCATTGGTTACGTTGGGCAGGTGGGTGCTCAGGACAGGTAATTTGACATTGAAAATCACTCAGGAGGATTGCATGACGGTCGTTCAAGACAGGAAAGCGCTTAAGACAGGTGGTCACTCCTGCAGTTTCAACTACTGCATCTGAGCCTACACGGTTTGCTAACGGTTTTCCAGCAAAATTAGAATAAAAACGAAGAAAGACAAATGGACTTGTCCAACATAGAACAATGGAAGAGTCCTCCAGAATACAATGGGTTAACAAGTGGGGTGCAAGTGTTCCACCAATTCTACAACTAGTTTGTCTGACTTTGTTCTGTTAATTTTATATATTACCAGACATACTCAGACTGATGCTGGACAGATGTTTAGACAGAGCCAAGAGAAAACATTGGAAGGACCAGCTGTAGAAAGATCTGTTCTTATACCAGGTAGGTCAAGAATACATATTCAGTCAAACTTCAGTGGCTCAAACACCTTGGCAGGGGTGGTTGTCTGAGGCAAAGATATTGTGTATCTTTCGTGACCAGGTCATCCAACTGATATTGGCTTACAGGTGGGCAAGGCTTGCTGTCTTTGCAGCAGGTTAGGGAAGAGGGGAAATGCTGTTATTTCTTCTGTTTCTTCATTTTCCTCTTTCTCTCCTGTCGCTTCTCTTTCATCTCCTCTTCTATCTCTATTCTCCCTTCCTTTGAATGACCCACAAGCATTTGTGTGTCTTTAAACCCAAACACAATCAATCAAACACCTTTAGGACTATGGAAAATGTTTGAGACAGGGGTAGTACTGAGGGTTTACCATAGTGCCAAGTCCGTAGGCATTATGATGATAGTTTTGGGATGACTTTTTGATTGTCTATAAAATAAAGGCATTTATTGTGTACTCGTTTGAATCACCTCAGTGCTAAATATTAAAATGATCTTTTTTCTATTTAATTTATAATTTTAACTAAGAACTTACAGGTTCAGAAGTGAAAGCAATATGTCTTTAGATTTTGACATTAGTACTATAAAAATGTGTTATGTACAGAGGCAATGTTTTCATTGATCATCAAAAAACATGATCTGTTTTTGTGATTGATCATCAGTTTATCCAGGTGACTAGTGAAATGGGCCCTTCTGGCCTAGTGGGTAAGAGTGTGGTATCTTAAACCGTAGGTCTCTCACTGCTGTGGGCTTGAGCCTTGCTTGGATACATGTGAGCTTAAGCCAAATAGTTTTTATTTTTGCTCTCCTCTGATTAATGAACAGCTTAAAATATGTGAAATAATCTTGAAAAGGCTGTAAAACTAGAACCAAAAAGAGTGTTACTTTATTTGAAAATGCATAGATTACATGGAAAAATAATAAATACATTTTGAATTAGTTGTGATAGGCTAACAAGTGAACACTAAATGTCCTTTGATCCTAACAATAGTATACTGACGTACAAAGACAAAGTTTTGATTTGTCATCAAAAACCATATTTGATTATCTTTGAGTAATCATGGAGTAAATTGATTAATCTGCAAACTAGTTTCTAGAACTATTACTGAGTTCTCTTGTTGTTTTTTTTTTTTCAGCTTCCTGGTGGAGAAGGGGATAGATCTTCAACACAACTGTATTTACCCTGAAATTCAGACCAAAACATGTCTATAGTACAACTTTAATGTAGCAATAGTTTCACAATTGTACATCATTATATCTGAAATGGTGCAGACTGATTGGTGACCAATGGGTTAACAGCCTTTTAGGCAAGCGCTTTCAAAGCAAACACAGTCACAAAAAACAATTTAGGCCAGTAAAGTATAAAATGAATTTTATCATATGACGTCGCGTCTGAGAGTGTAATGTATTATTTTCGATAATCCACTAGTGGATTAAATATGCAAATTAGCAAGATACGTCCCGTAACGTTACATGTAGGATGTCCTTAATGACGTCGCATTTACTAACGGCGGAATGTTGACATTTTTGTAAACAATCGTGAATAAAATACGCTTTTAATATCATATGATAAATAGAATCTTGCACTCGTGCTCATGTATTATTAAATTTATTAAACTCGTTGAGAAAAAGGGATAAAATGCTCGGCAAAGCCTCGCATTTTATCGCTTTTCCTCAACTCATTTAATAAATTCAATAATACATGAGCACTCATGTAAGATCCTCTATGTATAACTTTTTAGTCTGCTTAACCCATTTCATGTGGGTAACCCCTAAAGGGGTACCTTGGCAAACAGTCCAGGCCCAGAACTGATGCAACAGAACACAGCGTCAGATCAGGGCCTGCACTACTTGATAACAGAATTTTCCTTCAAAAATAGAATAAAAAAGAAAAAATAGGCCTAGCACCCCTTATATGGCAAATGGACTTGTCCAGCATATAGCAATGGAAGTGTCCTCTAGTATACAGCGGGTTAATGCAGCATCACGGGCCTCTGTGGCTTTGTTGTTCAGAGTGCAGAATCTAAAACATTAGGTCTCTCACCGCTCAGATAATATGGGAGATGTCAAGTTCTGCAGCGGATAGTTAGGTGGTTTTTCTCCAGGTAGTCAAGTTTTTGCCCATCACTGAGTAACGATCAGCATGTCAGACTGAGCTACAGAGGACAGCATACTCATTGATAAGGGAGACAAAGGTTTTTTTTGGAAGTTGCCTGGATTGAAAGTGTATTCCCCTTAATGAGTTAAAGAAACAGGCACTTCTAGCTGTAGAAAAAAAAGGAAAACTGTTTATTTGTGAGTGTGCTCGGTTTCACACAAAACACAGCCTTCATCATTACTAAACCTTCAAGCACTGCAGAGGGTCACAGGATTGATCCCAGGCTTCTCCAGACTTTCAGATGACTCTTTAAACCGAGGTCCCATCTCCGTATGACCTTAGCTGTTGGTGAGACGTAAAACTCAAACACTCACTTAAGCACTGCAGAAAATTCTAGAGCAGACAACAGTCTTAACCCTTGTCCTGCTGAATATTCATATATGCCACACCCACTACCGATTTTCAACCAATCAGATTATTTAATGCAAATTATTGCAACAAATTCACAATCTGAATGGCAAACAATGTAGATCCTGATCAGATGGCTTCGTCAGAAGCCATCTGATCTGGATCTTCATTGTTTGGAAAATAATGCATATCCGGGCTCAGCATGACAAGGGTTAATGTAACATTATTTTCAGCCAAAATGAGGCTTGGCATTTCATGTGAATCATCTGCCCTGCAGACGATTCGCATGAAATGTCAAGCCGTATTTTCACTGAAAAATTGGAAAATAATACTTTGAAAATGCTGTCTACTGAGCATTCTTAATGCTTAAAAGGTAAAGAGGCTTTACACAAACATTCATGTGTACAGCTACTGCAAAGGCTGATCAGACTGCATGAATGTATGGGCCGATCTGAGTTTTTGCTGTGTGAACTTGTCAAAAGACACATTTTCACTTTTAGTTCTGTCTTTGTGCACATTCAATACGGAAATTGTCTAAATTTAACCCATTTTGTACAGGAAACCCCAAAATGGGTACCTTGACAAACAGTGAAGGCCCAGATCAGACGCTGCAGAATGCGGTGTCTGATCAGGGCCTACACTGTTTGCAAAATGTTCAGCCATTTTCCAAATAGATTTTTAAGAAAACACAACCGGACACCCCTAAATTTTGAAATGGACTCCTGCCAGATATAATGAGGGAGTTATCATTTGGTACAAAAAGGGTTGAATACTAAAGAATTGTCTAAATTTAAGGGTGAATATAGTATTTATGACATGAATTTAGTATATGTAGTCTGTGCGGAATAGTCAAGGATCTTGTTGTTCAGAGATAAATACCTCATTGCACAGATATCATTATATGACTGGTCGCCACTACATGTATATTGTTATATGACTGGTCAGCACAACATAAACGTATACACACATGAGTGTGCATACACAAGTGCACATATGCACACGCATGCATGCACACGCACACACACACATAGTTAGGGCCCCGCACTGAAAGTGTGGGTGCCCTATAGTAATCATTCTGTCCGTCCGTCTGTCTGTCTGTCTGTCCGTCTGTCCGTCCACAAATTTTCCTACTCCTGTGATAGCGCTGCCGGGGCCCTAGTCAGTTTCACTGACAGCTCTAGTTATCACAAAGGTCAAGTTGTAGACCTTGTTCACTTGTATTTTAATGATATTTTATCAGTCACTGTGGAAGACTACTTTACCGGTAAAGAAAAATTAATAGACAGTCTTTCAGCTGTGTTGTTCGCATTTAGTGTAGACTGTCCACAAGCTAAATTGGTGAGTGAGAGAGAGAGAGGTGTAGTGAAAAAAAAAAAAAAAACAGCCAGCTCATGAGGAAAGGGCATACACTTGTGTACATTTTTATCACATAAATGAGTGGCAAAGGTTTTGAGGACCTCGGCATAAACTTGGTTTTGATAGAGCCTTTGCTGCTTACAGACACATAGAGAAGACCTTGAGGTACTGTAATGATTCTAAGTATTGGGACAGACAGGCCTTAGCAAACTGTGTAGACCAAGATCAGACTGCTCCTGAAGGAGCAGTCTGATCTTGGGCTACACTGTTTGCCATTCCGTCTGCATGTTTTGGACGCCTTGCTGGGTCGTGAATCAAATTTATAAAAGTTTTAGGAGAATTACAGCAAGTCCTCAAGGTGTCAAAATTTTTAGGATTTTTATGGTAGCTTGTGCAAGAAGATGTTCTATTGGCCTATTGGCATTTGAAGAACATAAAGTAGAGAATTCAAAGGGCCTTTTTCTCATGAGTCAGTTCTTGTTTTATATCACTGCTGAAGGTTGCAATAGTTGTTATAATATTTTTAATGCAGTCTTTCAAACTTGTCAGTGACATTTAGAGTGGCTGTCTACAAGCTACAATGGCTGTCAGTCTCAGAGATAAAATTTTTGTGGGGGAGGTTACTTTTTCAAAACTTTTCTGTCTCCTTTATAAGTAAGGGTCTGCTAATGAAGAGAAGAACTTGTTCATGGAGAAAATTCTTTACTTTAAAAATAGAAAACTTTTTCTTAAGTCCTCCATCTCTCCTTTTCATAGAAGCTTTCTTCATTGTAAAGTCAACAGAAGGTTCTGACAATGACTTAGCCAGAACAAAAATATTATTACCCACAGCAAGGAAAATCTATGTAAAAGCATAATTATCCAAGATGAGGGTATCGTAAAAATCCTTAAAATTTGGACGCCTTGAGAACTTGCTGCACTTCTCCTAAAATTTTAACAAAGATTCACGATTCTGCAAGGAGTCCAAAGTAGTCCAAAGGTGCCAGCGGAATGGCAAACAGTGTAGACCCTGATCAGAATGCTCCTTCTGGAGCAGTCTGATATGGGTCTGCACTGTTTGCTTAGGCTTATCTGTCCCAATACTTAGGATCATTACAGGGGGTACTCTACAAGGAAATAATTTGCTACCAAGGAGAGCAAATTCTTCCCTTTAGTTTATACTAATTTATTTTAGTTTGATTGCGATGGAAGCTTCTAGCTTATTTAATCGCTCTCGAACACTTATTCCGGATGTTTTCACGCCCACGTGACTATTTCACCACTGCTACCCATTTACATCTGCAAATTCTTCCCTTTAAGAGCAGCCCTATAATATGTAATGGTTCTGGGCCTCCATGGCCTAATTGGTAAGGGTGATGACTCTTAATCATTAGGTTTATCACTTCTGTGGTTTGTGCGTAGCTCCTGACCACATCTGAGACTCCAAAGTTCTGCAGAGGAAGGGCTGGTGGTTTTTCTCGGGTTACTCTGGTTTCTACCAACTTCTGATTAACAATGGGTTTGAAATAAGTGAAATAATCTTGAAAGGGCCGTAAAACCGAGAAAAAAAATGCTATGTAATGGATAGATGCCATTATTTTGGTTATTATTCTTTGGGCCCATAGGATTCTAACTGTTGGTTTTCTTTTGCTCCAATATTTCAGTGGTTTCTTGCCGTCAATTCCTCACCGTTGTTTCATCTCTGTGGTTGTTTGATTTTTATGTTCTCGGAGATGTTGCACTGATGAGTTAGAAAGCCTTCATGTGGACTGAACAGATTGTTTGTCCAAATCACGACAGAAGTAAGGGCGAGCATTGTGGCCAAGTCCTAAAGTCGATTTTAAGCCCCCTTTGGTGTCTCTGATGGGAGCCGTTGGTTAATTTTATGGATTCCTGATCATTGCCTTCACTTCTACTTTATTTATTGCAAATACATGTAGTTGACATTACGCACATGCAATATTTAATGGATGCTATGCCTGTACCGATAGTTGTCTTCTATATAAAAAAATAGGTCAAAATATCCCAGATGAATTCATTCCCTGAAAAGACTTGACCTGATGAATTTGTAATGCTGAAGCTAACAAAAGTTGACAAATGCTACGACCTGTACCAAGTACTTAGGGCACACTCTTTTTTTTTTCTTTTTTTTTTCATTTTATATCATTTTGGTCTCCTTAACTGCAATCATAAGGAACTTGTGCAACAAATGCACAAATTCAAAGGGAGTATGACACTTTAAACCTGGTCAATATGACCTTAATAGTGTTGACTGGGCTGTAAAACACCAACAAACAAACAAAATTACTCTTCAAGGTAGAAATGATCTCCCACCTATGAGACTAGTTTCCCTTTAAAAAAAGGGCAAATGAGTCGTCTCCCTTTGAAAACAACTGCCTAAGTTGCAAGAGACTAAACAATCTAAACTTGCCTTGTCTATGACTCAGGCCTGTCATGGATTCTATTGACAGTATATACATGTATTGAAGGTGTATTCCTAATGTATTGATTTGTTAGAATTTCTATAATAATGTATTTATGTACTTAACACTGTACAGTAAAGCTTCAATAACTTTTAACACATATGGCCGCCGCTTGTTGACCATGGGTAATAAGGGCTCACTCTTGAATTCCTAGTGAATTCCTCCAATAGCTTCTGGCGTCCATACATATGGATATATTAGGGAGGTTGTCCTGACTTTGATATGGTGTTTTGTGTGAACTCATTAGAATCGAGGGGATTTTAATGAGTACACACAACACACCATTATTTTTAGAAGATCATAAAGATATCTTTTAGCAATCTCCATTATGTCTCATGACGTGGTACTATGATTAAACATTAGTGCCGTAATGATCCTAAGTATTGGGACAGCCAGGCCTTGGCAAACAGTGTAAACCCAGATCAGACTGCTCCTGAAGGCACCATCTGATCAGGGTCTACACTGCTCGTCAGTCTGCACCTTTTTGGATGCCTTGCTAGTTCACGAAACAAATTTCTAACAATTTTAGGAGAATTACAGCAAGTTGTCAAGGTGTTCGAATTTTTAAGATTTTTACAGTAGTTTGAACTACACCATCTCAAACAAATTTTCATGGTCCCAAAGGTTACCCAATCTCAAACAAATTTTCATGGTCCCAAAGGTTACCCCATCTCAAACAAATTTTCATGGTCCCAAAGGTTACCCCATCTCAAACAAATTTTCATGGTCCCAAAGGTTACCCCATCTCGAACAAATTTTCATGGTCCCAAAGGTTACCCCATCTCAAACAAATTTTCATGGTCCCAAAGGTTACCCCATCTCAAAAAATTTTCATGGTCCCAAAGGTTACCCCATCTCAAACAAATTTTCATGGTCCCAAAGGTTACCCCATCTCGAAAAATTTTCATCATCCCAAAGGTTACCCCATCTCAAACAAATTTTCATGGTCCCAAAGGTTACCCCATCGCAAACAAATTTTCATGGTCCCAAAGGTTACCCCATCTCGAACAAATTTTCATTGTCCCAAAGGTATTTGAGTTATTGAAGTTTGACTGTAAATATTGGATTGTGCAATCTGTATATGTGGTTCAGCTGGTACCCATAAGAATTGAGTATTATCTTTCATTCATGCAAATATAAAGTAAAGACTGCAAAAACAGGAAAATACAACACAGAAGAGGCCAGTTTGGCTCTGCTAGCCTTATAAATTAAGGGATATGAGTTTGAACCTGGCTTTATTAGTCTTTTAGATGAAACTTGAAACTGAGGTCCAATTTCCATATGACATTAGGCTAGCTGTTGAAGGGATATAAAAGTGAAACATATACATAGAGAATCTCACATGAGCAGTCATTTCATATTCATTCATAAAATGAACCATATGAAATATGTTTGACACTGCATACAGTATTGCCCCTGCCCATTGGGGCTTGGAGAATTAAATTAGGCTGCATGATGCTTCCATGCAGAGCTGAAACTTACTGCACATGAGTACTGGTGAACTGCTTAGAAAGTCTAAGCCTGCCCTGGCAAAGTGGGGCAAGTCCCTGTATATAAATCCTATTGGTTTGTCTGAACCTAAGGCTTGAGGTATCATTTCATCTCAATGTCGAGTAAAAGTCCTACAAAATTAGAAGCAATATCTCCAAAATGACGTAAACAGTCTTAGTCATGAGAGATATTTAATTGTACAAGTTACAATTTGTTTTAAAATAAATGTTGAGCAGAGCAGAACAAAAACTGATACTCACTCTTCATGAGATGATGAGGGGCAGCAAGTGATGATTTATATGTTTAGTCCATTATATGGGAGATTAGCAGTCTCCCTTAGAATGGTCTTAATTCTTAGATCCCTGGAGTTTCTGAAATTGGAATCTGGACAGTAGGGGATTTTCAATCAAAATTAACAGAATGACAAACTGTTTGGATCCGGATGAGATGGCTCATCATTAACAAAATATGCCTAAATCAAATATATTGAGAATTTTACCACCTGAAAATTTTTTTCAGATAAAAAATCCTTCAATTTTTCATATTTATTCTGCAAACATAGTTTGTGGGTGCTTGTTAGAACCATCTCAATGAGGCGGTTTTAATGAGTACTCACAACCTATGTTTTGTGGGTGCTTGTTAGAACCGCCTCAATGAGGCAGTTTTAACGAGTACCCACAACCTGTGTCTTGGAGCAGAATAAGAAAAATAATGTATATCCCCTAAACCCCAGTTTTCTCTATATGAAATGGGGTTTAATGGGGTGTTTATGTAACAGACTTGTTCACGGGATGTATGAGCTATCTCATTTGGATCTACACTGTTTGCATAGGCATCTGTGTCAGGTAGAGTTTGTGATTTCTGTTGGTATCTTTACAGTGTGAGAGTTTCTTGCAGAAACAAAAATGGGCATTTATTGACTAGAAGACGATAGAAACTGTAAATCTTATCCATTTTTAACTAGATATGTTCTTATTGTTTTGTACTGTATTTATTGGAGATTTTAGATGCATGTACAATATTCTTTATACTAACCTCTCTCTTAACACATAAGAGCTACATCATGAGAAAATGTCTTGAAGGCCATCAAAGGCTCAGATATATTCATATACAACCAGGGCTCAGTTGGTCCAATGGAATGCTGTCATAGGAATGAATTGTATTTTTATCACAAAAACACATCTATATAATTTTAACTACCTTTAACCCCACTTGTGTACAGTGGTAAGCTTTATTTTTCTTATTTCTGCTCTAAAATATAGATTGTTGGTATTCCTTAGAACCGCCTCCATTGAGGCAGTTCTATTAATAATCCCATATTGTATAGTTTGAGCAGAAATAAGAAAAATATCAATTTTTCTTATTAAAATCTTAGATTTTTGGCAGTCAAATTTACAATGTATTTGTATAGGCATGTTTTCGTAATGTGGATTTTATCAATGTTTAAACTCCGACAAATCACTCACAAACTGCATGGAGATTGAAGGGCTTTATGCTAAGTTTGTGAGTGATTCGCTGGAGTTTACACATCGATTAAATCCATAAAAATGATAATTCGTTCCTTATATTTCCAACTACCGTATGTCATTGAAATATTAAAAATGCCACCCAAATCGTACATTTTAAGAATTCTTTCCAAAGCATAAGAAGGAATTTACCAGCAGCCATGGCAGAATGATTATTCAATTAGAAGCTGCCGCCATCTCTGAAAGGAACCCAAGCAAAAAAAAAAAGTAAAATCTTTAAATTTAGTTTATTTGTTTTCTAACATTAACATTTTCTGTAGTTTCCAAACTTTTAATTGAATGCTGTTGACGTCACTTTATATACAAGGACGTAACTTGCAGATTCTAAACATGCTATTTGACATGACAGTATATTACTATTTGTCGCTGTGGGAAATAGTTATGAGATTCTTGCTCGTGGAATTTATCAAAGTATAAAACATTTATTTTGACCAATCAAATTGCTTGAACTGAACATAGTGATGGAGATTGGAAGTATTGTTAGTTAATTTTATGTTAATCCATGACATGCCAATCACAACAGTTGTCGTCTGCTTTGTCATGGGCTAGTAACTTTAACCCATTTTGTACTGGAAACCCCAAAACGGGTAGTTGACAAACAGTGCAGGCCCAGATCAGACGCCGCAGAACGCGGCGTCTGATCAGGGCCTACACTGTTTACTGAAAGTTCAGTCAGTTTCCAAATAAATTTTGATGGAAACACAATCTGACACCCCTAACTTTTGAAATGGAATCCTGCTATATATAAGGAGGAAGATTCCGTTTGGTACAAAAAGGGTTTAAAGTCATTTTGCAAACAGTGTGGACCTTCTCTAGGAGCAGTCTGATAAGAGTCCACACTGTTGGCCTGTATGCAAAAATATTTTTGAAAAGTTTGCAAGAAGGTGCAGCAGAGGACAAACAGATGACACTTTTCAGATGCAGTTTTTCTTGCCATCTTAAGAGTGAAAACTTTGGCTATTCAGTATTGCAAAAGCTTATCACAGCCAAATATTTCATTACGAAAACACGCCTATACAAATACATTGCAAATTTTACCACCTAAAAACGAAAAATTTAGACGAAAAAAGTGTGATATTTTTCTTATTTCTGTTCAAAATATAAATTGTGGGTACACGTTAGAACCGCCTCAATGAGGCGGTTCTAACCTTTACCCACAATCTATATTTTGAGCAGAAATAAGACAAATAAGGTTTACCCCTGTAAATCCCAGTTTTACTTTATAAAAGTGGGGTTCAAGGGGGTCAAAATTATATAGGCATGTTTACGTGATGTTCAGCAAAATATAACAGCCTGTTACATATTAAAGATTTTTCAGCAAAACACAGCAACATTCTAGACACGAAACGTGCTAGAACAGTTAACATTTTGATAACTGATTATAGTAGCAGTGCATGATTATCCACAATCTATGTTTTTGAAGAAAAATAAGGAAATAATGAATACCCCATAAACCCCACTGTTCTCTTTAAAATGTGGAGTTTACATGGATTTTATTTCCTGATGGCTTGTCATAGACATTTTCTTGTGATGTAGTTTGTTTATCTCAATGTTTTTTTTTTTATATATATAGATTTGTAGGTGTTTTGTATCTATCTTAACATAGCTCCATTTAAGGAGGAGTAATGGCATTTATTGGGTGTGGGGGTTCTTTTTTATTTCTCCATAAAAGCATGCTATGAGTATTTTTTAGACTTTTGTCATCAAGATAATTCTAACAAGTACCTACAACACATGTTTCTAACGCCAAAAAAAGGAATATTGCCCCTTAACCCTTAAGAGGCCAATCACAACAATTGTCATATGCTTTGTTGTCAGCTAGTTACTTTAAAACTCATTGTTGCAAACAGTATGGACTTAGATCAGACTGCTCTCTGTTAGCAGTCTGATCAGGATCCACACTGTTTGCCTGTATGCAAAAAATATGTTTTGAAATGTTTGCAAGAATATGCAGCAGATGGCATAAACAGACATTTCGGGTTGATTATTGTCCAGTTATTCAAAGCATCGTTAGCTTAACGAGCTCGTTAGCGGTCCTATTGTTAACTGTTCTAGCAAATACAATATTGAAAATTTTGGCATTTTTGCTGAAAAAATGTGCTCACATTTTTTCAGCAAAAATATTAGCATATTTGCCATATTTAATGATCAAAGTTTTAACGATATGTTAACTAACGACGTCGTTAGTTTTGAACAACTGGGCCCAGTTTACCCAAAGTTACTAAGCATAAAAGCTCTCCAGTGCTAAAGTCCAAGTAACAATTATGACAATAGCCACTGTGAGGTCAGTGTTGCACAAGAGGGTTATGTATAGAATCTTGACTGTAATCATGGGTTGCGATTGGAAAACAGTGTAAACCCAGGTCAGCTGCAACAGAACATGGCATCTGATCAGGGTCTACACTGTTTTCTTAAAAAAAACTGGAATTTAAGGGTTAAAGGAAACTGTTTAATCTCAGTCCAGGACTATTGTTGCAGCCTACACTCTTAAACAATCAACTCACCAGTACTGTCAGTTGGGCTGCAAGATCATTCCACGCAGAGCTGAAACCAACCACATGAGTAGGCCTACTGGTAAACAGCTTAGAACCCAGGCAAAGTGGTGCGAATCGAACCGTACGTGCATATAAACCCTATTGGTTTCATTGGGAGGCAGGGCTTGAGATGTCATTTCATCTCAGTGTTGGGTAAAAGTCCCACAAAATATCCAGTGTTGACATGGACATTAAAGCTAAATTTAATCAAACAAACAAACTAACAAATACTCTCAGTGCTTTGATTCTTGGCATCTTAAGGGTTAATTGTTGTTGCACCTTATCTGTAGTTATTTATATATGTATATGTTGTTATCAATAAACTAGCAGATAACTTATTCTGTGCTTGGTTATTTTCATCCTTGGACCAATTTCCAGTTGTTAAAAGCATCCTTAACATACTTAGCTCATTGATGGTGAAATTGTTAAATGTTCTAGCAAGCACAATATCCAATTCAGTAGTATTTTTGCTGAAAAAAAAATGTTTGTAGCTTTTGCAAGTGCCCAATCTGTCCTTTTTCACATTTCTTAACCATTATCCTGCTGAATAAATGTGTTCAGCCACACCCATTACGGACTTGCAACCAATCAAATTACACTAAATTTCACAAACTACATGACAGTGTAGATCCTGATCAGAGGGCTTCTTTACTGAATCTACACTGTTTGCAAAGTTAGAGTTGTCGTGAACAGCATTCCTTCTGTCTTTCTGTTCCAGTTCATTTCACTGCCACTGTAAAACTGTCAGCATGCTAGCAGATCTGGAGATGTGGCCATACAATCTGGGCCTTGGCAAGTGAAAATGTCTTGGAGCATGTGCACATATGGAAGACAAAAATCATCCTCCATACTCGCCCAAAATACAACCATAACAATAACACATCTGTGTGACATAGACAATTCTTTCATGTCTTCAAAATGGTTACTTTTCTGAAGAAAATTTATAATATTTTTCTTATTTATATCCCAAACACAGGTTGTGGGTGCTCGTTACAACCTGCCTCAGTGAGGCGGTTTTAATGAGTACCCACAACCCATGTCTTGGAGCAGTAATTAGAAAATTTATCCCATGTAAATCCCAGTTTTCTGAAAATAAAGAGGGTTGTTCATTGCACGGACTTATTATCATGATGCATGACCCTGATTGCATGAAGACACTTTGTCTCAATCTGTCCATCTGCTCAAGGGAAATCAAAGACTGATCAGACTGCATGGATGTGCAGGCTTATCTGAGTCTTTGTTGGGCACACGTATACGAAGACATATTTTTCATCAATGTGAACAAGTCTGCGAAATTAACACCCCGCCTCCTAAGCCCTGCTTTATATAGAGAAATCTGGGGTTTACTGTAATATACATAATTTTTCTTATTTCTGCTCCAAGACGGGTTGTGGGTTCTCACTAGAAGCGCCTCAGTGAGGCGGTTCTAACAAGCACCCAAAACCTATGTTTGCAAGACTGTATGAATAAGAAAAATATCGCAAATTTTCATCAGAATAGTAGCCATTTTGGAGATTTTAGAAAATGCACTATGTCAGACGGTGGCTCACTGAAATCTGCCTCATCACGGATCCTGCAAAGAACCTCCCCTTTCATTGCCTCAATGAGGCATTTCTAACACGCATGCACAATCTATGTTTGGACAAAAAAGCTTAAATATCACAAATTTAATGTTCTGCAGAAAAATGTCATTTTAGATCAGGATCTACACTGTTTATCATTCGGTTTGTGAATTGAATAAATGCATTTTCTCTAGTAATTTGATTGGATGAGTCTGAAATGGGAGCGGATGAATTAATTTATTCAGCAGGCTTGATAGCTCAGTGGTTAGGGCACTTGCCTCTGATGCTAGAGGCCCCCGGTTCGATCCCAGGAGGCGGTGATTATTTCGGTGTCCAAATACGCTCCATTGGCATCATTTGCAGGGATGAATGCCAAAAAGTGTTCCTTCCTTCGGACCAGGTCGTTAACTGGAGGCCCCCTGTGCAGGAAGAGTCATCTCCTGTGCCAGTTAAAGACCCCTTCCATAATTACATGGTTACCGTGTAGGCTTTCAACCCTGCAACCTGGTGTGTATGTAATATACACCTGCGAGTAATGGTCACGTGACCGATCGCAGTATAAGTAGAAAGAAAGGATAGGAGTTATGACCCAATCAACACTATTTATATGATATCAAGTGGGTAAGCTATCGTAACTACACTTTCCTAAAGCAGGATCGCTCCCGGGCTTCTCCAGACTTTTGGATGAGTCTTTAAACTGATGTCCCTTCTCCGTATGACCATCGCTGTTGGTGAAACGTAAAACTCAAACACTCACTCATCACGAAAACACCCCTATATAATTTTGACCCCATTCAACCTCACATTTATATAGTAAAATGGGTTTGCAGGGGTGTACATTATTTTTCTTATTTCTGCTTAAAGACACATTTTTTGATTGCATAACACCCTAATGACCGTTTTTTGAAAAACTCAGTTTTGAGATCAAATACATTTGGGGTATTCTGACTGTCATACAGGTAGGGGGCCAAGAGAGGGCAATCAATTACCTTCTATTCATTTGCTTGTTTGATAACTTTGATATTCCGCACTTTTATTTATTTTTTTTAGACACCCGGTTATTTAAAATCATTACAAAAGTATGCATATTCAAATATCTTGGTAAAATTTTATGACCAAAAATGATAAAAATCCTGATATCTTTAATATTTCGGCTAAAACCATATATTGTGAATACTTGTTAGAACGGTTCTAAAGAAGACCCACAATATAGGTTTTTAGTAGAAAAAAAAAACTGTATAATATTATTAAATTGTGAGTACTCGTTAGAACAGCCTCTGCGAGGGGGTTCTAACGAGGACCCACAATATATATGTTTGAGTAGAAATAAGAAACATAATGTATACCTCTCTAAATCCCAATTTTACCTCTGCGAGGCGGTTCTAACGAGGTCCCATAATATATGTTTTTTAGTAGAAATAAGAAAAATAATGCACAATCCTCTAGGCCCCTGTTTTACTGAATAAAAATGTGGGGGTTCTCTTTTCTGATATGATTGTGTCTAAAACAAGAAACACTTTATAGTTGCATCTTGACTGAAACTATAAAATGCAATATTATGTTTTAGACATTGTATGATTTGTATAACATACTTTCAAAAATAATGAATAAATAAGTAAATAAATAAATGTTTAACAATTGATTGATTTAATCTTGAATTAATCAGTTCATTTAGTTTACTTCTTTTCATGTTTGAGTTATTGAAACAATGAAAGTCAGTGTTTTCCTTTACTTTTAGTTTAAACGAAAAAGATTTTAAAACAACATTTTGTTGGAAACAATCTCAATAAAATTAAAAAATATACCATCACACAATTTCCCCTTATAGAGCCCCTTTTTAAACATTATCTCTCAGAGAGTCTGTGCTCATAATCACTTAGATAAGATAAGCCTCTGATGTCCACTATGGTCCCAAGGACTTGTTTATTGCAGACCATTAGACTAGCCACCCCTTTTATTTTGAGAAAAAAAGGTGTCATTAAAAAAATAGATTGTAAGTACTCCTTAGAACGATCTCACCGAAACGGGTCTAACGAGTACCCACAATCTGTGTTTTAAGATGAAATACGAAAACATTCAGAATTTTCATATTTGGTAGTAAAATTTTCAATATTTTTGTATAGGCGTGTTTTCATAATGAAGCAGGTTTATACATAAGCAGTTCACCAGTACAGTGCACATTGTTTAGCCAGAAAATGACAAATGACAACAGCGGACTTAGAAAAGATTTCATGATTAATCTTCATGAAAGAAAGTTGACTACGCAGCAGGTATCGAGCCTGCGAGCTTATCACCAATCAGACATGCATCCCCGTGGTGTAGTGGTTACGCTACTCGCCTTGTAAACCAGGGGTCGCAGGATCGATCCCGGGCTTCTCCAGACTTTCGGATGAGTCTTTAAACCGAGGTCCCATCTCCGTATGACCTCAGCTGTTGGTGGGACGTAAAACGCAAACACTCACTCGTCCGACTAAGCTTAGAGCAATTTAAGACAACATTTTCTAGCACACCAGACAAGGAAATCCGTGATTTTACCCTGTGATAGAAATTTATGTTCTGACCCTGGTGTTCCGACCCCAAATCGAATAAAATCGCGTGTTTGATAAATGCACTGGTTGATTACGACATTGTGTGCGCCGTCGGTAAGGTTGACTTCATGCACGATCCGTGACGTCACTTTACATTCCTGCAGTGTCAACATAATATGGCGGACGTTGGTAACCGAAGTGACTGCAGCATTGCAATTCCGCGCAAAGAAATGGAAGGAGTGCAAGAAAAAGAATCCAATATGGATGTGAGGGGTGGATAGAAAAAATCGTCCCTCGGCAAGCCTCGTGATGCCGGACAGTGACCCTTGGGACGGATTTTTCTATCCACCCCTCACATCCATGTAAGATTCTTATATTCTTGCACACCAGACAAGGAAATCCGTGATTTTACCCTGGGATAGAAATTGATGTTCTGGCCCTGGTGTTCCGACCCAATATCGAATATTCCCGCGTGTTTGATAAATGTACTGGTTGAATACGACCTCGTATGCGCCGTCGTTAAGACTGACGTCATGCACGTTACGTGACGTCACTAAACATTCCTGTAGTGGCATCACAATATGGCGGACGTTGGTAACCGAAGTGACTGCAGCATTAAAAATCCGCGCTAAAAATGGAAGGTATGCAAGAAAAAGAATCCTATATGGGTGTGAGGGGCGGATAGAAAAATCCGTCCCTCGGGATCACTGTCCGGCATCACTCGGCAAGCCTCGTGATGCCGGACAGTGACCCTCGGGACGGATTTTTCCATCCATCCCCACGCCCATATAAGAGTCTTATAATCTTGCATTATCATACATGGGTATGATGTCCCATGGCCATGACCTGAATTAATATTTCAATCGTTGTCCTGCTGAATAAACTAATTATGTCACACCCACTTATATGACTATCAGTCAAAGTACTTGATATAATGTGTTCATTTAAATTAACAGACTTGCATTAGGATATCACAATCATGACATAGTACACATTTTCATATCTCTTCGTTTTCACCTGAAAACAAATGAACATTCTGTGATGTTTTTCTTATACTCCATGCAAGTTAGAAACGCCTCATTGAGGTGGTTCTAACGAGTAACAACAACCCATGTCCTGGAGCAGAACTAAGAAACAACAATGTAGAACCCAGGTTTCTCTATATAAAGTGGATTCTTTTTACGGACTTGTTGACATTACAAAATACCAACGGTTGTGATCTGTACCTATAAGGAAATGAGACAACCCAAATGACCACCAGCAGTCTTGATATCTCTAGTCATTACAGAGGGAACAAGACCACCCCACACCATTACAAAGAGGAGTTGCGACCTTGGGGTAGCTCCGTGTTGGACGTCACCTGTGTAGCCCTGTAATGGCTCAGTACATTGGAAGACTAAATAAGCCGAGGCACAGCATTTCCTAACGAGTTCTAACGAGTACCCACAATCTATATTTTGAGCAGAAATTAGGAAAAAATATACAATTTTTCATCTTAAAATTTTCGTTTTTTAGCTCACCTGCCACATAGTGACGAGGTGAGCTTTTGGGATCACTTTTTGTCCGTCGTGCGTGCGTGCGCCCGTGCGTGCATCCGTGCGTAAACTTTTTCTTCAAAGGACATCTCCTAAACCACTGATCGGAGTTTGACCAAACTTCACAGGAATGATACATAGGTGGTCCCCTTTCAAAGTTGTTCAAATGGTTCCGGTCCGTTGCATATCTAGGTCATAGGAGTTAAAAATAGATTTTTTCAGAAAATTTTAAAGATCTTCTCTGAAACCGCATGGCCCAGGCCTTTGATATTTGGTATGAAGCTTCATCTAGTGGACCTATTCCAAGATTGTTCAAATTATAGCCCTGGGGCCAAAAATGCCCCCGGCACGGGGGCCTTTGGTTTTACATAGGCTTATATAGGGAAAATCTTTAAAACTCTTCTTTTCTGAAACCGCAAGGCCCAGGTCTTTGATATTTGGTGTGAAGTTTCATCTAGTGAACCTCTAGCAAAATTATTCAAATTATAGCCCCAGTGCCAAAAAGTCCACCGCCCCGGGGCCCTTTGGTTTTTCATAGGCATATATAGGGAAAATATTTAAAAATCTTCTTCTCTGAAACCACAAGGCCCAGGTCTTTGATATTTGGCATGATGCTTCATCTAGTCGACCTCTACCAAGATTGTTCAAATATAGCTCTAGGAAATAGAAGGTAATAAAAACATTTGAAAATCTTCTTGTCTGAAAGCAGAAGGCCAAGGTCTTTGATATTTGGTATGAAGCTTCGTCTTGTTGATTTCTACCAATATTGTTCAAATGATAGCCCTGGGGCCAAAAATGGCCCGCCCCGGGGACTCCAAGATTTATATAGACTTCATTCTAATAATGTATTCTTTGCTTCCAAAGTTAACCTTTTTTCATTTATTATATAAGGACCTTTTAAAATCTTCTTGTCTGAAACCAGAAGACTCCGGTCATTGATATTTGGTATGAAGCTTCACTTTTTAGACCACTACCACGATAATACAAAATTATAGCCCGGGGCTAATAATGGCTTTCCCAGGGGCCCACTTGTTACCCTATGGATCAGGTGAGCGATCCAGGGTCTTCATGGCCCTCTTGTTGCTCAAAGCCATACATTAAGGCTACTGGTTAGAACCTCCTCATCAAACGTGGAGGTGCCCAGCATGGAGCGCCGTCATTACACCCTGCAGCATCAAACACCTACAAGCTATGATAGTCACTGGAAGAAAGAACAAGCAAGCAAACTAGTAAAAAAAAATCAAAAACAACAACAACAACAACAACAACAACAAAAAGCATATTTCCGTTTTAAAATGTGTTTCCACAGAACCCTGATTTGTGTAGATTTTCCCCATTTGAGCTCGCTCAACCAACAGTTAGAAGAAACATGATCTATTTAATTTGAGCAGCAAAGCCCTCTCGAGACTGCGCTCCTATAATTATGCGCAGTCTCATCCAAGCGTATGCTAGCCACCTCTGAAAAAAAAAAGAACAATTTTGGGGTCGATTGTTTATCAGTCGGCCAAAAGTTGCTTAGCACAGAATGTCTTCAGTGCTAAAGTCCACGTGACTATCACTGATTTGTTGGAAATCCAGGTAACTTATTTATAGGAAATAGCAGCGTTAATTTTATCGTAGTGAGGTCAGCGTGTTGCTTACTTCACTGTTTGTTTAAAAAAAAAACTGGATTTTAGGGGTTAAACGAAACAGTAGGAAGCTAGGAAACAAACGACGTTCGGAGGGCTTACGCAACTTCAAGTCCTCAGGTGGAACAAATTTGGTCATTCTATTGATCTTGGCCGGAGACATTGAAACTAACCCCGGTCCAAGGTTTCGCTGTGGGCTGTGCAAAAATATTGCAAAGACTCAATTGGGTAGAATGTGAGGACTGTGAAAAGCGTTTTCATTCCTCGTGTTCTGAATTTGATGAAAAGCAATGGCTAGAGCTTGAAATTGGAATTGGAACTTGGTATTGCAAAGATCGCAAAGCAGCGGTGATGTTCTGAATGAACATAAGGCCGTTCATTGTGACCAGTGTGAAAAGTGGATTCACACGGATTGCGCTTTCCTTTCATATGCCGAGTATGGAAAACTGTTACACTCGAGTTGTTCATGGATATGTCCGAAGTGCGAGGTTTTTAATTTTTCTGACTCGTTCTTCAGCGAACCTATAGAACTGGATGAAAGAAAGAAATTTGACCCTCTGTCAAAGGAAAAAGGAGTTAAATCTCCGACTATTGACATGAGAAAGCCGAATTTTGTAAAAGGTTTGAAACTTTGCAGTATAAACATTAATGGTCTAAGAGGCAAAATACTTGAACTTTGAGCTTTCCTTGATACTCACCAACCAAAGACTGTGGGTATTCAGGAAACAAAGATTGACAGTTCAATTATGACTTCGGAGCTTTTCCCTGAAACTTACGAATACAGTGTCTACAGAAAAGGTAGAAACACTCATGGCGGTGGAGTGATGTTGCTCGTTCAAAGAGACATCTCTCATATGCCATTCATGGAACTGGAAAACGACTCAGAATCTGTTTGGGTTAAGGTTTTTGCAAACAAAACTTCCCAGTTTATTGCAAGTTGGTATCGACCACCTAACGACACAGTCGAAAACTTCCAGTTATTTAAAGATCAGCTTTATCGCATTAAGTCTCAGAATAAGGGTAAAAAACTTCCCGCAGTACATGTCCTAGGTGTCTTCAACTTCAGAGAGATTGTTTGGCCAGATAGGCTCAGCAAACAAGGCACGATGTTGAGTCCATCAGAAGGACAAATGTTGGTTGACATCATGAATGATCATGGCTTGGAACAGGTTGTTGACTTCCCCACTCGAGATAGGAACACTTTGGATTTGATTCTTACAACTTTGCCAGGACAGTTTGGGAATATCCAATCCCCGGACAAACTAAGTGATAATGATTTTGTCTCTTGATTTTTGAAAATCTTCATACCACCTACAAGGAAACCTCGTAGAAAGGTGTACTTATATCAAAAGGGTGACTATGAAACCATGAGGAAGGATGCCCTAAAATTTGCAAGAGAGAAATATTTTAATGGTCATTCAGACGCTCGGTCTGTCCAGGAGAACTTTGATTTGATAAAGTCTTTCCTTGAAGCTTCATCCGAAAATCATATCCCCTCCAAAACTAGCAGGTCTGTATCTTCAATTCCTTGGATCACACCAGAAATAAGAAGAAAAATTTGGAGGAAACATAAGAGTCATGCTAAGGCAAAAAAGTTGGGAAGTGGTAAACTAAGAGCAAAATTTGAAAACTTGAGACGAGAAATTAAAAATGACATCAAAATCAGCATGATCTGTATGTAAATAACTTTGTAGGTGATGTAAAGGCAAATCCCAGAGACTTCTACAGATATATCAATAGCCAGAAGAACAATAGCAAGGTATCCCGTTAATAAAAGAGGAGGGAACGGGGTCGCTGAACCAGACTCTGAAAGGGCAGAGGAATTGGTTGTATCCTCGGCGAGAGTGATCAAGTTACTTAAAGGCTTGAACCCGTCTAAAGCTTAGGGCCTGATGAGCTTCATCCTAGAGTCCTGAAGGAACTAGCAAACGAGTTAGGTCCAGTTTTTGCTCATCTTTTCCAACAATCTCTCGATACGGGTGAAATTCCCAAAGAATGGCTCCTAGCGAACATCTGTCCACTTGTCAAAAAAGGAGACAGGGCTCTTGCTCGTAATTATCGCCCGGTGTCACTGGCATGTCTTCTATGTAAATTGCTTGAACACATAGTCTGCTCAAACATCATGGCCCACTTGGATGAACATAAACTTTTGTCAGACAGACAACATGCATTTCGGAAAAGGCATAGTTGCGAAACTCAGTTGAGCACGGTTATTAATGATTGGGCAAAAATCTTGGACAAAGGGGGCTGGTGGACACATTTATTTTGGATTTCGAGTAGGCTTTTGACACCCCTCCTCATGAACTACTTAAATCCAAATTATTTGGTTATGGAATTGGTGGGAAGACTCTCAAATGGATAGATGCCTTCCTTTGCTACAGAATACAGTGTTGTTAATGGTCTTCAGTATGGGCGCCAGCTTTATCTGGCGTCCCCCAGAGGACTGTTCTTGGTCCGCTGCTATTCTCCCTGTACATCAATGTTATTTCCACTAACATTGACTCGGAAATAAGGCTGTTCGCAGACGAGTGTGTTTGCTATCGGAAATCAGAGATACTGAGCACTCAATGAAACTTCAGAAGGATATAGATAGATCAGGATGTTGGGCACGAAAATGGGGCATGCGATTTCAATCCGTTAAATGCAATATTATGCAGATAACTAGGAAGAGAATAAATAAAATTGAGGCTTCTTTCACCTTAGAGGGAACGGTCCTCGAGAATGTGAATTCCATTAAATACCTTGGTGTGACAATCACTCACGATTAGAGATGGAATACACACATTAGCAACATGTGTATAAAGACGAATAGAATACTTGGTTTCCTGAGGCGAAATCTTCATCAGTGTTCTCAGGATGTGAAAGAGACAGCATATAGGGGACTTGTTTGCCCCATCTTGTAATATGGTAGTTGCATCTGGGACCCGAGTGGAGTGGTCCTTAATGAAGAAATTCAAAACGTTCAGAATAGAGCTGCTAGATTTGTAACAAGCAATTACTGCTTTGAAACTGGGAGCATGACTGGAATTCTATGAAAATTAAGATGGGATTCTCTCAAGAAAAGGAGAAGAGACAGTTGGCTCATACTCTTATACTAAGGTCTAAAGGGTGCTGCCAGCATTCCAACGGATGACCTTGTTCCTCTAGCTAGGCACTGTAGAAAGCACCATTCAATGGCATTTCAATGCAGTTTACCAGTACTCAAGTTCGGTCGGTTTCAGCTCTGCGCGGAAGCATCACGCATCCCAATCTATTTCTACAAGTCCCGATGTGCGGGGACGCTAACGGTAACGTAATAAGTCGACATGACGTAACGTCAGATAACGTCGGCTCCTTAGATACGGCTGAGTGACATCCGGATAGAAGGAAATAGCCTGTTTGTGAAGAAGGTATGTTTTCTCAAGATTTTTGTCGTCTACGTCTATTAGGAAGCTTCCATATAACCCTTGCTTACAGGACCATGTAGTTTACCTCAGAATAGTGGGATTTAGTCTATTTTGTCTTATTGCTAAAAGGCATGGACTGTGGGCTGTTAGAAGCTTGTTGGTAGTCTGTTAAGTGGATGATCCTTGGAAGATAAAAATCCCAGCTTGTCATTAAAAAATTATGTGAGATGGCATTATATTGCATAGTTATTTCCCTTCACATTACGAGTATAAATAATGTTGGAGCGCATTGGATCGAGGGTTTCCGGGACCTGAATCAGAATTGTTACTGGTGACAGGTCAAATGACATTCTTACACCAGGACCTGTGATATGGGAAGTTAGTCACTAGCTCTCACTAAAGAGTTAAACGTGGCTACACTATCCTCAGCAGCTTAATCAGTTGAAAAAATCGAATCGGGAAGGACATTCTAATCTCTAATGGTCCGAGGGAAGAAGGATTCCTTGCAAATATAAGTTCTTGCTGGAGTCTCAAACGCCAGTAGATGGTGATTTCTACAGCGCCTTGCTCGAGGAACAAGGTCTTTTGTCTTTCTACTTATTCTGCGATCGGTCACATTTGACCATTACTCGCAGGTGTACATTACATACACTCTAGGTGGCAGGGTTGAAAACCTACACAGTAACCATGTAATTACGGTAAGGGTCTTTAACCTGCACAGGAGATGACTCTTCCTGCACAGGGGGCCTCCAGTTAACGTCCCAATCCGAAGGACGGTGCACTTTTTGGCATTCATCCATACATATGATACCAATGGAGCGTGTTCGGACATCGAAATAATCACCGCCTCCGGAGATCGAACCGGAGGCCTCTAGCATCAGAGGCAAGTGCACTAACGAAAGAAAGAAAGAAAGACCACACCAAGATACCCAATAGAATCCACATTCTCGATGTCCGTTCCCTATAAGGGTAAATTGCTATCTGCAGGGAAATAAAAATACATTGTAACAGCAGCTCTGGCTGAATGCGATACGAAAATTTTAGCACTTGAAATGTCAGTTAAAATAAATGAAACTCAATAAAACTGCTTAGAAGATGACATTATTAGCTCACCTGAGCACGAAGTGCTCATGGTGAGCTATTGTGATCGGTCAGTGTGAGCTATTGTGATCGGTCATGAAAATCAGCATGATTTGTGTGTGAATAACTTGGTTGGTGATGTTAAGGCGAATCCCAGAGACTTCTACAGATATATTAATAGCCAGCAGAAAGATAGGCAATGTATCCCTCCTTTTATTAAAAGAGGAGGAAACGGGGTTGCTGAATCAGACTCTGAAAGGACAGAGGAACTTGTTGGTCAATTCAATGATGCGTTTAATAAAACTGAGTTCACGGAGGGTCCATTGACTGGAAGATCGGCCCCATTCATGGTTAATTTTATTGTTGTGTCAGCTGCAGGAGTAATAAAGTAAAGCCTTAGGACCTGATGAACTTCATCCTAGAGTCCTGAAGGAACTAGCAAATGAGTTAGGTCCAGTTTTCGCACACTTGTTTCAACAGTCTCTTGATACGGGTGAAATCCCCAAAGAATGGCTCTTAGCGAACATTTGTCCACTCTTCAAAAAAGGAGATAGGGCTCTTGCCCGTAATTATCGCCCTGTGTCTCTGACTTGTGTTCTGTGTAAATTGCTTGAACATATAGTCTGCTCGAACATCATGTCCCACTTGGATGAACATAAACTTTTGTCAGACAGAGAACATGCATTCAGGAAAAGGCATAGTTGTGAAACTCAGCTGAGAACAGTTATTAATGACTGGGCAAAATCTTGGACAAAGGGGGACAGGTGGACACATTTATTCTGGACTTTGAGAAAGCTTTCGACACCCCACCACATGAACTTCTTAAATCTAAGTTATTTGGTTACAGAATTGGAGAGAAGACGCTCAAACGGATAGATTCCTTTCTTTGCTACAGAAAACAGCGTGTAGTTGTTAATGGTGAATCTTCAGAGTGGGCTCCAGTTCTGTCTGGAGTCCCACAAGGGACTGTTCTTGGTCCGCTGTTGTTCTCCCTGTACATCAATGATATTTCCACTGACATTGACTCGGAAATAAGACCGATCGCAGACGATTGTGTTTGCTACCGGGAAATTAGAGATACAGATGACTTACTGAAACTTCAGAATGACATAGATAGATTAGGATGTTGGGCCCGAAAATGGGGCATGATATTTCAGCCAGTTAAATGCAACATTATGCAGATAACTAGGAAGAGATCTAAAAAAGTTGAGGCTTCTTACACCTTAGAGGGAACGGTCCTCGAGAATGTGGACTCCATTAAATACCTTGGAGTGACAATCGCACACAACTTGAGATGGAATACTCATATTAGCAACATGTGTATTAAGGCAAATAGAACACTTGGTTTCCTGAAGCATTATCTTCATCAGTGCCCTCAGGATGGAAAAGAGGTAGCATATAAAGGTCTTGTTCGCCCAATCTTGGAATATGGCAGTTGTATCTGGGACCCCAGTGGAGTGGTCCTTAACGAAGAAATTGAAAAAGTTCAGAATAGAGCTGCTTGATTTGTAACAGGCAATTTCTGCTTTGAAACTGGGAGCATGACTGGAATACTTGGAAAATTAAAATGGGAGTCTCTCAAGAAAAGGAGGAAAGACAGTAGACTTATCCTTATATACAAAGGTCTAAAGGGTGCTGCTAGAATTCCAACAGATGACCGTGTTTCCCCCCCCCCTCCCCCCACCCCACTAGGCTCTGTAGAAATCACCATTCATTGGCGTTTCAGACCCTTACTGCAAGAACTGACATTTATAAAGAATCGTTCTTCCCCCGAAACATTAGAGATTGGAATGCCCTTCCCGATTCGATTATTTCGACAGCTGAAGGTGCTGATGACTGTGTAACTAAGTTTACCTCTTTGGTTAGAGCTAGGGACTAACTTCCCATATCACAGATCCTGGTGTATGAATGTCGTTTGACGTGTCACCAGTAACAATTCTGATTCTGATTCTGATTCAATGTCCGTCGTCCGTCGTGCGTGATGTGTCGTGCGGCGTCAGCAATTTGCTTTAAATGCTAACTCCTCCTTAACCCTTGAGCCAATTTCAATAAAACTTTATAGGAATATTGCTTAGGTGACCCTCTACAAAAATGGCTAAAATCGTTCTGCTCCGCTGAACAAGATTGCCTCCAGAGCTAAAAAATAGAAAAATCTTTAAACGACAACTTCTCCTGTACCTTGTGGCCTATTTCATTCAAACTTTATAGGAGTGTTGCTTAGGTGACCCTCTACCAAAAGAGCTAAAACGGTTCCGCTCCGGTGAACAAAATGGCCGCCAGCGCTAAAAATAGAAAATTATTTAAACGACAACTCCTCCTGTACCCTTCGGTCAAATTAATTCAAACTTCATAGGAATGTTGCTTAGATGACCCTCTATTAAAATAGCTAAAACGGTATTGCTCTGCTGAGCAAAATGGCCGCCATAGCTAAACATAGAAAAACACCGTAAATTTGCTTCAAATACGAACTCCTCCTCAACCCTTGGGCAATTTTGATTCAAACGTCCCAGCAATGTTGCCCAAGTGACTCCCTACCAAAATAGCTAAAATCTTTCTGTTCTGACAAACAAGATGGCCGCCAGAGCTAAAAATAGAAAAAGTCTTTAAACGACAACTCCTCCTTATCCTTTAGGCCAATTTCATTCAAACTTCAAAGGAATGTTGCTTTGGTGATCATCTACCGAAATAGCTTAAACGGATCTGCTCTGATGAGCAAACTGGCCGCCATATAGCTAAAAATAGAAAAACATCGTAAATTTGCTTCAAATACAAACTCCTCCTTAACCCCTGGGCCAATTTGATTCAAATTTCACAGGAATGTTATATAGGTGACACCCTATAAAAATAGCTAAAATCATTCCGCACTGACAAACAAGATGGCCACCAGAGCTAAAAATAGAAAAAAATCTCTCAACGACAACTCCTCCTTATCCCTTAGACCAATTTCATTTAAACTTTATTGAAATGTTGCATAGGTGACCCACAAAATAGCTAAAACGGTTCCACTCCGGTGAGCAAAATGGCCACCAGAGCTAAAAATAGAAAATTCTTTAAACCACAACCCCTCCTGTACCCTTGGGCCAAATTAATTCAAACTTCATAAGAATGTTGCTTAGGTGACCCTCTTCTAAAATAGCTAAAACTGTATTGCTCTGTAGCTAAAAAATAGAAAAACATCGTAAACTTGCTCCAAACGCGAACTCCTCCTCAACCCTTGGGCCAATTTGATTCAAACTCCAAAGGAATGTTGCCTAGGTGACACCCTACCAAAATAGCTAACATCGTTCACAGAAATGTTGCCCAAGTGACTCCCTACCAAAATAGCTAAATTTGTTCCGCTCTGACTAACAAGATTGTTGCCAGAGCTAAAATTAGAAAACATTCTTCAAACGACAACTCCTCCTGTACCCTTGGGCCAATTTCATTCAAACTTAATAGGAATGTTGCTTACATGACCCTCTACCAAATAGCTTAAACGATTTCGCTCTGATGAGCAAAATGGCCACCATAGCTAAAAATAGAAACACATAGTAAATTTACGTCAAACATGAACTCCTCCGAAACACTTGGGCCAATTCGATTCAAACTTCACAGGAATGTTACTTAGGTGACTGCCGAGCAAAATAGCTAAAATCTTTCTACTCTGACAAACAAGATGGCTGCCAGAGCTAAAAATAGAAAACATCTTTGAACAACAACAACTCCTGTACTCTAGGGCCTATTTCATTCAAGCTTTATAGGAATGTTGCTTAGATGACCCTCTACCATATTAGCTAAAATGATCCCGCTCTGATGAACAAGATGGCCACCAGAGCTAAAAATAGAATTTACTTCAAACGCAATCTTCTCCAAAACTGTTAGGCCAATTTGATTTAAACTTCACAGGAATGTTGCCCAGGTGAGTCCCTACCAAAATAGTTTAAATCATTCTGCTCTGATAAACAAGATAGCCACCGGGGCTGAAAAAATCTTCAAACGACAACTTCTCCTGTACCCTGGAACCAATTACATTCAAACTTCATAGGAATGTTACTAAGATGACTCTCTACCAAAATAGCTAAAATAGTCTTGCTTCGATGAACAATATGGCCACCAGAGCTAAAAATAGAAAAACATTGTAAATTTGCTTCAAATGGGAACTCTTCTAAACCCTTGGGTCAATTTGATTCAAACTCCAAAGGAATGTTGCCTAGGTGACACCCTAACAAAATAGCTAACGTCGTTCCACTCTGATGAACAAGATGGCCACCAGAGCTAAAAATAGAATGTACAAGAGACCATGGCATTCAAGTGAGCGAATCAGGACCCTCTGGGCCCTCTTGTTGATATTGCTAAGAAGAGTTCATTATTATTGTCATTTCTCGCAGAAAATTAAACTGACTTAACATTTCACGTGGATCCATTTACAGAGCAGACGATGCATGTGAAATGCCAAGCCTTATTTTTATTTATTTTTTTTTCCTTTAAAACCTGCCTGCTATTGACACCGCTGCTATGGCTGGACGACATGATGTATACACTTCCAAGAAAAATCAGCGTGGTAGGAGCTTCTGTCAATATATTTCATGTCATTTCAGACAGAGTGAGAGCGTATTCAAAATGTCGATGAATCCGGCAGTTCCGCAATCGACATATCGACTTTGTTACAGAGGGGAGGCTCCGCAGCAGCCCTACGTCAGATACAGGACAATGCCATGCATACCATGTACCAATGACTTAAAACAACTTAAAAGGTAAAAGTAACAACGCAAAGAGAAATGCCAGATTATCTGTTTGTTTGATTTCAGATTTAATGTCCCTCTCAACACTAAATACGTCATTTTGGAAATGCTGCTTCCAAGTTTGTGGGATTTTTACCGGACACTGAGATGAAATTACATCTCAAGCCCCGCCATCCAGTGAAACCAATATGGTTTTTGTGCAGGGGCGGTCCGACTAGCATCACTTTACCTTGGCAGGCTTAGACTCACTAAACGATTTACCAGTACTCACATGCGGCTGGTTTCAGCTCTGGCTGGAAGTACCATCACGAAAAAAGCAGCCCCCGCCCATTGGGGCTTGAAGAAATAAATGGGCTGTATGATGCTTCCACACAGAGCTGAATCTGACAGCACACGAGTACTGGTAAACCGCTTAGAGGGTCTAAGTAGGGCTGGAGCTGAGAAGTTAACCGATTAACATTCTTGCCACTGTGATCGACAAGCGATTAGTAATCGCTGACGATTTGGTCATATTTTTACCTGTTTGGCTTTCTATCTGAGCATGACTCCTACCATATGCTGTACATTACCATATGTATTTGAAGGACAGGCGTAAGCAAACAGTGTAGACCCATGCGTCTCATCAGGGTCTGCACTGTTTGCCACTCATCCTGCTATTTTAAAGATCAGTTATAAAGGTGTTTTTTTTTTTCAACTGAAACTTAAAATATAATTGTTAGGGCACATAATTGACATTTATGTCGTTATAAAAAATTTAATTAATTAATTACAACAATTAATTAATTTCGGGTAACAAAAATCGATGATGACTTACTACCCTTGGCTTTGGGTAGTAAACTGTACTTATCAAATAATCGATTACAAGCAAATCATAAATGATAATCGTTTTTGTAAAATTTATCGTTCGATTAATCGATTATCCGGTTAATCGTGCCAGCCTTAGGTCTTATCCTGCCCAGGAAAACAGGTGCGAGTCGGACCGTCCATGCTTATAAACCCTATTGGTTTCATTGGGCGACAGGGCTTGAGATGTATTGGAAGCAACGTCTCCGAAATGACCTCTATAGTGTTGACGGGGACGTTAAACATCAAATCAAGCAAAAAAAAAAAACATCACGAAAACACGCCTATATAATTCTGATCCCCTTGAACCCCACTTTTATATAGTAAAACTGGGGTTTACAGGGATAAACCTTATTTTTCTTATTTCTGCTCTAAAATATAGATTGTGGGTACTCGTAAGAACCCACAATCTATATTTTGAACAGAAATAAGAAAAATATCACAATTTTTCATCTAAAAAATGTCTCAAGTTTTCAATGTATTTGTTTGTTTGATTTGAGTTTTAACGTCCCCGTCAACACTGTATATATCATTTTGGATACGTTGCTTCCAAGTTTGTGGGATTTTTACCCGACACTGAGATGAAATGACTTCTCAAGCCCTGCCACCCAATGAAACCAATATGTTTTTTATGTATGGGAGGTCCGACTCGCACCACTAGTCTGGGCAGGCTTAGACCCTCTTAGCGATTTACCAGTACTCATGTGCGGCTGCTTTCAGCTCTGGCTGGAAGTATCATCACGAAAACACGCCTATATAATCCTGACCCCCTTGAACCCCCCTTTTATATAGTAAAACTGGGGTTTACAGGGCTAAAACTTATTTTCATTATTTCTGCTCTAAAATATAGATTGTGTGTACTCGTTAGAACCGCCTAACGATTACCCACAATCTATATTTTGAGCAGAAATAAGAATAATATTTCACTTTTTCATCTTAATCTTTTTTCGGCGGTAAAGTTTCCAATGCATTTGTATAGGCTTGTCTTGTTAGAATAAACAGCTTGTTATAATCTATATCCAAGTAAAATTTAACCCTTATCCTACTGCACACAAACTCCTACATTCGCAAACAGTGTAGATCCAGGTCATAGGACTGAAGCAATCTGATCAGGGTCTACACTGTTGTGTCGGCCCCCGCCCATAGGGGCTTGAAGAAATATATGGGCTGCATGATGCTTCCACGCAGAGCTGAATCCGGCCCGCACACTAGTACTGGTAAACCGCTTAGAGGATCTAAGCCTGTCCAGGAACCGCGGTGCGAGGCGGACCGTCCATGCTAATAAACCCTATTTGTTTCATTGGGCGACAGGGCTTGATATGTCATTTCATCTCAATGTCGGGTAAAAGTCCCACAAAATTGGAAGCAACGTCTCCAAAATGACCTTTTACAGTGTTGGCGGGGACGTTAAACCTCAAATCAAACAAACAGACTACGCTATTGTGCAGTTTGTGAAGTGATCAATATATTGGCTAAATAGATTTATTCAACAGGGTAAGGGTTATATATACCCCGTCAAAAAAGTAACTATACCAACTTCCGTGTAAATTCCAGTAGCTATCCGGTAGCCATTCAGCTAAAGATTGCTGTACACATGCGAATCGGACTTTTAGCTACAAAATGCAAAAATGTTCCTTTGTCCATGCTATTCTGCTCAAGAGTTGTCTTGCAATATGTGCCTAGAATGGTTTGCCAATGAATTTGGCATTGGGCATGCACAGATGATCATTCTGTGTCTTGAGATGAAAGATCATGTCCATAGAACGTCGAAACTCACTTTTCTTTCACAATATCTCATGATCTTTCGCTACAATCAAGGCTTTACTCGTAATTTGTGAAATTATCGAATTATCTCCCTTTCAATTAAAACTATAGCATTATTCAAACTGTTGTTATTTCTATACCTGTCATTCGAGTTTTGCAATTTCTTTAAAAAGCGCTTTGTTGTCACCATTGCTGTTAACGATGATGGAAAATAATGTAGAAAATTCATGTAGCACGTAGCACTAACAATTGAGATTTTCTACGGAATTTCAATTGAAAGAGCAATTTGCACACGCCTTCAAAGAATCGGAGGCCTATACGTGATCGTCTGTTTCTCTTAACAAATGGAACTAAAGTACCAAATCTTTTCAGGGTATCTAATAAAATGTTACATGCATCAAATTTTAGAAATATTGTGCTCAGTGCAATTTTTATGGTGTGAAATCTTGGCCTTTTTAATGATTCATTCTGCGAAATTGTCACAGTGACCCCTTGGGTGTTTAAAACAATAGCCCAGGCTAGCGAGTTTACATAAACAAAAACAGTCTGGGCTTTTGCATGGAAAAATGAATCCGCTGACCAAAACAAAACAAATGTTGTGTATTGTTCATTTGTAGTAACTATAGTAACAGAAGCAATTTTATGTATAGGAACCTTTTTGACTGAGTATATTTTGCCATTTTAGGTTTAACGCTAACACTGTATAGTATAGGTCATTTTGAAGACGTTGCTTCCAATTTTGTGGGACTTTTACCCAACACTGAGATGAAATGACATTTCAAGCCCCGCCGTCCAATGAAACCAATAGGTTTATATGCATGGACGGTCCGACTCGCACCACATTCCTGGACAGGCTTAGAACTTCAGAGCGGTTTACCAGTACTCATGTGCGGTCCGTTTCAGCTCTGCGTGGAAGCATCTATTTCTTACAGCCCCGATGGGCGGGAGCCTTCGAGCACAATTGCGCACCGGGTTAACAAGACCGGTGAGATGACGACAATTGTAAGCAGAACTTGTCATTACGAAAATACGCCTATACTAATGCAGTGTAAATTTTACAGCCGAAAATGGAAAATTTTCTGCTAAAAATTGTGATTTTTTTTTCGGTAACGCTGCTCAATACATAGATTGCGGGTACTCGTTAGAACCGCCTCATTGAGGCGGTCCGAACGAGTACCCACAATCTATGTTTTTAAGCAGAAATAAGAAAAATATTGTTCACCCCTGTAAACCCCAGTTTTACTATATAAAACTGGGGTTCGAGGGGGTCAGAATTATATAGGCGTGTTATCGCGGTGCTTGAGAACGTGTGGTTTAGTATTCTTACGCAAAAACATAGACTATGGGTACTCGTTAAAACCGCCTCATTCAGGTGGTTCTGAAGGGTTAATTTATGCTTCAAGAAGAAATACGAAAACATATGACACGTTAATTCAGACAACACAATGAAAGGGTCATTTTCTCATGGTTGGGCTAAAACAATTTGTCAGAGCTGAATCCGGCCCGCACACTAGTACTGGTAAACCGCTTAGAGGATCTAAGCCTGTCCAGGAACCGCGGTGCGAGGCAGACCGTCCATGCTAATAAACCCTATTGGTTTCATTGGGCGACAGGGCTTGAGATGTCATTTCATCTCAATGTCGGGTAAAAGTCCCACAAAATTGAAAGCAACGTCTCCAAAATGACCTTTACAGTGTTGACGGGGACGTTAAACCTCAAATCAAACAAACAAACAAACAATGTCAACGGCTATATAAAAAATTAAGCACCGTAAATTTGCCACTTTTCTCCAATCCAATGCAAATGTTGATTACTTAGCACACGTCCGTTAAACAACTTTTCTTAGAATCCATCACGTCGTTTACGATCGGGCGGACGGACGGGCGGGCGGGCGGACGCCGGCCGGCGGATAGCACCACGCTACGATACGATCGGTTTTTAGCTCACCTGAGCCTTTAGGCTCATAGGTGAGCTTATAGTATAGCCATGGTCCGTCGTCCGTCCGTCCGTCCGTACACACAAATGGATAGATAGGTGGCTATGAACTTGGACAGAATCAATGTAAGTCAATGAGAGAAAGTGCGATTTATTCCGTTAGACACATAAAAGGTCTGTTATGTGGTTAAAATTAGCCACCTAAGTATCAATCTTGCTCAAAATAGCCACATAAGTATCCATTTGTGAGAACGTCCGTCCGTCCGTCCGTCCGTCCGTCCACCATTTTCAAAGATCTTCTTCTCCTATACTGCAGGGCCAATCAAAGCCAAATTTCATATGGGGCCTCAGTGGGATGGGGGAACGAAAGTTTGTTCGCGGGGTCTGGATCACATGACCAAGATGGCCGCCATGCCCATATATGGTAAAAAGCCTTCAAAAATCTTCTTCTCCAGAACCATAAGGCCAGTGGCCTTGAAACTTGGCATGTAGCATATGGTACTCGGGCCCATCATGGTTTGTACAAATGGTGACCCCGGGTTGACCTTGACCTATTTTACAGCAATGTCAAATTTGCCGAAGTAGGCTTTTGCATGGGGCAAAGTGAAAATAATGGATTTATAGGAAAACCATTGAAGACAGTGTCACCAAAATTTGTAGATCAGGTAAAGTAACTGAATACATGAAGATCTATGGGTCAGAAAGGTCAAGGTCATTCATTGGCCTTAGACCAAGGTCATTCAGGATCCATATTTCAAACATTTTTTTCTCCAAAACTGCTGAGCCAATTTAAGTGAAATTTAATATTGAGCCTTTGTGAGTTGAACAAATGAAAAAAATGCCAATACGGTCTAGATCACATGGGCAAGATGGCCGTCACGCCTATATATATGGTAAAAAGCCTTAAAAATTCTTCTTCTCCAGAACCATAAGGCCAATGGCCTTGAAACTTGGCATGTAACATATGGTACTCAGGCCCATCATAGTTTGTAAAAATGGTGACCCCGAGTTGACCTTGACCTATTTTATAGTAATGTCAAATTTGCCGACTTAGGCTTTTGCATGGGAAAAAGTGAAAATAATGGATTTTTAGGAAACCATTGAAGACAGTGTCACCAAAATTAGTAGCTAAGGTAAAGTAGCTGAATACATGAAGATCTATGTGTAAGAAAGGTCAAGGTCATTAATTGACCTTAGACCAAGGTCACGCAGGTTCCATATTGTAAACATTTTTTCTCAGAAACTACTGAGCCAATTGAAGTGAAATTCAATATGGAGCCTTTGGGAGTTGAACAAATGAAAAGCTGCCAACATGGTCTAGATCACATGACCAAGATGGCCACCACGCCCATATATGGTAAAGAAACTTCGAAATTCTTCTTCTCAAGAACCGTAAGGCCAATGGCCTTGAAACTTGGCATGTAGCATATGGTACTCGGGCCTATCATAATTTGTTCAAATGGTGACCCTGGGTTGATCTTGACCTATTTTACAGTAATGTCAAATTTGCTGACTTAGGCTTTTGCATAGGAAAAAGTGAAAATAATGGATGTTTAGGGAAACCATTGAAGACAGTGTCACCAAAATTTGTAGATTAGGTAAAGTAACTGAATACATGAAGATCTATGGGTAAGAAAGGTCAAGGTCATTCATTGACCTTAGACCAAGTTCCCTCCGATTTCATATTTAAAAAAAAAACAACAACATTTTTTCTCAGAAACTACTGAGCCAATTTAAGTGAAATTCAATATGGAGCTTTTGTGAGTTGAACAAATGAAAAGTTGCCAGTACGGTCTAGATCACGTGACCAAGATGGCCGCCACGCCCATATATGGTAAAAAGCCTTCAAAAATTTTCTTCTCCAGAACCGTAAGGCCAATGGCTTTGAAACTTGGCATATATCATATGGTACTCGGGCTCGTCATAGTTTTTACAAATGCTGACCCTGGGTTGACCTTGACCTATTTTATGGCAGTGTCAAATTGTCAACTTAGGCTTTTGCATGGGAAAAAGTGAAAATAATGGATTTTTAGGAAACCATTGAAGACAATGTCACCAAATTGGTAGATCAGGTAAAGTAAATGAATACATGAAGATTCATGGGTAAGAAAAGTCATCATTCAGTGACCTGGGACCAAGATTAACCAGGTTCATTATTTCAAACAGTTTTTTCTCAGAAACCCCTGGCCCAATTCAAGTGAAATTTGATATGGATCCTTTATATGATGCAAGTTGTGTACCCCTGCTCTTAGGCTATATACATATATAAAAACATTAAAATGTACACCAGGACCAGGTGTCAGGTGAGCGTTTACAGGACCACTGGTCCTCTGGTTTTTTCTTTCTTCAAATATTGGACATCAGCGGATGATACTGTATTCCGATCTACATTGTCAGTTTGGCAAAATGAAAATAAGCGTTGCAGTCGCAATGCTTATTGTTCATATGGACACTAAGCGTTGTGTGGATGAGTATGCACCCCAAAAAAAGTACAGTGCGTTTGCCTTCAGAAAACACATTTCCTCATTTCCGCAGTAGGCTATCTGATTGATGATAATCAGAGATCAGTCTTGGCACTTTTCGAACAGCCCTCTAATACGTAACCTCGCATGTTTCATTAGAACTTAACAGTATTTTATTCCAGACCTCAAGAGAAACCAGTCATTGAAAATGAACTGCTTGCCAAGAATTTCCGACCGCCGTCTGCTAAAAAGGGACGTCCTAAAAGTCCCAAGGTCGTTTCAGTGAAGCCGGAGAAAGAGTTCAACACAAAGTTTGGTCCCATGGGCATGGGTGAGATTACACGCCTCTACAACAAAACTCGTTATGACACTTTTGCTAAGAAGGCGGGCAGAGAGTTCGTGCTGCTCCCAATGCACAGGGTATGTACCAGGAAACTTTGACCTAGAATGAAATAATACCCAGCAGGCACATGACGTAAGTATGACGTCACATCAACGTCGGTACAACGTCATAACCTTTATACTACGTC
The DNA here is from genome assembly GCA_963580285.1 of Lucinisca nassula. Taxonomy (NCBI): domain Eukaryota; kingdom Metazoa; phylum Mollusca; class Bivalvia; order Lucinida; family Lucinidae; genus Lucinisca; species Lucinisca nassula. Next base: position 106,554,942 of record OY757017.1, on the reverse strand, counting down.
ACATCAACGTCGGTGCAACGTCATGACGTTGCACGGTGCAACGTCATGACGTTGCACCGATGTTGATGTGACGTTGCTATAGCGACGTGTGCCTGCTGGGTAGACACACGTCTTTGTACATCATGTAAACAAGCCCGTGAAAGTCTCTCATTACGAAAACACGCCTATACAAATACATTGTAAATTTTACCGCCGAAAAAACAAAAATTTTCGGATGAAAAACTGTAATATTTTTTCTTATTTCTGCTCAAAATATAGATTGTGAGTGCTCGTTAGAACCGCCTCATGGAGGCGGTTCTAACGAGTACCCGCAATCTATGTTTTTGAGCAGAAATAAGAAAAATAATGAACGCCTCTGTAAACCCCAGTTTTACTATATAAAAATAGGTTTTAAGGGTGTCTAAATTCTCTCTCTCTCTCTCTCTCTCTCTCTCTCTCTCTCTCTCTCTCTCTCTCTCTCTCTCTCTCTCTCTCTGATTTATTGTCCTTGAACATATTTGATACCTAGAAAAAGGTTGGTTGGTTGATTTGAGGTTTAACGTCCCCGTCAACACTGTAAAGGTCATTTTGGAGACGTTGCTTCCAATTTTGTGGGACTTTTTCCCGACATTGAGATGAAATGACATCTCAAGCTCTGTCGCCAAATGAAACCAACAGGGTTTATTAGCATGGACGGTCCGCCTCGCACCGCGGTTCCTGGACAGGCTTAGATCCTCTAAGCGGTTTATCAGTACTAGTGTGCGGGCCGGATTCAGTCAGCTCTGCGTGGAAGCATCATGCCCATATATTTCTTCAAGCCCCTATGGGCGGGGGCCTTCTAGAAAAAATGGTATGTCTACCGCACGAGTTGAGGCTCATCAGCCAAATAGTATATTAAAGCCTTTGACTTTTGTATGTATATTTGAAGTACATATATACATGTATGTATTCCTGTCATGAAAAAGGACAACTTGAAAATTCCCCACTTTATTTGGGATGTACGAGCGGGTACACGTAATTTTATTTATTTTGGTCAGGAACATCGATTGTGGGTACTCTTTAGAACAGCCACAACCATAACCTGGCATCAGAAACTAGATTCAACTAGAAAAATATCAATATTTAACCAAGAAACTGTTTTGGAAAAGTCATTTGTCCTGATTGTTAAATGTCTGTAAATGATACACATTATAATTAGCATATTAACACACCCGCGTGACAAAGTGCATACTTTATTATCCCCAAAATGGCTACTTTCCTGATGAAAATTTGCGATAATTTTCTTATTTAATCTCATTACAAATAACCTCATTGAGGCGGTTCTAACAAGTACCCAGAACCTTAGTCTCGGAGCAGAAATAAGCAAAATAATGTATACCTTGTAAACCTCAGTTTGCTCCATATAAAATGGGGTTTAGAGGGGTGTACATTTCACGGACTTGTTAACATGGTGGTCTTACTATTGTAAAATTGCGGAGTATGGTCAAAATTCCGCTAAGATTTTGCGTTCAAGTCGATCCCTGAAGCGGCCGAAATTTTAGAGCAGACGGCGATTTCATTTCTAAAAATAGTTTTCAGTGAAAATAAGCTTGACATTTCATGTAAATAATCTGCCCATCAGACAGTTCACATGTAATGTCAAATCTTATTACCCCTGAAAAATTCCCGCCCCCGCCCATCGGGGCTTGAAGAAATAGATGGGCTGAATGATGCTTCCACGCAGAGCTGAATCTGACCGCACACGAGTACTGGTAAACCGCTTAGAGGATCTAAGCCTGCCCAGGCAAAGCGGTGTGAGTCTGACCGTCCAAATGGGCGACAGGGCTGTCATTTCATCTCAATGTCGGGTAAATGCCCCACAAAATTGGAAGCAACGTCTCCAAAATGACCTTACCAGTGTTGACAGGGACGTTAATCCTCAAATCAAACAAAATCTCTGAAAAATTAGACTATTATTTGACAATAACGTTTGCAGATGTTGTAAGTGGCCTTTTAAGGGGAATGGGTATACCTTCAGGGGAGGCAACTCCTGCAAGTGTTTTTGTCTCTCATGTCAATAGGGTTCAACTAATTTTGCTCATGTGGAGCAAATTCTTTCCTTTAATAGTAGACCCCTTTTTCAGCGGGTCAGGTCTTATTGAAAAGTGAACAGGAATCCCCGAAAGTTGTCTCCCATTGAAAAATGGCGGTATTCCCATTCCCCTCAAAGGCTAAATGCATTGTTAGAAGGTTTCATGTGTTCTTCCTTTGTGTTTTTTCAACCAGTGTACCCTAGTAAGAGACCACCTTTGTGACTGTTTAAAAGTGGTCTTAAAAACCACTTGTGAACAGTCCCAAAGGTGGTCTCTTACAAAGGTAGTCTGAATATTGGAATTTGACTTTAACCCATATATGACAATCGAATCTCCCACCTTATAAGTTTAGAGTAGTCCATTTCCAATTATAGGGTGTCCGGTTTTTGTTTGTCGCAAAATTTGGCAAAACTGAAGGATATTTAAGCAAACAATGTAGACCCAGATCAGACGCCGCGGACGCGGCGTCTGATCTGGGTCTATACTGTTTGCCAAAGCCCCAGAAATGGGCCGCTTTGCATATATGGCTTAATTTTGTTGAATGCAACAAAAAGATTTTGATTTTGTTTTCTAAGCCTAAACCGTCGACGGTCACCAAAGAGGATAAACCAGACATGATAGTGTTGAAAGGCCGGAAGTATGAGGACTGCCGGGAGGAGTGGCAAGATGCAGCACTGTGGGATAGGGTTCAGACCAGAGTCCCTACAGAGAGACCAAAGACGCCTGCTAGACAGAAATTACTACCAATGAAGTAAGAAAATAAAAATATAATTATTGCAAGCTTCGTATCCATAGGATCCAGGCATCTGTCATATTAAACCGAGTGTGCCAACGCACAACGGTACCTAGTAACTCTATCTGACGGGACATGCATGAAAAAAGAACGAAACACTGTTCCACGAAACTCCTTTTTTGGAGCATTAGTTAGATGGCCAGGCGCCGCAGCCATCGCCAGCGTAAGTTTGAATCCTGTCACTGCCCAATTTGTGCTTTCCTATTTCTTTACTATACAAATTTTTCGGAAGTACTAGTATCAGAAATGACCCAGGGCCGGATGGATGTCTGATGGAGTTTGATAAATCTAAACGAGTATAAAATATACTTATTGCAAGCTTCGGTATCCATAGGATCCAGGCGCGTAGAAGCGCAGTTGGTTAGACCGTTGTTCCTGTATGGCTAGGCGCGGCAGTCATTGCCAGCGTGAGTTCGCAACCTGCTACCGCCCAGTCTGTACTTTTTTATTTCTTTACTATATATATGTCATTGTTAGTAGTGAAACGCGTTAAGACATTAAATTTGGAGAAAACTCGATATTTTAATTATTTACAATTAGTAGATTTGTGTGTCCAAGATGCGATTAATTCCGGAAATGTCGATTATAGGGTCCAAGACCCAACAATTCCTGCGGGAGTTAAACATTAAAGACCCTATATTTATGTATGTATGTACGTATGCATGTATGTATGTATGTAGCAGTTTCAGATTAGTTTTGCTAGTTCTAACCCAATAATAGATTGATGGTGCTCATTAGAGCCGCCTCGTTTAGGCGGTTCTAACGAGCACCCTCAATCAATGTTATTTAGCGAAAATAAGAAACATAGTGTATACCCCTCTAAACCCCAGTATTCTCTACATAATACTACATAATATGGAGGTTAAAAGGGTGTTCATTGCACAAACCTGTTAACGGGATGTCTCTCTTGACCTTTCATTACGAAAACACCCCCTATACAAATACATTGTAAACTTTAGCGCCAAAAAACACCGAACATTTAAGGATGAAAAATTAAGGATGTGAGATTTTTGTTATTTATGCTCAAAATATAGGTTGTGGGTATTCGTTAGAACCGCCTCGTCGAGGCGGTTCTAACGAGAATCCGCAATCAATATTTTGCAGCAAAAATAAGAAAAATAAGATTTACCCCTGTAAACCCCAGTTTAACTATATAAAAGTGGGGTTCAAGGGGGTCAAAATTATATAGGCGTGTTTTCGTGATGTATGCGCTGTTTTTGGCGTGAGCTTGTCGGTTAGTATACAAAGGCTTAAACTTGTATTGCAGACAAAAGGTTGAACCTCTGAAGCCAGAAGTGGAATCTGAAATAGATGCCTTGGTCAAGACTGACGGATTAGCTAACGTTTTGTAAGTTGTTTGTTATGCCAGTGATCAATCCAGTGATCAATCCAGTGATCAACTACAAGGGCGTCTCCAATATCTATAGTTTGAAGTTTTTTTCTTTTATTTCCATCATTTCAGCTGTAAACATAGATTATGCGTATTCGTTTAAACGCCTCATTGAGACTGTTCTTACGAGTACAGATTATCCAGTTTTGCATGGGACGTCATGTTTGCCAACAACACGTTGTCACGAACGCCATGATAACGTTTCGGGACGTTGCTACGTAATATTAAACATATTACATATAGAGGATCTTACACTGTTGGTCAGTTCATATGAAATTTATGCAATGAGTCTTCGGCGAGTTTTATATGTTTCATACGAAATGACAACGAGTGTAAGATTCGGTTTGTCATATAACGATTTTAAATCGGATGTTTTCTTCGCCGAATTTCAAGATAACACATAGGGCTATCACGGACGGTGTCACGACATAGCCATGATTTATTACACATGTGGTTATGTTTTTTATGACATGACGTTATCCCCTAAAGTTCAGGGACATTATATGATAAAAGTCATACATGTATGACCACACGTGTAATAACACATGATTACTGGCGCGTAACGTTACGACGCCGTCCATGTTTTCAACTGAAATTCTTCTCGGCAATACAATGTGATTTAAGATCCTTTTATGATAAACAAAAACTCGCGGTCTTTTCATATAAAATGTTTGAAAAGAGCCTTCGGCGAGTTTTATAAATTTCGTTTTAAAATCAGATTATATTGACGGAAAAAGTGACCACTCGTGTAAGATACTCTGTTATGACATGAGCGAGTGAGTGTTTGAGTTTTACGTCCCACCAGCAGCTAAGATCATACGGAGGCGGGACCTCGGTTTAAGGACTCATCCGAAAGTCTGGAGAAGCCCTGGATCGATCCTGCGATCCCTGGTTTACAAGGCGACTAGCGTAACCACTACACCACGGAGGCTTCTCTATTTATAACATGACGTTATCCACTAAATAACAGCGACGTTATATGATAAATAGAGGTTCTTACATGAGTTTTCGTGTATTATTGAATTTATTTAGCAAGTTGAGGAAAAGGAATTAAATGCGAGGCTTCGCCGAGCATTTTGTCTCTTTTCCTCAACAAGTTTAATAAACGCGACGTCAATAAGGTCGTCGTACATGTAACATAACCGATTTGCATATTTAATCCACCAGTGAATTATCGATTTTATTACATGGCGTTATTACATTCTCAGACACGACGTCATATAATAAATAGAGGTTATTATATGGTAAAGGTGTGCCTCTAAGTCATATTGGCACCGGTATGTCATATTGGCCCGAGGGCTTTAGCCCGAGGGCCAATATGACTTCCGGTGCCAATATGACTTAGAGGCACACCTTTACCATATCATAACCTCTTTATTACATCATTTATATAGCTTAGTTATATTGCAACGTGAAGAAATGAAGGCAAAGAGAACATTTACTTTTTAAAGGTTGATGCCGGGAACGTTTCATCGAATGGGTTGAGGCTGTATTTTCGGTATCCGCCGAAAAAAAGAAAGAAATTCCTTTTAAATTATATAACTGATTAGTAGGCCTACACTAACCATGCTCACGGTAATACAGTAACATAGTAGTGCGCAGCAAATTACGTCACAAGTGACGTCGCAACTGTCAGTTTAAAAACAAAAACAAATCGCCATTTTAAATACAGAATTTCTGCAGTTCAAAGAATGCTTTTTAAGGTATTTTACAGAATGTTTTGTGCTTATTTGAAGACCATTTTAATTTTAAAGGCTCTTAGTGTCATTCATCAAGCTACTGCATAATCGATTCCGTGTGTAGCAGTCGGTCGCGGTGGTTGTTTAGGTTAAAATTCAAGACGACAATTTTTGGGGACATGTTTCCCTCCCACAGATTTCTTCCGCACAATTTCCAGCTCCTCATAAATGAAGGGATCTGTTCGTTTAAGGTTGTTGGCAAGACCTTATTGTTTCAAATGTTGGGACATCCCTGCTGTGCTTGAAAGCAACGTCCTGCACAATGCTTCCCAATCGTGAGTGAACTTCTTATAAAAAGTATTTTGTTTTTCATTTTTCATGCTTGCCACGAAATATCAGACTTTTCTCAAAATCTATTGTTATCCCTATCTTCTATCGCTCTGTCTAGGTCCAGAAATCGGGTTGACATTGCTTCAAGTGATTTTTCTGCGGCCATTTTGAAGCTTATGGAGTACGGCATTAACGTTCTATTGCTATAGTAACAGAGTGGAGCAGTGCCAATATGGAAAGGCAGTGCCAAAAATCCGTATTATATGGATTTTTGGCCCCGTCACGTGACTGTGCCATCAAAATAGCGAAAAATGAGCCTGTTATTGAAAGATTCTAATGTAATTTTCCTATAGAAGGTATGTAATAAATGGGAAATATCGAATGACGATATGAGACTGTTAATTCTTTATGTTTTAGTGTAAGGAAGTGTCCGGGCTATGCCGGCTACGCGCCGTTGTGTCCACCAGAAACGCGCCTGAGTGACAAGCAGGGAGATGTCATAACTAGTACTATGAGAGCCTCGTACAGGTAAAATAAAGTACAATTCTTATATTAAGACCACCTTTGGGACTGTTCAAAAGTGGTCTTTAAGACCACTTTTGAACAGTCCCAAAGGTGGTCTTTGACTAGAAGACATGGTACGCAGAAAACACAGAGAGAGAATAACTGCAGCCTATTAAACAAGCTTTTAAAAGCAAAATTAGTCTTAGTTTTAGGTGGTCTTAATTGTGGAATTTTACTGTAAATGATCCCCCTTCAAAATGAACTGAGCGACCTGCGAAGTCTCAGATCAGCTTGTGCATAAGACTGACCAGAGTCTATCAATAGTACAGGGGTTGGTGCGAACACCAAAGACACTGATCTGACTGCGCGAATACGCAGTCTGATCAGTGTCTTCGCTGTTCGCACTGACTAGTTGTAGATTTTGTCATACGCCCTTTCAAATAAACTTTATGAAGGGGGGGTGCATACAGGGGCGTAACCTTTGTAACTTCCTGCTGACATTTCTGTACCCTGGGACCCTCTATGAGTAGCTCGTTGTTGAAAGGTAGCAGATGTACTTTTGGAACAGTTACCTCCTCTAACCCTTATCTTGCTGTTCACGACAACCTCTATCTTTGGAAACAGTGTAGATCCAGATCAGATGTTTTTTTGTTTTTTTTTGGTTTGAGTTTTACGGCCCTTTCAAGATTATTTCACTCATATCGAGCCGATCGTTAATCAGAGGTGGGCGAAAACCGGAGTACCCGGAGAAAAACCACCTGACCTTCCGTTGCAGAACATGGCGTCTCACACGTGGCCCGAGCGAGGCTCGAACCTACGGCGGTGAGAGACCTAATGACTAAGAGTCAGCGCTCTTATCCACTAGGCCACGGAGGCCCGTTAGTCCAGGGGTTAAGGGAGGCTAATGCGAACATCAAATACACTGATCAGACTGCGCATTCAGACTGCACATTCGCGCAGTCGGATCAGTGTCTTCGCTGGTCGAACTGGCTAGTTGTAGATTTTGTCATGCGCCCTCTCAAATAAACTTTATGAAGGGGAATGCATACAGCTGGCGCATTTTATGGCATTTTGTCCAAGATAGGTAACCTTTGTAACTTCCTGCGGACATTCCTGTGTTTTAAGACCCTTTAGGAGTAGATCGTTGTTGAAAGGGGGGAATTGTACTTTTGTAACAGTTACCTCCTCTAAAGGCGTATTCATTCCCCTTCATACGAGTTTATGATGTTTGTTTGTATTGGAGTTTAACGGCTCAGTCAACACTATTTATGGTATTTTTGAGCTGGTCAGTTTACCAATACACACTTTTCCTGGGCAGGCGTATACGTAAGTGGTTAACCAGTACACTGCACATGCTTTCGCCAGAAAATGACAACTGCCCTTCTTGAATCAGCGGAAGAGAGAGAATGACCATTGAAAGATTTCATGATCAGGCTCCACGAAAGAAAGTTGCCGACCCGGCAATTATCGAACTCACATCCTCCTGATCACCAGTCAGACGCGCATCCGACTGAGCTACCGAGGCCGGCGGCCCTTCATACGAGTAGAAGGTCTCAGCTGGTGGATGAAACAGGGCACCAGCAGAAAACTGCCAACCATAGACCTTGCCACACAACGTCAAAGAATTGTCGGGAACTGAATCCGTGTTTTGGCAGTTGAAAACAAGGCTCGTGCCCCTATGCTAACCAGACCACAACAGGAATCATGAGCCAAGTCAAAATACAACCCATATTTTGTCATAAGATAATGTCCACATGAGCCACTATGACTTAACAAAAACACGCCCATACAAATACACTGTGAATTTTACTGCCTAAAGATGAAAAATTGTGATATTTTTCTTATTTCAATGAGGCGGTTCTAACGAGTACCCACAATCTATATTTTAGAGCAGAAATAAGAAAAATAAGGTTTACCCCTGTAAACCCCAGTTTTACTATATAAAAGTGTGTTCAAGAGGGTCAGAATTATATAGGCATGTTTTAGTAATGAGCCCACAATCGAACATTGTCAGGAATTGTTACAATCACAGAACACAGGCATCAAGAGGAAGCGCAATTATGAAGTACATACATTACTTTTCTTACAATGTTATAGTATGATAGTTTTGTCATTGATTCAATGTTACTTCATCGCGCCGGTGTTTTTTGTGGTTAAAGGGCAAGTACCTGCATATGTAACGCGACGTCTGTTTGGATAACGTCAAAAATTAGCAACGGTACATTCTGCGATATACTGTCGGAAGCCGGACGTCATCACGTAACGCCGCTTTTCATTGGCTAGCATTTTGGTTTTACGCAGCTCACAGCGCTTGAAGCCGTGAGCAGAATAGTACACTTTTTACTTAACAGCCGAATAAGTGCATTAGAATGGGGATAACGTTATTGAAAGTTGTTATTTGGGAAGGTAAAACGAAATTTCCGACCGTAAAACCTCCGGTCAGCGGAGTTAAACGGAATTTACGATCGTAAAACCTTCGATTTACCTCCCCAAATGACTATTTTGAATACAGTTATCCTCTAATGCATTGTTATTTTATCGTGCCATTGAAACGCTGCTAGATTGGCTCGAAAAAAGGTGGCTCTTTGACCATGGTAAATTAGAACACTTTCTGGGTCCAGTTATTCAAAGCATTGCTAGCTTAACGATCTCGTTACTGATCATAGTGTTAACTCTTCTAGTAAGTACAATATCTAATATAGTGCTGTTTTTGCTGAAAAAAGGACAGCAGCTTTTGTATTTTCGAAAGCTGCTCACTTTTTTCAGCCAAAAAATCGGCTATTTGCCATATTAAATGATCAAAGTTTTAACGGTACGTTAACTAACGACTTCGTTAGTTTTGAACAACTGGCTCCTGGATTTCACAGAAGATTCTTACCACAGCCCTAGATACCCAATTATTTAGGACAATTCATTTATTTATTTATTTCATAAATTTTCTTGTAAACGTATGTGTACTCATTGAGGTGATTCTAATCAGTACACACCGCATGCCTTTGCTTTATCGAAGATCTGTATGTTAATCCCATTATCCCCCTGACTTTGCAGTATAATTTAACCAAAAGGGCTAGAAGAACCCATATCTCTGACAATTTTTTAAGCCCCAAAACATTTTCCCGCCATTTAACCCTTTTTGTACCAGAAACCCCAAAACGGGTACCCTGGCAAACAGTGCAGGCCAAGATCAGACGCCGCAGAACGCGGCGTCTGATCAGGGCCTACACTATTTGAAAAAAGTTCAGCTATTTTTCTAATAAATTTTGAAGAAAACACAACCTCACACCCCTAAATTTTGAAATGTACCCCTACTCTTTGTATGGAGGAAGATTCCATTTGGTACAAAAAGGGTTAAGTTCGCCTGTATTAGGTAGCGTCCTTCAACTGCATGATTAACCCTTATCTTGCTGTTCACAACAAACCCTATCTTTGCAAACAGTGTAGATCCAGATCAGATGGCTTCTGAAGAAGCCATCTGATCAGGATCTACACTCTTTGGCATTCAGTTTATGAATTTGTAGCAAGAAATTACATCAAGTAATTTGATTGGTTGATAGACAGATATGGGTGTGGCTTAAATGAATATTCAGCAAGATAAGGGTTAAGATTCCTCTTTGTTTTCCAGGAAGTTTCCCGACGGAGAATATTTTCCACAGTTCTATGGCCGTAAAGGTCCATTATCTAAGACTGTGACCTTGACCTTTCCCTATAATCCCTTCAATAAAACGGGCTAAGAATTAGACGACGGAGATACGGACGGGCGTTATATGAGATTATTTACAGGATACCACAATTCTTCATACATTCATTGAAGTACAGTTTTTGATAAGCAGAAGATTGTTCATGGAATAAAAGAAGTTCATTCAATGTTTGCGTCTTTTTTTTTTGTCACATCTGCTTTAGCAGGAAGACATAGGCGGACAAGTTTCCGTCCGTCTTTCCGTCCGTCCAGCGACTGTCCGTCCGTCTTTACGTTAACATTTTACACTGGGTGTTTTGTCATCGCAACTCCTCCTACAGGTTTATACCAATCATTTTGAAACTTTGCATTTGTTTTCGATATGGTATGAGGATCTGCATGTGGTTTTGACATAATTCTCTGATCAATTTTTGTCACTTTTTCCACATTGTGAACTTAGTCATTTTTAACCTTCGATTGATATACAGTAGGTACCCCTTGTCATCGCAACTCCTCTTACAGTTTTGTACCAATCATTTAAAAACTTGGTATTTGTATTTGCCATGGTATCAAGATGTGCATGTGGTTTGGACATAATTCTCGTATCAATTTTTGGTCATTTTTTCACATCGTGAACTTAGTCATTTTTTAACCTTCAATTGCTATACAGTAGGTATCTCTTGTCATCGCAACTCCTCTTACAATTTTATATCAATCATTTTGAAACTTTGTATGTGTTTTTGCCATGGTATGAACATGTGCATGTGGCTTGGATATAAATTCTCTGTGAATTTTTGTCACTTTTTCCACATCGTGAACTTTGTCACTTTTAATCATCAATTGATAGACAGTAGGTACCTCTTGTCATCGCAACTCGCCGTACAGTTTTATACCAATTATTTGAAACTTCACACGTGTTTTCTACATGGTATGAGGATATGCACGTGGTTTGGATATAAATCTTGGATCAATTTTTGTCATTTTTGTTTTCACATTGCGAAATTAGTCATTTTTAACCTTCAATTGATAGGCTGTAGGCACCTCTTGTCATCGCAACTACTCTTACAGTTTTATATCAATCATTTTGAAACTTTACATGTATTTTCTCCATGTTATATGAGGATGTGCATGTGGTTTGGATATAATTCTTGGGTGAATTTTAACTCCTTTTTTGCATGTTTGATAAAGTAACAGTCCAAGCGGTTTTCTAGGTGTAAACTGAAATAGTTGCATACTTTCAGTTAACGCCAGTCATGGTTATACCACGTTAAAGGTGCATTATTGAGCTGTCTGAAAAAAAGTGCTTAATTTTTTTTTTACATATACGCTCAGCACCTCTAAATCTCTTCTTACCTTTCTCTAATTGCCGTGTGCTGTTCAATCAAAAGCCCGAAATTTCTTTGCAATATAACACTCTACAATTTTAACCCTTACCTTGCTGAATATTCAGTTTAGTCACACCCATTTCTGACTTTGAACCAATCAGATTGCTTCATATACTTTATTCTTACAAATCCATAAACTTCATGTCAAACTGTGTAGATCCTGATCAGATGGCTTCTTCAGAAGCCATCTGATCTGGATCTACACTGTTTCCAAAGATAGGGGTGTTCGTGAACAGCATGATAAGAGTTAATTTGCGCATGTTGAATACATATATCAGCCTGTGCATCCACCAGAAACCACATTACGAAAACATGCATTGCGAAAACACGCCTATACAAATACAATAAAAAGTTTACTGCCGAAAACAACGGAAATTTTAATATGAAAACTTTTATACTTTGATATTTTTCTCATTTCTGCACAAAATATAGATTGTCGAGGCGGTTCTAACGAGTACCCACAATCTATATTTTAGAGCAGAAATAAGAAAAATAAGGTTTACCCCTGTAAACTCCAGTTTTACTATATAAAAGTGGGGTTCAAGGGGTCAAAATTATATAGGCGTGTTTTCGTGATGCCTATAAAAATGTATTGAACATTTTACCACCAAAGAATGTGAAAATTTTGAGATGAAAATTCTGATATTTTTTCATATTTCAAGGTGGTTCTAACGGGTACCCACAATCTATGTTTTTGAGCAGAAATTAGATAAAAGATGTATACCCCTGTAAACCCCAGTTCTACTATATAAAAGTGTGGTTTCAGCGAACAAAATTATACAGGCATGTTTACGTGATGATAGGCTATATACATATGGCACACAGGGAAGACTCCAATCAGACGACAGGGCTGCACAGTCCGCTTGGCGCATACATAAATGATAGGAATTACAGTGTCCTGGTCATATTAGCCTAGGATTTGATATTTGTATCACTCGTAAGGGGAATGGGTACACCTTCAGGGGAGGCAACTCCTGCAAAAGTATTTTTGTCTCCCATGTCAATAGGGGTCAACTCTTAAAGGAAAGTATTTGCTCCTCTGGAGCAAATTCTTTTCTTTAAGAGTTGACCCCTTTTTCAGTGGGACAGGGCTTATAGAAAAGCGATCAGGAAGTCCCGAAAGTTGTCTCCCTTTGAAAAAATGGCGGCAAAATATGGCAGGTGTTCCCATTCCCCTTAAAGGTGCATTATTGAGCTACCGGGTCAAAATTATTTTTTTTTTTTTTGCTGGTTTTTATCTTCAATTTATACTCCTTTGTCATGTGTACACTTTTGGAGCCAAATACAGCTTCAGAACTTGGTGAAAATGGTCGTTTTCATTCGCGTTTACCCTTCGCTCTGAACATGTATTCGGAATTTCTGTCCTAAAAATAAGTCTGTCACTTTACACATACATGGCGACAGTATCGTCTCTGAGTGTCGTTACTTATGGCATGGTATTCAGTGTCATATTTTTTTCCGATTCAGGCATGGCCTAAGCAAACGAGGCCAAAAATGAACGTCGCATAACGTCATATATGGGGATTCTATTTTTGTCACGAACTAAAAATAGATATAACTAGTCACGGTTCGAAACCTAGTTAGGGAATCCCTCTCAAACTCGTTTACCTGTCATCATAACTGTTCATATTTTTGCATAAAATTTGTATTGTTTTAAAGAAAAATACCGGCTATATGTATTTTAGTTTTGGAAGCAATTTTACCGATAGCTCAATAATGCACCGTTAAGAGGTTTAATGCACCTTATTTTCCCCCAGGTAACTATCATAACGATAACACACCCGTGCGACATAGTGGATTTTTTTTTTCACACTGTCTGCAAAATGGCTACTTTTCTGATGAAAAATTTTGATATGTTCTTATTTATACTCCAAACATAGTTTGTGGGTGTCCGTTAGAACCGCCTCTTTGAGTACCCACAACCTATATCCTGGAGCAGAAAAGAGCTAAATAATGTATACCCCTGTTAACCCCGGTTTTCTCTATATAAATTGGGTTTTAGATGGGTGTTCATTTCACAGACATGTTAACATGTTGTTAATATCTCCTACTTACCAGGAAAAAACAATAGGTCCGACACAGTATGCCAATTTCAGCCGAGCAGATAATTCACTTGAAATTCCATGCCCAAAAGGGGGTCAAAATTATATTGGCGTGTTTTCGTGATGCCTATAAAAATGTATTAAAAATTTTACCACCAAATAAAGTGAGAATTTTGAGATGAAAATTCTGATATTTTTTTTTTCATATTTCAAGGTGGTTCTAACGGGTACCCACAATCTATGTTTTTAAGCATAATTTAGATAAAAGATGTATACCCCTGTAAACCCCAGTTTTTAAACCTTATTGGTTTCATTGGGTGACAGGGCTTGAGATGTCATTTCATCTCAATGTCGGGTAAAAGTCCCACAAAATTGGAAGCAACGTTTCCAAAATGACCTTTATAGTGTTGACGGGGACGTTAAATCTCAAATCAAACAAACAAAAACCTCAGTTCTACTATATAAAAGTGTGGTTTCAGCGATCAAAATTATATAGACATGTTTACGTGATGATAGGCTATATACATATGGCACACATGGAAGACTCCAATCAGACGACAGGGCTGCACAGTCCGCTGGGCGCATACATAAATGATAGGAATTACAGTGTCCTGGTCATATTAGCCTAGGATTTGATATTTGTAGCACTCGTATTTAAGGGGAATGGGTACACCTTCAGGGGAGGCAACTCCTGCAAAAGTATTTTTGTCTCCCATGTCAAAAGGGGTCAACTCTTAAAGGAAAGAATTTGCTCCTCTGGAGCAAATTCTTTTCTTTAAGAGTTGACCCCTTTTTCAGTGGGACAGGGCTTATAGAAAAGCGATCAGGAAGTCCCGAAAGTTGTCTCCCTTTGAAAAAATGGCGGCAAAATATGGCAGGTGTTCCCATTCCCCTTAAAGGTGCATTATTGAGCTACCGGGTCTCAAATTTTTTTTTTTTTTTTGCTGGTTTTTATCTTCAATTTATACTCCTTTGTCATGTGTACACTTTTGGAGCCAAATACAGCTTCAGAACTTTGTGAAAATGGTCGTTTTCATTCGCGTTTACCCTTCGCTCTGAACATGTATTCGGAATTTCTGTCCTAAAAATAAGTCTGTCACTTTACACATACATGGCGACAGTATCGTCTCTGAGTGTCGTTACTTATGGCATGGTATTCAGTGTCATATTTTTTTTCCGATTCAGGCATGGCCTAAGCAAACGAGGCCAAAAATGAACGTCGCATAACGTCATATATGGGGATTCTATTTTTGTCACGAACTAAAAATAGATATAACTAGTCACGGTTCGAAACCTAGTTAGGGAATCCCTCTCAAACTCGTTTACCTGTCATCATAACTGTTCATATTTTTGCATAAAATTTGTATTGTTTTAAAGAAAAATACCGGCTATATGTATTTTAGTTTTGGAAGCAATTTTACCGATAGCTCAATAATGCACCGTTAAGAGGTTTAATGCACCTTATTTTCCCCCAGGTAACTATCATAACGATAACACACCCGTGCGACATAGTGGATTTTTTTTTTCACACTGTCTGCAAAATGGCTACTTTTCTGATGAAAAATTTTGATATGTTCTTATTTATACTCCAAACATAGTTTGTGGGTGTCCGTTAGAACCGCCTCTTTGAGTACCCACAACCTATATCCTGGAGCAGAAAAGAGCTAAATAATGTATACCCCTGTTAACCCCGGTTTTCTCTATATAAATTGGGTTTTAGATGGGTGTTCATTTCACAGACATGTTAACATGTTGTTAATATCTCCTACTTACCAGGAAAAAACAATAGGTCCGACACAGTATGCCAATTTCAGCCGAGCAGATAATTCACTTGAAATTCCATGCCCAACCGCGCCAAAAATCAGGAACAAGTACATATATGTGAAAATGAAGTCTGCCTCATTGACACTATCCGGCAACAGCACTAGTCATGCTTTGCCACCGTGATCTTAATGGCATATTCAGTTTCAGACAGATAGATAGATTTTTCTTGAATATGATTTAACTGAATCAAGATATCAAAATGAAATTCCACCGGCCATTTAACATATATCCCAGTTCAGTATAAATGAGTTTGTGCTACATTTAAATTTCTGGCGAAAGAATGTGCACTGTACTGGATAAGCCTGCCTAGGAAAGGTGTGGATAGGTAAACTGACCGGTTCAAAATGACCTAAAATATTGCCGTATCGCTGTGGGAAGGGGTAGATTCACAGTGGAAGTTTTTTTTTTTTTTTTCGAATGACTGCACAAAACATAGATTGTAGGTATCCGTAAGAACAGTCTCGTCGAGGCGGTTCTTGCAAGTACACGCAGTCTATGTTTGAAGAAAATTTATGAAAAATGTCGAAACTCTTTCTGACTTCTGACAATTTTGATCTATTTTATTTTATTTATTTTTTATTATATTGTAATTATTTTTATTTATTTATTTATTTTTTGAAGTACAGTTTTCAATACACATGAATTTGAATAGGCGTGTTTTCGTAATGAATCTCTGCAAAAGCAATGGCTGCATCCATTGTTTAAGAATATAAGAACCGCTGGACATAGATTGGTATATAGAAGCTCATGCGTTTGAAACTGCACCCAGTCAGCAAACGGCGCGATACGATGTGGCAACGATCGCTGTCAGCCCAACGTTGGTCCACTGTTTGGTGCTGGCTTGGTGTATCCTCAAAACCACACCCAAATGCTACAAATCGTAGCATATATAGCCGTCAGGCTACATATGGGTGGAGTTACTTTACCATATTCTCTGTTTTTTTTTTTTTTGTTTTTTTTTTTGGCGTGTTTTTTTTTTTTCTCCAGTATGTACTCATTCGTTTGGTTTCTCTTCAGTATGCATTAAGCTATGTATCTCATCTATATAAACATTGTTAACGAACTCAGTGCATCAGTTAGACTCTTCGCAGACGATACAAGCCTATACATTATATATGAAAACCCGAACATAGCAGCCATCATTTTAAATCACGAATTGGACCGTATAGATAAATGGGCAGTACGGTGGCTGGTTGATTTCAACGCCGCTAATACTATTCCCAGATCTTATTCAAACGCAACTCGCCCCGAGATCCTCCCCTGTATATGAACAGAACACCCATCACCGATGCTTCTTCACACAAGCTCTTAGGTTTGACTTTAACAAATAACTGCAACTGGACTGAACACATCAACAATATCACAAAAATAGCATGGATTAGCTTAAATTTGTTACTCGCCCTGAAAATCTAAATTATCAGACAGGCCCTCGAAAAAATGTATAGTTCATTTATATACAGTGACGCAGTCTGGGACGACGCCTCTACAGAAAGCAAAAAAAAAAAAAAAAAAGAAAAAAAAATAAAAAAAAAAAAAAATAATAACAGCTAGAAGCCGTTCACAATGAAGCTGCAAGAATCATACCAGGTGGAATAAAACTTTGCAGCATAAAAAATCTTCTTGACGGTCTCGGTTGGGATCTCTACAAAACAGACCCGCGAAACATAAACTTATCGTCTTTTTCAAAATGGTGAATGGCCTGACTCCTGAATATCTTCAATCTCTCATCCCACCAACCGTTCAAAATAGAAACCGCCGAAAGATTACAATACTGGTTCCCGAATTGGCCAGATATTACCTGCTAGACTCAGAATGGAATGCAGCTCCTTAAATGCACATCTTTTCAGGAAAAACATCATTCCATGTGGGGGATTCGAAAGTGCAAATCACTTCTTTTTTAAATGCGGCTACTATGAAGCAATCAGGACTATCTCCATACCATCAATACCAACCAAATTCTTTACGACATAGCGGATGCATCAATTACAGTATATGAAGATCAATTTTCCAATGTCCAAGAGTTTATAATACACTCTAAACGTTTCACTTAATGCGCTAGAATACATATCTTGTGGCACCAACTTTTAATTCTATTTCACATAAAATTAATATTCAAGGAAAATACTTGTGCGTGGTCAATCGACAGTGCTGGATATTACACTTTATGTGTGGAGCAATGGACAACTTGCTGTAAATTTATACCCAAATAACCAACATCGACTCTGTAACTGTGGACACTGTTCATGGGTATGCAACATATAACTTGTGTAGAGTAAACATGTCAACAACTAGAACATACGGGACAACAACTGCGACATGCCCTTGCCACCATCATCACCACCACCATCATCATCATACCTATTCAATCTACTTCGGGCAATTATTATCATTATTATTATTATCATTATTATTATTATTATTATTATTATTATTATTATTATTATTATTATTATTATAACCTCGCAAACATATGCCACCATAAATCTACCACACGCGTATGTAAATTTTGTCATTACTTCTATTTCAAGAGATAATTTATGTACCATATACTATTATGCGATGTATACATGAGAATTTATTCTAATAAATATTATTTATACCAAGCTATGTCTGTAATGGACTGTTTGTATACTAGCTTTAAAAAATGGTATATTATTTTCGTCAAGGGTATACGTCCGGTCATCCCCCCGTCCTTCCTTCCGTCTGCCACAAACCTTTGTAATTCCTTTTTTACTTCATGGTCAATGTTGACCAAACTTGGTACAAGTATTGCTTAGGGGCTGCAGGTGCGCACTAAGGTATTCCAAATTTGATCTGACCCCGCTGGGGTCATGGGGTGAGGTCAAATGTCAAATTTTCAAGAAAATGTTTGTGAATGCAACTACCGTTTTTATTTCTTGGTCTGTGGTGACCAGACTTGTTACACATATTGCTTAAGAACTGCAGATATGCATGAATGCATCCAAATTTTGGTCTGACCTCTAGGGGTCATGCGATGAGCTCAAAGGTCAAATTTAGAAAAGGCGGGCATTTGCGATGGTGCACCATCTCTTTTATCGGTATAGGAATGAATATATGAGGTAAACATCATTTTGTATGCTGAAAATATCTCTCAACTGTGCGTAAAGAATAAAATATCGAAGCAAAAATCTCCACAACACAGAACATCGGGTCCGATCCGGTCCAATCCGGTAATTGGGTTCGATCCGGTATTTGTATGTACCCGTTAAGAACCGCCTTTTTGGGGCGAGGTTAAGCCTGCCTTGGTTGCTGCACAGTGGGCGAAGAAGCTGCAGTGGGTGGGCATCGGACTACCAGGCTCTGACAGGGATGATAGTGTATCAAATCTGTTGTTCGTGTCTAAAGCTGCTGAATCACCAAACAGAGATGTGAAAAAGTTAGGCACACCACATTTCAGGCATTCCCATGCCATACTTGTGCTCAGTGATCTAGGATAGATGCAATACATAGTTGATGACATGCCTTGACAGCCTATATGATACCAAACATTACAAGTATCACAACAAATTCATCCCCAAATTCATCGGTCCTCCCAACCAACACTTTTCGTGCCTAAATTGTTGAATCGCCAAACAGAGTTGTGGAAAAGTTAGGCATACCACATTTCAAGCATTCTCATGCCAGAGGATCCACTCATAGTGGATTAGCTCATGGCTCTCGGGGGGCTCACAACAAGTTGTACTTGATGACCAAGCGTCTGATCAAGTCCCTGCTTTATTCGGTGTCCCCCAAGTTTCGGTCCTTGGACCGGTCCTCATTTTGGTGTTCATCAATGATCATCAATGATCAATGATAATATCGGTTCGTTTGCTGATGATTGTGTCCTGTATATGAACATATATTCTCCTTCTGACTGTCTTATTTTACAAGATGACCTTGGTCGATTTGCACAGTGGGAGGCCGATTGGCAGATGAAGTTCAATCAAATTAAGTTTGACTCTACACTTCACCAGCAAAGTTTGGTGCATCCGCCAAGTGTCTTGGTATCACCATCACTGACGATCTTGATGGCGATGGACATATCTCAGAGATAACATCTAAAGCAACTAATACTTTAGGATTCCTTATACGTATTTTGGGCTTTGCACCTAGGCAGACAAAGTATGTTCGCCCTCAACTTGAATATGCCTCACCCATTTGGAGTCCCTATGTTAAAACTCAGATTCAGCAGGTGGAGAAGGTGCAGATGACAGCTGCTCGATGGACTTGCTGCCGATGGTGAAATAGAAGTAACGTCGGTGACATGCTTAACGAGCTAGAGTGGCGGTCCCTCGAGGCCCGTCGTGAGCAATCCTCTTTAACCTTCTTCTATAAGATACACCCTGATAAAGTGTATATTAATAAAGATAGGTATTTGACCCCAGTAACAGCGTCAACACAAACTAGGGCATTAAAAGTAAACAACTCACAATATCGTAGGTACCAATCATATAGTGATGCCCTGAAAAACTCTTTCTTTCCTAGAACTATTCCTTAATGGAATAGTCTTCCCCCTTCTGCGGTGAATGCCAAGACCGCAGAGGAGTTCAAAGTAGAAGTAAAACAAAGATCAGGAATCGATACAATTAACTTACTCCACCCATCAAAGACACCAAAGGGAAAGAAACACAAACATGAAGCGACCAGACCATAATGGAAACCTAAACAAAGGAATGCCATAAGGAAAGTTACTTTCCCACAAAATGGCCAAATGGTCATCCAAAATAAAAAGACACAAGTGGGGTGGGGGGGGGGGGGGCGGCTTAAATCGATTTTACATGGCCATAATCCTCGCCCTTACCTCTGTCGCGGTATACACTAATTTTGTTTAAGCCGCATGAAGGCTTCCTAACTCATCAGTGTAACATCTCCGATAATATACAAATAAAAAAATACAGAGATGAAACAAGGTTGAGGACTCGACAGCATACAACAACAGAATTACTGGAGCAAAAGAAAACCAACAGTTAGACTCCGAGGGGCCCGACCAAAGACGGAGCATCAGGCGCAAACCAACATAAAGAATACTAAAATAAAATAAAATTCCATTTATGTTTACCAAAGACGGAGCATCAGGCGCAAACCAACATAAAGAATACTAAAATAAAATAAAATTCCATTTATGTTTTACGCTGGAACCGCCATATAATCTTAGGCCCGACCCACCGGTGTGCAATCAAAGAGGGAAGCAATGTTGCCAACCGTGATTGGGTTAACCACCATGCATGCAGTCTGTTTTATAACACTTATGTTGTACCCTATCTTTATATATCGACGAACGATTTTACGAAATTGGGTACTTAAGTCATTACAGGCATGTATTTTTCTAAATTTATATACTAAGTCACCATAGAATTCGGGTTCCGATAGGCCTTGTTGCAGAAGTGTTTTAAGTCCAACATTGAATTTTGAAACCAAACCAGAATGACGTCTATAAAACTTAGAAAAGGCTTTACGTAATTTATGATACCGATACCCCTGATTAAGAAGTTTAGCGGTTAATAATTTATTACGAGTGTTGAAGTCGGATACATGACTAGACACTCTAGATAGCGAATCGAATTAACTGCGAAATATAAACCCCGTACGATGTCGCACGAGGAACATCACCGTCCAAAAAAGGAAAATTTACAATCTCGAAATCAAAATCATCACGTTTATCATAAATTTTGCAAGAAGCCCTTTCAGTATAAGATTGAGACTCAGGGGTATGCGTTTCAGTATACCTCTGTTAGTTAGATTATAAATAGCTTTAGGGACTCATCCAGTTACTTTTTATAGCTAAATTTAGCCACCCATTCAAATGAAGGTATGGCCAAAGGTGACCGACTCCGTATACGAAGATAGAGATAGAATGTGTACAGATCCCACAGGGGAATGTGTACTGTAATTCTGGGAGTTTGGACCAGGATTCGTTTCAACACCCCAAGCATTTAAGAACTCATCCTGTGAGTTTGTTTTTTTTATGCTAAATTCTAACTTTAGCGAACCAAAAAACTGAGGTAATGTAGGTGTTTTACTGAGTTTAGTGTTCTGGGTTCAGGGTTTTACCCGCCTGGGAAACGGTAGGTATAAAATACGAAATCAACTTGATGTCGCGAACTCAGACCTATTTAGTGACATCAACCCATAAAATTATTTTTGTTTGTTTGATTTGAGGTTTAACTTCCCGTCCACACTGTAGAGGTCACTTTGGAGACGTTGCTTCCAATTTTGTGGGACTTTTACCCGACATTGAGATGAAATGACATCTCAAGTCCTGCCGCCCAATGAAACCAATAGGGTTTATAATAATGGACGGTCCGACTCGCACCGCATTGCCTGGGCAGGCTTAGATCCTATAAGCGGTTTACCAGTACTCGTGTGCGGGTCGGTTTCAGCTCTGTGTGGAAGCATCATGCTTCAAGACCCGATGGGCGGGGGCTCCCCATAAAATTAACATTTTCAAAAATAGACAAAAAAAATGTTTTTTTTTTTTTTTTTGTGGTTGTTGTTGTTGTTTTTTTCATATTATTAAGAGTGTTATTATACATTTATGGGCCAAGTTTTGTGTAAAAATATTAATACAATATTTGGTTTGCTTTTGAGTGGAAAATCTATTCTGCCACTTGATTTCGCTAACCATCACATGTGCAAAATAAACGCATTTTATCTAAATCAAGTTATAATATAAATATTTTCCAAAATTGACAAGAATTTATTTTGTGTATCATTAAGAATGTTGTAATATATTTATGAGCCTAGTTTCATGAGGAAATATTTAATTCCAGTTTGTTTTGAGATGAAAATCTATTTTGCCACTTGATTTCGCTGGACATCAGGTGCGAAATCAACAAGTTCATTTTAGCGAATAAATATTTTCCAAAACTGAATAGAAAATGGTTTTTGTCTATCATTAAGAATATTTTATACATTTAGGAACTAGGTTGCATGAGGAAATATTTATACCTAGTTTATTTTTGAGAGGAAATTAAATTTTAAAATTGCTATATCTTAGTAGGACATTTCCTATATTATCAGCATTTCACAATTTGCTTATTTTAACCCTTATCCTGCTGTTCACGACAACCACTATCCCTGCAAATAGTGTAGATCCAGATCAGATGACTGAAGAAGCCACCTGATCAGGATCTACACTGTTTGTCATTCAGTTTGTGAATTTGAACAAACTATTTTAAGTAAGTAAGTAAGTTTATTTCAAATTCTATAAGGCAATAAAGTCATGAGGATACAATAATACAACACATAATGGCAAACAGATAAGATAACATAAACTGTACATATACCACAAATATTTGTTAATGAAACAAAGTATCAAAGTGCATAGAAGGTAAACGCCTATAATGATATTGAACAGTTACGGCTGGTCACGCAATTTTTATAAATATACAACCAAGTAATATTCTGCATTCAGTATATCGGGGATGCACCCTTCCACCAGATCAAGGTGGGAGGGAACACACCGACTACGGAATGTATATCCATTACGCAGATTGTCCTATCACCAGAACCAAGCCTTACTTGAAAGCGAAAGGTATAAGACATGGCTCTGATTTGTCAAATTTAACAATAAAAATGCAGTGCATTAATATTTGCAATCATAACAGCGACACCCCACGCCCCCGGGGCCACAAGGTACATTCACCAGCAAGAGAAATTGCACCGTCAGGGACAGAGGACAAGTGGCGGAAACATATGTCCAAAGAGCATGCTCCCTGTCCCTGCAATATGCCAACAGATAAATCTACCTGTACGATCGATCTAAATGGGCCACATATGTAACAGTAGATGTTCGGACCACACAGACATTTTGCATAATATGTGATGCGATATGTGCAATATACATCATATAACACTCAAACTCGAATGTTTGCATCGTATAATCTGATAAGCTGATAGTCATAAATGGGTGCGGCTAATTAAAATTAAAATTTAATTAAAATATTCAGCGGGATAAGGGTTAAGTATCAGACCCAGCAGTAACTGACAACAATATCTGCGAAATCAACTTTCATTAGCGGAATCATATCATTGTGCAGACCAGAAACTGGGAGAATTGAAGACCGATTCCCTCAAAACATCGAAAAAATATATGTGTATATTGGTCCCAGCCAAAACATAATTTTTCGGTACTTACAATAAACTGTCTCGCTGTGGTGGTTATAATGAGTATCGGCAATCTATTATTAAGAAGCAGAATAGCTAATAACACGAGAGAGACAGTTTTATTTCTCATGAATGCTTAATGCTGTGTCTTTGGAGAGCAATAAAAATTGATGAATTTTGCAGACTGTGTCCCCGCCAATCTATTTCTTCAAGCCCCGATGGGCGGGGGCAAAACAATTTCGCAGAAATGACTGACAGACGGCTGGATAGATAGATCTATCGATCTATCGATCGATCTATCGATCGATCGATCGATCGATCGATCGATAGATAGATAGATAGATAGATAGATAGATAGATAGATAGATAGATAGATAGATAGATAGATAGATAGATAGATAGATAGATAGATAGATAGATAGATAGATAGATAGATAGATTTTGTAAAAAGGGGTCTTTAAAATCTAATTATGATTGACATCGTCTTTTAAAGTTAACTAAGTAAACTATTATTGTCTTTGTGCGCCACAGATTGAACACTCCTATAAACTTGCATATCCGCACAGTCTTATAAAAAGTATAGTGCACCGCACAATGAAGACTCATATTATCTGCGCATTCGCACGGTCTCATATAAGTCTCTGTGTGCTACAGATTGAAGACTAATGTAAAGTAGAAGTAAAACAAAGATCAGGAATCGATAAACCTGCACATCCGCGCAATCTGACAAAAGTCATATGATTTGTGTGCCGCTCAGTGAATACTCATATATATGAACATGCAATAACAATTAAGAGGACAAGTATCCTATCAAGTACACACAGCGTATTTTCTATTTATTTTTTCTTTATTTTGGAACATCACCGACAACTGCTGATATTCTTATCGGTTCCTTCAGAAAAAGAAATAAAGTATGTCGAAGTAAAAGCCCTACAGGGCTTATGTTATACTGTTACGAATAATCGACAAAAAAGAAATAGTATATGCCAATGTCTATGAACGAAAGAAAGAAACATCTCGTGGGTGCATATAATAACCGTCTCACAAAGGATTATAAAGAGTACCCACAACATGAAAAAGAAAGAAAATATGTTGTGGGTCCTCGTTACACACATCTCACAAAGGATTCATAAATACCCACAACGCAGCTTTTTATGAAAAAAAAAAAAAAAATAAATAAATAAAAAATGAAATATCGCCATATATCGCTCAATACTTAATATGCATATTAAATACCTTGGATTGACAATCCCACACAACTTGAGATGGAATACTCATATTAGCAACATGTGTACTAAGGCAAATAGAACGCTTGGTTTCCTGAGGCGAAATCTTCATCAGTGCCCTCAGGATGTAAAAGAGACAGCATATAACGGTCTTGTTCGCCCAATCTTGGAATATGGTAGTTGTATCTGGGACCCCAGTGGGGTGGTACTTAACGATGAAATTGAGAAAGTTCAGAATAGGGCTGCTAGATTTGTAACACGCGATTACTGCTTTGAAACTGGGAGCATGGCTGGAATACTTGGAAAATTAAAACGGGAGTCTCTCGAGAAAAGGAGAAAAGACAGTAGGCTAATCCTTTTATACAAAGGTCTAAAGGGTGCTGCCAGCATTCCAACAGATGGCCTTGTTCCCCCAGCTAGACACTGTAGAAATCACCATTCGTTGGCGTTTCAGACCCTTACTGCAAGAACTGACATTTATAAAGAGTCGTTCTTCCCCAGAACCATTAGAGATTGCAATGCCCTCTCCGAATCGATTATTTCGACAGCTGAAGGTGCTGATGATTGTGTAGTTAAATTTACCTCTTTTGTTAGAACTAGGGACTAACTTCCCACATCACAGGTCCTGGTGTATGAATGTCAATTGACGTGTCACCAGTAACAATTCTGATTTTGATTCTGAGGCACATAATCCTCGCGAGAGTGTGTTGCAGGATAGATAAATACCTGACTTTAGCTTTTCACAGCCGGCCGGGATTGCACAGTTGTTTGGAGAACACTTTAAGGCATCTAAATAAATTATGATGACAAAATTACATCGGGGAGCATTGTAAATGTCATATACGATCAAATCTGCCTCACATATAGTCTATATATATATAAAAAAAAAAAAAAAATTTAAAAACGTTCTTGTCGCTTCTTGGCGTTTCTTGTCGCTTCTTGACGCTTCTTGTCGCTTAATAGTGATACCGAAACGCAGTTGCCTCCCTTGAAATGAACAAGATGGTGACTCCCGTCTCTGTTAGAACTGGCCATTTCGAAGTTTACATTCGTCAGCAGTGGTGTAAAGTTTCTGTGACTTTAAATGACGACTCTTTAATTCTCTCACTTGCTGAGGCACCTGATAAAGCATCAAGTTCTGTCTCGAACGGCGATGCCGCTCCACAAACAGTCAGTACATCATCAATTAGTGGTGCTAAATTGGATACCCCACCCGTTCCTGACAACATACCTGGCCAAAAAAGAAGCGTAACTGTTGTCAAGGAAGAGCAGAACGGGCTCGGGATAAGTATAAAGGGCGGAAAGGAAAACAAGATGCCAATCTTGATCAGTAAAATTTTTAAAGGTTTGTGAAATTTTACACAATTGTTCAACCCATAGGAAGGTGAAATGCCAAATTACATTCATACACCAGGCGGGTGGCACATACCCAAAATGGCCAAAACGTTGAGATAAGGACAATCGGTAACAAGACGTTTCGCCCCCAAGACGTTTCCTCCCTGGTCGTTTCCCCCCTAGTCGTTTCGCCTCCTTTTTTGGCCCCTAGTCGTTTCGCCCCCCAACCCTAGTCGTTTCGCCCCCGAAAATATTTTCCCATATATTTTTTATATATATAAAAGATTTATTATCTCCATGTGTGAGAAAGAGAGAGAGAGAAGAACGTGTAATTTAAATGAAAATGTTAATTAGGAATTATGATGAGTATTATCTGTTTTGATCAAAACCGTTAATCACATTTTTTTTTTTCATTTGACACATTAATCACGCATTTAATGCGATTATCTATCTATCTTCTTATACTGAGTCGGTCATATTTGGCCATTACCTCCGTTGAATGATTAATGATGAGGTGTGAAAACACGCACTCTTTGCAAAGTTAAACGTCTTTAATGATCGCTTAAGCACCTTTACCAGTTGTGTTTTAAATTGGTCGGTTGGTTTGTTTACAGACTCTGCCAGCAAAGATTAATGGTGAGGTGTGAAAACACGTGCTCTATGAAAAATTAATTGTCTTTATTTACCTCTTTTTCACCTTTAAATTGGTCGGTTGGTTCTTTAACAGTATCGGTAAGCAACGGTTGAAAATGGTAAAATTGTCATATTTGGTGTATCTTTAGTTTCTAAAAAATCTTTCAAATGCCGACGATAGGAATATATAAGCTTCGCCCAAAGATCCCAGCATCATTCATCTTTGAATTCGTCACATACGTTTATCGCGATGGCAGCATCGCCGATGTGGGACAGGTAAGATTGATTTATTGATTGATTGATTTATCAGTCAAGTTACACGTTCATGTGTTTAATTTTAATGTTGGTGTTTACTTTATTTTTTTCTTATTATTTTTTGTTAATTATTGTACTCTGTTTTTGTTATAACATTTTTTTTTTCAGACCAGACAAACATAGGTTGTTGATTCTTGTTACAGCTGCCATATTGGGACGATTCTAACGAGTACCCACAGCCTATGACTTTGAACGGAAATAAGTAAAATAATGAACACCCCCGTAAACCTCAGTTTTCTCTATATAAAGTGGGGTTATGGTTGATGTTTTGAAGAAAACAGCCTCAATAATTTTAGTGTAACAAGTCCTAGTCACAGCTCTCCGAGTGGCCACTTTAAAGGTCCGGTTCCGGCCGGTAACTAAGGATAAGTTATGCTTAGGCTGACGTGACAGGGACATGATGCTTCTTAAATTTTACCTCTTCTCACCTCTAATAAAAGTGAAACTTAGTCTTACAGGGAAAAGTGGGCGAAACGACTAGGGGGACGAAACGACTTGGGGGGCGAAACGTCTTGGGGGCGAAACGACTAGGGGAGGAAATGGTTTGGGGGAGAAACGTCCTGGAATCGGACAATCAAGTAAAGAATGGTTATTTTTGCCGCCGTATTTCTGATTCAGTGGAGGTGAATGTATTGTTTTTTATCGCTAAATTTTACAATGTAACCATTTTTAAACAGATTTTAAAGCATTTGGGATCACTTCGCGAAGGCAAAATTGAATTCTAAAAACACGTTCAAGTGATAAGGCTAACAAATGTAACAAACAGTTTCAATCAGCATTTACCGGACACACTAAGTGATCATGATAATGTCTCTAGATTTCTAAAAATCTTCATACCACCTGTAAAGAAACCTCTTAGAAAGGTGTACTTATATCAAAAGGTTGACTATTCACCATATTTGCATTATTTCATTATTTGCTGGATTCCAGCTTGCACATTGTCAATATTGACCTTATTTGCATTATTAAATCAGGATCTCGTTTCCTCGCGAGATTTCGAGTTTGGGGGGAGGGGAGTGGGGGGGTCTTCACGTGATCATCTAATAATATGGTTGCCAACGTTACTTCCCAGTTAAAACAAGTTAAAGTCGTTGTAATTATTTGCGTTTTTCTTGAAGTTTTGCCGACCAAATAAGATAAATAGTGAAGTGAAAATTCGGAAAATTGTTTTATTCAGACTACACATTCTGGGTCTACACTATTTGTCAAGTCTCCAAATCTAGGATGTCAGTCATATATGGGTTAATAAAAAAATGAATACCATAAAAAAATTCGAAAACACGCCTATTCAAATGTATTGGCATGGCTTTCGAATTAATGGGAGCAGTTTCCGACCTGGAGCACAGCAGAAGTCATTCTGGAAAAACGCAAATAATTACAGCGCATTTAACTTGTTTAACTAGGAAGTAACGTTGGCGACCATATTATTAGATGATCACGTGCAATGAGGACCCACTACATATTTTCTTTCTTTTTAGCTCACCTGTCACGTAGTGACAAGGTGAGCTTTTGGGATCACTTTTTGTCCATCGTGCGTCCGTGTGTGCGTTCGTAAACTTTTTCTTCAAACAACATCTCCTCCTAAACCACTGATTGGATTTTGACCAAACTTCACAGGAATGATCCTTGGGTGGTCCCCTTTCAAAGTTGTTCAAATGGTTCCGGTCTGTTGCTGATTTAGGTCACAGGAGCCAAACGTAGATTTTTTTACCCGAAAATTTTAAAAATCTTCTTATCTGAAACCGCAAGGCCCAGGTCTTTGATATTTGGTATGAAGCTTCATTTAGTGGACCTCTACCAAGATTGTTCAAATTATAGCCCTGGGGCCAAAAATGCCCCCGCCCGGGGGCCTTTGGTTTTACATAGGCTTATAAAGGGTAAACCTTTAAAAATCTTCTTCTCTGAAACCACAAGGCCCAGGTCTTTGATATTTGGTTTGAAGCTTCATCTAGTGGACCTCTACCAAGATTGTTCAAATTATAGCCCTGGGGCCAAAAATGCCCCCGCCTAGGGGGCCTTTGGTTTTATATTGGCCTATGTAGGGAAAATCTTTAAAAATCTTCTCTGAAACTGCAAGGCCCAAGTCTTTGATATTTGGTGTGAAGCTTCATCTAGTGGACCTCTATCAAGATTGTTCAAATTATCGTCCTGGGGCCAAAAATGCCCCTGCCCCGAGGGCCTTTGGTTTTACACAGGCTTATATAGGGAAAACCTTAAAAAATCTTCTTCTCTGAAACCACAAGGCCCAAGTCTTTGATATTTGGTTTGAAGCTTCATCTAGTGGACCTCTACCAAGATTGTTCAAATTATAGCCCTGGGGCTAAAAATGCCCCCATCCTGGGGGCCTTTGTTTTTACATAGGCTTATATAGGGAAAATCTATAAAAATCTTCTCCTCTGAAAATGCAAGGCCCAGGTCTTTGATATTTGGTATGAAGCTTCATCTTGTGGACCTCTACCAAGATTGTTCAAATTATAGCCCTGGGGTCAAAAATGTCCCCGCTCCGGGGCCCTTCGGTTTTACTTTTATAGGGAAAATCTTGAAAAATCTTCTTCTCTGAAACCACAAGGCTTAGGTCTTTGATATTTGTTATGAAGCTTCAGCTAGTGGACCTCTAACAAGATTGTTCAAATTATAGCCCTGAGACCAAAAATGCCCCCGCCATGTGGCCCTTTGGTTTTACATAGACTTATATAGGGGAAATCTTTAAAAATCTTCTTCTCTGAAACCACAAGGCGTATGTCTTT
The DNA here is from genome assembly GCA_963580285.1 of Lucinisca nassula. Classification (NCBI taxonomy): domain Eukaryota; kingdom Metazoa; phylum Mollusca; class Bivalvia; order Lucinida; family Lucinidae; genus Lucinisca; species Lucinisca nassula. The sequence continues at coordinate 106,524,906 of OY757017.1, read as the reverse complement.
GATATTTGTTATGAAGCTTCAGCTAGTGGACCTCTATCAAGATTGTTCAAATTATAGCCCTGGGGCCAAAAATGTCCCCGCTCCGGGGCCCTTTGGTTTTACATAGACTTATAGAAGCCTCCGTGGTGCAGTGGTTACGCTACTCGCCTTGTAAACCAGGGATCGCAGGATCGATCCCGGGCTTCTCCAGACTTTCGGAAGAGTCTTTAAACCGAGGTCTCGTCTACGTATGACCTTAGCTGTTGGTGGGACGTAAAACTAAAACTCACTCACTCACTTTACACAGACTTATATAGGGAAAATCTTGTTTTACTTAGACTTCTATATGCAGGGTAAACCTTTAAAATCCTCTTCTCTGAAACGACAAAGCCCAGGTCCTTCATATTCAATATGAAGCTTCATCTTGTGGACCTCTACTAAGATTGTTCAAATTATAGCCCTGGGGCCAAAATTGACCCTGCCCGGGGCCCACTTGTTATACATTGGATCAGGTGAGCGAACCAGGGCCCTCTGGGCCCTCTTGTTTATGTTATTGGTACTCTTAATAATCCTTTGTGGGACGGTTATTATATACACCCACGAGAAGTTTCTTTCGTTCATTCTAGACATAGACAAAGAATATTTATTTTTTGTTGATTATTCCTAACAGTATAACAAAAGAAATAAAGAATGTCGAAGTAAAAGCCCTACAGGGCTTATGTTATACTGATGTTCAACATGTTAGAATCGAAATAGATCAGCTCTAGCTAGTGATTTGTTGGGTAATAAATCACAGTTTTAAGGTCAGCTGTAAGTAGACAAATCAAGCACACTACGTGCTTGTGATTTGTCTACATTGCAAACTTTGATTTATTACTCAACAAATCACAGCTAGAGCTGATCTATTTCTTAACCCTTATCTTGCTGTTCACGACAACCCCTATCTTTGGAAACAGTGTAGATCCAGATCAGATGGCTTCTGAAGAAGCCATCTGATCAGGATCTACACTGTTTGGCATTCAGTTTATGAATTTGTAGCAATAAATTACATCAAGTAATTTGATTGGCTGATAGACAGAAATGGGTGTGGCTTAAATGAATATTCTGCAAGATAAGGGTTAATTAAAAAAGGACATCACAAAATTATTCTCATTACACAACCTTATCTGGAGCTTTGACCTTCCAGTTACAAAAGTTCAGTTGTCACAATGGACCCAATAGACAAGGATTAGGCCAAGATATGTCTTGCGTCTTAACCCTTTACCACTCAGATACATGTTTTTACGTGTCTGCATCCCCCCTCTCCCTCCATTTTAAGCCCCAGAAGCACCTAAAATCTGCATTTCTACCCCTGGATAGTTATGTTTGCTTCAGGATTTGTTGGGCAAAAAAGTGACCTGTTTTTTCGCGCGCCTCCCCACTAAAAATATTCTGGGGGGATTGAAGGGGCTGCACCCCCCCTCACATCCCGAAAATGTTTGGGTGTATGGCCCAACCGGCCGCTAAAATTTATATCTGAGGGTGTCTGGGGTCGAAAATGCCTGAAAATTGATGCTGATAAAGCATGCTGCAAACAGTGAAAATGGCAAGTGCCAAACACCTTAATTGTTGCCTTGACAGCTGTGTGAAGATTAAAATGTGGTCAAAAATTCATGTGAAAACACACTTTTTGCCAACTTTGAGATGTCCCCTCTTTACCATGACAACAATGATCAAGTCATGAAAGGTGGCATTTGAAAGGCTACTGCCCAATGAACATTCATACCGAGTTTGGTGTAAAACAGACCATCCATTAGGAAACAATGGCTAGTTGAAGTTGCTGTCAGGTGCAACACTGTGAAAATCAGCGAAATTCACAAAATCCCTGAGTGATAAATTTAAATGGTTAATTTAGTGCAATATACCATAAAAATCCTAAAAATTTGGACAACTTGGAGACTTCCTGTAATTCTCCTAAAATTTTTACAAGTTTGGATCACACTCCAGCAAGGAGTCCAAGAAGTGCTGATGGAGTGGCAAACAGTGCACACCCTGATCAGACAGGAGCAGTCTGATCTAGGTCTGCACTGTTTGCTTAGGCCTGTCTTTTCCAATACTTTGGATCATTAAGGTAGTCAACAGGGATTTCTTTTATCATTGATTAAATGATATTTGTCAGTTTTGATTTTGTAAATTTTTCAATGTTGTTGAAATAATTTGATGTTTTATTGATTAACCCTTATCTTGGTGAATATTCATTTAAGCCACACCCATTTCTGTCTATCAACCAATCAAATTACTTGATGTAATTTATTGCTACAAATTCATAAACTGAATGCCAAACAGTGTAGATCCTGATCAGATGGCTTCTTCAGAAACCATCTGATCTGGATCTACACTGTTTGCAAAGATAGGGGTTGTTGTGAACAGCAAGATAAGGGTTAAAATTGAATTGAAAGCAGCTTAAAGCCACTATGTTTGCCAAATGTGCAGAAAATGGCTATAATGGGTACCTAGGTTTCTTGTCAAGGTTTCCAATACATATTTGACTTTTGATTAGAACTATGCTACAGGTCTACAAGCAATACACTAAAGTATTGCTTATCAAAGTAAACTAATAGAGTTTTGTTGAAATAAGGGATGCTGCTAGCAATGAAATTTTATCTTTTAAAAATTTTAAGGTTCTGTCACACACCGTTTTTCTGAAAAATAGCATCAATTATAGCATGGTGACTAGTCTGTTTATATTGAGTCATACAAAATATAACTTTGATATCTTAAATTCTCAATTATTCATTCTCCACATTACGAAAACATACATTTACAAATACATTGTAAACTTTACCCCCAAAACAACGAAAATTTTAAGATGAAAAATTGTGATAATACTGATATTTTTCTTATTTCTATAGATTGTGGTTTCTCAGAATCACCTCGATGAGGCGGTTCTAACGAGTACCAACAATATACATTTTAGAGCAGAAATAAGAAAAATAAGGTTTACCCCTGTAAACCTCAGTTTTTTCTATATAAAAGTGGGGTTTAAGGAGGTCAGAATTATATAGGCATGTTTTCCTGATGTTATTACATCACGTCCAGGAGCAGAACAAGATATTGTTTTCTGATGGTTTGACTAATTGAGCCAAAAAATGCTATAATGCTAATGGTAGGTAATTTGGATTAGTATTTTAACCCTTATTCTGCTGAATAAATTAATTTAACCACAACAAGTTTTGACTATCCATCAAGCAAATAACTTTATATAATGTATTTGCTCAGTTCACAAACTGCATGGCAAATAGTGTAGATCCTGATCAGATGTCTTATACTTAGTCATCTGATCTGGATCTACACTGTTTGCTTAGGTTGGGTTTGTCTTGTTCAGCTGGACAAAGGTTATAGTTAACCATTATCTTGCTGTTCACGACAACCCCTATCTTTGCAAACAGTGTAGATCCAGATCAGATGGCTTCTGAAGAAGCCATCTGATCAGGATCTACACTGTTTAACATTCAGTTTTTGAATTTGTAGGAATAAATTGCATCAAGTAATCTGATTGGTTGAAAGTCAGAAATGGGTGTGGCTAAACTGAATATTCAGCAAGATAAGGGTTAATAATGATCAATTCAATTTCTATACTCAATTTAGATGAGCTGCCAATAATAAATGTCAGCATCTGATGAATAGTGTTTGTTTGTTTGAATTGAGGTTTAACCCTTCTCTTGCTGAATATTCATTTAAGCCACACCCATTTCTGTCTATCAACCAGTCAAATTACTTGATGTAATTTATTGCTACAAATTCATAAACTGAATGCCAAACAGTGTAGATCCTGATCAGATGGCTTCTTCAGAAGCCATCTGATCTGGATCTACACTGTTTCCAAAGATAGGGGTTGTCGTGAACAGCAAGATAAGGATTAACATCCCCGTCAACACTATTTAGGTAATTTTGGCAGATGTTGCTCCCATTTTTGTGGGACTTAAAATTTACCCAACATTGAGATGAAATAACATCTCAAGCCCTGCCACCCAGTGAAGCCGAAAGGCTTATATGCATCGGATGGTCTGACTCACATCACTTTGCCTGGGCGAGCGCTTAGTCCTTCGAAGTGGTTTACCAGTACTTGTGAGTGGTCGGTTTCAACTCTACATGGAAGCATCATGTAGCATAATCTGTTTCTCCAAGCCCCAATGGGCGCAGGGCGAGATAAATATTGTGCCTTGATTTTACGATGTACCTTTAGGTATGGCTGCTGATAAGACAGAGAAGTTGTATGTGGGAGATGCAATATTAGCAGTAAATGGTGAAGACCTCAGAGATGCTACACATGATGAAGCTGTCAGAGCACTGAAAAATGCAGGAAAAACTGTTGAACTTGAAGGTAGGGATTTCATGTATTTTTCCGAAGTGCATTATTTCATTTTTCCAAAATGAATACTTTTCGATGAAAACTTGTGATATTTTTCTGATTTATACTCAGAGCTCTCACTAGGATTTTGAAAACAGGATTCCAGGAATCCTTCCTTGTAAAAAGTTGGATTCACAGATAAAAAGTTGGATTCCCACATAAAAAGTTGGAGTTCTGATCTTGATCACGCATAGAACATAGACAAAAACTTTATTATCAGGCTACACGTCCATATGAAAAACTGTATACTTTCATGGCTCCCAATCTTTTTTTTTCTGATAAATGCATTTAATAACTTCGTTCCAAACATGTAGATTGTGGGTACTAGTTAGAAATATTTCACTGATGTGTCTATCCCCCCCCCCCCCCCCCCCCATGCAGTTGCTCAGATTTATTCTCACACTTGCAGTCAAATAATGCCACATAAAAAAATAATGTAGTATTAGGATAACAGCTACAAACAAAGGTGGTTCTAACGAGTACCAACAACCTATGTCTTGGAGCAGAAATAAGGAAAAGTAATGTATACCTCTGTAACCCCAGTTTCTTTATACAAAGTGGGGTTTAGGGGGTGTTCATTTCACAGACTTCTTGACATGGTATTCAGTGGTTTTTTTTTTAACCAAACTTGATTATTCTGCAGCAGGATATATTACTGTTTGTTTGAATAGAAATTTTATGCCCCCATCAACACTATTCAGGTCATTTTGAAAAGACATTGGTTCTAATTTTGTGTGACTTTTACCCAACATAGAGAGATGGTGGAAAAAGAAATTTTAGTCTGGTGTAGCGTCCATCAAAAATGCACCGAAAATCTGCATCTCGTAAAGAAACTGTTTCCAAAATAAAGGAAATCATTGAAGGAGATGCCAGATTTACAGTTCATGATATTGCACGAAAGGTAGGCATATCACTATCAATGGTTCACTTTATTTTGAAGAAGCATTTGAAAGTCAGAAAGATTTCTACTAGAAGGGTGCCACATCTGTTCACTGATGAGCAAAAGAGGCAACGGGTTAAAGCGGCCAAAAACTGCTTCATATGTTTCCAAAATATGACAAAAAGCAGTTTGCCAATGTCGTCACAGATGATGAAACCTGGGTCAATTATTTTGAGCCCTCTGAAAAGGTAAGCAATAAGATCTGGGCCACTAAACACAGCCAACGTGCAATAATTGCCAAACGTTCTTTGAGTACAATGAGTTTTGGATAGGCAATTGGCCATTTTGTGGGAAAGTAACTGTCCTTTTGGCTTTCCGCTATTGATGTTTCCATTAAGGTCTGTTGTTTCAGGTTTGTGTTTCTTTCCCTTTGGTGTCTCTGATGGGAGCTGTGGGTTAATTGTATCGATTCCTGATCATTGCCTTCACTTCTATTTTGTATGCAAGCTTCTTCTCTGGTGAAGGAGTCACAATAAAAGGGCAAAAACATCACCGGAAAGTACTACAAAGACGTAGTACTGAAGAAACTGAAAAAGTATTATCAGAAACAACGCCCTGCCACTGGTTTTAAAAATGTCCGTCTTCTACATGACAATTCCCCCACTCATACCTCCGCAATAGGTACGGCGTTTTTGAAGAAAGAAAAGTAACTGTTTTGTTTCACCCCCTGTTTTCCCCAGACCTTGGCCCATGTGATTTCTTTCTGTTTCTGAAATGGAATCATTCCTTTCTGGGCTGAAATACCACTCCCGACGAGCACTTGGATCTCCCATTCATCAGTACCTTATTACTGTGCCCAAATCAGCATACCGTGACGCCTTCAAGAAGTTGATACAATGATTGAAACTTTGCATTTCTAGCCATGGGGAGTACTTCGAGGACATGAAATGAGCAGTTTTTGGCCATTTGAAATTTGAAGTCTCCAGATAGAAATAATCAATTCATTTTCGAACATCCCTCATAAATATAAGATCTTTTTCCAGTATTGCTGGGCTGATTGTGATGAAACTTGGCATGTAGAATCTGGTGACTGAATAGTACCAAATTACTTCAGGTGATGACCCTAGGTTGACCTTGACATATTTCATGGCAAATCTGGTCCCTTGGATTTTTGAATGGTGAAAAAGGTAAAACAATGCATTTTTCAAAAAGAATTGTGGTTTAAATTATGATTGTAGGTATCATTGACTCCAGTGAGCAGTTGTCGTCCCTGGACTACTTGTATAACCCTTATCAGCTGAATAATTAACTTAGCCACACCCATTTCTGACCCAGGACCAATCAGATTACTTGATGTTATTTGTGCCTAAAAATTCACAAACTGAATGTCAAACAGTGTATATCCTGATCAGATGGCTTCTTCAGAAGCCATCTGATCTGGATCTACCCTGTTTGCAAAAGTAGGGGTTGTCTTGATCAGCATGATAAGGGTTAAGTATATTGTTTTATTTATACTCTGCAGTGAAATCAATGCTTATCTGAAACAAATAAAAATGATATTTTCACACTGTGAAAACATAATGAAATTGAAAATATATGATATTTTCACTCTGTGAAAAATAACATGATCTTGTTATTTTCACAGTAGCAGCCCAGACTACTTTTTCTCGCCAAAATTCATATGTTATCAATAAAATAATTCTGTAAAATACCTTGAAAAGCACTCTTTGAACTGTAAAAATGCTGTAATCAAAATGGCGATCTGTTTATGTTTTGAAAATGATAGTTGTGACGTCATAGCCAAGTCAAAATTGTGAAGTAGGATACAATTGATCAATTACCGTTAATATCCGTCTAAAATGATTAAATAAAAAGAAAATTTACTTTTTTCAGTGGATACCAGAAATATTTCATCTCGTGAGTTGAAAACTTCTGAATTTTCACTCGTGCTTTGCACTTATGAAAATTTGGATGCTTTCAACACACTTGATGAAATATTTCTGAGATCCGCCTCAAAAAAGTAAATATCTTCTATTTCTTGTTTTACAGTGAAGTATCTTCGAGAAGTAACCCCCTATTTTCGCAAGAACACGGCTTTAAGTGAGATTGGTTGGGGAAGTCATGATACCTCACAACAGGAGGCCTCTCCTAATTGGTCAGAGATGAAAACAATACCATTAAAACTGTGCTACCTCTGTAGAAATTTAAGCATGTCAGATCCAGAGAAAAGAACTGTAGAACTTCATTCTCCAGACGTTAAAAGTTCTTGTATTTTACGGTTCCCTGACCTTGCAACAGCCAGTGACTGGTTTAATGCTCTACACTCTAATGTGACTGTGTTAATGTCTCAGGCTCTCAGTGAAGCTAATGTTGTCATGAGTTCTGCACCTAATCAGAGAGAAATCAGACATATTGGATGGTTGTCAGAACAGGTAAGTTTTTTCTGAAGCTGTTACATACATAGAGTTGTTTATCCCTTTTTGTACCAAATGGAATCTTCCTCCTTTATATAGCAGCAGTCCATTTCAAAATTTAGGGGGGACAGGTTGTGTTTTCATCAACATGTATTTGGCATTCTGCGGCGTCTGATCTGGGCCTGCACTGTTTGCCAACAACCTGTTTTGGGGTTTCTGGTACTAAATGGGTTAATAAATACATTGTATACTGAATTAACCCATTTTGTCGCAGAAACCCCAAAACGGGGTATTGGCAAACAGTGCAGGCCCAGATCAGATGCTGCAGAATGCGGCGTCTGATCAGGGCCTACACTGTTTGCAAAAAGTTCAGCCATTTTCCACATAGGTTTTAGATAAAAAAAAAACAAAACACAATCTGACACCTCTAAATTTTGAAGTGGACTTGTGCTATATATAAGGTGGAAGATTCCATTTTATACAAAATGAGTACCGGTAAGGGTAGTCTATTAAGTGAGTACATATTTGATCATAGTTTTCCATGATAATTTAAAATTTAATTACTTTAATTTATTTTTTTTGTCTTATTATGCAAACTTTAGGTGGGGATACTGAGAAAATTTGTGCCCACTGCACAGCCTTAACCCTTATGACGCCAAGAAAACCTACATCTGAAAATGTCATCTGCTTATAATGTCATCTGTTTAATTTTTTTGCAAACTTTTTACAAATATTGTTTTTGCATTCAGCCAAACAGTGTGGGTCCAGATCAGACTGCTCCTATAGGAGCAGTCTGATCTGGGTCCACACTGTTTGCAGAAATGACTTTTAAAGTGACCTGCAGATGACAATGCAGACAACAATTGTCCAGGTTGGCGTCTTATGTGTTAAAATAAAAGTCAATCAATATGTTTGGCGAAATATATAGAAAAAAGATCATTTATGTTCATTTTTCTATGTAATGATCCAGACGGGCCTCCGTGGCCTAATGGTTAAGAGCGCTGACTCTTGATCATTAGGTCTCTCACCGCTGTGGTTCGAGCCTCGCTCGGGTCACATGTGAGACGCCAAGTTCTGCAACGGAAGGTCAGGTGGTTTTTCTCCGGGTACTCCGGTTTTCGCCCTCCTAATTAACGATCAGCTCGATATGAGTGAAATAATCTTGAAAGGGCCGTAAAACCCAAACCAAAAAAAAAAAAAAAAAAAAAAAATGTAATGATCCATAACCCCAGATAAGAGCGGGATATCCTCAAATTAGCTTTCTTATTTCTGCACGAAAACATATTGTGGGTACTCATTAGAAGCACCTCAGTGGGTGCTGCTAATGAGTACCCACAACATGCTTAATGTTCCACCTAATTGGCTTGGAGTGGTCCATTTCCAATTATAGATGTGTAATATTTGTTTTGTTTGTGGTGATTTTTGCAAAAATATTATTTCTTTCAGCAAACAGTGTTGACCCAGACCAGAAGCCACATCTGGGTCTACACTCATTGCCAACATCCTCAAAAAGAGATGCTAGGCATATTTGGATTAAAGCTTAGCTTTGTGTTAACATAGTAAAATGTTAAATATTCGGACAGCATTGGAGAGTTAAATATTCAGACAGCATTGCAGAGCGTGCACAAAAAAGGAGCCTAAATAGTAAGGCTGATGACTGTGATAACAAGCATGATTTATTTAAATGTACATATACTATAATGTGCTTCATACTACTTGTACAGCAACCCTGTAGAGATAGAATAGATTAGGCTGCATTAGCTTCCACACAGAGCTGAAACTGACCAAACTTTTGAGTCCTTGTATACTGCTTGTAAGATATCTGGAAAAGTGGTGAGAGTCAGTCCATCTGTTAGACCCTAGCGAATTCTTCATACGGTAGGGCTTGAGAAGTCATTTCATCTCATTGTCTAGTACAAGCCAAAAAATCAGAAGAGCGTTCAAAAATGGCCTAAATAATGTTGACAGGGGCATAAAACCTCAATACAAACAAATAAATACATGTTCAGGAGCAGTCTGATCTGGGTCTGCACAGTTTGCTTAGGTCACACTGCCCCAATACTTAGGATCCTTACGCTACTCCTTACCTGGTGCTATGAGTAGTTATGTCATTGTATCAAAGCGTTATTCCAAAATCATTAATCCACAGACAAATTGCAAATATTAATGTTCAGACCGACAGACATGGACTCCAGAAGAGTGTAATCAGACTGTGGATTCAACTATACTTTTCTTTTCAGTTGTTGAATGAGCAGGGTAGCCCGACTTGGAAGCCAGTATTCATAGCACTCACTGACAAAGACCTCCTGATGTATGACACAGCCCCTTGTAGTAAGGAAGAATGGGCCACACCCTTTCAGAGTCATCCTTTACTGGCTACTAGGTAATACTGTAAAACACTTATATTTGGCGTCATTTTATTTTGGCACTTATAATTGGCGGTCAAGAAAAAAAAACGTCAAAATAAAAAAATGCCAATAAGAATCAATGAAATTTATAACAAACTTGTAGAAATTTTATTCCCAATATGCATCGCAAGTATATAGACATAGACATGCTGTAACAATTAACATAAGCCCTTATGGGCTTTTCTTCAAAAGTTTGATATAGTGCAATACTTTGTCGATCAGTCAAAGACACTGTACATGACCAAAGAAAAGGTGTATTTACTTCTTTAGACTGAAGTCGATTATAGTGTTTGGGAGCTTAGCTCAAAGTTTATTCCATCCAGCCAGAGTGAAAGATATTTTATCAAGCCTTTCTCTTTGCTTAACTTGTCAATTGTCAATTATTGAGCTGTTTAGTATGTTCAACAAGGCTGAATAAAAGCAAATACTCTTGACAGTAATTGTCAAAAAACTGTATGATTGGTAAATGATAGAAATGCCCTTTGTTTTTAAGTTAGTGTCAAACACTTCTGCATGAAGAAGCTGTAGATTTAGCACCCAACAAAAACTTTCATCACACTGCACAGATGTACAGGCTGATGTGAGTTTTTGTTGTGTGCACATTTCCAATGATTTGCATTTCCTTGTCAGAGCTCTCGGGAACGCAGGATTCGGCGTATTTTACGCCAACTTTTTGCCGTTGTAGGCGTAAAATTCACTATCGCCGATTCTTATGTACGCATGTTTTTATTGCGACACGCGTCCAAAATTACAGAAGCGGTAAAATCAGAAGCTAATTTAGGCCTCTTACCCAATACCAGTAAAAGATCAAATGCGGCGTCGCTTTTGTGTTGAAAGCACACGTGCCACATATTGACAGGTATTTTTGCAAGTGGTCGGTTTGCGGCACGTGTTAAAAATGATTGTACCTTTTAATCTCGCCGCGCTAATCCCTGTGTTGTTACGGATTACAATTAATTAGTTTACTGATTGGTGTAAGCATGAACCGTCAATGGATTAACGTAAGTCGGTAAAATATCACATTTAGTTAAGCCAGCATTACGGCGAAGACGATATAATTGACGAATTACCAATGTCATGTATTTTCACGACAACACGATCATACTTTTTATCGCTCAGTCAAAGAGTGTTTCGATGTTTACTGGTGACATAAATGTCTGTAATTCTTCCAAATGCAATCATATTAACAATTACAGGAAGTCAAACTTAGGTAGGATGCTTTCCCTACGTATTTGTTCACAAAATTATGAGCTAGTGTCACGTAAATGTACGTCCGAATTTAAAAGCACAAACATGGCTCTATAGAATGCTTCTTTTCTGATCTGGGTTTACATTATATCTGTTATTATCCTAACCTAACATGATTTTTATGATGTGGCATTATTTGGCTAGAAGTGCGAGAATAAATCGGAGCAACTGCATGTTTTTTTTTTTTTTGTGGGGGGTTGAGATTGGGTTTTAGTGGGGTATACATTATTTTCCTAATATTTCTACAAAATATCAGATTGTGGCTGCTTCTTAGACACATCAGTGAAATAGTTCTAACTAGTACCCACAATCTACACGTCAGTTATTCATATGGGTGTGTAGCCTGATAATAAGAATTTTTTGTCCATGTTCTATGCGCAATCAAGATCAGAGCTCCAACTTTTTACCTGTGAATCCACCTTTTTTCCTGTGAATCCAACTTTTTACAAGGAAGGATTCCTGGAATCCTGTTTTCAAAATCCTGGTGAGAGCTCTGCTTGTCACTGCTCACTTGATATATGAGCCCTAGATGTAGTGAGAAAACCAGTCTTCTGGGTTGTGACCTGGTAAGACATCAACCAGTCTCCTCAGCTACACAGACTAGCAAGAGTCTTGGAATTCTAGATATAGAAGTGAGAGGTTTTGTATTTAAGGGGAATGGGAACATCTGGCAGATTTTTCCGCCATTTTTCAAAGGGAAACAACTTTCGGGACTTCCTGTTCACTTTTCTAAAAGCTCTGTCCAACTGAAAAAGGGGTCTACTCTTAAAGGAAAGAATTTGCTCCTCAGGAGCAAATTCTTTCCTTTAAGAGTTGACCCCTTTTGACATTGGAGACAAAAAATACTTTTGGAGGAGTTGCCTCCCCTGAAGATGTTCCCATTCCCCTTAAGAAATAGACCAGCTCTTGTGTGTGATTTAATTGATGAATACCAAATCACAGTTTTGAGGTCAGTTGTAAAGTAGATCAGATCACAAGCCCATAGCATGAGTGATTTGTCTACTTACAACTGACCTCCAAACTGTGATTTATACACACAAGAGCTGATCTATTTTGATTATAACACACTAAAAATCAACAGTAATTTTGTTATTTTCTTCAAATTCTCCCAACCTTGTACCATTGTTAGAATAAATCCCGCTAACATTATTGAAGGTATCATACACGTTTATCTCCTATTGTAATGTGTTTTTTTTTTTTGCGAGCTCACTAGCTCAGTCGGATGCCCACCTGACTGGTGATCAGGAGGATGCGGGTTCGATACCTGCCGGGTCTGCAACATTCTGTTGTGGAGATTGATCGTGAAATCTTTTCTGTTGTCATTCTCCACAGATTCAAGAAGGGCAGTTGTCAGTTTCTGGCAAAAGAATGTGCACTGTACTGGTTAACTGCTTACGTATAAGCCTGCCCAGGAAAAGTGTGGATAGGTAAACCAGCCAGCTCAAGAATGACCTAAATAGTGTTGACTGGACCGTTAAACTCCAATACAAACAAACAAAATTGTAATGTTTTTGATGTGAGAAAATAAGGTTGCACCATCTTACGTCACGGAATCTACAAGTAATATCATAAAATGGCAGTTTATAACGATGTCACTCGTCACCCTCCTTTGGACTGTGATTTGTTGCATATTAAATCAGTTCCTTTCCATTGACTACATATATATACAGTAGAACTTCGATGGCTCGAACACGGATGGCTCTTACACCATGGCTGAGTCGAACCCGTTTTTGAGTCCCTAGGAAATTCCTCTACATAAGAAATAATGGGGGATAATTTAGGAGATTTTCGTCTTTTATCTTGCAAATGTATGCTGTGTGTACTCATTAGAATCATGCAAATGTATGCTGTGTGTACTCATTAGAATCACCTCATTGAGGCGATTCTAATGAGTACACACAGCATACATTTTCATTATAGAGCACCGAAAAGATGTCCAAAAGTATCTCAGTGGCTCGAACTACCTCTGTCTCGAACAGATTTTCATGGTCCCAAAGGTGTTCGAGCCATTGAAGTTCGACTGTAGGTACATTGCTTTTGAATATCCAGTTATCCATGCCGTGAACACAAGGATGCAGATCAGACTGGGCAGATGATCTGCATCCTTGTTGTTCACTCATGTTATTAAATAGGTTTTCTTTTGACTGGGCTCATATGATTGTGAACCTTTGCAGACTTGTTCACTCTGGTCGCCAGCTGAACAACACAACAGGAGCCGACATCTTGACATTTGGCACTAGATCGGGTACCAGAAACGGGGTAGAGACTCACATCTTTCGAGTGGAGACCCAGAGGGATCTGGCTCACTGGTCCAGGGCACTGGTGCAAGGGTCACATGGGGCAGCTATGTTGGTGAAAGAGGTCACTTGTCGTAAGTACATGTATGGTTAAGTCATTTTTAACTGCTGGTAAGAGCAAGGACACAACAAAGCTACAAGAAGACCTTGGCCTGAGGTTATAAGACTTTTTTTATGCTCAACTCAGTTGAGTATCAAAATTGTTATGCTGACACTTACTGAAAAAAAACAAGATTTGAGGATTTTGTTTTTATATTGGTAGAGTATGTTATTTGTCCTGCTGTCAGATAAATCTTAAAATATGCCAAGTGCATTTTAATACAGAGGACCCTCGCTATAACGACAGTATATGTCCCTGATCTTTTGACGCTGTAGCGAATTTGCCACTTAAAGAATCCCAATAAGCAGTAGTATAATAGGTAATAAATGACTTTTCCCTTAAATTACTCCAAGAAGCAAATGTTGTGGACATTTGTTAGAATAGTGTCGCCGAGGCGATTCTAACAAATATCAATGACATTTGTTTGTATTAAATAATTACAGTATTCATGAATAGCTTCATTAATCATCACATTCCATCCATTGAAACTGTTGTTATAATGAGTTTTGTCATTATATCGAATGTCGGTATACAGAGGGTTGACTTTACAGTATTTATCAGCAGGACAAATTTGTATGCAAACAGAGTGGACCCAGATCAGACTGCTCAAGGAGCAGTCTGATCTGCGTCCACTCTGTTTGCTTATATGAAAAAATATTTTTAAAAAGTTTGCAAGAAGATTCAGCAGATGACAAAAGCAGAGGACATTTTCAGGTGGAGTTTTTCTCGGCATCCTAAGGGTTAATATTTGTGGTTGTTTGCTGTATTATGATCACATTACTATGAGGGTCATTCAATAAGTTCTGCTAATTGCCTTATTGTAAGAAAACTATAAGTGATACACACCTACCGTATCTATATTCTTTCAAAGTAACTACCCCTGCTTCTAACAACCGCTTTCCATATGTTCGGAAGGTCCACCATTCCCGTTGCTAGGCAACTGCCTTTGATGTGTTGAAGCTCCATGTCCACAGCAACTTTAAGCTCCTCTAAGTCATTACATCTAACACTACTGAGTGGCATTTTGAGTTTAGGAAAAGGGTCATTGTCACAGGGACTCATATCCGGCAAATAAGGGGTTGAGGCAACACTTTTCTGTTATATTCCTCGATTTTTGAAGTCACTGGGTGTGATTTATGCGGAGTTGCCTTGTCATGAATTAACAGAACCCCTGACTTTAAGAGCCCTGGTCATTTTTTGCCTGATAGCCGGTCTCAGTTGCTCTTTCAAAAATGTTTCATAATACTTTCTGTTATATGTATGTCCTTGCGGAACATATTCCATCGCCAATATACTGCCATTATCATAGACTATAATTGCAAGCTGTTTTATGTTCCCTTGTTTTCGTCAAAATTTTGCAGGCCTTGGCGACCCTGGAGTGTGTCAATCGGAGGACTGTGACTTTAATTCAGGTTCATAGCTAGAAAGCTATGTCTCATGTATTGCCACAATGTGGTTAAGATACTGTTCACCTTTATTTTCATATTTTTTTAGCTCACCTCTCACGTAGTGACGAGGTGAGCTTTCGGGATCACTTTTCGTCCGTCGTCCATCGTGCGTGCGTGCGTAAACAATTTCTTCAAACAACATCTCCTCCTAAACCACTGATTGGATTTTGACCAAACTTCACAGGAATGGTCCTTAGGTGGTCCCCTTTCAAAGTTATTAAAATGGTTCCGGTCTGTTGCACATATAGGTCATAGGAGCCAAAAATAGATTTTTTTCACCGAAAACTTAAAAAATCTTCTTCTCTGAAACCACAAGGCCCAGGACTCTGATATTTGGTATGAAGCTTCATCTAGTGGACCCCTACCAAGATTGTTCAAATTATAGTGCTGGGACCAAAAATGCCTCCATACTGGGGCCCTTTGGTTTTACATGGGCTTATATGGGGAAAATCTTCAAAAATTTTCTTCTCTGAAACCATAAGGACCAGGTCTTTGATATTGGTATGAAGCTTCATCTAGTGGACCCCTACCAAGATTGTTCAAATTAGAGTGCTGGGGCCAAAAATGCCCCCGCCCCAGGGCCCTTTGGTTTTACATGGGCTTATATAGGGAAAATCTTTAAAAATCTTCTTCTCTGAAACCGCAAGGCCCAGGTCTTTGATATTTGGTATGAAGCTTCATCTAAAGGATCTCTACAAAGATTGTTCAAATTATAGCCCTGGGGCCAAAAATGCCCCCGCTCCGGGGCCCTTTGGTTTTACATAGACTTATATAGGGAAAATCTTGAAAAATCTTCTTCTCTGAAGCCACAAGGCTTAGGTCTTTGATATTTGTTATGAAGCTTCAGCTAGTGAACCTCTACCAAGATTGTTCAAATTATAGCCCTGAGACTAAAAATGCCCCCGCCATGTGGCCCTTTGGTTTAACATAGACTTACGAGGGTTGTCCCAAAATATCGTGGACAAATGCATTTTCTCCCGAACGCGGCGTAACAAGCAAATGAAAGTTTCTTCATTCATGAGTGAGTGAGTGAGTGAGTTTTACGTCCCACCAACAGCTAAGGTCATACGGAGACGGGACCTCGGTTTAAAGACTCATCCGAAAGTCTGGAGAAGCCCGGGATCGATCCTGCGATCCCTGGTTTACAAGGCGAGTAGCGTAACCACTGCACCACGGAGGCTTCTCTTCATTCATGAAACAATTTTTTCGACTTTAGTAATGCGAGTTAGTTGCCTAATTCTAACACAGATGTTGCATTTATTAAGCTGGCGCCAAACGGTTTCAGACAATGTCGCGTGAATATGCTTGACGTCATAATGTGAAATTTCAAAACAGTCGTGACGTTATTTCAAAATCTACAGCGTGTTTGGTGAAGGCGCGCCCGGAAAAAAAAATTGCATAAAAATGGCGACGTCAGACAAGGACGCGGCCCACGGAAATGTGATTATGTCTCCCCCCCAAAATTTTTTTTCGGAGAGACATATTGCTGTCACACATTCGTGTCCGCTCTATAACTTCAAAATCGTTCAAGCTATCTTCACGAAACTTCATATAAATATTAATCAGCATTAGACGACATGCAGTGCGCAAGAACTATAACTCTCGCATTTATACTTTTTGAATTATCTCCCTTGGAAGTTTATGGGTATGTATATCTGTATGGGCAAATCGTGTCCGGTCAATAACTTTTTTATTTTCAGATGGATTTTAAAATTACTTGGCAGAAATATTAACAACCATGACACGATGTGTGGTGCGCATGAGGCAGGTCGGTACCTCAAAGGTCAAGGTCATACTTAGAGGTCAAAGGTCAAAAAAGGGGCATTTTCTTCGTGTTTGGTCAATAACTTTCTAATTTTGAGATGAATTTTAAAATTACTTGGCAGAATAATAACAACCATGAGACGATGTGTGGTGCGCATGAGGCAGGTCAGTACCTCAAAGGTCAAGGTCATACTTAGAGGTCAAAGGTCAAAAAAGGGGCCCTTTTTTCGTGTTTGGTCAATTACTTTCTTATTTTGCGATGGATTTTGAAATCACTTGGCAGAAATGTTAACCAATATAAGACAATGTGTTGCTTGCATGACCCAGGTTGGTAACTCAAAATGTCAAGGTCATACTTAGAGGTCAAAGGTAAAAAAGGGCCTTTTTGGGGGGTTTTGTCAATAACTTGCTTATTTTTAGATAGAATTTGAAGTTACTTGGCAAAAATGTTAACTATCATGAGACGATGTGTTGCATGCATGATTCAGTTTGGTACCTCAAATGTCAAGGTCATACATAGAGGTCAAAGGTCAAAAAAGGTGGCCTTTTTTCGTGTTTGGTCAATAACTTTCTTATTTTTAGATGGATTTTGACATTGCTTGGCAGAAATGTTAAACACCATGAGATGATTTGTTGCACGCATCACAGTTTGGTACCTGAAAGGTCAAGGTCATACATAGAGGTTAAAGGTAAAAAGGGGCCTTTTTTGTGTTCTGTCAATAACTTTCTTGTTTTTAGATGAATTTTGAAATTACCTGGCAGAAATGTTAACCACCATGAGACGATGTGTTGCGTGCATGACCCAAGTTGTCACCTCAAATGTCAAGGTCGTACTAAGAGGTCAAAGGACAAAAAGGGGCCTTTTTTAGTGTTCAGTCAATAACTTTCTTATTCCCGGATAGATTGTGAAATTTCTTGGCAGAAATGTTAACCATCATGAGACGATGTAGTGCACACTAGACCCAGGTCGGTACCTCCAAGATCAAGGTCATACTAAGA
Source organism: Lucinisca nassula (assembly GCA_963580285.1). Lineage (NCBI taxonomy): Eukaryota > Metazoa > Mollusca > Bivalvia > Lucinida > Lucinidae > Lucinisca > Lucinisca nassula. Next base: position 106,506,979 of record OY757017.1, on the reverse strand, counting down.
GGTCAGAGGTAAAAAAAGTTGTTTTTTTTGTGTCCAGTCAATCACTTTTTTATTTGTGGATGGACTTTATAAAGTAACCATGCAGAAATGTTCGCCGTCATTAGAACATGAGTCATGTGCAAGACCAAGGTCCATACCTCCAATGCCAAGGTCAGGGCTCAAGCTAGAGGGCAACTCAGGCGAAGAAGTCGCCCTGTTGGGGCTCACTTCGCCGACTTTGGCGATGAAAGCGAAAAAACTTCGCCCTGAAATTTCGCCCGTTTTTTTCGGTGTCTTCCATGTGAATAGTAACGGTAAACTGACAAGGTGACGATAATCCTTCGATCCACTAGTGTCAGAAATCTTGGTAATTACACTGAACAAAGCTAACTGTTTATTCTGCACTTCGTGCCACTTGCATTTTGGTACGGTTATGTAATTTAATTCTAACCGTTAGCTCATGCCGCTCGAACCAGTCTTGTACTGTCATAAATCTTGGTTGATTGCACAAAGTTTTTATTGCAATAAGAGCCAATTAAGATTACACAAGATTATGTAATGTAAACAGGTATATTTGTACCGTTAGCTCGTGCCAAAGTCCGGGTGCAGACGTACTTTGTTAAGTACTGATGTATACAGTAATAAGATCAGTGTGACTGTTGACATTGACACTGCATTAGGATTTAATAAATTTTAAACATAGATAGTTTTGCCATTGATTTGTTTGTACATTACTTTTGCATCCGTCAATCATTTTCATTTTTTTTTTCATGGACAAAAACAAAAGTAGGTAGCAATTTTTTTATTTCGTAAGTGAAAATAATTATTACTTGCCGGTAAATATTCAGTAATTATCCAAATTCATAAAAAATAACAACTGATTTTCATCTAGCGAGGTTGTTCCGCCTTGTTTCTATAGTCTGTTTTAAAATACAATTGTGACAGGAACTTAGTGAAATGATCTAACTATTACACAGAAACCATTACTTTATAACACCATTCATTATAGCATGGTTGGATATAACAAAAGTTACAGCTTGCCCAAATACAGTAAAATTACTATATTAAGACCACCTTTGGGACAGTTCAAAAGTGGTCTTAAGACCACTTTTGAACAGTCCCAAAAGTGGTCTCTGATCAGGGGTCACTGTATGCAGAAAACAGAAAGAAAGAATAACTGCAGCCAACCAAATAAGCATTTTAAAGCAGAATTAGTCTTCATTTTAGGTGGTCTTAATAGCGGAATTGATTGATACCCCTATAAAACACACTTTTCTCCAAATAGGGGTTTACAGGATTACTCATTACATTGTTGTTGTCCGGCATTTAGCCGCACCCACTTCTCCCTAGACCCAGCAAACTTCTCCCTATTTTCCCAGGAGGGAGAAGTCACTCCTCTCAAATTTTTTGGGCTAGCTTGGGCCCTGAAGGTCATACCTAGAGGTCAAAGGTAAAAAAGGGACAGTCAATAACTTACTTATTCTTTGATGGATTATGAAATTACTTGGCAGAAATGTTAACCATCATGAGACCATGTGTTGTACCTCAAAGTCAAGGCCATACTTAGAGGTCAAAGGTAAAAAAGGCCTTTTTTTGTGTATGGCCAATAACTTTTTAGCTCACCAGAGCCGAAGGCTCCGGGGGAGCTTATAGTATAGGCATTGGTCCGTCGTCGTCGTCTGTGTCTGCGTCATCAACATTTTCAAACAACATCTCCTCTGAAACTACTTGGCCAATTGAAACCAAATTACACGTGGAGCCTCTATGGGAAGGGGGAACGAAAATTTGTTCGTGAGGACTGGGTCACATGATCAATATGGCCACCATGCCCATATATGGTAAAAACCCTTAAAAATCTTCTTCTCAAGAACCGAATGGCCGATAATCTTGAAACTTGGTATGCAGCATCGGGGACTCGGGCCCTACCAAGTTTGTTCAAATGATGACCTTTGGTTGACCTTGACCTGTTTTACGTCAAGGTCAAATTTGGTCACTTAGACATTTGTATGGAAAAACGGCAAAACAGTGGATTTTTCTGATTGTATGTTAGCTAATGGCATCAGAAATGGTATTTGCAATCAGCTGAATAGAAGTTTATCAATTTCAGAGGTCAAGGTCATTTACCAACATTTGTCCAGGACGGCTCAGATTCAGAATTTTTATCTTCTTCTTCACTTAAACTACTTGGCCAATTGAAACCAAACTACATGTGGAGCCTCTATGGAATGGGGGAACGAAAGTTTGTTCGTGAGGACTGGGTCACATGACCAATATGGCCGCCATGCCCATATATGGTAAAAACCTTTAAAAATCTTCTTCTCAAGAACCGAATGGCCGATGATCTTGAAACTTGGTATGCAGCATCGGGGACTTGGGCCCTACCAAGTTTGTTCAAATGATGACCTTTGGATGACCTTGACCTGTTGTACGTCAAGGTCAAATTTGGTCACATAGACATTTGTATGGAAAAACGACAAAACAGTTGATTTTTCTGATTATATGTTAGCTAATGGCATCAGAAATGGTATTTGCAACCAGCTGAATGGAAGTTTATCAATTTCAGAGGTCAAGGTCATTTACCAACCTTTGCCCAGGATGGCTCAGATTCAGTATTTTTACTTCAGTATTTCTTCACTTAAACTTCTTGGCCAAATTGAAACCAAATTACATGTGGAGCCTCTATGGAATGGGGGAACGAAAGTTTGTTCGTGAGGACTGGGTCACATGACCAATATGGCTGCCATGCCCATATATGGTAAAAACCTTTAAAAATCTTCTACTCAAGAACCGAACGGCGGATGATCTTGAAACTTGGTATGCAGCATCAGGGACTCTGGTCCTACCAAGTTTGTTCAAATGATGACCTTTGGTTGACCTTGACCTGTTTTACGTCAAGGTCAAATTTGTTCACTTAGACATTTGTATGAAAAAAATGACAAAACAGTGGATTTTTCTGATTGTATATTAGATAGTGGCATCAGAAATGGTATTTACAATCAGCTGAATGGAAGTTTATCAGTTCCAAAGGTCAAGGTCATTTACCGACGTTTACCCCTCAGATTCAAAATTTTTTTCTTCTTCTTCACTTAAACTTCTTGGCCAATTTAAACCAAATTACATGTGGAGCCTCTGTGAAATGAGGAAACGAAAGTTTGTTTGTGAGGACTGGGTCACATGACCAATATGACCTTTAAAAATCTTCTTCTCAAGAACAGAATGGCCGATGATCTTGAAACTTGGTATGCAGCATTTGGGACTCTGGCCCTACCAAGTTTGTTCAAATGATGACCTTTGGTTGACCTTGACCTGTTTTACGTCCAGGTCAAATTTGGTCAATTAGACGTTTTTATGGAAAAATAGCAAAACAGTGGATATTTCTAATTGTATATTAGCTAGTTGCATCAGAAATGGTATTTACAATCAGCTGAATGGAAGTTTATCAGTTCCAGAGGTCAAGGTCATTTACTGACCTTTGTCCAGGACTGCTTAGATTCAGTAGTTTTTTTTTTCTTCTTCACTTAAACTACTTGGCCAGCTGAAACCAAATTACATGTGGAGCCTCTATGGAATGAGTGAACTAAAGTTTGTTCGTGAGGACTGGGTCACATGACCAATATGGGCCGCCATGCCCATATATGGTAAAAAACCTTTAAAAATCTTCTTCTCAAGAACCGAATGGCCGATGATCTGGAAACTTGGTATGCAGCATCAGGGACTCCTTTGGTTGTCCTTGACATGTTTTATGTCAAGGTCAAATTTGGTCACTTAGACATTTGTATGGAAAAATGGCAAAGTAGTGGATATTTCTGATTGCCTGGTAGGCTGCGACATCAAAAATGATATTTGCAGTTAGCTAAATGGAAGTTTATTAATGCCAAAGGTCAAGGTCATTGCTGACCTTTGTCTTGGATGGCTCAGATTCAGTATTTTTATCTTCTCCAGTAAAAGAGCTGTGCTGATTGAAACCAAATAACATGAAAAGCCTCTATGCGGGTGAGGCAATTAAACATGGGCCTCTTGTTTATTTCTCTGTGAACATTTTTAGCTCACCTGAGCCGTAGGCTCATTGGTGAGCTTATAGGGTGGTCATGCTGTCTGTATGTATGTATGTATGTATGTCAACATTTTCAAACATCTTCTCCTCTGGAACCGCTGGGCCGATTGAAGCCAAATTTCATGTGGGGCCTCAGTGGGATGGGGGAACGAAAGTTTCTTCGCGGGGTCCAGATCACATGACCAAGATGGCCGCCATGCCCATATATGGTAAAAACCCTTCAAAAATCTTCTTCTCCGGAACCGCTGGTCCGATTTTCACGAAACTTGGTATGTGGCCTCGGGTACTCGGGCCCATCATAGTTTGTTCAAATAATGGCCCTTGGATGACCTTGACCTATTTTATGCCAAGGTCAAATTTGGTAATATAGGCTTTTGAATGGCAAAAAGTGAAAATGGTGGATTTTTCGGAAACTGTTGCCGCCTTTGGCCTGAAAGTTGGTAGATGACATCAGCTAAATGAGTTAATAAGTATATATGAGATTTAAAGGTCAAGGTCATTCCATGACCTTGGGTCAAGTTTTTTAATATGTCAAACTTGAAACTTATTTTTCAGGGAAACTACTTGGTCAATTTTGACCGAATTTCATATGCAAGCTTAATGGGAGAAGGACATGTAAATTAAGTTGATGATGTTGGGTCACATAACCAAGATGGCCGCCATGCCCATATATTGTTAAAAACCCTTCAAAAATCTTCTTCTCTGAAACTTCTGGACGGATTTCTATGAAACTTGGTATGTAGCATTTGGGACGCGGGCCCATCATAAATTCTTAAAATGGTGACCCTCGGATGACCTTAACCTATTTTATGCCAAGGTAAAATTTAGTCACATATGCATTTGTATGGGAAAAAGTGAAAATGCATTATATCTAACAAACCGTTCAATATTCCACCACTAAATCATATATATACTTGTTCCTTAAGATAGGGCGCATTTATTGACATGGGGTCCAACTAGGTCCCTTAAAAAAACTTCAAAAATCTTCTTCTCCGGAACTGCTGGGCCGATTTCCACCAAACTTGGTATGTAGGCTCGGGTACTCGGGCCCATCATAATTTGTTCAAAGAATTGCCCTGGGATGACCTTGACCTATTTTATGCCAAGGTCAAATTTGGTCACATTGGCATTTGTATGGGAAAAAGTCTAAATGGCTGATATCTTGCAAATGGTTGAGAATACCACCCCTAAACCATATATATATTCTTGTTCCTTGTGATTAAGCATGTTTAATGACATGGACCTTGGGAGTCTAGGGGGTCCCCCGGGGACATGTCCCACCCCCTCCATTTCAAAAAATGCCCAAACTGTTCAGATCTCCACCCACAGACAATATATATTCTTGTTGCTTATGATAAGGGGCTTTAAGTGACATGCATCTTGAGACCCCGGGGGCATGCCCCACCCCTGCATTACATAAAATGCATCAAATCTCAGAAACTGTTCAGATCCCCTCCCATAAACCATATATTATCTTGTTTCTTGTGATAAGGGGCATTTAGTTACATGGATCTTTGAACACCAAAGGTTAAATTGAGGGCCTCACCCCCTTTAGAAATGGTTAAGCTCTCCACCCATTATAGGCTTTTGAATGGCAAAAAGTGAAAATGGTGGATTTTTCGGAAACTGTTGCAGCCTTTGGCCTGAAAGTTGGTAGATGACATCAGCTAAATGAGTTAATAAGTATATATGAGATTTAAAGGTCAAGGTCATTCCGTGACCTTGGGTCAAGTTTTTTAATATGTCAAACTTGAAACTTAGATCCATAAGAGGTCTAGAGGGACCTTGGGTGCATGTCCCTTAGCCCTTTAGACCTAAGGCTGTCAGGTGAGCATCTTCATGACCAATGGTCCTCTGGTATGAACAAAGTGGTACCTTTTTACAAAGGGATGCACCCCACCCCTTGTCACTATGTTTGTTAGACTGAGCCCTTTAATCTCCGTCTGGTGCACCAAGATAGTGACATACAAGTCAGCTTTGTATTGTCATAGGGATCCAACCCTCACCCCTTGTCACAATGAGTCATTGTTAGTTAGACTGAGCCCCTTCATCTCCGTCTGGTGCACTAGGAGGACCTAACCCTCAGTGTCCGCAAGGTGCCCAGATAGTGACATGCAAGGGATCCACCAAACAATCTCGCCTCACCCCTCCACATCACCATGAGGCATTGTTACTTAGAATGAATCTGTTCATCTCTGTCTGGTGCACTAGGACCTCAAGGTGCCCAGATAGTGAAATCCAAGTCAGCTCTGTATTGTCACAGGACCAGCCAACCCCCCCCCCCCCCCCCCACCCTGACCGCCCTCCCACTCTAAGCAAACCACCAACTCAGAAGTCCAGCTTCTGATGCCAACTCTCTAGCATCCCCTACCCCCACCACCCCACCTACCCCCGCCCTGTTCACCTCGTTTGTCACCACACACATTATTATAAGTTAGAGTGAGCTGGTTCATCTCCGCCTGGTGCACTAGGACCTGACCTTCAGTGTCCACATGGTGCCCAGATAGTGATTTTGAAGTCAGCTCTGTATTGTCAAAGTGAACTTTTGAAAGACTTCTTCCTCAAAAAAGAAAACAATTTTAAAGGAATGTTCCATGAGTGACCCTCTGACAATTTTCCACTGAACATGATAGCCACCAGAAAAAAAAAATACAACCCTTAAAATGACTTCAATTCCTAAGTAGCTAGATTGATTTTGAAATAATTTTACCGAAATGTTCCTTGGGTCACTGTCAGCCAAAATTGCTCAAACCCTCCACTCCACCTTATATTACCTACCATAACGATCAGGTGAGTGATCCAGGGCCATCATGGCCCTCTTGTCTTGTTTTTAGCTCACCAGAGCCAAAGGCTCCGGGGGAGCTTATAGGATAGGCAGTTGTCCGTCGCCGTCTTCTGCCTCTGCGTCGTATGTCCGTCGTCAACACTTTCAAATGACTTCTCCTCTGAAGCCACTGGGACCAAATTTTATCTGTAGCATCCTTGGGCGGGGGGTTTGAAAGTTTTTTGTTTTTTTTTTTATGAAAATCAGCTCATTAGTTTGGTTGCTATAACAACTTAGAGTTCCCATAGACTTATAATGGGGAAAATTGAAAAAAGGCATTTACTGCCAAGCCTCTGCAGATAATTTGACAAAACTTTCATTGAAATGTTCCTTAGACAATCTACTCTCTGCCATATGAATTTAGGGCTGCTGCTCATTTGTATTGGTTGCCATGGAAACCAAAATGAAAAAAATAGAAAAAAAAAATACTTAAAAAATCATCTTCTCAGAAACCGTATGCTCTATGAGGCTGAGAGTTTATGGAAATATTCACCATATTTGCCTTTACAGATTGTGTTTTTTTATGAAATTCGGCTCTTTTGTTTGGTTGCTATGGCAACTTAGATTTTCCATAGACTTATAATGGGGAAAATTGAAAAATGGCATTTACAACCAAGCCGTTGCAGATATTTTGACAAAATTTTCATAGAAACGTTCCTTGAGTAAACTTCTCTCAGCCATATGCTTTTATGTCAACCTGTGGGTCCCATAGGTTGTGCAAGGGCCATGCCCGGCCCCCTCCACTTCATAAAATGCCTTATATCTCAGAAACCTTACAGATCCCCACCCCTAAACCATATATATTCTTGTTCCTTATGATAAGACACATTAAGTGACACCAACCTGGGGGTTCCCCCCGGATGTGCCGGGGACATGCCCTACCCCCTCCACTTCATTAAATGCCATTTATCTCAGAAACCATTCAGATCCCCACCCCTAAACCGTATATATTCTTGTTTCTTATGATAAGAAGCACTCAATGACAGCAACATGGGGGTCCCTCGGGATGTGCCTGGGCCATGCCCCACCCCCTCCATTTCATAAAGGGCCCAATATCCCAGAAACCCTACAGATCCCCACCCCTAAACCATATATATTCTCGTTCCTTATGATAATTTGCATTCGTTGACACCAACCTGGGGGACACCCAGGATGTGTCGGGGCCATGCCCATCCCTTTCCACTTCATAAAAGGCCAAATATTCCAGAAACCTTACAAATCCCCACCCTTAAACCATATATATTCTTGTTCCTTATGATAAGATGCATTAAGTGACACCAACTTTGGGGTTCCCCCAGATGTGCCGGGGACATGCCCCACCCCTCCACTTCATAAAATGCCATTTATCACAGAAACCATTCAGATCCCCACCCCTTAACCATATATATTCTTGTTCCTTATGATAAAACGCACTCAGTGACACCAACCTGGGGGTCCCCCGGGATGTGCCGGTGCCATGCCCCATCCCCTCCACTTCATAAAAGGCCAACTATTCCAGAAACGTTTCAGATCCCCACCCCTAAACCATATATATTCTTGTTCCTTATGATAAGACACATTCAGTGACACCAACCTAGGAGTCACCCAGGGCATGCCTGGGCCATGCACCACCCCTCAACTTCACAAAAGACCATATATCTGAGAAACTGTTCAGAGCAGGGCTCCAGAAACTGAAGAATCCAAGTCGGTCCAGCCAGATTTCGCCAAAAAATTACGGAAATTGCCGATCGGTTTCGGTAATTTCCGTAAACATCCTTGGTGATTTGCAATTTCAAAATGTGTTATTAGCGTTACGAATGACATACCAATATTGCTCTTACACTTGTCAACGAATATAAGCACCAGTATCTCAATTATAAACAGCAATTATTGCTCACATAGTTCAGATTTCATCTACTTTCATTTTCTACGCCAGATTTCATCTACTTTATTTCCCAATATCTGGGTCACTCAGCACCTGAAGACCGCTGGCGTGGTGCAGTCAAAGATCAGCTTGATGGTCACTATATTTTTGGCCCTTTTTTAAAACCTTAATAATAATATATCTCTTATTTCACGCATCTTTATTTTGCCCAAGTTGCTTTGTTTACAAATGGTGACCGATTGCAGCCACGTGGTCGGAAAATGACGTCATACCGTTTCCTTTTACACAATACACATTAATGCAGTCACAGTCGTAACACACACACACCAGTTTTATGTCACTGATTTTAATAGAGCCGATTTCTAAAAACAAAATCGTTTTGAATGGGTTAAAAAATCGAAAAACGTTTCTTTACTCTCAAACCAAAACATGGCCGAATGAGAGTCATTGAAAATCTTACGTGGCCGAACCGAGTTCTAAAGAATATAAATACATATTTCATGATCACACAAGCCTGAAAGAAATCACTTTGTCTACAAACGGCGACCGATAGTGATGGCACGTGATCGGAAAATGACGTCATGCGGTTTCATTTTAATTCATTCAAGGGCATAATACACACGTGGTTTATGTTATTGGTTTCAATGGAGCGTATTTCTTAAATAGAAATATCGTTAAGAATGGGTGAAAAAAAAAGCATTTTCTCTGGAAGTCTTAACAGACATGACAGGTGTGTATTGAAAATTGCGCCCTGTGAAAAAAACAAAAAAACAATTATATATTTACCATGTTTAAATACCGGTTCTATAGTAAGCCATAAATTAATGAGTTGTGTAAACAAACTAGCGTATGTCCTGCATTGATTGACCTAATTTTCTCACCCTGCTAGCATGCCGATAACGCCTGAGGCCATTGTTCACGGTTGAATAATTTTAACACACAGGTCAAATTTCGCTGCGATAAGATCAAAGAACCTGACCTGGACTTGTCCGATTTTCACCTAGTTAGATAATGAACCAGTCTAACACCTTGTGCTGTAGGCGATTTGTGTATACATGCTTGGATTATCAGTGGCAAATGGTCAGCTTGTTTTTACAACGATAATTTAGCGAAAATTTTTGAACCGATTTTTTGAAAATTTTATTGAATTATGGACCGATTTTTTAAACTTCTTTTTCAGTTAAAATCGGTTCAGTAAACCCAAAATCGGTTCAGAACCGGAAAACCGACATTTTCTTGAGACCTGGTTCAGAGCCCTATCCCTAAACCATAATATATTCTTGTTCCTTATGATAAGACACAATCAGTGACACCAGCATGGTGGACTCCCAGGGTGTCACCGGCCATGTCCCACCCCTTTACTTCATTAAAAGCCATATATCTCAGAAACTGTTCAGATACCCACCCCTTAACCATATATATTCTACTTCCTTATGATAAGTCCCCACTTCATAATAGGCCATATATCTCAGAAACCATTCAAATCCCCACCCCATAATCACATATATTCTTGTTCATTGTAACCATCCCCGATAGCTCAGTTGGTAGAGTGTCCGCTCCGGGGAACGGGAGGTCACGGGTTCGATCCTGGGCCACGACATACCAAAGTCGTTAAGAATGGTACTAGCTGCTCCATGCTTGGCACTCAGATTTAAGGGGTAGAGCTAGGACTGGTCGACCCAGTGTCAGGATAATGTGACTGGGTGTGGTATCATGTAATGTGTCTGGGACATGATACTTCAGTGAGGCAGCACTATAAAAGTGAGCATTGAGCTCCCTGTCACAACCAGACACCGTCGTGATATGACTGAAAAATTGTTGAAAGCGACGTTAAACCTGAATTCACACACACATTCTTGTTCATTGTTATTAGACACATTCATTCACCCCAATCTTGTGGGGGTGGGGTCCGCAGGGGCCATTTCTCTCCCATCCACTTCATAAAAGGGCCTCATATCTCAGAAACCGTTCAGCAGTCAGTGACAGCAATCTTGGGCTTTTCTGGGATCCACCATGCCTGAATCCCTCCACTGCTTAAAAAGCCTTACATCTCAGGAGCCATATAAACCCACCGCTAAACCATAATGTCTCTGTTCCTTTTGATAAGATGCATTTAGTGACACCAACCAGGGCTCCATTGGGTTCATGCCCCACCCTCTCTACTTTATAAAACACCTAATATTTCAGATACTGTCCACATGAGTGCTCATTTTGGTATGGGGTTTGTTTTGGACACTTTATAATTGGTAGATTAAAATCATATCCTGTTAAAATAGAATGTCATGGGCAGTGCCCACCTGAGCTCTGGTTTATGAAATTTGGCTCTTTGGTTTGTTTGCTATGGCAAGTTAAGAATTTTCATTGACTTATAAATGGGGAAAATTGAAAAATGACATTTATGCCTTTCAAGATATTTTGTCAAACATACATAGAAGTGTTCCTTTAATAATGTTCTTTTAGGCCTATTAGTTGCCACAGATGGGAAATTGTCAATTGTCATCTGTTGTCCTGCAACAACACATTCAAGCGACATCAAACCTCTGAAGCCACTAGGCTGATTGGGTCCAAATTCCATCTGTAGTCCTTGGGCGCAGGGCTTCCATGGTTAATTAAAATACATTGCTGCCAGTGGGCAGTGCCCCCTGAGCTCTGGTGAGCATAGTGGCCCATGGGCCTCTTGTTAAAGTTACTTTGCAGAAATGTTCATCTTCATTAGATGATGTGTTTCACACAAAACCCAGCTCAATACCTCCAATGTCAAGGTCATACTTAGAGGTCAAAAACGGGGGAGAAATCTGTGTTTTTGTAGAAAAACAAAGTCTAGTTAAATTCTGTTTTGATCTTGGTATGACACCAGCAGAGACTCAAAAGAAGCTGCAATTATCAGAGGATCATCGGCATGTGTCTCGGTCACTTGTTTACAAATGGCACAAACAGTTTGAAGATGGGTGGACAGACAGTTTGAACGGAATATCAGGAAGACCATAGGAAATTAACGCATTGGCGGTGGATAAAGTTAACAACGTGATCAGGGGCAACAGGAGACAGACCGTGCGCGAAGTTGGTGAAAAACTGGGACTGAGTAAAACTTCTGTTCATCGTGTACTGAACAAAGATTTATCTATGATAAATGGTTACATCGCTATGAAAAGTGCATTAATCATAATGGGGAGTATTTGGAAAAGGAATGACGCTCACTTTTAAGGGCGCGATGTCGTTTTACGACGTAGACCTGGGCCGCTCGGCCTTGACCCTAGTTAGTAAATAGGCTATAATTTCTATGTTGCTGAACATATAAGCTTGAAATTTAGCATATAAATAGAGGATATATATGCCACAATTGTCTTTAAATTTCATTAAATTCCGCTGATTATAAGAAAAGTTATAGACGTTGTGTACGATATATTGGGACAACCCTCGTATATAGGGAAAATCTTTAAAAATCTTCTTCTCTGAAACCACAAGGCTTAGGTCTTTGATATTTGTTATGAAGCTTCAGCTAGTGGACCTCTACCAAGGTTGTTCAAATTATAGCCCTTGGGCCAAAAATGCCCCCGTTCCAGGGCCCTTTAGTTTTACATAGACTAAACCACACAGCTTAGGTCTTTGATATTTGTTATTAAGCTTCAGCTAGTGGACCTCTACCAAGATTGTTCAAATTATAGCCCTGAGACCAAAAAGGGCCCTTTAGTTTTACATAGACTAATATAGCGAAAATCTTTAAAAATCTTCTTCTCTGAAACCACAAGGCCCAGGTCTTTGCTATTTGGTATGAATCTTCATCTAGTGGACCCCTACCAAGATTGTTCAAATTATAGTGCTGTGGCCAAAAAAGCCCCGCCCAGGGGCCCTTTGGTTTTACATAGGCATATATAGGGAAAATCTTAAAATCTTCTTCTCTGAAACCACAAGGCCTAGGTCTTTGATATTTGGTGTGAAATTTCATCTAGTGGACCTCTATCAAGATTGTTCAAATTATAGTGCTGGGGCCAAAAATGCCCCCGCCCTTTCATTTTACATAGACTTATATAGGAAAATCTTTAAAAATCTTCTTCTCTGAAACTGCAAGGCCTTGGTCTTTGATATTTGGTATGAAGCTTCATCTAGCGGACCTCTACCAAGATTGTTCAAATTATAGCCCACGGGCCAAAAATGCCCCCGCCCCGGGGCCATTTGGTTTTACTTAGACTTATATACAGATAATCTTTGAAAATCTTCTTCTCTGAAACAGCAAGGCCCAGGTCTTTGATATTTGGTGTGAAGCTTCATCTAGTGGACGTCTATCAAGATTGTTTAAATTATAGCCCTGAGGCCAAAAATGCCCCCACCCCGGGGCCATTTGGTTTTACATAGGCTTATGTAGGGAATATCTTTAAAAAAAACCTTCTTCTCTAAAACCGCAAGGCCCAGGTCTTTGATATTTGGTGTGTAGCTTCATCTAGTAGACCTTTGCCAAGATTGTTCAAATTATAGCCTTTGTTGTTATTTGGTATGAAGCTTCACCTTTTTAGACCTCCCTCAACGTTATGTGTATTATAACCCTGGAGTCAATAATGGCCCTCCCCGGGGCCCACTTGTTACTCTATGGATCAGGTGTGCGATCCAGGGCCATCATGGCCCTCTTGTTAAGTGATTTTCTCCAATCACTAACCGGCCTGTCTTTTGGTCCCATGTGAGGTGATGACACACCCATCTTGCCAAACTAAGTGCATTTGTAAATGACGTGTAAGAATTGTATGAATTGACCCAATAGAAATACCAAGAAATCCAGCTAACTCCTCCCATGTTAATCACCGATCTTCATTCAATAGGTCCTTAACTTTTTCAACATGGAACTTGTCTGTAACCTCAACTGGCCATCTGCTATGAGGATCATCGGAAACATCCAAGTTTTCATCTGCAAATTGCCTAATCCATCTATAAACTGCATTAAATGAAACAGCAGGTTCACCGCAAGTTTCATATCTCTGTTCATGGATTTCCTTTCCTGTTTTCCCTCTTAACCCTTATCTTGCTGAATATTCATTTAAGCCACTCCCATTTCTGTCCATCAAACAATCAAATTACTTGATGTAATTTATTGCTACAAATTCATAAACTGAATGCCAAACAGTGTAAATCCTGATCAGATGAAGAAGCCATCTGATCTGGATCTGCACTGTTTCCAAAGATAGGGGTTGTCGTGAACAGCAAGATAAGGGTTAAAAACTCCATCTTTATATATACACGCTGATCATCTAGGCTTACCGCGGCCATGACACTTGAGTGGGATTCAAATGACATTGTATATATTTGTCTTATTATTATGTGAAGCAGGGCTCGAGAAAATGTCGGTTTGCAGGTTCTGGACCGATTTTGGTTTCCTTAGGCCGATTTTACTTCAGAAGAAAATTAAAAATTGGTCCATAATTCAATAACATTTTACAAAAATCGGTTCGAAACCGATTTGGATTCTTCAGTTTCTCGAGCCCTGATGTGAAGTCAAACGTCACATGGGAATGTGTTCTATGTCAATTAGTAGCTTAATAATTGTTTGTCACTCATACAAGTTTCATCATTTTAAAATGAAAGACAAAAACATTATGGGGTCATTATCAGAACTTATTGAATGACCCTCGTATGATGTGTAGTGACATTATATACAGTGACCTCAACCATAACAACATCTGAAATGATTACCTTTACAATCAATGCACATTAAACACATGAGAATTCTCATTTTGTATCCTATCCCTTGGTAAGATAAGAATTTCTATCCTATGGTAAAACCCAGGATTTCCTTATCTGGCATGCAAGAAATTATTTGGGTGCCTTTATTCTGTGTTTTAGCTGCTTCTTGGCAAGGTCAGAAGGGGAAACTGACACTTCACTATGAAAATGGTTTCGCAATGAATACACCAAAGGTGGCAGATGGAGAGAAACCTAGAGTATTGTGGCATTTTCCCTATGAGAAGTTGAGAATGTCAGCAGATGATGGACACAGATTATTGTGGCTAGACTTCGGGGAGGATGGTGAACAGGTGAGATAGATATTGTGGCTCATACCTTGTCATACCCTCAGGTACAGAGGACCAGGGATCGCAGGATCGATCCCGGGCTTCTCCAGACTTTCGGAGGAGTCTTTAAACCAAGGTCCCATCTCTTTATGACCTTTGCTGTTGGTGGGACGTAAAACTTAAACACCCCACCCACTCAGGTACAGAGGAGTAACAAGGATAATTAAGGGGAATGGGAACACCTTCAGGGGAGGCAACTCTTTCAAAACTATTTTTGTATCCCACAGCGATAGGGGTCAACTCTTAAAGGAAAGAGTTTGCTCCTGAGGAGCAAATTCTTTCCTTTGAGAGTAGACCCCATTTATAGTAGTCGCAGATAAAATTGACTAGGTGGAGCTATTCATGTGTTGTCAATATATGTCAAATTCGCTGAGTCCACCAGAAGATTCGATAGAATGTATTTCGCATGCTTTCTTCAAGCGGACTAAACAGCCATATACGCCGCAGCTTTGTTTGTGTTTTACAGCTGAATTCACACAATTGGGTGACTTGGTTTACCTTTTTGTTAATGGAATATTCCAAGGGCGGGTGCAAACGATAGCTCTGCCTAATCAATCTTATCTGCGACTACTATACCATGGGATAGAAAAACTTGTCTCCCTTTGAAAAATGGCAGAAAAATCTGCCAGGTGTTCCCATTCCACTTAATCTGAAAATGTCATCTGTTAATGCATCTTCTTGCAAACATTTCATACAGGCAAACAGTGTGGACCCTGATTAGAAGTAACCAGTAGACAACAATGCATCTGAAAATGTCTGTTTATGTCCTCTACTGCGTATTATTGGAAACATTTCAAAATTTTTTTTTGCAAACATGACAAAAAAATGTGGATTAAGTACAGACTGCTTCTAGGAGTGTGATCTGAGTTTGCACTGTTTGTTGCCAACAGTTACTTTTAAAGAAACCAGCGGATAATAATACTTCTGAAAATTACGTCTGATTATGTTGTCTGCTGTATTTATTTGGAAGCCTTTCAAATATGTGTTTAAGCCGGGTCTGCACTGTTTTACTTTGACTTTTAAAGTTACAACGGGGCTTGGAGAAAAAAAATGGGGTGCACGATGCTTCCATGCAGCGCTAAGTATCACACATGAGTACTGGTAAACTGCTTAGAAGGTCTAAGCCGGTCCAGACAAAGTGGTGCGAGTGGGCCCGTCTATGTGATGGAGAAATATAGTATATCATCTAATACGTGTAAAATTTTCTTTTCACCAAATTAACTTGAATTTATACCCGACCCAAAAAAATCTGAAGAGGCACTGTAGCATCATTGAGCAAGTGTGCCTAGAAAAGACTTGGATCAGCCTGTGCATATGCGCAGTCTGGTTTGTTTTTTCTGCTGAGGGTATAATTTTATGTGGCGGAGAAATATAGTAGATCATTTCGTACATGTAAAATTTTCTTGTCACCAGCTTGACTTTATTCCAGACAAGAAAATCTGAAGAACTCTGAAGGGTCATCGAGCATGTGTGCCTAGAAAAGGCTTGAATCAGCCTGCGCATACGCACAGCCTGATATATGAATCTCTGCTAAGGTCTATACACATTTTATTGGAATTTTGTGTGACAGTGAGATACATCGTGTACATTCTCTTGTCACCAGCTTAAATCTATTCCCAACAAAAACATCTGAAGACTTTCTTTCTCTATATACTGCCTTACGCCCTCGCGGGCATTCTAGGCAGACGGCCCTGATATGATTCTAGTGGGTCAATTGGGTTCTAGTGTCGTATATTGTATGAAATTCATTTTCAGGCATGAACAAATCATTTGCCTAGTCATGTTACAATAAATAATTTCGTTTATGATAGGGATGTAGTCATTTACAGGCTTTAATACGCATGCGAGTGTTTGCGTTTCTCTGGCTCGATTACTTAGCTGCAGCGCATCATAGGAGTCTTAAAAGGAATTCAAACGCTTGCAAAAATGTTTAATATATCATATTTTACTTTCAAAAAGGGTCACAAATGCGTTTTAACACTTCTTGTCACCATAAAATAGCTCTTGTCACTTCTTGTCACCTCTTGTCACTTCTTGTCACCAATTAGGGAGACCGGAATTGTTGAGATTTGTAACCAATGAAATCACTCCTTTCTAATGGCTCCAAAAAAATGGCTGGCAGAGCCAGGAGATGTCAAAATTGTTATTGTTTTCCAGTTTTGGAGTAGTATTTACACGTTTTTATTGTAATTATGGACACAGGTGATTGGTAGTAGTGAAAATACTGGACATGGATATAAATTTTCTTTGTGTTGTGCCCTGGAAAACTTTGGAATCTCTTGGGAAGAGAGCAGACAGGCTTAGCTACACGTGATCATTTTTTAGCAATTCTGGAGATTATGTGTGGCGTTGCTCCATACCGTGAAGACTAGATTAGACATAGCAGGTACTTTTGTATACATAAATGTGTTATCTACATATATGACAAGAGTTTTGACTTGTGTGTTACAAACTGCCAGAGCTACACAACTTCATTCAGGATTGGTCATATTTTCACGATGGTGCCCTTGTCTATATTATTATAGAATAGTATATTTTTTCCTCCCTAAAAGCTTGAAACTGGTCCCTGTGTTTTCTGAAGCTATGGAAATGACTTAAAGGGAATGGGAACACCTGGCAGATTTTTCCGCCATTTTTCAAAGGGAGACAACTTTCGGGTCTTCCTGTAAGCCCTGTCCCACTGAAAAAGGGGTCTACTCTTAAAGGAATGAATTTGCGCCTCAGGAGCAAATTCTTTTCTTTAAGAGTTGACCCCTATTGACATGGGAGGCAAAATACTTTTGCAGGAGTTGCCTCCCCTGAAGGTGTTTACATTTTTTTCAGGAGCTGGACCTAGAATCCTGTCCAAAACCTCTAGTATTTGTGCTACACACATTTCTGTCAGCCAAAGTCAGCCGTCTTGGATTGGTTGCCTGAAGATGTCAGTTTCACCTTGACCTTTAAACCTCAGATTGAAGAGTTCCCTGCTTTGAGTCAGTTGAAATAGAAATGCTTACGGTCAGTATTGGTTGTGATATAAGCTGGTACAGGACTGATTGTGATGTGAATTCCTGCCATATTCAACCAAGATCTAGAGAAGTGTTGCTGGGTGTTGGTAGGATATGTAAAGCACTCCTTGTGTTGTGAAGTATAGTGAAAATAGGAAGTGGTGTCTGTATTCTAGAGGTAGAGAATTGTTGTATTGCTGTGTGGTAAAATGGGATATATTTTAACACTTTCTGTACCAAATGGAATCTTCCTCCTTATATATAGCAGGAGTTCATTTCAAAATTTAGGGGTGTCCGGTGGTGTTTTCATCAAAATCTATTTTGGAAATGGCTGAACGTTTATCAAACAGTGGAGGCCCTGATCAGATGCCGCGTTCTGCGGCATCTGATCTGGGCCTGCACTGTTTGCCAAGGTACCCCTTTAGGGGTTTCTGGTACTGAATGGGTTAATTGGGTTTTCTATTAAGTTTTACATAAACACACGTCTTTCTTCTGCATTGGGCAAACCCTCAGTGAAGCAATTCTAATAAGTGCCCACACAGCCCATACTCGAGGAAAATTATCAATCCCTAAGCCAAATTTCCGCTGAATTGAATCTTCTGCCTTATGTATAGCAAGGAGTCCATTTGGAAATTTTGGGTGTCACGTTGGCCAGCATTATTTGCCAGTATCATGTTTCTGGATTGCCCATATGAAATTAATTATCCTAGTTACTCCTTCTTATCTGTAGCTGTGTCAGAATGGTCTGTGCCTGCTAGTTCACAATACCACAGATGAGAGCAAGCTGATTCAGTCCAAGTGAAAGTTCGAAGTTGCCATATTCACCACAACTTCTTTGTAACACTATTAATGGGGTCCAAAGCAGAAACAGTGTTAAACAACCATGTTATAGCCAAACAAAATTGTATATATTTTATAGAGAAATGACCATTTTTGGTCATTTTTCTACATAATCTATACATTTTTTAGATCCAAAAATGTGTAGATTATAGCAAACTGACCATTTTCTACATAATCTATACATTTTTAGGGTCCATCTTGAAACCGTGTTATATCATAACCCATTTTATCATGGACTGTGTTTTGAGGTTGTGGTGTACTGCTTGTGTACATGCTTACCAGCCAGTGTGATATTGTTATTAAGAGGATGTGGTATACTAGGATGTTTCTTTACAGAATTGTTTTTTGGGGTTATGGCCCTTTCAAGATTATTTTGAGCTGATCGTAAATCAGAGGCAGGCAAACATCAGATTACTTGGAGAAAAACCGCCTGACCTTCCGTTGCAGAACTTGGCGTTTAAAAATGGGCCATGAGCTATGCTAAAGCCAGGGGTGGGTGGGTGTGTGTGTGATGTGGGAGGGGGGGGGGGTTCTGTCAGATAACAGGATACATGGAAGCATTTTTATTGTTTTGCAGCAATAGTATACATGTATGTTTACTTATTGTTTATTTAGTTAGTTTTATTTCTTCTTATTGTATTTTGTTTGTCATGATAAATTTTCAGGGCTCTTCTGTTGTTGTGTTTAATAGACTGTTCTTGCCAAAAAGGGCTTAAGCTTATAGACTAAGATAATGAGATGATTCTTGTCAGACAGTTCATTATCAGTAGTTTCACGGTTCTCACCTGGAGCTAGTGTTTGCAGAAAGTCTGTTTGTGCCTTTGCCATGCAAAGAATGGATGAATGGGCATATAGTGTTATCCCATTACGAAAGCATGCCTATTCAAATATAATGAAAAATTTTCCATCATAAATTGAAAATTTTCAGTTAAAAAATTCTGATGGTTTTCTTACTTCTCACAAAACATAGATTGTGGTACTTGCTAGAGTCGGATCAACGAGGCAGTTCTAACAAGTACCCACAGTCAATGTTTTTGAACAGAAATAAGAAAAAGAGTGTATATCTCATTGTAAACCCCAGTTGTATACCCCTGTAAACCACAGTTTTACTGTGTAAAAGTGGGGTTTAAGAGCGGTCAAAATTATATAGGTGTGTTTTTGTAATGGTTTATGCTGCTGAAATTCAATGAATGGTGGAAAGGGCAAATAGTGTTACCTCTGTCAGACCCAGTCAGTGTATACCTCGGTATTTAAGATGGCCTAAGCAAGTTGCATTTTAAGTTTTTTGTCAGTGTTACACCTATCAGACCGGGGCATCCATGTTCTTTGTTTTGTAGTTTTTTTTTGTCTACAACCCAAGGCTAGCTAAGGTTTAATGCAAAGAAATAGATATAAACTGAATATTTTGTAGTTGTGTTTTAACTGTATTTTGTGGTTAAATTGGCACATGCTTTTTTCAATATTGTTTAATGATTATATTAATCTTGTACATGTATATGAAAATCAAAGATTTGATTATGTAGTCTTTTAAGTTGATTTTACCTTTAATTTATTGTGGAGTTTATAGCCTGTATATATGCTGTTATTTATTTATTGGGCGTTTTTTTTGTTGTTATTGTTACTCAATTACTCATAAATTGCTGCCAGTTTTTATAAAGTTTCTGCTTTTATCATGATATTTGGACATCAATTGTCTGCCATTTGAATAGATACAATCATGTACTTTTCTATCCCTTCATTTGTACTGCAAAAACAAAAGGCCAGTTTGCAAGGGTAGCAATTTATCCCATTTATGTGTGACATTTCATAACGGCGACTTTGACAAATGGTTTGCATACCGATATGGAACACCATACAGCATGCAGTTGTCAGTTTTACATCATGTTACGGACCACAGTTCTTCCATTTAATTATCTACCTTGTTAGATTATGCATAGCTTACATGTTTATCCTCTGCATTACGAAAACACACCCGTGCGACATAGTGCATTTTTCACATCTACAAATTGGCTATTTTTTTGATAAAAAATTGTGATATTTTTCTTATTTATATCCCAAACATAGGTTGTGGGTGCTCGTTAGAACCGCCTCAGTGAGGCGGTTCTAACGAGTACCCACAACCTATGACTAGGAGCAGAAATAAGCAAAATAATATATACCCCTGTAAACCCCAGTTTTCTCTATATAAACTGGAGTTTAGAGGGGTGTTCATTTCACGGACTTGTTATCATAATGTGGTTCAGTGGCTACAGCATTGGACCATCACCCAAGTGACCCAGGTTGAATCCCACCCAATGCGATTTCTTACAGCTATGCTTCTTTCCTTTGTTGCTACTTTTATGCCATAAGGGGGCTCATTCGGGATAGGACTTTACTTCGCCAACAATGGCTGCCCCATCATAAATGATGACTTCCTTGAAGAGTGGGAGTGTTACGGACCACAGTTCCTCCCTTTAGTTATCAACCTTGGTAGATTATGCACAGCTTACAGGTTTATCACTACTCTCTGACAACTTATGAGACCTACGCTATAAGAGAACCTGTTTTCGCCATTTGCTCAAAGCAGTGCAGATCAACCTGTGTATCTGTGTGTCTAATCAGTAGGGCAGGCTGGCTAATCGGAGCTGAAAAGATAATCGATTATCATTCCTGTCATTGCGATCAATGATTGATTAGTAATCACTGAAGATTTGGTCATAATTTTACCTGTGTGGCTTTCTGTCTGAGCATGACTCCTACTATATGCTGTACTTTGCCATACGTATTTGAACAGACAAGTCTGAGCAAACAGTGTAGACCCAGATGAGACGCCACAGAACGCGGCATCTCATCTGGTTCTGCACTGTTTGCCACTCATACAGCTATTTTAGGCATAACTTTTGGTAAGAAATTGTACTTACCAAATAATCGATTGCAAGCAAATCAGCAATGATAATCATTTTAGTGGAATTTATTGATTAAATAATCGATTATCCGATTAATTGTGCCAGCCTTACTGATCAGCACCTTTGTGTTCCCTTCTTGTATCAGTGTATCTATAATAATAGTTACAATGTCAATGCAGTTTTCATAACTGACCAGGAATATTGCAACAGTTGTGTCCAAGCATTAGTGTGTACCCAGATCAGATTGCTCCTTACGAAGCAATCTGATCTGGGTCTATACTGTTTGCCATTCTTCATTGAATCCATTTTTACACAGTGCTAGACAGAACGTTAGAACAATTACAATAGTTGGTTAAGGTCCTTAAGGGGAATGGATACACTTTCATGGGAGGCAACTCCTGCAAATGTATTTTTGTCTCCTATGTCAATAGGGGTCAACTCTAAAAGGAAAGAATTTGCTCCAAAGGAACTCTTAAAGGAAAGAATTTGCTCCAAAGGAACAAATTCTTTCATTTTAGAGTAGACCCTTTTTTCAATAGGACAGAGTACAGGGAGTCCTGAAAGTTGTGTCCCTTTGAAAAATGGTGGAAAAAAAAAACTGCCAAATGTTCATTGTTACTAAACTGCATTCAGTCAAAATCATTCACAGAATCAGCTGTCTCATCGGGATCTACACTGTTTGCATAGTATACATGTACATGGGTCACTCGGTAGGTTTGAGTGGGTAATGAATTTTATTTCAGAAGTGTATTCTTCTGCTGTTTAGTATGTTAGTGATAGTAATTTTGGTATTATTTCAGAAGTGTATTCTTCTGCTTTTTAGTGTGTTAGTAATTTTGGTACATATACATTTGTATTTTATTTGTGATTTTATTTTTAACATTTACATAGTTACGTTGAACATTGACTTGCATGATGGATTAAAACTTTTAAAAAGGTCATACTGACATTAGGTTTACATACTATAATGATCCTAAGTATTTGGACAGACAGGCCTAAGCAAACAGTGCAGGCCCAGATCAGACTGCTCCTGAAGGAACAGTCTGATCAGGATCTACACTGTTTGCCATTCCATTTGCACTTTTTGGACTCCTTACTGGATCATGAAACAAATTTGTTAAAAGTTTAGGAGAATTACAGCAAGTCCTCAAGGTGGCCGAAATTTTAGAATTTTTACGGTAGCCGTAGTTCAAACATCATAGTGCTAGATCTGAAAGCCCAATGGGGATGGGTTAGGGATGTCTTTCTTCAACTAAGTATTGAGACAGATAGGCCTGAACAAACAGTGCAGACCCAGATCGGACTGCTCCTGAAGGAGCAGTCTGATCAGGGTCTACATTGTTTGCCATTCCGTCAGCCCCTATTGGACTCCTTACTGGATCATGAAACAAATTTGTTAAAACTTTAGGAGAATTACAGCAAGTCCTCAAGGTGTCCAAAATTTTAGAATCTTTATGGTAGTGTTAGTTCAAACATCATAGTGCTAGATCTGGAAGCCCAATGGGGCAGGCCTCATATTTTTCAGGCATATGCAGGATTTCAGGCTTTTAGGGCTTAATTGGTTTTTTTTGTTTTTTTTTCTTGATTTCAGGGTTTTTAGATTTTGATTTTTCCTCCTATATTCTGTTCAAAATGACTATTTAACACTTATCCTCTGAATAAAATTATTTTGGTACATCCATTTCTGCCTATTCACCAATCAAATTATTTGATATAATGTATTCAAGTCACACACTGCATTACAAACAGTGTAGATCCTGATCAGATGGCTTCTTCAAAGGTATTGGTTGTCATGTACAGCAGGATGAGGGTTAAGGCTGCAAAATCAGGTCTTTCAGGCTTAAAAAAGCTTGGTCAGTATGAGGCATGCACTCATTCTCAAATGAATTGGGATATTGCAGTCGCCGTATATTTTCTGAAATCAAGCAGCCATTTTTACCCAATGCATACGTTTATATGACAGAACAACAGGTTCCAAAGATATCATGATAAACCTCCTGTAGAAAAATGCCTTTTCAGGGAAAATGAGCCACGGGAAAACCTGGTTTTGTAATGTTCGAGACTGTCGCTTTTCGAATTCTCTTTGTTTGTACACTTACATATTTGCAATTCCACTAGACAGGAAAGGGTTAGGTGGTTTCCATAAAAATTACATATTCTGGATAGGAAAATAACTACCATTAGTAGGACCACATGGAGTCTAACTAAGTATTTTTCTCCGATTATGGCTGTCGCCGAAATTTAATTAAGCATTGTAATGTACGAGACGACGTTTTTCTTCTTGATATTTCAAAACAACGTTTAGGTTTTTATACATAGAAATATGACCAAATGGAGATTCTATATTATAATAAACATATAAGGTCGTTTGATGTTACCTGTACAATAGGAAATTAAAAAAACTTGCCATACAAAAATGTGCATGGATTTGTTGCAAAAATGCATGTAATGTTCGCGATCATTACACCAGGCTTATTACGTATGTATCGACAAAAAATGCTAGATTGAATTAAACTACCGCAATGCGTGACTAACACAAATACATCATCTGGAACGAAAATAATATTTTGATGTTGAAATTCCCTCATTTCCAGTGTTTTGTAATGTTCGAGACCGGTAATGTTCAATACCGAAAATTGTTAGTCTAACAGCTTGATCACATTGATCTCACGTGGCACGGTTTTCCATTACCAGATTTCGTAGTAGAAAGTGTCTGCAGACGACATGGTTGCCTTTTCCGGTGTTTGATAGGTGGGGGAGTCGGCAGACAATACCACAGTTAAGGGAAAACAGAAGTCATAGCTTGTTTTTAAATATCTGCATAGAAACATTTTATCTTTTTCCAATATTATTTGCCACAATTAATATTGTTCTATTAATTTGGTTCCACCAAAAGTCATTATTAATGAACAACATTTGCACGCTAGCAAGATCATTATTCTATTGCAATAAGCAGTGGATGTATACAATGAAATGTCCGCTACATTTGGTATCGAACATGACAGGTTTGTTATGTTGACCGCCAAGGGATAATGACTGCAAATTAAATTAACTATTTTGAATTGTGCAACCTTTTTTTGTGTAAAATGAATACGTTTAGTGATAAACATGTTTGCTACATTTCTATCAATAGCTGCAAACAGTAACACTGTTGATTCAAAATTGATTACTTATTTTCTATTTTAGATTTAGTCCCACAGCTTATAATCTTTTCCCAAATATTATTTGTAAGAATGAATATTTCAATATGAATTGTGCAATGTTAAGAAGGCACTTCAACTCTCCAATTTGTATTTCCAAATGCATATTTTGAATGTTAAAAAACATTGTAAGTGCAGTTTATGTTACTAAAATTATGGTATCGAACATTACAAATTGTATCGAACATCCCAACCTAAAATAAATATGTTTATTTCAGGGTATGCTGGTTTACTCTTGATTATGTCAACTAGATACAACAAATATAATATCAGATTCCTTTTCAATTTTACATGTCGAAATGGTAAAGTGGCATAGGATGTCCCTTTACCGTGTATGGTAATGTCCGAGACCATCATAGCTGCCATTTACAGATATGCATATGTTTACATTTCTTAGAACTTTTTTACAAACTCTACTAAGCGTGTTACTTTCTTCAAGCTGGTAGACAAAATTGGTTACATTTTGAAGACTTTTGTATAGAAAAATATTGCTCTGGAATGCACTGTAATGTTCGATACTGAATTCTCGCAGTTGCATCATTAATTTTACATACTTGATTGTTGAGAACACAAGGCCATGCGATTGTTGTGTGTTTATATGTGAGAGACATGTCTTTTAATGTTTCGGCTGCCTTAAGAACGCAGTTTATCTGTCAGAAGAGCATTTGTATACATAAAAGTATATACCGACGCATTTTTGCGTAATAGCGACACCATGTTTTAAAAGCATATGACTGAACATGCACTGTTACATTAGTTAGATCCTAAAATTTGATGAAAATGACACTAAAAGCTAAGTTGTCAGTTAATCACGATAGTAGACTACTTGACTTATTGAAACAAAATCACTGTAATGTCCGCGACTTTTTACATATAATTCATATAAACTTATTGCTTATGTTGATCGTTTATCTAAAGTAATATTACTTGTGTTCCTTATTTACCACTCAATATATGTTCAAATGCAATAGTCGTAAGTGATCTAGCTATTATGTCCTTCTCTTAAAACAAAACGAAAGATGTATGTTTTCAGAAAACTATTTCTTTTTCTGTATTCTCTAACCAAACCTGAATTTTATTAAAAATGGTTATTCATTTCTTTACCATATATATGACCATATGTTCAATTTTGTCCCCGCTTAATAACCCGGTCGTAAGTTTCTGTCATTGCCAGCTGCGGTCTCTTGAATTTTGTGATGTTAAAGAAGTGGGTAACGAACAAATAGATTGTAGCGTACATTTCTCACAATCAAAATTTATCAAAATACCGACATATTTCTAACTGTTGGGGTGAAATAACTTTTCATTTCTTGATCAAGGAATTTTAACTGAGTATAGGTACATGTTAATACTTTATTGTGAACATATCGGTGACTGAATTTAAGTAACTTTATAAATTGACTTTTTAAACGGCTAAAATCCCAATTCATTTGAGAATGAGTGATGATGGGGATGGGTTAGGGATGTCTTTTTTGTTGCATCTGCTATTAGCATGGCTCGATATAGGCGCCTGGTTTCCATCAGTTTATCAAGGCATCAGCATTTGTGACCACCCTAGCATTCACCCTAATGCTCAAGTTTATTTCTCCCTGCATAGCTCCAGATAATGGGAAGTAGGGCAGAGGTGGGTGAGGCAAAGGGGTCATGTACCTTGCATCACTAGGGCTTCTAACTGATATTGGCTTACAGCTGGGCACGGCGGTAAGGGTAGAGGGGGATGTTGTTTTTATTCGAGTTCTACACTTTCAGTCATTTTCCACTTTCTCCCCTGTCCCTCACTTTAATCTCCTCTCGTGTCTCTTTTCTCCCTTTCTCTGGGAGATGACACAATATGGGCCCCGTCAAGCGATTTTGGTACTTATCGCCTATGCGAGCAGCGAAGGTTCAGGCGAGCCTGCACATCCGCGCAGTCTCGCCAGAACCTTTGCTGTTCGCTCATACAAGCAGTGAATCAATAGGAACCTTCAGACAGAAAGCCATATCCCTGGCCCCTCTGAATGGCTGGGCATGCGCAATTAAAATTTGTCATGACGGAATGCTCGAAGACACAAATTCGCTTGGCGGGGCTCATATGACCCACAAGTGTTGTTGTGCCGTTAAACCTCAACACAAACAATGGGAAGTAGGGCAGATAATTAACCCTTCTCTTGCTGAATATTCATTTAAGCCACACCCATTTCTGTCTATCAACCAATCAAATTACTTGATGTAATTTATTGCTACAAATTCATAAACTGAATGCCAAACAGTGTAGATCCTGATCAGATGGCTTCTTCAGAAGCCATCTGATCTGGATCTACGCTGTTTGCAAAGATAGGAGTTGTCGTGAACAGCAAGATAAGGGTTAAAGGCTTTTCTAATTTCTGCATAAAAACCTACGATGTTGATATATGCTGGAATCATATCCTTAAAATGATTCTAACAAGTACCCACAATGTATGTTGCTGGAGAGGATTGTTGAGAATTATTCCTGAGTTATCTTTTAGTACTCCACCATATTTGAAGCTATGATTTCTAAAGGATTTATTATAGATGCTCAAATTATTTTAAATTTTACTTGTAAAATTTATTTTACTAGTATTACACTGAATATTCAAACCTACTTGAATGTGGTGTATTGTAACCTATTGTGGTACATCACCTCGGTAACACTATGGTTTGGGTGCAAAGCAGAAAGCTTGTTAGTTATAGAACTTTGTTATACTGAAATAAAAATGTAAAGGTTATAAAAAAATACAGAACAAAGTTCATTATTTTCTATATAATCTATACATTTTTGGGATCCATCTTTACACTATGTTATTCGCAAAAACGTGTTATAACGCATAGTGTTGTGAAGAGATTGTGTGTAGAGGAAACTCGAATACCTTGGTAGAAAAACCAACCTTGGATAATTGGCCACTGCTGTTACAGAACAATGCCAGGAATATGCGAGGAGACTGTAAACTGTTGTAATTACGAGGACTGTTCAAATATGAATACAATTAAGCACATAAAAATGATTCCGTGATAGATTTCGATGAAAAATTTATTTTGTCCCCTCAAAGTATTCCCCTTTAACAGATATACAAACTTTCAGTCTTCTGATCCAATCATTGAATGCATTTTGGTAGTCTTTTCGAGGTATACTATGAAGGCACTGGAATATTGCAGAATCGAGGTATTTGTGCTGTACAAATTTTCGACCAGAAAGGTATTTTTTCAGCCGCGGGAACAAAAAAAGTCACACGGGGCAAGGTCAGGGGAATACAGGGGGCGAGGGAGTTCAACAACCTTTTCTTGCTTCAGATAGTCTTGCACAATGAATGCCTTGTGCGATGACGCATTGTCATGTAGCAATCTGACATTGGCCAAACCAGTTGCGGGTCTTCGTTCTTTGAAATATTTCTTCAATTTTCGAAGAACTTTATTCTTGTAAAACTTTGCATTTACAGATTTGTCTTTAGGCACAGCAACCTGAATAGTAGGGCCCAGATTTGAAAAGAATATGGCATACATTACTTTCTTGGCGCTCATGGTCCGCTTTGCAATGCATGGTCTTTTGCAATACTTTGTTGCCCATATTTTGTTCCGAATCTTTCTTTTTGGCTCAAAAAAGTGAACCCATGTCTCGTCACCTGTGACGACATTAGCGAAAGACCGTGCATTGTAATTTGGAAACTTTTTAAGCAACTTCTTGGCGCACTGAACACGTGTCTTTTTCTGCTCATCTGTCAACAGATGGGGAATCCATCTAGCAAAGATCTTTCTCATTTTCAAATTCCGTTTCAGAATTGTATGAGCTGCTCCTAATGAGATGCCAACCATACTAGCTATATGCCTAGTGGTGTATCGTGCATCGGTAGCAACTATTTCTTTCACTCTAGCAACCATCTTGGCAGATGTTGCTCTTTTCGGCCGACGATCATGTGGTGCATCTTCTGTTGAGCCTAGCCCACAGCTGAATTTCTTACACCAACGAAAAACTGTCGGAAAAGACATTTCAATATGCCCATAAACCGAACATATTTCATCAAAAATGTCTGCACCGTATACCAAGAGTACAGAACAGAACTAAATAAGCTTATAGCTTTCGTTCTAATCCTATATTGTTGTATCATGTCTATGTTGTATTTGTAAACATTATTCTTTCGAAATAAATATGTTTAAACCAAGAGTACACCGATTCTTAATATAGGACCGTATTTCAACGGCGTACTCTGACCTACTACCAACCATGTTTTGTATTAGTATACAGGAGTAGACAGTGTTTATCGAACGATATACATGGCTAAAGTGCACGGATTTTAACAGGTTTGGTATCAATGTATAGGTAAAATGTTTTTTTACTCTGTGATATTTATTTCCAGGTGATTTTCGCAGTAGTGCATGAGAAAACGTTCTACTTGCATTCATATTTGAACAGTCCTCGTACATGTTCAAGTTTTACTGTTTCCTAAAATTTTGAACATGTTGACTTTTAGAGCAGTGCAGATTGGTTTGGGGCTACATTATGTGTGATAATATTAAACTTTGCAATAAAATAACATTATTATAGTAGAAACATGGCAACATGCATAATGTTAGGTTAAAGGGCAAATTATGCTCACATGGAAAAATGGCCGGCTTTTGTTTGTTGCTCAATAAGGGGATATTTGTATTAATAATTGTCATTTTGGAAGGTAAATTTTGGGGCTTCTATGAGCAGAAATAGTGTTGCTGGATGACTCATCAGTAGAGCAGTTAAACATAATTTGCCACCATAACCCATAAAATGCCAATCAGGACTATTGTTGTCTGCTTTGCCATCTGCCGGTTACCTTAAAAGTAATTTTTTTTGCAAACAGTGTGGACCCAGATCAGACTGCTCCTCTAGGAGCAGTCTGATCTGAGCCCACACTGTTTGCCTGTATACAAAAATATTTTTAAAGAGTTTGCAAAACAATTCAGCAGTCTTAAGGGTTAAAACAATGATATACATGCCCAAATGACAGTTTTCAGTACAGTTATCTCCAGTCTAATACACTTATTTATTTGTAAGGTTTACAAGCCTGCTATTGTTCATGTGACTATCGCAAACCATGTACAAAATCCAGATAACCGTTATTTATAGCAGTGCTAGTCTTCTCCCTGTGACATCAAAGTACAATCTGGACTGGGCCCAGGTGCAGGGTCATTGTCTGGCAGTGTAGTCCCTTATCAGATGCCGCATAAAACAGTGTCTCATCAGCATTTACACTGGTTGCTTAAAATACTTGAATTTAAACAGTTTACATTTCCCAACCTACACTCTTATACAATCAAACCAGGTTTAAGTCTCAGTTCAGGACAATTTTACCAGTCTACACTCTGAGACAATGAACCCATCAGGTTTTAGTCTCAGTTCAGAGCTATTTTCCCATCCGGTTGAAGTCTCGGTTCAGGACAATTTTCCCAGCCTACAATCTGAGACAATCAAGCCACCAGGTTTAAGTCTCAGTTAAGGACTTTTTTTCCAGCCTACTGTCCGAGACAATATCAGGTTTAATTCTCAGTTCAGGACTATTTTCCCAGCCTACACTCTGAAACAATCAACCCAACAGGTGTAAGTCTCAGTTTAGGACTATTTTCCCAGCCTACACTCTGAAACATTCAACCCACCAGGTTTAAGTCTCGGTTCAGGACAATTTTCCCAGCCTACAATCTGAGACAATCAACCCACCAAGTTTAAGTCTCAGTTCAGGACAATTTTCCCATTCTACACTCTGAAACAATCAAGCAACCAGGTTTAAGTCTCAGTTTAGGACTATTTTTTCAGCTTACTGTCCAAGACAATATCAGGTTTAATTCTCAGTTCAGGACTATTTTTCCAGCCTACACTCTGAGATTTTCAACCCATCAGCTGTAAGTCTCAGTTCAGGAATATTTTCCCAGCCTACACTCTGAAACAATGAACCCAACAGGTGTAAGTCATAGTTCATGACTATTTTCCCAGCCTACACTCTGAAACAATCAACCCAACAGGTGTAAGTCTCAGTTCAGGACTATTTTCCCAGCCTACACTCTGATGTACCCATCAGGTGTAAGTCACAGTTCAGGACTTTTCCCAGCCTACATTCTGAAACAATCAACCCAACAGGTGTTAAGTCTCAGTTCAGGTCTATTTTCCCAACCTTGCACTCTGAAACAATCAACCCAACAGGTGGAAGTCTCAGTTCAGGACTATTTTCCCAGCCTATACTCTGAAACAATCAACCCAACAGGTGGAAGTCTCAGTTCAGGACTATTTTCCCAGCCTACACTCTGAAACAATCAACCCAACAGGTGTAAGTCTCAGTTTAGGACTATTTTCCCAGCCTACACTCTGAAACAATCAACCCACCAGGTTTAAGTCTTGGTTCAGGACAATTTTCCCATTCTACACTCTGAAACAATCAAGCAACCAGAATTTAGTCTCAGTTTAGGACTATTTTTTCAGCTTACTGTCCAAGACAATATCAGGTTTAATTCTCAGTTCAGGACTATTTTTCCAGCCTACACTCTGAGATTTTCAACCCATCAGCTGTAAGTCTCAGTTCAGGAATATTTTCCCAGCCTACACTCTGAAACAATGAACCCAACAGGTGTAAGTCATAGTTCATGACTATTTTCCCAGCCTACACTCTGAAACAATCAACCCAACAGGTGTAAGTCTCAGTTCAGGACTATTTTCCCAGCCTACACTCTGATGTACCCATCAGGTGTAAGTCACAGTTCAGGACTTTTCCCAGCCTACATTCTGAAACAATCAACCCAACAGGTGTTAAGTCTCAGTTCAGGTCTATTTTCCCAACCTTGCACTCTGAAACAATCAACCCAACAGGTGGAAGTCTCAGTTCAGGACTATTTCCCCATCCTATACTCTGAAACAATCAACCCAACAGGTGGAAGTCTCAGTTCAGGACTATTTTCCCAGCCTACATTCTGAAACAATCAACCCAACAGGTGTTAAGTCTCAGTTCAGGTCTATTTTCCCAACCTACACTCTGAAACAATGAACCCAACAGGTGGAAGTCTCAGTTCAGGACTATTTTCCCAGTGTACACTCTGAAACAATCAACCCAACAGGTGTAAGTCTCAGTTCAGGACTATTTTCCCAGCCTACACTCTGAAACAATCAACCCAACAGGTTAAGTCTCAGTTCAGGTCTATTTTCCCAGCCTACACTCTGAAACAATCAACCCAACAGGTTAAGTCATAGTTCATGACTATTTTCCCAGCCTACACTCTGAAACAATCAACCCAACAGGTGTTAAGTCTCAGTTCAGGTCTATTTTCCCAGCCTACACTCTGAAACAATCAACCCACCAGTACTCTCAGTGCTTGATTGACTTTATCCATTCACATTACATGCCTTTTAAAGTGCATTTGATATTGTCTCTTGCTGGTTTTGCTGTTTACATGCAAAAGTGAATTTGTGTTTTTTTTTTCTTGTTGGTTTAGCTGTACATGTATGTGGGCACATTTATATACATTTAAAGATAACTCAGAGTGAATTAGCTCAAGACATGCAATAATATCAGATGCTGTATAGGAGGAGGGGTAGGGTATGGTAAACCCGATTTATTTTCCATAATCTTAATAAGGGTGACAGCTTTTGTGACTTCCTGTTTCTTTCTTCCACATCAGGTCCATATGAACAAAGGATCCACTCTTAAAGGGCTTTCCTCCATGTCGGGTCTTTAAGAACAAGGGGTCCACTCTCAAAGGAAAGAATTTGCTCCAAAGGAGCAAATTCTTTCCTTTGAGAGTAGACCCATATTGATAAGGGAGACCGTATTGTTTAAAACATTTGCCTCCCCTAAAGGTGTATCCAGCACCCTTTAAGGGGAATGGGAACACCTGGCACATTTTTCTGCCATTTTTCAAAGGGAGACAAATTTCGGGACACCCTGTTCACTTTTCTGTAGACTCAATCTTGCTGAAAAAGGGGTCTACTCTTAAAGGAAACAATTTGCTTCTTTTGCTTCTCAGGAGCAAATTCTTTACTTTAAGAGTTAACCCTTATTCGACATTGGAGGCAACAGTACTTAGGAGTTGCCTCGGCTGATGGTGTACCCATTCCCCTTTACAGCCAGTTATAATCATTTGTTTAGATCTCATTAGCAAAGAATTTCTGTTGCACATTTTATTGTTTAAGCTGTTTTTAGCTTAAAACTTGCTTTGCTTTTGAAAAATACTGTGTATTGGATTTGAAACACTAATACCTCGTCTCCTTATTACATGTACTTTGGAAAAATGATCAGAAATAATAAAAAAATATATGTACTATGAAGGGTAATATTATTATTATTATTACCCAGTCTCCTATTGTTTTTTTGTTTGTATTGGAGTTTCACGGCCCAGTCAACACTATTTTAGGTCATTTTTGAGCCAGTCAGTTTACCTATCCACACTTTTCCTGGACAGGCTTATACGTAAGCGGTTAACCAGTTTAGTGCACATTCTTTTGCCAGAAACTTACAACTGCCTTCTTGGACTCCTTGCTGGGTCGTGAAAATTTTAAGAAAATAAAGGCGACCGAAGTTTTAGGATTTTTACTATAGTCAAAACTACAGTTACTGCGCTCATTGTTGTGGACAACCTGGTTGACTGTTGCCCCAGGCCCTCAGCCTCGGGTGGTAGTCTTTCAGGTTGTGCACAGCGCCTCCCATATTTCTGTATTATTTTTTATATAATATATGATCTATATATTTTTGTTGGATATAACAAAGTTAGTTTAGCTAACTCTTTCTGCTTTGGAGCCCAACAGAAGGGTTATAAAGAGGTTGTGGTGTACCTAATAAGAATTAGTGTTTTGATCCATCTTGATAAAAAGTGATTTAATTTTATATTATTTTATGGGTGGCAGAACATATACATGAATCTGTTATATAGAAGATAAATACAAATGTAATCAGACAGGTGAACTTGCAATTTCATAATGCATTGTATACAGTCAATGTTATTTCATTGTTAAATCATTTCCTTTTTGCATGCAGGAACATACACCATCACATGAACACGTCGGTGAAATGAACACCCACCTAAACCCCTCTTTATATAGAGTTTGTTTGTTTGATTTAAGGTTTAATGTCCCCGTCAACACTGTAAAGGTCATTTTGGAGACGTTGCTTCCAATTTTGTGGGACTTTTACCCGACATTGAGATGAAATGACATCTCAAGCCCTGTCGCCCAATGAAACCAATAGGGTTTATTAGCATGGACGGTCCGCCTCGCACCGCGGTTCCTGGACAGGCTTAGATCCTCTAAGCGGTTTACCAGTACTAGTGTGCGGGCTGGATTCAGCTCTGCGTGGAAGCATCATGCAGCCCATATATTTCTTCAAGGCCCTATATAGAGAAAACTGGGGTTTACGGGAGTAAACATTGTTTTTCTTATTTCTGCTCCAAGACATAGGTTGTGGGTACTCGTTAGAACCGCCTCAATGAGGCGGTTCTAATGAGCACCCACAACCTATGTTTGCAGTAACAATTAGTAAAATATCCCATATTTTCCTCAGAAAAGTAGCCATTTTGGGGATGAGAAAAATGTACTTTGTCGCACGAGTTTGTTATTGTAATGACATAGCAAATAATATATATTTATTTCAACCCTTGTCCTCCTGAACACCAATAACCCCATACCTTTCCAAACAGTGTTGATTCTGATCAGATGCCTTCTCAAGACTGTCTTTCAGTTTGTGAATTCAAATGAATACATTATATGAAGTAATTCGATTGGTTGTTAACCTTTGTCCTGCTGAGCCAGGATATGCCTTATTTTCCGAACAATGAAGAGCCAGAAGCCATCTGATGTCAGAAGCCATCTGATCAGGATCTACATTGTTTGCCATTCAGATTGTGAATTTGTTGCAATAATTTGCATCAAGTAACCTGATTGGTTGATAATCAGTACCGGGTGTGGCAGATGAAATTATTCAGCAGGAAAACGGTTAAACAGAAATGGGCATGGCAAAATATATTTATTCAGCAGGACAAGGGTTGAAATAGGTGTCTGTGGGTGAAATATATGTAGTTTCTAGAGGGATAATAAGGAAACCTTACACTGGTAATAAAAATATTCTGGGATATGGTACACAAAATTCATGTACAGTAGAACTTCAATGGCTCGAACGCCTTCGGGACCATGAAAATCTGTTCGAGACAGGGGTAGTTCAAGCCACTGAGGTTAATGTCAAGAGGCATAACGAGATACTTTTTGACATCTTTTCGGTGTTCTATAATGAATATGTATGCTGTGTGTACTCATTAGAATCGCCTCATCGAGGCGATTCTAATGAGTACACGCAGCATACATAAGCAAGATAAAAGACTAAAATCTCCTTAATTATCCCCAACTATTTCTTATGTAGAGGATTTCGCTAGGGGCTCCAGAATGTGTTCGACCCATCCATGGTAAACGAGCCATCGGTGTTCGAGCCATCGAAGTTCTACTGTATGTGGGATGTGAAAAAAAACAATATCTCCAGCTAAGGAGCAGAAACAAGGATATTTAACCCATTGTTTTTGGAGGAATCTTCCTTTGTTATACACTGGGCAAGTTGGTTTGGCATTTAAGAGGTTTCGGGTCTATTTTTTGTGCCCCTGCCATTCTGGACTGACATAATAGCATTGCCCTTGTCTGCTCTTTTGTCCATCTGAAACTTAAACATTTTCATTCAAAGCCTAATTTTAGCAGATGAGTCACATGAAATGCCAAGCCTTATTTTCTCTAAAAAATAATCTTAAAAATCAGGGGCCAGTTGTTCAAAACTAACGATGTCATTAGTCAACGTATCGTTAAAACTTTGATCATTAAATATGGCAAATATGCTAAAATTTTTGGTGAAAAAATGTGAGCAGTTTTTGCATTTGCAAAAGCTGCTCACATTTTTTCAGCAAAAATACCAAAATTTTCGATATTGTACTTGCTAGAACAGTTAACAGTATGACCACTAACGAGCTCGTTAAGCTAACGATGCTTTGAACAACTGGACCCAGAATTGCTGTCTGCTGTGGGATCTTAAGAGTTAAGATCAATTTTGTAGCCATTATGTTGTTTGAACAGCAGTTTCTGCTGTAAAAGCTATATTTAGAGATTGCTGTTTGCATGTTTTATGTTGTCGATGAAAAATTCTTGAGTCAGTAGTTCAAAGCTTACAAAAGCAACCCTGCTTTCCTGAAAAAGACATTTCCAACTTTATGAAACCCATTTTGTACTGAATGGAATCTTCCACTGTTACAAACAAAAATTCTGTTTTGAAATATGGGGATACCAGGTTTACAGATGAATCCCAAAAATATATGGATTACACAGAAAAATTACCACAAATGGTCATTTTTGGTATAATCTTTATTTTTTTCTGGCTGTAATACAGTTGTTTAACCCATTGCATGCAGGAAACCCCTAAAGGGGGTATCTTGGCAAACAGTGCAGGCCCAGATCAGACACTGCAGAATGCAGCGTCTGATCAGGGGCTGCACTATTTGCTAACAGAATTTTCCGTCAAAAATAGAATAAAAACGAAAAAAAATAGGCCACCCAAGATATGACAAATGAACTTCTCCAACATACAGCAATGGAAGAGCCCACTAGCATACAATGGGTTAATGTCTTTGGACCCAATAATAGTGCTATAAAGAGGTTGTAGAGTATGTACATTGTATTTCATTTGCAAGAACATTTAGCCCTTATCCCACTGAATGTGACAACTCCTACCTTTGCAAACAGTACAAATCCAGAGCAGATGCCATCTGGTCAGGCTCTACACTGTTTGTCAATTAGTTTGCAAATTAGAATGAAACAAATGAAACATTATATCAAGTATTGATTGATAGTTGGAAATGGGAGTGGCAAAATTAATTTATTCAGCAGGATATTGGTTAATGTTTGCCTCACCAAGGAAATTATTAACCTATTTTGTACCAGAAACCCCCAAACGGGTAATTGGCAAATACAGTCAAACTTCAATGGCTCGAACACCTTTGGGACCATTAAAATCTGTTCGAGACAGGGGTAGTTCGAGCCACTGAGGGCTACTGCCAGGAAGCATAACGACATACCTTAGGACATCTTTTTCTGGGTTCTAAATGAAAAATGTATGCTGTGTGTACTCATTAGAATCGCCTCATCGAGGCGATTCTAATGAGTTCACACAGCATACATTTGCAAGATAAAAAACGAAAATATCCTAATTTTTACCCTCCCTATTTCTTATGTACAGAAATTCCCTAGGGACTCAAAAACAGGTTCGACTCAGCCATGGTAAACGAGCCATCGGTGTTCGAGCCATCAAAGTTCTACTGTAGTGCACAACCCGATTTTGAAATGGTCTCCTGGTATACATAAGGAGGAAGATTCCATTTGCTACAAAAATGGTTAAGCCAACCATGCTTTGAACAACTCAGCCCATGATGTCCATGCTGATCTGGTCACCCATGATTGATATTTTCCTATAATATGACTCAAATTGTTATTGTCTCCCATTAAATGTTTTGAAAAGAGATTTTATATTGGATGAAAACTGTGTTCTCTGTTTTTTCAATCTATCTTATAGTCTATCCATAAATGTGACGGTGTGCTCAGTACAGCTCTCTTTTTGGAGATATTTCAGTAGTTTGGAACAACAATTACACCTGACCACAATTGTCTAGTCCATTGTAAGCTGGAAACCCCTAAAGGGGTACCTTGGCAAACAGTGCAGACCCATTGTAAACCATTCAGATCCCCACCCCTAAACCGTAAATATTCTTGTGCATTTAATGACACCAACCATGGTGTGCGAGAGCAGCGCTATATTTGGCTCTGCCAGAAGAGAAGGGATTTGCGATGGCGTTCCATAAACTGCACACGCTAGTTTTATAATAAAAATGCCATCACGTGAACAAGTCTGTGAAATGAACCCTCCTCCCCTCATTCCAACTTTATATACAGTAAACTGGGGCTTATGGGGTTATACATTATTTCTCTTATTTCTGATCCAAGGCATACATTTTGTGTGGGTACTCGTTAGAACCGCCTCAACGAGCACCAAAAACCTTTGTTTTGTGTATAAAATTAGAAAAATTTCATAGATTTTCATGACAGAAAAGTAGCCATTTTGGAGATGTGAAAAAAAAATGCATTATGTCGCATAGGTGTGTTATCGTAATGGCAAAACAAATGACCAAAAGCATAATTAAACTGTAATACATGTATATATGGATTCCAGGACATTTGCCCCCCCCCCCCCCCCCAATGAAAAAGTGTATTAACTGACATTTGCCCACCAGTTGAAAATACAACCTGGACATTTGCCCCCCCCCCCCCCCCCCCCCTCCACTGCTTATTTTTGGTATGGACATTTGCACCCCAGTGCTTATTTCAGAAAGGGACACTTGCCCCCCAGATTCCGCCTGGCCGAAAACCAAGGAGAACTGGAAATGGTGTTTGTAAAACACTATGCCCACAACCATATGCTTGTCCATAAATGCCCAAATTTTCAAAAGGCCATTATCGCAAAAAAAAAAAATTCAGATTTTTTTTTCAAATGTTAATCAGGCGATATACTAGTCATTCCAAATCAGCCTGTCAAGTTTTTAGGCAACCATTTAAATAGTTTTTTAAATATCTTGCAACAAGAAAGAAACACAATTAAATGACCTGAAAATGCAAAGGGCAATCACTCCAACAAAATTTCATTAAACAGGTTGAAAATTTAATCAGGTAATCTCCTCCTCGGCCCAAATCAGTATACCAAATTTCAAGGCTCTAGCTCAAATACTTTTTGAGATATCTTGCTAACGAGATTCTATGTTATTTAATTAAAAAGGAAACAAGGCGAAAAGGGGAAATAAGTCAGATAAGAAAAAAATACAGGTCAACTATTTTTTCATGAGGACACTATAAATGAAATTTCAAAACACTAGCATACATAGTTCTTAAGTAATACTATGCATAGGAAATCAAAAAAATTAAATGGCCAGAAATTGTAAAGGGCCATAACTCTAACAAAATTTCATTGAATTGGTTGAAAATTTAATCAGGTAATCTCCTCCTTAGTCCAAATCAGTATACCAAATATCAAGGCTCTAGCTCAACTACTTTTTGAGATATCTTGCTAACGAGATTTCTATGTTATTTAATTAAAGGGGAAATAACTCAAAAAGGGGAGATAATACAGAAAAGAAAAAAAATACGGGTCAACAATTTTTTCATAAGAAATCCATATATGAAATTTCAAAATAATAGCATACATGATTATAAAGTTATGCTATGCACCAGAAAGCAACACAATTAAATGGCCAGAAATTGCAAAGGGTCATAACTCTAACAAAATTTCATTAAATTTGTTGAAAATTTAATCAGGTGATCTCCTCTTCGGTCCCAATCAGTATACCAAATATCAAGGCTCTAGCTCAAATACTTTTTGAGTTATCTTGCTAACGAGATTTCTATGTTATTTAATTAAAGGGGAAATAACTAAAAAAGGGGAGATAATTCGGAAAAGAAAAAAAAAAATACAGGTCAACTATTATTTTCATGAGAAATCCATACATGAAATTTCAAAACCCTGGGATACATGGTTCTAAAGTTATGCAATGCACCAGAAAGCAACACAATTAAATGACCAGAAATTGCAAAGGGCCACAACTTTACAAAATTTCATGAAATTTGTTGAAAATTTAATCAGGTGATCTCCTCCTCAGTCCCAATCAGTATACCAAATATCAAGGCTCTAGCTCGAATACTTTTTGAGATATCTGGCTAACGAGCTTTCTATGTTATTTAATTAGAAGGGAAATAACATGAAAAGGGGAGATAATTCGGATAAGAAAAAAAAGTGGGTCAAATATTTTTTCATGACGAATCCATATACGAAATTTCAACACACAAGGATACATGGTTCTTAAGTTATGCTATGCACAAGAAAGCAACACAATTAAATGGCAAGAAATTTCAAAGGGCCATAACTCCATCAAAATTCCATCAAATTGCTTGAAAATTTAATCAGGTAATCTCCTCCTGAGTCCCAATCATTGTACCAAATATCAAAGCTCTAGCTCAACTCCTTTTTGAGATATCTTGCTAACGAGCTTTCTATGTTATTTAATTAAAGGGGAAATAACTCAAAAAGGGGAGATAATTCGGAAAAGAAAAAAATACAGGTCAACTATTTTTTCATGAGAAATCCATATATGAAATTTCAAAACACTAGCATACATGGTTATAAAGTTATGCTATGCACCAGAAAGTGACACAATTAAATGGCCAGAAATTGCAAAGGGCCATAACTCTAACAAAATTTCATTAGATTTGTTGAAAATTTAATCAGGTGATCTCCTCCTCGGTCCCAATCAGTGTACCAAATATCAAGGCTCTGGCTCAAATACTTTTTCAGATAGCTTGCTAAAAAAATGTCTATGTTATTTAAATAAGAGGGAAATAACTCGAAAAGGGGTGATAATTCGGATAAGAAAAAAATACGGGTCACTTATTTTTTCATGAGGAATCCATATATGAAATTTCAAAACCCTGGGATACATGGTTATAAAGTTATGCTATGCACAAGAAAGTGTGACGAACGTACAAACCAATGAACGAACAAACGAACGAACGGACAAGCCAGAAGCAATATGCCCCCCAACTTTTTCAAAGTTGGGGGCATAAAAAATCTGATTATTCATTTATACTTATTAGAAAAAAATGTTATGAGCGATGAATTTGACTCGAGCTATGTATAAGTACATATACTAGGATTAAAAGATGAAAAATGCTAGTTCCACAGATTTTAGAGGTAACATTATAGCATACAGATGTGTTGTTGCAATGGATACAATGGGGTTTTCAGGATACACATAAGCACACTTATGTGAAGTAGATAAAATTCAAGGGACTTATTGAAGCCTAAATATAATTTTTATTAAACAGGTGCATGTATAATTAATTTCTAACAATTATTTCTATTTTAGAATCATTTTATGGGAAATTACCTTAATTGATTTTAAGCAAACATGGTTATAAAGTTACGTTATGCACCAGAAAGCAACACAAATAAATGGGCAGAAATTGCAAAGGGCCATAGCTTTAACAAACTTTCATTAAATTGGTTGAAAATTTAATCAGGTAATCTCCTCCTTAGTCCAAATCAATATACCAAATATCAAGGCTCTTGCTAAAATACTTTCCGAGATATTTTGCTAACGGGATTTCTATGTTGTTTAATTAAAGGCGAAATAACTTAAAGGGGAGATAATTTGGAAAAGAAAAAAAATATGGGTCAACTATTTTTTCATGAGAAATCCAAATATGGAATTTCAAAACACTAGCATTCATGGTTATAAAGTTATCCTATGCACAAGAAAGCAACACAATTAAATGGCCAGAAATTGCAAAGGGCCATAACTCTAACAAAATTTCATTAAATTTGTTGAAAATTTAATCAGGTGATCTCCTCCTCAGTCCCAAGAAGTAAAGAAAACATCAAGGCTCTAGCTCGAATACTTTTTGAGATATCTTGCTAAAGAGATTTCTATGTTATTTAATTAAAAGGGAAATAATGCAAAAAGGGGAGATAATTCTGATAAGAAAAAAAATACGGGTCAACTATTTTTTCATGAGGAAACCATATATAAAATTTCAAAACACTAGCATACATGGTTCTTCAGTTCTGCTATGCAGAGGAAAGTGTGACAAATGTACGAACGAACGAACGAACAAACAAACGAACGAACCAACGGACAAGCCAGAAGCAATATGCCCCCCAACTTTTTAAAAGTTGGGGGCATAACAAGTCCATATTAACAAAAGCTTCTTTTTCTTGCATACCATTTTTTTTCACTTCAAATGTTTCATTATCTTTACAATTATTTCTTTTGGTGAGCCAGATCATCTCCAGCCTGTTTGTTATTGATTTGCCAAGGTAACATGTAATATGGTTATGCACCATAAACTGCTTCCTGTAAACTTCATCATGATAAACATGTCTATATAATTTTGAATGCCTAAAATGCTACTTTTATGTGGTAAAACTGGGGTTTAAAGGGGTATACATTATTTTCCTTATTTCTGCTCAAAAACATAGAGTGTGTATACCCTTTAGAATCGCCTCACCGAGGCAATTCTAATGAGTACCCAAACACTATGTTTTGAGTAGAAATGTGAAAACTATCAGAATTTTTTATCTGAAAATTTTCAAGTTTTGAAGGTAAAATTTTCAATGTATTTGAATAGGTGTTTTCGTATGGATAAGATAAGACAACAAATGCAAATTGTGTTGAATCTTTAGAGACTTTAATGCATTATAATGCTAATTTTCAATAACTCTCTACCAGGACACATTTATAAATAGTCCACAGTCAGGTGTCTGGTGATGATATTAGGAGGAAGAGATAAACAGCGTGAGATGAAAAAATATACCGTAATGCTCACAAGTATTGGGACAGGTAGACCTTAGCCAACAGTGCAGATCCCGATCAGACTGATCTTGTAGGAGCAGTCTAATCAGGGTTTACACTGTTTGCCATTCCGTCTGGACCTATTGGAATCCTTGCTGGATCGTGAAACGAATTCCTCAAGGTGTCTGAATTTTTAGGATTTTTGCGGTACCTGTAATATAATGTTATTAAAAAGTAATTTCGTATCAGCCCAGTTACAGGTCCGAGGTCTGCCGTATTGGCATGAGGCCGAAGGCCGAGGCCAATATAGCTGACCGAGGACGAGTAACTGGGACAATACGAAATTACTTGATTCATAACAACTTTATTGACACCATTAAAAATATGATTATGGATTTTTGACCTCAGTGTTAATATGGATGACCTCCAAACAATACAGGATAGTCTATTAATAATTTACAGTAATCTGGGATGCTATATTTTTGTATTTGAAGTTAAGGATATGGACATTTTCACATGGTACAGAGTCATCTCACCCTTGCTATCTTATCCTCTTAATCCCACTATTCTGCGCATATTCAACACATTTGGGGGCCCCCTCCCATTGGGGCTTGAAGAAATATATGGGCTGCATGATGCTTCCACGCAGAGCTGAAACCGACCTGCACACGAGTACTGGTAAACTGCTTAGAGGATCTAAGACTGCCCATGCAAAGCGGCCCGTCCATGCTTATAAACCCTATTGGTTTCATTGGGCGGCAGGGCTTGAGATGTCATTTCATCTCAATGTCGGGTAAAAGTCCCACAAAATTGGAAGCAACATCTCAAAAATGACCTTTACAGTGTTGAGGGGGACGTTAAACCTCAAATCAAA
Organism: Lucinisca nassula; assembly: GCA_963580285.1. NCBI lineage: Eukaryota > Metazoa > Mollusca > Bivalvia > Lucinida > Lucinidae > Lucinisca > Lucinisca nassula. The sequence goes on along the minus strand of OY757017.1, from coordinate 106,464,061 downwards.
CAAACAATAACATCAACACATTTGGGTAGAAAGGCTATTCTTCTATCAACGAGGGAACTGTAGACTAGGACACGGATGCCCCCGCCTGAAAATATGTCTATGTTCGTATTCATCCATAGAAAGTTATTAACCGTGTTTAAGTTTTGGACCCTTTTTTCACGTTTCTCCTCTAAGTATGACCTTGACCTTGCAGGTAAGGACCTTGGTTTTGTGTGAGGCAGATTGTCTCATGATGGCCAACATTTCTGCCAAATAATTTCAAACTCCATCCAGAGATAAGAAAGTTATTGATTGCGTTTAAGTTTCGGACCATTTTTTTTTACCTTTGACCTCTAAGTATGACCTTGACCTTGGAGGTACGGATATGGGTTTGCATGTGACACATCGTCTCATGATGGTTAATATTTCTTCAAAGTAATTTTAAAATCCATCAAGAAATAAGTAAGTTATTGACTGCGTTTAAGTTTCGGACCCTTTTTTTTACCTTTGACCTCTAAGTATGACCTTGACCTTGGAGGTACGGACCTGGGTTTTGCACATGATACATCGTCTCATGATGGTTAACATCAAGTTATTGACTGCGTTTAAGTTTCGGACCATTTTTTTTACCTTTGACCTCTAAGTATGACCTTGACCTTGGAGGTACGGACCTGGGTTTTGCACTTGACACGTCGTCTCATGATGGTTAACATTTCTGCTGAGTAATTTTAAAATCCATCAAGAAATAAGGAAGTTATTGACTGCATTTAAGTTTCTGACGCACGGACGGATGGACGGACGTGCGCACGTTCTTACAGATGGACACTTGTTGGGTACCGCCATGTTAAATTCCCATTCAAAAATACCCAACAAGCAACAAAGTACCCAACAGGCTACTGGGTACTTATCTTGGACAACAACGGAATAAACGGCAAGTACCCAACTTGTGTCTACCCAACATGTGCCCACGGATGCGCTCGCACACACGGACAGACGGACGGACAGGGGCAACGCTATATGCCCTTTCCACCATTCTTCGAATGGCGGGGGCATAAAAAGCCAGGTTTTCAATCAAAAGATCTAACGGCACTACTGGTATTTATAGTGCATAGGTCTACTGTTAATAGCACCGAGTAATTAGTTCTTGGCAACCAAATTATGCCTTGTTCAAAGTTCACAGTGTACTGTTAGGGGTAACAGTTCTTTCCTCAACCTGCATGTCTCTGGTCAATGCCAGTTGGCACTGTGTCTTTGTGCGAGTGACTTCACAACTGTTTTGTATCTTTCATATCTGTTATCTGAGGAAACCTGTCTGTGTTTTCTTCCTGACTGGTTTACTGTCTGTTTGTAATATCTCCATCAGACTCTTGTTCAGGCTCTGTCCTACTCGCTTCCCAGTCTGAAATTCATTAGGAAAACATGTCCGTAAGAAATAATGGCGTCCAACATGGTGTCAGAAAATGATAAATGTTAGGTAAAAATGATAACATCCTTATTATTTCTGCTTTCAACATCGATTGTGGGTACCAACAATCTATGTTTTTGAGCGAAAATAAGGCAGATAATATATACCCCCGTAAACCCCAATTTTTATCTATATATAAAGTGGGGTTTAGCGGGGTCTTCATTTCACGGACTTGTTATTGTGTTAAGAGAAATGTTGAAGATACATTCTATTTAAGGCACCTTTATATTATTTCCAGAAAAAATACTTTGATCTGAATCCAAACATGATAATATATACAAGGTTCCAGTCTCTGATTATCTTTTTCCCAGTATGCACATATAATAAAATAATAATCAACCTTTATAGAGGGTAACACATTTAGTAAACTAGTACTAATCTTCCATGTGGCCATCTTATTCCTGGGTAGAAACCAGTATTGCTCAAGAAAATAACATTTGGTGCTTGAGAGGATTGTACTGGTTACCTATCGATCTCAATTCAATGCTTTACCATTGCACCACAGTGCTCCACAAGAGCAGTTTGATTATCCAAGGTAAACAAGCAACCCATGTCCCCAGTTACTGGAGTTTGATCCAACAAGGCTATATATGTATGCCTTTTATAAATACTCTTACCAAACCTTTCATTCAAAGCAAGCTGACACATCTTTGGTGAAGACTCCTATTGATATGGCAAACAAAAATATTTAAGGGGAAAGGGTTCACCTTTAAGGCAGGCAACTCCTGCAAAAGTATCTTTGTCTCCCATGTTTGTTTTTTGTTTTGTTTCATTTGAGATGTAATGTCCCCATCAACACAGTATAGGTCATTTTGGAGACGTTGCTTCCAATTTTGTGGGACTTTTACCCAACATTGAGATGAAATGACATCTCAAGCCCTGTCGCCCAATGAAACAAATAGGGTTCATAAGCATGGACGGTCCGCCTCGCAACGCGGTTGCTGGACAGGCTAAGATCCTCTAAGCGGTTTACCAGTTCTAGTGTGCGGACGGTTTCAGCTCTGCGTGGAAGAATCATGCAGCCCATCTATTTCTTTAAGCCCCGATGGGCGGGGGCGGTTTTCTCCCATGTCAGTAGAGGTCAAGTCTTAAAGCAAACAGGAAGTCCCCAAGTTGTCTCCCTTTGAAAAATAGTTAAAACAAGAGGCCCATGGGCCACGATGCTCACCAGAGCTCAGGCAGGCACTGCCCACTGACAGCCATGTATGGTTTTAATTTATTGATTATAAAGTCTCCCAAAATTTCGACCCAATCAGACTAGTGGCTTCAGAGGTCTGATGTCGCTTGAAGACAACAGATGACAGTTGACAATTTCCCACCTGTGGCAATAGGCCAAAAAGAACATTATTAAAGGAACATTTCTATGAAAGTTTGACAAAATATCTTGAGAGGCATTAATGTCATTTTTCAATTTTCCCCATTATAAGTCAATGGAAACTCTTTAACTTGCCATAGCAAACAAACCAAAGAGCCAAATTTCATAAACCAGAGCTCAGGTGGGCACTGCCCAATGGAGCCCTGATTGGTGTCACTAAATGGGTCTTATAAAAAGGAACAGAGACATATATGGTTTAGCGGTGGGGATATGTATGGTTCCTGAGACGTAAGGCCTTTTAAGCAATGGAGGGATTCGGGCATGGCAGATCCCAGAAAAGCCAAAGATTGTTGTCATTGAATATGTCTTATCATAAAGATCAAGAACATATATGGTTAAATGGTGGGGATCTGAACAGTTTCTGAGATATGAGGCCCTTTTATGAAGTGGAAGGGGGAGAAATGGCCCCTGCGGACTCCCCAAGACAGGGTTGACTGAATGTGTCTAATAACAATGAACAATGGAAACTCTAAGTTGCCACAGCAACAAAACTAAAAGGCCAAATTTCATAAAAAACACAAAACCTGTAAAGGCAAATATGGTGACTATTTTCATAAAGTCTCAGCCTCCTAGAGCATATGGTTTCCGAGGAGATGATTTTTTTAAGTATTTTTTTTCTATTTTTTGCATTTTGGTTTCCATGGCAACCAAATAAAAATGCACAGAAGGCCTAAAATCAAACGGCAGATAGTAGATTGCCTATGGAACATTTCTATGCAAGTTTTGTCAAAATATCTGCAGAGGCTTGGCAGTAAATGCCATTTTTCAATTTTCCCCATTATAAGTGTATGGAAACAACAAGTTGCCATAGCAACCAAATTAATGAGCCGATTTTCATAAAAAACACAAACTTTCAATCCAAGGATGCTACAGATAAAATTTGGGCCCAATCGGCCCAGTGGCTTCAGAGGAGATGTCGTTTGAAAGTGTTGACGCCAGACGACGACGATGACGGACAACTGCCTATCCTATAAGCTCCCCCGGAGCCTTTAGGCTCTGGTGAGCTAAAAATGCTAGGTGTATCCATTCCCCTTAAATAAGAGTTGTCTCTTCTGAAGGTGTATCATTTCAGGGAAATGGGTACACCTGGCAGATTTTGTCCACCATTTTTCAAAGGGAGACAACTTTGGGGGATTCCTGTTCGTATCTCTGCAAACACTGTCCCACCGAAAAAGGGTCTACTCTTAAAGGAAAGAACTTGCTCCTTAGGAGCAAATTCTTTCCTTTAAGAGTTGACCCCTATTGATACAGGAGAAAAAAAATACTTTTGCAGGAGTTGCCTCCCGTGAAGGTGTATCTATTCCCCTTAAGTGGCAAGACAGGATTCCAGACATACAAGTTCTGAAAAGGGCAGGGATGCAGAGTATACATAATCTTCTGAACTGGCACAATTCAGATGGACCAGCCACGTTACCAGCATACCTGAGGAACGGTTGCCAAAAAAACGTCTATGGAGACTTAGAAACAAACAACCGATCCCACGGTGGTCAAAAGAAGCGATACAAGGACACCCTCAAAGACCTTCCTCAAGAACTTCAACATACAATCACAGCCGTGAGACCAAATTGCACAGGACCGAGCAAAGTAGCGAATCGGAAGGCGTGCTAGTGAATATGAGGCAATCAGCGAAGCAGAACAAAAACCTACACAGTGCCAAGTCAGAGCCAAGGCACCACCAACAGAGCTGTCTTCCTCTAACCTCTTGCTCTATCTGCAACAGAGCTACAATTGGTCTCATCAGCTATCGTAGAACACACAAACATTAGCATTTCTCACATGTGATTATGATTGATCATTGTCAGTAATGACAGACAACCTATTACCATATATGGGTATGGCGGCCATATTGCTCATGTGACCAAACTCAATTAATTTATTTTACTTTCCTTGTTCCTAAAAGATTTCAAATGAAATTTGGTTATAAATGGCCAATTGCTTTTTGAGAAAAGCAATTTTTTAATTTTCATATCTGAATGACCTTAACCTTGAATACTCATGCAGTTTCATTTAACTCACTGCATCTACCAATTTTCAGATCACAGGCTGCATTATTTTCCGAAAAAAAAAAAAATGCATGGTTTTGACTTCTTCCCCTACATAAGCCTTTGCCACCAAGGTCGACCTTGGCATAAAATAGGTCAATGTCATCTGAGGGCCATCATTTGTACAAATTATGATGGGTTCGAGTCCCCACTGCCACATACCAAGTTTCAAGGCAATCGTGCCATTGATTCCGGAGAAGGTTTTTGAATTGTTTTCTCGATATATGGGCATGTGACTAAATTCCTATTAATTAATTTTCATTCCCTTGTTCCTGAAAGCTTTCACATTAAATTTGGTTACAAATGGCCCAGCGGCTTTTGAGAGCAAAGAGTTTTAAATTCATAGCTGAATGACCTTGACCTTAAATATTCACATAGTTTACTTTACTCATTTAGTTAACTACATCAACCAATTTTCAGATCACATGCAACCATAGATTCTGACAAATACACAGTTTTGACTTTTTCCTATATGAAAGTCTATGTGACCAAATTTGACCTTACGGGCCACGAGTCTTCAATGCTACATACCAAGTTTAGAGGCAATCAGCCCACTGGTTCTGGAGAAGAAGTTTTTTGAAGGGTTGTTGCCTTATATGGGCATGGCAACTATCTTGGTCATGTGACCAGGATTGTGCGAGCAAACTTTCGTTCCCCCATGCCATGGATGTTCCACATGAAATTTGACTTCAATCTGCCCAGTGGTTTTGGAGATGTAATTTCAAAATCCATCCAGAAATGTTATTGACTGTGTTTAAGTTTCGGATCCTTTTTTTGACATTTGACCTCTAAGTATGACCTTGGCTTTAGAGGTACGGACCTGGGTTTTGCACGCGACACATCAGCTCATTATGGTTAACATTTCTACAAAGTAATTTCAAAATCCATCCAGAAATAAGAAAGTAATTGACTGTGTTTACGTTTCAAACCCTTTTTTTGACATTTGACCTCTAAATATGACCTTGAACTTGGAGGTACGGACCTGGGTTTTGCATGTGACACATCGTCTCATGATGGTTAACATTTCTACAAAGTAATTTCAAAATCCATCCAGAAATAAGGAAATTATTGACTGCATTTAAGTTTCGCATGGACGAACAGACGAACTAACGGACAGACAGGGGCAACACTATATGCCCTTCCATTATAAGTTATTGACTGCGTTTAAGTTTCTGACCGTTTTTACCTTTGACCTCTAAGTATGACCTTGACCTTGGGGGTACGGACCTGGATTTTGCATGTTGGTTAACATTTCAACATAGTAATTTCAGAATTCATCCGGAAATAAGAAAGTTATTGACTGCGTTTAAGTTTCGGATGGACAAATGAACGAACAGATGAACTAACGAACAGATGGACAGGGGCAATGCTATATGCCCTTCCACCATTCTTCGAATGGCGGGGGCATAATAACAGTTTTCCCCCTCTTCCTTTGCCTGCTGCAAGGACAGCAAGCCTTGCCCAACTGTAAGCTGGCCACCTCGGTGACGTAAGATACAGGACACCTTCGCCTCACCCAACCACCCCCTTCATTCATATGAGAATCCTCTTTAGCCCTTCTCTTGCTGAATATTCATTTAAGCCCCACCCATTTCTGTCTATCAACCAATCAGATTACTTCATGTAATTTATTGCTACAAATTCATAAACTGAATGTCAAACAGTGTAGATCCTGATCAGATGGCTTCTTCAGAAGCCATCTGATCTGGATCTACACTGTTTGCAAAGATAGGGGTTGTCGTGAACAGCAAGATAAGGGTTAGATGCATTCTATAAACATTCTCACCAGAAGGCTGCACTTTCTTTTCCCTGTGTCATGGACACACCTGTAAAACTATCTCAAATACAAACCTCCAACATATCCTCTACACTAGAAACAGCTAAACTTCCTGACCCTTCTTTCTTCATTGCTGTGACTGTGCCTTTTTCTGTGACACCCATCATCAACCTGAAATAGACAGTAAACTACATACAGTTATATGAGATGGTGCATGACAAAACCTACAATAAGAACTGTACTATGGTCGAAGGCTCACTTCAGCCGGCCCGTACGGTCAGCCTGGTCGAGCATTCTCTTATTGCCCTATGAATAGCCCAGAGGCTATAGAAGGCTCATGCGAACAGTGATGACTCTGATCAGACTGCACGGATGTGCAGGCTGATCTGAGTTTTAGTTGGTCGCCCAGTTCTGTCTGTAGATTTGGTCGTGCGTTGGCTCATATTATACAAGATATCTCTTGCCAACATATCTCCAAAGTCTGATGATAATGTGCATACTAGGAGTTGTATTCTCTACCTTCAATCAAATCATTCTCATCATGGGGCCCATTTTATCATGCTTATTTCAACTCATTGCTAATGTGTTTTATTATGTTTATTGAGTTATGCTATTATATATGCCAGTAATTGCCCTTGATTGGATAAAATAGTATTGTATTGTCAGAATGCATGGCTCTAGATAAAGAGGATTGTTTGTTTGTTTGTACTGGAGTTTAACGGCCAAGTCACTACTTAGGTCATTTTTCAGCCAGTCAGTTCACCTATCCACATTTTTCCTGGGCAGGCTCATACGTAAGTGGTTAACCAGTACAGTGCACATTCTTTCGCCAGAAACTGACAACTGCCCTTCTTGAATCAGCGGAAGGAAGAGAATGGCCATAGAAAAGATTTCATGATCAATCACCACGAAAGAATGTTGCCGACCCCGGCAGGTATCTAACCCGAGTCCTCTTGATCACCAGTCAGACGCGCATCTGACTGAGCTACCGAGGCTGACCTAGATAAAGAGGAGTAATGAGGATCATTTTCATCAAAAACAAAATGCCAATCACGACAAATGTCGTCTGCTTTGTCGTCTGCCTGTTACTTGAAATGTCGTTGTTGCAAACAGTGTGGACCCAGATCAGACTGCTCCTGTAGGAGCAGTCTGATCTGGGTCCGCACTGTTTGCCTGTATGCAAAAATATTTTTAAAAAGTTTGCAAGAAAATTCAGCAGAAGACATAAGCAGATAACATAACATTTTCAGATATAGTTTTTCTTGTCGTCTTAAGGGTTAAAAATTTTTACACCTTGAGAACTTGCTAAATTCCCCAAAAAATTTAACAATTTTGTTTCCCGATCCAGCAAAGAGCCTCCAAAAGAAGCAGACAGAATGGTCAAAATTTGCCATTGGAATCGTAAGTTATGCCAGAACAATGATCATCCATGTTTCTTTCATTGCATAAACATTTGTCGGATCCTTTTGAAGATACATGTATTTGAACATTCAGCCTAGTGGCCTCATGTTCAAACAGTATCCTCGAAGGCCAGCAAATGTTAATACATGAAAAACCATGGTTGATCCCTATATCTGAGCCGCTGAAGTTTTTGTTTGTTTGTTTGATTTGACATTTAATGTCCCTGCCAACACTATATAGGTCGTTTTGGAGATGTTGCTTCCAATTTTGTGGGATTTTTACCCAACATTGAGATAAAATGACATCTCAGGCCCTGCTGCCCAATTAAACCAATAGGGTTTATATTCATGGACAGTCTGACTCACACGACTTTGCCTGGGCAAGCAGTTAACCAGTGAGGTCAGTTTCAGTCTGCCTGGAAGCAACATGCAGCCCAATCTATTTCTCCAAGCCTGCTGGGCAGGTGCAAAAGCTGCTAAGTTACACTCTTTCTAACAATGTTCACTGAAGCACTATCTGTTTCATGAATCAAACCATGCATGGGTTAAAGTAAAATTCTTATATTAAGACCACCTTGGGACATTCTTAAGACCACTTTTGAACAGTCCCAAATAAGGTCTGACCCCTTTTGTACAGTCTCATAGGTGGTCAGACCACTTCTGAACAGTCCCAAAGGTGATCTGACCACTTTTGAACAACCCCAAAGGTGGTCTATTATTAGGAGAAACTGGGTGTAGAAAACACAAAGAAATAATAAATGAAACCTTCTCAATAAGCTTTTAGAAGCAGACTTAGTCTTAACCCTTCTCTTGCTGAATATTCAATTTAGCCACACCCATTTCTGACTCTGAACCAATCAGATAACTTTATGTAATTTATTCTTACAAATTCATAAATTGAATGTCAAACAGTGTTGATCCTGATCAGATGGCTTCTTCAGAAGCCATCTGATCTGGATCTACACTGTTTCCAAAGATAGGGGTTGTCATGAACAGCAAGATAAGGGTTAATTTTCATTGGTCTTACTGTATATCTAGAAAATAACCTATTTACATGCACACTATAATTATTTATAATTTGTACTTCAAAACATACCTTTGACAAGGTACCTCACAGAAGGCTATTATATAAATTGGAGTACTATGGGATAAGAGGATCCACACATAGGTGGATTAGCTCATGGCTCTCTGGGCGCTCTCAAGTTGTACTTGATGGCCAAGTGTCTGATCTAGTCACTGTTTTATCTGGAGTCCCCCAAGGTTCAGTCCCGGTCACCGCCCACCGGGGCCTGAAGAAATAGATGGGCAGCATGATGCTTCCACGCAGAGCTGAAACCAACCCGCATATGAGTACTGGTAAACCACTTAGAGGATCTAAGCCTGCCAAGGCAAAGCAGTGCGAGTCGGACCGTCCATGGTTATAAACCCTATTGGTTTCATTGGGCGGCAGGGCTTGAGATGTCATTTTATCTCAATGCCGGGTAAAAGTTCAACAAAATTGGAAGCAACGTCTCCAAAATGATGACGGGGACGTTAAACATCAAATCAAACAAACAAACAAACCAAGGTTCGGTCCTTCGACCGGTCCTCTTCTTTTCTTGGTCAATGATCTCCCTGATTATATCAGGTCATCGGTCCATTTGTTTGCTGATGATTATGTCCTGTATAGGGAAATATATTTTCCTTCTGTCTAATTTTACAAGATGACCTGGATCAACTTGCACAGTGGGAGGCGGATTGGCAGATGAAGTTCAATGTGGCCAAATGTCATTCAATGAGGGTGTCACGACACCCTCTGGACAAGCAAATTAAGTTTGACTATACTCTTCACCAGCAAATTTTGGAGCATGCTCATTCCACCAAATATCTTGGTATCACCATCACTGAAGATCTTGATTGGGTTCAACATATCTCTGAGATTACATCTAAAGCAACTAGGACTTTAGGATCTTTGCACCTAGGCAGACAAAGGATGTTGCATATAAAACATTGGTTCGCCCTCAACTTGAATATGTATCACCCATTACACATCAATATGTTAAAACTCAGATTCAGCAGGTTGAGAAGGTACAGAGGACAGCTGCTTGATGGACTTGCAGGTGATGGCGAAATAGAAGTAGCGTTGGTGACATGCTTAATGAGTTAGAGTGGCCGTCCCTGGAGGCCCGTCGTGAGCAGTCCTCTTTAACCTTCTTCTATAAGATAGACTCTGATACAGTGTCTATTAAAGCCCCGGTCCCACAGACCCTGCGACTGCGATGCGACCTCTCTGCAACTGATTTCGTTGCAACTGGCCCGCGACCTTTGCAACTGATGCAACTAAATTTGCTACGTAAATGTGATCGCCGACCTGTCTCCGACTAGTCGGCGAACGGATGCCGAACAATCGGCGATTAATGTTGCCCAAAGTCGGCGATTGGTCAGCGACTTGGTCAGCGACTTGTCGCCGAAGAATCGCCGTATGATCGGCGACTGACTTGCAACAAGTGAAACATGATCGGGGACTAGTCGGCGATCAATCGGCGACTCTTCAGAGACTGGATAAAACCGATCGGCGACTTGTCAGAGACTTTTTTGCGTTTTTTTTTTTATTATTTTTTTTTTTGACACAGTCAAAAATAAGCTAAATTTTCGACTGCTGAGAGTCTTCTCTGGGCTGCTGCAAGTCCTCGTCATCCGCAATTGGTGACCGAGCCTTGCTTCCCGTTTTATTTTTCGGCTGCGCCGCCGTTTTCTTTTGCCCGCCTCTCCGAACCATGTTGCCGCTTTGAAAGCTGTCGTCGAAATGATGCTAGGATGTTAACAGTTTTTTTATTGTAGTTGGCGCTATAATCGTTCGGTGGTTTTAACACCTTTTTATAGCTTGTCGGCGACCAGTTGCAAACCAATCGCAGATCAATCGCCGACTTATCAGTGATCAATCTCCGATCGATCGCCGACCCGTCGCGGAACAGTTGCCGACTGATCGTCGATAGGTCGTGGATCGATCGCGGATCAGTCGGCGATTAGTCGGCAATTAGTCGGCGATCGGTCTGCGACCAGTCTCCGATAAGTTGCAATAGGGTTGCTAGAATTTACAGCCAAATTTGCATAAATTCGGTCGGGGATCGATCGGTGACTGTTCGGCGATCGATCGGAGATTGGTCTGCGACGTCTAGAAAACCATTGCAACTAGTCTGCGATCAAAATCAGTCGCAGCCAGTCTTTTGTGCATGCACAAAAGACGATCGGCGACTAAATTTGATCGGCGACCTACCCGGGACCTTGCTGCAACCTTTATAAAACCTCCGTGCGACTTCTGAAACCGCTCCGCGATTGCCATTTTTTTTAGTCGCAGAAAGGTCGCATCGCGGTCGCAAGCTCTGTGGGACCGGAGTTTAATAAAGATAGGTACTTGACGCCTGTAACAGTGTCGACCCAAACAAGGGCATCAAAAGTAACAATATCGTAGGTACCAGTCCTATAGTGATGCCCTGAAGAACTCCTTCTTTCCTAAAACTATTCTTCAATGGAAAAGTCTTCCCTCCTCTGCGGTGAATGCCAAGTCCGCAGAAGAGTTTAAAGCCAGTACAGTGTAAGATTGAGACTCAGAGGTATGCGTTTTAGGATACCTCTGTCATGCAGATTATAACTAGAATTTGTTTTTCTACAAAAACACAGATGTCTCCCCCGTTTTTGACCTCTCAGTATAACCTTGACATTGGAGGTATTGAGCCGGGTCATCACATCATCTAATGAAGATAAACATTTCTGCAAAGTAACTTTAAAAATGTTCAAAAAATTTCAAAGGGCAATAACTCTTGAAAGGGGCATAATCCGGATGAGAAAAAAAATACGCGTCAGCTTATTTTCCATTAGGAATGCATATATGAAATTTCAAAACCATAGCATACACAGTTCTAAAGTTATGCTATGCATCCCTTTTAGCAGTCATTACAATGGACACAAATTACCAAAATGACAAAGGACCATAACTCATAAAGTATTTTTCGGAATTTTGTCAAAAGTTAATCAGCTCATATACTCATCACCATCAATATACTCTACAACTTTCAAGGCTCTAGCTCCAATAGTGTTTGAGAAATTTTGCTGACAATATTTTATTGAAAAAATTTCAAAGGGCAATAACTCTTGAAAGGGGCATAATCCGGATGGAGAAAAAAAATACGCGTCAGCTAATTTTCCATGAGAAATCCATATATGAAATTTCAAAACCCTAGCATACACGGTTCTAAAGTTATGCTATGCATCACTTTTAGCATACATTACAATGGGCACAAATTACCAAAATGACAAAGGGCCGTAACTCACAAAGTATTTTTCGGAATTTTGTCAAAAGTTAATCAGTTCATCTAATCATCACCACCAATATATTCACCAACTTTCAAGGCTCTAGCTCCAATAGTTTTTGAGATATCTTGCTGACAAGATTTTATTAAAAAAAATTTCAAAGGGCAATAACTCTTGAAGGGGGCATAATCCGGACGAGAAAAAAAATACGCGTCAGCTAATTTTCCATGAGGAATCCATATATGAAATTTCAAAACCCTAGCATACAAGGTTCTTTAGTTATGCTATGTATCAAAAGCGTAACAGACAGACGAACGGACAAACGAACCAGAACCAATATGCCCCTCCAACTTTTTCAAAGTTGGAGGCATAAAAAGGCCCCTTTTTGTTCTTTGACCTCTTAGTACGACCTTGACATTTGAGGTACCAACTTGGGTCATGCACGCAACACATCGTCTTATGGTGGTTAACATTCTGCCAAGTAATTTCAAAATCCATCTAAAAATAAGAAAGTTATTGACAGAACACAAAAAAGGCCCCTTTTTTACCTTTAACCTCTATGTATGACCTTGACCTTTCAGGTACCAAACTGGGTCATGCGTGCAACACATCATCTCATGGTGTTTAACATTTCTGCCAAGCAATTTCAAAATCCATCTAAAAATAAGAAAGTTATTGACCAAACACGAAAAAAAAGGCCCCTTTTTTGACTTTTGACCTCTATGTATGACCTTGACACTTGAGGTATCAAACTGAATCATGCATGCAACACATCGTCTCATGATAGTTAACATTTTTGCCAAGTAACTTCAAATTCTATCTAAAAATAAGCAAGTTATTGACAAAACCGGAAAAAAGGCCCCTTTTTTACCTTTGACCTCTAAGTATGACCTTGACCTTTGAGGTACCAACCTGGGTCATGCACGTAACACATCGTCTTATATTGGTTAACATTTCTGCCAAGTGATTTCACAATCCATCTCAAAATAAGAAAGTTATTGACAAAACACGAAAAAAGGCCCCTTTTTTGACCTTTGACCTCTAAGTATGACCTTGACCTTCGAGGTACTGACCTGCCTGATGCACACCAGACATCGTCTCATGGTTGTTAATATTTCTGCCAAGTAATTTTAAAATCCATCTCAAAATAAGAAAGTTATTGACAAAACACGAAAAAAAGGCCCCTTTTTTTACCTTTGACCTCTAAGTATGACCTTGACCTTCAAGGTACTTACCTGCCTGATGCACACCACACATGGTCTTATGGAGGTTAATATTTCTGCCAAGTAATTTTAAAATTCATCTCAAAATAAGAAAGTTATTGACCAAATACGAAAAAAAGGCCCCTTTTTGACCTTTGACCTCTAAGTATGACCTTGACCTTTGAGGTACCGACCTGATTCATGCGCACCACACATCGTCTTATGGTTGTTAATATTTCTGCCAAGTAATTTTAAAATCCATCTGAAAATAAGAAAGTTATTGACCGGACACGATTTGCCCATACATTTATACATACCAACAAACTTCCAAGGGAGATAATTCAAAAAGTATAAATGCGAGAGTTATAGTTCTTGCGCACTGCACGTCGTCTAATGCTGATTTATATCTATGCTAAGTTTCGTGACGATAGCTCCAACGGTTTTCAAGTTATAGAGCGGACACGAATGTGTGACAGACAGACGGACAGACAGACAGACGGACAGACAGACAGACGGACAGACGGACAGACAGACAGACGCCCGGGGGAAAAACAATATGTCTCTCCGAAAAAATTTTTTTCGGGGGAGACATAAATAGTTTTAAGGATGCATCCAGTGCCTCTTTTTTTTTTTTCTTTTTTTTTTTTCAGCTAAATTCTAAATTTAGCCACCCAACCAACTAATGGTCAAATGTGGCTGACTCAGTATAAAAAGAGAGATAGATATATCAATAACATTTAAGGTTTTGCTTTGAACAGTACTAAGTATTTACGGTGCTTAAAACCTTGGCATATTACACAATATTCACACTATGCACATATGGCACTACATGCATGTGCATAATGGAAAAAAACAAGATGTGTTTGTGAAACACTGATGCCCCCGGACAGCGCCAATGTTAATTATTTTTAAACATTTTGAAAAAAATAGGTCAAAGGTCAAGTTCAAGGTCACGAGATCAAAAAATTATGGTACCACTGGAAAGGTCTTGTGATAAGGTATACACATGTGAAATATGAAAGCTCTATCTATTACCATTCAAAAGTTATGCCCAATGTTAAAGTTTTTGCAGACGGACAAACGGACAAACGGACAAACAGACAAACGGACAAACAGACGGACAGACCAAAAACTATATGCCCCCCAGAATCTTAGATTCCGGGGGCATAAAAAACTTGTAAATTATGACACAATTAAGATGGAGACACGTTAATTATGACATGATCAAAATTAACCCTTATCTTGCTGTTCACGACAATCCTTATCTTTGCAAACAGTGTAGATCCAGATCAGATGGCTTCTTCAGAAGCCATCTAATCAGGATCTACACTGTTTGACATTCAGTTTATAAATTTGTAGGAATAAATTACATCAAGTAATCTGATTTGTTCAAAGTCAGAGATGGGTGTGGCTAAAATGAATATTCAGCAAGAGAAAGGTTAAGAGTGGTCTCCACTTTAACCTTTATCCTGCTGAAAATGACAACCCCTACCTTTGCAAACAGTGCTGAACAAGATCACATGGCTTCTCTGATCAGGATCTCCGCTGTTTTCATGGAGTTTGCAGATATGAATGAATACATTATTTCAAGCAATTTGATTGGTTGATAGTTAGAAAGTTAATTTATTCAGCAGGATAAGGGTTAAAAATGATAATTCTACAATTGTTTCTGCTGTGTGTAGAACTTTTTTTGTTCTGGCTATGTCTCTGAAGAAGGGCTGTGATTTGGACACTAACCTTGCCAGACAACAGGCCTCTTCCTTCTGGCTAGCATCTACAACATGAGAATGGCCAATCTGAAACAAAACACAACACTGTTAATACAGAAATGAGCCCCGCCAAGCGAATTTGTGTCTACGAGCATTCCGTCATGACAAATTTTAACTGCGCATGCCAAGCCATTCAGAGGGGCCAGGGATATGGCTTTCTGTCTGAAGGTTCCTCTTGATTCACTGCTTGTATGAGCGAGCAGCGAAGGTTCTGGCGAGACTGCGCGGATGCGCAGGCTCGCCTGAACCTTCGCTGCTCGCATAGGCGATAAGTACCAAAATAGCTTGACGGGGCCCAAATGATCCTAAGTATTAACAGATAAGCCTGATCCTAAGTACTGAGACAAGTAGGCCTAAGCAAGCAGTGCGGATCTAGATCAGACTGCTCCTCTAGGCAGAGTCTGATCAGGGTCTACACTGTTTGCCATTCTGTCTGCAGTCTACAAACGGTATTTACCTTTTAATAATATCTGTTTCTTGGATCCAAAAGTGGGATACTTTAATTTGAAGCAACAGTACTATTTTAACTAGACAATCCTCGAAAGGGGCCCATTAATTAAGGGCTGGTAACTCTTCAATTAATAGTTGAATAAAAGCTCCCTGACCTTACTGCACATATCCAGCCTACATTAGTTATCACATTAGTTTTAAACAATAATTTTTAAAACTGTAGGCATTGAAGTACTATGATGAGTAACAGAGACGTATGTATGTACAAAGGTAGAGCTACATGGACAAAGGTAGAACTATGTCGACAAAGGTAGAACTATAAGGACAAAGGTAGAACTATATGGACAAAGGCAGAACTATATGGACAAAGATAGCACTATATGGAGAAAGGTAGGACTATATGGACAAAGGTAGGATATTATGGACAAGGTAGAATCATATGGACAAAAGTAGAACTATATGGACAGAGGCAGGATTATACTGACAAAGGAATAACTATATGGACAAAGGTAGAACTGTACTGTTAAACACAGAACTATATGGACAGGAGTAAAGGTGGAACTATATGGACAAAGGTAGAACTATATAGACAAAGGTAGAATTATATGGACACAGGTAGAACAATATGTACAAACAGAACTATATGGACAGGGGTAAAGCTAGAATTGTATGGTCAAAGGAAGAACTATAGTGACAAAGGTAGAGCTATATTGAAAAAGGTAAAACTATATGGACAAAGGTAATACTATATAGATAAGGGTAGAGCTATATTGAAAAAGGTAAATCTATATGGACAAAGGTAGAACTATATGGACAGAATTAAAGCACTGGAAGCACTGGTTGTTTGATTGTCTCTGAGCTGGAAAATAGTCTTGAACAGAGAATTCATTTTACCCTTACCTTTGTGTATTTTATGCAAACATTGTATACCCTGATCAGATACCACATTCTGCAGCAAATGATCTGCTTCTACACTGTTCGCCAAGCCCAACAAATGAGTCCATTCCAGATTCTAAAGATAATGCTCTTTTCACAATAATCTGACCTCACAAGAAGAAGAATAGCCCGGTTTTAAATAACCCTTACTTGGATTCCCACAAATAAGTTATACTTAACCCTTTTTGTACCAAATGGAATCTTCCACCTTATATATAGCATGAGTCCATTTCAAAATTGAGAGGTGTCAGGTTGTGTTTTCCTCAAAATTAGTTAGGAAAATGGCTAAACATTTTGCAAACAGTGTAGGCCCTGATCAGATGCCGCGTTCTGTGGCGTCTGATCTGGGCCTGCACTGTTTGCCAACTACCTGTTTTAGGGTTTCCGGTACAAGATGGGTTAACCTAATGCAAACTGTACTAAGCAACTCCGAGTTAATTGGGCCGGCATTAGTAAGTCAGTCAGATGCGTGTCTGACTGGTGATCAGAAGGATGCGGATTCAAAACCTACCGGGGTCAGCAACATTCTTTCGTTGTGATTCAGCATCAATCTTTTCTACGGTCCTTCTCTCCCTTCTGCTGATTCAAGAAGGGCAGTTGTAAGTTTGTGCTGCAAGAATGTGCACTGTACTGCTTAACTTTGCCCAGGAAAAGTGTGGATAGGTAAACTGACCGGCTCACAAATAACCTAAAATAGTGTTGACTGGGCCGTTAAACTCCAAAAGAAACAAACAAAACTGAGTTAATTGCAAAACAACTAATCCAAAAATGTATCAAGAGTACTTACTTTACTAAGTGTAACAATACAAGGGGCATGACTAACATCCAACTTCTGTACATCATAAGGGTCATCTGAAAGTTCTAATTCTATGTGACCTTCATCCTGACTCACTGTTAAGGTGGGTATACTGAAATAAGTCAAAATCTCATTATAGACCAGAAACACAAACAAGAGGACTAACAGATTCTAAGTTTCAGGAAGTGCCAACCTTTACTGAAGGATTAATGGAAGGACATGGTGATGACAGGGTAAGCAATTTATGCAAATCAAGTAGAATGTAACTCTATGATAAATAGGCTGACCTCACCAGTTTTCAAACTCATTCAAGCTTTTATTCCTGACTTGCTAAGAAGGTCCGATATAAACTGATTGGGCTATGGTGATGACAAGTTCAAAAATAAGCAATTAACTGCTGCAATCAAAGGGATGGTACTCTGTGACAAAAATGCAAACCTCACGAGTTTTCAAACTCCTCCGAGCTTTTCTGCCTGACTTATTTGTTTGTTAGTTTCATGAAGATCCGATCAAAACTGAAGGGGCAGCAGTGCTAACAAGGTAGAAAATAGACATTTTTAAGCAATCAAAGGCACGTAACTCTATGACAAATGTGCCGACTTGGCCAGTATTCAAACTCATCCAAGGTTTTATTCCCAAGTTTCAGAAAGATCTGATCAAAACTGAAGGGGCTACGGTGATGACAAGGTAAAAATTTGGCATTTTTAGCAATCAAAGGGATGTTACTCTAAAATAAATGGGCCGACTTGGCCAGTTTTCGAACTCATCCGAGGTTTCATCCCCAGCCACCTTACATATAAGTTTCAGAAAAATCTGATCAAAACTGAAGGGGCTACGGTGATGACAAGGTTGAAAATCAACATTTTCAGCCAACAAAGGGACATAACTCTACGATAAATGTGCTGACTTGGCCTGTTTTCGAACTTATCCAAGATTTTATCCCCAGCCACCTTACCTATAAGTTTCAGAAAGATCCGATCAAAACTGAAGGGGCTATGGTGATGACAAGGTCAAAAATCGGCATTTTCAGCAATCAAAGGGACGTAAATCTCTGATAAATGGGCCAACTTGGCCGGTATTCAAACTCATTCTAGGTTTTATCCCCAGTCACCTTACATATAAGTTTCAGAAAGATTCGATCAAAACTGAAGGAGCTACTGAAGGTAAAAAATCAACATTTTCAGCCATCAAAGGGACATAACTATATAGTAAATGGGGTGACTTGGCCGGTTTTCGAACTCCGAGGTTTTATCCCCAGCCACCTTACATATAAGTTTCAGAAAGATCTGATCAAAACTGTAGGGGCTAGAGTGATGACAAGGTCAAAAATCAACATTTTCAGCAATCAAAGGGACCTAACTCTATGATAAATAGGCCACCTTGGCCGGTATTCGAACTCATCCATCCGAGGTTTCATCCCCAGCCACCTTACATATAAGTTTCAGAAAGATCTGCTCAAAACTGAAAGGGCTACGGTGATGACAAGGTCAAAACTCTGCATTTTCAGCAATCAAAGGGATGTTACTCTGTGATAAATGGACTAATTACTTGGCTGGTTTTCGAACTCATCTGAGATTTTATCCCCAGCCACTTTACATATAAGTTTCAGAAAGATTCGATCAAAACTGAAAGGGCTATGGTGATGACAAGGTCAAAAATCAGCATTTTTAAAGATTTTCCCTAAATAAGACCAAAGGGCCCCGGTGCGGGGCATTTTTGGTCCCAGGTCAATAATTTGAACAATCTTGGTAGAGGTCCACAAGATAAAGTTTCATACCAAATATCATAGACCTGTGGGCCTTGTAGATTCAGAGAAGAAGATTTTTAAAGATTTTCCCTATATAAGCCTATGTAAAACCAAAGGGCTCCGGAGCGGGGGCATTTTTGGCCCCAGCACTATAATTTGAACAATCTTTGTAGGGGTCCACAAGATGAAGCTTCATACCAAATATCAAAGACCTGGGCCTTGCAGTTTCAGAGAAGAAGATTTTTAAAAATTTTCGCTATATAAGCCTATGTAAAACCAAAGGGCCCCGGGGCGGGGGAATTTTTGGCCCCAGCACTACAATTTGAACAATCTTGGTAGGGCTCTGCTAGATGAAGCTTCATACCAAATATCAAAGACCTGGGCCTTGTGGTTTCAGAGAAGAAGATTTTTAAAGATTTTCCCTATATAAGCCTATGTAAAACCAAAGGGCCCCGGGGCAGGGGCATTTTTGGCCCCAGCACTATAATTTGAACAATCTTGGTAGGGGTCCACTAGATGAAGCTTCATAGCAAATATCAAAGACCTGGGCCTTGCGGTTTCAGAGAAGAAGATTTTTAAAGATTTTCCCTATATAAGTCTATGTAAAACCAAAGGGCCCCGGGGCAGGGGCATTTTTGGCCCCAGCACTATAATTTGAACAATCTTGGTAGGGGTCCACTAGATGAAGCTTCAAACCAAATATCAAAGACCTGGGCCTTGCGGTTTCAGAGAAGAAGATTTTTAAAGATTTTCCCTATATATAAGTCTATGTTAATTTAAAGGGCCCCGGGGCGGGTGCATTTTTGGCCCCAGCACTATAACTTGAACAATCTTGGTAGGGGTCCACTAGATGAAGCTTCATAGCAAATATCAAAGACCTGGGCTTTGCGGTTTCAGAGAAGAAGATTTTTTAAGTTTTCTGTGAAAAAAATCTATTTTTGGCTCCCATGACCTATTTGTGCAACGAACAGGAACCATTTGAACAACTTTGAAAGTGGTTCACTTAAGGATCATTCCTGTGAAGTTTGGTCAAAATCCGATCAGTGGTTTAGGAGGAGATGCCGTTTGAAAAAAAAGTTTAAGGATGCACGCATGCAAGCACGGACGCACTGACAACGGACGAAAAGTGATCACAAAAGCTCACCTTGTCACTACGTGACAGGTGAGCTAAACTAGAAATGTGTCAATACAACACAAATGCCCCCGCCCAGGACCTACCTCCCCCACCCCCCATCACCTTAAGGTCATGCAGCAGGGGCGGGGTTATGGCTGAATGAAACTTTTGACATGTATCTATCATCATTCCAAATATGTAGCAAAGCCATCAAATGGTTCAAGAAATATGAGCTCTCAAAAAATATAATATAAAAAATTTCTATGTCTGTGACCTTGACCTTCAGTTAAGGGGTGGGGGGTATGACTCAATGAAACTTTGGACCTGCAACTATTGTCATACCAATAATGAAGCAAATCCATTATAGAGTTTGGAAAATATAAGCTACTAACATACTTAATTTTAAAAATTTACATGTCTGCGACATTGCCCTTGAAGTCATAGGCATGGGTGGGGGTATTGCTGAATAAATCTTTGGACCTGCATCTATCATTAAACTAAATATGAACCAAATGAATCATAAAAGTTAAAGTTCAATGTGGTACAAATACCTTAACCTGAGTGATAAACATTAAAAATTTCTAAGTCCGTGACCTTGACCTTGAGACCATGGGTAGGTGTGGGGGTATTGCTGGCTAAAACTTTGGACCCATATCTATCATCATACTAAATATAAACCACATCCATTGCATTGTTTGAAAAATATGAGCTCAAGTTCTACCCTGACCAAAAACCTTAACCTGAGTCTTAAACATTAAAAATTTCTAAGTCTGTGACCTTGACCTTGAGACCATGGGTAGGTGTGGGGGTATTGCTGGATAAAACTTTGGACCCATATCTATCATCATACTAAATATAAACCACATCCATTGCATGGTTTGAAAAATATGAGCTCAAGTTCTACCCTGACCAAAAACCTTAACCTGAGTCTTAAACATTAAAAATTTCTAAGTCCGTGACCTTGACCTTGAGACCATGGGTAGGGTTGGGGGTATTGCTGAATAAAACTTTGGACCTATATCTATCATCATACTAAATATAAACCAAATCTATTGTATGGTTTGGAAAATATGAGCACAAGTTCTACCCTGACCAAAAACCTTAACCTGAGTCTAACAGGATTACGTACGTACTTACGTATGTACACACTTTCGTACAGAAGGACGTACATTCGGAAACCGTACGCCCGTACCCACGGACGCACGTACGGAAAACCAAAAAACTCTATGCCCCCGGCATCATCCGATGCGGGGGCATAAAAATAACTTCGCCGAGTGAGTGTTTGAGTTTTACATCTCAACAACAGCTAAGGTCATACGGAGACGGGACCTCCGTTTAAAGACTCATCCGAAAGTCTGGAGAAGCCTGGGATCGATCCTGCGGCTCCTGGTTTACAAGGCGAGGAGCATAACCACTACACAACAGAGGCTTCTTTATAACTTCGCCGAAAGCTATGTCATGCCTGTGGGGCAGCAAAGTCCCCAAACCATGAAATGTAGGTTATGGTCAAACATGGATACTTGAATATAAGTTTCCATAACTAGATGCAAGTTTGTACCAAGAATCATTTAATGAAGCTCTTATAGTTCTTGGGAATGGACTTGAACATCCAGGTGAATTTGAATGATGCAATAGTTCACGAAGTCAGTGAACTATGAACTGTTGGTCAAGATCAAATGTGGATGCTTGCATTATAAATGCCATCCCAAGATGCAAGTTTGTACCAAGTTTGAATGAAGCTCTTTAGTTCAATATGGACTTAACATAAGTGTGAATGTAGGGTTGATGTAATAGCTCTCAAAGTCATTGAACCATCAAATTAGGTCAATATCAAGTGTCAATAACAGAACTTTTATACTTCTTGAGAAATGGACTCTTACTTAAGGGTGAATTCAAGGGTTGTCACAGATGCTGAAGGCTTGACAAAGAAATGAAAAACCACACTCCTATAATGCTCAATGCTTAAAGCCAGCATGACAAAAGAGGGACACAGGTGAACAATGCTGGCCCAGCACAGATGCCGCAGAAGTGACTGCATTGCTCAGTGCAAGAAAAAAAATCTTACATAGGTATGAGGGGTGGATAGAATAAGACCTGTCGCCGGACAGGATAGCTCTCCGTAAGTTGCGTTTTGACTCAGTTATGCAAAAGCAAATTTTTAGACCCAAAGAAACAAAGTCACAAAGAAAGAATCCAGTGCTATATCGATATAGTTATATTAAAATCTATCAATAAATCTAGCCGTTAGAGCAAAGACAAAGTTTTTCTAAAAATAGCCACAGTGACCTTGACCTGAGGACCCTGAAAGTCAAACTCCCTTGAGATATTATCATACCTAACATTTGTATGAAGTTATAGAGTGATGACAAAGTTTTTCTAAAAATAGCCACACTATCCTCAACCTTGAAGTCACGACATTGAAAGTCAAACTTGTTCGAGATATTATCATAAGCAACATTTGTGTAAAGTTATGGCAAAATTCATCAACGAATGTAGCCCTTACAGCCATGACCAAGTTATTCTGAAAATAGCCAGTGACCATGACCTCTACCTCAGGACCCTGAAAGACAAACCTGCTCAAGATACTATCATATCCAACATTTGTGTGAAGTTATTTTAAAATCTGTCAATAAATGTAGGCGCTGGAGCGATGACAAAGTTTTTCTAAAAACAGCCAAAAAGACCTTGACCTTGAGATCATGACCTTGAAAGTCAAACTTGCTGGAGATATCATAAGCAACATTTGTGTGAAGATATATTAAAATCTGTCAATAATTGTAGGTGCTAGAGCGATGACAAAGTTTTTTCTAAAGATAGCCACAGTGACCTTGAACTTGAGGTCATGATCTTGAAAGTCGAACTCACTCAAGAAATTTAAAGCAGTATCTATCACAATTCCAAGTCTCAAGTAAATTCGTCTGAAGGCAACCAAGTAATGATCTTAAATCTTAAGTGCAAAAACATAAAAGTCCTTAGTCTGTGACCTTGTCCCAAAGCTCACAGTCAAGTATGATGATGCTGCTGATAAAAACTTTTGACTAGTACCTATCACCAGCCCAAGTATTTACTAAATCTATCAAAAGGTAAATGAGTAATGAGCTCCTAAAAACTTCAACACAAAAACTTTAAAATAAGAATTCTAAGTCAGTGACATTGACCCCAAGTTTATGGTCATGAGTGCTGATGCTGCTGCTATAAATTTGAGACAAGCATCTATAACCATACAGAGTATAAACTAAATCTATCCAAAGATAAAGAAGTAATGAGCTCCTAAAAACTTTAACACAAAAACTTTAACATTCAAATTCTAAGTCTGTGACCTTGACCTTAAGGTCACTGTCATGGGTGCTGATACTGAAGATAAAAACTTTAGCCCAGTATCTATCAAAATACCAAGTATGAACTTAATCCATGTTCACATAAAGAAGTTATGAGCAACTAAAAAACTTTTAACGCAAAAACTTTAAAATTTGTGGACGCCAACGCCGGGGATAGTAGAATAGCTTACCGGAACTTTGTTCCGGTGAGCAAAGTTCCGGTGAGCTAAAAACCATTCTAAGGGTAACAGTCTGGCATCATGAGGCTTGCCGATCCCGAGGGATGGATTTTTTATCCACCCCTCACACTATGTAAGATTCTTTTTCTTGCACTGAGCATTGCAATCACTTCCGTTGCCAATGTCCACCAAAATGTGATGACAATGGTGTGATGTACAGTAACGTCACTTAACATGCTGTGACGGCAACCTTAAGGACGGTGCATACAACGTTGTATTCAAACAGATTAGAATATTCAATTTTTACCCTGAACCTGGATAAGAACACCAGGGTAAGAACAGAATTTATACTGCAATCAGGCATTCTAGTACCCTAACAAAGGGGGTCGAATAACTGCAAGCTATAATCGGTAGTGACCTATAATACCTTCTACTGACCTATAATACGTCTAGTGACTGTTTATAGACCGGACCTACTTTTCAGGTCACTAACTTACAAGTGTAAACAATAACATGCAACCTTTTATACATGGGAAAACAATGAAACTGCAAGTTAAAATCTTTGCAATATTTATTTGAACAGATTTTTAGAAGTTTCAGCTAAATTCTTACCTTCTCGGCCTTTCCTGGTTTGAATGGCCCGTTGGAATAACTGTGCACTGCTACTGCAGAGTCTCAACCTCGAAAATAATTTCTAAAGCTAAAATAAACTACTGATTTGCAGATTTTCATACAGGATGCAAAGTACTGAGAAACATTTATTCGAGCGTCCATGTTGTTTCCTACGTCTTTGTGGCGTGGTGACATCAGAAACTTTGCACTCGTTGACGTCATGTTATACGTCTGCACGCCATGGCACTGAATGTCGTTTAACATGCCACACAGTCTGCTGTCTTTTTGGCTTAAATTTGCTAAATTATTGCAAAACCCCTTGATTCTTTGAATTGCGGTATAAACTAAATACATGATTAGTGTCTTTAATAATAAAATATAATCGGTTCGCTAAAGCTCGCCCCTATAAAATTGTCTAAGGCTCACTGATTATATTTTATTATTAAAGACACTAACCATGTATTTACTATTTCTATGCTAGGCTAAAACCATGGGTTTCCTTATCTGGTGTGCAGGGCCCAAGCTAGCCCAAAAAATTTGGGAGAAGTGACTTCTCCCTCCTGGGAAAATAGGGAGAAGTTTGCTGGGTCGAGGGAGAAGTGGGTGCGGCTAAACGCCGAACAACAACAATGTAATGAGTTCTCCTGTAAACCCCTATTTGGAGAGTGTGTTTTATAGGGGTATCAATCAATTCCACTATTGAGACCACCTGAAATGAAGACTAATTCTGCTTTAAAAAGCTTATTTGGTTGGCTGCAGTTATTCTTTCTGTTTTCTGCATACAGTGACCCCTGATCAGAGACCACTTTTGGGACTGTTCAAAAGTGGTCTTAAAGACCACTTTTGAACTTCCCAAAGGTGGTCTTAATATAGTAATTTTACTATATTTGGGCAAGCTGTAACTTTTGTTATATCCAACCATGTTATAATGAAAGGTGTTATAAAGTAAAGAGGTTTCTATGTAATAGATCAGTTCACTAAGTACCTGTCACAATTGTATTTGAAACAAGGGGGAACAACCTCGCTAGATGAAAATCAGTTGTTATATTTTATGAATTTGGATAATTACTGAGTAACTGAATATTTACCGGCAAGTAATAATTATTTTCACTTACAAAATAAAAAATTGCTACCTACTTTTGTTGTTGTCCATAAAAAAAATGAAAACGATTGATGGATGCAAAAGTAATGTACAAACAAATCAATGGCAAATAAACCATCTATATTTATTTTTTTTTAAATCCTAATGCAGTGTCAATGTTACCGGTCAGATTAATCTTATTACTGCATACAACAGTACTTAACAAAGTACGTCCGCACCCGGACTTTGGCACGAGCTAACGGTACAAATATACCTGTATAAGTTACATAATCTTGTGTAATCTTAATTGGCTCTTAATGCAATAAAAACTTTGTGCAATCAACCGAGATAGATTTATGACAGTACAAGACTACTAAGCGTGTTGCAAGTGGCTCGAGCTGCATGAGCTAACGGTTAGAATTAAATTACATAACAGTACCAAACTGCAACTGGGACGAAGTGCAGAATTAACAGTTAGCTTTGTTCAGTGCAATTACTGAGATTTCTGACACTAGTGGAGCGAAGGATTATCGTCACCTTGTCAGTTTACCGTTACTGTTCACAAGGAAGACAAAAAAAAAAAAAAAACGGCGAAATTTCAGGGCGAAGTTTTTTTCGCTTTCATCGCCAAAGTCGGCGAAGTGTGCCCCAACAGGGCGACTTCTTCGCCCGAGTCGCCCTCTAGCTTGAGCCCTGGTGTGCAAGAATGTGGCATCTGATCTGGGCCATTGCTACTTAAAGGCGTTTATTCTTGACTATTGAGGACTATCATTTCATTACAAAATATTATGTGGCCCTCAGAGCTGACTGAAGAGAAGACCTCTGTCTTCAACAATTAAGGGCTCTCCTTGGGGAAAATAAATAATTTACTGTTTACTAGAGTGTACATTATTGATTTTCCCCTTAAGTGCCTCACTCATGGGATTCAACAAGAGCCACTAATCACCCCTATTAAGGGCTGCCTTTGATCTGTTATAGACAGTCTATCACAAGGGCAATAAAACAATTATGGACACAGGGTGTGTGCTACTGTTACTAGAATAAGTGCCTTTAAAGAGTTCAGCCATTTTCTAAATAAATTTCTATAAATAATTCCACCTGACCCGAAGTAGTACCCGGTTATACATGTATATAGCGAGAACGAGTCTAGTCAGCTTGAAATTGGTTGAACCCTGTGGAGCATTAATGAAAATGTTACAAAGTTTTGGTTCAGCGTTAAATGGCCCAGTCAACACGATTTAAGTCATGTCGAGCCGGCCAGTGTTCCTAACCATTCTTTTCCTGAGCATGCTTATATATAAGCAGTTAAGCAGTACAGTGTACATTTCTTTTTGCAAGAAACTGACAATGACCATTCTTGGATCAGTGGAAGAGAAAGAATAACTAGAAAATATTCCATGATCAATCTCCACAAACAATGTTGCCTGACCCAGCGTATAAGTAAGTTGGGAATGTAAGTTCAAATGAGTTTGAAAACTGGTGATGTCTGCCTATCTCTCATAGAGTCACGTCCCCATGAATGCCGCAAATGCCTGTTTTTGACCTTGCCATCAGCATAAATCCTTTGGTAAAGATTGTTAGCTCAGGTGAGTGATATGGGACCATCATGGTCCTCTTGTTTTTTTACCTACCTTGTATTAAAGATGGCTGCCTTGACAGCTAGAGAGGCAGCATCAAAAAGATTTCCACCACATTCTAACAGCTGAAAAAGAGACATCACAATAATGTGTTAATATCATGTAGCATACCTCAATACATGTGTCATATATAAATACGTAATGTATTTGGAAAATGACTGAACTTTTAGCAAACAATGGAGGCCCTGATCAGACACCGTGTTCTGTGGCATCTGATCTGGGCCTGCACTGTTTGCCAACTACCCGTTTTGGGGTTTCCGGTACTAAATGTGTTAAATTGCCTTGATGAAGTGATTCTAATGAGTATAAATATCAGTCACTTTCCAGATAAACAAAGGAAATCAAAGCACTGTCAACACTTGTTTGAGTGTAGGCTGGAGAAATTGTCCTTAATGAGGACCGTTTTGTTTAACTCTTAAATTCCTGTACTGCAAGCAAACAGTGTAGACCATGATCAGACGCCACATTCTCTGGCATCTGATCAGGGTCTACAGCGTGTGCCAAACCCAATGCATGATTCCAGTCCAGATTCTATAATCATCTAATGCAACACTCTGACCTCAATATTGATAAGAATAACAGGCTATTTCCAATGCATGATTCCATTCCAGATTCTATAGATAATCATCTAATGCAACACTCTGACCTCAATATTGATTAGAATAACTGGCTATTTCCTATAAATGACTATTACCTCGCTTTCCTACAAATCAGTGACAGTCACATGGACATCAGCACTGACAGAGCGTCTGTGCTTAGTTCCATAGACATTTGAGTCAACTGAAAAACAATCAACCAAAGAATACCCTAATTATCCATATATACAGTCGAACTTCAATGGCTCGAACACCTTTGGGACCACGAAAATCTTTTCGAGACAGGGGTACTTTGAGCCACTGAGAGTTACTGCCAAGAAGCATGATGGGGTTAATTTTGGGACATCTTTTTGGTGTTCTATAATAAAATGTATGCTGTGTGTACTCACGAGAAAAGCCTCATCGAGGCGATTCTAATGAGTACACACAGCATACATTTGCAAGTTAAAATTAAAAAATCTCCTTAATTATCTCACACTACTTCTTATGTAGTAGAATTCTCTGGGGACTCAAAAACGGGTTCGACTTCGCCATGGTAAACGAGCCACCGGTGTTCGAGCCATCAAAGTTCTACTGTATTTGTTATCTGGGCCTAGAGAAAGAACTCTGCAGGGACTCAAGATGAGGTTCTAATCAGCCAAGGTAAATGAGACATTTGTGTTTGAGTCACAGAAGTCATCCTGCATCATGATAACCATCATAGCTACAGATAAGGAGCATATTTTGTGATAACTGAAGGATAGTTTTCCTTATTTCTCCATATAAAGCTATGCCGTGGGTATTCATTAGAACCCCCTCGTCGAGGCAGTTCTAATGAATACCCACAACATAGTTTTTTTTTTTGAGAATTGACAAAAACTATCCTTCAATTATCACAAAATACAAACCTTATCTGTTGCTATGCAATATAGTCCTGCTGAACCATGATTATGCCTGCCTTTGGATTAAACATAGAGGATCTTAAAAATGAGTGTTCATGTGTTATGGAATTTATTAAACTCGTTGAGGAAAAAAATAAAATGATCGGCAAAGCCTCACATTTTATCCCTTTTCATCAACTTGTTTAATAAATCCAATAATACATGAGCACGATTGCAAGCTTCTATTTCTCATTAGACATTTAAAACACACTTTATTCACGACTGTTTTACAAAAATGTCTATATCCGCCATTAGTAAATCCAACGTCAGTAAGGATGTCGTACATGCAACGTGACGGGGCGTATTAACCTAATTTGCATATTTAATCCACTAGTAGATTATCAAAGTTATTACATGGCATTATAAAATTCTCATATCACATCATATGATAAAATAGTTTACTGGTTGTTTGTTTGATTTGAAGTTTAACGTCCCCGTCAACACTGTAAAGGTCATTTTGGAGACGTTGCTTCCAATTTGGTGGGGCTTTTACCGGACATTGAGATGGAATGACATCTCAAGCCCTGCCATCCAATGAAACCAATAGGATTTATAAGCATGGACGGGCCAACTTACACCGCATTGCCTGGGCAGGCTTAGATCCTCTAAGAGGTTTACCAGTACTCGTGTGCGAGTCGGTTTCAGCTCTGCGTGGAAGCATCATGCAGCCCATCTATTTCTTCAATCCCCGATGGGCGGGGGCTAAGTTTACTGGTTGTCATATACAACTATATAAGTACAAACAATACATTAATGGATTAGATAACCATCTTATGTAAGCTTATGGTTTTGTTTTGTTTGTTTGACTTTAGGTTTAATGTCCCTGTCAACACTGTATAGGTCATTTTGGAGACGTTGCTTTCAATTTTGTGGGACTTCTATCCGACACTGAGATGAAATGACATCTCAAGCTCTGTCGCCCAATGAAACAAATAGGGTTTATAAGCATGGGCGTTCGGATTCGCACTGCTTTGCTTGGGCAGACTTTGCGGTTTACCAGTACTCTTGTGCGGTCTGTTTCAGCTCTGTGTGGAAGCATCATGCAGCCCATCTATTTCTTTAAGCCACAATGGGCGAGGGCTATAAGTTTATGGTAATCTTCTGTGTAAGAACCCCTTCCTTTGCAATCAGTGGAGATCCAGATCAAATGGCTGGTCAGGATCTTCACTGTTTGTCATTTAATCTGATTTACTAATAGTCAGTAATGGGTGTGGCAAAATTAATCTATCAAACAGTAAAAGGGTTCAAAAATACAATTTCTTACCAGAACATCAACATACAGCACCCAACACTGCTGGCCAGGAACAACACAAAGTTTAGTGAGATCAAGGCAGGTTGGACAGTCGTAGGCTCTAGCCAACATATTACTGATCTCTACAGCTAGTTCCTCTCCACCTCGACCTTCAAATTCTGGGGTTGCATTGGCAGAACTACATAGAAAATAGTTTAATATTAACCCATTTTGTACCAGAAACCCCAAAACGGGTACCCTGGCAAACATTGCAGGCCCAGATCAGAAGCCGCAGAACGTGGCGTCTGATCAGGGCCTACACTGTTTGCAAAACGTTCTGCCAATTTCCTAATAAATTTTGAAGAAAACACAACCTGACACCCCTAAATTTTGAAATGGACTCATGTTAAGGAAAATTCCATTTGGTACAGAAAGGGTTAAAGTTCTGCACAGGAAGGACAATCATTATAGGGTTAACATAAACAAACCATAACACTATAATAAGGGCCCACTGCACTAAGACATTTAATTCTAATCACAAAAACAAAGTCCTTTTTCTAACCTTTTTTAGTACCAAATGGAATCTTCCTCCTTATATATAGCAGGAGTCCATTTCAAAATTTAGGGGTGTCAGGTTGTGTTTTCTTCTAAATTGATTTGGAAAATGGCTGAACTTTCTGCAAACAGTGAAGGCCCTGATCATACGCCGCAGAATGCGGTGTCTGATCTGGGCCTGCACTGTTTGCCAGGGTACCCGTTTTGGTGTTTCTGATATGAAATGGGTTAAGTGCTTGATCCAGCTCAACTCTTTTCTCCTTATGTCCACTCTGATGTCCACTTTGGACATGTCTGGTTGAACAGGGATGTTACCGTATTGTGCTTAAAGATTGGGACACCCAAAGTTTTGGGACACGGTTGAAAATCTTGAAAATAATTATTTTTGACAGTCCAAAGATTTGGGACATACTAAAAATCACAAGAAAATTATGTAATTTTTCTTTCCAAAGAATTGGGACAGGTTTATTTTTACGAAAACGTAAGAAGAAAAATGCCGCACATGACGATTTTTATTTTTCAGCTTGTCCTTTGCTTCAATGCTTGCCAAATCTTACCGTGATGAAATGAAGATATTCAGAGCCGATTTTATCCAGTAAAAGAATTATTCATCAATACACATATACACCGAATTGAAATTAAAGAATTACAAGCATTAGCATTTCTGATCACCTAATCAATTTATTTGTGTCTGAACATAAATCTGGCAACGATTTTACCGATCCGTGGCCGCCATTTTTTAAATCCATATCATGTGACCGCCACGTGACCAGCCATGTGGCAGTCACTTGCAAATTTGCATATTTTTATTATATATTTTTTGTTCTGTGTGTCTTTTTTCGCCATAAATAATATTTTTTAAAAGAAAAGAGGATAATAATAATAAAATAAAAACGCTGATTAATTAATATATAAAACTACGTCCTCGGCCGATAACTTCAGGGCTAATGCAAGGTGCACTTCTCAATCCTATTTTCTTCTGACGAACCGGAAAAATCATGAAACTTTTTTTTATCTTCATTTCAAAATTTTCCATTTTGCATGCTTGCTTATTTGTTTGTTTGATACATTGTTTGTTGTTTTCTGCGAGGTCATGGACTGCAGGTTTTTTTCCGGCAATTTCCCGCGAAGACCATACATACGGAAAAAGCCGATCGGTGATTTTTGAATTGATATAAATCGGTACCGGTAAAACAATTTTTCTCGATAGCTAAACGGTTGTGAATAGAGGTGGATAGAAAACCAGCGCTTTGCACAGCCCCCCCCCCGAATTATCCCCAGAAGCTCCGTGTCAATAACCAACAACAGCGTTCGACATTTCCCGCCCAGCGTCTGCTATTTGGCGCCAAAACATAACCATTCATGAGATCGCAGAAAAGTCCGTTTTTATTATGAAAATATCTTCCTTTAGATGTAGCTAATTGTCTGAGGAGCAATTAAATCATTTTCACATTGATTGTGGATTAAATTTTATGACTGGAGGATAAACGCCAATTAGAGACATAACTTGACCATATTTTCACACCTTATCGACACGCACCGCAGGGTGGCAATTATATGACAGGGATTAACATAGGTGTCATACTTGAACCATAATAAATACACAGATGGTTTGTTTCTGAATTGACAGTGCAGTAATTATTGCGATTTACTTACTGGTCTAGTTTTACTCAAAAAGACTGACAGCTGTAGACGATTTTTTTTTGGCGTCATAACTTGATAAGGTCCAAAGCTCAGATCAGTTAGATGTTTTCTCTTGTCGATATGCGCCAATACTTTTTGGCTTTTGCGGCGCATTGCGACTACCCCTTCGACCCCAAACCAAAGTTTTGGGACACCTAAAAATATAATTATTTTTCATCGACCTAAATATTGGGACAGCTCAAAAAGTAATTATTTTTTTCTGTCCCAATTTTAAAGCACAATACGGTAGGTTGAGCTAATTATAGAAAAAAGCAAATGTCTGATCTTTCTGCAAACAGTGCAGGCTTCACTGTTTGCAAAACGTTCAGACTAAGAACCCGATTCTGTGGCATCTGATGTTGGCCTGCACTGTTTTTCAGTGTCCTACTTTGGGTTTTCCCATCTAAAATGGCTTAAAATGTCAACACCATCGAACTCTTTCCACTTCAGCCTTTAAAACTCCACATTTCTTTTTAACTGAATGGGGGGGTCCGTTAAATTTATCTTTGCGAACTACTGACTGTTGTATAATCTGTCAAAAAACAATCCTGTTGAAATTGACACTGTCAAAATCAAATTAAACATGACAATGTAATACATCCCACCAACATCTGAGGCCATATGTGGACAGGAGTCACAGGACCTCCTTAAAAACTCATCCAAGAGTCTGGAGAAGCCTGGGATCAAACCCACAACCCCTAGAGTATAAGACAAGACAATGTGGCCATGGCCTTATACCATTCAATTTTATGATGGGTTTAGATTGTGTGTGTGTTTTTTTTTGTTGTTGTTGTTTGTTTTTTTTTCTATTCAGTTTAACAGCCAAGACAATACTATTACGATCATAGCAAGCCAGTCAGTTAATTTTTATCCCACTTAACATGAAAATTGCTACCTGCACATTCTTTCATCAGTACATGTAACTTAACAACTGCCCATCTGGAATCAGCCAAAAGAAAAGAATGACTGTATACAGTTATTTCATGGCCGTTTGGGGAAAAGTCAAAACTATTGCCCCAAGGCACTGAGGACAATCCCATGCACAATTGTCCAAGGCCGTAAGCTGGGGGCAATTTTGTATGGAGATGTCTGAGATGCAATTTGCTGTAGGCCAAGGAGCAATTGTGCATCGGGTCATCCAAGACGCCAAAGGGCAATAGTTTTGCGTATCCCCCAAACAGCCATCAAATATCTATTTTATTACCCAGCCCGTGTATGAAAATTATCATATTCCCCTTTCATGTCAATGCTCAAAAGTACAAGTGCATTCGCTGAAAAAATCTCTAGAAGTCAGAGTTCAGTATAATAAATCATTTGTTGCCCTTGTATGAGGGGAATATGACGATTTGTTCACCCTCAACAGGTAATATTGCCCTCAGACTTCACCCTTAGGCAATATTTCCTTCTCAGGTGAACCATTCCTCATATTCCTGTCACACAAGGGCAATAAGTGAATAATATTTCATGGTCAATCTTCTAGAAAAAATGTTGCCAGACCTGGGGGATCAAACCTGCAACTTTCAGGTCACCAGTCAGATGTACATCTGACTGAGCCAATAGAGCTGACAAACTGCATTAACCCTTATCCTGCTGAATAATTAATTTTGTCACACCATCACCGACTATCAACCAATCAAATTACTGGAAATAATCTATTCATTTGAATTCTAAACCTAAATGAAAAACAGTGTAGATCCTGATCAGATGGCTTCTTCAGAAGCCATCTGATCTGGATCTACTGTGTTTGCAAAGATAGGGGTTGTCATGTTCAGCAGGATAATGGTTAAACTGGTGAAAACCTATTAACCCTTCTCTTGCTGAATATTAATATAAGCCACACCCATTTCTGTCTATCAACCAATCAAATTGCTTGATGTAATTTATTGCTACAAATTCATTAACTGAATGCCAAACAGTGTAGATCCTGATCAGATGGCTTCTTCTTCAGAAGCCATCTGATCTGGATCTGCACTGTTTGCAAAGATAGGGGTTGTCGTGAACAGCAAGATAACGGATAAGCTTGATGAATTATAGTGTAATGCATACCAGTCTACGAAGAATTCTATTCTCCCCCTATCTGGTTTCTCTGGCAATGGTTCACCCAGTTCAGCCTTAACACCGACCAATATATCTGTATTAGCCTGCAAATACCAATATACATGTACATCATGACCTCTTTATAACACTATTGTTGGAGTTCAGAGCAAACTAGAGCTGTCAGAGGATCTGACTATAGCCCCGCTTCAGCGCTGTCAGAGAAGAAAGTTATTTAAGCTGCAGAGAAAACAGTTATGAACAAGAAATAACTGTTGAAAATTTTATATTATCTGGAAAAACTCTAAGAGTTGTGAGCCCTTGTCCCTCATTTCAATGAGCATGATACATTACCAGAATGTCCATGTTTATACTAAATTTCATCTTCCATTTTTCAATGTTCAAAGGGTAATAACTCCTAAAGTAGGCAAATCAGAGTCAGGGTTCCTGCGCTCTGCACATTGTCTCATGGTGCTTTACACTTGTGTGAAGTGTCATGAAAATATCTCAAATGGTTTGTGAGTTATGGAGCCGACACAGTCAAAATTGCCTTTTTAAATGTTCAAAGGGCAATAACTCCTAAAGTAGGCAAACCAGAGTTATGGTTCCTGCACTCTGCACATCATCTCAAGGTGCTTTTCATTTATTTGAAGTTTCATGAAAATATCAGAAACGGTTATGGAGCGGACATAGTTAAAATTGCCATTTTTTAATATTCAAAAGCCTATAACTGAAAAAGTAGACAATCCAGAGTTTGGGTTCCTGCGCTCTGCACACGTAATATGGTGCTTTACATTTGTGTGAAGTTTCATAAAATTATCTCAAACGGTTTTTGAGTTATCAAGCAAAGACGGCTAAAATTGATATTTTTCAATATTCAAAGGGAAATAACTCAAAAATTAGGCAATCCAGAGTTATGGTTCCTGCACTCTGCACACCATCTCATGGTGTTTAATGTTTGTGTGAAGTTTCATGAAAATATGTGAATGGGTTTTAAAGTTATGGAGCGGACACGAAAATTGTTAACAGACACAGACAGACACACAGACAGACACACAGAAAATACGAAAACCAGAGTTATGGTTCTTGCGCTCTGCACATTGTCTCATAGTGCTTAACATTTGTGTGAAGTTTCATGAAATTATCTCAAACGGTTTTCGAGTTATGAAGCGGACACTGTTAAAATTGCCATTTTTCAATGTTCAAAGGGCAATAACTCCAAAAATAAGCAATGCAGAGTTATGGTTCCTGCGCTCTGCACATCGTCTCATAGTGCTTAACATTTGTGTGAAGTTTCCTAAAAATATCTCAAACGGTTTTCGAGTTATGAAGCGGACACAATTAAAATTGCCATTTTTCAATGTTCAAAGGGCAATAACTCCAAAAGTAGGCAATCCACAGTTATAATTCCTTCGCTCTGCACATTGTCTTATGGTGTTTAACATTTGTGTGAAGTTTCATGAAAATATGTTAAGCAGATACAAAGTTATGGAGCCAACACAAATTAACGGAATCACGGAATTACGGAATTACGGAAAATGTTCAAAGGGCAATAACTCCAAAAGTAGGCAATCCACAGTTATAATTCCTTCGCTCTGCACATTGTCTTATGGTGTTTAACATTTGTGTGAAGTTTCATGAAAATATGTTAAGCAGATACAAAGTTATGGAGCCAACACAAATTAACGGAATCACGGAATGACAGAAGGACATGGCAAATCCAATATAGCCCCACTTTTTCAAAGCGGGGCTATAAACTATGTAATAGTCAAACAACTGTGTTTATCCAAGCAAAATGCACAGATTACATGTATACTGAAAAATGACTTATGGTCATTTTTCTATTTAACCCAAAGTTCATTGCCTTCACTTCTATTTTACCTTACTGGGATCCATCTTTAAACTGTGTTATAAAGTGGATTTGAGCAACATCTACAAAAAATGTGTCAAGAACAAAGACAAAGCCCGCACGCTCTGATCACAAAATACATTCTAATGGGCTTGCAATTTGTAACGTGATGTCAGATTGGCTGTCAAAAATCTGCAACAGTATACCCGGAGATATACTGTTGGAAACTCGACATCATCATGTGACGTCACTTTACATTGTATGGCATATGGTTTTACACTTCACAGCCCTTGCCGCTTTCTTCAAAATAGAAGTTTCTAGCAAAAAAAAATACAGTTGAACTTCAATGGCTCGAACACCTTTGGAGCCTTGATAATCTGTTCGAGACAGGGGTAGTTCGAGCCACTGGGGGCTACTATCAGGTGGTATACGATATACTTTTGGATATCTTTTCGATGTTCTATAATGAAAATGTATGTTGCGCGTACTCATTAGAATCGCCTCATCGAGGCGATTCTAATGAGTGCACACAACATACATTTACAAGCTAAAATATGAAAATCAACTAAATTATCTCCCACTATTTCTTATGTAGAGGATTTCCCTTGGGGCTCAAGAACGGATTCGACTCAGCCATGGTGAACGAGCCATCGGTGTTCGAGCCATCAAAGTTCTACTGTAAGTGCATTAAAATGGGGATACAGTCAAACCTGCCTTAGTGGCCACCTCTATTAAGCAAGCAACCTGTCTTAAGCAAGCAGGCATTAAGTTCCCAAAAAGGGAAAATGCATTAAAATTCACCTGTCTTAAGCAAGCACCTGTCTTAAGCAAGCACTTTTTGAATATCCCATGCATGCTTGCTTAATACAGGTTGGAGTGTAACTGTATTGAAATTTGTCATTGGGGAAGTAAAGTATTAGTTTTCAGGGGTCGCAAAATATGTTTTACTGCTCCACTTATGTGTCACTGTAAAACAAAATTTTCGACCGCAAAACCGCAGATTTACTCCCCACCATCCATGATAATTTTGTATAGTTATCCCCTGACTGTTTGCCCTGGAGCACCAGTTTTCCTTGCAGACCGTGACAACTCTGATTACCAAAGTCTCTTGTTTAACCCTTTTTGTACCAAATGGAATCTTCCTCCTAATATAAAGCACATGACCATTTCAAAGTTTAGGGGTGTCAGGTTGTCTTTTCTTCAAAATCTGTTTGGAAAATGGCTTAATTTTTTGCAAACAGTGTAGGCCCTGATCAGACGCCACGTTCTGCGGCGTCTGATCTGGGCCTGCACTGTTTGCTAGGGTACCCGTTTTGAGGTTTCTGGTACCGAATGGGTTAACTTCTAACACTTATGCGACTGAATCAAGTTATTTAGCCACACCCATTTCTGACTTGTTTGTTTTGTTTGTTTGTTTGAGGTTTAACGTCCCCGTCAACACTGTAAAGGTCATTTTGGAGACGTTGCTTCCAATTTTGTGGGACTTTTACCCGACATTGAGATGAAATGACATCTCAAGCCCTGTCGCCCAATGAAACCAATAGGGTTTATTAGCATGGACGGTCCACCTCGCACCGCGGTTCCTGGACAGGCTCAGATCAATTACTTGACATAACATAATATACTGGTTCAATTCACAAACTGCATGACAGTGTCAGCATAGCCTCGGTTCCACTCGGCACAGGTCTTCCCTCAGGTTGGAAACCCCTAGCTACAACAGAACCCCATGCCAGATTCTTACAGGAAACCTCTTTAGACTGTGCAGTAGATCTGGACATTTTTCAAAATATCATCTAGAACACTGAAAGGTGTAAACACTGTGGGCTTCAGTTTCATCTCCCGACAGCAACTAAGATCAGTGTGTGTGTGAATTCTGGTTTAACGTCGCTTTCAACAATTTTTCAGTCATATCACGACGGTGTCTGGTTGCGACAGGGAGCTCAATGCTCACTTTTATAGTGCTGCCTCACTGAAGTATCATGTCCCAGACACATTACGTGATACCACACCCAGTCACATTATCCTGACACTGGGTCGACCAGTCCTAGCTCTACTCCGTAAATCTGAGTGCCAAGCGAGGAGCAGCTTGTACCATTTTTAACGACTTTGGTATGTCGCGGCCCGGGATCGAACCCGTGACCTCCCGTTCCCCGGAGCGGACACTCTTAGTCTACCAACTGAGCTATCAAGATAAGATGGAACTCAGTTTAAAGATGCATCCCAGAGTCTGGAGAAGCCAGGGATCAACCCCATGACAGGGGTCTCTGGTTTATGAGGCAAGTAGCTTACCAACTACACTATGGTGGCTTCTAAAAGGTGCAAAAGAAGTGTACATTTTATCAAATAGAATGTATAGAATTAATTTGTTTGTTTGATTTGAGGCTTAACGTCCCCGTCAACACTGAAAAGGTCATTTTGGAGACGTTGCTTCCAATTTTGCGGGACTTTTACCCAACAATGAGATGAAATGACATCTCAAGCCCTGTTCCCCAATGAAAACCATAGGGTTTATTAGCATGGACGGTCCGCCTCGCACCGCGGTTCCTGGACAGGCTTAGATCCGCTAAGCGGTTTACCAGTACTAGTGTGCGGGCCGGATTCAGCTCTGCATGGAAGCAGCATGCAGCCCATATATTTCTTCAAGCCCCTTTGGGTGGGGGCCATATAGAATTAAAACCAGAGCCATGCTTATTTCACAGAATTTACAGAATTGCATTTTTCATTTTTACTTAAGATGGGAAACCCCAAAACAGGATACTAGCTCCTATCCTGCTGTTCACGACAACCCTTTTCTTTGCAAACAGTATAGATCGAGATCAGATGGCTGATCAGGATCAACACTGTTTGACATTCAATTTATTAATTTGTAGGAATAAATTACATCAAGTAATCTGATTGGTTCAAAGTCAGAAATGGGTGTGGCTAAACTTAATATTCAGCAAGAGAAGGGTTAAGATGGGAAACCCCAAAACAGGATACTAGAATACCTGTAGGCAGAATGTTCAACAGGCGAACCATTTTCTATAAAGTTCAAAACATAACTCAACCCCAACACATTATGATTTTTGTTTGTTTGTTTGTATTGCAGTTTAAAGGTCCAGTCAACACTGTTTAGGTCATTTTTGAGCTGGTAAGTTTACCTATCCACACTTTACCTGGGCATGCTTATATATTAGCGGTTAACCAGTACAGTAGACATTTTTAGCCAGAAACTGACAACTGCCCTTCTTGAATCAGCAGAAGGGAGAGAATGACCACAGAAAAGATTTCATGATCAATCTCCATGAAAGAATATTGCTGACCCCGGCAGGTATGGAACCCACATCCTCCTGATCACCAGTCAGATGCGCATCAGACTGAGCTACCAAAGCCAGCTCAACACATTATGATCACGCATGTGCGCTAAAATATCATTTTTCTTATCTCAAGAACAAGTATTTTTCAGATGAAAATGTTTGATATTTTTCATATTTCTAGTCCAAATATAGATTGTGAGTGCTACTTAGAGCCTGCTCAATGGGCATTGAGGAATTCTAATGAGTAATGATAAATTATGGCCATAATGTTTGTTTTGAGCAAAAATAAGGAAAATAATAAATACCCCATAAACCACACTTTTCTCTATATAAAGTGGGTTTTAGAGGGG
The DNA here is from genome assembly GCA_963580285.1 of Lucinisca nassula. Classification (NCBI taxonomy): domain Eukaryota; kingdom Metazoa; phylum Mollusca; class Bivalvia; order Lucinida; family Lucinidae; genus Lucinisca; species Lucinisca nassula. The sequence goes on along the minus strand of OY757017.1, from coordinate 106,424,379 downwards.
ACTTCATCACACAGACTTGTAACCTGAGGACTATGAAATCTTGGACTCCAGGAAGATTCAATTCAGTTTGAAATGGGTTAACGCCATCTTGTACTGAATGGAATCTTCCCCTTTAAACACAGTAGGAGTCCATTTAAAAAAAAATCAGAAGTCTGATTTGAAAATGCTTGGACTTGCCAACATTGAAGACCCTGATCAGACGCTGCTTTCTGTGGCGTCTGTGTTTTCCACATGTTTTTAGGTACATGTATCCCTTATAAAATGGGCGAAGAGACATTTGAATGCCTTCAGAATACACAACAACCTCTTTATAACACTTTTTATGCAGTCCAAAGCAGAAATCGGGTTAGTTAAACAATTGGTTATATCCAAACAAAAATGTAAAGATTATATAGAAAAATGACCGTTTATGGTCATTTTTCTATATAATCTAAACATTTTTGGAGCCAGCTTGAAACCGTGTTATATCCAAAACCGTGTTATAACAAACCATCATCAACCGTGTTATAATGAGGTTGTGGTTTACTGACTATTCTTAGTTTAGCAGATCCACTGGTATTGGAGACAACTTCTGTCTCTAGTTCAATGTGTCTGTAGTCCTCACATCCACGCCCATCTTCCCGCAGATTGTCCTGAAAATACAATAGTAAAAAGTAACCCATAAAATGCCAATCACAACAACTGTCGTCTTCTGCTTTACCGTCTGCCGCTTACCGTTAAAGTATTTTTTGCAAACAGTGTTGACCCAGATCAGACTGCTCCTGTAGTCTGATCTGGGCCAACACTGTTTGCCTGTATGCAAAAATATTATTAAAAAGTTCGCAAAAAAAAATTTGGCAGACGACATACAATGTCAGCAGACGACATTTTCAGATGTAGTTTTTCTCAGCATTTCAACCCATTTAGTACCAGAAACCCCTAAAGGGGTAGCTTGGCAAACAGTGCAGGCCCAGATCAGATGCCGCAGAATGCGGCATCTGATCAGGGCCAACACTGTTTGCAAAAAGTTAAGCCATTTCCCCCAAATCAATTTTGAAGAAAAACACAACCTGATACGCCTAAATTTCGAAATGGACTCCTGCCATATGTAAGGTGGAAGATTCCATTTGGTACAAAAAGGGTTCAGGGTTAAATATCATTGGGACCTTGAAAATTTATTCAAAAAAGGGGTAGTTTGAACTACTGAGGGTCAACCAGAGTGCCAGTGGCATACTCATTACCATAATACAGCTGTGTCACATAGGGCATTCTCTCTCTTTTCTCCAAATGGCTATTTTTCTGATGAAAATTTGTGATATTTTTCTTATTTTTACTCCAAACATAGGTTAGAATGGCCTCATTAAGGCAGTTCTAATGAGTACGAGCAGCCTTTGTCTCGGCACAGAAAAAAGAAGAATAATGTATACCCCCCGTAAACCCCAGTTTTTTCTACATAAAGTGAGGGTATTATCCCCTGTATAGAGGGGTGTTCATTACACGGACTTGTTAAAGTGACATGTACCGGTAGTTGTCATGATTCAAAGAAATATTTTTTTTAAGTTCTATAAACTTAAGAATGTTTTGTGTACTCAAAAAGGCAATACTATAAAGTAGAAACAAAAATTCCTTTTTCATGATAAAATTCTATACCAGAGGACCAATGATTCTGAACCACTCACCTGAGTTCTGTGTGTGTGTGTGTGTGTGGAGCTATTTGGTTTCTGGGAAGAGGATAGAGGTCCACAAGATAAAGTTTCATACCAAATAACAAACACGTGAGCCTTCTGGTTTCAGACAAGAAGATTTTTAAAGGTTTTCCCTATATAAGCCTGTGTAAAACCAAAGGGCTTAAAACCCAGGGATATAATTTGAACAATCTTGGTAGAGGTCCACTAGATAAAGCTACACAACAAATATCGATGTTCTGGGCTTTACCTTTTCAGAGAGGATTTTTTAAAATTTCATTTCAAAAATCTATTTTTGGCTCCTGTGACCTTGATGTGCAATGGATCGGAACCATTTGAACAACTTTTAAAGGGGACCACCTAAGGATCATTCCTGTTAAGTTTGGTCAAATCCGATCACTGGTTTAGGAGATGTCGTTTGAAGAAATTGTTTATGAGCGCTCGCACGGACAGGAGAGCTAAAAACGGGCCTGTCAACCCATTTAAGCCAGATCGGGCACTGACTCAAAATGATAATACAAACGGAAAGTGTGTCAGCAACTGTCTAACTGTTTAGTTAAGATTCAGCAGCTAAAGCAAAATATACGTTCTTTTTATAACTAACATCATTACGATACCACACCCGAGCGACATAGTGCATTTTTTCACATCTCCCAAATGGCTACTTTTGTGATGAAAATCTGTGATATTTTTCTTACAAATACTGCAAACATAGGTTATGGGTGCTCGTTAGAGTACCCATAACCTATGTCTTGGAGCAAAAATAAGAAAAATAATGTATACCCCCGTAAACCCAAGTTTTCTCCATATAAAGTGGGGGTGTAGGGGGGTCTTCATTTCACGGATGTCCTCACTTAATGATTTTGACACGGACCGGATCGCAGAAATTACCGAAATCACCTTCATCAACTTATTTATTTGTGCAAATGAATTCATTTCAATATTTTAGGTTTACACAGAATCGAAGTTTGGAGGAGTAATAAGCAGTATTAAGAAACTATCACAAATCCACATCTAGAATATGCAATTAATATAACAATATTATCCAATATACCTCGCTTAATATATCATGCGCATATTTGAAATATCTAACATGGTTTCATATAAAAAATGGCAGTGATTTCGGTAATTTCCGAGGTGACTGATGATTTGAGTTAGTACCCTAAAAATACACAATCAAGTGATATTTTGGGAATCTTTTCTACTGACATTAATGCTTCACCCCTAAATTATATCACATATTGTCATATTTTAAATAATAAGCATAGTTTTGTATCAAAATGATGGTGATTTCGGTAATTTCGGAGGTGACTTGTGATTTCCATGATATATTAAGAAAAAAAAAACGGTGAAATTTTGGGGATTTTTTCCACTAATATTAATTCCAAAATATTATAAAATAGACCCCTACAATTTATTTAAATCTTTAACATGGTTTAATATCAACTAGAAATGCGTCCATAGGACACGGATGCCCCCGCCTGAAAATATGTCTATGTTCGTATTCATCCATAGAAAGTTATTGAGTGTTTAAGTTTTGGACCCTTTTTATGCCATTTGACCTCCAAGTATGACCTTGGAGGTACGGATCTGGGTTTGCACGTGACACATTGTCTCATGATGGTTAACATTTCTTCAAAATTATTTCAAAATCCATCCAAAAATAAGTAAGTTATTGGCTGCGTTTAAGTTTCGGACCCATTTTTTGACCTTTGACCTCCAAGTATGACCTTGACCTTGGAGGTACGGACCTGGATTTTGCATGTGACACATCGACTGATAATGGTTAACACAAAGTAATTTCAAAATCCATCCAGAAATAAGAAAGTTATTGACTGTGTTTAAGTTTCGGACCCTTTTTTTTGACCTTTGACCTCCAAGTATGACCTTGACCTTGGAGGTACGGACCTGGGTTTTGCAGGTGACACATCAACTCATAATGGTTAACATTTCTCCAAAATAATTTCAAAATCCATCCAGAAATAAGAAAGTTATTGACTGCGTTTAAGTTTCGGACCCTTTTTTTTACCTTTGACCTCTAAGTTTGACCTTGACCTTGGTGGTTCGGACCTGGGTTTTGCACGTGACACGTCGCCTCATGATGGTTAACATTTCTGCCGAGTAATTTTAAAATCCATCAAGAAATAAGGAAGTTATTGACTGCGTTTAAGTTTCGGACGCACGGACGGACGGACCCACGAACGGACGGACAGGGGCAACGCTATATGCCCTTTCCACCATTCTTCGAATGGCGGGGGCATAATAAAATGGTGATTTCGGTAATTTATTAGGTGATTTCGTTAAATTTCGGTGTGTTGTCAGATATTTGAGTGTGCTGAGCTGTATAATTGGACCAGTATACTGATTAGCCCTTTGTAGTTGTCAGTGTGCTGGCTGTGACAAACTCGGAATCAGGATTGCTGCTTGACACCCATAATAAATCATTAGAAAGCATCAAATCACTACCCGGTATATTAAAATGAAGGTCTCCCTGTTTCCCATGGTCTTAATTCTTGGGGTCACTCTTTGGAAAACAACTTACAGAATGCATCCAGATGATGGAAATCAGGAGTGCAAGATTACAAATAAGGAGAGCAGTAGTAGAATTTCCCAGTACTTGGCATTTACAAGGAAGAATGGGAACAGAAGGTGTTCGGAGGGCTTGCAAAACTTCAAGTCCTCAGTCCAAGGTTGGCAAAGTATTGACCGCCCTGGGAAAACCTTTTCCCGGGCTGGGCAATACTCACTCAACTGGGCAATACTGGGTAATATGGTTTTGGGATGGGTTTACTGAAAAGAACCTGTGTGTTTTATTATATTATTGCTAATTTAAGTTTTCTAAATTCTTAAATGCATTGTAGAGCCATATATCAGTCATATATTGAAGAGGGCATTATATCAGACTCAGATACATTGGTAATTTAAAATATAAATGCAAATTTGACTTATATTTACAGCTGAACATAACAAATATGTTATCATGGTTGTTTTATGATTTCACAGGTGATGCATATGCATATAAATTATGAACATCAACACAGTCAGCATCAATCTACATGATTCACCATTCCACCTTCTCCTTTCCTATAAGCATCCTATAACAGAAGACTAATTTGGCGCACTTTTGCATTCAAAGTTTATTACAAAGCTTAGTTTGGATCAAACCAAAGTTGGAAAAAATGCGCTCTGTGGTAGCAGAACTTGCTGGCATGCTCAACAGTTTACGAGCCAGCTGACATAGAACTGGATTTACTACATTAGTATTTTCAACACTTGTCCGCCAAACAGATGGTGAGACACTCTTAATGGTCGTTTCATTTGTCAAAGACTTTGATAGGCTTGTTTCATTACACATGTCGAAATTCAGTAAATCTGGGACAAGGTCTGGACACTGTTCTTGAAGCATGTCTTGTGCACTTGTAATATGGTCTGGTTTTAGGCCCCCTGTACATTGGGTGGAGAATGTTAGCTAAGAAGTGGCTGGAGGTCATGACATGGTCAAATCGTTTTTCTACTGTATTCATATAAGGGACAGGTTCTTCTTTCTGCAGTAATTCTATCCAGATTTCACAGGCATCTGCAATGGTAGCAGAGTCAGATTGCAGCCTGTTTAAAGCCTGCAAAACTGATCACCAACAGGTATATTAGCTTTATATTGTTGGTTTAACAATAGGTATAATTACAGGTAATCCCTGGCTCTAGGTGCATGATCACAGCCTTTGCAAATGTTAGTATTATACTTTCATACTTTAATATTCTCTTTTTCAGAAGTTTCACTTTTAGTTTTGAACTGGATAGAATAATTTGGGACTTGAATTTATTAGCAATTGATACTTAAGTCCTGATTCATATTATTTTCAGGTCAATCTAATACATTTTTTATCACCCTGACAAATGTGACACCAGTATTGCCCAGTATTGCTAGGTATTACCCGGGTTTTCCCAGTATTAACCGCCGGGCTGGACGATACTCATAAAACCTGGGTTTTTGCCAACCTTGGTCCTCACGCGGTACAAACTTGACTTTACTTCTAATCTTGGCCGGAGACATTGAAACTAACCCCGGCCCAAGGTTTCGCTGCGGACTCTGCAAAAAATATTGCAAAGGTTCCGAGAAATGGATAGAATGTGAGGACTGTAACAAGCGCTTTCACTCCTCATGTTCTGATTTGGATAACAGTCAATTGTTAGAAATTGAATCTAGAGCTGGAACTTGGTATTGCAAAGACTGCAAAGCTGACTGTGGTCTTTGCAGTGGTGCTGTTCTTAATGGCCACAAAGCCGTTCAGTGTGATCAATGTGAAATGTGGATACACACTGAATGTTCCTTCATTTCAGATGCAGAATATGGCACTTTGGTAAATTCAAGCTGCCACTGGATATGTCCAAAATGTGAGGTCTGTAACTTTTCAGACTCCTTCTTTGATGAATATGTAGAACTGAGTAAGCCAAACAGGTTTGAGCCTCTGTCAGAGGATAAGAGAGGCAATGCTGATGAAAACAAGTCAAATTTTGTGAAAGGTTTGAAACTTTGCAGTAATGTTACAAAAACATAAATGGAATTAGAGGAAAAATTCTTGAACTTTTAGCCTTTCTCGATACATCTCAACCTCATATTGTTGCTATTCAGGAAACAAAGATTGACAGTTCAATTACTACATCTGAGCTTTTCCCTGAAACTTGTCAGTACTATGTCTACAGAAAAGATAGGAACTCTCATGCCGGTGGGGTGATGTTGCTCATTCATACAGACATCCCTCACATGCCTTTCATGGAACTGGAAAATGACACCGAATCAGTCTGGGTTAAGGTTTTTGCAAATAAAACTTCCCATTTCGTACCAAGTTGGTATCGACCACCAAATGGTACGATCGAAAACTTCCAGTTGTTTAAAGACCAACTGGATTGCATCAAATTGCAGCATAAGGGTAAAAAACTCCTGGCTGTACACGTTCTAGGTGACCTCAACTTCAGAGACATCACTTGGCCCGACAGGCTCAGCAAACAAGGCACAATGCTGAGTCAGTCGGAAGGTCAAATATTAATTGATATTATGAACAATCATGGCCTTGAACAAATTGTTAACTTCCCCACTCGTGATAAGAACACATTGGATCTGATCCTTATGACCTTGCCAGGACAATTCGAAGACATTCATTCCCCAGATAAACTAAGTGACCACGATATTATCTCCGGATATTTAAAAATTCACATCCCACCAATAAAGAAACCTCGGAGGAAGGTGTACTCATATCAGAAAGGTGACTATGAAACTATGAGGAAGGATGCACTCAGATTTGCAAAGGAGAAATACTTAAATGGTCATTCAGATGCTCTGTCTGTACAGGAGAATTTTGATTTGATAACTTCTTTCATTCATACTACGGCCGAAAATCATATCCCCTCAAAAACTAGTAGGTCTGTATCTTCTATTCCCTGGATCACTCCAGAGATAAGGAGAAAAATTCGCAAGAGGAATAAGATTCATGCAAAGGCAAAAAAGACGGGAAGTGGTAAACTCCGGACAAAATTTGAAAACTTGAGGCCTGAAATCAAGACTGATATAAAAAATCAGCATGATTTGTATGTGAATAACTTGGTAGGTGATGTAAAGGCAAATCCCAGAGACTTCTACAGATATATCAATAGCCAGAAGAAAGACAGGCAAGGTATCCCGCCCCTTAATAAAAGAGGAGGGAACGGGGTTGCTGAATCAGACTCTGAAAGGGCAGAGGAACTAGTTGGTCAATTCAATGATGTGTTTAATAAAACTGAGTTCACAGAGGTTCCATTGACTGGAAGACCCCATTCATGACTAATATTGTTGTGACAGCTGCAGGAGTGATCAAGTTACTTCAAGGCTTAAACCCCGGTAAGGCCTTAGGACCTGATGAGCTTCATCCTAGAGTCCTGAAGGAACTAGCAAATGAGTTGGGTCCAGTTTTTGCACACTTGTTTCAACAGTCTCTTGATACGGGTGAAATCCCCAAAGAATGGCTCTTAGCAAACATCTGTCCACTCTTCAAAAAAGGAGATAGGGCTCTTGCCCGTAATTATGGCCCTGTGTCTCTGACTTGTGTTCTGTGTAAATTGCTGGAACATATAGTCTGTTCAAACATCATGGCCCACTTGGACGAACATAAACTTTTGTCAGACAGACAACATGCATTTAGGAAAATTCAGGGCTTCCGTTAGGTGGACGTACGGCGTATATTACGTCCTGAAATCGCTTCCGGACGCCCAAAATAAACACCAAAGGTGTCACGTGGACTTCCGAAAATTTCCCTGTATGGCCAAAAATCATTACCGAGACGTCCCAACCTGCACATATAAACCCGCCCACTTTTAGCGGTTTGTAAAAAGTTTGCTCCGACCGCTTTCTGTGTTTATTGAGTACCAAGGCCGTGCCATTTTCCGCTTGCGCGGTATTGTATTGACAGCCAAAATCACGTGCGGCGGCAAATAGCCTTTGATCGTCATCTGTGTGTGAAAAACATGCCGAGGTGATTGCTCAGTGTTTGCATATAATTAAACGGATTAGCAGTTGAGAATAAACTAATTATCTCATTGACTATAAGTGTATTTTAATCTTGTAAACTTGTTACTGTTAAAATTAAAGAGGGTCGTAATTTTGGTGTTTGGCAGTGAGACAGTTAAACTTTAAAGACACTTATCATTAGCGAGGCAAAGTGTGACAATATGATTTTTTTTCTTGAGTAAATAGCAGATGTTCACTAGTGGAGTGTATATAAGGTGAAATGGCCTGTTGCACAGTAAAGTGGCCAGTTCAGTAAAAAAATCATGTACAGGTCAAAAAGGATGCTAAAAGATGACTTTTAAGGCTAACAATTTGTTTTAAATTAAACATGGAATTATTCTGAAGATGTAGATGTGAATTTTATAAAAATCGGACGATTGGAAGTATCATTTTCGTCCTTGTGAAGACTTGAAAAGCAGGCGTTTTTCTATGTAATGGGTTAGCATCTAATTTTTACTCTAATTTCAATTTAGAATCCTTTCAGAACAGGTCAAAACAGAGCATTTTCTTATATCTTGATGAGTAACTGTGACTTCAACGTTTAATTTGATGCATGTTTTGTCCACATATCTTTAAAAATATGCATTTGCCAAGACTTTTATCAAAAATAGACCCTCTGTAATGGGACTATGATGAATGTCACACCACTGCAGGCAAAACAATAAAACAATTTAAATTTTGATATTTTGAAAGATGCGATTGCTGCTGAAAGCTCAAGAAAGGTTGTAATACAGAAAACAGTCATCGTTAGATGTCATCTGCGGAGAATATTGCATACTGACCCCTTTCTAAGAAAGATTTGCACTTTGTGAGAAAAAATCTGTAACGTCTGTCCCCTGCATTAAATCACATAACTGAACAAAAAATATGCCCAAATTTGCTCTTATATGACAGGCAGTATGTGATTATCATTAGTTAGGCAATAAAAATGGTTTTCAAAAGGACATTTTATCAGTTTTAAACCCAAAAACTTGAAGTTATATGTAACATCTGTCCCTGTAACTTCTGTCCCCTTCTACCCTACATTGAATATGATGTATATTTTCAATTTTCCTATGTATTTTACAAGGTGAAATGTGTATAATTACCGTATTCGGGTGTGTATTACCCTCAGTTTTTTTCCCTCAAATTACAGGCCCAAGTTCAGGGTGCGGGTAATCCGCCCGAATTATTTTTGGACCATTTTATTTTTACTTTTGTCAGCTGAAAATACGATGCATCTCGTGTTATGCTCTATCCTTTTACGATTCCCGACATAAAAAAACGTTTAATTGTCCACTCAATTTTACTTACACATGAGTAATATAACAATCTCCATTACTAGCAAGCCCGATTTTTTGAGTATTATTCCTAAAACTCTGATTTTAAACGAAATAAACAAGCAAGTCTCATGCGAACATCAAAGTTTTCCGGCATCAAAACCGCCGCCCACAAACCACCGCTACAGTTTTTTTTTCTGCACGCGATGGGTAAATGACCTCATCGGACCCCAGCAACGCCACACGTGTCTATAGACGATTCCAGGACAATTGCCCCCCAGGACATTTGCCCCCCAATGAATTAATCTAAAAATGGACATTTGCCCCCCAGTTGAAAATGCGACCCGGACATTTGCCCCCCAGAGCTTATTTTAGAGGTGGACATTTGCCCCCCACTGCTTATTTCAGAAAGGGACATTTGCCCCCCAGACAGACCAGGGCCAACACAATGGAGGAAAACAATGTATTTATTGGTTTATTATCATCAGAAATACAAAATGTTAAGCAATAAATTACTCCATCTATATAAATATGATTCCCATAATATCCTGCTGTTATGGACAACCCCTGTGTCAGAAAGCAGTATGGATCCTGATCAGATGCCATATCTGATGGGGATCTATACTGTTTGTCATGCAATTTGTTAAGTTAACAAAAATATACCAAGAATGTGATGGTTAATAGCCAACAATTGGAGATGCTTAATTTATTCAGCAGGATAAGGGTTAAGCAAGTCAGCTACAGAACCATATATTGAGTTTGTGCCTCACTGAGGGTCCAGTGTCAGACACCTATACTCAAGTGGTTTTTACACTGGATACACTCATGGTTAATTCTTGAAGAAATTGAAATGATCTTGAATGGGCTGTAAAACTTTAACCAATACTTTATCATGTAAATTATGTATCTATATACAAGTCTGTGTGATGAATATCCTTGTCTAGCCAGGTTGGGGGGAAAACGCCCCTTTCTGAAATAAGCAGTTGGGGGGGCAATTGTCCACCTGTAAAATAAGCACTGGGGGGCAGATGTCCATACCAAAAATAAGCTCTGGGGGGAAAATGTCCGGGTCGCATTTTCAACTGGGGGGCAAATGTCCATTTTTAGATTAAGTCATTGGGGGGCAAACGTCCTGGGGGGCTAACGTCCGGAGACCTCTATAGACACATCCAAAGTCTACGTCACACAAGGTCAAAGGTCATTAGCCTCGTTTTATCTGGTGGGCAAAAAAACTTCCGGTTCCATACTCTAATATTGATGTAGCACGAATTATTTTCTGTGATAACCTTTGTTAAATCGTCTTTCTGTCAAAACTGTTTGCCACAAACCATTTTTGACATTAAACTGCTTCTTTTTCGTATAAAATTGGATAGAAAATATAATGCTTTAATCTTATTTCCATTCGTTAAATAAAGCGCATCGACTACGTTTTGGCATGATGGTGGGTAGTTTTATAACGCTTTTTAGGCAACAAAATGTGCGATAAAATGTCAGAAGAGACTGGTTCTATATCATTTATTACTTCAAAAACACAAACTGACAAGGATCAGTTATATTTTTGGAAAAGAAACGAGTTTAAATAATATATAAATATTCGAAATTCTCATTGACACTGTACGGCAACCGTCATGTTTTGCCAACCACATTAAAGAGTACCTCGACAGGGGAGGTAATTGGCGCATGCGCAGTGAAATGTAAACAAGGTCAATGTCAAAACATTGGATTCGTCTATTGTTTTATCTTGATGGGGCGTATCTCTCTCATAAAAAATTGTTTGGAAACGGTAAAAATATTCTCGATAACAAAACGGTTGTGGAAAACAGCGTTTTCCGTAAGCTCCGTGTCAATACCAACAACAGCATACAGATGTGTTAACACAAATTAAAGTGTTCAGCTTTTCTCGCCAAGCGTCTGCTATTTGGCGCCAAAACATAACCATTTACGAGATAGTAGAATAGTCGTAGCAACTCGTCTTAGGAGCAATTAAATAATTTTCACATTGATTGCGGATTAAATTTTATGATTGGGGAATAAACGCAAATTATAGACATAACTTGACCATATTTTCACACCTTATTGACACGCACCGTAGGGTGGCAATTATATGACAGGGATTAACAATAGTGTCATAACTGAACCGTTATAAATCATCAAACAGTGTAAATCCAAATCAGACGTCTGCGGCGTCTTTCTGATGTGTCTGATCTGGGACTGCGCTGTTTGCCGATGTCCCAAAAAAGAGACGTCTGCGGCGCCTTTCTGAGGTGTCTGATCGGGGACGGCACTGTTTGCCGATGTCCCAAAAAAGGGCCGCGGGCATATGTGGGTTAATACATGAATTACAATGGTGAACAGGTAAAGTTTTTTCAACATTTTAATGCAAAATACATGCTTTCTGGTGATACTCGCACGCACGTGCATTTTCCCGCCTTTTGAAGACGATCACGCGTTCCGTTGTGTGTAACAAAAACTGGCCAAATTCTTACTTTTTCTCACTTACGCATTCACCAAAATTTCAGCAAATGTTCCATGCGGGTAATACAACAGAATAACAGTTTTCCCCCAGATTTTGGCAAAAAAGGGGGGTGCGGGTAGTACGCAAATGCGGGTAATACACACCCGAATACGGTACTTAAATCTTGTATTAGATGTTTAAATTTTGGACCCTCCAGTATGTACTTGCACATTATTATTGCATGGCAGGTTCACAACTTTTCAAAGAAATCTGTACCTACTAAATGACATGCATTCATACAGCCAGTCATCAGCAGTGTAATAAAATATGCTGTTTTATACAGTTTTGTTCCCATATTTTCTTGATATATCTTAATAGTGCACGCTTTTACAGTTCTGCTTCCAAATTAAGATAATATGCATGTAGGGACAGATGTTACAGCTGGGGGACGGATGTTACACATTTAAGGCTAATTGAATAAATAAGCAAACCACAAGTACATGTATAAAGGACCATGTCCAAATAAACAAAATGCAGATATTCTTCAATCTTGACTAATGCTTTGATATATTGTCTGGCTTTGACAGTACATATGCATGACATGTCATACTGAATCAACATGGCATGTCATACAGAATCAACAACATGGTGCATCATGCAGAATCAACAGCATGACATGTCATACAGAATCAACAACATGACATGGCATACAGAATCATCAACATGACATGTCATACATTTCAGAATTTTTTCAGTGATCATTTATGAGCTTGCTTAGAGCCACATGGAGAGCATCTGTTTCGGTCCGCATGGCAGTCTGTTCAGTTCCGTGACAATATCAACAGCCTCAAAGAAGGCGAAATTGTTATGGCTATGGACTTTTCTGAGAACTACACCTGTAGGTATGGATGAGAAATACAGCCTTTTCATTGGTGCCAGAAACAAGTGACAATTCATCCAATGATGCTGTATTATAATGACACTCATGGCGAATTACCAAAGGATGGCTTTGTATGTATAACAAATGACCTCAAACATGACAGTCATGCTGTGGCTGCATTTGAAAAAGAGGCAATAAGTCACCTAAGAAACAAGGATGTGACAGTAAATACATTCCATGAATGGACTGATGGTTGTGCATCCCAATACAAAGGATGCCATAGTTTTGCAGCAATCAGTGTTGGTGAAAGTTCATTGCAGGCTAAAGTTGTGAGGAATTTCTTTGAAACAAGCCATGGTAAAGGACCATGTGATGGCCTTGGTGGTATTGTGAAACATAAGGCATCCCGTGCAGTTATACAGAACACAGACCTATCTATTTCAAATGGAAAAGACCTGCATGAATTCTGCCAAACTAATCTTGAAAATGTTGGAAAGTCAACTTTTAAATCACGAATAAGTTGCTACAGTGCTTCTAATATGTTGAAAATATTGATCGGTCAAATGCAACAACTGCAAAAACCTTGAAAGGCAGTAGAAAACTTCATAGTGTGTCAAGCACAGGAATAGGCTACCAGATAAAAGTTATAGAGCTTAGCTGCTACTGTCAGGGATGTATGAACAATGCAGACTGCACTAATAAAGACTATGTAAGCAGTTGGAAACAACAGGTCTTAAAGGCAGTGGACAAAACTGATGGAGATGCAAATAATGCACAAAAAGCTGGTACTGCTGAAGGTCACAAATTTAATCCAGCTGAACAAAATACTTTGTGTGATACTGTGGGACAGAAATCTAACAGTGACCAAGAAAATGTAAGAAAGGGAACCGGTTCAGCAGTCATCGAGGCAGCTGTTCGGTGTAATAGGGAAACAGATGAAATCAAAGTCAATGACTTTGTTGCAGTTCTGTTTGAACCTAAGAAGTCCCAAGTGTGTTTCTTCGCAGAAGTTGTTAGTATTGAGAACAATGATGTGCGGCTGGAATATCTCGAAAAAGCTGGGCAGTACTATCAATATCCTGCAAGGCCTGACATATGGCAGACTAAAGCAGACATTGTGTGTAACCTTGAACAGGCAGATATGATACTAACAGGATTTAGGGTTAAATGTATGTTGAAGCTTAGTAAGGAACAGGAAGTGTCTCTTAAGAAATACAAGCTGAAATAAGTTTGAACCATAAATACAGAATGTAACCTTGAAATTGTGTAGTTTGAACCATAAATACAGAATGTAACCTTGAAATTGTGTAAGTCTTGAAGTTTAGACGTGCTAATGATTACACTTAATATAGCTCCTTTGTTAAAAGTGGTAACTTCATTCCCTTGATCACAGAATAAATGTGCTTTATTCCAACTTCAGCACTGAAAAACATATATATAGACTTTGTTTAAATGATGGTTCATTAAGAAATAAACACAGATCAATGTGACATAATATTAACATCAATTTATATGCATTGGTATGTTTTGTAACGTCTGTCCCCCAATTTCGTAACGTCTGTCCCCTTTGCTATCATTATTTTGAATAGTGTTAAAGCAGTTCATGTGTAATAAAGTCTTGAAAGGCAAAGTTTCTATGTCATGTGTGTTCAATAAGCTGCTGTCACAAGCATTTTTATTGAACTTGGAAAAGTCTTTTCAAGTTCAGGCAAAATGACACCATTAAGTTTTTTCGTACAAACAAGAAGTTGTCCGTTACAAACTGAAATTTGAAGGAATGCGTAAAATGTGATATCTGTAGTTACTTTTGTTATGTAGGTAGCACCTTAATTTAGACTTAAAAGGCTGAATCACTGACCCATTAGTTTCTTTTACACAATTTTTATGTTTGTAATTCTTTGTATGTAACATCCGTCCCTTTTGTTCGGTAGGTGGCTGTTTCTGCATTTGTTTTCAAGTTGTGCCAAAAAGTTGTCCTTTTCCATCTTAAATCATTAAGCAGACATATTAACTTAACCAAAAACGGTTTTAATATAAAGAAACAGGAACTTTTATTTTTTAGCCTTCAGGCTAACCAAACCGGCCACTTTACTCTGCAACAGGCCAAATATAAAATGTCGCCGCGATTTGGCGTCTCGAAAATACGTAAAGCTTACGATTGTGACCAGGCCGGTTCGTCAGGGTGCGAGATGCAGTTTGATCTGTCTGTAAGCGATGAACAGCAGCCCAAAAAAAGTAAACAAAAAAAAAAAAAAACTACTGCTCTGCTCCAATTGATCAAAGTTGCGCGTGTTTCAGCCTGTGTGTCTGAAGCACTCGAAGCGTATGTTAGGCTGCTACCGTAAAAGCAAAAATTCTTTTAAAAAAGAAAGAGCAAGATTTAATGTATTTTTCTTTATTTCTTTTTAATCCATATATGACAATAGGTGTCAGGTTTGTTTTATTTGTGTAAAGTTCTACAAATTTAGCGATCAGGCGCAGTGTTCTGCGTCGTTTGATCTGGGTCTACACTGTTTGCCAATGACTCATAAAATGGGTCACTATGCATAAATGGGATGGGTAATGCGATTTTTTTTTCTTTACTTTTTATTTTTTTTAGGGGGGGTGGGGGGGGGGGGGGTACTTGGAAAGTTATAAAATTTATTCAGGCCAAGCAAAAATAGTTGTTTTTTTTGTATGCACTCTTCTGCTCTGTTTGATTTGAGGTTTAACGTCGCTGTCAACACTGTATAGGTCATTTTGGAGATGTTGCTTCCTATTTTGTGGACATTTTACCCGTTACTGAGATGAAATGACATCTCAAGCCCTGTCTCCCAATGAAACCCATAAAGTTTATAAGCATGGATGGTCCGACCTGCACTGCTTTGCCTGGTAGGCTTATATTCTCTAAGTGGTTTACCAGGTCTCGTGTGCGGTCAGTTTCAGCTCAGCTTGGAAGCATCATGCAGCCCATCTATTTCTTCAAGCCCCGAAGGGCGGGGGCCGGCACTCTTCTGGAGTGTAATGACCGCATCTATGTCACAGTTATGTGTAGTTTTAACTTGCTGATACCGGCTGAAAACAGACCGTTGCTTGTTTGTTTTGGAGTTTTACGGTCCAGTCAACACTAAGTCATTTTTGAGCTGGTCAGTTTACCTATCCACATCCTACTAGCCATCTAAATTATAAATACAGGTGAATAAAAAAGCAAACAAGAGATTCATAGATTAAATAATATATTTTTCTTCATCAAAACAATTTTACGATCCGCAAACATGTTGTTTCAAAATTGGGACTTCCTGAATTTTCCAGTGGGACTTCCAGATTTCAAGGGTAGGAAGTCTGGGACTTCCTGAATTTGGGAGTTAATGGAAGCCCTGGGAAAAGGCACAGTTGTGAAACTCAGCTAAGCACAGTTATTAATGACTGGGCAAAAATCTTGGACAAAGGGGGACAGGTGGACACATTTATTCTGGACTTCGAGAAGGCTTTTGACCCCCCTCCTCATGAACTACTTAAATCTAAGTTATTTGGCTATGGAATTGGGGAAAAGACCCACAACTGGATAGATTCCTTTCTTTGCTACAAAAAAAAACAGCGGGTTGTTGTTAATGGTGAATATTCGGAATGGGCTCCAGTTTTGTCTGGAGTCCCACAAGGGACCGTTCTTGGTCCGCTTTTGTTTTCCCTGTACATCTATGATATTTCCACCGACATTGACTCAGAAATAAGACTGTTCGCAGATGACTGTGTTTGTTACCAGGAAATTAGAGATACAGATGACTCAGTGAAACTTCAGGCTGACATAGATAGATTAGGATGTTGGGCCCGAAAATGGGGCATGAGATTTCAGCCAGTTAAAATGCAATATTATGCAGATAACTTGGAAGAGCTCTAATAAAGTTGAGGCTTCTTACACCTTAGAGGGAACGGTCCTCGAGAATGTGGACTCCATTAAATACCTCGGAGTGACAATCTCACACGGGTCACCGGAAAGACCGAAATCACCGAAATCCATCGAAATCACCAAAATCGCCACAGAAATCACCCTGGGAAGATCAGTAATCACCATTGTATGATTCGATAGGGTTGGGAAAGACATGGTCGGGTAGGGTTTTGTTGGATTTGGTCAGGTTGGGTTCGGAAGGGATGGATTTGGTCGGGGAATCGTCATGGAAATCACCGAAATCACCACAGTTGGGTAGGATACGATATTAAATTTATCATTGTTTTAATTAATTAAGGTACATATAAATTAGGCAGATAGTTATAGTTTGTTAAATTGTGCAGTTAACATTTTTTTTATTTATTTAATTATTTAACTCTTGTATAAACAATATTCGTCATATAATTAAGTATGCAAATCAAAGTCGCCAAAATCAGACTAAGCATTCGCAGTATGTATTATGAACCAAATCAGTATTATTATTACTAAAGAATAACTTAATTATATTGATTTAGTATATAAATTCAGAAAAATATATACTTGCAATGAGTTCAGCACCCTTTGCATCCCTCTTCAATTGCACGCCGGTGGGTCTGGTCTCAGATTCTATGGCGGTTCCAGCGTAAAGGCTTTTTGAGAATTGAATTAGAATTTAATTTTATGTAATGTTGGGTGGTGCCTGATGCTCTGGCTCTGGTTGGCTCAAAGAGTCGCTTCTTAAGTTCTTACCAGCACTCACAACCTTTGTTGCACCCACAACCTATGTTTGGAGTAAAAATAAGAAAAGTGTCAATGGTTTTCACTGGAAAAGTAGATAAGAAAGTATGCCCTATTTCACACGATTTTTTTTTTCAGGAAAATATTCCTATTTTGAGTGCCAAAGTTTCATTATATTTGAGAAGGGTATCCACAATGTATGTATATTCTGAGCAGAAATAAGAAATATACACCCCTTCAAACCCTACTTTTTTCTGATGAATGAACTTGAATTAGACATGGTAAATGAATCATCTGCGTAACTCCTATATAGTTACATTATTTTCTTAGTTATTGTTAAAAGATATATTGTGAATACTTGTTATAACCCCCTCAATGAGGAGCTTCTAATCATGAAGTAGGCACGATCTATGTTTTAAGCTGAAGTATGAAAACTAATGTACACCCTTGCAAACCTCACTTTTACCTGTTCTATGTCTTCATCTCATAGGCTTGTTAATTTGATGGAATTTTAAAACGCTTAAATATTTTCTATAAAAGGGTTATCCTTTTGAACCAAGGAATACACCACAGAACTGGAAAATATGAAGCGTACATGTTTTCTGGGCCAGTTTGTTTGATTTTGTTTGATTTGAGGTTTAATGTCCCCGTCAACACTGTAAAGGTCATTTTGGAGACTTTGCTTCCAATTTTGTGGGACTTTTACCCGACATTGAGATGAAATGACATCTCAAGCCCTGTCGCCCAATGAAACCAATAGGGTTTATTGGCATGGACGGTCCGCCTCGCACCGCGGTTCCTGGACAGGCTTAGATCCTCTAAGGGGTTTACCAGTACTAGTGTGCGGGCCGGATTCAGCTCTGCGTGGAAGCATCATGCAGCCCATATATTTCTTCAAGCCCCTATGGGCGGGGGCTAATTTTTCTGGGCCAGACTAGCTAGTTTCGACCAATTAGGCCTCATCAGTGACCCTCAACTTAAGACTGTCAGTGGTAAATGTGGCACACTCAGTAAACATATCTGGATAATCATTATCAATAATCACGTTAATTAACAATTAATACAATAATCACTTTATCTGAGTTTGAGTTGGTTTTTAATAAATGTACAACGGACATACAATGATTGTATCCATGAGTTATGAAAGACAGAGAGTGTAATATTAATAACAATAAAAACAAGAGGGCCATGATGGCCCTGGATCGCTCACCTAATCCATAGAGTAACAAGCGGGACCCGGGGAGGGCCATTATTAACCCCAGGGCTATAATGTGCATAATGTTCAGAGACGTCTAAAAAGGTGAAGCTTCATACCAAATATCAACAAAGGCTATAATTTGAACAATCTTGGCAAAGGTCCACTAGATATGCTACATACCAAATATCAAAGACCTGGGCCTTGCGGTTTCAGAGAAGAAGATTTTTATTAAAGATATTCCCTACATAAGCCTATAATTTTTATAAAACCAAATGGCTCCAGGGCGGGGGCATTTTTGGCCTCATGGCTATAATTTAAACCATCTTGATAGAGGTCCACTAGAGGAAGCTTCACACCAAATATCAAAGACCATGGCCTTGCTGTTTCAGAAGAAGATTTTTAAGGAATATCTCTATATAAGTGTATGTAAAACCAAAGGGCCCAAGGTCGGGGGCAGTTTTGGCCCCAGCACTATAATTTGAACAATCTTGGTAGGGGTCCACTAGATGAAGCTTCATACCAAATAGCAAAAACCTGGCCCTTGGGGTTTCCGAGAAGATTTTTAAAGATTTTCCCCATATAAGCCCATGTAAAACCATAGGGCCCCGGGGCGGTGGCATTTTTAGCCCAAGCACTATAATTTGAACAATCTTGGTAGGAGTCCACTAGATGAAGCTTCATACCAAATAGCAAAGACCTGGGCCTAGTGGTTTCAGAGAAGAAGATTTTTTAAAGATTTTCCCTCTATAAGCCCATTTAAAACCAAAGGGCCCCGGAGTGTGGGGGGTGGGGGGGGGGGAGGAGAAGGACCATGGCCGTGTGGGATGAAGCTTCATACCAAATATCAAAGACATGGGCCTTACGGTTTCAGAGAAGAAAATTTTTAAAGGTTTTCCCTATATAAGCCCATGTAAAACCAAAGGGCCCCGGAGCGGGGGCATATTTGACCCCAGCACTATAATTTGAACAATCTTGGTAGGGGTCCCCTAGATGAAGCTTCATACCAAATATCAAAGACCTGGGCCTTACGGTTTCAGACAAGAAGATTTTTAGAGTTCTTCCCTATATAAGCCAATGTAAAACCAAAGGGCCCTGGAGCGGGGGCATTTTGAGCCCCAGCACTATAATTTGAACAATCTTGGTAGGGGTCCACTAGATGAAGCATCATACCAAATATCAAAGACCTGGGCCTTGCGGTTTCAGAGAAGAAGATTTTTAAAGATTTTCCCTATATAAGCCCATGTAAAACCAAAGGGCACAGGAGCGGGGGCATTTTTGGCTCCAGCACTATAATTTGAACAGTCTTGGTAGGGGTCCGCTAGATGAAGCTTCATACCAAATATCAAAGACCTGGGCCTTACGGTTTCAGAGAAGAAGATTTTTAAAGATTTTCCCTATATAAGCCCATGTAAAACCAAAGGGCCCTGGAGCGGGGGCATTTTTGGCTCCAGCACTATAATTTGAACAATCTTGGTAGGGATCCACTAGATGAAGCTTCATACCAAATATCAAAGACCTGGGCCTTACGGTTTCAGAGAAGAAGATTTTTAAAGATTTTCCCTATATAAGCCCATGTAAAACCAAAGGGCCCTGGAGCGGGGGCATTTTTGGCTCCAGCACTATAATTTGAACAATCTTGGTAGGGGTCCACTAGATGAAGCTTCATACCAAATATCAAAGACCTGGGCCTTACGGTTTCAAAGAAGAAGATTTTTAAAGATTTTCCCTATATAAGCCCATGTAAAACCAAAGGGCCCCGGAGCGGGGGCATTTTTGGCCCCAGCACTATAATTTGAATAATCTTGGTAGGGGTCCACCAGATGAAGCTTCATACCAAATATCAAAGACCTGGGCCTTGTGGTTTCAGAGAAGAAGATTTTTTAAGTTTTTGGTGAAAAAAATCTGTTTTTGGCTCCTGTGACCTAGATGTGCAACGGACCGGAACCATTTGAACAACTTTGAAAGGGGACCACCTAAGGATCATTCCTGTGAAGTTTGGTCAAAATCTGATCAGTGGTTTAGGAGGAGATGTCGTTTAAAGAATTGTTTACGGACGCACGCACGGACGGACGGACGCACGACGGACAACGGACGAAAAGTGATCCCAAAAGCTCACCTCGTCACTACGTGACGGTGAGCTAAAAATAGCAATACCATAGTGATTTCTGACCATCCCAAGGTGACATATGCATGAGAATGTTCCAGAGGAACCCAGTGCATTATTGGGTCAGTGGTGATTTGGGTGATTTCCATGGCGATTCCCCCTACCATACCCACCCCTTCAAAAGCCAACCAGACCAAATCCAACAAAACCCTACCCAACCATGTCTTTCCCAACCCTATCCAATCATAAACTGGTGATTTCTGAGCTACCCAGGGTTATTTCTGTAGTGATTTCTGTGATTTCTGTGGTGATTTCCATGGCAATTCCCCCTACCAAACCCATCCCTACCAAAGCCAACCAGACCAAATCCAACAAAACCCTACCCTACCATGTCTTTCCCAACCCTATCCGATCATACAATTGTGATTTCTGAGTTACCCAGGGTGATTTCGGTGATTTCTGGGGTGATTTTGGTCTTCCCAGTGACCGATCTCACACAACTTGAGATGGAATACTCATATTTATAAGCAACATGTGTACTAAGGCAAATAGAACGCTTGGTTTCCTGAGGCGAAATCTTCATCAGTGCCCTCAGGATGTTAAAGAGGCAGCATATAAAGGTCTTGTTCGCCAAATCTTGGAATATGGTAGTTGTATCCGGGACCCCAGTGGAGTGGGCCTTAACGATGAAATTGAGAAAGTTCAGAATAGAGCTGCTAGATTTGTAACAGGCAATTACTGCTTTGAAACTGGGAGCATGACTGGAATACTTGGAAAATTAAAATGGGAGTCTCTCAAGAAAAGGAGAAAAGACAGTAGGCTAATCCTTTTATACAAAGGTCTAAAGGGTGCTGCCAGCATCCCAACAGATGACCTTGTTCCCCCAGCTAGACACTGTAGAAATCACCATTCGTTGGCGTTTCAGACCCTTACTGCAAGAACTGACATTTATAAAGAGTCGTTCTTCCCCAGAATCAATAGAGATTGGAATGCCCTTCCCGATTCGATTATTTCGACAGCTGAAGGTGCTGATGATTGTGTAGCTAAATTTATCCTAGAGTGCCCAAAGTTCGTTACACTAAGCCAAAGTGATCTACACATAATAATATAAAGCATCACAAATCAAACCAATTCACCCATCTCACTAACTAATCATATCATATTTCTGATAACAAAGCAATTTCCCTATTTTCTTTTCCCGTACAATTAAATAACAAATAAGTTCAAATGTAAACTAATATGGCCTCTGCAACATTTTCTGGTCCCAAGTTCGTGACCCCATGACGTCATCATTTTTGTGCTCCTCTGCTAGGCTACAGTAAATAATTCTTAGGTTTTCGGTATATATATTCAGTATTTGAAAAGATGACCAGTTCAAAGTTTAAACAGCAAAGACAGTAAAAATACAACTTGGAAACATAACTTGTATTTGATATCAGATTTAATCCTTATATAGGGCAACTATGCAATGAGGACACATGAAAACTATGTGATGCCTTAAGACTGAGATATCAGTGCAATATTTCAAATGCACCCAGTGTTTACATGTGTACCTGTTTCTGAACCCGTCACACTGTACTCTAAGAACTAACAGACTTTCAGAAACGATTTATTTCTTTATCTTGGCCTAATTCTAATTGACAGGACATGTGACCTTAACCCTGAAATGGTAAACAAAACAGACGACAGATCATTGCGGCACATCGGATTGAAAAATAATTTTATTAGTATTTTTCCAGATGACGATTTTGGGAATGGTGAAAATGACTTTCTTACAAAAGAAAAATAAAATATTGATGTTAACCCATTTGTATGAAAGCCATTCTTTACAAAACTTTGTCCGGGACAACTTCTGGTCGACAGCTGAGAACCATCCCCTGTGCAGGTTAAAGATCCCTACCGTAATTACATGATTACTGTGTAGGCTTTCATCCTGCAAAACTGGAGTGTATGTAATATACACCTGCGGTAATGGTCAAATATGACCGACGCAGTATCAGAAGATAGATAGATAGATAGACAGCTAAAAATAACCGCATATGAAAGTCACGTGAGAACAAGGTCAGCGCGAGGAGCACAGAAAATGATGACGTCACGGAGTTAAGGCAGTAACGAACTTAGGGCACCCGACGTACCTCTTTGGTTAGAGCTAGGGACTAACTTCCCACATCACAGGTCCTGGTGTATGAATGTCTTTTGACGTGTCACCAGTAACAATTCTGATTTCACTAGGTCGTCCGACCCGCTGATTTCCTCTCAAGTCACGAAAATACATGACACACGGAATTTTTGTTTATTTACCTGGACGCCGTGGATAATGAACGTCTTTTCAGCATCACTCAATTGTATGTCAACCATCGTTTTATGCAGTCAGACACTGTCAGTGTTATTTAAATGCGCTAGTAATTGTTAAACGGTAAAACATCTGCTTTCCGCACAGGAAATGCATAAAACGTCATCAAAGTTGTTTCATCATCGAACCCCGGCCAGTCTGAAAGCCCCAAGACACCACAAGACACCCCAAGACACCAAAATTTATTGTTTATTTATTTCCTAAAGAGTTTTAGAAGGCTTTTCAATACCTAAAACTGTTTAAAATTAATATTAAACAAAGTTGAGACGCTGTTTGCGACCTAAAACAGTCACATAAAGCACTGTATATACTCTGGTAACTGTCATGGAATGCAATTCGGCAATGTAATAAACACCCCAAGACACTTACTTATATATTGTCTTTATTGTTAATTGTCATACCATCTACGACAATTATAACATGAAATGATGAAATGTTATATAGATAAAATGGTATTATCTGTTCTATAGTTTTGAGTTTGTGATTTTTCAAATAGTTGTTTTGCCTCAAAGTTCAAACCCTAAACCTTGTATCTTAGGGTACATTTTATCATTTTTTTTTGTTCGTAATTAGTAAAAAAAAAATAATGTCAAGTAACCTATCCATCCTTTTTTTCGGATCTAAAGATGAAAGGTACCGAATACAAGTATATAGTTTAATTATCTCATTTATGCCCGTCAGTTACTAATACCCGCTGATACCTATGCATGCAAACGGCCACTTGTTTACTGATTACGTTATTGTTCGCTAATCCTTTTCGTCTGATAATACTTTTCACACCTAATGAATAGTCTCAAGTGTGTCTCTGCAAAGATGATACGGCAAAAAGTCGGCGACTGATTGAATAATTAATCTTTGATGTTATTTCTAATGTTTTATTTATTTTTACTTTATTATTACAGAATATTTGAAAACTTTACCTAAAAATAAATTCGTAAAAAAAATAGAATATCAATTTTCTGAAGAAAAAAATGCGATAATTTTGTATATTTCTGCTCCCAACATCGATTGTGGGCACTCATTAGGACACCAAGAGGGTTCTAACGAGTAACCACAACTTATTTGTTAGAGGGGGCCTTCATGTGGACTGAACAAATCATTGCCTTCACTTCTATAAAAATAATGTATAATAAAAATCAAAAATGAGTTCCTTTAAGAGCAATGAAAACATTCATAAGAAAGAAGATGGATCATACTACGTAGTTTCGGCTAATAAAGCCTCATCAGTGACCCTGTAATGATCCGGCAAAGAAAGCCAGAGGAAACATACTGCAATTTTGCGAATTTCGAATAGGCAGTCCATTCAAAGTAGAAGTAAAACAAAGATCAGGAATTGATACAATTAACTTACTCCATCCATAAAAGACACCAAAGGGAAAGAAATACAAACATTAAGCGACCAGACCATAATGGAAACCTAAACAAAGGAAGGCCATATGGACAGTTACTTTCCCACAAAATGGCCATATGGCCATCCAAAATTAAAAGACACAAGTGATACACACAGTAAGTAACAAACAACAACATAAATAAATCGCCACGGAAGAGCCGCCTTGGAACGGTCAGTGGAAGACTGATATAAATCAAAATGGGGTCCAAATAATTAAAAACCTGTCTAGAATATGAGTCTAAACCAATAATTTATTTCCGATTTCTCAGAATATTCACGCTGATCTCAAAGGACAAAAAGTAAAATATAAACTGCACTATGGTTGATGTACGGGGAGACAAACAGACAAATCGAAATAATTTCCATCATGTCTTTACATCTATATAAACTGCTAACACAGTAGCGAGGACAAAGATCAGGCCGTTCTAATTGTTATAGGTTATAGTCACTGACAAAATAATAAATAAAGGTATCATCTGCGTTTTAATAATCACCAATACTATAACGTCACTAATTAATGAACTCTGGTGAAGTTACAGCAAAGGTAATAATTATACTAATGGGCTTGATGAATTAATTAATTTGGCATATAATTTAAAGAAATGACACAAAAACAACGAGTTCATTCACTCATGTTGACAGCTGATTATTTCTCAACTCATTAGCGCAATTTCGGTTGATATTTAAAGACTACCATAAAATTATGCTCATCATTGTCACTTACAAGATGCCTATGACTATTGCATTGTACGGTGACAGTTACGTCGTCAGACTGAAGAATTTCTGCAAAAGTGATCTACGTGTTCCTGCCAACGTATGCTGGTATGACAGAAGTGGTCTCCGCTCTGACTTCATCAACAGACAGGGTAACATCGACGGGACAGCAATGAAGAACTGCGAAGGAGCTGAAACCAGATGTAGTCTTTATCAATGTTGGCGGAAACGATTTATCGACGAGATCAGATCCTAGAGAAGTTTACGGGCGCATCATGGCGCTTGTCAACGAACTGCAACAGACCATGTTAAAGCCATGTACCAAATAAATCAATCGCGGCATAGGTTCACAATCGATCTTTCAAATCTAGTAAAATTAATAGATTATGCAGTCTCTTCATAATGCAGTACAATGGAAATAAAAATAAAAAAATAGTTCCTTTAAGAGCAATGAAAACATTCATAAGAAAGAAGATGGGTCATACTACGTAGTTTCGGCTAATGACTTGTCAACTGGCCTGTGATCGGGCTCTTAGAAGAACCGATCTTCCCTAAAAAATCATTAGATTTTATTTGTAGTTTAACGTCCCCGTCAACACTATATAGACCATTTGAGACATTGATTATGGTTTTATGGTTCTAGATTAAAAATTTTAAACTGAGTACCCGTTAGAACACCCTGCCTGCAATCCATGTGTTTGAGTAGAAATATCTCCCGAGGCCTAGAACCGTCTCTGCCTCTACATTCCTTGTGTTTGAGCAGGAAAAAAATACATATACATTACTTATTTATATAAAATGAGTTATATACTGTTATTATTTTAATAATAACTAGAACTATAAAATAATAAAAAATAATGTATAATGAAAACACGCCTATTCAAATATATTGATTTTTTTCCACGAACAAATTGGAATGTTCCACACAAAAAAAAAAAAAACGCTGATATTTTTTTCAAATTTAAGGTTTTGTATACTCGTTAGAACCACCTCAGTGTGGTGGTTCTAATGAGTAACCACAATCTATGTTATAAGCAGAAGTTAGAAATTTAATAAATACCCCTGAAACCCCATTTTTACCATATGAACGGCGGGTTTAAGGGGATCAAATTTCTATAGGTGTGTTTTTGTGATGAAAAAAGAGAGAAAAAAATAAGAAAAAAGAAAGAAAAAAAAGAGAAAAAAAAGAGAAAAAAGAGAGAAAAAAAAAACAAAAGAAAAAAGAAATAAAAGAGAGAGAGAGAGAGAGACGGAGAGAAAAGGCTGGTATATGGCTGCCAATTAAATGTTTGACCATTTCTTTGGAAGCAAGTCCTAGTCACACCTCCACGAGTCGCAAATTGTTTGACAACCATGAACAGATCATCCATTACATTTGCGCGGTGCCAGCTGGAAATTAAGGATATAATTTTATCCTTAGGCTAACGTGACGGGGCGATAATGAGCATTTAAAAACAATGTTGAAAACCGGGGATACTATTTCCAATGTTGAAAAATTGGGGATAGTATTTAAGTGTTATTCATTCTTAGATGTATTTACAGATATCTGGTATTCTAAACATGGCCGAATGCAAATCTTTTTGCGAAAATTGCTTCTATTTTATCATAATATATGTATAAAAATAAAAAATGAGTATTAATAAAGGTATTTTAGGGTATAATAATAATAAATGTGTAATAAAAAGGTGTCTTGGGGTGTCTTGTGGTGTCTTGGGGTATCTTGTGGTGTCTTGGGGCTTTCAGACCGACCCAACGAACCCTACTGGACAGAAAATACCAGTCAATGGATTGAGGGGGTCTCCCTATTTGGTGACAAGAAGTGACAAGAGGCGACAAGAAGTGACAAGAGGTGACAAGAAGTGACATGAGCTATTGTATGGTGACAAGAAACTTTCTAACACAAAATTAAACTATATTATTGCTTAAAATTAATGTTATTCTTGAGTTAGAAATTAATTTTGGCCAAATTTAAAGACGTTAAATTTGGAGGAAAAAGCAACATGCTTTATTCAGACGTTTATCCGCATTTACCGACAAGAACGTTCTCTTTATATATAAAGTCACTTCATTTTATAAGCAAAAAAGTGAATTTTAAGTGGATATCTGCGACTTTCCTTCATGATTTTTTTTTCTCTGCTCATAAACATAGACTGTGGATACTCGTTATAACCGAAGAAGGGGGTTAACCGCATTTACCGACAAGAGATTTCTCAAATAAACTCAAGCCCAAAAACAATGTCGTCTCATTTTATAAATATAAAAGCGGGTTTTACCAGGATTCATGTGATTTTCCTACACGTGAAAGCCCATTTTATATAGAGAAAACTGGGCTTACCCATTATGATTTTTGTCACTTTGAATTGGTGTTAAACGTCCCCGTTCAACATTATTTAGGTCATTTTGGAGACGTTGCTTCCAATTTTGTGGGACTTTTACCCGACATTGAGATGAAATGACATCTCAAGCCCTGCCGCCTAATGAAACCAGAAGGCTTATATGCATCGGACGATCTGACTCTCACCGCTTTGCCTGGGCAGGCTTAGTCCTTCTAAGCGGTTTACCAGCACTCGTGTGTAGTCAGATTCAGCTCTGAGTGGAAGCATCATGCAGCCCAATCTATTTTTCTAAGCCCCAGATGGGCGGGGACAAACCCATTATGATAAGTCACCCGTGCATTCAAGAAGGGCAGTTGTCAGTTTCTGGCGAAAGAATTGCACTTACGTTAACCGCTTACGTATAAGCCTGTCCAGGTAAAGAGTGGATAAATGAACTGACCGGCTCAAAAATGACATAAATAGTGTTGACTGGGCCGTTAAACCGCAATACAAACAAACAAGCAGTTGAGATAGAAGTCTTCCTTCCTTCCTTAATCGTGCGTGCGCCACTCGTTAAGATAATTGCTGTCACTCAGTATTGAGCTATCTCGGTTGATTAATCACAAGCTTGTGTTATTAGCATTTGCTGGACATATTATTTTGACTCCGAGTTTGCTAATCATAAATTCATAGCTTTGACAAGAGCATAAATAAAAAAATAAAATAGTATTTTTTTAAGTTAAATCTTATTCTCATAAATAAATAAATAAATAAATAAATAAAATAGTAATTTTTAATTTGTTTCAAATTAAATCTTTTTCTAATTATTATATTCTGTCTATTTAAAACGCTCTCTCTCTCTCTCTCTCTCTCTCTCTCTCTCTCTCTCTCTGCATGTGTTCCCAGAGAAGACTCGGATCAGCCTGCGCAGTCTGCTATATCCGAATCGCTGATCTCCGCTGTGTGTGTGAGGGGAGGGGGGTGGCTTTAAGCAAGTGTGCCTAGAAAGGATTTGGATCAGCCTGCGCATATGCGCAGCCTTCATGGTATGTTTTCTCCCCATGAAGGTATAATTTAATGTGACGGAGAAATATAATTGATCGTTTCATACATGCAAAATTTTCTTGTCACCAATCTATCTTGTCTTTATTAACTCAAGCGGCACTGATGCGTCATCGAGCATGTGTGCCTAGAAAAGACTTGGACCAGCCTGCGCATATCAGCCTGCGGTATGTTTTCTCTGCTGAGGGTATAATTTTATGTGACGGAGAAATATAGTAGATCATCTCATACATGTAAAATTTCTTGTCCCCCATTTAACTTGACTTTATTCCCGACCAGAAAAACCTGAAGAGGCACTGAAGCATCATCGAGCACGTGTGCCTAGAAAGGATCAGCCTGAGCATATGCGCAGTCTGGTATGTTTTCTCTGTTGAGGGAATAATTTAATGTGACGGAGAAATATAGTATAGCATCCAATAAGTGTAAAATTTTCTTGTCACCAAATTAACTTGAATTCATTCCGGACCAAAAATAATCTGAGGAGGCACTGAAGCGTCGACGAGCAAGTGCGCCTAGAATAAACTTAGATCAGCCTGTGCATATGCGCAGTCTGTTTTTTTTTCTGCTGATGGTATAATTTTATGTGAAATATAGTAGATCATTTCATACATGTAAAATTTTCTTGTCACTAGCTTCAGATTTTCTTGTCCAGACAAGAAAATCTGAAGGACACTGAAGCGTCATCGAGCATGTGTGCCTAGAAAGACTTAGATCAGCCTGCGAATACACGCAGCCTGATATATGAATCTCTGCTAAGGTCTATACACATTTAATTGGAATTTTGTGTGACAGTGAGATACATCGTGTACATTCTCTTGTCACCAGCTTGAATTTATTCCCGACAAGAAAATCTGAAGACGGCCCTTTTTCAAATGATAAATATGGTATTGTAGCATGAGTTTGTTTGACACGAAGACCGTGTGATTTTCATGCTGTGCAAGTGCGCGTGCAATATGCAAAAATTGCAAAATTTTCGTTATCACGATATTTTTGGCACTTTCTTTACTGTCATTATAAGGTCTGGATTCTCTTAGTAACGTTAAAAGGCCAGCAAACATTTCATAAGAACAAGCCAATGGGACGTCTAAGTGATGTCAATCGTCATCGTGCCTCAGTGTGGTTGAAGGTAGGCTTTCGTACCGCCAAGTTGCAGAGGGTATGGGTTGTTCGCACACTACGACTGCTCGATCTATTTTTTCTAGCCCCGATGGGCGGACATTGTTTTGAGACATTTACGCGACCGATTCAGGACGTCTGTCGAAACTGCCCAGGAGACAGTGGGAACCCATAACCTACGAGTAAGTGCCTTAACTGTGCGGCGGCGTCTTCAAGAATGCAGTATTTCTAGCCATAAGGCCTTTTGGGGGAACGTTTTGACTGCGGAACGTCGAATCAGTCGCTTTAATTGGTGTCGCCAGCGTATCCGGTAGACACAGCAGCGTTGGCATTGGTATACTTTTCACCGACGAGAATGTTTGATAGGCGGCGTAAAGTATGGCGTCGACGTGGGGAGCGATTTCAAGACTGTTGTGTTAAACAGGTTCTCGTTGGGGTGGTGGTGGCGTTATGGTGTAGGGAGGGATCTCATGGCGCCACAAAACCCAACTCATCGTTGTTGATGGCAATTTGACGGCACGTCGGTACATCGATGAAATCTTGGAGCCTGAGGTGGTACCGTGGTGACATTACGCTTTACCAACAGGACAATGCACGTGCTCATTCTGCAAGGCTAACCATGGACTTTTTCAATCAAAATGGTGTGCAAGTTCTTCTGTGGCCTAAGTTTTCGCCGGATTTAAACCAATTTAGCACATTGTGGACCAGCTCGGAAAAAGTATTGGTCTACTATTTTCTAATGAGAAGTCCATATATGAAATTTTAAAACACTAGCATACATGGTTCTAAAGTTATGCGATTCACAAGAAAGGAACACAATTAAATGGCAAGAAATTTCAAAGGACCATAACTCCATCAAAATTTCATCAAGCTTGAGATCTCGTCCTCAGTCCCAGTCAGTGTACCTAATATCAAGACTCTGACCCAAATGCTGTCAGTTTCTGGCGGAAGAATGTGCACTGTGCTGATTAACGGTTTACCTATAAGCCTGCCCAGGAAAAGTGGAAATCGGTAAACTGACCGGTTCAAAACTGACCTAAAATAGTGTTGATGGGCCATTAAGCTCCAATACAAACTAATCTAGCTCAAATACTTATTCTGTTATCTTGCTAATCTCTATGTTATTTAATTAAAAGAGAAATAAATCGAATAGGGGAGATAATTTGGAAGAAGAAAAAATTGGGTCAACTTTTTTCATGAGAAATCCATATATGAAATTTCAAAACAATAACATATATGGTTATAAAGTTATAGTGTCATGTACAAACGAACGGACTAACGGACAAGTCAGAAGCAATATGCCCTCCAACATTTTAAAGTTTGGGGCATCATTATTGGAGCTAGTGCCTTGAAAGTGGGTGAAAGTGGATGAAAGTGGGTATTCGTTTGGTGGTGATGAGTATATGACCTGATTAACTTTTGACTAAATTCCGAAAAATACTTTATGAGTTATGGCCCTTTGTCACTTTGGATATTGTACATTGCATGCTTTGTGATGCAGAGCATTACTTTAGAAGCGTGTATGCTGGGGTTTTGAAATTTCATATATGAATTCCTCATGGAAAAATAGCTGACGTTTATTTTTTTCTCATCCGGATTATTTTCCTTTCAAGAGTCATTTCCCTTTGAATTTTTTTTTATAAAATCTTGTCAGCAAAATGTCTCAATAATTATTGGAGCTAGAGCCTTGAAAGTTGGTGAATAGATTGGTGGTGATGGGTAGATGACCTGATTAACTTTTGACTGAATTCCGAAAATACTTAATGAGTTATGGCCCTTCGTCACTTTGGGTAGTTGTACATTGTATGCTTTTTGATGCACAGCATAAGTTTAGAACCTTATATGCAAGAGTTTTGAAATTTCATATATGAATTCCTCATGGAAAAATAGCTGACAGATATTTTTTTCTCATCTGGATCCGGAAACGGCGCCCCATATTCGACTCTCGACAGACGACGATGACAAAGGACAACTGTCTATCCTGTAAGCTCCCCCGGAGCTTTCGAATCTGGCCAGTTAAAAATCAGAATGTTCAACATATGAAAAACAAAGCCCTGACTCGGGTCACAGGTTGAGACACCCAAGTTCTGCAACAGGAGGCCAGTTGGTTTTTCTTCGGGTACTAAGGTTTTCCCCACCTCAGATTAATGATCAGCTCAATAAGATTGAAATAATATTGAAAAAGGCTGTAAAACCAAAAGCCAAAAACAGAAGAAAAAAAAAAAAAAAAACAAAACAAAAAACACACAAATGTTAATATACCTACACAGCATAATTCAATTGTGACAGCGGACAACAATGCCTTGGTGACATGCAAATCAACAACGGAACAAATGGCAAGTGGAATAAGATGAATAATTCATTTGATATTCAAACCTGAACAAAGCTAGCTTTTTATCATTTAATGTTATTATTATCATTGTTTTAGTCGCACTTGTCTACACTGTTTGCATTTTTAGAAGCCAGAATATTCCCAGCTTTGGCAACGTTGTATCAACGTCGATGAAACGTCGTGACTTTGCATTGCGTTGATGCGATGTTGCGCAGACATCATTTGCCGGTTGGGTTGTTAACCCTTGTTGTACCAAATAGAATCTTCCCCCTTACATATGACAGGAATCCATTTTGAAATTTAGGGATGACAGGTTGTGTTGTCTTCAAAATTTGTATGGAAAATTGCTTAACTTTTTGCAAACAGTGTAGGTCCTGATCAGATGCCGCATTCTACGGCGTCTGATCTGGGTCTTCACTGTTTGCAAATTACCCGTTTTGGGGTTTCTGGTACTCAATGGGTTAAACTTACACCAAACAAGGTTGTTTCTGTATGATGTATGATCATCAAGGTCTAAAATACTGTATCTTAATTTTAATAACATAGAGCAATTGGAACTGACATATAAAAAATAATAATAAAAAAGTGTTATATTAAGTAAAGTGGGTAAAAACCAAAAACTGCGAAGTGTTGGGAGATATATTTTTTATAAAGAAAATAAGAAAATACTTTCACTAAAATGAAAACACTGATTCTTTTAACCAACAAGAACACTCACATACAGATAACATAGTATAAACTGTAATGCTATGCATTGTTTATTTTACTGGGGGAGTAAAGATATCTGATACATTAACAGCTCATTATAACTCTCTGGCATGTGGTAGAGTACCAAAGGCCACCTTGCAAATTCTGCAAGCTTTGCTGGGGCTGTAGTATGGTCTGAGAGGGTGAAACTGAAAACCAAATGCATGCTAATCCTGGTAATTTTCAAACCTTCAGAATCAGAATCAGAATTGTTACTGGTCACACGTCAAATGACATTCATACATCAGGGCCTGTGCTAGAAAGTTAGCCCCTAGCTCTCACTAAAGAGGTAAACTTTGCTACACAATCCTCAACACCTTCAGCGTACAAACACCGGATGGATCGGACCCGATTACCGGATCGGACCGGATCGGACCCGGTTTTCTGTGCTGTGGTCACTTTTTCTTCAATATTTTATTTTTTATGCACAGTTGAGAGAGATTTTCAGCATACAAAATGATGTTTACCTAATATCTTTATTCCTATCCCGAAAACAGACATGGTGCACCGTCGCAAATACTCGCCTTTTCTGAATTTAACCTTTGACCTCACCCCATGGTCCCAAGGGGCAGATCAAAATTTAGATACCTTAATGCATATCTGCAGTCCCGAAATAATATGTTTAACCAGTGTGGTCACCATAGTCTAAGAAATAAAAACGGTAGTACATTCACAAGCATTTTCTTGAAAATTTGACCTTTGACCTCACCCTCATGATACCGATGTCATATCAAAATTTGAATACCTTCATGCAGACCCTAAGCAATATGTGTACCAAGTTTGGTCACCATTGGCGAAGAAATTAAATAGTGGTTGCATTCACAATGTTTGTGACAGACGGAAGGAAGGACGGACGGATGTCCGGACGTACACCCATGGTGAAAATAAATACCATTTTTTCTTAATAAAAAAAAAAAAAAAAAAATGGGTATAAAAGCAGTCCATAGCAGCCATAGCTTATTGCATACTGAAGAGAAACCAAAAGAATGAGTACATACTGGAGAAGAAAGAAAAAACAAAATAAAAAGAACAACAACTACAAAATAAAAAGAAAGAAAGAAAACAGAAAATTTGATTTTTGTTTGTTTGATTTGAGGTTTAACGTCCCCGTCAACACTGTAAAGGTCATTTTGGAGACATTGATTCCAATTTTGTGGAACTTTTACCCGGCATTGAGATGAAATGACATCTCAAGCCCTCACGCCCAATGAAACCAAAAGGGTTTATAAGCATGGATGGACCGACCTGGGCAGGCTTAGATCCTCTAAGCGGTTTACCAGTACTCGTGTGCGGGTCGGTTTCAGCTCTGCGTGGAAGCATCATTTCTTCAAGCCCCGATGGGTGGGGTCTAACAGAGAATATGGTAAAGTAACTCCACCCATATATAGCCAAACGCGTACGGCTCTATGTTGCCGTGGTTTGTAGCATTTGGATGTGGTTTTGAGGATACACCAAGCCAGCATCAAACAGCGGGCCAACGTTGCGCCGACAGCGATACGTTGCCACGTCGTATCGCCGCCGTTTGTTGACTGGGTGCAGCTTCAAACGCACGAGATTCTATTAACCAATCCGTACCCACAATCTATGATTTGAGCCGACATAGGAAACAAATATCTACCCCTTTACACCACCGTCGGGCTCACAGCGATATGTACATATTGCCGTCGACCCGACGTCGACACGGCATTCTTTGCTGACTGGACAGCTTCAAACGCATGCGATTCTCTATATACCCATCTGTGCTCGGTGGTTCTTATATTCTTAAACATTGGATGCACCAAACTTAAGGGGTCCATTACGAAAACACGCCTATTCAAATTCATGTATATTGAAATTTTTAATAAAAAAAAAATATATCAGAAATCAGAAAGAGTTCCGACATCTTTCATATATTTTCTCAAATTGAAAACATAGACTGAGTGTAGTTGTAAGAACTGCTTCGACGATACGGTCCTAACGAGTACCCACAATCTATGTTTTGTGCAGACATAAGAAAAAAATCTACCCCTGTAAATTAGTTTTTTTTTGCACGCGCGTGCGTGCGTGTGTGTTTGTGTATTGGGATATACAATGTCTTTTCTTATTTCTGTTAATTAAACATGGATTGTGGGTACTCGGCAGAAGCGCCTCGCTGAGGCGGTTCTAACAATATTCCCAAATCTATGTTTCGAGCAGAAATATGAAAAATATCAGAACTTATCTGAAAAGTATCATTTGTATTTTTTTTTGGTAGAATTTTCAATATACTTGGCCGTTTTTCCGTAATGTAACAATATTTTTTTTTCTCCGTAACTTTAAAGTATCGGCCTTCCCTTTGCCTTCTGAAACATCAATTATCATTGACGTGATTACATCGTTACCTCGATTACTGGATCACCTGTTTTAATCTGATAATCCGTTTACCTAATTGAGTAACAATTGACGACAATAAACATATTCCAGTAGGTGTTAATCAGGTATTCGTCCAATTGGGTCGTGCATTGAGAAAACTTACTTGCAGCTTACGCAAGCAGCGAAGGTTAAGAAGAGTCTGTTCGTCCATGCAGTCTCGCAATCTTCGCTGTATACACTGCGTTTATTTATTTATTTATTTATTTATTTATTTATATAGCACAACTCTTCATATTTGTTAAATGGTGGGCGGAATTTCAGTTTGATATCTAGATTCAGTTAAAACATATTCATGGGGGGGGGGAGGGTAGTGGCGCGTTATCCCTAATGTCTCCATTTCGGGTGGTCAGAAATTAATAAAATTAGTATCAAATAAATTGTAAGCTCCATTCTAAGAGATTATTAAAAATATTTTTCATTTTTCACATTTTAAGGGTCCATTTCTGAAGTTAATTTGTCCGGGAAAGTCCCGGATTGTGACCTGGATGTTGGGGTAGTGGTGCGTTAACCCTAATATCTCGACTTCGGGTGGTCAGAAATTAACAATAATTAGCATCAAATAAAATCTTTAGCACCATTCTAAAAGATTATTAAAAGTATTTTTCATTTTTAACAGTTTAGGGCTCCGTTTTTCAAGTTGATTCGTCCGGGAAATTCCAAGATTGTGTCCTGGATGTTGGGGTAGTGGTGCGTTAACCCTAATATCACGACTTCAGGTTGTCAGAAATGAATAGAATTAGTATTATATAAATTTTGGCTCCATTCTAAAAGATTATTAAAAATTAGGAACCTAAAAATTATTTTTCAATTTTAATATTCTAGGGGTCCGTTTTTTTAATTGACTTGTCCGGAAAATTCCCGGATTGTGTCCTGGATGTTGTGGGTAGTGGTGCCTTATCCCTAATATCTCCACTTAGGGTCGTCAGACATTAATGAAATTAGCATCAAAACGTGGCGCTGCAAAACGTGGCGTCTGATCTGGGCTGCGAAATGCGGCATCCGATCTGGTTCTACACTGTTTCCTTAAACAAGGACGAAATTAAGCCGCATCCATTTCTTGCCAGCAATGAATTAGGTGTACGTACTTTAAGCTGTTTTACGGGACATTAATTTTCTAACGAGATTAATTATGTGTTAAGTTAATTGCTTTAACTCATAATAAGTTGACGTGTGCTGCATACCTGGATTGAAAATAGTAGAAAGTGACTTACACAAAAGGTGTGTCCAATTGATATTTTGAATGCATGCTGTTATTTTGTTTGTTTGAATTTTAAACATCA
This sequence comes from Lucinisca nassula, assembly GCA_963580285.1. NCBI lineage: Eukaryota > Metazoa > Mollusca > Bivalvia > Lucinida > Lucinidae > Lucinisca > Lucinisca nassula. Next base: position 106,387,939 of record OY757017.1, on the reverse strand, counting down.
CCGTCAACACAATTTTGGTCATTTTATATACTTTGCATTCCAATTTTGTAGGACTTAACGTTAAAAGATACAGTGCATTTTCACATTTCCAAAATGAACCCCAGTTTTCTTTATATGAAATGTAGTTTATTATTATTTTCCTTATTTCTGCTAAAACAATGGATTGTGGGTACTTTTTATAATCACCTCGCCGAGGTTGATCTGACGAGTAACTATACTGTGCGTTTTAAGCAGAGATCTAGAAAATGTAAATTTAGCAAGACCGAAGGGTCACCACTGATGGGGAGTTTGATTGATTTCCAGACACTTCGGCCCCACTACCACCTCGGCCCCTAGACAGGTCGGCCCAAAACCAAGTCGACCCTAGACACCTCGGCCCAAGTCACCTCGGCCCTAGACACCTCGGCCCCACTGTCACCTCGGCCCCTAGACATCTCGGCCCCAAAGACACCTCGGCCCCACTTTTGATATATGAGCATTTATATCATGTTAAAATCGGCCCCGCCCATCGGGACTTCAAGAAACCGACAGCCTGTTGCATGAGTACTGGTAAACCGCTTAGAGGTTCTAAAACTGGCCAGGAAAAGCGGTGCGAGTCGGACCGTTCATGCTTATAAACCCCATTGGTTTCATTGGGCTGCAGGGCTTGAGATGTCATTTCATCTCAATGCCGGGTAAAATTTCCACAAAATTGGAGGCAACGTCTCCAAAATGACCGATGCAGTGTTGATTTGAGCGTTAAACGTCAAATCTAACAAACAAAACACCATGTTAACAAACCCGTGTAAAGAAGACCCCGCTAAACACCAGTGTATATGGGGAGAACTGGGGCTCATAGGGGCATACATCATTATAAATCACGAAGACACGCCTTTATAATTTTGACCCCTTGAACCCAACATTTATATAGTAAAAATGGGGTTTACAGGGGTAAACCTTATTTTTCTTATTTGAGCTGAAATAATAAAAATACCACAATTCTTCCTCTTATAATGTTCGTTTTTTCGGCGGTAGAGTTTACAATGCATTTGTATAGGCATGTTTTCGTAATTCTTGTTTCTGTTCCAAGATGCAGGTTTGTTGCTTGTTTGTTTTGAGGTTTAACGTCCCCGTCAACACTGTAAAGGTCATTTTGGAGACGTTGCTTCCAATTTTGTGGGACTTTTACCCGACATTGAGATGAACTGACATCTCAAGCCCTGTCGCCCAATGAAACCAATGGGGTTTATAAGCATGGACGGCCCGACTCGTGCGCATCGCTTTGCGTTTATAATAAATATAATTACGCATACACGACATTTTCAGGTTAACTTCGACTACACTCTTAAGGAAAACTAATCCCAAGCCGCCTTCAACCGTGACGTTGACCTTGAGTTAGCATCACGAAAAGTGGGGTTTAGCTGGTTGTTCTAATTGTGAATATTTGATACTGATAGTCAAGGAGCCTTTTCTACAAGAATATATTGGGCCATGAAGACGTTGCACTCAGTGCACATCCAGATCCATCTGATCTGGATCTACACTGTCATTCAGTTTGCGAATTTTAAATGAATACAATATACATGTATCAAGTAATTTGAGGGTCTGATAGTCAGAAATGTGACTAATTAATAAATAAATAAATAAATTGTACAGTATACTTGTTACTGTCCGTCTTTAAATATGAGAAGCCTCCGTGGTGCAGTGGTTACGATACTCGCCTTGTAAACCAGGGGTCGCAGGATTGATCCCGGGCTTCTCCAGACTTTCGGATGTGTCTTTAAACCGAGGTCCCGTCTCCGTATGAACTTAGTTGTTGGTGGGACGTAAAACTCAAACACTCACTCACTCTTTAAATATGAGCTGAAATGACAATCAAATAGGAATTTCTAAATGTGTGAAAATTGATAACAATGGAAACATACTGAGCAATTCCTACAAAAATACGAGTAGTGAAGACTTTGTACACACTGCACATCTAGATCTACACTGTTTGCCACTAATATATACATATAGTACACATGTATCAAGTAATTTGAGTGGCTGATAGTAAGAAATGTAACTAATAAATAAATAAATAAATAAATAAAGTATACAATATATTCGTTACTGTCTTTAATAAGAGCCAGAATGACAATCAAATGTGTGAAAATTGATAACAATGATCTGTTTATCATCAAAGATCTCTTTATTGGGGTAAAGAGATTAGTAACGCCTGGTTGTTTATTGAGCTTCACACTTAACTAATTTAAGTCAATAATTAATTGTTCTTGTAAAAGTTTTTGTTTAATAGTGTACTAACCTGAAATTCATTAATCCTTACCCCGCTGAACACGATAATCCTTATCTTTGCAAACAGTGTAGATCCTGATCGGATTGTTTCTGCCCTCTGAACCGGATCTGCACCGTTTTTCATGCAGTTTTTGAATTGCATGCATACATTATATTAATTGGTTTACTTACGAGGATAATTCTAGTTCAGCGAACCTGAACACTGATAATTACCTAATAAATAAATAAATAAATAAATTGTTTGTTTGTATTGGAGTTCAACGGCCCAGTCAACAATATTTTAGTTCATTTTCGAGCCGGTCAGTTTACCTATCCACACTTAACCTGGGCAGGCTTATGCGTAAGCTGTTAACAATTACAGTGCACATGTTTTTCGCCAGAAAGTGACAACTGCCCTTCTTGAATCAGCAGAAGGGAGAGAATGACCGAAGAAAAGATTTCATAATCAATCTCCACGAAAGAAAGTTGCCGACCCCGGTAGGTATCGAACCCGCGTCCTCCTGATCACCAGTCATACGCGCATTCGACTTAACTACCAAGGCCGGATAAAAAATAAATTAATAAATAAATATATATATATATATATATATATATATATATATATATATATATATATATATATATATAAATATATTAACAAATATAATGTTATCCCCCATCATTACCATGGTTGACGAAACCGAGGAATGATTTTTTTTTTTTTTTTTTTTTTTGGTTTTACGGCCCCATCCACCGATCCATCTAGATTTCCATCTAATTAGTAAGGATAACTTTATTTTTATTTGCTGATTTGATTATTTTGAAATTAATTTAAAAAGTATTTTAGCGGTGGGGAATTATTTCGGATAATAAAAAAGCCTATAGATGATCAAAAGAGCAAAAATGTAGAAAAAAGAGCCTGCTCTAAAGCAGGCCGCAATGCAATTAGAATTATACATTGAAAATAAAAGAGGGGAATTTTCAAATGTATCTTCCATTTTTCTTAAATTTACCTATAGATTTTCTATTTAGTAACGTTATAATATATAATAAATATATATATTCAAATATTCGTGGCTCCCTATCAAAATAATCATATCAGCAAATAAAAATAAAATAAAAAAAAACTCATCGGGCTTCCAACTCGATCTCTTATTTAAGTGGAAGCCCCATTAAAAGCAAAGTGGGGCCGAAGTGTCTAGGTATATTGGGCCGACATGTCTAGGGGCCGAGGTATCCAGGGGCCGACCCGTCTAGGGTTTCAATTTTATGTGGGGCCGAGGTGGTTTTGGGGCCGAGGTGTCTAGGGGCCGAAGTGTCTAGGGGCCGAGGTGGTTTTGGGGCCGAAGTGTCCTGTTACCGTTTGATTAGGGATAGCGCACCACTACACCCCATTTCCCGGACAATTTCCGGACATTAGTGTGCACCCCGTTTCATTGCGGTTGCAAAATAATTGACGTCAGCAAAAATTGTGTACACTGGAAGAAGAAGCTGTCAAAATTTTAACGGTGTGGGATGTTGGTGCATGAGGGCTATGTTATTCAGTGTGTTGTCACTTTGTTGTGCTTTAATCGCCTGCTTTAATCTTCTTTGTTTTTACTTACATGCATGCCATTTTTTCCCCATGATTTGCTTCATTCACTTAGAGAAACTTTCACAAACACGAGCTCCCACATCCAACAAGTTATAAGACGTAGCCTGGAAACCCATAATCCGAGCCTTCTCTGACGTTCTAAAACAAGGGGAACAACCTACGTCATAGCAGTGACGTCATAACCATTCGTAGAATTGCCGGCGTTTACTACACAAAATGCATTTGTCACAACGAGTAGGCGCAGTCGGTGCATTAGGTCATAAAAGAATCAAACATAGGGTTCGCCGGTCATCCGGATACTTTCGTTTGTCACGTGATAGCAACGAGCACGCGGGTGAATACAAACGCCATTTTGAATAAGCAAATAGTGTAAATAAAACCCAAGTCACTAGCATATTTCTTACAATTTTCAGGGATTTTCCTAGTGCAACTTTGGGGCCGGTAATCGGCCCCTATTTTTCCCAATTTAGAGACAGATATTCCCAAATTTTATGACAACTTTCCCAATTTCTGATGTTGTGCTACATTGTGATAAAACATTCATGAAAATTGAACCAAAATTGACAAAGTTACAGCTGAATTAAATTCCCAACTATAAATATTAGCGAGCTGTTTTTCCCAAACCCAGTGGACCCTGGACCCTGATTCTGAAGGGTAGGAAAATCCCTGATTTTGATAAAACATGCCAAAAATCTGTAGTGCAGGTGGTTGTACAAATCATCATTTAAAACTGGATAAAAAGCTATCGTTCTATCAGTTCCCAAATGGAGAAAAACATCCAGAGAGACGGTCTCGGTGGATAAGGGCCTGCAGTCGCCAGAACGCTGATGGTTCAGACTGGATTCCTACATCAAAATATGTTTACATGTGCAGTGAACATTTTATAACAGGTAATTGATTCACAATACATTATTCTTTGGGCCATGCTTTGTTGATAATGAAATGAAATTGTCCTTTCTATTGGTAAAATTGTCTGTTGATTTCTCTCTAGTGCTCGTATTTCTCCCTTTCAACAACATTTCTGCACTTACCGAGGCGATCCCTTGGAACATCACCACAGGTGTTGGATGGGTGACTAAATTTAGAAATTGATTGTAATTAACTTTAAAGTGTAGAAAAAAAACCTCCTTACTGGGTGTGCTAAAGAAGATGAACAGGGGTCCTAAAATGAATGCCTCTGATCTAAAGGTCAAAACAACAACAAGGTCTTTAGAATGTGTGCCTTTTAAATGAACTAACAAACTAGCCTGTCCCCCTAGCCTTGGCATAACCTCGGATCTGGGTTCACACTATTTGCAGAAATGACATATGACATGCAAACAGTATGGACCCAGATCAGATGAGCAGTCTGATCTGGGTCAACACTGTTTGCAGAAATGACTTAAAGCTACCGGCAGTCAACGATTTTTTACAGACAAACAGTGTGGACTCAGATCAGACAGCTCCTCTTAGCAATCTGATCTGTGTTATTTTGACAATAAACAGAATGTCAAACCTACCTTAACACTTGGATAGAGTATATTTCCCGAGTCCATGACACCTCCGAATACACAACACTTGACACTAGTCCGTAGACATCGGTTATCAGGCAGCTGTTATCTCACTAAATGGAAATTTCCCGCCTCGTTATTCTTTACTTTTTAATCATTTTTACTTACAGTAACATGCATTTTCAGGTTAAAAAACGATTTTATTCAATGTAATTGATAGCGATCTAAAGGGTAATTGCCGGTCGCTCTGTTATTATTTTCACCTCAAAAATGGCGGCCTATCGGTTGCTACGGGCAGTGACGTCACGCCGGCGAACCCTATACTGAAATCTGTCTCTGAAATGTGTCCTTTTCTTCAAATAACTCGACACAAGCTGATTTGGCAATGATGTCGGAACTATCATTGTTTACAGCGCCGAATCAAATCTTGTGACGAAGCTATCGAAGCCTTGTCAATGTTTCTAGGTGGAAATAGCTCACTGATGGAATGCGAATATTGTTCGTTACCAGCTGAAGTGTGTTTTCTGAAGGCTCGTAATGTACATATCTAGTTTGAAGCATTTTATTTACCCTATTTACACCAATCTGGCCGCTCCTGAAATGGGTACGACATCTCTGCTATGACGTAGGTTGTTTCCCCTGTAAAAGTCTTTTTTATTTTCTGATTTGGCGGCTTTAGGTAGGTCACTACAGCCAGATATCTCGGGTTAGGAAACCCATAACTCCGTTCTTTTTTTTTTCCCCTATAGACAGATCCAAACGAATCCGGGACGTTTCGGTCCTGAATCGTTTCGGCCGGGTCGTTTCGGCCTGGGTCGTTTCGGCCCAAATTTGGACTTGGGTCGTTTCGGCCTATTTCGGTGGGTCGTTTCGGTCCTGGGTCGTTTCGGTCCGATTTTATTAGATAGCATTTTTTTTCTGTATAAAACATAATTATTGAATAGAAATTATTATTTAAATTTGGAATATTATTTCAACGACCTGTCACGTTAGCCATGGTTATGATAGCCCAAATAAAGTGTTTTAAAAATTCTATCCATAGCCATGTTTCCAGTTAGCACCAACGAGGAGGTGTGACTAGGACTTCATTATTGTCTGAGAATGATCAGTATTAACAGTAAAATTCCGCTATTAAGATCACTTTCTAGACTTCTAAAAAGTGGTCTTATTAGCGGGGTGGTCCCTTATAATGGAATTGGTGAAAAAAATATTGCTGGCAAGACTGATTTAAATATTTTTTTATGTGCACTGTGCCTATTTTATTGCTTTACATTAATGATAACAATTGTTCCACAATAATCTTCTTTCTGTAGAAAACAGAGCTGCAAATTACCAAAATTATTAAAACTATTTATTCACATAGCATAAAAAATCTTGTCAAACAACACACTGATTAGGATAGGTAAACTGCAGTGTTTCACACCTTTAGAGAAATGTGTGAAATTACCAAGATCTGTTGTAATGATGAGGAATCCAGCAAAAAAAAAATATTAACCAATGAACTGAGAGATACAAATTAACTTGACTTGGCCAAAAAGTGGTCTCAATAAAGAACAGTAACGGTAGATTCGGTCTTTTGAAAGCGGTCTTAATACTGAATAGCGGGGTGGTCTTAATTAATGATATACCCTCCGGTGTCCGTCCGTCCGTATGTCCGTCCGTCCGTCCGTCCGCACCATTTCCGATCGATAACTTGAGTAATTTTTAACGAATTTTTTTTTCAAATTTTGCATACATGTATATATCGGGAATGAGTGGTATGGGATTGTTAATGGGCAAAATCTGTTAACATTTGACAGAGTTATGGCCCTTTTTAGTTCAAAATAAGGGGTTTTGGGGCGTTTCCGATCAATAATTTGAATATTTTTTCACGGATTTTCTTCAAATTTTGTATACACATTGGCATTGGGTATGAGTGGTTTGGGATTGTAAATGGGCAAAATACATTAACATTTAACGGAATTATGGTCGTTAAAAATTCCGATTAAATGGTTTTTGGGGACTTATTCCTTTACTATATGGAATATTTGGATGAAACTGCACTGATGTATAAACGACCATAATAAGCAGGTTTTGTGTTGTGAATACACAAAATGCGTTAACATTTAACGAAAAATTGGTCGTTAACAATTCCCATTAAATAGTTTCTGCGCATTTATTCCTTTAATTTATGAAATATATTGATTATCACTGACAGTGTAGTGGTTAGAGTGCTGGACAACAAATCCTATTGTTGACTATGCATCTGAGGGGCGTGAGTTCAAATCTCCGTCGAGGAATGGAAATTTTTTTTTTTCGTTTTTTCTTTTTCTTTTTGTGTGTTCTTTTTTCTTTTTTCTTTCTTTTTCATTTTGGCAATGAATTTATTTATTTTTTTTTAATTTTCCTCATTTTTGGTTTTTCATTCCTTTTTTTTCCCTTTTTTTTTCACCCTTTTCTTCTTTTTGTTATACCCCATCACACGATAGTGCTGGGATATTACAATATACCCTCCGGTGTCTGTCCGTCCGTCCGTCCCCACCATTTCCGACCAATAACTGGATTAATTTGTTATGAATCTGAGGGGCTTGAGTTCAAACCCCCGTGGAGGAATGGAATTTTCTTTTTTTTCCTTTTTTTCTCGTTTTTTCTTTTCTTTTTTTCCGTTTATTTTTCTTTTCTTTCTTTTTGCAATGAATTTTTTTTTTTTTTCGTTTTTTTTTTCTCATTTTTTGTTTTTCATTCCTTTTTTTTACCTTTTTTTTTTTTTCTTTTCTTCTTTTTGTTATACCCCATTACACGATAGTGCTGGGATATTATAATATACCCTCCGGTGTCTGTCCGTCCGTCCGTCCGTCTGTCCGTCCGTCCATCCCCACCATTTCAGACCGATAACTTGATTAATTTTTCACATTTTTTTTTCAAATTGTGCCTACATGTTTATATCGGGAATGACTTTTTTTCTTTTCTTCTTTTTGTTATACCCCATCACACGATAGTGCTGGGGTATTATAATATACCCTCCGGTGTCTGTCCGTTCGTCCGTCCATCCACACCATTTCCGACCGATAACTTGATTAATTTCTCACAATTTTTTTTTTGAGTTTGCGATCAATAACTTAAGAATCTTTTCATGGATTTTCTTCAAATTTTAAAACACTAAAGGACACATATTATTGCCAAGGACAGTCACTCTGCTTTTCTGGTTATTGTATTATCTGCCCTTTTGATATACATGTATGTTGTTCCTTTACTATATTGAATGCCTTAGTGAAGTTTTACAGATAACTATAACACTTAAAAGTACCACTATTATGGGCAAGGCTATAACCATATTATCTTGCAGTGGTGGGGTATCATGCAGTGTTAGCGTGCTTTTATATAAGAAATAATTTGGGTCTGGCGAAAACCGGTCTTAATAGCGGAGTGGTCCTAATATAGGAGTGGTCTTTAAGCGGAATTCTACTGTACTAGTATCAATGACACGTACATTTTGAGAACAGCATGCGAAATATTTGCTAAATGTAGCCTAATTATTTTATATGATCCGCCTGCATTTGTCGTTATGATACCTTCAAAGACTTAATAACCTATACCTATGTTCATTGTGATCATAGTCTGCACAGTTTGAAAAAGCCATCTGTTTTCTGAGCTATTAAAAACTGAACGATGTAATTATTTTTATGATCAGCCTGCATCTGTCGTTGTGATACCTTCAAAGACTTAATAACCTATAAATCTGTTCATTGTGATCAGAGTCTACACCGTTTGAAAAGCCCTCTGTTTTCTAAGCTATTAAAAACTGAACGAGCGAAGATAGCAAAAGCATAGGCTGATCTCCGAGTCTATGCAGTTCGAAAAAGCACTGTGTTTTCTGACCTATTAAAGGCTTAAAACGAGCGAAGATAGCAAAAGCACAGGCTGATCTTCGACAAACAAAATATATATACATGTAAATAAAGTGATAGAAAAATCAGGCCGAAACGACCCACCTCCAAAATTGGGCCGAAACGACCCAGGCCGAAACGACCCAGGGACCGAAACGACTCTGGACCGAAACGTCCCGCGACCATCCAAACACTACGACTACGTCTATCTATCTATCTATCTACGGATACTGCGTCGGACACGTTTGACCATTACCGCAGGTGTACATTACATACACTCCAGGTTTTGCAGGATGAAAGCTTACACAATAATCATGTAATTACGGTAGGGATCTTTAACCTGCACAGGGGATGGTTCTCCCTGCACAGGGGGCCTCCAGTTAACGCCCCGATCCGAAGGACGGTGCATTTTATGACATTCATCCCTGCAAATGATGCCAGTGGAGCGTGTTTGGACACCGAAATGTTATCGCCGCTGCCGGGGATCGAGCCCGGGACCTCTAGCATCAGAGGCAAGTGCACTAACCACTGAGCTATCACGCTCCACTTTACAACACTATTTGCCGGGAATTACCGGTGATGGACAAAAAACGTCTTTGGCCGTTTATCGTTATTGAAAATGCGATGTTTTTTTCTCTAAACTTGTATTTTGTTTGGACTCGAAACGACAAAATTGGCCTTAAACATTTGTAATAGACATATCTTAGCTAGTAGTCATTGGTTTCTAGAAGAGTTGTGGATGTTCTGATGATTAAATTACCTGTTAAAGTTATGCCGGTAACGAGGCTGGACGGTCTTAATTATTAGTAATAAACAGGTGCAAAATGAATGATTAAACGCGTAAAATGCATGTATGAACTCTAAAATATATTTATCTACTCATTTGAAGTGTAATTCAATCGATTTTCTGTGAGAGTCAACTAAGATATGCCGGTAATATTAAAGCTATTTACAATGTGTTTGTATGGAACCAGGGGCTTTTTGCCAACCACGAAAGATCATTATCAAGGGGATTAGTAATTTCGCGAATGCGCAATTACATGTAAAAAAGGTCACGTGTCAAAACATTGGATCCGTCTATTACTGCTACTCGCTCACATCTGAGCATTACGACAGGATTTCCTGGGTGGTAACCAGTACTTTTTTCTAAGCAATGTGGATAAAGTGCCTTGCTCAAGGGTTCAACACTTTGGTCAGCGTGAGGCTCGAACCGGCAGCCTCTTGATGATGAGACTTGATCACAAATCCGATGCGCTACCGCAGCACCAAAGTGCTCCACCTAAGGTTGAGCAATCCTGCTTTCAATTTTTTGTTGCAAGAATAATTTTCTGCAGGTATTTTTTAAACGTGACTAAATGCCTTAGAGAATCTCAAGATTTAAGAAAATAAACATCACATCTGTTTATTCTACAGCCTTCTAGAAGTGCAGCTTGTGTTTGGGGCATGTTCTCATAACGCCGTTCACCCAAATTTATTTAATTATTATCATAAGTAATCAGATACATGATTATTTTGGGTAACCCCTTAAATATTAAAATTTTTGTGACAAATTTCGATTTCTGTGACTTAAATTGAAAATCAAAGCTGATTTTCGTCAAAACATGTTGCAATGTTAGTTATTAACTAGAAATTCTGATGTGAAATAACTGTAAAAATGATTCCTTTTCGTATTATTCAAAGAAGGGGGTGAACGGAGTTATGAGAGTGAACAGAGATATGAGAAAATGGGATACGCATGTAGATTTTTTTTTTATAGTTCTTCGCGTTCCGAAGAATAACAAAAACATAAATATCAGCATATAAATGAAAAATATGAACATCTGGAACGCAGAACTCTCATGTATGGCTTTTGTAGACTTGAAGAAGGCATTTGACCAAGTGCCTCGGAAAGTCATCTGGTGGGTACTAAGAAAACTTTGAGTAGACAAGTGGATTGTGCAACTGGTCCAAGGGATGTATGCTAATGCTCGGAGCCGTGTCCGCATTGGGGATGGTTACAAGGAAGAATTCGAGGTGAAGGTGGGTGTTCATCAAGGCTCTGTTCTCAGCCCACTGCTTTTCATCATTGTGCTTGAAGCCTTGTCACGCGAGTTCCGCTTTGGAGTCCCCTGGGAGGACCTGTATGCTGATGACCTTGTCATCATAGCTGAATCCCTTGAGGAATATGTCAGGAGGCTCTTAACTTGGAAAGACGCAATGGAGGCGAAAGGGCTGAGAGTGAATGCTGGAAAGACAAAGATCACGATCTGTGGTACAGGTCTGGACCTCTTGCAGAGTACAGGCCAGTTCCCATGCGCTGCTTTTGTAATGGCTGCAAGTTCTGGGTGCACAAGAAATGCAGTGGGCTCAAACGCCTGATAGAGGACCCTGATTACAGGTGTACACGTTGCCAAGGAACTGCGTGCCCCGTAGATGGCAGACCACAGAGGGAAGTTCAAGTCGGATCCGACAAGCTGGAAGTTGTAGCTTCCTTTTGCTACCTAGGTGATATGCTCTCTGGAGCGGGTGGTTGCGCCCTTTCATCTACATCACATGTGAAAACAGCCTGGAAGAAATTCAAGGAGTTGCTGACAGTTCTCTCTTCCCACCACCTCTCATTCAAAACAAGTGGCCGTGTTTATAGCTTTTGTGTGTGGAGCGCAATGCTCCATGCTAGTGAGACATGGCTATTGACAAAGCCAAACCTCCAACATCTACAGCGGAATGACAGGGCAATGAGCCGACAGATCTGCAATGTCAAGCCACATGATACTGTCACCATCAGGTCCAGTGAGTTACTTGAGCGTCTTGGCATTGAGGACCTGGACGTCATCCTGAAAGAGAGAAGGCTTCACTGGTATGGACATGTGGAACGCTCCAACGGTGCAGTCGAGACTGCCTGTGAAATACAGGTAGGTGGAAAGCGGGGGCCTGAAAGGCCCAAGATGACCTGGAAGCAGCTAACAGAAAGAGATTGCAGAGAATGGAAGCTCTCTGATATCGATCCTCATGATAGACAAACCTGGAGATCTGGTGTAAGATCTGCCATGCGTGCAGCAAGCCAGCTACCTGGAAAGGGGCCCACTTATGTGGATGTTGCCCCTGTACCTGCACATTAATCAAAAATCCGTTGATGATGGGAGTAGAGGACCTACCAAATTCAATTTTGGTTTGTACTATCAGAATCACAATCACACTACTTGTATGATGAAAAGAACGTTCTCATTTATGAATAAAGGCATGTTCCTGACTGTTTACAAGTCCCTTATACGATCTGTCCTGGATATTACAGGTCTCCATTGTGGAACCCAAGCACAAAAAAACATAGACAAATGTAGGAAAATGTGCAAAGAAGAGCTACAAAAATAGTCCCAGAAATCAAATAAAATACTTAAGCTACCAAGAAAGACTAAAAGCACTAAATCTACCCTCTTTGTATTACCGCCGTAAAAGATATGACCTGATTCAGATGTTTAAAATTGTGACCAACATTGGATTTCCAAGTGTGGAAAAATTTGGTTTGTCCTTAAATGACAATATGGCTTATTCTCTGGCCGTGCTTTTTTTCAGTTCATGCTTTTTATTTTCACGTGCTGTTGTTGCTGGTGGATGTAAGTTTCCCGAATATGTTCGGTTGAATATTTTTCTAAGGCCAGTCACAGTAACTCACAGCAGTAGAAAATGCGACAGAAACGGGTAAAAGGTGCTTCTCATACTCATTCTTGTTGTCACATGTGACAATATTATTATTTTTCTTTAAATATGTATCTGTTAAATACCTTCATTGAAAAAAGTCCTGTTTATTAACATTATCTTGTGAAATGGTACTAGTTGCTCCTCGCTTGGCACTCAGATTTACGGGGTAGATCTAGGAATGGTCGACCCAGTGTCAGGATAATGTGACTGGGTGTGGTGTCATGTAATGTGTCTGGGACATGATACTTCAGGAGGCAGCACTATAAAAGTGAGCATTGAGCTCCCTGTCGCAACCAGACACCATCATGAAATGACTGAAAAATTGTTGAAAGCGGCGTTAAACCCGAATTCACACACACACACACTGTCTAAATTCAAAACTAGAATAGAGTATCCACTTCAGAACTCTGGGTATGATAGGGTAAAGCAACCCTAGTTCAAATTTTACATCCCATCAACAACTTAGGTCATATGGAGACCTGATCTTTAAACTCATCCAAAAGTCTGGTGAATACACCATCATGATATGACGAAAAAATTGTTGAAAGCGACGTTAAGCCCGAATTCACACACACACATTACATTATCTTGTTTAAAAATGGCAGCCAATCGCTCGTGCAGACGTTAAAGTCACATGGCCATCATATGACATATTTACTGTTAACCATCTAAAATACAGGTGTATTATTTTTAAATAGCCAATCAGAAAGCATGATCTGAATGACAAACGTCATTAAACAAAATGGCCGCATTTTGACCTAGAAAAGTTTGGAATAAAATCTATATGGAATTTGTTGTTGGAAAACTAAACTCCTAGTGAGTAACTTAAATATTGCAGATTAAATGCATAAAGTAAACTGAAAAAAATATTTAAGTGATATAGAAGATTTTTTATTTTTAATTGCTTAGGGGCACGGTCTGGGGACAACAAAGCATACTACGAGAGGATATATTTTTAAACTTCATAAGCCAAGGTGCATCAAAACCCTCAGGATTCAGACATTCCCAATAAGTTGCATTGACGATTGGAATAACCTACCTGAAGATGTGGTTGAGAGCGAAACAGTTTTACAGTTTAAAATGAGAATCCATAAACTGTGGAGTAGGGGTGATTCGAGATAGACCAAGTATAGTAACGTCTGGAAGTGGGGAAAAAAAAATTGAGATGAACTTAAGAAGAAGTTGACAAGCCTTTTCAGGCTTACTTTACTTCAACAGACCTGTATGAAGAGGTATGAAGAATTGTTACGGGTGACAAGTCAAATGACGTTAATTTCTTTCTTTCTACTTATACTGCGACCGGTCACATCTGACTATTACTCGCAGGTGTACATGTACATTACATACACACCAGGTTTGCAGGATCAAAACCTATACAGTAATCATGTAATTATGGTAGGGGTCTTTAACCTTTCCCTGCATAGGGGGCCTCCAGTTAATGTCCCGATCTGAAGCACAGTGCAGTTTATGACATTCATCCCTGCAAATGATGCCAGTGGGGTGTGTTTGGACACCAAAATTTTATCGCCGCTGCCGGGGATCAAACCCGGGACCGCTAGCATCTAGGGGTGCAACAATATACCGGTAAACCGCGGTTCGCCGAAAATAAATATCGTACCGCGGTTCACTTTTGCCTGTACCAGTACAAAAGCCTTTTCTTTGTGTGCCGTTTTGCTCATTTCCCTCTAAAATTGAAAAAAAAAAAAAAAAAAAAACTCTAAACCTTTATGTAAAAATGGCATAAAACAAACTAGTTTTGTAAACTAGAAGGGTTATAGAAGCCAAATATTGCAATATTTGTCAACGGAAGCGCCGATGTTGTCACTGTTACTAATACTGGCACAATTAACATAAATTTCGGCTTCAAGTTTGACATTCATGTGGATATTATATTATAATGATTTTGTTGATACTTATAGCAGTCTCTAGTTGTGTGGCCAAAGAGTGTCAGTGCCGTAAGTTTTCCTTAGCAACAGGTTGTATGTATTTGGGGAAGGGCACTTCTACATAACCGTGATCGTTTTTATAAAAAAAGACAAAGGCGCGCACCTGCTCTAAGGTTCTCCAACCAAGAAAGTCAACCATGGCAGTTACGCTTGATGGTAATCATAATTTCTTGTGGTCCAGCGTGCTGCAGTTTGTTGGACTTTTTCCAGCTGGAGTATTTTCCCCTTAGTATCGGGGTCCCAGATGGGGGGAGCATACTCCAGCTGAGGGTGGACCAAGGTGTTGTAGGCAGTCTCTCATACTTAGGATTTTTGGTTTTGATGTTTCTTTTAATGAATCCTAAGGTCAGGTTAGCATTTGCAGTTATACAGTCTATGTGGCAGTTCCATGATAGACCACTGGAGATATCAACCCCCAAGTACATAACATTGCTGACAACCTCCAGGATTTGACCGTGTAAAGTGTACACTGAATTTATTGCTTTCCTGGTTGTTGTCACCCGTACCACCTGGCACTTGGTTGGGTTGAACTCCATGTCCCATTGGTCCTCCCACAAAGATAGTGTCCAGGTCATTTTGTAGCACAGGTCCGTCTTCCGTACCTCCAATTATCAGGTACACGGCCATGTCATCTGTGAACAGACATACCTGTGATGACAGCTCATCCGGCAGGTCATTGATATAGACAAAGAAGAGGATCAGCCCCAGCACTGAGCCCTGAGGGACACCAGAGGTTACAGGGACCGAACCGGATTCCTCGCCATCAAGTACTACCATCTGGGACAGGTTTCACAGGAAGGCACGGATCCAGGATAGTGCAGTACCTCTGATTCCATACTGATTGAGCTTCCAAAGGAGTTTGGAGTGATTAACTTTATCAGAGGCCTTTGAAAAAGTCCATCAGTACTAAATCAGTTTGTTTACTTGCACTCGCGCTCCTAGCAAGGTCCTCGACCCACATGGTAAGCTGTGTCTCACATGACCTTTTTTCTCTAAAGCCCTGCTGTAAATCATACAGGTCATGTTTGTCAAGGGGCTTTACCAAGTGGGAAACCATTACATGTTCGAGGGCCTTGCAAACTATGCAAGTCAGGGAAGTAGGCCTGTAATTGGCAGCAGATGACTTGTCCCCCTTCTTGGAGACTGGGGTTATTTGGGCCTTGCACCAATCCGCTGGGAGCTTACTGGTCTTAATTGATCGCTCAAAGATGACCTGGATGATTGGTGCAATTTCCTCCCTCAGTTCTTTCAACAAAATGAGCTTAAGTTTGACTGGTTCAGCTGCTTTTCCAGGTTTCAGGTTTTGTAAAAGCTACAGTAAGCAGCTGGCAGAGATACAAAAGTCCTCCATTACTAGGGTGGAGTTGAGCACTACAGGTGAAACTGCATCAGGATCCATTTCACCACCGTCAGCCACATTCTGGAGCTTCATTGTGCATAACCGTGATAATGAGAGAGGTTCCATAGCAGTGAGTACCGAGTGAAACTGCTGATTGTGTACATCAGCCTTCTCACGTGTATCGGTAACTAGCTTGGTTCCCTGTTGAAGAGTAGGTGTGCCATGCTGGTCTTGCTTGCAGCTCTTCAGAAAAGAAAATAGCTTCCTCACTGAGCCCAAGAATACGTTCATGATAGTTATTGTAAGAAACTTTAACCCTTCTCTTGCTGAATATTCAGTTTAGCCACACCCATTTCTGACTTTGAACCAATCAGATTATTTGATGTAATTTATTCCTACAAATTCATAAATTGAATGTCATTGGATGTCAAACAGTGTAGATCCTGATCAGATGGCTTGAAGCCATCTGATCTGGATCTACACTGTTTCCAAAGAAAAGGGTTGTCGTGAACAGCAGGATAAGAGTTAATTTTATGTTTATAAGTTTTCCTCTAGGTCAAGAATTTGTCTCGAACTGTCCAGTCTCCAGTCTTTTTGAATTTTCAGTGTATGCTGTCTCTCCATTTGCTGAGTTATCCAAGGTAATGATGTTTAACCATGGATATGATTGGAGGGAATGATCATGCACTGTGCAGTGAAAGAATCTATGGTAGAGGTAAAGTCACACCAATGATCTTCAACAGATTTGCATAGCTGGTTTTTGAGAAATTCTTCCTGATAGCTGTTCATCAGGGTTTTAAATTTGGGCCAGTCCACCTTACTAAAGAGGAAGACTTTCTTGGTTTTTGTTTTTGGGCAGTAGGCTTGAGAGCACATGTTGCAGTGACAATGTCATGGTCACTTAGGCCAGGTCGGCAATCAACCTCATCTACATGTACAAGGGTGGGGTTTGTGGTCAGGAATAGGTCATGGGTATTTCCAAATCTGGTAGTTGAGTTACCATTTGACAAAAGCCTAAATTGTTAATCAGGTCTAGGAAAGTGTCATAAATACATGTAGGCTTGCATGTGCAGTTTGGTTTCAGAGTCGGTGTGGCGTCAGTCTAAGTCAGTTTGGGGAAATTAAGTCCCTGAGTATCCAGATACTGCCACTGGCATGCTTTCTACCTTCATTATACCCCCGGCATACGAAGTATGCAATGGGGGTATATAGTTTTTGTCTTTTCCGTCTGTCTGTCTGTGTGTCCTTAAACAATTATTTTGTGTCAAAGATATCTCAGGAACTGCTTCACATAGAAACTTGAAATTTTGCACACATGATCAGTATGACTACTTGTATTGTGGGAAAGAAAATAAGGGCCAAGGGGTCAGGCCTTTTAGAGTTATTTCCATTTGTAGTTCTTGTTTCAGCTGAGGTGATGGCACTGGCCAGGGGTATACGTGCCCCACTGGGCACTTTTGTCTAGTTAACACTGTCGTAATGGCAACAGACTCTCCTGATCATCTTCCCTTGGTTTATAGTATGCACATATAAACAAAGGATGTGCACGCGTGATCTCCAGCTTGACCCATACCATTTTCATTTTTCATCCACCCATTCTGTTTGCTATTAAAATGCTTCTGGAAGCTCCCCTAAAAAGCATATATTATTTTTGGAATCTGTATTTGACATTTTTCAAGGTAATTAGGAAATGAAAATGTTGACAGACAGACAATGGAGCCATACTAAAAGCTAACCTGTGAGCCTTCGGCTCAGATGCATTGGTGAGGAAATATATTACTGATTAACAAATAAAAATTGTAGCCAGTGAGCATCAGGTTGTGAATGAAGACCAAGGCAATGGTTGTTCTGAGGGTTGTTTATACAAAAATAAGGGTGTCCTACAAACAGCCAAACAGGATTGACAATACACTATCTACAGGACAATACACTATCTACAGGACAATACAAATTGCTTCTGCTTAATATATTCAGCAGTATATATAAATCATCCACCTATATTAACATGGATGAATGACAGAATTTAACATTAATAGGACAATATGCATAGAAAACAGTGAACAGCAAGGCACACACTGCTGAGATGAAATGCATGGATGATTGGGGATCTTGGGCTATGAATATACCCGTAAAGTCCCTACGAGCCAGTTGAATGCCCCCGCCCATTGGGGCTTGGAGAAATAGATGGGCTGCATGATGCTTCCACGCAGAGCTGAGACTGACCGCACAGGATCTGAGCTTGCCCAGGCAAAGCGGTGCGAGTCGGCCCATCTATGCTTATAAACCCTATTGGTTTCATTGGGCAGCAGGGCTTGAGATGTCATTTCATCTCATTGTCGGGTAAAAGTCCCACAAAATTGGAAGCAACGTCTCCAAAATGACCTTTACAGTGTTGACGGGGACGTTAAACCTCAAATCAAACAAAACGAGCCAGTTGAGCATGGGCATCAGTAGAAATATGTAGGTAGAAGCAAAATGGCTAATTATGAAATAAGCTCAATAGTCAGAGAATAACAATAGTAAAAACAGGTTACAGAACAAGAAATTCATACCTGGCTATGAAATCTTCAATTAATACAAATGTAAGAAGAATGTGAAGGTCTGTATCAGTTGATAAATATAGGCTGCCAGAAGAGCAAGTGAATTGCTCCCTAGGTCTTATTCAGTCCAACTGATTTCAGACGTTAAATTGGTGAAAGGTCACATGCAGGGTTAGAGAGGTAGCCAACCATACAAAAGCATTCAACCTGGCAACGCTCAAAACATTAAAAATGATAGGTAAAAACAAGAGTTTTTTTGTAACCTTGTGTAACATATCCGTGCCAAAAATTTGAAGCATGGTCAAGTAAAAGATAGGCTAGGAGCCTTGCTGCCGTGTGTTGGAAACACGACATCTAAAAATCGAACCACACTGAAAGACTACATCTATGACATTCTCCCCTGTCAGGGAAAAATGTCTCCTGACATTACCAAGTCTATGTAAGTACACAGACAATAGCTGAGTGTAATAAAAATTTCAATGTAATACAATTATTAAATTTATTTATCACAGCCTGCTTAACCCTTTTTTCTTCCAAATGGAAGCTTTCTCCTTATATATAGCAGGAGTCCATTTCAAAATTTAGGGGTGTCTGGTTGTGTTTTTTTTTTTTTCAAAATTGAATAGCAAAATGGCTGAACTTTTTGCAAACAGTGTAGGCCCTGATCAGACGCCGCGTTCTGCGGCGTCTGATCTTGGCCTGCATTGTTTGCCACGGTACCGGTTTAGTGGTTTCCAGTCTGAAATGGGTTAATATTTACAATGTAATTCAAAATTGTGCAGTGGATGCTCCAGGAAGAAACATCTATAGAGGGCCTCATGGAGGATTAGCTATTATATGTTTTCAGTTGTATGCGTTAATGTTGCCACCCTCTTTAATTAAAGTCTTTACTTACTTACTTATATCTAATGCAAAAATGAATGCTGCTCAATTTTTTGTGCCACACATAAAAAAAATGAGACATGAAAATTTGTGTCACGTAACACGGAATACATTAATCATACAGATAATTTACATTCAGCATATTGTTTTGTGTATCTAAAAACAACACTGAAAAGAATTCATATGACAGTCTCCCCTGTATATACAATAAAAAATGAGAAAATCTCTACAAATTAAAAAAAACCTAAACAAATCACTCCTGTAACTCAGAATCATCAATAGTGTGTTGATTTATGAGCCAACCTCCATAACAGCCTGGCGAAAGACGCACACAGCCGGAACGTCTTGGCTGAGGAGTAGTAACTGTTGATGGAGATTGAGTTTACCCAGAAGAGATACTTGTGCCAGTCTGAGAAATAGACTGATGGCTATCTCCGGGTACACCCATACCTCCACCACCTGTATATGAAACTGGACCTCTACCCAAGTATAAAGAAGACTGCCTGCCAGAACCAGCTGAGTATTATTTCCAGTTTCAGCAATACTGGAGGTATAATCAAAATTGGAAACATTGATAGAACTGAGAGGTTTCCTCCTTGTAGTAATAATGTATTTGCCCGATGACTGGAAAGCAAACTCTGACTGGTAAGAATCTGATTCCTCAGTATCTGAATTGTTACTGGACTGTACATGATTCCTAAGAAGACGCCTCAGATTTAACAGGAATAACTGAAAATGGGAGTAGCAATTCCTATGGAAGGTTCTGATGCAGGAATCATTTGGTACTGCAAACCCCAAAACAGGTACCCAGGCAAACAGCGCAGGCTCAGATCAGATGCCTCAGAATGAGGCGTCTGAT
Organism: Lucinisca nassula; assembly: GCA_963580285.1. NCBI lineage: Eukaryota > Metazoa > Mollusca > Bivalvia > Lucinida > Lucinidae > Lucinisca > Lucinisca nassula. The sequence goes on along the minus strand of OY757017.1, from coordinate 106,367,498 downwards.
CAGGGCCTACACTATTTGCAAAAAGGTCATATATTTTCCAAAAATTTTTTGAAGAAAACACAACCTGACACCCCTAAATTTTGAAGTGGACCCCTGCTATATATAAGGAGTAAGATTCCATTTGGTACGAAAAGGGTAACCATTATGGAAAGTATTATGTTCCATTGATATTTTTCAGTGAAATAACCTGCTCTTGAGGTCTGTAGGCCTTTCAGATCTGGTTGTGTTTTGGTAAGTTCAAGACTGGGTACACAGTCAGTCCAAAGGGACACCTGTAACAGTGTATAGTGCTTATATGCTTAGGGTTTAATTTTATACTATATTTATACCCCCGACATACGAAGTATGTCAGGGGTATATAGTTTTCGTCTTTCCGTCCGTTCGTTCGTTCGTTCGTTAGTTCGTTCGTTCGTTCGTACTTCCGTCCGTCCCGCCGTTCGTCAACCTTTACGTCAAAGTTTTGCGTTAAACCTTTTTGATAGCTCATATCTCTGTAACCATATGTTAAATTCTCTTCATATTTGGTAAAGGATATCTCTATAGCATTACCTTTCATATGGAATAACTAAGCCCCTGGGTCAAGCCCCTGGGTGGGCTGTCTGTCTGTCCGTCTGTCTGTTCATCTACTTTTACGTCAAAGTTTTGTGTTAAACCTTTTTGATTGCTCATATCTCTGTAACCACATGTTAGATTCTCTTCATATTTGGAACAGGATATCTCTATAGCATTACCTTTCATATGGAATATCTAAGCCCCTGGGTCAAGCCCCTGGGTCAAGCCCCTGGGTGGGCTGTCCGTCCGTTTGTCAACTTTTACATCAAAGTTTTGTGTTAAACCTTTTTGATTGCTCATATCTCTGTCACCACATGTTTGATTCTCTTCATATTTGGTACAGGATATCTCTATAGCATTACCTTTCATTTGGAATATCTTAGCTTGCTGGTCAAGCCCCTGGGTGGGCTGTCCACCCGTCAGTCCGTTCATCAATATTTACGTCAATGTTTTGTGTTAAACCTTTTTATACCCAACCACACGATAGTGGCGGGGTATTATGTTATACCCTCCGGTGTCTGTCCGTCTGTCCGTCCGTCCGTATGTCCGTCCGTCCGTCCGTCCGCACCATTTCCGATCGATAACTTGAGTAATTTTTAACGAATTTTTTTCAAATTTTGCATACATGTATATATCGGGAATGAGTGGTATGGGATTGTTAATGGGCAAAATCCGTTAACATTTGACAGAGTTATGGCCCTTTTTAGTTCAAAATAAGGGGTTTTGGGGCGTTTCCGATCAATAACTTGAATATTTTTTCACGGATTTTCTTCAAATTTTGTATACACATTGGCATTGGGTATGAGTGGTTTGGGATTGTAAATGGGAAAAATACATTAACATTTAACGGAATTATGGTCGTTAAAAATTCCGATTAAATGGTTTTTGGGGACTTATTCCTTTACTATATGGAATATTTGGATGAAACTGCACTGATGTATAAACGACCATAATAAGCAGGTTTTGTGTTGTGAATACACAAAATGCGTTAACATTTAACGAAAAATTGGTCGTTAACAATTCCCATTAAATAGTTTCTGCGCATTTATTCCTTTAATTTATGAAATATATTGATTATCACTGCCAGTGTAGTGGTTAGAGTGCTGGACTACAAATCCTATTGTTGACTATGAATCTGAGGGGCGTGAGTTCAAATCTCCGTCGAGGAATGGAATTTTTTTTTTTTTTTTTCGTTTTTCCTTTTTTTTTTGTGTGTGTTCTTTTTTCTTTTTCTTTCTTTTTCATTTTGGCAATGAATTCATTTATTTTTTTTATATTTTTTTTAATTTTCCTCATTTTTGGTTTTTCATTCCTTTTTTTCCCTTTTTTTTTTTTCACCCTTTTCTTCTTTTTGTTATACCCCATCACACGATAGTGCTGGGATATTACAATATACCCTCCGGTGTCTGTCCGTCCGTCTGTCCCCACCATTTCCGACCAATAACTGGATTAATTTGTGCTATGAATCTGAGGGGCGTGAGTTCAAACCCCCGTGGAGGAATGGAATTTTCTTTTTTTTTTCCTTTTTTTCTCGTTTTTTTTTCTTTTCTTTTTTTTCCGTTTATTTTTCTTTTCTTTCTTTTTGCAATGAATTTTTTTTTTTTTTCGTTTTTTTCTTCTCATTTTTTGTTTTTCATTCCATTTTTTTACCTTTTTTTTTTTCTTTTCTTCTTTTTGTTATACCCCATTACACGATAGTGCTGGGATATTATAATATACCCTCCGGTGTCTGTCCGTCCGTCTGTCCGTCCATCCATCCCCACCATTTCCGACCGATAACTTGATTAATTTTTCACATTTTTTTTTTCAAATTGTGCCTACATGTTTATATCGGGAATGACTTTTTTTCTTTTCTTCTTTTTGTTATACCCCATCACACGATAGTGCTGGGGTATTATTATATACCCTCCGGTGTCTGTCCGTTCGTCCGTCCATCCACACCATTTCCGACCGATAACTTGATTAATTTCTCACAATTTTTTTTGGAGTTTGCGATCAATAACTTAAGAATCTTTTCATGGATTTTCTTCAAATTTTAAAAAACTAAAGGACACATATTATTGCCAAGGACAGTCACTCTGCTTTTCTGGTTATTGTATTATCTGCCCTTTTGATATACATGTATGTAGTTCCTTTACTATATTGAATGCCTTAGTCAAGTTTTACAGATAACTATAACACTTAAAAGTACCACTATTATGGGCAAGGCTATAACCATATTATCTTGCAGTGGTGGGGTATCATGCAGTGTTAGCGTGCTTTTATTGATTGCTCATATCTCTGTAACTACATGTTAGATTCTTTTCCATATTTGGTAAAGGATATCTCTATTGCATAACCTTTCATATGGAATATCTAAGCCCCTGGGTCAAGCCCCTGGGTGGGCTGTCTGTCAGTTTGTCAACTTTTATGTCGAAGTTTTGTGTTAAACCTTTTTGATTGCTTATATCTCTGTAACCTCATGTTAGATTCTCTTCATATTTGGTACAGAATATAGCTATAGTATTAACTTTCATGTGGAATATCTAAGCTCCTGTGTCAAGCCCCCGGGTGGGGCTATGGGTCAATAATAAGGACTTACACATTTTGATCACGTCCAAGTTTTGTGTTAACCGTTTTGGTTTAAACAATATTTATTAGAATAAATTCACATGTATACATCGCATAATAGTATATGGTACAGGATTTGATAACTGTTTTCATTATACTCCTTGCATACAAAGTATATCAAAGGTTATAGTTTTTGTCTTTCCATCTGTTCATTATTAGTTACTTTGTTCTTTCTTTATGCTGTGACCTTTTCAGATTTTTCAGCTTATATATTGGTCCTTGTGATCTTAGAAACTACAGCGACTAGAACTGTTAAATTTTGCATAATATTTTCTCTTGAAATGCAGACAAAAATAAATGCAAGTAATAATAAAAAATGCATTGCTTTATTATGTCATTATACAGCTACTTTAATTCAGCAAATGTTCTATGACAGCCTATTCTATGTTTGTTGTTTCCAGTTGAAATTGTTCCAAATTGCAACAAACTTTGAATTTTTATTATTCAGCAAAGACAAGCAGTTTCATCTTTGGATATGATAAATTATACTATATTTGTTGAAATGCAATAGTTATTCTCAGTGGACAAAATGGAAAGTTTATATGGAAAGGTTCAATGCTACAAACAAATTTTCATTTCCACTAAAAAGGGATGGCACTGGTCGGGGGTTTACGTGCCCCACTGGGCACTTTCTCTAGTCTTATTAATGTATTAGTTGAACTAAAATCTTGAAAAACCATACATAGGTTAACCCATTGCATGCGGGAAACCCCTCAAGGGGTACCTTGGCAAACAGTGCAGGCCCAGATCAGACGCCGCACAATGTGGCGTCTGATCAGGGACCACACTATTTGCCAACAGAATTTTCTGTCAAAAATAGAATAAAAATGAAAAAAAATAGGTCTACCACCCCTGATATGACAAATGGACTTATCCAATATATAGCAATGGAAGATTCCACTAGTATACAATGGTTTAAAATATTTTATTGCCTCTATATTAATCAGCTGTGGGGTCATGCCACAAGTTCTGATACTTGTCAGATGTAGAACCTGCAAATGCTCGGATGAGGCCGCACAGGAGTGTAGTCTCATCCCAAGTGCCATTGCTGCTTCAAGTCGTGGGATGGCCATCGAAACCCTAAGTTAACCCATTGTATACTAGTGGACTCTTCCATTGCTATATGTTGGACAAGTCCATTTGTCATATAAGGAGTGTCAGTCCTATCTTTTTGATTATCCCAACGCTTTTAAAAAAAAAGCGTTCAGGGATATTGTGAACGCGTCTGACCGTCTGTCTGTCAGTCAGTCTGTCTGTCACACTATCTCCTCCTTAACCACTGGTCGGAATGTAACAAAATTTGGTACACAGCTTCCTTACATGATGAGGGCGTGCAACTTCACATTTATTTTTGGCCCAGCCCCCCAGGGGCCTTTGGGAGGGGTCGAAAGGTCAAATATCAATTAAATTCAGTTTCAAAGCCAATTTTATAGATTTTGAAACCAAGTATGCATAAGTAATGATTAATGATATATGTAACATATTGAACAGAATTTTGGCTGCGACCCCTGGGTCATGCCCAAGGGGTCGGATAGTCATATGGAATATAAAATTGAAGGGGGTGATTAATAGAATACAATACAAGTAAAATTTTGACCCTTGGGTCAGATTGGGGCCCTGGGGGGAGGGTCAAAGGGTCAAAATTTAAGTTTTTTGGAACATAGTCATGTGGCATATGAAATTGAAGGGCATGATTAGTAGAATATAATACAGGTAATATTTTGACCCTGGGGTAAAATAAGGGCCCAGGGTGAGGGGTTTCCGGTACTTGGCCCCTCTGTAGAAAGCGTGGGGATTTGCGATGGCGCGCCATCGACAGTATTCTAGTTTTATTAGCTCACCGTCACGTAGTGAGGAGGTGAGCTTTTGGGATCACTTTTTGTCCGTCGTCCGTCGTCCGTCCGTCCGTGCGTCCGTGCGTGCGTCCGTAAACAATTCTTTAAACGACATCTCCTCCTAAACCACTGATCGGATTTTGACCAAACTTCACAGGAATGATCCTTAGGTGGTTCCCTTTCAAAGTTGTTCAAATGGTTCCGGTCTGTTGCACATCTAGGTCATAGGAGCCAAAAACAGATTTTTTTCACCAAAAACTTAAAAAATCTTCTTCTCAGAAACCACAAGGCCCAGGTCTTCGATATTTGGTATGAAGCTTCATCTGGTGGACCCCTACCAAGATTGTTCAAATTATAGTGCTGGGGCCAAAAATGCCCCCGCTCCGGGGCCCTTTGGTTTTACATGGGCTTATATAGGGAAAATCTTTAAAAATCTTCTTCTCTGAAACCGTAAGGCCCAGGTCTTTGATATTTGGTATGAAGCTTCATCTAGTGGACCCCTACCAAGATTGTTCAAATTATAGTGCTGGAGCCAAAAATGCCCCCGCTCCGGGGCCCTTTGGTTTTACATGGGCTTATATAGGGAAAATCTTTAAAAATCTTCTTCTCTGAAACCGCAAGGCCCAGGTCTTTGATATTTGGTATGAAGCTTCATCTAGTTGACCCCTACCAAGATTGTTCAAATTATAGTGCTGGGGCCAAAAATGCCCCCGCTCCAGGGCCCTTTGGTTTTACATGGGCTTATATAGGGAAGAGCTTTAAAAATCTTCTTCTCTGAAACCGTAAGGCCCAGGTCTTTGATATTTGGTATGAAGCTTCATCTAGGGGACCCCTACCAAGATTGTTCAAATTATAGTGCTGGGGTCAAATATGCCCCCGTTCCGGGGCCCTTTGGTTTTACATGGGCTTATATAGGGAAAACCTTTAAAAATCTTCTTCCCTGAAACCGCAAGGCCCAGGTCTTTGCTATTTGGTATGAAGCTTCATCTGATGGACCGCTACCAAGATTGCTCAAATTATAGTTCTCGGGCCAAAAATGCCCCCGCCCCAGGGCCCTTTGGTTTTACATCGGCTTATATAGGGAAAATCTTTAAAAATCTTCTTCTCTGAAACCTCAAGGCTCAGTTCTTTGATATTTGGTATGAAGCTTCATCTTGTAAACCTCTACCAAGATTGTTCAAATTATAGCCCTGGGGCCAAAAATGCCCCCGTCTCGGGGCCCTTTGGTTTTACTTAGACTTATACAGGGAAAATCTTTAAAAATCTTCTTCTGTGAAACCACAAGGCCTAGGTCTTTGATATTTGGTGTGAAATTTCATCTAGTTGACCTCTATCAAGATTGTTCAAATTATAGACCTGGGGTCAAAATGCCCCCGCCCCGGGACCCTTTGGTTTTACATAGACTTATATAGGAAAATCTTTAAAAATCTTCTTCTCCGAAACTGCAAGGCCCATGTCTTTGATATTTGGTATGGAGCTTCATCTAGTGGACCTCTACCAAGATTGTTCACATTATAGCCCCCGGGCTACAAATCCCCCGCCCCAGGGCCCTTTGGTTTTACATAGACTTATATACATGTAGAGATAATCTTTGAAAATCTTCTTCTCTGAAATCACAAGGCCCAGGTGTTTGATATTTGGTATGAAGCTTCATCTAGTTGACCTCTATCAAGATTATTTAAATAATAGCCCAGAGGCCAAAAATGCCCCCGCTCTGGGGCCATTTGGATTTACATAGGCTTATATAGGGAATATCTTTAAAAAAATCCTCTTCTCTGAAACCGCAAGACCCAGGTCTTTGATATTTGGGGTGTAGCTCCATCTAGTGGACCTTTACCATGATTATTCAAATTATAGCCTTTGTTGATATTTGGTATGAAGCTTCACCTTTTTAGACCTCCCTCAACATTATGCACATTATAGCCCTGGGGTCAATAATGACCCTCCCCGGGGCCCACTTGTTACTCTGTGGATCAGGTGAGCGATCCAGGGCCATCATGGCCCTCTTGTGTTTTTTATTAGGATCACTTTTTGTCCGTCATCCGTGCGTAAACAATTTCTTCAAACGACATCTCCTCCTAAACCACTGATCGGATTTTGTCCAAACTTCACAGGAATGATCCTTAGGTGGTCCCCCTTCAAAGTTGTTCAAATGGTTACGGTCCGTTGCACATATAGGTCACAGGAGCCAAAAATAGATTTTTTTCACCTAAAACTTAAAAAATCTTCTTCTCTGAAACCGCAAGACCCAGGTCTTTGATATTTGGTATGAAGCTTCATCTAGTGGACCCCTACCAAGATTGTTCAAATTATAGTGCTGGGGCAAAAAATGCCTCCACCCCGGGGCCCTTTGGTTTGACATGGGCTTATATAAGGAAAATCTTTAAAAATCTTCTTCTCTGAAACTGCAAGGCCCAATTCTTTGATATTTGTTATGAAGCTTCATCTTGTGGACCTCTACCAATATTGTTCAAATTATAGCCCTGGGGCCAAAAATGCCCCCGCTCCGGGGCCCTTTGGTTTTACATAGACTTGTATAGGGAAAATCTTGAAAAATCTTCTTCTCAGAAACCACAAGGCCTAGGTCTTTGATATTTGGTATGAAACTTCAGCTAGTGGACCTCTACCAAGATTGTTCAAATTTTAGCCCTGAGACCCAAAATGCCCCTGACTTGTGGTTTAGCATAGACTTACATAGGGAAAATCTTTAAAAATCTTTTTCTATGAAACCACATAGCCTAGGTCTTAAATATTTGGTGTGAAATTTCATCTAGTGGACCTCTATCAAGATTGTTCAAATTATAGCCCTGGGGCCAAAAATGCCCCCGCCCCAAGACCCTTTGGTTTTACATAGACTTATAAAGGGAAATCTTTAAAAATCTTCTTCTCTGAAACTGCAAGGCCCATGTCTTTGATATTTGGTACTGAGCTTCATCTAGTGGACCTCTACCAAGATTGTTCAAATTATAGCCCTCGGGCCACAAATGCCCCAGCCCCGGGCCCTTTGGTTTACATAGAGTTATATAGAGATAATCTTTGAAAATCATCTTCTCTGAAACAGCAAGGCCGAGGTCTTTGATATTTGGTATGAAGCTTCATCTAGTGGACCTCTATCAAGATTGTTTAAATTATAGCCCTGAGGCCAAAAATGCCCCCACCCCGGGGCCATTTGGTTTCACATAGGCTTATGTAGGGAATATCTTCTCTGAAACCGCAAGGCCCAGGTCTTTGATATTTTGTGTGTAGCTTCATCTGGTGGACTTTTGCCAAGATTGTTCAAATTATAGCCGTTGTTGATATTTGGTATGAAGCTTCACCTTTTTAGACCTCCCTCACACATAATAGCCCTGGGGTCAATAATGGCCCTTCCCCGGGGCCCACTTGTTACTCTATGGATCAGGTGAGCGATTCAGGGCCATCATGGCCCTGATGGCCCTCTTGTTTTATTTTTGACGGAAAATTCTGTTAGCAAACAGTGCAGGCCCTGATCGAACGCCACGTTCTGCGGCCTCTGTGCCTGCACTGTTTACCAGGGTACCCTTTTAGGAGTTTCCCTGCATGCAATTGGTTAACAGTTGGAGAAACCAAATGAATACGGGGTAAATATACTTCAGGAAATGATCATCCCGAACATCAGTGAAAGACAGACAAACAACAGGTGACAAGCTGAGTTAGCAGCTCTTTCTCAAACAGGTGGCAACTCAGTGAGATACCTAAATAATTTAGAGATGCAGAATGCTGCAATGCACATAAAACAAATGAAATCGCAATGAAAGTACCTCCCAGAGATGGCCGATGATAAATTGATAATTACTGAGGTGTTTTAACGGGCCTCGGTAGCTCAGTCGGATGCGCGTCTGACTGGTGATCAGGAGGATGCGGGTTTTGTACCTGCCGGGGTCGGCAACGTCCTTACGCGGAGATCAATCATGAAATCTTTTCTGTGTCATTCTCTCCCTTCTGCTGATTCAAGAAGGGCAGTTGTCAGTTTCTGGCAAAAGAATGTGCACTGTACTGGTTAACCACTTACGTATTTTAGCCTGCCCAGGAAAAGTGTGGATAGGTAAACTGACCGGCTCAAAAATGACCTAAATAGTGTTGACTGGGCCGTTAAATTCCAATACAAACAAACAAACAAACTGAGGTGTTTAAACATGTTGTATTGGGCCCAACATTCACCTTCATCTTCAACATGTTTACACAATTTAGTTGGCTGTTCAGTATGAAGTTGTGCATATAGCCTTATATCAGATGGCTGTGCATGCACTTTTAAAGAACACAGTTCCCAAGACTTCTAAGGGCCATTATCCTCATGGGTTGGCTGAATTATCTCACATTGCATTGTAATGTATTTGTATATAGATCACAACCTCATTATAACACTATTCTTGGACCATATTAGTAAAACAACCATTTTACATATATATGTCTGAACAAAAATGAAAAGATTATACATCGTTATATATAATGGCGATTTAGTGGTCGTTTTCTATAAAATCTATAATTTGCGATTGACCTTTAAGGGGAATGGGAACACCTGGCAGATTTTCCGCCATTGGTCAAAGGGAGACAACTTTCAGGACTTCCTTTTCGCTTTTCTATAAGACCTGCCCCGCTGAAAAATGCTATTGACATGGGAGACAAAAATACTTTTGCAGGAGTTCCCTCCCCTGAAGGTGTATCAAGGCCTGACCAATCAAAATATTTTCCAACTACCCACCGGGCAAGTAAAATATTTTTGCACTTGCCCAGCTCAAAATCCTACAGGATTTTGGAACTCAAAAGTGTGTGTGTGAGGGGGGGGGGGGGGGGGGGGTTGGTGGTGGGGGGGAGGATAATGGTGACGATGATGACAACCAATATTTATAAATATAATTCAAGGTTTCTATCTAGTTTTAATTTCCATTAGGGTCTAGTTATTTCATGTTTGTGTTCCCTTTGGTGTCCCTGATGGGAGCTGTGGGTTAATTGTATCGATACCTGATCATTGCCTTCACTTCTACATGTGTTTAGTTCCCTCCGTGCGGTAATACGGTAGAAAATACTGAAGCTGTCACGGTCATTAACGGTACTTTTTCAAGTTACTTGCTTACATGTCATTAAGATACGGTTATATAAACACATTTACCTTGACATGCATCATTAACATGAGCTGCAGCCGATATACCAAAAAATCAGAAGTGTCAGGGCAGCGAGATAAGAGATTAAAAGAAAGCAGTTTAGTTTACAGTTTGATGTTCCACCCACAAGACGAGGATCCCCCACATCCAAAATGAACCCAAACTTTCAAACAAGCAAGTTCAATGCGAACATCACAGTTTTCCACCATCCAAATCGCCACCCACAAACCACCGCTACCGTTTTCTGCACGCGATTGGTAAATGACATCATCAGATGACAGCATCACCACACATGTTAAATGTCATTGTTTTATTTTAATGGGGTGTATCTCTTTCATAAAAAATTGTTTGGAATCGGTAAAGCTAAATCGATAGCTCAAGGGTTGTGAATAGAGGTGGATAGAAAACAGACTTTGCACACCTTCCGAGTTATCACCAGAAGCTCCGTGTCAGTAGCCAACAACAGTGTTCGACTTTTCCCGCCAAACTTCTGCTATTTGGCGCCAAAACGTAATCATTCACCAGATAGTAGAATAGTTCATTATCCCCACGCTTTTCGAAGAAAAAGTGGGGATATTGTAATGGTCTTCGTCGTCCGTACGTCCGTCCGTCTTACCGGATAACTCCTCCTAGACAGTTATAGATAGAAACTTGAAACTTTGGGAACTGATAGATCTTTGGTCTGGGGAGTGCATGGCACTTTCTGAATTTTGATCACACCCCTAAGGGTGGGCCCAGGGGGTGGGGCCCGGGGGTCAAAAATGAAAATTTCCAGAACATGGTCATGTAATATATCAAAGCGAACGGCATGATGAGTAGAAAACATTTCAACCAATATTTGACCCCTGGGGTCAATTTTGAGGTCACCAGAGGTCAAAAACTGATTTTGATCCATTTACCGGATAACTCCTAGACAGTTATAGATAGAAACTTGAAACGTTGGGAACTGATAGATCTTTGTTCTGGGGAGTGCATGACACTTTCGGAATTTTGATCACACCCCTATGGGTGGGCCCAGGGGGTGTGGCCGCGGGGGTCAAAAATAAAAATTTCCAGAACATGGTCGTGTAATATATCAAAGCGAACGGCATGATGAGTAGAAAACATTACAACCAACATTTGACCCCTGGGGTCAATTTTGAGGTCACCAGAGGTCAAAAACTGATTTTGACCCCTTTACCCCCATACATTACTGTTACCGGATAACTCCTCCTAGACCGTTATAGATAGAAACTTGAAACTTTGGGAACTGATAAAATTTGGTTTGGGAGTGCATAACACTTTCGGAATATTGATCCTACCCCTGGGAGTGGGGTCAGGGTTGGGGCACCTTGGGGATAAAAAATCAAAGTTTCAGAACATGGTCGTGTAGCATATTAAATCGAACGGCATGATGAGTAGAATACATCACAATCAAAATTACCCCTCGGGTCAAACACCCCTAGGGGATGGCCCAGGGGGTGTGGCCCGCGGGGAAGCGTGGGGATATGCGATGGCTTGCCATCGACTTTGCGATTCTAGTTTTTATTATGCATACATCTTCCATTAGATGTAGCTTATTGTCTGAGGAGCGATTAAATCAATTTCAAATTGATTGTGGATTAAATTTTATGACCGAGGGATAAACGCAAATTAGAGACATAACTTGACCATATTTTCACACCTTGTTCAAGTTGGCTTATCGTTAGCACTGTATACCAGAAATGAAAGACACGCACAGCAGGGCAATCATGTTTAATTGGCAATTATATGTCAGGGATTAACAGTAGTGTCACAATTTAACCATTATAAATATACAGATGGTTTGTCTCTGAATTGTCGACAAAGCAGGACAGTGCAGCAATTATTGTGATTTACTTACTGGTCTAGTTTTACCGTATTTAAGGACTCAAAAGACAGTAACTGTTGTAGACGATTTTTTTTGCACTTGCCTGACCAGGTGTCGTAAGGTCAAAGTGCACCTGCCTGGCGCGATTTCGGACTTGGCCCGGGCAGCCGGGCAATGTATTTGTCAGCTCCTGGTGTATCCATTCCCCTTAAACCGTCTAATGGTCATTTATACAAATATGTGTTATGATGAGCAGTGTTAAAATGAAGTTCACCTCCAGCCAAATTAATTAATAATGATGCTGATTGCTACATATATAAGTTTGCTTTCTTTGTTATTTTGTAAAGACCCAGAAATGTTATTATGCCCTCGCATCGGATGATGCCGGGGGCATAGAGTTTTTCGGTTTTCCGTACGTGCCTCCGTGGGTATGTGCGTACTGATGTCCAAATGTACGTCCTTCTGTACGAAAGTATGTACGTATGTACGTACGTAATCCTGTTAGACTCAGGTTAAGGTTTTTGGTCAGGGTAGAACTTGAGCTCATATTTTTCAAACCATGCAATGGATGTGGTTTATATTGAGTATGATGATAGATATGGGTCCAAAGTTTTATCCGGCAATATCCCCACACCTACCCATGGTCTCAAGGTCAAGGTCACAGACTTAGAAATTTTTAATGTTTAAGACTCAGGTTAAGGTTTTTGGTCAGGGTAGAACTTGAGCTCATATTTTTCAAACCATGCAATGGATGTGGTTTATATTTAGTATGATGATAGATTTGGGTCCAAAGTTTTATCCAGCAATACCCCCACACCTACCCATGGTCTCAAGGTCAAGGTCACAGACTTAGAAATTTTTAATGTTTAACACGGGTTAAGGTATTTGTACCACGTTAAACTTCAACTTTTATGATTCATTTGGTTCATATTTGGTTTAATGATAGATGCAGGTCCAAAGATTTATTCAGTAATACCCCCACCCATGCCTATGACTTCAAGGGCAAGGTCGCAGACATAGAAATTTTCAAAATTAAGTATGTTAATAGCTTATATTTTCCAAACTCTATAATGGATTTGCTTCATATTTGGTATGACAATAGTTGCAGGTCCAAAGTTTCATTGAGCCATACCCCCCACCCCTTAACTGAATGTCAAGGTCACAGACATAGACATTTTTTTATATTATATTTTTTGAGAGCTCATATTTCTTGAACCATGTGATGGAATTGCTACATATTTGGAATAATGATAGATACATGTCAGAAGTTTCATTCAGCCTTAACCCCGCCCCTGCCGCATGACCTTAAGGTGATTGGGGGTGGGTGGGGTGGGGGGGGGGGTCCCTGGACGGGGGCATTTGTGTTGTATTGACACATTTCTAGTTTTTGGATGAAAATTTGTGATATTTTTCTTAATTCTGTTCCAAACATATACAGCACATGGTTGTTAGAACTTAAAACCACTTCGAAGCTCTTAAGCTTAAGCTTGCCCAGGAAAAGGCGGATTTGGGCTTGAGGTGTCATTTTAGTTTCTTGATTGAGATGAGATGACACCTCAAGCCCTAGTCTGCCTTTTAACACTTTTTGACTACAGTGAAATTCGGCCATTAAGACCACCTAAAATTAAGACCAACTGTGCTTGAAAAAACTTATTTTGAAGGCTAAGACCACCTAAAATTAAAACTAACTGTCCTTGAAAAAGCTTATTTTGAAGGCTTCATTTAATTTTCCTTTGTGATTTCTGCCCACAGTGTTCGCTTGTCATGGACCACCTTTGGGACTGTTCAAAAGTGGTCTTACAGACCACTTTTGAACAGTTTCAAAAGTGGTCTTACAGACCACTTTTGAACAGTTCCAAAGGTGGTCTTAATATAAGAATAATACTGTAATTACCTGATAAGGGGATTTTAGCGAGAATCCACAACATAAGTTTCTAACAAGAAATAAGGAAAATTAGCCTTTACTTCCTTGTTAATCCTCCATACCTGGAGCTAATGTTAACCCTTATCTTGCCGAATATTCATTTAAGCCACACCCATTTCTGTCTATCAACCAATCAAATTACTTGATGTAATTTATTGCTACAAATTAATAAACTGAATGCCAAACAGTGTAGATCCTGATCAGATGGCTTCTTCAGAAGCCATCTGATCTGGATCTACACTGTTTGCAAAGATAGGGGTTGTCATGAACAGCAAGATATGGGTTAAAAGTAAGTGTTGTACATGTTTCACTGTTTTGTGCATAGCTCCAGGTAAGAGGGGTATTCACAAATTATTTTCCTATTTCTGTACAAAAATATATGTTGTGGGTACTCATTAGAAGTGCCTCATCAAGGCGCTTCTAATGAGTACCCACAACATACATTTTTGTACAGAAATAAGAAAAGTAGCTTTTTCTTGCATGAAAAAAAACACACAAAAAAAACACAACTTATCTGCAGCTATGTTTGTGTAATAATGACGCATGTAGTACTATACACATGTAGATGCATGCTTGAGTCACATTAAAACTAATAATATTGTAAATGAAAGCTTTACTGCATGTTAACCTTTAAAGCACCACAGAAATTTTTACCGACCACGGCAGCCATTTTATTTCCCAAAAATTTGTCAGAGAAAGTATATATGGCCTCAGATTAAACTTGAATTATCTGCTTAGCAGACAATTCACATACTGTACGGCCTTAGTTTCTTTAAAAAAAATATACGAAAAAAATATTTGAAAATGATGTCTGCAAATGATTTACTAGTAAGATTAACATTTCTGAGAAACTAAAACTCTTGAAAAAGCCAACTCACATATTGATCCTTAGTATTGGGACAGATAGGCCTAAGCACACACTGTGCAGACCCAAATCAGACTGCTCCTGAAGGAGCAGTCTGATCAGGGTCTACACTGTTTGCCATTCTGTCTGCACCTTTTGTACCCCTTGCTGGATCGCAAAACAAATTTGTTAAAATTTTAGGAGAATTATAGCAAGTTGTTAATATGTCCCGATATTTAGCCCTTATATTGCTGTTCACGACAACCCGTATCTTTGGAAACAGTGTAGATCCAGATCAGATGGCTTCTAAAGAAGCCATCTGATCAGGATCTACACTGTTTGGCATTCAGTTTATGAATTTGTAGCAATAAATTACATCAAGTAATTTGATTGGTTGATAGACAGAAATGGGTGTGGCTTAAATGAATATTCAGCAAGAGAAGGGTCAGGTTTTTATGGTAATATTGGGAAATGTGTAATTCATGGGAGTTACAGTTAGTTACTTTGCTTTGTCCTGCTCATTGCTGATGAGGAAAAAAGTTTTGTACCTGGAAATGGGACAGAAGGTTGGCTGTGTATGGGCAAACCTTATTTCATGGAAGTTTTATATCATAATGCAACAGATTAGGTGTACTTTTGGTGAATGATAATTTTTGGCTGATTTCCCATAAAAATTATGATGTTGGTATTCTTTAGAACAGCCTCAGCAATATAGATTAGATTTATATGGAGAATTAATGAAAGTAATTTTTCAGTTTTCACCAAATAACCACTTTATATGTTGCTATATTTATATGTATACCATAATATGATCCAAAGTATTGGGACAGATAGGCCTAAGCAGACATTGCAGACCCAGATCAGATAGATCAGGGTCTACACTCTTTGCCAGTCCATCTGCATCTCTTGGACTCCTAGTTTGATCGTGAAAAAAATTGTTAAAAATGTAAGAGAATAGCAAATCCTCAAGGTGTCCAACAGCCCCCGCCCATTGGGGCTTAAAGAAATAGATGGGCTGCATCATGCTACCATCCAGAGCTGAAACTGACCGCAGACGTGTACTGGTAAACCACTTAGAGGATCTATGTCTGTCCAGGCAAAGCGGTGGGAGTCAGACCGTCCATGCTTTTAAACCCTATTGGTTTCATTGGGTCACAGGGCTTGAGATGTCATTTCATCTCACTGTTGGGTAAAAGTCCCACAAAATTGGAAGCAACATCTCCAAAATGACATACAGTATTGACGGGGACGTTAAACCTCAAAACAAACAAACAAGGTGTCCAAATGTTTAGGATTTTACGGTAATGTATAATTGTAGCGTTAAATGAGAAAAAAAAGAAATCATGGAGAAAGTGCCTTGTTCAGCAACAGTTTTTCGTGAATATTGAGCACAGTGTATTTTCTGTGGTTATTTTCTCCCTGCCACTGATTCAAGAGGGGCTGTTTGTTTCTGGCAAAAATATTGTGCACTGTGCTGTAACCAAAGCCACTTTTGTATGAGCCAGCTCTGGAAAAATGTGATTTGATCCTAATAGTGTTGACTGGGCCATAAATCTCATATATCTGTGATACCTCCCTCATCAGGAGTGAGACTCCCTCATTTTGACGCTCATTTTTGCCCAATTTATGTTAAATTTTAGTAAAATGTTGGAATCTCCCTCATTTGAACTGAGAAGCCTCCGTGGTGCAGTGGTTACGCTACTCGCCTTGTAAACCAGGGATCGCAGGATCGATCCCGGGCTTCTCCAGACTTTCGGATGAGTCTTTAAACCGAGGTCCCGTCTCCGTATGACCTTAGCTGTTGGTGGGACGTAAAACTAAAACTCACTCACTCACTCATTTGAACTGAGAATTTCCCTGTATATTCTTTACATCTCCCTCATCTCAATGGCAAATCTCCCTCATAAAGTTCAAAAAATTATCACAGGTATGAAATCTCCATACCAACAATAGTGTTTCTAAGAAAGAGTCATTTATTGAACCACAATACGGACAACACAGATGACTTGTTTACCTTGAATAATTCCAACCTAGAGAAATCTCCGGTGTACAGAAAGTTCATACATTTTCTAGATAAATTCAGTGGATTGGGAACACCTGGCAGATTTTTCTCCCATTTTTCATAGGGAGACAACTTTTGGGACTTTCTGTTTGCTTTTTGTCGCGCCTGCTATTAGCATGGCGCGATATAGGCGCCCGGTTTTCCGTCCGTTTGTCCGTCCGTCTGTCCATATGTCAAGGCGTCAACATTTGCGACCACCCTAGCGTTCACCCTGAGATTCAAGTTTATTTCTCAAGAACTATAAGAGCTTCATTAATGATACTTGGTACAAACTTGTATCTGGGGATGACAACTTACATGCAAGCATCCATATTTGACCTTGACCTACATTTCATGGTTCACTGACTTTGTAAAATATTGCGACCACCCTAGCGTTCACCCTGAGGTTCCAAGTTTATTTCTCAAGAACTATAAGAGCTTCATTAATGATACTTGGTACAAACTTGTATCTTGGGATGACAACTTACATGCAAGCATCCATATTTGACCTTGACCTACATTTCATGGTTCACTGACTTTGTAAAATATTGCGACCACCCTAGCGTTCACCCTGAGGTTCAAGTTTATTTCTCAAGAACTATAAGAGCTTCATTAATGATACTTGGTACAAACTTGTATCAGGGTATGGTAACTTAAATGCAAGCATCCATATTTGACCTTGACCTATTTTTCATGGTTCACTGACTTTGTAAAATATTGCTACCACCCTAGCGTTCACCCTAATGGTCAAGTTTATTTCTCAAGAACTATAGGAGCTACATTAATGATACTTGGTACAAGCTTGCATTTAAGAATGGAAACTTTTGTGCAAGCATCTATGTTTGACCTTGACCTACATATCATGGTTGGGTGACTTTGCGCCCCCACAGGCGCGACATAGCCTTCGGCAGAATTCTTGTCTATAAGCCCTGTCCCACTGAAAAAGGGGTCTACTCTTAGAGGAAAGAATTTGCTCCTCAGGAGCAAATTCTTTACTTTAAGAGTTGACCCCAATTGACATTGGAGACAAATGTCCTTTTGCAGGAGTTGCCTCCCCTGAAGGTATAAACATTCCCCATAAAAGAAAAAAACATGAACCTGACACTAAAAATGGACTCCTGTATGTAAGAGAGGATTCCATTCAGTACAAAATAGGTTAAAAACAATTTACATGTAGAAGTACTTTATTAAAGTGTGTTATAATTCTGTTATTATTCTATTTCAGAAAAGCTGGCGAGCAAGGTGAACCAGTGATGAGGAAAGAAAGACGTCCCGTAGAGGACGGTGTAGTCATAATTGACTGTGGGCCATGTCTGCGGAGATTTGGACTAGCCAGACTGACTCGACTTTTTCCACCACATTTATGGTGTGTCAAGGACATATGCGGAATTATCTGTGTAGTGTTGACTTGGTTGTTGATTGTGTATGCGGAATATGTTGTGATGTTTATTATGCTGATTCCAGCCCCTAATCCCGCCTATGGACTAGCTAATGCCATATTGTTCCAGTTCTTAGCATTCCTAGCACTGGCATCACATTCTAAAGCTATGCTCACAGATCCAGTAAGTACAGTTACAGGATTTACTGTATGTATTCAGACAGCCTTGGCAAACAGTATAGACCCAGGTGAGATGCTGCAGACTGCAGCATCTCATCTGGGTCTACTCTATTTGCCACTCATCTGGCTATGCTTAGACACAACAACGGGTAGTAAACTTACATACAAGTATGGTTAGGAGTAGAGGTGTCTGAATACTTAAGGTAAATAAGGTATATCTTTATACTCTGTTTTGTTTTGTTTGTTTGTTTGATTTTAGTTTTAACGTCCCCATCAACACTGTTGCTTCCAATTTTGTGGGACTTTTACCCAACATTGAGATGAAATGACATCTCAAGCCCTGTCGCCCAATGAAACAAATAGGGTTTATAAGCATGGACGGTCCGACTCGCAGTTTACCAGTACTTGTGTGCGGTCGGTTTTAGCTCTACCTGGAAACATCATGCAGCCCATCTATTTCTTTAAGTCCATATGGGCTGGGGCTGCTTTATACTCTGTAATTATATAAGTGAAAATATAACTACATGTATTTATTGACCATGTTCACCATGCTGAACCTAGGTTATATCCTGTTTGAAAGCAGTATAGATTCAGGAACTATTCTGTTCTTCAGTCTGCTTCTGTAACCATGGTAAAAATTGAAATCTTGCAACACAAACTGCTTACGTAAAAATCCTAAAAATTTTGACACCTTGAGGATCTGCTGTAATTCTACTAAAATTTTAGCAGCTTTGTTTCATGATACAACAAGAAAACCAAAATGTGCCAACAGAATTGCAAACAATGTAGACCCTGATCAGACTGCTCCTTCAGGAATCAGACTGCTCCTTCAGGAGCAGTCTGATCTGGGTCTGCATTGTTTGCTTAGGCCTGTCTGTCCCAATACTTACAATCATTACAGTAAAATTTGAGAGAAGTGTGGTATATTGAAAGATTCAGCATGCAGAAGGTAACTACTTTTGTCTTTGGTTTCCGTAGTGACGGATCAACTCTTAAAGAAAAGTACACATCGACACAACCAAAAAAAAAAAAAATGCCTCTAGAGAAAACTGGTTCCTTTAGAGTAATGATTTACATGAGAGGAAGCAGGAAGCCAGTCAAACAAAAATCCTCTTTATGTATCCTTTTACCACTAAATCAAAAGGTACCTCTGGTAGAAAATCAGTCTGCTGCTTTATATTGGGGTTAGATGTATGTAAAATTCGCCTCAGTCGCGACCCAAGAAATGGGTCCCCTTGGGCTTCGGCGGTAAGATTTGATCACCCCTGCCCTGTTTGCAAAAGTCATACCTGCCAACATTGAGAAAACCCAAAGAGTGAGACTGCGCGCGGCGGACCCTTTTTCACCTTCTTTTTTAGTATTTGGCTCGCGGGGAATTTTCAGGGAAAATTTGAAAGAGTGAGATTTTTTTCCCTAACCGTATGGGGGTGGGGATGGGTGCTACCTTTTAAAAAGACCCACCACCCATAAAAAAATTAAATTGAACCCCACCACTAATAAATTTCAATTTTTAACCAGACCAAGCACACATTAAAAAAGGAAGTGCTAGCTCACCCACCTAGCATAAAACATGTGCATTTTTAGCAGGGGTGAAATGTATGAAACTGTGTACTGTCCGAATATATGTTACTTAGTTTTAAAGGTCGCTTTACAAGTCAGATACAATGATTCATTTTACCACAGAGCTTCATCAAATCTTATTAAAAACTGAGCACATTTGTGCTAAAATAAATAACTGATCAATACTTTGAGCGTTTTTGCTAATGTTTACGTTTTCATAGATTCATAAAAAAAATGCAAGATAGGCCAACGGTCGCCACACAACATTTTGGGTGCCTTGTAAAATGTCAAAGAAAGAGAAAAAGATCGTTTTTATGGAAGATTATTAGTATGTAATGAAGAAATTAAATGGCTAAATATGATTTCTGTAATATTTTTGTAACGCAGGGATGCCTCGATATCTGATTATTCTGAGGACTAAACTTAGAAATTTACCGATAGATAGATTCTAGACAAGATGGGTAGTTTTGTTTATTTACCTGTTCAATAATAGATTTGCTAATAATAGTCCAAATATACCTGTGACCTGAGGTGATTTTCCAATATAGTTCTGTATCCCGGCTCTAATTGCATATATTAGCGATTCAGAAAAGCCGATAATAACCAGTTTGCATATGTAAATATCCGGTATGGCGAATTTAGCGAATTTCTAAGCGTGAGATGCATTGAAATTCGTGAGATTCGGGCCATTTTCAAAAAACGATCGTGGGGGAGTGAGACACACAATAAATCGTGAGAGTCACGCTCAAATCGGGAGTGTTGACAGGTATGAAAAGTAGGGATTGTCATGTTAAGCAGATTAAGGGTTGAGGATAACTTGTAGTAAAGTGTATTTTCTGTTTCAGGGAGCAGTACCTAAAGGAAATGCTACAAGAGAAAATATTATGAAACTGGGATTAAAAGAGGGCCAAGTTGTATTTAAATGTCCAAAATGTATAAGCATAAAACCAGAGCGGGCACATCATTGCAGGTAAGGGACCTTTAACAACCCTTAGGATGAGCAGGTGTCAGGCAGAGATGGAAATTCATTCTTGACCCTTTAATTGATTGATTGTGTTGGGTTTTAAGGACATGCCAACAATTGTGGGTCATTTTGTGTCATTTCCCAAAGAAAGAGAGCAAAGAGAGAGAAGAAGTACTAGGGGAGATGAGAAGGATGGGAGAAAGAGGAACAGAAACAGCAGAAATAAAAGCATTTCCCCTTTACTCTTGCCTGCTGCAAGGACAAAAGGCCTTGCCCAACATTTTATTCAAAGAAAGGGAGAAAAGAGAAAGAAGAGATATTAGGGAAGATGAAATAGAGGGATGGGAGAAAAGGGAAAATAAATGAAAGTGAAGAAACAGCAAAAACAAAAACCTTTCCCTCATACTCTTGCCTGCTGCAAGGATAGAAGGCCTTGCCCAATATTTTATGTTATCTCTCAAATAATGGAAGAAAAGAGAAAGAAGAGATCAGGGAAGATGAAAGAGAGGGATGGGAGAATGTGGAAAATGAATTAAAGTGAAGAAACAGCAGAAATAAAAACCTTTCCCCTATACTCTTGCCTGCTGCAAGGATAGAAGGCCTTGTCCAACTGCAAGCCAATATCAGTTGGACCCCGCAATGATAAGATACGTGAAACCTTTGCCTCCCCCAACTACCCAGCCTAACCCTTTAACCCTTTACCACTCAGAAAATTATCCAATACAGCATCTTAACAGAACACTGATATAGGTAAATCAATAACCAATAGTCCATATATGGCTGATAGGCCTGACAGTCTTATCTGAACAGAGATATTGGCATTTTTGTTTGATTTTCACCCTTATGTTACAAAAATGATTATTTTAGTATTTTTTGTACATTTGACAATATTTATGTAAATGTAAAGTTTCTAGGAAATTAAATTTTCTTTCCAATGGTACTAAATTTATTATAGTTTCTCTTTGCGTTTTGAAAATATGAAGTGTCAAAGTAAGCAAAATATTTTCTTTAGCAAAAATTTCTGTTTTGGGTTGGTCAGAGAAAGTATTTTTAACCACCATAGCCCCAGAAAAGAGGGGGTATCCACGTATTATTTTTCTTATTTCCGCACAAAAACGCATTTGTAGGTAATCATTAGGGCATGTCACTGAGGGTCTTCCAACAAGTTTCCATAACATACTTTTTATGCAGAAATAAGATCTTGTTCATAAGTCTGTGAAATGAACATCTATCTGAACCCGGTATACATTATTTTACTTATTTCTGCACCAAGACCAAGGTTGTGGGTACTCGTTAGATCTGCCTCAATCGGCACCCACGACCTATGTTCTGAGTATAAATAAGAAAAATATAAAAGTTTTCAATGGAAAAGTAGCCATTTTGGAGAAATTAAAGAATGTGCTATGACACATGGGTGTGTTTTGTTTATGAAAAAATCAGTGCTTTTGCATAAGATTAAAATAACTATTACAGCCTATCTATCCTTTTTTGAACCCCCATCCCCAACTTTACCTTTTTTTTTGAATAAATGTATCAACCACCCCATAGCCAGCTCACCCCAAAGAGCCGTCTCTGTATTTTTTTTTTTTTTTTTATAAATAAGATTTGTTTGATTAGAGGTATAACATCCCCATCAACACTATTTAGGACATTTTGGAGATATTGCTTCCAATTTGGTGGGACTTTTACCCAACACTGAGGTGCAATGACATCTGATGCGCATGGTCATTGTACAGCGTCTGGTCTGGGTCTGTGCTATCGCATGTGCTGTCTACAACCCTGTAGACCCTGATCAGACGCCTTATAATATTTGTCTGGGCTCTGATCCCGATCTGCACTGTTTGCACCTTTGTGTTCTGTCTATTGTCATACAGACTAACGGGTGGATGACGTCAGGTTGATAGCTACTGGTCTGGGTCTGTGCCGTCTACAATCCTGTAGACCCTGATCGGACGCCTTATAATAATTTTCTGGGCTCTGATCCCGAACTGCGCTGTTTGCACCTTTGTGTTCTGTCTATAGACACAGACGGGTGGATGATGCCAGGCTGATCGCTATATCCCCCGAACATGTTCAGACTAGGGATAAAAAACACCACCGTCGGCAATGAGTCCCTGATCAGACGCCGCATTACCTTTGTGCAGCGTCCTGTCCGGGTCTGCGCCGACCCATATGCCGTCTACAAACCTGTAGACCCTCATCAGACGCCGTTTAATAATTTTTAAAGTCTGATTCGAATCTGCATTGCTTGCATCTGTCTGTTGTGTCTATGGACGGACGGACATGTGAACGGACGCCAGACTCAATTTTGTTCGCGGACGGACGGACGCCAGGCTGATTGTTATATCCCCGAACCTATTTGGTCAGGGGATAAAAAATAAAACGCACCGGCGGCGGTCAGACCATGATCAGACGTCGCATGGTCTGTGTCGTCTCAAATGCCATCTTCAAACCTGTAGACCCTATCCAGACGCCTTATAATCATTGTATGGCGTCTGATTCACATCTGCACTGTTTGCACCTTTGTGTTCTGTCTATTGTTATACAGACGGTTGAGTGGATGACGCCAGGCTGATCGCTATATCCCCCGAACATGTTCAGACTAGGGATAAAAACACCACCGTCGGCAATTAGTCCCTGATCAGACGCCGCATTATCGTTGTGTAGCGTCTTGTCCGGGTCTGCGCCGATCCATATGCCGTCTACAAACCTGTAGACCCCCATCAGACGCCGTTTAATAATTGTACAGGTCTGATTCTTATCTGCATTGCTTGCATCTGTCTGTTGTGTCTACGGACGAACGGACGGACATGTGAACGGACGCCAGACTCATAATTTTGTTTGCGGACGGACGGACGGATGAACGCCAGGCTGATAGTTATATCCCCGAACCTATTTGGTCAGGGGATAAAAATAAAACGCACCGGCGGGGGTCAGACCATGGTCAGACGCCGCATGATCATTGTACAGCGTCTGGTCTGGGTCTGTGCCGTCGTATATTCCGTCTACAAACTTGTAGACCCTATCCAGACGCCGTATAATAATTGTATGGCGTCCGATTCAAATCTGCACTGTTTGCACCTTTGTGTTCTGTCTTTTGTTATACAGACGGTTGGGTGAATGACGCCACGCTGATCGCTATATCCCCCGAACCTGTTTAGACTAGGGTTAAAAAAAACACCACCGTTGGCGATAAGACCCTGATCAGACGCCGCGTCGTTGCGCAACGTCTTGTCCGGGTCTGCGCTGTCTCAGATACCGTCTACATACATGTAGACCATAATCAGACGCCGTTTAATAATTGTACATCTGATCCGGATCTGCATTGTTTTCATATGTCTATTGCGTCTACGGACGGACGTTTGAACGGACGCCAGGCTCCGAACCTGTTCAGACTAGGGATAAAAAACACCACCGTCGCCGATAAGACCCTGATCAGACGCCGCATAACCGTTGCGCAGCGTCTTGTCACTCATAATTTTGTGTCTACGAACGGGCGAATGAACGGACGCCAAGCTCCGAACCTGTTTAGACTAGGGATAAAAAACACCACCGTCGCCGATAAGACCCTGATCAGACGCCGCATAACCGTTGCGCAGCGTCTTGTCCGGGTCTGCGCCGTCTCAGATGCCTTCTACAAACATGCTGACCCTCATCAGACGCCGTTCAATAATAGTACGGCGTCTGATCCGAGTCTGCATTGTTTGCATCTGTCTGTTGTGTCTACGGACGGACGGACATTTGGACGGTCGCTATATCCTCCAAACCTATTCGTTCGCGGAAAATAAAATAAAATGAACCGTCGGCGGTTGGAGCTGAATCAGACGTCGCGGCAATAATTGTGGAGGGTCTGATCCGGGTGCCGTAGCATTATAAGGTCCAAAAACCTGAAGACCCTGATCAGGTGCCGCTTAATAATTGCATCTGTTTGTCTGTTAACGTGTCGGCGGTGAGACCCTGATCAGACCTCGCATATTTTTTTTTTTTTAGAAATTAATATTCATTAAAGGGGCTGAAACTATTGACCAATGAAAGGCCTTCTACCCATCTGTGGGTTTTAATGCCCTTCCGATGAACACCTGGGTACACTTTTGGGTACTGTTACGTAATTTATTGCGGCTCAAAGCTCGGCACGCTCCGGGTGCCATCCGCTGTATAAACATTCCTAGGGTATCATAATCCCCAATTAACTAATTATCTTGAACCATAAATCCCTTGAAACTAACTGATTATACAGCGCTAATTGTCTTTACCTAAATCATGCAAATCATGCGCGACCGACACACAAATATTGCGTCATTCAGTAACTCAACCCAGTAATTTTCCATTCCGTTCAGGCAAGGTCATCGTGATTCAGTAGAAGAAACCCCTGGTGTGTTTGGTTGTAAATTACACAAAAACTTTGTATAGAAACATATTTGTTTTTTTCGCAAATATTGTTGGCAAAAGACCAAACTTAACATTAATAAACATCCGGCGTTTTTATATTTAGGAAAAAGGTAAAAATAACGCGATTGATTTTGAGACACGGGCAAACACGTATTTGTTCAAATGGCGACACACGGGGATATACGTATCTGTACGTTAATCGATAAAGTCGTAAATATACGGGTCTGAGTGGTAATGGATCGAGTCGGGAATATACGTATCTGAGTGGTAAAGGGTTAAGCCATGCATATTTTGCAGCTAGCATTATTACATTTTTTTATGCTCCTGGAATTAAAGATTTGGGGCATATATTTTTTTTGTCTGTCTGTCTGTTTGTTTGTCTGTCCGCAAAAACCTTAACATTGGGCATAACGTTTGAATGGTAAGTGATAGGGCTTTGATATTTTGCATGTGCATTCCTGGTCAAAAGACCTTTCCAGTGTACCATAATTTTTTATCATGTAACCTTGACCTTGATTAGTGATAGGGCATTAATATTTCACATGCGCTGTCCGGGGGGCATCAGTGTTTCGCAAACACATCTTGTTTCTTATTTTTCTTTGAAAGTAAGGCCTGACATAACGTGTGAATTGTCTGCTTGGCAGAGAATTTACATGAAATGTCTAGCCTTATTTCCCTGAAAAATAACGAAAAAAAATAAGATTGTTGACTGCTCAAGAATTTTTGACACTTGAAGGATTAAGGAGAATGTATAGAGCTTCACTGTTGTTTTGAGAATCTGTGCGTTAGGAAGAACATAGAAAATAGGATGTTTGTTAAGGGGAAATTGATACATATTCAGGAAAGACAACTCTTTCTATAATTGTCTCCCTGATCAATACACATTTATATAGAGAAAACTCGGGTGTACAGGATTACAGGGGTATACATTGTTTTTCTTATTTCTGCTCCAAGACATAGGTTTTGGGTACCTGTAAGCACTGCCTAAGACAGTTGTAATGAGCACCCACAACCTACGTTTGGACTATAGATAAGAACAATTTCAGAATGAAGAAATTTATATCAGAAAAATAAACGTTTTGGAGAAATTAAAGAATGGACTATGTCACACAGGTGTGTTATTGTAATGGTGAATCTGCTATTTTAAGAAAGATTCTTACCTTCAAAAGTAGAATCCATTTTCAGAGTGCTTCAGAATACAGGTAAACAAGCCCAAAGTCACAAAAATTGCCTCCCTTTGAAAACAAAAGAAATATTTTGGATGCATCCTTTCTTCTTAAATTCAAATGAGAAGCTGGACATACTTATTTGAATGATCAGTGATAACAAACTAGCACAATCTAATTTATGGGTAGTTGGCTTTAAAGGATTATCTCCTCTTCAAGTTTCATTTTTAACAGCTGTTGAGTTCATAGGTTGAGGACCTAACCTTAATGGTTCTTGCTAAATCAAAAGCCCATTTCAACATCTTGATTTGTCACTCATAAGGATAAACCCTCAGATGACTGAAACAACCAAGGATGACTTTGATTACACTCTGTGGATGTGAAAGCTGATCTGAGTTCCCAGATACATGCCTATATCATTTTGACCCCCTTTAACTCCACTTCTTTATTAGTAAACATGGGGTTTACAGGGGTATACATTATTTTTCTTACTTCTGCTCAAATCATACATTGTGGGTACTGGTTGGAACTGCCCACAAGTACCCACAATCTGCTCAAAATCATAGATTGTTGGTACTTGTTAGAACTGCTTGGCTGAGGTGGTTCTAATGAGTGCCCACAATCTATGCTTTGAGCTGATATTGGAAAAAACATCAGAATTTTTATCTGAAAATTTTCACTTTTTTAATGTTAAAATTTTAATTATATTTGAATAGATAGGCATGTTTTCATAATAAAGCCCTGTCATTAGAAAAGATGTCTGCAGTGTTTTTGACCAGCTACTTAGCTACACAGAATAGCTGACCACACCCAAGTACTGGTAAACCACTTTGAAGGACTATGCCTGCCCAGGCAAAGTGATAGTTAGACCATCCAGTACATATAAGCCTTTGGTTTCATTCGATGACAGGGCTTGAGATGTCATTTCATCTCAATGTCGAATAAAAGTCCCACAATATTGGAAGCAACGTCTCCAGACAGTGCATATAAGCCTTTGGTTTCATTCGAGGACAGGGCTTGAGATGTCATTTCATCTCAATGTCGGATAAAAGTTCCACAATATTGGAAGCAACGTCTCAAGAATGACGTAAATAGTGTTGATGGGGATGTTGAACCTCAAAGCAAACAAACAAACAAACACAAAATTTTAGATCTAGAAACTAATGCTGTTTTGTTTAAGCAGTTAGCACAAAAATGCTGATTAAACTGTGCAGATGCACAGTCTGATCTACACTTTTGTTGTTAACAAATGCAATAAACAGGTTTTTCAGGATGCATCTTAATATGTAATCTTGACTTTTTTGTTTGAACACAATAGTTTTGCTAGTCTCAGAGTCTGTCTGTAGACTGCATTGTTTGAAGTTCATGTATTTTAAGATTGTGTATCTTGTTTATTCCAGTGTTTGTCAGAGATGTATAAGAAAGATGGACCATCATTGTCCCTGGGTGAACAATTGTATAGGAGAAAATAACCAGAAATATTTTGTTTTATTTACTGTAAGTTTGTAGCATTTCTTTGTCATAATAAATATAATAAATACTGCTATTGGGGCTGGAGTGCCATATCAGTGTAGACCCAGATCAGACTGCTCCTGAAGGAGCAATCTGATCTGGATCTACACTGACTGACGGTCACATATCTCATATTAGTGGCTAGGCATCATCACAGGAGTGTGAAGCATCAACAATCACACAGTGCTCACTACCCATGTACAATTAGCTGCAACACCCTCTTCATTCAACTAAAAAAAATATGATTCCCAAATTGTCAGATCAAAAGGTTTTGATTCACCTCTGTGTCTTTGGTGGTCTAGCTCCCGCCCATCAGGGCTTGAAGAAATAGATGGGCTGCATGATGCTTCCACGCAGACCTGAAACCGACCACACACTAGTACTGGTAAGCCGCTTAGAGGATCTAAGCCTGCCCAGGAAACACGGTGCGAGTCAAGCCGTCCATGCTTATAAACCCTATTGGTTTCATTGGGTGGCAGGGCTTGAGATGTCATTTCATCTCAGTGTCGGGTAAAAGTCCCACAGAATTGGAAGCAACGTCTCAAAAATGACCTATACTGTGCTGACGGGGACGTTAAACCTCAAATCAAACAAAACAAAACAAAGTGTCTTTGGTGGCAAGAATGTACTCCATTTGTCAAAAAGCACAAGACAGCCATGTCTGACAGTCAAGAGTGCCAACTTTGTACCTGTGATCTCAAAATAGTTCAGTGCCTGATGTAAAATGGCATGACACAATATTGTTGGTGCTATTGGTGGGGCATTGACCAATCAGTGGTCGTCACTGACAAGTGGGTGTACTCTTGATCTAGTACAGTCAACCTTTTGATTGTCAAACTATTTCAGATAAAAGAAATTTGATTGCTATTCAAAGCTTTGATCTTTGAATTGAAAAGTAACATTTGACAGCAGTGCCAGCAATAGAATGTTGCAGCTGAAACAAAATGGGTAGTAAGTCAACTATTTTGATTGCAGGGAACTGCGAATGAAGATGAGCAAATTTGAAGAAGTGCCACAGTCACATACATGTATTTATGGTCATTCTCTATCTTCCACTAAGAAGGGCAGAAATTTTGGAAGTTTCTCATAAAAGAATGTGCACTGTACTGGTTAACCACTTACTGTAAAAGTCTGCCCAGGAAATGTGCTTATTTATAAGTTTGCCCAGGACAAATGTAGTTAGGTAAACTGACTGACCAGCCTGACATGTGTGTGTGAATTCAGGTTTAACGTCGCTTTCAACAATTTTTCAATCATATCCATACGGGTGTCTGGTTGCGACAGGGAGCTGAATGCTCACTTTTAACGTGCTGCCTCACTGAAGTAACATGTCCCAGACACATTACATGATACCACACCCAGTCACATTATCCTGACACTGGGTTGACCAGTCCTAGCTCTACCCCGTAAATCTGAGTGCCAAGCGAGGAGCAGCTAGTACCATTCTTAAAGACTTTGGTATGTCGCGGCCCAGGATCGAACCCGTGACCTCCCGTTCCCTGGAGCGGACACTCTACCAACTGAGCTATCGGGGCCGGTCAGACTAGCCTGACATGACCTAATAGTGTTGACTGGGCTATAAAACACCAAACCAGACCAAAACCTCAGTCAAAGAACACAAGCTACTAAAACAGTCATATATAAAGCCATTACAACAGAGCAGGACATGTTATCTCAGTAAAGCCCTGTTCACCCTAGTCCTGTTGAATGAATACAATTTGCTGCAGCCATTTCTACTTATCAGTCAATCAAAATACTTGCACAAAGCATTAAATCAAATTTGCAAATTGAATGACAAACATTGTAGATCCTGTTCAGATGGCTTTTATAAGCAACCTGATTGAGATCTACACTGTTTGCAAAGGTTGAGGTTATCATGGTTCAGCAGGAAAAGGGTTAAAAGTGCTGAATGATCAAAGCTATCATATTTTGGCATTATGACATCATTGTGCAGCTAAACAGCCATAGATACATAATTCCCTGTTTTTAGGTCACCAGAGCTAAAGGCTCTTTGTTTCTAAAGATTTGCTACCACCCATCAGGGTTTGAAGAAATAGATTGGGCTGCACGGTGCTTCCACGCAGAGCTGAAACCAGCTGAGCACATGAGTACTGGTAAACCTCGTAGATTCTCTTAGCCTGCCCATGCAAAGTGGTTCAAGTCTTGCTGTCCATGCTTAAAAACCCTATTGGTTTCATT
Source organism: Lucinisca nassula (assembly GCA_963580285.1). Lineage (NCBI taxonomy): Eukaryota > Metazoa > Mollusca > Bivalvia > Lucinida > Lucinidae > Lucinisca > Lucinisca nassula. The sequence continues at coordinate 106,337,396 of OY757017.1, read as the reverse complement.
GGGCAGTAGGACTTGAGATGTCATTTCATCTCATTGTCAGGTAAAAGTCCCACAAAATTGGAAGCAACATCTCCAAAATGACCTAAATAATGTTGATGGGGATGTTAAACCTCAAATCAATCAAACAAAAAAATAAATTTGTTTCTAAAGGGCAATGGTTGTTTGTTTTACTAAAAAAAAGAAAAAAAGCAAACAGGAAACTACAAAAGTTGTCTCCCTTGAAAAAAATGTTAAAATACATTGTATATGTCATTTCCCCTTATGTTCAGGATATATACTACAGTCGAACTTCAATGGCTCGAACACCTTTGGGACCTCGAAAATCTGTTCGAGACAGGGGTAGTTCGAGCCAATGAGGTTACTGTCAGGAGGCATAACGAGATACTTTTAGACATCTTTCCGGTGTTCTATAATGAAAATGTATGCTGTGTGTACTCATTAGAATCGCCTCATCGAGGCGATTCTAATGAGTACACACAGCATACATTTGCAAGATAAAAGACTAAAATCTCCTTAATTATCCCCCACTATTTCATATGTAGAGGATTTCGCTAGGGACTCAGGAACGGGTTCGACTCATCCATGGTAAACGAGCCATCGGTGTTCGAGCCATCGAAGTTCTACTGTATTACATTACCTTTTCTTTTCTGTTTCAGTTGTATATATGTCTGATATCAATACATGCCATCTATATGTGTATACAACATTTTATCACCTGTATCAGCAAAGATTGGAAAGGTAAGATGTCAGTGGGTACCTGTACCTGTCTTTAGTTTTTTCTAGTGTACATGTATGTGCTTTTGTTTTCAGGAGGTATCATGTCAAAAACTTACTTTACAGCAATTCCTGCTCTCAGTTTAAGATCATATGTACCGGCTATTCCTGCCAGCTTTCACCCATCAGGCATGAGTTTCATGACTTTTCCATGCGTTTTGGCCTGTTAGACTTGATCATGTTGGCTAAAGAAGGCCAAAATCATGAGTTCATGCCTAATATTTGTGCCGTGCCTGCTTTAAGCATGGTACAATATAGGAGTGATTTTCTGTCCATTCATCTGTCTATTCATTCATTCATCAAGCCATCAACATTTGAGACAACTCTAGCATTCATCTTTATGTTCAAGTCCATTTCTCAATAACTATAGGAGCTTCACTAATGATACTTGGTACAAATTTGCAGTTAGGGATGGCAACTTTAATGCAAGCATCCATATTTGACGTTGACCTTGTGCCATTTCTCAAGAACTGTAAGAGCTTCATTAATGATACTTGGTACAAACTTGCACCTAGGGATGGCAACTAAAATGCAAGCATCCATATTTGACCTTGACCTACATTTCATGCTTCAGTGACTGTGAAATATATCAACCCTATCGTTTCCACTAATGATCAAGTCCATTTCACAGAAGAGACACAAGATACATGACACCTTCACTGCACACAACCACCTTCATTGTTATTTCTTAATAGACCGGCCCTGATAGCTCAGTTGGTAGAGTGTCCGCTCCGGGGAACGGGAGGTCACGGGTTCAATCCCGGGCCGCGACATACCAAAGTCGTTAAAAATGGTACTAGCTGCTCCTCGCTTGGCACTCAGATTTACGGGGTAGAGCTAGGACTGGTCGACCTAGTGTCAGGATAATGTGACTGGATGTGGTATCATGTAATGTGTCTGGGACATGATACTTCAGTGAGGCAGCACTGTAAAAGTGAGCATTGAGCTCCCTGTCGCAACCAGACACCGTGGTGATATGACTGAAAAATTATTGAAATCGAGGTTTAACCCGAATTCACACACACACACACACACACACATTTCTTAATAGAAATGTTCTAACTTCAGAAGCAATTGCTTTACCAAACAAAGGCGAAAAATGCAGTTGGGCTGTTGTATTATGAAATGCATTAACAGGAGTGTGTCCTGTAGGGCTGGGTATTAGTTTGACATAAAATATCTCTGCCATAGAAATTTCGGGAAATATTTATTGCGCACCAAATAAGTTGCAAGTTGAAAGTTCAGCATGTGCATATATGCAGAGTGATCAGCCTTTGCAAATCACTAGAGTCATGTGAAACCTGAGGTGTGTTCAACAATGCAGGCACTTGCCAAGCACTCACTTTGTTGCCTACGTTCTGTAGGCAACTAACTGAGCACTCTGCGGGCCCCAACTTTGTTGAACACCTCTGGTGCACCCAGGGTGAAAAGTAAATGACATATAAGTATGTAGGTGCACAGGTTGATTTCAGTCTTTTGGGGTGGTTGGGCAAAGGAGCCATCATTGGGGCTTGAAGAAATAGATGGCCTGCATGATGCTTCCACGCAGAGCTTAAACCGACCCGCACATGAGTACTGGTAAACCGCTTGGAGGATACAAGCCTGCGCAGGCAAAGTGGTGCGAGTCGGCCCGTCCATGCTTGTAAACCATATTGGTTTCATTGGGCGGCAGGGCTTGAGATGTCATTTCATCTCATGTCGGGTAGAAGTCCCACAAAATTGGAAGCAACATCTCCAATATGACCTTTACAGTGTTGACGGGGACATTAAACCTGAAATCAAACAAACAAACAAAGCAAAGGAGCCATGTATCATATGTCACCAGGGCATTCAGCAGATATTGGCTTGCAGTTGGACAAGGCCTGCTGTCTTTGCAGCAGGGAAGGGTAGAGGGAGACCGTGCTTATTTCTTCTGTTTCTTGACTTTCATTCATTTTCCTCTTTCTCCCCTGTCTCTCTTTCATCTCCTCTTCTATCTCTTTTTCTCTTTACTGCCTTTCTCTGGGAGACAACGCAAAATGACTCACAAGGGTTGACATGTCGTTAAACCTAACACAATCAATTTTTAGCTCACCTGTCACGTAGTGACAAGGTTAGCTTTTGGGATCACTTTTTGTCCGTCGTCCGTCGTGCGTGCGTCTGTGCGTCCGTGCGTCCGTAAACTTTTCTTCAAACGACATCTCCTCCTAAACCACTGATCGGATTTTGACCAAACTTCACAGGAATGATCCTAAGGTGGTCCCCTTTCAAAATTGTTCAACTGGTTCCGGTCCATTGCACATATAGGTCACAGTAGCCAAAAATAGATTTTTTTCAATGAAAACTTATAAAATCTTCTCCTCTGAAACCGCAAGGCCCAGGTCTTTGATATTTTGTATTGAGCTTCATCTAGTGGACCCCTACCAAGATTGTTCAAATTATAGTGCTGGGGCCAAAAATGCCCCCACATGGGGGCCCTTTGGTTTTACATGGGCTTATATAGGGAAAATCTTTAAAAATCTTCTAGTCTGAAACCGCAAGGCCCAGGTCTTTGATATTTGGTATGAAGCTTCATCTAGTGGACCCCTACCAAGATTGTTCAAATTATAGTGCTGGAGCCAAAAATGCCCCCGCACGGGGGCCCTTTGGTTTTACATGGGCTTATATAGGGAAAATCTTTAAAAATCTTCTTCTCTGAAACCGCAAGGCCCAGGTCTTTGATATTTGGTATGAAGCTTCATCTAGTGGACCCCTACCAAGATTGTTCAAATTATAGTGCTGGGGCCAAAAATGCCCCCGCACGGGGGCCCTTTGGTTTTACATGGGCTTATATAGGGAAAATCTTTAAAAATCTTCTTCTCTGAAACCGCAAGGCCCAGGTCTTTGATATTTGGTATGAAGCTTTATCTAGTGGACCCCTACCAAGATTGTTCAAATTATAATGCTGGAGCTAAAAATGCCCCCGCACGGGGGCCCTTTGGTTTTACATGGCCTTATATAGGGAAAATCTTGAAAAAACTTCTCCTCTGAAACCGCAAGGCCCAGGTCTTTGATATTTGGTATGAAGCTTCATCTAGTGGACCCCTACCAAGATTGTTCAAATTATAGTGTTGGGGCCAAAAATGCCCCCGCACCAGGGCCCTTTTGTTTTACATAGGCTTATATTGGGAAAATCTTTAAAAATCTTCTTCTCTGAAACCGCAAGGCCCAGGTCTTTGATATTTGGTATGAAGTTTCATCTAGTGGACCCCTACCAAGATTGTTTAAATTATAGTGCTGGGGCCAAAAATGCCCCCGCACCAGGGCCCTTTTGTTTTACATAGGCTTATATAGGGAAAATCTTTAAAAAATCTTCTTCTCTTAAACTGCAAGGCCCAGGTCTTTGATATTTGGTATGAAGCTTCATCTTGTGGACCTCTACCAAGATTGTTCAAATTATAGCCCTGGGGCCAAAAATGCCCCCATTCTGGGGCCCTTTGGTTTTACATAGACTTATATAGGGAAAATCTTGAAAAATCTTCTTCTCTGAAACCACAAGGCTTAGGTCTTCGATATTTGTTATGAAGCTTCAGCTAGTGGACCTCTATAAAGATTGTTCAAATTATAGCCCTGAGACCAAAAATGCCCCCGCCATGTGGCCCTTTGGTTTTACATAGACTTATATAGGGAAAATCTTTAAAAATCATCTTCTCTGAAACACAAGGCTTAGGTCTTTGATATTTGTTATGAAGCTTCAGCTAGTGGACCTCTACCAAGATTGTTCAAATTATAGCCCTGGGGCCAAAAATGCCCCTGCTCTGGGGCCCTTTGGTTTAACATAGACTTATATAGGGAAAATCTTGTTTTACATAGACTTCTATATGCAGGGTAAACCTTTAAAATCTTCTTCTCTGACACCAGAAAGCCCAGGTCTTTCATATTCGATATGAAGCTTCATCTTGTGGACCTCTACCAAGATTGTTAAAATAATAGCCCTCGAGCCAAAATTGACCCTGCCCGGGGCCCACTTGTTATACATTGGATCAGGTGAGCGAACCAGGGCCCTCTGGGCCCTCTTGTTGAAATAGAGCCATCAATTAACATCACTGAAGGTTGTGCCTTGCCAAGGGTTCTGAAGACACTGATTTTTTTTTTTTCGTCTACACTGATGTACCATATTTACCCTAAATATTTAGATATTGTTTAATGAGCCTAAAAGTATGATCACTTACATTATATATTTTGGCCAAGACTTTGGCTCAGTGGTAAATAGTGTAGACCCAGATCAACTGCCAATAGCAGTTGGATGCCCAGGTGACAAAAGATACATGGTACCTTTCCCTCACTCAACCACCCCCACATGCAATAGGAACATACTTAGGTAATTGATAAGCTGCATGAAAGAAATAACATTCCCCCTCTACCCTAACCTGCTACAAGGACAGCAGGCCTCAAAGCCAATAGCAGTTGGATGCCCAGATGACAAAAGATACATGGTACCTTTCTCTCACTCAACCACCCCCACATACAATAGGAACACACAAAGACTTACTTACTCAGGTAATAGATACAACCACGCACCCAGCAAGTTAGCAATACGTCATGTCCCGTCGGTTCATTAAAGAGCAGATACGTCAAAAAACACTGACACGCTACACCAGAATAACTGTATCAAGAGACAAGAATGTCAAACTGACCGTAATCAATACTTAACATCACCATCCAATACCGGTTAACCCACAGGAGAGGGCGGAGCTAAGCGATTGTCAAAAATCTACTGCATGACGCCACGGGTCATGTAAAAAATCAATCACCAATTAGCGTATATGATTTCAGTAGAGAATGTTCGCTGTGAGAGGCTTGGCAAGCAATGGAGACTCAGATCAGGTGCCACAGAACGCACCGTCTGATCGGGGTCTACACTGTTTACAAAGAAAGTGGAATTTAGGGCTTGAACGAAAGTTTGGATCTCAGTCCGGGACTATTTTCCCAGCCTACACGGGCCTCCGTGGCCTAGTGGTTAAGAGCGCTGACTCTGGATCATTAGGTCTCTCACCGCTGTGGTTCGAGCCTCGCTCGGGTCACATGTGAGACGCCAAGTTCTGCAACGGAAGGTCAGGTGATTTTTCTCCGGGTACTCCGGTTTTCGCCTACCTTTGATTAACGATCGGCTCGATATGAGTGAAATAATCTTGAAAGGGCCGTAAAACAAAAAAAAAAATTTCCCAGCCTACACTCGGTGGCAGTCGGGAACGCTTCCCCTTTCCGCTGGTCGCCTTTGTCGTCCGCTCGCGACTGCCGACGACTGTCCGGTCTGATTACATACATGTGCATACCTTTATCTATAATGGTTGAGTTTAGTCCTTTGCATCTCGCCTTGATTTAGTGCTTATCATACAACAGCTTGTTGAGAAGTGATATATAATTACTATTGCCTAATATTTTAAACCTCCACAACTTCTTTATACACAATGTATTTTTGACACGAATCCTTGTAATTTACCCTCCTTGTGCAATTCCAATGCATACAGAAATGGTCGGCCCCCGCCCATCGGAGCTTGAAGATAAAGATGGGCTGCACGAGGCTACCACGCAGACTACACGGGTACTGGTAAAGCGCTTAGAGGATCTAAGCCTGCCCATACAAAGCGATGCGAGGCAGCCCGCCCATACTTATAAACCATATTGGTTTCATTGGGTGACAGGGCTTGAGATGTCATTTCATCTCAATGACGGGTAAAAGTCCCACAAAATTGGAAGCAACGTCTCCAAAATGACCTATACAGTGTTGAAGGTGACGTTAAACCTCAAATCAAACAAACAAACAGAAATGGGCACAACAGGAGGCTCAGTTATAAAGTGGCTTTAGTGTATATTTAACCCATAACAACTCCTACTTTTGCAAACAGAGATGAGGTCCTACACTGTTTGCCTTAACCGGCCCCGATAGCTCAGTTGGTAGAGTGTCCGCTCCGGGGAACGGGAGGTCTCGGGTTCGATCCCGGGCCGCGACATACCAAAGTCGTTAAAAATGGTACTAGCTGCTCCTCGTTTGGCACTCAGATTTACGGGGTAGAGCTAGGACTGGTCGATCCAGTGTCAGGATAATGTGACTGGGTGTGGTATCATGTAATGTGTCTGGGACATGATACTTCAGTGAGACAGCAATATAAACGTGAGCATTGAGCTCCCTGTCGCAACCAGACACCGTCGTGATATGACTGAAAAATTGTTGAAAGCGACGTTAAACCCGAATTCACACACACACACTGTTTGCCATGCAGCTTGTGAATAATGTTAAGAAATTTTCATGTTTGACAGTCGGCAATGGCTGAGGCTAAATATATATATTCAGCAGGATAAGGGTTAAGACTTATTGGGTTTTCTGGGTTTCTTTTTCCCGCCCATTTTTTGTCCAGTTGTGAGGAAGGTTTCAAAATTAAAAAAAAGGATGGGCCCATAAAATCACGAAAAAACACGCAAAAATCCGCCCAAATATTTTACTAATCGTCGAGTCGAGCAATTAAGTGACAAATATTTTTTTTCAGACTTTCAGTGGAATGCATACACCTTCAGGGGAGGCAACTCTTTCAAGCGTATTTTAGTCTCCCATGTCAATGAGGGTCAACTCCTTTAAGAGTAGACCCCTTTTTCGTGGGACAAAGCTTATAGAAAAGCAAACAGGAAGTTCCGAAAGTTGCCCCCTTTTGAAAAATGTGGAAAATCTGCCAAGTCATTCCCATCAGATTTCATGTGACCAATAACGGACTTTAATTGACCAATAGTTCTGCTTTTCTGTTAGAGTGTTTGTTTACTTGATTTGAGGTTAAACATCCCCATTAACATTATTTAGGTCATTTTGGAGACATTACTTCCAGTTTTGTGTGAAATTTTACCCGACATTTAGATAAAATGACATTTCAATCCCTGCCGCCCAGTTAAACCGATATGGTTTATATGCTCGGATGGTCCGACTCGCCAGGGCAGGCTTTGGGAGTTTATGGCTAAAGTTAACAGACATCTGAAGCGTTGCATGTCCGACTCGCCAGGGCAGGCTTTGGGAGTTTATGGCTAAAGTTTACAGACATCTGAAGCGCCAGTATTGTAGGCTGTTGTGTCAGGCAGCACCATGAACATGTGTCGCGTAAGGATCCGAAAGACTTTGGGGCTTGAACCATATGTAATTCGGGTCATTTCTCCGGTCAGTCGCAATGGCGAACTTCCACATAAAAATGTTTATTTTCGAATCAATTTTTAAAATTCAAACTAATGCATCTGATAAAATAAAGTTCAGTTATGATTAGTTTGGTTATTCTATTTTTAAAGTTTAATAGCCAAAAATTGATTTATTTGCCAGTTTAACGCATTTTGTTATTTGTTGATGGTATGGATAATGGTGTTAGATAGGGAATCGCAATATCGACGATTCTGGTTTTTTTTTTTTTAATCAAAATATAGGTAATGAGCGCTTTCTTTAATTATACCCCGACATTTTCTCAACAATCAAATTACCGATAATCCAAGTGTGTGTACAAAAATCCGGGAAGCAAAACATTCAATAAGTGTTAATCAGCCACATGCTTGATTTGTCACAGCACACCCGAGTGTCGCAAGATGGACCTGTCATTTTTTTCCGCAGTCGCGATAGGCAATACCCACCAGCCAACAGACCTGAGACTGTTAAATCCTTTGATCAATTGAGCACTCGCTGTCATTTACAAAGACGAACGCGACAGGAGAAAAAATGCTGGCCACGACTGGAAACTTTACGCAAAATCTGGCGTAAAAATGCCCATAGGGGCTTGAAGAAATATATGGATTGCACGATGCTTCCACGCAGAGCTGAATCCGGCCCGCACACTAGTACTGGTAAACGGCTTTGAGGATCTAAGTCTGTCCAGGAACCGCGGTGCGAGGCGGACCGTCCATGCTAATAAACCCTATTGGTTTCATTGGGCGACAGGGCTTTTGAGATGTCATTTCATCTCCATGTCGGGTAAAAGTCCCACAAAATTGGGAGCAACGTCTCCAAAATGACCTTTACAGTGTTGACGGGGACGTTAAACTTCAAATCAAACAAACAAAACTGGCGTAAAAAATACGCCGGATCATTGATGCTCAATAAAGTTCTGTTCCCAACACTGTGATTACATCTTCATAGTCTCGTAGTTGATACGAACCATACAAACACACCTTTTTAATTTTGACCCCTACCGCTCAAAGTTGGAACTTCCTACTGTTTCTGTGAATAGCCCCGCCCATCATGGCTTGCAAAAATAGACTGGGCTGCATGATGTTTCCACGCAGAGCTGACCGAACACGAGTACTGGTAAACAGCTTAGAGGTTCTGAGCCTGCCTAGGAAATGTGTTGCGAGTCAGACCGTCCATGTATATAAACCCTATAGGTTTCATTGGGCGACAGGGCTTGAGATGTCATTTCATCTCAATGTCTGGTAAAAGTCCCACGAAATTGGAAGTGACGTCTCCAAAATGACCTATACAGTGTTGCGGCCCCCGCCCATCCGGGCTTGAAGAAATACATGGGCTGCATGATGCTTTGGTAGCCAACAATGGGTGTGGCTAAATTAATTTATTCAGCAGGATAAGGGTTAAGTCTCCAAAACGAGACATTAGTTTTTCTTGGTTTCTTCTCTTTTTTCCGCCCAATTTTGTCCCGATAAGTTCTCAGTAACCACTAGACAGATATGAAAATGAAGTTGTGCAGGAAGATTTCAAAATTTAAAAGTGTGGACCCAACAGGTCCCCTGGGGGGCACGCAAAAATCAGTTACCGTCGAGTCGAGCAATTAAGTGACAAATATTTTTTTTATTTATTTATTTTCTGATTTTTTTATTTATTTATTTTCTTTTCTTAAAGGAAAGAATTTGCTCCTCTCCGAATTTGCTCCTCTCCAATTCATTCTTTCTACTATTTCTATTTATATCGGTCGAATCAACATTGGAGCGTTTTCAATTCTAGTGTGATCGGTCATTGCCGATCCAGGTCTGCAGGATGAAAACATACACAGTAATCATGTAATAACGAAGAAATCTTTAACCTGCACAGAATGGGCCTCCCAGTTAACGTCCCGATGCGGAGGACGGTGCACTTTGTGGCATTCACCCGGAGCATGTTCGGACACCGCAGTTTTATTACCGCTGCCGGGAATCAAACCGGGGGCCTCTAGCATCACAGGCAGGTGCACTATACCATTGAGCTACCACGTTTGATTCAATGTCGAGTGCCGGCTCGACCACTTTAATACATGTATATACAGGGGTTCATCCATTGTTCTTTCTTGTTTCTGCTACAGCCTCGAGGTTTAAACGAGTATCCACAATCTGTTTTGAGATGAATATATATTCGCTTGCGGGTACTGCTGGTCAGAACCGCCTCGAGGTTTTGTGTATTTTGTTTGATTTGAGGTTTAACGTCCCCGTCAACACTGTATAGGTCATTTTGGAGACGTTGCTTCCAATTTTGTGGGACTTTTACCCAACATTGAGATGAAATGACATCTCAAGCCATGTCGCCACCTAGAGGTTTTAACGAGTATCCACAATCTCTGTTTTGAGCAGACTATAGATTGTGGGTACTGCTGGTTAGAACCGCTTCGAGGTTTTAACGAGTATCCACAATCTTCTTTTGAGCAGTATTAAAATCGATTGTAACATTAACTGACAGCGCTATTATCCCGCCCACGCTTAAAACGTCCAAAGACGTGTGTCAATCATCTAAAATACCGGTTCAGAAGCACGTGATGGAAAGTTCAAAACGGTGCAACAAAGCTTTCGGCACGTATTTGATATTCGTCTCAAACAACATCAAAAGTACGTCTGGGAGAAGACCGATTGCTAACTTGCCGATTGCGTTGTTGTAAGCTGCATGTACATGCTGCCTTTTACTTTTTATGTGCCCGGTAGCAATAGTGTGGACATATTGTTTTTGCCCTCTCTGTTTGTTGGTTTGTACGTGGACAACTTTAACGTTGGTCATAACTTTTGAACCGTTGGAGTTAGAGTATTCATATTTGGCATGAACGTTCCTTGTGTCAAGAGCTTCACATTCATGCAAAAAATTTGACCTGTGACCTTGACCTTTGACCTAAAAGAAAAAAATAACTTTGGTCATAACTTTTGAACCGCTTGAGATACAGCCTTTATATTTGGCATGTATGTTCCTTGTGACAAAAGCTTTACATTCATGAAAAAAATTTGACCTTCGTCCTAGACCTTTGACCTACTTAAAATAAAAAAATAACATTTTGGTCATAACTTTTGAACCATTTGAGATACAGCCTTAATATTTTGCATGTAGGTTCCTTGTCACAAGAGCTTTACATTCACACAAAAATGTTTGACCTGTGACCTTGACCTTTGACCTACATAAAAGAAAAAGTAAACATTGGTCATGACATAACTTTTGAACCGTTTGAGATACAGCCTTCATATTTGGCATGTAGGTTCCTTGTAACAAGAGCTTTAAATCCATGCAAAACTTTTTGAGCTTTGACCTACTTAAAAGAAATAATTAACATTTTGGTCATAACTTTCGAACCGTTTGGGATAGAGCCTTCATATTTGGCATGTAGGTTCCTTGTGATAAGAGCTTTACATTTATGGTAAGTTTTTAGCTCACCAGAGCCGAAGGCTCCGGGGGAGCTTATAGGATAGGCATTTGTCCGTCGTCGTCGTCGGCATCTGCGTCGTCGTCAACACTTTCAAACGACATCTCCTCTGAAGCCACTTGGCCGATTGAGTCCAAATTTCATCTGTAGCATCCTTGGGCTGGGGGATTGAAAGTTTGTGTTTTTTATGAAAATTGGCCCATTAGTTTGGTTGCTATAGCAACTTAGAGCTCCCATAGACTTATAATGGGGAAAATTGAAAAATGGCATTAACTGCCAAGCCTTTGCAGATATTGGAACAAAACTTTCATAGAAATGTTCCTTAAGCAATCTAGTATCTACCATATGATTTTAGGCCTACTGCTCAATTTTAATGGTTGCCATGGAAACCAAAATGCAAAAAATAGAAAAAAAAATACTTAAAAAATCATCTCCTCAGAAACCGTATGCTCTATGAGGCTGAAAGTTTATGGAAATATTCACCATATTTGCCTTTACAGGTTTTGTGTTTTTTATGAAATTCGGCTCTTTAGTTTGGTTGCTATGGCAACTTAGATTTTCCATAGACTTATAATGGGGAAAATTGAAAAATGGCATTAACTACAAAGCCTTTGCAGATATTTTGACAAAACTTTCATAGAAATGTTCCTTTAGTAAACTTCTCTCAGCCATATGCTTTTATGTCAACCTGGGGGTCCAGTAGGTTGTGCCGGGGCCATGCCCCGCCCCCAGTACTTCATAAAATGACTTATATCTCAGAAACCTTACAGCTCCCCACCCCTAAACCATATATATTCTTGTTCCTATTGATAAGACGCATTCAGTGATACCAACCTGGAGGTCCTCCGGGATGTGCCGAGGCCATGCCCCACCCCCTCCACTCAATAAAAGGCCCAATATCTCGGAAACCATTCAGATCCCCACCCCTGAACCCTATATACTCTTGTTCCTTATGATAAGACGCATTCAGTGACATCAAACTGGGGGTCCCCCGGGATGCGCCGGGGCCATGTCCCGCCCCTGCATTTCATAAAAAGCCCAATATCTCGGAAACCTTACAGATCCCCACCCCTAAACCATATATATTCTTGCTCCTTATGATAAGACGCATTCATTGACCCCAAATTGGGGGTCTTCCGGGGTGCCCCGGAGCCATGCCCCACCCCTTCACTTCACAAAAGGCCATATATCTCAGAAACTGTTCAGATCCCCACCCCTAAACCATATATGTTCTTGTTCATTATGATGAGACACATTCAGTGACACCAACCTGGGGGTCCCCAGGGATGTGCTGGGGCCATGCCCCACCCCCTCCATTTCATAATATCACAATATCTCGGAAACCTTACAGATCCCCACTCCTAAACCATATATATTCTTGTACCTTATGATAAGACACTTTCATTGACACCAACCTGGGGGTCTCCCTGGGCCTTGCCCCACCCCTGCACTTCACAAAAGGCCTTATATCTCAGAAACTGTTCAGAGCCCCACCCCTAAACCATATATATTCATCTTCCTTATGATAAGGCACATTCATTGACACCAGCTTGTGAGTCCCCGGGGCATGCCAGGGCCTTGTTCCACCGCTTGACTTCATTAAAAGCCACATATCTCAGAAATAGTTCAGATCCCCACCCCTAAACCATATATATTCTTGTTCCTTATGATAAGACTCATTCAGTCACACCAACTTGGGGGTCTCTCTGTGCTGAGGCAATGTGCCCCGCCCTTCCACTTCATAAAAGGCCATATATTTCAGAAACCATTCAAATCCCCACCCCATATTCATATATGTTCTTGTTCCTTATTATTAGCACACCTACTGTAGGGGTGTCCACAGGGGCCAGTCCTCTCCTTTCCACTTCATGAAAGGATATCTTGGAAACCGTTCAGATTCCCACCCCTAAACCATATATATACTTGGTCCTTATGATGAGACACATTTAGGGACAACAATCTTGGGCTTTCCTGGGAACGACAGGGCATGCTCCAACCCCTCCACTTATATCTCCAGCCATGCAGATCCCCACTTCTAAACCATATATATTCTTGTTCTTTGTGATAAGACACATTTAGTGATACCAACCAGGGCTCCATTGGGTCCATGCCCCACCCCCTCTACTTCATAAAAGGCCTAATGTTTCATATACTGAGTCCACATTGATGCTCATTTGGATATGGGGGTTCATTTGGCAGATTAAAATGATATCATGTTAAAATACATGGCTGCAATTTGGCAGTGTCCACCTGAACTCTGGTGAGCATAGTGGCCCATGGGCCTCTTGTTTGACCATGACCTTGACCTGCTTAAAAGAACAAATAAAATTGATCATAACGTTTGAATCGTTTAAGATAGAGCCTTCATATTTGGCATGTAGGTTCCTTGTGACAAGATCTTTACATTCATGCAAAATGTTTTGACCTGTGACCTTGACCTACTTTAAAGAAAAAAATATTATTGTTCATAACTTTTGAACCGTTTAAGATAGAGCCTTCATATTTGGCATGTAAGTTCCTTGTGCCAAGGGCTTCCCAATCAAACCAAAAATCTTGACTTATGAACTTGACTTTGAACTGTGACCAACTTTGAAAAAAATGACCATGCCCGGGGACATGTTCGTGTTTCACAAACACATCTTGTTCTGTTTTGCCTTTTACATGGTACAAATGCCTAGACTCCTTTAAACAAAAATATGAAAACTGACATCCAGGTAATTCCAGCAATTTTATCCTTATAGGCAAAGAATTCCAAGGCCAAGGTATGTTTCTGTTTGTTTAACCATACTCATAGCCTACAATATGGAGAAGCAGTGAGGAAAAGCTCATGTTTTCTTATTTCTCCACTGAAACATACACTGTGAGTCCTTGTTAGAATCGCCTCATATTATTGAGGAGATTCTAACAAAACACACAATACTGTAAAATTTATATAAGTTTGTTTATCATGGCTAATTTGAACTTGTTCTGGAGCTGTGTTGCAAATTCTTCCCAAAGCTCCAGATATCCATATATTTGGGATAATATATGAAGAATTTTTTTCTGATTTTATCTTGAAAAGGTTTGTTGTATGCACTCATTACAATTGCCTCATTGAGGTGATTCTTAAGATACATTCAACAAACCTTCATTTTGTAGAAGATTGTAAAGATACCCTTAAGTTATCCCAATTATGCCTCAAAGCTTGGCATGGCACTATGATTACCGTAAGAAATCCCCAAAATTTGGACACCTACAGGACTTGCTGTAATTCTCCTACAATTTTTACAGATTTGTTTCCTGATCAAATGTGGCGATTCTAATGTGAACATTCAACAAACCTTTATTTTATAGAAGATTGTGAAGATACCCATAAGTTATCCCAATTATGCCGCAAAGCCTGGTACTATGATTACTGTAAAAATCCCAAAAATTTGGACACCTACAGAACTTGCTGTAATTCTCTTAAATTCTTAACAAATTTGTTGCATGATCCAGCAAGGAGTTCAAGAAGTGCAGATGGAATGGCAAACAGTGTAGACCCTGATCAGACTGCTCCTTCAGTCTGATCTTGGTCTGCAGTGTTTGCTTGGCCCAATAATTAGGATCATTACGGTAAACCTCAGAGTAGTTTGAACTACCCATATCTTTAACAAATTTTCATGGGCCCAAAGGTTTTCGAGTTACTGAAGTTCAGCTGTATATGTTTTAAACCTGAAATAAGAAAAAGTCTCTATGCCTCCTTATCAAGAGCTATGACACTAAAACCAGTTAGTTCAATGGGATGCATGTTGAAATAGTTCCTGTCAGCTCAGGGTAAGGCGCAGTAATTTGTTTAGTTGAATTTGTTTAGTTGAATTAATACACTTACATATACTACTCAAAGTTTGATAGGGATCACTTTTTATATACCAAATTTTGCACTGAAAATTAAAAATTTCTTGACAGAATTTGTACTCCGTATATTCATAAATATCTTAAGCAGAAACTCATGTGCAATTCAGTACTCATGTAAGTGCACACTTCTCACAATTCGCAAATGAATTCATGCACCCCAACACCTTGCGTAACACTGCATTCCAACAGAAAAATCAAACTTGTCAGTTTCCCTTTACTAAACGTAAAAAGGATTTCATTTGATTTGTGAAACTCTAAAATGCCTAAGTGACGATTAACAAACCGTCTGAGCCCTGGAGAAATTAATCGTTGCGTCGGAATATTGGAATTTGGCGTCTCTCAATGCCGTGTGGCTGGCATTCTGAATTTGTCTCGGAGCTTGGTTTCCCGAATGTGGAGTCGGCTTCTTACCCACGGCAATTCTTCACACAGACACGGCAGGGGTCGAGGAAGGGTTACAACACAACGTCACGATCGTTTTGTGTTGATTCAGTCTCGACGTCGATGGTTCCTGAATGCCACGCGTTTGCATAATGAGCTTAGGAACAGAACTGGAGAACGGATTTCTACACAATCTGTCAGAAACGGGCTTCACTAGTTCGGACTTAATGCCAAGAGGCCTGCCATACGTGTTACGTTGACGAGACAGCACGTGCAAGACCGGCTTGACTTTGCCAGAACGCACTTCAGGTGGACGGTTCGTGACTGGACCCCAGTACTGTTTACTGATGAGTCCAGATTCTGTCTAGACTTCACTGATAAACGTCAATTAGTGTGGCGAATGTCTAAAGAGAGATTCGATGACTTGAATGTGGCAGAGCATGATCGCTATGGAAAAGGATCAGTCATGGTTTGGACTCGGATAAGCGTGAACGGTAAAACTGACTTGTACGTCGTTGAAAACGAAACGTTAATGGCAGTGAGGTACTGTAATGAGATTCGGGATCAGTTTGTGAGACCATTTGCCGATGCTATCGGCCCGGACTTTATTCTGATAGACGATAATGTCCGTCCCCACCGTGCCCACGGCACTGATACATATTTGGAACGTGAGACAATCGTTCGTATGGACTGCCTTGCTCGATAACCGGACATAAATTCGATTGACCATGTGTGGGACATGCTACAACGTGCTGTTTCAGCCCGACATGTGCAGCCGAAGACTTTACAGGAGCTCAAAGATGCATTTGTTGCTCAAAGAAGACAGACTCCACAAAACCGGATACAGACGGTTATTACGAGCATGCGCATGCGATGTCGGGTTGTAACTGATGCCCGTGAACGCCATACACGTTATTAGGCACGTTTGTCTAAACAAATTTGGAAATTTGTGTAAAATTAATTGTCAAAATTCCATCCTGTTACGGCAAATTTTGTGGGTTGTTTTTGTCACGCTTGAATGCAGTGCCAGTTGGCAAAATTAATCACTAGTGTGTGTGAAGGATATGTTTTTCATCATTTTGTATCAAATTTGGATTCAGCTGATTAAATTATCCCAAAATTATTTTGCATTAAAAAAGTGATCCCTATCAAACTTTGAGTAGTATATTTCTGTATATACAGAATGGGTAGAAAAGTGATGAGGGCAAATACAAAGGTGATCCTATATATATATATATATGTCATACCAAGTGGAAAGGGGTCTACAAGCAAGCGAAGACTCAGGTCAGCATGTACAGCTGTGCAGTCTGCTCAGTCTTCACTGTGCACTAGGGCTGTGCTAAGTGTTAAGAGGGGTCTTTGAGCCAAGACTCATATCAGCATGCACAACCTTTGTTTCAGCCTCTTTCAGTCTTTGCTGTTTATTTCAGGCTTCTACTTTTTATATTTTTCAGGCATTTGCTGGTTTCAGGCTTTTAGAGCTTGATTTTTTTCTTGATTTCAGGCTTTTAGATTTTGATTTTACGCCCCTTAAATTTGTTTAAAATGGTTATTTAACCTTAATTTATTTAGCCACACCCATTCGTGACTATCATCCAATCAAATTAATTGATATAATTTATTCATTCATTTCACAAACTGAATAACAAACATTGTTGGCTTCTTCAGAAACCGTCTGATATGGATCTACACTGTTTGCAAAGTAATGGTTGTCATGTTCAACAGGATAAGGTTAAGGCTGCAAAATCTGGCCTTTAAGGAATGGAAAAGCTTTGTCAGTATGAGGCCTGTCATTTGTTTGAGTTGAGGTGTTACGTCCCCATCAGCACTATTTATGTCATATTTGAGATGCTGCTTCCAATTTTGTGGGCCTTTTACCCGACATTGAGATGAAATGACATCTGGAGACCTACCGTCTGTAAAAACCACCAGGGTTTAAGGAGCTCTCCAACTCGCATCACTTTTCCTGGACAAGCTTAGACATAAGCGGTTTATCAGTAATCAAGATCAGTCGCTTTCAGGTCTGCGCGGAAGCACCATATAGCCGAATCTGTTTCTCCAAGCCCCAATGGTCGGGGGTTGCTAGGCTTTGCTGTGTTCTATAAAGTTAGCCATAGATAAAAATTTCTTCATGCAATTAGGGAGTATTGTATTCAGTCAAAGTTTTGGCAACTACCGTGGTCTCAAGCTGACAGAACAGGTCATGAAAGTCCTGGAGAGGATTGTGGATGGCCTAATTAGGCAGTTAGTGACCATCGATGATTCCCAGTTTGGCTTCGTCCCAGGAAGAGGCACAACAGACGCAATTTTTTTTGTACGGCAGCTACAAGAGAAGTATCTGGCGGCCAACAGGAGACTCTACATGGCTTTTGTAGACCTGGAGAAGGCATTTGACCGAGTGCCTCGGAAAGTCATCTGGTGGGCACTAAGAAAACTTGGATTGGATGAGTGGATTGTGCAACTGGTCCAAGGGATGTATGGTATGCTTGGAGCCGTGTCCGCGTTGGTGATTGTTACAAAGAAGGTGGGTGTTCATCAAGGCTCTGTTCTCAGCCCACTGCTTTTCATCATTGTGCTTGAAGCCTTGTCACGCGAGTTCCGCTCTGGAGTCCCCTGGGAGGACATGTATGCTGATGACCTTGCCATCATAGCTGAATCCCTTGAGGAATGTGTCAGGAGGCTCTTAACTTGAAAAGAGGCAATGGAGGCGAAAGGGCTGAGAGTGAATGCAGGAAAGACAAAGATCATGAGCTGTGGTACAGGTCTGGACCTCTTGCAGAGTACAGGTCAGTTCCCATGCACTATATGTCGCACTGGAGTGGGCAGCAACAGTATCTTTTGTAATGGCTGCAAGTTCTGGGTGCACAAGAAATACAGTGGGCTCAAACGCCTGATAGAGGACCCTGATTACAGGTGTACACGGTGCGAAGGAACTGCACGCACTTAGATGGCAGACCACAGAGGGAAGTTCAAGTCGGATCCGACAAGCTGGAAGTTGTAGCTTCCGTTTGCTGCCTAGGTGATATGCTCTCTGCAGCGGGTGGTTGCGACCTTTCAACTACATCATGTGTGAAAACAGCCTGGAAGAAATTCAAGGAGTTGCTACCAGTTCTCTCTTCCCGTCACTTCTTGTTCAAAACACGTGGCCATGTGTATAGCTCTTATGTGCGGGCGCAATGCTCCATGCCAGTGAGACATGGCCATTGACAAAGCCAAACCTACAACGTTTACAGCGGAATGACAGGGCAATGATCCGACAGATCTGCAATGTCAAGCCACAGGTTACTGTCACCATCGGGTCCAGTGAGTTACTTGAGCGTCTTGGCATTGAGGACCTGGACCTCATCTTGAAAGAGAGAAGGCTTCGCTGGTATGGACATGTGGAATGCTCCAACGGTGCAGTCAAGACTGCCTGTGACATACAGGTAGATGGAAAGCGGGGGCCTGGAAGGCCCAAGCTGACCTGGAAGCAGCTAACAGAAAGAGATTGCAGAGAATGGAAGCTCTCGGCTATCAATCCTCATGATAGACAAACCTGGAGATCTGGTGTAAGATCTGCCCTGCGTGCAGCAAGCCAGCTACCTGGAAAGGGGCCCACTTATGTGGACGTTTCCCCTGTACCTGCACGTTAATCAAACATCCGTTGATGATGATGATGATGTGTGTACAGGTTGATTTGAAACTTCATTGAAAACCCCATTTTGCTTGTTGGGGCCCAGTTAAATGATTGTATTGGATGTTAGTTTCATGTATATAAGTGTAATAGCTGTGGATAAACCTGGTATTCTATCATATTAGAAGTTGTAAAGGATGTGTGTGTGTTTCAGTTTTATGTCACACCAACAGCAGCTAAAGTCATATGGAGTCAGTTTAAAGACTCATTGGAAATCTTTGTAAAGGATGTACAAGCAAAAGACGGCAATTTTTTATTCCTTATACTACTCTACCAGTAACACCATTTGCTGAACTCGAAATATATTTTCAGATGTTTTTTTTTTTTTTCCGAGAAAATTAGGTTCGGCATATTACATGTGAATCATCTGTTTGGCAGACAGTTCACATGAATACATGTATATATTTTTCTCTTTAAAACATAATGTAAACAGAGGATCTTACAGAAGTGTTTATGTATTATTGAATTTATGAAACAAGTTGAGGAAAAGGGATAAAATGCTCAGCCTAATACATGAGCTCGAGCAATGAGTTTAATAAATTCAATAATACATGAGCATGAGCACTAATTCAAGATACTATTTATCGTATGACATTCAAAACGCATTTTATTCGGGATTTTTTTACATTAGTTAGTGCGACTTCATTAAGCACATCGTACCTGTAACATTATGGAATGTATCTTTTTAATTTGCACATTTAATTCTCTATGCTTTAAGGGTTAACCCTTACTGTGCAAATCACAACAATTGTTGTCTTCTTTTTTGTCCGCTTGTTACTTTAAAAGTAATTGTTGTCAACAGTTTCGACCCAGATCAGACAGCTCCTCTAGGACCAATCTGATATCCACACTGTTTGCCTTAAGCATAAAGATGTTTGAAAAGTTAAAAAAAAAAAAAAAAAAGATTAAAATAAACAGACTTCATCTTCCAATGCAGTTTTTATGGCATTTTAAGGGTTAAAGTGCAAAGGAGTTTATTATTCTAGTTTTTTTGTGGTATATAGAACCAGTCCAAAAAGAAAAGAGGGAAAAAATCCATTTGGCAGTTTCCCTAATGTAGTAGCTGTCCTTACAACCCGTTATACTCAGCAGTAAAATTCAGTTGTCTTATATTCCAGAAGATTCTGGAATCCAATCTGACATACGTATATAGCGCTACATACTGTTCCCAGATCATACTCTTATAATTGTAGAGGTAGTTAGGTGAAAGGCAACAGCAACTCACTCAATAATATATTTATGTGTGCACACTTTAAAATGACCAAACTATCTACCTGGCCAGAAAAGACTGTTATCATCACGAAAACACACCTGTATAATTTTGACCCCTTTTAATTTTAATAGAGTAAAACTGGGGTTTACAGGTGTGAACCTTGTTTTTCTTAGCTCTAAAATATAGATTGCTGGTATTCTAACGTGTACCCACAATCAATATTTTGAGCAGAAATAGAAAAAAAATATCGCTATTTTTTTTTTTCATCTTAAAATTTTATCACTTTTTTGGGGTGGTAAAATTTGCAATATATTTGTATAGGCGTGCTTTCATAATGTGCTGTATACTTAACCCTTGAGCTGCTGAATATTTATATATGCCACACCCACTACTGATTATCAACCAATCAGATTACTTGATGCAAATTATTGCAACAAATTAATGAGCTGAATGGCAAACAATGCAGATCTCGATCAGATGGCTTCTTCAGAAGCCATCTGATCTGGATCTTCATTGTTTGGAAAATAAGGCATATCCGGGCTCAGCAGGACAAGGGTTAACAATGATAGCTTATCTATAATTCATACTATTCCATTATTACATTGAATTTATAGATGAAATACATTCTATGCTGTTGGCATGTGAATTTTTGTGAGAGGTATGTTCATCTTTTTGGCATTATCTGCTAGGTTATCAGTATTAACAGGTAACCAGACGCCCCTGACCTTGAAAGGTCAGTGTGTGTGTGTGGGGGGGGGGGGTGGGGGGAGGGGGGTCTGGTTACCTGTCTTTTCAATATTGATAATGTGTAAGCTGGGAGCCAGCAAATATAACACATAAAATGGTGACTAGTTTTCATCATTCTGTACATTTTGTATAATTCCATCTGCCATTGTTTCATCAGTTTCTGTCCATTATGATAACACATCCATGTGACTTAGCGCATTCTTTCATATCTTCAAAACGGTGAATTTTCTGAATAAAATTTATGATATATTTCCTATTTCTACACAACATAGGTTGTGGATGCTCATTAGAACGGCCTCATTGAGGCCGTTCTAATGAGTACCCACAGTCTATGTTTTAAGGAAAATAATTTTTGCCTCTCTAAAGTCCACTCTTCTCTATATAAAGTAGGGTTTACAGGGGTATTCAATTCACAGACTTATTAACATGATGCCATCCCCAGCAGCATTCAGATGACATGGAAATTCTTTCATGGGTTCTGATATTTGTATGAGAAAAGTATGTGCTATACAATCTGTGTTTTAAAACTACAAAAAAAAACAAAAAAACCTGGCTTGAGTCACATGTGAGACGCCAAGTTCTGCAACGGAAGGACAGTTGGTTTTTCTCTGGGTACTCTGGTTTTCGCACACCTCTGATTAAAGATTGTCTCTATATGAGTGAAATAATCTTGAAAGGGCGGTAAAACTAAAAAACTGAAAAAGAAAATAATGTTTACCCTTGTAAGCCCCACTTTTTGTCGCACCTTTATAGAGCAGTCCAGTATTTTGTTTCTTTCCTGTCTGTTTACCTTCCACATCTGCCTCAGCCCTAGCATCAACCCAAATTCTCAAGAACTACACTGCCGTAATGATCCTAAGTATAGGGGCAGTCAGGCCTAAGCAAACAGTGCAGACCCAGATCAGTTTCAGGAGCAGTCTGATCAGGGTCTACACTGTTTGCCATTCTATCTGCACTTTTTGGACTCCTTGTTAGATTGTGAAACAAGCTTGGTCATATTTTAGGAGAAATACAGCAAGTATTCTAAATGATCAGTCTGATCAGGGTCTACACTGTTTGCCATTTGATCTGCACTTTTTGGACTCCTTGCTAGATTGTGAAACAAATTTGTTAATATTTTAGGAGAAATACAGCAAGTATCCTCAGGATCTACGCTGTTGGCCATTCTATCTGCACTTTTTGGACTTCTAACAAATTTGTTAATATTTTAGGATAAATGCAGCATGTATCCTGAAGGAGCAGTCTGATCAGGGTCTACACTGTTTGCCATTCTTTTTGCACATGCTAGATCATGAAACAAGTTTGTTAATATTTTTGGAGAACATGGGTTCGAATTTTTATACCCCCGCAAACGAAGTTTGAAGGGGGTATATAGGAGTCAGCTTGTCGTCTGTCGTCTGTCGTCTGTCGTCGGTCCGTTACAAAAAACTTTAACATTGCTCATAACTTCCTTATTCTTTGACCGATTTCTTTAATATTCACACACCACACACCTTGCCACTAGTACTTAAGATTGATATACACAAACCTGACCTTGACCTTTATGTTGACCTTCCTCAAGGTCAAATACTTGTAAAAATTTGTCGTCGGTCCGTTACAAAAAACTTTAACATTGCTCATAACTTCCTTATTCTTTGACCGATTTCTTTAATATTCACACACCACACACCTTGCCACTAGTACTTAAGATTGATATACACAAACCTGACCTTGACATTTACGTTGACCTGCCTCAAGGTCAAATACTTGCAAAAATTTGTCGGTACAAAAAAACTTTAACATTGCACATAACTTCTCATTCTTTGACCGATTTCTTTAATATTCACACACCACACACCTTGCTACTAGTACTGACAACGCATGCGGGGGTATAATTGGCGCCCGTTAGGCGGCAGCTCTAGTTTTGGATGTTTAAGGTATATAAGAAGGGTTATTTAAGAGTGTTCGTTACACAGACTTGTCAATGTAACCGTTAAAATCCTAAAAATTCGAACACCTTGAGGACTTGCTGTAATTCTCCAAAACTTTCAACAAATAGTTTCCCGATCCAGCAAGAAGTCTGAAAAGGGCAGACAGAACAGCACTGTTTGCTGAGGCTTATCTGTCCCGCTACATAGGTTCATTATGGTAATGGTAGTAAGAATTTGGCATTATTATTTGAGATTTGCTTGAATTTGAGAAATCCTGACTTTGTAAAGCATTGTTTGTATTGGTTAAGGGCTTAGACTAATGATGGGAGAAACATTGCGAGAGTTCTTTGCAGTAGAACACTCAAACTTTAAATGGCTCAAACACCTTGTTCAACACAACAATGACATTTACACTGGGACATGTTCTAATTCCATCCAAAACAACGTAATTAGTTTTGTTAAAGATATGTTATGTGTGAAATAGGTATTACCACCTTGGCTATGAATTAACGTTGTGTTTCGTACATTTCATATAGTACTGTATTTACCACATGTATTCAGACAGCATGCCTGAGCAGTGTAGACCCAGATTTGACACTGTAGAATGTGATGCCTCAACAGGCTGTACACTGTTTGCCACTCATCCAGCTATTTTAAGATGCAAAAGCGGGTCGTAAATTGTACTTGTTCAGCTTACAGAGCAACTATGATAAGGAGCTGAGGTGTCCAATACATAAAACATCCTCTATTTCTAACTTCAATTAACCCTTTTTGTACCAAAAGGAATCTTCTTCCTTATATATAGCAGCAGTCCATTTCAAAATTTAGGGGTGCCAGGTTGTGTTTTCTTCAAAATCTAATCTGTTTGGAAGATGGCTTAACTTTTTGCAAACTGTGTAGGCCCTGATCAGATCTGAGCCTGCACTGTTTGCCAAGGTACCCCGTACTGAATGGGATAAGCCAAACCAGAGCTTCAAGAAGACATGCTAACACTGTGCTTACAGTCTTCTCCGGCTCGTCTTTTTATGGCTGAGAGGTAATATAAAATGCCCATATGCAAATGGTGAAGACATATTTTATGTTTAGATGCTCGTGCTGATCTGAGTCTTCACCATTCACACAGTTCTTATAAGTTTTTCTGTGTCCTGGCTCTTATATTGTCTCTCATATCTGTGTGCCTCATTGCTATTCCTTGTTAACTAATTGGGCCAGGTCATGAGAAGAGGGTACCATAGTGATCCTTAGTGTTGGGACAAATAGGTTTAAGCAAACAGTCTAGACCCAGATCAGACTGCTCCTGAAGGAGCAGTCTGATCAGGGTCTACACTGTTTGCCATTCCATCTGCACTTTTTGACACCTTGCAGGATCCTGAAACAAATTTGTTAAAATTTCAGGAAAATTACAGCAAGTTGTCAAGGTGTATGAATTTTTAGCTCACCAGAGCCGAAGGCTCCGGGGGAGCTTATAGGATAGGCAGTTGTCCGTCTGCGTCGTCTGCGTCGTCTGCGTCGTCTTCGTCAACATCAAACGACATCTCCTCAGAAGCCACTGGGCCGATTCAGCCCAAATTTCATCTGTAGCATCCTTGGGCAGGGGGATTGAAAGTTTGTGTTTTTAATGAAAATCGGCTGATTAGTTTGGTTGCTATGGCAACTTAGAGTTTCCATAGACTTATAATAGGGAAAATAGAAAAATGGCATTTACTGCCAAGCCTCTGCAGATATTTTGACAAAACTTTCATAGAAATATTCCATAGGTAATCTACTATCTGCTGTATGATTTTAGGCTTTCTGCTCATTTTTATTGGTTACCATGGCAACCAAAATGCAAAAAATAGACAAAAAATACTTAAAAAATCATCTCTTCAGAAACCATATGCTCTAGGAGGCTGAGACTTTATGAAAATATTCACCATATTTGCCTTTACAGGTTTTGTGTTTTTTTATGAAATTTGGCCTTTTAGTTTTGTTGCTATGGCAACTTAGAGTTTCCATTGACTTATAAAGGGGAAAACTGAAAAATGGCATTTACTGCCAAGTCATTGCAGATATTTTGACAAAACTTACATAAACATGTTCCTTGTGTAAATTTCTCTCAGCCATATGCTTTTATGTCAACCTGGGGGTCCCCTAGGTTGTGCCGGGGCCATGCCCCGCCCCCTCCGCTTCATAAAATGCCTTATATCTCAGAAACCTTACAGATCCCAACCCCTAAACCATATATATTCTTGTTCCTTATGATAAGATGCATTAAGTGACACCAACCTGGGGGTCCCCCGGGATGTGCCGGGGACATGCCCTGCCCCCTCTATTTCATAAAATGCCATTTATCTCAGAAACTATTCAGATCCCCACCCCTAAACTATATAAATTCTTGTTCCTTATGCTAAGATGCATTAAGTGACGCCAACCAGGGGGTCCCCCGGGATGTGCTGGGGACATGCCCCACCCCCTCCACTTTATAAAATGCCATATATCTCAGAAACCATACAGATCCCCACCCCTAAACTATATATATTCTTGTTCCTTATGCTAAGATGCATTAAGTGACACCAACCTGGGGTCCCCCGGGTTGTGCCGGGACAATGCCCAACCCCCTCCACTTTATAAAAGGCGAAATATCCAGAAACCTTGCAGATCCCCATGACCTAAACCATATATATTCTTGTTCCTTATGATAAGACATATTCAGCGACACAAACCTAGGGGTCACCAAAGGTGCTCCCGGGCCATGCTTCACCCCTTGACTTCACAAAAAAACATATATCAGAGAAACTGTTCAGAGCCCCACCCCTAAACCATATATATTCTTTTTCCTTATGATAAGATGCAATCAGTGACACCAGCATGAGGGCCCAGGGTGCCATGGGCCATGCCCCACCCCTTTACTTCATTAAAGTCCATATATCTCAGAAACCATACAGATCCCCACCCCTAAACAATATATATTCTTGTTCCTTATGATAAGATGCATTAAGTGGCACCAACCTGGGGGTCCCCCGGGATATGCCTCGACCCCTCCACTTCATAAAAGGCCATTTATCTCAGAAACCATTCAGATCCCCACCCTTAAACCATATATATTCTTGTTCCTTATGATAAGACGCATTAAGTGACACCAACCTGTGGGTCCCCCGGGATGTGCCGGGGACATGCCCCACTCCTTCCACTTCATAAAATGCCATTTATCTCAGAAACCATTGAGATCCCCACCCCTAAACATATATATTCTCATTCCTTACAATAAGTTGCATTCAGTGACACCAATTTTGGGGTCCCCTGGGATGTGCCGGGACCATGCCCAACCCAACCCCCTCCTCTTCGTAAAAGGCCAAATATTCCAGAAACCTTACAGATACCCACCCCTAAACCATATACATTCATGCTCCATCCCTTCACTTCATAAACGACCATATATCTGAGAAACTGTTCAGAGCCCCACCCCTAAACCATATATATTCTTGTTCCTTATGATAACACGCAATCAGTGACACCAGCATGCAGGTCCCCCCGGGGTGCCACAGGCCATGCCCCACCCCTTTGCTCCATTAAAATCCATATATCTCAGAAACCGTTCAGATCCCCACCCCTTAACCATATTTATTCTTGTTCCTTATGATAAGACTCAACTTCATAATAGGCCATATATCTCAGAAACCATTCAAATCCCCATCCTATAATCACATATATTCTTGTTCATTGTTATTAGACACATTCAGTCACCCCCATCCTTGGGGGTCCGCAGGTCCATTTCTCTCCCTGCCACTTCATTAAAGTGCCTCATATCTCAGAAACCATTCAGATCCCCACCATTTAACCGTATATACTCTTGGTCCTTATGATAAGACTTATTCATTGACAACAATCTTGGGCTTTTCTGGGATCTGCCATGCCCGATTCCCTCCATTGCTTAAAAGGCCTTACATCTCAGGAACCATACATACATATTCCCACAGATAAACCATATATGTCTTTGTTCCTTTTGATAAGACGCATTTAGTGACACAAACCAGGGCTCCATTGGGTCCATGCACCGATCTCTCTACTTTTATAAAACACCTAATATTTCAGATACAGTCCACATGGGAGCTCATTTGGGTATGGGGTTTGTTTGGGAGACTTTATAATTGGTATAATAAAATCATATCATGTTATAATACATGGCTGCCATTGGGCCGTGTCCACCTGAGCTCAGGTTTATGAACTTCGGCTCTTTGGTTTGTTTGCTATGCCAAGTTTTGAGTTTCCATTGTCCTATATCAGGGAAAATTGAAAAATGACATTAATGCCTTTCAAGATATTTTGTCACACTTTCATAAAAATGTTCCTTTAATAATGTTCTTTTTGGCCTATTTGTTGCCAAAGATGGGAAATTGTCAATTGTCATCTGTTGTCCTGCAACAACACATTCAAGCGACATGGAATCTAAAGCCACGAGGCTTATTGGGTCCAAATTTTATCTGTAGCATCCTAGGGCACAGGGCTTCCATGGTTAATTAAAATACATTGCTGCCAGTGGGCAGTGGCCCCCTGAGCTCTGGTGAGCATTGTGGCCCATGGGCCTCTTGTTAGGATTCTTACAGTACTTAACCCATTTTGTACTGAAAACCCCAAAATAAGTACCCTGGCAAACAGTGCAGGCCCAGGTCAGAAGCTGCAGAAAGCGGTATCTTATCAGGGCCTTCACTGTTTGCAAAAAGTTCAACAATTTTCCAAATAAATTTTGAAGAAAATGCAACCTGACACCCCTTAATTTTGAAATGGATTCCTGCTATACATAAGAAGGAAGTTCCATTTGGTACAAAAAGGGTTAATGCATTGGTGACCAACAAAGACACTGGCAAGCCTGCGCATAAGCACAGCCTCATCAGAGCCTTCGCTGCTCACAGACATGTTGAATAAACCTTAGCTTCGTGTAAGAAGTCATTGGTCTAGTCCATAGTAGTCTTATTTGAAGAACATGAAACCAAAGAATGCTTTTTGTCCTTTTCTGGTAGATTGTCTGAATTAAGTTTTCTCTTCCACAGGTTGTTCGGGAGTATCACCACCTGCTACTACGATATTTTTAATATTCTTGGTGTTTGAAGGTCTGCTTTTTGGAATTTTTACAGCCATTATGTTCGGCTCACAGCTTACAGCAATCTGTTCAGATGAAACAGTAAGTAACAGATTTCCAATAACGAAAATGGATAAATCTGGTATTACACCGCAGCTTTTTGATTTTAACCCATTTTGTTCTGAATGATACCTTCTACCTTACACAGCACAAGTAGTCCAATCCAAAATTTAGAGGTGTCAGGTTGTGGTTTCTTCAAAATTTATTTGGAAAAGGGCTAAACTTTATGCAAAAAGTGTAGGCCCTGATCATATGATCTGTACAAATTACCTGTTTGGGGGTTTCTGGTACAAAATGGGTTGACCACACAGATGAACGGGTCTGTAACCTTGTATGTAGGAGCTCTGTCTCTTTATAATCAGGTCTCTCACACTGTGGGTTCGAGCCTTCGGGACGCCAAGTTCTGCAATGGAAGGTCAGATGTTTTTTCTCCTGGTTCTCCAGTTTTGGCCCACCTGTGATTATCGATCGGTTTGAAATGAATGAAATAATCTTGAAAGGACCATAAAACGGAAAACCAAGTAACACAATTGGATTATCCTAAAGCAGAAATGAAACCAAGCTTGCTGAACAACCATGTTACTTGTACCGTATTTACCCTATGTTTTCGGACAGAGAGATCTAATCAGAAATGCAGAATGTGGCGTCTCATCAGGGTCTACACTGTTTGCCACTCATCCAGCTATTATTTGACACAGCATCGGGTAATAAATTGTACTGGTTCAAATTTTAGAACAAGTATGGTAATGAGTTAAGGTGTCCGAATATTTGGGGTAATACGGTATGTCCAAAGAAAAATACACCAAAACCTGCTTTAGAAAAGTGGGGCTATATTGGATTTACCATGTCCATCCATCATTCCGTGATTTTGTCATTCTGTGACACCACAATTCTCTGACTGCAAAATTAAAATGCACTTTGCTTAATAATTTTTATGTTAGTGGTCCAACTTTCATAAAACTTATCCTACACTTGGTCTCTAAGGTAAGGAAGGTGCAGAAACTGACCAAGGGCATGATTAACTCTTGAAGTTATATCCCTTGATAGGTTTTCAAATTTTAGAATGCATTTTGCTTAATAACTTTTATGTTCGTTGCCTTACTTCGATGAAACTTATACATGTACTACCCTTGGTCTCTAAGGTAAGGAAGGTGTAGTAGCAGAATAGTGACCAAGGGCCCATAACTCATACAGTAATGTCCCATGTTAGGCTTTCAAATTTTGCCATTCACAAGAACTTTCGTGACAGATTTCTCAGGAACTGTGAAAGATAGAAAGCTGAATGTTTGTATACACATGGACAATGTCTGAATGTATTGCTTATATAAGAATATGAGTCAAGGGTTCATAACTCTTTGAGTTACATCCCTTGATAGTTTCTCAAATTTTGCCATTCTTGACATTTTTCTTGTCAGATTTCTCCGGAAATATGAAAGCTAGAAACCTGAAAGTTTATATAAACATACAGTGGAACTTCAATGGCTCGAACACCTTTGGGACCTCGAAAATCTGTTCTAGACAGGGGTAGTTCGAGCCACTCAGGATTACTGCCAGCAGGCATAACCTGATACTTTTATACATCCTTTCGGTGTTCTATAATGAAAATGTATGCTGTGTGTACTCATTAGAATCGCTTCATTGAGTAGACACAGCATACATCTGCAAGATAAAAGTCGAAAATCTCCTTAATTATCTCACTACTTTGTATGTAGAGGCATTCTCTAGGGACTCAAAAACGGGTTCGACTCAGCCATGGTAAACGAGCCATCGGTGTTGGAGCCATCGAAGTTCTACTGTAGATTAACCGATGAAACCACAAAAAAATGAGATTCATAAGTTCACATTCTGTCTTACAACACAATCATGATATGCACAGACAAAGAAGTCACTGCTCAGCAACAATACTGAACTCAAGAAATATATTATTTATCCTATAGATTTTGATTTTTTGACTGAATTAAGGTTTAACGTCTCCGTCAGCACTAGATCATTTTGGAGAAGTTGCTTCCAATTTTGTAGGACTTTACCCAACATTGAGATGAAATGACATCTCGAGCCCTGCCGCCCATTGAAACCAATAGGGCTTATATCCATTCGACTCACACTACTTTGCCTTGGCAAGCTTAGTTCTTCTAAGCAGTTTACCAGTTCTCATGTGTGGTCAGTTCCAGCAATAAAATAGTTTGTTTGTATTTGAGTTTAACAGCCCAGTCAACACTATTTTAGGTCATTTTTGAGCCGGTCAGTTTACCTATCCACACTTTACCTGGGCAGGTTTCTACGTAAGCGGTTAACCAGTACAGTGCACATTCTTTTGCCAGAAATGGACAGCTGCCCTTCTTGAATCAGCAGAAGGGAGAGAATAACCATAGAAAAGATTTCATGACCAATCTCCGCGATAGAATGTTGCCCACCCCATTGGTATCAAACACGTGTCCTCCTGATCACCAGTCAGACACACATCCGACTGAGCTACAGAAGCCAGCAGCAATAAAATAGTACCCTCTCTTGTTCCCTTTTCGCTGAAATACAACGTCAGCTATCTTTATTTAGTGCACAGTTGATGAGAAATAAAAGCTAACGATAAATCAGTCTCTTTCTTAAGACATATACTTTTCATTGTCTATTAAACTCTCATTCTTACATGACATAAACATTTACCCCACTGAGCACCATGATCAATTTAGTTGGTGCAGAAAGGTGCTGTTTGATGATGTCAGGTGTAAACATTTACTTCACACAATGTCCACTTCAAAAGAATGTACAAAATGTTTTTTGGGGGGGTTTTGGTTTTACGGCCCTTTCAAGATTATTTCACTCATATTGAGCCGATCGTTAATCAGAGGTGGGTGAAAACAGGAGTACCCGGAGAAAAACCACCTGACCTTCCGTTGCAGAACTTGGCGTCTCACATGTGACCCGAGCGAGGCTCGAACCACAGCGGTGAGAGACCTAATGATCAAGAGTCAGCACTCTTAACCACTAGGCCACGGAGGCCCGTTTACAAACTGTTGTGAAAAAGCTTTGGAGTATAGCAAATTTCATTAGTTTGATTCTTGATAGGGAACATGATATCACATTTCCCGCCTGAAAGCAATATTTGCCCTCACCAAATGTCTTGGGCAAATATCGCTCTCAGGCAGGGGATGGGATTTCATGTTCTAACTAATAATGTGAGTTACTGTTAGAATAGCCTCCATTAGGTAATTCTAAAAGGTACCCACAATATACATTTTAAAATAAGAAAATGTAGCTATATGTTATCCTTGTTTCTCCCCTGTACTGGAGCTTTGAGTATTGAATCCATTAATCCTTAAAGATGCCAAGAAAATCTACTCCTCAAAATGTCTGTCTGTCTTCTGCGTATTCTTGTAAACAATTTAAAAATATTTTTGCATACAGTCTGGACCCTGATCAGACTGCTCTGATCTGGGTATACTCTGTCAGCATTAATGACTTTTAACCCATTTTATGCGGGGAAGCCCCTAAAGGGATACCTTGGCAAACAGTGCAGGCCCAGATCAGCCGCATTCTGCGGCGACTGATCAGGACCTGCACTATTTGCTAACAGAATTTTGCGTCAAAAATAGAATACAAATGAGAAAAATAGGCCTAACACCCCTTATATGACAAATGGACTTGACAAACATATAACAGTGGAAGAGTCCACTAGCATACAATGGGTTAAGATATCCAGCAGACATTTAAGTAGATGACAGTTTGTTTGATTTGAGGTTTTATGTCCCCATCAACACTGTAAAGGTCATTTTGGAGACGTTACTTCCAATTTTGTGGGACTCTTACCTGACACTAAGATGAACTGACATCTCAAGCACTGCCACCCAATGAAACCAATAGGTTTTATAAGCATTGACAGTCCGACACTCGCACCGCTTTGCCTGGGCAGGCTTAGATCCTCTAAGCTGTTTACCAGTACTTGTGTGCGGGTCGGTTTCAGCTCTGCGTGGAAGCATCATGCAGCCCATCTATTTCTTCAAGCACCGATGGGCGGGGGCCGAAGTAGATGACAGTTGTTATGATTGACATCTTAAAGATTAAATTGTGTTTCATTTCAGGGAATAGAACAATTAAAGAAAGAACAAGCCACCTGGGCGAGGAAATCTTATTGGTTTAGTATCAAGTCAGTGTTTGGACATCCTTTTACTTGGAGATGGTTTAGCCCCTTCTCCAAACCTAACTTCGTTTATTATGAAAATAGATTATATTCTGTATAGCATTATGACATGTTAATCTCTTATCCTGCTGTTCAAGACAACCCCTATCTTTGGAAACCGTGTAGATCCTGATCAGATGGCTTCTGAAGAAGCCATCTGATCAGGATCTACACTGTTTGACATTCAGTTTATGGATTTTTAAGAATAAATTACAACAAGTAATCTGATTGGTTCAAAGTCTGAAATGGGTGTGGCTAAACTGAATATTCAGCAGGATAAGGGTTAGGAAATTGTTACTTTTATACACATAGAAAGTTTTGTAAAGTTTATAGCAATTGTGTAGAGGATTGCAGTTAGTATTGCTCAATGAAACGAGAAATGCCCCAGGAAAGTGGTCATTTGTTTGAGTTTAAGTCCCATCAACAGCTAAGGTCATATGAAAACTCATCTGAAAGTCAGGAAACCGTGTGATTGGACTGATGAAGACAAATCCTGCTAGAGCCAAACTTAAATACCTCAAATATATTTGGGACCATGAAAATTTGTTTGAGATAAGGGTGGTTTGAACACTTGCGGATAAATTATAGTGCTGAGCTATAAGACATATTTGGGATGACTTGAGCACGTTTTCTTATATAGAATAAAGGAATGTTGTGTATACTTAAATCAACTCGTTGAGGAGATTCTAATGAGTACACACAACGAACCATCATAAATTATCATAAATACCAAAAGATGGGCCTCTTAAAACCCAAACAAAAAAGTAAAATATACCGTAATAATCCTAAGTATTGGGACAGACAGGCCTTCTTGGACTCCTTGCTGGATCATGCGACACATTTGTTAACATTTTAGGAGAATTACAACAAGTTCTGAAGGTGTCCACATTTTTAGGATTTTTACAGTTATATGTAGCTGTGGAAAAAAAAAAAACAGTGACTCCAGAAGAAGTTCCAATAAGCCATGGAAAAACAGCCATCTTTGTTAGAGTTGTCAAAGTTTCCATAGATACATTTACTTAACCCTTGTCCAGCTGAATATTTAAATATGCCACACCCACTATCGATTATCAGCCAATCGGATTACTTGATGCAAATTATTGCAACAAATTCACAATCTGAATGGCAAACAATGTAGATCCTGATCAGATGGCTTCTTCAGAAGCCATCTGATCTGGATCTACATTGTTTGAAAGACAAGGAATATCCGGGCTCAGCAGGACAAGGGTTAATAGTGTCATATTGCTTTTGCTTCGCTTGTCCATCTGTCTGACAAGCATTATATGATGTATCTTATCTTACAAACCATCATTATGTGCAGAGGCACTGAAATTTCATGTGTCTCTTGGTTTTGAAAAACTAGTAGACCCATGTTGTTTTTTTCTTTTCAGTCAGATGTCTTGTTACAGAGTTATGACCCTTTGCCGACTTAGGCATTTTTGCATTTGTTTGCAGGCTTGTGGAATTAATTCGATTTGCCAGAGTGTGTAGTCATGTAACTGACTTCAACACTCGTAATAAATTGTTAATGGCTAAACTTCTTAATCAGGGTTATTGGTACCATAAACTACACAAAGCCTTTTCAAAATTATGTAGACGTCATTCTGATTTAATTTCAAAATTCAATATTGGACTTAAATCTCTTCTGCAACAAGGTCTATCGGAACCCGAATTTATGGTGACTTACTATATAAATTGAGAAAAATATATAACCCCAATGACTTCAGAACCCAATTTCGTAAAATCATTCTTCGATATAAAAAGATTGGGTACAACATAAATGTTATACGACATACTGCATGCATGGTAGTTAACCCAATCACGGTTGACAACTTTACTGCCCTCTTTAATTGCATGCCGGTGGTCAGGCCTCGGATTCTTAGACGGTTCCAGCGTAAAGGCTTATGTTAGTTGGTACCTGATGCTCTGTCTCTGGTCGAGCCCATCGAAGTCTAACTGTTGGTTTTCTTTTGCTCCAGCATTTCAGTGCTTTCTTGCTGTCGAGTCCTCACCGTTGTTTCATCTCTGTGGTTGTTTGATTTTAGTATTCACTGAGATGTTGCACTGATGAGTTAGGAAGCCTTCATGCGGACTGAACAAATTAGTTGTCTTAACCACGACAGAAGTAAGGGCGACGATGTGGCCATGTAAAATCAATTTAAGATCCCCCCCCCCCCCCCCAGTGGAATTCGTTTCCACTGACCGTTCCAAGGCAGTTCTTCTGTCACGGTTTATTTTTGTTATGGTTTGTCTTTGGGTGTTTGTGTCGCGTCTATTATTTTATTTTAGATAGCCTATTGGCCATTTTGAGGGAAAGTAACTGTCCTTTTGGCTTTCCGTTATTGATGTTTCCATTAGGGTCTGTTGTTTCATGTTTGTGTTTCTTTCCCTTTAGTGTCTCTGATGGGAGCTGTGGGTTAATTGTATCGATTCCTGATCATTGCCTCCACTTCTGTTTTGTCAATGACATGCGATTTTACATGTACAAAAGCCTTTCCGTTAACCTCAAGCTGGTCATAAAGAGTTTCTAGAGCAGGTCAATGAATTGCCAAAAGAAACTGTGATTTTTATGCCCCTCTAACCAAAGACTCAGCGGCACTTAATTTTGGCCTGCCTGCCTGTCCAGCTGTATGTGTCACAAAATATAACATGAATCAAACTGTTTGAACCATTTGCCATCCAGTTTTATATGTGTAGCTTGTGTACTACTTGTGATAAGAGCTTTCTGCATGTACCAATGTTTCTGACTCTTTGACCTTCAGTTTGGACTTTCCCCGATATTCTTGGGGATATTCTTGTTTTGCATCATTTTGTTACTACGAATAATAGAAATTGTAATACAGTTAAACTAGAGGGGAATGGGAACACCTGGCAGATTTTTCAGCCATTTTTCAAAGGAATCCGTAAGGGGGCAGTTTCTGACTCTTTGACCTTCAGTTTGTACTTTTATTGTCTGGGGATATTCTTGTTTTGCATCATTTTGTTACTATGAATAATAGAAATTGTAATTCAGTTGAACTTAAAGGGAACACCTTTAAAGGGAGACAACTTTTGGAACTTCCTTTCGCTTTTCTATAAGCCGTGTCCCACTGAAAAAGGGGTCTACTCTTAAAGGAAAGAATTTGCTCCTAAGGAGCAAATTCTTTCCTTTAAGAGTTGACCCCTATTGACACGGGAGACAAATACTTTTGCAGGAGTTGCCTCCCCTGAAGGTGTTCCCATTCCCCTTAAATGGCTCTAACATATTTGGGACCTCGGAAATCTGTTCGAGACAGGGTCGTTCGAGCCACTGAGGGTTACTACTAGGAGGAATAATGAGATACTTTTGGACATCTTTTCGGTGTTCTATAATAAAAATGTATGCTGTGTGTACTCATTAGTATCGCCTCATCGAGGAGATTCTAATGTGTACACACATCATACATTTGCAATATAAAAGAGGGAATTCTAAATTATCCCCCATTGTTTCTTATGTAGAGGATTTCCCTTGGGGTTCAACCAGCCTTGATAGCTCAGTTGGTAGAGTGTCCACTCCGGGGAAAGGGAGGTCACGGGTTCGATCCCGGGCCGCAACATACCAAAGTTGTTAAAAATGGTACTAGCTGCTCCACGCTTGGCTCTCAGATTTACGGGGTAGAGCTAGGACTGGTCGACCCAGTGGCAGGATAATGTGACTGGGTGTGGTATCATGTAATGTGTCTGGGACATGATACTTCAGTGAGGCAGCACTATAAAAGTGAGCATTGAGCTCCCTGTTGCAACCAGACGCCGTCGTGATATGACTGAAAAATTGTTGAAAGCGATGTTAAACCCGAATTCACACACACACACACACTCAAACACAGGTTTGACTAAGCTATGGTAAATGAGCCATCAGTGTTCGAGCCATCCACATTCTTACTGTACATATATATGATATTTACATCCAGTAAATGGTTGCTTAGTTGATGTTAATAGAGATCACGATATGACAGTTGTATTCTTTGAAACAAGTAGAGTTTGTAAACTTTATATTTTACATGTCAGTTTCTAGATGTTACTATAGTGCTTCATAGTTTGATCTACCACATATTTTTAGCTCACCTGTCAGGTAGTGACGAGGTGAGCTTTTGTGATCACAATGTGTCCGCATGCGTGCATCTGTCTGTCCGTGCACGCGTCATTGTGTGCATCCTTGCGTCCGTAAACA
Source organism: Lucinisca nassula (assembly GCA_963580285.1). Lineage (NCBI taxonomy): Eukaryota > Metazoa > Mollusca > Bivalvia > Lucinida > Lucinidae > Lucinisca > Lucinisca nassula. Next base: position 106,300,757 of record OY757017.1, on the reverse strand, counting down.
ATTTCAAATAAGTATGTCTCTAAACCCCATGGCCAATCTTGAACAAATTTCATGTGAAGCATCATCAGGTAGGCGGATAGGCTGCATAAGGTTTTTGGGCTGATCAGATTGGAATTCTGGTTGCCATGGCAACATATAGCTCCCATAGACTTATAATGGGAAATATTTAAAAAAATCTTCTTCTCTGAAGCCACAGGGCCCAGAGCTTAGATATTTAGCTTGTAACAATGTTAAGTGGTCACCTATGCAAATCCTGCCAATCATGCCCCTGGGGTTCAAATTGGCCACACCGTGGGGCCCCTTGGCTCCTATAGACTCATAATGGAAAAAAAACCTTCAAAAATCTACTTCCCTGAAACCACAGGGCCCAGAGCTTAGATATTTAGCATGTAGCAACGGCAAGTGTTACCTACATAATTCCTGCCAATCATGCCCCAGGGTTTCAAATAGGCCACGCCTCGGGGCCCCTTCGCTCCCATAGACTCATAATGGAAAAAAGGTTTGAAAATCTTCTTCTCTGAAACTACAGGGCCCAGAGCTTAGGTATTTAGCATGTAGAAACGGCAAGTGGTCACCTACATAATTCCTGCCAATCATGCCCCTGGTGTCCAAATTGGCCACGCCCCGGGCCTCCTTAATTCCTATAGACTCCTAATGGAAAAAAAGTTTCAAAAATCTTCTTCTCTGAAACCACAGGGATCAGAGCTCAGATATTATGCATTTAGCAATGACAAGTGGTCACCTAAATAATTCCTGCCAATCATGCCCCTGGGGTCCAAATGGGCCACACCCTGGGGCCCCTTCGCTCCCATAGACTCATAATGGAAAAAAGCTTCAAAAATCTTCTTCTCTGAAACCACAGGGCCCAGAGCTTAGAAATTTAGCATGTAGCAACGGCAAGTGGTCACCTACATAATTCCTGCCAATCATGCCCCTGGGGTCCAAGCGGGCCAAGCCCCGGGGCCCCTTAGCTCCTATAGTCTCATAATGGAAAAAAGGTTCAAAAAGCTTCTCTGAAACCACAGAGCTGAGATATTTAACATGTAGCAACGGCAAGTGGTCACCTACATAAATCCTGCCAATCATGCCCCTGGGGTCCAAATTGGCCACGCCTTGGGGCCCCTTAGCTCCTATAGACTCATAATGGAAAAAAAGTTTCAAAAATGTTCTTCTCTGAAACCACAGGGCCCAGAGCTTAGATATTTAGCATGTAGCAACAGCAAGTGATCACCTACATATTTCCTGCCAATCATGCCTCTTGGTTTCAAATGGGCCACGCCCTGGGGCCCCTTTGCTCCCATAGACTCTAAATGGAAAAAAGCTTCAAAAATCTTCTTCTCTTAAACCACAGGGCCCAGAGCTTAGATATTTGGCATGTAGCAACGGCATGTGGTCACCTACATAATTCCTGCCTATCATGCCTCCTGGGGTCCAAAAGGGCCCCACCCCGGGGCCCCTTAGGTGCTATAGACTCATAATGGATAAAAGCTTCAAAAATCTTCTTCGAAACCACAAGGCCCAGAGCTTAGATATTTGGCATGTAGCAACGGCATGTGGTCACCAACATAATTCCTGCCTATCATGCCCCTGGGGTCCAAACGGGCCACGCCCCGGGGCCCCTTAGTTCCTTTAGACTCATAATGGAAACCAGAGGACCATTGGTCCTGAATAGCTCACCTGACTTTTCTGAGGAAGTCCTCAAAGACTTTAATATGTGATCTTTGGCCAAGAGGGACCGAAGGTCTGTGTAACTGGGTGGGGATCTCAACTGTTTCCGAGATATTAAGCATTCAATGCATTCAATGCAATAAAGGGAGTTGGCCCCCAGCCCCCCCCCCCCCCCCCACTGGAACCGTAGGTCCAACGGTCCATTACACTGAATGCGACAAGAATATATATGGTTTATGGGTGGGGATCTTAACCGTTTCCGAGATATTAAGCATTTTGTGGAAAAAAGGGGGTTAGGCATGCCCCCCTCCCTCACCCAGGGACCCCCCGGGTCCAAAGGTCCATGTCACTGAATGCGCCTTATCATAAGGAACAAGAATATATATGGTTTGTGGGTGGGGATCTTAACCTTTTCCGAGATATTAAGCATTTTGAGCAAAAAAGGGGGAGGGGCATGCCCCCCCCCCCCCGGACCCCTGGTACCCCAGGGTCCAAAGGTCCATGTCACTGAATGCGCCTCATCATAAAGAACAAGAGTATATATGGTTTATGGGTGGGGATCTTAACCGTTTCCGAGATATTAAGCATTTAATGCAAAAAAGGGGGTGGGGCATGCCCCCCTGGGACCCCCGGGTCCAAAGGTTCATGTCAATTAATGCGCCTTATGATCAGGAACAAGAATATATATGGTTCATGGATAGAGATCTTAACCGTTTCCGAGATATTAAGCATTTTGTGCAAAAAAAAAGGGGTGGGGCATGTCCCCCCCCCCCCCGGACCCCTGGTACCCCATGGTCCAAAAGTCCATGTCACTGAATGGGCCTCATCATAAGGAACAAGAGTATATATGGTTTATGGGTCGGGATCTTAACCGTTTCCGAGATATTAAGCATTTTGTGCAAAATAGGGGTGGGGCATGCCCCCCGGGGAACCCCGGTACCCAAAGGTCCATGTCACTGAATGCGCCTTATCATAAGGAACAAGAATATATATGGTTTATGGGTCGGGATCTTAGCTGTTTTGGAGATATTAAGCATTTTGTGCCAAAAAGGGGGTGGGGCATGCCCCCGGGGGGGGGGGGGGGGCCCAGGGTTCCAAAATCCACGTCACTAAATGCGCCTCATCATAAGGAATAAGAATATATATGGTTTAGTGGCATTATTTGTAACAGTTTGCAAGATATCAGACATTTCTACTTTTTCCCATACAAATGCCCATGTTACCAAATTTAACCTTGGCGTAAAATAGGTCAAGGTCATCCCAGGGACACCATTTATGCAATTTATGATGGGCCCATGTCCCAGGTGCTACATGCCAAGTTAAATGCAAATCGGCCCAGTGGTTCCGGAGGAGAAGATTTTCGAAGGGTTTTTACTATATATGGGCATGGCGGCCATCTTGGTCATGTGACCTAGACCAAAAATGCAAACTTTCGTTCCCCCACCCCATGGAGCCTCCACATGAAATTTGACTACAATCGGCCCAGCGGTTCCGGAGGAGAAGACGTTTGAAAATGTGAACACACACACACACACAGAATTTTTGCCTGGCCATACTATCAGCTCACCAATGAGCCTTCGGCTCAGGTGAGCTAAAAAGCTTCAAAAATCTTCTTCTCTGAAACCACAGGGCCCAGAGCTTAGATATTTGGCATGTAGCAACGGCATGTGGTCACCTACTGATCTTCATTAAACTTGCAGATAACCAGGAGGGACATACAGTCTACATAGAGTTCGAATTTCGGCTGCATGAGACAAACAACTTTGGAGTTACCTGCTCTTGTTTATTGATTTGAGGTTTAACATCCCTGTCAGCACAGTGTAGGTCATTTTGGAGACGTTGCTTCCAGTTTTGTGGGACTTTTGCCCGACATCAAGATGAAATTATATATTTTCGTCCAATGAAACCAATAGGGTCATTATGCATGGACGGTCCAATTGGCACCACTTTTCCTGGGCAGGCTTAGAACCTGCTTACCAGTACTCATGTGTTGTTGGTTCCAGCTCTGCATAGAAGCACCATGTAGCCCAGTCTATTTCTTCATATATGGGCATTCTTAAAACATCATTAATGCTTTTCTGGTACACAGGTGAGCGATATAGGGCCATTTGGCCCTCTTGTTTATTTCTAATGGTCATGAGTCATAAGTATATTATATCTCTAAAGCTGTGCTTTATAGCTTAGGGTTTTGACATAGTATATTGAAACTACCACAGTGTTTAATTCTATAATGGCCATGATCCTTAACCCATTGTATACTAGTGGACTCTTCCATTGCTATATATTGGAAATGTCCATTTCGCATATAAGGGTGTCAGGCCTAGTTTTTGTTTGTAATCTATATTTGACGGAAACTTCTGTTAGCAAATAGTGCAGGCCCTGATCAGACATCTGCTCTGGGCCTGCACTGTTAGCCAACTTATCCCTTTAGGGGTTTCCCTATGTAATGGGTTAAAATGTTATCTAGCTCTTTAGTAGTGCTTTATAGTTTAGAAACTGCCATAAAGTTTTAGTTAATAAGGACCATGTATAAATTAATTTAGCCACACCCATTTCTGAAAATTAACCTAATAGAATTACTTTATACAGTCAGACTTCAATGGCTCAAACACCTTTGGGACCTCGAAAATCTGCTCGAGTCTGGGGTAGTTCGAGCCACTGAGGGTTACTGTCAGGAGGCATAACGAGATACTTTTAGACATCTTTTCGGTGTTCTATAATGAAAATGTATGCTGTGTGTATTCATTAGAATCACCTCATTGAGGTGATTCTAATGAATACACACAGCATACATTTGCAAGATAATAGACTGAAATCTCCCTAATTATCCCCCACTATTTCTTATGTAGAGGATTTCGCTAGGGGCTCAAGAATGGGTTAGTACGAGTTTCCACAATTTATGTTTTGAGCAGAAATATGAAAAACATCAGAATTTTGTTTCTGGTGGTATATTTGAAAAGGTGTGTTTTTGTAATGTTTGAAAAAATTCAAAGTTTTCAGAGAAAAAAAAAGGCTTGACATTTCATGTGAATCCTCTGCTTGGCAGACAATTCACATGAAATATTAAACCTAATACATTGGTAATTTAAAAAAAAAAATAGTGATCTGTTTTAACACTTCTATCCTAGGGTTAAGACTGCCTTTAATTAAGACCGGTTTCTGCCAGTCCCAAAACTATTATTTTGAATCCACACAACTTATGAAATCACTTTAAGACAGTCCCACAAGTGGGCATATTAATTGATTTTACTGGGTAGTACAGCAAGAAATAGGTCCGAATATAATACAACAGTAAATTATTCTTAATTTATATTAATGACTTCTCATAAAATGGTACATGTAGTTGCTTAGGCCACACTGCAAATTATTTAAATCATAATTTCTCTTCATTAAAATCATAATTCGTTTTCATTTAATACTAACTTAAAATCATAATCACATTTACGGTCTACCGGCCCCGATAGCTCAGTTGGTAGAGTGTCTGCTCTAGGGAACGGGAGGTCACGGGTTCGATCCCGGGCCGCGACATACCAAAGTCGTTAACAATGGTACTAGCTGCTCCTCGCTTGGTACTCAGATTTACGGGGTAGAGCTAGGACTGGTCGACCGAGTGTCAGGATATGTGACTGGGTGTGGTATCATGTAATGTGTCTGGGACATGATACTTCAGTGAGGCAGCACTATAAAAGTGAGCATTGAGCTCCCTGTCGCAACCAGACACCGTCGTGATATGACTGAAAAATTGTTGAACCCGAATTCACAAACACATTTACGGTCTTTCAGTACACATGTGGGGGTCACATTTGATTTTGCTAGTTTCATGCTGTGGTGCTGATTCACCTTACTTGCATTATCTGCTGGTTCCTAGTCTGAAGGTTATCAGTGTTGGAAAAACAGGTAACCAGACCCCCCTGACCTTGAAAGGTCAGGGGGGTCTGGTTACCTGTTTTTCCAATATTGACAATGTGCAAGCTGGGAGCCGGCAAATAATGCAAATATGGTGAATAGTAACTGTTGTTATGTTATCCTTACCAGTACAGTAGAATTCCTATGTTCACACATCCTTTGGTCTTTAAGAAAACAACACAACTCATTGTAGTAGAAAGTGAGGTATCTAATAAAGTGGTATTTTGCCTATGAATAGCTTTTGCAGTGCAAAGCTAAGGGGGTCTGGTTACCTGTTTTTCCAATATGGACAGTGTGCAAGCTGGGGGCCGGCAAATAAATGCAAATATGGTGAATAGTAACTGTTGTTATGTTATCCTTACCAGTACAGTAGAATTCCTATGTTCACACATCCTTTGGTCTTTAAGAAAACAACACAACTCATTGTAGTAGAAAGTGAGGTATCTAATAAAGTGGTATTTTGCCTATGAATAGCTTTTGCAGTGCAAAGCTACTCACATTTTTACAGAAAAACACCAGGGGCCAGTTGTTCAAAACTAATGAGTATCGTTAAAACTTTGATTATTCAATATGGTGAAAATACTAATATTTTGTGCTGAAAAAATGTGAGCAGCTTTTGCAAATGCAAAAGCTGCTCACATTTATTCAGAAAAATAACAACATTTGAGATATTGTACTTGCTAGAATGGTTAACAATATGACCACAAACGAGCTCGTTAAGCTAACGATGCTTTGAGCAACTGGACCCAGGGTAATAAATATGGTATTTGCTAGAGAAGTTAGCAAAAGCTACTCACTTTTTTAGCAAAAATATGTTCTTTTCTTGCAACACTCTATGGTTGAAATTTAAACATAATGTTAACTGAAAACTTCATAACCTATGAGCACTGCTATTTCATATGAGCCACTTTGGGGTATCAAATCCACAGTAGACAGATTTTTTCAGCTGTGATTCATTCCTTTGTGATACTTCAATGTTAAAGTGATGGTGCATCAAAACCCATCTCTTTGTTTCTATTCCTGGCAGGCTTCTCACTCTACAGAAAAAATGATTCCCTCCCATAAGCTTTAATATAAGAATAGACCTCTTCCCCTCTAGCAGAGGATGCTGATGCAGTGTCAGGCTGACATGGATACAGTGTTGTTGCCATGTTGTATCGAGATTTGCCCACTGCATTGTGCTGGCTGAGTTGTTAAAAGAGAATCATGTAGCAGAAGCTCTGACACAGATGGGTCTTTTACCAGGGTTGTTTTGTAGTCATTCAGGAGGAGTGCCTTGTAAAATGTTCCCATCACTACACAACATACATCAATATTCAAGAAAACGAACAAAATATCCTTCTTATGTCTCTTGGTCTTGTGCAATGATTAACCCTTAGTGACTCGATCTACCTCTTTCTTGAACAAATTTTCATGATGTGCCATTGAAGTTTGATTTGTTTGACTTCACTTACCTCCTGTGTGGCCACTGCCCATCGGGGCTAGGAGAAACAATTGGGCTGTATGGTGCTTCCATGCAGAGCTGAAACCGACCGGACATGAGTAATGGTAATTGGCTTAGAAGGTCTAAGCTTGCCCAGGCAAAGTGGTGCAAGTCAGACTGTCCATGAATATAAACCCTATTGGTTTCATTGGGTGGCAGGGCATGAGATGTCATTTCAGAACATTGTCGGGTAAAAGTCCCACAAAATTTGAAGCGATCTCCAAAATGACCTCTATAAGGTTAATGGGGATGTAAAACTCAATTCAATACTTGCTTTCCGTTTATAGAAAATGCCATTTATATATGCATCTTGAGAATAGATCATTTAAGGCATATTTTTATGTCCCCGATAACAACAGCAGAGACATGTCGGTTGGTTGGTTGGTTGGTTTGTTGTCCACTTTAACATGGCCATAACTTTTGAACCTTTCCAGATAGAGTTTTCTTCATATTTGGCATGCAGATTCCTTGTGACAAGGGCTTCCCACTTGTACAAAAACATTTCTACCTTGGCGTGTGACCTACATTAAAAAATGACACATGTTCCTGTTTTACAAACACAACTGTCTTGTTTCTCTATCAGTAGCAGTCTTTTCACACAGGAATGACATTGCTTATACCGAGCATATTATCTCAAGCCCCACCAAGAGAAGACATCCTGTTTTGGCAGGAAGGAAAAAATGTTGTTTACAATGATGGAAAGTATGTTGTGATCCATTTCCCATAAAATATTGCTGACTGTAGGATGATATTATGGTTGCTTCTCCTAGACAGTTTATTCATTTTTTTAAATAGGATACTGGACACACCTTGAATTTCTGCTGTGTTTAATATAGTAGATAAATTTGGTGGTTTCCTTTTGGTTCCCTCTAGACTCAGTCCCTTCCAAAAAGTTGTCTACCACTTGAAGGAATACTTTGCGACTTTCCCATCAGAGTAGACCTTTGTAGATGAGGGATGCAAGACTATTTGACAGATTTGCACAATCTGAAGGTGTAGTGATGTTCATGCCATTCTTTACACCTAGTTAGCTTGAAGTCACCTAGGAACAGACTACGTCTAGATGTCTACGTTAGCTACAGGTGAACTAGGAGTTAATGCTTCTCAACTGTTTTAATAAACAATTGTTAACTAGGCAGTTGATAAGTTATTTTAATGCCCCCGCCATTGGAAGAATGGTGGAAGGGCATATAGCATTGCCCCTGTCGGTCCATCCATTTGTTCATCCGTACATCTGTCCGTTCATTCGTCTGTCCATCCAAAACTTAAATGCAGTCTATATTTTCCTTATTTCTGGATGGATTTTGAAATTACTTGGCAGAAATGTTGGCCATCATGAGACAATCTGCCTCACACAAAACCAAGGTCCTTACCTCCAAGATCAAGGTCATACTTTTGTTTGTTTGTTTGATTTGAGGTTTAACATCCCCTTCAACACTGAAAAGGAGGTCATTTTGGAGACGTTGCTTAGAATTTTGTGGACTTTTACCCGACAATGAGATGAAATGGCATCTCAAGCCCTGTCGCCCAATGAAACCAATAAGCATGGACGGTCCGACACTCACACCACTTTGCCTCGGCAGGCTTAGGTAGATCCTCTAAACGGTTTACCAGTACTCTTGTGTGGGTCAGATTCAGCTCTGCATGGAAGCATCATGCAGCCCATATATTTCTTAAAGTCCCAATGGACGGGGGCCGCAAAGTCATACTTCGAGGTCAAATGTGAAAAAGGGTCCAAAACTTAAACACCGTCACTAACTTTCTATGGATTTGTTTGTTAGTTTCATTTGATGTTTAACGTCCCCGTCAACACTGTAAAGGTCATTTTGGAGACGTTGCTTCCAATTTTGTGGGACTTTTACCCGACATTGAGATGAAATGACATCTCAAGCCCTGTCGCCCAATGAAACCAAAAGGGTTTATTAGCATGGATGGTCTGCCTCGCACCGCGGTTCCTGGACAGGCTTAGATCCTCTAAGGGGTTTACCAGTATTAGTGTGCGGGCCGGATTCAGCTCTGCGTGGAAGCATCATGCAGCCCATATATTTCTTCAAGCCCCTATGGGCGGGGGCTATTCTATGGATTAATACGAACATAGATATATTTTCAGGCGGGGGCATCCGTGTCCTATGGACGCATTTCTAGTTTTTCTTTTGCAATGGCTGTAAGTTCTGGGTGCACATGAAATGGGGGAGGCACAAGCTCTTGACAGAGGACCTGGTTACAGGTATACATGATGCCAAGGAACTGCATGCCCCTTAGCTGGCAGACCACATAGGGAAGTCCAAGTCGGACCTGACATCCTGGAAGTGGTAGCTTCCTTTTACTACTTAGGCTGCAGGTGGCTGTGATCTTTCGATTGTGAAAACAGCCTGGAAGAAATTCAAGGAGCTGCTACAAGTCCTTTCTTCCCGCCACCTCTCGTTCAAGACAGCTCTTGACGCGGCCGTGTGTACAGCTCTTGTATGCGGAGCGCAATGCTTCATGCCAGTGAGACTGCAGCAGAATGACAGAGCAATGATCAGACAGATCTGCAATGTCAAGCCACAATCACTATCAGGTCCAGTGAGATACTTGCACGGCTTGGCATTGAGGACCTGGACCTCATTCTGAAAGAGAGAAGGCTGTGCTGGTATAGACATGTAGAATGCTCCAACTGTGCAGTCAAGACTGCCTGTGAGATAGAGGAAAATGGAAGGCGTCAGCCTGGAAGGCCCAAGATGACCTGGAAGGCCAAAGATGACCTGGAAGCAGCTAACAGAGAGAGATTGCAGAGAGTGGAAGCTATCTGCAATCGACCCTCCTAATAGACAAATCTGGAGATCTGGTGTGAGATCTTTCAATCGTGCAGCAAGCCAGCTACCTGGAAGGGGGCCCATTTATGTGGATGTTGCCTCTGTACCTGCACATTAATAAAAACTCGATGATGATGATGATGTTGATTAATACTTTGTCTAACTGAAGTTGGCTTCTGGTTGACATGGAAGTCAAGAATAGTTCTTACAGCACTGTATATCTACCGGTATATCCAAATTCACCTCGCCGGCCTAGTGGTTATAATAATAATAATAATAATCGACCTTATTTATAAACACATTTAGTAATAGTACTACTCTTCCATGTGACCCTCTTTTCCTGGGTTGGAACCAGTACTAAGCAAAATGGATAAAGAAGAAGTGGCGGCAATAATCAGGAATCGATACAATTAACCCACAGCTCCCATCAGAGACACCAATGGGAAAGAAACACAGACATGAAACAACATACCTAATAAAACATCAATAGCGGAACAGTAACTTTCCCACAAAATGGCCAATAGGCTATCCAAAATAAAATAATATAAGCGACACAAACACCCAAAGACAAACCATAACAAAAATAAACCGCGACAGAAGAACCCCTTGGAATGGTCAGCGGAAACGAATTCCACAATCCTCGCCCTTCCGTCGCGTTTTAGACAAATAATTTGTCCAGTACGCATGAAAGCCTCCTAACTCATCAGTGCAACATCTATGTGAACACAAAAATCAAACAACCACAGAGATGAAAGAACGTTGAGGACTCGACAGCAAGAAACCACTGAAATGCTGGAGCAAAATAAAACCAACAGTTGACTCCGATGGGCCAGACCAGAGAGAGCATCAGGTGCGTACCAACATAAGCCTTACGTTGGAACCGTCATAGAATCTGAGGCCTGACCCACAAGCGTGCAATTAAAGAGGGAAGCAAAGTTGTCAACCGTGATTGGGTTTACTACCATGCATGCAGTCTGTCGTATAACATTTATGTTGTACCCAATCTTCTTATATCGAAGAATGACTTTACGAAATTGGGTGCTGAAGTCATTGCGGTTATATATTTTTCTGAATTTATATACTAAGTCACCATAAAATTCGGGTTCTGATAGACCTTGTTGCAGAAGAGACTTGAGTCCAATATTGAATTTTGAAATTAAATCGGAATGATGTCTATAAAATTTTGAAAAGGCTTTTCGTAGTTTATGGTACCGATAACCCCATTTAAGAAGTTTAGCCGTTAACAATTTATTACGAGTGTTGAAGTCAGTTTCATGACTACACACTCTAGCAAATCGAATTAATTGTGAAATATAAACGCCATAGGATGGCGAAAAGTCAGAAAAGTCTCTTGCGTAAGGAAACAATACATGGTGCTTGCTTGTATCTAATGGCTACCTCTTGATCTCAAATCCAATGCTTTACCACTGCAACACAACGCTCTTAGATGGACTATGTGTTATGAGCACCCTCTCTTAGCCATCAGGAGCCAGTTGCTCAAAGCACCATTAGCTTAATGAGCTTGTTAATGCATTAGCATTAATGCATAAAATTTTGTTGTTTTTTTTTTGCCGAAGAATGTGAGAGGTTTTTACAATTGCCAAAGCTGCTCACATTTTTTTAGCAAAAATGTTAGCATATTTGCCATATTAAATGATCAAAGTTCTATTGGTACATCAACTGAGGATGTCATTAGTTTTGAGCCCCAGTTCTCTTGCTCTGATCGTTCGGTTCAAAAGGATTCTGAGATGCCATTTTTTTTAAAGGAAGGCCATATTGTATTTCTTTGGACACTCTGGCGTTAGCCCTTTTCTGATTGATGGTCATCATGGATAGTCTATCAAAGAGTGAATAAAATATAGCAACAAAAAACAAGACTAACATGTTGAAAGGTCAGTAAAAAACAAAACATACCTGTGTCCCATCACAGTCAGAAAACAAGCTCATTTTTATCTATTTTGCTGCATGTTAGTTGTGGTTCCCCTGATTTATAGAGTTTTGAGATGATTGTATATTTTTATAGAATATTTTTCATCACCTCCATTATCTGTAATGTTATTTCATCTGTCATATGTCATTATTTATTACATGAATCAGTAACAGCTGTTAATAAAATACACACAATGTACCTTTTATGTGTCATTTGTTCATTTTACCTCTGGTCTTTCGCTCATTAGGGTGACATACTTGTTTGGTATTAGTCTTCATTTCTTCAAAACGTCATTTTTTGATGAAATTTTATCAAAAATAGATTGTAGTGCTCATTAAAACTGCCTAATTTAGGCAATTCAAATGAATACCATCAATCTATGTTTTAGGGAAGAAATAGAAATTAATCAATGCCCTTTTAAAGAATAGAAGTGAAGGCAATGGCCAGGAATCGATGCAATGTAGTTAACAGTTTTTCAGTCTGTAGTTGATAAATAAGGGTAAAAGTTTTAAGAGAACTACATAAAACACATTCCAGTTATTTAATGAACCCATTTATCCACAAATGATATGATATATGATACATGGCATTAGGTTGGGTGCCATGACCAGGATATTTCAACAAAGTGTTGATATCCTATGCAAGATGGCACGATGTAAGGTAAAAGGAAAATACAGTTGATTAAAGATTGTTTTTCCCTTAGGTATATTTTTTCCAGCCATGAACGTGGAAAAAGGTGAAAATTGTTGAATGAATGATACATTGGGCAATAAAATTAAAATTTCCTCTGCCAACCACATTTTTAAAGGCAAACTATATATCTAATTCTAAAAGTCGGTTAGTTGGTTGATTTGAGGTTTAACGTCCCCGTCAACACTGTAAAGGTCATTTTGGAGACGTTGCTTCCAATTTTGTGGGACTTTACCCGACATTGAGATGAAATGACATTTCAAGCCCTGTCGCCCAATGAAACTAATAGGGTTTATAAGCATGGACGGTCCGCCTCGCACCGCAGTTCCTACACAGGCTTAGCTCCCCTTAGCGGTTTACCAGTACTAGTGTGCGGGCCAGATTCACGCTCTGCGTGGAAGCATCATGCAGCCCAAATATTTCTTCAAGCCCCTATGGGCGGGGGCCATAATTCTAAAAGTATCTGCTAAATAAATGTACCTTGTTACTGCACAAATAAATCCTGAAACATCCACTATACTGTAGTTATTCAGTTATGTTTCTTGTGTTTTTAGCTCACCTGTCATGTAATGACGAGGTGAGCTTTTGGGATCACTTTTCGTCCGTCGTGCGTCCGTCCGTGCGTCGGTCCGTCCGTGCGTCTGTAAACAATTTAATCAAACGGCAGCTCCTACTAAACCACTGATCAGATTTTGACCTAACTTCACAGGAATGATCCTTAGGTGGCCCCCTTTCAAAGTTGTTCAAATGGTTCCAGTCCGTTGCACATCTAGGTCACAGGAGCCAAAAATAGATTTTTTCACCGAAAAAAAATGCCCCCGCCCCGGTTCCCTTTGGTTTTACATAGGATTATCTAGGGAAAATCTTTAAAAAATCTTCTTTTCTGAAACTGCAAGGCCCAGGTCTTTGGTATTTGGTATGAAGCTTCATCTGTGGAGGTTTATTTATGTTGTTGTTTGTTACTTACTGTGTTATCACTTGTGTCTTTTGTTTTTGGATGGCCATTTGGCCATTTTGTGGGAAAGTAACTGTCCTTAATGCCTTCCTTTGTTTAGGTTTCCATTATCGTCTGGTCGCTTCACGTTTGTGTTTCTTTCCCTTTGGTGTCTTTGATGGATGGAGTAAGTTAATTGTGTCGATTCCTGATCTTTGTTTTACTCCTACTTTTCATCTAGTGGACCCCTTCAAAGATTGTTCAAATTATAGTGCGGAGGCCAAAAATGCCCCCGCTCCTGTACCCATTGGTTTTACATAGGATTATATAGGGGAAATCTTTAAAAATCTTCTTCTCTGAAACCGCAAGGCCCAGGTCTTTGGTATTTGGTATGAAGCTTCATCTAGTGGACCCCTACCAAGATTGTTCAAATTATAGTACTGGGGCCAAAAATGCCCCCCCGCCTCGGGACCCTTTGGTTTTACATAGACTTATATAGGGAAGATCTTTAAAAATCTTCTTCTGTGAAACCACAAGGCCTAGGTCTTTGATATTTGGTGTGAAATTTCATCTAGTGGACCTGTATCAAGATTGTTCAAATTATAGCCCTGGGGCCAAAAATGCCCCCGCCCAGAGACCCTTTGGTTTTACATATACTTGTATATGGACATCTTAAAAAATCTTCTTCTCTGAAACTGCAAGGCCCTTGTCTTTGATATTTGGTATGGAGCTTCAGCTAGTGGACCTCTACCAAGATTGTTCAAATTATAGCCCTCGGGCCACAAATGCCCCTGCCTGGGGCCCTTTGGTTTTACATAGACTTTCTATAGAGATAATCTTTGAAAATCTTCTTCTCTGAAACAGCAAGGCCCAGGTCTTTGATATTTGGTGTGAAGCTTCATCTAGTGGACCTCTATCTAGATTGTTTAAATTATAGCACTGAGGCCAAAAATGCCCCCACCACGGGGCCATTTGGTTTCACATAGGCTTATGTAGGGAATATCTTTAAAAAAATCTTCTTCTCTGAAACCGCAAGGCCCAGGTCTTTGATATTTGGTGTGTAGCTTCATCTACTGGACTTTTGTCAAGATTGTTCAAATTATAGCCTTTGTTATATTTGGTATGAAGCTTTACCCTTTTAGATCTCCCTCAACATTAAGCACATTATAGCCCTGGGGTCAATAATGGCCCTACCCAGGGCTCACTTGTTACTCTATGGATCAGGTGAGCGATCCAGGGCCATCATGGCCCTCTTGTTTAATACTTAATGCCATATTTATCTCGTGTGATATATACATATGTCTGTGGTCTTTGATCTCCCAAACATTTTATGCATGGTTTTCCATTCGACTTTCCAAAACAAGTTACTGGGGATATGAGTGTTTTTGGGCAATGTTTTCTATAGTTGGGCGTGAAGAGGGTTTTGAGATACCTAAGCAGTCTCAAAAGTAATATACATGAACAAAAATAAAAATCAAATATGAAGTTCTAAATTTTGCTGTCCAGCACTAAGCTCTATACAGCACAGCAATCTCAACTAGACAAAAGTGCCCAGTGGGGCACGTATACCCCCGGCCAGTGCCATCACCTCAGCTGAAACAAGAACTACAAAGGGAAATAACTCTAAAAGGCCTGACCCCTTGGCCCTTATTTTCTTTCCCACAATACAACTAGTCATACTGATCATGTTTGCAAAATTTCAAGTTTCTATGTACAGTAGTTATTGAGAAATCTTTGACACAAAATAAAAATATACACTATTAAACAGCAAGAACTACAAAGGGAAATAACTCTAAAAGGCCTGACCCCTTGACCCTTATTTTCTTTCCCACAATACAAGTAGTCATACTGATCATGTGTGCAAAATTTCAAGTTTCTATGTGAAGCAGTTCCTGAGATATCTTTGACACAAAATAATTGTTTACGGACACACAGACAGACGGAAAAGACAAAAACTATATACCCCCATTGCATACTTCGTATGCCGGGGGTATAATAAAAGTTTTCAACATGCTGCAAGTACATAGCTCTTTACAGAAATGCTATCTCAGTAGCAGAGTTAAATATTGCTGTTTTACGTGAAGATATATACAGCATTAAAATCCTAGCTAATGTCTTTAATTGTGCCCACATCCTGAATTTTTCATTGAATTTAGTTATGTACAGCATAGCCATTTAATCTAACGTCCTAATTCTTACCACATGACACTTAGTTCTATACATCATAGCATCCCAAATTTCCAGCATTATACCAAGCTATTCTTAGCTAAGTTATCTCAGCTTGCATTGTATATTTTGCTGCAATGCAGTAAGTTTATTTAAGCTATTTGTAACTAAGTAATAGGTGTCAATAGGTAAATAACTCAACCTCTACTACAGTCTATCATGACCTTAATTCCCACTCTGTCACGGGCTGTTTCAAATGCTTTAGCAGTATCTTCTAGTTTGAATTTATGTGTTACCAAAGGTTTCATATCGACTTTACCTGGAATGTAAAGTAGAAAAAAATATGTCAAACTGCTTGTCGTGTATTCTTGAAAAGACCGACAAGATACAAAGGAATGAACATTGTACTGCTATGAGGGCATTCAAGAAAAAGCGAGACAAGTCTTACAATTTTCCTATCATCTAATGAACCACATCGAAATTATGGTTAATCTGAACGCCTTACCCAGACAAGCCGGCATTCTGAATAAGCACCAAAGTCTCAGATGTTCCATTGCTAGGCAATGAAGAATATGTTAGTAAATATACCTTGGCCGTATTGGTTTTGACTCATTGCCATGGTTCATAAATTCATACACCGCAGTGGTACCTCACAGCATTTTAAATCTTCCTGGATATTAAAGTGGATCTATTCCATACAAAAGACTAAACTTCATTGAGGTTGATGTCGCACATGCTCCCCTCCTGTCCCACCCCAAAAAGTTGTGTTTACTTATGGCATTCATATTCTCATATATTGTATAAAAAAATCTACAAACAAGAGCCACCGTATATCTCTGTATCTGAGGTAAAAATTACTAAATAGAAGCGAAGGCAATGGTGAGGAATCGAGAAAATTACCTCAAAATAGAAGTGAAGGCAATGATCAGGAATCAATACAATTAACCCACACCTCCCACCAGAGACACCAAAGGGAAAAAAGCACAAACATGAGATGACTAGACACCAACGGAATCATCAATAGTGGAGAGCCGAAAGGACAGTTACTATCCCACAAAAAAGCCAATTGGCAAAGCAATTGAAAATACAATCCCTGAGGACTGGAAAAATTAGAGCATTAAATGCATGCACAGAGAGGATGTTTACATCCAAAAACTGAATCCAGAAAAGTTCACAGTGCGGAAAAAGTGACAGGAAATGATCTAACAATTTTATCTTAAGTACATGCACACCCTAGTACCATACAGAAAACATGTGCCAAGTTTGAAAACGATTGGTATAAACAGTAAGAGGAGTTGTGCTCACAAGGCATCTATTCCTATAGTTCGTAGAATCAAACTTGAAAAAATGCACATCTGCAGACCATAAAAAACACCTGCAAAATATCAAAATGATCTGTAAATAAAAGCGTCACTAACACTGCATGATACCCCACCACTGCAGGTCAATATGGTTTGATCCATGACCACAATAGGCTTCCTTAAGTGTTCTATATATCTGCATATAGTGAAGTAGCTATGGGCCCAAAACATTTCTTACATAGGCAATAAATACATGAATAGAAGTCCAAAAACTATTTAATGGAAATTGTTAAAAACCGTAACTCTGCCAAATGTTAACTCAAAGGTCATTTTGCCCACTAACCATCCCAACCATGCTCCTATAAATGGTCTATATATCTATGAATTTTATCCAAATATTCCATTAAGTAAAGGAATATAAAAAAACATTTAATGAGAATTGTTAACGGCCATAACTCTGACAACGATGCTAACGTATTTTGCCAATTCACAATCCAAAACATGCTTCCTTCAATTGTACATATATGTGAAGTTTCATCCATATGTTCCATTAAGGAAAAAAGCCAAATAAACATTTAATGGGGCTTGTGCACGGCCATAACTGTCGAATATGTTAATGTATTTTGCCAATAAACAATACTAAACATTCTTCCTACTGTGGTCTACATATCTGTGAAGTTTCATCCATATATTCCATTAAGTAATGGAATAAGTATTCAAAAAACATTTAATGGAAATTGTTAATGACAATAACTCTATCAAATGTTAACGTATTTATGCCATGGGCAATTCCCAAACCGCACATTCCCAATTCCAAAATATATACAAAATTTCATCCAATTATTCCATAAAATAAACGAATAAGAGTCCAAAAACCAATAATGGAAATTGTTAACGGCAATAATTCTGTCAAATGTTAACGCATTTTGCCTATTAGCAATCCAAAACCTACTTCTTATGGTGGTCTATATGTCAGTGAAGTTTTTATCATATATTGCATTTATTAAAGAAATAAGTCCCCCAAACGGCCCCCGCCCATAGGGGCTTGAAGAATTATATGGGCTGCATGATGCTTCCATGCAGAGCTGAATCTGGCCTAGTACTGGTAAACCGCTTAGAGGATCTAAGCCTGTCCAGGAACTGCGGTGCGAAGCGGACCGTCCATGCTAATAAACCCTATTGGTTTCATTGGGCGACAGGGCTTGAGATGTCATTTCATCTCAATGTCGGGTAAAAGTCCCACAAAATTGGAAGCAACGTCTCCAAAATGACCTTTACAGTGTTGACGGGGACGTTAAACCTCAAATCAAACAAACAAACAAGTGCCCCAAAACTATTTAATGGGAATTGTTAACGGCCATAACTCCGTTAATTGTTGAACGTATTTTGACAATTAACAATTCCAAACCACTCATACCCAATACCAATGTATATACAAAATTTGAAGAAAATCCGTGAAAAAATGTTAGTTATTGTTCGGAAACGCCCCAAACGCCTTATTTTGAACTAAAAAGGGCCGTAATTCTGTCAAATATTAACAGATTTTGCCCGTTTTCAATCCCATACCACTCATTTCCGGTATAAACATGTATGCAAAATTAATAAAAAAAATCCGTGAAAAATTACTCAAGTTATCGATCGGAAATTGTGCGGACGGACGCACGTACGGACGGACGGACACTCGACAGTATATCATAATACCCCACCACTATCGTGTGGTGGGGTATAAAAACGAAGAGTTGCACTCACGAGACACTCATTGCAAAATGTTGATGGAGGGACGGACCGACAGACAGATAGTGTGACACAATGTTGGAAAGTAAGAATATTTGGACGAAATATATGTCGCGGGTTGATTTCTTAGATCGGCTGTGGCCACGGTGATTGGATGAGGGATGTTGATGATGGGTCACATGATATTGATGAAACGACCACAGCTGGTCCTGTCCCACTATCTCGAGGGGGTTCGGGGTTCACTTAGACGACAACCATAGTAGATATTTTCATATTTAGTGGATGAAACCTTCTCCTTCTCGACTTCGTCATTCTGATAAATATATAAATATCCTTAGTAATAAGGAAATATAATATTAATGTGTCCTTTGAGCTGACCGTGAGGCCTGCTCCCGTCAGAAGACAAAGTAAGACTGACCGAGGTCGAGAAGGCAATAGCAACAATATGAATATTCATAAAATAATGACAATTATGATAATTTACAAATGTTCAACATGATAATGAAATAAAGTAAACGCATACCTGATAAATATATAAATATCCTTAGTAATAAGGAAATATAATATTAATGTGTCCTTTGAGCTGACCGTGAGGCCTGCTCCCGTCAGAAGACAAAGTAAGACTGACAAAGAGAGCTTTGTAAGTATTTGCGCATGCGGTGTTAATCAGTGACGTGAAAAACGCGCGAAGCTTACATAAGGACACGGATGTATATATGCGCTACTGATGAAATGCTTAAATGCTTAATGATATATGAAAAAGATGAGTACATGAAGTATGAAAACGACTATCAATAGGGGGAAAATAACTGGAGACGACTAGAAAGTCCTAAACGCAAGCGCTCCTCCAGTTTCCATAATTTCACTCTGTGACATATACATGGACGAAAATAATACTAAAGCTACTCGATTTCAGGGTGGTGATGAGATGTTGCGTGAAACTAGGCCGAAGTTTTGAGTGTCCGTCCGTACGTCCGTCCGTCAGCGCCTCATAGTTTCGTGTACGCTCCATAACTCATTCCGTTTGAAGTATTTTCACGAAACTTCACAGTTTTGTATAGCACTATCAGACGACGTGCAGAACATACAATTTATGAACCGTAACTCTGATTTTCCCACTTTTGCAGCTGTTGCCCTTTGAACATTGAACATAGCAATTTCTGTCATAGTTTAGTGTCCGCTCCATAACTTCGATACCGTTTGAGATATTTCCATTAAAACTATTCAGATATGTAGAGCACCATGAAACGACGTGCTAAACATATAAGCTGTACCTCTGGTTTACCTACTTTTGGAGTTATTGCCCTTTGAACTTGGCATATAGCTGCTGCTATCTGTTCCGTGTCTGCTCCATAACTCTGATACCATTTGAGATATTTTCATAAAACTTCACAGATATGTAAAGCATCGTGAGACGACGTGCAGAACATATGAACCATAACTCTGATTTTCCTACTTTTGGAGTTATTGCCCTTTGAACATTGAACATAGCCATTTCGGTCATAGTTTTGTGTTTGCTCCATAACTTCGATACCATTTGAGATATTTCCATGACACTTCACAGGTAGATAGAGCACCATGAGACATGCGCAGAACATATGAACAGTTACTCTGGTTTTCTTACTTCTGGAGTTATTGCCCTTTGAACATAGCTGCTGCTATCAGT
The DNA here is from genome assembly GCA_963580285.1 of Lucinisca nassula. NCBI lineage: Eukaryota > Metazoa > Mollusca > Bivalvia > Lucinida > Lucinidae > Lucinisca > Lucinisca nassula. The sequence goes on along the minus strand of OY757017.1, from coordinate 106,280,484 downwards.
TTTGTGACCGCTCCATAACTCTGATACCGTTAGACATATTTTCACTAAACTTCACAGATATGTAGAGCACTATGAGAAGACATGCAGAAGGTATGAACTTTAACTCTGATTTTCCTACTTTTGGATTTGTTGCCCTTTGAACATTGAACATAGCCATTTCTGTCATAGTTTCGCATCCGCTCCACAACATTGATGCCATTTATGATATTTCCATGAAACTTCACAGATATGTAGAGCAGAATGAAACGACGTGCAGAACATATGAACCATAACTCCGATTTTCCTACTTTTGGAGTTATTGCCCCTTGAACATTGAACATCATATCTATCATGTATTCTGTTTGAAGCACTATATCTCCTGAACCTAATGATTGATTCTGACCAAACTCGCATGATTACATCACTAGGATGGGGGAAAAGCATTTAGGTTTTGGTGACCTTGACCTATTGTCCCCCGCCTTTTCGAAGAAAAGCGAGGGGATATAGTATTCGGCTTTCCGTGGTGCGTGCTGCGTGGTTCCGAGCTTGTAATAGCTACCGTGTGAGCGCACTCCTCCTACAGTTTTAAACCGATCCCTCTGAAATTTAACAGGTGTCTTTATCATGATTTGAAGTTGTGCCTGTGCTTTTTTCAGAATCCTTGAATTAATTTTTTCACTTTTTTAACTTAGACTTTTTTTGCATGGTTCTGAATTCATAGTAGGTATTTTTTGCATGGTTCTGAATTCATAGTAGGTACCTTGTGAGCGCAACTCCTCCAACAGTTTTATATCGATCTTTCTGTAATTTTACTGGTGTCTTTATCATGGTTTGAAGTTGTGCATATGCTTTTTTCAGAATTCTCTAATTAATGTTTTTCACTTTTTTAACTTAGACTTTTTTCATTCATCAATTCTATGAAAGAGTATAATGTAGTAGATACTTTGTGAGCGCAACTCCTCCTACAGTTTTATACCGATCCTTCTGAAATTTTACAGGTGTCTTTATCATGCTTTGTAGTTGTGCATAAGCTTTCTGCAGAATTCTTTAATTATTTTTTTCACTTTTTTCACCTTTTTAACTTAGACTTTTTTGACATGGTTCCGAATTCATAGTAGGTACCTTGTGAGCGCAACTCCTCCTACAGTTTTATACCGATCTTTCTGAAATTTTACAGGTGTCTTTATCATGGTTTGAAGTTGTGTATTTGCTTTTTCAGAATTCTTTAATTAATTTTTTCACTTTTTTTCACATTTTTAACTTAGACTTTTTTCATATGTATCAATTCTATGAAAGAGTAAAATGTAGTCGGTACCTTGTGAGCGCAACTCCTCCGACAGTTTAATACCATTCCTTCCAAAACTTAAAAGGTGCTTGAATTATGGTCTGAAGATATGCATGTGTTTTTTTGAAAGAATCTTAAAATAATTCCTTTCACTTTTGTCACATTTTTGACTTAGAGTTTTTTTTTTTCGCATCTATAATATGAAACTATATGTAGGAGGTACAATGTGAGTGCTTATACGTAAGTGATTTAACCAGTACTGAGCACATTATTTCGCCAGAAACGGACAACTGCCCTTCTTGAATCAGTTGAAGGGAGAGAATGACCGTAGAAACAATTTCATGAACATTCACTCTTTATGAAGGAATGTTGCCAAACCCGATAGGTATCGAACCCGCGTTAAGTGATACCAATGGTTGCCTGGGTAACTCTTTTATTTTTTAACAGCTCAAATGACTAGACAAAAGTGCCCAGTGGGGCACGTATACCCCCGGCCAGTGCCGAACTACAAAGGGAAATAACTCTAAAAGGCCTGACCCCTTGGCCCTTATTTTCTTTCCCACAATACAAGTAGTCATACTGATCATGTGTGCAAAATTTCAAGTTTCTATGTGAAGCAGTTCCTGAGATATCTTTGACACAAAATAATTGTTTACGGACAGACAGACAGACGGAAAAGACAAAAACTATATACCCCCATGGCATACGCCGGGGGTATAAAAATAAGGCGGGGGACTTAATTATCTGTGGTTGGTTGGTTGATTTGAGGTTTTACGTCCCCGTCAACACTGTAAAGGTCATTTTGGAGACGTTGCTTCCAATTTTGTGGGACTTTTACCCGAAACTGAGATGAAATGACATCTCAAGCCCTGTCGCCCAATGAAACCAATAGGGTTTATTAGCATGGACGGTCCGCCTCACACCGCGGTTCCTGGACAGGCTTAGATCCTCTAAGCGGTTTACCAGTACTAGTGTGCGGGCTGGATTCAGCTCTGCGTGGAAGCATCATGCAGCCCATATATTTCTTCAAGCCCCTATGGGCGGGGGCCGAAATTATCTGTGGAATTTGCTTGTTTTCAAGGGCACAGGCCCCCAAAAATTGTCAATTTTGGGCCAAAAATGGCTTGTCTGCACCCAGTCTCATGAACACATCAATGAAATGTGGTCTGAGTGAGTGTTTGAGTTTTACGTCTCACCAACAGCTAAGATCATACGGAGACCGGACCTCGGTTTATAGACTGAACCAAAAGTCTGGAGAAGCCCGGGACCGATCATAGAGGCTTCTATGAAATGTGGTCTAACTTGGTACAAAATATCATTGCAATTGACCATAGATTTAACTCGATTTTGCAGACAATGACTTTAGTTTAAAGGGCACCGGCCCCCAAAAACTGAAAATGAGAATTTTAATTCTGGTTTACTTTCTTTTGGAGCCATGGCTCTTTTAACATTGAAAATAGTGAATTTAGTCATGTATTCCTGTCAAACTTTATTAAGGGAAATAGTAATGCAGGCTTACTCATTGTGATATGGCACTTGCTGGATGTAATTGTAGTGGCGGGGCATCATGCAGTGCTTGCAGTTTTATTTTTTGTTTGTTTTTGATATCGCTGGATACATTGATACCAGAGAAATTTTTTTGCCATTTGTGGCGGGAGGTAGTGAATCTAGTTTTTTCCTGTAAATTTGATTACCGGCTTATGATATCCTTAGAAAACGGGTTCTTGCTTAAATGGAAAATAATACTACCGAGAGTACACAAAACGTTTATGAATGACTTGTCAAGAGTCTGTTGAAATTGTATCGTTTTCGTTGTATTTACCTGAGGCAACCATTTCTAGTGCTGTCGGGTGGTGATTAGCATAAATGCAGTTTCCTTGCACTTTTATTTCCCTTAGAACAGTATCCAACAGAGGCAAAGTTGGGTTGGTATTGCTCAAGCCAACCAGTGTGACACAACCGCCAGGTTTTGTTGCCTGAAAAAGTTGTAATTTACAACGCATTTTATACTAAATAGTATATTCCACATTATATATTGCAGAAGTCCTTTCCGAAATCGAGCTTCAGATTGACTTATTGTTAGTAGTGTAGTCAGAAAACGGTTTTGCATTTTTCAAGAGCAGACACTGAGTTTCTTTGATCTGATCTGGACCAGTACTGTTTATCAGAGCTCCATTCGTTTTACGATGTCCAGCATAAAATGGGCTAAGGCTTGCTATAAAGCTTTTTTTCAATAATGTTTTGCGGTGCATCTTACCCAGCTGGAATTAATATTGCTATGTGAATCATATATTTGCAGGTCAGTTTAAATATTCATAGTTAAAGAAGCTATAAATAATGCAGTTTAGATAGCATTCTATAAAATAAACATAATAATGTCATCATTTAACATCGGGTCGTTCAAGCTCCAATTAACGTTAAAGAAATTACCTTTATTACATATATTTACATTGTTCCATCCATTTTTGACACAAAGTTCTTGTTTGAGGGCTAAAATTTTGATAATAATACAATAGCAAATAGTTTCCTATAAACAGCGAAACAGCGTCGTAAACGTCATAACGTCGCCATCGTCCAATCATTTTGGAGAGAATCTTGATTTGTTTAGACGTCACTTACTGTTCATGTAACGTCATCTGAGTCAGTGTAATCCTGAAGGTCTGAACAACATTGCATCTCAATGGTTAACCACAGGAATGTTTTGTTCAGTATGAAATAGTTAACTTTATCCTATAACGTTGCATCTAAAGTAGAAGTAAAACAAAGATCAGGAATTGATACAATTAACTTACTCCACCCATAAAAGACACCAAAGGGAAAGAAATACAAACATTAAGCGACCAGACCATAATGGAAACCTAAACAAAGGAAGGCCATAAGGACAGTTACTTTCCCACAAAATGGCCATATGGCCATCCAAAACCAAAAGACACAAGTGATACACACAGTAAGTAACAAACAACAACATAAATAAATCGCCACAGAAGAGCCGCCTTGGAACGGTCAGTGGAAGATTTCCACTGGGGGGGGGGGGCTTAAATCGATTTTACGTGGCCACAATCCTCGCCCTTACTTCCGTCGCGATTTAGACAAATAATTTGTTCAGTCCGCATGAAGGCCTCCTAACTCATCAGTGCAACATCTCCGTGAACACAAAAATCAAAGAACCACAGAGGTGAGACAACGGTGAGAACTCGACAGCAAGAAACCACTGAAATGCTGGAGCAAAAGAAAACCAACAGTTAGACTCCGATGAGCCCGACCAGAGACAGAGCATCAGGCACCAACCAACATTATCTCTCTAATTTTCAATAAGCCTTTACGTTGGAGCCGTCATAGAATCTGAGGCCTTGTAATAACAACGTATATTAAATTCCGTAATCCACTAGTGGATTAAATATGCAAATTAGTTAGATACGTCCCTAACGTTACATAAACGACGTCACCTTTACTAATGGCGGAATATTGACAGTTTTGTACAACAATCGTGAATTAACTGCGTTTTAAATGTCATATGATAAATAGAATCTTGCATTCGTGATAATGTATCAATGAATTTATTAAATCCTTTGGCGACAAGGGATAAAATGCTCGACTAAGCCTCGCATTTTATCCCTTTTTCTCAACTCGGTTAATGAATTCAATAATACACGACCATTCATGTAAGATCCTTTGTGATTATGTTGACAATTATCCTATGCTCGGCTATCCAAAAACACGAGCAGGCCAGCTTGCCAGCGACCTTCGCATCAATTACCATTACATTAAAAGTACAGTGTACGAGTCCAATTTATATATACAGTAAAGTTCCGCTATTAAGACCACCTAAAATTAAGACTTAATCTGCTGCTAAAAGCTTATTGAGAAAGATTCAGTTATTCTTTTTTTTTGTGTTTTCCACACCCAGTGTATACCAATAAGAGACCACCTTTGGGATTGTTCAAAAGTGGTCTGAAAGACCACTTTTGAACAGTCCCAAAGGTGGTCTTAATATAGGATTTTTACTGTAGTTTACATGTAGATAAGTTTTTTTGTTGGTATTTTCAATATTAAAGAGCATATGGGCGTAGAAGTGCTATTATGATGGAATCGAAACAGAAATTACTTTAACAAGCGCAAGGGCATTAATAGTTTTCATGTTTAGAACTTTTATCTTCTTTGCTATTCCCCATCTCTCTCTCTCTCTCTCTCTCTCTCTCTCTCTCTCTCTCTCTCTCTCTCTCTCTCTCTCTCTCTCTACATTATCTCAAAGCACGATTAAACACCGCGTGAAAAAGTCCGCGAAAAGAACTCCTCTACGTTGAAGAGATCAGGTATTGATATATGACTCATACCTCCCACCAGAGACGCCAGAAGGAAAGAAACGCAAACATGAAACAACTAGACCATAATTCAAACACCATCAGCGGAAAGCCAAAAGGACAATTACTTTCCCACAAAATGGCTAATCGACTATCCAAAACAAAAAGATAGCAATACACACATTCAAAAGCAATACACACATCCAAAGACCAACTATAACATAAATAAACCATGTTATATGATATTGATTGTTAATTCAGTCTTTTCGTATTTTATCCTTTGATAAATAAACCATGACAGCAGAACCGCATTGGAACGGTCAATGAAAAGTATTTCACTGGGGGGGGGGGGGGGGGGGCTTCAATCGATTTTACGCGGCCGCAATCCTTGCCGTTACATCCATCGCGATTTAGAAAAATAATTTGTTCAGTCCGCATGAAGGCTTCCAAACTCCTCGGTGCAACATCTCCGAGAACAGAAAAATCAAACATCCACAAAGATGAAACAACGTTGAGGAGACGACAGCAAGAAACCACTGAAATGCTTGAGCAAAAGAAAACCAACAGGGCTGTATAGGGATAGGCAATATTTTTTCTTATTCGTAGGTTATGGTAATGGTTGGAGTATATAAAATGAAACTATATCGGAATAAGCTTTTGTTTTGGAAAAAAAAACGTTTCAAGGGCCCTTTGATGTCTTGGATGGGGAACGTGTTAAATTATTCATGATCATTGCCCTCACTTCTATTTTGAATGTTAGCCTGTCGGAACAACTGTGGTTTTATTGTTGCTGTATTCAGATTTAACAGATTTTCACTCGTATAAAGCGAATATTAACTGTACGCCGTTAAACTTCAAATGCTATGAATTTTATAAATTATAATACAGCAATAATGTAATCAGTTGTGTTTTTCTAAAGCCAACCCTGATAACCATATTCCTATGCTGATCCAAAATTAAAAATTAATATCAGCTAAAATCCATTGATTGGGCTTTTTCCAATCAAAAATCTGATCGAGTGGTTGAATTTTACTTGGACGTAAAATGGTCAAGGCCTACCTAGAGTCATCATTTGAACAACGTTGTTAGGGCTCAAGTCCCCAAGGCTGCATACTAAGTTTCAAGATCATTTCACCATTCAGTTCCCGAGAAGAAGGTTTTAACTATATATGTGCATCTTGGCAAAGTGACCCAGGCCCCATGAACAAACTTCATTTCGTCCGCGACATAGAGGCTGCGCATATAATTTGGCTTAAATTAGCCTAGCAGTTTTGGTGGAGAAGAGCAACCAGGACAAAAATCAGTAAAAGCTATTGACATTTGGTATTTTTTTAACTTTTACTATACATTGTCATGACAGCCATCTTGCAAATGTAACTGGGACCATTTCAACAAACTTACCCATTTATGACATAAAGCTGCCATATGAAATGAGGTTTGCCCAGCTCCTTTTAAAAAGGAACACGTTTACATTTTAATATCTGGGTGACAACGGGCCAAGGTCAAAGAGTGGCAATGACCTTTTGTACATCTTCATATACTCATTAGCACCAACTTTTATTTCCCAGGCTACTACAACTTTTCGAAAAGTTATCAATTTCCAGTTGATCCCGTCTCGGACCCATCAAGGTACTGATGAGTTACGAGATCCCGTGTGAAAGCCCAGTGTTTAAATTGGATCTTGGCGTATAATGGGTCAGGGTCAATCCACAGTCAAGATTTGAACCACTTACGATTTGTACCGAGTGCCCAGTGCTACATACCTAGTTTAAAAGCAATCGTCCCACAGGTTTTAGAGGGGAAGATATTTGAAGGGTTTAACCACATATGGTCAGGGTGGTATTCTTGGTGAAGTGACCTGGACCATTTGAAGAAACTTTCGTTTCCTCATCCCAGGGTGGACACCGCATGAAATTTGACTTCAAATGTCCCAGCGGTTTTAGATTTTTGATGATTCAAAATGTTGACAGACGACAGCCTTCTGACGTCAGCTTGCATACGACGACAACGGAGCCTAATAAGACTACAAGCATACCAGTGAGCCAAAGGCTCATGTGAGCTAATTAACGACATGCCATTTTGCCTCGACCCGAGATTGTAAATGTATTATAAATGAAATGCTAATAAATGTTAAAATGAAAACACATGCGACAATTATCCTACTCAGACAATAAGATAGTTATATTTGTCCTGCGCATAAGTTTCATACTGTTGAGCATGAAAAAATTTTCTGACATGGTGCTATGTTTAACCCTCATTGTCTCGATGCCCCTTTCTCGAACAAGTTTTGGATGGTTTGTTTGTTTGATGTGAGGTTAAACGTCCCCGTAATTTTGGAGACGTTGCTTCCAATTTTGTGGAACTTTTACCCGACATTGAGATGATATGACATTTCAAGCCCTGTCGCCCAATGAGACCAATAGGGTTTATAACCATGGACCGGTCCGACTCGCACCGCTTTACCTGGGCAGACATAGATCCTCTAAGCGGTTTGACAGTACTCGTGTGCGTGAGCCCATCTATTTTAACAAGCCCCGATGGGCGGGGGCCGCGTTTTGGATGGTCCCAAACGTGATCAGGTAATTCAAGTGTCACAGCATGACCTTTGGGCCAGAGTTCACTTACATATATGGCAGTCTGTAAACATGCACCCGCACATTCAATGGTGATATCTGGTTTTTCACCCATTGTATCCTCTATCTTATTAGCCAGTTCTTTCGCATCCTCCGATGTCACCTTCAGTGTATAATCAGCTCCAAGCTTTCTGGCAGCGGCAAGCCTGTGTTCTTCCAGATCTGTGTTGACATTAAACAGATAGAAGACATTTGAGTTTTCAATGAAAGATCGTTTTTATTGCGCTGGAATTATTTCGATAGTGGTGAAGCCACGGGCGAAAGTACGCGTTTTGATGTTCAACAGTGAATTAAATAGATCTTGCATTGAAAAACAAAATATTTTTTTTCTGTTTCTTTAATGCTTTAAACTGCAATTATTTATGCAGTTCCAAAGCGTCAGCCGTCATCACAGAAACGTTTTCGACGTAAAGGCGAATTTATAAACAGTGAAAATAAAACTCTTTTTTTTTCACATTTTTGTTTCACTGCGAAATCTCGGTAGTTTTATTGCTTTGAACTGGAAAAAATAACTTTCATATTTATCGGACAGGTCTCTCGACGACTTTCGACTCCCGTTCCTGAAATTCCACAGTTTAATATTAAAATTCAATTCTATTTTTCTACAATTTGGACAAATTGAAATTTGAAAAAAAAATGCATTTTATGTCGATGTTTTGACCTATTTGATACTTCTGTTTATTCACTCGAAATAAAGACTTACTGCGTTTACAACATTGCCTTGTTGGTCATATACTTCGATTTTTTTTTCATATTGCACATCCATTTGCTGGGAAAAACACAGTGTCTATATTTTGTCAGAACCCGACCCCTGTTTGAGGATAAGTAAGTATTGCGATTGTATTTTTTGCATAACGTTAACAAGATTCCACTTTATAGACAGGAAATGCTCTGTATAAGGGGTAAACCTTGGAAGCAAGGACTAAAAAATAAAACTAAAAGCCATAGAGTGCACAAGTTTTTCTCGGCCAGACTAGCTAGTTTCGGCCAAGTAGGTGCTCACAAGATATAACGATGGGTGATCAGAAAGGACGTGGACCGGTGCCTGTATTGGATTATTGTTATAAAAATCAACTTGAAATGTTTAATGTTTTTCAAAGAAACCGCCTATTTATTTTATGCGCTTATTCATTCTTGATTACCATGCGCATAACACGTGCGCCAGCCCGCCATGTGACATTACCCTCAACGACCCGGTCCTAGCTTGGGTTAGCTCCTCTCTGTTCTCGCAGCGCATGCCTCGTAGAGAGTGAGTGAGTGTTTGAGCTTTACGTCTCACCAACAGCTTAGGTCATATGGAGACGGGACCTCGGTTTAAAGACTCATTCGAAAGTTTTGAGAAACTCTTGATCGATCCTGCGATCCCTGGTTTACAATGCGAGTAGAATAACCACTACACCACGGAGGCTTCCATGCCTCGTAGAGAATCTTTCAAAACAGGAAAAAGCCAGAGGTCACAAGGGGCCAGGCCTGGACTATAGGGAGGGTGGGCTAATGCTTCTAAAGCCACTCGGCCAACTGAGCCCAATTTTCATTTGCAGGAGCCTTGAGCTGGGGGTTTGAAAGTTTCTTCAGTGTGTGTGTGTGTGTGGGTGTGTGTGTGTGTGCGTTTATTTTAATGAAAATCGGCTCTTTAGTTTGGTTGCTAAGGCAACTTATAGTTTCCATAGACTTTTAAAGGTAAAATTGAACCAAATCATTGCAGATATTTTGAAAAAAACTTTTATGGAAATTTTTCTTGAATAAACTTCGCTCCCATATGCATTTATGCCAACCGGAGGGTCCCCCAGGTTAAGCCGGGGCCATGCCCCACCCCTTCACTCCATAAAAGGCCATATATCTCAGAACCCATTCAGATCCTCATCCCTAAACTATATATATTCTTGTTCCTTATGACAAGACACATTCAGTGACGCCAACCTGTGGGTCCCCCGGGATGTTCATGGGCCTTAATAAAAGGCTCAGTATCTCGGAAACCTTACAGATCCCTTCTCCTAACCCATATTTATTTTATTTTTCCTTATGATGAGACACATCCTAGGCGTGCACCGGGGCCATGCCCCACCCCTCAACTTTTCAAAAAGCCATATATCCGAAAAACTGTTCATAGCCCAACCCCTAAACAATATATGTATATATTCATGTTCCTAGCGATAAGACACATTCAGTGACACCAACACGGGGGAACCCTGGGTCATGCTCCACCTCTCCAATTCAGAAAAAGCCATATATCTCAGAAACCGTTCAGATCCCTACCCCAAAACCATACATAGTTTTGTTCCTATGATAAAACACATTCGGCGATAGCAACCTAGAGGTCTTGCAGGGTGCGTGTGGGGGATGCTCCAGCACTCCACTTCACAAAAGGACAAATATCTGAGAAACTGTTCAGAGCCCCACCCCTCAACCATATATATTCATGTTCATTATAAGACACATTCAGTGACACCAACCTTGGAGTCCCCAGGGATGCCCGGGGTCATGCTCCTCCCCTCCACCCCTTAACCATATATATCCTTGTTCCTTATGGTAAGACTCAGTCACACCATCCTGGGGTCTCTTTGTGGTGGGGCAATGTGCTTGGGCATGCCCCGCCCCTCCACTTTATAAAAGGCCATATATCTCAGAAGCATTCAGATACAAACCTTATAATCATATATATTATTCCATATGATTATACACACATTCAATCACTACAATTTGGGGTGGGGTGGGTGGTCCACAGGGGCAATTCCTCCCCCCTCCTCTTCATAAAGGGGGTCTCAGATCTCAAAACCGTTCAGATCACCACCCTTAAACCATATATACCCTTGGTCCTGTTGATAAGACACATTCGGTGACAACAATCTTTGGCTTTCCTGGGATCTGCTGCGGCCATGCCCCAGCCCCTCCATTGCTTAAAAAGCTTATATCTCAGGAACCATACAGATCCCCACCTCTAAACCATATGTATTCTTGTTCCTTATGATACATTCAGTGATACAAACCAGAGCTCCGTTGGGTCCGTTCTCCAACTTCTCCACTTCATAAAATGCCTAATATTTCAGATACGGAGTCCACATAGTTGCTCATCTGGGAATGGGGGGTTGGTTGGAGAGACTATAAGTGGTAGATTAAAATCATATCATGTTAAAATAGATGGCTGCCAGTGGGCAGTGCCCATCTGAGCTCTGGTGAGGATAGTGGCCCGTGGGCCTCTTGTTATTATTTAAGCTCCAAGACATAGATTGTGGGTACTCGTTACAACTGCATTGACGAGGCGGTTCTAACGAGCATCTGTAACCTATATTTGGAGCATAAATAATCAAAACGTATCATAAATTTTCATCAGAAAGATAATAAATAATGCACTTTGCCACACGGGTGTTTTATCATAATGTTAAAGTCACGTCACAGAAAATATAAGAAAAAAATCCATAATGGTAAAGGAAATCTCACAGACGTGGTCGTTTTATACTGAAACTTGGAAATCTCGCCAAAGGCTCGTTTCATAAATTTCATGTGAAGAGACCACTCGTGTGAGATCCCCGAAACCGTGATATGTTTTTATGTCTGAAGGTTTTAAGGCGGTTCTTCTGTCGTGGTATATTTTTGTTATGGCTTGTCTGTGACTGTGTGTATCGCCTATATTATTTTGTTTCTGATAGCCAATTGGCCATTTTGTGGGAAAGTAACTGTCCTTTTGGCTTACCGCTAGTGATGTTACCATTAGTGTCTAGTTGTTTCATGTTTGTGTTTCTTTCCCTTGGTGTCTATGATTGGAGCTGTTGGTTAATTGTAAAATCGATAGAAGCCCGCCGAGTGAAATTATTTTTACTGACCGTGTGTTTGTTTGATTTGAGATTTAACGTCCTCGTCCACACTGTAAAGATCATTTTGAAGCGTTGCTTCCAATTTTGTGGAACTTTTACCCGACGTTGAGATGAAATGACATCTCAAGCCCTGTCGCCCAATGAAACCAGTAGGGTTTATAAGCATGGACGGTCCGACTCGCACCACTTTGCCTGGGCAGGCTTAGATTCTCTAAGCGGTTTACCAGTACTCGTGTGCGGGTCGGAGTTAGCTCTGCGTTGAAGCATCGTGCAGCCCATATATTTCTTCAAGCCCCGATGGGCGGGGGCCGCTTCACTGACCCTTCTGTCGCGGTTTATTTTTTATGGTTTGCGTTTGAATGTGAGTATCCCTTATACATGTATCTTTTTGTTTTGGATAGCCAATTGGCCATTTTGTGGGAAAGTAACTGTCCTTTAGCTTTCCGCTATTGATGTTTCCATTAGGGTCTAGTTACTTCATGTTTGTGTTTCTTTCCCTTTGGTGGGAGGTGTGGGTTAATTATTTCGATACCTGATCATTGCATTCACTTCTAGTTTTCAAGGGTGACAACCTACGTCATAACAGAGATGTCTTATCCATTTCAGTAGCGGCCATATTGGTGTAAATAGGGTAGATAAAATGCTTCAAACTAGGTATGTACTCGTACATTACGAGTCTTCAGAAAACACACTTCAGCTGGTAACGAACAATATTTGCATCCCATCGGTGATCTAATTTTACCTAGCTTCGATAGCTTCTCCACAAGATTTGATTCGGCGCTGTAAACAATGGTAGTTCCGACATCATTCCGAAATCAGCTTGTGTCGAATTATTTGAAGAAAGAGCCACATTTCTGAGACAGATTTCAGTATGGTCGATTCTTTTATGACCTAATGCACCGACTGCGCCTACTTGTTGTGGCAAATGCATTTTGTGTAGTAAACGCCGACAAACCTACTAATGGTTCTGATGTAGGTTGTTCCCCCTGTTTTTAGCTCACCTGTCACGCAGTGACGAGGTGAGATTTCGGGATCACTTTTTGTCCGTCGTGCATGCGTGCGTCCGTGCGTGCGTAAACTTTTTCTTCAAACGACATCTCCTCCTAAACCAGTGAATGGATTTTGATATAATTTCAAAGGAATGTTCCTTGGATGACCCTCTTTCAAAATTGCCTAAAACATTCCGCTCCGTTAAACAAAATGGCCGCCAGAGCTAAAAATAGAAAAAAAACTTTAAATGACATCTCCTAGGCAAATGGTCCGATTTGAAAATAATTTCACAGGAATGTTCCTTGAGTGACCCTCTTTCAAAATTGCCTAAATCGTTCCGCTCCGTTAAACAAAATGGCCGCCATCGCTAAAAATAGATAAACCTTTAAAGGACATCTCCTCCTAGGCAAATGGTCCGATTTGAAAATAATATCACAGGAATGTTCCTTGAGTGACCCTCTTTCAAAATTACCTAAATCGTTCTGCTCCGTTAAACAAAATGGCCACCAGAGCTAAAAATAGGAAAATCTCAATGACATCTCCTCCTAGGCAAATGGCCCGATTTGAAAATAAGTTCACAGGAATGTTCCTTGAGTGACCGTCTTTCAAAATTGCCTAAATCGTTCCGCCCCGTTAAATAAAATGGCGGCCAGAGCTAAAAAAAGAAAAACCTTTAAATGACATCTCCTCCTAGGCAAATTGCCCTATTTGAAAATAATATCACAGGAATGTGACCCTCTTTCAAATTGCCTGAATCGTTCCGCCCCATTAAGCAAAAATAGAGCTAAAAATAGAAAAAACCTTTAAATGACATCTCCTCCTAGGCAAATGGCCCGATTTGAAAAGAATTTCACAGGAATATTCCTTGAGTTACCCTCTTTTAAAATTGCCAAAATCGTTCTGCTCCGTTAAACAAACTGGCCGCCAGAGCTAAAAATAGAAGAAAAAAAAACAACTTTTAAATGACATCTCCTCCTAGGCAAATTGCCTGATTTGAAAACAATTTCACAGGAATTTTCCTTGAGTGACCCTCTTTCAAAATTGCCTAAATGGTTCCGCTCAGTGAAACAAAATGGCCACCAGAGCTAAAAATAGAAAAACCTTTAAATGACATCTCCTCCTAGGCAAATTGCCCTATTTGAAAAAAATTCACAGGAATGTTCCTTGAGTGACCCTCTTTCAAAATCGCCTAAATCGTTCCACTCCGTTAAATTAAATGGCCGCCAGAGCTAAAAATAGAAAAACCTTTAAATGATATATCCTCCTAGGCAAATGGCCCGATTTGAAAATAATTTCCCAGGAATGTTCCTTGAGTGACCCTCTTTCAAAATTGCCTAAACTGTTCCGCTCTGTTAAACAAAATGGACACCAGAGCTAAAAATAGAAAACCTTCAAATTCCACTACATTGAAAAATAGCCTCCAAAGATAAAAGTCTTTGGTCTAAATCTCCTTAAAGCCGTGAATCCTTCATTTGCATAAGCTTTGAAACATCTTGGATTCAGGTGAGCGATTCAGGGCCATCATGGCCCTCTTGTTGTTTTATAAGGAGGTCCTCGCAGATGTTTTAATATATGGGTTTAGCCAGCAATCAAAAGACGAAAGGGCTGGACTGTAAGAAGGTTGTGGTTAAGGTTTAATGTTAAAGTCTCCAAATATTCGACCACTACGGCTGATCTGTGTGCATGGGTCATTATCATGAAGAATTAGAAGACCACGACACCGTGCAACATTGCGATCCACCATAGTAGAAAGATTTTTTTCTTTATAAAATAATCATGTGACACTCTTGTTATCATGTACCGGTTCTCGGGCCACAATTCCATCGCAGTAAAAACATAGTATATGTCACGTCTCGCAGTCTTATTTCTCCACGCGATTTTTCTGACACTGCTAAAAAGCGGTCGACCCGGTCGCGGCTCATCTTTGAACGGCTTTGATCTCCGATCGCGACACGTCCAGCAATGCGCGCACTCTATCTTGTAATTTAACATTGCTATTTTTGGCCATTTCCCCCCCTCCCCACCCCCCCCCCACCCCAACCCAGTGTCAAAGATATAGTCATCCACAATGACCACTATATAGCACTGCATGCATAAACATCGTGCAAATTATATTTCGTTCAAATGATTATAGGTTAGATCTTTCATGCACGTTTGAAAAATTACGAACCATTCGAAGCTACTACGCAATACAGCTACTATCAATACTTTCGAAATGGCTCTCGTCAAAGTGTGACCAGGAAACGTGTGGCTAGACAAGCGCATCGGCTTGACATGCCCTTAACAGTATTGACTGGGCCGCATAACTCCAAACCATCCAAATCAGAAGTACCGATTATCATTCCCCTACAGGAATATAAGAATCTTATATGGGTGTGAGGGGTGGATGGAAAAATCCGTCTCAAGGGTCACTGTCCGGCATCACGAGGCTTGCCGAGTGATGCCGGACAGTGATCCCGAGGGACGGATTTTTCTATCCACCCCTCACACCCATATAGGATTCTTTTTCTTGCATACCTTCCATTTCTTAACGCGGATTTTTAATGCTGCAGTCACTCCGGTTACCGAAGTCCGCCATATTGTGATGACACTGCAGGAACGTTTAGTGTCGTGAAGTAACGTGCTGTGACGTCAACCTTAACGACGGTGCATACAAGGTCGTTATCAACCAGTGCATTTATCAACCACGCGATTATATTCGATTTTGGGTCGGAACACCAGGGTCAGAACCTAAATTTCTATCTCAGGGTAAAATCGGGGATTTCCTTGTCTGGTGTGCAAGAAAAATCCATACATACCTATAACGCAGATCTTGGATGTCCCAGATGACTTTAGGACCAGTAACGTAGACAACCCGATAGGACCTTGAGAAACAAAAGGCATCTTAAATCATTTAAGTACTTTAAGCAACGTACAAAACTGATTAAACGATATTAAATATACATTTAAGAAATGATTTTTATTTTTCTGCAGTTAATGAAAGTATGAAGGCAGTGGGTGTCCTGCAAAGTGAGTGAACCCCGAACCATCGGGGTTCATGTAATATTTGCTAGCGACCCACTCTCGTCCATACTTTCATGGACAGCAGAAAAAGTAAGCTTATTTCTTATATTTACATTCTTTGCTCCTCAGTGCTGGGGGAAAAATCCTATAGGGCAAACTTTTAAAGCTGAGAAACATTGTGGGACTTTTACCCGACATTGAGATGAAATGACATCTCAAGCCCTGCCGTCCAATGAAACCAATAGGGTTCATAAGCATGCACGGACCGACCCGCACCGCATAGCCTGGGCAGGCTTAGATCCTCTAAGCGGTTTACCAGTACTCGTGTGCGGGTCGGTTTCAGCTCCGCGTGGAAGCATCATGCAGCGCATGTATTTCTTCAAGCCCCGATGGGCGGGGGCTCAGGTTTACATTAGGCTTTTGACTGGAAAGGTATTTTGTTTGTTTGATTTGAGGTTTAACGTCCCCGTCAACACTGTAAAGGTCATTTTGGAGACGTTGCTTCCAATTCTGTGGGACTTTTACCCGACATTGAGATGAAATGACATCTCAAGCCCTGTCGCCCAATGAAACCAATAGGGTTTATTAGCATGGACGGTCCGCTTCGCACCGCGGTTCCTGGACAGGCTTAGATCCTCGAAGCGGTTTACCAGTACTAGTGTGCGGGCCGGATTCAGCTCTGCGTGGAAGCATCATGCAGCGCATGTAATTCTTCAAGCCCCGATGGGCGGGGGCTCAGGTTTACATTGGGCTTTTGACTGGAAATGGGCCCCGTCAAGCGATCTTGGTACTTATCGCCTATGCGAGCAGCGAAGGTTCAGGCGAGCCTGCACATCCGCGCAGTCTCGCCAGAACCTTCGCTGCTCGCTCATACAATCTGTGAATCAAGAGGAACCTTCAGACAGAAAGCCATATCCCTGGCCTCTCTGAATGGCTGGGCATGCGCAGTTACAATTTGTCATGACGGAATGCTCGAAGACACAAATTCGCTTGGCGGGGCTAAAATGTAAATATTATCATACGGCGTCGTTGATAAGCAGCGGATAACGTGAAATAAGAATCGTATGACCAATTTGGCGGGATTAAGTAACGTCATGACGACGTCCATGTCAACCATTCGAACATTTTTGTGAAAAAAATTTGTTAGATATCCAGATTCTAGTGGTCATATAATAAACAGAATCTTACACCTGTGGTCATTTCATATGAAATTTATGAAAATCACCGAAGGCTCGTTTCATAAATATCATATGACATGGCCACTCGTGACGTCGCATCGATTTTATGCTTTGCACTGACCGAGTATATTTACAAGTGTCTTAACAGACATGAAAGAATTTAAAATAGTCTCTCATAATTCTTTTAAGAATGGTTCTGTATATGTATACAAAATATGTGATTTTTAATGTCTTTTACTTTGTATATACGGAAGTGAGACTCTAATAAAATATCGTATTCGTATACTAGTGTAAGGTCCTCTATAAAATGACGTTATTAGATTGTATCGTGACGTATGTAAGCAACAGAAACAGTATGGAAAGTATTGACTTAACATATTGCCAATGATCATATAGCTATAAATATTGATATTGATGAATATTGTCTCTCCATGAGATATTGAAGGTCACAAGCATTACAATGATATTGATGAATATTGTCCCTCTATGCGATATCGATGGTCACAAGCATTGCAATGATATTGATGAAAATTGTCTCCATGAGATAATGAAGGTCACGAGCATTGCAAAGCTATTGATGAATACTGTCCCTCCACGAGATATCGAAGGCCACGAGCATTACATTGATATTGATGAATATTGTCCCTACATGAGATAATGAAGATCACGAGCATTAAAATGCTATTGATGAATACTGTCCCTCCACGAGATATCGAAGGTCACGAGCATTAAAATGCTATTGATGAATTCTGTCCCTCCACGAGATATCGAAGGTCACGAGCATTACATTGATATTGATGAATATTGTCCCTGCATGATATATCGAAGGTCACGAGCATTACAATGATATTGATGAATATTGTCCCTACATGAGATATTAAAGGTCACGAGCATTACAAAGCTATTTATGAATACTGTCCTGCCACGAGATATCGAAGGTCACGAGCATTACATTGATATTGATGAATATTGTCCCTACATGAGATATTGAAGGTCATGAGCACTACAATGATATTGATAAATAGTGTCCTCCATGATATATCGAAGGTCACGAGCATTACATTTATATTGATGAATAATGTCCCTCCATGAGATAATGAAGATCACGAGCATTAAAATGCTATTGATGAATACTGTCCCTCCACGAGATATCGAAGGTCACGAGCATTAAAATGCTATTGATGAATACTGTCCCTCCACAAGATATCGAAGGTCACGAGCATTACAATGATATTGATGAATATTGTCCCTACATGATATTTCGAAGGTCACGAGCATTACAATGGTATTGATGAATATTGTCCCTACATGAGATAATGAAGGTCACGAGCATTACAAAGCTATTGATGAATACTGTCCCTCCGTGAGATATCGAAGGTCACGAGCATTACATTGATATTGATGAATATTGTCCCTACATGAGATATTGAAGGTCATGAGCATTACAATGATATTGATGAATAGTGTCCCCCATGATATATCGAAGGTCACGAGCATTACATTGGTATTGATGAATATTGTCCCTGCATGATATATCGAAGGTCACGAGCATTACAATGATATTAATGAATATTGTCCCTACATGAGATAGTGAAGGTCACGAGCATTACAAAGCTATTGATGAATAATGTCCCTCCACGAGATATCGAAGGCCACGAGCATTACATTGATATTGATGAATATTGTCCCTACATGAGATAATGAAGATCACGAGCATTAAAATGCTATTGATGAATATTGTCCCTCTATGCGATATCGAAGGTAACGAGCATTACAATGATATTGATGAATGTTGTCCCTACATAATATATCGAAGGTCACGAGCATTACAATGATATTGATGAATATTGTCCCTACATGAGATATTGAAGGTCACGAGCATTACAAAGCTATTGATGAATACTGTCCCTCCACAAGATATCGAAGGTCACGAGCATTACATTGATATTGATGAATATTGTCCCTACATGAGATATCGAAGGTCACGAGCATTACAATGATATTGATGAATATTGTCCCTACATGAGATATTGAAGGTCACGAGCATTACAAAGCTATTGATGAATACTGTCCCTTCACGAGATATCGAAGGTCACGAGCATTACATTGATATTGATGAATATTGTCCCTACATGAGATATTGAAGGTCATGAGCATTACAATGATATTGATGAATATTGTCCCTCCACGAGATATCGAAGGTCATGAGCATTACAATGATATTGATGAATATTGTCCATCCATGATATATCGAAGGTCACGAGCATTACATTGGTATTGATGAGCATTGTCCCTGCATGCGACGTTGAAGGTCACGAGCATTACAATGATATTGATGAATATTTTCTTTCCATGATCTGTTAAAGGTTACAAGCAAGCTCGTGTCCTTCGATATCCCAACGAGGATCGTGGCTTTCCATATCTCAAGGAGGGACAATATTCATAAAATTGAAAGACCTTTATTACAGCAAAACGTACACATGGAAACCAGGCATTCTTGAAGATACACTAAAGTCGATTTCTTATAATTTTGCCGCAGGTTTTGGCGAAAACTTTTTTTATATATTTTTTTATCTTCCAATCCAGCGAGAATGATGTGCAGGACAAGCTCCAGCAACTTCATAAAAAGAATTCATGTCTTTAAGTTATCTGAGAAATGTGTCATCAGATCTGCGATTTTAACATTGTGCTAAACTTTCTGTTTCCACAAGCCCCGACTTGATGGTGTGGTTTGTCGATTTGTCGTCTGTTAAGTACTTGACTGATAAAAAATTGTGAGCGTCATTCAAATATCCTGCAGATTTAAAGAATGAAATAAAACGTCGCAGTTACTTGTGTAGTATATACTATTAGAACAATACAGATTGAAAGTATTTAGTGTCTCTGCTAACTAAAACTACGTATTTCATGTGTACAACGCCCTTCTAGTTGGCTGCACGGGAATTATCCATTTATCGTTTCAACTACTGTAGTCCGAGGATAAGTAGAGTGACGCCAAAGAGTATACCACCATAGGTAGGTTAGTTATGGTTATTAAACTGTTATGTATAAGAATTTATTTTTCTGATTACCACTTGAACCCCACTGGCTGGCCTAACAAGGCAATTAATATCTTGTTTATTCTTCTTAAAGAAGCTTTTGGAAAATGGGTCACAGATTAATTTCAGTTGATAAACAATTTGTTTACAAGGAAAAGTACTTTGGAATCTTCCAGACAGTTTGGGGTGGCATTATTTTTAGAAAATTACCTAATCGTATTCCACAGCCCTCTGGAACTTTCTAGAGAAATCTTTGGGTCTATAACTTGAGAACTTGAATTTTTCTTTGGGTCAGAGTTTGGAGTTTGGGTATTTAAAAAAGTTATTTCTGAATTCTGTGTTGGACTGTTTAAGGATATTATTTTGCATTTTGGGCTGTGAATTCTGTGGGATCAAGCCAATGATAGTTTATAACAGAGCTAAGTACACTTAATTCTCATACTTCAACAGGTTAAAAAAATTGTGAATAAATTTTGTTAAATTTTTCCAAAATGCTTCTTTGCTTTATATTTCTGCTACGCTTGGCACATAACTATCATAGGTAGGTAAGGCAGGTTTTACCGTCATTACGCAAACACGCCTATACAAATACATTGCCACCTATATCGCCGAAAAATGAAAATTTTTTGATGAAAAATTGTGATATTTTTCTTATTTCTCCTCAAAATATTGATTGTGGGCACTTGTTAGAACCGCATCATCGAGGCGGTTCTAACGAGTACCAACAATCTATATTTTAGAGCAGAAATAAGAAAACGAGTAGCCACAATCTATATTTTAGAGCAGAAATAAGAAAAATAAGGTATACCCCCGGAAACCCCAGTTTTACTATATGAAAGTGGGGTTCAAGGGGCTAAAATTATATGGGCGTGTTTTCGTGATGTAGAATTATTTTTGCCGAATTTGGCAACCGTGGACACGTCACTCGATCTACTGTAGGCCAGTAATTTGTTTGCATTTCGACAATACAACATTCAAACATCTGGGGCCAGTTGTTCAAAGCATCGTTAGCTTAACGAGCTCGTTAGTGGTCATATTGTTACCTGTTCTAGCAAGTTTAATATTTAATATTTTTGTATTTTTGCTGAAAAAAATGAGTAGCTTTTGCATCTGCAAAAGCTGTTCACATTTTTTCAGCAAAAATATTAGCGTATTTTCCATAATAAATGATCAAAGTTTTAACGATACGTTAACTAACGACGACGTCGTTTGTTTTGAACAACTGGGCCCTGATTAGACAAAAAATATTATTATATACCCAGAAAATGTCCTGTTTATTTTCTACAGAAGTTACCGGTCAATATTTTTCCATATTGCCCGTAGTCAAGTTCATATTGCCCGGAGATAAGCAGTGTCGTGCATATAACAGGACTACTTTCAAATTTTTCAGTTTTGAATCTTAAAAATCGGCAGCCATCTTGTCGTGCGAATCGATTGACAGAACGGAAAAGAAAAGAAATATCGGCTGTGATAAACAACATGAAGCGCATTTTATGCTAGCAAATATGACCTACCTGTAATCTGAAAAGACTTTTAAAAAATCTCTCACAAAATCAGGAGTACTTTGAAAGAAATAAAACGGACACTTCGGAAAAAAGGCGTCCTGCGTTGAGAAACGTCAATGTGTTTAATTAAATCACATCCACCAACGTTAACGTAATCTTCACATTGGCGCCATTGGGCTTGGTTTTACAATGTGTAAGAAGACACTTAGCGAGCTGCATTATTTTCAACTTTAAACCACCTAAAATATATAAATTGATTTTACACTCACCGTTCTATGCTAGGCAGTCCTGAATTCTAACAGACAGTTCCAGTTTTTGGTATATAATAAAAAGGTTATTGACTTTATATTGTGAAATATTCGGCACTCGTTCATATGGCGAAGACGCACTCGCAAGCTCGTGCGTCCTTCGCCATATGAACTCGTGCCGAATATTTCACAATATAAAGTCAATAACCTATAAATACCATTGGCTGATCTTCTCCTCCGCAATTTTCTCGATGGATGTATTGGTCAAAAAGCAAAAATGAAAATCTTATCGCCAATAAGAATCAAGAGGGCCAAGATGGCCCTTTATCACTCACCTGTGTACCAGACAAAACATAAGTATGTGTGGAAGTAGTTCACATAAGACACCAGGCTGGATGAACCTGCTCAGTCTAACTTATATTGTCTCATGGTGACAAAGCGGGATGATGGGTTGGTGTCTGAGGCTAAATTTATGAGTCGATAGTTCTCTTTGGCAATACAGAGCTTATGTCACTATCTGGGCACCCTTAAGACATTGCGGATCAGGTCCTAGTACACCAGAAAAGATGAACCAGCTCAGTTCAACTAACAATGCCCCATGGTGACAAAGGGC
The DNA here is from genome assembly GCA_963580285.1 of Lucinisca nassula. NCBI lineage: Eukaryota > Metazoa > Mollusca > Bivalvia > Lucinida > Lucinidae > Lucinisca > Lucinisca nassula. The sequence continues at coordinate 106,257,899 of OY757017.1, read as the reverse complement.
AGTTTCTAGCACTGATTTAGTTTTTGGGGTTTTGGTTTTACGGCCCTTTCAGGATTATTTCGTGGTCATTTTTTTCTCGTATTAGTTCAAGTTTAAAGTCACAAGTCAACATATTGTATAAGTGGGAAGCCCTTGTCACAAGGTATCTACAAGCCAAATATGACGGTCTAGATTGGATAAAACATAAATGTTATACGTCAGACTGCATGCATGGTAGTTAACCCAATCACCGTTGACAACTTTGCTTCCCTCATTAATTGCACGCCGGTGGGTCAGGCCTCAGATTCTACAACGGTTCCAGCGTGAAGGCTTACTGAGTATTAGAGAGAATTGAATGTTATGTAATATTGGTTGGTGCCTGATGCGCTGTCTCTGGTCGGGCCAATCGTAATCTAACTGTTGGTTTTCTTTAGCTCCAGCATTTCAGTGGTTCTTTGCCGTCGAGTCCTCTCCGTTGTTTCATCTTTGTGGTTGTTTGATTTTTGTGTTCTCGGAGATGTTGCACTGATGAGTTAGGAGGCCTTCATGTGGACTGAACATATGTGTCTTAACCACGACGGAAGTAAGGGCGATGATTGCGGCCGCGTAAAATCGACCCCCACCCTCCAAGTGGAATTCGTTCCATCGATCATTCCAAGACAGAACTTCTGTCGCGCTTTTTTCTTGTTATGGTTTGTCTTTGAGTGCGCGTATCGCTCATATTTTTTGTTTTGGATGGCTATTTTGTGGGAAAGAAACTGTCCGTTTGGCTTTCCGCTATTGGTTTTTCCATTAGGGTCTAGTTATTTCATGTTTGTGTTTCTTTCCCTTAAGTGTCTCTGGTGGGAGCTGTGGGTTAATTGTATCGATTCCTGGTCATTGTCTTCACTTCTATTTTCTATCTCAAACTGTTTAAAAGTAATGATAAAGAATGTGACAGATACATGTCACAGATCAAAATTATTGGTATGAGTGGGAACCTACATGCCAAGTATGAAGACTCTATTTCAAACCGTTCAAAAGTAATGATAAAGTAGATCAAGGTCACAAGTCAAAATTTTCTGTACGAGTGGAAAGCCCTAGATAAGAAACATATATACCAAATATGAAAGCCCTATCTCAAACGGATTAAAAGTTATGATAAAATAGGTCACAGGTTATGGATTCTAGTAAATATTTTCTGTATGAGCGGGAAGCCCTTGTCTAAAGAAACCTACATGCCAATTATGAAGGCTGCATCTCAAATGGATCAAAAATTATGATAGGACATAAGTCAAGGTCACAGGTGAAAATTTTTTTATGAGTGGGAAGCTCTTGTCACAATAAACCTACATGCCAAATATGATGTTACTTACTTTTGTGAGAGGCACCTAGGCAACATTGCTGTGACGTCTAAATGAAATTTCACAAAGGGTTAAGGAACAGTTCGCATAAAATGCAAATTGTTGTCTTTGTTTTTATTGTTTTTTAACTCTTGTGACTATTTTGCTCCTTGGAGCAGAACGGTTTTAGCTATTTTGGTGGAAGGTCATTCCTATGAACTTTGAATGATATTGATCCATGGGTTTAGGGGGGAACAGTCGTTTAAAGATTTTTCTATTTTTTTTTTTTTTTTTTTCATTTTCATTGGAACCGAATGAAATTTACTCTTTTTTTGCAGAGAACCATCTTGGCACATTCCTGTGAAGTTTAAATGAAATTGGCCCAGTGGTATGGGAAAACTAGTCGTTTAATTTTTTATTTGCTTTTTTAAATCAGGCGGTCATCTTGCTCTTCGGAGCGGGCCGATTTAAGCTATTATGAAAAAGAGCCACCGAGAAGTTTAAATGAAATCGGCCTACGGTTTTCGGACGAGTAGTCTTTGAAAGCAAATTGTTAACGTTTTATTAATTTGTAGTTCTGGCGGCCATTTTGCTGAACCACCTAGGCAACATCCCTGTGTAAATTAAAATGAACTGACCAAAGGTTTTCGGACGAGTTGTCTTTTAAAGTGAAAATTGTTTACCTTTTATTCTATTTTTTAGATCTCGTGGCCATTTTGCTCATTGGAGCGGAACGGTTTTATCTATTTTGGCAGCGGGTCACCTATGCAATTCATCCCTATGGAGTTTGATTGAAATTGGCCAAATGGTATAGCGGGAATAGTGGTGTATAGATTTTTCTATGGTTTGCTATGGCGGTAAACTTCTTCATCGTAGTGGAACGATTTTAGCAATTTTGGTAGAGGGACACCTAAGCAACATCCTTATGCAGTTTGAATGAAATTGGCCCAGATGTTTTAGGGGGAGTATTCGTTTAAAGATATTTATCTCCCGACGGAAATACTCTTGAGATATATTGATAATACTTGGTACAGTTGTACATGAGGTTAAGCAGTTCTTTTTAATTATCTCCCCTGACAATATAATCTTGTTATGGACTTAACACCAATACCCTTTGAGATATATTAATGGTACTTGGCACAATTGTAAACAAGGTTGTGATGGCATGCCATGCCTGAGAACAACAACTCTGGGTGCTATGATATTTGAGTTATCTCGCCTTCCAATATAACAGTATGACCACGTTGTGATCAACACATTCTTCAATACTCTTTGAGACATATTGCTGGTACTTGGTACAGTTGTACATGAGGTTGAGCATGTGTGTCGTGTGCAAGAATTACAACTCGTGGTGCCCTGGTTTTTTAATTATCTCCCTTGACAATATATTTTTTGAGATATATTGAAGGAACTTGTCCGAATTGTATACAAGGTATAGAAGGCATGTCGTGCGCAAGAACCACAACTCTATGTGCTGTGGTATTAGAGTTATCCCCCTTTCCAATGTAACAGTACGACCAGCTTGTGATCACCATATCTCCAATACCCTTTGAGACATATTGATGGTATTTGGTACAGATGTGCATGAGGTTAAGCAGGCGTGTCCTGCTCAAGAACCAAAATTCTGAGTGCCCTGGTTTTTGAGGTATCTCTCTTGACAGTATAATCTTATGATGACCATAACTCCAATGCCTTTGAGATATATTGCTGGTCACAACTGAATACAAGGTTGAAAAGGCATATCATGTGCAAGAACCACAACTCAGAATACCCATACTTTGTGCATTAGAAATCTTGGATCTTCATCATGTACAGAAGCGATCCTTAGTATCATTAGGTGAAGACAGTCTCAATAAACACTACATATACAAAATATACTGTGGGCTTACTAGTGTGTTTAATTCTGGTGCACTTTCTGTTTAGAATAGTCTTCTAAAGGCCATATTGACTTTTGGTCGTGGGATTTGCCATCTTTTCTGATGGCTAACTTTTCATTTGTTACTCTGGCAGCCATTTTGTTCATCAAGTTTAGAAATTGTGCAACTAGGCAACATACCGGCGAAGTTAAAATGAAATCATCCCAAGGGTTTAGGAGGAGTAGTCTTTTAAACAAATTGTCAACTGATGACAGACGTCGCACGACGGACATTGACTGATCACAATAGCTCACCATGAGCACTTGTGCTCGGATAAGCTTAAAAAATGGTGTAACGGGTAATGGTGGAATAAAGAATATACATTACGTAATTTCGTAAAGTTGTGTTGCAAATCTATTCACTTTATTTGCATTATCTGCTGGCTCCTAGACTGAAGGTTATCGGTGTTGGAAAAACAGGTAACCAGACCCCCCCCTGACCTTTAAAGGTCAGGGGGGTCTGGTTACCTGTTTTTCCAATATTGACAATGTGCAAGCTGGGAGCCAGCAAATAATGCAAATATGGTGAATTGAACTTGTTTTAGTTATCAACGTGACTTTAAGAGATCCAGCAAAACAGGTAATTGATGACTTTTAACCCTTGTCTTGCTGAATATTCATTTAAGCCACACCCATTTCTGTCTACCAATCAAATTACTTGATGTTATTTATTGCTACAAATTCATAAACTAAATGCCAAACAGTGTAGATCCTGATCAGATGGCTTCTTTAGAAGCCATCTGATCTGGATTTACACTGTTTGCAAAGATAGGGGTTGTCGTGAACAGCAAGATAAGGGTTAAACATGCCAGTATACAGTTTCTTGTCCTCTTCGCAGCAAAAAGAAATGATTGTGCAACAGCAGGTGCGTGATAGCTCAGTGGTTAGTGCACTTGCCTCTGATGCTAGAGGTCCCGGGTTCGATCCCCGTTCGATATAGGAGCGTGATAGCGCAGTGGTTAGTGTACTTGCCTCTGATGCTAGAGGTCCCGGGTTCGATCCCGGCAGCGGCGATAAAATTTCGGTGTCCGAACACCCTCCATTGGCATCATTTGCAGGGATGAATGTCATAAAGTGCACCGTCCTTCGGACCGGGACGTTAACTGGAGGCCCCCTGTGCAGGGAGAGCCATCCCCTGTGCAGGTTAAAGATCCCTACCGTAATAACATGATTACTGTGTAGGCTTTCATCCTGCAAAACCTGGAGTGTATGTAATATACACCTGCGGTAATGGTCAAATGTGACCGACGCAGTATCAGTAGATAGATAAATAGGTGTACAGTTTGTACCCATCGGAATGCCAACTTTAGAATAGGTAGATCTAACAATGCTATGAAACAAAAGATGTCTTCACTAAATAGAAGAGAAGGCAATGGTCAGGAATCGATACAATTAACCGTCAGCTACAACTATCAACGATGTCTAAAATACACAATGTCTACGGTCACCTCACGAAGTATATTAGACATTCCTACGTGATGCCACAACCCATTATCCAGTTATAATATTTACATCAAACCTTAAGATGCCAATTACAACAATTGTTGTCTGTTTTGACGTCTACTGGTTACTGATAAGTAATTAGTGCCAACAGTGTGGAGCCAGATAAGACTGCTCCTCTAGGAGAAGTCTGATCAGGTATCGGACTGTCTGCCTGTATTATAAAACTACCTTTTAACAAGTTTGCAAGAATATGAAATAGACAGCATAAACAGATGGCATTTTCTGATGCAGGCATATCAATGGTAAAGTGTCCTCCCGACATTAGGTCGAGTGCAGAACAATGTCATGTAATTTCGGTGTAATGAAAGAAATACTAATTACCAGCCCCACAGACTAAAGCGATGTCCCCAACTCTGACTTTAGCTAGACTACAGGCATGTAGCGCCACTACTAGTGGTTCCAATAACGCACCTTCTTCAGTAGAAACATGGTCTGGTAACCTGTTGGATCAGAACAAAATAGCATTAAATTACAGTAACTAACTAAATATAGGCTATGCCTTGACTACAACCCAGCAGGCGCACGTCGCTAGGGCAACGTCAAATCAACGTGACTGCAACGTCTACACGTTGCACCGACGTAGATGTGACGTTGCATTAACATCATGACGTTGTACCGACGTTGATGTGACGTCATAATTACGCCATGTGTCTGCTAGGAATATTGTTAAACATGAACCCCTGTATCAGTTTCAGTGTGCCGGCTAGTCAATACTTTGCTGAATGCATTACGAAAACAGACCTATTCGTATACATACCATTGTGATATTTTTCTTATTTCTGCTCTAAAATCGGCCCTGCCGCTAGGCGCTTGAAGAAGTATATTAGCTGCATGATGCTTCCACGCAGAGCTGAATCCGGCCCGCACACTAATACTGGTAAACCGCTTAGAGGATCTATGCCTGTCCAGGAACCGCGGTTCGAGGCGTACCGTCCATGCTAATAAACCCTATTGGTTTCATTGGGCGACAGGGCTTGAGATGTCATTTCATCTCAATGTCGGGTAAAAAAACCCACAAAATTGGAAGCAGCGTCTCCAAAATGACATTTACAGTGTTGACGGGGACGTTAAACCTCAAATCAAACAAACAAACAAATCTGTTCTAAAATACAGATTTGGGGGTACGGTACTTACTGGTACCCACAATCTATATTTCACAGCAGGGTACCCGTTAGAACCGCCTCATCGGGGCGATCCTAACGAGTACCCACAATCTATATTTTAGAGCAGAAATAAGAAAAAAAGGTTTACCCACATAAACCCAGTTTTACTATATAACTATAAATGCGTCCATAGGACACGGATGCCCCCGACTGAAAATATGTCTATTTTCGTATTCATCCATAGAAAATTATTGACCGTGTTTAAGTTTGGACCCTTTTTTCACATTTGACCTCCAAGTATGACCTTGACCTTGGAGGTAAGGACCTCGGTTTTGTGTGAGGCAAATTGTATCATGATGGCCAACATTTCTGCCAAGTAATTTCAAAATCCATCCAGAGATAAGAAAGTTATTGAATGCGTTTAAGTATCGGACCCTTTTTTGACCTTTGACCTCTAAGTATGACCTTGACCTTGGAGGTATGGACCTGGGTTTTGCAGTTGACACATCGTCTCATGATGGTTAACATTTCTACAAAGTAATTTCAAAATCCATCTAGAAATAGGAAAATTATTGACTGCGTTTAAGTTTCGGACCCTTTTTGACCTTTGACCTCCAAGTATGACCTTGACCTTGGAGGTACGGACCTGGGTTTTGCACGTGACACGTCGTCTCATGATGGTTAGCATTTCTGCCGAGTAATTTTAAAATCCATCAAGAAATAAAGAAATTATTGACCGCGTTTAAGTTTCGGACGGACGTACGCTCGGACGGACGGACGGACGGACGGACAGGGGCAACGCTATATGCCCTTTCCACATTCTTCGAATGGCGGGGGGCATAAAAATGGGAGTAAAGGGGGTCAGAATAATATAGGCATGTTTTCGTGATGTTAAGTGTTTTGGTCTTTACCTGTATTTATTAATTGACTATCCTGTATTGATCGGAGGTCATCCGTATAAACACCAGGTCAACCAATATTAACTGAGGTCAAGTGAGGTAAAAAAAATCAATAATCATGATTTTTAATTGTGTCAATTAATAAAATAGTCATTGATCAAGTAATTTCGCATTGACCAAGTTACAGGTCCTCGGTCAGCTGCATTAGCCCTCGGCCTTCGGCCTCGGGCCAATGCAGCAGACCTCGGACCTGTACCTGAGCCAAATACGAAATTACTTGATTAATAACATAATAGTATTACTTACTTTTTTTGTGGAGCTTGTGAGTATTCCTGATTAAGTACTATTATAAAGTACCCAGGTCTGTTCCGAGCCTGAAATACTCAATGGGCTGGTCACAGGATAATGAAAACCATGACGAAATGATAATTTAAGTTGAAAAATTGTGATATTTCTCTTATTTCTGCTCAAAATATAGATTGTGGGTACTCGTTAGAACCGCCTCATCGAGGCGGTTTTAACGAGTTCCCACAATCTATATTTTAGAGCAGAAATAATAAAAATAAGGTTTACCCCTGAGAACCCCAGTTTTACTATATAAAAGTGGGGTTCAAGAGAGTCAAAATTATATAGGCGTGTTTTCGTGATGATTTACCGCGCCAAAGACACTTCTGGCATTACGACGAACAAAAATTTTCAAAGAGATTCTTTTCCGGATGACATGCAGCTTTAAACTCAGAACCACGGATTGTACAAACAACTGAATCATCGTATTATTAATAGGTTTGTTTGAACTGAATTCATTGAATCCCGGGAATATATAAAACTTCACCTGAGACTCGCTCGTGTCCTCCCCCACTATGCGGCCTACGTCTGGATGAAGCTGAACCGGTTCTTGCGATATACTTTATCAGCCGATATAAATCGTATTTTTATGTTGCTGGTAGCTATTGTACTCTATAACTCTAAGCTGACTTCCATTAAGATCAAATAAGGTGCCCAGCATATTGACGCCTGGAACTTTAAGGATCAATAGTTTTATTTATAGCTATTTTTGAATGACTACAGGTATATTCATTTTTTATTTTATTTTTTTTTTCATTTTTAAAGGCATATTGCCTTTGATCAATCATGGGATTTTTAAACTTAAACCAACACATGTATTCAAACATGTGCGATTTTTTAAAAAATATTATCAAATAAATCTGATTTGAGTGAAACTGCGCCAGATACTGAAAATAAATCCGTCTATGTTTTGTGCGGGATTCATATTTCTCTGGTAGTGTAAGCCGGATGCAACTAAAATAAGTCTACAGTGTGCGAGCTAGCAATGATAGATAGATACAAAAATGAAATATATTAAACAATGACGTGGATATCTGATACCGCGACAATGTGCCAGCAGTGGGTTTTTATGATTCTTTGATCGATTCATTACGATAATACATCCGTGTGATATAGTGCATTTTTCAAACCTCAAAAAAGGTTGTTTTTTTTTATGAAAATTTGCATTTTTTTTTCTTATATAAACTCCAAACATAGGTTTTGGGTGCTCGTTAGAACCGCCTCACTGAGGCGGTTCTAACGAGTACCCACAACCTATGTCTAGGAGCAGAAATAAGGAAATTACTGTTTACCCCCTAAACCCCAGTTTTCTCTATAAAAAGTGGGGTTTAAGGGGGTCTTTATTTTACGGACTTGTTCACGTGATGTTTAGACGTGAAACTCCATAAAAGGGTGTCTTGCAAAACATGATGGTCCAGATCTGCGGTATCTGTCAATAACGTTTTGCAGAATCACAGAACGCTGCGGCGGCTGATCGAGTTAGCCATTTTCTTAAAATAGAGTCTAGAATAATAACTACCTGTGACCCCTAAATTTCAAAATTGACTCCTGTTATATATATGACAGAAGCTTCACTTCAGGGCAAATTGAGTTAAGCTTTAGAGACCCTTTTCTGCATTCCTGTTTGTGCTTAACTTTTCACAAAATTGAAAAATGGAAGGGATAATAATAATAAAATAATGATAATTATCGACCTTATTTATAAAGGGTAACACATCGAGTACGAGGACTAATATTCCATGTGACCCTCTTTTCCTGGGTAGGAACCAGTACTAAGCAATGTGGATAAAGTAGAAGTAAACAAAGATCAGGAATCGATACAATTAACTTACTCCACCCATCAAAGACACCAAAGGGAAAGAAACACAAACATGGCTAGAGACAGAGCATCAGGCACCAACCAACATTACCAAGAATTAGATCTCTCTAATTCTCAATAAGCCTTTACGTTGGAGCCGTCATAGAATCTGAGGCCTGACCCACCGGCGTGCAATTAAAGAGGGAAGCAAAGTTGCCAACCGTGATTGGGTTAACTACCATGCATGCAGTCTGTCGTATAACATCCATGTTGTACCCAATCTTTTTAGATCGAAGAATGATTTTACGAAATGGGGTGCTGAAGTCATTGCGGTTATAAAATTTTTCTGAATTTATATACTAAGTCACCATAAAATTCGGGTTCCGATAGACCTTGTTGTAGAAGAGATTTAAGTCCAATATTGAATTTTGAAATTAAATCAGAATGGTGTCTATAAAATTTTGAAAAGGTTTTGCGAAATTCTCTTGCTCACTGAAACAACACTTGGCGCTTGTGGGGATAGAACGGCTACCTCTTGATTACAAATCCGATGCTTTACCACTGCAACTTTGCGCAATGATCAGAAACCTTCTGTTCAAGACCCTGACGAGAGAGAGTAATGGTATTATAACTGAAATATTACAAGAAGAAATTTTCGTTCCCAAAGATGACCAAATGACACATTACAAGTACATACATGCACAAGAAATTGACGTAATATCAGTGAAACGCATCCCGATGGTCTAACCACTTGTTTACTCTTTTTTTCAATTACCGCTTGCTTATTATAGTAAAAGAAGATTTAGGCCACTGCGAGGGCTCTTTTAGGTTTTCTAATAAATCGTCAATGTCCTGTGATACATCTAAAGACATACATTGTCATTATAAACAACAACAGGTATATATTTTTATGAAAGAAGTGATGTAACATGTTAATAGCACTGCCTTGAAAAGATCAGTAAAATGTTTTGCTTGGGCGGACGAGGGGTCAGAACATTCGCTCTTAGATCTATTCTTCTATACACACTTAATTTGTTCAGTACGCGTGAAGAATTTCAACATGACCAGGGAATCATCTCTGAAAACATGCAAATCAAACAAATTCAGGGATGAAACAACTTTGATGTTGCCTTCAAATTGACAGATGGAATTATGGAGTTATTAAGCCAGATTATAGTTTCTGTTTCTTTTTTGCACCTGGTCATCAAAATCATAATAAACAAGAGGACCAAGAGGGTCCTATATCGCTCACCTGAGCTAACAGATTCAAAGTTTCAGGAAGTGCCAACCTTTACTGGAGAATTTATGCGAGGACAAGGTGATGACACGTTAAACATTTTCTGCAATCAAGTAGAATGTAACTCTATGATAAAAAGACTGATCTCACATTCAAGCTTTTATCCCTGACTTGTTTACATGTAACTTTCAAGACGATCCAATATAAATTGAAGAGGCTACGGTGATGACAATATCAAAAACAAGAATTTAACTGGTTTAGTCACATTTTTTAAGGGATGTAACTATGATAAATAGGCAAACCTCACCAGTTTTCGAACTCCTCCCAGCTTTTCTGCCTGACTTACTTATTTGTAAGTTTCATGAAGAGCCGATCAAAACTGAAGGGGCAGCAGTGATGACAAGGTCGAAAATAAGCATTTTCAGCCAAGCAGGGGACATAACTCCATGATTAATTGACTGGCATTGCTAGTTTTCGAACTTGTCTGAGCTTTATCCCTAGCTTACAAACATATAAATTTCAAGAAGATCCATGAAAACGGAAGGAGTTACGGTCAAAAAGAGGCATTTTCTGCAATCCAGGGGGGTGTAACTCTATGATAAATAGGCTGACCTCATCAGTTCACGAACTCGTCCATTTTATCCCTAACTTACTAACATGTAAGTTTCAAGAAGATCCAATAAAATTGGAGGAGCTACGGTGAAGACAAGGTAAAACAATAGACATTTCCTGTCATCGAGAGGACATAACTCTATGAAATACAGGCTGACCTCACCAATTTTTGAACTCAGCCCAGGTGTTATCAGTTGCTTTCTAACATGTAAGTTTCAAGACGTTCCGATGATAATTTAAGGGGGCTACGGTGATGACAAGGTCAAAAGTAAGCATTTTCAGCAAAGGAGGGGACATAACTCTGTCAGTAATCGACACACATCGCTAGTTTGCAAACTCATCCAAGTTTTTGTCCCTGACTTACTTGTACTTACGTTTCAGGAAGATCCAATCAAAACTGAAGGGGATACGTAGATGACAAGGTAAAAAAATCGGCATTTTCAGCAATCAAAGGGATGTAACTCTATGATAAATGGGCCGACTTGGCAGGTTTTCGAACTCATCCAAGTTTTTATCCCCAGTCACCTTAGGTATAAGTTTCAGAAAGATCCGATCAAAATTAAAGGAGCTACGGTGAAGACCAGGTCCAAAAATCGGCATTTTCAGCAATCAAAGCGATGTAACTCTATCATAAATGGGCCGACTTGGCCGATTTTCAATCTGTTCCGAGTATTGTTACCCAGCCACCTTACATATAAGTTTCAGAAAGATCCAATCAGAACTGAAGGGGCTACGGTGATGACAAGGTCAAAGTCCGGCATTTTCAGCAATCAACGGGACGTAACGCTATGATAAATTGGCCGACTTGGCCCTTATTCGAACTCAACCGAGTTTTTATCCCGAGCCACCTTACATATAAGTTTCAAAAAGATCCTATCAAAACTGAAGGGCCTACGGTGATGACAAGGTCAAAAATCGGCATTTTCAGCATCAAAGGGATGTAATGCTATGATATATGGGCCGAATTGGCCGGTTTTCGAACTCATCCAAGTTTTAAACCCAGCCACCTCACATATAAGTGTCAGAAAGATCCGTTCAAAGCTGAAGGGGCTACGGTGATGACAAGGTCAAAAGTCGGCATTTTTCAGCAATCAAAGGGATGTAACTCTATGGTAAATGGGGCGACTTGGTCAGTTTTCGAGCTCATCCCAGTTTTTATCCCGAGCCACCTTACATATAAGTTGCAGAAAGATCCGATCAAAACTGAAGGTGTTACGGTGTTGACAAAATTAAAAAATCGGCATTTTTAGCAATCAAAGGGATGTAACTCTATGGAAAATGGGCCGACTTCGTCAGTTTTCGAGCTCATCCGAGTTTTTATTCCGAGCCACCTTACATATAAGCTTCAGAAAGATCCGATCAAAACTGAAGGGGCTACGGTGTTGACAAGGTCAAAATCGGCGTTTTAGGCAATCAAGGGGACGTAACTCTATGATACATGGGATAACTTCGTCGGTTTTTAAACTCATCCAAGTTTTTATCTTCAGCCACCTTACAAATAATTTTCAGAAAGATCCGATCAAATCTGAAAGGGCTACGGTGATGACAAGGTAAAAAATCGGCATTTTCAGCAATCAAAGGGACGTAACTCTTTGATAAATTGGCCGACTCGGCCGTTTTTGAACTCATCCGAGTTGTTATCCCCAGCCACCTTACATATAAGTTTCATAAAGACCTGATCAAAACTGAAGGAGCTACAGTAATGACAAGGTCAAAAATCGGCATTTTCAGCAATCCAAGGGACGTAACTCTATAATAAATGGGCCGACTTGGCCGGTTTTCAAATTCATCCGAGGTTTTATCTTCAGCGACCTTACATATAAGTTCCAGAAAGATCCGATCAAAACTGAAGGGGCTACTGTGACGCAAAGGTAAAAATCGGCATTTTCAGCATTCAAAGGGACGTAACTCTATGATAAATGGGTCGACTTGGCCGGTTTTCGAGTTCATCCGAGTTTTTATCTCCAGCCACATTGCATATAAGTTTCCGAAAAGATCCGACCAAAACTGAAGGCGCTACGGTGATGGCAAGCATTTTCTCGTCAGTCTATGGGACATTGGGGTTGCCATAGCAACTAAAGTTTTTATTCAATTTTGATAAAAAGCTAATTTCTTCGTTGCCCCATCCAAGAAAAAAAATGATTGAGATCAGCTTGCAGGCTGCAGATATATAACTGGTCAAATGTGGTGACGGACAGACGACGGACGACGGACGGCGGACGACCAGCCATACTATAAGCTCCCCTGAAGCCTTTGGCCCAGGTGAGCTAAAATGCCAAAACATATTTACGAGGGCAAGTCAATAAGTAACCAGCCTATCCCATTTCCAATGACCGAAACAACAAAGATTTTAATGCTTTGTTTCAATACATGTTTTGGGCATAATGGCAAAATTGCACCACTATCGTGTCATTCACTCATAAGCTACTGATTTGGTTTGTTTGTTTGATTTGAGGATTAACGTCCCCGAGAACACTGGGTAGGTATTTTGGAGACGTTGCTTCCAATTTTGTGGGACTTCTACCCGACATTGAGATAAAATGACATATCAAGCCCTGTCGCCCAATGAAACCAATAGGGTTTATAAGCGTGGACTCATACCGCTTTGCCTGGGCAGACTTATTTGTCTAAATCGCGACGGAAGTAAGGGCGAGGATTGTGGCCACGTAAAATCGATTTAAGCCCCCCAGTGGAAATCTTCCACTGACCGTTCCAAGGCGGCTCTTCTGTGGCGATTTATTTATGTTGTTGTTTGTTACTTACTGTGTGTATCACTTGTGTCTTTTAATTTTGGATGGCCATATGGCCATTTTGTGGGAAAGTAACTGTCCATATGGCCTTCCTTTGTTTAGGTTTCCATTATGGTCTGGTCGCTTAATGTTTGTATTTCTTTCCCTTTGGTGTCTTTTATGGAGGGAGTAAGTTAATTGTATCAATTCCTGATCTTTGTTTTACTTCTACTTAGATCCTTTAAGCGGTTTACCAGTACTCGTGTGCGGTCGGTTTCAGCTCTGCGTGGAAGCATCATGCAGCCCATCTATTTCTTCAAGCCCCGATGGGCGGGGGCCGTCCATAAGATACTAAACGTTAAATTTGGCTAGTGATGCAAAAGCAAGCTTTTCTTCAAAAGTTGAGTGCCGTGGTGTAATTCGGTACTTGTATTTGAAAGGGAAACAGGTCGGGAAATACATTGAAAGTCGACCAATGATTTGGGTCTTCTGAACCACCTGATACACAAGTTTAACTCTGGGTTGGGGAATTCAAACGAGGTAGAACGTCTTTAGAAGACGAAACCAGGTCTGGATGTTTAATACATGAGCTTTAATAAATCGAGTTTAATACATGAGCACGAATGCAATATTCTATTTATCATATGACATCTAAAGCGCATTTAATTCACGTTTTTTTATACAAACATGACAATACTCCGCCGTTAGTTAATAGAGGATATTTGATTCGAATTTTATTTCACCGAATGAACACCAAAACCAGTATTGTCACGAGTGGCGTAGCCACGAGTGAAAATACCAGGTTTGGTGTTCATGAGTGAAATAAAATTTGATCTTACACTAAAAAGGTCAAATTTTCTGTTTCTTACATGCTTCAAAACGGCAATATTTAGCTTCACTAATCGCGTCACTCACCCTCATAGAAAACTAGCTTCGTTCCTGGTCGTTTCGCGTCAATTTAGTGGTGTCCAACGTATTTACTGGGTATAATATTAGGTGTATTTGTTTGTTTGATTTTAGGTTTAACGTCCCCGTCAACACTGTAAAGGTCATTTTGGAGACGTTGCTTCCAATTTTGTGGGACTTTTACCCGACACTGAGATGAAATGACATCTCAAGCCCTGTCGCCCAATGAAACCAATAGGGTTTATTAGCATGGACGGTCCGCCTCGCACCGCGGTTCCTGGACAGGCTAAGATCCTCTAAGCGGTTTTCCAGTACTAGTGTGCGGGCCGGATTCAGCTCTGCGTGGAAGCATCATGCAGCCCATATATTTCTTCAAGCCCCTATGGGCGGGGGCCGATAATATTAGGTGTAAACCGAAAGTTTGCACCTGAGAAATAGCCAGGGATGGCATTTCTATTAATGGTAACGAGATTAGCTTCCCAAGATCTAACGACGCGCGACAAAATACGTGATGTCAGGGTCGAAAATGACGTCATTAACGTCCACGTGACTTGTGAATGGGCTTAGCGTCAATTCTAATACTACAAAGGTATTAATCAAGTAATTTTGTATTGGCCCAGGTACAGATCAATGCGAAATTACTTCATTAATGACAATTTCATTAATTGACACAATTAAAAAACATGATTATTGATTGTTTGACCTCACTTGACCCCAGTTAATATTGGCGGAACTGGTGTTAATACAATTGGCCTCCGATCAATACAGGATAGTCAATTAATAATAAATACTATTTAGATGCTTTAATTTCAGGAATAATTGCTCAAACTAAATTGAAATTACAATCCTGTGTGCAGATAGCCTGGGGTTTCTCAAATTCTTGAAAATGAAAAGTAAAAAGTAATAATGAGCTGCTCGGCCAAGTTGTGCAAAACTAATGACATCGTAAGCTAAAATGTCAAGGACCTTCTGCCATTGGGGATTGGAGAAATAGAATGGGCTAAACTGTGATTCCACGCAGAGCTGAAACTTACCATACATGTGTACCGGTAAATCTCTTTGATGGAATAAGGTTGCCCAGTTAAAGTGGTGCACATAATACATAAAGGCTCTATTGGTTTCACTGGGTGGCAGGGCTTGAGATGTCATTTTATCTCGATGTCGGGTAAAAGTCGCACAAAATTGGAAACAACGTCTCCAAAATGACCTCTCTAGTGTTGACGAGGACGTTAATCCACAAATCAAACAAACGCCAGTGTTTACGATCGATTGTACGACTAAAGTCACGTCAGGCTACGATTTATCCTAAGACAATCGTACAATTTTTTTTTTTTGAAAGCCACGTACGAGAATCGTAAGAAAATCGTAAGATCATCGTACGATAAACGTACGATGAATCGTACGATTTGTTTCTTTGAAAGAGGCCCCTGGTGTTAATACGGATGACCTCCGACCAATACAGGATAGCCAATTTAATGGTGTTAAATTACATTCTCAGACGCGAAGTCATATGATAAAATGACAATACAACACTAGTCAGAAGCTTTGGTATATGTGATAACCGTTGCTGTGCTGAACTTGCCATCCATCCGTTTGGTGTAATTTTCCTTTTTTCAATACCGGCCCTTTCTTTTTTTGCTCATTCTTCACTAACGGGGTTATCAAAAAAGTCATTGGATGACATCCTCACGGCTACGTTGGTCAATACTGCACTTACTTGTAGCACATCTCTGCATCATGGACGTGAGACCTTTTAACAAGGCCGTGAGTTGGGGGCAGGCAACAGAATGTCTTTGATTGGCATATGTTGTAACGACCAGTCTTGCAGAAATGACAGCGACTGCAGGGATTAATAGGTTCTATGGCTACTCGGTCACCTGCGATAAATTATGACATGTCGTAATATATATATACACATGCAATAAATACTCTTTTACTCGTATAAGTGAACAAGTCAATGACGTTATAAAGCGTATTGAATAATCATGTATATATACGGATTCAGAGGAGTTTCGACGGGTACACAAAAATGTCCTTCATTGCTAGGCACATAGATTATGGGTAGTGGCCAAGACTGCCTCAGTGAGGCGGTTCCGAAGTGTTTATTTGTTGTGTTTGATTTGAGGTTTATCGTCCCCGTCAACACTGTATAGGTCATTTTGGAGACGTTGCTTCCAATTTTGTGGGACTTTTACCCGACATTGTGATGAAATGACATCTCGAAGCCCTGCCGCCTAATGAAACTAGCAGAGTTTATATGCATGGACGAGCCGACTTGCACCACTTTTCCTGGACAGGCTTAGATGGAAGCATCATGCAGCCCAATCTATTTCTTCAAGCCCCAATGGGCCGGGGCCAGAGGTTAAGAAAAGTATGGCAATGTTTCGCAAGAGAAATGTCAGCTTTAGAGAAATGGCGGAGAGCACTTGGCCGGATGTGTCACGCATAGACCAGTTCTATTTACTGAAAAATGTAGTTCATTTCGTTTAGCTATTTTTAGACTGATTTGAAATATGACTGTGTTTGAATTAGCATTTTCGACAATGCCTGTCGATAACGTCGCATCAATAATTAACATTTATCATATGATTTCCGGTCAGAGAATGCTACAACGCCATTTATCATATGACGTGGCGTGATAACGCCATGTAATAAATTCGATAGTCCACTGGTGGATTTAATATGCAAATTAGTTAGATACGCCCCGTAACGTTACATGTAGGACTCCCTTAACGACGTCGCGTTTACTAATGTGGGAATATTGACTTAAACAATCATGGATAAAATGCGTTATAAATGTCATGTGATAAATAGAATCTTGCATTCGCATCCCCTGTATCCACCATACAACCAAACAGCCGACTACGCAGATCTGATGTAACTTGATACGTCACGTGCAGTGACGGAGACAGGTAAGAGGACATTAGTTTTCATTTGTTCCTATTAAACGATCTATGAGCTATAAGTTTTGGAAAAAGAAAAGCGTACTTTACTGCTATTTTGGCCGTTCTCGTTCTACTATAAGACAACTCCTACTGCCTGAAAATTATACATTTAAACCGGAAATATCGCGTGAAAAACACCAAACCAATTTCTTTGTCGCAGATATCTTGTCTTCTGCTCTGTCGAATTACATCGAAGATGTGTCTGTATATACAATAAACATTCCTGTTCGCGTTAGAGCAAAAAGCTATTATTCAAATAAATAACGTTTTCCCACAATATTGGCTCAAACGCATTTGTGGTCGGGTTTTATGGATGCAACCTAGTTCGGTGTGTATTTTTAGAGGAACTTACCGACTACGGAGATCTTTCGTCGAAAATGATGCAACCGACTTCGGAATATACGACCGAAAATGATGCAACCGACTTTTATGAAATAAGATGACGGGGAGTATGGAATAAAGAAACCTTATGCCAAAGCAATGTTGTTGCAGTATTGTGTGCCCGGCCAGGTTACCTTATCTGTTATTAGGCAAATCAGTCGCTGGCAGTTCCGTCTTCTTTTAAGATGGACAGTTGATGTTTCCTTGGACCCTTGGCAAAGCATTCCCAGGGTTCGTACAGACAAGGCCAAGTCAAATTCAAGGACTTTTCAAGGACTTTTCAAGGACCAGTCTTACAGTTTTCAAGGACTAATTTATAAATAATACTTACACAGATTCGTAACTTCTGGCACTGTCATTCATTGGTGTCGACATTCAGTGAAATCTTTGGGTTAAAAAACTGATAACTTCTGCCAAATTATGTCACAATGAGCTCAAAACTAAAAGTATGTGTAAAAGCTCCTCAACATATTTACAACATATTTACAGGATGGTTACTTGTGACAACTGTTTTATTGCAATATTTAAGCCTTTTTAAGTTGGTCTAACTTTGTGTCAAGCGTTTTGTCTATCTCTTGTATCACAGTGAGTTTTTCTTTGGCTCTTTTCCTGTTAGCATTTGTTT
This sequence comes from Lucinisca nassula, assembly GCA_963580285.1. Lineage (NCBI taxonomy): Eukaryota > Metazoa > Mollusca > Bivalvia > Lucinida > Lucinidae > Lucinisca > Lucinisca nassula. The sequence continues at coordinate 106,239,600 of OY757017.1, read as the reverse complement.
GTGAAAGAAGTTCTAGTTTTCCTGTATTTTCAGCTTTAATACAAAGGTCATCAGCACTTTTTACTAACCTTTCATGATCTTTCTCTGCTTGCTTCTTCCAGTTTTTGATTTCTTCAAATTCTTCTAATGTACTTTTTCTTTTCCTCTCTTCAGTTGCTGATTGTTTTTGCTGCCTTTGCAAATCAAGATAAGTCTGATACGTCTGTCTAGCATTTGCAATACTTACAATGAGTTGATTTGTTATGGGAACATTTAGAACTCGATCTACTTGCTTAATATGGTCATAGACCAATCTTTGGGCAACTAATGTATTTTCTTTCATGTTCTCACATTCAACATCTTTGTTCACAGAGAAGCCACGTTCCACTGTTGCTTGCCCATGGGACACTATGAGCAATAATTTCACAGTTTTTTGTACCTTTTCAAATCTTGGTGAAGCCATGTGTTCCATCAAGAATGTATCTACTCTGTCTTTATACTGATTAAAGCTAGTAAACTGAAGGGATCCTATAGATGGAATATGATCCAGAAATGCATCATACTGCTGAATAACTTCTTCAGCATCAGCTTCATCAAGTGTCTTTGTAGACAGCAGAGACCTTAAAACTTTCTTAAACCTGTCTCTGGACATTGATGGATTATTTGCCATTTCAACAGGATTCAGGGAAGCCAGATTTCTCACCAAGGAATACACAATAGGACATTTTTCTTTCACTTTTTTCAAAGTGTTTATGAGAAAGTCTTTACACTGTACTCTAAACTCCAAAACCTGTCTCTCACTGACTTTAGCCTCTTTCAGTCTGGGTTCTGTTTTAAATCCAGTATCAATCTTGGAGTATGTCAGATGATTTGATGAGTCTTCTAGGTTAACTCGGAGTAACTTCTCAGGTGTGTCAGCATCCTCCAGCACATCGGGTTTAACAAATTTTCTCACGAAATCACTTGTGTGCCAAACAATGACACCATTCTCCCTGCGCAAATTGCTTGGCTCTTTTGGTTAGTATATGGCTCTGGAATTGCTGGTAAGACCTTGGACACGCGCATAGCGGATTAAATCTTTGCCGTCGGAAAACTGGTAAGGAATGCTGTAATCTCGGCCAATAATGTAAACCAGAGCACCGATAGGTCGAATATTTAAGGTCGTAGTGTAGCTGGAAAACTGATCACCACAGCGTCTTAGACCTTGTTGTAATCAAACAGTGTAGGTCCTGAACAGTCGCCGCGTTCGTAGTGTTTTGGTCTTGGTCGACCTCCTTTGCCAAACCCAATATTATCCAGTCCAGAGGCTACAGATAAATCCTCTTAAGCAACACTGACCACCGATCCCAGCGATAAGAATAGTACGGCTGTTTTTACAACATGAGTTCCCAACAAGTCATTGATAGTCACGTTGACACCAACCCCGAAAAGCAACTGTGCTTAGTAACTTTGGGCGACTGAAAAACAATCAATGAAATACATCTATTCACCTTTGCCTTTCACCAAACCAGTTTTTCTTTTTTTTTTTAAACAGACTCAATACACGAGAAAATGTGTATAGTATTGTCAGATTTATTATTATTATTGCTAAAAAATTCCAACATTCTGAGGCCTCTTGCCTAATCCAAAAAATGCATTTAGGAAATGGCATACTTGTGAAACTCAGATGAGCATAGTCATTAATGAGGGGGGCAAAAATTTTGGACAAATAGGGACAGGTGGACACATGTATTCATGACTTCGAGAAGGCTTTTGACACCCCAACACATGTACTACGTATATCTAAGTTAATTGGTTATGAAATTTATGGAAAGACTCTCAAATGGATACCTTTCTTTCTTTGCTGCAGAAAACAGCGCGTTTTTGTTAATGGTGAATCTTCGGAGTGGATCCAGTTTTGTCTGGAGTCCCACAAGGAGTTCCACAAGGGACTGTTCTTGGTCAACTGTTGTTATCCCTGTACACCAGTGGTATTTCCAGTGACATTGACTCAGACATAAGACGGCTGTGTTTGCTATCGGGAAATTAGAGATACGGATGACTCATTGAAACTTCCGAATAATATATATAGATCAGGGTGTTGGGCACGAAAATAGGGCATGCGATGGCAGCCCTTTAAATGCAATAGTATGCAGATTACTAAGAAGAGAATAGATAAAATTGAGGCTTCTTACACCTTGGAGGAAGCGGTCCTCGAGAATGTGGACTCCATTAAATACCTTGATGTGACAATCACACACAACTTGAGATGGAATACACATATTAGCAACATGCGTACTAATGCTCACCTATAGAACCTATTCCATGAAGTTTGAATGAAATCGGCCCAAACATTTAAGAAAATGTATAATTCAAAGCAAATTATTGACGAGATACGACAAACATTGACCGATCAAAATAGCTCGCCTGATGATTAGCTCTTTGTGCTAATGTGAGCTTAAATGGTGAACTACATTGTGAGTAAGGCAATCAGAGGCGCCACAATATTCTATCCTGTTTGCTTTAAGAACTGGAATGAAAACAGGCACAGAGTCAAAATGGAAATATCGACCAACAGTCTCCAAATAAGTCTGCAAAATGGCTAGCTTTCTATTTCTCCACAACCGGTGAATACACAAACAAAGACGAGACCCAACAGAAAGTATGTGATTAGCCACTGATATATTGCTTAGTAGGATCCTCTGTAATCATCTATCCGCCTGCAATCACTGTCATTATTCTAGTTACATTGGAAATTAGTGAACGCAATGTCTAGCTTGGCATAAAGACGTAAAGTCGATGTTTTTTCAACATTTTACAGCACTACAGCAATATTATTTGATTTTTTTTATTTCACTTAAGTCGGTTGCATCATTTTCTTCGCCTATTCTGAAGTCGGTTGCATCATTTTCCACGAAAGATCTCCGAAGTCGGTTGCTTCCTGTAAAAAGACACACCGAAGTCGGTTTCATCCATAAAATCCGACCTCAGGTGTGTTTGACGCAATATTGTGGGAAAAGGTATTTGATTTGAACATCTTTTGTTATTACGTGACGAGGAATGTTTATTGTTTACACAGACACATCCGCGATGTAATTCTACAGAGCAGAAGACAAGATATTTGCGATTGAAACTGGGTTTGGTGTTCCTCACGCGATATTTCCGGTTTAAATGTATACTTTTCGGGCAGTAGGAGCTGCCTTTTAATAGAACGAGAACGGCTAAAATAGCAGTAAAGTACGCTTTTCTTCTTCCAAAACTTTCCTAGATCTTTTTCTAAATAGGAACAACTGAGAAAAAAGCGTCCTCTTACCTGTCTCCGTCACTGCACGTGACGTGTTAAGTTGCATCTGACCTCCGTAGTCGGCTGTTTGGTTGTATGGTGGGTACAGGGGGGGGGGAGGTGGGGGGAGGTGGGGGGGGGGGGTTCGTGTCCAGTATTACTAAATCTCTTGAAGTGATAAAATGCTCTGCGCCTCGCATTTTATCCCTTTTCCTCAACTCGATAAATAAATTCAATAATACAGTAATAATACATGAACACTCATGTAAGATCCTCTATGTATTAAATTTGGTAATCCACTAGTGAAATAAATATGTAAAGATAGATACGCCCCATAACGTTACACGTACGACCTTCTTAATAACGTGGCGTTTACTAACGGCGGGATATTGATATTCTTGTTAAAATCGTGAACAAATACGGTTTAAATGTCATATGATAAATAGAATCTTACTTTCGTGTTCATGTATTGTTAAATTTATTAAACTCGTCGCGGAAAATGGATAAAATGCTCGGCGAAGCCTAGCGTTTTATCCCTTTGCCTCAATTCGTTTAATTAATTCAATAAAACACGAATACTCATGTAAGGTCCTATATGTATTCTTTGTAAAATAGTTCCAACTTAGTTTAAACTATATTTTATTTGTAAAACTAATACATATAAACTCAACACATAAAAGCTACAAAGTTCCAACTTGAAATGGGAGCATGGAAATGTGTTCTAGACAAGTGCTGTTTGACCAAGAGCGCCTGGTTAGAATGATTTAGGGGATTATTGTACTGAAATCGTCATTTGGGGAGGTAAATTGGCTGTTATACGGTCGGAAATTTCGTTTTACGGCGAAGCGTCAGCGGAGCCTTCAAAGGGAATTTGCGACCGTAAAACCGACGATATCACTCCCAAAATGACAATTTTCAAAACAGTCATCCCCATTCTAATGCACCTTTTCATTTGTTAATTTTTTTTTTTTTTTGTTGTTTTTTGTTTGCCAAACACGGCTAGAACGCTTTGTTGAGTATAACCCAATACCAACCAGTGAAAAGCGACGTTTCACGATGACGTCGGATTTCCGACAGTATATTGTAGAATATACTATCGCAAAATTTTTGACGTCATCCAATCAAACGTCACATTACATACGCAAACACATTAGAATAAGGTATATTTTATTGATCGGTATGGTGCATTTACGTCATGCGTCGGATTTACTCGATCGTGCTCGGACCCATCGGTCCGAGGTTTGAGGGCGCACAAAATAACATTTCAATGAAATAAGAAAAATATTCTTATTCGTTATCTCAAGGTCTATAAGAAGATTTTTTTCGGATACACAAATAGGTATTCGAAACAATCATGGTAAACGAGGCGTCATTGCTCGAGTAATTAAAGTTTTACTGTCATATTAAGTGGTGTTAAGGGGAATGGGAACACCTGACAGATTTTTCTGCCATTTTTCAAAGGGAGACAACTTTCGGGACTTCCTGTTCTCTTTTCTATAGGGTCAGTCCAGCTGAAAAAGGATTTACTCTTAAAGGAAAGAATTTGCTCCTCAGGAGTTGACCCCTTTTTACCTGGGAGACAAGAATACTTTTTCAGGAATTGCCTCCCCTGAAGGCATACTTATTCCCCTTAAAACTTTACTCAGGAAAAGCCAAAATTAAAAAAAAAAATACCATCTCAATCTACCAAAACACTGTAATGCGAGATGAGGGTACACCCGAAATTGACACCAAGGTACGCACTTCAAAACACAACACTCGAAAGTGATGCGAAGGTCCACGCTTGAACAAGCATCACTGGAAAGTATCACGAAGGTACACACTTAAGCATTTTGGTTTCCATGGCAACCAATAAAAGTGAGCAGTTGGCCTAAAACCATATGGCAGATAGACGATTGCTTAATAATATTTCTATGTATATTTTTTTAAATATACTCAAAGGCTTGGAAATAAATGCATTTTTTTTTAATTTTCCCCATTATAAGACAATTGAAACTCACCGTTGCCATAGCAACCAAACTCAAGAGCAGAATTTCATGAAAAAGTACATAAAACCTGCAAAGGCAAATATGGTGAATATTTCCATACAATCTCAACCTCATAGAGCATATGATTTCTGAGGAGATTATTTTTTAAGTATTTGATTTTCATTTTGGTTTCCATGACAACCAATAAAATGAGGAATAGGCCTAAAATCATATCGCAGATAGTGGATTACTTAAAGAACATTCATATGATATGAAAGTTTGTCATAATATCTGCTAAGGCTTGGCAGTTAATGCATTTGTTCAAATTTCCCCCCTTATAAGTTAATGGAAACACTGTTGCCATAGCTATCGAAATATAGAGCCAACTTTCATAAAAAAAAAAAAAAAATCTGTTGAGGCAAATATGGTGAATAATGTCATAAAGTCATAGCCTCATAGATCATATGGTCTCTGAAGAGATGATTTTTATATGTATTTTTTTCTATTTTTGGCATTTTGGTTTCCATGGCAACCAATAAAAAAGAGAAGCAGGCCTAAAATCATTTGGCAGATAGCATATTGCTAAAGGAATATTTCTGTGAAAGTTCTATCAAAATTTCTGCAAAGTCCTGGCAGTAAATGCAGTTTTTCAATTTATGCCATTATAAGTCAATGGAAACTCTAAGTCGCCAAGTAACAACCAAACTAAACAGCCAAATTTCAAGAAAACACAAAACCTGTTGACGCAAATTTGTTGAATATTTTCATAAAGTCTCAGCTACATAGAGCATATGGTTTCTGAGAAGATAATTTTTTAAGTATTTTTTTCTATTTTATGCATTTCGGTTTCCAAAACAACCAATAAAAATGAGCAGAATGCCAAAAATCAAAAGGCAAATAGTAAATCGCTTAAGGAACATTGTTATGAAAGTTTTGTCAAAATATCTGCCAAGGCTTGGCAGTTAATGCCATTATTCAATTTTCCCAGTTCTAAGTCTATGGAAACTCTAAGTTGCGATTAGCAACCAAACTAATGAGCCAAATTTCATAAAAAACATAAACTTTCAACCCCCCAGCCCAAGGGATGCTACAGATAAAATTTGGGCCCAAACAGCCCAGTGGCTTCAGAGGAGATGTCGTTTGAAAGTGTTGGCGGACTCAAACGCAGACGATGCAGATTGCGACGGAAAACTGCCTATCCTATAAGCTCCCCCAGAGCCTTCGGCTCTCGTTAGCTAAAAAGCAAGAGACCCATGGACCATTATGCTCACCAGAGCTCAGGTGAGCACTGCCCACTGGCAGCCACGTATTTTAATAAATCATGATAACCACTAGCCCAATGATGCTACAGATGAAATTTGGACCCAATCGGTCCAGTGGCTTAAGACGAGATGTCGTTTGAATGTGTTGATGCCAGATGGCAGACGACAACAGATAACTACCCATCCTATAAGTGCACCCAGAACCTTGGGCTCTGGTGAAGAAAAAAAAACTAAAAGGCTACCGTAATACGGTTAATGGTTAATATGTTAATATTTCCATAAAGTTTTAGTCTGAAACATCATATGATTTATCAGGAGATTATTTTTAAGTGTTTTTTTTGTTGTTGTTCTTGTTTTTGTGCATTTTGATTTCTTTAGCGACGAATAAAATGAGCAGAGGCCGAAAATCATATGGCAGATGAAACATTGCTTGAGGAACATTTTAATGAAAGTTTTGTCAAAGTATCTTGAAATGCTTGGCAGTGAATATCATTTTTTCAATTTTCCCCATGACAAGTCTATGGAAAATCTGTTGCCGTAGTAACCAAACTAAAGTGCCGAAGCTCATAAATATGCAAAGCTTGGTGAATATTTTGTATAAAGTCTCAGCCTCATAGAGCATACGGATTCTAAGGATATGATTTTGTTTTCATTTTGGTTTCCATGGCAAACGATGACAATGAGCCTAGGACTGAAATCATACGGCATGTAGAAAATGCGTAGGGACCATTTATATGAAAGTTTTGTTAAAATATCTGCATTGGCTTTGCAGTAAATACCATTTTTCAATTCAACCCATTGTATGTCTATGGAAACTGCAAGCTGCCATAGCAACCAAGTTAAAGAACTGAATTTCATAAAAACAAAAACAACAACAAAACAATCCCTGATACGGCAAATATGGTGACTAAGGCCCATGTCTTTGATTTGTTTGTTTGATTGGAGGTTTAACGTCCCCGTCAACACTTTAAATGTCATTTTGGAGACGTTGCTTCCAATTTTGTGGGACTTTTACCCGATATTGAGATGGAATGGCATCTCAATCCCTGCCGCCCACTGAAACCAATAGGGTTTATAAGCATGGACACTCGCAGCGCTTTGCCTGGGCAGGCTTAGATCCTCTTAGCGGTTTACGAGTACTCGACAGCGGGTCGGTTTCAGCTCTGCGTGGAAGCATCATGCAGCCCATCTATTTCTTCAAGCCCCGATGGGCGGGGGCCGATATTTGGTATGAAGCTTCATTTAGTAGACCTCTACCAAAATTGTTCAAATTATAGCCCCGGGGTCAAAAATGCCCCGCGCCGGGGCCCACTGGTTTTACATAGGCTTATATAGGGAAACACCTTTAAAAATCTTCTTGTCAGAAACCAGAAGGCCCATTTCTTTGATATTTGGTATGAAGCTTCATCTAGTGGACCTCTACCAAAATAATCCAACTTTTAACCCTGGGACCACAATTGCCCCCGCACCGTGGTCCACTGTTTTTACATAGGCTTGGTTAGGAAAATCCTTTAAAAATCTTCTTGTCTAAAACCAGAAGGCCCAGGTCTTTGATATTTGGCATGAAGCTTCATCTGTTGGACCTCTACCAAGATTGTTCAAATAATAGCCCTGGGGTCAAAAATGCACCCCCGCGCCGGGACCCACTGGTTTTACATAGAATTTTATAGGGAAAACCTTTAAAAATCTTCTTTTCTGAAACCGGAAGGCCCAGATCTTTATTATTTGGTACATGTATGAAGCTTCATCTAGTTTAGCTCTACCAAGATTTTTCAAATTATAGTCCGCGGGCCGAAAATGCCACTGCGCCAGGGCTCACTGGTTTTACATAGCCTTATATAAGGAAAACCTTTAAAAATATTCTTGTCTGTAACCAGAAGGCCCCAGGTCTTTGATACTTGGTATGTAGTTTCAACTAGTGGACCTTTACCAATTTTGTTTTTCAAATTATAGCCCTTGGGACAAAAATCGCCCAGCTCCGGGGCCCACTGGTTTTACATAGGCTTATATGAGGAAAACTTGTCTGAAGCTAGAAGGCCCAGGTCTTTGATATATGGTATGAAGCTTCATCAAATGGACCTCTACTAAGATTGTTTAAATTATAGCCCTGGGGACCCACATAGGGGTATATAGGGAAAACCTTTAAAATTCTTCTTGTCTTAAACCAGAAGGCCCAGGTCTTTAATAATTGGTATGAATCTTCTTGTAGTGGACCGCTACCAAGATTATTCAACTTATAGCCATTGGGCCAAAATGGTGCTGCCCCGGGTCTTACATAGGCTAATATAGGGAATACCTTCAAAAATATTCTTGTCTGAAACCAAAAGGCCTAAATTTGATATTTGGTATGAAGCTTCATCTAGTGGACCTCTTCCAAGATGTCAAATAATAGCCTAGGGGCCAAAAATGCCCGCGCCATGGCGCCCACCCGTTTTACATTGGCTTATATATGGAAAACCTTTAAGACTCTTTTTATCTGAATCTAGAAGGCCTAGGTCTTTGATATTTGGTATTAAGCTTTATTTAGTAGACCTCTACCGAGATTGTTCAGATTATAGACCTGGGGCTAAAACTTGCCCCACCCCGGGACCCACATGTAGATCTCTTAGTTCAGGTGAGCGATATAGGACCATCATGGTCCTCTTGTTCTCATTTCTGCTCTAAAATGTAGGTTGTGAGTACTCGTTCGAAGCGCCTCAACGAGGTGGTTCTAACGTGTATCCACAATCTATATTTTGAGCAAATATAAGAAAAATATCAGAATTTTTCATCTGAAAATTTTCGTGTTTTTTTTTCGCAGGTAAAATTTACAATTATTTGAATTGGCGTGTTTTCGCAATGTTATTAAATGGGCAGAAGGCTAATTTGAGTCTTTGCTTTGAGCTCATGTCAGAAAAGAAAAATTTTACAAGTTACGGTTTAAACTAATACGTACCAACTTTAAGATGTGTAACACCATCACCAAGTTTGCTCACAACTCCTGCGCCTTCATGGCCCACGACCGTTGGTGAAACAATGGTGGCAAAATCACCAATACAACCGTCTTCCCATAAGTGGATGTCAGATCCACAGACACCAACAAGGCTCATAGACACTTGTACCTCTGTAAATGCAAAAATACAAGAACGAATTAACCCATTATGTGCCGTAAACCCCAAAACGGGGACCCTGGCAAACATCGCAGGCCCAGATTAGACGCCACAGAACGCGGCGTCTGATTAGGGCCTGCACTTTTTGCAAAAAGTTCAGCTATTCTCCTGATAAAATGTAAAGATAACACAACCTGGCACCCCTAAATTTCGAACAGGACTCCTGCCATATATAAGGAGGAAGATTCCATTTGATACAAAAAGGTTAAATCAAATACAGTAAAATTATCATATTAAGACCACCTTTGGGACTGTTCAAAAGGCGTCTTAAAGACCTATTTTTAACAGCCCCAAAGGTGGTCCTTGACCAGAGGACACTGTGGGCAGAAAGCACAAGGAAAGATTAAGTGCATCCTTCAAAATAAGCTTTTTAAAGCAGGAATAGTGTTAATTTTAGGTGGTCTTAATAGCGGGGTTTCACTGTACAATAAAACTTCAATGGCTCGGACCCTGATGGCTCGCTCACTACGGCTGTTTTGAACTCTTTTTTGAATGCCCAAGTAGTTCGCCCAACAGCTCTAGATACGAAACTAGCTTACTTTTTTTTCTTGAAATGTTATCTCGTATGCACTCATTAGAATGAAACGCCTCATTTAGGCGATTCTAATTAGTACACACAGTATACCTTTTATTAAAGAACATCAATATAAAAAAAACTCCTAAATCATTTCGAACTTGCGCTCTGAATAACCCTCAGTGGCTCGAACTATCACTGTCTCAAACGAATTTTCGTGGTCACAAATATGTTCTAGTCACTGAAAGTTCGACTTTTTAATACATACACGACATATTTTCAGTCATTTAACCCTTTTGTACCAAATGGAACCTTCCTCCTTATGAATAGCAATAGTCCATTTCAAAATTTAGGGTGTCAGGTTGTGTTTCATTCAAAATTTATTTGAAAAATGGCTGAACATTTTGCAAACAGTGTAGGCCCTGATCAGACGCCGCGTTCTGCGGCGTCTGATCTGGGCCTGCACTGTTGCCAACTACCCGTTTTGGTACTAAATGGATAAATAAATGGGCGCATGCAGCTACTTAGGGTCTCCTGTATTATTTTTTTTTTCAAAAAATGAGCCTCGACCCCTGAAAAAGGGGTTTCGTCATAAGAAGCAAATTGTTTCACGAGTACCCACAACCTATATCTTGGAGCAGAAATAAGAAAAATAAAGTAAACCCCCGTAAAACCCAATTTATTCTATATAAAATGGGGCTTAAGAGAGTGATCAATTCACGGACTTGTTCACGTGATGTCAAAGGAGAAAGCGTCTTAGCGCAAGTGCACACATAGTTAACGAAAACCAGCCTATAAACCAGGTTTAGTCATTCTACAGCTCTCCTGTTACGATAACACATCTTCCACATCTTCAAATGATGAAAAAAGTCAATTTTTGTCTACCTTTTTCTTCAAACAAAGGTTGTTGGTTAAGAAATAGATCAGCTCTAACTGTGATTTGTTGAGCAATAAAATCACAGTTTGGAGGTCAGTTGCAAAGTAGATCAAATCAAGAGCGCGTAGCGCGCGTGATTTGTCTACTTACAATTGACCGACAAATTGTGATTTATTACTCAACAAATCACAAATTAGAGCTGATCTATTTCGATTCTAACAGGCTGAAATTCGGCAATAATGCTGTTGTTTCCTTCAAAATCTCACAACTTTTTGCGATTGTTAGAAGAAATCCCGCTAAAATTATCGACTGAAACACATGCATTTATTCCTTTTCGATGCGAGAATATAGGGATCAACCATGGTTTTTCATGCATTAACATTTGCCGGATCCCGAGGAAGCTGTTTGAACATGAGGCCGCTAGGCCGAATGTTCAAATATCTTCCGAGGGATCCGAATGTTCAAATATCTTCCTCGGGATCCGGCAAATGTTAATGCAATGAAATAACCATGGATGATCGTTATTCTTGCATAACTTACGAATCCGACAGCAAATATGGACTAAAACGCCCCAAAGCTCCATATAAATCCCATATAAACTCTTCAAATGCGACAGGCAAACCAAAATGGCGACCAGTTCAGAATGTTGTTTACAATGCCGTTGTTATGCAATGACGTCATCATAGAACCCCAAAACGCTACGTTCAGGGCGATAACATTACGTCGCTCAACCTAACGTAAACAAAGCAAGGCCCGTCTTGTGATATCAAAAGCTCAAAATCCATGTTCAAAATGAGGCCGCTAGGCCTAATGTTCAAATATCTTCCGAGGGATCCGGCAAATGTTAATGCAGTGAAATAACCATGGATGATCGTTATTCTTACATAACTTACGAATCCGACAGCAAATATGGACTAAAACGCCCAAAAGCTCCATATTAATCCCATATAAACTCTTCAAATGCGACAGGCAAACCAAAATGGCGGCCAGTTCAGAATGTTGTTTACAATGACGTTGCTATGCAATGACGTCATCATAGAACCCCAAAACGCTACGTTCAGGGCGATAACATTACGTCGCTCAACCTAACATAAACAAAGCAAGGCCCGTCTTGTGATATCAAAAGCTCAAAATCCATGTTCAAACAGCACGCGACTTACATGATTTGAACATGCTTTTTGCTGTTTGAGCACGGCTTTCGTTCCATTTGACAATGGCTTCAAACATCCATGCGCATAGGTAGGCTATTTATGCAAGAATATAGGGATCAACCATGTTTTTTCATGCATTAACATTTGCCGGATCCCGAGGAAGCTGTTTGAACATGAGGCCGCTAGGCCGAATGTTCAAATATCTTCCGAAGGATCCGGCAAATGTTAATGCAATGAAACAACCATGGATGATCGTTGTTCTTGCATAACTTAAGGATCCGACTGCAAGTTTTGACAAAAAGCCACAAAGCTCATTTTTAAATTCCATATAAAATCTTCAAATGCGAAAGGCAAACCAAAATGGCGGCCAGTTCAGAATGTTGTTTACAATGACGTTGTCATGCAGGTACCCTCTGACGTCATCATAGAAACCTGTAACGCTACTTTCAGGGCGATAACGTACGTCGCTCAGCGTAACGTAAACAAAGCAAGGCCCGTCTTGTGATATCAAAAGCTGAAAATCCATGTTCAAACAGCACGCGAATTTCATGATTTGAACATGTTTTTTGCTGTTTGAGCACGGCTTTCGGTCCATTTGACAATGGCTTCACACAGCCATGCACATAGGTATTTATGCAAGAATACTCGATAGATCCGCCTCATCAACGTTTTATTCCCGTGTCTCTTCTCGCTGCAGTCTTCAGTTAGTGCTCAAAATCCAGCGATGAATTGCGGCCAAAAAGTATGGCCGTTTTTTCAGTATGGCTTCATTTTGCTGCAGTTTCATTTTTTTTTTCTGCTGATAAATTCCTGTCCGGCTAAAGTCTGGCCTCAAGGTCTGCATCCTAATTCTTGACCTTTTAAATTGTGGTCTCAAATTCTGCAGCCAAGTTCTTGACCCATTAAACTTTGGCTTCATATACTTCAGCCAAATGCTTGACCTATGAAGGAGAATGGGTACACTTTCAGGGGAGGCAATTCCTGCAAAACATGTCAATAAGGGTCAACTCTCAGAGGAAAGAATTTGCTCCTGAGGGGACAGGGCTTATAGAAAAGCGAACAGAAAGTCCCGAAAGTTGTCTCCCTTTTTCCCTTGTTCCCATTCCCCTTAAACTTAGGCTTCATACTGAGGCCCCAGTAATTGCATTGTGACCCCTTCCCCAGTTCCTCTAAGTCATTATATCTCACCAGTAGGCGTCTGACTAGGGTCTACACTATTTGCAAAAACAAATCAGCTATTTTCCAAATAAATTTTAAGGATAACACAACCTGTTACCCCTAAATTTTGAAATGGACCCCTGCTATATGTAAGGAGGAAAATTTCATCTGGTACAAAAAGGGTTAATAAAGCTCCTGTAGTTCTTTTGAAATAGTGTGTATGTGTGTGAATTCGGGTTTAATGTCGCTTTCAACAATTTTTCAGTCATATGACGGCAGGGAGCTCAATGCTCACTTTTATAGTGCTGCCTCACTGAAGTATCATGTCCCAGACACATTACATGATACCACACCCAGTCACATTATCCTGACACTGGGTCGAGTACCCATAATCTATCCTTTCAGCAGAAATAAAAAAAAAAGTAGAAAAAGTGTCCATACAACACGGAGGCCCCCCACCAAAATGCCATTCAGAAAAAGGGTTTTACGCCACTCGTGAAAATAACAGTTTTGGTGTTCATTCGATGAAATAAAGTTTGATCTGGCACTGAAAAAATCAAATTTTCTGTTTCTTACATGCTTCAAAAGGCAATATTAAGCGTCTTTAATGGTGTCGCTCACATTCGGAGAAAAATACCTTTGTTCCTGTTCGTTTCGCGTCAATTTAGTGGTGTCCATCGTGTTTAGTGGGTATACTATTGGGTGCAAACTTTTAGGCCTGGGATGGTATTATTATGAATGATTAATGAAATAATTGAGAGAGTAGTTTTCCAAAGAAGTTGCTGGCAAGTCTAACGTCGCGCGACAAAAGACGTGACGTCAGCGTCATAAATGACGTCAGTAACGTCCCCGTCAAACATGAACGGGCTATGCGTCAATAAGAACACATTTCAGTATTGTTCAGTTATCTGACAAAGATTAAATTGAAATTAGAGTAAGCTTTGAAGAAAAAAGTAGTCCCAAACAGTGAAAAATAAAAAATCGTATTTTCACTGTTTGAAACACTGTTTTCACTGTTTGAAACAGTGAAAATATCGATTTATATTTCACTGATAAATCGCTATCATTCATTGAAAAGCATGTAAGAAGAAGTTATTAATAAGGAAAAAAGCAAGAGTTTTCTTCCTTGTTCATGACACATCATCTCAATGCCATGCATGCACCTGTAAAGTTTCATAAATATATTCCATACGGTTTAGGAGTTATGGCCCGAACACAGTTTACTATAAGGAACTAAGTCAAGCGCAGATAATTCAAAAACCAAAAACGCAAAGGTTGTCTTCCTTGTTGATGACGCATCGTCTCAATGCCATGCATGCACCTGTAAAGTGTCATAAATATTCCATATGATTAAGGAGTTATGGCCCGGACACAGTTTACTATAAGGAACTAAGTCAAGCGCAGATAATTCAAAAACAAAAAAAGCAAGAGTTTTCTTCCTTGTTCATAACACATCGACTAATTGCCATGCATGCGCCTGTAAAGTTTCATAAATATATTTCATACGTTTTAGAAGTTATGGCCCGGACACAGTTTACTATAAGGAACTAAGTCAAGGCCAGATAATTCAATACCCACCCCCCCCCCCCCCCAAAAAAAAAAAAAAAAAAAGAAAAAAAGCAAGACGTCTTATTTGTTCATGACAGATCGTCTCAATGCCGTGCATGCGCCTGTAAAGTTTCATAAATATATTCCATAAGGTTTAGGAGTTATGGCCCGGACACACTTTACAATAAGGAACTAAGTCAAGGGCAGAAACCAGAAAAACCAAAAACCAAAAAAGCAAGAGTTGTCGTCCTTGTTCATGACACATAGTCTCAATACAATGTATGTACCTGTCAAGTTTCATAAATATATTCCATATGGTTTAGGAGTTATGGCCCGGACACACTTTACTATAAGGAACTAAGACAAGGGGAGATAATTCAGAAACCAAAAAAGCAAGAGTTGTCTTCCTTGTTCATGACACATCGTCTAATTGCCATGCAGGCACCTGTAAAGTTCCATAAATATATTCCATACGGTTTAGGGGTTATGGCCCGGACACCAAGCGGGACGGACGTCTGGACGGACGGACGGACAAGGGTAACACTTAATTTCCTTCCGCTATTCTTCAAATAGGCGGGGGCATAAAAATATAGGAAGTATTAACCGAATTGTTTCATTTTTGGTGGTACACTTTTCAATATATTTGAATATGCGTGTTTTGGCTCATTACCAAATTGAGCCAGATTGTGAAAAAAGGGTGAACCATTAAAGAATGGAAGACTCAAATTGCAAAGCATGACGACCAGCTTAAAGTTTGACTATTTATTTTTTTAAATACATGTATTAAAAATTTAAAATGGCTCAACATTTCTTCGTTTCTCTTATCTACACCTAGTGCCCTCTTGTAGTAGACCATCTTTGGGAATTCTGAAAGTGGTATCAAGATTAATTCAGTGTTAGAGCTGTCCAAAATTGGTCGAAAAGACTACCTTTGAACATTCTTAAAGGCGGTCTGAATATAGGTTTGACATGGACAATAGGTTGGACGCTTGGAAAGTGAACACAGTGATCAATGAAATGTAGGTCGAGGCAAATTTAGATGCTTGCGTTAAAGTTGTAGTCCCGTACCAAGCATAATTAGATAATTACCGAAGCTATCATAGGTCTTGAAAAATGGTCTTGAACATTAGGATGAACGTTGGGGCGGTTGCAAATGTTGACGCCTTGACAAACGATCCGACGAATGGATGGAATTTCGGACTCCTACATCGGCCCATGCTCATAGCAGACGCGACAATTATTACTTAACCCATATATGACAATGGAATCTTCCACCTTGGAGTTTGGAGTAGTCCATTCTCAATTATAGGGGTGTCAGGTTTGTTTTGTTTAAAGTAAGTTGTACAAAAATGTATGTTCTCTGAGCAATCAGTGTAGACCCAGATCTGATCCGGGTTTGCACCGTTTGCCTACGTACCAAAAAAGGACGACTATGGTACATCATTTACAGTAAATGACGTTTTCTGTCACTTATTTACATGAAACAAACATTCTTTACAAACCGTTATGTTAGCATATCAAGGTAACATGAATTATTTCACGTTCTGCCTCTTCATATGCAACCATTGTTTTATAAACTTAAATGACAATGACAATGATTTATTACTTTAATGAAAATGCGTCTAGACGCAATTGTGTATATAACCAATGTACACTGCTCAAAACAATTTAAGGAGCAAACATTTAAGCCGGTATAACATCACCGCTTGGCAATTTTCAAACTCAAGGAAAGGCAATATTTTAAAGCGATGTCTCTTAACAATGTTCATGCAAACGTCAAGAAGCAAGGTTCACGTGCAAAGCAAGAATGTGAGCTACAGCATGAAAAACCCTATAAAACGGCTGAAATTCGGTATGGGGCGATCTGTTCAAAATTTGAGTTTGGGTCAGAAACATGTCAATCCTTCCGTTATGCGTTATGTTGGGCTTCATAGTGACTTCATATGGTGTTAGACGGTTCTTGGAAGAAGTTGAGGTCGCTCAAGCTGTCGCTTTGTTTGAAAGTGTGTACACCCAAAGGATCGTTGCTGAACGCTTTAATGTATCGAGAAGTGTTGTTGTCAGGCAGTACACGGCCAGAAGGCTACAAATCGATTTCCAGCATCAGAGTTGTTATTGTTACTGGTGATACGTCAAATGATATTCATACACCAGGACAATTGATCAAATGATATCCGATCAAACAATACGAAACAGGTTACATGAAGGTGATTTGAGGGCCAGACGTCCGGCAAGAGGGCCTATTCTCACCAGGCAACATCGTGCACGGCGATATGAGTTTGCCCAAGAATATCAGAACTGGCGATTGCAAGACTGGCGTACAGTTCTGTTCACGGATGAAAGCAGATTTCACCTGAGTGTTCGAGTCTGGTGACGACCCGGAGAACGATACGAAGACTGCAACATTGTGGAAACAGACATATATGGAGGGGGGTATGGGTGGAACTTCTTATGAAGGCCGAACGGACTTGTATGTTATAAATTCTGGTTCCTATTGTGAGGTCTTTCGCTGGGGCAATTGGTGACAATTTCATCCTGATGCAGGATAATGCGCGCCCCCATACTGCTAGAGTGTGCATGGATTACCTTAATCGTGAGACTATTGAAGCAATGGACTGGCCGGCACGTTCTCCTGACTAAAACCCAATAGAACATGTGCGGGACATTCTTTACAGATGGGAAACACCAGCTTTACAAACTGATCAAAATTTGGTTTCTTAGCATGCCTCGGCGATGCCAGGAGTGTTGTGCTGCTCGAGGCGGTAATACACATTACTGACAGGAAAAAGTGACTGATTTGCACATGTCTATGACATTTGAAATAACCTGACGTAAAAATTGGCGATTTCTCAAACATTTATGCAAATTCTTCCTTAACAGGTTACAGGCCGTGATTTGTGAACTGGTTGCCAATGTTTGCCATTAACGTGTTGCAGATAAAGTTATTCATCTTTCTGAATCGTTGTTTCATCATCATTATCCAACATCTTTATACTTTATACTATGAGGAAATATGTTTTGGCGCATTTAATTGTTTTGAGCAGTGTATATTATGAAGGAACAGATGTTAGCCTACTCTGAATAAACTGAATATGAAATCTCACTAAATAAAGACATGACTTTTGTACTACTACTTCTACTACTACTTCTACTACTACTACTACAATTATTAATCTTCGGTTGGCTCATTATTGTTTTGAAGATGTAAAAAATACTTACGGCCGGGTCCTGGCTCAGAGATTGGATGTTCTTCCTGTCAGTAGGAAATAAAACAAAATAGTCACAATATTTTATCATATGACGTCGTTGATAAGCAGTGGATTACGTCGTGTAATAAATATCGTATGACCACACGTGTAATAACACTTTGGCGGGATTAAGTAACGTCATGACGACGTCCATGTCAACAATGTATTTTTCAGAGAAAACTTGTCAAATAAAAAGGCGATAAAATCCAATTTTAAGTGGTCATATGATAAAGAGAATCTTACACTCGTGGTCATTTCATATGAAATTTATGAAACTCGCCGAAGGCTCGTTTCATAAATTCCATATGAAATGACCACTCGTGTAAGATCCTCTATATCTCATATAGCGCATTTTAATACCATGCAATGGATAGTCTCTGGTAGTGAATTGTTGTGTAAACATATCACAGTTTGGATTGATCAAATCGCGAGCGCTTAGCGCGACTGATATGTCTAAATACACCTGATTATGCGCTCATGATTTGATCTGCTTACAACTGACTTCCTAACCGGCCCCGATAGCTCAGTTGGTAGAGTGTCCGCTCCGGGGAACGGGAGGTCTCGGGTTCGATCCCGGGCCGCGACATACCAAAGTCGTTAAAAAAAGTACTAGCTGCTCCTCGCTTGGCACTCAGATTAACGGGGTAGAGCTAGGACTGGTCGATCCAGTGTCAGGATAATGTGACTGGATGTGGTATCATGTAATGTGTCTGGGACATGATACTTCAGTGAGGCAGCACTATAAACGTGAGCATTGAGCTCCCTGTCGCAACCAGACACCGTCGTGATATGACTGAAAAATTGTTGAAAGCGACGTTAAACCCGAATTCACACACACACACACACAACTGACTTCCAAACTGCGATTTAGTACTCAACTATCCACATTCTAGAGCTGATTTATTTCGATTCTTACACCACATAAAAATCGACAATATGTTTGTTGTTTCCTTCCGACCGAAATTTTCCCAACCGTTCGCCCTTGTTAGAAGAAATCCGCCTACGGCATAATAATAATAATAATAATAATAATAATAATAATAATAATAATAATAATAATAAAAATAATAATAATGATAATAAAGTCTTTATTCCAAGAATACATTTTAAGCATAAACATATACTTATCTATTATATCTAACATATGGCGCCTTTAACACTAACATATGGTCCTGTATAACAGAAAGTATTAATAACATATTTACATGGTACATACATTATATACAAACATCATTTCTTGGTTTTGGTCTAGGAAACTTTTCTAGAGAAGTATGATTAAAATGGTCCTTCTAAGAGAGTGCGTAACATAAATAAAACAAACAAAAAAACAAAAAAAAAAAAAAAAAAACAAAAAAAACAAAAAAAAACATTAAAACATAATGGCATCATTAAACATCAGGCATTGAGTGTTAATATATCCATTTCAGTCCTCTCGTAACGTTTTCGCGCGAGAAAATGAGGTTACACCGTCTTAATTCAAAGATTTCACCAGTGATTTCATCAAACGGCGGATTTTCGCATCACGCTCTTCTTAGTTGTTGTAGAATAAATCACAGTTCCTTTCGATCGCTTACATAGGCAAGGTGTGTTACATAGAGGGTCTTACATGAGTGTTCATGTATTTTTGAATTTATTAAACGAGTTGAGGAAAAGGGATAAAATGAGAGGCTTTGCCGAGCATTTTATACCTTTTCCTCAACGAGTTTAATAAATTCAATAATACATGAGCACGAATGCAAGATTCTGTTTATCATATGACATTTAAACGCATTTTATTCACGATTGTTCACAAAAATATCAATATTCCGCCATTAGTAAATGCGACGTCGTTAAGGACGTCGTACATGTAACGTTACAGGACGTATCCAGCTAATTTGCATATTTAAGCCACTAGTGGATTATCGAAAATATTACATGGCGTTATTACACGCTCAGATGCGACGTCATATGATAAAATATAACATTACTACGAAAACAAGCCTATACAAATGCATTGTAAACATTACCGCCGAAAAAACGTGTTTAATATTAAACAATGACTGTGATATTTTTTCTTATTTCTCCTCAAAATATAGATTGTGGTACTCGTTA
The DNA here is from genome assembly GCA_963580285.1 of Lucinisca nassula. Lineage (NCBI taxonomy): Eukaryota > Metazoa > Mollusca > Bivalvia > Lucinida > Lucinidae > Lucinisca > Lucinisca nassula. The sequence goes on along the minus strand of OY757017.1, from coordinate 106,219,394 downwards.
GAACCGCACTATCGAAGCAGTTCCAGCGAGTACCCACAATCTATATTTTAGAGCGGAAATATGAAAAATACACCTGTCCACCACAGTTTTAAGATATAAAAGTGGGGTTCAAGGGGGTAAAATTGTATAGGTGTGTTTTCGTAATGAATAATTCAGAGGAACAAAGAACACAATCTAATACACTTGCGTATGGATACCGTCAAAATTTTGTGACGGCACAATTCTGCGATATAATGTCCGAAACCCGACGTAATCACGTAAGGTCACCTTCCATTGGCTGGCATATGTTTTTATTTTCACAGAGCTGACTGCCTTGTGCAAAACAGTACACTTTTTATCGAACAAATGCCTAATTGCCTTAGAATGGGGATAACTGTATCGACAGTAGGGTGTAAGGGCGGGTGGGTGGAGGAGGGGGAGCAATTACCTCCCGTAGAATTGGAAGCAACGGCTTCAAATTGACCTATACCGTGTTGACGGGGACGTTAAACCTTATATCAAAAGTGATAATCTTATTAAAGGACCAGTCCCTATAAAGCCCATTTTATGGCCACTTTTGATTTTCTTTAAACTTTGCAGACTCAACATACGATGTATTTGCTGTAATGTGGCGAAATTTTAGATCCGCAGATGTAATGTTATTGGCTCTATGTGCAACCAAAGTGGGTGGGGTAATTCTACCCCATTGAGAGACCTGTGGTTCTTACGCTATTATCTCTAGCACAAAGCATCCTGCGCAAGTGGGCTTTTTTCTTATTGTTTAGACCTTCATAGATGTTAAACACAATGTATATGTTTTTGTTGAAAAATTCTTCACTTTGCCGCTATTTTCACTTATAAGTTGTACCTAAATTTCAGCTAAATTTACTGACCGTCTTTACGCAAAACCACAATATAAGTTTATTTCCAAAGGTATTGCAAAAGTACTTGGCAGGGGTAATCAAGATATAATAGGCATTGCCAAATTATGAGCATTTCTGTCTTCTATGATTACTTATAGAGTTATCTGCCCCTTAATTCATTTTTTGTCATATTTTCTGTCATATTTAAAATCTATTGATATATGGCAAAAGGATTCTTCAAAACAGTCAAAACTCAGCACACAATGATTTTCTGTCGATCTTATGAAGCTATTGGGTGATTTGTAAATATCTTATTTGATAATGACTAAACAATATGGGTGGGTTAAATACACCCCTTTGCTATTTCTACTGCAAAAATTTCTTGGCTTTATTTCAACTCATCTTCATATATCTATCTTACTGACAAGTTAGATGAAATTTGAAAAACCGAAACTTTTTCATAATCTTAAGAATAAGTATCCTTTTAGGTCATACCTACCTATAACATTGAAATATTACTGGACTTAATAAATCTTGCATTACAACATAGCATTAATTTTGAAGCTTTTCAGTTGATTTTACATGTATTTGGAACTGCAGCCAAAATGGTTAGTAGAAAAATATGGTTCATCTTGTCCAGATTCCACAGCAGTTTTAGGCTTCATATATGCTTTCAGGTAAACAAAGAAATGATCGCTTGCAGAGCCCTTCAAGCTCTTGCTTACTCGGTCCCTTCACTTGTATATCATTTTGGAGCCTTCAATAGTCTCTGGCCTTTGATTCTGGTACTCTTTGAGCCTTTCATTTAACTCTTGACACCACATACAGGGTTGACCAACTGTTAGGTGTTTTTTATGAATTTACATGTACCTATCAAGTGATTTTGACAGCCAATCTTCAATAGATTATCAGTTTTGGCTGACCAACAACTGCTAAGGGATTTGACAGGAAGCAGAGTCACTACACAGATCCTGATTTAGACACCGACATTTATAGTAGAAATCCAGTTAACGAAACAAGCATTCAATATTTTACATCTGAACCCATGGTGAATGTTGGCTGGACGTAGAGGGTCCTACATCCCATTGGTAGTATGTGCTACCGACCATTCTAAGGCAGTGGTTCTGATGTGGTTCATGCAATACTTTGGCCTGTTGATGTCCCCTTTGTGTGCTACATGTGTTGTGTGTCTTATGTTTCACATTTTAATCACCCCTTGTGAGGAAAAAATTGTTAATTTTTTGCATGTTATATGTGTTTCGTCTGTTCTTGTTTTGGCCACATCTTGTGATTGTGGCTTTCCCTGAACCTTTCCTTTTTATTTTTGTTAATGGGTTCACAAGTCTTATGTTTGACTTTGGTGCATTTGTCTTCTATCCTGTTCTATATCAGACGGAGAAGGATGTTACTGTTACAAATGAATTTAGTGCTATGTAGATACCCGGTAACCATCTATCCTTTCTATTCATCTTCATCAGAAACACTTGATGCACTCCAAGTGTCTATGGCTGCATCTACGACGTGGTCTATGTGAGCTCTGTTAAGTTCTGCGTCATTATTTTCTGTATTGTGTCTAAAGAAACGTAAGTACCAAAGTACAGATGCTATATGTGCACAGCAACCAACTATGCGCGCCCCACTTCGGTACCGACAGTACCACCCACTAATGGGATTCCTGATCTTTGTTTTACTTCTACTTAGTCCTTGACTGTACTCGATCCATAAACTATTAAGTTTTGCTGGAAGTATGCCGGGAAAGAATCTTGGCTTTAAATATACCTTCCTCCTCTTTATGCATCAAGTTTTCATACTGCCCATTCTCATCGAAATGCTCATCTGTGTAAGACTGAGCTTGTTTTAGCTGATATATGCCCATTGTCAAATCCCTAAGCTCATTTTCAGCTAGTTGAGGAAACTTTTCTAAATCTGTATCCTAGACCTTTTCCCATATAACACGTTTTTTTTTATCCCAACCATATTTTAGTACTTTGTCCAGCAGCTTGTTAGAACTTCTCCCCAGTGCCATCATTCTTTTGGTGGCCGGATTTGAACCAGCAGCCTTTCGATTATAAGTCGAACGCACTAGCCACTGAGCTATCGAGACTATTTACTTTAATAGAATGTGAAGTAGAGCAATAGAATAATTATAAAAACATTACAAAAATAATTGTAAAAACAAGATGTGTTTGTGAAACACTGATGCCCCCGGACAGCGCATGTTAAATGTGAAAGCAGTATCACTAAGCAATCGAAAGGTATGGCCAATGTCCAAGTCTTGAAAAAGTAGGTCAAGGTCACAAGGTAAAAACTTATGAGATCATTGGAAAGGTCTTGTGACATAGAATGCACACATGAAATATGAAATCCTATCACTTACCAATCGAAAGTTATGGCCAATGTTAAAGTTTTAAAAAAAAAGGTCAAACGTCAAGGTAAAGGTCACGAGGTCAAAACATTATAGTATCACTGGAAAGGTCTTGTGGAAAAGAATGCACGTGAAATATGATAGTCCTATCACTTACCAATCGAAAGTTATGGACTATGTTAAAGTTTTTAAAAAGTGGGTCAAGGTTACGAGGTCACAAAATTATGGTACCAGTAGTTAGGTCTAGTGACCAGGAATGCACATGTCAAATATGAAAGCCCTACCACTTACCAATTGAAAGTTATGGCCAATGTTAAAGTTTTTTAGAAAGTAGGTCAAACGTCAAGGTAAAGGTCACGAGGACAAAAATTATGGTACCACTGGAAAAATCTGGTGGAAAAGAATGCACGTAAAATATGAAAGCCGTATCACTTACCAATCGGAAGTTATGGACTATGTTAATTTTTTTAAAAAGTAGATCAAACGTCAAGGTCAAGATCACGAGGTCAAAAATTATGGTACCACTAGAAAGGTCTTTTGACAAGGAATGCGCATGTGAAATATGAAAGCCATATCACTTACCAATCAAACGTTATGGCCAATGTTAACGTTTTTAAAATTTGTGAAAAAAATAGGTCAAAGGTCAAGGTCACGAGATCAAAAATTATGGTACCACTGGAAAGGTCTTGTTATAAGGTATATACATGTGAAATATGAAAGTTCTATCTATTACCATTCGAAAGTTATGCCCAATGTTAAGGTTTTCGTAGACAGACCAACAGAGAGACGGGTCAAAAACTATTTGCCCCCCGAATCTCGATTCCGGGGGAGTGGGGGGGGGGGGGGCATAATAAGTGTTGTCATCCAATAAAAGATCAATTTCTTTGTGAACAATTATTGTTTCTACCATCAATTATAGAATGCACTAGTGCTTACCCTTCACTGGTACGATTTGTGAAGATGAGTTGACAAAAAGGCAAGGAATTTTTGCAGTAGAAATAGCAAAGGGGTGTATTTAACCCACCCATATTGTTTTATTAAAGAAGATATTTACAAATCACCTATTAGCTTCATTAGATCGACAGAAAACCATTGTTTGCTGAGTTTTTGACTGTTTTGAAGAAACATTTTGGCATATATTTATAGATTTTAAATATGACAGAAACTATGACAAAAATGAATTCAGGGGCAGATAACTCTATAAGTAATGACAGAAGAAAGAAATGCTCATAATTTGGGAATGCCTATTATATCTCATGTATTCCTGTCAAGTACTTTTGCAATAGCTTTGAAAATAAACTTACGTTGTGGTTTTCAGTAAAGACGGTCAGTAAATTTAGCTGAAATTTAGGTACGACTTATAAGTGAGTATAATGGTAAAGTGAAAAATGTTTCCACAAAAACATATACATTATGTTTAACATCTATAAAAGTCTAAACAATACTAAAAAGTCCCACTTGCCAGGATGCTTTGCGCTAGAGATAATAGCGTAAGAACCACAAGTCCCTTAATGGGGTAGAATTACCCCACCCACTTTGGTAGCTCATAGAGCCAATAACATTACATCTGCGGATCTAAAATTTCACCACATTACAGCAAATACCTCCTATGTTGAGTCTGCAAAGTTAAAAGAAAATCAAAAGTGGCCATAAAATGGGCCTTATAGGGACTGGTCCTTTAAACATCAACATTCTAAACAACTCATGTATACAGGCGTTGGCTGTGAAGCTATCACATGTATTACATCAAAAACCATCACGGTGAATACTGGTGTACTTCGGAGTAACAGGCGCGCCATTTTCTTTTTCGTGCTTAAATGCATGCGATGCGATGGGTTAGGGAAGTAGTGAGGCGGCGTCGAGGAGGTAGTGGGGGGGGGGGGGGGGGTTTAGCGGGGAGGCACCTGCGAAAGAGTGTTGAAACAAAGATAGCTATATCATCCGACAATAATAAGAGTTAATATACTCTCTTCAGTAAGCGCGCAAAAAATGGCGTGGTTCTTTAAAACCTGAAATTTGACTGCGATAAAAGTGGCGTGTTGTCCAAGATGGTGGACAGTATGTGACGTCATCCCAGATGGCCGACCGGATATGGCGACAGAGGATAAAAAAACCTCCGGGAAGTAATTGGTCCGCCCCCCACCTTTTTCACCCTATCATCAAAAATTGTCATTTTGGGTAGGTAAATCGTCGGTTTTACGATCGCCCATTCCTTCTAAGACCTTCGCTTAAGCGTCGCCGTAAAACGAAATTTCCAACCATAAATCGCAGATTTCAATCTTTGATACAGTTATCCCCTAATTATAGACAGATAATGGGAGGATGGGTTTAACTGACTCTTTATAAGTAGTACTGGGTCAAGTTGTTCATAACATCGTTAAGTTAATGAGGTCGGTGGTGCCAAAAATGAAAAATATTATAGAAAGTACAATATCCAATTCAGTGGCGGTTTTGCTGCGCTTTTGCATAGCTTCAAGCAAAAAAAAAAAAAAAAAAAAAATAATAATAATATATTTTCCATATTGAATGGTCAAAGTTTTACAATACGTTAACTAACGACTTCGTTAATTTGAAAAACTGGAGCCTGGAGTTTGCAGAAATGTCTTCACCCTTAAACGTATACATGCGCCGAACCATTAATATCAGTGTAGACTATTGGGCGACGTTCTACCGCTTCCACAAGACACATCTAAGCATTACCAAAACACGCCTAACAAATACATTGTAGAACGTCTCCCCGTACATCAACCATAGTGCAGTTTATATTTTACTTTTGGTCCTTTAAGATCAGCGTGAATATTCTGAGAAATCAGAAATAAATTATTGGTTTAGACTCATGTTCGGGACGGGTTTTTAATTATTTGGACCCCATTTTGATTTTTATCAGTCTTTGTATCGACTGCCTATTCGAAATTCGCAAAATGGCAGTATGTTTCCTCTGGCTTTCTTTGCCGGATCATTACAGGGTCACTGATGAGGCTTTATTAGCCGAAACTACGTAGTATGACCCATCTTCTTTCTTATGAATGTTTTCATTGCTCTTAAAGGAACTCATTTTTGATTTTTATTTGCCTTCACTGCAGCTGGTGTTGTGCCGTGTGGCGGCCGTAAAACGTCTCCCCGTACATCAACCATAGTGCAGTTTATATTTTACTTTTGGTCCTTTAAGATCAGCGTGAATATTCTGAGAAATCAGAAATAAATTATTGGTTTAGACTCATGTTCGGGACGGGTTTTTAATTATTTGGACCCCATTTTGATTTTTATCAGTCTTTGTATCGACTGCCTATTCGAAATTCGCAAAATGGCAGTATGTTTCCTCTGGCTTTCTTTGCCGGATCATTACAGGGTCACTGATGAGGCTTTATTAGCCGAAACTACGTAGTATGACCCATCTTCTTTCTTATGAATGTTTTCATTGCTCTTAAAGGAACTCATTTTTGATTTTTATTTGCCTTCACTGCAGCTGGTGTTGTGCCGTGTGGCGGCCGTAAAACGTCTCCCCGTACATCAACCATAGTGCAGTTTATATTTTACTTTTGGTCCTTTAAGATCAGCGTGAATATTCTGAGAAATCAGAAATAAATTATTGGTTTAGACTCATGTTCGGGACGGGTTTTTAATTATTTGGACCCCATTTTGATTTTTATCAGTCTTTGTATCGACTGCCTATTCGAAATTCGCAAAATGGCAGTATGTTTCCTCTGGCTTTCTTTGCCGGATCATTACAGGGTCACTGATGAGGCTTTATTAGCCGAAACTACGTAGTATGACCCATCTTCTTTCTTATGAATGTTTTCATTGCTCTTAAAGGAACTCATTTTTGATTTTTATTTGCCTTCACTGCAGCTGGTGTTGTGCCGTGTGGCGGCCGTAAAACGTCTCCCCGTACATCAACCATAGTGCAGTTTATATTTTACTTTTGGTCCTTTAAGATCAGCGTGAATATTCTGAGAAATCAGAAATAAATTATTGGTTTAGACTCATGTTCGGGACGGGTTTTTAATTATTTGGACCCCATTTTGATTTTTATCAGTCTTTGTATCGACTGCCTATTCGAAATTCGCAAAATGGCAGTATGTTTCCTCTGGCTTTCTTTGCCGGATCATTACAGGGTCACTGATGAGGCTTTATTAGCCGAAACTACGTAGTATGACCCATCTTCTTTCTTATGAATGTTTTCATTGCTCTTAAAGGAACTCATTTTTGATTTTTATTTATCGCGAGAAAAGAAAAATTTTAAGATGAAAAATTGTGATATTTTTCTTATTTCTGCTGAAAATATAGATTGTGGGTACTCGTTAGAGCCGCCTCATCGAGGCGGTTCTGACGAGTACCCACAATCTATATTTTAGTAATAAGAAAAATAAGGTATACGCCTGTACACCCCAGTTTTACTGTATAAAAGCGAGGTTCAAGGGGGTCAAAATTATATAGGGTTGTTTTCGTGATCATAGTATGCAAGTATAGTTGCTAACTCTTTGCAGACGGTCATTTTATCATAAAGCTAAACTCTTCGCTGATATCTAGATCTCTGGCGATGAAAATGCTTGACTGTTTTTTTTTTTTTTTTTTTTATTTCTTGTCAAAGTGTAAATTGTGGGGGCTCATTAGATTCGAACCGCCCCACCCACAATCCATCTCTTAGAGCAAAAAAGAAAGAAAGAAAAGTTTGTATACTCCTTTAAACCGCACATTCCCCTATCTAGAGGGTTTTGTCGGGTGTCATTGCACGGACTGGTTACCTCGATGTGATAATTTTCTTATTTCAGCTACAAACATAGATTGTGTTGTTCATCTGAGCCGCCTCATTGAACCCCTGATTACCCGTAAGCTATAATTTTAAACAATGTATAAAATTGAGTTGAAAATGACGCGTGGCGCTGTTAACACTGCATGGCATTTGACACATTACGTTATATAAAATGAAAAAGAAAAATAATTACAAAATAAAATAAAATAAATAAACAAAATAAAATATAAATAAATAAGGGTTCGGGACTTCCTGTGCGCTTTTCTATAAACTCTATGTCTAACGGAAAAAGGGGTTAACTCTCAAAGGAAAGAAGGAGCAAATTCTTTCCTTTAAGTGGGGAGCAAGTTCTTTCCTTTAAGAGTTAATCCCTATTGATACGGGGGACAAACATACGTTTGCAGGAGTTGTCTCGCCTGAAGGTGTATCGATTCCCCTTAAACCCACTTTCGGTGGGAAATTCAAAAAACGCGACATTAGCAAACAGCGCAGGGGCCAGGGCCTGTACTGTTTGAAAAAACAAAATCACTCAGTCTTTCTACATAAATGTCAAGCACTGACAGCACCGGTGGTTGTACTGTGATGAGATTTTTGTGGTCTTGTCGACAGCTAAGGTCATGTAGGGCCGGGCCTATATACTCGTCCCACCCCACACACCGACAGTCTGACAACTGCAGCGACAGCTAAGAGTACCAACCCTTCAGTTCTTGTCCCTTAAGGGGAATGGCTACACCTGGCTGATTGTTACGGCATTTTTCAAAGGGAGATAACTTTCAAAATTTCCTGTTTGCTTTTCTATTAAGACAGTCCTGCTGAAAAAGGGGTCCACTCTTAAAGGAAAGGGGGGCAAATTCTTTCCTTTAAGAGCAGACACCTACTGACATTGGAACTGCAGGGTGTAATGACGGCGCTCCATGCTGGGCACCTCCACGCTGGGAACGTTTGCTCCACCGTGGGCACACTCTTTTCCTACAGTTGCAGCTATACTTAGACTGGTTGCTCGGTTCATTAAAATTGGAGCAAATTTTCACAGGGTCTTTTCGTCCCTTGAATTCAAAGAAAACCTACAGAAGCATTAATTATTTGTCATTGCCATTTTCTTAGCTCCAGTTGTGTAGAAGTCAAATTATGACCGTACAACTTAAAGTTGTGGGTGTAGACTTTTATACTTATAGGAATGCGATTGGCACTTTAAAGCCGTTATCAGGTGTATTTATAGCTTCGCAAGGGAGATTACCATAGAATTGGAACCACAAGAAAATGCTATTTAATTTTAAATAGCCGCATTCAGCGTTTGATTTTCTGTAATATCTAAATAAAATAGGATAATGTAAATTTATTTCACAAAAAATGTTGTTTTAAACGTTTAAGGTACTTTATTTTTCGTATTTTATTATAAATACTTATCAATTTGAGACACCACCTTTACTTAAACAAACATAACGACTGATATATAAATATTGATCTATTTCCTTCGCAAACTGCTAGTTTTTTTTTCTTGTTACTGTGGAAAGCTCAACACTAAATTTAAGTCTTACATGCATTAAGGTAAACCGTTTTCAAATCACGTGAAGTTAAATTTATTTCAAGTCGGTTTTAATGTACTGGAAAATTTGCTTGAACTCTGCTTGCCATGGAGCAACAATGGTCCTATTCATGCCGTTGCTCCACCCTGGGAACGTTAGCGACGTATTGGAGCGTTTCCTTGAACTGTGCTGGACATGTAGTGACCCTGGGCACAATATCAGTCGTATTGGTACGTTTCCTTGAACTCTGTGCTGGACTGATGGATCGACAACGGACCTATTCCTGTCGTTGCTCCACGCTGGGTACGTTAGCAGTCGTAGGGGTACTGTTGCTTAATCTGTGCTGAACATGGTGCGACAATGGACCTATTCCTGCAGCTGCTCAACCCTGTGTAAGTTAGAAGTCGTATTGGAACGTTTCTTTGAACTATGCTGGACATGTAGCGGGATTGGACCTATTCCTGCCATTGCCTCGCTCCGAGCTGGGCACACTAAATATATTTCCAGAGCGCTAGAATGCTCTCTGCTGGGAACAGGCCGGCCTCGCTCCGCGCTGGGCACACTATATATATTTCCAGAGCGCTCGCATGCTCTGTGCTGGGAACAGAACATCTATAAGACCATTGGCGGCTTTACTTCACGCTGGGCACACTATATATATGACCAGAGTGAGTGCTCGCATGCTCTGTGCTGGAAACAGAACAACTATAAGACCATTGTTGTCCTCGCTCCACGCTGGGCACACAATATATATTTCCAGAGCGCTCGCTTGGTCTGTGCTGGGAACAGAACAACTATAAGACCATTGTTGGCCTCGCTCCACGCTGGGCACACAATATATATTCCCAGAGCGCTCGCTTGGTCTGTGCTGGTAACAGAACAACTATAAGACCATTGTTGGCCTCGCTCCACGCTGGGCACACTATATATATTTCCAGAGTGCTCGCATGCTCTCTGCTGGGAACTGAACAACCGTAAGACCATTGTTGTCCTCGCTCCACGCTGGGCACACAATATATATTTCCAGAGCGCTCGCTTGGTCTGTGCTGGGAACAGAACAACTATAAGACTGTTGTTGGCCTCGCTCCACGCTGGGCACACTATATATATTTCCAGAGTGCTCGCATGCTCTCTGCTGGGAACTGAAAAACTATAAGACCATTGCCGGCCTCGCTCCACGCTGGGCACACTATATTTATTTCCAGAGTGCTCGCATGCTCTTTGCTGGGAACAGAACAACTATAAGACCATTGTTGGCCTCGCTTCACGCTGGGCACACTATATATATTTCCAGAGTGCTGGCATGCTCTGTACTGGGAACAGAACAACTATAAGACCATTGTTGACCTCTCCCAATGCAGGGCACACCATATATATTTCCAGACTGCTCGCATGATCTATGCTGGGAACACAACACTATAAGACAATTGTTGGCCTCGCTCCACACTGGGTACACTATCTATATTTCCAGAGTGCTCGCATTGTCTGTGCTGGGAACAGAACAACTATAAGACCATTGTCGACCCCGCTCCACGCTGGGCACACTACATATATTTCCAGAGTGCCGGCATGCTCTGTGCTGGGAACAGAACGACTATAAAACTATTCCCGGCCTCGCTCCACGCCGGGCACACTATGTATATTTCCAGAGTGCTCGCATGCTCTGTGCTGGGAACAGAACTTCATTAGACCATTGCCGGCCTCGCTACACGCTGGGCACACTATATATATTTCCAAAGTGCATGAATGATCCGTGCTTGGAGCAGAACAACTATAAGCCATTGCCGGCCTCGCTCCACGCTGGGCACAGTATATATATTTCCAGAGTGCTCGCATGCTCTGTGCTGGGAAGAGAACAAATATAAGACCATTGTTGGCCTCGCTCCGCGCTGGGCACAATATATATATTTCCGGAGCGCTCGCATGCTCTGTGCTGCTGCTCCTGTGCTGGGAACAGAACAACTATAAGACCATTGTTGGCCGCGCTCCACGCTGGACACACTATAAACATCTCACGGGCGCTCGCTTGCTCTGTGATGGGAACAGAACAACTACAAGAATATTGTTTGCCTCCCTCCATGCTACGCACACTACATATGTTTCCAGAGTGCTCGCATGCTCTGTGCTGGAAACACAACACTATAAGACAATTGTTGGCCTCGCTCCACGCTGGGCACAATATCTATATTTCCAGAGTGCTCGCATTGTCTGTGCTGGGAACAGAACAACTATAAGACCATTGCCGGCCCCACTCCACGCTGGCCACACTATATATATTTCAAGAGTGCTGGCATGCTCTGTGCTGGGAATAGAACAACTATAAAACCATTCCCGACCTCTCTCCAAGCCTGGGAACACTATATATATTTCCAGAGTGTTCACATGCTCTGTGCTGGGAATAGAACAACAATAACACCATTGCCGGCCTCGCTTCACGCTGGGCACACTATATATATTTCAAAAGTGTACGAATGATTCGTGCTTGGAATAGAACAACTATAAACCATTGCCGGCCTCGCTCCACGCTGGGCACATTATATATATTTCCAGAGTGCTCGCATGCTCTGTGCTGGGAACAGAACAAATATAAGACCATTGTTGGCCTCGCTCCACGCTGGACACACTATATATAATTCTAGAGTGCTCGCATGCTCTGTGCTGGGAACAGAACAACTATAAGACCATTGTTGGCCTCGCTCCACGCTGGGCACATTATATATAATTCCAGAGCGCTCGCATGCAACTATAAGACCATGTTTGGCCTCACTCCACGCTGGGCACACTGTATATATTTCCAGACTGCTCGCATGCTCTATGCTGGGAACAGAACAGCTTTAAGACCATTGTTGGCCTCTCTCCACGCTGGGCACACTATATATATTTCCAGAATGCTCGCATGCTCTGTGCTGGAAACTGAACAAATATAAGACCATTGTTGGCCTCGCTCCACGCTGGGCACACTATATTTATTTCCAGAATGCTAGCATGCTCTGTGCTGGGAAAAGAAAAACTATCTGACCATTGCCGGCCTCGCTCCTCGCTGGGCATACTATGTATATTTCCAGAGTGTTCGCATGCTCTGTGCTGGGAACAGAACAACTATAAGACCATTGACGGCGTCGCTCTACGCTTGGCACACTATATATATTTCCAGATTGCCCGCATCCTCGGTGCTGGGAACAGAACAACTATAAGACCATTGCCGGTCTCGCTCCACGCTGGGCACCTTATATATATTTCCAGAGTGTTCGCATGCTCTGTGCTGGGAACAGAACAACTATAAAAGCATTGCCGGCCTCGCTCCACGCTGGGCACACTATATATCTTTCCAGAGTGCTCGTTTGCTCTGTGCTGGAAACAAAACAACTATTAAACCATCGCCGATCTCGCCCCCGCTGGGCACACTATATATATTTCCAGAGTGCTCACATGCTCTGTGCTGGGAACACAACAACTATAAAACCATTGCCAGACTCGCTCCACGCTGGACTCACTATATATATATTTCTAGTGTGGGAACAGAACAACTTAAAGACCATTGCCGGCCTCGCTCCACGCTTGGCACACTATATATATTTCCAGAGTGCCCGCATCCTCTGTGCTGGGAACAGAACAACTATAAGACCATTGCCGGCCTCGCTCCACGCTGGGCACACTATATATATTTTGCAGAGTGCTCGCATGCTCTGTGATGGGAACAGAACAACTATAAGACCATTGTCGGCCTCGCTCCACGCTGGGCACACTATATATATTTCCAGAGTGCTCGCATGCTCTGAACTGGGAACAGAACAGCTATAAGACCATTGTTGACCTCCCCCTATGCTGGGCACACCATATATATTTCCAGACTGCTCGCATGATCTGTGCTGGGAACACAACACTATAAGACAATTGTTGGATTCGCTCCACACTGGCCACACTATATATAGTTCCAGAGTGCTCGCATTGTCTGTGCTGGGAACAGAATAACTATAAGACCATTGCCGGCCCCGCTCCACGCTGGGCACACTACATATATTTCCAGAGTGCTGGCATGCTCTGTGCTGGGAACAGAACGACTATAAACTATTCCCGGCCACGCTCCACGCAGGGAACACTATATATATTTCCAGAGTGCTCGCATGCTCTGTGCTGGGAACAGAACTTCATAAGACCATTGCCGGCCTCGCTCCACGCTGGGCAAACTATATATATTTCAAAAGTGTACGAATGATCCGTGCTTGGAGCAGAACAACTATAAGCCATTGCCGGCCTCGCTCCACGCTGGGCACAGTATATATATTTCCAAAGTGCTCAAATGATTCGTGCTTGGAATAGAACAACTATAAACCACTGCCGGCCTCGCTCCACGCTGGGCACATTATATATATTTGCAGAGTGCTCGCATGCTCTGTGCTGGGAACAGAACAAATATAAGACCATTGTTGGCATCGCTCCACGCTGGACACACTATATATATTTCTAGAGTCCTCGCATGCTCTGTGCTGGGAACAGAACAACTATAAGACCATTGTTGGCCTCGCTCCACGCTGGGCACATTATATATAATTACAGAGTGCTCACATGCTCTGTGCTTGGACTGAACAACTATAAGACCATTGTTGGCCTCACTCCACGCTGGGCACAATATATATAATTCCAGACTGCTCGCATGCTCTATGCTGGGAACAGAACAGCTTTAAGACCATTGTTGGCCTCTCTCCCCGCTTGGCACACTATATATATTTCCAGAATGCTCGCATGCTATGTGCTGGAAACTGAATAAATATAAGACCATTGTTGGCCTCGCTCCACGCTGGGCACACTATATTTATTTCCAGAATGCTAGCATGCTCTGTGCTGGGAAAAGAAAAACTATCTCACCATTGCCGGCCTCGCTCCTCGCTAGGCACACTATGTGTATTTCTAGAGTGTTCGCATGCTCTGTGCTGGGAACAGAACAACTATAAGACCATTGACGGCCTCGCTCTACGCTTGGCACACTTTATATAATTCCAGAGTTCCCGCATCCTCTGTGCTGGGAACAGAACAACTATAAGACCATTGCCGGCCTCGCTCCACGCTGGGCACACTATATATATTTCCAGAGTGTTCGCATGCTCTGTGCTGGGAACAGAACAACTATAAAAGCATTGCCGGCCTCGCTCCGCACTGGGCACACTATATATCTTTCCAGAGTGCTCGTATGCTCTGTGCTGGAAACAGAACAACTATTAAACCATCGCCGACCTCGCTCCCCGCTGGGCACACTATATATATTTCCAGAGTGCTCACATGCTCTGTGCTGGGAACACAACAACTATAAAACCATTGCCAGCCTCGCTCCACGCTGGGCACACTATATATATTTCTAGTGTGCTGGCATGCTCTGTGCGTGGAACAGAACAACTTAAAGACCATTGCGGCCTCGCTCCACGCTTGGCACACTATATATATTTCCAGAGTGCCCGCATCCTCTGTGCTGGGAACAGAACAACTATAAGACCATTGCCGGCCTCGCTCCACGCTGGGCCACTATATATATTTTGCAGAGTGCTCGCATGCTCTGTGATGGGAACAGAACAACTATAAGACCATTGTCGGCCTCGCTCCACGCTGGGCACACTATATATATTTCCAGAGTGCTCGCATGCTCTGTACTGGGAACAGAACAGCTATAAGACCATTGTTGACCCCCCCCCCCTATGCTGGGCACACCATATATATTTCCAGACTGCTCGCATGATCTGTGCTGGGAACACAACACTATAAGACAATTGTTGGATTTACTCCACACTGGCCACACTATATATATTTCCAGAGTGCTCGCATTGTCTGTGCTGGGAACAGAATAACTGTAAGACCATTGCCGGCCCAGCTTCACGCTGGGCACACTACATATATTTCCAGAGTGCTGGCATGCTCTGTGCTGGGAACAGAACGACTATAAAACTATTCCCGGCCTCGCTCCACGCAGGGCACACTATATATATTTCCAGAGTGCTCGCATGCTCTGTGCTGGGAACAGAACTTCATAAGACCATTGCCGGCCTCGCTCCACGCTGGGCACACTATATATATTTCCAAAGTGTACGAATGATCCGTGCTTGGAGCAGAACAACTATAAGCCATTGCCGGGCTCGCTCCACGCAGGGTACAGTATATATATTTCCAGAGTGCTCGCATGCTCTGTGCTGGGAAGAGAACAAATATAAGACCATTGTTGGCCTCGCTCCGCGCTGGGCACAATATATATATTTCCGGAGCGCTCGCATGCTCTGTGCTGGGAACAGAATAAATATAAGACCATTGTCGGCGTCGCTCAACGCCGGGCACACTATATATATTTCCAGAGTTATCACTTGCTCTGTGCTGGGAACAGAACAAAAATAAGACCATTGCCGGCCTCGCTTCCCGCTGGGCACACAATATATATTTCCAAAGTGCTCGAATGATTCGTGCTTGGAATAGAACAACTA
The DNA here is from genome assembly GCA_963580285.1 of Lucinisca nassula. Lineage (NCBI taxonomy): Eukaryota > Metazoa > Mollusca > Bivalvia > Lucinida > Lucinidae > Lucinisca > Lucinisca nassula. Next base: position 106,203,447 of record OY757017.1, on the reverse strand, counting down.
TAAACCACTGCCGGCCTCGCTCCACGCTGGGCACATTATATATATTTCCAGAGTGCTCGCATGCTCTGTGCTGGGAACAGAACAAATATAAGACCATTGTTGGCCTCGCTCCACGCTGGACACACTATATATATATTTCTAGAGTTCTCGCATGCTCTGTGCTGGGAACAGAACAACTATAAGACCATTGTTGGCCTCGCTCCACGCTGGGCACATTATATATAATTCCAGAGTGCACGCATGCTCTGTGCTTGGAACTGAACAACTATAAGACCATTGTTGGCCTCACTCCACGCTGGGCACACTATATATATTTCCAGACTGCTCGCATGCTCTATGCTGGGAACAGAACAGCTTTAAGACCATTGTTGGCCTTTCTCCACGCTGGGCACACTATATATATTTCCAGACTGCTCGCATGATCTGTGCTGGGAACACAACACTATAAGACAATTGTTGGATTCGCTCCACACTGGGCACACTATCTATATTTCCAGAGTGCTCGCATTGTCTGTGCTGGGAACAGAATAACTATAAGACCATTGCCGGCCCCGCTCCACGCTGGGCACACTACATATATTTCCAGAGTGCTCGCATGCTCTGTGCTGGGAACAGAACGACTATAAAACTATTCCCGGCCTCGCTCCACGCAGGGCACACTATATATATTTCCAGAGTGCTCGCATGCTCTGTGCTGGGAACAGAACTTCATAAGACCATTGCCGGCCTCGCTCCACGCTGGGCACACTATATATATTTCCAAAGTGTACGGATGATCCGTACTTGGAGCAGAACAACTATAAGCCATTGCCGGGCTCGCTCCACGCAGGGTACACTATATATATTTCCAGAGTGCTCGCATGCTCTGTGCTGGGAAGAGAACAAATATAAGACCATTGTTGGCCTCGCTCCGCGCTGGGCACAATATATATATTTCCGGAGCGCTCGCATGCTCTGTGCTGGGAACAGAATAAATATAAGACCATTGTCGGCGTCGCTCCACGCCGGGCACACTATATATATTTCCAGAGTTATCACTTGCTCTGTGCTGGGAACAGAACAAAAATAAGACCATTGCCGGCCTCGCTTCCCGCTGGGCACACTATATATATTTCCAATGTGCTCGAATGATTCGTGCTTGGAATAGAACAACTATAGACCACTGCCGGCCTCGCTCCACGCTGGGCACATTATATATATTTCCAGAGTGCTCGCATGCTCTGTGCTGGGAACAGAACAAATATAAGACCATTGTTGGCCTCGCTCCACGCTGGACACACTATATATATTTCTAGAGTCCTCGCATGCTCTGTGCTAGGAACAGAACAACTATAAGACCATTGTTGGCCTCGCTCCACGCTGGGCACATTATATATATTTCCAGAATGCTCGCATGCTCTGTGCTGGAAACTGAATAAATATAAGACCATTGTTGGCCTCGCTCTACGCTGGGCAGACTATATTTATTTCCAGAATGCTAGCATGCTCTGTGTTGGGAAAAGAAAAACTATCTGACCATTGCCGGCCGCGCTCCTCGCTGGGCACAATATGTATATTTCTAGAGTGTTCGCATGCTCTGTGCTGGGAACAGAACAACTATAAGACCATTGACGGCCTCGCTCTACGCTTGGCACACTTTATATATTTCCAGAGTTTCCGCATCCTCTGTGCTGGGAACAGAACAACTATAAGACCATTGCCAGCCTCGCTCCACGCTGGGCACACTAAATATATTTCCAGAGTGTTCGCATGCTCTGTGCTGGGAACAGAACAACTATAAAAGCATTGCCGGCCTCGCTCCACGCTGGGTACACTATATATCTTTCCAGAGTGCTCGTATGCTCTGTGCTGGAAACAGAACAACTATTAAGCCATCGCCGACCTCGCTCCCCGCTGGACACACTAAATATATTTCCAGAGTGCTCACATGCTCTGTGCTGGGAACACAACTATAAAACCATTGCCAGCCTCGCTCCACGCTGGGCACACTATATATATTTCTAGTGTGCTTGCATGCTCTGTGCGGGGAACAGAACAACTTAAAGACCATTGCCGGCCTCGCTCCAAGCTTGGCACACTATATATATTTCCAGAGTGCTCGCATGCTCTGTGAAGGGAACAGAACAACTATAAGACCATTGCCGGCCCCGCTCCACGCTGGGCACACTACATATATTTCCAGAGTGCTGGCATGCTCTGTACTGGGAACAGAACGGCTATAAAACTATTCCCGGCCTCGCTCCACGCAGGGCACACTATATATATTTCCAGAGTGCTCGCATGCTCTGTGCTGGCCAGGTCGCTTGAATTGTGCTGGAGGTGGAGCGACTATTATCCCTACTCCTGCCACTGCTCCACGCTGGGCACTTTCACAATCTTAATGGCGTTGTCGCACAGAGCGTGCGACAGATCCAGTAGAATATGTACCGCTCCCAGCGTGCGTGGAGTATTAGCAGGAATAGGTATTATACGCTCCAATAATGCCGTCGCTCCATGCTGGGCACCTCCACTCTCAGAACGGCCACTCATTTGTCCAATAGAACGGTTGATTTATTGACTTCATATTCACCCACCCGTGTCGAAACCATTAAACTACAGGACCTTAATAATCCTGAGCTGTTGGGCACGTTAGCAGTCGTACCAGAGTACTGTAGCGTTCGCTTGAACTGTGCTAGGCGAGGAGCAACTATAACACCTATTCCTGGCATTGCTCCACGCTGAAGTCGTACTGGATCGTTTGCTCGAAATATGCTTGATTGTAGCGACTGTTAGACCTATTAGGCTATCCTTTCTCTACGCTGGGCAAGTTATTAGTCGTACTGAAGCAATCTCTTGAACTCTGCTCAAAATAAAATGACTTAAGACCTATTTCTCCCTGTTTCTACCCTTGCTCCACGCACGGCACGTTAGCATCAAACTGGAGCGTTTGCTTTAACGGTGCTATTGATGGAGCGACTCTAAGACTCTTTTTCAGCCCTTGCTCAATGCTGGGAGTGTTAGCAATCGAAATGGAGCATTTGCGTTCACAGTTCTGGACATGGAGCGACTTTAGACCCGTGAGGGCCTGAGAGAAAAATATGAGGATTTTATATTTAAAGCTTTTACTTGTAGCAATGTTACTTATTTGAGTTGTTTCCCTTGTTTTATTGGTGGACTGAACGTGTTATTTTATGGAAATTCGTAAACGATCTGATTTATATTTGATTATCCTGCATTTGTTGGCATTATTATATTTGTTTGTATGCCTTTTGCTCAATGTTTATATATATATATATATGTTGCGTGCAGCAGGGTTAGAAACAGCTATATTGACATTATTTACAACATGCGGCTATTCCTGCCGTTGCTTTGAGAAGTAGAAGTAAAACAAAGATCAGGAATTGCTACAATTAACTTACTCCACCCATAAAAGACACCAAAGGGAAAGAAATACAAACATTAAGCGACCAGACCATAATGGAAACCTAAACAAAGGAAGGCCATAAGGACAGTTACTTTCCCACAAAATGGCCATATGGCCATCCAAAACCAAAAGACACAAGTGATACATACAGTAAGTAACAAACAACAACATAAATAAATCGCCACAGAAGAGCCGCCTTGGAACGGTCAGTGGAAGATTTCCACTGGGGGGCTTAAATCGATTTTACGTGGCCACAATCCTCGCCCTTACTTCCGTCGCGATTTAGACAAATAATTTGTTCAGTCCGCATGAAGGCCTCCTAACTCATCAGTGCAACATCTCCGTGAACACAAAAATCAAAGAACTACAGAGGTGAGACAACAGTGAGGACTCGACAGCAAGAAACCACTGAAATGCTGGAGCAAAAGAAAACCAACAGTTAGACTCCGATGAGCCCGACCAGAGTCAGAGCATCAGGCACCAACCGACATTATCTCTCTAATTTTCAATAAGCCTTTACGTTGGAGCCGTCATAGAATCTGAGGCCTGACCCACCGGCGTGCAATTAAAGAGGGAAGCAAAGTTGCCAACCGTGATTGGGTTAACTACCATGCATGCAGTCTATATTGTCATATTGTTTTTTTTTTGTAATTAGAGGTTTAACGTCCCCGTCAAAACTGTAAAGGTCATTTTGGAGACGTTGCTTCCAATTTTGTGGGACTTTTATAGTAGTCGCAGATAAGATCGAATGGGTGGAGCTATTCAGGTGTTTTCAATATGTCAAATTCGCTGAGTCCGCCGAGTGCCTTTCGCACGCTTTCTTCAAGCAATCGAAATGCTCATATACTCAGAGTACGCCACAGCCATGCTTGTGTTACAGTTGAATTCATAGAATCGGGTGACTTGGATTACCTTTTTGTTAATGATATATTCCTAAGGCAGGTACAAACGATAGCTTCGCCTGGTCAATCTTATCTGCGAGTACAATACCCGACATTGAGATGAAATGACATCTTAAGCCCAATGTAACAAATAGGCCGCCTCGCACCGCGATTCCTGGACAGGCTTAGAGTCTCTAAGCGGTTTACCAGTACTAGTGTGCTGGCCGGATTCATCTCTGCGTGGAAGCATCATGCAGCCCATATATTTCTTCAAGCCCCTATGCGCGGGGGCCGGCAGATTCTAACTGCAATTGAGCGACAATGGGCCTATTCCTGCCGTTGCTCCACCCTGGGAATGTTAGCAGTCGCATTGGTACGTAGACTTGAACTTCACGTGTCGTGGTGCGACAATGAGCCTATTTCTGCCGTTGCTCCACCTTGGGATGGGTGTTTTTGAGTTTTACGTCCCACCAACAGCTAATGTGATACGGAGACGGGACCTCGGTTTAAAGACTCATCCGAAAGTCTGGAGAAGCCCGGGATCGATCCTGCGACCCCTGGTTTCCAAGGCGATTAGCGTAAATACTGCACCACGGAGGCTTCTATGCTCCACCTTGGGAAAGTTAGCAGTCGTATTGGTACGTAGGCTTGAACAATACGCCCTTCCTGCCGTTGCTCAACCCTGGGAACCTGGGCAGTCGTATTGGTGCGTTCCCAGCAGGCACATGACGAAATTGTGACGTCACATCAACGTCGATGCAACGTCATGACGTTCATACAACGTCGCATGAACGTCGGTTGACGTTACACCGACGTTGATTTGACGTTGCCCTGGCGAAGTGTGCTTGCAGGGTTAGCATTAACTGTATCTGTGATGGAACGACAATGGGCCGATTTCTTGCCGTTGCTCCACCCTGGGAACGTTGGCAGTGGTTTTGGAAAGTAAGCTTGAACTGTACCTATCATGGAGCGATAATGGGCCTAGTCCTGTCGTTGCTCCACGCTGGGAACGTTAGGAGTCGTATTGGTACGTTAGCTTGAATTGTTCCTGTCGTGGAGCGACAATGGGCCATTCCTGTCGTTGCTCCACCCTGGGAACGTTAGAAGCCGTATTGGTACGTTAGCTTGAGTTGTTCCGGTCGTGGAGCGACAATGGTCCTATTCCTGCCATTGCTCCACCCTGGGATCGTTTGTGTTTTGTGTTGGAGTTTAACGGCCCAGTCAAAACGATTTAGGTCATTTTTGAGGCGGTCAGTTTACGTACCCAACCACACTTTCCTGGGCAGGCTTTTACGTAAGCGGATAACCAGTTCAGTGCACATTCTTCAGCCAGAAACTGAAAACCGCAATTTCTTGAATCAGCGGAAGGGAGAGAATGACCGTAGAAAAGATTTCATGATCGATCTCCACGAAAGAATGTTGCCGACCCCGGCAGGAATCGAACCCGCGTCCTCCTGATCACCAGTCAGACGCGCATCCGACTTAGCTACCGAGGCCGGCCTGCGATCGTTGGGAGTGGTTATTCCAACTCTACCTGTCATAGAACGACAATGGGCCTATTCCTGTTGTTACTCCACCCTGGGAACGTTGGGATTGGTTCTGGCACGTTAGCTTGAACAGCACCTGTTATCTGGGGGCCACAACGGGCCTATTCCTGTTGTTGCTCCACCCTGGGAACGTTAGCAGTTAGCTTGCACCGTACCTGGTATAGCGCGACAATGGGCCTGGTCCACGCTGCGAACGTGGTACTAAAAGTTTTGTTTAGGGTCCTTTCACTATCGTTAATGAGAATTGTGTAAAAAACTTGAGTATCCGCAGAAAAAAAAGCAAAAAACACCTGGTGTTTCATTGCAAGACGGTTTTATGCTGGTATATCGATTCTGTCCGTTCGCTCCACGCTGGGAACGTTCCAATGTTGCAGTGTGTAATGCCACCGGCGCTCCATGCTGGGCACTTCCACGCTCAGAACGGCCACTCCTTTGTATCCAATAGAACCGTTGGTTGATTAATTTCATATTAACCCGCCCGAATCGAGACCATTGAACTGCAGGACCTTAATAATCCTGAGCTGTTGGGCACGTTAGCAGTCGTACCAGAGTACTGTAGCGTTCGCTTTAACTGTGCTAGGCGAGGAGCAAAACCTATTCCTGTCATTGCTCCACGCTGGGCACAATACATATAGCAGTCGTACTGGATCGTTTGCTTGAAATATACTGGATGCGTAGCGACTGTTAGACCTATTAGGCCGTCCGTTCTCCACGCAAGGCAAGTAAGTAGTCGTACTGAAGCAATCTCTTGAACTATGCTCTAAGTAAGAAATATTTCTCCCTATTTCTACCCTTGCTCCACGCTGGGCAATTTAGGATCAAACTGGAGCGTTTGCTTTAACGGTACTATTGATGGAGCGACTGTAAGACCCTTTCAGCCCTTGCTCACTGGTGGGTACGTTAGCAATCGAACTGAAGCGTTGGCGTTAACATTTATGGAGCTAGACCTGTGATGGCCGATTTTTTTTATATTGAAAGCTTTTACTTGTAGCAACGTTACTTATTTGAGTTGTTTCCCTTGTTTGTTGGTGAACTGTGGATAAATGACTGAACATGTTATTTTATTGGAAATTCGTAATCGATGTGATTTATATTTGATCAACTTGCATTTTTTTGCATTTTATTTGTTAGTATGCCTATTGCTCAATGTTTAGATTGGCTTTGGCAGACAAATGTTTCTCAGAGTATTGCAAACGGATGCAAGGTTTCCCAATTCATGCTTATGAGATTCATTTAATATATATATATTAGCTGTATTAACACTTTATATAGGGTAGCCCCTATGTGCTTATAGCGCCCGGTTACCTTAAAAACCCGTTCAGTCACTCACTTTATATAACTCAATGCTCCACACTGGGAACATATTGGTGTTGAGATTTAACGTCGCCGTCAACACTGTAAAGGTCATTTGGAGACGTTGCTTCCAATTTTGTGGGACGTTTTAGAAGGCCTTCATGCGGACTGAAATAATTATTTGTCTTGATCGCGATGGAATAAGGTCAGGATTGTGGCCATGTAAAATTGATATAAAGGTGCATTATTGAGATATCTGGAAAAATGCTTCGAAAAATAAAATACATATAGCCGGTATTTTTCTTTAAAACAATACAAATTAATGCATTTTATGCAAAAATGCGAACAATTATGATGACAGGTAAACGAGTTTGAGAGGGATTCCCTAACTAGGTTTCGCACACTAGTAAGATCTATTTTTAGTTCGTGACAAAAATAGAATCCCCATATATGACGCTATGCGACGTTCATTTTTGGCCTTGTGTGCTTAGGCCATGCCTGAATCGGAAGAAATATGACGCTGAATACTCGCTTCACGCTGGGCACAGTATATATATTTCCTGAGTGCTCGCATGCTCTGTGCTGGAAACAGAACAAATATAAGACCATTTTTGGCCTCGCTTCACGCTGGGCACACAATATATATTTCCGGAGTGCTCGCATACTAAGTGCTGGGAAAGAACAGCTATAAGACCATTGTTGGCCTCGCTCCATGCTGGGCACACCATATATATTTCCAGGGTGTTCGCATGTTCTGTGCTGGGAACAGAACACTATTAGACAATTGTTGGCCTCGCTCCACGCTTCGCACACTATCTATATTTCCAGAGTGCTCGCATCGTCTGTGCTGGGAACAGACCAACTATAAGACCATTGCCGGCCCCGCTCCACGCTGGGCACACTACATATATTTCCGAGTGCTCTCATGCTCTGTGTTGGGAACAAAACAGGTATAAGACCATTCTTGGCCTCGCTCCATGCTGGGCACTCCATATTTATTTCCAGAGTGCTCTCATGCTCTGTGCTGGGAACAAAACGGGTATAAGACCATTCTTGGCCTCGCTCCATGCTGGGCACTCCATATTTATTTCCAGAGTGCTCTCATGCTCTGTGCTGGGAACAAAACAGCCATAAGACCATTCTTGGCCTCGCTCCATGCTGGGCACCCCATATATATTTCCAGAGTGCTCTCATGCTTTGTGCTGGGAACAAAACAGCTATAAGACCATTCTTGGCCTCACTCCATGCTGGGTACACCATATGTATTTCCAGAGTGCTCGCATGCTCTGTGCTGGGAACAGAACAACTATAAGACCATTGTTGGCCTCGCTCCACGCTGGGCACACTATCTATATTTCCAGAGTGCTCGCATTCTCTGTGCTGGGAACAGAACAACTATAAGACCATTGCCGGGCCCGCTCCACGCTGGGCACACTATATATATTTCCAGAGTGCTGCCATGCTCTGTGCTGGGAACAGAACAACTATAAAACCATTGCCGGCCTCGCTCCACACCGGGCACACTTTATATATTTTCAGAGTGCTCGCATGCTCTGTGCTGGGAACAGAACAACTATAAGACCATTGTTGGCCTTGCTCCAAGCTGGGAACACTATATATATTCCAAAGTGCTCGAATGATATGCTGCAGGTTGTAATGACGGCGCTCCATGCTGGGCACCTCCACGCTGGGAACGTTTGCTCCACCGTGGGCACACTTTTTTCCTACAGTTGCAGCTATACGTAGACTGCTCGGTTCATTGAGCACATTTTCACGTCCATTATAATTGAAAAAAAAATCTATAGAAGCATTAATTATTTTTGATTGCAAGTTTATAAGCTCCCGTTGAGTAGACGTCAAATTATGAAGGTTCAATCTCAAGATGTAGATGTAAATTATTATATGATTGGCACTTTCAAGTTATCATTAGAAAAAGTTGATACGTGTACCTGAACAAGGGAGACAACAATAGAATCGGAACAACAAGAAAAGTTATTCAATATTAAATAGCTATTTTCTCCGTTTCATTTTCAACAATTTATGAAAAATAAAAAACATAAACAAACAATATTCGTTCAAATGTGCTGTTTTAAATGTGATAGTTTTTTGTCTTTCCTTTTGTTTTGTTTTTCGATGAATACTTGTAAGTTTATGAGACACCAGCCTTACTGCAACATACAAATTGACAAATATATATATATATATATATAAATACTTTTTTTTTAATGTTCCGTTTTCAAGTCGAGTCCAGTGAAATTCATTTTAAAGGTCTTTTTATAAGTTACAGCTTCTTATAACGACTATATAGGGCCTACGTGTCAGAAACGTCTCAGCATGGGTATTCTTATACAAAGTGAGTGCTCGCATGCTCTGTGCTGGGAACAGAACAACTATAAGACCATTGTTGGCCTCGCTCCACGCTGGGCACACTATATATATTTCCAGAGTGCCCGCATGCTCTGTGCTGGGAACAGAACAGCTATAAGACCATTGTTGACCCCGCTCCACGCTGGACACACCACGTATAATTCCAGAGTGCTCGCATGCTCTGTGCTGGGAACAGAACAACTATAAGACCATTGTTGGCCTCACTCCACGCTGGGCACACTATCTATATTTCCAGACACCTCGCATTCTCTGTGCTTGGAACAGAACAACTATAAGACCATTGCTGGCCCCGCTCCTCGCTGGGCACACTATATATTTTTCCAGAGTGCTCACATGCTCTGTGCTGGGAACAGAACAACTATAAGACCATTGCCGGCCTCGCTCTACGCTGGGCACACTATATATATTTTCATTGAGCTCGCATACTCTGTGCTGGGAACAGAACAACTATAAGACCATTGCCAGCCTCGCTCCACGCTGGGTACACTATATATATTTCCAGAGTGCTCGCATGCTCTGTGCTGGGAACAGAAAAGCTATAAGACCATTGTTGACGTCGCTCCACGCTGGGCACACCATGTATATTTCCAGAGTGCTCGCATAATCTGTGCTGGGAACAGAACAACTATAAGACCATTATTGGCCTCGCTCCACGCTGGGCACACTATATATATTTCCAGAGTGCTCGCATGCTCTGTGCTGGGAACAGAAAAGCTTTAAGACCATTGTTGGCCTCGCTCCACGCTGGGCACACCATGTATATTTCTCGATTGCTCGCATGCTCTGTGCTGGGAACAGAAAAGCTATAAGACCATTGCCGGCTGCGCTCCACGCTGGGTACACTATATATATTTCCAGAGTGCTCGCATTCTCTGTGCTGGGAACAGAACAACTATAAGACCATTGTTGGCCTCGCTCCACACTGGGCACACTATATATATATTTCCAGAGTGTTCGCCTGCTCTGTTATGGGAACAGAACGACTATAAAGCCATTGCCGGCCTCGCTCCATGCTGGGCACACTATATATATTTCCAGAGTACTCGCATGCTCTGTGCTGGGAGGAACAAATATAATACCATTGCAGGCCTCGCTCCACGCTAGGCACACCCTTTATATTTCTAGGGTGCTCGCATGCTCTGTGCTTGGAATAGAAAAACGAATAAAACCATTGCCGGCCTCTTTCCACGCTGGGCACACTATATATATATTTCCACAGTGCTCGCATGCTCTGAGCTGGAAACAGAACGACTATAAGACCATCTCTAGCCTCGCACTTCGCTGGGCACACTATATATATTTTCAGAGTGCTCGCATGCTCTGTGCTGGGATCAGAACAGCTATAAGACCATTGTTGGCCTCGCTCCACGCTGGGCACATTATATATATATATATATATCCAGAGTGCTCGCATGCTCTGTGCTGGGAACAGAACAACTAGAAGACCATTGCCGGCCTCGCTCCACGCTGGGCACACAATATATATATTTCCTGAGTGCTCGCATGCTCTGTGCTTGGAATAGAACAGCTATAAGACCATTGCCGGCCTTGCTCCACGCTGGGCACACTATATATTTTTCCAGAGTGCTACCATGCTCTGTGCTGGAAACAGAACAGCTATATGTCCATTGCCGAACTCGCTCCACGCTGGTCCCACTATATATATTTCCAGATCGCTCGCATGCTCTGTGTTGGAACTGAACAACTATAAGACCATTGTTGACGTCGCTCCACGCTGGACACACTATATATATTTCCAGAGTGCTCGCATGCTCTGTGCTGTGAACAGAACAACTATAAACCATTGTTGGCCTCGACCCACACTGGGCACACTATATATATTTCCAGAGTGCTCGCCTGCTCTGTGCTGGGAACAAAACGACTATAAAGCCATTGCCGGCCTCGCTCCATGCTGGGCACACTATATATATTTCCAGAGTACTCGCATGCTCTGTGCCGGGAACGGAACAAATATAATACCATTGCAGGCCTCGCTCCACGCTAGGCACACCCTTTATATTTCTAGAGTGCTCGCATGCTCTGTGCTTGGAACAGAACAACTGTAAGAACATTGCCAGCCTCGCTCCAGCCTGGGCACACTATATATATTTCCAGAGTGCTCGCATGCTCTGTGCTGGACACACTATATATATATATTTCAAGAGTGCTCGCATGCTCTGTGCTTGGAATAGAACAACTATAAGACCATTGCCGGCCTTGCTCCACGCTGCGCACACTATATATTTTTCCAGAGTGCTACCATGCTCTGTGCTTGAAACAGAACAGCTATATGTCCATTGCCGAACTCGCTCCACGCTGGGCACACTATATATATTTCCAGATTGCTCGCATGCTCTGTGCTGGGCACAGAACAGCTATAAAACCATTGCCGGCCTCGCTCAACGCTGGACACACTATATATATATATTTCCCGAGTGCTCGCATGCTCTGTGCTGGGAACAGAAAAACTATTAAACCATTGCCGGCCTCGCTGGGCACACTATATATATTTCCAGAGTACTCGCATGCTCTGTGCTGGGAACGGAACATATATAAGACCATTGCCGGCCTCGCTCCATGCTAGGCACACTCTGTATATTTCTAGAGTGCTCGCATGCTCTGTGCTGGGAACAGAACAACTATAAACCATTGCCGGCCTCACTCAACGCTGGGCACACTATATATATATATTTCCAGAGTGCTAGCATGCTCTGAGCTGGAAACAGAACGACTATAAGACCATTTCTAGCCTCGCACTACGCTGGGCACACTTTATATATTTCCACAGTGCTCGCATGCTCTGTGATGTGATCAGGACAGTTATAAGACCATTGTTGGCCTCGCTCCACGCTGGGCACACGATATGTATATTTCCAGTGTGCACGCATGCTCTGTGCTGGGAACAGAACACTTATACGTCCATTGTTGGCCTCGCTCCACGCTGGGCACACTATATATACTGACAGAGCGCTCGCATGCCCTGTGCTGGGAAAAGAACAACTATAAGACCATTATTGGCCTCGCTCCACGCTGGGCACACTATATATATTTTCAGAGTGCTCGCTTGCTCTGTGCTGGGAACAGAACACCTATAAGACCATTGCCGGCCTTGCATCACGCTGGGCATACTGTATATATTTTCGGAGCGCTCGTATGCTCTATGCTCGGAACAGAACAACTATAAGTCCCATTGTAGGCCTCGCTCCACGCTGGGCACGTTTTATTTTCTTCCGGAGCTCTGGCTTGCTCTGTGCTGGGCACGCTATGTTTTCTTCCGGGACGCACGCTTGCTCTCTGCTGGCACGGAGCAACTGGGTACGTTATAGGCCCTATATACTTCCGGTGCGTTCATTCTCGGGGTATAGGTCTTATATTACTTCGTGTCTAGCACAGATCAAGCAACGTAGAATGCGTAATGTTCCCAGCGTGGAGCAAGGGCAGGTTGCTCCGTATCCCTGCTCCCGTATCCAGCACAGAGCAAGCAACTGATTCAGTGTAATACATAACGAACGCAGAGTGGAGTAAGGGCAGGAATATGCCTTTAAGTTCTTCGCTCACAGCACAGAGCAAGTGACCCCTCCAATACAATATGCAACGTTCCCAGCGTGGAGCAGGGACAGAAATAGATCTTATATCCAGCGAAAGATCCAGTAGAACACGTGACGTCCCCAGCGTAGAGCAATGCAAGAAATAGGTCTTCCTTATTGTTGATCCGTGCCCAGCACAGAGCAAGTGACCTCTTCAGTATAGAACTTAACGTGCCCGGCTTGCTTAGGGCAAGTGCAGGTATAGGCGAATGCTTCAGTATAATATACTGTATACTTAAAGTTCCCAGCATGGAGCAATGGTAGGAATGGTATAATAGTTATTCCGTGCCCAGCACAGACCAAGCGACCGCTCCTATACAATATGTAACGTTTCCAGCACGGAGCAAGGACAGGAATATGTCTCAATACGTAACGTTCCCAGCGAGGAGCAAGCGGCCGCTTCAGTAAAATATAACGTGTCCAACGTGGAGCAAGGACATAAATAGGTCTTATAGCGTGTAGCGAGGCCAGCTGTAGGTCTTACAGTTGTTGTGTTTCCTACACATTAGTACTGTCAACGTGTCCAATGTGGAGCGAGGTAAGCTGTAGGTCTCGCTTGCTGTGTTTCCGGCAGAGGAAGCGACTGCTCAGCGGGTGGTACTGTCAACGTGTCCCGCATGGAGCGAGGACAGCTGTAGGCTGAGACGGGGCACAGCGATTCTAACGCTCCTTAGAGCTACCTTCAGAATCTGAAATGCTACTGGTGTCACGTCAAATGGCATTCATACACTAGGCTTTTTTATATAAGAAACTGAAGTGATATTTTCAGGTGGCCTCTGAAAAACTATGTTGACTATTTTGTAAAAGTTAAAGCTTGAAATAGTCGGATTTCCTCCCTTGTAAAAGTCTAATTTTATTAAATTAAATTAAGTGTGGAAAATAGTTATTAGTGTTCAAATTATTCTTTGTTTTTACAGTGAGAATATTTTGAGAATATTTTCTGATGTTCTTGTGGCAATATTGATGAAATAGTGATAATATTTTAATTTTGTTTTCCCAAGGGTTGTGAATGATATGATGTTACCTCTTTGATATAAAGTTTTAGTAATATTTTATAAATAATTTCAGTGATATACTGATAAATGATACACTTCGTAAAAATAGGTCTTATAAAGCATTGGTTTGCACATAATATCTGCTGTTCATGCATCCGTCTTGGAAGGTCTCTAATTGTCCGTCCGTCTGTTTGTTCAGCTCGTCATTTTGGTTGGTTGTTGGGGCAATGGTAGCACTGGTAACTAGTTATTATGAATGTTTCGACAAGTTTGTTCGAATCCCGTAGGGCATACGGACGATGGGTATATTTGTTGTTAAGCCTGAGCTGGCAGACTTTCAGCCTTCTTGAAGTCTGGCCGTCTAGAACACTAATATATTTATTAAAATGTTAAACCTTTCCTTTAAAGAGCAGAAGCATTTTTTATTGTTTTTCTTTGACATAATTCTGACCCTATAGTATGTTGACACGTAGTATTGTAAACTCTTACACGAGTGATCATTTCATATGGGATTTTATGGTTTATCACATAACGGTGTTTATTGCTGAAAGCGTTAAAGAGAAAAATAGAGTTGTCATGGATGGCGTCGTGAGGTTACGCGTCAGTAGCCATGTGTTATTACAAGTGTGGTCGTGTGATTTTTATCACATGACGTTATCCACTGTTTAACAGCGGCGTTATGTAATAAATATATGTAGCCGGCCTGACTGAGGTGTGTCTTTATTTGCTAAATATTGTGGAGTTTTCAGGGATTTACAGGTCTCTGAAAATGTATCGAGCTATTTATCCTATTTAGTATGAGTTAAGCATACATAATTTCTGTTTGAAGAAGTTTTACACATCCTTCCGATTTTGTGGTATGTGAGATAAAATGACACCTAAAGCCCCACTGCCCTATGAAACCGCGGATGTTCAAGTGTAGTGGCTCCGATTTGCAACACTTTTGCCATGCAGGCGTGGAATGTTCTAGCGGTTTATCTGTACGCCATTGACGCGGAAGCAGCATGCAGCCCAGTCTCTTTCTCCTAGTCTCGATTGGCGGGGGCCCTAAGCACAGAAAAGAAACAAGAGGATCATAATGGTCCTATATCGCTCACCTGAGCTAAGAGATTTACATACTATAAACTGAAGTTTCACATGGTACATGTAGATTGCTCTAAGACTTGGTATAAATCGTTTGACCCCAGGGGTATTATCTGAACAATCTTGGTAGAGGTCCACTTTTGGAAGCTAAAAGCCAAAGATCAAAGGCCAGGGCCTTCTGGTTATTTATATCCGGGCCTTCTGGGTTCAGACAAGAAGATTTTAAAGGTTTCTCTATATAGACAAGGTGTGTTTGTGAAACACTAACATGTCCCCGGGTAGGTTCATTTTTCCTTTGAAGTAGATCACTGGACAAGGTCAAGGTCACAGGTCAAAATTTATATACGAGTTGGAAGCCCATGTCAAAAGTCACCTACATGCCAAAAATTAAGGCTCTATCTCAAACGGTTCAAAAGTTATAATAATGTAGGTCAGGGTCAAGGGCACAGGTCAAAATGTATGAGTGAGAAGGCCATTTCACAAGGAACCTACATGCCAAATATGAGGGCTCTATCTCAAACGGTTCAAAAGTTATGACCAATATTTTTTTTTAAGTGTGTGTGTTTTAGATTTACGTCCCACCAACAACTAAGGTCATACGGAAACGGGACCTCGGTTTAAAGACATCCGAAAGTCTGGAGAAGCCAAGGAGGATCGATCCTGCGGTCCCTGGTTTATCAGGCGAGTAGTATAACCACAACACCACAAAGGCTTATTTGTCTTTAAAGTAGTAAAAAGGTCATGATCAAGGTCAAACAATTTTGTAGCAGTGGGAAGCTCTTGCCACAAGAAACTTATGTGCAAATTAAGAAGGCCCTACCTCAAACGGTTCAAAAGATATGACAAATGTTAGTTTTTCTTTAATGTAGGTCAAAGGTTAAAATTTTTATATAAGTGGGAAGCCCTTTTCATAAGGAACCTGCCTGTCAAAAATGAAGGCTCTATCTCAAACAGTTCTGAAGTTATGGTCAATGTAATTTTTCTAAAGTAAGTCACAGACCAAGATCAAGGTCATAGGTCAAATTTTTTGTTTGAATTGAAAGCCCTTGTCCCAAGGAACTTATAAGCCAAATATGAAGGCTATATCTCAAACGGTTTAGAAGTTATGACAAAAGTTATTTGTTTCTTTAAAGTAGATCACAGGTCAAAGTCAAGGACACAGGACATCACAGGTCCTGGTGTATGAATGTCATTTGACGTGTCACCAGTAACAATTCTGATTCTGATTCTGATCAATTTTTTTATGAATCGAAAGCCCTGGTCTTAAGGAACTTATAAGCCAGATATGAAGGCTATAACTCAAACGGTTCAGAAGTTATGACCAATGTTTTTTTTTGTTTTGTTTTTTATAAAGTAGGTAACAGGTCAAGGTCATGGTCATAGGTAAAACATGTTTGGTATGAGTCGGAAGCCCTTTTCCCGAGGAACTTACATGCCAAAAATGAAGGCTCTATCTCAAACCGTTCAACAGTTATGACCAATGATAAAGTTGAACAACCAACAAATAGATAAATAAATAAACAAACAGACAGGACAAAAACAGTATGTCCCCGCTATCGCTACCGAGGACAAGGAAGGCAATGTTCAGGAATCAGTACAATTAACCCATACCTCCCATCATTCACCAACAAACAAGTGGGCCCCGAGTATTTGAACAATCTCGGTAGAAGTCCACTAGATCAAGCTACATACCAAATATCAAAGACCTGGGCCTTCTGGTTTCAGACAAGTTTTTTAAAGGTTTTCCCTTCGTATCTCTACGGAAAACATGTGGGATCCAGTGCGGGGCCATTTTTTTTGCTCCGGGACTATAAATTGAATAATCTTGGTAGAGGTCCACTAGATGAAACTACATATCAAATATCAAAGGCCTGGGCCTTCTCGTTTCGGACAAGAGGATTCTTAAAGGAGTTCCCTATATAAGTCTATGTAAAACTAGTGGGCCCAGGGCGGGGCCATTTTTGGCCACAAGGCTATAATTTGAGCAATCTTTGTAGAGGTCCACTAGATAAAGCTACATGCCAAATATCAAAGACCTGGAATTTCTGGTTTCAGACAAGAAGATTTTAAAGGGTTTTCCCTATATGGGTCTACGTAAAACATGTGACCCCTAAGGCGGGGCCAACTGTGATCCCAGAGCGATAATATGAATAACTTTGGTAGAGGTCCATTAGCTGAAGCTTCATACAAAATATCAAAGAACTGGGACTTCTGTTTCAGACAATATTTTTAAAGGCTTCCCTATATAAGTCTTAAGACAAGAAGCTTTTTAAAGGGTTTCCCTATGTATGTCTATGTGAACCCAGTGGGCCTAACCCCAGGGCCATTTTTGGCCCCAGGGCTATTATTTGAACAATCTTGGTAGATATAATCTAGAAGTAGCTTCATAACAAATACTGAAGACCTGGGACTTTTGGTTTCAGACATGAAGATTTTAAACTGGTTTCCCTATGTATGTCTATGTAAACCCAGTGGGCCCCGCCAAGGGGCCATTTTTGCCTGAGGGTTATGATTTGAACAATTTTGGAAGAAGTCCACTAGAAAGAGCTTCATACCAAATATCAATCAAAGACTAGAGCCTTCTAGTTTCAGACATGAAGATTTTAAAATGTTTTCCCTATGTATGTCTATGTAAACCCACTGGGCCCTGTCCCTGGGCCATTTCGGACCCAAGGGCTTTAATTTGAACAATTTTGGTAGAGATCTACTAGATGAAGTTTCAAACCAAATATCAAAGATCTGGGCCTTCTGACCTCAGACAAGAAGATTTTGTAAAGTTTTTTTCCTATATACATCTGTGTAAACCCAGTGGGTCCCGCCACGGGGCTATAATCGACCCCAGGGCTATGATTTGAACCATCTTGGTAGAGGTCCACTGGAAGAAGCTTTATTCCAAATATCAAACACCTGGGCTTCTGGTTTCAGACAATAAGATTTTTAAAGGCTCTTTCTATACGTAAGTCTATGTAAACAGTGGGCCCCGCGCCGGGGCCATTTTGGACCCAGGGCTATACTTTGAACAATCTTGTTAGAGGTGCACTAGATGAAGCTTCATACCAAATATAGAAGAAATATTGGAGTGTGCCTTCTGCAGCTGGTTTCAGACAAGAAGATTTTTAAGGGTTTTTCCTATAAAAGTCTATAAAAACAAATTGGGCCCCGCCCCGGTGCAACTTTTGGCAAGGAATACACCACAGAACTTGAAAATATGAAGCCTATTCCTGCTATTGCTCTGCAGAGCATGCGAGCACTCTGGGAAAATATAAAGTGTGCCCAGCGTGGAGCGAGGCCAACAGTGGTCTTATAGATGTTCTGTTCCCAGCACAGTGCGTGCGAGCACTCTGGAAGCATATATAGTGTGCCCGGCATGGAGAGAGGCCAACAATAGTCTTATAGTTGTTCTGTTAAGAGCACAGAGCATGCGAGCATTCTTGAAATATATATAGTGTGCCCAGCGTGGCGCGAGGCCAACACTGGTCTTATAGTTGTTCTGTTCTCAGCACAGAGCATGAAAGCACTCTGGAAATATATAAAATGTGTGTCCAGCGTGGAGCGAGGCCAACAATGGTTTTACAGTTGTTCTGTTTCCAGCAGAGAGCATGCTAGCTATCTGGACATATAAAAAGTGTGCCCAGCGTGGAGCGAGGCCAACAATGGTCTTATAGTTGTTCTGTTCCCAGCACAGAGCATGCGAGCACTCTGGAAACATATATAGTGTGCCTAGCGTGGAGCGAGGTCGGCAATGGTCTTATAGTTGTTCTGTTCCCACCACAAAGCAAGCGAGCACTCTGGAAATATATATAGTTTCTCCAGCGTGGAGCGAGGCCAACAATGGTCTTATAGTTTTTCAGTTCCCAGCACCGAGCATGCGAGCGCTCTTGAAATAAATATAGTGGGCCTAGCGTGTATCGAGGCCAACAATGGTCTTATAGTTGTTCTGTTCACAGCACAGAGCATGCGAGCGCTCCGGAAATATATATAGTGTGCCCAGTGCGGAGCGAGTCCAACAAAGGTCTCATATTTGTTCTGTTCCCACGTAGAGCATGCGAACACTGGAAATCTATATACTGTGCCCAGCGTGGAGCGAGGCCGGCAATGGTTTATAGTTGTTCTGTTCCATGCACGGATCATTCGAGCACTTTGGAAATATATATAGTGTGCCCAGCGTGGATCGAGGCCGGCAATGGTCTTATAGTTGTTCTGTTCCCAGCACAAGAGCAAGCGAGCACGCTGGAAATATATATAGTGTGCCCGGTTTGGTGCGAGGCCGGGAATGGTTGTATAGTTGTTCTGTTCACAGCACAGGCCATGCCAGCACTCTGGAAATATGTACATGTATAGTGTGCCCAGCGTGGAGCGGGGCCGGCAATGGTCTTATAGTTGGTCTGTTCCCAGTACAGGCGATGCGAGCACTCTGGAAATATAGATAGTGTGCGTAGCGTGGAGCGAGGCCAACAATTGTCTTATAGTGTTCTGTTCACTGCACAGAGCATGTGAGCACTCTGGAAATATATATGGTGTGCCCAGCATGGAGCGAGGCCAACAATGGTCTTATAGCTGTTGTGTTCCCAGCACAGAGCATGCGAGCACACCGGAAATATATACTGTGTGCCCAGCGTGAAGCGAGGCCAACAATGGTCTTATATTTGTTCTGTTCCCAGCACAGAGCATACGAGCACTCTGGAAATATATATATACTGTGCCCAGCGTGGAGCTAGTGCGGCAATGGTTTATAGTTATTCTATTCCAAGCACATAGCATTCGAGCATTTTGGAAATATATATATAGTGTGCCCAGCGTTGAGCGAGGCTGATAATGGTCTTATAATTGTTTTGTTCCCAGCAGAGAGCATGCGAGCACTCTGAAAATATATATAGTGTGCCCGGCGTGGAGCGAGGCCGGCAATGGTTTTATAGTTGTTCTGTTCCCAGCAAAAAGCATGCCAGCACTCTGGAAATATATATAGTGTGCCCAGCGTGGAGCGGGGCCGGCAATGGTCTTATAGTTGTTCTGTTTGGGAGCACTCTGGAAATAACGATAGTGTGCCCAGCGTGGAGCGAGGCCAACAATGGTCTTATAGTTGTGCTGTTCCCAGCACAGAGCATGCGAGCATTCTGGAAATATATGTAGTGTATCCAGCGTGGAGCGAGGCCAACAATGGTCTTATAGTTGTTCTGTTCCCAGCACAGAGCATGCGAGCGCTCTGGAAATATATATAGTGTGCCCAGCGTGGAGCGAGGCCGGCAATAGATTTTTAGTTGTTCTGTTCCCCGCACAGACATAGGCCTCGCTCCACACTGGGCACGTTTTATTTTCTTCCGGAGCTCTAGCTTGCTCTGTGCTGGGCACGCTATGTTTTCTTCCGGGACGCTGGATTGCTCTCTGCTGGCACGGTGCAACGAAGTACGCTATATAGGCCCTATATACTTCCGGTGCGCCAATTCTCGGGGTATAGGTCTTATATTTCTTCGTGTCTAGCACAGCTCCCGCTCCAGTAGAATGCGTATCGTGCCCAGCGTGGAGCAAGGGCAGGTTGTTCCGTATTCAGCGCAGAGCAAGAAACAAATTCAGTGTAATAACGAACGCAGAGTGGAGTAAGGGCAGGAATATGCCTTAAAGTTCTCCGCTCACAGCACAGAGCAAGTGACTGCTCCAGTACAATATGCAACGTTCCCAGCGTGGAGCAGGGACAAGAATAGATCTTATATCCAGCGAAACATCCAATAGAACACGTGACGTCCCCAGCGTGGAGCAAGGCAAGAAATAGGTCTTTCTTATTGTTGATCCGTGCCCAGCACAGAGCAAGTGACCGTTTCACTATAGTACGTAACGTGCTCAGCTTGGAGGAAGTGCAGGTTTAGGTCTTAAGTTGCTCCGTGCTCCGTGCTCCTGAATGCTTCAGTATAATATATACTGAAAGTTCCCAGCATGGAGCAAGGGCAGGAATGTATAATAGTTATTCCGTGTCCAGCACAGACCAAGCGACCGCTCCCATGCAAGCACAGCCACACTTCATCTTAATTTGTGTTCACTTTGAAGTAGTATTTCTAAGCTGAAATGTTTCCAACATGTAAGGCCCTATATAGTCGGTAGAAAAAGCTTTAACTTGTAAAAAATGTACCGAGTTAAAATAGATTTTTCTTGACTTGAAAAACGGTTTGGTGTATAATCAAGACTTATTTATTGACGATATGATATGACATTTTTATGCTCACAAAACAATATATATATATTAGTCACTATGTATTTTTAAGTAAGGCTGGTGCCTCATGGCCGATAAGTATTCAATTAAATACGAACAAAAAAAAAACTACCACGATTAAAATAACACTCTTGAAAAAAATATTGTTTATTTTTGGAATTTATTTTTCACATTGTTGAAAGTCAAACGCAGACATTAGCTGTTTAACATGAAATAACCTTTTCTTGTGGTTCCGATTCTATTGTTGTCTCCCTTGCCAGCTTCAAGCATCAACTTTTGCTAATGATAACTTGAAAGTGACAAGATGCATGCTCTCCAATCGTATTTCTATAAAGTATAATAGGCTACATCTACATCGTTACATTAAATCGTCATAATTTGACTTCTACTCAACGGGAGCTAATAAATTGACAATGATATATATACTATTATATAACTATTGCTTCAAAGTATAGCTGCAACTGCAGGAAAAGAGTGTGTCCACGGTGGAGCAAATGAGGTGCCTAGCATGGATCGCCGGCCTGTCCTTGCTCCACGCTGGGAACGTTGCATATTGTATTGTCGCAGTCGCTTCTCTGTGTTGTGAGCGGAGCAGCTCTAAAACTGATTCCTCCCTTGCTCCACGCTGGGAACGTTTCGCATTCTACTGGACACTTTGACAGTACTATCTGAGCAGTCGCTTCCTCTTTGCCGGAAAAATAGCGGCTATAAGCTCTTTTTCTGCACTTCCTCCACGCTGGGAACGTTACGTGTCCTACTGGATCGGTCGCTAGCTCTTTTGCTAGGTACAGAGCAAGTATAATACCTTTTCCTGCTTATGCTCCACGCTGGGAGCGGTACATATTCTACTGGATCTGTCCACGCTCTGTGCGACAACGCCATTAAGATTGTGAAAGTGCCCAGCGTGGAGCAGTGGCAAGAGTAGGCATAACAGTCGCTCCACCTCCGGCACAGTTCAAGCGACCTGGCCAGCACAGAGCATGCGAGCACTCTGGAAATATATATAGTGTGCCCGGCGTGGAGTGAGGCCGGGAATAGTTTTATAGTCGTTCTGTTCCCAGCACAGAGCATGCCAGCACTCTGGAAATATATGTAGTGTGCCCAGCGTGGAGCGGGGCCGGCAATGGTCTTATAGTTGTTCTGTTCCCAGCGCCGACAATGCGAGCACTCTGGAAATATAGATAGTGTACCCAGTGTGGAGCGAGGCAAACAATTGTCTTATAGTGTTGTGTTCCCAGCGCAGATCATGCGAGCAGTCTGGAAATATATATGGTGTGCCCAGCATTGGGGGAGGTCAACAATGGTCTTATAGCTGTTCTGTTCCCAGTACAGAGCATACGAGCATGCGAGCACTCTGGAAATATATATAGTGTGCCCAGCGTGGAGCGAGGCCGGCAATGGTCTTATAGTTGTTCTGTTCCCAGCACAGAGGATGCGGGCACTCTGGAAATATATATAGTGTGCCCAGCGTGGAGCGAGGCCGCAATGATCTTTAAGTTGTTCTGTTCCACGCACAGAGCATGCAAGCACACTAGAAATATATATAGTGTGCCCAGCGTGGAGCGAGGCTGGCAATGGTTTTATAGTTGTTGTGTTCCCAGCAGAGAGCATGTGAGCACTCTCGAAATATATATAGTGTTCCCAGCGGGGAGCGAGGTCGGCGATGGTTTAATAGTTGTTCTGTTTCCAGCACAGAGCATACGAGCACACTGGAAAGATATATAGTGTGCCCAGCGTGGAGCGAGGCCGGCAATGCTTTTATAGTTGTTCTGTGTCCAGCACAGAGCATGCGAACACTCTGGAAATATATATAGTGTGCCCAGCGTGGAGCGAGGCCGGCAATGGTCATAAAGTTGTTCTTTTCCCAGCACAGAGGATGCGGGCACTCTGGAAATATATATAGTGTGCCAAGCGTAGAACGAGGCCGTCAATGGTCTTATAGTTGTTCTGTTCCAAGCACAATGCATGCGAACACTCTGGAAATATACATAGTGTGCCCAGCGAGGAGCGAGGCCGGCAATGGTCAGATATTTTTTCTTTTCCCAGCACAGAGCATGCTAGCATTCTGGAAATAAATATAGTGTGCCCAGCGTGGAGCGAGGCCAACAATGGTCTTATATTTGTTCAGTTTCCAGCACAGAGCATGCGAGCATTCTGGAAAATATATATAGTGTACCCAGCATGGAGAGAGGCCAACAATGGTCTTAAAGCTGTTCTGTTCCCAGCACAGAGCATGCGAGCAGTCTGGAAATATATATAGTGTACCCAGCGTAGAGTGAGGCCAACAATTGTCTTATAGTTGTTCAGTTCCAAGCACAGAGCATACGAGCGCTCTGGAATTATATATAATGTGCCCAGCGTGGAGCGAGGCCAACAATGGTCTTATAATAGTTGTTCTGTTCCCAGCAAAGAGCATGCGAGCACTCTAGAAATATATATAGTGTGTCCAGCGTGGAGCGAGGCCAACAATGGTCTTATATTTGTTCTGTTCCCAACACAGAGCATGCGAGCACTCTGGAAATATATATAATGTGCCCAGCGTGGAGCGAGGCCGGCAATGGTTTATAGTTGTTCTATTCCA
This sequence comes from Lucinisca nassula, assembly GCA_963580285.1. Classification (NCBI taxonomy): domain Eukaryota; kingdom Metazoa; phylum Mollusca; class Bivalvia; order Lucinida; family Lucinidae; genus Lucinisca; species Lucinisca nassula. The sequence continues at coordinate 106,179,487 of OY757017.1, read as the reverse complement.
AGCACGAATCATTCGAGCACTTTGGAAATATATATAATGTGCCCAGCGTGAAGCGAGGCCGGCAATGGTCTTATTGTTGTTCTGTTCCCAGCACAGAGCATGTGAGCACTCTGGAAATATATATAGTGTGCCCGGCGTGGAGCGAGGCCGGGAATGGTTTTATAGTTGTTCTCTTCCCAGCACAGATCATGTCAGCACTCTGGAAATTTAAATTGTGTGCCCAGCGTGGAGCGGGGCCGGCAATGGTCTTATAGTTGTTCTGTTCCCAGCACAGACAATGCAAGCACTCTGGAAATATAGATAGTGTGCCCAGCGTGGAGCGAGTCCAACAATTGTCTTATAGTGTTGTGTTCCCAGGACAGAGCATGCGAGCACTCTGGAAACATATGTAGTGTGCCCAGCATGGAGGGAGGCCAACAATGGTCTTGTAGTTGTTATGTTCCCATCACAGAGCAAGCGAGCGCCCTGTTGATATATATAGTGTGTCCAGCGTGGAGCGCGGCCAACAATGGTCTTATAATTGTTCTGTTCCCAGCACAGAGCATGCGAGCGCTCCGGAAATATGTATATTGATATTGTGCCCAGCGCGGAGCGAGGCCAACAATGATCTTATATTTGTTCTCTTCCCAGCACAGAGCATGCGAGCACTCTGGAAATATATATACTGTGCCCAGCGTGGAGCGAGGCCGGCAATGGCTTATAATTGTTCTGTTCCAAGCACGGATCATTCGTGCACTTTGGAAATATATATAGTGTGCCCAGCGTGGAGCGAGGCCGGCAATGGTATTATAGTTGTTCTGTTCCCAGCACAGAGCATGCGAGCACTCTGGAAATATATATACTGTGCCCAGCGTGGAGCGAGGCCGGCAATGGCTTATAATTGTTCTGTTCCAAGCACGGATCATTCGTGCACTTTGGAAATATATATTGTGTGCCCAGCGTAGAGCGAGGCCGGCAATGGTATTATAGTTGTTCTGTTCCCAGCACAGAGCATGCGAGCACTCTGGAAATATATATAGTGTGCCCGGCGTTGAGCGAGGCCGGGAATAGTTTTATAGTCGTTCTGTTCCCCGCACAGAGCATGCCAGCAATCTGGAAATATATGTAGTGTGCCCAGCGTGGAGCGGGGCCGGCAATTGTCTTATAGTTGTTCTGTTCCCAGCACAGACAATGCGAGCACTCTGGAAATATAGACAGTGTGCCCTGTGTGGAGCGAGGCCAACAATTGTCTTATAGCTGTTCTGTTCCCAGTACAGAGCATGCGAGCACTCTGGAAATATATATATTGTGCCCAGCGCGGAGCGAGGCAAACAATGATCTTATATTTGTTCTCTTCCCAGCACAGAGCATGCGAGCACTCTGGAAATATATATATTGTGCCCAGCGTGGAGCGAGGCCGGCAATGGCTTATAATTGTTCTGTTCCAAGCACGGATCATTCGTGCACTTTGGAAATATATATAGTGTGCCCAGCGTGGAGCGAGGCCGGCAATGGTATTATAGTTGTTCTGTTCCCAGCACAGAGCATGCGAGCACTCAAAAATATATACTGTGCCCAGCGTGGAGCGAGGCCGGCAATGGCTTATAATTGTTCTGTTTCAAGCACGGATCATTCGTGCACTTTGGAAATATATATTGTGTGCCCAGCGTGGAGCGAGGCCGGCAATGGTATTATAGTTGTTCTGTTCCCAGCACAGAGCATGCGAGCACTCTGGAAATATATATAGCGTCCCCGGCGTTGAGCGAGGCCGGGAATAGTTTTATAGTCGTTCTGTTCCCAGCACAGAGCATGCCAGCAATCTGGAAATATATGAAGTGTGCCCAGCGTGGAGCGGGGCCGGCAATTGTCTTATAGTTGCTCTGTTCCCAGCACAGACAATGCGAGCACTCTGGAAATATAGATAGTGTGCCCTGTGTGGAGCGAGGCCAACAATGGTCTTATAGTTGTTCTGTTCCCAGCAAAGATCATGCGAGCACTCTGGAAATATATATAGTGTGCCCATCGTGGAGCAAGGCCGGATATGGTCTTATAGTTGTTCTGTTCCAAGCACAGAGGAGGCGGGCACTCTGGAAATATATATAGTGTGCCCAGCGTGGAGCGAGGCCAACAATGGTCTTATAGTTGTTCTGTTCCCAGCAAAGAGCATGCGAGCACTCTGGAAATATATATAGTGTGCCCAGCGTGGAGCAAGGCCGGAAATGGTCTTATAGTTGTTCTGTTCCCAGCAAAGATCATGCGAGCACTCTGGAAATATATATAGTGTGCCCATCGTGGAGCAAGGCCGGATATGGTCTTATAGTTGTTCTGTTCCAAGCACAGAGGAGGCGGGCACTCTGGAAATATATATAGTGTGCCCAGCGTGGAGCGAGGCCAACAATGGTCTTATAGTTGTTCTGTTCCCAGCAAAGAGCATGCGAGCACTCTGGAAATATATATAGTGTGCCCAGCGTGGAGCAAGGCCGGAAATGGTCTTATAGTTGTTCTGTTCCAAGCACAGAGGAGGCGGGCACTCTGGAAATATAGATAGTGTGTCCAGTGTGGAGCGAGGCCAACAATTGTCTTATAGCTGTTTTTGTTCCCAGTACAGAGTATGCGAGCACTCTGGAAATATATATAGTGTGCCCAGCGTGGAGCGAGGCCAACAATGGTCTTATAGTTGTTCTGTTCCCAGCAAAGAGCATGCGAGCACTCTGGAAATATATATAGTGTGCCCAGCGTGGAGCGAGGCCGGCAATGGTCTTTACGTTGTTCTGTTCCCCGCACAGAGCATGCAAGCACACTATATATAGTGTGCCTGGCACGGAGCGAGGCTGGCAATGGTTTTATAGTTGTTGTGTTCCCAGCACAGAGCATGTGAGCACTCTGGAAATATATATAGTATGCCCAGCGGGGAGCGAGGTCGGCGATGGTTTAATAGTTGTTCTGTTTCCAGCACAGAGCATACGAGCACTGGAAATATATATAGCGTGCCCAGCGTGGAGCGAGGCCGGCATTGCTTTTATAGTTGTTCTGTTCCAAGCACAGAGCATCCGAACACTCTGGAAATATAAATAGTGTGCCCAGCGTGGAGCGAGGCCGGCAATGGTCTTACAGTTGTTCTGTTCCCCGCACAGAGCATGCAAGCACACTAGAAATATATATAGTGTGCCCAGCGTGGAGCGAGGCTGGCAATGGTTTTATAGTTGTTGTGTTCTCAGCACAGAGCATGTTAGCACTCTGGAAAAATATATATAGTGTTCCCAGCGGGGAGCGGGGTCGGCGATGGTTTAATAGTTGTTCTGTTTCCAGCACAGAGCATACGAGCACTCTGGAAAGATATATAGTGTTCCCAGCGTGGAGCGAGGCCGGCAATGCTTTTATAGTTTTTCTGTTGCCAGCACAGAGCAGGCGAACACTCTTGAAATATATATAGTGTGCCCAGCGTGGAGCGAGGCCGGCAATGGTCTTATAGTTGTTCTGTTCCCAGCACAGAGGATGCGGGCACTCTGGAAATATATACAGTGTGCCAAGCGTGGAGCGAGGCCGGCAATGGTCTTTAAGTTGTTCTGTTCCCCGCACAGAGCATGCAAGCACACTAGAAATATATATAGTGTGCCCAGCGTGGAGCGATGCTGGCAATGGTTTTATAGTTGTTGTGTTCCCAGCACAGAGCATGTGAGCACTCTGGAAATATATATAGTGTGCCCAGCGGGGAGCGGGGTCGGCGATGGTTTAATAGTTGTTCTGTTTCCAGCACAGAGCATACGAGCACTCTGGAAAGATATATAGTGTGCCCAGCGTGGAGCGAGGCCGCATGCGAACACTCTGGAAATATACATAGTGTGCCCAGCGTGGAGCGAGGCCGGCAATGGTCAGATAGTTTTTCTTTTCTCACCACAGAGCATGCGAGCACTCTGGAAATATATATTGTGTGCCCAGCGTCGTGTAAACCACTTAGAGATTCTAAGCCTGTCAAGGAACCGCGGTGCGAGGCGGACCGTCCATGCTAATAAACATTGGGCGACATAACTTGCAATGTCATTCCATCTCAATGTCGGGTAAAAAAAAACCCACAAAATTGGATGCAAGGTTCCAAAACGACCTTTACACTTTTGACGGGGACGTTAAACCTCAAATCACACACTAAAAACAATACGACTCGTAAAGAAACGGCAGCTAATTCTAATCCCGCTTGACGCAAACTATATATATTAAATGAATCTTATAAGCATGCTGTGGTAACCTTGTATCCGTTTGCAATACTTTGAGTAACATTTGTCTGCCAAAGTCAATCTAAACATTGAGCAATAGGCATACAAACCAATATATGATGCAAACAAATTCAGGATAATCAAATCTAAATCAGATCGTTTACGAATTTCCATAAAATAACACGTTAAGTCCACCAATAAAACAAGGGAAACAATTCAAATAAGTAACGTTGCTACAAGTAAAAGCTTTAAATATAAAAAAGCTCATATTTTGCTCTCAGACCCTCACGGGTCTAAATTCGCTCCATGTCCAGAACTGTTAACGCAAACGCTCCAGTTCGATTGCTAACACACCCAGCATTGAGCAAGGGCTGAAAAGGGTCTTATAGTCGCTCCATCAATAGCACCGTTAAAGCAAACCCTCCAGTTTGATAAGGGTAGAAATAGGGAGAAATAGGTCTTACTAAAGTCATTTTATGTTGAGCAGAGTTCAAGAGATTGCTTCAGTACGACTACTTACTTGCCCATCGTGGAGAAAGGACAGCCTAATAGGTCTAACAGTCGCTACAATCCAGCATATTTCAAGCAAACGACCCAGTACGACTGCTACGTGCCAAGCGTGGAGCAATGACAGGAACAAGTGTTATAGTTGCTCCTCGCCTAGCACAGTTTAAGCGAACGCTAGAACTCTGGTACGACTGCTAACGTGCCCAACAGCTCATGATTATTAAGGTCCTGTAGTTTAATGGTCTCGATACGGGTGGGTTAATATGAAATTAATAAATCAACCGTTCTATTGGACACAAAGGAGTGGCCGTTCTGGGCGTGGAGGTGCCCAGCATGGAGCACCGGCATTATTGGAAAGTTCCCAGCGTGGAGCAAACGGACAGAACCTGATATACATTTAAAACTGTTTTGCAATGAAAGGCCAGGTTTTTTTTCTGCGGATACTCAGGTTTTTCAAACAATTCTTATTAACGATAGTGAAAGGGCCTAAAAACAAAACTGTTAGTAATAAAAAGTAACAATTGCGATTCGCCCCGGTAATGTAAAACAAATTGAACCAGTCTAGTATAACTGAAACTGCAATTTTCGAGCGTCTCCACGGTGGAGCAAAACGTTCCCTGCGTGGAGGTGCCCAGGATGGAGTGCCGGCATTACACCCTACTCCATTGGAAACAAACATAATTTTGCAGGAGTTTCATCCCCTGCAAGTATTCCCCTTAACCCTTTTGGTACCAAATGGAATATTCCACCTTATATTTGCCAGGAGTCCATTTCAAAATTTAGGCGTGTCAGGATGCGTTTTCATTAAAATTTATTTGGAAATGTGTGTGTGTGTGTGTGTGTGTGTGTGTGTGTGTGTGTGTGTGTGTGTGTGTGTGTGTGTGTGAATTCGGGTTTAACGTCGCTTTCAACAATTTTTCAGTCATATCACGACGGTGTCTGGTTGCGACAGGGAGCTCAATGCTCACGTTTATAGTGCTGCCTCACTGAAGTATCATGTCCCAGACACATTACATGATACCACACCCAGTCACATTATCCTGACACTGGATCGACCAGTCCTAGCTCTACCCCGTAAATCTGAGTGCCAAGCGAAGAGCAGCTAGTACCATTTTTAACGACTTTGGTATATCGCGGCCCGGTATCGAACCCGAGACCTCCCGTTCCTCGGAGCGGACACTCTACCATCTGAGCTATCGGGGCCGGTATATTTGGAAATGACTGAACTTTTAGCAAACAGTGGAGGCCCCGATCAGACGCCGCGTTCTGCGGAGTATGATCTAGGCCTGCACTGTTTGCCAACTACCCGTTTTGAGGTTTCTGGTACAGAATGGGTTAACCGTGAAGTCCACGGACTTCGAAAAAATAACTCAGATGCAATAATTAAGTTACTCTGGGTTGGCGATTACCACAGTATCGAGCCAGTAAGATAAACACCTCATTTTGTGAACATCTTTTACCTCTCCTCGTCACCCCCACACCCCCCCCCCCCACCCACCCCGCACACAGCCACACATGCATATCGAGTTTGATTGCATGGTGCTTCATGTGTACGCAGAGCTGAAACCGACGATAACCCGCTTAGATGGTCTAAGCCTGTCCAGGCAAAGTGGTGCGAGTCGGACAGTGCCTGCATATAACACCTATATATTGTTTGGGCAGTAGGGTTTGAGATATCGTTTCATCTCGTGTCGGGTAATGGAAGCAACCTTGTATCTGACAAACCTTTATAAAAATAATAATAAAAAAAAACAACTCGCATACCAAGGTTTACAGATATCTAAAAATCATACTTACTACCCTCAAGTCTCCCTTTTTGTACAAAACTGCAGCTAAATTCGAATCCGACATCCTAGATTTGTTTCACACGTGAACAGTGAACAAAGTGAATTATTATAATTTAGTATATGCGAAACCACATAAATACAGGCCCAGCTATCGGACGGAATACTTGCAATAAATACAGGCCAAGATATCGGACGCCGAAGATCAGGCCTAGGCTTTCAGCCGTTTTCTAAAGAAGCACAAGCTGCTACACCTAAATATTGAATCGACTCATCTATTAAAAGATGGAAGATTCCATTCAGTACAGAAAGGGCTAAATTGTTTTTTTTTTGTTTTTTTTTTTTGCCTCCAGAAAAATATGCAAAAATACAGCTGTTACATAACATGTGAGCCAATAATATACGAGCCAGTGCACGACAAAACCTGCAATAAGACATATGCACCCAGCGAAGACTCAGGTCAGCCTTCGTATCCATATAGTCTAAGCAGAGACTTCTCTTGCTGCATGAAGCAGCAATTGGCCCTTAGTTATCCTTAGAGCGCACAGTGAAGACTTTGATCAGACTGCGCGGATGCGCAGGCTGATCTGAGTCTTCGCCGGGCGCACATGTCTTATTGTAGGTTTTGTCGTGCGCTGGCTCATTATCAATACTACACAGGTACTGCACAGCAAAAGAACGCGAACAGAGATTTCATTTAATTTTATATTTTTTGTCGCGTTTTCGGCGATAACTTCTTTATTCTTTATTTTTTGATCAACACATCCAGCGAGAAAATTGTAAAGGACAAGCGCCGCTAAATTATCAAAAAGGTTTCATGTCCCTACGTTATCTTAGAAAAGTTGTAATCGGATGGAGATTGTTGCTGTTTCATCTTCGTGCTAAATGTTCTGTTTCCATATGTCCCGTCCCGCTTGGATGGTGTGGTTTTTCGATTTGACGTCTGTTCAGTGGAAAATTATGAAAGTGTGCACATTCGAGATTAAAACAGCCAATCGCAATTACTGGTTTAGTAGTGTTAATATTTGAACAATATAGATCAAAGGGTCTGTAGGATCTGTATTGTCTCTTCCAAGAGTTTACTGCCTTAAATCACGTAGTTCATGTTTTTGACTGTCAACACCACAATGCTTTGTACAAAGTCCCTTCTGTTGACTGCACGGGATTTAACCATATACAGATATCGTTTCAACTATACTTGTGATTGTAAAAAGTCCATCTGATTAGAGCAAAAAAGTATACCATTCTGGAGGCTGAGTCCTTAACGAGAAGTTGGCGGAGCTTCTCGTGGCACAACTTTTTTGCTGAATGTATTGATCGATCAAAAAAAAAAAAGTTATCGTCGCAAAACGCGGCAAATAAAAATGACTTTAGTTTGAAAAAGGTGCACGTAGCACGTCAATCACGTTAATAATGAAGGAATTTATTAAGAGTAATTTTCTGGAAATTCTGAAAAATTTGTCATCAACACAATTTAAGTTGCTAAACATCACATGAACAAGTCTGTGCAATAATCACCCCATAAGCCCGTCTTTATATGAAGAACATCGGGTTTTACGGGGGAATACATTATTTTTCCTTTCATAGGTCGTGGATACGCATTTGAACCGCCTAGCGAGCACCCAAACATATGTTTGCAGTATAACTAAGAAAAATATCGCAGATTTTCATCAGAAAAGTAGCCATTTCTGAGATGTGAAAAAATGCATCTTGTCGCATGGATTTGTTATCGTAATGAGTCAAGTTTTCATAATGCTACTGTCGTATTCAACAAACAACAGTTTCGTATGTTACTGGACACACCTTATATCGGATAAGACCTCCGTCAACGTTTACCATGTCCATACAACGATGACTCATGGAGTTAACAAGCCTACTGATAAATACCTGCGCATGACGTAACGAGCTTGGAGTTCGTGGGCGTTAGAAGGCTATACTCGACGGTCATAGATACGTCTCCCCAACTCGCCCCAAAGATGCTCTATGGGATCGAGACCGTGGAGAGAGGGCTGGCCAGTTCAGTACAAAAATTCTATTGGCTTGAAAAAAGTTCTAATACAAACAAAACTATGAGGCCGCGCATTATCCTTCTAGAAAAGATACCCCAGATGCTGAACGAAAAACAGAACCACACGAGGCTGTCTCTCAAAACCACGTTTGCTCCACTCCATCTGGCCCGCTCTTTGATGCACACGTCGGCATACCTTCCCGCTGTACGTCTATACACACGGACATTTCTATTTGCGTGATGAACGCAGAGGCGTGATTCGTTACTGTAAAGCATATCATGCCAGTCTCTTAGACGCCGACTTTCGTTGTTTCTGCACCAGCGCAAGCATTCTATCCTGTGTCGACGCGTTAAACTTGGACCACAATAGGGGCGTCTAGCTCTCAATCCTGCATTACATAGACGGCGACGTACAATGTCATCGCTTATCCGTCGGTCAAAGGAGCGTGGTAGATCAGTGGTTAGTGCACTTGACTCTGATGCTAGAGGCCCCCGGTTCGATCCCCGGAGGCAGTGATTATTTCGATGTCCGAACACGCTCCATTGGCATCATTTGCAGGGATGAATGCCAGAAAGTGCACCGTCCTTCGGATCGGGACGTTAACTGGAGGCCCCTGTGCAGGAAGAGTCATCTCCTGTGCAGGTTGAAGACCCCTACCGTAATTACATGGTTACTATCTAGGCTTTCAATCCTGCAACCCGGAGTGTATGTAATGTACACCTGCGAGTAATGGTCCACTCTGTTTCGCAGATACGTCAGACGGATGAACCGATCTTGACAATTGGCATCATACTCGGTCGTCCGCTACGTCGACTATCAATGACGCCTCTTGTAACCTGATGACGCTCCAACAGACGATAAATCGTAGACATCCAAATTCAGCAGCAACGGCATCGCATGCCGCACAGCTTCTAACTGTCCAAGGCTCCCTCAATGAAATACGTGGCATTACGTTTTGAGTAAACGCTTTTTGATTGCTTGGCATAGCCTTGCATTACACATCCAAATCCCGCTGCTGTACATTTGTTTCGGTCCGCACACTCGTTCATTCGGTCAGCACACTCGTTCACTGGTGGTGTACGATGTTGACGTGGCCGGACTGGTAAACAGACGTCATGGTTGATTGATTATACCTCTTTTGTTTAAGGACTGGTGCCCGGTGTTGTTGAATTAAGCATATTGTAATTGTGCGGTTTAAAAATCAGTTTTTGGAAATTCGTGGTAGGTATAAGAAAAGATAAAAAGTTTCCATGTTTGATTATAACTTTAAAACATCGTTCGCATGTATCCAGTCTTTTATATCGGAGAATGATTTTATGAAATTGGGTACTGAAGTCAATCAGCCGGGGACATATAACACATTTTCGAAAATTTAATTAGTCGGCGGTTCGAAAGGATAAACTCACCTGAAATGGATAGATCAAACTCTAAACTTTCGCATTCTGGGTGTTGTCGCATTTGTAAGTAGGGACAAGGTCTTCAAAACGGACCCTTTTGCTAACCACCCGAATTATGAAAAAAAAAAAAAAGTTCAAAACATTACAACGCTTTTTTTTCAAAACTTCAGGATATTTTTAAATGATGTCAGAAAATGAACCCTCAAAATGGTAAAAAAATATGCATTGTTTTTCTCAGAGGACATAACAATTGGATTTAAAAGATTTTTTTGCTGTCATATAAAGGGTCTATATGCCTGTAATTGACAAGATAAAAACGGTGCGTATTCGTAGAGTAATTATTTAAAAAAAATGCAATTTAGTTAGCATACCCCATTACTTCATAATTAAATATTGCGTTTTTAAAGCATTAATTCGTATAGAAATTGAATAAAAGTCTTACTGGTGGCAGTGCCGGGGAAGTTTAATATTAAATGTCACAGGTGCACGGAATAAACATCCCGGTAAATAAACAGAGTGTATTAGCAATGTCATAAATACAGCGCTACGACTCGATGTAATGTAGTGCAGTAACGGCCAAACCATTGTTTGTTTGTTTAACTTGAAGTTTAACGTCCGCGTCAAGACTGTAAAGGTCATTTTGGAGACGTTGCTTCCAATTTTGTGGGACATTTACCCGACATTGAGATGAAATGACATCTCAAACCCTGCCGCCCAATGAGACTAATAGGGTTTACATGCATGGATGGTCCGACTCGCACCACTTTGCCTGGGCAGGCTTAGATCCTCTAAGCGTTAGATCCTCTACGCGGTTTACCAATACTCGTGTGCGGGTCGGTTTCAGCTCTGCGTGGAAGCATCATGCAGCCCATCTATTTCTTCAAGCCCCGATGGGCGGGGGCTACATAACATTGAATGTGTCGATTAAATCTAGGCTATGTTATTAAATTACGCTACAAACTGAAAAACAATTATAGTGTGTACGTTGAAATCGGTGTTAGCATTCGAACAAAGTTTGAAACAAAATTAGTTCTATTTAAAGTTTTGTAATCTGCTGAAGCAATGAAGTATCTGCAAAATAGAAGTAAAGCCAATGATCAGGAATCGATAGAATTAACCCACATCTCCCATCAGAGACACCAAAGGGAAAGAAAGACAAACACGGAACAACCAGACCCCAATGGAAAGACCACAGCTCACACAGCTCCCATCAGAGACACCAAAGGGAAAGAAACACAAACATGAAATAACTAGACCCTAATGGAAACATCATTATCGGAAAGCCAAAAGGACAGTTACTGTCCCATAATAGCCAATTGGCCAACCAAAACAAAACAACATAAGCGATACACACACTCAAAGACAAGCCATAAGAAAACAAAAACAACAACAAAAAAAAAAAAAGCGACAGAAGACTGCCCCGGAACGGCCAGCGAAGCGAACCCCACTGGTGGGCCCAAAACGACACCACGTGGCCACAATCCTCGCCCTTACTCACGTCGCGATCTAGACAAATAATTTGTTCAGTCCGCATGAATGCCTCCTAACTCATCAGTGAAATATCTCCGTGAACACAAAAATCAAACAACCACAGGGATGAAACAACCGTGAGGACCCGACAGCAAGAAATCACTGAAATGCCGGAGCAAAAGAAAACCAACAGTTAGACTCCGACGGGCCCGACCAGAGACAGGGCATCAGGTACCAACCAACATTACATAATGTTAGATGCTCTCTATTTATGCTGGAACCGTCACAGAATCTGAGGTCTGACCCACCGACTCGATAGGAAACGCATTATATTGTGAATACCCAATGTAGTTTGTCGTCCTGTCTCACTTCATGCAAATACTCTACTTTGTATGTTAGTCTTTTTGTCTATTTTGATACTTTAACCACATATTTCTGGCCTATAGTGTGGGCGGGTTTTTTTTCTGTCTTTTGTCTCTTCTATTGGACTTCTCTTTTTCAAGAGTCAATACACGGTTGAATGTGCGATGTTCAGGTCATCATTTCCTTGCATGCAAAATGTTTAACCAAAAAGGCAAATCAAATTTTGTTGGAATGCACCTGTCTTATTGTTGATTGTTAACATAACGAGTCGTAGCCCACCCAGAATCACTAGCCTGACTTTAAGTGTTCATCGGAGTCTAACTGTTGGTTTTCTTTTGCTCCAGCATTTCAGTGGTTTCTTGCTGTCGAGTCCTCACCGTTGTCTCACCTCTGTGGTTCTTTGATTTCTGTGTTCACGGAGATGTTGCACTGATGAGTTAGGAGGCCTTCATGCGGACTGAACAAATTATTTGTCTAAATCGCGACGGAAGTAAGGGCGAGGATTGTGGCCACGTAAAATCGATTTAAGCCCCCCAGTGGAAATCTTCCACTGACCGTTCCAAGGCGGCTCTTCTGTGGCGATTTATTTATGTTGTTGTTTGTTACTTACTGTGTGTATCACTTGTGTCTTTTAATTTTGGATGGCCATATGGCCATTTTGTGGGAAAGTAACTGTCCATATGGCCTTCCTTTGTTTAGGTTTCCGTTATGGTCTGGTCGCTTAATGTTTGTATTTCTTTCCCTTTGGTGTCTTTTATGGATGGAGTAAGTTAATTGTATCAATTCCTGATCTTTGTTTTACTTCTACTAAGTAATTTACTGCATATGTGAATCTACAAAGAATTCAGTAATGGTCGGCTCTTCCAACACCTTTGGTAGTCCGTTAAAACTTTTGCCAGATAAAAAGAGGCGCAAAAGTACGAACTGGACGAGAAGCATCAAATGTCAAATTAACAGTGATGAAAACTTAGAGACGATCTGGCTGAAAATATATAATTGCAATAACTTGAGCAGCCAATTTCGTAAAATCATTCTCCGATATAAAAATATTAGGTACAACAAAAATGTTATACGATAGACCGCATGCATGGAAGTTAACCCAATCACGGTTGAAAACTTTGCTTCCCTCTATAATTGCACGCCGGTGGGTCAGACCTCAGATTCTTTGAGGTTCCAGCGTAAAAGCTTACTGAGAATTGGGGAGAATTTAATTTTATGTAATGCTGGTTGGCGCCTGATGCTCTATCATTTTTTGTGCTCTCGGAGATGTTGCATTGATGAGTTAGGCGGCCTTTATGCGGGCTGAACAAAATATTTGTTTAAATCGCGACGGAAGTAAGGGAGAGGATTACGACCGCGTAAACTCTATTTAAGCCCCCCCCCCCCCCCCACACACACACACACACAGCCCCCTGTCGATTTCGTTTCACTGACCGTTCCAAGGCGGTTCTTCTGTCGATGATTATTTTTGTTATTGTTTGTCTTTGAGTGTGTTGTGTATCGCTTATATTCTTTGTTATGGATGAACTATTGGCCAGTGTCAAGGAAAGTGACTGTCCTCTTGGCTTTCCGCAATTGGTGTCTCCTTTAGGGTCTAGTTATTTCATGATTGTGTTTCTTTCCCGTTAGTGTCTCTTATGGGGGCTGTGGGTTAATTGTATCGATTCCTGATCATTGCCTTCGATTCTATGTCACCTCCTAAAGGGCTTTTACTTGTACCTTGGCCTGGTAAGGAGACCTGTGTGCCATCATTTTATGAAACAATATGGCACAAACTAAAGCAATCCAACAATTAAACCTCTATTTTAGACATAGAATGTGTTAGTGTAGGAGCATAGGCATCCTGATCATTGCCTTCACTTCTATGTAACCTCCTTAAGGGCTTTTACTTGTACCTTCGCGTGGTAAGGAGGTCTGTGTGCCATCATTTTATGAAACAATATGGCACAAACTAAAGCAGTCCAACAATTAAACCTCTATTTTAGACATAGGATGTGTTAGTGTAGGGGCATAGGCATTTACGAATTACTAGCAGTTCTCAATCTGTAGAAGATAATAACTGCTTGTTCGACCTTATGTATTCTGATAACCAAGCTGATATGAATATCTCTTTATATCAGACAATAGATTTATTTTTTATTATATAAGATGAATGCTTAATATAGTTTCTGTCCTTTAAATCTGTAGTATCATGATAAAGACACTTAATTCAGGGAAAAGTAGGATTTTATATAGTAAAATGTATATATTGTCAAAAGGTATCTTTTTGGTGCATTGTTCCCAATATTTCTTTATCAAACTAATAAAAATATGTTCACGGCCTTTCTTCAACATTTTATAACAACATTTATTCTTTTTCTACCCTAAAGGTACAATTGATTTACTGTTGTTATGACTTTTGCGATATTTGCTATGTATATGGTACTGAGTTATCTTCCTTAATTTCAACAAATTGTCCCCACTTTAAGATGCGACAACACCCTGAATCTAAACAAGTAAACATTATTCTTTGATATAGAGGTATTTTTATCCTTTCGAATCGATGGCTAATTAAAAAGTATTTCTAGAGGGTTTCTGAGATATATGTCCCCGGCTAAATGCAAGTGTATATTTTCTGAATTTATTTACTAGCTACGAGGTCCTAGTTTTACGAAACTTTTGCACAACTACCAGTATTATTTAAGTGATCAAAGTTTTTACGATATGTTACTGGCCCCTCAATGGGCCAGAATATCTAGTACTTCTACGAATCACCCATGGTCTTTCATGAATTTACATTTGCCGGGTCTCGAGGAAGCTGTTTGAACATGAGTGTTCAAATATCTTCAGAGGGGCCAGTCACATTTCGATAACACACCCGTAGTGCATTTTTCACATCTCCAAAATGGCTACTTTTCTGATGAAAAATCCGTAATATTCTTTCTTAATTATACCGCAAACATAGGTTTTGGGTGCTCGTTAGAACCGCTTCATGGCGTTTTAATGAATACCCACAACCTATGTCTTGGAGCAGAAATAAGCAACATAATGTATACCCCTGTAAACCCCAGTTTTCTCTATATAAAGTGGGGTTTAGAGGGGTATTCGTTTCACGGACTTGTTAACGTGATGAAATATTAGTACAATGAAATAACATGAGTGTTCGTTAGTCTTGAATGCGAGGGTTCCAAAATTAAAGTCAGTATTGTTTCATTTCGCACCAGTCATGCAATGCGTACTCTAAACAATCTCGTGCTCAAAGAGTGAGCGCAGAAGATTAACATAGGTTAAAATCTTACTCACAACTTCACTGACCTTGTACAGTGTTGGTCTTATTTTACAAGGTGGCATAGATCTACTGGCACAGTGGGAGCCCATTGGCAGATGAAGTTCGGTGTGGCCAATTGTCATCCAATGAGGGTGTCACGACACCTTCCGGTCACGACACCTTCCGGACAAGCAAATTAAGTTTGATTACACGCTTCACCAGCAAATGTTGGAGCAGGTTCAATCCGCAAAATATCTTGGTATCACAATCACTGGCGATCTGGACTGGGGTCAACATATTTCAGAGATAACATCGAAAGCAACTAGGACTTTTGGATCTCTTAGTTGCACCATTGCAGACAAAGGATGTTGGATATATTTTTTATTAATTTATTGTTTTTTATTCACACAGAACATACAGACACTTATAACATAATTATATTTCATGGTATGTTAAGAGCTATGACAATACAGTTATGTTACCGACAAAGGTGACAACAACAACAAAAAGAAAGACGTTAAAACATCTTCCCTGTACAGCCGGAGACTGTGCAGACATCAGAACCAGTTCTCAAATCAGGACATTCCCGTTTCATCCGAGCCCAGGTTCCGAACCTCCGACAACCAGCCCAGACGCCGCGTTGACTCTCTAGCTACAGCTGCAGGGCCAGCATGGCGTCTTGGCAAGTTCCTTTCACAATTTACCTTTGAAATGGAAGATCGTTCAGTCATAGCTATCTTATCGCAACAGTACACACCGGGTCCTTTAGCTCAAAGCTCTCAAATCGGCCTCGTTACCAGACCACATATGCTTGGGGTCAGGTCACCCGCCAGCGTCCCCATTTAGTCATCCCCACACCTCGCCATAATTGTAGCACCCATACCGCCACAAAACGCGTCCAGAAAACATAAATAAAGATATTGTTACGCGTCAGGGTAGAAAGGGGGATTATGCGGGGTGATGTAGCTTCGCTGCTTCAGCATTCACCCCTGTAGCGGCCGATGTCTTATATAACCGTCTGCTATGCCCAGGCAGTCACGGACAGTGCACCGAGCTAACTGACCACTTGGGCCTAGTAGATTGTAAGACTCTAGCCTAGCGTTAGAGTCTTAATGAAAGGGTGGACTTCCAACTAAAACGGGCTTGTGGGAATATGGTTAATTGTCTCATCTATTTTCAGGATGGAAAGGACAAACGAAGACAATGTGATGCCAAACTTAATCTATTTTTAAATAAACTAAATAAAATGTATGAGCGTTGTTTTATATTAAGCCCTGGGTAGATGACCAGAACTATGGATTATCAAATGAGGGCTCCCTTAGCAAAACATGTTAAACAACAAATGATCATTGACTAGGTAAAGTGGATTATGGATCAGATTTATCTTTAAAAACAAATATTTTATAATGGCAAAAGACGTCACGAAATTTGTGACTAAAATTACGAAAAAGCCTTTATTCAGCAATCAATCGATATCTTAAAAATAGAAAAATCCAAGTTTGCGGTCCGGTGCAATCTCCGGATTATAATGGAATTGTTTTATTCAACTCAAAACCCCTTTTCATATAAAATGAGATAAAATTAGGATTCCATGACAGTCATATTGAGAGCGAATGCTTTTAGAAACCGAATCTTTACAAAAGAATAAGTTTAAAACAGAAAATAAGCAGGCCTAAAAAGGCGAAAACACCTACGCAACGCAACGTCAGGATGTTTTCTCTTCAAAGTTCAAAATGGAAGTCCCCGAACGGCTTTGCGGGCTTACTTATATACTTCCCAGCTACCCGCCACCCCGCAAACCCGCCGAGCGGTTAGTAGTGGGAAGAAATCCCGCAACGCCACGGGTGCGGGATCATGTGATCCCGCTGTAACCGGGACGAAGAACGTCAAAAGTACAGCGATCTGCGGGTTCGCCATTAGAAAATTTCCGTAAGAACCGCAGGGTCGACTCGTAAATACAGCGAAAACTCGACTATTATGAACGAAACCGATAATAAAACACATATCAGAATTCACGTGAATGAATAAGCTATCTGACTGTCATAGTTTCCTTACTTTTCTCAGAGGGCAAATTTGTAAAACCTTGAGTTAACTGTGAAGCCTTCGGTTTGACAGCTAAAATATCTCTGATCTGGAGCGCGACAGACGATAAACAATATCCCATAACACCACTCTACACGGTCATGGTCGTAATCAATACACAAATCTGATGGAGGTAAACATGAAACTGAAATGCGGTGTAAAAGATACATTTTTAGGAAATACTTCTAAATTATGGTAAACTGGCCGACAACATCAGTGCCAACATGTAAGGTAAGGCATAGACTTCCATGACAGACAACAGATAAGAACTGTCATACGTCAGGGAAGTAAAAACAAACTTTAGAAATTTCTCCAAAACAAAGTAGTTGATTACACAGCAGGTACATGTGGGTCATTCATGTTCAGAGACCAGCAGTCTGAGACCTGGGGCATATCATTACCCCCCTCTAGGGTTGTTAAAGCTCCGACTAACAATCCTACAAAAGGGTATAATGGACTATCTCTGAAACGAAAAATGGTCCACATTAACACTTAGAAGGTAGGTATCCTGGTCTCCGCACCAAAGGTCCATAAAATGATATGTGACTTTAGCACTTGAAAAAATGCTCAGTAAACGTTAAATTTAAAACGTAACAACGTGAAAATAATCAAACAGACGACTTAAGGTCTGCCCAATTAAACAGACTGTCCATCAACTTGGCGGATTGACTAGAAAACAAATCACATTAATCTTGCACTGTGTATACATTCCCAACGTACTAATAGTGCAATGAATCACTATGGATTTCATAAACCAACATGAAACCTTCCGAGCATGTTACGCTTTCATGATGTAAAATTCTAAATATGATTTCCTTTTGGCTCGCTCCAATGTAACACTTAAACAAAAAGGAAACCAGCACTTCAATGACTAGTAAATCCCTGAATGCAGGAAACACAGTTGGGATATACACATAAAGAAGATTTTAAACTTTTTCAAACATTAAACATTTCAGCTCGAGATCGCTAGGCCTCCCCGAGTTGAAAGTAGGTCAACAGACTCTGGTTGACTGTCGACCGACCTCCAGCTAAGAGAAGTATTCAGATTTTCGAAACCTTGTCGAAACGACAAAGATGTCAGTGAATTAAATAAATGCTACGACATTGAGTAGCAACTCGTTTTTATTATGGCGATTGCCCAACTTTTCCTAGCAAACACATGCACCGTGTACCTCCATAATGAAACATAATAATAGTAATCACTTTTCTGCTACTATTGCAGTGGGTTTTAAACTTAATTTTACACTGTCCTTGTTTACTTTTAGCTTATTGTTTCAGTTCACGTGTTTGATTCTGTTTAATTCATTGATATGGTTCACACTTTGGTTCAATTTGAACAGTCTCTAGTCCCTAATAAACCTATATGATTAATTTCTCACAGTCTCTAACCCTTATCAAGCACAATTGAATCACTTTCTACAGTCTCTAGCCCTAATTTAACACCTTTGATTATTTTGTAACAGTCTCTAGCACTTATCAAATACATGTGTTCTTTTCAACAGTCTCTTGTTCTTATTTCTCACTTTGTTTAATATTTAAGTCTTTGAGTTCATTTATTTACACAAAATATAACTCTTCTAGTCTTTTATTCACATTCTGGTTCTGTATCTATCCCACGTTTTAGTTTTAATAGTTCATTTCTGAATCCACTGGGTTCCAGCTTCATTTAGTCTGTTTTCATTAGCTCACCGTCACGTAGTGACGAGGTGAGTTTTTGGGATCACTTTTTGTCCGTCGTCCGTCGTGCGTGCGTGCGTCCGTGCGTCCGCCCGTGCGTAAACAATTTCTTCAAACGACATCTCCTCTGAAACCACTGATCGGATTTTGATCAAACTTCACAGGAATGATCCTTAGGTGGTCCCCTTTTAAAGTTGTTCAAATGGTTCCGGTCCGTTGCACATCTAGGCCGTAGGAGCCAAAAATAGATTTTTTCACCGAAAACTTAAAAAATCTTCTTCTCTGAAACCACAAGGCCCAGGTCTTTGATATTTGGAATAATGCTTCATCTAGTGGACTCCTACCAAGATTGTTCAAATTATAGTGCTGGGGCCAAAAATGCCCCCGCCCAGGGGCCCTTTGGTTTTACATGGGCTAATATAGGGAAAATCTTTAAAAATCTTCTACTCTGTAACCCCAAGGCCCAGGTCTTTGATATTTGGTATGAAGCTTCATCTGGTGGACCCCTGCCAAGATTGTTCAAATTATAGTGCTGGGGCCAAAAATGCCCCGCCCTGCAGCCCTTTGGTTTTACATGGGCTTATATAGGGAAAATCTTTAAAAATCTTCTTCTCTGAAACCGCAAGGCCCAGGTCTTTGCTATTTGGTATGAAGCTTCATCCAGTGGACCCCTACCAAGATTGTTCAAATTATAGTGCTGGGGCCAAAAATGCCCCCGCCCCTGGGCCCTTTGGTTTTGCATGGGCTTATATAGGGAAAATCTTTAAAAATCTTCTTCTCTGAAACCGCAAGGCCCAGGTCTTTGCTATTTGGTATGAAGCTTCATCCAGTGGACCTCTACCAAGATTGTTCAAATTATAGTGCTGGGGCCAAAAATGCCCCCGCCCCGGGGCCCTTTGGTTTTACATGGGCTTATATAGGGAAAATATTTAAAAATCTTCTTCTCTGAAACCGCAAGGCCCAGGTCTTTGCTATGTGGTATGAAGCTTTATATAGTGGACCCCTACCAAGATTGTTCAAATTATAGTGCTGGGGCCAAAAATGCCCCCACCTCGGGGTCCTTTGGTTTTACATAGATTTATATAGGGAAAATCTTGAAAAATCTTCTTCTCTGAAACCACATGGCCTAGGTCTTTGATATTTGGTATGAAGCTACATCTTGTGGGCCTCTACGAATATTGTTCAAATTATAGCCCTGGGGCCAAAAATGCCCCCACTCCGGGGCCCTTTGGTTTACATAGACTTATATAGGGAAAAATCTTCTTCTCGGAAACAACAAGGCATAGGTCTTTGATATTTGGTATGAAGCCTCATCTAGTGGATCTCTACCAAGATTGTTCAAATTAAAGCCTTGAGACTAAAAATGCCCCCACGTCAGGGTCCTTTGGTTTTACATAGATTTATATAGGGAAAATCTTTAAAAATCTTTTTCTCTATAACCACAAGGCCTAGGTCTTTGATATTTGGTATGAAGCTTCATCTCGTGGACCTCTACCAAGATTGTTTAAATTATAGCCCTGAGACCAAAAATGCCCCCGCTTCGGGGGCCCTTTGGTTTTACATAGACTTATATAGGGAAAATCTTTAAAAATCTTCCATTGTGAAACCACAAGGCCAAGGTCTTTGATATTTGGTGTGAAATTTTATCTAGTGGACCTCTATCAAGTTTGTTCAAATTATAGCCCTGGGGCCAAAAATGCCCCCACCCCGAGACCCTTTGGTTTTACATAGACTTATATAGGGAAATCTTTAAAAATCTTCTTCTCTAAAACTGCAAGTCCCATGTCTTTGATATTTGGTATGGAGCTTCATCTAGTGGACCTCTACCAAGATTGTTCAAAGTATAGCCCTGGGGCCACAAATGCCCCCGCCCCGGGGCCCTTTGGTTTTACATAGACTTATGTAGAGATAATCTTTGAAAATCTTCTTCTCTGAAACAGCAAGACTCAGGTCTTTGATATTTGGTGTGAAGCTTAATCTAGCGGACCTCTATCAAGATTGTTTAAATTATAGCCCTGAGGCCAAAAAGCCCCCCCCCCCCCCCCCCCCACGCCGGGGCCATTTGGTTTTATATAGGCTTATAATTCCATTGTGGAATTTTGAAAATATCTGAGGGTCACTGATGAGGCCTAATTGGCCGAAACTAGCTAGTCTGGCCTAGAAAACATGTACACTCCATATTTTTCATTTCTGTGGTGTAATCCTTGCTTCCAAAGGATAACCCTTTTATAGAACTTATATAGGGAATAACTTTTAAAAAAATCTTCTTCTCTGAGACACAATGCCCAGGTCTTTGATATTTGGTGTGTAGCTTCATCTAGTGGACCTTTGCCAAGATTGTGCAAATTATAGCTTTTGTTGATATTTGGTATGAAGCTTCACCCTTTAAGACCTCCTTCAACATTATGCACATTATAGCCCTGGGGTCAATAATGGCCGTCCCCGGGGCCCACTTGTTACTCTATGGATCAGGTGAGCTATCCAGGGCCATCATGGCCCTCTTGTAGTATTTCTCTTTTCACTTCTTTTTCTGTTGAGTATCTTGTATAGTGTTTTCAGTATAGCTCCTTGCTAAAACGGATTTCACCCTATACATCTCTTCATTTTCATTCTCCTCTTGTCTCCTTCTGTCGGTCCTCTCCTTCCTCTCTGCGTCTCTTTTCCTCTCCTCACGCCGTCTATCTTCTCTTTCTTTTCGTCTCTCTTCCTCCTGTTTCCTATCCCAGTTTATTCTTCTTTCCTCCGTCTGTCTTCCTTCTCTTTGTCTTCTGTTGCCCTTTGCAGCCTGTGTACCGCGTCAGATAGCTTGCTTACTGCCACTGTGTTTTCTGTCAGAGCTTTTTGTATCTTGCTCATCACAGAGTTGTTCTGCTGCACAGCATCTCTCTTGCTTCTCATGATGTCGACCAGGCTGTTAACTGCGACCCTGTCTACACAAAACCCTTCAGCACTCGGCCCTTGAGACTCACTCGACTGCTGGATGGAACTCAGGAATCGCTTAGGCTGTGGATGTAGTTGGTCTTCCTCGCTTACCCTCCTTTTCTATGGGGTGTTAAGGATAAGATGTTCCTCCTCTTCCTGGTCTCCAAAAAGTTGCCCCGTAATGTCTTCCACCTGGTCGCCAATATGGTTAGCAGCAGTCGGTGCCCTCTGGCTTGCTGTCTCGCTGCAGCGTTGAGCCACCTCCTCAGCATTTGGCGTATAGAGGACTGAACTAGACTGTCCGCTCTTGGCCATCTTGTAAGTCAGGTCAGGTGGGCTTGGGGAGCTCTGTGTCATCACTGATGGATACTGGGTGACTCCGGTGGTGTATACTGGCTCTGAGGAATAGGAGGCCGACTGTGATACTCCTGTTGACACAAGACTTGTCAGGCTGTGGTCCAGTCTTGGGGTAGATCCAACTGTCACTGTAGAAGACCCGCTCACAACTCTCCTGACATCACTGACACCTTCAATAACACTCTCAACTGCCATGGCAACTTCGGCTGGCTCCCGACTTTCACTGTATTCCAATGCTGGTGTAGATGGTGTTTGAGTGACCAGCTGCCAACCTGGAGGTAATTGGATGATGCTTGCAACAGTATTCGGCGTGCGTAATAGTCCTCCATCACTCCCCGCATCCTGCCTTCCAACGACTTGTGACTCGTCCGTCATTTTCTGATCGCCGTGTGGTACTGGTCCCTGTAATTCAGGTAGAAATGGATGACTGTCTGCCTGAAGCACAGTTGCTCCACCCAGTCTCTCCCCGCTTGGTTCTGCCACTAGCTGGTAACCAGGAACTTCCCGTAAAGGCTGAGATTCTGGCTGAATTACTGCAGCACCGACACCTTGGACGTTGGCCGGAACGACTCTCGGCACCTGCGGGCTACAGAGTGTCAATCTCTTGGTTCCGGAACCCCTCTTGAAAATTCTCGGTGTCGCCCCTTTTTCTGTCTTCATCACCTTGATCCAGTGTTGAATACTGTCATCCGGCTCAAACCTGACGTAGTCCAGTGGGCTAATGGTGTACGGCTTTGGGGACCTCATAAGAAAGCTCTTCCCAAAGTCCGTATATCCCTTCATACAAAGGTCAACGTGAGGTGTATAGCTGATCGTGAGGTGGACGAGTTGCTCCCTCTTCATACACTGGAAACGGCATAGTCGGCAGGAGAAGGGCACCTCACCCGGCTTCACATGGTTCTTGTAGATGTGCTCCTCCAGCTACAGCTTCTCGTTGATCCAGGTCTCTCCTTTCTTGTAGTAGCACGCCAGGCACTGGTACGCTCTCCCTCTTTTCTTTGCCTTCTCCCTCATCGCTTGTTCCTCCATACTCAGCTCAGTTGGTTCCATCATCTTTCTCTTCCTAAAATAGTCAGAATGAAAAAAAAAAAAAAAATTGATTCTGAATGCCCGTACTTGACCCGTCCTTAGGGAGCCCTCTAGATTCCATAATTTCTGATTCGTCGTTTCATACCACGCGCTTTACGTCGCAAAAGCCGATAATCGCCGTTACATCCGGGGATGTCGTTTCCTAACGCACTGTTTCATTTTACTCGAACTTCTCCCGCCTCGATACCAAGTATTTTGGCAAAATACCCGTTCGTAGCTCTTATCTTCGATTAAAGCACCAAACTAAAAATCGCTTTACTCATATGGCCCGTACTGGTTCTTTCGCAAACCATCGTCGGCATGACGATTTCTCGGCTCCCATTCTGTTTTCCAGCTGGCATCTCCGTTCTGCGTTAGACATCCCTCTTTTTATCTCATTGTCTTCAGTGCACTCTCCTATAGATCTAGATCTCCCTTCAACTTCAACATCCGTTCTTTCCCTTCTGACTAATATTCTAATAGTAAATTCCAGCCATTTTATTCTACATTCCCCCTCGCTCGATACAAGTCTAAACCTTAAATATTATTTTCCTTCACTACTATGTTAAAAACCACCCCCTCACAAAAAATGTTTATCCCGTTTAGAATCAACCCCTCTGTTGTCCATGATATGCTGACCAAGCGCATATCCTTGACCTCCCCCTCTGTTTACTGTTTAAAATTGTGGTGGGAAGAAAGCTTGCGCCGCGCTTTCAGTACCCACCTTCTGGGGTGTTGACACCTACATACGGCTTCAGTTTATTGTGGTGGACTGGCTTCTCCGCACCTCATGCATCCACTTGTAGAACGAAATCAAGCTCGGAAAGTTTCCTTTTGATGAGGAAAGGTCCTTCGAAGATGAACTCGAGCTTCGGTGACACACTAGGTGTCCTTGTCTCCATAAGACACCATACCACATCTCCCTCACTATATCTATTGAAAGCAACTTTGGTGTCGCAAATCTCCTTGCTTCTTTTGGCTGAAGAAGACAAATGTTTACGTGCTACCTCATGTGCGTGCTGTATCTTTGCTCTAAGGATATCTACAAAGTCGCCATACGTGGTGATGTCTTCCCCGTCATATGCACCTCTATCCATCTTGCTATCTTAAATCTGGGTTCTTTTAGCCTGAAAAGCCATACTAAGCTCTGGTGATCACTTCGCACAAGAAATCTTCTGCCTAACAAATATTGTCGGAAATATTCAATGAAATATCTCACTGCAAGAAGCTCCTTCTCCGTTATGCAATAGTTCGATTCTGCTTTGTTAAAGGCCCTGCTTGCATATGCCATGACCTTCTCCTTGTCATCCTGTACCTGGTGAAGCACAGCGCCGATTCCAACGTCTGATGCGTCTACGTCAAGTACAAACTCGCCTGCCTCGTTGAGGGGATAGCCCATTATGTCCGAGCTAATGAATGCCTTCTTTAATGCGCTGAATGCTTCTTCACATGCCGCA
Source organism: Lucinisca nassula (assembly GCA_963580285.1). Lineage (NCBI taxonomy): Eukaryota > Metazoa > Mollusca > Bivalvia > Lucinida > Lucinidae > Lucinisca > Lucinisca nassula. Next base: position 106,154,957 of record OY757017.1, on the reverse strand, counting down.
TCCCAATTAAACCGCTTTCCCTTCTTTGTCAGTTCAACCATAGGCCTTACCATGGTGGCAAAGTCTTTGATGAAGCGCCTATAGTAGGAACCCATAGCTACAAATTGTCTTACCTGTTTGGCAGTTCTTGGCTTGGGCCAGTCGACAATCTTAGCGATATTAACGGGGCTTGGTTGAACACCTTGGCCAGAGTACGACATGACCAAGAAACACAACTTCTTTCTGGAGCATGTGACTTTTACCAGGTTTCAGTTTTAGACCTGCTTCTTTGATTCTGCTTAGCACCTCCTCCACTCTTTGTATGTGTTGGTTGAAATCTTTTCCGAAGACAATAATGTCGTCAATATAAATCAGGCATGTCACCCATTGCAGACCCTGTAACGCCATTTCCATGGTCCTCTGAAAAGTCCAAGCCGAACTGTTGGGTCCTTGTGGCATCCTTGTCATTTTATAATGGACATATTTACACACAAATGTTGTCTTTGGTATGTCTCCTTCCTTGACTGGAATTTGGAAGTAGCCACTCAGGAGGTAAAAAGTACTGAACTGGGTTGAGCCTGCCACCGCATCTAAGCAATCTTGGATTCTTGGCAAAGGAAACCCATCTGTCTTCACCAGTTCGTTCACACGTCTGTAGTCAACGCAGGGGCGCACACATCCGTCTTTCTTCGCTACTTAAACGATGTGGCTTGCCCATGGTGAGGTGCTATCTCTAATCACCCCTTTCGCTTTGAGGTCTTCTATTGCCTTTTTCTTCGCTTCAGCATGCACTAGAGGGACCCGTCTAGGAGGTTGTTTTACCGGGGCTGCATTTCCAGTCGGGATTGAATGTTCTGTTAAGTGGGTCAATCCTATGTCCCACTCGTCCTTAGAAAATGTTATCTGAAACTGTGTCAGTAGATCAAGTATTATCTTCCTTTCATCTTCATTTAACCCGTTGACTGTCCTGCTATATAGATCAGAGGTGGTATCTGTGTTTGCTTGCCTTTTACAGCTGCTCGGGCTACATGTGATAAAGTCTTGCTCTTGTCGCATGAATCTTTACTTACAAATATCAGACGCCTCACTATATGGTTATTGTTCACTTCCTCAGTGTTTTCTTCTGACAATATAATCTTCGGAGATCCCTTTATCGGCTCTGCTTGGCCCACTACAGCGTCTTGTTTTATTGAAATTGCTGTGGTAAACGGGTTTAACAGCCTTATCTTACTGGTACATGCTCTGTTTATATTAACGAGTGATGGGGCCATCTGTAAGGGATATGTTTCTTTGAAGTGTTCTGTCGGTTCTATTATATAGTCTTGCTCAGACGAAAAATCGTCATATTCATGACTTTCTATAAAAACATCAACTACAGTCTCACTTTGGGCGGGTATCACAAAGTGATCAGCTGCAGTAACTTTACGTGCACGATTCTGCAAACCTACCTGGATAATAGGTATCTCTTGAGTTCCAACTTTAAGCACTCCTCTGCTCATCAGTAGGTCTGTAGGGCCGTCTTCTGCGTTTTGCAGGACATCAACACCGAGAAGGCCATCATCGTCTATCTCAGCGACAATCGCATCTACCTGCCTACGAACGGGACCTAGCTGAATTTCAAATTTATCTTGTCCCATTTCATTTATGGTAGTGCCCCAACCCCCCCCCCCCCCCCCCCCCCCCCTGCGGCCATCAATCTTGATGACTTACCTAGCACCTGCTTATCTTCAGGTCTCATAGCATCAAAAACTCTCTTAGAAAGAACCGTCTTAGAAGCTCCTGTGTCTGTTGTAAACAATACAGGATAGCCCTCCACTGATCCTCTTATGTACACACCATCTGGAAGTTTTCTTACATGTTTGATAGACTTTACAATTTCATCTTTTGTATGTGTATTTTGGCCGTTAGTGTCTAAACAGGCTTCCCTGTGGCCACCAGAGATAGCCTGCTCTAGTTTAAAGGATTAGGATTTCTCTCCCCATTTCTTTCTGCTCTACCTTTGACGCCATTGTTACTCGGTCTCCGGTCTCGAAGTCTGGAATGGCAGTTTCTCGATATATGGCCTTGCTCATGGCAGGCGTAGCACCCGATATTACTGTTACCTGTTGAAAACGATCTTTCTTTCTGGCTTGACGGCGGCAATTGGTTCTTCTGTAGCTTTTGCTACTTGATCAGCTTATGCTTTAATCATATCTTCCAGTTTTGCTGAGGTTTCTGTCTTTGCACCTACTTGCGCTGAACTGGGCTGTACTTTCGGTCCTGGTTTTGGGGTTTTCCCGTCCTGGTTAACATCTCCCTTAGTGGGCAGCCGCATAGCAAACTCTAAATCTTCGCCTTCAATGTGTTCTTCTCCACTGTCTTCACTGTCAATTTCCTCACTCATTCTACGAGCATACTTCTTAAATTTTCTATATTTGTATGACTCTGCTACGCTTCTTCGCCTTGTTTGTATAAAATTCACGGCGTGATAAACGGCTTCATCAATATCGTCTGGTTCTTTGTGAAACTCAATTTCGAATCTGGCTTCACTATCCTTTAAGCCGTCCAGAAATCTTCGTACTAAGTCTTCTTGCCTTGTCTGGCTATCTCTTGATGTATAAGCTTTCGAGTATAGCCGTTTCAGCTCAGCTGCGTATTCCTACACTGTGTCATCATTCTTTTGCACTCGCTGACTGAATTTTGCAGCAAATGTCTTCTGCGTCTCCACTGATCTAAACCTCTTATTGAGCTCCTCAACTAGCTCTGTATAGTTTGAAATTGTCTCTTGTGTTAGCTGATTAAACACGAAGTCTCCAGCTCTGCCTTGTAGTCTTGGTAGCAAATTGTCAAGCTTAGCCTCATTGCTCCACTTTCGCCTCTTGGCTACTGCCTCAAATCGGTTGATCCAGACTTTCCATTCTTCACGTCCATTAAATGGGGGTAACTTGACTTCATATGGTAAAGTGTTGTTAGGTGGACCTACCTGTTGGGATCTAAGATAATGTCTTCCACTCGGGGCGTTATGCAAGGAGCTATTTTCAGTCCACTCATATTGCTGTGTATTACTATTGCGATAAGGAAGCAAATTACAGCCTTGCCACTGACTGATCCCATTTTCTGGTACCCTGTAACTACTACCCTCAAAGTTGTCACGGTTTGGAGGAAATTGAGCATTAGTAATCTCCTGTGCTTCTTGCCTTCCATTCGCTCTGGGTAAGGCTAGCCTCGCATCTGTACCGGTAAGTGTGTTGTTGTGGTTGGCATTATAAGACATGGGAATGTTACGCGTGTCTTGTAACATTGATTTCAAATGATGAAGTTTGTTTGATATGCTTTCTTGTCTCTCGTTTGCTACTGCTTGTTGTTGTTACATGCTTGAAACCACGTTACTCAGGTTTACAACAGTATCTCGCAGGTTACTGTTGGAAGAAACTGTGTTGGTGTTAAATGTGCTACATGCTTGGGGTCTATCATGAAAAGTGGACATCTGCTGTACGCTAGGATCTGACCTGCTCTGATAATCAGCCAACATGCCCCCGCTCCCATTATTCTGATCAGAGAATGACTGTTAGTTGCTTCCAGTCGAATGTGCTGGACCTGACATTGCTAAATTGACTTGGTCGGTAAAAGCTACATGCTGCCTTTCCTCGTTCGTGTCTACAGAACCCGTCGGCTCTGCACTTGTAGGACCCCCTTCCATGCTAGTCTGAGTTCGTATCACTGGATCCAATGTATTAATTGAATCCTACCGCTGTGCCACCACTTGTGTTACGGGTCAGGGTAGAAAGGGGGATTATGCGGGATGATGTAGCTTCGCTGCTTCAGCAGTCACCTCTGTAGCGGCCGATGTCTTATATAACCGTCTGCTATGCCCAGGCAGTCACGGACAGTGCACCCTGCTAACTGACCACTTGGGCCTAGTAGATTGTAAGACTCTAGCCTTGCGTTAGAGTCTTAATGAAAGGGTGGACTTCCAACTAAAACGGGCTTGTGGGAATATGGTTAATTGTCTCATCTATTTTCAGGATGGAAAGGACAAACGAAGACAATGTGATGCCAAACTTAATCTATTTTTAAATAAACTAAATAAAATGTATGAGCGCTGTTTTATATTATGCCCTGGGTAGATGACCAGAACTATGGATTATCAAATGAGGGCTCCCTTAGCAAAACATGTTAAACAACAAATGATCATTGACTAGGTAAAGTGAATTATGGATCAGATTTATCTTTAAAAACAAATATTTTACATTGGCAAAAGACGTCACGAAATTTGTGACTAAAGTTACGAAAAAGCCTTTATTCAGCAATCAATCGATATCTTAAAAATAGAAAAATCCAAGTTTGCGGTCCGGTGCAATCTCCGGATTATAATGGAATTGTTTTATTAAACTCAAAACCCCTTTTCATATAAAATGAGATAAAATTAGGATTCCATGACAGTCATATTGATAGTAAATGCTTTTAGAAACCGAATCTTTACAAAAGAATAAGTTTAAAACAGAAAATAAGCCTAAAAAGGCGAAAACACCTACGCAACGCAACGTAAGGATGTTTTCTCTTCAAAGTTCAAAATGGAAGTCACCGAACGGCTTTGCGGGCTTACTTATATACTTCCCAGCTACCCGCCACCCCGCAAACCCGCCGAGCGGTTAGTAGTGGGAAGAAATCCCGCAACGCCACGGGTGCGGGATCATGTGATCCCGCCGTAACCGGGACGAAGAACGTCAAAAGTACAGCGATCTGCGGGTTCGCCATTAGAAAATTTCCGTAAGAACCGCAGGGTCGACTCGTAAATACAGCGAAAACCCGACTATTATGAATGAAACCGATAATAAAACAGATATCACGTGAATGAATAAGCTATCTGACTGTCATAGTTTCCTTACTTTTCTCAGAGGGCAAATTTGTAAAACCTTGAGTTAAATGTGAAAGCCTTCGGTTTGACAGCTAAAAATATCTCTGATCTGGAGCGCGACAGACGATAAACAATATCCCATAACACCACTCTACACGGTCAAGGTCGTAATCAATACACAAATCTGATGGAGTTAAACATGAAACTGAAACGCGGTGTAAAAGATACATTTTTAGGAAATACTTCTAAATTATGGTAAACTGGCCGACAACATCAGTGCCAACATGTAAGGTAAGGCATAGACTTCCATGACAGACAACAGATAAGAACTGTCATACGTCAGGGAAGTAAAAACAAACTTTAGAAATTTCTCCAAAACAAAGTAGTTGATTACACAGCAGGTATATGTGGGTCATTCATGTTCAGAGACCAGCAGACTGAGACCACGGGCATATCAATATAAAAAAGTCAAATAAAAAATAAACGCCATCAGGGCCCAGATCAGTATCCCTAGGGCATATTTTCACTGCTACATGTTGAGGGCTAGTTTCAATTACGATTCCTAAAACGCAGCAAAATGGCACAAGACGTCGCAATACATAGTGAAAAACAAACAAACAAGCAAACATACAAACAAACAAACTATATATGGAAATACAGATCATAATCATTAAGAGCTTGGATTTACTACGTGTTGAAAACGTAGTAAAATAACTGTGATCGCAGCAGGTGATAAAGCAAAAAAAAGTGGTACATACAACAGTACGAAACGGCGCAAAACTAACTTGGCCTAACACGCGACAGTGAGATTGAGGCCCCACAGATCGGAGTCCTGATGGTAAAAAGACACTCCTCCAAACCGCGTTCAAAACTCCCCACTCATGCTCCACCCACGACGGCAGGCGCTCCAACCATGGCAGTAAAATTGTGTTGGTGTTGTACCGCTCTTGAAATTCCCTCAATGAGTAAAAATTGCATTTTTAACAAATCACAAAAAGTACACCGTGTTGACTCCATTGTCGTAAAAACAGCTTCTTCGACCCGGATATTATTTTTACACCATATTGGTGTACTTAGAACGGCATTCTAAGTTAAAGGTTGGAATGTTTTAAAACAGTTATATAAGGCGTTTGCGTATCTTTCCAAAATGGGTTTTGGAAAGCATCAATATTATTTTTAATGAAATCACTGCCATACAAAAAATGAAAACAACGCTCCGCAAAAGGGCACAGAATATCATGTTTTTTAAAACAAGTTTTCTCAATTTCGTTTTAAACCAGATTATTTTAAGAGCGTCTATCTATTTCTCAATATCCATCATCCGCAAGCCACCATTCTCATAGCATTGAGTGCTGACTGTCCTGTTAATCCTGTCTGGTCACCTTGCCACAAAGAAGTTAAAGCATATATTCTGCAATCTGTTGAAGAAATCAAGTGATGAATTTGGGAGACCCAAAAATAGTTGATTCAGCTTAGGAAGCGCGATAGCTTTTATAAGTGTAATTTGTCCAATTCTAGTTAAAATTCTTTTGGCCCATGCTTTAAAACTGAATCATCTACCCCTAATTATCATTCATAATTAATATCAACAATTTCTGCTAATCTGGTAGACATGGTAATCCCTAAAAGTTTAAAGTTACCTTTTTTTTTCAAATGTAAGTTATGCTCTTCACGAAAGTTTCCGCAAAGAATTATAAGACAATAAGAGCCTGTTCAAGAGACTGTTTTGAGCCATTCAAAATAAAGATGCGTCATCTGCATCCTGAAATATTACAAATAATTTATTACTATCTTTTATGCCATTAATAAGGGCATAATTCTTTATCATTATGGCCAGAATTTTCACATACAATAAACCATGTATAGAAAAATTGAATCGCCCTGTCGGCACCCTCGCTGTAAATTTAACCATTGGAATTGGTGGCCATTTATTTGCACATGATTTTGTGTTTAAATATAGGATGTTAAACAAATGTTTAAAGTATTTTCCGAAATTAGAAACAGTCTAAGACACTGTCAATAAAACTCCATGACAAAGAGTCAAAAGCCTTTTTCGAAATCTACTAGAAGCAAAAGACCAGGTATATTTTCTTGTTCTGCATTATAAAAAAGCCATATACCAGACGGATATTTTACCCAATATATCTTCAGCCACAAAATCTGTTTGGTCCTCATTTATGCGGTAATACCTTAGTTAATCTATTGGCTAAACATATAGAAGCTAGCTTGTATGTACTATTCAGTAAAGAAATAGGCATCCAGTTTCTTTTATCAACTATCTATTTTTATTCTGTTTAGGGAGGCAAGTAATAATACCTTCTTTCTGAGTAAATGAAAGTTATGTAACATCAACGCAATAGTTAATGAATCTTAACAGAAAAGTCCTAAATGGGTAATTTTTAAAAAATGTGCAATTTAGATTTCACAAACAGTCAACCCTAAAGTTTTGCAAATTACTCGTAGATTTAGTGATACAAGATACTTGTTGCATTCGTTTATCATACTTGCTGTGAGTCGGACCTTTTCATTTTCGAGCACATGGCATATATTAGGCGTAAAAAGTAGCTGTGTTACCGCTAACATGCTGAAAAAAATTTTGGTCGGTAGGTAGGAGAAATTTTTATAATTTTATTTTTTCTCTTCCCCCCCCCCCCCCCTCAAAAAAAAAAAGGGTCGGGTCTGTATTTTTTATGTGCTTTTGTTTTTGTACATGTGTTTCGTTGTTGAGACTTGCACTGTATACCATAATTCATTTTACATCCTCAAAAAAGTCAGCTCTGTATTTTGGAAGGAACTAAATGTCAAAAACTACAAAATCTACTTAAAAACCGAAATTACTATGCGAAAATGCAAAGAGACAACACTGGGTAGGGTCAGAAATTGAAAATGGTAGGGTTAGTGTTTTAATTATACCCCACCACACGATAGTGGCGGGGTATTATGTTATACCCTCCGGTGTCTGTCCGTCCGTCCGTCCGTCCGTATGTCCGTCCGTCCGTCCGTCCGCACCATTTCCGATCGATAACTTGAGTAATTTTTAACGAATTTTTTTCAAATTTTGCATACATGTATATATCGGGAATGAGTGGTATGGGATTGTTAATGGGCAAAATCCGTTAACATTTGACAGAGTTATGGCCCTTTTTAGTTCAAAATAAGGGGTTTTGGGGCGTTTCCGATCAATAACTTGAATTTTTGTTCACGGATTTTCTTCAAATTTTGTATACACATTGGCATTGGGTATGAGTGGTTTGGGATTGTAAATGGGCAAAATACATTAACATTTAACGGAATAATGGTCGTTAAAAATTCCGATTAAATGGTTTTTGGGGACTTATTCCTTTACTATATGGAATATTTGGATGAAACTGCACTGATGTATAAACGACCATAATAAGCAGGTTTTGTGTTGTGAATACACAAAATGCGTTAACATTTAACGAAAAATTGGTCGTTAACAATTCCCATTAAATAGTTTCTGCGCATTTATTCCTTTAATTTATAAAATATATGGATTATCACTGCCAGTGTAGTGGTTAGAGTGCTGGACTACAAATCCTATTGTTTACTATGAATCTGAGGGGCGTGAGTTCAAATCTCCGGCGAGGAATGGAATTTTTTTTTTTTTTCGTTTTTTCTTCTTTTTTTTGTGTGTTCTTTTTTCTTTTTTCTTTTTCTTTCTTTTTCATTTTGGCAATGAATTTATTTTTTTTTTTTTATTTTTTTAATTTTCCTCATTTTTGGTTTTCCATTCCTTTTTTTCCCTTTTTTTCACCCTTTTCTTCTTTTTGTTATACCCCATCACACGATAGTGCTGGGATATTACAATATACCCTCCGGTGTCTGTCCGTCCGTCCGTCCCCACCATTTCCGACCAATAACTGGATTAATTTGTGCTATGAATCTGAGGGACGTGAGTTCAAACCCCCGTGGAGGAATGGAATTTTCTTTTTTTTTTCTTTTTTTCTCGTTTTTTCTTTTCTTTTTTTTTCCGTTTATTTTTCTTTTCTTTCTTTTTGCAATGATTTTTTTTTTCGTTTTTTTTTTCTCATTTTTTTTTTCATTCCTTTTTTTTAACTTTTTTTTTAGCTCACCTGTCACGTAGTGACAAGGTGAGCTTTTGTGATCACATTTTGTCCGTCGTCCGTCGTACGTGCGTGCGTGCGTGCGTCAGTGCGTCCGTGCGTGCGTAAACAATTTCTTGTCCGCACGATAGCATCTTCATTTATGATTTGATTTTAACCAGACTTGCACATAACTTGTAACACCATGAGATCTGGGTTCCTTTCTTGAACCAGCCATATCCCATCATGTGTTACTGAGTTACGGCCCCTGAAAGGGCAAAAACTGCCTATTTTGGTCTTGTCCGCACGAAAGCATCTTCATTTATGATTTGATTTTAACCAGACTTGCACACAACTTGTACCACCATGAGATCTGGGTTCCTTTCTTGAACCAGCCATATCCCACCATGTGTGACGGAGTTACGGCCCCTGAAAGGGCAAAACTTGCCTATTTTGGTCTTGTCCGCACTATAGCATCTTCATTTATGATTTGATTTTAACCAGACTTGCACACAACATGTACCACCATGAGATCTGGGTTCTTTTCTTGAACCAGCCATATTCCATCATGTGTTACGGAGTTATGGCCCCTGAAAGGGCAAAAATTGCCTATTTTGGTCTTGTCTGCATGATAGCTGTCTCATTTATGATTTGATTTTAACTAAACTTGCCACATTTTGTACCACCACAAAATATCTCGGTCAAGTTCGAATATGGGTCATGTTGGGTCAAAAAGTAGGTCAGTAGGTCAAATCAGAAAAAAAACCTTGTGAAGACACTAAAAGCCACAGTTTTGGTCCGATCATCATGAAACTAGCCCAGAATGATCATCTCAGTCAAGTTTGAATATGGGTGTTGTCGGGTCAAAAAGTAGGTCAGTAGGTCAAATCATAGAAAAACCTTCTGAACACACTAGAGGCCACAATTTATGTCAAATCATCATCAAACTTGCTCAGAATGATCATATTGATAATATTTTGGTCACATTAGAATATGGGTCATGTCGGTTCAAAAAGTAGGTCAGTAGGTCAAATCATAGAAAAAACTTGTGAACCCACTAGAGGCCACAGTTTTGGTCCAATCATAATCAAACTTGCCCAGAATGATCATCTTGACAATATCTGAGTCAAGTTCGAATATGGGTCATGTCGGTTTAAAAAGTAGGTCAGTAGTTCAAATCAGAGAAAAACCTTGTGAACACACTAGAGGCCACAGTTCTGGTCTGATCATCATCAAACTTGCTCAGAATGATCATCTTGATAATATCTTGGTCACATTCGAATATGGGTCATGGCAGGTCAAAAAGTAGGTCAGTAGGTCAAATCAGAGAAAAACCTTATGAACACACTAGAGGCCACATTTTTGGTCCAATCATCATCAAACTTGCTCGGAATGATAGTCTTGACAATATCTCGGACAAGTTACAATAGGGTCATTTCAGGTCAAAAAGTAGGTCAGTAGGTCAAATCAAAGAAAAACCTTGTGAACACTATAGAGGCCACAGATTAGGTCCCATCATCATCAAATATGCCCAGAATGATCATCTTGACAATATCTGAGTCAAATTCGAATATGGGTCATGTCGGTCCAAAAAGTAGGTCAGTAGATAAAATCATAGAAAAACCCTCTGAACACACTAGAGGCCACAGTTTTGGTCTGATCATCATCAAACTTGCTAAAAATGATCATTTGACAATATCTCAGTTAATTTCGAATATGGGTCATATCTGGCCAGTAAGTAGGTCAGTAGGTCAGATTGTTGAAAAACCTTGTGGACACACTAGAGACCCCAGTTTTGGTCTGATCATCATCAAACTTGCTCAGAATGATCATATTGACAATATCTGGGTCAAGTTTGAATATGGGTCATGTCGGGTCAAAAAGTAGGTCAGCAGGTCAAATCATAGAAAAACATTTTGAACACTCTAAGAGGCCACAGTTTTAGTCAAATCATCATAAAACTTGCTCAGACTGATCATCTGGACAATATCTCAGTTAAGTTCGAATATGGGTCATGTAAAATCAAAAAGTAGATCAGTAGGTTATTTTGTCATAACTTTTGAACTGTTTAAGATAGAGCCTTCATATTTGGCATGTAGGTTCCTAGTGACAAGGGCTTCCCACTCATATAAATGTTTTACCTGTGTCGTTGACCTCTCACCTACTTTATCATAACTTTTGAACCATATGAAATAGAGCCTTCATATTTGGCATGTATGTTCCTTGTGACAAAGTTTTCCCAAGCATTCAAAACTTTTGAGCCATGACCTTGATCTTTGACCTACTTTGTCATAACTTTTGAAGCATTTAAGATACAGCCTTCATATTTGGCATATAGGGTCTTTCATAGGAGTGAGTGTTTAAGTTGAAGTCTCACCAACAGCTAAGGTCATACAGTGATGGGACCTGTGTTTAAAGACCAATCTGAAAGTCTGGAGAAGCCCAGGATTGATCCTGCTACCCCTGGTTTACGAGGCAAGTAGCATGACCACTTCACCATGAAAGCCTTTAAACTTCATTGGAATGTTGTGTAGATGACCCTCTAGGAAAATAGCTTAACGATAACAAATGTTCACAAGAGATAAAAATAGAAAAAACATTGTAAATTTGCTTCAAATGTGAACTCCTTTTAACCCTTTGGGCCAATTGGATTTAAAACTTCACAGGAATGTTGCCTAGGTGATTCCCTACCAAAATAGTTAAAACTCATTCCACTCCAATGAACAAGATGGCTACCAGAGCTGAAAATAAAATAAAAAAATCTTCAAACGACAATTCCTTCTGTACTCTTGCGCCAATTTCATTCAAACTTCAAAGTAATGTTGCTTAGATGACCCTCTACCAAAAAGGCTAAAACAATCCCGCTCTAATGAAAAAAATGGCCACCAGAGCTAAAAATAGAAAAATATTGTAAATCTGATTCAAACGTGAACCCCTCCTAAACCCGAAGGCCAATTTGATTCAAACTTCACAGGAATGTTGCCTAGGTTACTCCCTACCAAATAAGCTAAAATCACTCTGCTGATGAACAAGATGGCCACCATAGCTAAACATAGAATTTACTTGAGACAGTGACACACAGGTGAGCGAATCAGGGCCCTGTGGCCCCTCTTGTTTTCCTTTTCTTCTATTTGTTATACCCCATTACACGATAGTGCTGGGATATTATAATATACCCTCCGGTGTCTGTCCGTCCGTCCGTCTGTCCGTCCGTCCATCCCCACCATTTCCGACCGATAACTTGATTAATTTTTCACATTTTTTTTTCAAATTGTGCCTACATGTTTATATCGGGAATGACTTTTTTCTTTTCTTCTTTTTGTTATACCCCATCACACGATAGTGCTGGGGTATTATAATATACCCTCCAGTGTCTGTCCGTTCGTCCGTCCATCCACACCATTTTCGACCGATAACTTGATTAATTTCTCACAATTTTTTTTTGGAGTTTGCGATCAATAACTTAAGAATCTTTTATGGATTTTCTTCAAATTTTAAAACACTAAAGGACACATATTATTGCCAAGGACAGTCACTCTGCTTTTCTGGTTATTGTATTATCTGCCCTTTTGATATACATGTATGTAGTTCCTTTACTATATTGAATGCCTTAGTGAAGTTTTACAGATAACTATAACACTTAAAAGTACCACTATTATGGGCAAGGCTATAACCATATGTGACCCGTCACGCGAAAAGGGACCTTCTGGGAAGTTACGTCATTTAGCGTAAATGACGTTTGAAAATTATGTGCACGTTAACGTCATAACTGATTCTGATTTGATTACGCCGTGACTTAATTGGACTGACAATTCCCCTTACATATGGCGAAATGGCATTTGATGTTTTGACTGTTCGAGTTTCATCCCTTGTTTTAGTAAATACAAATAAAAGTTGACTTCCGCACCACCTGAAAATTGTTCTCTGGCGATGGATGGAATGTATTTAACAGCGTTTACAGGTTACATGTCTGATCCGGGCAACAGATATTTTTCACTTGTGTAAGGTCAGCCTAATGCCAGGCCCATGAGGTATAATCTTCGATATTCAATCAGGGTCAGTAACTCACCTCATAATGTCATATGTTTGAAATTTGCCCCCAACAATTATTTATTGGACTTGAGGTTTAACGTCCCCGTCAACACCGTATAGGCCATTTCGGAGACTTCGCTTCCAATTTTGTGGGATTTTTATCAAACATTGAGATAAAATGACTTCTCAAGTCCTGCCAACCAATGAAACCAATAGCGGTTTTATGCATGGACTTGCACCAATTTTCCTGGGCAGGCTTAGAACCTAGTGTGGTCGGTTTCAGCTCTGCGTGGAAGCATCATCATACCGGACTTATACGGACATGACTGCTATCTTTGCTGATAATCAAGGGAACTAACGCGTACAACACAGAAATTAAATGGTTATCTCCCCAAGGCCTCATGGTTACCTAGGTGACATCCGAACGATTTTGAGGCATCAGTATGAAGTCTGAGGACCGCTTTATATATATTTTATAGGTCACTGTTCTAATTCATGAAAGTAGAGATAGTGTTATAATATAACTTCGCCCCCCCCCCCCCAACCCCCCCCCCCCCCCACGCCCCACCTCCCCTCCCGCCCTTCGGGGCTTGAAGAAATAGATAGGCTGCATGATGCTTCCACGCAGATCTGAATCCGACCGTCACACGTGTACGGGTAAACCGCTTAGAGGATCTAAGCCTGCCCAGGAAAAGCGTTGAGAGTCGACAAAAAAAAAAAAACAACAAAAAAAAACAAGACTGAATAAAGAATAATTTACATAATGATATATCAATTACAAATTGTCAAATGTATCAATTAGTACATCGAAGGCGTAACATAGCCTTTGTTATTGTTTACCGTAGTGACAACCGCTGCCCGCTGATTGCTAAGGTAAACTGGAAATAGAAAAAGGGGGTAGTGTATTTCATTTTCAAAAAAGACCAAATTATTTTTATTTCACAAAATTTACATGGATGTGCTCACAATAAATTTGCAATTTTACTCCCGGTGGCACAGAAAACACAATTTACAAAAACGTTATGAAAATAAATTCATCAGTTTTTGTCGCTGTATTTAGTAGTTTTACTATAAATTCTATACATTTAGGGGGTGCTTCCAAATATATGTAAAAAGGACTAAAAAGTTGTTCATAAAATTGCATTAAAATATATGTGGATATTCGAAAAAGAATGTAAAATCACGAGCCGCTTGCACAGAAAAGATATTCCTAAAAGTTTTTATTTTATGGGGCAATACTTATAAAGTTCCTATATAAATCTATGTATTAACATTAACCAACAGCAGTTACCTGGATGTCCGTTAAAGTTCGACATGTCAGCCCAATCTATTTCTTCAAGCCCCGATGGGCGGGGGCCGGCTCCCAACAATTACCCAACCAAGTTATATACATGTAGCGAATTGATGAGGCTGAGCGTACCGGCGAATGAAACTGAGTAATCAATTCTGACAACTCAGTAAAATTCAATGATTCGAATCTCCACTGTGATAACTGACGGAACAAAAAGAAAAAAATGCTGGTGGTGGTGGGAGGGGGGCGTTAACGTACCACCAACATCTAAGGTCATATGGCGACGGGATACCGGTCTAAAGACTCATCCAAAAATTTGGAGATGAGGTCCATTAAGCATTTAGGTGCTTGTGTGTATGTGTGTGTGGTAGGGGGTCACGTCCCAAGAACATCTAAGGTCATACTGCGACGTAGGATCTCGGTTTAAAGAGTCCTAAAAAATCTGGAGATGAGGTCCATTTCGGTGTATTGAATAGGGTTCGTAAGCATGGTCCGACTCGCACCCGGCCCCCGCCCATAAGGGCTTGAAGAAATATATGGGCTGCATGATGCTTCCACGCAGAGCTGAATCCGGCCCGCCCACTAGTAACTGGTAAACCGCTTAGAGGATCTAAGCCTGTCCAGGAACCGCAGTGCGAGGCGGTGTTGACGGGAAGTTAAACCTCAAATCTAACAAAACCGACTCGCACCGCTTTGCCTGAGCAGGCTTGGATCTCTAAGCGGTCGGCTTTCAGCACTACGTGGAAGCATCATGCAGCCCAATGGGCGGGGGCCGTCCCGGTGCGAGGTAGATTAGTGGTTAGATGCCTCTGATTTAAGAGGCCTCCGGTTCAATTCGTGGCAGCGGTAATAAAGCGGTGTCAGAACATGCTCAACTGGCATCATTTGCAGAGATGAAGCATCAAAGTACACCGTCCTTTCAATCGGGACTTTAACTGTAGACCCGATGTGCATAGAGAATCTTCTCCTGTGCCTACACGTTAAAAATCCCTAACGAAATAACATAAATATCGTGTAGGTTTTCATCATACAAAAGTGGAGAAATGGTCAAATTCGACCGAAAGTTTGTTTGATTTGAGGTTTAACGTCCCGTCAACACTATTTAGGTCATTTTGGAGACGTTGCTTCCACTGAGATGAAATGACATCTCAAAGCTTGTCGCCAAATGAAACCAATAGGGTTTAGATGCATGGACGGACCGACTCGCACCACTTTGCCCAGGCAGTCTTAGAACTTCTTAGCGGTTTACCAGTACTAGTGCGGTCCGTTTCAGCTCTGCGTGGAAGCATCATGCAGCCCAAGTTCTCCAAGCCCCGATGGGCGGGGGCATTTTTTTGGTTTGATTTGGTTTAACGTCCCCGTCAACACTGTATAAGTCATTTTGGAGACGTTGCTTCCAATTTTGTGGGAGTTTACTGGACATTGAGATGAAATGACACCTCAAGCCCTGTTGCCCAATGAAACCAAGATAGATAGATTAGATTAGATAGATAGATAGATAGATAGATAGATGGATAGATAGATAGATAGATAGATAGATAGATAGATAGATAGATAGAGAGATAGAGATAGATAGATAGATAGATAGATAGATAGATAGTTAGATAGATAGATAGATAGATAGATAGATAGATAGATAGATAGATAGATAGATAGATAGATAGATAGATAGATAGATAGATAGATTAACGAGTATAAGGGATTTGTTTTCAATATTTTTTTTTCACTTATTTCAAGCCGATCGCAAATCAGATGTGGGCGAACACAAGAGTACCGAGAAAAACATGACCTTCTGTTGCAGAACATGGCATCTAACTCTTGACCCGAGCAAGGCTCGAACCATAGCGGTGAATATTGAGTTCATTTTTTGTTCGTATCTCATGAGGAAATCGGTATTTGGTATTTCCAACCAGATGAGCCAACATACCAGTCTGCTCAGTCTCAGAAGCCTTAGGTGACATTTCTTTTTAATTTGGTTTGGTTTTACGGCGCTTTCAAGATTATTTCACTCATATCGAGTCGATCGTTCACTATATATAGGTGGGTGAAAACCGGAGTAACCGTAAAAAACACATGACCTTCCGTTGCAGAACTTGGCGTCTCACAAGTGACCCGAGCCAGGTTCAAACCAACAGCGTTGACCTGAATTTTGGCATAGAACCGCCAAAGTCATAACACGATCACAAAAATTGGTATCATATGCGCTGATCAGTCAATGCTGATGCGCAGGCTGCAAATAGCATTTTTTTTTGCTCCTGTAATGTGTAAAAAATGTTTTTGATCTTCCCATGACTATCGCTAAAACTACACAGAATCACCGACGACAATATGCCATATTTCTCAAAGAAATGCTTAATAATTAAAGAGTCTTTAGGAAATAAATGTTTTAGTGTTTCAAAATGCCTTTCAGATGTTTCCTTGCATTATTACCTGCAACTTTACCTTTAACAGTTTGTTGACGTAACCCATGACGTCGAATAACCCATGACGTCGAATCGGTTTTCTGTGACATTATTACGTTTAGGGTACCTATGTGTAAAATACTATAAATCTTCAACCTTTAGGAGTATTATTTTCAATTTGGTGTCAAATTGTTTCTCAAATACCAATTTATCTGAAATCAGTCGTAACTCATTTTCGCCAAAAATTCCCAGAAGGTCCCTTTTCGCGTGACGGGTCACATATTATCTTGCAGTGGTGGGGTATCATGCAGTGTTAGCGTGCTTTTATTTTTATTTTGTTCTTCTATTGATAAAAATAGTAGAGTCTGGGGGTCTGAAGCAGGGTCGGTCGGGTTAGCGGAAACACGGCTATTTCAATTCAGGCCTTATAGGGGCGGGCCAGACCGGAAGTTATTTCCGTAACGCAAATGTACTGTCACAAAAAATGGAAAACCAAAGTGTGTCTTACAAGAGGACCGCGGATTTCAGGGTGCTGCATTTAATAAACTAATCACCAAGAACAGAAATAATATAAGCATGGGTGTCAAAATTAAAAGTTGTCACTCTTAAATCTGACATGAACATAAGAATTACTGACTTACAAGATGATATGTTTCCTCCTCTATGTTGGCTATGTTAATTATATGTTATATCAAGAGCACATTAGACGAGAGCATCCAGCTTCTACTATAAGTATATTATTCAGCTTGTGGGTGCCAGTCTAATCTGATTGGTTAAAAAATTCAGTGTTTTACTGAGGTTTCAGGGTTCATTAAGAAATACTGTTTAGACCAACTGTCAGTAATGTTCCCCTGCTGTTTGTTTTATTGCTTTTGCTCGAAAACACTGATCCTTAACAAAATAATTGCATTGTTAAGACCATTTCAGCCTCAGCTTTTAATAAATGTGCACCTTAAATGTTCTTAACTTTCTGAAGAAATTTAAAGAGGTAGTTACCTTTTTAAAAAAAAATATTTCAATTTAAAAAGTGGAAGAAAAATTGGATAAAGTGCAATTATTAAGGCATCAACTGCATCATGTGAAAATTTAAACATGACATCAGGATAGTATAACTAAGTAATATACTGCTTTATTTCAAGGTTCTATACACATGACATTTTAGCAGGTGATAACATCACGAAAACACGCCTATATAATTTTGTTCCCCTAAACCCCCATTTTTATATAGTGTAACTAGGATTTAAAGGGGTATACATTATCTGTCTTATTTCTGTTCAAAAACATATATTGTGGGTAGTCGTTAGAACCATCTCTCGGCGGCTCTAACGAGTACCAAAATCTACATCTTGAGTAGAGGGGGTTCTAATGAGTACATCCAATCTGTATTTTGAAACGTTTCATTTTTGCAGATGCAAAATTTACAAAGTTTTTGAATAGTCGTATTTTCTTAATTTTTGTGATGCTTTCTTATTTCTGCTTGAAATATTGATCGTTGCTACTCCTTAGAGGCTGTTCTAACAATTACCCACATCTACGTTTTGGTTATTGGTTATTGTTCACTTCCTCAGTGTTTTCTTCTGACAATATAATCTTCGGAGATCCCTTTATCGGCTCTGCTTGGCCCACTACAGCGTCTTGTTTTATTGAAATTGCTGTGGTAAACGGGTTTAACAGCCTTATCTTACTGGTACATGCTCTGTTTATATTAACGAGTGATGGGGCCATCTGTAAGGGATATGTTTCTTTGAAGTGTTCTGTCGGTTCTATTATATAGTCTTGCTCAGACGAAAAATCGTCATATTCATGTCTTTCTATAAAAACATCAACTACAGCCTCACTTTGGGCGGGTATCACAAAGTGATCAGCTGCAGTAACTTTACGTGCACGATTCTGCAAACCTACCTGGATAATAGGTACCTCTTGAGTTCCAACTTTAAGCACTCCTCTGCTCATCAGTAGGTCTGTAGGGCCGTCTTCTGCGTTTTGCAGGACATCAAAACCGAGAAGGCCATCATCGTCTATCTCAGCGACAATCGCATCTACCTGCCTACGAACGGGACCTAGCTGAATTTCAAATTTACCTTGTCCCATTTCATTTATGGTAGTGCCCCCCCCCCCCCCTGCGGCCATCAATCTTGATGACTTACCTAGCACCGGCTTATCTTCAGGTCTCACAGCATCAAAAACTCTCTTAGAAAGAACCGTCTTAGAAGCTCCTGTGTCTGTTGTAAACAATACAGGATAGCCCTCCACTGATCCTCTTATGTACACACCATCTGGAAGTTTTCTTACATGTTTGATAGACTTTACAATTTCATCTTTTGTATGTGTATTTTGGCCGTTAGTGTCTAAACAGGCTTCCCTGTGGCCACCAGAGATAGCCTGCTCTAGTTTAAAGGATTAGGATTTCTCTCCCCATTTCTTTCTGCTCTACCTTTGACGCCATTGTTACTCGGTCTCTGGTCTCGAAGTCTGGAATGGCAGTTTCTCGATATATGGCCTTGCTCATGGCAGGCGTAGCACCCGATATTACTGTTACCTGTTGAAAACGATCTTTCTTTCTGGCTTGACGGCGGCAATTGGTTCTTCTGTAGCTTTTGCTACTTGATCAGCTTATGCTTTAATCATATCTTCCAGTTTTGCTGAGGTTTCTGTCTTTGCACCTACTTGCGCTGAACTGGGCTGTACTTTCGGTCCTGGTTTTGGGGTTTTCCCGTCCTGGTTAACATCTCCCTTAGTGGGCAGCCGCATAGCAAACTCTAAATCTTCGCCTTCAATGTGTTCTTCTCCACTGTCTTCACTGTCAATTTCCTCACTCATTCTACGAGCATACTTCTTAAATTTTCTATATTTGTATGACTCTGCTACGCTTCTTCGCCTTGTTTGTATAAAATTCACGGCGTGATAAACGGCTTCATCAATATCGTCTGGTTCTTTGTGAAACTCAATTTCGAATCTGGCTTCACTATCCTTTAAGCCGTCCAGAAATCTCCGTACTAAGTCTTCTTGCCTTGTCTGGCTATCTCTTGATGTATAAGCTTTCGAGTATAGCCGTTTCAGCTCAGCTGCGTATTCCTACACTGTGTCATCATTCTTTTGCACTCGCTGACTGAATTTTGCAGCAAATGTCTTCTGCGTCTCCACTGATCTAAACCTCTTATTGAGCTCCTCAACTAGCTCTGTATAGTTTGAAATTGTCTCTTGTGTTAGCTGATTAAACACGAAGTCTCCAGCTCTGCCTTGTAGTCTTGGTAGCAAATTGTCAAGCTTAGCCTCATTGCTCCACTTTCGCCTCTTGGCTACTGCCTCAAATCGGTTGATCCAGACTTTCCATTCTTCACGTCCATTAAATGGGGGTAACTTGACTTCATATGGTAAAGTGTTGTTAGGTGGACCTACCTGTTGGGATCTAAGATAATGTCTTCCACTCGGGGCGTTATGCAAGGAGCTATTTTCAGTCCACTCATATTGCTGTGTATTACTATTGCGATAAGGAAGCAAATTACAGCCTTGCCACTGACTGATCCCATTTTCTGGTACCCTGTAACTACTACCCTCAAAGTTGTCACGGTTTGGAGGAAATTGAGCATTAGTAATCTCCTGTGCTTCTTGCCTTCCATTCGCTCTGGGTAAGGCTAGCCTCGCATCTGTACCGGTAAGTGTGTTGTTGTGGTTGGCATTATAAGACATGGGAATGTTACGCGTGTCTTGTAACATTGATTTCAAATGATGAAGTTTGTTTGATATGCTTTCTTGTCTCTCGTTTGCTACTGCTTGTTGTTGTTACATGCTTGAAACCACGTTACTCAGGTTTACAACAGTATCTCGCAGGTTACTGTTGGAAGAAACTGTGTTGGTGTTTAATGTGCTACATGCTTGGGGTCTATCATGAAAAGTGGACATCTGCTGTACGCTAGGATCTGACCTGCTCTGATAATCAGCCAACATGCCCCCGCTCCCATTATTCTGATCAGAGAATGACTGTTAGTTGCTTCCAGTCGAATGTGCTGAACCTGACATTGCTAAATTGACTTGGTCGGTAAAAGCTACATGCTGCCTTTCCTCGTTCGTGTCTACAGAACCCGTCGGCTCTGCACTTGTAGGACCCCCTTCCATGCTAGTCTGAGTTCGTATCACTGGATCCAATGTATTAATTGAATCCTACCGCTGTGCCACCACTTGTGTTACGGGTCAGGGTAGAAAGGGGGATTATGCGGGATGATGTAGCTTCGCTGCTTCAGCAGTCACCTCTGTAGCGGCCGATGTCTTATATAACCGTCTGCTATGCCCAGGCAGTCACGGACAGTGCACCCTGCTAACTGACCACTTGGGCCTAGTAGATTGTAAGACTCTAGCCTTGCGTTAGAGTCTTAATGAAAGGGTGGACTTCCAACTAAAACGGGCTTGTGGGAATATGGTTAATTGTCTCAACTATTTTCAGGATGGAAAGGACAAACGAAGACAATGTGATGCCAAACTTAATCTATTTTTAAATAAACTAAATAAAATGTATGAGCGCTGTTTTATATTATGCCCTGGGTAGATGACCAGAACTATGGATTATCAAATGAGGGCTCCCTTAGCAAAACATGTAAAACAACAAATGATCATTGACTAGGTAAAGTGAATTATGGATCAGATTTATCTTTAAAAACAAATATTTTACATTGGCAAAAGACGTCACGAAATTTGTGACTAAAGTTACGAAAAAGCCTTTATTCAGCAATCAATCGATATCTTAAAAATAGAAAAATCCAAGTTTGCGGTCCGGTGCAATCTCCGGATTATAATGGAATTGTTTTATTAAACTCAAAACCCCTTTTCATATAAAATGAGATAAAATTAGGATTCCATGACAGTCATATTGATAGTAAATGCTTTTAGAAACCGAATCTTTACAAAAGAATAAGTTTAAAACAGAAAATAAGCCTAAAAAGGCGAAAACACCTACGCAACGCAACGTAAGGATGTTTTCTCTTCAAAGTTCAAAATGGAAGTCCCCGAACGGCTTTGCGGGCTTACTTATATACTTCCCAGTTACCCGCCACCCCGCAAACCCGCCGAGCGGTTACTAGTGGGAAGAAATCCCGCAACGCCACGGGTGCGGGATCATGTGATCCCGCCGTAACCGGGACGAAGAACGTCAAAAGTACAGCGATCTGCGGGTTCGCCATTAGAAAATTTCCGTAAGAACCGCAGGGTCGACTCGTAAATACAGCGAAAACCCGACTATTATGAATGAAACCGATAATAAAACAGATATCACGTGAATGAATAAGCTATCTGACTGTCATAGTTTCCTTACTTTTCTCAGAGGGCAAATTTGTAAAACCTTGAGTTAAATGTGAAAGCCTTCGGTTTGACAGCTAAAAATATCTCTGATCTGGAGCGCGACAGACGATAAACAATATCCCATAACACCACTCTACACGGTCAAGGTCGTAATCAATACACAAATCTGATGGAGTTAAACAAGAAACTGAAACGCGGTGTAAAAGATACATTTTTAGGAAATACTTCTAAATTATGGTAAACTGGCCGACAACATCAGTGCCAACATGTAAGGTAAGGCATAGACTTCCATGACAGACAACAGATAAGAACTGTCATACGTCAGGGAAGTAAAAACAAACTTTAGAAATTTCTCCAAAACAAAGTAGTTGATTACACAGCAGGTATATGTGGGTCATTCATGTTCAGAGACCAGCAGACTGAGACCACGGGCATATCAATATAAAAAAGTCAAATAAAAAATAAACGCCATCAGGGCCCAGATCAGTATCCCTAGGGCATATTTTCACTGCTACATGTTGAGGGCTAGTTTCAATTACGATTCCTAAAACGCAGCAAAATGGCACAAGACGTCGCAATACATAGTGAAAAACAAACAAACAAGCAAACATACAAACAAACAAACTATATATGGAAATACAGATCATAATCATTAAGAGCTCGGATTTACTACGTGTTGAAAACGTAGTAAAATAACTGTGATCGCAGCAGGTGATAAAGCAATAAAAAGTGGTACATACAACAGTACGAAACGGCGCAAAACTAACTTGGCCTAACACGCGACAGTGAGATTGAGGCCCCACAGATCGGAGTCCTGATGGTAAAAAGACACTCCTCCTAACCGCGTTCAAAACTTCCCACTCATGCTCCACCCACGACGGCAGGCGCTCCAACCATGGCAGTAAAATTGTGTTGGTGTTGTACCGCTCTTGAAATTCCCTCAATGAGTAAAAATTGCATTTTTAACAAATCACAAAAAGTACACCGTGTTGACTCCATTGTCGTAAAAACAGCTTCTTCGACCCGGATATTATTTTTACACCATATTGGTGTACTTAGAACGGCATTCTAAGTTAAAGGTTGGAATGTTTTAGAACAGTTATATAAGGCTTTTGCGTATCTTTCCAAAATGGGTTTTGGAAAGCATCAATATTATTTTTAATGAAATCACTGCCATACAAAAAATGAAAACAACGCTCCGCAAAAGGGCACAGAATATCATGTTTTTTAAAACAAGTTTTCTCAATTTCGTTTTAAACCAGATTATTTTAAGAGCGTCTATCTATTTCTCAATATCGATCATCCGCAAGCCACCATTCTCATAGCATTGAGTGCTGACTGTCCTGTTAATCCTGTCTGGTCACCTTGCCACAAAGAAGTTAAAGCATATATTCTGCAATCTGTTGAAGAAATCAAGTGATGAATTTGGGAGACCCAAAAATAGTTGATTCAGCTTAGGAAGCGCGATAGCTTTTATAAGTGTAATTTGTCCAATTCTAGATAAAATTCTTTTGGCCCATGCTTTAAAACTGAATCATCTACCCCTAATTATCATTCATAATTAATATCAACAATTTCTGCTAATCTGGTAGACATGGTAATCTCTAAAAGTTTAAAGTTACCTTTTTTTTTCAAATGTAAGTTATGCTCTTCACGAAAGTTTCCGCAAAGAATTATAAGACAATAAGAGCCTGTTCAAGAGACTGTTTTGAGCCATTCAAAATAAAGATGCGTCATCAGCATCCTGAAATATTACAAATCATTTATTACTATCTTTTATGCCATTAATAAGGGCATAATTCTTTATCATTATTGCCAGATTTTTCACATACAATAAACCATGTATAGAAAAATTGGATCGCCCTGTCGGCACCCTCGCTGTAAATTTAACCATTGCGATTGATTTTGTGTTTTAATATAGGATGTTAAACAAATGTTTAAAGTATTTTCCGAAATTAGAAACAGTCTAAGACACTGTCAATAAAACTCCATGACAAAGAGTCAAAAGCCTTTTTCGAAATCTACTAGAAGCAAAAGACCAGGTATGTTTTCTTGTTCTGCATTATAAAAAAGCCATATATCAGACGGATATTTTACCCAATATATCTTCAGCCACAAAATCTGTTTGGTCCTCATTTATGCGGTAATACCTTAGTTAATCTATTGGCTAAACATATAGAAGCTAGCTTGTATGTACTATTCAGTAAAGAAATAGGCATCCAGTTTCTTTTATCAACTATCTATTTTTATTCTGTTTAGGGAGGCAAGTAATAATACCTTCTTTCTGAGTAAATGAAAGTTATGTAACATCAACGCAATAGTTAATGAATCTTAACAGAAAAGTCCTAAATGGGTAATTTTTAAAAAATGTGCAATTTAGATTTCACAAACAGTCAACCCTAAAGTTTTGCAAATTACTCGTAGATTTAGTGATACAAGATACTTGTTGCATTCGTTTATCATACTTGCTGTGAGTCGGACCTTTTCATTTTCGAGCACATGGCATATATTAGGCGTAAAAAGTAGCTGTGTAACCGCTAACATGCTGAAAAAAATTTTGGTCGGTAGGTAGGAGAAATTGTTTTTATAATTTTATTTTTTCTCTTCCCCCCCCTCAAAAAAAGGGTCGGGTCTGTATTTTTATGTGCTTTTGTTTTTGTACATGTGTTTCGTTGTTGAGACTTGCACTGTATACCATAATTCATTTTACATCCTCAAAAAAGTCAGCTCTGTATTTTGGAAGGAACTAAATGTCAAAAACTACAAAATCTACTTAAAACCCGAAATTATTATGCGAAAATGCAAAGAGACAACACTGGCTAGGGTCAGAAATTGAAAATGGTAGGGTTAGTGTTTTAATTTTTATTTTGTTCTTCTATTGATAAAAATAGTAGAGTCTGGGGGTCTGAAGCAGGGTCGGTCGGGTTAGCGGAAACACGGCTATTTCAATTCAGGCCTTATAGGGGCGGGCCAGACCGGAAGTTATTTCCGTAACGCAAATGTACTGTCACAAAAAATGGAAAACCAAAGTGTGTCTTACAAGAGGACCGCGGATTTCAGGGTGCTGCATTTAATAAACTAATCACCAAGAACAGAAATAATATAAGCATGGGTGTCAAAATTAAAAGTTGTCACTCTTAAATCTGACATGAACATAAGAATTACTGACTTACAAGATGATATGTTTCCTCCTCTATGTTGGCTATGTTAATTATATGTTATATCAAGAGCACATTAGACGAGAGCATCCAGCTTCTACTATAAGTATATTATTCAGCTTGTGGGTGCCAGTCTAATCTGATTGGTTAAAAATTCAGTGTTTTACTGAGGTTTCAGGGTTCATTAAGAAATACTGTTTAGACTAACTGTCAGTAATGTTCCCCTGCTGTTTGTTTTATTGCTTTTGCTCGAAAACACTGATCCTTAACAAAATAATTGCATTGTTAAGACCATTTCAGCCTCAGCTTTTAATAAATGTGCACCTTAAATGTTCTTAACTTTCTGAAGAAATTTAAAGAGGTATTTACTTTTGAAAAAAAAAAAATATTTCAATTTAAAAAGTGGAAGAAAAATTGGATAAAGTGCAATTAGTAAGGCATCAACTGCATCATGTCAAAATTTAAACATGACATCAGGATAACATAACTAAGTAATTTACTGCTTTATTTTAAGGTTCTACACACATGACATTTTAGCAGGTGATAACATCACGAAAACACGCCTATATAATTTTGTTCCCCTAAACCCCCATTTTTATATAGGGTAACTAGGATTTAAAGGGGTATACATTATCTGTCTTATTTCTGTTCAAAAACATATATTGTGGGTAGTCGTTAGAACCATCTCTCGGCGGCTCTAACGAGTACCAAAATCTACATCTTGAGTAGAGGGGGTTCTAATGAGTACCTCCAATCTGTATTTTGAAACGTTTCATTTTTGCAGATGCAAAATTTACAAAGTTTTTGAATAGTCGTATTTTCTTAATTTTTGTGATGCTTTCTTATTTCTGCTTGAAATATTGATCGTTGCTACTCCTTAGAGGCTGTTCTAACAATTACCCACATCTACGTTTTGGAGCAGAAATAAGAGAAACAAACAATGTAAACCTCTGTAACCCACACTGTTCTCTATATAATGTGGGGTTTGGGGGCGTTCATTAGACAGATTTGTTAAAAGTGATGGACTCACAAATGGGAGTATGGATTATGTGTTTAAAAACATCATTTCCAACTGTGCTAGGGATGGATTAATTTAAGAATTGAATTGAACTGGATTATTAAACACCATGGATAAGGGATTACCAGTTATTCGACCGAAACCAACTTTATCTGAATTCAAAGTTAATTCTTTTTTCTCTGCTGCATCTGCAAAAGCGATTGAAAATGGATTTTCAACAACAGAAGTTAGAGGTGTGAGCATGCGCTGGCTAATTATTGAAACACAAATGAAAATTGTGCCAAACATCTGACCCAAGAAGGAATGTGTACGGCTACTAATTGATCATGAGGAGAATTTCAAGTTTCAAGTTCTAGATGTGACAGTTGGTTCTGCAAAGTTAAACGAAACAGTCCTTCAACGGTATTTAGATCAGATGAAGCCAAATAACGGCTTTGATTTATGTCCAGGCGTTGTGAAAGCCTTTCAAAGTCTTAAAGACTACGTAGTATGACCCATCTTCTTTCTTATGAATGTTTTCATTGCTCTTAAAGGAACTCATTTTTTATATTTTTTTAAAACAAAGCCAGCTATGCTTAGAGAGTAGCCGATGGGTATTAGATATGACCATGCTGAATGCCACTTATGGTTCAATCCAAATTTATTACCGAAGAAGAAACAGAAGAAAATGTGTACAAAGTGTAATACCTTGGTTAACTCTATGAAACAGTGGGTAAAAAGAGCCACAGTTAGAAAGCAAAAAGCGAAAACACCACCTAAGGCTACCAATTTGAAGTTTTTTACACCAAAAACGCGTAGGCACACATTACAAAAGAAAACAGTTAACCTCAGGAAACTTACCAAGAAATTAGAGATTAATGACAGTTACATTTGTAATTAAAATGACGAACAAAGCAAGGAAATGAAAGAAATAATGACACAAATAAATGGTGAGTTTTCTCAAGATCTAGAACAGCTTTTCAAGGAACACAACCAAGGAAACATTTTAAAAATTATTTGTGAAAATGATGTTCAAAACAACAAGAAATCATTTTACCAAGATCAGGACAAAAATACAAACGCAGCAACTGGTGCCAGATACAGAGTAATAACATATCGAGTGGCGCTTGCTGTATTTTCACGTAGCCCAGCAGCATATGAGGCTGTACTGCACCATAGTGCAGTTTATATTTTACTTTTGGTCCTTTGAGATCGGCGTGAATATTCTGAGAAATCAGAAATAAATTATTGGTTTAGACTCATATTCTAGACAGGTTTTTAATTATTTGGATCCCATTTTGATTTATATCAGTCTTGCAGTATGTTTCCTCTGGCTTTCTTTGCCGGATCATTACAGGGTCACTGATGAGGCTTTATTAGCCCAAACTACGTAGTATGACCCACCTTCTTTCTTATGAATGTCTTCATTGCTCTTAAAGGAACTCATTTTTGAATTTTATTTAAAGTCATTTAATATTTTGAACTTGCCATCAGTGTCCACATTAGAAAACTTCATGCGATCAAATAGAGA
This sequence comes from Lucinisca nassula, assembly GCA_963580285.1. Classification (NCBI taxonomy): domain Eukaryota; kingdom Metazoa; phylum Mollusca; class Bivalvia; order Lucinida; family Lucinidae; genus Lucinisca; species Lucinisca nassula. Next base: position 106,127,374 of record OY757017.1, on the reverse strand, counting down.
AGATCCTGGACCTGTTTTTCATCGATTGGCAGAGGAAAAAAGGAATTACGAAAGCATCAGTGACTTTAAGAAAAACATGAAACTGCCCTTACCACTCGGAGAAGGGGCACTGATCTTTGATGAAGTCAAAGTGTCGGCCAGTATTTACTGGAATGCTAAAACTAACAGATTTATCGGTCACGCTTTGAGCCCTGATGACATGGCCTTGTTGCTTGACATATAACAAGAAATTGACACAAGTGACAAAGTGAAGAAAGCATCCTACATGCTTCAGTTAGAGGGGGTTCTAATGAGTACCTCCAATCTGTAGGCATCTTCAGACTGCCTATTCAAAATTCGCAAAATGCAGTATGTTTCATCTCGCTTTCTTTGCCGGATCATTACAGAGTCACTGATGAGGCTTTATTAGCCGAAACTACGTAGTATGACCCATCTTCTTTCTTATGAATGTTTTCATTGCTCTTATAGGAACTCATTTTTGAATTTTATTTAAAGTCATTTAATATTTTGAACTTGCCATCAGTGTCCACATTAGAAAACTTCATGCGATCAAATAGAGAAGATCCTGGACCTGTTTTTCATCGATTGGCAGAGGAAAAAAGGAATTACGAAAGCATCAGTGACTTTAAGAAAAACATGAAACTGCCCTTACCACTCGGAGAAGGGGCACTGATCTTTGATGAAGTCAAAGTGTCGGCCAGTATTTACTGGAATGCTAAAACTAACAGATTTATCGGTCACGCTTTGAGCCCTGATGACATGGCCTTGTTGCTTGACATATAACAAGAAATTGACACAAGTGACAAAGTGAAGAAAGCATCCTACATGCTTCAGTTTCTTTGGAGAGATGTTTCATCCAATTTCGATGTCATTGGGCCATATTATACTAGTGAAAGTGGTTTAAACCATAAATTTATTATGGCCTGTGTCCTTAAAACAATACACCTCCTTTCATTATATGGTTTTCATACAGTTTTACTTATCTGTGATGGTGCTAGTGCAAACCTTAAGTTGTTAAAGTTACTTTGTGGTGAGGAACCAAAGGTCTTTCCAGTCGGTGATGGGGTAGATCGCTACAAAGTGAAAACGTCATTTTACAACATTTATTCTGATAATACAGTTCATGTAATAATATGTCCAACACACCAACTAAAAAAACATGATTTCTGCCCTTTATTCATCGAGGGAAAATGGTACAAAATTTTTCATACTTGAAAACACAACATTCGGCTGGAAAGCTATTACAGATATGTACTACAGAGAACTCGCAAGAGCAGAAAGAAATGAAATAAGACGGATTCCAGACCTTCTAGCTAGTTACGTGTACAGAGACAAGTGGACCCGCTTAAATGTGAAAGCTGCAAAAATCATGCAGCAGAATCATGTCATTGCAGAGTTAAAAGAGCAGCCGTCAGCAAATACTAATGATAGAGCTTTGTTGTACAGTATTCAATATCTTGAAGCCTGCAACAAATTATTTGAACCAGGTCTTCTGTCTCACGAAAAAATAAGTTTGCAAAACCAAACTGTTATCACAAACATGAACGATGGTTTTCTTGTTTTCATGGGATGGTGTGACGATTCTATTTTAAATTATGTGCCAGTTGAAAGTAACAAACAAAAGGCATTCCTCTCCTGGCAAACTTGGGACCTTATGAGACTTACATACAACGGCTTCAGAAATTTTGTGAACAGTTTCTTTGAGAGGCATCCAAGTGATGATTATTACATCATACCTGTGCGACTGAATGGCAGTGCAGTTGAAACATTGTTTTCCCAACTTAAGTATGCGACAGGGGGACATCTAAGTTCCACAAATTATGCCTCTGCTCGATCAAGTTTGCTTGTTAAAAGACAAGTCCGTGGGTACAATATTAAAGACAAAGACTACAGAAATATTCAGCTGAACTTAGCTAGCCATTCAGTTAAAAGGCAAAGACTTAGTTAGACACACGTTTTCTTTGCATTAGATTTAGACGCAAAGAATTTCGGTTTGTCTCTGAACATCAACTGTGCTGTGTCCTTCTGAACAAACTTGTCTCTCTTTACATATTCATTACATAAAGTATTGAAGATCTGTATACAGAGCACTAATATTTTGCAAAGAGAGTGATTTGTCACCAGTGACTAGTTTCACACATGCTAAAAACAGTGATTTTGTCTGCCTGTCAAAGAGCTTTAACTTTGCAATCTGTGACATTTTCATTCCAAATGTCTGGTGTGAAAGAGTGTTTATATCACTACTAACTCTTTTTATGATTACTTTAACAAAGTTACAGATGGGTTTCTTCACAATTAACAACTTGCCACGGTCAAGAAATTGAATTCCAAGGGGTAAATTTAAACCCAGCTTTTCATTGTCAGAATAGTGCAGTCGTTCTAACAACACTAGTTCATTTTTAGAGCAGCCTGCCTCTTCACTGTGAGTCGCTTTAGAAACTTTGAAGATTTTCTATTTTTTATCATTCTCAACAAGTTGGCCCCTGCAATTCTATATATGCTAGTTGCATCAACTTTTATTACTTTGTCTTCACGTTTTGGTGTAAGAAGGTTATGACATTTCAGCTGGTATGAGAGGTGAAGATAAAAATCCAGGAATGTCTTCATGATGCATGAAAAATAAATGCGAATATCATTATTAGTGATGCCTTTGATACTTTGTTTTAAATCAAGTGTGTAGCCTCTTAGAACACTGTCAATATTATCAATCCCAGTATTGCAGTTAAGAACTTTTCCAGAAAAGGAATACCATGACATCTGAAACACTGCATATTTGTTTGAATTATTCTGACATCCCGGAAATATTGATATTATTTGAGTTAACAATAATTCAGTAAATTTTGTAAACCATTTCATTTTGCTTCCAACATCAAACAAAACTTTCCTTTGAGGAAAATGCTCCAGATAAGCCATGTAGGAGTCACAAAATTTATTTCTAAAATCCTCTGATTTTTTTCTTTTTCACCAATGATCTTTTTATTAAGTTCTTCACTTTTCTTTTTATTAAGAAAATTTAATTTTTCTTTGTCTTTGAAACCATCTTGCATCTAGAAATACCTTTAAACAATGACATTACTTTAACCACTCTGCTACATACAAAAAAGTGATTCATGCAGATGAAAGCAGTACAGGCTCTGATAAGCATGAAAAGTGTTCATAACCTCTATAATTAGTAATTAGTACCTAAAGGAATCCAGAGTAACCACTGAAGACCTGCATAGACTGCACACATATGCAGACTAGTAAGATATTTTGCCGACGGTAAATATGTTAGGCACATTTTGACATGATGCAGCTCATAATGCCAGGGAGATATTTAACAGGTGGTGTTTCTACATGATAACATCATTTTCATGAGTTGCAAATTCCTGTGGTAGGGAATTGTTTACTTTAATTATGATAGGTGATGGAAGAAATCTGATAAAATCAACCAATCAGAGCCAAACGGCTTCAACAAGCTGAATTTGTACCTGAAAGCTCTTATATGATGAGCTACTTGGTTATATATATCTATCGGCTACATGTGCAACAGGCATGTCAAATGTACACTTCTTGACACTACATTTTTTACATACATGATCGTCTTTCGAAGTAGAAGTAAAACAAAGATCAGGAATCGATACAATTAACTTACTCCACCCACCAAAGACACCAAAGGGAAAGAAACACAAACATTAAGCGACCAGACCATAATGGAAACCCAAACAAAGGAAGGCCATAAGGACAGTCACTTTCCCACAAAATGGCCAAATGGCCATCCAAAATATAAAGACACAAGTGATACACACAGCCAGCAACAAACAACACCATAAATAAACCGCCACAGAAGAACCGCCTTGGAACGGTCAGTGGAATGATTTCCACTGGGGGGGGGCTTAAATCGATTTTACGTGGCCACAATCCTCGCCCTTACTTCCGTCGCGATTTAGACAAATAATTTGTTCAGTCCGCATGAAGGCCTCCTAACTCATCAGTGCAACATCTCCGTGAACACAAAAAATCAAAGAACCACAGAGGTGAGACAACGGTGAGGACTTGACAGCAAGAAACCACTGAAATACTGGAGCAAAAGAAAACCAACAGTTAGACTCCGATGGGCCCAACCAGAGACAGAGCATCGGGCACCAACCAACATTACCAAGAATTAGATCTCTCTAATTCTCACTAAGCCTTTACGTTGGAGCCGTCATAGAATCTGAGGCCTGACCCACCGGCGTGCAATTAAAGAGGGAAGCAAAGTTGCCAACCGTGATTGGGTTAACTACCATGCATGCAGTCTGTCGTATAACATTCATGTTAGTTAGAATAGTGTTATACCACCTTCACTACTTTTTTTGTAAAAATGCATTGAAGTTGGTATTTTACGCCATTCATAGCGCCGGTAGGTGTAACAGGTAGTGCTGGCTGAACGTTGCCGTCGTGGTCTGCACCAGGGTTGACTTCAGGCGTTTCCTCCACGCAAGTCGCTGGTTGAACATTGTTGTTGTTGAGGTCTGCTGCGCTGTTGTTATTGAGGTCTACGAGATCACTTTCTACCTGTCATTACAATAAAGACACTTGCTTCACTGTCAATTTAAATTTGCGAAGTGGTCTGGTATTATAAGAAAGTAACTGAAAAAGCTGTACTTCCACGGAGTTATTTGTCATTTTTGCAGGTATTATGTTTCCCAATCATCACCGTTGTTCTCATTAAGGTCTAGTTATTTCATGTTTGTGTTTTCTTCCCTTTGATGTCTCTGATGAGAGGGGTATGGGTTAATTGTATCGTTTCCTGATCATTGCCTCTACTTCAATTTATCATGGCAAAAGCTTCAGGCAAAATATGTTTTTAAAAGCTCATGGTCTCCAGAACATGAATTCTAAGTATGAATAAATATGACATATTAACAGAACTTGCACTTCGTAGTGGGTGCACTTATTTCTATTGCCATTATCATTTTTTATTTCAGACTATAGAAGATATATATTATACTCTGCTCCTTGTCTTTGCAAATTATTAAACATACAAACCTTAAATGACGTCCCATGAACGTCATAGCAGTCACAAGGCATGCCACAGAAACAACTAAGGCATCGCAACAATACCAACAGTCTTTCTGGAACAACAACCTGTAGAATATAAACATTTTAGCCTAGGGGCCAGTTTACTGCATACATGAAGAAAACAATGTTGATGCAGACACTTATTCCATCATACATATATCTGGCTAATATTAAGTTTTGGACAATAATAGATTATTGGTAAATCACTGTCTCTTGAACAGTTTTGGAATCTGATTGTTCAGCAAAATGTAAAATCTGTTGTATATTGAAGTGTGCATTTAATTTAATTCCCTGCTTGATTTGAATGAAACTTTGCTTTTACGCCATAATAGTGTGTTTTTCTTTTAATCCCTTTTATATATAATAGAAGCCTCCGTGGTGTAGTGGTTACGATACTCGCCTTGTAAACCAGGCATCGCAAGATCCATCCCGGGCTTCTCCAGACTTTCGGATGAGTCTTTAAATCGAGGTCCCGTCTCCGTATGACCTTAGCTGTTCGTGGGACGTAAAACTCAAACACTCAGTCACTCACTCTATGATTAATAGTTAAGTTTGATTCATCATATGATGTCGCGTCTGAGAATGTAATAACACCATGAATTAAATTCGGTTATTCACTATTGGATTAAATAGGCAAATTAGTCCACTGACCGTTCCAAGGCGGCTCTTCTGTGGCGATTTATTAATGTTGTTGTTTGTTACTTACTGTGTGTATCACTTGTGTCTTTTGGTTTTGGATGGCCATATGGCCATTTTGTGGGAAAGTAACTGTCCTTATGGCCTTCCTTTGTTTAGGTTTCCATTATGGTCCGGTCGCTTAATGTTTGTATTTCTTTCCCTTTGGTGTCTTTTATGGGTGGAGTAAGTTAATTGTATCAATTCCTGATCTTTGTTTTACTTCTACTTTAGATACGTCCCGTAACGTTACATGTACGACGTCCATAACGACGTCGCGTTTACTTACGGCGAAATAATGACATTGTTTTGTACAAAAATCGTGATTTAAATGCGTTTTAAATGACATGATAAATAGAATCTTGAATTCGTACTCATGTAATATTGAATTTATTAAACTCGTTGAGAAAAAGGGATAAAATGTTCGGAAGTGCCCCCCTTTTCATCCCTTTAACTGAACTCGTTTAATAAATTCAGGTATACATGAACACTTATGTAAGATAACCGACCTCATTTATAGAGGGTAACACATTTAATACGAGTACTAATCTTCCATGTGGCCCTCTTTTACTGGGTAGAAACCAGTACTAAGCAATATGGATAAAGTCTCTTGCTCAAGGAAACAACACTTGGCGCTTGCGAGGATCGACCCGGGTACCTCTCGATTTCAAATCCGATGCTTTACCACTGTACTCTATTTATTTTACAGTTTAAAGCAAATAACAAACTAATTTATAGAGTACTTGGTGGATTTTCATAGTTACTTGGACTGGTTTAATGGCCTCTGTTAACTCTTTCTGCATTTCCTCGACACTATTGGTTGACACCGCCATAATCTTTGCTGATGACTTTGACTGTTGCGAAGTCAAACCTTGGACAAGGTCAGCTGCACAGGTAATGTCTCTCTCTGCAACAATAACTAGGTTCTCCGCCTGCCTCGTAATTGCAGCGCCGATTTCAAATATATGAGTATTGGCTCTAGGTGTGCCCATATTCGCGATGGCCCATGCTTTATGTTATCTGAAACAGTACTAAATGGTATAGACTGATTTGCAGTACATGCCATACCAGTGTGAATAGAGATCTGCATTTGTCATGCTCCGAAGAGTGTACTCTGAATGTACTTCGCATACTTGTAATTGTAATTTTCAGAGAAGTCAATGTGAACTATTATCTCGTCATGTGTTAAGTCTTGTATTGATGTTTAATGTTAAACAGGTGGCGATATACTCTCTGTTACATGTGTGTTTACAGCGTCCCGCAACCCCCAATGCTCACAAGACAACCGAGGGTGATCTCTGACAGGTGAACGGGCAGCTGATGGTTAAGACACAAGAAAGATATTATATGGATGACATAAATTATTAACAGTAACTATTTACAACAATACGAACACTTATGATAATTATTACATTTATTTGCTTCTATAATCCATTCATGACGTCCGCCCCGAAGGCAAAACTACGTTCTGTGCTCGGGCCGGGATGACGTGAATGTCTACAGAAGCAAATAACAAAATAAACGAACAACAACGACAAATAACAAGATAAACAACTGGCAAGCAAAAGAAGAAAAAAAAAAAATATAAGTCCACTTGGGACGGACTGCGTCGACGCGCTGGTGCACCCGAGAATTTTACACTGTCAACTATGTTGATCCTGTCTTCTTATAATTCGCACTATTTCATCATGGTGGTTGATATAGATATCATCGTTAAGATATCGTTGTCAACTGCTCTGTGTATGTTGACACTTCTTTTGATGGTCTAGACGGTCTTCAATACTGGCACTGCCCGCATCTGCAGGGCACCTCGACCATTAGACACGTCGTACCATTACCTGCACCTATTCGACAGGGAGCAGCAGGTCACCCCACGTCAGTGTGCCTGCAAATTACGTTAATCGACTAAAATACAGTTCACGAAACGTATACGCTATATCATGATCCCTGTCCCGAAGAAGTCTGAATATGTTCATGCATATACCGTTATTGCGCATGCGCCAACCAGACACACAGGTTGATCAGTACATGTAACATAACTGCGCAGCAGAACTCAACTTGACTTTGCATCGAATTATCAGCACCCAGCGCTTGACATACGAATACTCTAAGTTTATGCTTCCTTACTGAGCACTACAGAAATCAATTAATGCTCACTACAACTGAGCATAATACTCACTAAATTCGTGCTCACTACATTAGCACAGGTAAGAGGCAATTGAACAGACCGCGCCTTTCCCGCCAATTACAGGAAACATAACAAACTCCATTTTATATCCTTCTCCGCGTCACGGCTCACAAATATAGCTATTCACAAATTCATTACATTACCAACAGCTAGAAACTAAAAACAGGAAGATTTTTATCTATTCTACACAACATTTGTTAGTGTCTGATAGTGATCAACACCGTTAGGCGTAAATTGGTAGGCACAACGTCAGAACCGTCTTCGCGACGCTGATGACGCAGCTGACGCCATCCACGCCGCTCAGGTCCTTATTACGTGTGGTGACTAAATACTCTCACTTATCATCATCACGTTCTTTACATGTACAAACATGTACATCAGATTTCTTAAACAGAAACGGCATCATAACAAAATGAACTCGTAATTCTTCTTGAACAAAATTCTTTCTACACAACATGAACATGCTTGCGATATCAATTTACCACGGTTCATCATCACGGATAACCCGACAGGCTCTTGTTAGAGTTTGCCCTGGTGATGAAGATATGGTTAAACCCGTCTTAAGTTTACGTCCCCTCAACACCTAATATCATATAGACACGGGACCACGGTTTTCTAACCACCGCTAGTCAAATGTTATGGATCGAACAAATGACCCGACAATTATAAATATATTCTACAAAAGGGGTCTATAAAAACCTAAATGAATCTAGAATGAGCGGGTATCAAAGTTTTACGTCTCACCAACATCTAGGGTAACACTGAGACAGGACCTCGCTTAAAAAGACTCATACGAATTTTTGAGAAGCCTGGGATCGATCCTGCGATCCTTAGCTGGCAAAGCGAGTAGCATAATCACTACACCATAGAGGCTCCCAAGTGAATCCAGAACAGGCTTCAACCATAGTGCAGTTTATATTTTACTTTTGGTCCTTTGAGATCAGCGTGAATATTCTGAGAAATCAGAAATAAATTATTGGTTTAGACTCATATTCTAGACAGGTTTTTTGGTTGTTTGGGCCCCATTTTGGTTTGTGTCGGTCTTTGTGTCGACTGCCTATTCGAAATTCGCAAAATTGCAGTATGTTTCCTCTGGCTTTCTTTGCCGGATCATTACAGGGTCACTGATGAGGCTTTATTAGCCGAAACTACGTATTATGACCTATCTTATTTCTTATGAATGTTTTCATTGCTCTTAAAGGAACTCATTTTTGATTTTTATTCAGAAAGTTGGGGTTTACTAGAAGAAAACCCCTCCAAAACCTACAAGCATGTTCATACAAAAAATAATACTAAACATAGATTTAACATACCGTCAAAGATTCTTTCTATGGCTCGTCACGATCTTGTGGATGTTTGTTCACAGTTGACTTGCTGCTGGTATAATGTTCATTTTTCAGGGTATTTATCTATGAATACTACATGAAGACCATGCATACCCGTGCTAGCTCGCCAAGACCGTAACAAGTAAAGATACCATCCACAATCAGAGCCATATAGCAGATTTCAGCAGATCATTGATTTACGTTAGAATTACATTTCCCTTAGGAAAAAATGATGAAACTTCCCTACAGATCAATGGTATAAATCCCGTCAGTACGAACACCCACAACATTTTGACTGGCATGAAATATATATATGGCACAATTTGGCTGCTGGCGACTTTTTAGGCAAAGTATATAGAAACCAGCCTTATAGCGACCAACTGTATGGTAAATAATTTCCCCACAAACCACTCATGCATACATCGTATGATATGTGCACGAATTGTGTGTGGAGCGGCATATTTTGCCTACCGTATTTCACCTAAATATTTCAGTCGCGCTGCCTTGCCATATACCAACTAAAATAATTTAGATGTGAATAAGCACCAGAAAGGTTTCCTATTCCATCTCGTGACACTCTCTGCATTTCTCTGTTTAGTTCTTCTTTCAGTATATTAATGGTTCCCGAGTCTTTTTCTTTTACTATCATCATTGATGTTTTCTTTGTTGTTTTTTTTTTCACCCGAATGATTTGTTTTCTCCCACTCTACTTTTCTGTTCTTCTATACGAACCATGAAACTTGTTCTTGACTTTCACCTTTTACCTGAATATTTGTATCTCTAAAATTGTCACATTCTCTGTACATACACGGTTTACTTTCCCTGCCACACACTACGTCTTTAACTACTTCTTCTACATCATAAGATGTGTTCACCCCTTCTTTATAAAGCCGCTCAACTGTAGGTTTTATGACCTAAAATGGCTTAAAAGCACACAATTTGCTTTAAGATATTTTGATCTTCTCTTCTATGCAGATCTGTCAAGGAGTCATTCATCAGTCTCAGCTGTTTCTTTTTTTTCTGTCGAGTTATGGTAGGTCCGCAGTCGATATTTTAACATTATATTATCTCTGCAAATGAGCGTGGACACGAACTTTCTGTACTCTTGATTATTTATCTGTTGGTAACGCTCTCTTACTTGCTTAGCAATAACAAAATATGAAAGAGGGAGCACACCATTGCTCTCTCTTCATTATTATCCTAGCCGTGGATGCTTGTATTGGGTCCGTCTTGATTTCCTCTATTTTCAGTCTGTTATAACGTTCCTTGTATCTTACTTTGAGTCTCATTTCATTGTTTAACTGTATTCTTAGTTTGAACAATTCTCTGTCCTTACTTTTTCTGCCAAGTGTTTGCATAGTCATCTTACGACTGGCATTTTCGCCTTCAGGAATATCAGCGTTATTGACTACAGGAGGATTTTCTTTTTGGTCAAGTGTTGGAGCAGTGATAGTGTCTGTCGCACATCATTTGCTAATTTTCTGTCCTTTTTCCTTTTCGTCCGCTGTTGTTTTCTCCAATTCTTTTTCTTTCATAGCAGTTCTGTTGGAGTCATTTCGATAACTGATTTAGCCTGTCCTCTTTCTTTCGCGTACCTCTCTTTTTCATTTAATTGATATTGGCGGTATTTGTCAGGGTCATCCTTCTGTCTCTGCCGCCACCTGACAACTTGCTCTGCATTTGTAAGAGCCATAATTTAAGTGTTTTGGTAGATAAGAGGATTTTCTTTATGCTGTCTGTAATGCTGTCGTGCAGATCACACACTCTTGTTGCCCAATTTTCTGATTCTGGTTCGTTTAACAAGCCATAAAAAAGTATTTCTCAACGTTTGAAAAGTCTCTGCCGAACTGATCCAATTCTTTCTTTAGAGCTTTGTTTGTTTGTTTGATTTGAGGTTTAACGTCCCCGTCAACACTGTAAAGGTCATTTTGGAGACGTTGCTTCCAATTTTGTGGGACTTTTACCCGACATTGAGATGAAATGACATCTCAAGCCCTGTCGCCCAATGAAACCAATAGGGTTTATTAGCATGGACGGTCCGCCTCCCACTGTGGTTCCTGGACAGGCTTAGATCCTCTAAGCGGTTAACCAGTACTAGTGTGCGGGCCAGATTCAGCTCTGCGTGGAAGCATCATGCAGCCCATATATTTCTTCAAGCCCCTTCTTTAGAGCTAGAAGCAAAAGAGTGAAAAAATCTTGTTTCCTCACTTAATGATATCTTTACAATCTTCTATGAAATAGAGGTATGTTTTGTGTACTCATTTGGCGATTCATATGGGTGCACACAATATACATTTTCTAGGTATAACCAGAAAATATCTGTATTATCATATGGGCCCCGTCAAGCGATTTTGGTACTTATCGCCTATACGAGCAGCGAAGGTTCAGGCGAGCCTGCGCATCCGCGCAGTCTCGCCAGAACCTTCGCTTCTCGCTCATACAAGCAGTGAATCAAGAGGAACCTTCAGACAGAAAGCCATATCCCTGGTCCCTCTGAATGGCTGGGCATGCGCAGTTAAAATTTGTCATGACGGAATGCTCAAAGACCCAAATTCGCTTGGCGGGGCTCAATTATATATGTGGATATCTGGAGCTTTGAAAGCATTCTCGAGGGACTCCAGAACTAGTTCGAATTAGCCATAGTAAACAAAATGTTCGAGTTATCGAAGTTTCTCTGTATACAGTAGAACTTCGATGGCTCGAACACCGATGGGTCGTTTACCATGGCTGAGTCGAACCCGTTCTTGAGCCCCTAGGAAAATCCTCGACATAAGAAATAGTGGGGGATAGTTTAGAAGATTTTCGTCTTTTATCTTTCAAATGTATGCTGTGTGTACTCATGAGAATCGCCTCGATGAGGAGATTCTCATAAGTACACACAGCATACATTTTCGTTATAAAACACCGAAAAGATATCCAAAAGTATGTCGTATACCTCCTGGCAGTCTCCCTCAGTGGCTCGAACTACCCCTGTCTCGAACAGATATTCGAGGTCCCAAAGGGGTTCGAGCCATTGAAGTTCGACTGTATATCAGAATCATAGATGTTAGTTCTGTAACGTTTTGGTCATTACCGTAATGTTGTACCCCATTATGGAAATAACTGTTATGGAAATTCTGTAGCAGTAGGAAGCGCGATCGAATTGTACTTTTAGTTTATACTAATCTATTTTAGTTCGATTGCGATGGAAGCTTCAAGCTTATTTAATCGCTCTCGAACACTCATTCCGGATGTTTTCACGCGTGCGAGAGAGAGGCAGTGACTATTACACCACTGCTGCCCATTTACACCCGGGTAGAGTGAGGCAGTGTCTTGCACAAGGACACACCTCGATACCGGGTGCCGGATTCGAACGCGCAACCTCTCGATCATGAGTCGAACGCGTTAACCACTGCGCTATCGAAGCTGACTACTTGTACTTTTACACCCACCGGCCAGTGTCATGAGTTTCTTGTGCTTGCTAAAGCACCAAATGTCAAGTCTGTTTTTCTTTGAAATGTTGACTTATATGGCTGAACATGCGAAAAACAGCGGATCGGGACAAGTTAAAATGATGCCCGTCTCCTATAACAAACCCAGTTTAGGAGCGCAAATTGACCAAAACAGTCTATGTTTAAGAAATGATTACATTGAGAAGGTACACAAGTCCCACTGTGCCTTAAAAAGTGACAGTTTTCCTGCATAAACTTTCCGAAATTCATCTCCAGATAATCTGGACATAAAGTGGAAAAAAAAAGAATAACCTATAATATCGTGAACTCATCCGAACTTGGACTCTTGTTATTTTTAGAAGTTTTTAAGGAAAATCTAAGTTTATCATACTTTATTGTATCGATTCCTGATCTTTGTTTTACTTCTACTTTATTCTTCCTTCTAAACGTTTTTGCACACATTATTTAAAACAGGAACATTGTCATTTAGTTTCTCTTTAAGATTCAAAATAGAAGTGAAGGCAATGATCAGCAATCGATGAAATTAACCCACAGCTCCACTCAGAGAAATCAAAGGGATCAAATAACTAGACCCTAATGGAAACACCAGTGGCGGAAAGTGAAGAGGACAGTTACTTTCCCACAAAATTGCCAGTTGGCTATCCAAATCAACAAAAAATATAAGTGATACGCACACTCAAAGAGGCCGGCCTTGTTAGCATAGACGGATGCGCGTCCGTCTGGTGATCAGGGGGGTGCGGGTTCGATACCTACTGGTGTCAGCAACATTCTTTTCGTGGAGATTGATAATGAAATATTTTCTACGGTCATTGTCTCCCTTCAGCTGATCCAAAAGGGCAGTTGTCAGTTTCTGACGAAAGAATGTACACTGTACTGGTTAACGGCTTACGTATAAGTTCTGAATAGTTGGATCCTTTGGAAGCAGAACATACATCAAATAAACGAAAATAGCAGACTCGGTTTTACTGAGTCTTTTTATGACCAGTATTGAAATGTGCATCACCCGTCACGCCCTCTAGCTTTAGCAGAACGTATTTTCAAAATGATTCTAAATGAACTCAATGATCCCAAAGGACCAGAAAATATAATTTGCACTATATGATAACAGATGTATAGGCAAATAAAGGGATCGCATTCCCTGGTAAAGGCTTAATTTGTTGGTTTAATGGGGTCCCTTTGTACCCTTGTAAGACGGTGTATGACACCAATTGTGGTCTCAAAACAAACTTCAATGTCTCATCTCTAATATTACATAGAAAATGATAGCCTTGGCTGAAGGATAGTTGGCTAGTGTCCATTGAATCGAGGAAGGGTATAAACTTTTTTTCAGCTTCAACTCCGCCATTTTTATTTCTATGGCGAGGGGGAAGCAACATTTTTTCTGTTATTTGCATGCCTTGGCATTTATATTTCATTGTGATTTCCAGTTTATTTTACATAATATACTTCATTAGAAATGTTGTTCATCTCACAGTGATGAGACATTCTTCAAAACGTTCATAGTTTACAGTTTCATGTAAAATTTAGCTCCATGACCGTTACGAACATGCAAGCGTTTAGTGACTCGGATCATAGACAACGTGACTGTCTGTCTATCTACTGATACTGCATCACCCCCTCGCGGGGATTATGTGCAGGTGTCCGGTGCAGTGAAAGGTTAAAAAATAGTACAGAAGGATAAAAACAGGTGAAGGTAAAGCAAAGATGATATGTCAAAAAGTTAACTGTCCGATGAAGACAAAGTGCAAGATAAAAGGTTAAAAACAATGCTTCCGGTCTATGGCTTGGAGTATGTGAGACTGCTGACTGCCAGTCTGAAGGATTCCAGATCTGGCAGCAATAATACAAATGGAAGGCAGCCTATTCCACTGGACAACGGCGAGGGGGAAAATGAGTACTTCTAGTAATCGACAGCTGTATGGATTTGTCTGAATGATAGCGGGTGTGACATTGAATGTCGTGTCGAAACCCGTGGATGGACAACATATGGTGGCATTGGTACTGCAACAAGACCATGCATAATCTTGAAAAATAAACACAACCGTGCATCTGTACGTCTGTCTTCAAGAGATCTCCATCCTAGCTCTCCTAACATGCTGGTGACATTTCCTTTCATAAAATTTGAATAGCGCTGTAAGCGTTCTGAATCATAACAAAATTTTAAGCTTCCACCAATCGGATTTCTTCATTGATTTTAGAAACATGCGCAGTTATATCATAATTAACATACAAAATAATTGGATCATACTCAATATCATAATTAGATTCATTCCGTAGAAGCAGCTTTCTTTCTGTTTTTTATGTTTCTTACCTTAAATGGGTGACCAAAATATTGTCACTGTATGAAAGAGCCTATAGTGTTAGATCACCAAAGAATTTATTATCTTCCTAAATGTGTGGTCACATCGCTTCACAGAGATGAGACCAAATCCTTCAGCCCAAATCCTTTCTAACCCCTATATAGAGATGATAAGAAAGCATTCTAATGACATTCAAAATGATTGCTCCTCGTGACTAAGGTTGTGTATACACTCTCCATATCTGCTGCTCCGGGACCGAAGGCAATAACAGCACACAGATAGATAAAAAATACGGCTGACCCTGGTGGTGTTCGAATTGCACTGGTAAAAAAAAATGGTTAAGAAAATAACAGTAGGTCTCTTGTTGAGATCAGATACGCATGTTTACTTTGATACCAATATGTTCTCAATTCGGCCACTTTAAAGGCACGAAGACCACTTAAAACCAACAAATTAAACTTACGCCGTCTTCCCCCTTCAAAGTCCATACAGTTTAAGATTGAGATTCAGAGGTATGCCTCTGATATTCAACATGTAAATAGTTTTAAGGACTCATCCAGTGATTTTTGTAGCTAAATTCTAAATTTAGCCACCCACCCAACTCGAACGTAATGGTCAAATATGACCGATGGATGGATGGATGATTTAGGCCTGCCGCAACACAGTATAAACCCGTATACATTCACGGTGTGGTACGTGATATCTTTGGGGAGGACCAAATGTCTTACAGGACAATTTGCAGGTGGGTAACTTAATTTAGGAGCGAGCAACAACAACTTTCATGTAAAGAAGATGCGCTACACACAGGTCGCCCTGCAATAGCAAGAATGGAAGTAGCATCGTAAAAATCCACAATATCCTACAGAAAGATGTGAGACAAACAGCCCAATTGACAAATTTGTGTAAGCACGAATTCATCGTATTTCAAAGCATTTACAACTTAGGAAAATAAATGCAAGATGGATACAGATTAACAAAGAGAACCCATATAGCCAATGCATAAAAACTTCTGAATGTATTCCTGACTGTAGCAAAAGGCTTTCTGGTGATGAGCCAAGGCTTTACAATTTTGAACCAAATCCTAAGTGTTCCGATCGCATTGGGCCATCGAAATGTGAGATGTCCAATCATTGCCGGTAAAGAAAAGACGGTTTTGTTTATGATTTTGTTTAATAAGAAGGGTCCAGTCATGCAAATTCTGGTGCCAAAGTACTATAAAAATGTTCTGCTACATGTAAGAATATCGAAACCCGCCGCCAGGAAACAAGATTAAGCACCTCAGACCGTTGCTAATGAATAATGCACCCGCACACCTTGTGACCCGAGTATTTGTGAGTCCGAGGTCACCGTCCTACAAGATCCTCCATTTTCGCTAGACCTGTCCTCTGCGAATAGTTTCTGTTTCAAAAACTCAATTATCATCTGTTTGGAAAACGGTACAGTTAGCAAAATGTCCTTGGAGCTATGATGGGTGTCCCACAATGAAGACGATAAAGTACAGCGAAATTCCGCTATTAAGACAACCTAAAATTGAGACAAATTCTGATTTAAAAATTTTATTTAGAAGGGTGAAATTATTCTTTATTAGTTAATTCTGCACACAATGTCCTCTGGTCAGGGACCACCTTGGGGACTGTTCAAAAGTGGTCTTAAAGACCACTTTTGAACAGTCCCAAAGGTGGTCTTAATATAGGTATTTTACTGTACTTCCATTTGTGGATTGGCCGGCTATAAAGGTGTATTCAGGGAGATATGGAGAGTATTTATAAGCACACAGCAAGTCAAAAAGATTTTAACATCTGTAGCAAAGAAGTGACTTTTTTTAGAACAGCCCTCCGAATTTTCGATTCCAAAGACATATTTTGACTAAAACGCCCCAAATTTCCATTTAACGTTTTTAACAGTGACGTCAGTTCCACAATGAAGTTCTAAACGTCATCGGTGGTACGTTCAGGCGACAACCTTACATGCGCAAAGCAACATAAATAAAGCAAGGCCAACCTTGTGATATAAAAAGTTCAAAATCAATGTTCAAACAGCACGTGAAGTTTTATTAATTGAACCTGGGTACAGGTTGAACACGGCCTCTGACCCATTCAAGAATAGCTTCAGCATCCATGGCCATATGATTTTATTCATGAAACCATATTAAGACAACACAACCCATGTTCAAATTATGAAACCGACCCGCACACGAGTACTGGTAATACGCTTAGAGGATCTAAGCCTGCTCAGGCAAAGCGGTGCGAGCCGGCCCGTCCATGCTGGTTTCATTGGGCGGAAGGGCTTGAGATGTCATTTCATCGCAATGTCGGGTAAAAGTCCCACAAAATTGGAAGCAACGTCTCCAAAATGACCTTTACAGTGTTGACGGGGACGTTAAACCTCAGATCAAATAAACAAAACAAATCAAGTTACGTTGAGCGATGTAACGTTGTCGCCCTGAAGAATTAAGAAAAATATGACCGTCATAGCGGAACTGGCCTCATAGCCAGCAATGTTCTCAACAAGCCGACATGTTGGTTTTACGATCGAATTTAAAGTGTTTAGTCACCCTTTGCCGTTGCAATCGTAAGTTACGAGGGCTGTTCCAAAAAATGTCGCTTTGATTGTCCCCTTTATGTAGCTTTAAGTTATGCAAGAATAACGATCATCCAGTGTTATTTCATAGCAAAATCATTTGCCGGTTCCCTCGGAAGATATCTGAACACTCGTCCTTGCGCCTCGTAATGAAAATTCATGGTTTATCCCTATGATAATGTTCTTTTCGGGTTATAGTTCCAAGTTAAAACCGGCGCACTTAGAACATTTAATATACTGTCTTGTAAATTTAGATTTTTCACTAGTACAGGGAGTTTTCAAGGGTGTTCATTAGTTGTTTAACCCAGCCTGTCTAATTAATGTTATTTCCTATAATTTTCCTGGTGGCTACTTCGTGCATCGAGAACGAACGTGCTTAAATTTTTCCTTTTGAATTGCCAAATTTGACCCAAGAATAACTGTCGCCAGTTGGTTGAATTGGCATCAAGATAACCAGTCTGTGTAGTGGATACCCCCAGTAAATCCCGCTTTATTTGTAAAAACAAGATAGCCATGATGGCCCTTGAACGCTCACCTGATCCTTATGGTAGGTAATATAAGGTGGAGTGGCGGGTTTGAGCAATTGTGGCTGACAGTGACCCAAGGATTATCTCTGTGAAATTATTTCAAAATCAATCTAGATATTTAGGAACGTACGTCATTTTATGGGTTATTTATATTTTTTCTGGTGGCTATCAAGTTGAATGAAAATTGTCAGAGGAAGATGTCTTTCAAAAGTTCCCGTTTGGCAATACAGAGCTGACTCGAATATCACTATCTGGGCACCTTGTGGACATTGAGGGTCAGGTGCTAGTGCACCAGACGGTGATGAACGGGCTCAGTCTAACTAACAATGTCCCATGGCGACAAGGGTGGGGTGGGCGGTGTGGTGGGGGTGGATCCCTTTGTAAAAAGGTACCACTATATTCATAAAATACCCCACCTGACCAAGAGATTGCCAAGTGGATTATTCTGAGCAAGTTTGATGATGGTTGGACCAAACTTATGGCCACTTGAATGTTAACAAGGGTTCTCTATGATTTGACCTACTGACCTACTTTTTGACAAAACATGACCCCGAATCGCACTTGACTAGATAATGTCGAGATGATCATTCTGAACAAGTTCGATGAGTATTGGACCAAAACTGTGGTCTCTACAGTGTTGACAAGGGTTTGCTATGATATGACCTAGTTTTTGATCCGAAATAGCTCGTATACGAACTTGACCTAGATCTTGTTATGATGACCATTCTGAGCAAGATTGATGATGATTGGACCAAAAACTGTTGCCACTAGAGTGTTATAAAGGTTTTTCTATTATTTAACCTTCTTACCTAAATTTTGACCCCACCTGACCCATTTTCGAACTTGGCCAAGATATTGTCATGATAATCATTCTGAGCAAGTTTGATGATGATTGGACCAAACTGTGGCCTCTAGAGTTTAAGGTTTTTCGATGATTTGTCCTAATGATCTACTTTTTTACCTACATGACCGACATCCAAACTTGACCTACATATTGTCAAGATAATCATTCTGAGCAAGTTTTTTCTATGATTTAACCTACTGACCCACTTTTTTTTACCAGACATGACCCATATTCGCATTCGAACGAGATATTGTCATGATAATCATTCGGAGCAAGATTGATGATGATTGGACCAAAACTGTTGCCTATAGGGTGGTGTAAAGGTTTTTTTTATGATTTGACCTACTGACCTACTTTTTGACCCCACCTAACCCATATTCGACCATAACCTAGATATTGTCATGCTTATCATTCTGAGCAAGTTTGATGATGATTGGACCAAAACTGTGGCCTCAAGAGTTTAAGGTCTTTCTATGATTTGAACTTCTGACCTACCTTTTGACCCACATGACCAATATTCAAAGCTGGCCTAGATATTGTCAAGATGATCACTCTGATCAAGTTTGATGATGATTGGACCAAAACTGTGGCCGCTAGAGTGTTAAAAGAAACGTTTACGCATGACGGACGACGCACGACGTACGACGAACGACGACGCCGGACATGACCTGCGGTCGGGTGAGCTAAAAACTAGGGTTTACATTGGTACATAGAGGATCGTACAGATGTACATGATTGCTTATGTATAATTTAAACGAAATAAGGAAAAGGGATAAAATGCGAGTCTTTGCCGAGCATTTTATCCATTTTCCTCAACGAGTTTAATAAATTTAATAATACATAAACACGGATGTAACATTCTATTTATCATTCACTTAAAAAACCAACATTCCGCCATAAGTAAACGCGACGTCATTAAGGACGTCGTGCGTGTAACGTTACGGAGCGTGTCTAACTAATTTACATGCTTGATCCACTCATGGAGTACCGAATTTATTACATGGCGTTATTCCATTTGGAGAAGCGACGTCAAATGATAAACATAATTCATACATTTCTGTCTCATAGAATGTGGATACGCTGTTCGTGTGATAACAAACTGTCCTATTCTTATTGTTCATGCGATAACCGTGTTGTGATAGTTCATTGATAATTGCAGGGGGTCGAACCAGGGGCATCCAGAGACAAATAGCTACTACACTGCATCGAAAGAAGAGTGTCTAGAAGGCACTGCGGCAATATATGAGAGAACTTTTATAACCCGAATATCATTGGGACCATGAAAATTTGTCTGAGATAGGGCTTCATGTAGCACTACCCTTAGCCCATTTTGTACCGGAACAGCCAAAACGGATTCCCTGGCAAACAGTGCAGGCCCAGATCAGATGCCACAGAACCAGGGGCATCCAGAGACATATATAGCTACTACGCTGCATCGAAAGAAGTGTCCAGAAGGCACTGCACCAATATACGGTCGAACTTCTATAACCCGAATATCATTGGGACAATGAAAATTTGTCCGAGATAGTGCTCCAATATAGACCAATATAGCTACTACGCTGCATCGAAAGAAGAGTATTTTGTTTGTTTAATTTGAGGTTTAACGTCCACGTCAACACCGTGAAGGTCATTTTGGAGACGTTGCTTCCAATTTTGTGGGACTTTTACCCGACATTGAGATGAAATGACATCTCAAGCCCTGTCGCCCAATGAAACCAATAGGGTTTATTAGCATTGACGGTCCGCCTCGCACCGCGGTTCCTGGACAGGCTTAGATTCTCTAAGCGGTTTACCAGTACTAGTGTGCGGGCCAGATTCAGCTCTGCGTGGAAGCATCATGCAGCCCATTTATTTCTTCAAGCCCCTATGGGCGGGGGCGGAGAAGAGTGTCTAGAAGGCACTGCACCAATATACGGTAGAACTTCTATAACCCGAATATCATTGGGACCATGAAAATTTGTCCGAGATAGGGATCCATGTAGCTTTACCCTTAGCCATTATGTACCGGAAACCCCAAAACGGCTTCCCTGGCAAACAGCGCAGGCCAAGATCAGACGCCGCAGAACGCGGCGTCTGATCAGGGCCTACACAGTTTGCAAAAAAAATAAGCCTTTTTCCAAATTAATTTTTTGAAGGAAACACAACCTGACCCCCTAAGTTTTGAAATGGACTCCTGTTATATAAGAAGGTACCAAAAGGGTTAATGCCAGGTCATGACGCATAATGGGGATCGCTTTAGATTATCTTTTCGATTATCTATAAAATAAAGATATGTTGGGTGCAGTGAGGCGATTCTAATTAGTACAGACAACATATCCTTTAATGTGGAGTGCTATGTTGCAGTGGTAAAGCATCGAACTTGAGGTCGAGAGGTAGCCGGTTCGATCCTCGCAAGCGGCAAGTGTTGTTTCCTTGAGCCAATGAGTTTATCCACATTGCTTAGTACTTGCTTATCAGGGCTTGAAGAAATAGTTGTGCTGCATGATGCTTCTACGCAGAGCTGAAACTGACCCGCACACGAGTACTGGTAAACTGCTAAGAGGATCTAAATCTGCCCAGGCAAAGCGGTGCGAGTCAGTCCGTCCATGCTTATAAACCCTATTGTTTGGCTTGAGATGTCATGTCATCTCAATGTCGGGAAAACGTCCCACAAAATTGGAAGCAACGTCTCCAAAAACTGAGACTTTTACAGTGTTGACGGGGACGTTAAACCACAAATACCCAGGACGAGGAAGAAAAAAAGAGGGCCACATGGAAGATAAGTACTAGTACTAAATGTGTTACCCTCTATAAATAGAGTCGATTATTATTAGTATTATTATTATTTTTATTATTATTATTATTATTATTATTATTATTAAGGATAAATCAGAAAATCCTCCCTAAAATATTTAAATATATGTTATCTGAACACAACTGTTTCCTTTATTCCATGCTTTGTTTATATTAGAGTTTAACGGCCCAGTCAAAACTATTTAGGTCATTTTTGAGCCGGTCAGTTTAGCTATCCACACTTTTCCTGGGCAGGCTTATACGTAGGCGGTTAACCAGTACAGTGCACATTCTTTCGCCAGATCGCCCCTGCCCATCGGGGCTTGGCGAAATAGATTGTCTGCACGGTGCTTCCACGCAGAGCTGAAACCGACCGAACCTGAATACTGGTAAACCGCTTAGGTCTAAGCCTGCCCAGGAAAAGTGATGCGAGTCGGGCCGCTCCTTAAAGCCTAGCGGTTTCTATGGGTGGTAGGGCTTGAGATATCGTTACATCCCAGTGTTGAGCAAAAGTCCCACAAAATCGAAAGCGACATCTCCAAAATGACCTAAATAGTGTTGACGGGGACGTAAAACCTCAACTCAAACAAAATCTTTCGCCAGAAACTGACAACTGCCCTTCTTTAATCAGCGGATTAAACTCATTTTAAATTACATCAACGCAAATTGGTGACTGTCTTGTAAAAATGTGTGAAACACACCAGGGTAACGCCTGTTTTGCCAAATGACACTTTTTCATTCACCATTGTCCTGTTCAATAAATCAATTTTGCAACACCCATGTCTGACTATCAACCAATCAAATTACTGGATGCAATGTATCAACTCAAATTCGGAAACTGAATGACAAATAGTTTAGATGGTCTACTTTGCCGTCTGCCGGTTACCTTAAAAGTTATTTTTTTTTTTTTTTTTTTTTGCAAAAAAGGTGGGCCCAGACCATGAGCAATCAGATCTGGACCCGCACTGTTTGCCTGTATGTAGCATAATTTTAAAACGTTTGCAAGAAGATCCAGCAGACTACATAAGGGTTAACAAATTTGCTTTTTGAATGCCATTTATTAACCCTTTTTTGCTCACCAGAGCCAAAGGCTCCGGGAGACCTTATACTGGGGACATTTAGTTGTCCGTCGCCGTCGTCATCGTCTCTCGTCTCACTTCAAACGGACGTGTTGCAGTTTTCCAATTGAGCTAGCCCACCGAAACAACATACAGCAGAACTTCGATGGCTCGAACGCCGATGGCTCGTTTACCATGGATGCGTCGAACACATTCTTGAGCCCCTAGCGAAATCCTCTACATAAGAAATAGTGGGGGATAATTAAGATGATTTTAGTCTTTTATCTTGCAAATGTATGCTGTGTGTACACATTAGAATCGCCTCGATGAGGCGATTCTAATGAGTACACACAACATACATTTTCATTATAGAACACCGAAAAGATGTCTAAAAGTATCTCGTTATGCCTCCTGACAGTAACCATCAGTGGCTCGAACTATCCCTGTCTCGAACAGATTTTCGAGGTCCCAAAGGTGTTCGAGCCATTGAAGTTCGACTGTATTTCAAAACCATTTCGAAAACATGCCTATACAAATGCATTGTAAACTTTCCCTCCGAAAAACCGAAATTTTAAGATGAAAAATTGTGATAATTTTCTTATTTCTGCTAAAAATAAACTAAAAGATCGTGGGTACTCGTTAGAACCGCCTCATCGAGGCGTTTCTAACAAGAACCATAATCTTTATTTTAGAGCAGAAATAAGAAAAATATCGTTTACCCCCTGTAAACCCCAGTTTTACTGTATAAAAGTGGGGTTCGAGTGGGTCAGAATTATATAGTCGTGTTTTCGTGATGTAAACAAATCTATCCTAAAATATTACCGAATAGGGACCTGGGCCCAGGATTACAATGCGTACTTAAATTTTAAGTACCTACTTAAACTAAGTATTTACTTAACTGTCGTATAATGTGAACTTCAAAGAATTTCTTTCGTTCAAGTCGATACTTAAACAAAGGAAATAC
Organism: Lucinisca nassula; assembly: GCA_963580285.1. Classification (NCBI taxonomy): domain Eukaryota; kingdom Metazoa; phylum Mollusca; class Bivalvia; order Lucinida; family Lucinidae; genus Lucinisca; species Lucinisca nassula. The sequence continues at coordinate 106,103,646 of OY757017.1, read as the reverse complement.
TTAAATATTTAAGGTAACCCAGGTAGGTACCTTAACTTTTAAGATTGACCTTGACACATGAGTGTATATATCAACAACGACAAACATGAGAGCTTTTATTTGCTCAGAATCACCAGTCATGCTCGGTAGCTCAGACGGTAGAGGATTTGCGTCACATGCGAGAGGCCTTGGGTCCCGGTCGAGCTACTTTTTTTCTCCCTGTGGTGCAAGTCGACATTATGCTACTGGGATGTATTTCTCCCTTGGTGTGTCAAAGTTTTCGACGAATAGAGCTGTATAAAAACTTCCCTTTACATAATACTGTGTAATACTGGGTACAGGGCAACAATTTATTGTTTGGTGAAGGAAGGTTTTTACAAGCGAAAGGGAGTCATAAACGACTTATTTGTTTTTGTCAAGGTGGGTGTGTATGTTTGATTGATTGATTTGGTGTTTAACGTCCCCGTCAACTCTATGCAGGTCATTTTGGAGACGTTGCTCCTATTTTGTGGCACTTTTACCCGACATTGTGATGTAATGACATCTCAAGCTCTGTCGCCCAATGAAACCAACAATATTTATTTTCATGGTCGTCCCGACTTGCACCACTTTGCCTGGACAGGCTTAGACCTTCTAAGTGGTTTACTGGAGGCCGCGTGTGGTCGGCTTGTGCTGGTTGGTTGAGGCAAGGTGATGTGTATCTTGCATCACTGGGGCATCTAAATGATATTGGCCACAACCAACCATATGCTTCTTCTCCCTGCCTTGAAATGCTCATTAAAAATAAGTTTGAGGTGTACCATCTCCCTTGTAAGCTCGGGCATGTGAGTGATTGAGCGTGTTGATGAGGTGAGTGAGTGAGCGCTTTATGTCACCAACTGTAAGGTTATACGCAGATAAGGACCTCACTCATAAAAAAAGATTTTTTTTTATCCCATTTTTTTTTTACTCCAACTGGAGCTACGGTTTTCTCCGTGATTGTCTGCAAATGTTTGATGAAGTCCTTAATGACTATATAAACTACATGCATGTATAATAATGACATCCGAAAACAATATTGTAGCTGGGGTTAAGTGTGGGGTGGTTTCTGCGGGAGTCTTCCCTGTTCTTCACCATATATTTATTTTCTTTAATAGCGACTTGAATATTATGCAATAAGCCTAACGGCACGAGAAGAGTTGAATCATGGACAGACGCCATAAAACCGATTCAGCCCCCGCCCCTCGGGGCTTGAAGAAACAGGTGCTTCCATGCAGAGCTGAAACTAACCACACTGGCACGAGTACTGGTAAACAGCTTAAAAGGACTAAGCCTGCCCAGGCAAAGTGGTGTGAGTCAGACCGTCCACTGCATACAAGCCTTTTGGTTTCAATGGGCGACAGGACCGGAGACGTCATTTCATCTCAGTGTCGGGTAAAAGTCCCACAAAATTGGAAGCAACGTCTCCAAAATGACCTACACAGTGTTGACGGGGACGTTAAACCTCAATTAAAAAAAGACTCCATAAAACCGAGTTTTGCATTCAAATATTGTATGATTTCATGTTTCCAAAAGGACCCCGTATATAGAAACAGCGTTTTGAATATAACGTGGTGCTACATTGTGACCAACGTTTGTTTGCACAAATCGAGATCGAGTGTGATCCTTCAATGAAACAGGTTTTATAGTGTATAAAACATTTTTCATGGTTTATGTAGTGAAATGGCAACTAAACCATCTTATTTCCTTTTGTCTCCATTCAATCAAGCAGAAGAAGTGATTTTTGACAGATCGCGGGAAATGTGTGGGCCGCCTAAATCAATGTGTAATTGAAACTTACGTGTTAATCTTCGTTTAAATTTCCGTCAAAATTACGACTTCACCAGAAGTTAAATACTTAGCTAAGTAAATGAAATAAGCGGCTTTCGAATGCACTTTTTAAGGAAATACTGTACTAAGATAAGAATTCCTCCTTAAATCGTTAAGTCTACCTTAACTTAAGTAACGATTGTAATCCTTGGCCCTGATATCTGTAGTACATAGTCCTGGGCCCAGGATTACAATCGTTACTTAAGTTAAGGTCGACTTAACGATTTAAGGAGGAATTCTTATCTTAGTAAAATATTTCCTTAAAAAGTGCATTCGAAAGCCGCCTATTTCATTTACTTTGCTAAGTATTTAACTTCGGGTGAAGTCGCAATTTATGCCGGAAATTTTCACGAAGATTAGCACGTGAGTTTCAATTACACATTGATGTAGGCCCGCGATCTGTCAAAAATCAATTCTTCTGCTTGATAGGATGGAGACAATAGAAAATATAATGGTTTAGTTTCCATTTTACTACATAGACCATGAAAAATGTTTTATACACTATAAAACGTGTTTCATTGAAGGATCACACTCGATCTCGATTTGTGCAAACAAACATTGGTCACAATGTAGCACCACGTCATATTCAAAACGCTGTTTCTACGGGGTCCTTTTAGAAACATGAAATCATACAATATTTGAATATGCAAAACTCAGTTATAAATTGAGGTTTAACGTCCCCGTCAACACTGTGTAGGTCATTTTGGAGACGTTGCTTCCAATTTTGTGGGACTTTTACCCGACACTGAGATGAAATGATGACTCAAGCTCTGTCGCCTAATGAAACCAAAAGGCTTATATGCAGTGGACGCACTGACTCACACCACTTTGCCTGGGCAGGCTTAGTCCTTTTAAGCTGTTTACCAGTACTCGTGCCAGTGTGGTCAGTTTCAGCTCTGCATGGAAGCACCTTGCGGCCAAATCTGTTTCTTCAAGCCCCGAGGGGCGGGGGCGGAATCGGTTTTATGGAGTCTGTCCACGATTCCACCCTTTTCATGCCGTTAGGCGTATTGCATAATATTCAAAGTCGATAATTAAGAAAATAAATAAATTCTGTGCTATGGTGAAGAACAGGGAAGACTCCCACAGAAACCACCCCGCACTTAACCCCAGCTACAATATTGTTTTCGGGTGTCATTATTATACATGTATGTAGTTGATATAGTCATTAAGAACTAGATCAAACACCGTTCTGACAAACACGGAGAAAACCGTAGCTCCAGTCGGATTAAAAAAATGGGATATAAAATCACTGTACATTCGATCTTGGATTTCCCCGTCTTTTTTATGGGTGAGATCCTTATCTGCGTATAACCTTACACTTGGTGAGAACGCACTCAATCACTCACATGCACGGGCTTATAAGGGGGGTGGTACGCCTCAAACTTATTAGCTCACCAGAGCCAAAGGCTCCGGGGGAGCTTATAGTATAGGCATTGGTCCGTCTTCCGTCGTCGTCGTCGTCTGCGTCTGCGTCGTCAACATTTTCAAACAACATCTCCTATGAAACTACTTGGCCAATTGAAACCAAATTACATGTGGAGCCTCTGTTGGAAGGGGGAACGAAAGTTTGTTCGTGAGGACTGGGTCACATGACCAATATGGCCGCCATGCCCATATATGGTAAAAACCTTTAAAAATCTTCTTCTCAAGAACCGAATGGCCGATGATCTTGAAACTTGGTATGCAGCATCGGGGACTTGGGCCCTACAAAGTTTGTTCAAATGATGACCTTTGGTTGACCTTGACCTGTTTTACATCAAGGTCAAATTTGATCACTTAGACATTTATATGGAAAAATGGCAAAACAGTGGATTTTTCAAATTGTATATTAGCTAGTGGCATCAGAAATGGTATTTACAATCAGCTGAATGGAAGTTTATCAGTTCCAAAGGTCAAGGTCATTTACCGACCTTTGTCCAGGACGGCTCAGATTCAGTATTTTTATCTTCTTCTTCACATAAACTACTTGGCCAATCGAAACCAAATTACATGTGGAGCCTCTATGGAATGAGGGAACGAAAGTTTGATCATTGGGACTGGGTCACATGACCAATATGGCCGCCATGCCCATATATGGTAAAAACCTTTAAAAATCTTCTTCTCAAGAACTGAGTGGCCGATGATCTTGAAACTTGGTATGCAGCATCAGGGACTCTGGCCCTACCAAGTTTGTTCAAATGATGACCTTTGGTTGACCTTGACCTGTTTTACGTCAAGGTCAAATTTGGTCACTTAGACATTTGTATGGAAAAATGGCAAAACATTGGATTGTTCTGATTGTATATTAGCTAATGGCATCAGAAATGGCATTTACAATCAGCTGAATGGAAGTTTGTCAGTTCCAAAGGTCAAGGTCATTTACGGACCTTTGTCCAGGATGGCTCAGATTCAGTATTTTTATCTTCTTCTTCACTTATACTACTTGGCCAATTGAAACCAAATTACATGTGGAGCCTCTATGGAATGAGGGAACGAAAGATTGTTCGTGAGGACTGGGTCACATGACCAATATGGCCGCCATGCCCATAAATGATAAAAACCTTTAAAAATCTTCTTTTCAAGAACCGAATGGCCGATGATCTTGAAACTTGGTATGCAGCATCAGGGACTCTGGCCCTACCAAGTTTGTTCAAATGATGACCTTTGGTTGACCTTGACCTGTTTTACGTCAAGGTCAAATTTGGTCACTTAGACATTTGTATGGCAAAAAGGCAAAACAGTGGATTTTTAGCTCACCTGAGCCTTTAGGCTCATAGGTGAGCTTATAGTATAGCCATGTTCCGTCGTCCGTCCGTCCGTCGTCCGTCCGTCCGTCCGTCCACCATTTTCAAAGATCCTCTCCTATACTGCACGGCCAATCAAAGCCAAATTTCATATGGAGCCTCAGTGGGATGGGGGAACGAAAGTTTGTTCGCGGGGTCTGGATCACATGACCAAGATGGCCGTCATGCCCATATATGGTAAAAAGCCTTCAAAAATCTTCTTCTCCAGAACCATAAGGCCAGTGGCCTTGAAACTTGGCATGTAGCATATGGTACTCGGGCGCATCATGGTTTGTACAAATGGTGACCCCGGGTTGACCTTGACCTATTTTACAGCAATGTCAAATTTGCCGAAGTAGGCTTTTGCATGGGGCAAAGTGAAAATAATGGATTTATAGGAAAACCATTGAAGACAGTGTCACCAAAATTTGTAGATCAGGTAAAGTAACTGAATACATGAAGATCTATGGGTCAGAAAGGTCAAGGTCATTCATTGGCCTTAGACCAAGGTCATTAAGGATCCATATTTCAAACATTTTTTTCTCCAAAACTGCTGAGCCAATTTAAGTGAAATTTAATATGGAGCCTTTGTGAGTTGAACAAATGAAAAAATGCCAATACGGTCTAATCACATGACCAAGATGGCCGTCACGCCTATATATATGGTAAAAAGCCTTGAAAATTCTTCTTCTCCAGAACCGTAAGGCCAATGGCCTTGAAACTTGGCATGTAGCACATGGTACTCAGGCCCATCATAGTTTGTACAAATGGTGACCCCGAGTTGACCTTGACCTATTTTACAGCAATGTCAAATTTGCCGACTTAGGCTTTTGCATGGGAAAAGGTGAAAATAATGGATTTTTAGGAAACCATTGAAGACAGTGTCACCAAAATTAGTAGATAAGGTAAAGTAGCTGAATACTTGAAGATCTATGTGTAAGAAAGGTCAAGGTCATTAATTGACCTTAGACCAAGGTCACGCAGGTTCCATTTTTCAAACATTTTTTCTCAGAAACTACTGAGCCAATTGAAGTGAAATTCAATATGGAGCCTTTGGGAGTTGAACAAATGAAAAGCTGCCAACATGGTCTAGATCACATGACCAAGATGGCCACCACGCCCATATATGGTAAACAAACTTCGAAATTCTTCTTCTCAAGAACCGTAAGGCCAATGGCCTTGAAACTTGGCATGTAGCATATGGTACTCGGGCCTATCATAATTTGTTCAAATGGTGACCCTGGGTTGATCTTGACCTATTTTACAGTAATGTCAAATTTGCTGACTTAGGCTTTTGCATTGGAAAAAGTGAAAATAATGGATATTTAGGGAAACCATTGAAGACAGTGTCACCAAAATTTGTAGATTAGGTAAAGTAACTGAATACATGAAGATCTATGGGTAAAAAAGGTCAAGGTCATTCATTGACCTTAGACCAAGGTCACTCCGATTTCATATTTCAAAAAAAACATTTTTTCTCAGAAACTACTGAGCCAATTTAAGTGAAATTCAATATGGAGCTTTTGTGAGTTGAACAAATGAAAAGTTGCCAGTACGGTCTAGATCACATGACCAAGATGGCCGCCACGCCCATATATGGTAAAAAGCCTTCAAAAATTTTCTTCTCAAGAACCGTAAGGCCAATGGCTTTGAAACTTGGCATATATCATATGGTACTCGGGCTCGTCATAGTTTTTACAAATGCTGACCCTGGGTTGACCTTGACCTATTTTATGGCAGTGTCAAATTTGTCAACTTAGGCTTTTGCATGGGAAAAAGTGAAAATAATGGATTTTTAGGAAACCATTGAAGACAATGTCACCAAATTGGTAGATCAGTTAAAGTAAATGAATACATGAAGATTCATGGGTAAGAAAAGTCATCATTCAGTGACCTGGGACCAATATTAACCAGGTTCCATATTTCAAACAGTTTTTTCTCAGAAACCGCTGGCCCAATTCAAGTGAAATTTGATATGGATCCTTTATATGATGAACAAATGAAAATTTGCTCATATGGTCCAGGTACATGACCAAGATGGTGGCCATGCCCATATATGGTAAAAAAACACTTCGAAATTCTTCTTCTCCAGAACCGTAAGGCAAATGACCTTGAAACTTGGCAGGAAGCATCTGGTACACGGGCCTATCATAATTTGTTCAAATGGTGACCCTGGGTTGACCTTTACCTATTTTACGGCAATGTCAAATTTGCGGACTTAGGCTTTTGCTTGGGAAAAAGTGAAAATAATTGAATTTTAGCTCACCTGAGCCTTTAGGCTCATAGGTGAGCTTATAGTATAGCCATGGTCTGTCGTCCGTCCATCCGTTGTCCGTCCGTCCACCATTTTCAAAGATCTTCTCCTCCAAAACAGGGAGGCCAATCAAAGCCAAATTTCATGTGGAGCTTCAGTAGGATGGGGGAACGAAAGTTTGTTCGCGGGGTCTGGGTCACATGACCAAGATGGCAGCCATGCCCATATATGGTAAAAAGCCTTCAAAAATCTTCTTCTCCAGAACCATGAAGCCAATGACCTTGAAAGTTGGCTTGTAGCATCTGGTACTTGAGCCCATCATAGTTTGTAAAAATGGTGACCCTGGGATGGCCTTGACCTATTTTATGGCTATGTCAAATTTGCAGACTTGGGCTTTTGCATGGGAAAAAGTGAAAATAATGAACATTTAGGAAACCATTGAAGACTACGACACAAAAATAGGTAGCTCAGGTAAACAAAATCAATACATGAAGATTTATGGATAAGAAAGGTCAAGGTCATTAAATGACCTTGGACCGTCGTCTGTCCGTCCACCATTTTCAAAGATCTTCTTCTCCAAAACTGAAAGGTCAATCAAAGCCAAATTTCATTTGGAGCCTCAGTAGGATGAAGGAACGAAAGTTTGTTCGCAGGGTCTGGGTCACATGACCAAGATGACTGCCACACCCATATATGGTAAAAAGCCTTCCAAAATCTTCTTCTCCAGACCCATTGACCCAGAAACACAAATTGACGAGGCGATTATTGGATTAATCATGTGTAATTAACGGATTGACATCTGAACTAAGTAAGTTTTAAGTTTACAGAATTTGATAATATCCTAAATATTTGACTGAATCAGCGAAAATTTCCTAAATGTTGGACCAGTATCGGACCGATTTTTTGGGGGCTTTGGGCCGTTTCCAATCGTTCCCAATTTCTGAATTTCGGTCTGGGACCGAAAAAAATCGGTTTTCCTGAGCCCTGAGCCACGGTCAATCAACTGGTAAATTATTTTTTACACATGACAACAATAAAAAGGATGTTTACACAAGTGTCAAATTAATTGATAATTGACTTAAGCGGTATTTTCTACATGGCCGATCATCAATAATGACTTTATCAAAATTTGCAATTATTTGATGGAATAACAAAGATCTTGCGATGGAAAGTAATGTTTCTTGCTAATAGGAACAAGAAAGAAAAAAAATAAATAGAAAAATGATTTGGTAAATATTTTTTTTCAATCACAAGATTCACCGGTTCCATGTTTGTCCCGCACTTAATTACTATGACCCGCGCTCTGTGCTGTTAGAGTTACTTCAAAATAAGGACAAAATGGTGACATACATAAACAATGACATGTGTTTTCAGAACAATACTTAAATTCTTTGCAATATAGAATCGTTTTGGACTATAAGCAATGGCGCAGGCGAGAAATCGTTAATGCTCACACTTGTAAGTGATGGTTTATTTGTTTTACTTCTGATCTAATAGAAGTCACTTTCACAATGTCTGTCTCAGTTTGGACTTTTTTTTATTTTCGTTCTGCTGATCATGACCGCAAGCGCATTTCAGCCATTTTGATGACCACTAACAGCTATTGGGGCCGTCTTATAAACGAGTTTAAGCAAAATACTTGCAAAACTGTGCCACAAAATACCCCCGTCTTATAAACAAATCATTTTATAGCAGAATCATTACAGTAGGTTTACCCACAAGTTGTGTACCCCTGCTCTGAGGCTATATACATATATAAAAACATTAAAATGTACACCAGGACCAGGTGTCAGGTGAGCGTTTACAGGACCACTGGTCCTCTGGTTTTGATCGTATATTAGCTAGTGGCATCAGAAATGGTATTTTCAATCAGCTGAATGGAAGTTTATCAGTTCCAAAGGTCAAGGTCATTTACCGACCTTTGTCTAGGATGGCTCAGATTCAGTATTTTTATCTTCTTCTTGACTTAAACTACTTGGCCAATTGAAACCAAATTACATGTGGAGCCTCTATGGAATGAGGGAACAAAAGTTTGTTCGTGAGGACTGGGTCACATGACCAATATGGGGGCCATGCCCATATATGGTAAAAACCTTTAAAAATCTTCTTCTCAAGAACCGAATGGCCGATGATCTTGAAACTTGGTATGCAGCATCAGGGACTCTGGCCCTACCAATTTTGTTCAAATGATGACTTTGGTTGACCTTGACCTGTTTTATGCCAAGGTCAAATTTGGTTACTTAGACATTTGTATGGAAAATGGCAAAGTAGTGGATATTTCTGATTGCCTGGTAGGCTGTGACAACAACAATGATATTTACAGTTAGCTGAATGGAAGTTTATTAATTCCAAAGGTCAAGGTCATTACTGACCTTTGTCTTGGATGGCTCAGATTCAGTTTTTTTTATCTTTTTCACCAGTAAAAGAGCTGTGCTGATTGAAACCAAATTACATGAAAAGCCCCTATGGGGGTGAGACAATTAAACATTATTCGTGGTATTGTTGTCACATGACCAAGATGGTCACCTTGCCTGTATATGGTATAAACCACATGACCTCTGGTGAGCGTAGTGGCCCATGGGCCTGTTGTTTATTTTTTATTTTTTTTGGGTGGTAAAATTTTGAATAGGCGTGTTTTCAGAATGATTGTTCAAGTTTACAAGTAGGAATACAGAGTCTCACACAAGAGGTCATGTCATATGAAAATTATGAAACGAGCCTGCGGCAAGTTTCATATCATATGAAATAACCCTGTGTATGAGATTGTTTTTATCATATCTTTGTACCAAATGGAATCTTCCTCCTAGTTTGAGTTGAGGTTTTACATCCCCGTCAACACTATTAAGGTCATTTGGGAGACGTCGCTTCCAATTTTGTGAGACTTTTACCCAACATTGAGATGAAGTGACATCTCAAGCCCTGCTGCCCAATGAACCCAATAGGGTTTATAAGCATGGACTGTCAGACTTGCATCGCTTTGCCAGGGCCGCCGTAGAGCTTTCAAGAGGTTTACCAGTACTCATGTGTGGTAGGTTTCAGCTCTGCATGGAAGCACCAAGCAGCCCAGTCTATTTCTCCAAGCCCTGGTGTGTGTGTGTGGGGGGGGGGGGGGGGGCTAATGCTTGGTTGACGTTGCTATGTTGTATTACGGGTTCTACATCGAAAATATGTAGGTCATGATATTGTTCCTTTGATGTGGTGTCAAATTTTGAAGACGTAGCTTTAGATACAGTCATCATACTAACAAGAAGGCTGTTTGACTTCTTGTTTGTTTTTCTGTACAGTCATGTACGAAAAAGGGGCCTGCCCATGAAGGAAAGAACTCACTCTTCAGAAGCAAGAAAGCATTTCCTTCAAGAATAGACTCCTATTGCTAAGGAATACAAAAACAATCTGTGAAAGAATTGCCTCCCTGGGAGCAAAGACTTTCCTCTAAGAGTAGGTACATTTACTTGGGCTTATACAGAAATAAAATGCAGGCCTCGGATGTATGCTTGACTGCTGATCAGGAGCTGGCAGTTCCATACTGATGGATTGGCGGCATTCTTTCATGAAGATTGATCATTAAATCTTTTTACAGTCATTCTCTCTCTTCTGCTGATTCAAGAATATAAGAATCTGATATGGGGTTCTGTTGTAGATGAGCGTTTCCAACCCAAGGGATAACCGTGCTGAGCGGAACCGAGGCTACGCCGAGGTTCCGCTCAGCACGGTCATCCCGAGGGTTGGAAACGCCCATCTACAACAGAATCCCATATTGGATTCTTTTCCTTGCACAACACCTCCGGTTAGTTTTGACAGCTCGCACATGTATATTGTTTTCAAAATAAAAGTAGTGCGGAAGTAGTTCCGACAGCTGAATAGAATTGAAGCGCATTTATGTTAGTTGCCTGGGTTGGAACATCAGGGTCGGAACATAAATTTCTATCCCAGGGTAAAATCACGGATTTCCTTGTCTGGTGTGCAAGAAGGGCTGTTCTCAATTTCTGGGGAAACACTTCACAGTACTGTTCGCAGTTTATGCATAAGCCTGATCAGGAAAATATGGTTTAGTGAAATGACATGCTGGGTATGACATTCAGTGTTGACTGAGCCATTAAACACAAATCGGAAAGAAAATTGATTTCTATCTGATTAATCGTCAAATTATCCCACTTCGTAGGGGAACCCCAAAACTGGATACTGGCGAACAGTGCAGACCCAGATCAGACTGCAGAATGTGGCAGCTGATCAGGACCTACCTGAAAAGAAAGTTAGCCATTTCGCAAATAAATTTCAGAGACAACACATCCTTGCATGCCTACAATTTGAAATGGACTTCTGCTATATATAAGATGGAAGATTCCATTCAGTGAAAAATGGGTTTACCCATATAACAATCTTCCACTTCATAGCTTTGGGCTGGTTCATTTCCATTTTTAGGGGTGTCTGGCATATTTAATTTGTATGGCTGCCTTTAGCAATTATAAATTGTACGGTTTACAAAAGTTCTTGTAGTTTAACAGACAGTGCAGATCCAGATCAGATGCAACCTTCTTTGACATCTGATCAGTGTCTAAATTGTTTGCCAATTTCCCATCTAAGGGACACCAGGGTTATATGATTTTGTTTGTAAAATGCAAAAGAAGGCAATGATCTTTCCAAAACAGGTTAAGTTGGTCAGGATCTAAACTGAAATTCCTATATTCAAACCACCGTTGGGACTGTTCAAAAGTGGCCTTTAAGACCACTTTAATACCGCTTTTGCACAGTCCCAAAGGAGGTCTGGTACTAGGATGTAGAAAACACAAAAAGGAGTAACTGAAAAGTGAAGGCAATGATCAGGAATCAATGCAATTACCTCACATCTCCCATCCAAGATGCCAAAGGGAAAAAAACAACATCACCATAATGAAAATGTCACAAGCGGAAAGCCAAAACGACAGTTACTTTTTTACAAAATGGCCAAACAGCTATCCAAAATAAAAAAACGATAGCAATATATACATGCAAAGATGAACTATAACAATAATGAACCACAGCAGAAGAACCCTCTTGGAACAATCAGTAAAAAGTTTTTCTTGCACACCAGACAAGGAAATCTGTGATTTTACCCTGGGATAGAAATTTATGTTCTGACCCTGGTGTTCCGACCCCAAATCGAATATAATCGCGGGTTTGATAAATGCACTGGTTGATTACAACCTCATGCGCGGCGTCGTCATGCGTGACGTCACTAAACATTCCTGTCGTGTCATCACAAAATGGCGGACGTCGGTAACCGAAGTGACAGCAGCATTAAAAATTCGCAATAGAAATGGAAGGTATGCAAGAAAAAGAATCCAATATGGGTATGAGGGGTGGATAGAAAAATTCGTCCCTCGGGATCACTGTCCGGCATCACTCGGCAAGCCTCGTGATGCCGGACAGTGTCCCTCGGGACGGATTTTTCAATCCACCCCTCACACCCATATAAGATTCTTATAGTAAAAAGTTTTTACTTGGGGTTTAAATTGACTACTTGGCCACAATCCTCGCCTTTGGTTTTGTTGTCATTTGGGCAAATAATTTGCTCCGTCCACTTGAAGGATTTCTAACTCATCAGTGAGCGCGCGTGCAGCATCTCTGAGAACACAAAAATCAAATGAATACAGAGATGAAGCAACAATGAGGGCTTGGCAGCATGAAATAACTGAAACGCTTAAGCAAAAGAAAACCAATTTAGTTGTAGCAAGTAGCTCATCATAAGAGCTTTCAGGTATAAATTCAGCCGCTTGGAAGCTGCTTGGCTATGATTGGTTAATTTTATCAGACTCTTCATAACTAAAGTAAATTATTCCCTACAAACTTAAGGCAATGTGATTTGATGGACAACTTATTTGCAACTCATTAAAATGATGTTATCATGTAGAAACTATGAGCTGCATCATGTCAAAAAGTGCCTAACATATTGACAGTCAGCAAAATATCTCGCTAGTCTGCATGTGAGCAGTCTGTGCAGTTATCCTGGATTCCTATAGGTACTGATTACTAATTAAAGAGGTTATGAACACTTGTCATGCTTATCAGAGCCTGTACTGCATAAGGCACTTTCTGTATGTAGCAGAGTCAGCAAAAGCAATAAAACCAAACAGCAGGGAATCATTACTGACAGGTATTTTAAACAGTATTTCTCAATGGACTCTGAAACCTCAGTAAAACACTGAATTTGTTCAACCAATCAGATTAGACTGGCACCCACACGGTGAATAGCATACTTATAGCAGAAGCTAGATGCTCTTGTCTGTGCTCTTGGTTGTAGCCATTGCCCTCAGAAGTCATGTACTCCCTGCTTTGGGGTTAATTGCACTGCTGAATAGAAGTGGAGGCAATGACCCGCTGTATTGCTGGCTATCACTAGAAACTATGCTCTGTATGAAGACCATCTGAGGGAAAATACAACTTATCCCTTTCTAGAAGAGTTGCTATGGTTTTGAAAATATGAATTTCTCATGAAAAAATGGCTGGCACATATTTTTGTTACTTACCAGGAACATTGCCCTTCCTGAAAGATGAATGAAATAATGTCAGTAAAATACTTAAAAACTAATAAAGCTTGAACCTTTAAACTTTATGAATAGATTGGTAATGATAAGTACCGTAGTAACATTTGAATAAATTCTGAAAAAAAAAAAACAGTTCATGAATTATGGCCCTTTGTACACTTAGGAATTCTTACATTGTCAGCATATAAGGCCATTGTCAAAGCGTTTCTTCTGTCAAGGTTTATTTTTGTTATGGTTTGTTTTTGAGTGTGTGTTCGCTTTTGTGTTTTTGTTTTGGATAGCCAGTTGGCCATTTTGTGGGAAAGTAACTGTCCTTTTGGCTTTCCATTATTGGTGTTCCATTAGGGTCTAGTTATTTCCTGTTTGTGTTTCTTTCCCTTTAGTGTCTCTGATGGGAGCTGTGTGTTGATTTGTAACGATTCCTGATCATTACGTTCACTTCTATTTTGAAATTCTTGAAAGACATCTGCTCGAGTACCGAAAGTCAAACTGAGCTGAAACTTGATGAGAACCACCAGGGGGACATGGTGATTCAAAATAACTAAAATCATTCCATTCCAATATCCTAGATGGCGGCCATGGTGGCCATCTTGAAATTCTTCAAACAACATCTCCTGAACAGAAAGCCTGATTGAGCTGATGGGAGGCATTTGGGCGACATTGAGATTCAGAATTGCTAAAATTATTCGGTTTTACTTTTAGTACGCGGCCATATTCACCATAACTTTGTGTTGCAGTTGAATTCACATGATCAGGCTCTTCCTGAATCCTAAATCAGACTGAACTGAATCAGAGGCATCAAGGCAACTTGTAGATTAATAATTGCTAAAGGCAATGTGATTTGATGGTCAAGTTGGCCACCGAGGCAAAATGTAATACATGTATATCATGTTCAGCTTAATCCAGATGCAAGTCATTGGGGCAAAATGGAGATTCAGACTTGTTAGAACCATTCTGTTCCGACACCCAGATGACTGCCACGGTGGCCATGTTGAAAATCTTCAAAACACAGCTGCTCCCTAACGGTCAGTTGCATCGAGCTGGAATTTGGTGGGAGGCATTTGGGTGACATGGATATATTCAGAATAGCTTAAATTGTTGCATTCCGATATTCAAGATGGTAGCTATATTAAAATTCTTCGAAGCACGTGTATAGAAATCGCATATAAGATTGGTGGGGCAGCTCAGATGCTGTCAGTATATGTCAAATTCGCTAAGTCCACAAGAAGATTCGATAGAGTGTCTTTCGCATACTTTTGGCAAGCGGCCATATTCACCATAGCTTTGTTTGTGTTACAGTTGAATTAACATGATCTGGTGACTTGGTTTACCTTTTTGTTAATAGGGAACTAATTCCAAAGGCAGGTGCAAACAGTAGCACCGCCAAGTCAAACTATACTCCCCCTATTAATTAGAAGCATCAAGGCAACATGTAGATTAATAATTGCTAAATGCAATGGGATTTGATGGACAAGTTGGCCACAAAGGCAAAATGTAATACATGTATATCATGATCAGCCTAATCCAAATGCGAGTCATTGGGGGCGATATGGAGATTCAGACTTGTAAGAACCATTCTGTTCTGACACCCAGATGGCTGCCATGGTGGCCATGTTGAAAATCTTCAAACCACATCTGCTACCTAATGGTCAGTCGCATTGAGCTGGAATTTGGTGGGAGGCATTTGGGTGACATGGATATATTCAGAATTACTTAAATTATTGCATTCCGATAGTCAAGATGGCGGCTATATTAAATTTTTTCGAAGTCACATGTATAGTAATCGCCGATAATATTGGCGGGACGGGGCAGATGCTGTCAATATATATAAAATTCGTTAAGTCCACAAGAAGATTCGGTAGAGTGCCTTTCGCATACTTTTGGCAAGCGGCCATATACGTAGCTTTGTTTGTGTTGCAGTTGAATTCACATGATCAGGTGACGTGGTTTACCTTTTTGTTAATAGAGTACTAATTCCAAAGGCTGGTGCAAACAATAGCTCCACCCAGCCAAGCTATACCCCCAACTATTTTGCATCAACATCAGCTTTTCCTGAATCCTACATCAGATTGAACTGTCCAAAAGCTTAATCAGAGGCATCAAGGCAACATGTAGATTAATGGTTGCTAAAGGCAATGTGATTTGATGGACAGGTTAGCCACCAAAGCACAATGTCAGTCTCCATATTGTCATCATGATCAGCCTAATCCAGATGAGCGATTTCTGGCCCGCATGAGCCTCTAGTTCTTACATGAATTGTAATCCGGTTAGTTTATAATGTATGTACCCTGCTAGCATTCTACATAAATCTGCAGCGGGCCGTTAGCGGCCCGTCAGCTACCCTGACGGGCCGCTAACGGCCCGCTGTAGATTTATGTAGAATGCTTACTGGGTACATAACTGGAAAGGTGGAAGTTTGATTGTATTGTTTAACCTAGCCGTTTCTATTGGCGTGATACGGTGTTGTTCGCAGCTTTAAAATCCAACATTACAGCAATTGTTGATGAGATTCTCTTCTTATGGTCGTCCTTGTTCACTGTGTAGAATACTGCATTATGAATTGTCAAACTGAATATTCGCAGATGCCATATATTGTCAAAGTCTGGGGTTCTGCAGAAATGCTTGAAAATGGCAGATGGATTGGTTTGTAACTACTAGAACATATTCAAACCTATACCCTGGCCTGTTAAGAAAAAGAAAGAAATAAATTTAATGACTGTAACTAATGTTGTAGCAACCTAAATGTGGACTAACTCATTTGCTTGTTTCATTTTGTGTTTCTTTCCCTTTGGTGTCTCTGATGGCAGGTGTGTGTTAATTGTATAGATTCCTGGTCATTTTAAGGGGGCAAAAATATATAGGCGCGTTTTCGTGAGGAAAAGTCCCACAGAATTGGAGGCAGCGACTCGAAAATGACCTATACAGTGTTGACAGGGACTTAAAATAGAAGTGGAGGCATTGATCAGGAATCGATACAATCAACCCACAGCTCCCATCAGAGACACCAAAGAAAAAGAAACACAAACATGAAACAAGAGACCTAATGGAAACATCAATAGCGAAAAGCCAAAAGGACAGTTAATTTTCCACAAAATGGCCAATAGGCTATCCAAAATAAAATAATATAAGCGACACAAACACCCAAAGACAAACCATAACAAAATAAACCGCGACAGAAGAACCGCATTGGAACGGTCAGCGGAAACGAATTCCACTGGGGGGGGGGGGGTCTTAAATCTCTTTTACGTGGCCACAATCCTCGCCCTTATTTCTGCCGCGATTTAGACAAATACTTTGTTCATTCCGCATGAAGGCCTCCTAACTCATCAGTGTAATATCTCCGTGATCACAAATAATCAAACAACCACAGAGATGAAACAACGGTGAGGACTCAACAGCAAGAAACCACTGAAATGCTGGAGCAAAAGAAAACCAACAGTTAGACTCTGATGGGCCCGACCAGAGATAGAGCATCAGGCACCAACCAATTCTCTCTAATTCTCAATAAGCTTTTACGCTGGAACCGTCATAGAATCTGAGGGCTGACCCACCGGCGTGCAGTTAAAGAGGGAAGCAAAGTTGTCAACAATGATTTGGTTAACAACCATGCATGCAGTCTGTCGTATAACATTTATGTTGTACCCAATCTTTTTATATCGAAGAATGATTTTACGAAATTGGGTGCTGAAGTCATTGCGGTTATATATTTTTCTGAATTTATATAAAACCTCAAATCAAACAAACAAGCAAACAAACAAACAAAATTACATTGTTTGTTCAAGTATTGCATTTCCTTGCGTCATGTGAAAAGTCGATATTGATAACCCCAAAAGTGATTCTTATGATTCTAATCCCAATGTGACACTTGTAAGAATAAGGGACACATCATATGAGCCCCGCCAAGCGAATTTGGGTCTTCGAGCATTCCGCCATGGCACATTTCAACTGCGCATGCCCAGCCATTCAGAGGGGCCAGGGATATGGCTTTCTGTCTGAAGGTTCCTCTTGGTTCACTGCTTGTATGAGCGAGCAGCAAAGGTTCTGGCGAGACTGCGCGGATGCGCAGGCTCGCCTGAACCTTCGCTGCTCGCATAGGCGATAAGTACCAAAATCGCTTGACGCGGCCCAAATGTGAAAGCCTTCTCTCTGAATTCCTTACTGTAACGAATGCTTTCATTTTCTCAGATAAAAGGGCTTGGCATTTCATGTGATTCGTCTGCCCAGCGGACGATGCACAAGTTATGCTAAGCTTTACTTTCTCTGATAAATAAAAGAGAACGAACTGAAAATTGTTTAACATAGGAATCGTCAGCCATGCTGATGATTCAAGAGTTAATATCAATCCCTATTTTCCAAGACAATTAAAATAAAATAAAAATGAGTGACTCAACGTATTTGTTACATATTTGAGGCATGTCAACTCCTTGACGCTGTCATTTGGCATCTTAGTTGCGAAATAAGGCCCCCGACGCTTTCCAAATAAGTTAACCCGCAAAATTAACAGCCATAAATAAATATATAAAAATAAATAAATAAATCATCTTCAGAGGGTAACATATTACAGTATGTTTATTTCTATTTCCGAATAGCACAATCCTACCCGTGTCTATATTTACCTTTACCTTGACCCACTAAAATAGCATCGAGACAAAATAGAAGTGAAGGCAATAATCAGGAATCGATACAATTAACCCACAGCTCCCATCAGAGACACCAATGGGAAAGAAACACCGTTCCAAGGCGGTTCTTCTGTGGCGATTTATTTACAGTAAAACTTCGATGGCTCGAACTCCGATGGCTCGTTAACCATGGATGAGTCGAACCCGTTCTTGAGTTCCTCCAAATACGATATAGGGGTAATTTAGGAAGATTTGCTTCATTTATCTTGCAAATGTATGCTGTGTGTACTCATTAGAATCGCCTCGATGAGGCGATTCTAATGAGTACACACAACGTGCATTTATAATACAGAACACCGGAAATATATCCACAATTATCTCCATTATGCCTCCTGGTATGGCACTAACAGTATCCCTCTGTGGCTCGAACTACCGCTGTCTCGAACAAATTTTCATGGTGCCAAAGTGGTTCGAGCCATCGAAGTTTGACTGTATGTTGTTATTTGTTACTTACTGTGTGTATCACGTGTATCTTTTTATTTTGGATGGCCATATGGCCATTTTGTGGGAAAGCAACTGTCCTTATGGCCTTCCTTTGTTTAGGTTTCCATTATGGTCTGTTCGCTTAATGTTTGTGTTTCTTTCCCTTTGGTGTCTTTGATGGGTGGAGTAAGTTAATTGTATCGATTCCTGATCTTTGTTTTACTTCTCCTTTACAGAGGCATTCATTAGTTTTCTTATTTCTGTTCCAAAACATTGAGTATGGGTACTTGTTAGAACCGCCACGCTGAGGCGGTTCTATCGAGTACCTACAATCTATGTTTTGTGAGGGAGGCAATATACAATTAAAATCGGGCTACAATGTATTGATGTAATGAATTTTGTTATGTATTGAATACTTTTTTTTTGTTTCTTCCTTTTTCAAGAACAAAAATTTTAAATCCATTTAATTTAATCTTGAAAACTTGATGAAATTATATTGTATAATATATAATTCGATTAGGTTTTGTGGCAAGGTCTTGACTTATGTAAGAATTATACACTTTGGTCATGTCAGAAAGTGTGTGATGCCCTCACCTTTCTACTTGACAATATTTATATTAGATTCGGTACTTAGTTATTTAGACAAATTGTGGGTATTCCGATGGGTACTAATTGCGCACCTCTTGTGGCTGATCTGTTCTTGTATTGTTATGAAAGAGACTTCATTTTGTCGCTTTCCATTGATAACCAATCTGAAATTATTGAAGCTTTTAGCTCTACTTCTAGATATTTCGATGATTTATTAAATATTGATATTACCTATTTAGATGGTTTGATCAGTCAGATTTACCCCCTAGAACTTCAGTTAAATAAAGCAAATTCTTCTGATACCGAGGCCCCGTTTTTGGATTTACATCTATCTATTGTAGATGGATTTGTTTCGTGCAAAATTTATGATAAACGCGATGACTTTGATTTTGAGATTGTAAATTTTCCTTTTTTGGATGGTGATGTTCCTCGTGCGCCATCCTATGGCGTTTATATTTCGCAATTAATTCGATTTACTAGAGTGTGTAGTCATGTAACTGACTTCAACACTCATAATAAATTATTAACGGCTAAACTCCTTAATCAGGGTTATCGGTACAATAAACTACGCAAAGCCTTTTCAAAATTTTATAGACGCCATTCTGATTTAATTTCAAAATTCAATATTGGACTTAAATCTCTTCTGCAACAAGGTCTATCGGAACCCGAATTTTATGGTGACTTAGTATATAAATTCAGAAAAATATATAACCGCAATGACTTCAGCACCCAATTTCGTAAAATCATTCTTCGATATAAAAAGATTGGGTACAACATGGATATTATACGACAGACTGCATGCATGGTAGTTAACCCAATCACGATTGGCAACTTTGCTTCCCTCTTTAATTGCACGCCGGTGGGTCAGGCCTCAGATTCTATGACGGCTCCAACGTAAAGGCTTATTGAGAATTAGAGAGATAATGTTGGTTGGTGCCTGATGCTCTGTCTCTGGTCGGGCTCATCGGAGTCTAACTGTTGGTTTTCTTTTGCTCCAGCATTTCAGTGGTTTCTTGCTGTCGAGTCCTCACCGTTGTCTCACCTCTGTGGTTCTTTGATTTTTGTGTTCACGGAGATGTTGCACTGATGAGTTAGGAGGCCTTCATGCGGACTGAACAAATTAGGGCGAGAATTGTGGCCACGTAAAATCGATTTAAGCCCCCCAGTGGAAATCTTCCACTGACCGTTCCAAGGCGGCTCTTCTGTGGCGATTTATTTATGTTGTTGTTTGTTACTTACTGTGTGTATCACTTGTGTCTTTTAATTTTGGATGGCCATATGGCCATTTTGTGGGAAAGTAACTGTCCTTATGGCCTTCCTTTGTTTAGGTTTCCATTATGGTCTGGTCGCTTAATGTTTGTATTTCTTTCCCTTTGGTGTCTTTTATGGGTGGAGTAAGTTAATTGTATCAATTCCTGATCTTTGTTTTACTTCTACTTGACATCTGAGATAAGTAGCTCAGACTGGGGTTAATCACACCTATGTTGTGCAGTCGGTAATGTTTCCTTAATCACTTAACATGAAAGAAGCCAGTACCTAATAACCAAATCCTGTAATCAATACCCCAATAAACCACACTTAATTTCGGCTGCAGGCCCCCGCTCATCGGGGCTTGAAGAAAAAATGGGTTGCATGATGGTTCCACGCAGACCTGAAACCGACAACACACGAGTACTGGTAAACCGCTTGGAGGATCTAAGCTTGCCCAGGCAAAGCGGTGCGAATCGGGCCGGCCATGCTTATAAACCCGTTTTGGTTTCATTCGACTGCAGGGCTTGAGATGTCATTTCATCCAAATGTCGGGTAAAAGTCCCACAAAATCGGAAGCAACGTTTCCAAAATGGTTTTCCTTTTTTGCCCGGGGTGGTGGTGGTGGGTGGGGGTATTTTTCTCTCAATATATATTAATTTGTCACTATAATGTGTGTTGTTTTTTTTTTGTCGTCGTTGTTTACTTTGCTTTTTTTCTAAATATATATTTATTGGTCACTATTATCACACTGGTCAATACATACGCACAGGCTGCGTAGCGGTCGCATAGGCTTCGTATTTTGGACGCAAAGGCTTCGATGAAAAATGGCGGATGACAGTTCGTTAATGCAGGTAAGAAACGGTTTTTACGTCGATCTAAATGTTGTATAGCGTTGTCCAATACTGACATCTGCCTTACGGACCACTTTATTAACGTGCGGCTTCGTCTGTTGCAAGAAAATTTTGAAAAACGGAATATAGAAAAATAGACCCCAAAAGAAATTTGGCATTCAACACAGATTCACCTGTAGTTTCACTTTGGCCCGGTCGCCCTATGTAACTACACGTTTTTGGCTGATGTTCTGGCCGATAAATTGTGAATAATGATAATGAAATCGAAAAGCTAACATGCAACTTTCGTCACATCTTTTGCGAAAAAGAAAAATCATGATATTTCGATACAACGAACGTAGCTTCGTTACCTATTACAACGCAGAGGCTGCGAACTAAATTTGAAAGCCCTGAATTATGCAGTATAATAACGAATGATATTAAATTAATATCGAGAAATGAGCCAACCAGCGTTAGTTGATGATGCTAAAGACATTCTGCATCATTTATACCAAACACATTTTCATTCTCAGCTATGCACATACATTATTATGATTCGAATGCCAAAATCTATCAAGTTACAATTATTTACACTACCGTTCATAAACTTGGTAAGTCTTCGCCAAATCTGTTAAGTATTAAGCCAAATAATATTTGCACTGTATGAATTTCTGTCGTGGTTTTATTACAACGCACGTGGCTTAGGAATTTACGACGTGCAGATTACAGAGATGGGCAGACGCATTACGAAAACACGCCTATTAAAATACCACTATAAAGATAAAAAACATTCAGATAAAACATCCTGATAGTTTTGATATTTCTGCTCGCCCGGGCCAGGCGGTTCTAACGCGTATCCACAATCTGTGTTTCTGAGAATAAATACGGAAATATAATAAATGCAGAAAATCTGTCAATGTACACTACCGTCCATAAACTTGGTAAGCCTGTCTTCGTCAAATCTGTTAAAGGAGAAAGGAAAAAGATAATCTGTTACAATAAATAGGTAAACATCAATAAACCCTTTCTTCTACTGAATACTGCAGGTTTCTAAGTGGTCTGATAAGGATTTTATCACTGTGTAATCTCCAGCCATTTACTCTGCTAAAGAACTGACCTTGAAAATTCCAATTAACCACAGATATGCCCTGACGTCATCAATGAGGAATCTAGAAGCTTGGTGTGTACTGAATAGGCAGATGTAGCAATGTTGAAGTTTAAAACAGAAGCTTAAAATGGAGCAAAATAAGCAAGAACTGGCCACCCTTTGAGGGGACTTCACTTTAGATATTCAGCCTTATATGTTTGAGTCCAGGGAAACTTGTGATCAAGAATTTAGTGAGGGAAGCAGCAGCTCTGAAGATAGCTATCTTACATGTCAATCACAACAATTGTCGTCTGCATAGTCATCTGCTGCTTTCTTTAAATGTTACCTGAAACAATCTAAGTCTATAGTCTGATCTTGGTCCACACCGTTTGCCTATAAGCAAAAATATTATTTAAAAAAAAAAAAACAAAAAAAAAAAAAAAGAAAAAAAAACTTTAAGAAGATGCAGCAGACAGTATAAACAAAGGCCATTTTACAATTCAGGTTTTTCTTACGGTTGATTCGTCCGGTTTTCCACCCATGCACACTCATGAGCACTCTTAAAATGGAGATAGCAGTCTTCATTTTTGATTGGGTGTTTATGGATTTGCCTAACTGATATAGGAAAATGAAACCGCAACCAAAGTAGCCAAAGCTAGCCCTTGGCTCCAGATGAATTCGGCCTAGGTTGGTATCCCTAACGAACGGTTGTATGTCAATTCATTATTGGTAGAGAATCCTCTCATGTCACAGCGCATGACTTAGTGGAACCTTTTTGTTTGTGTTGATGTAAACGTCCCCGACAACATCATTCAGCACATTTTTGAGACATTGTTTCCGAATTTATGGGACTTTTACCCGACACTGAGACGAAATGACATCTCAAACCCTACCGCATATAGAGCATACTTGCAATTGCTAAATATGAATGACCCGTTTACTTTTTGAAAAGACAAATACTAGTTTTTGGGTCGATTATTTATCAATCGTCACAAAGTAAAAAAGTGCAAGTAGCTCTACAGTGCTAAAGTCCACGTGATTATCACTGATTGGTCGGAAATCCAGGGAACTTGTATATAGAAAACAGCAGCGTTTATTTTTCTTCGAAGAGAGGTCAGCGTGTTGCGTAATACGGAAATCCATAGATCATGGATTGGGTTTTTCAAACAGTGTATGTCCAGACGCGGCATCTAATCAGGGCCTTCACTGTTTGCTCACATTACATGAATTGAAAGGCCAAACGCAGCGTCTTATCAGGGTCTTCACTTTTTGCTTTAAACTGTAGTTTAAGGGTTAAAGGAAGCAGTTTAAATCCATAAGTAAGCATCCAGCCGACAGACTTTCTTAAAAAAGTAAATCTTTGGGCCGGAGCCGTCATAGAGTTATGAAAGGGCCGTAAAGCAAAAACATTTTTTTATCTATCTTATCTTATTATAAGAATGATTTCACGAAATGGGTTACTGAAATCATTGCAAGCAAGTATTTTTCTGAATTTATATTCTAAGTCACTATGAAATTCAGATTCTGATAGGCTATGTTGAAGAAGACAGTCTGGTTAGCAAAAAATTATGATGTAAGGACAGAGATTGAAAATAGAACTGAGATAAAGAAAAGTCTTTTTTTTTTCTTCTTTAATCCTACAAAGGCTAGAATTAGCTTATATGTTTACTGTTTAATGAACAGATGCTTCTATTTTATCGGAAACGAAGACTGGGATCAGACAGTGCATGCGTGATTAATGAACCTTTGCTGAAGTTTTGTAGGAGCTGCATGTATTCGATTGAAGCATTTAAATAGAAGTCGGAGAATCACGAAAACATGCCTATATAATTCTGACCCCCTTAAATCCAACTTTTATATAGTAAAACTGAGCTTTAAAGGGATATACATTGTTTTAATTATTTCTCTCAGAAATACAGATTGTGGATACGCGATAAAACCGCCCGGACCAGGCGGTTGTAACAAGTTCCCATACACTATGTCTTGAGCAGAAATATTAAAACTATCAGAATGTTTTATCTGAAAGTATTTTTTTTATGGTTTTTTAGTGGTATTTTAATAGGTGTGTTTTCGTAATGCGTCTTCCCATCTCTGTAACCTGCGAAGCAACGTGCTTTGTAAAAAACACGACAAAAATTCATACAGTGCAAATATTATTTGGCTTAATACTTAACAGATTGGACGAGGACTTGCCGAGTTTATGAATGGTGGTGTTAATAATTGTAAATTGACAGATTTTGTGCATTCGCCTCAAAATGTTATACATGTATTTGCATAGATGAGACTGAAAATGTTTTCGGTATAAATGATACAGAATGTCTTTAGCATCACCAACTAACGCTGGTTGACTGATTCCGCGACATTAATTTAATAGCATTCGCTATTATTCTACATAATACAGGGCTTTCAAATTTAGTTCGCAGCCTCTGCGTTGTAATAGGTAACGAAGCTACGCGCGTTGTATCGAAATATCAAGATTTTTATTTTTCGCAAAAGATATGACGAAAGTTGCATATTAGCTTTTCGATTTCATTATCGTTATTCACAATTTATCGGCCAGAACACCAGCCAAAAACGTGTAGTTACATAGGGCGACCGGATCAAAGTGGAAATACAGGTGAATCTGTGTTGACTGCCAAATTTCTTTTGGGGTCTATTTTTCTATATTCCGTTTTTCAAACTTTTTCTTGCAACAGACGAAGCCGCACGTTAATAAAGTGGTCCGTAAGGCAGATGTCAGTATCGGGAAATGCAATACAACAGTTAGTTTTACGTAAAAACAGTTTCTTACCTGCATTTACGAACTGTCATCCGCCATTTTTCATCGAAGCCTATGCGTCCAAAATACGAAGCCTATGCGACCGCTACGCAGCCTGTGCGTATGTATTGACCAGTGTGATTATGGGATCTTCACTTTTTTTGTGTCTTTTTTTTTTCATCTTTTTTGGTTACACATATGCAAGCTTACGAGAAAGGGAGCTGTTTTGCTTCCTCTCAATATATATCAGTTTGTCAATATAATGTGGTCTTTTTATTTTTTTTTCTCTATATTTATATATATATTGGTCAATGTTATGGGGTCTTTTTGGCTTTTCTTGGGGGTCTTTTTTGCGTCTTTTTTTTTGCATCTTTTTGGGGTTACACATATGCAGGGTTACGAGAAAGGGCGTTGTAT
Source organism: Lucinisca nassula (assembly GCA_963580285.1). NCBI lineage: Eukaryota > Metazoa > Mollusca > Bivalvia > Lucinida > Lucinidae > Lucinisca > Lucinisca nassula. The sequence goes on along the minus strand of OY757017.1, from coordinate 106,078,243 downwards.
TGTTAATTTTTATTTTTTTCTCAATATATATCAATTTCTCAATATAATGTGGTCTTTTTATTTATTTTTTTCTCAATATTTATTGGTCACAAGGTTCCGTGCTGGGATCGATATTGTTTTTGATTTTTATTAACGACCTGCCAGACAACATCAACTCTACAATCCGCCTTTTCGCTGATGACTGTGTACTGTACAGAAATATAAGAGGGTCTGATGACCTACAGATACTTCAGAATGACTTGGAAAAGTTAGCTGCCTGGGAAGATGCATGGCTCATGAAATTTAATGTGGACAAATGTCACTCTTTGAGAGTGACAAGGCACCCTCCCCATAAACAGATTGTCCATGGTTATACATTACATAACCAGGTTTTAGAGAACGTTTCTTCTGCTAAGTACTTAGGAGTTCTAATCACTGATGACCTCGAGTGTGGTCAACACATTAATGAGATAACTAGTAAGGCTACTAAGACACACGGTTTCCTTCGTAGAAATTTGGCTTTCGCCCCGAGGGAAACCAAGGATGCTGCATACAAAACTTTAGTCCGCCCCAAGCTTGAATTGCAGCACCAGTTTGGATATCCTATCATCAAAAGGAGACTGATAGAATAGAAAATGTTCAGAGGACTGCTGCTCGTTGGACCTTCAGACGCTGGCGCAACCAAAGTCACGTTGGAGCGATACTTGAAGAACTCCAGTGGCCGACTCTGCAGGAAAGGCGTGAACAGGCTTCTCTGACTCTATTCTATAAAATCCACAATAACTTAGCCATTATAGATAAGAGTAGGTACCTATTTGAAGCAGGTGGAGGATGTAGGAGAACCAGGTCCCATCCCTTTCAGTAGCACCGTCCTAATGCTTACACGGGTGGTTTTAAGAGTTCTTTTTTCCCCAGGACAATTGCAACTTGGAATGGCCTTACAATCGAAGCTGTCTCCTCTGAGACAGTTGATGGGTTTAAGGCCAAAATATAATATCCTAGGGTTGGGCAGGGTATAGGTATGGATTCCTTCCCCTGATGACTTCTTGTAAATAGTTTTAATCTGCTGGTGGCTGTGTCACAAAGCTCTTTTTTGGGGGTGGGGATTGAAAACTTTTTGTGCCACACCCCAAACCTGTTATCATGGTCAGAATTGACCGAAAACAATATCAGGAGAAAGAAAGAAAGTCACTGTCATGGGGTCTTTTTGCGCCCTTTGCATCTTTCAGGGTTACACATATGAAGGCTTACCAGAACGGGTGCTGTTTTGGGGCCGCTGTTTTATTTTTATTTTTCTCTCAATTTGTCACTATAATGTGGTATTTTTATTTACGCATTTTTATCTTTATTGTTCTATTTATATATATATTAATTTATCACTATGTTTTTTTTTTCATGTTGGTTTTGTTTGATTTGAGGTTTAACGTCCCCGTCAACACTGTAAAGGTCTTTTTGGAGACGTTGCTTCCAATTTTGTGGGACTTTTACCCGACATTGAGATGAAATGACATCTCAAGGCTTGTCGCCCAATGAAACCAATAGGGTTTTTAGCATGCACGGCGGTTCCTGGACAGGCTTAGATCCTCAAAGCGGTTTACCAGTACTTGTGTGCGGGCTGGATTCAGCTCGGCGTGGAAGCATCATGCAGCCCATATATTTCTTCAAGGCCCCATGGGCGGGGGCCTCATTGTTGGTGGTGGTGGTGGTGGTGTGTGTGTGTGTGTGTGTGGGGGGGGGGGGGGGGGGTCGCCATTTTGCGTCTTTCCACGTCTTTTTGCGTCTTACCGGTTCTTTCCGTTGTTTAGGCACCCCATGATAGACTGGTTTATCAGTTTTACTCAAGTAAATATCACTTATTGGGTTTTGAATAGAAGCCAGTCAAAGCTTGTTTACATGTGTTTCCATGCATGTCAGATCAGATTATTTTGTATGAAAAGTATTGCTATGTTTATACCCCATCTTATGAATGATGCATCTAATGACTTTCATATATCAGGCACTAACTTCCAATTTCACAGGTCCTGGTGTATGAATCAGCAGAAACGATTCAGATTAACCCTAGGAGCGTGATAGCTCAGTGGTTAGTGCACTCACAGATGCTTGGGGTCAGGTCTGATTAGCTTTCTAGCCCGACAGAACAGGCCTACTATCAATAAAACTTGTTTGAAGGCCTTAAAACAATGTTTTAAAAAAGGTCCCCATCACTGATAGGCATCAGTGATGGGGACCTTTTTAAAAACATTGTTTTAAGGCCTTCAAACAAGTTTTATTGATAGTAGGCCTGTTCTGTCGGGCTAGAAAGCTAATCAGACCTGACCCCAAGCATCTGTGAGTGCACTTGCCTCTGATGCCAGAGGAACCGGGTTCGATCCCCGGAGGCGGCGATAAAATTTCGGTGTCCGAACACGCTCCATTGGCATCATTTGCAGGGATGAATGTCATAAAGTGCACCGTCCTTCGGATCGGGACGTTAACTGGAGGCCCCCTGTGCAGGGAGAACCATCCCCTGTGCAGGTTAAAGATCCCTACCGTAATTACATGATTACTGTGTAGGCTTTCATCCTGCAAGACCTGGTGTATGTAATATACACCTGCGGTAATGGTCAAAGGTGACCGACGCAGTATTAGAAGATAGATAGATACGTGTTTTTACGTGTCTGCATCCCCCCCCCCCCACCCCCATTTTAAGCCCCAGGAGCACCTAAAATCTGCATTTCTACCCCTGGATAGTTATGTTTGCTTTAGGATTTGTTGGGCAAAAAAGTGACCTGTTTTTTCGCGCACCTCCCCACTAAAAATATTCTGGGGGGATTGAAGGGGGGCACATCCCGAAAAATTTTGGGTGTATGGCCCAACCGGCCGCTAAAATTTATATCTGAGGGTGCCTGGGGTCAAAAATGCCTGAAAAATGATGCTGATAAAACATGCTGCAAACAGTGAAAATGGCCAGTGCCAAACACCTTAATTGTTGCCTTGACAGCTGTGTGAAGAATAAAATGTGGTCAAAAATTCATGTGAAAACACACTTTTTGCCAAGTTTGAGATGCCCCCTCTTTATCTATCTTCTTATACTGAGTCGGTCATATTTGGCCATTACCTCAGTTGGGTGCGTAGCTAAATTTAGAATTTAGCTGAAAAAAAAAAAAAGAGAAGTCACTGGATGAGTCCTTAAAACTATTTACAATCTGACTAAGAGAGGTATACTAAAACGCATACCTCTGAGTCTCAATCTTACACTGTATGGGCTTTGAACTCCTCTGCAGTCTTAGCATTCACCACAGAAGAGGGAAGACTATTCCACTGGGGAATAGTCCTAGGGAAGAAGGAATTTTTCAGGGCATCACTGTAGGACTGGTACCTGTGATACTGTGAGTTGTTTACTTTTGATGCCCTTGTTCGAGTTGAAACTGTCACAGAGGTCAAGTATTTATCTTTATTAACGGCCACTGTACCTGAATGTATCTTATAGAAGAAGGTTAAAGAGGACTGCTCACGACGGGCCTCTAGGGACGGCCATTCTAGCTCGTTAAGCATGTCACCGATGCTGCTTCTATTGCGCCATCGTCGGCAGGTCCATCGAGCAGCTGTCCTCTGCACCTTCTCCACCTGCTGAATCCGAGTTTTAACATAGGGATGCCAAATGGGTGATGCATATTCTAGCTGAGGGCGAACCAATGTTTTATATGCAACATCCTTTGTCTGCCTAGGTGCAAAAGCCAAGTTTCGTCTAAGAAATCCTAAAGTCCTAGTTGCTTTTGATGTAATTTCTGAAACGTGTTGACCCCAATCAAGATCATCAGTGATGGTGATACCAAGATATTTGGCGGATTGAACCTGCTCCAAGATTTGCTGGTGTAGTTTATAGTCAAACTTAATTTGTTTGTCAGGAGGGTGTCGCGACACCCTCATTGAATGACATTTGGCCACATTGAACTTCATCTGCCAATCGGCCTCCCACTGTGCTAGTTGATTCAGGTCATCTTGAAGAATAAGACAGTCAGAAGAAGAATATATATTCCTATAAAGGACACAATCATCAGCAAACAAACGGACAGATGACCTGATGTTATCAGGGAGATCATTAATGAATACCAAGAAAAGGACCGGTCCAAGGACCGAACCTTGGGGGACACCAGATAAAACAGGGACTAGATCAGACGCTTGGCCATCAAGTACAACTTGTTGTGAGCGCCCTGAGAGCCATGAGCTAATCCACCTGTGTGTGGATCCTCTTATCCCATGGTAATCCAATTTATACAATAGCCTCCTGTGAGGTACCTTGTCAAAGGCCTTAGCGAAGTCCATGATAATCAAGTCAGTCTGTTTGTGGCCACGGTTTGTGGCCCCATCCAGATTGCTCACAATGTCATGGTAAAACTGAACTAATTGAGTTTCGCAAGACCTTTGACTTCGGAAACCATGTTGACAGTCAGCAAGAATGCTCTCTAAGGCTAGGTGCTTGTTGATGTTACTAACTATTATATGCTCCAGGGTTTTGCAACAGATGCATGTTAGCGACACTGGTCTATAATTTGCTGCATCGTATTTTTCTCCTTTTTTATAGACCGGGGTAACATTAGCTTGTCGCCAGTCATCTGGTACAGTGCCCTGGGCGAGTGATTCATTGAAGATAAAGGCCAGCACAGGTGAAATTTCAGCACCACATTCTTTAAGCACCCTGGCATTCAGGTCATCCGGCCCAGATGCCTTATGTATTTTGAGCTTACCTAACAGTTTGGCGACCCCGTTTGGGTCAACTGTTATGTCCCCCATTGAGGGGAACTGACTATTACCTTTAGTTGGTAGCTCACCATCAGTTTCACGCGTAAATGCAGATTGAAACTGTTTGTTACATATGTTGGCCTTATCGCGCGAATCTGTTTTGAGAATACCGTTATCTCTTAACGAAGTGATCCCAAAGGCTTCCTTTTTCAGGGACTTTACAAATGACCAAAACTTTTTTACTTTACCATTCTTCTGGGGACTGTCGGGATCTGTATTATCATCCTCAAAGGTAAAGATGTTGGAAACATGCTTCCAATATGCATCTCTTATTACCTTTTGTACATGTGCTCTGAACCTTTTGTAATGGCTCTTAACGTCAGGGCTACTAGACTTACGAGCACGAAAGTACATTTGATTGCGTCTTCTTATTAGATGCTTGATCGTGTTGTCGATCCAAGGCGCACTATGCTTTGTTTTGGTCATTTTCGTTGGAATAAACCATGACAACAATGATCAAGTCATGAAAGGTTGCATTTGAAACTCTACTGCCAAATGAACATTCATACCGAGTTTGGTGTAAAACGGACCATCAATTATGAAACAATGGCTAGTTGAAAATGCTGTCAGGTGCAACACTGTGAAAATCAGCGAAAATCAGCACAAAATCCCTGAGTGGTAAAGGGTTAAAGCACCTAGAAATATATGGGCTGCAGGATGCTTACCCGCACACGAGTACTGGTAAACTGCTTAGAGAATCTAAGCCTGCCCAGGCAAAGCGGTGCGAGTCGGCCCGTCCATGATTATAAACTATTGGTTTCATTGGGCGGCAGGGTTTGAGATGTCATTTCATCTCCATGTCGGGTAAAAATCCCACAAAATTGGAAGCAACGTCTCCAAAATGACCTTTTCAGTGTTGACGGGGACGTTAAACCTCAAATAAAAATAATAAAAAAAGACAGACCCCGTCCACCGGGGCTTGTAGAAATAGATGGGCTGCATGGTGCTTCCACATAGAGCCGAACACTCACGAGGACTGGTTAATCGATTAGAGGATCAATCTAAGCCGGCCCGTTAGAGCAGTGCAAGTCGGACCGTCCATGGCACTCCATGCTTAATATAAACCCTATTGGTTGCATTGGGCGACAGGACTTGACATGTCATTTCATCGCAATGTCTGGTAAAAGTCCCACAAAATTGGAAGCAACGTCTCCAAAATGACCTATACTGTGTTGACGGGGACGTTAAACCTGAAATCAAACAAACAAATAAAGCACCTAGGTGGCCCCCGCCCAGGTCTGAAACGCAAATGAATTATGATTTCTACAGTGCCTAGCTGGGGAACAAGGTTATCTGTTGGGATGCTGGCAGCACCCTTTAGACCTTCGTTCTTTCTTTCTACTTATACTGCGATCGGTCACATCTGACCATTACTTGCAGGTGTACATTACATACACACCAGGTTTGCAGAATGAAAGCCTACACAGTAATCATGTAATTACAGTTGGGGTCTTTAACCTGCACAGGGCATAACTCTCCCTTCACATGGGGCCTCCTAGCACAGGAGTTTGAAGTTGTCTCACAAAAGCAAGAAACAAGCCTAAACACTCCAGTTTCCTTCTAGAGCGACGAAGCAGAATGGCAGGGCAATGATCAGACAGATCTGCAATATCAAGCTGCAAGACACTGTCACCATCATGTCCAGTGAGCTACTTTTGCGGCTTGGTATTGAGAACCTGGACCTAATTCTGAAGGAGAGCTCCACTGGTATAGACATGTGGAATGCTCCAAGGGTGCAGCCTTTGGCATACAGGGCCTTGAGGACCAAAGATGACCTGGAAGCAGCTGACAGAGAGAGATCACAGAGAGTGGAAGCTCTCGGCTCTCGACCTTTATGATAGACATACCTGGAGATCTGGTGTGAGATCTGCCATGCATGCTGCAAGCCAGCTACCTGGAAGGGGACCTGCTTATGTGGATGTTGCACCTGCACATTAATAAAAATCTGTTGATGATGTTCTCAGCTTTTTTCATTTTTAGCTCACCTGGGCCGAAAGCTCCAGGGGAGCTTATAGTATAGTGGGTCCTCCGTCGTCCGTCCACATTTTTGAGCAGCTATATCTCTGTATCCTGCAGGCTGATCTCAATCATTTCTCACCTGTAGCATGCCTCTGGTGGGGCATTGATGACATAAACTTTTTTTTGAAATCGCTCTAAAACTTTGGTTCCTATAGCAACCACAAGGTCCCATAGACTTACTATGGGAAAATGCTTGTCATCACCGTAGCGCCTTCAGTTTTGATCGGATCTTTCTGAAACTTATATGTAAGGTGACTGGGGATAAAAACTCGGATGAGTTCGAAAACCGGCCAAGTCGGCCCATTTATCATAGAGTTACGTCCCTTTGATTGCTGAAAATGCTGATTTTTGACCTTGTCATCACCGTAGCCCCTTCAGTAATGATCGGATCTTTCTGAAACTTATATGTAATGTGGCTGGGGATAAAACCTCGGATGAGTGCGAAAACCGGCCAAGTCCACTGGTTTATCATAGAGTTACGTCCCTTTGATTGCTGAAAATGCCGACGATTTTTGACCTTGTCATCACCGTAGCCCCTTCAGTTTTGATCGGATCTTTCTGAAACTTATATGTAAGGTGGCTGTGGATAAAATCTCGGATGAGTTCGAAAACCGACCAAGTCGGCCCTTTTATTGTAGAGTAACGTCCCTTTGATTGCTGAAAATGCTGATTTTTGACCTTGTCATCACTGTAGCCCTTTCAGTTTTGATCGAATCTTTCTGAAACTTATATGTAACGTGGCCGGGGATAAAATCTCGGATGAGTTCGAAAACCAGCCAAGTTGGTCCATTTATCGCAGAGTAACATCCCTTTGATTGCTGAAAATACCGATTTTTGACCTTGTCATCACCGTAGCCCTTTGAGTTTTGATCGGATCTTTCTGAAACTTATATGCAAGGTGGCTGGGGATAAAGCCTCGGATGAGTTCGCATACCGGCAAAGGTGGCCTATTTATCATAGAGTTAGGTCCCTTTGATTACTGAAAATGTTGATTTTTGACCTTGTCAACACTGTAGCCCCTTCAGTTTTAATCGTATCTTTCTGAAACTTATATGTAAGGTGGCTGGGGATAAAACCTCGGATGAGTTCGAAAACCGGCCAAGTTGCCCCATTAACTATATAGTTATGTCCCTTTGATGGCTGAAAATGTCGATTTTTTACCTTGTCATCACCGTAGCCCCTTCAGTTTTGATCGAATCTTTCTGAAATCTATATGTAAGGTGACTGGAGATAAAACCTAGGATAAGTTTGTATACCGGACAAGTTGGCCTATTTATCAATGATTTACGTCCCTTTGATTGCTGAAAATGCAGATTTTTTACCTTGTCATCACCATAGCCCCTTCAGTTTTGATCGGATCCTTCTGAAACTTATATGTAAGGTGGCTGGGGATAAAATCTTGGATGAGTTAAAAAACAGGCCAAGTCAGCCCATTTATCGTAGAGTTCTGTCCCTTTGATGGCTGAAAATGTTGATTTTTGACCTTGTCATTACCGTAGCCCCTTCAGTTTTGATCGGATTTTTCTGAAACTTATATGTAAGGTGGCTGGGGATGAAACCTCGGATGAGTTGGAAAACTGGCCAAGTCGGCTCATTTATTTTAGAGTAACATCCCTTTGATTGCTAAAAATGCCAAATTTTGACCTTGTCATCACCATAGCCCCTTCAGTTTTGATCGGATCTTTCTGAAACTTATATGTGAGGTGGCTGGGAATAAAATCTTGGATGAGTTTGAATACTGGCCAAGTCTGATCGGATCTTTCTGAAACTTACATGTAAGGTGGCTGGGAATAAAACCTCAGGTGAGTTCGAATACCGGCCAAGTCGGCACATTTATCATAGAGTGACGTGCCTGAAAATGCCTATTTTCGACATTGTTATCACTGCTGTCCCTTTAGTTTTGAACAGATCTTCATGAAACTTACAAACAAGGAAGTCAGGCAGAAAGCTTGGAGGAGTTTGAAGACTTTTGTGTTTGAACTTGTCATCACCATAGCCACTTCAGTTTAGATCGGATCTTCTAAGCAAGTCAGGAATAAAAGTTTGAATGAGTTTGAAAACCGGTGAGGTCAGCCTGTTTGTCATAGAGTTAAATTCTACTTGATTTTCAGAAAATGCTTACCCTGTCATCACCATGTCCTCCCATAAAGCCTTCAGTAAAGGTTGGCACTTCCTTAAACTATGAATCTGTTCGCTCAGGTGAGCGATACAGGACCAAGCTAGCTTGGTCCTCTTGTTTATTTTAACCCTTGACCTGCTGAACATTTATATATGCCACACCCAGTACCGATTATCAACCAATCAGATTGATTGATGCAAATAAAATTAATGTCTTAGTACAGTCTTACCTGTTGTTTAGAGTGGTGTTTATTATACAGACTTGTTAACATGATATTAAAAAAAATTGAAAAGCATTTCTACAACCGCTTGAAGCGTTAAATCTTCCTGAAACAAACTTCAACTCTTGTCTTTTTATGCCCCGCCACAAAATGTTGTGGGGTATTATGTTATACCTGATGAAAGTTTGAGTGTCCATCCATCTGTCCATCAGCGCCTCATAGTTTGGTGTCCACTCATATTTCTGATTCCATTTGAGATAATTCCACGAAACTTCACAGATGTGATAAGCATCTAAAGACGACATGCAGCGAAGCCTCCGTGGTGTAGTGGTTATGCTACTCGCCTGGTAAAACAGGGGTCGCAGGATCGATCCCGGGCTTCTCCAGACTTTCGGATGAGTCTTTAAATCGAGGTCCAGTCTCCGTATGACCTTAGCTGTGGGTGGGATGTAAAAACTCAAACACTCACTCACTCTCACGACACGCAGAACATATAAACCATAGCTCTGATTTTTCTACTTTTAATGTTATTGCCCTTTGAACATTAAACATGGCCACTTCTACCATGTACTTGTGTCTGCTCCATAACTCTGAAACGGTAAGAGGATTCTTCATTAAACTTCATACAATTGTAGAGCACCATTAGATGACTTGCAGAACATGAACTATAACTCTGGTTTGCCTACTTTTGGAGTTATTGTCCTTTGATAATTGATCGTAGCCATTTCTTCCATGTACTTGTGTCTGCTCACATTGAAAACTATTTGAGATATCTTCCTGAAACTTCTCACAAATGTAAAGTTACATGAGACAACATGCATAGCACAAGAATCATACCTCTGGTTAATCTACTTTTGAGTTACAGTGTCTGAGCAAATTAAATATTGAAAAGAGCCATTTCTACCAATTGTTCTTGTGTCCACTCTGTATTTTGGGACTGTTTCAGATATTTTGATGAAACTTCACACAAATGTAAAACAACATGATATGGGAGTGTGGAACACAAGAACTGTAACTCTGCCTAACCTACATCTGGAGTTATGACCCTTTGAACATTGAAAATAGTGAAGTCTGTATTAACCCTAATCTTGCTGTTCACGACAACCCCTTTCTGCAAACAGTGTAGATCTAGATCAGATGGCTTCTGAAGAGGCCATCTGATCAGGATCTACACTGTTTGGCATTCAGTTTATGAATTTGTAGCATTAAATTGCATCAAGTAATTTGATTGGTTGATAGTCAGAAATGGGTGTGGCTTAGATGAATATTCAGCAAGACAAGGGTTAAATATAGTTGTAATCCTAGTCATACACTAATTTCCATTCTATAACTTGAAAATGGTTTTAGAGATTTTCTTGAAGCCTTGAAAATATATAAAGCAACATATTAAGATAACATGTAGAATGCAAGACCCATAAGTCTGCCTTCATTTATGGCTCTTTGAACATTGAAAATAACAGTTTCTGTGATTTATTTGTAGCTACTCTGTAATTAGAAAAATGTTATGAGATATTTTGAGTTAACCCTTGACCTGCTGAATATTTAAATATGCCACACCCACTACCGAATATCAACCAATCAGATTACTTGATGTAAAGTATTGCAACCCATTCAGAAACTGAATGACAAACAATCAATATCCAGATCAGATGGCTTCTTTAGAAGCCATCTGATCTGGATCTACATTGTTTGAAAGATAAGACATATCCGGGCTCAGTAGGACAAGGGTTAATTAACTTCACAAGAAGGTGAAGCACCATGAGGGAATCTGCAGAAAGAGAGAACTGTAATTATGGTTTACTTGTTGGAGCTATGGCCTTTTGAACATTGAAAAAGGTCATCTGAGTCATACATGTATATTCATGTCAGCCCCCACCCATCGGGGCTAAGAGAAATAGATTGGGCTGCCTGGTGCTTCCACGCAGAGAGGAAACTGACTGCCCACACATGAGTACTGGAAAACTGCTTAGAAGGACCAAGCCTGCCCAGGTAAACTGGTGCAAGTCGGACCATGCATGCATAAAAACCCTATTGGTTTCATTTGGCGACAGGGCTTGAGATGTCATTTCATCTCAGGCAATAGTCCCACGAAAGTGGATGTAGCATCTCCAAAATGATCTAAATAGTGTTGGCAGGGATGTTAAACCGCAATTCAAACAAACATATATTCATGTCAACTTTATTTTGGGAAGGACTAATGCACCTTTACAGTTACTTTGTATTCATTTTTGGGTGCGACGCCCCCAATTTTACTGCACGATTCGGATGACCTTATTTCCAAATTAACTCAAAAAGGCTGTATCCCTGCGCATTAAAAATAGGTCAGAACTATCATCGACATCAGTACCAGAATATTTATCAAACTACCATATTTAACAATAATTTGCATATAATTACTTCAATGAATGAAAATTCACCCATAAAAGGGGTAAGGTATTCCTAATTTGTTGCAGACAAAAATAAGAATTCCTACGCTTATTTCCTCAGCTGACCTTAATACAAAATTAACTCACAGAGGCTGTACATCTCCGAGCATTTAAATAAGCCCGAACTTCCATCAATAAGCACAAAACATTTCGCCAATTTTCATGTTTTTGTATTTCTTTTTAAACAAACTTTATATTGTTACTATTATTTGTGTTTATCTGCTACAACTAGCGAATACGATTTATTTTTATATGAAAAAAAAAATTCCTATGCGGTAGAATCACAGCAAGGTCAGGCTATGTAGCGAGAAACTGTATCGTACCGCTACTGCAACATGTCAAATCATCCATTACTTTATCTATTCACACGTAATGTAGATCTTTGGTTTAGACAAAGAACTTTTGTTTGATTTAAACAAAAGAGCAATAAAAACGCAGAAACCATCCGTGCAAAGGTGCCTGTCATAAGGTAAGTTGCCAGTTGATACAGCTTTGTACTATTCATGGAACGCTGGATCTATTAATAGTGACAAGGTCAAACAAGGCAGGCATCTATTAATAGCGATGATGTCCAAAATGTTTTTGCAAATACACAAATGTTGTCTTCTTCATGTTGTCTTCTTTGGCGTCGACCTGGGTCAACATACGCTGTTGCAGCTTGGAACATTTTAGGCGCTAACTGAATCAGGTGTTGAGAAAATTGCTGTAAGTTTTGCGCCGGGCATGACCTGCCCAGCTTCGCATGCTATAGAAACTAAAGGTTTTGAACTAAGTCAAACAATTTAACTCGCTAACACTAAAATAATTTTCGAACTGCGCGAGTGCACATGTTGGTCATCACAAATGAGAAGTTAAGGTTTTCTCATGACGTGACCCATGGATTTGAATTGTTCTATGGTCAATTTTCATGTTCGACTAGTTTGTTTGTTAGACTGATTAGGGGTTTAACGTCCCCGTCATAACTTTATACATGCAGATCATTTGGAGATGTTGCTTCAGTTTTGTACGTGACTATTTTATCCAATTACATCTCACGCCCTGTGGCCCGATGAAACCAATAGGGTTTATACACATGGATGGTCTGACCCGCACCGTTATGGCTGGGCAGGCCTAGGCCCTCTAAGCGGTTTACCATTTTGGCCGCATCAACGTGGAAACACGATGCGGTCCCGTCTTCTCTTTTATTAAGTTTATCATAGAAATTGTGGAACACAAAGAAACCCGCCTACCATACGACTTCGCCAGAAACAAACAACTGCCCTTCTTGAGTCAGCGGAAGGGAGAGAATAGCCGAAGAAAAGACTTTATGATCAGACTTCAAGAACAAACATGCCGAGCCAGACAGGTATCGAACCCGCGTCCTCCTGATCACCAGTCAGACGCGCTGAGCTACCGAGGCCAGCCAAAAGTGCAGATATGCCGGTACAGATCTATACTTAAAACTGTAAATCAAATACAGGCATACCTTATAAAGGCACAGTCTGCAGAACTCGAGTAAAGATTAGAAATACCAGCTTCAGCAACACCTGAATCAGTCTCTGAACGTATTAAAAGGCGCAATATTCATACACTAATGAGCTGCCTGAAACATTAATGCTGTTCCGTCCCCACCCATTGGGGCTTAGAGAAATAGACTGAGATTCATGGTGCTTCCACGTAGAGCTGAATCTGACCAGACGAGTACTGCTAAACGGCTTAGAAGGACTAAGCCTGCCGAGGTAAAGTTGTGTGAGTTACACCAATGCACTTAAGCCATTTGGTTTCATTGGGTGGCAGGGCTTCAAGTGTCGTTTCATCTCAGTGTAGGGTAAAGTCGCATACAATTGGAAGCAGCGTCTCCAAAATGACCTGAATTATGTTGACGGGGACGGTAAACCTCAATTCAAACAAACGCAAATTACTGCCAACTTAATATAGGCCGGTCTCGATAGCTCAGTCGGATGCATGACTTACTGGTGATCAGGAGGTTGTGGGTTCGATACCTGCCAGGGTTGGCAACGTTCTATCATGAAGATTGATCATGAAAGCTTTACAACGGTCATTCCCTTCCGCTAATTCAAGAAGGGCAGTTGTCATTTTCTGAAACTTATGTATAAACTTATTAATCGCTTATGCATAAGCCTGTCCACGAAAAGTGTAGCTGGTAAATTGGCCGGCTAAAAAATTACCTAAATAGTGTTGTCTTGACCGTTAAACTCCAATACAAGCAAAACAAACAAATAACGCCGACCTAATAAAAGCGGACTGACGTAGCATTAATATTGAAACGCATCATAATCAAAGCACTGAAAATACCGGTGGGTCGATTGTCTCTGAGTATAGGTTGGGGTAATAGTCCTGGACCGAGATTTAAACTGTTTCTAAAATTCCAGCTTTAAGCAATTAGTCCAGATCTTCATTAGATGCCACATTCTTCCGCGTCAGATCTGTGTCTACACTGTTTGCCAAGCCCACCCTATGATTCCAAGATAAGCATCTTTTGTCTTACCTCATTGCGGCTCTTTCTATTTATAAAAAGGTTATTCCGATAAATCAGTGACAGTCACGTGGACCTGGGCACTGAACAGCTTTTCATCTTAGTAACTTTGGGTCGATCGCAAACAATTAACTCAAACTTAGCAGCATTATTTGTACCTCTTTGAGGTCAGAGCCCATATCAGGGTAAGTGTGTTGCCTGTAAAATCCGAACTGGAATCAACTGTTGGATTTACAGTGTTTGCCAAACCCACCGCGTGATTGCTGCCAAGATTCTTGCGCAGTACTCTGCCCTACATATAACATCGATTAAATAGCAAGTCTGTTTTCTACCGAAATTCTGTCCTTAATAGCTTTGGGTTGATTGGAAAACAATTGACCCAAAACAACTGGTGAAGGTTACATGTACAGCAAGTTAAATTATGTCAACTAGAACGGTAACACTCAGCACAAACACAAAAATAAATACATTGAATGTCCACTAGAACTCATAACCCCGCCCATAGGGGCTTGAAGAAATATATGGGCTGCATGATGCTTCCACGCAGAGCTGGCTCCGGCCCCACACTAGTACTGAATTGCCGAAAAACGGATATTATTGTGATTTACTTACTGGTCTAGTTTTACCCTATTTAAGGACTCAAAAGACTGACAGTTGTAGACGATTTTTTGCACTTGCCTGACCGGGCGTCGAAAGGTCAAAGTGCACCTGCCCGGCGGGATTTCGGACTTGTCTCGGGCGGCCGGGCAATGGATTTGTCAGCCCCTGGCTCTTGCTTGTAAGAGCAGTAGTGGCATGATGCAGTCCAGCACTCTTTTCCAGCCTGCACTCAGAGCCATCAACCCACCGGTACACTCAGTGCTTTGATTTTTTTTCATGACTTATGTTACACCCCAACCTCTTGCACTATTAACCCTTTTCGTACCAAATGGAATCTTCCTCCTTATATATAGCAGGAGTTCATTTCAAAATTTAGGGGTGTCAGGTTGTGTTTTCATCAAAATTTATTTGGAAAATGATTGAAGTTTTAGCAAACAGTGGAGGCCCTGATCAGACGCCGCATTCTGCGGCGTCTGATCTGGGCCTGCACTGTTTGCTAGGGTACCCGTTTTGGGGTTTCTGGTACTAAATGGGTTAATGGGGTCCAAAGCAGAAACCGTGTTAGTTAAACAACCATGTTGTATCCAAACAAAAATGTATTGATTATATAGAAAAATGACCATTTATATAGAAAAATGACCATTTATGGTCATTTTTCAATCTAATCTATACATTTTTGGGATCCATCTTGAAACCATGTTACAGTGAAATTCCTATATTAAGACCACCTTTGGGATTGTTCAAAAGTGGTCTTTAAGACCACTTTTGAACAGTCCCAAAGGTGGTCCCTGACAAGCGGACATTGTGTGCAGAAATCATAAAGAAAAATAACTGGGCCCTTCTATATAAGCTTTTTAAAGCAGAATTAGTCTTAATTTTAGGTGGTCTTAATAGAGGAATTTTACTGTATAGTCAAACTGTGTCATAACAAACTGTGTTGTAACGAGGTTTTGGTGTATTTTTATTTTCAGACTTATCTGAATGGGTTCAGCCTCATCTGCAGCTGAAGTCAGAGCAGCTAGCACTGACACGTTAGCATCTAAAGTGTCAGATCAGAATGTTGCTAAACAAAAAAACAGTCATCATCCTCCCAGAATGAATGACAACAAGTTTGATACCGGCAGAACAGAAGATAACAGAGATGGCAAAAAATCTGGTGAAGAATCTCAAAGAGGTGCTGATATTGAACTAGCAGGAGGGACTGAAGCTCCAAAGGAGGTTGGACAGTCTGAAGATGCGGAAACAAAAAATCCTGAAAAGCCACCTCCGACAAGAGAGGAAGTTGAGGCTTTAAAGAAAGAAGTTTTAGGGATAATAGAGATGTACATAAATGAGATGAAAGATGAAAAGTGGACTGATGAAAATGGGAAGTATCTTGAGGCAGTCAGAAAGCTTCTGTTTGTGTTTTCTATATCATATTTTGCGTTGAAGTCCGCAACTCTTGAAGATATGATTGAATCAAGAAGACAGATTGCAGGTGCTTGCCTGAAGACAGATATCCTCACAAAAATATGTAGAGTTGTGATAGATATTTACCCAAGAGGTTGGACAGATGAGGAAAACAAAACAGACATATCTGTTTGGAAACCATTGAAAAGTGCTCTTCTATTTATATTGAACTTTTGTGATGCCTCTGATGAGTTTGCTGAAAGGATTGCAAATACTCCAGGTTTTCTTGAAATGATACGCAGAATTTTGCTGGAATCCATAGGTCCACATTTGAAGCAAGAGCAGGAGGTAAAGTTATAGTGCTTCCTGTGAATAAAATAATGATATAGAGGATCTTACATGAGTGCTCATGTATTATTGAATTTATTAAACGAGTTGAGGAAAAGGGATAAAATGCGAGGCTTTGCCGAGCATTTTATCCCTTTTTCTCAACGAGTTTAATAAATTCAATAATACATGAGCACGAAAGCAAGATTCTATTTATCATACGACATTTAAAACGCATTTCATTCACGATTGTTTACAAAAATGTCAAAATTCTGCCATTAGTAAAAGCGACGTCGTTATTGACGTCGTACATGTAACGTTACGGGACGTATCTACCTAATTTGCATATTTAATCAACTAGTGGATTATCAAAAATATTACATGGCGTTATTACACTCTCAGACGCGACGTCATATGATAAAATAATTTAATACATGTAATATTAATAATAATCAACTTTATTCATCACGTGAACAAGTCCATGACATAAACACCCCTCTAAACCCCACTTTATATAGAGAAAACTGGGGTTTACAGGGTATACAGTAGTTTTTGTATTTCTGCTCTAAGACATAGGTGGTGGGTACTCATTAGAACCACCTCAATGAGGCGGTTCTAACAAGCACCTGCACCCACAACCTATGTCCAAGACATAGGTTGTGGGTACTCGTTAGAACCATCTCAATGAGATGGGTCTAACAAGCACCCACAACCTATGTTTGCAGTATAAATAAGAAAACTGTCACGGATTTTCTTCAGAAAAGTTCCCGTTTGGAGATGTGAAAAAAACTGCACTATGTTGCATGGGTGTGTTATTGTAATGTATAGAGGGTGAATGGGAACTCCTTGTGTATTGTCTTGCTGAATAAGTTAATTTGTCACACCCATTTTTTGATTATCACCCAATCAAATTACATCACAACCTCTTTATAACACTATTAATGGGGTCCAAAGCAGAAACCGTGTTAGTTAAATAACCATGTTACATGTATATCCAAACAAAAATGTGTAGATTATATAGAAAAATGACCATTTATGGGATCCATCTTGAAACTGCGTTATATCCGAACCGTGTTATAATGAGGTTGTGGTGTATTTATAGAGGGTGATTGGGAGCTCCTTATGTAGGAAGTGTTAACCATTGTCCTGCTGAATAAATTGAGGATCTTACATGAGTGTTCATGTATTATTGAATTTATTAAACAAGTTGAGGAAAAGGGATAAAATGCGAAGCTTTGCCAAGCATTTTATCCCTTTCCTTCAATGAGACCAATAAATTCAATAATACATGAGCACAAATGCAAGTTTTTATTTGTCATATGACATTTAAAACACATTTTATTCAAAATGTCAATATTCCACCATTAATAAGCGTGACATTGTTAAGGACGTCATACATGTAACGTTATGGGGCGTATCTAACTAATTTATATATTTAATCCACTAGTGGATTATCAAATTTATTACATAACGTTATTACATTCTCAGACGCAAGGTCATACGATAAATTAATTTGTCACACCCATTTTCTGATTATCATCCAATTAAATTACTTGATGTACATGTAATTTGTTTCTATGAATTCACCATATGAATGTCAAATAGTGAAGATCCAGGTCAAATCAAATGGCTTCTCCAGGAGCCATCTGATCTGGATCTTCACTGTTTTAAAGGTAGAGCATATCCTGGTTCAGCAGAACAATGGTTAAGAGGAAAATTATGACAAAGTTATAATCTTATGCAATTGCATATGTAATGCAACGTCTGATTGGATAACGTTAAAAATTTGTGACAGTATAACTTAAAAATCCAAACTGCTATAATTCTCCTAAATTTTTGACAAATTTGTTTCATGCTCCAGAAAGGAGTCCAAAAGGTGCAGACAGAATGACAAACAGTGTAGAGCCTGATCAGACTGAACTGGGTTTGCTCAGGCCTGTCTGTCCCAATAGTTAGGATCATTATAGTATTCTGTGATATTGTGTAACAGAGGTACAGACTAACAGGCTCCGAGTCGCCCAAGGCGCCTAAATTTTGGCCTGGGTGCCTAAGCTTTGAATAAAAATGCCTATTAACTCAATGTAAAATTTGGAATTATGGCAGTCTGGGCATCAAAAGCAAACTGCTTAGTCTGTTTCTGTGTGTTGGAAACTGGACGTCATCATGTAACTTATTGCTTTATATTTGGTTTTACTGTGCTTGCCATGTTGGGCAAATACATGTAGCACAAATAATTGAGTATTAACCCTTCTCTTGCTGAATATTCATTTAAGCCACTCCCATTTCTGTCTGTCAACCAATCAAATTACTTGATGTAATTTATTGCTACAAATTCCTAAACTGAATGCCAAACAGTGTAGATCCTGATCGGATGGCTTCTTCAGAAGCCATCTGATCTGGATCTACACTAATTGCAAAGATAGGGTTTGTCGTGAACAGCAAGATAAGGGTTAAAGTGCATTAGAATAGGGGTAACCATATTCAAAATTTTCACTTGGGGAGGTAAATCATTGGTTTTACAGTCGCAAATTCTGCTAAAGCGTCGCCCTAAAACGAAATTTCGTACCTTAAAGCTGTTGATATACCTCCCCAAGCGAAAATTTCAAATACAGTTATCCCCTAAATATCTTCAGTGTGTATTTGAGTTTTATGTCCCACCAACAACTATGGTCATATAGAGATGGGAACTCGGTTTAAAGACTGATCCGAATGTCTGGAGAAGTCCGGGATCAATCCCAAGACCCCTGGTGTGTGAAGCGACTAGCTTATTCACTACACCGGAGGCTTCTATAATATCTTCAGTAACAAGGCATTTTTGATTACCCATATTGTCTGTAAAAAGCGGGCTTTACAGTATTTTACTTGCACATCACAGCTTCTATATACCGGTAGCACTACTATTTGGATCCAAAGCAGAAACCGTGTTAGTGTATCCAAACAAAAATAAAATGTACAGATTACGTACATGCTGTATATAGAAAAAGAACATATGACTGCAAAATCTTGCATGCTATACTGGAGTCAAATGTGCTTCCTGAAAAATGTGTTGAGGGGCGCTTACTACAGCATCATGATCATTGTCATCATCACCACCAGATTTTTGATTAACATGCAGGTAAAGCGGCAAAATCCACAGCAAATTCTTCACTTCAAAGCTAGAGCAAATATTTTCCTTCAAAAGTAGACCCCCAGGGGGAGCAAATTCTCCACTTCAAAGGTAGACCCTGGGGGGAGTAAATTCTTCACTTCAGAAGTAGTCCCAGGAGTAAATTCTTCCCTTCATAGGTAGACCGGGGGTGGGGGGTGGGGGGCTTTGTCAATAATGGAGGTTGTCTCCCTTTGAAAAAATAAATAGGAGAAACATGTAGGGTTTGTCCTTTCCCCTTAACCTTAACCATTCAGATGTCAAGAACAGCTGCATCTGAAAATGTTGTCTCTTATGGCATCTGCTGCAATTTCAAACATATTTTTTGCAAACAGGCAAAGACTGTGGACCATCCTTGACCTAGAGGAGCAGTCTGATCTGGTTCCGAAATGTTCACAAAAATGACTTTTAACCCTTATCTAGCTGAATATTCATTTAAGCCACACCCATCTCTGTCTATCAACCAATCAAATTACTTGCAGTAATTTATTGCTACAAATTCATAAACTGAATACCAAACAGTGTAGATCCTGATCAGATGGCTTCTTCAGAAGCCATCTGATCTGGATCTACACTGTTTGCAAAGATAGGGGTTGTCATGAACAGCAAGGTAAGGGTTAAAGAAATCAGCAGACAAAAAAAGCAGAGGACAAATGTTGTTCCTGGCATCTAAGGGTTAAGGTGCCAAGAACAACAATTACAGAGTGAAAATTATATTGTATGTACAGTATTTTCATTCTGAAAGAAATAAATATTGTTTAACTCTTATCATGCTCTTCACAATAATCCCTATGTTTGGAAACAGTGTAGATCGCGATCAGATGGCTTCTGAAGAAGCCATCTGATCAGGATCTACACTGTTTGACATTTAATTTATGAATTTGTAGGAATAAATTACATAAAGTAATTTGATTGGTTCAAAGTCAGAAATGGGTGTGGCTAAACTGAATATTCAGCAAGAGAAGGATTAAACCAAGAAAATATCATCTTTTATGGTGACTGCTGGAATGTCCAACATATTTTTACATACAGACAACAGTGTGCACCCTGATCAAACTGCTCCTAGAGAAGCAGTTTGATCTGGGAACACACTGTTTGCAACCTGATCAGGCTGCTCCTAGAGGAGCAGTTTAATCTGGGTACATACTGTTTGCCACCTGATCAGGCTGCTCCTAGAGGAGCAGTTTAATCTGGGTACATACTGTTTGCCACCTGATCAGGCTGCTCTAGAGGAGCAGTTTAATCTGGGTACATACTATTTGCCACCTGATCAGGCTGCTCCTAGTGGAGCAGTTTAATCTGGGTACATACTGTTTGCAACCTGATCAGGCTGCTCCTAGAGGAGCAGTTTAATCTGGGTACATACTGTTTGCAACCTGATCAGGCTGCTCTAGAGGAGCAGTTTAATCTGGGTACATACTGTTTGCCACCTGATCAGGCTGCTCCTAGAGGAGCAGTTTAATCTGGGTACACACTGTTTGCCACCTGATCAGGCTGCTCCTAGAGGAGCAGTTTAATCTGGGTACATACTGTTTGCAACCTGATCAGGCTGCTCCTAGAGGAGCAGTTTAATCCAAGAGGAGCAGTTTGATCCTAGAGGAGCAGTTTAATCTGGGTACATACTGTTTGCCACCTGATCAGGCTGCTCCTAGAGGAGCGGTTTAATCTGGGTACATACTGTTTGCAACCTGATCAGACTGCTCCTAGAGGAGCAGTTTCATCTGGGTACACACTGTTTGCAACCTACTCAGGCTGCTCCTAGAGGAGCGGTTTGATCTGGGTACATACTGTTTGCCACCTGATCAGGCTGCTCCTAGAGGAACAGTTTAATCTGGGTACACACTGTTTGCAACCTGATCAGGCTGCTCCTAGAGGAGCAGTTTAATCTGGGTACATACTGTTTGCAACCTGATCAGGCTGCTCCTAGAGGAGCAGTTTGATCAGCCTGATCAGACTGCTCCTAGAGGAGCAGTTTAATCTGGGTACATACTGTTTGCCACCTGATCAGGCTGCTCCTAGAGGAGCAATTTAATCTGGGTACATACTGTTTGCAACCTGATCAGACTGCTCCTAGAGGAGCAGTTTAATCTGGGTACATACTGTTTGCAGCCTGATCAGGCTGCTCCTAGAGGAGCAGTTTAATCTGGGTACATACTGTTTGCCACCTGATCAGGCTGCTCCTAGAGGAGCAGTTTAATCTGGGTACATACTTTTTGCCACCTAATCAGACTGCTCCTAGAGGAGCAGTTTAATCTGGGTACATACTGTTTGCAACCTGATCAGGCTGCTCCTAGAGGAGCAGTTTAATCTGGGTACATACTGTTTGCAACCTGATCAGACTGCTCCTAGAGGAGCAGTTTAATCTGGGTACATACTGTTTGCAACCTGATCAGGCTGCTGCTAGAGGAGCAGTTTAATCTGGGTACATACTGTTTGCAACCTGATCAGGCTGCTCCTAGAGGAGCAATTTAATCTGGGTACATACTGTTTGCCACCTGATCAGACTGCTCCTAGAGGAGCAGTTTAATCTGGGTACATACTGTTTGCCACCTGATCAGGCTGCTCCTAAAGGAGCAGTTTAATCTGGGTACATACTGTTTGCCACCTGATCAGACTGCTCCTAGA
This sequence comes from Lucinisca nassula, assembly GCA_963580285.1. Classification (NCBI taxonomy): domain Eukaryota; kingdom Metazoa; phylum Mollusca; class Bivalvia; order Lucinida; family Lucinidae; genus Lucinisca; species Lucinisca nassula. The sequence goes on along the minus strand of OY757017.1, from coordinate 106,056,136 downwards.
GGAGCAGTTTAATCTGGATACATACTGTTTGCAACCTGATCAGGCTGCTCCTAGAGGAGTAGTTTAATCTGGGTACATACTGTTTGCCACCTGATCAGGCTGCTCTAGAGGAGCAGTTTCATCTGGGTACATACTGTTTCTAACCTGATCAGGCTGCTCCTAGAGGAGCAGTTTAATCTGGGTACATACTGTTTGCCACCTGATCAGGCTGCTCCTAGAGGAGCAGTTTGATCTGGGTATATACTGTTTGCAACCTACTCAGGCTGATCCTAGAGGAGCAGTTTAATCTGGGTACATACTGTTTGTCACCTGATCAGGCGTCTCTAGAGGAGCGGTTTGATCTGGGTAAAGACTGTTTGCCACCTGCTCAGGCTGCTCCTAGAGGAGCAGTTTAATCTGGGTACATACTGTTTGCAGCCTGATCAGACTGCTCCTAGAGGAGCAGTTTAATCTGGGTACATACTGTTTGGAGCCTGATCAGGCTGCTCCTAGAGGAGCAGTTTAATCTGGGTACATACTGTTTGCAACCTGATCGGGCTGCTCCTAGGGGAGCAGTTTAATCTGGGTACATACTGTTTGCCACCTGATCAGACTGCTCCTAGAGGAGCAGTTTAATCGGGGTACATACTGTTTGCAGCCTGATCAGACTGCTCCTAGAGGAGCAGTTTGATCTGGGTACATACTGTTTGCAACCTGATCAGGCTGCTCCTAGAGGAGCAGTTTAATCGGGGTACATACTGTTTGCAGCCTGATCAGACTGCTCCTAGAGGAGCAGTTTAATCTGGGTACATACTGTTTGCAACCTGATCAGGCTGCTCCTAGAGGAGCAGTTTAATCTGGGTACATACTGTTTGCCACCTGATCAGACTGCTCCTAGAGGAGCAGTTTGATCTGTGTACACACTGTTTGCAACCTGATCAGGCTGCTCCTAGAGGAGCAGTTTAATCTGGGTACATACTGTTTGCCACCTGATCAGGCTGCTCCTAGAGGAGCAGTTTAATCTGGGTACATACTGTTTGCCACCTGATCAGGCTGCTCCTAGAGGAGCATTTTAATCCTAGAGGAGCAGTTTAATCTGGGTACATACTGTTTGCAACCTGATCAGGCTGCTCCTAGAGGAGCAGTTTAATCTGGGTACACACTGTTTGCCACCTGATCAGGCTGCTCCTAGAGGAGCAGTTTAATCTGGGTACATACTGTTTGCAACCTGATCAGGCTGCTCCTAGGGGAGCAGTTTAATCTGGGTACACACTGTTTGCAGCCTGATCAGGTTGCTCCTAGAGGAGCAGTTTAATCTGGGTACATACTGTTTGCCATCTGATCAGGCTGCTCCTAGAGGAGCAGTTTAATCTGGGTACACACTGTTTGCAGCCTGATCAGGTTGCTCCTAGAGGAGCAGTTTAATCTGGGTACATACTGTTTGCAACCTGATCAGGCTGCTCCTAGAGGAGCAGTTTAATCTGGGTACATACTGTTTGCCACCTGATCAGACTGCTCCTAGAGGAGCAGTTTAATCTGGGTACATACTGTTTGCCACCTGATCAGACTGCTCCTAGAGGAGCAGTTTAATCTGGGTACATACTGTTTGCCACCTGATCAGGCTGCTCCTAGAGGAGCAGTTTGATCCTAGAGGAGCAGTTTGATCCTAGAGGAACAGTTTAATCTGGGTTCATACTGTTTGCCACCTGATCAGACTGCTCCTAGAGGAGCTGTTTAATCTGGGTACATACTGTTTGCCACCTGATCAGGCTGCTCCTAGAGGAGCAGTTTGATCCTAGAGGAGCAGTTTAATCTGGGTACATACTGTTTGCCACCTGATCAGACTGCTCCTAGAGGAGCAGTATAATCTGGGTACATACTGTTTGCCACCTGATCAGGCTGCTCCTAGAGGAGCAGTTTGATCCTAGAGGAGCAGTTTAATCTGGGTACATACTGTTTGCAACCTGATCAGGCTGCTCCTAGAGGAGCAGTTTAATCTGGGTACATACTGTTTGCAGCCTGATCAGGCTGCTCCTAGAGGAGCAGTTTGATCCTAGAGGAGCAGTTTAATCTGGGTACATACTGTTTGCAGCCTGATCAGGCTGCTCCTAGAGGAGCAGTTTAATCTGGGTACATACTGTTTGTAACCTGATCAGGCTGCTCCTAGAGGAGCAGTTTAATCTGGGTACATACTGTTTGCCACCTGATCAGGCTGCTCCTAGAGGAGCAGTTTAATCTGGGTACATACTGTTTGCAGCCTGATCAGGCTGCTCCTAGAGGAGCAGTTTGATCCTAGAGGAGCAGTTTAATCTGGGTTTGCAGACTGATCAGACTGCTCCTAGAGGAGCAGTTTAATCTGGATACATACTGTTTGCAACCTGATCAGGCTGCTCCTAGAGGAGCAGTTTAATCTGGGTACATACTGTTTGCAGCATGATCAGGCTGCTCCTAGAGGAGCAGTTTAATCTGGGTACATACTGTTTGCAACCTGATCAGACTGCTCCTAGAGGAGCAATTTAATCTGGGTACATACTGTTTGCCACCTGATCAGGCTGCTCCTAGAGGAGCAGTTTAATCTGGGTACATACTGTTTGCCACCTGATCAGGCTGCTCCTAGAGGAGCAGTTTGATCTGGGTACATACTGTTTGCAACCTGATCAGACTGCTCCTAGAAGAGCAGTTTAATGTGGGTACATACTGTTTTCAACCTGATCAGTCTGCTCCTAGAGTAGCAGTTTGATACTAGAGGAGCAGTTTAATCTGGGTACATACTGTTTGCAACCTGATCAGGCTGCTCCTAGAGGAGCAGTTTGATCCTAGAGGAGCAGTTTGATCTGGGTACATACTGTTTGCAGCCTGATCAGGCTGCTCCTAGAGGAGCAGTTTAATCGGGGTACATACTGTTGGCAGCCTGATCAGACTGCTCCTAGAGGAGCAGTTTAATCTGGGTACATACTGTTTGCCACCTGATCAGGCTGCTCTAGAGGAGCAGTTTAATCTGGGTACATACTGTTTGTAACCTGATCAGGCTGCTCCTAGAGGAGCAGTTTAAACTGGGTACATACTGTTTGCCACCTGATCAGGCTGCTCTAGAGGAGCAGTTTAATCTTGGTACATACTGTTTGCCACCTGATCAGGCTGCTCCTAGAGGAGCAGTTTGATCTGGGTACATACTGTTTGCAACCTGATCAGGCTGCTCCTAGAGGAGCAGTTTAATCTGGGTACATACTGTTTGCCACCTGATCAGGCTGCTCCTAGAGAAGCAGTTTAATCTGGGTACATACTGTTTGCAACCTGATCAGGCTGCTCCTAGAGGAGCAGTTTAATCTGGGTACATACTGTTTGCAACCTGATCAGACTGCTCCTAAAGGAGCAGTTTGATCTGGGTACACACTGTTTGCAACCTACTCAGGCTGCTCCTAGAGGAGCGGTTTGATCTGGGTACATACTGTTTGCAACCTGATCAGACTGCTCTTAGAGGAGCAGTTTAATCTGGGTACACACTGTTTGCCACCTGATCAGACTGCTCCTAGAGGAACAGTTTAATATGGGTACATACTGTTTGCAACCTGATCAGGCTGCTCCTAGAGGAGCAGTTTGATCCTAGAGGAGCAGTTTAATCTGGGTACATACTGTTTGCAACCTGATCAGGCTGCTCCTAGAGGAGCAGTTTAATCTGGGTACATACTGTTTGCAACCTGATCAGGCTGCTCCTAGAGGAGCAGTTTAATCTGGGTACATACTGTTTGCAACCTGATCAGGCTGCTCCTAGAGGAGCAGTTTAATCTGGGTACATACTGTTTGCCACCTGATCAGGCTGCTCCTGGAGGAGCAGTTTAATCTGGGTACATACTGTTTGCAACCTGATCAGACTGCTACTAGAGGAGCAGTTTAATCTGGGTACATACTGTTTGCAACCTGATCAGGCTGCTCTAGAGGAGCAGTTTGATCCTAGAGGAGCAGTTTAATCTGGGTACATACTGTTTGCAACCTGATCAGGCTTCTCCTAGAGGAGCAGTTTGATCCTAGAGGAGCAGTTTAATCTGGATACATACTGTTTGCAACCTGATCAGGCTGCTCCTAGAGGAGCAGTTTGATCCTAGAGGAGCAGTTTGATCTGGGTACATACTGTTCGCCACCTGATCAGGCTGCTCCTAGAGGAGCGGTTTGATCTGGGTACATACTGTTTGCAACCTGATTAGACTGCTCCTAGAGGAGCAGTTTAATCTGGGTACACACTGTTTGCCACCTGATCAGGCTGCTCCTAGAGGAGCAGTTTAATCTGGGTACATACTGTTTGCAACCTGATCAGGCTGCTCCTAGAGGAGCAGTTTAATCTGGGTACATACTGTTTGCAACCTGATCAGACTGCTCCTAGAGGAGCAGTTTCTTCTGGGTACACACTGTTTGCAACCTACTCAGGCTGCTCCTAGAGGAGCAGTTTGATCTGGGTACATACTGTTTGCAACCTGATCAGGCTGCTCCTAGAGGAGCAGTTTAATCTGGGTACATACTGTTTGCCACCTGATCAGGCTGCTCCTAGAGGAGCAGTTTAATCTGGGTACATACTGTTTGCCACCTGATCAGGCTGCTCCTAGAGGAGCAATTTAATCTGGGTACATACTGTTTGCCACCTGATCAGACTGCTCCTAGAGGAGCAGTTTAATCCTAGAGGAGCAGTTTAATCCTAGAGGAGCAGTTTGATCCTAGAGGAGCGGTTTGATCTGGGTACATACTGTTTGCAACCTGATCAGGCTGCTCCTAGAGTAGCAGTTTAATCTGGGTACATACTGTTTGCAACCTGATCAGACTGCTCCTAGAGGAGCAGTTTCATCTGGGTACACACTGTTTGCAAACTACTCAGGCTGCTCCTAGAGGAGCGGTTTGATCTGGGTACATACTGTTTGCAACCTGATCAGGCTGCTCCTAGAGGAGCAGTTTAAACTGGGTACATACTGTTTGCCACCTGATCAGGCTGCTCTAGAGGAGCAGTTTAATCTGGGTACATACTGTTTGCCACCTGATCAGGCTGCTCCTAGAGGAGCAGTTTGATCTGGGTACATACTGTTTGCAACCTGATCAGGCTGCTCCTAGAGGAGCAGTTTAATCTGGGTAATTACTGTTTGCCACTTGATCAGGCTGCTCCTAGAGAAGCAGTTTAATCTGGGTACATACTGTTTGCAACCTGATCAGGCTGCTCCTAGAGGAGCAGTTTAATCTGGGTACATACTGTTTGCAACCTGATCAGACTGCTCCTAGAGGAGCAGTTTGATCTGGGTACACACTGTTTGCAACCTACTCAGGCTGCTCCTAGAGGAGCGGTTTGATCTGGGTACATACTGTTTGCAACCTGATCAGACTGCTCCTAGAGGAGCAGTTTAATCTGGGTACACACTGTTTGCCACCTGATCAGACTGCTCCTAGAGGAGCAGTTTAATCTGGGTACATACTGTTTGCAACCTGATCAGGCTGCTCCTAGAGGAGCAGTTTGATCCTAGAGGAGCAGTTTAATCTGGGTACATACTGTTTGCAACCTGATCAGGCTGCTCCTAGAGGAGCAGTTTAATCTGGGTACATACTGTTTGCAACCTGATCAGGCTGCTCCTAGAGGAGCAGTTTAATCTGGGTACATACTGTTTGCAACCTGATCAGGCTGCTCCTAGAGGAGCAGTTTAATCTGGGTACATACTGTTTGCCACCTGATCAGGCTGCTCCTGGAGGAGCAGTTTAATCTAGGTACATACTGTTTGCAACCTGATCAGACTGCTACTAGAGGAGCAGTTTAATCTGGGTACATACTGTTTGCCACCTGATCAGGCTGCTCTAGAGGAGCAGTTTAATCTGGGTACATACTGTTTGCAACCTGATCAGGCTGCTCCTAGAGGAGCAGTTTGATCCTAGAGGAGCAGTTTAATCTGGGTACATACTGTTTGCAACCTGATCAGGCTGCTCCTAGAGGAGCAGTTTGATCCTAGAGGAGCAGTTTAATCTGGATACATACTGTTTGCAACCTGATCAGGCTGCTCCTAGAGGAGCAGTTTGATCCTAGAGGAGCAGTTTGATCTGGGTACATACTGTTCGCCACCTGATCAGGCTGCTCCTAGAGGAGCAGTTTGATCTGGGTACATACTGTTTGCAACCTGATCAGACTACTCCTAGAGGAGCAGTTTAATCTGGGTACACACTGTTTGCCACCTGATCAGGCTTCTCCTAGAGGAGCAGTTTAATCTGGGTACATACTGTTTGCAACCTGATCAGGCTGCTCCTAGAGGAGCAGTTTAATCTGGGTACATACTGTTTGCAACCTGATCAGACTGCTCCTAGAGGAGCAGTTTCTTCTGGGTACACACTGTTTGCAACCTACTCAGGCTGCTCCTAGAGGAGCGGTTTGATCTGGGTTTATACTGTTTGCAACCTGATCAGGCTGCTCCTAGAGGAGCAGTTTAATCTGGGTACATACTGTTTGCCACCTGTTCAGGCTGCTCCTAGAGGAGCAGTTTAATCTGGGTACATACTGTTTGCCACCTGATCAGGCTGCTCCTAGAGGAGCAATTTAATCTGGGTACATACTGTTTGCCACCTGATCAGACTGCTCCTAGAGGAGCAGTTTAATCCTACAGGAGCAGTTTAATCCTAGAGGAGCAGTTTGATCCTAGAGGAGCGGTTTGATCTGGGTACATACTGTTTGCAACCTGATCAGGCTGCTCCTAGAGGAGCAGTTTAATCTGGGTACATACTGTTTGCAACCTGATCAGACTGCTCCTAGAGGAGCAGTTTCATCTGGGTACACACTGTTTGCAAACTACTCAGGCTGCTCCTAGAGGAGCGGTTTGATCTGGGTACATACTGTTTGCAACCTGATCAGGCTGCTCCTAGAGGAGCAGTTTAATCTGGGTACATACTGTTTGCCACTTGATCAGGCTGCTCCTAGAGGAGCAGTTTAATCTGGGTACATACTGTTTGCAACCTGATCAGGCTGCTCCTAGAGGAACAGTTTAATCTGGGTACTCACTGTTTGCAACCTGATCAGACTGCTCCTAGAGGAGCAGTTTAATCTGGGTACATACTGTTTGCCACCTGATCAGGCTGCTCCTAGAGGAGCAGTTTAATCTGGGTACATACTGTTTGCCACCTGATCAGGCTGCTCCTAGAGGAGCAGTTTAATCTGGGTACATACTGTTTGCAACCTGATCAGGCTGCTCCTAGAGGAGCAGTTTAATCTGGGTACACACTGTTTGCCACCTGATCAGACTGCTCCTAGAGGAGCAGTTTAATCTGGGTACATACTGTTTGCAACCTGATCAGGCTGCTCCTAGAGGAGCAGTTTAATCTGGGAACATACTGTTTGCCACCTGATCAGGCTGCTCCTAGAGGAGCAGTTTAATCTGGGTACATACTGTTTGCCACCTGGTCAGACTGCTCCTAGAGGAGCAATTTAATCTGGGTACATACTGTTTGCCACCTGATCAGGCTGCTCCTAGAGGAGCAGTTTAATCTGGGTACATACTGTTTGCCACCTGGTCAGACTGCTCCTAGAGGAGCAGTTTAATCTGGGTACATACTGTTTGCAGCATGATCAGGCTGCTCCTAGAGGAGCAGTTTAATTTGGGTACATACTGTTTGCAACCTGATCAGGCTGCTCCTAGAGGAGCAGTTTGATCCTGGAGGAGCAGTTTAATCTGGGTACATACTGTTTGCCACCTGATCAGGCTGCTCCTAGAGGAGCAGTTTAATCTGGGTACATACTGTTTGCAACCTGATCAGGCTGCTCCTAGAGGAGCAGTTTAATCTGGGTACACACTGTTTGCCACCTGATCAGGCTGCTCCTAGAGGAGCAGTTTAATCTGGTTACATACTGTTTGCCACCTGATCAGGCTGCTCCTAGAGGAGCAGTTTAATCTGGGTACATACTGTTTGCAGCCTGATCAGGCTGCTCCTAGGGGAGCAGTTTAATCTGGGTACATACTGTTTGCAACCTGATCAGGCTGCTCCTAGAGGAGCAATTTAATCTGGGTACATACTGTTTGCCACCTGATCAGACTGCTCCTGGAGGAGCAGTTTAATCTGGGTACATACTGTTTGCAATCTGATCAGGCTGCTCCTAGAGGAGCAGTTTAATCTGGGTACAAACCTTTTGCAACCTAATCAAACTGCTCCTAGAGAAGCAGTTTAATCTGGGTACATACTGTTTGCCACCTGATCAGGCTGCTCCTAGAGGAACAGTTTAATCTGGGTACATACTGTTGGCCACCTGATCAGGCTGCTCCTAGAGGAGCAGTTTAATCTGGGTACATACTGTTTGCCACCTGATCAGGCTGCTCCTAGAGGAGCAGTTTAATCTGGGTACACACTGTTTGCAGCCTGATCAGGCTGCTCCTAGAGGAGCAGTTCAATCTGGGTACATACTGTTTGCAATCTGATCAGGCTGCTCCTACAGGAGCAGTTTGATAGGAGCAGTTTAATCTGGGTACATACTGTTTGCAACCTGATCAGGCTGCTCCTAGAGGAGCAGTTTGATCCTAGAGGAGCAGTTTAATCTGGGTACATACTGTTTGCAACCTGATCAGGCTGCTCCTAGAGGAGCAGTTTGATCCTAGAGGAGCAGTTTGATCTGGGTAGATACTGTTTGCCACCTGATCAAGCTGCTCCTAGAGGAGCGGTTTAATCTGGGTACATACTGTTTGCCACCTGATCAGGCTGCTCCTAGAGGAGCAGTTTAATCTGGGTACATACTGTTTGCAACCTGATCAGGCTGCTCCTAGAGGAGCAGTTTAATCTGGGTACATACTGTTTGCAGCCTGATCAGGCTGCTCCTAGAGGAGCAGTTTAATCTGGGTACATACTGTTTTTAACCTGATCATGCTGCTCCTAGAGGAGCAGTTTAATCTTGGTACATACTGTTTGCAGCCTGATCAGGCTGCTCCTAGAGGAGCAGTTTAATCTGGGTACATACTGTTTGCCACCTGATCAGACTGCTCCTAGAGGAGCAGTTTAATCTGGGTCCATACTGTTTGTAACCTGATCAGACTGCTCCTAGAGGAGCAGTTTAATCTGGGTACATACTGTTTGCCACCTGATCAGACTGCTCATAGAGGAGCAGTTTAATCTTTGTACATACTGTTTGCAACCTGATCAGACTGCTCCTAGAGGAGCAGTTTAATCTGGGTACATACTGTTTGCAACCTGATCAGGCTGCTCCTAGAGGAGCAGTTTAATCTGGGTACATACTGTTTGCAACCTGATCAGACTGCTCCTAGAGGAGCAGTTTCATCTGGGTACACACTGTTTGCAACCTACTCAGGCTGCTCCTAGAGGAGCGGTTTGATCTGGGTACATACTGTTTGCCACCTGATCAGGCTGCTCCTAGAGGAGCAATTTAATCTGGGTACACACTGTTTGCAACCTACTCAGGCTGCTCCTAGAGGAGCAGTTTAATCTGGGTACATACTGTTTGCCACCTGATCAGGCTGCTCCTAGAGGAGCAATTTAATCTGGGTACATACTGTTTGCCACCTGATCAGACTGCTCCTAGAGGAGCAGTTTAATCCTAGAGGAGCAGTTTAATCCTAGAGGAGCAGTTTGATCCTAGAGGAGCGGTTTGATCTGGGTACATACTGTTTGCAACCTGATCAGGCTGCTCCTAGAGGAGCAGTTTAATCTAGGTACATACTGTTTGCAACCTGATCAGACTGTTCCTAGAGGAGCAGTTTCATCTGGGTACACACTGTTTGCAACCTACTCAGGCTGCTCCTAGAGGAGCGGTTTGATCTGGGTACATACTGTTTGCAACCTGATCAGGCTGCTCCTAGAGGAGCAGTTTTGATCTGGGTACATACTGTTTGCCATCTGATCAGGCTGCTCCTAGAGGAGCAGTTTAATCTGGGTACATACTGTTTGCAACCTGATCAGACTGCTCCTAGAGGAGCAGTTTGATCCTAGAGGAGCAGTTTAATCTGGGTACATACTGTTTGCCACCTGATCAGGCTGCTCCTAGAGGAGCAGTTTAATCTGGGTACATACTGTTTGCCATCTGATCAGGCTGCTCCTAGAGGAGCAGTTTAATCTGGGTACATACTGTTTGCAACCTGATCAGACTGCTCCTAGAGGAGCAGTTTGATCCTAGAGGAGCAGTTTAATCTGGGTACATACTGTTTGCCACCTGATCAGGCTGCTCCTAGAGGAGCAGTTTAATCTGGGTATACACTGTTTGCAACCTGATCAGACTGCTCCTAGAGGAGCAGTTTAATCTGGGTACATACTGTTTGCCATCTGATCAGGCTGCTCCTAGAGGAGCAGTTTAATCTGGGTACACACTGTTTGCAGCATGATCAGGTTGCTCCTTGAGGAGCAGTTTAATCTGGGTACATACTGTTTGCAACCTGATCAGGCTGCTCCTAGAGGAGCAGTTTAATCTGGGTACATTCTGTTTGCCACCTGATCAGACTGCTCCTAGAGGAGCAGTTTAATCTGGGTACATACTGTTTGCAACCTGATCAGGCTGCTCCTAGAGGAGCAGTTTAATCTGGGTACATACTGGTTGCAGCCTGATCAGGCTGCTCCTAGAGGAGCAGTTTAATCCTAGAGGAGCAGTTTAATCTGGGTACATACTGTTTGCAGCATGATCAGGCTGCTCCAAGAGGAGCGGTTTGATCTGGGTACATACTGTTTGCAACCTGATCAGGCTGCTCCTAGAGGAGCAGTTTAATCTAGGTACATACTGTTTGCAACCTGATCAGACTGTTCCTAGAGGAGCAGTTTCATCTGGGTACACACTGTTTGCAACCTACTCAGGCTGCTCCTAGAGGAGCGGTTTGATCTGGGTACATACTGTTTGCAACCTGATCAGGCTGCTCCTAGAGGAGCAGTTTTGATCTGGGTACATACTGTTTGCCATCTGATCAGGCTGCTCCTAGAGGAGCAGTTTAATCTGGGTACATACTGTTTGCAACCTGATCAGACTGCTCCTAGAGGAGCAGTTTGATCCTAGAGGAGCAGTTTAATCTGGGTACATACTGTTTGCCACCTGATCAGGCTGCTCCTAGAGGAGCAGTTTAATCTGGGTACATACTGTTTGCCATCTGATCAGGCTGCTCCTAGAGGAGCAGTTTAATCTGGGTACATACTGTTTGCAACCTGATCAGACTGCTCCTAGAGGAGCAGTTTGATCCTAGAGGAGCAGTTTAATCTGGGTACATACTGTTTGCCACCTGATCAGGCTGCTCCTAGAGGAGCAGTTTAATCTGGGTATACACTGTTTGCAACCTGATCAGACTGCTCCTGGAGGAGCAGTTTAATCTGGGTACATACTGTTTGCCATCTGATCAGGCTGCTCCTAGAGGAGCAGTTTAATCTGGGTACACACTGTTTGCAGCATGATCAGGTTGCTCCTTGAGGAGCAGTTTAATCTGGGTACATACTGTTTGCAACCTGATCAGGCTGCTCCTAGAGGAGCAGTTTAATCTGGGTACATTCTGTTTGCCACCTGATCAGACTGCTCCTAGAGGAGCAGTTTAATCTGGGTACATACTGTTTGCAACCTGATCAGGCTGCTCCTAGAGGAGCAGTTTAATCTGGGTACATACTGGTTGCAGCCTGATCAGGCTGCTCCTAGAGGAGCAGTTTAATCCTAGAGGAGCAGTTTAATCTGGGTACATACTGTTTGCAGCATGATCAGGCTGCTCCAAGAGGAGCAGTTTTATCTGGGTACATACTGTTTGCAACCTGATCAGACTGCTCCTAGAGAGGCAGTTTAATCTGGGTACATACTGTTTGCAACCTGATCAGGCTGCTCCTAGAGAAGCAGTTAAGCTGGGTACAAACTGTTTGCAACCTGATCAGACTGCTCCTGGAGGAGCAGTTTAATCTGGGTACATACTGTTTGCAACCTGATCAGACTGCTCCTAGAGGAGCAGTTTAATCTGGGTACATACTGTTTGCAACCTGATCAGGCTGCTCCTAGAGGAGCAGTTTAATCTGGGTACATACTGTTTGCCATCTGATCAGGCTGCTCCTAGAGGAGCGGTTTAATCTGGGTACATACTGTTTGCAACCTGATCAGGCTGCTCCTAGAGGAGCAGTTTAATCTGGGTACATACTGTTTGCCATCTGATCAGGTTGCTCCTAGAGGAGCAGTTTAATCTGGGTACATACTGTTTGCCACCTGATCAGACTGCTCCTAGAGGAGCAGTTTCATCTGGGTACATACTGTTTGCCACCTCATCAGGCTGCTCTAGAGGAGCAGTTTAATCTGGGTACATACTGTTTGCAACCTGATCAGGCTGCTCCTAGAGGAGCAGTTTAATCTGGGTACATACTGTTTGCAACCTGATCAGACTGCTCCTAGAGGAGCAGTTTAATCTGGGTACATACTGTTTGCCACCTGATCAGGCTGCTCCTAGAGGAGCAGTTTAATCTGGGTACATACTGTTTGCAGCCTGATCAGGCTGCTCCTAGAGGAGCAGTTTAATCTGGGTACACACTGTTTGCAACCTGATCAGACTGCTCCTAGAGGAGCAGTTTAATCTGGGTACATACTGTTTGCCACCTGATCAGACTGCTCCTAGAGGAGCAGTTTAATCTGGGTACATACTGTTTGCAACCTGATCAGGCTGCTCCTAGAGGAGCAGTTTAATCTGGATACACACTGTTTGCAAAATTATCAGGCTGCTCCTAGAGGAGCAGTTTAATCTGGGTACATACTGTTTGCAACCTGATCAGGCTGCTCCTAGAGGAGCCGTTTAATCTGGGTACATACTGTTTGCAACCTGATCAGGCTGCTCCTAGAGGAGCAGTTTAATCTGGGTACATACGGTTTGCGACCTGATCAGGCTGCTCCTGGAGGAGCAGTTTAATCTGGGTACATACTGTTTGCAACCTGATCAGGCTGCTCCTAGAGGAGCAGTTTAATCCTAGAGGAGCAGTTTAATCTGGGTACATACTGTTTGCAACCTGATCAGGCTGCTCCTAGAGGTGCAGTTTAATCCTAGAGAAGCAGTTTAATCTGGGTACATACTGTTTGTCACCTGATCAGGCTGCTCCTAGAGGAGCAGTTTAATCTGGGTACACACTGTTTGCAGCCTGATCAGGTTGCTCCTATAGGAGCAGTTTAATCTGGGTACATACTGTTTGCAACCTGATCAGGCTGCTCCTAGAGGAGCTGTTTAATCTGGGTACATACTGTTTGCCATCTGATCAGGCTGCTCCTAGAGGAGCAGTTTAATCTGGGTACATACTGTTTGCAGCCTGATCAGGCTGCTCCTAGAGGAGCAATTTGATCCTAGAGGAGCAGTTTAATCTGGGTACATACTGTTTGCCACCTGATCAGACTGCTCCTAGAGAAACAGTTTAATCTGGGTACATACTGTTTGCAACCTGATCAGGCTGCTCCTAGAGGAGCAGTTTAATCTGGGTACATACTGTTTGCAACCTGATCAGGCTGCTCCTAGATTAGCATTTTAATCCTAGAGGAGCAGTTTAATCTGGGTACATACTGTTTGCAACCTGATCAGGCTGCTCCTAGAGGAGCAGTTTAATCTGGGTACATACTGTTTGCCACCTGATCAGGCTGCTCCTAGAGGAGCAGTTTTATCCTAGAGGAGCAGTTTAATCTGGGTTCATACTGTTTGCCACCTGATCAGACTGCTCCTAGAGGAGCAGTTTGATACTAGAAGAGCAGTTTAATCTGGGTACATACTGTTTGCCACCTGATCAGACTGCTCCTAGAGGAGCAGTTTAATCTGGCCACATACTGTTTGTAGCCTGATCAGGCTGCTCCTAGAGGAGCAGTTTAATCTGGGTCCATACTGTTTGCCACCTGATCAGGCTGCTCCTAGAGGAGCAGTTTGATCCTAGAGGAGCAGTTTAATCTGGGTACATACTGTTTGCAGCCTGATCAGGCTGCTCCTAGAGGAGCAGTTTGATCCTAGAGGAGCAGTTTAATCTGGGTACATACTGTTTGCAGCCTGATCAGGCTGCTCCTAGAGGAGCAGTTTAATCTGGGTACATACTGTTTGCAGCCTGATCAGACTGCTCCTAGAGGAGCAGTTTGATCCTAGAGGAGCAGTTTAATCTGGGTACATACTGTTTGCAGCCTGATCAGGCTGCTCCTAGAGGAGCAGTTTGATCCTAGAGGAGCAGTTTAATCTGGGTACATACTGTTTGCCACCTGATCAGACTGCTCCTACAGGAGAAGTTTAATCTGGGTACATACTGTTTGCCACCTGATCAGGCTGCTCCTAGAGGAGCAGTTTGATCCTAGAGGAGCAGTTTAATCTGGGTTCATACTGTTTGCCACCTGATCAGACTGCTCCTAGAGGAGCTGTTTAATCTGGGTACATACTGTTTGCCACCTGATCAGGCTGCTCCTAGAGGAGCAGTTTGATCCTAGAGGAGCAGTTTAATCTGGGTACATACTGTTTGCCACCTGATCAGACTGCTCCTAGAGGAGCAGTATAATCTGGGTACATATTGTTTGCAACCTGATCAGACTGCTCCTAGAGGAGCAGTTTAATCTGGGTACATACTGTTTGCTACCTGATCAGGCTGCTCCTAGAGGAGCAGTTTGATCCTAGAGGAGCAGTTAAATCTGGGTACATACTGTTTGCAGCCTGATCAGGTTGCTCCTAGAGGAGCAGTTTGATCCTAGAGGAGCAGTTTAATCTGGGTACATACTGTTTGCAGCCTGATCAGGCTGCTCCTAGAGGAGCAGTTTGATCCTAGAGGAGCAGTTTAATCTGGGTACATACTGTTTGCAACCTGATCAGGCTGCTCCTAGAGGAGCAGTTTAATCTGGGTACATACTGTTTTCAACCTGATCAGACTGCTCCTAGAGGAGCAATTTAATCTGGGTACATACTGTTTGCCACCTGATCAGGCTGCTCCTAGAGGAGCAGTTTAATCTGGGTACATACTGTTTGCCACCTGACCAGGCTGCTCCTAGAGGAGCAGTTTAATCTGTGTACATACTGTTTGCAACCTGATCAGGCTGCTCCTAGAAGAGCAGTTTAATCTGGGTACATACTGTTTGCAACCTGATCAGGCTGCTCCTAGAGGAGCAGTTTGATACTAGAGGAGCAGTTTAATCTGGGTACATACTGTTTGCAACCTAATCAGGCTGCTCCTAGAGGAGCAGTTTGATCTGGGTACATACTGTTTGCAACCTGATCAGGCTGCTCCTAGAGGAGCAGTTTAATCTGGGTAAATACTGTTTGCCACCTGATCAGGCTGCTCCTAGAGGAGCAGTTTAATCTGGGTCCATACTGTTTGCAACCTGATCAGGCTGCTCCTTGAGGAACAGTTTAATCTGGGTACATACTGTTTGCAACCTGATCAGGCTGCTCCTAGAGGAGCAGTTTAATCTGGGTACATACTGTTTGCCACCTGATCAGACTGCTCCTAGAATAGCAGTTTAATCTGGGTACATACTGTTTGCCACCTGATCAGACTGCTCCTAGAGGAGCAGTTTAATCTGGGTACATACTGTTTGCAACCTGATCAGGCTGCTCCTAGAGGAGCAGTTTAATCTGGGTACACACTGTTTGCAACCTGATCAGGCTGCTCCTAGAGGAGCAGTTTAATCTGGGTACATACTGTTTGCAACCTGATCAGGCTGCTCCTAGAGGAGCAGTTTAATCTGGGTACATACTGTTTGCAACCTGATCAGGCTGCTCCTAGAGGAGCAGTTTGATCTGGGTACATACTGTTTGCAACCTGATCAGGCTGCTCCTAGAGGAGCAATTTAATCTGGGTACATACTGTTTGCCACCTGATCAGGCTGCTCTAGAGGAGCAGTTTAATCTGGGTACATACTGTTTGCCACCTGATCAGGCTGCTCTAGAGGAGCAGTTTAATCTGGGTACATACTGTTTGCAGCCTGATCAGGCTGCTCCTAGAGGAGCAGTTTAATCTGGGTACATACTGTTTGCAACCTGATCAGGCTGCTCCTAGAGGAGCAGTTTAATCTGGGTCCATACTGTTTGCAACCTGATCAGGCTGCTCCTAGAGGAGCAGTTTAATCTGGGTACATACTGTTTGCCACCTGATCAGGCTGCTCCTAGAGGAGCAGTTGAATCTGGGTACAGACTGTTTGCCACCTGATCAGGCTGCTCCTAGAGGAGCAGTTGAATCTGGGTACAGACTGTTTGCCACCTGATCAGGCTGCTCCTAGAGGAGCAGTTTAATCTGGGTATATACTGTTTGCCATTGGATCAGGCTGCTCCTAGAGGAGCAGTTTGATCCTAGAGGAGCAGTTTAATCTGGGTACATACTGATTGCAGCCTGATCAGGCTGCTCCTAGAGGAGCAGTTTAATCTGGGTACATACTGTTTGCAGCCTGATCATTCTGCTCCTAGAGGAGCAGTTTGATCCTAGAGGAGCAGTTTAATCTGGGTACATACTGTTTGCAACCTGATCAGGCTGCTCCTAGAGGAGCAGTTTAATCTGGGTACACACTGTTTGCAACCTGATCAGGCTGCGCCTAGAGGAGCAGTTTAATCTGGGTACATACTGTTTGCAGCCTGATCAGGCTGCTCCTAGAGGAGCAATTTAATCTGGGTACATACTGTTTGCCACCTGGTCAGACTGCTCCTAGAGGAGCAGTTTAATCTGGGTACATACTGTTTGCCACCTGATCAGACTGCTCCTAGAGGAGCAGTTTAATCTGGGTACATACTGTGAACCTGATCAAGCTGCTCCTAGAGGAGCAGTTTGATCCTAGAGGAGCAATTTAATCTGGGTACATTCTGTTTGCAACCTGATCAGGCTGCTCCTAGAGGAGCAGTTTGATCCTAGAGGAGCAATTTAATTTTGGTACATACTGTTTGCAACCTGATCAGGCTGCTCCTAGAGGAGCAGTTTAATCTGGGTACATACTGTTTGCCATCTGATCAGGCTGCTCCTAGAGGAGCAGTTTAATCTGGGTACATACAGTTTGCAACCTGATCAGGCTGCTCCTAGAGGAGCAGTTTAATCTGGGTACATACTGTTTGCAACCTGATCAGGCTGCTCCTAGAGGAGCAGTTTAATCTGGGTACATACTGTTTGCAACCTGATCAGGCTGCTCCTAGAGGAGCAGTTTAATTTGGGTACATACTGTTTGCCACCTGATCAGGCTGCTCCTAGAGGAGCAGTTTAATCTGGGTACACACTTTTTGCCACCTGATCAGGCTGCTCCTAGAGGAGCAGTTTATTCTGGGTACATACTGTTTGCCACCTGATCAGGCTGCTCCTAGAGGAGCAGTTTAATCTGGGTACATACTGTTTGCAACCTGATCAGGCTGCTCCTAGAGGAGCAGTTTGATCCTAGAGAAGCAGTTTAATCTGGGTACATACTGTTTGCAGCCTGATCAGGCTGCTCCTAGAGGAGCAGTTTAATCTGGGTACATACTGTTTGCAACCTGAACAGGCTGGTCCTAGATGAGCAGTTTAATCTGGGTACAAACTGTTTGCCACCTGATCAGGCTGCTCCTAGAGGAGCAGTTTAATCTGGGTACATACTGTTTGCAACCTGATCAGGCTGCTCCTAGAGGAGCAGTTTGATCCTAGAGGAGCAGTTTAATCTGGGTACATACTGTTTGCAACCTGATCAGGCTGCTCCTAGAGTAGCAGTTTGATCCTAGAGGAGCAGTTTAATCTGGGTACATACTGTTTGCAACCTGATCAGGCTGCTCCTAGAGGAGCAGTTTAATCTGGGTACATACTGTTTGCAGCCTGATCAGGCTGCTCCTAGAGGAGCAGTTTAATCTGGCTACATACTGTTTGCCACCTGATCAGGCTGCTCCTAGAGGAGCAGTTTGATCTGGGTACATACTGTTTGCAACCTGATCAGGCTGCTCCTAGATTAGCAATTTAATCTGTGTACACACTGTTTGCAACCTGATCAGGCTGCTCCTAGAGGAGCAGTTTAATCTGGGTACATACTGTTTGCCACCTGATCAGGCTGCTCCTAGAGGAGCAGTTTAATCTGGGTACATACTGTTTGCCACCTGATCAGGCTGCTCCAGAGGAGCAGTTTGATCTGGGTACATACTGTTTGCAGCCTGATCAGGCTGCTCCTAGAGGAGCAGTTTAATCTGGGTACATACTGTTTGCCACCTGATCAGGCTGCTCCTAGAGGAGCAGTTTAATCTGGGTACATACTGTTTGCCACCTGATCAGGCTGCTCTAGAGGAGCAGTTTGATCTGGGTACATAGTGTTTGCAACCTGATCAGACTGCTCCTAGAGGAGCAGTTTAATCTGGGTACATACTGTTTGCCACCTGATCAGACTGCTCCTAGAGGAGCAGTTTAATCTGGGTACACACTGTTTGCAGCCTGATCAGGTTGCTCCTAGAGGAGCAGTTTAATCTGGGTACATACTGTTTGCAACCTGATAAGGCTGCTCCTAGAGGAACAGTTTAATCTGGGTACATACTGTTTGCCACCTGATCAGGCTGCTCTAGAGGAGCAGTTTAATCTGGGTACATACTGTTTGCAACCTGATCAGGCTGCTCCTAGAGGAGCAGTTTGATCTGGGTACACACTGTTTGCAACCTGATCAGACTGCTCCTAGAGGAGCAGTTTGATCTGGGTCCACATAGTTTGAAACCTAATCTAGGAGCTGTCTCATCGGGGTCCACACTGTTGGTAACAATGACTATTGAAGAAACCAGCAGAAAAAAAGCAGACAACAATTGTTGTCATTGACATCTTAAGGGTAAACTGCCATCTGAAAATATCACCTGTTTATGTCTTCTGGAATTTCAAACATATAACAGGCAAACAGGCAAACAGTGTGGACCGTGATCAAACTGCTTCTAGAAGAGCAGTCTGAACTGTCTCCACACCGGTTTGCAACAATTACCTTTTAGGTAAACAGCAGACAACAATGCAGACAACAACTGTTGTGATTGGCATCTCATTGGTTACCCCTTAACCTTTAACCTGCTGAATATTCATCTAAGCCACACCCATTTCGTTATTTCAACCAATCAAATTACTTGATGTAATTTATTGCTACAAATTCGTAAACTGAATGTCAAACAGTGTAGATCCTGATCAGATGGCTTCTTCAGAAGCCATCTGATCTGGATCTACACTGTTTGCAAAGATAGGGCTTGTCGCCTACAGCAGGGTAAAGGTTAAAATCCCACGAAAAGCTACATCTGAAAATGTCGTCTGCTTTTGTCGCCTTCTGAATCTTCTTAGAAACTTAATTAAAATATTTTTGCACACTGGCAATCAGTGTGGATCCAGATTAGACTGCTCCTTGAGGAGCAGTCTGATCTGGGTTCACACTGTATGCAACCGGCAGACGACAAAGCAGACGACAATTGTCATAATTGCCATTTCATGGGTTAAAACTTGCAGAGATCATGATCTTGTTTCTGCAGGTAAACCGGCAAAATGTTATGAAGTGGTCACTGTCTATAAGTCACAACGTCTCTATGATAGAATCAAATGCTCCACGACTACGCAGCCTGAACTTCACAGAGGTGCTGGAGCCGTACTTACAGTCCCCTAACGAAATGTATCAGCTGACCTGCCTCGCAACTTTGGCCGGGATTATTGATGAGAAGGAGAGTGAAATTTTGAACTCTAACGACAGTAGTGTGAGGTTTTTGTTGACAGTGCTGGAAAAGGGGCTAGACAGCCCGCAACGACGGCACAATGGCTGGTCTTGTAAAGAATGTGCTTTAAGTGAGTAGTAACCCCTTATTCCGCTGAACATGACAGTCCCTGCGTTTGCAAACAGTGTAGATCCAGATCAGATGGCTTCTGAAGAAGCCTTATCCTGCTGTTCACGACAACCCCTACCTTTGCAAACAATGTAGATCCAGATCAGATGGCTTCTGAAGAAGCCTTATCCTGTTGAACAATGACAGATCCCTGCCTTTGCAAACAGTGTAGGTTCAGATCAGATGGCTTCTGAAGAAGCCTTACATGTATCCTGCTGTTCACAACAACCCCTACCTTTGCAAACAGTGTAGATCCAGATTAGATGGCTTATGAAGAATCCATCTGATCAGGATCTACACTGTTTGACATTCAGTTTGTGAACTTGCAGGAATAATTACATCAAGTAATCTGATCGGTTCAAAGTCAAAAATGGGTGTGGCTAAATTCAGCGGAATAAGGGTTGGGTAGTGGTTTGTCAATTAATCCATTTTGAAGTCAGTAGAATCTTAACCCTTGTCCTGCTGAGCCCGGATATGCCTTATTTTCCAAACAATGAAGATCCAGATCAGATGGCTTCTAACGAAGCCATCTGATCAGGATCTACATTGTTTGCCATTCAGATTGTGAATTTGTTGCAATAATTTGCATCAAGTAATCTGATTGGTAGAAAATCAGTAGTGGGTGTGGCATATATGAATATTCAGCAGGACAAGGGTTAACATAATGATCCTAAGTATTTGGTCCGATAGGCCTAAGCTCATTAAGGGGAAAATGCCTTTTATTACCTATCATACTTCTAACTGGGATTCTTTATAACGGCACAATAATAGGGAACAAATACTCTCCTTATAACAAGGGTCCTCTGTGCATCCATTACGATAACTAACCCGTGCGACATTGTGCATTTTTCAAATCTCCAAAATGACTACTTTTTCTGATGAAAATCCTTGATATTTTTGTTATAAATGCTCAAAATATAGGTCCAGGGTGCTCGTTAGAACCGCCTCACTGAGGCGGTTATAACAAGTACCCACAACCACAACCTATGTGTTGGAGCAGAAATAAGAAAAATAAAGTATACCCCCGTAAACCCCGGTTTTCTCTATATAAAGTGGGGTTTAGGGGGTCTTCATTTCATGGACTTGTTCACATGATGACTAATCTTCATGCATTTATTACAGCTGTGAAGATGTTAGCTAGAAATGACACTAATAAGAAGTTACTGGTGGAGCTTGGAGCTTTGAAACTACTGGTAGAGCTGGCTAACGGAAGTTTGGAAGAACAGATAGGTATTCACCATATTTGCATTATTTGCTGGATCCCAGCTTACACATTGTAAATATTGGAAAAACAGGTAACCAGAACCCCCTGACCTTGAAAGGTCAGGGGGTCTGGTTACCTGTTTTCCCAACACTGATAATCCTCAGACTAGGAACCAGCAAACAATGCAAATAAGGTCAATACAAAGATGTTGTTTATTTGTTTGAGTTTTATGTCCCACCAATAACTAAGGTCATATGGAGACATTACCTCAGTTTAAAGACTCATCTGAAAGTCTGCAGAATTTTGGCGTTGAATGTATGACCCCTGGTTTATGAGGAGGAACACGAAAACATGCCTGTATAATTTTCACCCCCTTGAACCCCACATTTATATAGTAAAACTGGAGTTTACAGGGGTAAACCTTATTTGTCTTATTTCTGCTCTGAAACATAGATTGAGACAGTTCTAACAAGTGCCCACAATCTATGCTTTGAGCAGAAATAAGAAAAATATCACAATTTTTCATCTTAAAATTTTTTTTTTCGGTGATAAAATTTACACTGTATTTGCATAGGCGTGTTTTCGTAATGGCAAGACAGGTTTATGAAAAAAAAAAAAAAAAGAAAGAAAATTTCTTGTATTTTTTGTAAGGTAGTACTCCCAAGATTCAATGCATATACACCACAACCTCTTTATAACACTATTAATGGGGTCCAAAGCAGAAAACCGTGTTAGTTAAACAGCCGTGTTATATCCAAACCAAAATGTATAGATTATATAGAAAAATGACCATTTATGGTCATTTTTCTATATAATCTATACATTTTTGGGATCCATCTTGAAACCGTGTTATATCCCAAACCTTGTTATAATGAACCATGTTATAACGAGGTTGTGGTGTAATGCTATATGACATTATGATTAACCTTCAGTTGTTCAAAGTACCCTTATCTAGAAACAAACTTTCATGGTTCCAAAGAAGCCTCCATGGTGTAGTGGTTAAGCTACTCACCATGTAAACCAGGGGTCGCAGGATCGATCCAGGGCTTCTCAAGACTTTCAGATGAGTCTTTAAACCAAGGCCCTAGGGCTGACTATCCAGGCCAATTTTGACTATCGCTATCGTGGAAACTACTATCACGATACTATCACTATCGCGGCATACTATCATGATACTATCGTGATACTATAGGGTACTGTTATAAATGATTCGTAGATGTTATATCACTCACATAAAAATGGCTAAGAGTGACAGAACGAGTTAGGAAAATTAAAATTGCCTAAAATTGTAGGTTTATTTTGTGTTTCAATATCAGCATCCATTCCCTCGGGGCTATTCCAAAAAAAACATGTGGAGACAGCTCTTTATATATCCCTACCACCTACAGAAGGACCCGCCGCCTAAAAAATCGCTTGCTGCTTCCAGTATATATGCCTGTCAGTGATGGTTATCAAAGCTTTAATACCTATGCAAATACGCCTTTGAAGTGTTTGAGATTTTCTGCTTGTGGAAATTGACCCATGCTGATCGTTCTTCGACTGTTTGATGTTTGCCGCCTGTGGTAAATTAATCTGTGGATTCATGTAATTCGGTAACCCAATTAATCATTACATAGTATTACATAATCACAGCACGACATTTTAGCACCTCTTTAAGGGCGACATGAATCTAACAAACTGCATTAAAACTTGAGTGAGTGAGTGTTTCAGTTTTACGCCCCACCAACAGCTAAGGTCATACGGAGACAGGACCTCGGTTTAAAGACTCATCCGAAAGTCTGACATCAAAACTTGAATTTACCTATTTTGTATTTGAAGTTAGCATCAAAAGCTAGTCTATCAAAATAGAAGTAAAGCAATGTTCAAGTCAGTGTTTTCATTTAACAATACATACAGGGCTCGACCTGAGCACTCCAACTCTGTGGACATTTAGAACTTGCACACCAGACAGCGAAGACAAGCAGCAATAATAATACAAAGTTTTTATTTAATGAAATTGGCTGTTTTGACTTTTTTTTCTAGAATATCCCTCAAGATATTATAATAGAAAGACAACCAAAAATAAAATAAGAAAGACATGCGAAAAAGAAAAACGCCAGACTCCCCCAGTTTGATCCAGGTTGTCCAGTGTCCACCATCAAAACGTCCAGAATCACCTTAAGAAAGTGCTTGAGAGACGGAGACCTAAGGCCCCGTGCTGCACTTTTTTTGTGTTTTTTCCCTACAGAATGACGGCGGTAAATAAATCTTTGTCAGCTTAAATGTTGCCCCCAGAGTTCTAGAAATTTTGAAATCCCAATCTGTCCGACCAGCTGACAGATGACATCATCATTGGTGCATACTTATCGACTAGACGGAGTCTATCATGTACGGGCATGCGCATTCTGTGCATTTCTCGAGAAACATTTCTAATGAGACCACAAAAGGGCGGTTTAAAAATGTCTCGACCTAATACTCATTAGCTATTGTGTTTGTCGGACGCAAAAAGAGTCAAATATACAACACATTAAACTGCATTATACCGCCGTTTATTATACATTTACCTATGTGAATGAGTCAACACACAGCAAAAACAAACATTTCTTCATACAAAAGATCAGCTTGTGCATCTTGCAAATGTCTTCAAAACTCAACAGGGAAATGACATTTGTCCCAGAAGCCATACTACGGAAGGCTAATACAAACAGCAAACATATATATAAATATATATATATATGTCGAACTATCGATGCATCGTTACACCCCTACAAGGCCCCATCTCTGTATGACCTTACCTGTTGGTGAGACGTAAAACTCAAACACACATTGTCCCCAAGGTGTCTGAGCCATTGAAGTTTGACTGTTATTTAAGGGGAGTGGGAACACCTGGTAGATTTTTCTGCCATATTTCAAACAGACTCCTGTTTGCTTTTCTAAAAGCCCTTTTCCGATGAAAAAAGGGGGTCTACTCTTAAAGGAAAGAATTTGCTCCTCAGGAGCAAATTCTTACCTTTAAGAGTTGACCCCTATTGACATGGGAGACTTTTACAGGAGTTGCCTCCCCTGAAGGTGTTCCCATTTCCCTTAAATAGAGTTTATTTATTCTCCTATCTGCATTATGGGATTTATAAACCCAGGGAAGTAAAACAAATCTGATAAAGAAAGGAATGCAAAGCACAAGTTTCTTTATCTGATTTTTTTACCTCCCAAGGTTTATAAATTACATACCTTATTCGCCCTAATTACCGCACCGTGCACTTAGTTTTTTCAAAACCGTGTCAAAAAATCACAGTGAAAAATCTACCTAATTAGCGCACACTTGATGCAAAAACAATAGCTTCCGAGGTGATGCATACTGATATTTAATGGGACGGAAAAGGATACTAAGCATTGCCTTCACTGTTGAAGAAATAACAGTAAGTTATTTTTATCGATTTACTGTGAGAGCTTCTGGGGGGAGGTTACTGTAAAGTGTGCGCTTATGCATTTCCTTTTCAAAATTAGCTTAGGTGTGCACTTATAGGAGCATGTGCGGTAATTAGGGCAAATACGGTATTTAAAATAGGAGAAATGAATAAACTATGTTACATGCTGTTTGATAGACTTGTGGGATCATTATAAGCATTTTGCTCTGGATGCCGTCACTGTCATAAATCCACATTTTACATTAAGTTAAGGGGCATTTTCTTTCAGAACTTAGACACCCAGGCCAAAATTTAGGTGCCTTGGGTGACTGGGCGCCTGTTAGTGGGTATCCTTGATTATGCATCTGAATTTTGGTACAACTGGCTCTTTACAGCTCATGGTAGCCGGTTTTAATCAGCGTGGTGATACAAAAGCTGATTGAAACGAAAACCTGGTGGGCCCCATTTTGAAAGCACTTTCTACAGTAGTGAATAAAAATAGAAGAAAAAAAATGTTTCAGTTGATAAAACAACTAAACATGTGAGATAACAATAAGCAAAACATACTTCTTATTCAATAATTATGTCCATGTAATCTTTCTTTCAATGTTGCATCCGAATCAAACGCCATACATTCTGAACGTTTGTTGATATCTTCTCAGACGTAATTAAGGTGACGTAAAGAACAAGATCCATGTGACTGAAACTTTCCCATGTTTAAATAGAACAATTTCATTGCAAAAGCAGTATCTTGTAGAAAACCTAGTCCCAGCTAAAGAGATTTATATTCCCAGCTAAAAGGATATATTTCTTCTTAGAAATAATGAAAATACCCAGTTTATGTCAAGCAGAAATATATTTTTTTTCTCTGTTATGCATGTAATATTTTTGTTAGATTTTTAATGGGGAGCATCCTATAAGTAAGAGCCAGTTTCAGTTTTCCATTTACATGAGAATGCTAGTTATATTTAACAATTCAAAAGTGAAAAAGAAACCTCTGCTTTTCCCAGAAACAAATAGTTTATTAAAATGACTACAATCACAATATAACACTACTGTCATAACGATAACACACCCGTGCAACAAAGTGCATTTTTCACATCTCCAAAATATGGCTACTTTTCTTATGAAAATCCATGATATTTTTTTTTAATTTATACTCCGAACATAAGTTCTAATGAGTATCCACAACCTATGTCTTGGAGAAGAAATACAAAAAATAATGTATACCCTTATAAACCCCATTTTTCTCTATTTTAAGTGGGGTTACCGGTAAGAGGGGTGTTTATTTCACGGACTTGTTCGCTTGATGTGGGGTCAGAAGCAGAAACTTACGGGGTGCCGTTTTACTATTTAATACAATTTCAAGATATCTTTAAATAAAATTCATGATATCTATAATAAAAATATTGGATATCCATAAATATTATTAGATATCTATAAATAATATTAGATATCTATTATTCATTTTATCATATCATTTATATGTTTAATGATATCTATAATTCCAATTATAGATATCTATTATTCAATTTAGAGCTATCTATTATTCGATTTATAGATATCAAATATTGAAGAGGATTTTATGATATCAATAATTACATTTATTGATATCCATAATACATTTTTTGATATCCATTATTGAAAATTGTGATATCTATAATTCAAACCTTTAAATGATATCTATAATTAGATTATAGATATCCATAAATCTAATTATTGATATCATGAAATATAATTTTAGATATCCAAAAATCTCAGAATATTTGATATCTTTTAATACAATTTTAGATGCTTGCGTATATGGATCTTCTAGTCAAGAACACTTTAACGATGTCAAGTAAAATTTGTTGTCTTTCATCTGTGCCAAGTTTCGAAACTTCAGAACACTTGCGACTCCCAGGGGAGGGGCGAACTCTGAATTTTCCTTTTTACATGGGCTGGAATTCTTTAGGGCACATTGTCAGTCTTGGTATTTTTTGGGGTCACCTTTAGATGCCGGGGTCCAACCTATGTAGCGGGCAAAATTCAATATAACCCTCCCACACACACACATAATACCGCCACCACCACCACCACCCCACAATGGGATGTGTCCAGAGTTATTGACTGTAAGATGCATACTTGAAGCCATAAGGCCCAAATGATATGTATGTTTCAGGTTTCAACTAGACAAATGAAACAAACAGCACAACTCATAAAGAGTTACCGTATCATTTACAAAAAAATGTACCACACACTATTTTAGACATCCTAGTTCTAATTTTAATTGAGCGATAGCCGCCCAGCCGATCTTGGAGAGATCAATTGGGCTGCCTGACGTTTCCACAAAGAGGCTGAAAACAATAGCACATTAATACCTGTATATTAATTATTAACCCTTATCTTGCTGTTCCAGATAACCCCTATCTTTGCAAACAGTGTAAATCCAGATCAGATGACTTCTGAAGAAGCAATCTTATCAGGATCTACAATGTTTGTGATGCAGTTTGTTAAACGAATGACTATAACATAATGAAGTATCTGATTGGCTGATGGCTGATATTGGGTCTGGCTTAAACTATTCAGCAGGACAAGGGATAAATGACATATTTACAGAATTGCGCCCCACTCTTAAAGAATTATGGATATCCATAAATCATATAATTGCACAACCCGCAGAAAAAGCAACCGACTGAAGTCGGTTTTTTCTAAGAGTGCCCTAAAATCACCATGTCATTCTGTCATTCTGTCAGTCTGTCATTCTGTCAGTCTGTCAGTCTGTCATTCTGTCTGTCCGTCCGTAACCCGTTTGTGAAAATTGGTGATAGTGACTTAACCGCTTGGAATATTTAAACAATTTTTGGCATACTGATAGATATCAATGAGATCTAACCAATAAACTTACGAAATATTACATTCCATTTAGTATAGCCTCGCCGAGGCGAAAAATGTGAAAATTTTCGAACATTTTTGAACTGCTTCTCCTCGGAAACCGTTGGGCCGATTGAAGTCAAATTTCATATGGAGCCTCTATGGGATGGGGGAAACCAAAATTTGCTTATGGGGTCAAGGTCACATGACCAAAATGGCCGCCAAGCCATATATGGTTTGTCTGTCTGTCCGTCCGTAACCCGTAAGTGAAAATTGGTGATAGTGACTTAACCGCTTTGAATATTTAAACAATTTTTGGCATACTGATAGATATCAATGAGATCTAACCAATGAACTTGCGAAATATTACATTCCATTTAGTATTGCCTCGCCGAGGCGAAAAATGTGAAAATTTTCGAACTGCTTCTCCTCGGAAACCGTTGGGCCGATTGAAGTCAAATTTCATATGGAGCCTCTATGGGATAGGGAAACCAAAATTTGCTCATGGGGTCTAGGTCACATGACCAAAATGGCCGCCAAGCCATATATGGTAAAAACCCTTCAAAAATAGTATTCTCCAGAACCACTGGGCAGATTTCCACGAAACTTGATAAATAGCATCTGGGATGTAGGCCTATCATAAATTGCTAAAATGGTGACCCTGGGTTGACCTTGACCTTCTTTGGGTCCGTCCGTAACCCGTTTGTGAAAACTGGTGATAGTGACTTAACCGCTTGGAATATTTAAACAATTTTTGGCATACTGATAGATATCAATGAGATCTAACCAATGAACTTACGAAATATTACATTCCATGTAGTATAGCCTCGCCGAGGCGAAAAATGTGAAAATTTTCGAACATTTTTGAACCGCTTCTCCTCGGAAACCGTTGGGCCGATTGAAGTCAAATTTCATATGGAGCCTCTATGGGATGGGGGAAACCAAAATTTGCTCATGGGATCAAGGTCACCTGACCAAAATGGCCGCCAAGCCATATATGGTTTGTCTGTCTGTCCGTCCGTAACCCGTTTGTGAAAATTGGTGATAGTTTCTTAACCGCTTGGAATATTTAAACAATTTTGGCATACTGCTAGATATCAATGAGATCTAACCAATGAACTTGCGAAATATTACATTCCATTTAGTATAGCTTCGCCGAGGCGAAAAATGTGAAAATTTTCAAACTGCTTCTCCTCGAAAACCGTTGGGCCGATTGAAATCAAATTTCATATGGAGCCTCTATGGGATGGGGGAAACCAAAAATTGCTCATGGGGTCCAGGACACATGACCAAAATGGCTGCCAAGCCATATATGGTCTGTCTATCTGTCCGTCCGTAACCCGTTTGTGAAAATTGGTGATAGTGACTTAACCGCTTGGAATATTTAAACAATTTTTGGCATACTGATAAATATCAATGAGATCTTATCAATGAACTTGAGAAATATTACATTCCATTTAGTACAGCCTCGCCGAGGCGAAAAATGTGAAAATTTTCGAACTGCTTCTCCTCGGAAATCGTTGGGCCGATTGAAGTCAAATTTCATATGGAGCCTCTACGGGATGGGGGAAACCAAAATTTCCTCATGGGGTCCAGGTCACATGACCAAAATGGCCGCCAAGCAATATTTGGTAAAAACCCTTCAAA
The DNA here is from genome assembly GCA_963580285.1 of Lucinisca nassula. Lineage (NCBI taxonomy): Eukaryota > Metazoa > Mollusca > Bivalvia > Lucinida > Lucinidae > Lucinisca > Lucinisca nassula. The sequence goes on along the minus strand of OY757017.1, from coordinate 106,027,358 downwards.
AATAGTGTTCTCCAGAACCACTGTGCAGATTTCCACGAAACTTGATAAATAGCATCTGGAACGTAGGCCCATCATAAATTGCTAAAATGGTGACCCTGGGTTGACCTTGACCTTATTTGTGCCTAGGTCAATCTTTGACACATATGCTTTTGTGTTGGATTTTATCCTGCAAACGATTCAGAATACAGTACTAAAGTATAAGATATATTTTTGCTCCTTACGATAAGGCGCATTTATTGGGGGAACCGTTTTATGTCCAGGTCACATGACCAAAATGGCCCCCATACCCATATATGGTAACACTCATAAAGCTAAAAGCATCCGGCGGGTCGTGCACTTCAGCTGAAGCACTGGTTGATATCCATAATTCGAATTATAGATATCAATAATTCTCATTGATTTATTGATATCTTAAATCTCAGATATTGATATAGATTAATCTGTTTTTTGGATATCATTTATTCAGACTGTAGATATCATTTATTCAGCCAATTAAATGATATCAAAAATTCTGATTATTGATATCATTATATAGAATTAATGATATCAACAATTCATAATAATGATATCTATAAATCCTTTAGCTATTTAGATATCTTTAATTTAAATAAATGATATCTCGGCCCATTTATTGATATCAATAAGTCTAATTATGGATATCTACAAATAATATGTGCATCAGTACTTGAGTCTCCGTGGAGAAATTTGTATATCACTAATTCCAATATTGGATATCAATAAATAAGTCAGATTTATAGATATCATTTATCCTATATATGGATATCAATAATTGGAATTTATGATATCAATAATTGAAATGATTTATGGATATCCATAATTCAATTTTTGATATCTATAATTCGACTTTATGATATCAATAATTACAATTAATGATATCAATAAACAGGACTGAATTATTGATATCTATTATTTGATTAAATGATATCAATAATTAGAATTGTTAATATCTATAATTTGAAGTATAGATATCAATAATTGGGCTGAATTATTGATATCATTTAATCGAAATATGGATATCCATAATTCAAATCATATTTATAAATAAAACTGTGTCCCACAACTATACTATCCTAAAAAGTTTATAAATTATGGTCTGGCCAGATCTGAACAGAGTGCGTGAGGTGGGGATTAAGGCAAAATTTTAGGGCGGGGCATACTCTGAATTTTCCTTTTTACACAGGCTGGGAATATTTTTATAGTTAAGATTTTCATTTTTGAGTATTTCTTTGGGTTTTAGAGAAAAAGATTCTTAGGTCACAGCCATTTAGCCAGTTACATGGGATTCATCATGAAAACATGCCTATATAATTATAATTTTGACCCCCTTGAACCCCACTTTTATATAGTAAAACTGGGGTTTGCAGGGGTATACATTATTTTTTCTTATTTCTGCTCAAAAACATAGATTGTGGGTACTCATTAGAAGGCAAGGCAGTTCTAACAAGTAACCACAATCTATGTTTTTGAGCAGCCTCGGTTCTAACAAGTACTCACAATCTATGTTTTTGAGCAGAAATAGGAAAAATATAACACATTTTTTCATCTGAAAATTTTCATTGTTCGGTGGTAAAATTTACAATGTATTTGTATAGGCGTGTTTTCATAATGTTGAATTCTGGGGGTACATTGTCAGTCTTGGTATATTTTGGTCGCCATTTGATACCGGGGCCCAGCTTGTGTAGCAGGCAAAATTCAGAGTGCCATCCCCAACCCCACTATGCGATGTGATCATAGTTATTGACTGTACGAGGGTAGGCTGAAAAGTTCTGAGCCTGACCAAGAAGCAGGCATCGAACAGCCATGAAATTTTGTATTCATTAAATCCAAACCTTTATTACTTGATTTGACTCAAATGAGTTCAATTTTACCTGCAATAACGTAGAAATTCTAGACTTTGAAAATTGATACTAGCACGTTTTTGAGAAAATGGACAAAATCTGGCATCGTGGTGTCATCAAGTACTTCCATAAAAAGGGGTTAGCTCCTAAGGACATTCATGCCGATATGGTTGCTACATGAGGGGGATGATGCTCCTTTGTATGCAACCGTGAAAAGGTGGGCAGCAAATTTTAAGATGGGCAAGGACAGCCTTGAAAATGATGACCAGTGTGGACGACCCACAACGGCAACAACTGAGGAAACCATCAGCCAAGTGCACAGGGCCGTGATGGATGACAGGCATTTAACTGTGAATCAGTTAGCGAACACTGTTGGCATCTCCCGTGAACGAGTAGACATTCTACACAGTGAATTAGGAATGTCGAAGGTTTCCGCCAGATGGGTGCCACGGCTTTTGACGCCTGACCAGACTGAACCTGTCACAAGCCAACTTGGCTATTTTTGAAGCAGACCAAGATGGTTTTCTTGACCGTTTTGTCACTCAGGATGAGTGTTGGGTTAATCACTTTGAGCCACAGACCAAAAGACAATCCATGCAATGGAAGCACCCTGGCTCAACCCCTCCAAAGAAGGCAAAGGTCGTCTCCTCTGCAGGGAAGGTGATGGCATCAGTGTTCTGGGATGCCAAGGGTATAATATTCATAGATTACCTTCAAAAGGGCAGAACAATTAATGGGGAGTATTATGCAGATCTGCTAAAACAATTGCGAAAAGCAATTAAGACTAAACAACCCGGAAAATTGACAAAAGGGGTCTTGTTCCATCAGGACAATGCGCCTGCTCAGGAATCGGTTGTCACAATTGCTGCTGTGCATGACTGTGGCTTCACACTTGTCGATCACCCTCCGTATTCACCTGATCTAGCTCCATCAGATTATTTCCTGTTTCCAAACATGAAGAAGCACTTGGCTGGGCAGCATTATCGGTCAGACGAGGAGGTGATAGCTGCTGTGGAGGAGTTTTTCAGGGACCAAGATGAGACCTTCTTTACCACTGGGATCCAAGGACTCCAGCATCGCTGGAGAAAGTGTGTGGACAGGAAGGGAAACTATGTTGAAAAATAAGGCACTTTCAGCATGGACAAATCATTGGATCTTGGCCAGGCTCAGAACTTTTCAGCCTACCCTCGTAAGATGCAAACCTGAAGCCATAAGACCCAAAGGCTATATGAATGTTTGTTTGTTTGATTTGAGGTTTAACTGTATAGTTCATTTTGTAGACGTTGCTTCCAATTTTGTAGGATGTTTACCCGACATCGAGATGAAATGACATCTCAAGCCCTGTCGCCCAATTAAACCAATAGGATTTATAAGCATGGATGGTCCGACTCAACGCGCTTTGCTTGGACAGGCTTAGATCCTCTAAGCAGTTTACCAGTACTCGTGTGTGGTAGGATTCAGATCTGCGTGGAAGCATCATGCAGCCCATCTATTTCTTCAAGCCCCAATGGGCGGGGGCAGTATATGAATGTTTCAGGTTTCAACCTGACAAATGAAACAAACAGCAGAACTCATCAAGAGCTCTACCATGTGGCAAAAGGGCATATCATTTACAAAAATGTACCACAGTCTATTTTAGACACCCTAGTTTTTATTATATAGCAACTCCCGCTAAATGGGGCTTGGAGAAATAGATTGGGCTGCCTCAAGTTACCTCGCAGAGGTGAAACCAACAGCACACGCATACTGGTAAACCAATTAGAGGGACTAAGCCTGCCTAGGCAAAGTGGGGCCAGTCGGGCCGTCCCTGCATATAAACCCTTTTGGTTTGTTTTGGTATGCAGGGCTTGAGAAGTCATTTCATCTCAATGTCAAGAAAAAGTCCCATAAATTTGGAAGCAGTGTCTCAGACATTACCTTAAAAGTGTTGAGGGGATGCAAAACCTCAACTCATACAAATCTAATTATTGACATCCATTAATCGGATGGCATATGAGACAGCAATATAATTATACAACTTATTGTAGATATCAATAATTCTTTACATTTTAGATATCTATAAACTGAAATATAGATATCATTAATTATAATTATATATATCTATAATTTGATTTTAGATATCTATATATGCAACAGAATAATGGATATCATAAAACAAATTTATAGATATCAAGAAATATATATTACATATCATTGATTACATTTTATGATATCAAAAAATACTGATCATTATAGATATCAATAATGTTAATTATAGATATCTATAATTTGATTTATAGATATCTATAATTTGAATATAGATATCTATAATAACATTTTAGATATCTCGAAATTGTATTAAATAGTAAAATGGCACCCCATGTGTTAGTTAGAGAGAGAAGTTATATTAAAACAAAAATGTCTAGATTATATAGAAAAATAACAATTAATGGTCTTCTTTTCATATCATTTATACATTTTAAAACTGTGGTAGTTTTTGCAAAGAAGCAGCTAGTGTTGTTAGCTGCATAAAACCAAATATCAGCCAATGACATTGATGTTATGCGATGACATTGGGTTTCTGAAATTCGGACAATCTTTCAAAGGATAAACTGTAGGAAATTTGACATTATCTCATCAGATGTTGTGTTATGAATGAAGTGCATTAAAATTTGGTTTTATTTGCAGAGGCTGTGGGTGCAATTTGGGCGTTGTCTTTCGATGAGGACAATCGTAAAGTGATGGTGAAAAATGAAGAATTAGGGGTCATCTCAACATTGTTAAATCTCAAGACGGTGGACAGTGACAAAATCAAGGCAGCTGCAAATGGCACACTATGGAATCTTCGAGGGGATCTGGAGAAAACAGAAAAATTCCATGAGTTAGGTATATACATCATGATGCCAAATTAAAAAACAAAATGTGTGTGTGTGGGGGGGGGGGGGGGGTTAATACTAGCCTTTGATTATAATAGTCTAAATTTTCTTAGTAATCACATCTAAAATGCATAGCTATTACAAGTCTATAAGTTTGTTTCTGATTTCTGCATAGTTATTAACCCATTTAACCCAAAAATGGGTACCCTGGCCAACAGTGCAGAACGCGGCGTCTGATCAGGGCCTAAACTGTTTGCAAAAAGTTCAGCCATTTTCCTAATCAATTTTGAAGAAAACACAACCTGACACCCCTAAATTTTGAAATGGACTCCTGCTATATATAAGGAGGAAGATTCCATTTGGTACAAAAAGGGTCAAATACATAATTAGAAAGGATTATTTAGAATGACACTAAATACTAATATACATAAATATTTGTTACCCCATTACGAAAACAGGCCTATAAAAATACATTGTAATTTTTATCGCCAAAAAAAGGAAAATTTTAAGATGAAAATTTGTGATATTTTTCTTATTTCTGCTCAAAATATAGATTGTGGGTACTCGTTAGAACCGCCTCGATTGTGGGTACTCGTTTGAACCAAACCGCCTCATCGAGGCGGCTCCAACAAGTACCCACAATCTATATTTTAGAGCAGAAATAAGAAAAATAATGTTTACCCCTCCAAACCCAAATTTTACTATATAAATCTGGGGATCAAGGGGTCAAAATTATATAGGCATAGGTCTTTTCGGGTTGCACTGTGTGTTTTTTTTTTGTAGGAGAACACCTATCAAATGGCCGTCAGAAAAAGAGAAAGAAGAAGCCATCAGCTCCAGGTAGATTTGAGATTAAAGAGGAAGAGTCAGAAGAGGAGGCGGGTCATATTATGATCAGCTACCAGTGGGCCAATCAAAAAACACTGATGGAAGTGAGGGACAGCCTCACAGCGAATGGGATTAAGGTTAGTTGAGACATGGGGAAAGCAAAGAGGGAATATTTGGGAGCAAGAGAAGCATTTGACCTTGTTCCCCCAGCTAGGCACTGTAGAAAGCACCATTCAATGACGTTTCAGACGCTTACTGCAAGAACTGACATTTATAAAGAATCATTCTTCCCCCGAACCATTAGAGATTGGAATGACCTTCCCGATTCGATTATTTCGACGTCTGAAGGTGCTGAGGATTGTGCAGCTAAGTTTACCTCTTTGGTTAGAGCTAGGGACTAACTTCCCATATCACAGGTCCTGGTGTATGAATGTCATTTGGCGTGTCACCAGCAACAATTGCACGACCCGCAGAAAAAGCGACCGACTGAAGTCGGTTGATTTTCTAAGAGTGCCCTAAAATCACCGTGTTGTTCTGTCATTCTGTCAGTCTGTCCGTCCATAACTCGTTTGTGAAAATTGGTGATAGTGACTTAACTGCTTGGAATATTTAAACAATTTTTGGCATACTGATAGATATCAATGAGATCTAACCAATGAACTTGCGAAATATTACATTCCATTTAGTATAGCTCGCCGAGGCGAAAAATGTGAAAATTTTCGAACTGCTTCTCCTCAGAAACCGTTGGGCCGATTGAAGTCAAATTTCATATGGAGCCTCTATGGGATGGGGAAACCAAAATTTGCTCATGGGGTCCGGGTCACATGACCAAAATGGCCACCAAGCCATATATGGTCTGTCTGTCTGTCCGTCCGTAACCCGTTTGTGAAATTTGGTGATAGTGACTTAACCGCTTGGAATATTTAAACAATTTTTGGCAAACTGATAGATATAATTGAGATCTAACCAATGAACTTGCGAAATATTACATTCCATTTAGTATAGCCTCGCCGAGGCGAAAAATGCGAAAATTTTCGAACCGCTTCTCCTCAGAAACTGTTGGACCGATTGAAGTCAAATTTCATATGAAGCCTCTATGGGATGGGGGAAACCAAAATTTGCTCATGGGGTCCAGGTCACATGAACAAAATGGCCGCAAAGCCATATATGGTAAAAACCCTTCAAAAATAGTCTGCTCCAGAACCACTGGGCAGATTTCCACGAAACTTGATAAATAGCATCTGGGACGTAGGCCCATCATAAATTGCTAAAATGGTGACCCTGGGTTGACCTTGACCTTCTTTGTCCCTAGGTCAAACTTTGACACATACCGTAATGATTCGGCTATAAGACGAGGATTTTTCCCTCCAAAATGAGCCAAAAAAAATGACCCCGTCTTATATCCGAGGTCATGGACTGCATGCTTTTTTCCGGCAATGTCCGGCGAAGATCAGACATACGGAAAAAGCCGATCGGTGATTTTTGAACTGATATAAATCGCCGCCCACAAACCTCCGCTATCATTTTTATGCGATCGGTAAATGACGTCATCCAACGCCAGCACCCCCACACATGTATAATGTCATTTTGTGAATCTCTTTCATAAAAAAGAAAAAAATGTTTGGAACCGGTAAAAAATCTTTTCTCGATAGCTAAACGGTTGTGAATGGAGGTGGATAGAAAACCAGCGCTTTGCATAGCTCCCGAATTATCCCCAGAAGCTCTGAACAACAGCTTTCGACTTTTCCCACCCAGCGTCTGCTATTTGGCGCCAAAACATAACCATTCATGAGATCGTAGAAAAGTCCGTTTTTTGTGCAAACATCTACCGTTAGATGTAGCTAATTGTCTGAGGAGCGATTAAATCATTTTCACATTGATTGTGGATTAAATTTCTTGATTGGAGGATAAACGCCAATTAGAGACATAACTTGACCATATTTTCACACCTTATCGACACGCACCGCAGGGTGGCAATTTTATGACAGGGATTAACAATAATGTCATACTTGAACCGTAATAAATACACAGATGGTTTGTCTCTGAATTGACAGTGCAGCAATTATTGCGATTTACTTGCTGGTCTAGTTTTACCGCATTTAAGGACTCAAAAAGACTGACAGTTGTAGACGATTTTTTTTTTTTTGCACTTGCCCCACTGGGTGTCATAAGGTCAAAGTGCATCTGCCCTGCGCGATTTTGGTCTTGTCCCAGGCGGCCGGGAAATGGATTTGTCAGCCCCTGTCGTCTATTAGATAGAAGTCTGGGTAGCTGTCTAGCTTCGGGCCGACAGCGATACGACGTATCGACCCGACGTTCGCCCGCTATTTTGTGCTAGCTGAGGCGTTGGTTCTGAATCTGAATAGCTAGGTGTTGTGTTCCCCAATAAAAAAATAAGTTCAGTTACTTATAGAAAAGCTGCAACAAATATTTCTAAATTTTTTGGGTGGAAATAAATTTCCCCCTTTTCCCAACGCTTAATAGACCTACCTATTCAGGTTCAATAAGAGTTGTCTCTCTTTGTAACTTTCACAAACGAATACACAGAATGTCAACAGACACATATACAAGCAATGTGAGGGGTAAGTAGAAAGATTTTCTGATGAAAAAAGGCCGATTTCTCACATCTAAACGGCATCTGGCGGTAGCAGATAGGCCCCGACAGATATGGCAAAAATTTTACCCGTCTTATAAAAGAGTATAAGCAAAATCCCACCTTAGAAAACTGAAAAAAGGGGTCCCGTCTTATAGCCAAATTACCTTGAAGCCGAATCATTACGGTATGCTTTTGTATTGGAAAAGTGAGAATGCATTTTATCCTGCAAACGATTCAGAATACAGTACTAAAGTATAAGATATACAATTGCTCCTTACGATAAGGCACATTTATTGGGGGAACCGTTTTAGGTCCAGGTCACTTGACCAAAATGGCCGCCATACCCATATATGGTAACACTCATAAAGCTAAAAGCATCCGGCGGGTCATGCACTTCAGCTGAAGCACTGGTTCTGATTCTGATTTTATGATCATCTATTCAAATTCACTTTGTATGTATAATGTGATACTCTTATTGAATAATGTTAAAAATGTACAATATACTAGAGGACAACTCAGATCATCATATAACTCTGCTTTTCATTGGCTGATGTGTGGCATCATCACGTAACATTGCTTTTAAATGGCTGATATGACATTATCATGTAACATTGCTTGTCATTGGCAGATCTTTGGCATCATCATGTAACATTGCTTTTCACTGGCTGATGTGTGATATTATCATGTCACATTGCTCTTCTTGGCTGGTGTGTGGCTTTATGCCACTGACATTGCTTACCATTTTGTACAAAGGTAGCATTTTTCAAACAAATGTGTATTTAGTACATTAGAATAGGGATAACGTTTTTGCAAATTGGCATATTGAGAGATGAATTCTCATTTAAATCATATGTTATGGGTACTTTTTAGAATTGCCTTGATGAGGCAATTCTACCAAGTATCCACCACTTATGTTTCTAACAAGAAAGAAGTTTCTTGCACACCAGATGAGGAAATCTTTGACTTAACACTGGGATAGAAATGCTTATCCTACCCAGGATGGGATAAACATTGAGAATTTTAATGCAGTTGATGTGCATCGTTTGAATAGGACATAATGCATGCCGTCATTAAGTTTGATGTCACTGCATGTACAGTGACGTCAAAAACATCTCATTATCGTCATCAAAATATGGTGGACAACGACAATTAAAGTGACTGTATTATAAAAAATTCACTCTCAGAAATGAAAAGTATGCAAGAAAAAGAATCCTATATGGGTGTGGGGAGTAGATAGAGAAATCCATCCTTTGGGATCACTGTTCAGCATGACTCCTCTTGATGCCGGAGTGACCCTGGAGATGGATTTTTCTATCCACCCCTCACACCCATGTAAGATTCTTATATCATCCCTTGATTATCCTCATTACTCCTCCTTATGTGGGAATCCTCCCTGGTATAGTGGGTATGCTACTCGCCTCATAAACCAGGGGTTGTGTGTTCGAACCCAAGCTTCTCCAGACTTTCGGATAAGTCTTTAAACCGAGGTCCCATCTCCCTATGACCTTAGCTGTTGGTGGGACATAAAACTAAAACACACTCCTTATCTGGAGCTATATCATTTTTGTCGCGCCTGCTTTTAGCATGGCGCGATATAGGCGACCGGTTTTCCGTCCGTTCGTTCGTCCGTTCATCAAGGCGTCAACATTTGCGACCACCCTAGCGTTCACCCTAATGGTCAAGTTTATTTCTTAAGAACTATAAGAGCTTCATTAATGATACTTGGTACAAACTTGTGTCTGGGGTTGACAACTTACATGCAAGCATCCATATTTGACCTTGACCTACATTTCATGGTTCACTGACTTTGTAAAATATTGCAACCACCCTAGCATTCACCCTAATGGTCAAGTTTATTTCTCGAGAAATATAAGAGCTTCTTTAATGATATTTGGTACAAACTTGAATCTGTGGATGGCAACTTCAATGCAAGCATCCATATTTGACCTTGACCTAAATTTCATGGTTCACTGACTTTGTAAAATATTGTGACCACCCTAACGTTCACTCTACTGATCAAGTTAACTTAATTTCTCAAGAACCATAAGAGCTTCATTAATGATACTTGGTACAAATTTATATCTCGGGATGGCAACTTAAATGCAAGCATCCATATTTGACCTTGACCTTACATTTTATGGTTCACTGACTTCGTAAAATATTGAAACCACCCTAGCATTCACCTCAATGGTTAAGTTCATTTCTCAAGAATTATTTGAACTTCATTAATGATATTTAGTACAAGCCTTTTATGCAAGCATCTATGTTTGATCTTGGCCTAGATGTCATGGTTCGGTGACTTTGTGCCCCCACAGGTGCGACATAGCCTTCGGCGGAATTCTTGTCTGAACAATGAAATAATCTTATACATATTTGAGCTGTACACCTGGCAATCGGGACTTGGAGAAATAGATTTGGCTGCATGGTGCTCCCGCGCAGAGCTGAGACCGACCAAACTTGAGTACTGCTAAGGTCTAACCCTGCCTAGGAAATGTGATGTGAGTCAGACTGCTCCTTAAAACCTACGGTCTCTGTAGGCAGTAGGGCTTGAGATGTCTTTTCATCTCACAACATTGGCAGCAACATCTCCAAAATGACCTAAATAGTGTTGATGGGGCTATTAAACCTCAATAAAACAAAACAAACATATTTGAGCCACGTCATGAAAAAACCTGTTTTTGCCATTTGCAAACGACAAAGGGGCAGATCAGCATGCGCATTGGCAGAGTTTAATCAGCTCTTTAGTGTACTTTGCTTCATCTGGGTCCAGTTGTTCAAAGCATCATTAGCTTAACAAGCTTGTTAGTGGTTAAATTGTTAACTGTTCTAGTAAAAACAATAACTAATACTCTGGTATTTATGCTGAAAAAAAGTGAGCAGCTCACATTTTTTCTGCAAAAAAACATCAGTATATTTGCCATATTTAATGATGAAATTTTAACAATATGTTAACTAATGACATCATTTGTTTGAAATAACAGCAGGGGCCAGTTGTTCAAAACTAAGGGTGTCGTTAGTTAGCGACTTGTTAAAACTTTGATCATTTAATATGTCAAATATGCTAATATTTTTGCTGAAAAATGTGAGCAGCTGCTCACATTTTTTCAGCAAAAATAACAATTTTAGATATTGTACTTGCTAGAACAGTTAAAAATTTTACCACTAATAAGCTAGTTAAGCTAACGATGCTTTGAACAGCTGGTCTCTGGTTTCCTTTCCCAAAATTAGAAAATTTCTGCTAGTCTGTATAATGGAGCAAGTCATTGGCATCTTACCTGGTCAAAAAACTGAAAACCCCAAAGAAATTAAGGTCTTTGTCCTAAATGGGACTGGTTTACCTTTTTATTCCAGGTCTGGATGGATATAGACCAGATGGGAGGTTCTACACTACAGGCCATGGCTGATGCTGTTGAGACTGCCAGCATTGTTCTTATAGCTATGTCACATAAATATAAGGACAGTCCCAACTGTCGGGCAGGTACAGTTCAACCTGTGTTAAGCAGCCATCTGTGTCTTAAGCAGTCACCTTTGGGAAAGCTAATAATATTGCTTAAAGCAGGTGCTTGCTTAATGCAAGTTCATCTATATTTAAGGGGAATGGAAACACCTTCAGAGGTGGCAACTCTTGCAAAATTGTTTTTTTCTCCCATGTTAATGGGGGTCATCTCTTAACCCTTGTCCTGCTAAACACAAAAGCCACTAACTTTGTAAACAGTGTAGATCCAGATCAGATGGCTTCTTCAGAAGCCATCTGATCAGGATCTACACTGTCAATTAGTTTGTGAATTTGGATGAAACACTTATACATGTCACTGTCGTTATGTCAAAGTCAAAGGGACCAAAGAAATTACTTCGAGTTATCAGTAGTTTGAGATAACAAATCAAATACATTGTCCAGGCCTAACAAGTTGTGGACTTCAAAGTGTACCACTCTGAACATTGTTACATGTCATAATCTGTCAAAGTTTTCAACATAGTATATATCTCAATTACTACTGGGTATCTATTTGCATAACTGTGCATCAAAAGCGAAGTTTATCATATGACGTCATTGATAAGCAGTGGATAACGTCATGTAATAAAGATCGTTTGACCACAAGTGTAATAACACTTTGGTGGGATTAAGTAACGTCATGACGACGTCAATATCAGCCATGCATTTTCATTCAAAATTTGTCAAATTTAAAGGTGATACAATCCAATTTAAAGTGATCATATCATAAACAGAATCTTACACTCGTGGTCATTTCATATGACATTTAGGAATCTGGCTCATTTCATAGATATCATATGAAATGACTACGAATGTAAGATCCACTATTTATATTATAAAAAGAACAAGTGAATATTTTTTTTCTCCTAGGTATTTTTACACATATACCCTTTTAAGTAAGTAAGTAAGTAAGTAAGTAATTTCTTTATTTAAAGAGGGTAACTCGTTTGGTAAAACCAATCTTCCACAAGGCCCTCTATCTAAAACACAATGCAAAACATTTAACGAACAGTACATGGGTATTTACAAAAGTGATAACATAATGTGGAAAAAGAAGAAATGATTGAAGCATTCGTATGTAAAACATCGATAACTCTAATACAGATAATTAGTTTACTTTGGCTAATTCGAGCTCACTCTTGGGTCCCTTGTTTACATTTCTCCAGCTATACTTGTGTTATGGTGGGGGTTGTTTGGTGTTTACTTGGAAATGCATGTTATGTGTGCATCATTAGAATTGCTTTTTGAGGCGATTCTAATGAGCACACACAAAACGTGTATTTTATAGAAAGTCGAAAATATGCCCCAAGATCATTTCTATTATGTACTATTGGGTACCTATTTTTCAAAGTAAGTTCTTGGTCCAGTATGTATTTGAGATATCGAAGTTCGACTGTAGATGCAAAATGGTAATATGACATTTAAAAGTTCAAGGTGGCGGTGGCATACGCACGTTGCAATATATACAACAACATCAAGAGTTAATTAACCAGCTAATACAATTTCGTGAGAATGCATTATACGATGAAGAATTCTTAATTTCAGTTGGTATGTATTCCAAATAATAGGACCCGAATATGATATACTGTTTTTGAAAACATTTATATTAGGTTTTGGAATTCTAAAATTTTGACCAGAAGTTGATCTCAGTGTTGTTTGATTTGATTGACCCCTTTTTTTCTCAAATAACTCACAAATATACTTTGGTAAGAGACTGTGCGTGACTTTGAACATGATTTTTGCCTTATTTACGAACATACTTTGCTCGAAAGAAAGGATACTTAGCCTTGATTTTGCATCTTCGAAACTTGAGTATTCATTGCCTAAGATTATTTTGCAAGCACGTTTCTGTAGTTTAACTATTTTTGACATATTATAATTTGATGAATTACCCCATATTATATTGCAATAATTGAAATGTGGATGAATGTACGCATTATAGAAAATAACTTTGTGTTCATAATTAATGAAGTGTTGGATCCTGGACAACAGCCAAATATAAGTGGATATCTTTTTGCAAATAAAGTTGAAATGTTCATTCCACGTGAGATTAGCATCGATGTTAACACCAAGTATTTTGTCAGCAGTAGTTAAGTTTAGTTCAGTGCCATTATATGATAAAGTTAAAATACTCTCATCTATATGTATTCTTTTTTGCCTTGTTGTTAATATCATAACTTTAGTTTTCTCAGTATTTAAAAGCATCCCGTTTTGTTTACACCATATATGAAGGGAAAAAAGAGCTTCTTGCAGATTTAATTTTAATGTGTGCAGGTCACTTTGCATATCATATATCGTAGTATCATCAGCATAGAGATCTATAGAGGAAATGTTTCGCGACAAAGCTAACGGCAAATCATTAATGAAAATTAAAAATAAAAGAGGACCTAATATGGACCCTTGAGGTACACCACTCGTAACAAGACCTGGATCTGATATTTTGTTATTTACAGATGTAATTTGTGTACGGTTTCTTAAGTATGATTCCATTAATTTCAGAAAAGAACTATTACATTTGTAGCAGGCTAGTTTCTTTAAAAGTAACGTATGGTCAACAAGATCAAAAGCTTTTCTGAAGTCAACCATAACAGTCCCTACTATATTACCGTCGTTTAAAGCTTTTAACCAATGTTCCGTCATTAATAACAAAGCCGTTTCAGTGGAGTGACCAGGTCTAAAACCGCTCTGGGAACTATGTATTATTTCAAAGTTATCCAGAAAAGACATGAAATGTACGTGAATGAATTTCTCTATTAACTTCGACAATGTAGGTAGGATAGATATTGGCCTATAATTATTGATTTCATCTTTTGCACCCCCTTTATGAAGAGGGATGACCTTAGCTTGTTTCCAGAGGGAAGGAAATTCCCCAGTCAATAAACATTTATTAGCAATAATTGTTATACTTTTAGTAATTATTCCTGCCGACAACTTTAGAAGTCTAGGCCCAACTCCGTCTAACCCTGTTGCTTTAGAAATATCAAGTGAAGAAAGAAATTTAAAAACAAAACTTTCGCTTATTTCAGGGAGCTCAAAACTTACGTCTGCAGGAATTTTTGAATTAATGTAATCATTTAGTTTATTAAATTCGTTATGTTGTATAGGCTCCTTGAGTCTTGCCGCTATGTTTGTAAAGTAATCGTTAAAGTTATTGGCTAACTCATTATTGTCTGCAACCATTTCTTCGTTTATCTTAAGTCCTAAGATATCGTTATTGTCGGCCGTTTTATTTGAAGCACCGAACTCTTTAAAAAGTCTCCAAATTGATTTTGGATCATCTTTTCCTTGTTCAATTTTAGTTCTATAAGTTGCCTTTTTTGATTCATTAATCATTGATGATACCTGATTCCATCTATGTTTGTACTCTTCAAAACGACCTTGTATTTTGAGTTTGTCTCTTTCTTTCATACTGTCAAGAATATCTGGTGTTAGCCAGTCAGGTTGTATGTCTTTTTTAATTCTATGAGTTTTTGTTGGTGCATGCTTATTGACCGTATCATTGAAAAATGAATACCAGGCACAAAGTATGTCATCTAAAGAGTCAAGCCTACTGAGTTTATTCCATGGTATTGCTTGCAAATCAATCAAAAACTTATTTTCGTCAAAGTTTTTGAACGATCGATATGTTATTGATCTGTGTGCGTTCTTAATAAAAGTTGCATTTAACTTTCTGTTGCAGATAACAGAAAAATGGTCACTGATGCCGATTTGACTTACGTGTACTTCTGAAATATTATCTTCATGATTTGAATAAATATGGTCAATAAGCGTGCTAGAATTGTTCGTTACCCTTGTTGGCTGTGTAATGTGTTGACTAGCCCTAATGATTCTGTAAATATTGACCATTCTCTTTTTATATTTGGATTTAATAAATCTTTATTAAAATCTCCCAGTAAAATGATTTCTTTACTTTCTTTCCAAACGCCATCTAAAAAACATTCAAAACGGTCTAACCACTCGGCACGTTCGACAGGATTTCTGTACAAGAATCCAAGTAAAAAGGACTTTCCTTTAGTAGGACTAATTTCAAGCCAAATGCATGATATTTCATTACTCTCAAGGTCTTCCCTACGTTTAGCCATTATTTGATCCCTAACGTAAACAAGTATGCCGCCGCCACCATTTGTATGATTATCTTTACGAAACGCATCTTGAAAACCTTGGATATTAAAACTGCTTGACATGCAATTGTTATTTAATTTTGTTTCACACATGCCAAATACGTGCAGATTTGAATTTTTTGTAGATGTTAGCATTGCCTGAACTTCAGAAAATTTAGAACGTAATCCTTGAATATTTAAAAACCCAATGTTCATGCCTTTTTTACAAAGCCTTAAGTCAATGGAAGTTTCGTGTCTGATATCTTCTGACGTTTCATTTAACGAAAGTGAATTACTATTTATTTCAGTATCTGTTAAATATATACTGGAACTCTTATGTTTCTCATGCCTACATTGACCCTCAGTATGATTGATTAGAGAATCACTATAAAAATTTTCACAGGCACAGTCCAATTCATTGCAATCACTACATATGTTTTCAAGACAATAGAAAGAATTAACACTATTTATTGGCGTGCCTCTATCTGATCTGGCAGTAATGCCGAGTCCCTATCTGGTGTTCCAACAGTCCTTTATTTTGTGTCCAACCATACCGCAACCAAAGCATCCCCGCTTTTGTCGCCCGTTGTTAAAACCGTTCCATCTGTTAGTGTAAGGTTCCCTAGGACGATCTCGTTTCCTACCCTTATCTTGCTGTTCACGACAACCCATCTCTTTGGAAACAGTGTAGATCCAGATCAGATGGCTTCTGAAAAAGCCATCTGATCAGGATCTACACTGTTTGACATTCAGTTAATGAATTTGTAGGAATAAATTACATCAAGTAATCTGATTGGTTCAAAGTCACAGATGGGTGTGGCTAATATGAATATTCAGCAAGAGAAGGGTTAAAATTGTATTTATTGTTTTGTTTTATGTTCTCTTATTTGAAAATGTTTCAAAAAAGCAAAACATTATGACTGTTTGAATTGCAGGATGAATTTGTATTTCTAGGGAGCCCACTCATATTGAATTATCGGATTGCCTAACTTGAGGACTTAATTACATTTATCATATGACATCGCGTCTGAGAGTGTAATAACGCCATGTAATATTTTCGATAATCCACTAGTGGATTAAATATGCAAATAACCTAGATACGTCCCGTAACATTACATGTACGCGTCCTTTATGACGTCGTGTTTACTGACGGCGGAATATTGACATTTTTGGAAACAATCTTGAATAAAATGCGTTTTAAATGTCATATGATAAATAGAATCTTGCATTCGTGCTCATGTATTATTGAATTTATTAAACTCGTCAAGGAAAAGGGTTAAAATGCTCGGCAGAGCCTCGCATTTTATCCCTTTACCTCCACTCGTTTAATAAATTCAATAATACATGAGTACTCATGTAAGATCCTCTGTTTATTGAAGGGTGATTCCCTGCTGAATGGGAAGGTATGTTGAGTCATAATAATGATTAATAACAGTTCAGTTTGTATATTTTTCGCACGTTACCGATCACATGGCTGAACTGACAACAGACTCCTTGGTTTCACTCTTCCCAGTAATGACAGATAATTCAATTTCACCAATTGGAACTTTGACATAAGCAGTCATAACTGTAAAAGAAATTAGGTACCGGGCATAAAAAATCACTTTGAGATATCCAATTTTTTTAGATATCCGATTTTGACATACATGGAGTTGAAATGTATACAAATATAGTGAAAATATTTGGGAATGAAAAATGACTTCGACATAAGTGAGGCTATCGACTTGTCGAGATAGTGAGAGTCACCTGTATCTATAAATTTGATTGGTTGATAGTCAGTTATGGGTGTGGCTAAATTAATTTATTCTGCAGGAGAAGGGTTAACTAAATTTTCAAATGTTACATTGCATGTTCAAATTCTCTTGCTGTTACATCAAGGTTGGATACTGTAATGATCCTAAGTATTGGGACAGTCAGACTCCTGAAGGAGCGGTCTGATCAGGGTCTACACAGTTTTCTGTTCTGACTGCACTTCTTGGACACCTTGCTGATTGTGAAACAATTTGTTAAAATTAAAGGAGAATATCAGCAAGTACTCCAGGGGCCAGTTGTTCAAAGCATCGTTAGCTTAACGAACTCGTTAGTGGTCAAATTGTTAACTGTTCTAGCAAGAACAATATCGAAAATTTTGGTATTTTTGCTGAAAAAATGTGGGCAGCTTTTGCATCCGCAAAAGCTGCCCACATTTTTTCTGCAAAAATTTTAGCATATTTGCCATATTTAATGATCAAAGTTTTAACAATATGTTAACTAACGTCGTGGTTAGTTTTGAACAAGTGGGCCCAGGTGTTCGAATTTTTAGGATTTTTATGGAAGCTGCAAAAAATATTACTAAGCTGTCATTTTATTTTCATAGAGGCAGAATACGCATTTCAACAGAGGAAGAAAATAGTCCCACTGATGTTGGAGCGAGGATACAAACCAGATGGGTGGTTAGGTTTTATTCTGGGAGCAAAGCTGTTTTATGACTTTAGTGGGAAATACCCTTTTGAAGCCAAATTTAATGACTTGTTGAAAGAATTGAGAAGAATCAAGGGGCAGAGCAAAAGTGTTCATGAAGAGATTGTTCCAACGAAAGTTGATCCGGTAACAATACTTTACTTAATCCATCTGTTTTTTTTTCAAGCCCATTTGTTAAACTGAAGGTATTGTGCTCTGGCTGTTTGTTAAGGTTTTTGCTTCTGGATATCTCTTACATCATAACCTCTTTGTAACACTGTTCATTACCTGGTTTTTGATATTGATGGATCCCAAAACTGTTTAGACAATATAGAATTATGACCAAAAATCTATATAATGAAAAATGACCATAAATGGTCATTTTTCTATATAATATATACATTCTTGTTTGAATATAACTTGGTTGTTTAATCATCATAGTCTCTGATTTGGATCCTAACAATAGTGTTATAAAGTGGTGGGGTCCTCGTCTTGTGGCTGGATCATTAAATTATAAACTAATCTGCATTCTTTATTCTCTTATCTCGCTAAGCTGACAATTTTGATCTTTTGAGTATATAGGCTGCAGCTTGTGTTTCTCATGCCTGTCAATGTAAATGAGTTTATATTACTATCGTTAATTGCTAATTGGACAAGCTCTAAGCTGACAACTTTGATCTTTTGAGTATATCGGCTGCAGCTCGTGTTAATCATGCGTATCAAGGTAAATGAATTTATATAACTATCTTTAATTGCTAATTGGACAAGCTGTTATGACATGTCTGCAATTAACTTGAACTTGAAAAAGTACCGTTAGTCTGTGATTGACTGTGACAACTACAGTATTATCTAGCATATTACCCCACTTAAAAACGGGCCTCCGTGGCCTAGTGGATAAGAGCGCTGACTCTTAGTCATTAGGTCTCTCACCGCCGTAGGTTCGAGCCTCGCTCTGGCCACGTGTGAGACGCCAAGTTCTGCAACGGAAGGTCAGGTGGTTTTTCTCCGGGTACTCCGGTTTTCGCCCACCTCTGATTAACGATCGGCTCGATATGAGTGAAATAATCTTGAAAGGGCCGTAAAACCCAAACCAAAAAAAAAAAAAAAAACCCACTTAAAAGTCGGAGAGAAATAAATTTGTTGTGCTTGAAACTTGATAAAAACCTTGGATTATATTTATAAATGTTGGTAGGGGAAAATTTGGGGTCCAAAGCAAAGCCGTACCATATCCGAATTCTTGCTGTAATGAATTGTGCTATAACAAGATCAGGGTATATCATTAAAACCTTGATCATTTAATACAGCAAATACCTTAATATTTTTGCTGAAAAATGTGAGAAACTGCAAAAGCTACTGACACTTTTCAGTGAAACTACCAAAATATTAAAAACTTTGCTTGCTAGAACAGTTGATGTTTCGACTGCTAACGAGGTTGTTAACGAATTTTTACCGGTGTAACAGTTTATCCTTACCCCCTGGGTAGCTTTACCCCTGGGGGTAATGATTTCCCGGGATATCTTTACTCCCACCCTGGATATCTTGACCCCGGGGGCAAAATATCCCGGCTGGGATACCTTGCCTCCCTCCCCCCAAAGCTATACTGTCCAGGATATCTTTACCCCCATCCCCACTTTTGGTATAAACTATTTTCTTAATGTCCAAATTGTTCTTATATGTAACTGAAGTAAGATAGTGGACTCGATGTTTCACTTAAACATTTTTCTTTTCATTCATGACTCTGACTAATAGAACTACCCTTAGTAAGAAATATTGTAACGGCGTTACCTCGGCCAGCTATGACCTAAAAAGTGTTGATTTGTCAGGAAAGGTGACACCGTTGCAATAAATTATTGTGGGATCGACCTGGGTCGTGCTCAATGTTGAGAGGGAGTGAAATAAGAACGGGTCATTTAGTTTTTACTATTTATTGAGTTTCCCTTAACAATATCCAGTATGGACAGTATTAAACTCAAATTCACAAATTCATCTAACACATCAAATACATATATGCCAATAGTTCAAATCTACAGTTTTGAACCGATAGCCCTTAAACAAGCAATACAGAATTTAATATGATTGTGAGCATTCACTTTAGCCTAGAATAACCTATATAATTAAGAAGCAAATCTATGCAAGATTTAGCCACTTTAATTTGATTGTATGATTTCTACTATTTAATGAATTTATTGAAATATGATAAGCAGGCGGAGTTAATTCTGGTTAGGCTTAGCTACAGTTAATTCCCTTAATATGCTTTGATACAACTGATATCAATGAACTCTACTTCGGTAACAGAGAATAACATCATAGAATTTCACACAACATGCTTTTCACAAGCAATCAGGGCTGCAACGAAGTAGAAGTTCATCCTGCAGTAGCATCTATTTTAATATGAAAGAATATGAAAGTATTTAATATACTTGGAATACACTTTCTTGAACAGTTAGCGCCTAGAAAAATTATCAAAACAATATGTCCATTAATTTAGCTTGGCAGGCCTCGCCTTTAAAAGCAATCTTCAGCCGGACTAGGCAGAATTCATCCTAGGTAGGAGTAAGCACTACTACCTCGATATGAGTGTTTACAAAGATGAACCAAAGTGAATAACTCAATCATTGACAGATTAGCAGTTGCCAACAAACGCTTTTCACAAGCACACAAACATGCAACGAGCCAAACTGCCAATGATTCTTGTGCTCTGCCTGTCTCGGCGTAGTCAGAATTCTGCCAGATTCGGCTGAAAATTAAATCAAGCCAAAAATGCTCACAGACAATATATACAACAAACTGTTATTATACACAACTTCAGCCTTACTTATACTATCAATTTATATTGAAAACCTGTGCCAACTTCGCCTAAATGAGGATAGAAGAAGGAGAGAAAGTTTCAGCCAAGCTCGGCTGAGCCTAGATCGGCTGAGCCTAGATAGAAGTGGGTGGGGTGGATAAACAAAGTTTATTCATACACTAGATGGGCGATTCTCGAAAGACTTCTTTCTAGGGGGCATATTCAGCCAAAGATCAAGTAGTTTTATGATCAGGCTGCTCCTAAGTCGGCTGAACAATTCAACTTCGGCTGAACAAGCGATCTCGGCTGAGTCTAGCTTCGCAAACTTCGGCTGAGCCAACAACAACAACAAGCCAACAGCGGTTGCTACACGATCTTAGCAACTGTCATTTTCAGCCAATGAATGGGTATTTATACTATTGCCTGGTTCTGCACGTTCTGGTGCTTTCCATAGTGCAGAACGTAAGCGGCCGGGAACCAGTCATGTCACGCGTTAAAAAATTCAAGAAAGCAGTGTGAGAATAGTTCATTCGAGTTGGATGGCAAGCAACTTCACGGCGTTAAAGCTGCACAACATCTTGGAATTACCAGAACTGCGTCTATAGCTGAAAATGCAGACATTAATGTGAATAATAACTTGGCAAAAGCTAGAAGAACGTTATACAGCTTATTTGGGGCGGGTCTACACGGCGAAAATGGACTAGATCCAGTCTCAGCAATTGAACTATACAGAGCATATGTTCTACCAGTGTTACTATATGGGCTTGAAATATTAATCCCACCGCAAAAACTAATTGACAAACTTGAAATATTCCACAAGAAAACCTTGAAACAAATTCTATCACTACCGGATAACGCTGCAGATCCTGCAATCTATATCTTGTCTGGACTTCTGCCAATACGAGCGGTACTTCATCTGAAAGTTTTAAGCTTTTTCAATAATTTGTGTAATCAAAGCGATGAAAGCCTGGAAAAGCGGATTTTAAGGAGACAAATAGTTGTTAAATCTGACAAATCATGTTCCTGGGCTATGCAAGTTCCACCTATCCTTGCACGATATGGTTTGGATAATATAACTACGTACGTTGAGAATCCAGTTAAGAAAAGTTCCTGGAAGACTTCGGTGAACAAGATTGTCGAATCCAGTTGGAAGGAGGTTATCGAATCGCAGGCAGAATTGTATTCGTCACTGAGATATATGAATTGTACTTTCCAACCTGGAAAAGTGCACCCAGTATTGAAGGTGCCTTGTAAATCTGTGTTCGAGACATCAAGAATGCCATCCAGATTGAAACTACTTACTGGAACCTACATTCTCCAGACGAATCGTGCAAAGTTTAATCAGAATGCGGTTGACCCAACCTGTCAATCCTGTGGAAGTGCAGAAGAAACCGTGGAACATTTTGTTATGAACTGTCCAACGTTGCGAGATGAAAGAGATCCTATTGTGGAAGTTATTATGAACTGTCTTTGTGAACACGGTCTTCGAGAGTATGCTGCCTCTCAGAGCGATTTAGTGAACATTATCCTTGATTATACCCGTGTGTTGCCATTTCACACACAAAAATCTGAAGTTGGCGAAATCATTGAATTTAACTCACGGCGGTTGATATACAAAATACACAAGGCAAGGGAGACAATCTACAGAAGATCAATTTCTGGTTGATTACACGAGGTGCATGCGGTCTAAATTTAGTATTTTAGCCAGCAGTAAAGTTTATACTGTATACGAACATTTTACGAAACGTTTTATCACATGAACATTGACTTACGTATCGTGTATATATCACTGGGACTGTATTATACACAGTAGTTTTAAAATATTGTGGTGCTGGATATTTTACCTGAGAAGATTCAGGGTTCGTCATTGTTGGCGGAGAAGATTAACAGAACAGAACAGATGGTGGAGCGGGACGATTTGAAAACACATTTTTGAGCAGGAAAACACGAACAATGCAGCAATTTAAGTGCAGTAAACGGGATAAAATCAACTGGTAAGTCCAGACTGCGGCAGGGGATTTCTTTATATTTGTAAGCTGAAATGAAGCTGCCAGTGCGTTTTCGTGCTGAAAAATGTGGGCGGAGTTGACGCAAATCGGAACTGTCAAAACACATTTCAGAGAAAAACATCGGGATTTATACAGCGAAAATACAATATTGTAGGTCGAAAACAAGCATAAAAATGTTGTGTATGTAAAGTTATTGCAGAATAGCTCAGCGCCGTTACAACAGCCCCCTACCTTGAAAAGGCATGGACCCCATGTGGAACGTAAAGTAAGTATTTAATAGTCTATATACAGCTTGGAAAGTTGGAATATCATAATAGTATAACAATTTTATGGAGGCAGCTGGCTATCATGCTGTAACTTTATATTTCTTGGCCATCGGTTCGGATTATAAATATTCATGAATTAGTATTGAACACTAAGAGGCATTTTACTCTTTTGGAGCACAACTCTTTGTATGTGCCAATATAGATCAATAAATTGTACAATTATCTACCAAATACCTACAACAACATATAAATTCTGCAGGTATAAATAAGTTTAACCATTTGTTACTTACAGTTTCATTTTAGCATCAAGGAAGGAGGAATAGGTCCATAGTAAATGAGGCATATTCCCACTCACTTGAGTCTAACCCACTCAAAACTTCAGGTGAACAGCAATGACATTCTGCCACCAACTGTAATTGTAACATGTGAGCTTGAGACAAAGCAAAATGTGCCTCTAGGAAACAGAGTCATACATACATATACTTTCACAATAAATAATTGACTCTCCAAGGTGAAATAATCAGACAATTTCAATATACAGTGTTTGTCAATAACAACTATTAGTATATACGAATGCGCTTGCATTCGTTGTCAAATTGTTGCTCTCATTATTTTCATTCAAATACAATCATACTTCATTCATATTATGATTTGGGATAATATCAAATGCAACATGACAATACACACTACTCAGAGCTTACATCAAATATGAAATATTGTATCTTGAGCATTTCTAACATAAATTCAATACAATTAATAATGGGATTAGTCTTATCATCAAACATAACTCAGTTGATGATAACTGAACTTGAATGCTCTAAGCGGTCATTTTGCATATCATAAACATTTTGAAATCATGTCAGTGACAAAACTTGCACACAAATATTAATATGTTAAGTTATTGCAAATGTAAAGTAGAAGTAGAGCAATGACCATGAATCTATACACTTAACTTACTCCTCCTAGCAAGTTTTGTTGGTCTCTTCAAAAGCATAAGCATTCTAAAATTGTTGTTATCAACTCAAAACATGTTATAAGGTGAATTAATTCTTGATGGAAATTCATATGATCCATAGAATTTGAATTATCAAATGTTCAGATACATACAAGATGAGGATAATTACAATTGTCAATTTCCTTACCATACCCCTTCTCAAGATCAGTAATAGCATTAGTCTTAACTTAAGCTCTTCCTTATTAGTTGTATACTTCAAGGCCACACATGTACTCCTATTAATAAAATACAGGAACAAGTTAAAAGAATACAGTCGTGCAAAGATGTTTAGGGCCTAAACATTTTTACTAAGACCGTGCTTGGCCAAGAAGGAGTCAACTATAGGAAGCATGGAGAGTCAGTGGCATAATGATTAACATTTGGGATAAAAATTGAACAATTATGTAATCATCAAAATTGCACGCAAAATGAATTCCAGCAAGGAAACAACAAGTGAATCAGTCATGCAGTAAGATGTGAATATTTAAATACCCTTACTACCATAAAAGTCTAATATATCTTGCAAGACTTTACATGAAAAAGAAATATTTGGTAAGGCTTTCAGTGACACAAATATGAATATTCTCCTCAATTGCGATCAAGCTTTGTACTTACGTAATTCTGGAACTCTTAGACAGTGCCAACCATCCTAGAAATTAGGCAAGTTACATGAGTAGATAACCTCACCTAACCACATATAACCAGCAGTCGCCCAATTGCTAGGTGTAAAGCATCGTCCAAGAATTGCAGAAAGATATAATCAAGTTTTCAGATATTGTTACCGGTATATACCAAAAAAAAATCTTATTCCAGAGTAAATCTCTTTTTTTTTAATTTAAGCCATTAAACTTGCTTAATTGATTAACTGAATTGATCACTATATTTCAACATTTACAGACTGTGGAATGCTAGACCATAACCTAGATGAGAAGTTGACTTTACAAGATGATAAATTAAAAGGTAATTGTTTCAAAGAATTTGAAGATCCAAATATTTGCTCAGAAAGTACGTAAACAGTTGTTTAAAACTTTTGTACAATACTAAAACTTATTACCTAGAATATCTTAACTAATAGACTTAAACTAATTCCAGTGTCCTCTTTCAGTGGTATCTCCATAGATGTTGTTGCGATTATTGTAAATTGTCTATAAATGGCGTTGCCGCGATATAATTATCTCTAAAATTGAAGATGAAATACAATTGTCTCTATTTTTGTTAGAATCTCTTCCTGATGAATATTAAAGTTCATTTTTGTTAATCTATGCTTATGTTAAAACGCGTAAAATTTCACAATAGTTAAATTTGATATTTAAACAAGTTATATTTATAAGTACGCGATAACGCGGGTCTTGTTGGAATTGTTTCTTCAGGTCATCTCAGCTAGCCAACAACGTCCATCTGGTCCTTACGAACCACAGCAGCAACATAAGGTTCATACGAACCACAACAACAACAGTTGGTTCATTTGAACCACAACAGCAAGGTCTGGCTCAAAAGAACCACAGCAGCAACGTTTGGTTCATATGAACCACAGCAGCAACAAATCAGCAACTCAGCCTAAATAGTAGGGGTTACAGTAAGCATTCCATCTATGTGTTACCGGTGTAGATATTCTACATCAGTCCATCCCGTACAGTTCTGAAGTTATTTTCAGCCTTCTTTTAACCAATTTTGTCAGTCCTTTAACTCTATAATATTCACATTCCTTTTTCAATTCTTGCAGATGTCGCCTTTCCCTTGGAAGCATTGATGGAATATACTCCAGACCATACCGTAAGTAATTTAAAATTATCTTAGAATGTGAAGCATCTCTATCAATAAACACACTGTTTCCTTGTTGTATAATTGGGGAATCACTTGTAAATAGTTTAGCTAAAAGGGAGTTAGGATCATTTCTCAAGGTCTGAGTACATGTTTCAAACCGTTGTCCTCCTATGTTAAGGATTACTTTACTCCCTTGAATCTTGGCTATAAAGTTGCGATCTTCATCCTCTTCTTCATCGCTCTCATTACCCTCCAGCAACTGTCTTTTCTTTCCTGCACCATCATTCTCTTTCTCATCATATTTCCTCTTTTCTGCTTTCTTTCTTAACTCCTCCATTTCTCTTTCATTATTTTCATTTATTAATTTTTCAACCACCTGCTCTGCTAGTTCATCGTACTCACAGTGTGCAACAATCTTACTCACTCCATCAACCACTATCCCAGCAAACAGATCAACCCCTTCATCATATGTGTTAAACTGAATGGTATTTTCTCCTGATATGCTGGCTACTGCTCTTTCAGTTTCTTCAAAGTCTTCACTCTCCTTTCTGCCCTCAACCTCTTGAATGGTAGATGCACATATTGGTATATTGGGAGTGTTCAACTTATCATGTTCAGTATTTTGATTCTCATTCCTTACATTCTGTTTCACCTTCAGCTTTCTACTTTCATATTCTTTTATAGAAATTTTTGATTTCTTTGAATTTTCTTCGTTTGTTTTGTTTTTATTATCTTTACACTTTTCTCTTTCCTTTTCAGGTGTATTTATTCTTTCAACACTGTCCTCATCTTTCTCTTTTTCATTTACTATTTTGTTGTCACTGACTTTTTCTGCTTTATCATCACTTCCTACAGTCCCTATCTGAATTTTATTTCTCTTATCATTAACTGATTTTCTATCCTTTTTGTCATTTGCTTTCATAGTTTCTTTATCTTTCAATGAACTATCGCCTTCTTTCTCACAATTTTCCATTACTACTTTCCTTATTTCAGCTCCACTATCCTTTCCTTCAGGTATTCCTCTATCTTTCTGAGTTTTACAATTGTTTTTGTCCACATTGTTTTCTGTTGCTACATCTTGATTATTGTCATTGTCTCTTTCTTCACTTATGTCTCTTTCTTCACTTATATCATTTTCCATTTCTTGATTTTCAATTATTTCACTTTCAAACATACTTTTCTCAGTTTCGTTTTCTTCACTTATTTGTTTATCCTTTTCTTCTCTGATTTCCGTTTCTTTGCCCTGTTTTCTACTTTCATCTTCCATGATCTCTTTCTCTTCACTTTCAGTGTGTTCAGTTTCATTGTCTATACTTATCTCTTCACATTTATGTATACTTGTATCCGAATCCTTGTCACTATTCTCCTCAGTCATTTCCTGTCCTTTATCAACATTTTCCTTTGTTTCATTTTCTTTTATCCTTTCTGTTTCTTTATCAGTTTCTGTCTGTTTTCCCTGAGTTTCATTATTAACTGGCATTACTTCTATCCCTTTACTAACACTTTTCTCAGTTTCCTTATCTTTGTTTGTCTCTTCCTCAGCTCTTGATTCATTCTTTTGACTTTTACTACTGACTTTCACTACTTCCTTTTCTTTTCTAACTCCTCTTTCAGTTTCTGTTTCTTTGCTTTTCTCATTTTCCTTTGCATTTCTTATTTCCTTGTCTTTGCTTACAGCATTCCTACTTTCACTTTCTTTTCTCTTTACTTTATCTTCCCTAGTTTCTGTTTCCTTTCTTGTACCTTTAACACTTTCTTGACCTCGCCTATTTTCTTTCACAGTCTGTTTTTCTTTCTGATTCTTCATTGTCTTTTTCTCAATTGATAAATCTTTCACTGTCCGCCTATCCTCTACTCCTTCAAGCTGCCTGATTCTATCACTGCTCAACTTCTCCATTTCTGACTTATCTCGAACTATTTTCGGCACAATGTCATGATTTGTGTCATCTGCTTTCCTTACTACTTTCCTTCCCTTTTCGTTCTGTTTTACACACTCGTTATCATCGATTTCACTTTCATCTTCAGATGATGATGAACTTGATGAAGATGAGGATGAGCTGGATGAGGATGAGCTAGATGAGGAGCTACATGATAAATCCCGGAGCAGCCGACTCAGTCGTCGTTTCTTGGATGCCGGCCGCGCTTCTTCCAACGTGATAGGCTCTGGGGATCCCATTGACTCTGGTGACCTTTCTTGCCTCTTCCGTGACTTCCTCGGCCGTGGCTCTCTTGCTGGCTCTGTTCTTTTCTCTGGTATAGGACTCTCTTGTAAGTACATCTCCTCATCTGATCTAACAAACTTCCAGTAGGTATCCAGCTCCTTCTCCTTGAAATTCTTAAGAGTCTGGAATGCTACCTCCCCGAATTCTCCAGTCATCACATTCACATAGTCCATGTCAGATTCTTTGGCGTTGCAAGTGTGGCCCATGTTTCGTCTGTGGAACAGCCACCCGCACAGGTTACATTGGAACTGTATTCCTGAGTGCTGTTCTTCAAGGTGCCTTTTAACATCAGACTTGTTCCTGAAGAACCTGGGAATCTTCAGGCACTTTAGACATTGGTAGTGGAACCCCTAGAATACAAATGCAAATATCGTTAAGTATAATGTGCCTGTATGATATGCCTGTTAGCATATCCTCAGCTACAGCAACATTGACAATTCTTTGGGTCAGCACCACGGTTTTGCAATAAGTAGCTTTAGTTTCAGTCTACAACTGATTTATCATTCAGTCCAGTTCATACTTAAATTTTAATTCAGATATGTATGTTCTTTTTCAGCTTAGACAACGTACAGCTCACTTCATAGCAGTCATCGTTAACAACAGTGAAGTGTTCCATCTTTGCCTAAGTCAACATTCAACGCTATCAAGGGTACCAGCATAGACATCAACCATCCTCAGCCAGTTTTCAGCAATCAGTGCATCTATGTCAACAGTGCTACTACATATGCAGCGAAGTCATAAGATACTTGTTTATAAAAGAATGTATTTGTAGATATACATATACTCAACAATATAACATATATGTTATGATTCAAGTATCTTTAAAGATTTCCAAATTTACAGCTTTGGATTGGGGTTCAACACTCTTAGGTATTTTTTTTTTTTTTTTTTTTTTACCAGTAAGTTTACGTATCTACACCTTGCCTGGGCAAACTTAACTGTAAGCAGTTAACCAGTTCAGTGCACGTTCTTTTGCCAGAAACTGACAAACAACCCATCTTGAATCAACGGAAAGGAAAGTATGACTGTAGAAAAGATTTCATGAACAGCCTCCATGAAAGAATGTTGCTCGCCCCGGCAAGAATCAAACCTGCGGCCTCCTGATCATCAGTCAGAGGTGCATCGGACCTAGATACCGAGGCTGGGTAAAAATAAATTTACTACAATTTGATATGTGTGTCTTTTGATACAAGCTCCACTAAACCATCAGTGGACATACAACAAACAGTCAAAGGCACACAAATGAACAAATACTTTATTTATTATTTTTTTTTTTTTCTTTTTTTTTACTGATTTATCTTTCAATTTTTAGCTCACCTGAGCACGAAGTGCTCAAGGTGAGCTATTGTGATCGCCTTTTGTCCGGCGTCCGTCGTGCGTCGTGCGGTGTGCGTCGTGCGTCGTGCGTCGTCAACAATTCACTTAAATGACATCTCCTCCTAAACCAGTGAATGGATTTCAAAATACTTTCATAGAAATGTTCCTTGGGTGACCCTCTACTAAAATTGCTAAAATGGTTCCGCTCCGCAGAACAAAATGGCCGCCAGAGCTAAAAATAGAAAAACCTTTAAACGACATCTCCTCCTAGCCCTTTGGCCCGATTTCAAAATAATTTCACAGAAATGTTCCTTGGATGACCCTCTACCAAAATTGCTAAAATGGTTCCGCTCCGCTGAACAAAATGGCCGCCAGAGCTAAAAATAGAAAAACCTTTAAACGACATCTCCTCCTAGCCCTTTGGCCCGATTTCAAAATAATTTCACAGAAATGTTCCTTGGGTGACCCTCTACTAAAATTGCTAAAATGGTTCCGCTCCGCAGAACAAAATGGCCGCCAGAGCTAAAAATAGAAAAACCTTTAAACGACATCTCCTCCTAGCCCTTTGGCCCGATTTCAAAATAATTTCACAGAAATGTTCCTTGGATGACCCTCTACCAAAATTGCTAAAATGGTTCCGCTCCGCTGAACAAAATGGCCGCCAGAGCTAAAAATAGAAAAACCTTTAAACGACATCTCCTCCTAGCCCTTTGGCCCGATTTCAAAATAATTTCACAGAAATGTTCCTTGGATGACCCTATACCGAAATTGCTAAAATGGTTCCGCTCCGCTGAACAAAATGGCCGCCAGAGCTAAAAATAGAAAAACCTTTAAACGACATCTCCTCCTAGCCCTTTGGCCCGATTTCAAAATAATTTCACTGAAATGTTTCTTGGATGACCCTCTACCGAAATTGCTAAAATGGTTCCGCTCCGCTGAACAAAATGGCCGCAAGAGCTAAAAATAGAAAAACCTTTAAACGACATCTCCTCCTAGGACTTTGGTCCGATTTCAAAATAATTTCACTGAAATGTTCCTTGGATGACCCTCTACCAAAATTGCTAAAATGGTTCCCCTCTGCAGAACAAAATGGCCGCCAGAGCTAAAAATAGAAAAACCTTTAAACGACATCTCCTCCTAGCCCTTTAGCCCGATTTCAAAATAATTTCACAGAAATGTTCCTTGGATGACCCTCTACCAAAATTGCTAAAATGGTTCCGCTCCGCTGAACAAAATGGCCGCCAGAGCTAAAAATAGAAAAACCTTTAAACGACATCTCCTCCTAGCCCTTTGGCCCGATTTCAAAATAATTTCACAGAAATGTTCCTTGGATGACCCTCTACCGAAATTGCTAAAATGGTTCCGCTCCACTGAACAAAACGGCCGCCAGAGCTGAAAATAGAAAAACCTTTAAACGACATCCCCTCCTAGCCCTTTGGCCCGATTTCAAAATAATTTCACAGAAATGTTCCTTGGATGACCCTCTACCGAAATTGCTAAAATGGTTTCTCTCCGCTGAACAAAATGGCGTCAGAGCTAAAAATAGAAAAACCTTTAAACGACATCTCCTCCTAGCCCTTTGGCCCGATTTCAACATAATTTCACTGAAATGTTTCTTGGATGACCCTCTACCGAAATTGCTAAAATGGTTCCGCTCCGCTGAACAAAATGGCCGCAAGAGCTAAAAATAGAAAAACCTATAAACGACATCTCCTCCTAGCCCTTTGGTCTGATTTCAAAATAATTTCACAGAAATGTTCCTTGGATGACCCTCTACCAAAATTGCTAAAATGGTTCCACTCCGCTGAAAAAAATGGCCGCCAGAGCTAGAAATAGAAAAACCTTTAAACGACATCTCCTCCTAGCCCTTTGGCCTGATTTCAAAATTATTTCACTGAAATGTTCCTTGGATGACCCTTTACAGAAATTGCTAAAATGGTTCCGCTCCGCTGAACAAAATGGCCGCCAGAGCTAAAAATAGAAAAACCTTTAAACGACATCTCCTCCTAGCCCTTTGGCCCGATTTCAAAATAATTTCACTGAAATGTTTCTTGGATGACCCTCTACCAAAATTGATAAAATGGTTCTGCTCCGCTGAACAGAATGGCCACCAGAGCTAAAAATAGAAATACCTTTAAGCAACATCTCCTCCTAGCCCTTTGGCCCGATTTCATATTATAGCCTGGGCCAATAATGGCTCTCCCAGGGGCCCACTTGATACTTATGGATCAGGTGAGCGATCCAGGGCCATCATGGCCCTCTTGTTTTGTTTTTTTTTTTTTTTTAGGGGTTTAATAGAATAGATACAGGACTGAAAGATCAAGGATACAGAGAATAAGCTAGTTGGCACAGGTCATTTTTTCTCATTAAAGGGATAACCAATGTTTAATTATAAAAATGCATTTATATGTATAATAAAGATCTTTGTGTTATTTATTTTCTTCCCTTACAGTCTTAGCCACGTTTTGCGTGTTTAGGTTTTCTTATTGACAAACCATTCAGGCTTGTCCTCCCCTAAGTATGGTTTTAGCTTATCATGATGAACAACTATTGGTTTATTCTTTGGACCAGCTTGGATTCTGAACAGAACATCATTCAAGCATTCAACCACGATCATAGGTCCTTTCCACGGCCTCTGCAATTTTGGATTAAACCCGACTTTACGTTTTGGGAAATAGTACCAAACTGCATCACCTACTTTGTATGGTATTTTGAATGTCTTCACATCATATCTCCTTTTCATGCTTTCGCTTGAAATGTTTAGATGTTTTCGAGCAAAATCATGAATATCAAGGAGTTTTTGTTCAAGTTGGTATGCATGCTCCGTGGCACAAAGTCTGTCATCACGAATAGGTCTGCCAAGTGTCAAATCTATAGGGAGGGTCAGTTCCCTGCCAAACATCATCATGGCTGGTGAAAGTCCTGTTGTTTCATGCACAGA
The DNA here is from genome assembly GCA_963580285.1 of Lucinisca nassula. Lineage (NCBI taxonomy): Eukaryota > Metazoa > Mollusca > Bivalvia > Lucinida > Lucinidae > Lucinisca > Lucinisca nassula. The sequence goes on along the minus strand of OY757017.1, from coordinate 105,994,887 downwards.
CGATCTATATGCCAACATCAGCAGAGGTAAGTTCTCATCCCAGTCGTCTTGTGAATCAGAAATATAGGAGGAGATCATATTCTGTATAGAGCGATTAGCCCTTTCAACCATACCATCGGACTGGGGTCTTCTAACAGTCGTTCTGGTCTTGTCAATGCCAAGAAGCTTGCATACCTCTTGAAAAACTTTGGACTCAAAGTTTGAACCTAAGTCAGTATGTAATTGTAGGGGTACACCAAATATGGATATGAACCTATTCACCAACTTTGAAGCAACATATTTTGCTTCTTGCGTTTTTAATGGTATAGCATCTACCCATTTGGTAAAATAGCAAGAAATCACCATCAAATATCTATGTCCTTTCTTTGAAACAGGAAAAGGACCACATATATCTAATCCAATGCGTTCCATTGGAAAACCAACATTGTACTGTCTCATGGGTGCTTTTGCATTCCTGTGAGGCGTCTTCCTTGACCCACAGGTAGAACATGTCCTACACCAGTATGATACATACATCTTTATGCATACTACACCAGTAGAATCTTTTCCTCATTTTGTCATAAGTTTTTCGTCTGCCTAAGTGTCCCCCAGTCACATTTGCATGTAACTGACGGAAGACTTCTTTTCTGAGAACAGCTGGCATAAGAAATAGATATTCGGCATCATTTTCAATCTCTCTGAAACGTTTATTACAAAGAATACCATCTCTCAACTCTATGGTATCCCATTTATGCCAATACGCTTTAAGTTCTCGGCAGAAAGGTGCCACCGTAGACCAAGGGGGTTTATCACCTTCACTCTTCCATTGTAACAAATGTTTTAAAACAGTATCACCTGCCTGTTTTAAACGTATATTTTCCTGTGTAATTTCTACGCATTCATCTCTCTCTTTACAGGAAGTAATGGATTGGCCAGATCCATCTGTAAGCTGACTGACATTGAAACATAATTTACATGTGCTGTGGTTACATCTTTGATCAGCCTGAAGACTGTCAGTGTTTGGGTTATTTGTACTCCTACTATTCTCGCAAAGACCCTGCAGCTTGTCATTACGAGCCTTTTCTAGTTTTGCCACGCCAGCGTGAGCAACATTCGTCTCATCCGGGCTGTTCCCAGTCTCAAACAAACACCCAAACACCGATGAATCTTCAAGCCCATCCATCCAATCTTCTCCATAATTTGCTGCCTCTCTACAGCAACAACAACATTGTTGACGACTGTCAATATTTTCATAAACTTCTGCATTTTCGTTGTTGCTTGCAGAACTGTTTGTTATATGCATAGAAAGAGGAACCCCAATCAGAGACATTCCATTTGATGTCCCCTGATAGGGCACGTCTTCTATGTCAGATATCAAACATGTGATAGAGTGATCAGTTCTACCACGGTGGTCGTCAAAAGTACTGGGCCCATAAAAACCAGGATCCTCATCCTGTTCAGCATGAGAAACACTTCCTACGTGTTTCACGATGGTACCATCTTTAGGTAGAGTGATGTCATGGTCATCCCCATCATTAGGGCAAACAACAGCATGATCGTCACTCCCCAAGCAGGGAAGGGTGACCCCCATTTCACCCTCAGTATTGCCTTCAACTACGGCAAGTTTCTTCACAGCACTAATTTTCCCTGCAGTTTTATTTAAGTCAGCTAATATCTCGGGAGCATACCTCTGCTCATAGCGATCACAATATTTGCATCGATCACTGTTACATGGTCTACGTGACATTGAATCAGCATTGTTGTGCACCCTTCCTGCACGGTGTACAACAATAAAGGTGTAGGCTGATAAGGTCTCAATCCAGCGTGCGATTTGACCTTCACAATTTTTAAATCTCATTAGCCATTGAAGTGACCCATGATCAGTCCTTACTGTAAAATTTTGACCAATCAAATAATGATGGAAATGTTTCACAGCTTTAACAACAGCTAACAACTCTTTTCGGGTAGTGCAGTACTGCCTTTCCGACCTGGAAAGACACTTACTGAAGTAGCTAATAACCCTTTCCTCACCATTCTGCTCCTGAGATAAAACAGCACCAACCCCTACATTAGAAGCATCACAGTCCAATATAAAAGGTTGGCCCTGCAACAAAGGGTAGTTAAGGATTGGAGCAGTGGTAAGTAAGTGCTTAACATTATCAAACGCTTTTTGACATTGTTCACTCCAAACAAACTTCACTTCTTTCTCTGTCAGCTTATGTAATGGTTTACATATGGTGGCAAAATTGGGAATGAACTTTCTGTAATATGATGCTAACCCAACAAACTGTCTTACTTCTGTAGCAGACTTAGGTTCAGGCCAGTCTCTAACAGATTCTATTTTTGTTGGGTCAGTAGCAATACCCTCTTCAGATACTTCATGCCCAAGAAAAGCCACTTTATTGCACAGCAAATTACACTTTTTGGGGTTGAGTTTGAGGTTAACATTCTTAAGCCTTTCAAGGATGATATTAAGGTTATCCAAATGCTCATCGAACGTCTTTGAATAGACAATTATATCATCCAAATAAATGAGCAAAATGAGAAAGGTCAAACCCGCAAAGACTCTCTCCATCAGGCGTTCGAACACACTTGGAGAGTTGATTAAACCAAAAGGGAGAACTCGCCATTGCCACAAACCACTGCCTGGTATGGAGAAGGCGGTTTTGGGTCTATCTTCCTCTGCAATGCTCACCTGATGAAAACCACTTTTTAAGTCTAAAGTTGAGAACCAACAGGAACCCCCGAGGGCATCTAATGTATCGTCAATTCTCGGCAAGGGGTGACTATCTGGAATAGTCAGCTGGTTCAGTCTTCGATAATCAATGCAAAACCTAGTCGAACCATCACGTTTCGGAACGAGAACAGCAGGGGCGGACCATGCGGAGAAAGAGGGCTCAATCAGTCCTTTTTCTGCCATGGCCTTGACTTCATTTTCAGCAAAATCTCTTTTGGCAAGAGGTATCCTGTAGGGTCTCAACTTCACAGGTTTACAATCAGGTATAGTTTTGATTGTGTGCTCTACCAAATTTGTACAACCTAAGTCATGTGAGGATTTGGAGAACTGATCCTTATATTCATACAGTAAATCCCTCAATCTATCAACTTGCGACTCATTTAAATTTGAAGAACTTTGGCATAAGAGCTCATCAACATGAGCATAATTCTCATCAGTTTTATTCGAGTCAGTGTTAATTGAATTGACCTGCTCATGTTTTCCCATTTGTACTGGCTCATACATTGCAGCAACAGTGTTTTTATACAGGGTGTAAGACTCATCACTCAAATTCATTATTCGCAGTGGTACCGTTCCAAATTTAGGACATACTAAAGCTTTTGCGATCAGAAGTCCACTGCGATCAACAAAATTTTCAGTAGCCTCCAGTACACCAACACCCTTACTATCAACAACATCTAATGGTTTGCCCATCACCAGGATTTCACACCCTGGTGGTACTTTAACAGTCTCTAGTATTGCTATCCTACTACAGGTGGGCAAGGCATCAACAGTGCTACGAAAACATGCAATCTCCTCACCATTCAGGAGCAAATAATTTCTGCTCAGAAACATATCACAACGGTGTTTTGTCAAAAAGTCCATTCCAAGAATACCATCATTCTTGACATCAGCAAACAAAACATCATGGCGAAATTTCTGATTGCCCAACATAATTTCTACCTCAGCCTTGCCAAGAAACGGAGAACTTTCACCTGTAGCAGTCACGAGATGTAAGTTAACAGGCATCAAAGTTGGACGTGTCTCGGGTGGCCATCTTTCAAACATAGCTTTACTAAGTATAGTGCAGCATGAGCCAGTACCAACAAGGAAAGCATGGGTCTCATTATGTATCTTACCAGCGACAAAATAACCATCCTCCATACATTTTAATGGTGTATCATGGGGCCTATTTAATACTGCTGCCGGGTTGTGGCCCTCCAACCCGACTGGTTCCAGTTTCCCTGGTAGCTTCTTGACTGAGCATCCCCACTTCTTTGATTATATGCAGCAGCATCTCTATTGTCTTGCCTACCCCTCGGACCAAAGTTATTGTTTCTGTCATTAAACTTACGGGTAGACTGGTTTTGTCGACTGTTTTGATGAGGGATATTACCTCTGTACTGACTATTAGACTGCCTTTGTGGGCCATAAGAAGGAGGATTATTTTGACGTTGTCGATTTGGTCTGTCATTTTTACCTTGGCTAAAGTTATTTTGTTGTCTATTGACCTTGATAGGAGTTTGAGAGTTTTTGTTTGGGCCTTTTAATTTATTTAGATCTTTCACCTGAGTGGTGAGCGAATCAATTGAATTTTGTAAGGTTTCAAACTGGGGACCAGATTCCCATTGAGTGTCAAGTTTGTTCTGCCCTGAATTAGCGTCAATCTGACCAACTAAACGAGCACGCTGTTTGTCGGCAATCTTATGAGACTCAAGACGTAGAGCAGTTCTTTCAGCATCAGCCAAAGTCTTTGGACAGAACTCTCTAACTCTCAGGCGTATATCAGAGTCAGACAATGCATCTATAAAATGATCTATAGACAGTATTTCAACAACATCCTTGCTAACACCAGGATATGCTTGCCTTACCAATTTCTTAATTGCTTGTGCAAGTTCAGGAATAGTCTCACCCTTGTTCCTCGCCCTGGATTTCAACTGTGTTCTAAAAATTTCAGATCGATTCTCTGAACCAAATCTGCCAGCAAGTTTATCAACTAGGGTGTTATAATCACGTTTACCCTCATAATCAAGTTCACTGAAAAGAGAACGTGCATCACCTGTCAAACAGCTTGCCAGGTATAGGGACTTCTCTCTATACAGCCATCCGTTTAGCTCACTAACAATTTCAAATTGTGAAAGAAATTCATCAAAGTCGGTTGCCCCATTGTAATTTTGTGGTTTGATTTTACATTGATGGCGGTCTATGGTTTGTTGGGAGCTACACTGAATAGGTGGTTCACCAGACGCTAGGTTATTTCGAGCAGGCCCTGTAGGGGTATGAGGGACAGAAGAATTTACATTAGAATTTTGTCTGGCGGGTATGAGATCAGCAATTAAACTGTTAAACCTCATATCCACTTCGTTCAGCCTTTGATTCATGGTATCTGTCAGCCCTGTGACTGTATCTTTCATCATCTTGCCCATTTTGGACAGTTCAGTCTCAACTCTATTCTCTAGCAAAGACATCTGCAAAGTTCCTGCCGAACTGGGGATTGAAATGTCATCATTCAGGGTATCATTGTTAATATTTTGTTGGGATGTTGATGGGTTAATATTATCCCTATCAGGTGGATTATTTTCATCTGCCATTATTCTAGGTTATTAGGTTTATTTAGTGAAAACTATTCACTTCCACTCCAACAAAGACCAAACACCAGGATTTAACACTTCAATTTTTGTGATAGGTCAACAGTATGTAATACAGTATGTAACAAAGCTCCGGCTATTGTCTCAAGGCTTATGAACAACTGCCTGAACAATCATCAGCCACTGTACTCGTAACTGCCAACCACAACTTTATTCCAAAAAGTTTTCTATCCCACTTCTGACACCAAATTGTAACGGCGTTACCTCGGCCAGCTATGACCTAAAAAGTGTTGATTTGTCAGGAAAGGTGACACCGTTGCAATAAATTATTGTGGGATCGACCTGGGTCGTGCTCAATGTTGAGAGGGAGTGAAATAAGAACGGGTCATTTAGTTTTTACTATTTATTGAGTTTCCCTTAACAATATCCAGTATGGACAGTATTAAACTCAAATTCACAAATTCATCTAACACATCAAATACATATATGCCAATAGTTCAAATCTACAGTTTTGAACCGATAGCCCTTAAACAAGCAATACAGAATTTAATATGATTGTGAGCATTCACTTTAGCCTAGAATAACCTATATAATTAAGAAGCAAATCTATGCAAGATTTAGCCACTTTAATTTGATTGTATGATTTCTACTATTTAATGAATTTATTGAAATATGATAAGCAGGCGGAGTTAATTCTGGTTAGGCTTAGCTACAGTTAATTCCCTTAATATGCTTTGATACAACTGATATCAATGAACTCTACTTCGGTAACAGAGAATAACATCATAGAATTTCACACAACATGCTTTTCACAAGCAATCAGGGCTGCAACGAAGTAGAAGTTCATCCTGCAGTAGCATCTATTTTAATATGAAAGAATATGAAAGTATTTAATATACTTGGAATACACTTTCTTGAACAGTTAGCGCCTAGAAAAATTATCAAAACAATATGTCCATTAATTTAGCTTGGCAGGCCTCGCCTTTAAAAGCAATCTTCAGCCGGACTAGGCAGAATTCATCCTAGGTAGGAGTAAGCACTACTACCTCGATATGAGTGTTTACAAAGATGAACCAAAGTGAATAACTCAATCATTGACAGATTAGCAGTTGCCAACAAACGCTTTTCACAAGCACACAAACATGCAACGAGCCAAACTGCCAATGATTCTTGTGCTCTGCCTGTCTCGGCGTAGTCAGAATTCTGCCAGATTCGGCTGAAAATTAAATCAAGCCAAAAATGCTCACAGACAATATATACAACAAACTGTTATTATACACAACTTCAGCCTTACTTATACTATCAATTTATATTGAAAACCTGTGCCAACTTCGCCTAAATGAGGATAGAAGAAGGAGAGAAAGTTTCAGCCAAGCTCGGCTGAGCCTAGATCGGCTGAGCCTAGATAGAAGTGGGTGGGGTGGATAAACAAAGTTTATTCATACACTGGATGGGCGATTCTCGAAAGACTTCTTTCTAGGGGGCATATTCAGCCAAAGATCAAGTAGTTTTATGATCAGGCTGCTCCTAAGTCGGCTGAACAATTCAACTTCGGCTGAACAAGCGATCTCGGCTGAGTCTAGCTTCGCAAACTTCGGCTGAGCCAACAACAACAACAAGCCAACAGCGGTTGCTACACGATCTTAGCAACTGTCATTTTCAGCCAATGAATGGGTATTTATACTATTGCCTGGTTCTGCACGTTCTGGTGCTTTCCATAGTGCAGAACGTAAGCGGCCGGGAACCAGTCATGTCACGCGATAGAATCAAGATGGTGGAGCGGGACGATTTGAAAACACATTTTTGAGCAGGAAAACACGAACAATGCAGCAATTTAAGTGCAGTAAACGGGATAAAATCAGTAAGTCCAGACTGCGGCAGGGGATTTCTTTATATTTGTAAGCTGAAATGAAGCTGCCAGTGCGTTTTCGTGCTGAAAAATGTGGGCGAAGTTGACGCAAATCGGAACTGTCAAAACACATTTCAGAGAAAAACATCGGGATTTATACAGCGAAAATACAATATTGTAGGTCGAAAACAAGCATAAAAATGTTGTGTATGTAAAGTTATTGCAGAATAGCTCAGCGCCGTTACAATATTACCATATTATACAGGCATATGACTATTAAATAACTTCATTTTGTATATTTCCTTATTCAACATCTTGCTTATGACAATCTTTCATAATCTTGCATTATCCCTGTCAGTTGTGAGTGGTGGTGGTGTGTGTCAAGGTGGGGGTGAAGATATTCTGGCTGGGATATCTTGGCTCATAGGTGGGGTGAAGATATCCTGGCTGTGATAATGTGACCCCCCCCCCCCCACATCCAGACTTTGGAAAACCCAGACAAGCACACTTCTCAACAATGGAAGGTACTAGTGATGTCCAATGGTCTATGGTTGACATAACATTACCACAAGCTAGCTTGAATGAATCAGGATTTCACATCCCTCTGCACCAGCATATGGAGTTTACGTTTCACAGTTAATCCATTATGCTAGAGCCTGTTCCAAATATCAGGACTTTATGGAACGTGGGAAGGTGCTCACTACCAGGTTGTTATGCCAGCGGTATCAAAAAACCAAACTGGTATCAACACTAATGAAGTTCTATGGGAGGCACCATGATCTTGTTGATCGTACAAAGTGGCCATTTCCAGAGTTATTATCCCCCGCCGAAGGCGGAGGGATATAGTTTTGGCGTTGTCCATCCGTCCGTCCTTCCGCATCAACGAAACGATATTTAGGGGGCAAAAAATTTGGACAGTTTGACACTTAAGTATATATTCGTGAGTCCAAATGGACTTTATTCCGTTATTTTGGTACTTAAGTGGCAAAAATTGTCTCTTATGTGGCTTGCCGCTTAAGAGAATTTGCCGCTTAAGTAGTTAATATGCCAACACCTAGCCACTTAAGTATCCATTCGTGAGAACGTCCGTCCTTCCGTCCGTCCGTCACACTTTGTCCGGAACCGTTTCTCAGCAACTATTGCATGGAATTAAATGAAACTTGAAATAAATATGTATTATTATGCTGTGGTGATGCACGCGCAATTTTTTTTTCGGATTGACTTTTTACATCCAGAGTTATGGCCCCTTGAATGATTGAAATTCTGGATTTTTCGTCGTCTCACTTTGTCCGGAACTGTTTCTCAGCAACTATTGCATGGAATTAAATGAAAATTGAAATAAATATGTATTATTATGCTGCAGTGATGCACGCGCAATTTTTTTTCGGATTGACTTTTTACATCCAGAGTTATGGCCCCTTAAATGATTGAAATTCTGGATTTTTTCTTCATCTCACTTTGTCCGGAACTGTTTCTCAGCAACTATTGCATTGAATTAAATGAAACGTGAAATAAATATGTATTATTATGCTGCGGTGATGCACGCGCAATTTTTTTCTGGATTGACTTTTTACATCCAGAGTTATGGCCCCTTAAATGATCGAAATTCTGGATTTTTCGTCGTCTCACTTTGTCCGGAACCGTTTCTCAGCAACTATTGCATGGAATTCAATGAAACTTGAAATAAATATGTATTATTATGCTGTGGTGATGCACGCGCATTTTTTTTCTGGATTTACTATTTACATCCAGAGTTATGGCCCCTTAAATGATTGAAATTCTGGATTTTTCGTCGTCTCACTTTTTTGTCGGGAACTGATTCTCAGCAACTATTGCATGGAATTAAATGAAACTTGAAATAAATATGTATTATTATGCTGTGGTGATGCACGCACAAATTTTTTTCGGATTGACTTTTTACACCCAGAGTTATGGCCCCTTAAATGATTAAAATTCTGGATTTTTCGTCGTCTCACTGTCTGGAACCGCTTCTCAGCAACTATTGCATGGAATAAAATGAAACTTGAAATAAATATGTATTATTATGCTGTGGTGATGCACGCGCAATTTTTTTTTCTCAATTTTGGCCAGATATATTTTCTTGCCATTCTACACGAAAAACCCATTCGGTGGGGGATATCAATTCAACGAATTTGCTTGTTTCTGATATGTTTACCAATGGAAAGCCATAGGAAGACTTCCAAAATCTCGGACATACATTTATCTGGCAGCCAACAGGAGACTTTACATGGCTTTTGTAGATCTGGAGAAGGCATTTGACCGAGTTCCTTGGAAAGTATCTGGTGGGCACTAAGAAAACTTGGAGTGGACGAGTGGATTGTGCAACTGGTCCTAGGGATGTATGCTAATGCTCGGAGCCGTGTCCGCGTTGGTGATGGTTACAGTGAAGAATTTGAGGTGAAGGTGGGTGTTCATCAAGGCTCTGTTCTCAGCCCACTGCTTTTCATCATTGTGCTTGAAGCCTTGTCATGCGAGTTCTGCTCTAGAGTCCCCTGGGAGGACCTGTATGCTGATGACCTTGTCATCATAGCTGAATCCCTTGAGGAATGTGTCAGGAGGCTCTTAGCTTGGAAAGACGCAATGTATGCGAAAGGGCTGAGAGTGAATGCAGGAAAGACAAAGATCATGATCTGTGGTACAGGTCTGGACCTCTTTCAGAGTACAGACCAGTTCCCAAGCGCTGTCTGTCGCTCTGGAGTGGGCAGGAACAGTATCTTTTGTAATGGCTGCAAGTTCTGGGTGCACAAGAAATGGCTGATAGAGGACCCTGATTACAGGTGTACATGGTGCAAAGGAACTACACACCTCTTAGATGGCAGACCACAGAGGGAAGTCCAAGTCGGATCTGACAAGCTGGAAGTTGTAGCTTCTTTTTGCTACCTAGGTAATATGCTCTCTGCTAGCGGGTGGTTGCGACCTTTCAACTGCATCACATGTGAAAACAGCCTGGAAGAAATTCAAGGAGTTGCTACCAGTTCTCTCTTCCCGCCACCTCTTGTTCAAAACACGTGGCCGTGTGTATAGCTCTTGTGTGCGGAGCGCAATGCTCAATGCCAGTGAGACATCGCCATTGACAAAGCCAAACCTCCAACGTCTACAGCGGAATGACAGGGCAATGATCCAACAGATCTACAATGTCAAGGTACAGGACACTGTCACCATCAGGTCCAGTGAGTTACTTGAGCGTCTTGGCATTGAGGACCTGGACCTTATCCTGAAAGAGAGATGGCTTCACTGGTATGGACATGTTCAACACTCCAATGGTGCAGTCAAGACTGCCTGTGACGTACAGGTAGATGGAAAGCGGGGGCCAGGAAGGCCCAAGATAACCTGGAAGCAGCTAACAGAATGAGATTGCAGAGAATGGAAGCTCTCTGCTATCGATCCTCATGATAGACAAACCTGGAGATCTGGTGTAAGATCTGCCATGCGTGCAGCAAGCCAGCTACCTGGAAAGGGGCCCTTTTATGTGGACGTTTTGCCTGTACCTGCACTTTAATAAAAAATCAGTTGATGATTTATGATGATGATACCCATCTCGGCATTTACACCTTTTCTTCGTTTGGGTCGATGGGCATGGTGGGCTGAACATTAATATTTGCCAGTTTGTCTATGGACTAATGATTTTGGATTAATGCTTTGGTACTACGACCTAAACTACTCTACCATTGCTCATGGATGGGGGTAAAGATATCCCGGCTGGGATACCTTTACCCCCGGGGGGCAAGATATCCCAGCTGGGATACCTTCACCCCCACCCTTCCAGCATTTCGAAAAACCCAAACAAGCACTCTTGTACCATATAGGTATAAGATGTGAAAAAATGATTCATGCAAGCTGTATGGTATAAGTGTGCTTGTTTGGGTTTTTCGAAATGCTGGAAGGGTGGGGGTCAAGCTATCCCAGCTGGGATATATTGTCCCCCAGGGTTGAAGGTAACCCAGCCGGGATATCTTCACCCCCACCTTGCCACACACCACCACCACCACCACTCACAACTGACAGGGATAATGCAAGATTATGAAAGATTGTAATAAGCAAGATGTTGACTAAGAAAGTATACAAAATGAAGTTATTAAACAGTCATATGCCTCTATAATATGGTCAAATTTTTTACTAAGGGTAGTTCTATTAATCAGTGTCATGATTGAAACAAAATATGTTAAAGTGAAACATTGAGTCTACTATCTTACTTCAGTTACATATAAGAACAAATTTGGCATTAAGAAAATTGTCTATCCCAAAAGTGGGGATGGGGGTAAAGATATCCTGGCCAGTTTAGCTTTACCCCGGGGGTCAAGATATCCCAGCCAAGATATTTTGCCCCCCCCCCCCCCCCCCAGGGTCAAGATATCCAGGGTGGGAGTAAAGATATCCCGGGAAATCTTTACCCCGGGGGTAAAGCTACCCCTGAGTAGCTTTACCCCTGGGGGTAAAGCTACCCAGGGGTCAAGATAAACTGGGACACCGGAAACCCCTGAAAGGGTAATTGGCAAACCATGCAGGCCCAGATCAGACGCTGCAGATCGCGGCGTCTGATCAGGGCCTACACTGTTTGCAAAAAGTTAAGCCATTTTCCAAATAAATTTTGAAGAAAACACAACCTGACACCCCTAAAGTTTGAATGGACTCCTGCTATATATAAGGAGGAAGATTCCATTTGGTACAAAAGGGGTTAAGCTAACAATGCTTTGAACAACTGGATCAAGATCATTAGGGTCAAACACTATTTATAGCCATGCCTGGTATCAAATTACAGCCTTGATTGAATTTTTATAACATACCTACCTGACAGGTTGGCAACATTCTTTCATAGCCATTGATCATAAAATCTTTTATATGATGTCGCGTCCGAGAATGTAATAACATCATGTAATGAATTCGGTAATCCATCAGTGGGTTAAATATGCAAATTAGTTATATACGCTCCATAATGTTTCATGTTCGACGTCCTTAACGACGCCACTTTTACTAATGGCGGAATATTGACATTTTGTACAAATACGGTTTAAATGCCATATGATAAATATAATCTTGCATTCGTGCTCATGTATTGTTGAATTTATTAAACTCATTGAGGAAAAGGGATAAAAAGCGAGGCTTTGTCGAGCATTTTATCCCTTCTCCTCAACAGGTTAAATAAATTCAACAATACATGACCACGCATGTAAGATCCTCTATTTCTGCAGTCATTCTCTCACATCCACTGATCCAAGAAAGGCCGTCATCAGTTTCTGGCCAAAAAACATCCACAGCACTGGTTTAAAGCTTAGGTATTAGCCTTCCCGGGTAAAGTGTGGTTAGATGAACTGACCAGCTCTATATGACCTAAATAGTGTTGACTGGGCTGTTAAACCCCAAACAAACAGTCACATAACTAGGCCTGATTAGATCCAAGCCTTCATCGTTTTCTTCTTTTGGGTCATTCAGCATAAGTTTAACCCTTGGTCTGTTGGATACGACAATCCCTACCATTATATTTAGTGTAGATCCAGATCAGATGGCATCTATTCAGGATCTACACCATCTGTCATTCAGATAGTGAATTGAGTGAATATATTTAAACAAGTAATTTGATTGGTTAAGTCAGAAATGGGTGTGGCAAAATTAATTTATTCAGCAGGATAAGGGTTAAACAAGCCAAACGAGCCATCAATGTTTGAGGCATTATACATGTAGTAAGTTTCACTATATTTTTACAGAACTACCATCAGCCGCAAGTTGTTGACATGACAGATTCTTATCATCCTGTTGCCATGACAACAACAGGTGTTGGGAAGGTTACTGGTGACGTCAGAAAATGGACAGCTGATGACATAAGAAACTGGGTTAATAATAATAACCTACCTGTGTAAGTGTTAACTCCTGAAGATGTAATTTGTGGAATACACCACAGCCTATTTATAACACCATTGTTGGATTCAAAGTGGAAACTGCGTTAGTTAAATACACCACAACCTCTTTATAACACTATTAATGGGGTCCAAAGCAGAAACTGTATTAGTTAAACAACCGTGTTATATCCAAACAAAAATGTATAGATTATATAGAAAAAATAACCATTTTCATGGTCATTTTTCTATATAATCTATACATTGTTGGGAATCTTGAAACTGTGTTATATCCACAACTGTGTTACAATGAACAGTGTTATAATGAGGTTGCGGTGTATCTGTGTTATATCCAAACAAAAGTTAATGGGTTATAAAGAAAAATGACCATTTATGGTCGTTTTTCTATATATAAATCTATACATTTTTGGGATACATCTCTCAGCTGTGTTATATCCAAAACAGTTTTATTAAGTGTTTTAAAGAGGTTGTGGTATATTTATACCCCCGCAAACGAAGTTTGAAGGGGGTATATAGGAGTCAGCTTGTCGTCTGTCGTCTGTCGTCGGTCCGTTACAAAAAACTTTAACATTGCTCATAACTTCCTTATTCTTTGACCGATTTCTTTAATATTCACACACCACACACCTTGCCACTAGTACTTAAGATTGATATACACAAACCTGACCTTGACCTTTACGTTGACCTTCCTCAAGGTCAAATACTTGTAAAAATTTGTCTGACAACGCATGCGGGGGTATAATTGGCGCCCGTTAGGCGGCAGCTCTAGTTATTCTGTAGTGGAGACAAGTTGTATTGAAGTTTGGTGTAGATTTGTGTTTCTTTATTTTGCCCCAAAATCAGATTATGGTGGGGTTGGGGTGGGGGGATTATTTAAACTATCTTGGGACAAAGATTCATCATATGAATTTGTCATACAGAGGACCCTCGTTATAACAACAGAATTGGTTCCTTTACATTTAACCCTTATCTTGCTGAATATTCATTTAAGCGACACCCATTTCTGTCTATCAACCAATCAAATTACTTGATGTAATTATGTCTCCCCCCAAAATTTTTTTTTTCGGAGAGACATATTGTTTTTCCCCCGGGCATCTGTCTGTCTGTCCATTTGTCCGTCTGTCTGTCCGTCTGTCACACATTCGTGTCCGCTCTATAACTTGAAAACCGTTTGAACTATCTTCACGAAACTTCATATAAATATTAATCAGCATTAGACGACATGCAGTGCGCAAGAACTATAACTCTTGCATTTATACTTTTTGAATTATCTCTCTTGGATGTTTGTCGGTATGTATATATGTATGGGCAAATCGTGTCCGGTCAATAATTTTCTTATTTTCAGATGGATTTTAAAATTACTTGGCAGAAATATTAACAACTATGAGACAATGTGTGGTGCATATGAGGCAGGTTGGTAGCTCAAAGGTCAAGGTCATACTTAGAGGTCAAAGGTAAAAAAGGGGCCTTTTTTTCGTGTTTGGTCAATAACTTTCTTATTTTGTGATGGATTTTAAAATTACTTGGCAGAAATATTAACAACCATGAGACGATGTGTGGTGCGCATGAAGCAGGTCAGTACCGCAGAGGTCAAGGTCATACTTAGAGGTCAAAGGTCAAAAAAGGGGCCTTTTTTCGTGTTTGGTCAATAACTTTCTTATTTTTTTATGGATTTTGAAATTGCTTGGCAGAAATGTTAACCACCATGAGATGATTTGTTGCACGCATGACCCGGTTTGGTACCTGAAAGGTCAAGGTCATACATAGAGGTTAAAGGTAAAAAAGGGACCTTTTTTGTGTTCTGTCAATAACTCTTACTTTTAGATGGATTTTGAAATTACTTGGCAGAAATGTTAACCACCATGAGAGGATGTGTTGCATGCATAGTTGATACCTCAAATGTCAAGGTTGTACTAAGAGGTCAAAGGACAAAAAGGGGCCTGTTTTAGTGTTCAGTCAATAACTTTCTTATTCCTGGATAGATTGTGAAATTACTTGGCAGAAATGTTAACCATCATGAGACGATGTGGTGCACACTAGACCCAGGTCGGTACCTCCAAGATCAAGGTCATACTAAGAGGTCAGAGATAAAAAAGTTGTTTTTTTTGTGTCCAGTCAATAACTTTTTTTATTTCTGGATGGACTTTATAAAGTAACCATGCAGAAATGTTCACCGTCATTAGACCATGAGTCATGTGCAAGACCAAGGTCCATACCTCCAATGTCAAGGTCATACCTAGATGTCAAAGGTAAAAAAAGGGACAGTCAATAACTTCCTTATTCTTTGATGGATTATGAAATTACTTGGCAGAAATGTTAACCATCATGAGACGATGTGGTGTACCTCAAAGGTCAAGGCCATACTTAGAGGTCAAAGGTAGAAAAAGGGATTTTTGTGTATGGCCAATAACTTTTTTATTTCTCTTTGGTCATTTTTAGCTCACCTGTCACGTAGTGACGAGGTGAGCTTTTGGGATCACTTTTTGTCCGTCGTCCGTCGTGCGTCCGTGCGTCCGTAAACAATTTAAAATAAGTATATCTCCAATACCCCATGGCCAATCTTGATCAAATTTCATGTGAAGCATCATCAGGTAGGGGGAAAGGCTGCATATGGTTTTTGGGCTGATCAGATTGGAATTCTGGTTGCCATGGCAACATATAGCTCCCATAGACTTATAAAGGGAAAAATTTTAAAAATCTTCTCTGAAACCACAGGGCCCAGAGCTTAGATATTTAGCATGTATCAAGAGCAAGTGGTCAACTACATAATTCCTGCCAATCATGCCCCTGGGTGCCAAATGGGCCACACCCTCGGGCCCCTTTGCTCCCATAGACTCATAATGGAAAAAAAGCTTCAAAAATCTTCTCCGCTGAAACCACAGGGCCCAGAGCTAAGATATTTAGCATGTAGCAATGGCAAGTGGTCACCTACATAATTCCTGCCAATCATGCCCCTGGGTTCAAAAAGGGCCACGCCCCGGGGCCCCTTCGCTCCCATAGACTCATAATGGAAAAAAAAGGTTCAAAAATCTTCTTCTCTGAAACCACAGGGCCCAGAGCTTATATATTTAGCATGTAGCAATGGCAGGTGGTCACCTACATAATTCCTGCCAATCATGCCCCTGGGTTCCAAATGGGCCACGCCCCAGGGCCCCTTCGCTCCCATAGACTCATAATGGAAAAAAAGCTTCAAAAATCTTCTTCTCTGAAACCACAGGGCCCAGAGCTTATATATTTAGCATGTAGTAACGGCAAGTGGTCACCTACATAATTCCTGCCAATCGTGCCCCTGGGTTCCAAATGGGCCACGCCCCGGGGCCCCTTCCCTCCCATAGACCCAAAATGGAAAAAAAAAAGCTTCAAAAATCTTCTCGGCTGAAACCACAGGGCCCAGAGCTTAGGTAATTAGCATGTAGCAACGGCAAGTGGTCACCTACATAATTCCTGCCAATCATGCCCCGGGGGTCCAAATTGGCCACGCCCCGGGGCCCCTTCGCTCCCATAGACTCATAATGGAAAAAAAGCTTCAAAAATCTTCTTCTCTGAAACCATAAGGCCCAGAGCTTTGATATTTAGCTTGTAACAACTGTAAGTGGTCACCTACATAATTCCTGCCAATCATGCCCCTGGGTTCCAAATGGGCCACGCCCCGGGGCCCCTTCCCTCCCATAGACCCAAAATGGAAAAAAAAGCTTCAAAAATCTTCTCCGCTGAAACCACAGGGCCCAGAGCTTAGGTAATTAGCATGTTGCAACGGCAAGTGGTCACCTACATAATTCCTGCCAATCATGCCCCTGGGTTCCAAATTGGCCATGCCTGGGCCCCTTCGCTCCCATATACTCATAATGGAAAAAAAGCTTCAAAAATCTTCTTCTCTGAAACCACAAGGCCCAGAGCTTATATATTTAGCATGTAGTAACGGCAAGTGGTCACCTACATAATTCCTGCCAATCATGCCCCTGGGGTCCAAACGGACCACACCTCGGGGCCCATTAGCTCCTATAGACTCATAATGGAAAAAAGCTTCAAAAATCTTCTTCTCTGAAACCACAGGGCCCAGAGCTTAGATATTTAGCATGTAGGAAGGGCAAGTGGCCAACTACATAATTCCTGCCAATCATGCCCCTGGGTTCCAAATGGGCCATGCCCCGGGGCCCCTTCGCTCCCATAGACTCATAATGGAAAAAAGCTTCAAAAATCTTCTTCTCTGAAACCACAGGGCCCAGAGCTTATATATTTAGCATGTAGCCATGGCAAGTGGTAACCTATATAATTCCTGCCAATCATGCCCCGGGGGTCCAAATTGGCCACACCTTGGGGCCCCTTAGCTCCTATATACTCATAATGGGAAAAAAGGTTCAAAAATCTTCTTCTCTGAAACCACAGGGCCCAGAGCTTAGATATTTAGCATGTAGCAATGGCAAGTGGTCACCTACATAATTTCTGCCAATCATGCCCCTGGGTTCCAAATGGGCCACGCCCCTGGGCCCCTTCGCTCCCATAGACTCAAAATGGTAAAAAGCTTCAAAAATCTTCTCTGCTGAAACCACAGGGCCCAGAGCTTAGGTAATTAGCATGTAGCAACGGCAAGTGGTCACCTACATAATTCCTGCCAATCATGTCCCTGGGGTCCAAATTGGCCACGCACTGGGGCCCCTTAGCTCCCATTGACTCATAATAGAAAAAAGCTTCAAACATCTTCTTCTCTGAAACCACAGGGCCCAGAGCCCCGATATTTAGCATGTAGCAACAGCAAGTGGTCACCTACATAATTCCTGCCAATCATGCCCCTGTGGTCCAAAAGAGCCACGCCCCGGGGCCCCTTAGCTCCTATACACTCATAATGGAAAAAAAGCTTCAAAAATCTTTTTCTCTGAAACCACAGGGCCTAGAGCTTAGATAATTAGCATGTAGCAATGGCAAGTGGTCTCCTACACTAATGATTTTCTGGTACACAGGTGAGCGATATAGGGCCATTGGGCCCTCTTGTTAAAGTTACTTTGCAGAAATGTTCATCTTCATTAGATGATGTGTTGCACACAAGACCCAGCTCAATACCTCCAATGTCAAGGTCATACTTAGAGGTCAAAAACGGGGGAGACATCTGTGTTTTTGTAGAAAAACAAATTCTAGTTTATGATACAAATTCATGAACTGAATGCCAAATAGTGTAGATCCTGATCAGATGGCTTCTTCAGAAGCCATCTGATCTGGCTCTACACTGTTTGCAAAGATAGGGGTTGTTGTGAACAGCAAGATAAGGGTTAATCTTTATTAAGAATTTGGTGCTGTAGAGAAACCCAATAAGTTCTAGTATAATAAGTACTAGTATTATAGGGAATAAAGGGAGTTTTTCCCTAAATTGCTCCAAGAAACAAATGTTGTGGATATTTGTGAGAATCTTCTCACAAATATCCACAACATTTGTTTCTTGGAGAATTAGATGAAAAGAATCTTCATGATTATTGAGGGAATTTCATGACTTTATCAAAAGAGCTAAGGATTCATTCCATTGAAGCTGTCATTATAACAAGTTTTGTTGTTCTAACGAATGTGGGTATAAAGACGGTTGACTGTATCAAGGTGCTATTTTGTAATTTATTATTTAGACTAATCCCTATATTTTTTCTTCAGTCAGAAACTGGGCAACCTCACAGCAGGAGAAATTGCTTTACTTATAAAAATGAGCCGAGAGGTAAGCCAGCTTTGGATTTGATTTAATATAGTCCCTTTGAATGTATTAACTCCTCAAATGCCAAGAAAAAAGTACAACTGAAATTTGTCTGTTCATATTGTCTGATGCATCTTCTTGCAAAATTTTCAAATGCATTTTTGCGTAAGGTCAAGTGTGGGCCCTGACCAGACTGTTCCTAGAACATAATGTATAATTTATGCATAATTTATGTTTATTTTTTTTTTTAGTTTACAAAATAAGTTTTTCCAGAAATTTCTGAATTTTTGGGGTACTTTATTGGGCTGATTGTTAATCAAAATTGACCCAAAGTTATAAAGTGCATACAGCTTTTCAGTGCTGAAGTCCATGTGACTACATTTTGTATCACCCACTTGTCGGAAAACCAGGTAATGGTTATTTATAGAAAATAGTCACACTACACACTATTCTTATCAGTGTGGTGAGAGTGTTGTGTAAGAGGGTTATCTATAGAATCTGGACTTGAATCATAGGTTGGGCTTGGTAAACAGTGTAGACCCAGATCTGATCAGGGTCTACACCTTTTGCCATCACGTTAATAAGTCTGTGAAATGAACACCCCCCAAACCCCAGTTTACATAGAGAAAACTGGGGTTTACGGGGTATACATTATTTTTCTTACTTCTGCTCCAAGACATAGGTTGTGGGTACTCATAACCTATGTTTGCAGTAGAAATAAAAAAAATATCCCAGGTTTTCATCAGATAAGTAGCCATTTTTGGAGATGTGAATGAATGTACTGTCACACGAGTGTGTTATCGTAATGATAATAAAGTGGAATTTAAGGGTTAAGCGAAACAGTTTAAGTCTCAATCCAGGACTATTTTCCCAGCCTACACTTGGAGACAATCGACCCACCAATACTCTCAGTGCTTTGATTTTTTCAGGCCCCAGAATCGTTCTACAAATGTATACAGGAGACTTTGAAGATTACAGATCTGTTGACAATATCCAAGCTTGTGTGGGCTCTAGATGATATTGGAACGTAGCAGAGAGCCCAGAACTAAGCCCAAAACTGGCTTAAGTTATTAGTGGTATAATACTCAGGTTTAGGACTGTGATAGTTCATTTGACCAGAAAGACATTAGAGATGAACAATTAAACACTCATGCAAAGAATGAACCCAAAAAAGTTGCATGAAAATACCGTAATGATCCTAAGTATTTGGACAGACAGGCCTAAGCAAACAGTGCAGACCCAGATCAGTCTGCTCCTGAAGAAGCAGTCTGATCAGGATCTACCCTGTTTGCCATTCCCTCTGCATCTTTCGGACTCCTTGTTGGAATGTGGTAAAAAAAATTGTTAAAATTTTAGGAGAATTACTGCAAAACTTCAAGGTGTCTGAATTTTTAGGATTTTTGTGGTAGCAATGGCTCTGATCAAACTTTTCAGATGAACAGACCGGGTCTCGGCTGGTCAGAGATGAAAAACATGTTAAGTTTTAGTACATTTGCTGTATATTTTTGCAAGGACAGTTTTTGCAACTTGCAAAACTTTTGTCATAATTTTCTATTCCTTCCACATTTTTTTTCTCACTTTTTGGTGTATTTTATCTGTTCTACATTATATTGACATATTTTTATTCTTGTTTCTTTTCTATGGCAGCTTTATTTATATCAGGGACCAGTTAAGCATTAAGTGATCAAAGTTTCCACTCTGGAATCTAGTGAAAATGAAAGTACAGTACAACTCCTATATTAAAACCACCTTTGGGCCTGTTCAAAAGTGGTCTTTAAGACCACTTTTGAACAGTCCCAAAGGTGGTCTCTGATCAGAGGACACGGTATGCAGAAAATGGAAAGAAAGAATAACTGAAACTTTTTAAATATTCTTTTTAAAGCAGAAATAGCCTCAATTTTTGGTGGTCCTAATAGCGGAATTTCACTGTATATGCTGGTAGGAGAATATGGAAATGTTACAAAATACAGTCAAACTTCAATGGTTTAAACACCTTTGGGACAACGAGACAGAGGTAGTTTGAGCTGCGGAGGATTACTGCCAGGCGGCATAACGGAGTTAATTTTGGAACCACTTTTCGGTGTTCTATACTAAAAATGAATGCTGTGTATACTCATTAGAATCGCCCCATTGAGGCCATTCCAATGAGTACACACAGCATACATTTGCAAGATAAAAATCGAAAATCTCCTTAATTATCCCACACTACTTATTATTTTGAGGAATTCCCTAGGGACTCAAAAAATGGGTCCAACTCAGCCATGGTAAACGAGCCATCCGTGTTCAAGCCATCGAAATTCTACTGTATCAAACAATCTTTTCTGAAAAGACAATCAAATAATCATTTCTGTTTCTGTGTTATATATAATTCATATACCGTATTCCTCCCATTTAGGGCCCCTGCTCCTATAAGCGCCCCCCTCACTGTTTTTCCAAGAACAAAATAATAAGCGCCCCTTCTGCAGTCAGAAGAAAAAGTATTTTGGCTTACCTAAAACATAGATTTCAGCCTTTCAATCATCGCCGTATCGGCTGTAAATCGTATCATGTAAGGTATTTCTAAACCCCCTGCTATCACAGTGTCTATGCTGACCACTTGGTACTTTACATGTCATGATTCCATCATATTCTAATGGGCATGTAATTGGTTTTAAACTCACTGCTCTGCTAAGCTTTTTGTCTCTAATAAGCGCCGCCTCTTTTTCTAATATTTTAAGCGCCCGGGGCGCTAAAAGGGAGGAATACGGTATTAGTTTTGCACAAATAGCTGCGTGGTATAACTGATATATTAATCATATTGGTGTGAATACTGTTTTTTATTTTGCTGAAAAAAAGTAGCAGAAGCTGTTCACAAATTTTTCACCAAAAATATTAGCATACATGCACATGCCATATGTAATGATCAAAGTTTACACAACAACAGTTTCAGGGGAAGCAACTAGTCTAGAAATATTTTTTATCTCTGTGTTGGACAGAAGTCTGCTCTTAAAGTGAAGGCTTTGCTCCTGGGGAACAAATTCTTCTCTTTTAGAGTGGATTCAGGAGAAAAATCTTTGGCTTTAAGAAAGGATTCTTTTCTTACAAGAAATACATGAAGCCATGTGTTGTTTTCCTTGTGTAGAGTTTGCTGGGTTGTCTTCAAAGTCAAGCAACGCGGCCACCCATCCAGGTATTAACCCTGATCTCTGTTGCTTAACTTCGTAAATATGCCAACAAACGCTACATTGGTGGCAGCGGTGGGATGGAAACAGTGCTCACTGGATTGTTACATAGACTCCACCCTCGGGTTTGCCTAGTGAGGCTTGTGTGACTTCAGGACGAAGTCGAGGGATGAGGGGGAGAAATGTAATGCTTATTGATATATAGCACTTCTACAGCCATGCTGTAGGAGACCCATGCTGTAGGAGCCGGCTCTTTTGGTGATGTGGGTAGAGTGGTTGGCTTTTTCATGAAGTTAAGCAATGGAGATTGTGGTTAGTACCCGAATGGGTGACCATGGTACTCGACTTTGTGGACTACCCGGCTTACGCTACATGGCTGGAAACAGTGTTGCATAGACTCCTCCCTCAGGTTTTCCTAGTGAGGGACTAGTGACTTCGGAACGAATTCAAAATTAGGAGTTAGGAGGAGAAATGTGACAGTTATTGATATATATACCACTTCTACAGCCTTGCTATAGGAGTCCGCTCTTTTAGGGATGCAGGTAGAGCGGTTGGTTTTCGCCAAGTTAAGCAATGGATACGGCTGTTAGTATGTACCTGGATGGGTGACTGCATTGCTTGGCCTCGTGGACAACCCGGTTATGCTACACTTGTAAAAAATGACAGAATATAAGTCAGCTGTCTCCAGTTTCCTAAATACACATAAACATCTTTATAACATTATTTATTCCATCACTGTTTTGGATACAACAGGGTTTCAAGATGCCTCCCAAAATGTATAGATTATTTAGAAAAATGACCATAAATGGTCATTTTTCTATATAATCTATACATTTTTGTTTGGACAAACTGGCTGTTCGTGTAACATGATTTCTGCTTTGGACCCTGACAGTGGTGTTATAAAGAAGTTGTAATAATAACAAATACACTTGCAGCTGCAAAATCTTACCTCATTTTTTCTGTGTTTTATTCACGTAAAGTTATAAAAGATTAATGTCTCATGTTAAGTGATAACTTATTTTATCATATGACGTCGCGTCTGAGAGTGTAATAACGTCATGTAATGTTTTCGATAATCCACTAGTGGATTAAATATGCAAATTAGTTAGACACGTCCCGTAACGTTACTCGTACGACGTCCTTAACGACATTGCATTTACTAAAGGCGGAAAATTGACATTTTTGTATAACAATCGTGAATAAAATGTGTTTTAAATGTCATAGGATAAAAAGACTCTTGCATTCGTGCTCATGTATTATTGGATTTATTAAACTTGTTGAGGAAAAGGGATAAAATGCTCGGCAAAGCCTCGCATTTTATCCCTTTTCCTCAACTTGTTTAATAAATTCAATAATACATGAGCACTCATGTAAGATCCTCTATGTTCTTGCTACATGTATCTATTATAGTTCTTTCTAAAGAGGCCATGTTAGTCTTACTAGGTAAATTGTTATGTTTCATAAAACCATATTTGGTAATACCTTTATAGAAAAGAAAACTTCTAAATGTTTTCTTTTTTATATTTTTTAGCTCGGCTGTTTTCGAAGAAAACGACGAGGTATTGTCATAGCTCTGGCGTCGTCTGCGTCGTCGAGCAAAAACTTGGACATTTTGTAATATCTCTGTCATTACTGAACATATTTACTTGAAATTCAGACTTAGAATTTTTGCAGCCGAGCGTTGGCACCCGCATGCGGTGCTCTTGTTTATTATACCCCCGACATACGAAGTATGTCAGGGGGTATATAGTTTTCGTCTTTCCATCCGTTCGTTAGTTCGTTCGTTCGTTTGTTAGTTCGTTCGTTCGTACTTCCGTCCGTCCCGCCGTTCGTCAACCTTTACGTCAAAGTTTTGCGTTAAACCTTTTTGATAGCTCATATCTCTGTAACCACATGTTGAATTCTCTTCATATTTGGTAAAGGATATCTCTATAGCATTACCTTTCATATGGAATAACTAAGCCCCTGGGTCAAGCCCCTGTGTGGGCTGTCTGTCCGTCCGTCTGTCTGTTCATCTACTTTTACGTCAAAGTTTTGTGTTAAACCTTTTTGATTGCTCATATCTCTGTAACCGCATGTTAGATTCTCTTCATATTTGGTAAAGGATATCTCTATAGCATTTCCTTTCATATGGAATATCCAAGCCCCTGGGTGGGCTGTCTGTCCGTTTGTCAACTTTTACGTCAAAGTTTTGTGTTAAACCTTTTTGATTGTTAATAACTCTGTCACCACATGTTGGATTCTCCTCATATTTGGAACAGGATATCTCTATAGCATTACCTTTCATATGGAGTATCTAAGCCCCTGGGTCAAGCCCCTGGGTGGGCTGTCTGTCCGTTTGTCAACTTTTACGTCAAAGTTTTGTGTTAAACCTTTTTGATTGCTCATATCTCTGTCACCACATGTTTGATTCTCTTCATATTTGGTACAGGATATCTCTATAGCATTACCTTTCATTTGGAATATCTTAGCTCGCGGGTCAAGCCCCTGGGTGGGCTGTCCACCCGTCAGTCCGTTCATCAATATTTACGTCAATGTTTTGTGTTAAACCTTTTTGATTGCTCATATCTCTGTAACTACATGTTAGATTCTTTTCATATTTGGTAAAGGATATCTCTATAGCATAACATTTCATATGGAATATCTAAGCCCCTGGGTCAAGCCCCTGGGTGGGCTGTCTGTCAGTTTGTCAACTTTTAAGTCGAAGTTTTGTGTTAAACCTTTTTGATTGCTTATATCTCTGTAACCTCATATTAGATTCTCTTCATATTTGGTACAGAATATAGCTATAGTATTAACTTTCATAGGGAATATCTAAGCTCCTGTGTCAAGCCCCCGGGTGGGGCTATGGGTCAATAATAAGGACTTACACATTTTGATCACGTCCAAGTTTTGTGTTAACTGTTTTGGTTTAAACAATATTTATTGGAATAAATTCACATATATACATCGCATAATAGTATATGGTACAGGATTTGATAACTGTTTTCATTATACTCCTTGCATACAAAGTATATCAAAGGTTATAGTTTTTGTCTTTCCATCTGTTCATTATTAGTTAGTTTGTTCTTTCTTTATGCTGTGACCCTTGTCAGATTTGTCAGTTTATACATGTATATTAGTCCTTGTGATCTTAGAAACAACAGCGACTAGAACTGTTAAATTTTGCATAATATTTTCTCTTGAAATGCAGACAATAATAAATGCAAGTAATAATAAAAAATGCATTGCTTTATTATGTCATTATACAGCTACTTTAATTCAGCAAATGTTCTATGACAGCCTATTCTATGTTTGTTGTTTCCAGTTGAAATTGTTCCAAATTGCAACAAACTTTGAATTTTTATTATTCAGCAAAGACAAGCAGTCTCATCTTTGGATATGATAAATTATTCTATATTTGTTGAAATGCAATAGTTATTCTCAGTGGACTAAATGGAAAGTTGATATGGAAAGGTTCAATGCTACAAACAAATTTTCATTTCCACTAAAAGGGGATGGCACTGGTCGGGGGTATACGTGCCCCACTGGGCACTTTCTCTAGTATTTTGTAATCATTTTGGAGAATTTTAAAATTTTATATTGTTTTTATTTTGCTACTTTTTGTTTATTTTGTTTTTTGGGGGTTTTGGTATTACAACCCTTTCCAGATTATCTAACTTTATATCGCGCCAATCGTTTATCAGAGTTGGGGGAAAACCGGGATACCCAGAGAAAAACCGCCTGACCTTCTGTTGCAGACTTTGGAGTCTCACATGTGACCCAAGCCAGGCTTGAAGAATTTATTCTCTTTTTGAACAACACTAATGAGATATTTACAACTATAAAATGCAATAGACGTCTGTTTTTGCAGCGACTATTCCTGCTACAGTGGAACCAGACCCATTACTTCAGCATTTCAGAGCAACACTCAAAAGTTTTTTGTTTAAAATATTGACACCAAGGTCTCTGTGAAAGAAATCACCATGAAATGTGTGATTAAAATAACAAAGTTCATGATTGCAGTTTTAAGCCTTTTTGTACCAAATGGAATCTTCCTTCATTTATATAGCTGAAGTCCATTTCAAAATTCAGAGTGTCAGGTTTTGTTTTCTTCAAAATTTATTTGAAATGGCTGAACTTTTTGCAAACAGTGTAGGCCCTGATCAGACGCCGTGTTCTGCAGCATCTGATCTGGGCCTGCACTGTTTGCCAAATACCCCTTTAAGGGTTTCCGGTTCAAAAAGGGTTAATATGTATTACACTAGTAATGTACTGAAATCATGATGATTGCATAGAAAACAATGTTCTTACACACCTGATAATTAAATCTGCTGTTTTAGCCTGGTGTTTTAGCCTGGGATATACGCTAAGTAGGCTGAACAACTGGCCCTAAGCTAACGAGGCTGAACAATTGGCCCCAGGTATTCATATGAGACGGCTCATGAGGAAAGAGTCATTATTACATAGGCGAGCAGCAAAGTCTCAGGCAGACTTGTTAAAGAGACCTTTAGGCACAAGATCATGTCTAGCCCTTGTAGTTGTCTCTAAACTTAAGAAACGAATGTAATTTTTTATATGTTCAATCACTGAAGTATGAACAACATTGTCCCATTTTTGTTCACTGAAGTGTGAAAAACATCGGG
This sequence comes from Lucinisca nassula, assembly GCA_963580285.1. Lineage (NCBI taxonomy): Eukaryota > Metazoa > Mollusca > Bivalvia > Lucinida > Lucinidae > Lucinisca > Lucinisca nassula. The sequence goes on along the minus strand of OY757017.1, from coordinate 105,968,425 downwards.
TCACAAGCAAATATATTACCTTTATTACTTATATTTACAGTATTTTCTATCCAGTATGTGACAAAAAGTTCTGGGGACAGTTGTTCAAAACTAACGAAGTCGTTAGTTAACGAACGAAGTCGTTAGTTAACGTATCATTAAAACTTTGATCATTAAATATGGCAAATATGCTGAAATTGCTGCTCACATTTTTTTCAGCAAAAATACCAAAATTTTCCATATTGTACTTGCTAGAAGAGTTAACAATATGACCACTAACGAGCTCGTTAAGCTAACGATGCTTTGAACAACTGGCCCCTGGTTTAACCCTTATAATGACTAGAAAAACTACATCTGAAAATGTTGTCAGCTTATGTCGTCTGCTGAGTTTTTTTTACAAACTTTTTAAAACTATTTTTGCATACAGGCAAACAGTGTGGGGCCTGGATCAGACTGCTCTACACTGTTTTGCAAAAAATACTTCTAAGGTAACCAGTAGACGTGATTGCCATTTTATGGGTTAAGGGCTAAAATTTTAACAAGAAAACAATTACACGCAGTTTTCTTATCCACAGTGGAAGAGCTTCCTCGACATCTTAACATCAGTCATATTGCAGAGAACCATGGTTTATTTTGACATCAGAACCATGGTTTATTTTGACATCACTTAGTTATCATGTGATGTCACGTGAGTCAATGTATGAACAGCTTAGCATCCCAGTAGATAATGTAAATATACCAAAACCTCTTTATAGCACTATTAATGGGGTCCAAGCAGAAACTATGTAAGTTAAACATACCGTGTTATATCCAAACAAAAATGAATAGATTGTATAGAAAAATGACACTTTATGGTCGTTTTTCTATATAATCTACACATTTTTGGGATCCATCTTGAAAACGTTTTATATCCAAAACTGTGTTATAACGAACCATGTTTTATCATATGACGTCGCGTCTGAGAGTGTAATAACGCCGTGTAATATTTTCGATAATCCACTAGTGGATTAAATATGCAAATTAGCTAGATACGTCCCGTAACGTTACATGTACGACGTCCTTAACGACGTCGCGTTTACTAATGGCGGAATATTGATATTTTTTATTAACAATCGTGAATAAAATGCGTTTTAAATGTCATATGATAAATAGAATCTTGCATTCGTGCTCATGTATTATTGAATTTATTAAACTCGTTGAGGAAAAAGGATAAAATGCTCGACAAAGCCTCGCATTTTATCCCTTTTCCTCAACTCGTTTAATAAATTCAATAATACATGAGCACTCATGTAAGATCCTCTATATAATGAGGTTGTGGTGAATATGCATTTAAAGAATGTAAATGGGAGAGTGCTAAGGGTCTTTTTTTATGTGTCAGCTCAAATATTTTATTTTATGGAGCACTTAACCCTTGTCCTGCTGAATATTTATACATGCCACACCCACTACCGATTATCAACCAATCAGATTACTTGATGCAAATTATTGCAACAAATTCACAATCTGAATGGCCAACAATGTAGATCCTGATCAGATGGCTTCGTCATCTGGATCTACATTGTTTCAAAGATAAGACATATCCGGGATTAGCAGGACAAGGGTTAAGAGTCTCAACAAACTTGAAAATTGTAGATAAAACTCAACAAACTTGAATATTGTAGATAAAAGTTATGCATGTATAAGAAGCCATATTTTCACTCTATGCATTTTATTCTATTGTTATTTTAGGATTTTGTTTCATATTTTTATGTTTACAACGACACATTAAACCATGAATCTTAACTTTGTTTTCTTTTCCACTGCATTTTCAGTACTCTGGTATAGCCCAGAACGAAAACACACCTGCATAATTTTTACCCCCTTGAACTCCGCTTTTGCCAGCCTCGGTAGCTCAGTCGGGTGCGCGTCTGACTGGTGATCAGGACGCTGTTCGATACCTGCCTAGGTCAGCAGCAGTCTTTCCTGGAGATTGATCATGCAATCTTTTCTACGGTCATTCTCTCCATTCCGCTGATTCAAGAAGGGCAGTTGTCAGTTTCTGGCGAAAGAATGTGCACTGTACTGGTTAACCGCTTACGTATAAGCCTGCCCAGGTAAAGTGTGGATAGGTAAACTGACCGGCTCAAAAATGACCTAAAACAGTGTTGACTAGGCTGTTAAACCCCTATACAAACAAATGAACCCCGTTTTTCTATTGTAAATCTGGGGTTTACAGAGGCAAACCTTATTTTTTCTTATGTCTGCTCAAAATATAGATTGACTGTACCGTTAGAACCGCTTCATCAATCTATATTTTGAGGTGGTTCTAAAGTGTACACACAATCTATATTTTGAGCAGAAATAAGAAAAATATCACAATTGTTCATCTTAATTTTTTTTTTGGCAGTAAAATTTATAGTTATGCAAATAGGCGTGTTTTTGTAATGTACGTATGAAATCTCAATATTATATACACTGAAAAACTGGAGAATCTTGCACAGACATAATGTGCTATTTTTGCAACTGGATCATTTATAAACCATGACCTTTGTTCCATTGGCCTAATTTTACCACACCCATTTTTTGACTGTCAACCAATCAAATTACTTGATGTAATTTATTCTATAAATTCACCATTTGAATGACAGTGAATTTTCAGATCAGATGGCTTCTCCAGGAGCAATCTGATCTGGATTTAAACTGTCTGCAAAGTTACAGCATATCCTGGTTCAGCAGGACAACAGTTTAATACTTGTCATTGTTGGCATTACGATAACACAACCGTGCGACATTGTGCATTTTTTAAATCTCCAGAATGGCTACTTTTCTGATGAAAATCCCGGGTACTTTCCTTATTATATACTGCAAACATAGGTTGTGGGTGCTCGTTAGAGCCGCCTCAATGAGGCGGTTCTAACGAATTGAGGCGGTTCTAACGAGTACCCACATCCTATGTCTTGGAGCAGAAATAAGGAAAATAATGTTTACCCCGTAAACCCCACTTTTCTGTATATAAAGAGGGGTTTAGAGGGGTACTCATTTCAAGGACTTGTTCACGAGATGGACAAAGAAGTTAAGTCCCTTGCTTGTCATTCCTTCAGCACAGGCTCAATCCCCTGACATTGTGTGACAGGGTAGTGGTCTCCAAGTGCTCCGGTTTTCACCCATCACATATGACCACAGTCAGCACATTTGACATTACGATAACTCGCCCGTATGACATAGTGCATTTTTCATATCTCCAAATTGGCTACTTTCCTGATGAAAATCCTTCATATTTTTCTTATAAATACTCAAAACATAGGATGTGGGTGCTCGTTAGAACCGCCTCATTGAGGCGGTTCTAACGAGTACCCACAACCTATGTCTTGGAGCAGAAATAATAAAAATAATGAATACCCCCGTAAACCCCAGTTTTCACTATATAAAGTGGGGTTTAGGGGGGTCTTCATTTCACGGACTTGTTCACGTGATGGAAAGATATGATACGATGATGATACCTTGCATGTTTTACACCCCCCAATTTAGAATCAAAATATCAGAGAATATAAGAATCTTATATGGGTGTGAGGGGTGGATTGAAAAATCCGTCCAGGGGGACACTGTCCGGCATCACGAGGCTTGCCGAGTGATGCCGGACAGTGATCCCGAGGGACGGATTTTTCTATCCACCCCACACACCCATATTGGATTCTTTTTCTTGCATACCTTCCATTTCTATTGCGAATTTTTAATGCTGCTGTCACTTCGGTTACCGACGTCCTCCATTTTGTGATGACAGAACAGGAATGTTTGTGACGTCACGTATGACGACGCCGCGCATGAGGATGTAATCAACCAGTGCATTTATCAAACACGAGATTATATTCGATTTGGGGTCGGAACACCAGGGTCAGAACATAAATTTCTATCCCAGGGTAAAATCACGGATTTCCTTGTCTTGTGTGCAAGAAAGTCCATTTATCTTGTCTATCTGTGACTAGTGATCATCCATGTCCAGCTCCTTACGGTACTGGAGATCTATGTAAAAAACTTTCTTTACATGTGTGCCCACAGCTCTAGATAAGGGGAAGTAATAACTTATAAGGATAAAGTGATATTTTTTGTCTTGCCTGCTATTAGCATGGCACAATATTGGAGTCCAATTTTCCATCTGTTGGTCTGTTTGGTTGTTCGTCAACATTTGCAACCACCCTAACCTTCACGCAACTGGTCAAGTTTATTTCTCAAGAAACTATTAGACCTTCATTAGCGATATTTGGTACAAACTTGTATTTAGAAGCCTCCGTGGTGCAGTGGTTACGCTACTCGCCTTGTAAACCAGGGATCGCAGGATCGATCCCGGGCTTCTCCAGACTTTCGGATGAGTCTTTAAACCGAGGTCCCGTCTCCGTATGACCTTAGCTGTTGGTGGGACGTAAAACTAAAACTCACTCACTCACTCACAAACTTGTATTTAGGGATGCCAACTTAAATGCAAGATTCTATATTTGACATGACCTACATTTCATGGTTCACTGACTGCAAAAATTTACAACCACCCCGGAGTTCACCAAAATGGTCAAGTTTATTTCTCAAGAACTATTAGAGCTTGATTAATGTTTGTATCTGGAGATGGCAAATTTAATGCAAGCATCTATATTTGACCTTGACCACATTTCATGGTTCACTGACTTTATGAAAATTTGCAACCACCCTAGCATTCATCCAGATGGTCAAGTTTATTTTTCAAGAACTATAAGCGCTTCAGTAATGGTACTTGGTAAAAAGGATGGCAAGTTTAAAGCAAGCATCCATTTTTAGCTCACCGTCACATAGTGACAAGGTGAGCTTTTGGGATCACTGTTTCTCTGTCCTGCGTGCGTCCGTCCGTGCGTAAACAATTTCTTCAAACGACATCTCCTCCTAAACCACTGATCGGATTTTGACCAAACTTCACAGAAATGATCCTTAGGTGGTCCCCTTTCAAAGTTGTTCAAATGGTTCCGGTCCGTTGCACATATAGGTCACAGGAGCCAAAAATAGATTTTTTTCACTGAAAACTTGAAAAATCTTCTTCTCTGGAACCGCAAGGCCCAGGTCTTTTATATTTGGTATGAAGCTTCATCTAGTGGACCCCTACCAAGATTGTTCAAATTATAGTGCTGGGGCAAAAAATGCCCCCACCCCGGGGCCCTTTGGTTTTACATGGGCTTATATAGGGAAAATCTTTAAAATCTTCTTCTCTGAAACCGCAAGGCCCAGGTCTTTGATATTTGGTATGAAGCTTCATCTAGTAGACCCCTACCGAGATTGTTCAAATTATAGTGCTGTGGCCAAAAATGCCCCCGCCCCGGGGCCCTTTGGTTTTACATAGGCTTATATAGGGAAAATCTTTAAAAATCTTCTTCTCTGAAACTGCAACTCACAGGTCTTTGATATTTGGTATGAAGCTTCATCCTGTGGACCTCTACCAAGATTGTTCAAATTATAGCCCTGGAGCCAAAAATGCCCTTGCTCCAGGGCCCTATGGTTTTACTTAGACATATATAGGGAAAATCTTGAAAAACCTTTCTTCTCTGAAACCACAAGGCCAAGGTCTTTGATATTTGGTATGAAGCTTCAGCTAGTGGACCTCTACCAAGATTGTTCAAATTATAGCCGTCAGGCCACAAATGCCTCCGCCCCAGGGCCTTTTGGTTTTACATAGACTTATATTGAGATAATCTTTGAAAATCTTCTTCTCTGAAACAGCAAGGACCAGGTCTTTGATATTTGGTGTGAAACTTCATCTAGTGGACCTCTATCAAGATTGTTTAAATTATAGCCCTGAGGCCAAAAATTCCCCCGCCCCGGGACCATTTGGTTTTACATAGGCTTATGTAGGGAATATCTTTAAAAATCTTCTTCTCTGAAACTGCAACGCCCAGGTCTTTGAGATTTGGTATGAAGCTTCATCCTGTGGACCTCTACCAAGATTGTTCAAATTATAGCCCTGGAGCCAAAAATGCCCTTGCTCCAGGGCCCTTTGGTTTTACATAGACATATATAGGGAAAATCTTGAAAAACCTTCTTCTCTGAAACCACAAGGCCTAGGTCTTTGATACTTGGAATGAAGCTTCAGCTAGTGGACCTCTACCAAGATTGTTCAAATTATAGCCGTCAGGCAACAAATGCCTCCATAGACTTATATTGGGAAAATCTTTGAAAATCTTCTTCTCTGAAACAACAATGCCCAGGTCTTTGATATTTGGTGTGAAACTTCATCTAGTGGACCTCTATCAAGATTGTTTAAATTATAGCCCTAAGGCCAAAAATGCCCCCGCCCCGGGACCATTTGGTTTTACATAGGCTTATGTAGGGAATATCTTTAAAAAGATCTTCTTCCTTGAAACCGCAAGGCCCAGGTCTTTGATATTTGGTGTGTAGCTTCATCTAGTGGACCTTTGCCAAGATTGTTCAAATTATAGCCTTTGTTGATATTTGTTATGAAGCTTCACCTTTTTAGACCTCACTCAACATTATGCACATTATAACCCTGGGGTCAATAATGGCCCTCCCCGGGGCCCACTTGTTACTTTATGGATCAGGTGAGCGATCCAGGGCCATGCTGGCCCTCTTGTTTACCTTGACCTACATCTTGTGGTTCACTGACTTTGTTAACTATTGACATAGTTGTGTCAAGCCTAGCGTTCACCCAAATGGTCAAGTTCATTTGTCAAGAACAATAAGAGCTTCATTAATGATAATTGATACAAACTTGCATCTAGGAATGACAACGATGATGCAAGCATCCATGTTTGACTTTGACCTACATGTCATGGTTCACAGACTTTTGAGGGCCCCGCAAATTTATTTGCGGGTGCCCTATAATAATCACACTGTCTGTCCGTCCACATTTTTAGCTCACCAGAGCCGAAGGCTCGGGGGGAGCTTATAGGATAGGCAGTTGTCCGTCGTCGTTGTCCTATGACGTCAACATTTTCAAACGGCATCTCCTCTGAAGCCACTGGGCCGATTGAGCCCAAATTTCATCTGTAGCATCCTTGGGCTGGGGGATTGAAAGTTGGTGTTTTTAGTGCAAACCAGCTGATTAGTTTGGTTGCTATGGCAACTTACTATTGCTCATTTTTTGCTGGTTGCTATGGAAACCAAAATGAAAAAAAAAATAGAAAAAAATACTTAAAAAATCATCTCCTCAGAAACCATATGTTCAATGGGGCTGAGACTTTATGGAAATATTCACCATATTTGCCTTTACAGGTTTTGTGTTTTTTTTATTAAATTTGGCCTTTTAGTTTTGTTGCTATGGCAACTTAAAGTTTCCATTGACTTATAATGGGAAAATTGAAAAATGGCATTTACTGCCAAGCCATTGCAGATATTTTGACAAAACTTTCATAGAAATGTTCCTCGAGTAAACTTCTTTCAGTCTTATGCTTTTATGTCAACCTGGGGGTCCCCTAGGTTGTGCCGGGGCCATACCCCTCCCCACAACTTCATAAAATGCCTTATATCTAAGAAACCTTACAGATCCCAACCCCTAAACCATATATATTCTTGTTCCTTATGACAAGATGCATCAAGTGACACCAACCTGGAGGTCCCCTGGGATATGCGGGGGACATGCCCCACCCCCTCCACTTCATGAAATACCATTTATCTGAAACCATTCAGATCTCCACCCCTAAACCATATATATTCTTGTTACTTATGATAAGAAGCACTCAGTGACACCAACCTGGGGGTTCCCCGGGATGCGCTGGGGCCGTTCCCCACCCCCTCCACTTCATAAAAGGCCCAATATCCCAGAAACCTTACAGATCCCCACCCATAAACAATATATATTCTCATTCCATATGATAAGTCACATTCAGTGACACCAACCTGTGGGTTCCCAGGGATGTGTTGGGGGCATGCCCAACCCCCTTCGCTTCATAAAAGGCCAAATATTCCAGAAACCTTTCAGATCCCCACCCCTAAACCATATATATTCTTATTCTTTATGATAAGACACATTCAGTGACACCAACCTAGGGGTCACCCAGGGCGCACCCGGGCCATGCTACACCCCTCTACTTCACAAAAGACCATATATCTTAGAAACTATTCAGAGCCCTCCCCTAAGCCATATATATTCTTGTTCCCTATGATAAGACGCAATCAGAGACACAAGCATGGGGGTCCTCCGGGTTGCCATGGGCCATGCCCCACCCCGTTACTTCATTTAAAGCCATTATCTCAGAAACCGTTCAGATCCCCACCCCTTAACCATATATGTTCTGGTTCCTTATGATATGACTCCACTTCATAATAGGCCATATATCTAAAAAAAAACATTCCAAGCCCCAGCCCATAATCCCATATTCTTGTTCATTATTATTATACACATTCAGTCACCCCCGTCTTGGGGGCTCTGCAGGGGTCATTTCTCTCCCATCCACTTCATAAAAGGCCTCATAAAAATTATGTCAGAAACCATTCAGATCCCCACCCTTTAACCTTATTATATTCTTGATCCTTATGATAAGACACATTCATTGACAACAATCTTGGAATTTTCTGGGATCTGCAATGCCCGAATCCCTCCACTGCTTAAAAGGCCTTACATCTTAGGAACAATACATATCCCCACCGCTAAACCATGCCCGAATCCCTCCACTGCTTAAAAGGCCTTACATCTTTGGAACCATACATATCCCCACCGCTAAACCATATATGTCTCTGTTCCTTTTGATAAGATGCATTTAGTGACACCAACCAGAGCTCCATTGGGCCTCTACTTTATAAAACACCTAATATTTCAGATACAGTCCACATGGGTGCTCATTTGGGTATGAGGTTTGTTTGGGAGGCTTTATAATTGGTAGATTAAAATCATACCATGTTAAAATACATGGCTGCCATTGGGCAGTAACCACCTGAGCTCTGGTTTACTGAATTCGGCTCTTTGGTTCTTTTGCTATGGCGAATTAAGAGTTTCCATCGACTTATAATGGGGAATATTGAACAATGACATTTATGCCTTTCAAGATATTTTGTCAAAGTTTCATAGAAATGTTCCTTTTATAATGTTCTTATAGGCCTATTGTTGCCACAGATGGGAATTTGTCAATTGTCAGCTGTTGTCCTGCAACAACACATTCAAGTGACATCAGACCTCTGAAGACACTAGGCTGATTGGGTCCAAATTTTATCTGTAGCATCCTTGAGAGCAGGGCTTCTGTGGTTAATTAAAATACACTGCTGCCAGTGGGCAGTGCCCCCCTGAGCTCTGGTGAGCATAGTGGCCCATGGGCCTCTTGATTTTTATCGAGCATTTCAAGGCAGGGAGAAGAAGCATATGATTGTTTGTGGCCGATATCAGTTGGACGCCCCATCGACGCAAGATACACGTCACCTTGCCTCACCCAACCAGCACAAGCCGACCACATGCGACCTCCAGTAAACCACTTATAAGGTCAAAGCCTGCCCAGTCAAAGTGGTGCAAGTCAGGCCCTCCATGCATATAAATCTTGTTGGTTTCATTGGGCAACAGGGCTTGAGATGTAATTTTAATGTCGGGTGAAAGTTCCACAAAATTGGAAGCAGCACTTCCAAAATCAAACCTAAATAGTGTTGCGAGGACGTTAAATCTCAAATCAATAATAATAATAATAAAAAAAAAACACACTTCTTTGTATTTAATAAATTTTGATATCGAGATTCTTACACCAATGGTCCTTTCATTGACAGTTACGAAACGGGCCTTCGAATTGGATTTTAAATTGGATTTTATTGCCTTTACCATGACCATTTGCCCAGCAAATGTACATCGTTGACATACGTTACAGTTATTCACGCCAAAATAGTTAATATTTCCATTTCAAGTGTAAAGCCTAATGTAAACCTATAGAAAACAATGCTGTTCATACTTCCATAAACGTATCGAGTCACGTACATGATTTTCAATGACGTCAAGTGACGCCAGTCTAAACCATGGTTCTCTATGATCTCATTGGGAGTTGACGACGACAGTACAGTTCCGCTCTTTGTAGAAAAAACAGCGTGTAAGTGTTTTTTCAGCTTTAACAGTTTTCCGTATAAGCATTTCTTTCGCCCAGTGACGGGAAAAAAAGAATGTAAATATAAGAAATATTTTTTTCGATGTTCTTGAGCCCCTTCGGAGTTCATTTACTTCACAGGCGACCCTGTTCGTTCATACTTTCATGAACAGCAGAAAAATAAAAGTCATTTCTTAAATGGAGGTAGCGTCATAATATTTTTGACACTGAATATAAAGACGGCATATGAACGTTGTGAACCATGTTAACATTGTTTGCGTAAAAGTAGCAGGACATGCATAAGCGTAAAAACATGGACCCGATGTGCCACAGGATCAGTTTTTAAATAACAGACAAAAGTGATATGCGCCAGCCGTCCCCCCCCCCCCCCCCCATCCACACACCCATCTTTTTCGGTCCACGCCCAACCATAGGGGCTTGAAGAAATAAATAGGCTGCATGACGCTTCCACGCATGCAGGGCTTAATCCGACCGCACACGAGTACTGGTTTCCCACTTAGAGGATCTAAGCCTGCCCAGGAAAAGGTTTGACATAGACTTATATTGGGAAAATCTTTAAAAATCTTCTTCTGTGAAACTCCAAGGCGTAGGTCTTTGATATTTGGTGTGAAATTTCATCTAGTGGACCTCTATCAAGATTGTTCAAATTATAGCCCTTAGGCCACAAATGCCCCCGCACCGAGACCCTTTGGTTTTACATAGTCTTATATAGGAAAATCTTTAAAAATCTTCTTCTCTGAAACTGCAAGGCCGATGTCTTTGATATTTGGTATGGTGCTTCATCTAGTGAACCTCTACAAAGATTGTTCAAATTATAGCCCTCGGGCCACAAATGCCCCTGCCCGGGGGCCCTTTGGTTTTACATAGACTTATATAGAGATAATCTTTGAAAATCTTCTTCTCTGAAACAGCAAAGCCCAGGTCTTTGATATTTGGTGAAGCTTCATCTTGATTGTTTAAATTATAGCCCTGAGGCCAAAAATGGCCCCGTCCAGGGACCATTTGGTTTTTCATAGGTTTATGTAGGGAATATCTTTAAAAAATTCTTTTCTCTGAAACCGCAAGGCCCAGTCTTTGATATTTGGTGTGTAGCTTCATCTAGCGGACCTTTGCTAAGATTGTTCAAATTATAGCCTTTGTTAATATTTGGTACGAAGCTTCACCTTTTTAGACCTCCCTCAACGTTATGCACATTATAGTACTGGGGTCAATAATGGCCCACCCCGGGGCCCATTTGTTACTCTATGGATCAGGTGAGCGATCCAGGGCCATCATGTCCCTCTTGTTGTTTGTTCAAGCGCTCAAGCGAGCGCACGCATTATTGAACGCAACACGCCTATATAATTTTGACCCCCTCGCACCCCACTTTTATATAGTGAAACTGGGGTTTACAGGGGTAAACCTTATTTTTCTTATTTCTGCTATAAAATATAGAGTGTGGGTACTCGTTAGAACCGCATCGATGAGGCGGTTCTAACGAGTACCCACACTCTATATTTTGAGCAGAAATAAGAAAAATATCACAATTTTTCATCTTAAAATTTTCATTTTTCGGCGATAAAGGTTACAATGTATTGGTATAGGCGTGTTTTCGTAATGAGAACCAGGAAACGGAAACTACATGAGGATATTGGTCAACACGGTAATTCTTTACGGTTGCAAACATCTGGGACCACTTGTTCAAAACTATCGACGTCGTTAGTTAACGTATCGTTAAAACTTTGATCAATAAATATGGCAAATATGCTGAAATTTTTGCTGAAAAATTTGAGCAGCTTTTGCTGACGCTCACTTTTTTCCAGCAAAAATACCAAAATTTACGATATTGTACTTGCTAGAACAGTTAACAATACCACCACTAACGAGCTCGTTAAGCTAACGATGCTTTGAACAACTGGCCCCTGGGTTTAAAGTTTGGATCAACGAGAGTCGTGCGTGTCAAGGCTATATACCACAGAAATATTAGTCAGATCAAGAAATTATTAAACGGTGAAAATTTTCAATACCAGCAAATTACTAAAAGCAGGAATAATTATAGATCTGGTTATAACCACACTGGTCAATACATACGCACAGGCTGCGTAGCGGTCGCATAGGCTTCGTATTTTGGACGCATAGGCTTCGATGAAAAATGGCGGATGACAGTTCGTCAATGCAGGTAAGAAATGGTTTTTACGTCAATCTAAATGTTGTATAGCGTTGTCCAATACTGACACCTGCCTTACGGACCACTTTATTAACGTGCGGCTTCGTCTGTTGCAAGAAAAAGTTTGAAAAACGGAATATAGAAAAATAGACCCCAAAAGAAATTTGGCATTCAACACAGATTCACCTGTAGTTTCACTTTGGCCCGGTCGCCCTATGTAACTTCACGTTTTTGGCTGGTGTTCTGGCCGATAAATTGTGAATAATGATAATGAAATCGAAAAGCTAATATGCAACTTTCGTCACATCTTTTGCGAAAAAGAAAAATCATAATATTTTGATACAACGAACGTAGCTTCGTTACCTATTACAACGCAGAGGCTGCGAACTAAATTTGAAAGCCATGAATTATGCAGTATAATAACGAATGATATAAATTAATATCGAGAAATGAGCCAACCAGCGTTAGTTGATGATGCTAAAGACATTATGCATCATTTATACCAAACACATTTTCATTCTCAGCTATGCAAATACAATATTATGATTCGAATGCCAAAGTCTGTCAAGTTACAATTATTTAAACTACCGTTCATAAACTTGGTAAGTCTTCGCCAAATCTGTTAAGTATTAAGCCAAATCATATTTGCACTGTATGAATTTCTGTCGTGTTTTTATTCGAACGCACGTGGCTTAGGAATTTACGGCGTGCAGGTTACAGAGATGGGCAGACGCATTACGAAAACACGCCTATTGAAATACCACTAAAAAATAAAAACATTCAGATAAAACAGCCTGATAGTTTTGATATTTCTGCTCGCCCGGGCCAGGCGGTTCTAACCCGTATCAACAATCTGTGTTTCTGAGAATAAATAAAGAAATATAATAAATGCAGAAAATCTGTCAATGTCCACTACCGTTCATAAACTTGGTAAGTCTGTCTTCGTCAAATCTGTTAAAGGAGACAGGAAAGCGATAATCTGTTACAATAAATAGGTAAACATCAATAAACCCTTTCTTCTGCTGAATACCGCAGGTTTCTAAGCGGTCTGATAAGGATTTTATCACTGTGTAATCTCCAGCCATTTACTCTGCTTAAGAACTGACCATGAAAATTCCAATTAACCACAGATATGCCCTGACGTCATCCATGAGGAATCTAGAAGCTTGGTGTGTACTGAATAGGCAGATGTAGCAATGTTGAGGTTTAAAACAGAAGCTTAAAATGGAGCAAAATAAGCAAGAACTGGCCACTCTTTGAGGGGACTTCACTTTAGATGTTCAGCCTTATATGTTTGAGTCCAGGGAAACTTGTGATCAGGATTTAGTGAGGGAAGCAGCAGCTCTGAAGATAGCCATCTTACATGTCAATCACAACAATTGTCGTCTGCATAGTCATCTGCTGCTTTCTATAAATGTTACCTGAACCAATCTAAGTCTGATCCAGTCTGATCTTGGTCCACACTGTTTGCCTATAAGCGAAAATATTATTAAAAAAAAAAAAAAGAAAAAAAAAAACTTTAAGAAGATGCAGCAGACAGTATAAACAGGGGCCATTTTACAGTTCAGGTTTTTCTTACGGTTGATTCGTCCGGTTTTCCACCCATGCGTACTCATGAGCACTCTTAAAATGGAGATAGCAGTCTTCATTTTTGATTGGGTGTTTATGGATTTGCCCAACTGATATAGGAAAATGAAACAGCAACCAAAGTAGCCAAAGCTAGCCATTGGCTCCAGATGAATTCGGCCTAGGTTGGTATCCCTAACGAACGGTTGTATGTCAATTCATTATTCGTAGAGAATCCTCTCATGTCACAGCGCATGACTCAGTGGAACCTTTTTTGTTTGTGTTGATGTTAACGTCCCCGACAACATCATTCAGGTCATTTTTGAGACATTGTTTCCGAATTTATGGGACTTTTACCCGACACTGAGACGAAATGACATCTCAAACCCTACCGCATATAAAGCATACTTGCAATTGCTAAATATGAATGACCCGTTTACTTTTTGAAAAGACAAATACTAGTTTTTGGGTCGATTATTTATCAATCGTCACAAAGTAAAAAAGTGCAAGAAGCTCTACAGTGCTTAAGTCCACGTGATTATCACTGATTGGTCGGAAATCCAGGGAACTTGTATATAGAAAACAGCAGCGTTTATTTTTCTTCGAAGAGAGGTCAGCGTGTTGGGTAATACGGAAATCCATAGATCATGGATTGGGTTTTTCAAACACTATGTCCATATCTAATGCCGCAGAACGCGGCGTCTAATCAGGGTCTTCACTGTTTGCTCACATTACATGATTTGAAGGGCCAAACGCAGCGTCTTATCAGGGTCTTCGTTTTTTGCTTTAAACTGTAGTTTAAGGGTTAAAGGAAGCAGTTTAAATCCATAAGTAAGCATCCAGCCGACAGACTTTCTTAAAAAAGTAAATCTTTGGGCCGGAGCCGTCATAGAGTTATGAAACGGCCGTAAAGCAAAAACATTTTTTATCAATTTTATCTTATTATATCGAAGAATGATTTCACGAAATGGGTTACTGAAATCATTGCAAGCAAGTATTTTACTGAATTTATATTCTAAGTCACTATGAAATTCAGATTCTGATAGGCTATGTTGCAGAAGACAGTCTGGTTAGCAAAAAAAATATGATGTTAGGACAGAGATTGAAAATAGATCTGAGATAAAGAAAAGTCTTGTTTTTTTTTCTTCTTTGATCCTACAAAGGCTAGAATTAGCTTATACATGTATGTTTACTGTTTACAGGCGCGATTAATGAACCTTTGCTGAAGTTTTGTAGGAGCTGCATGTATTCGATAGTAGCATTTAAATAGAAGTCGGAGAATCACGAAAACATGCCTATATAATTCTGACCCCCTTAAATCCAACTTTTATATAGTAAAACTGAGCTTTAAAGGGATATACATTGTTTTCCTTATTTCTTCTCAGAAATACAGATTGTGGATACGCGATAAAACCGCCTGGTCCGGGCGGTTGTAACAAGTTCCCATACACTATGTCTTGAGCAGAAATATTAAAACTAGCAGAATGTTTTGTCTGAAAGTATTTTTTTTATCTTTTTAGTGGTATTTTAATAGGCGTATTTTCGTAATGCGTCTTCCCATCTCTGTAACCTGCGAAGCCACGTGTTTTGTAAAAACACGATAAAAATTCATACAGTGCAAATATTATTTGGCTTAATACTTAACAGATTTGACGAGGACTTGCCGAGTTTATGAACGGTTGTGTTAATAATTGTAAATTGACAGATTTTGTGCATTCGCCTCAAAATGTTGTACATGTATTTGCATAGCTGAGACTGAAAATGTTTTCGGTATAAATGATACAGAATGTCTTTAGCATCACCAACTAACGCTGGTTGACTGATTCTTCGACTTTAATTTAATAGCATTCGCTATTATTCTACATAATACAGGGCTTTCAAATTTAGTTCGCAGCCTCTGCGTTGTAATAGGTAACGAAGCTACGCGCGTTGTATCGAAATATCAAGATTTTTATTTTTCGCAAAAGATATGACGAAAGTTGCATATTAGCTTTTCGATTTCATTATCGTTATTCACGATTTATCGACCAGAACACCAGCCAAAAAACGTGTAGTTACATAGGGCGACCGGACCAAAGTGAAAATACAGGTGAATCTGTGTTGACTGCCAAATTTCTTTTGGGGTCTATTTATCTAGATTCCGTTTTTCAAACTTTTTCTTGCAACAGACAAAGCCGCACATTAATAAAGTGGTCCGTAAGGCAGATGTCAGTATCGGGAAAATGCAATACAACAGTTAGTTTAACGTAAAAACAGTTTCTTACCTGCATTGACGAACTGTCATCCGCCATTTTTCATCGAAGCCTATGCGTCCAAAATACGAAGCCTATGCGACCGATACGCAGCCTGTGCGTATGTATTGACCAGTGTGATAACTGAGAAATTGCTTTTGTTGTTTTTGTAACAATATTCTGTTGATGTTGGTTATGTTTATTAGCCTCCTGTTGCTTTGTTGCAAATAGAAAATTTTCCTGTGACTTGTCCTACATTCGGTTGTTCACCTGTCGGATATTGCCCTCGACATGTTGGTTTACGGGCATGTAACGATCATATATAAAAAATAGATGGCCTTTTGTCACGGAATTTAAAAAAAAAAATGGTGTTTGTATGAATTACAGCATGTCAAGTAAATGTTGTATCGTCCAATGTATGACGGGCCTCCGTGGCCTAGTGGATAAGAGCGCTGACTCTTAGTCATTAGGTCTCTCACCGCCGTAGGTTCGAGCCTCGCTCGGGCCACGTGTGAGACGCCAAGTTCTGCAACGGAAGGTCAGGTGGTTTTTCTCCGGGTACTCCGGTTTTCGCCCACCTCTGATTAACGATCGGCTCGATATGAGTGAAATAATCTTGAAAGGGCCGTAAAACCCAAACAAAAAAAAAAAAAAAAAAAAAAATCGTCCAATGTTAAACAAGGTCGAGTTCAAGTCACGGTCTCACTGCATTTTGAAACTGGGTAAAAAAATATCAACGTAGGCTTGGAACTGAGACATAATGTGCTCGTCGTTAAAGCATACAGTGCATGTATACAAAGATAAGACGGCGCGTTCGTCTGACCCTAAGTAAGCAAACAGTGTTGACTCTGATCAGATACCGTGATAGGTGGTGTCTAATCTGTGTCTACAATGTTTGTCAAACCCAACAAAGGATTCCAGATGAACCTCTTACCCCAGCCAGCAAAACATGTCGGGCGAACGTCGGGCCGACAGCGATACGACGTTGACACGTCGTATTGCTGTCGGTCCGACGTTCGCTGACACGTCGTATCGCTGTCGGCCCGACGTTGACACGTCGTATTGCTGTCTGTCCGACGTTCGCTGACACGTCGTATCGCTGTCGGCCCGACGTTGACACGTCGTATTGCTGTCGGTCCGACGTTCGCTGACACGTCGTATCGCTGTCGGCCCGACGTTGGCCCGACATGCTTTGCTGGCTGGGACGTTACACACTGACTTCATAAATGCTGATTACCGTTAGGTACAAATCAGTGATAGTAACGTGGAAGCTTGAAGAAATATGGGCTGCATGATGCTTCCACGCAGAGCTGAATCCGGCAAGCACACTAGTACTGGTAAACCGCTTAGAGGATCTAAGCCTGTCCAGGAACCGCGGTGCGAGGCGGACCGTCCATGCTAATGAACCCTATTGGTTTCATTGGGCGACAGGGCTTGAGATATCATTTCATCTCAATGTCGGGTAAAAGTCCCACAAAATTGGAAGCAACGTCTCCAAAATGACCTTTACAGTGTTGATGGGGACGTTAAACCTCAAATCAAACAAAGTAACGTGGAAATCAGCACTGAAGAGCTCCTGTGCATATTTTGAATCGATTGACAAACTGTTATGTGATGACTCTAATGTGCCACCGCCGTTTTACCTGAAGGACTTGTCGAGTTATAGGGCTTTCCAAGAATGGTAAGTTATACATTACTATTTCATTAATGATTGTAGAATGTTGTTTTGCAAACAGTGAAGACCCTGATCAGACGCTGCGTTCTGATGCTTCTGATCTGGGTATACACTGTTTTCCTATGCTTCTTTTAGGAGGACAAAATCAACCCAAACGTCAGATTACAAACGCATATCAAAACCGACAGAAAAAATTCAACGGATGGTCATGTGGTCTTTCTCCAGGGGTACTCCGGTTTTCGTCCTCCTCTGATTAACGATCGCCTCGATATAAGTGAAATTATCTTGAAAGGGTTGTGAAACCTAAAACGACTGACATTATAATCTGTTTGCGGGAAATAAACATTGAATCAGCGTTGAAACAACGTTACGTTTTAACGTTGTTGTTTCAACATTGAGTTAACCCATATGTGAGCCTCGCCAAGCGAATTTGTGTCTTCGAGCATTCCGTCATGACAAATTTTAACTGCGCATGCCCAGCCATTCAGAGGGTCCAGGAATATGGCTTTCTGTCTGAAGGTTCCTCTTGATTCACTGCTTGTATGAGCGAGCAGCGAAGGTTCTGGCGAGACTGCGCGGATGCGCAGGCTCGCCTGAACATTCGCTGCTCGCATAGGCGATATGTACCAAAATCGCTTGACGGGGCCCAATTATGACAATGGCATTTCCCACCTAATAAGTTTTGAGCGGTCCGTCTTCAATCATAGGGGTGTCGGGTTTGTTTTGTTTAAGGTAAGTTGTACATAGATGCATGAACTTTGAACAAACATTGTAAACCCAGATCAGAAGCCGCGTTTTGCGGCGTCTGATCTGGGTATACATCGTAAAAACATTTAGCCATTTTCAGAAAAAAACAACCTGTCACCCTGAAATTGCTATAAAAAGATTCTTCGGAAGATTCCATTTGGTACAAAATGGGTTAAAATCGATTTTGCGTTACACGATCATGAGAAAATTTACCTTATGATATGTGTCATTATGGAATACTGAAATCCCCGCAGACTGGTCGCTGAGCAGTCTGCTCTCGGTCAATCTAATAGAAATACAGAAAAAATCGAAACTATTAGCTCTGAGCACTTCGACAACCGCTTTTATTATGTTTTGAGACCTTGACCTAGTTACTGGTCAAAAAGGCTTCTTTTGATCTGAAAGTACCTATGACCTAAAACCAAAGTGCGTAACCTATAAACCAGGCATATTATTGGATGGTAAGGCGTTTCTTTTTATGCCCCCGCATCGGCATGATGCCGGGGGCATATAGTTTTTTTCGGTTTTCCGTACGTGCGTACGTGCGTAAATGTGTACGTCCGTCTGTACGTGTGTGTGTACGTACGTATGTGATCCTGTAACCTCAGGTTAAGGTTTTTGTAACAGGTATACGTAGAGCCTGAACTTTTAGAACTCATATTTTCCTCACCATTTGATGGAACTGGTTCACCTTTGGTATGATGATAGATATACATGTAGGTCCAAAGTTTTATAAAGCGATACCCCCACCCATGCCTGTGACCTCAAGGTCAAGGTCATAGACTTAGAAATTTTCAATGTTAAAGGCTCAGGTTAAGGTTTTGTAACAGGTAGACCTGAACATTTTAGAACTCATATGATGGAATTGGTTCATATTTGGTATGATTATAGATATAGGTCCAATGTTTTATTCAGCGATACCCCCACCCATGCCCATGACCTCAAGGTCAAGGTCATGGACTTAGAAATTTTCCATGTTAAAGACTGCAGTTAAGGTATTTGTACCTGGTAGAACCTGAACTTTTATTATGGCTTTGGTTCATATGATGATAGATATAGGTACACTGTTTTATTCAGCAATACCCCCACCAATGCCTATGACCTCAAGGTCAAGGTCACAGACTTAGACAATTTTAATGTTACAGATTTTAAAGAGCTCAAATTTTCCAAACCATATTATGGATTTGGCTTATATATGCTATGATGATAGATACAGGTCCAAATGTTTATTTGGCAATACCCTCACTCATGCCTATGGCTTCAAGGTCAAGGTCACAGACTTAGAAATTTTTAATTAGATATTTTATGAGTTGATATTTTCCAAATCGTGTGATGGATTGAGTTTATATTTTGTATGATGTTAGATTCCTGTCCATTTTATTCAGCGATACCCCAACCCATGCCCATGAGCTCAAGGTCAAGGTCACAGGCTTAGAAGTTTTTAATTAGATATTTTAAGAGTTTATATTTTCCAAATCGTATGATGAATGAAGTTTATATTTGGTATGATGATTGATACTGGTCCTATACCCCCACCCAGGCATGTGCCCTAAATGTCAAGGTCACGGACAAATAATTTTTTATTTAAAGTTTATTAAGAGCTCATACTCACCAAACCATGTAGATATGCTTCATATTTGGTATGATGATAGTTACAGGTCAAAAGTGACCTCAAGGTCAAGGTCACAGACTTAGTCTTATGCTTTTAAAGTTTTAGGGCTCATATTTACAGATTGGCTTCATATTTGGAATGATGATAGATACCGGTCCCAAGTCTCATTCACCCATACCAACGACCCTGCCCATGACCTCAAGGTCAAGGTCACACACTTAGAAAATTTTGTTGCAACATGGAATTTCGGGGTGAGGCGGGGCCCTTGGCGGGGGCATCTGTGTCGTCTGGACACATTTCTAGTTTCTGTTTTTAATCATTATATGAAACATTTTCAGCCCCTGGTCAACGCCCCATATAAACGGTCAAACGTTGGAATAACGGGTGTAATACTGATTTGATGTACCCCCGCCCATCTGGGCTTTGATAAGTAGATTTAGCTGCATGGTGCTGAAACCAACCGCATGCTAATACTGTTGATAACCAGGCAAAGTGGTGCGAGGTGGACCATCCCTGTATAAAAACCCATAATCGGAGATCTCAACGCCGGTTGAAAGACCCACAAAATTGGTAACAGCGTCGTGTTTGTGGGGGTAGGCGACATAAAAAAATATATATATTGATGTGCTAAATTATCTATTAACGCTTTGCTTGCTTGAAATTTTTCTCAGCAGACGACATTTTATAATATTTTCCTTACAGAATTTTAAATCTGATGCAAATTGTGACAATTTGCATGAGATATCAAATCATTCCTGTTTTCTGGGCAAGAAAAATACAATGTATATACAAATATAGATTGTAGGTACTCGTTAGAACCGCCTCGATGAGGCGGTTCTAATGGATATCCATATCTATATTTTGGGCAGAAATAAGAAAATATCACAATTTTTCATTATATTTTTCTTTTTTTCGGCGATAAAGGTTACAATGAATTTATATAGGCGTGTTTTCGTAATGGACTTGTTATCATGATGTAATGCAATAATTGGCTTCACTCAAGCTGTTCACGTTAACACATTTACCCTTTTTAGAGGGAAATCTTCAAAAGTGATAGTGGCAAACATTGCGGTGAATGGCATTCACTCCTCCATTTTGGCTCGTCTGAGCTAATGGCTCCCGGGGAGCTTATTGGATGGTAGGCCTCCATCGTACGTCCTTCGTTCCTCGTCCAACCCTCGTCCGCCAACCATTTTAAAACCACTGGGGCAATTTCAGCCGATTTTCATATAAATCTGTCTGACATTTGGGAAACTTAATTTTGTTCGAATGGTCAAGGTCACAAGCCCATGATGACAGCCAGGTCCAAATATCTTCTCCAGAACCACAAATTCAATGATCGTGAAACTAGGTATGTACGAGTGACCCTAAGTTGACTGTTTTAAAGTCAAAGTTCCTGAGGCTTATTAATGGGAAAACGGTAAAACAAGCCACAAAAACAAATAGTGTGGTCAAGTTCATTCTGCACATCGCAAAAACACGCCTATATAATTTTCACCCCCTTGAACCCCACTTTTATATAGTAAAACTAGGGTTTACGGGGGGTATACCTTATTTTTCTTATTTCTGCTTTAAAATAAAGATTGTGGGTACTCGTTAGAACCGCCTCGGCGGTTCTAACAAGTTCCCACAATCTATATTTTGAGCAGAAATAAGAAAAATATCACAATTTTTCATCATAAATTTTTCATTTTTAGCTCACCTGTCACGTAGTGACAAGGTGAGCTTTTGTGATCACTTTCTGTCCGTCGTCCGTCGTGCGTGCGTCCGTGCGTCCGTCCGTGCGTCCGTAAACAATTTCAAATAAGTATATCTCTAATACCCAATGGTCAATCTTGATCAAATTTCATGAGAAGCATCATCAGGAAGGGGGAAAGACTGCATAAGGTTTTTGGGCTGATCAGATTGGAATTCTGGTTGCTATGGCAACATATAGCTCCCATAGACTTACAATGGGGAAAAAAATAAAATATCTTCTTCTCTGAAACAACAGGGCCCAGAGCTTAGATATTTAGTATGTAGCAACAAACAGTGGTCACCTACATAATTCCTGCCAATCATGCCCCTGGGGTCCAAATTGGCCACGCCCCAAGGCCCCTTCGCTCCCATAGACTCATAATGGAACAAAAAGCTTCAAAAATCTTCTTCTCGGAAAGCACAGGGCCCAGAGCTTAGATATTTAGCATGTAGCAACGGCAAGTGGTCACCTACATAATTCCTGCCAATCATGCCCCTTTGGTCCAAACGGGCCACGCCCCGGGGTCCTTTAGCTCCTATAGTCTCATAATGGAAAAAAAGCTTCAAAAATCTTCTTCTCTGAAACCACAGGGCCCATAGCTGAGATATTTGGCATATAGCAACGGCAAGTGGTTACCTACATAATTACTGCCAATCATGCCCCTGGGGTCCAAATAGGCCACGCCCAGGGGCCCTTTCCCTCCCATAGACTCATAATAGAACAAAAAGCTTCAAAAATCTTCTTCTCGGAAACCACAGGGCCCAGTGCTTAGATATTTAGCATGTAGCAAGTGGTCACCTACATAATTCCTGCCAATCATCCCCATGGGGTCTAAACGGGCCACGCCCCGGGGCCCTTTAGCTCCTATAGTCTCATAATGGAAAAAAGCTTCAAAAATCTTCTTCTCGGAAACCACAGGGCCCAGAGCTGAGATATTTGGCATGTAGCAACGGCAAATGGTCACATACATAATTCCTGCCAATCATGCCCCTGGGGTCCAAATGGGCCCCACCTCGGGGCCCCTTAGCTCCCATAGACTCATAATGGAAACAAAGCTTCACAAATCTTCTTCTCTGAAACCACAGGGCCAGAGCTTAGATATTTAGCATGTAGCAACAGCCTACACAATTCCTGCCAATCATGCTCTGGGTTCCAAATAGGCGACGCCCCGGGCCCCTTCTCTCCCTGCCAATCATGCCCCTGGGGTCCAAATTGGCCACGCCCCAAGGCCCCTTCTCTCCCATAGACTCATAATGGAACAAAAAGCTTCAAAAATCTTCTTCTCGGAAACCACAGGGCCCAGAGCTTAGATATTTAGCATGTATTAAGGGCAAGTGGTCACCTACATAATTCCTGCCAATCATGCCCCTTGGGTCCAAACCGGCCACGCCCCGGGGCCCTTTAGCTCCTATAGACTCATAATGGAAAAAAGCTTAAAAAATCTTCTTCTCTGAAACCACAGGGCCCAGAGCTAAGATATTTGGCATGTAGGACGGCAAGTGGTCACCTACATAAATCCTGCCAATCACGCCCCTAGCGTCCAAATGGGCCAGGCCCCAGGGCCTCTTAGCTCCCATAGACTCATAATGAAAAAAATAAGCTTCAAAAATCTTCTTCTCTGAAACCACAGGGCCCAGAGTTTAGATATTTAGCATGTAGCAACGGCAGTTGGTCACCTACATAATCCCTGCCAATCATGCCCCTTGGTTCCAAATGAGGCCACGCCCCGGGGCCCCTTCGTTCCCATAGACTCATAATGGAACAAAAAGCTTCAAAAATCTTCTTCTCGGAAACCACAGGGCTCAGAGCTTAGCTATTTAGCAAGTAGCAAAGGCAAGTGGTCACCTACATAATTCCTGCCAATCATGCCCCTTGGGACCAAATGGGCCATGCCCCTGGGCCCTTTAGCTCCTATAGACTCATAATTGAAAAAAGCTACAAAAATCTTCTTCTCTGAAACCACAGGGCCCAGAGCTGAGATATTTAGCATATAGCAATGGCAAGTGGTCACCTACATAATTCCTGCCAATCATGTCCCTGGGTCCAAATTGGCCACGCCCCGGAGCCCCTTCGCTCCCATAGACTCATAATGGAACAAAAAGCTTCAAAAATCTTCATCTTGGAAACCACAGGGCCCAAAGCTTAGATATTTAGCATGTAGCAACGGCAAGTGGTCACCTACATAATTCATGCCAATCATGCCCCTGGGGACCAAACAGGCCACGCCCCGGGGGGGCCCTTTAGCTCCTATAGTCTCATACTGGAAAAAAAGCTTCAAAAAACTTCTTCTCTGAAGCCACAGGGCCAAGAGCTGATATATTTGGCATGTAGCAACGGCAGGTGGTAACTTACATAATTCCTGCCAATCATGCCCCTGGGTCCAAATTGGCCACGCCCCGTGGCCCCTTCGTTCCCATAGGCTCAAAATGGAACAAAAAGCTTCAAAAATCTTCTTCTCGGAAACCACAGGGCCCAGAGCTTAGATATTTAGCATGTAGCAACGGCAAGTGGTCACCTACATAATTCCTGCCAATCATGCCCCTGGTATCCAAATGGGCCACGCCCTGGGGCCCTTTAGCTCCTATAGACTCATAATGGAAAAAAAATCTTAAAAGAATCTACTTCTCTGAAACTACAGCGCCCAGAGCTTAGATATTTAGCACGTAGCAACAGCAAGTGGTCACCTACTAAATTCCTGCCAATAGCGCCCCTGGGGTCCAAAAGGGCCACGCCCCGGGGCCCCTTAGCTCCTATAGACTCATAATGGAAAAAAAGGTTCAAAAATCTCTTCTCTGAAACCAAAGGGCCCAGAGCTTAGATATTTAGCATGTAGCAATGGCAAGTGGTCACCTACATAAATCCTGCCAATCATGCCATGGGGTCCAAATGGGCCACGCCCCAGGGCCCCTTAGCTCCCATAGACACATAATGGAAAAAAGCTTCAAAAATCTTCTCCTCTGAAACAACAGGGCCCAGAGCTTAGATATTTAGCATGAAGCAATGACAAGTGGTCACCTACATAAATCCTGCCAATCATGCCCCAGGGCCCCTTAGCTCCCATAGACACATAATGGAAAAAAGCTTCAAAAATCTTCTTCTCTGAAACCGCAGGTCCCAGAGCTTAGATATTTAGCATGTAGCAACGGCAAATGGTCACCTACATATTTCCTGCTAATCATGCCCCTGGGGTCCAAATGGGCCATGCCCCGGGGCCCCTTAGCTCTAATAGACTTATGATGGAAAAAAGCTTCAAAAAATTTCTTCTTAGAAACTGTGAAGCAAAAAACTTAGATATTTAGTGTCTAGCAACATAAAATAGCCAGCTACATAAATCCTGCTAACCCTGCCCCTGGGGTCAAAATTGGCCACGTCCGAGCTCATCACCTCCAATAGACTTATAATGGAAAAAAAACTTAAAAAATCTTCTATGAAACCATAAGGCCCAGAACTTAGATTTTTAGTATGTAGCAACGTCAAGTGGCCACCTACATAAATCCTGCCAGCTATGCCCCTGGGATCCAAATTGGCCACACCCCAGGGCTCTTTAGCTTCCGTAGACTTACAATTGGAGAAACTTCAAAAATCGTCTTCTCTGAAACCACAGGGCCCTTATAATGAAAAACAAGAGGGCCATGATGGCCCTGGATCGCTCACCTGATCCATAGTGTAACAAGTGGGCCCCAGAGAGGGCCATTATTGGCCCCAGGGCTTTAATGTACATAATGTTGAGGGAGGTCTTAAAGGTGAAGCTTCATACCAAACATCAACAAAGGCTAAAATTTGAACAATCTTGTCAAAGGTCCACTAGATGAAGCTACACATCAAATATCAAAGACCTGGGCCTAGCGGTTTCAGAGAAGAAGATTTTTAAAGATTTTCCCTATATAAGCCTATGTAAAATCAAAGGGCCCCGGGACAGGGGCATTTTTTGCCCCAGCACTATAGTTTGAACAATCTTGGTAGGGGTCCACTAGATGAAGCTTCATACCAAATATCAAAGTTCTGGGCCTTGTGGTTTCAGAGAAGAAGATTTTTAAAGATTTTCCCTATATAAGCCTATGTAAAACCAAAGGGCCCCGTGGCAGGGGGGGGATTTTTTGTCCCAGCACTATAATTTGAACAATCTTGGTAGGGGTCCACTAGACGAAGCTTCATACCAAATATCAAAGTCCTGGGCCTTGTGGTTTCAGAGAAGAAGATTTTTAAAGATTTTCCCTATATAAGCCTATGTAAAATCAAAGGGCCCCGGGACAGGGGCATTTTTTGCCCCAGCACTATAGTTTGAACAATCTTGGTAGGGGTCCACTAGATGAAGCTTCATACCAAATATCAAAGTTCTGGGCCTTGTGGTTTCAGAGAAGAAGATTTTTAAAGATTTTCCCTATATAAGCCTATGTAAAACCAAAGGGCCCCGTGGCAGGGGGGGGATTTTTTGTCCCAGCACTATAATTTGAACAATCTTGGTAGGGGTCCACTAGACGAAGCTTCATACCAAATATCAAAGTCCTGGGCCTTGTGGTTTCAGAGAAGAAGATTTTTAAAGATTTTCCCTATATAAGCCTATGTAAAACCAAAGGGCCCCGGGGCAGGGGCATTTTTGGCCCCAGCACTAAAATTGGAACAATCTTGGTAGGGGTCCACTAGATGAAGCTTCATACCAAATATCAAAGTCCTGGGCCTTGTGGTTTTAGAGAAGAAAATTTTTAAAGATTTTCCCTATATAAGCCTATGTAAAACCAAAGGGCCCCGTGGCGGGGGCATTTTTGGCCCCAGCACTATAATTTGAACAATCTTGGTAGGGGTCCACTAGATGAAGCTTCATACCAAATATATAAGACCTGGGCCTTGTGGTTTCAGAGAAGAAGATTTTTAAAAATTTTCCCTATTATAAGCCAATGTAAAAGCAAAGGGCCCCGTGGCGGGGGCATTTTTGTCCCAGCACTAAAATTTGAACAATCTTGGTAGGGGTCCACTAGATGAAGCTTCATACCAAATATCAAAGTCCTGGGCCTTGTGGTTTCAGAAAAGAAAATTTTTAAAGATTTTCCCTATATAAGCCCATGTAAAACCAAAGGGCCCCGTGGCGGGGGCATTTTTTGTCCCAGCACTAAAATTTGAACAATCTTGGTAGGGGTCCACTAGATGAAGCTTCATACCAAATATCAAAGACCTGGGCCTTGTGGTTTCAGAGAAGAAGATTTTTTAAGATTTTCCCTATATAAGCCTATGTAAAACCAAAGGGCCCCGGGGCGGGGGCATTTTTGGCCCCAGCACTGTAATTTGAACAATCTTGGTAGGGGTCAACTAGATGAAGCTTCATACCAAATATCAAAGACCTGGGCCTTGTGGTTTCAGAGAAGAAGATTTTTAAAGATTTTCCCTATATAAGCCAATGTAAAACCAAAGGGCCCTGTGGCGGGGGCATTTTTTGTCCCAGCACTATAATTTGAACAATCTTGGTAGGGGTCCACTAGATGAAGCTTCATACCAAATATCAAAGTCCTGGGCCTTGTGGTTTCAGAGTAGAAGGTTTTTGAAGATTTTCCCTATATAAGCCTATGTAAAACCAAAGGGCCCTGGGGCGGGGGCATTTTTGGCCCCAGCACTATAATTTGAACAATCTTGGTAGGGGTCCACTAGATGAAGCTTCATACCAAATATCAAAGACCTGGGCCTTGTGGTTTCAGAGAAGAAGATTTTTAAAGATTTTCCCTATATAAGCCAATGTAAAACCAAAGGGCCCCGTGGCGGGGGCATTTTTCGTCCCAGCACTCAAATTTGAACAATCTTGGTAGGGGTCCACTAGATGAAGCTTCATACCAAATATCAAAGTCCTGGGCCTTGTGGTTTCAGAGAAGAAGATTTTTAAAGATTTTCCCTATATAAGCCTATGTAAAACCAAAGGGCCCCCGTGCGGGGGCATTTTTGGCCCCAGCACTATAATTTGAACAATCTTGGTAGGGGTCCACTAGATGAAGCTTCATACCAAATAACAAAGACCTGGGCCTTGTGGTTTCAGAGAAGAAGATTTTTTAAGTTTTTGGTGAAAAAAATCTGTTTTTGGCTCCTGTGACCTAGATGTGCAACGGACCGGAACCATTTGACCCATATTCAAACTTGACCGAGATATTGTCATGATGATCATTCTGAGCAAGTTTGATTAAGATTGGACCAAAATTGTGGCCCCTAGGGTGTTCACAAGGTTTTTATATGATTTGACCCGCTGACCTACTTTTTAACCCGATATGACCCATATTCGAACTGGACTGAAATATTGTCACAATGGTCATTCTGAGCAAGTTTCATGATAATTGGACC
The DNA here is from genome assembly GCA_963580285.1 of Lucinisca nassula. NCBI lineage: Eukaryota > Metazoa > Mollusca > Bivalvia > Lucinida > Lucinidae > Lucinisca > Lucinisca nassula. The sequence goes on along the minus strand of OY757017.1, from coordinate 105,940,391 downwards.
AAAACAGTGGCCTTCAGAGTGTTCACAAGGTTTTTCTATGATTTGACCTACTGACCTACTTTTTGACCGGACATGACCCATATTCGAACTTGACCAAGATATTGTCATGATGATCATTCTGAGCAAGTTTGATTATGATTGGACCAAAATTGTGGCCTCTAGGGTGTTCACAAGGTTTTTCTATGATTTGACCCGCTGACCTACTTTTTAAGCCGACATGATCCATATTCAAACTTCACTAAAATATTGTCACAATGATCATTCTGAGCAAGTTTGATGATGATTGGACCAAAATTGTGGCCTCTCGAGTGTTCACAAGGTTTTTCTATGATTTGACCTACTGACCTACTTTTTTACCCGACATGACCCAAATTCGAACTTGACCGAGATATTGTCATGATTATCATTCTGAGCAAGTTTGATGATAATTGGACCAAAACTGTGGCCTCTAATGTGTTCACAAGAAAAAGTTTACGCACGACGGACGACGGACGACGGACGACGCACGACGACGCCGGACATCTTACTGTCACAAAAGCTCACCATGACCTTCGGTCAGGTGAGCTAAAAAACAAAAAAACTTAAAATGGGGAAAAAAATCTTCAAAAATCTTCTTCTCTGAAACAATAAGTCCCAGAGCTTAGGTATTTAGCATGTAGCAATGTCGAGTGGTCGCCTACATGAATCCTGCCAATCATGCCCCTGGGGTCCAAATCCTTTGGCCCCTTAACTCCAACAAACTTATAATGAAAAAAGCTTCAATTATCTTCTTTGAAACCATGAAGTACAGACCTTAGATATTTAGTATATAGCAACACAAAATGGTCGCCTACATAAATCCTGCCAACCGTGCCCTTTGGGTCAAAATTGGCCAAGCCCCAGGGCTCATTAGCTCCTATAGACTTATACTGGAAAAACCTAATAAAATCTTTTTCTCCAAAACCATAAGGCACAGATTTTGTTTGATTTGAGGTTTTACATCCCCCTCAACACTTTATAGGTCATTTTGGAGATGTCTCTTCCAATTTTGTGCGACTTTTACCCGATATTGAGATGAAATTACATCTCAAGCCCTGTCTCCCAATGGAACCAGTAGGGTTAATAAGCATTGACACCGGTTTGCCTGAGCTTAGATATTTAGTATGTAGCAATGTCAAGTGGTCTCCTACACTAATGATTTTCTCGTACACAGGTGAGCGATATAGGGCCATTGGGCCCTCTTGTTGCTCTTGATAACCCTTCGACTTCAAATAAATAATATGGTTGGTAGATAATCAGAATCCGTTTTGGCAAAAGGAATTTATTCAACAGGACAAGTGTAAATTAACAATTATTTCTTCTACATCAGGGGACTGTATTTCGGATAATACGTGGGATTTATAAGGATACCCATGTATCTATCAAGCCTGAGAGTTTTATGAAACAAAAGTTGTCTAAATCGAGTTGTATGTATTCAATCCTGTAGCCTGGATTTTGCCTCCCACAGACACGACATAGCCTTCCACGGAATCCTTGTGTTAGGGGTCAACACTAAAAGGTAAGAATTTGCTGCTATAGAGCAGATTCTTTTCTTACAGGGTAAGCCTCTTTTTCATATGAGTTCCTGGGGATAAAAATTAAAATACCCAGGTATATATATATATCCATTTGCCTTAAACATCTGAAAAGGAAGGCTCAGAAAAAATCTGGTTATCCTTTTTTCAGCAAAAATATGAGCTATGTATTTGCCTTACTGGCTTGTTAAGGTTTTTAGCTAACCTGAGCACGAAGTGTTCAAGGTGAGCTATTGTGATCGCTTTGTGTCTGTCGTCCGTCCGTCAGGCCGTCCGTCTGTCCGTCAACAATTTCTTTAAATGACACCTCCTCCTAGGCAAATGGCCGGATTTCAAAATCTTTTCACAGAAATGTTCCTCTGTTGACCCTCTACCAAAATTTCTAAAATGGTTCTGCTCCGCTGAACAAAATGGCTGCCAGAGCTAAAAATAGAAAAACCTTTAAACGACATCTCCTCCTAGGCCAATATCCCGATTTCAAAATAATTTCACTGAAATGTTCCTTGGGTGACCCTCTACCAAAATTTTTAAAATGGTTCCGCTCTGCTGAACAAAATGGCCGCCACATCTAAATATAGAAAAACCTTTAAACGATATCTCCTCCTAAGCCAATGGCGGATTTCAAAATCATTTCACAGAAATGTTCCTCGGGTGACCCTCTACCAAAATTGCTAAAATGGTTCTGCATGGCTGAACAAAATGGCCGCCAGAGCTAAAAATATAAAAACTTTTAAACGGCATCTCCTAGGCCAGTGTCCCGATTTCAAAATAATTTCACAGAAATGTTCCTTGGGTGACCCTCGACCAAAATTGCGAAAATGGTTTTATTCCATTTTGGCCACCAGAGTTAAAAATAGAAAAGACCTATAGATGACAACTTCTCCTAGGCCAGTAGCTAAATTTCGAAATAATTTTACTGAAATGTTCCTCGGGTGACCTTTTACCAAAGCTGCTAAAATGGTTTCCCTTGCTGAACACAATAGCTGGTGGATATTATTATTTTAGGTCTAGCCTGCCCAGGCAAGGTGATGCAATTTGGACCATCTATGCACATGAACTATATTGGTTTCATTGGGTGGCAGGGCTTGAGATGTCTTCTCAGTGTTGGGTAAAATTCCAACAAAATTGGATACAACATCTTCAAAATGACCTAAATAGTGTTGTCTGGGACGTTAAATCTCAATTTAAACAAAAAGGGCATAAGAGGACCAGTCTGACCTGGATCCACACTGTTTGCAATACTGACTTTAAAGTAACCAGCCAACACAAAGCAGAAGATAATTCTGAAGGGTTAAACAGAAACATCTTAAACACTCTTTGAAATTGTACATTTATATAAAAAAACAACAAGGTTTTAGACCTGTCAGAATATCAAAAGGCAGTTGAAGATAGACTATTATACATAGCTCTGTCACTGCTTGCATAATATGGTATGAATCAGTAGGACTCAAAACAAACTGTGAAGTGACTAATATTGTTATGCCAGAAGGTATACATATTAAATTGTGCAGTGATTCTGGCTCTCATTGTATAATAGAAGTCACTTAGAGGTTAGGACCCAGGTGTTTGACCTAGTTATAAACAGAGCTGCAAACATGGGCTAGATAACTACTAGGCTCTTGAAAATAATATAGGGGGCTTTAGGATCTGCGCTGCAGTATACAGAATCAGCACCAAAAACTGTTTATTTTGGATGGAGTGATGTAGATAAGGTGGATATATGTTGATAGTTAAAGGATAATTTTCCCTATCAATAAAACATATGTAGTGGGTATTTATTAGAACCACCTTGCTCTTAATGAATATATACACACCATACATTTTTATCGAAAAATAAGGGAGATTTTAGCTAATGTACCACTGAATACCCACCATATCTACAGCTGTATGAACTAAAGATTTGACTGATTGTTTTGGGTTTAATGACACGTCAACCCTTGTGGGTCATTTTGTGTCCTCTCAGAGAAACGGAGAAAAGAGGTAGGAGAGATAGTAGAAGATATGAAAGTGAGGGACAGAAGAGAAGAGGCAAATGAATGGAAGGAAGTGTATATAGAAACAGAAGAAATAACATTCCCGTACTTGCAGCAAGGACAGTAGGCCTTGTCCAACTGTGAGCCAATATCAGTTGGACACAACAGTGATGCAAGGTACACTTATTTTTTTTATTTTTTTTTGGTTTTGGTTTTACGACCTTTCTAGGTTATTTCACTCAAATCGAGCCGATCATTAATCAGAGGTGGGCGAAAACTGACTGGAGTACCCGGAGAAAAACCACCTGACCTTCCGTTGCAGAACTTGGCGTCTCACATGTGACCCGAGCGAGGCTCGAACCACAGCGGTGAGAGACCTAATGATCAAGAGTCAGCGCTCTTAACCACTAGGCCACATAGGCCCGTCTTGTAAAGGTTTTAGCATTCTGAGTTGATTATAAGTATTGGGACAGACAGGCTTAAGCAAACAGTGCAAACCCAGATCAGACTGCTCCTGAAGAAGCAGTCTGATCAGGGTCTACACTGTTTGCCATTGCAAGTTTGCTTATTGGAGCCCTTGCTGGTTTTAAAAATTTTAGGAGAATTAGAGCAAGTCCTCAAAGTGCCCAAAGTTTTAGGATTTTTACTGTAACATTAACTAACAACTTCATTAGCTTTGAACAGCTTGATTGTTACTATGCTGACACGATTAATCGTATAATCGATTAATCGATCGATAAATTCCACAAAAATGATTATCATTTCTGATTTGCTTTAATCGATTACTTAAAACGTACAATTTGCTACACAAAGTTGTACCTAAAATAGCTGAATGAGTGGCAAACAGTGCAGACAGGATGAGACGCCGCATTATGCGGCGTCTCATCTGGGTCTACACTTTGCTCGGGCATGTCTGTTCAAATATACATATGGTAAAGTGCAACATATGGTAAGAGTCATGCCCAGACAGAAAGCCAGACAGGTTAAATAATGACAAAAACCTTAGCGATTACTAATCGATTATCGATTGCAATAACATGACTGATAATCGATTATATTTTCAGCTCCGATTAGCCAGCCCTAATCGTTACATATTGTCTATTTTGAAATTTGATGATTATTACAATACTGTACAGTCTTCCCAGTTTGCATTGTCACATGACCTGACTCGTATACTACCAGTACATATCCCTTGTTCTGCTGAATAGATTAATTTGGCCCCTCCCATAAGATTTCTAATGTAATGTATTCCTAAAAATTCATTAATTGACTGATCAGATGGCTTCTTAGAAACTGTATGATGTAGCTACACTGTTTGCGAAGGTAGAGCATATTCTTGTTCGGCAGAAGAAGGGTTAACTCTTGTCCTGCTGAGCCCGGATATGCCTTATTTTCCAAACAATGAAGATCAAGATCAGATGGCTTCTGACGAAGCCATCTGATCAGGATCTACATTGTTTGCCAATCAGATTGTGAATTTGTTGCAATAATTTGCATCAAGTAATGTGATTGGTTGATAATCGGTAGTTGGTGTGGCATATACGAATATTCAGCAGGACAAGGGTTAAGTGAATTGTAAAGGTTCCATAGAATATTTGGTAGGGTGACAATCTGGACCAAAAAAATGGGAACCCATACCCCCCCCCCCCCCCGTATAACAAGACAAGTCATATACTAAAATGTTCGTCAGGATCCGTAGTATCTGAAACTGCCGGCATAAATTGGCATAAATGATGGCGAGCTGAGAAATCCAAGATGGCGTCCAAGATGGCCGCCATAGCTGTAAATTCCAGTTTTTCGTAAAATATGAATATAAATACCACAAATCATCTTACAAACTTATTTTAATTTATTTTTCTGGTGTAGAAAGAAGATTTGTGCTAGAATATAGATCAACTTTTTAGGTTTGACTTGAAAACCGGTGAAAAAAATGATATTTTATTGTTTTTGTGTCTAGTTTCATAGGTGGTACATAAAAGAAATTCTGATGTTTCAAAATTTAAACAGTTTTTACATATCTATTGTTTTATTTTAACTAAGACACTATTCTAAAATACATTTAACACTATTTTAATATACATTTATGGTTTGTTATGACTTTTTTACCATCAATTTAGCCCCAGGATTACCCCACCCACTCAGTTTACCAGTAAAATTCATTCACATAAATGCTCACAAACAAGGGATTTGTAGGTGTGTGCTTCATTTTAGTCAATTAAGTAGTAGATGACATTCACAATAATGCTTAGTTCTGTTTTCATATCGTCTCAAAAACAAGCCCATATGTTTTTGACCCCCTTGAACCTCACTTTGTTTTATAGAAAACTAGGGTTTTCAGGGGTAAGCACTAGTTTTCGAATTTATGCTTAAGGACATAGCTTGTGGTGTTTGACAGCATCGCCACATTGAGAGGGTTCTAAAGAGTCCCCACAATCTATGTTTTGAACAGAAATAAGAAAAATATCATTATTATCTGGATTTTTTTTTTTTTGGGGGGGGGGGGGGGTGAGGGGAGGGGTGGTAGTAAAATCTTCCAATGGATTTGAATTATGCGTGTTTTCGTAATGTTATGTATTTAGCCATTTGAAACACCACCTCTTTATAATACTGTTTTCTGAATCCAAGCATAAACCTCTTAGTTAAACAGTGTTATGTCCAAGAAAAAGGTAGAATAGTGTAAAAGAAGTTCCTTTACATGTTTTTGTCATTTTTTTCTATGCAAATAGTTAGGGGTTTGGGCTTTGAACAGTGTTATATAAAAATGTGTTATAAAATGATTGTGTTGTACTAATAGGCCATATCAGACTCCAAGTACATGATTTAAAACTGTCATAGTCCTCGGTATAAATATGAGCTAGTATTGTAAACAAGTTCTTACAAATGTTAGTTTTTTGTTTGTTTGTTTGTTTGTTTGTTTGAATGGGGTTTAACGTCCCCGTCGACATTATTAAAGTCATTTTGGAGATGTTGCTTCCAATTTTGTGGAATGACATCTCAAGCCCTACCGCCCAATGAAACCAGAAGGCTTATATGCATTGGACGATCTGACACACACCAATTTGCTTGGGCAGGCTTAGTCCTTCTTAAAAGCGGTTTACCAGTACTCGTGTGTGGTCAGATTCAGCTCTTCTTGGAAGCACCATGCAGTCCAATCTATTTCTGCATGCCCCGATGGGCGGGGGCAACTTACAAATGTTAGTTTGCTTGTTTGTATTGGGTTTAACGGCCCAGTCAACACTATTTAGGTCATTTTTGAGCTTGTCAGTTTACTTATCCACACTTTTCCTGTGCAGGCTTATACGTAAGTGATTAACCAGAACAGTGCACATTCTTTCGCCAGAAACTGAAACTGCCCTTCTTGAATATGCGGAAAGGAGAGAATGACCATTGAAAGGATTTCATTATTAATCTCCACGAAAGAATGTTACCGACCCCAGCAGGTATCGAACCAGTGTCCTCCTGATCACCATTTAGGCGCTTACAAATGTAAGACCTATTCAAACATGCTTTACTACTTGCAAGCTTGAGTACACGGTTGTACTTTCTATGAGCAAATGCAGTCATCACTACACTGATCAGGCTATTTACAACCATATTAGTTAAAAGAGAGAGGCTGCTTGCATCTGTGTCATGAGCTGTGGAATGAATAACCCAGTTTCAGGATCAACCATATGCCCTAGGTCTATAGGGCTAGGCAAATTAATCTTAGATTTAATAGCTCCCCATCAAATCAGTAGCTGATATGTACACCTGTACAAATGGAGCAAAAAACTATTAGTTGGTGGTAGATGACTAGGTCTAACTCCGGGTTTTTGGAGCACCATTGTTGTCTAATGTGTTTGGCTGAACAGAACAGCAAACCTACAGAAAAATTGCTGCTGCCTTAACTGGCCCTGAGACATTTGACTCAATACCAAGATCTGAAATCTCTTGAAGCTTGAAGTCTGATTTAGGCAATCCTCTTGCCTATACTATGTAAAGAAGAGCAGGTACCACATCCTGTAAGGCAATGCAGACAGCATAATCGCCCTTTCATCTGGCTCTAGCTTCCTGAAAACAGTGTGAACTGGAATACCTGAAACTGAAACCAATACAGCTTATAAGCATGGACGGTCTGACTTGCACCGCTTTGCCTGGACAGGCTTAGATCCTCTAAGGGGTTTACCAATACCCATGTGCGGTCGGTTTCAGCTCTGCGTGGAAGCATCATGCACCTGATGGGTGGTGGGTGGGGGGAGGGGGTGGCGGCGAAGACATTTCGACAATATATAGCTACTGGAGATGAAGTTCCTCAAGAGATAAGAGATACGATAAGAAGTTTGATAAGTTGCCATAAAATGGGTCAAAAGCCATTTGAGTCATTCATGCAGGAAAGACTCATACCCATAGCTAGTTAGGCAGTCCAAAGAACAGTCTTATGAGCCTTTGCCTGGGTCAAAACTCCAGACTATGAGTGATATCAGGTCAATGGCACAGGTGTGTGGGGAAACCAGTCTGAGGAACTGACTGCCACCGGTGAAGAGATATATGCTCTCTATACATCAATTCATTCATTCAAGGTCTTGTCTTTCAAAAATGCTCATGATCACGCGAGTTTGTTTACAGATGAAGAATGTATGATGTCTACCAATAAGTCGGATTTCCTTGAAAAACTAGAAAGACTTGCTGGTTGTGTAGTATTTGACGGGATGTCTGTACTTAAAATGTTGCAGCATTCATCATGTCTCAAACTGACATATCAACAGATGGCTGCTATGTTTTGGTCTTACAGTCTTTTTACCATTATTTGGGTAGGTACCATTCACGTCGGTTTTGACAGGAATGAGGAAAACAGTCTCAAATCACAGACCCAACAAAAGTGTGGAAAGAATGTTTCTTCACATGTGCCTGTGTCTACGAGGAAAAATATAGTAACTGGTGATTGATAGATACTTTCAAACAGTAAAATCAAGAACTTTACACTAGATACCTTACTGAAAATTGCCATGAGCTTCTTAAGAAGAATGCTACTGTTGTTGGTGCAGGTTGACTTGAGAACAAGGCTCTGAAGTTTCCGCTGATGGAGCGCTGTGGTGCAGTGGTAAAGCATCGGATTTGAGATCGAGAGGTAGCCGGTTCGATCCCCGCAAGCGCCATGTGTTGTTTCCTTGAGCAAGGAACTTTATCCACATTGCTTTGTACTGGTTCCTGTCCAGGAAAAGAGGGCCACATGGAAGATTAGTACTAGTACTAAATGTGTTATCCTCTATAAATAAGGTTGATTATTATTATTATTATCATGTTGTTCCTGTTCAGCATGAACTTTATTCCAACCGTGAAGAAGCTGATAGTAGAATGATTTGCAACTAGCCGTTGCAGGTTCTCTTGTTGTCAGTTCTGACACCGATGTTTTCTTTCTACTTGTGCATCATTTTAACCTACTTTATGCTGATGACAGGCAGAAGAGGTATTCATGCTGACTGCACCAGGTATATTCCAGTTCACACTGTTTTCAGGAAGCTAGAGCCAGATAAGAGGGCAATTATGCTGTCTGTATTGCCTTATGGGTTGTAATACCTGCTCTTCTTTACATAATACAGGCAAGAAGAAGGCAATTCATGCTCTGCCTAAACCAGACTTCCAGCTTCAAGAGATTTCAGATCTTGGGACTGAGTCAAATGTCTCAAGGCTACTTAAAGCAGTAGCAATTTCTTTTTAGTGCACAGGTGTGCATATCAGCTACCGATTTGATGGGAAGCTTCAAAATCTAAGATTAATTTGCCTAGCCCAGTAGACCTAGGGTATACAGAGTAAACCGCTTAGAGATTCTAAGCATGCCCAGGAAAAGTGGTGCGAGTTGGACCATCCTTGCATATAAAACTTTTTGGTTTAAATGTGTGGCGGGGCTTGAGGTGTCATTTCATCTCAATGTCGGGGAAGGTCCCACAAAAAATTGTAAGCAATGTCTCCAAAATGCAAAATGACTGATACAGTGTTGACGGGGGACGTTGTACCTCAAATCAAACAAAATATAACCTGATTGCATAGCATATCCACTTTATAACACGTTTTTATATAACAGTTTTGGATATACCACTTTATAACCCCAAAAATCTAGCCAGTTACACAGCAAAAATGACAACGAAAGTCATTTTGGATCAATTTGATAAACACTATTTTGCTATTTTGTTTGGATATAGCACTGCTTAATTAAGACGGTCAATGCTCAGATCCCGAAAACAGTGTTATAAAGAGGTCGTGTTTCCTAATGGCTGATCATATAATATAGTATGAGAACAGAACTAAGCATTAGTTTCAATGCCCTCTTCTACTTGTTGTTTAAAATGAAATCCTCGCCTGCAAATCCCTTGAGTGTGAGTATTATGTGAATGAATTGTACTGGTAAACTGAGTGGGTGGGGTAATCCTGGGGCTAAATTTATGGTAAAACAGTCATAACAAATCATAAAGGTACTTGGAAATAGTGCTAAATGTATTTTAGAATAGTGTCTTAGTTAAAATAAAACAATAGATAAATAAAAATTGTTTAAAATTTTGAAACATCAGCATTGCCTTTATGTACCACCTATGAAACTAGACACAAAAACGATGAAATGTCTTTTATTTCACCGGTTTTCAAGTCAAACCCATAATGTTGATCAATATTCTAGCACAAATCGTCTTTCTTTACCAGAAAAATAAATTAAAATAAGTTTGTAAGATGATTTGTGGCAATATTGTGTGACTGAATTTTACTGGTAAAATGAGTGGGTGGGGTAATCCTGGGGCTAAATTGATGGTAAAAAAGTCATAACCAACCATAAATGTATTTTAGAATAGTGTTAAATGTATTTTAGAATAGTGTCTTAGTTAAAATAAACAATAGATATGTAAAAACTGTTTAAATTTTGAAACATCAGAATTTCTTTTATGTACCACCTATGAAACTAGACACAAAAACAATAAAATATCATTTTTTTCACCAGTTTTCAAGTCAAACCTAAAAAGTTGATCTATATTCTAGCACAATCTTCTTTCTACACCAGAAAAATAAATTAAAATAAGTTTGTAAGATAATTTGTGGTATTTATATTCATATTTTACGAAAAACTGGAATTTACAGCTATGGCGGCCATCTTGGACGCCATCTTGGATTTCTCAGCTCGCCATCATTTATGCCAATTTATGCCGGCAGTTTCAGATACTACAGATGCTGACGAACATTTTGGTATATGACATGTTTTGTTATACGGGGGGTATGGGTTACTACCAGAAATAGTGGACTTTTTGGCCCATTGTCACCCTACCAATTGAACAAACAATGTGTTTTGTATCAATGGAACAGACAATAACTGTTGCTTCATAACAAAGTAATTTTCTGTCTGGAAGATTTGCATGCAGACTTGCCTTAGGTAACCTTCCATAAGCAATAATTTTCTGTAACTTGGTACACATGGATAATTTTCTGTGACTTGTGTACACTAATGTATTACGGTTGATCCAGTCAGACAGACCAATCTTTTGTGGACATTGATCCAAAAATCTCCCGTCTGATTCAAGAAGAGCAGTTTCATTTTCATGTATAAGCCATGGTTAGGTAAACTGACCATCTTGTTATGACAGAAGTAGAGGTGACTGAACAGGCCATTCTCTCCAAGTCATTTTGGAGACGTTACTTCCAATTTTGTGGGACTTTTACCCGACATTGAGATGAAATGACATCTCAAGCCCTGTCGCCCAATGAAACCAATAGGGTTTATTAGCATGGACGGTCTACCTCGCACCGCGGTTCCTGGACAGGCTTAGATGTCTGGTAAAAGTCCCACAAAATTGGAAGTAACGTCTCCAAAATGACTTTTACAGTGTTGACGAGGACGTTAAACCTCAAATCAAACAAACAAACAAACTGTCAAAAATAGAATAAAACTGAAAAAAAAAAATAGGCCTGACACCCCTTAAAAACAACAAATGAACTGGTCCAACATATAGCAATGGACGAGTCCACTAGTATACTATGGGTTAAATAATATGTAAGCCTGCCCAGAAAAAGTGTGGTTACGTAAAATGTCTAGCTATATAGTGTTGTCTGGGCCTTTTAATTCCAAACATATTCACAAATGCATACAGCCATGCACAGGCTAAGCAGTTACGATAATGATGTTTGATGTAAATGAAAAAGGTAAACAAGAGTTGTCAGAAGACAACATAGCTCGCCTTTGGGGGCCTAAGATGGATGAGGGCAAGTTATCAAATTTTTTTCTTCTGTAAAAAAGCCCAAAAGACTGCAGCAAATGAAAGAGAACCAAAAAGGACCCCTAATCATCCTGTTTTCAAGCCTTTCCACTGTAAAAAGGATGAAAAAGAAATCTATATTTAATAAAAAAAATTCTACAAACTTCCAAGTAATAACAAGGCATTACAGACTATACAAATCCCCTCGTGCAAGACAAATTAAAAAAAAGCCTAGCCTAGCATTTGTGTAAAAATACATTATATCCATCAATAAATGTAGGTACTTGAGAGTGAAGTTTTTCTAAAAATTGCCACAGTGACCTTGACTTTCAGCCCCAGACCCTGAAAGTCAAACTCGCTTGAGATATCATCATACCCAACAATTGTTGAAAGATATATTAAAATCCATCCATAAATGTAGGCAATAGAGCAATGACAAAGTTTTTCTAAAAATAGCCACAGTGACCTTGACCTTCAGCCCCAGACCCTGAAAGTCGAACTCGCTCGAGATATCATCATACCCAACATTTGTGTAAAGTTATATTAAAATCCATCCATAAATGTAGGCACTAGAGTGATCACAATGTTTTTCTAAAAATAGCCACAGTGACCTTGACCTTCAGCCTCAGACCCTGAAAGTCGAACTCGCTCGAGATATCATCATACCCAACATTTGTGTAAAGTTATATTAAAATCCATCCATAAATGTAGGCACTAGAGCGATCACAAAGTTTTTCTAAAAATAGCCACAGTGACCTTGACCTTCAGCCCCGGAACCTGAAAGTCAAAGTCACTCGAAATATCATCATACCCAACATTTGTGTGAAGTTATATTAAAATCCATCCATAAATGTAGGCACTAGAGTGATCAAGTTTTTTCGAAAAATAGCCACAGTGACCTTGACCTTCAGCCCCAGACTCTGAAAGCCGAACTTGCTAGAGATATCATCATACCCAACATTTGTGGGAAGTTATATTAAAATCTATCAATAAATTAAGGTGGAAGAGCGATGACAATGTTTTCCTTAAAATAGCCACAGTGACCTTGACCCCGTGACCATGAAAGTAGTGACCCTGACCTTAAGCCCCGGACCCTGGAATTCAAAGTCACCCAAGATATCATTATACCCAACATTTGAGTGAAGTTATATTAAAATCTATCAATAAATGAAGGCGCTAGAGCGATGACAATGTTTTTCTAAAAATAGCCACAGTGACCTTGACCTGAGCCCCAGACCCGCTATGTTTTTAAAAAGAAAAAAAATGAAATAAAAAAACATGCCTCCCCCGGGATTTGAACTCACGCAGCTTGCAGGTAAACTTTAACACAGGGAAATAAGGGAGGTAATACAGAGGAAAATATTAACTTCTCTAAAAGTCCAATTTAAGCCAAAAAAAAAAAAAAAAAAAAAACAACTGTAAAATGAAGTACAATGATACTGTTAAATATTGTTTTTTACCAGTTGTTAATTATATATTCAAAATAAACTTGAAAAACATCACATATTAGAGCTTGCAGGTAAACTTTAACCAAATGCGGACGCCGACGCTGACGCCGACGCCGACGACGGACACCGGGGGTATGGCAATAGCTCCCCCTTACTTTCGTAAGGCGAGCTAAAAATGAGCACATTTGCCAAGATTGAAGCCAGTCTGTGCAGACTTCCAGCCAAGTCATTGTCTTCATTTACCATAAAAATCTTTTAAAAAAATTCGGACACCATAAGCCCTAAGGGCTTGCCGTAATTCTCCGAAAATTTTGACAAATTTGTTTCACGATCCAGCAAGGAGTCAAAAAGGTGCTGATGGAACGGCAAACAGTGTAGACCCTGATCAGACTGCTCCTTCAGGCCTATATGACCAAATACTTAGGATCATTACTGTACCGTATTCCTCCCATTTAGCGCCCCTGCTCCTAAAAGCGCCCCCTCAAGGTTTTTCAAAGAACAAGATAATAAGCACCCATTCTGCTTACCTAAAATATTTTGGCTTACCTAAAATAAAGATAAGCCTTTCAATCATCGCCATATACTGCTGTAAATTGTACCATGCAGGTATTTCTAAACCTCCTGCTATCACAGAGTGTCTGTGTTGACCACGTGGTAGTTTTCATGTCAAGGGTCCACCATATTCTAATGTTAATGGAAAACTGTTGCATGTGATGGGTTTTGAACTCTGTTCTCGTAGAATTTTTGTCAATAATAAGCACTCCCTCTTTTTCCAATTTTTTAAGCGCCCGGGGCGCTAGATGGGAGGAATACGGTATGTACGGTATCTGTCCAATACTTAGGATCATTATGGTATGCAGGGATCCACAGAATGACTCAAGTGACCTGTGGAGATTCTGATCAGTGTGCAGGGATTTGCAGGCTTATCTCTTAGTCTTTGCTGATCACACACAATGCCACGGCCCCCGCCCATCGGGGCTTGAAGAAATAGATGAGCTGCATGATGCTTCCAAGCAGAGCTGAAACCTACCGCACAAGAATACTGGTAAACTGCTTAGAGGATTAAACACACCCAGGCAAAGCGGTGCGAGTCGGACCGTCCACCATGTTTATAAACCCTATTCGTTTCATTGGGCGACAGGGCTTGAGATGTCATTTCATCTCAATGTCGGGTAAAAGTCGCACAAAATTGGAAGCATCGTCTCCAAAATGACCTTTACAGTGTTGACAGGGACGTTAAACTTTAAATCAAACAAACAAAAAAAAACAGAACAGGTGGGTCGATTGTCTGAGTGTACGCTGGAAAAATTGTCCTGAATGAGGACTGTTTGCTTTTGCTTACAGTGAGTAGAGGAATTTATTGGATTTAATGAAACAGCATACCTACTTACCCTTCAGTGCTGTCAGTACTTTGAATTTTACAGTAGTGACTTTTGTCTACATCTTTGTACTGAAAACCCCAAAACAGGTACCCTGGCAAGATCAGAATGCGGCATCTGATCAGGGTCTACACTATTTGCCAAAAATTCAGCTATTTTCCAAAGAAATTTTAAAAATAATGCAACCTGACACACCTAAATTTCGAAATGGACTCCTGCAATATATTAGGAGGAAGATTCCATTTCGTACAAAAAGGGTTAAAACTGTTCAGTGAGTTTGTTTCTCATTGCTGAACACTGCAGGTTTTTTTGGCATGCATGATAGAAGTAGACGAAAACTTGTCAGCGTTAATAGTCTTTGACTGTGAGATATTTATAGCAATTGTAAGATGTAATGTTTTTGATGTTCTGTCATCGAGATTTCTTCTTGGTTAACCCATTTTATATTGGCAACCCGAAATATATCACTGGAAACAGTGCAGGACCAGTTCAGACATCTAATCAGGGCCTCCACTTTTTTCACAAACTTCAGCGGTTTCGGAAATAAATTTATATTGAAAATCAATCAAGCTTAGTGGTACCCCTTAACCCATTTTGTACCGGAAACCCCGAAACGGGTACCCTGGCAAACAGTGCAGGCCGAGGTCAGACGCCGCAGAATGCGGATTCTGCGGCGTCTGATCAGGGCCTGCACTATTTGCTAACAGAATTTTCCGTCAAAAATAGAATAAAAATGAAAATGGGCCTGACACCCCTTAAATGACAAACCGACTTGTCCAACATATAGCAGTGATAAGAGTCCACTAGTATACAATTGCTTAAAAGGAAGATTCTATTCAGCACAAAATGGGTTGATATGTCTAGACCGAATGGATGTAGATGTGCAGACTGCTTTGATTTTTGTACCAGAAATCAGATTACAAAGCAAAGCTTATTAATTAATGGAATATTTATATGCTTTGTGGGAGTGTTACATCATCGAACAGCTCCTACTGATCTAGTTATTACTGGGTGATAATAAATTCTTAGTCTGTTGCACACTTTGTCTTTTCCTTTTGATGTTGTGTATGTGATCTATAACCCATTGTATACTAGTGGACTCTTCCATTGTTGTATGTTGGACAAGGCCGTTTGTCGTATAAGGGGTGTCAGGCCTATTTCGGAAAATTCTGTTAGCAAATAGTGCAGGCCCAGATCAGACGCCGACGTTTTGCGGCGTCTGATCTGGGCCTGCACTGTTTGCCAACATACCCCTTTATGGGTTTCCCGGCATACAAGGGGTAAAAACTCTGGACTTTTTTCCATTGTTGTTTAATGTATTAACACTATAGATTTTTACAAATTGTCTTGTCAAAAGAAGGTTGAGGAGGCCTCTTCAACTGAATGGAATCTTCTTCACAAGTCCAATTGTCAGGTTGAGTTAGTTTCTAAAATATAGTCACTATAAAAATCCTAGAAATTTGGAAGCCTTGGAGACTTGCTGTAATTCTCCTAAAATTTTTAACAAATTTGTTCATGATCCAGCAAGGAGTCCAAAAGGTGCAGATTGAATGTCAAACAGTATAGACCCTAAACAGATGGCTCCTTCAGGAACAGTCAATATGCCACAATCATCACTGTTTATTTGATTAATATGCGCCATATGCTTTTCATTAGGTGGCCAGTAAAGGCTTGGATAAGTCTGTGCCTTTGCTCAGTCTGATTGGAGCCTTAACCCTTCTCTTGCTGAATATTCAGTTTAGCCACACCCATTTCTGTCTATCAACCAATCAACTTACTTGATGTAATTTATTGTTACTAATTCATAAACTGAATGCGAAACAGTGTAGATCCTAATCAGATGGCTTCTTCAGAAGCCATCTGATCTGGATCTACACTGTTTCCAAAAATAGGGGTTGTCATGAACAGCAAGATAAGGGTTAAATTGCACAAGAAGTTTCAGTGCTCTCGGGGTGAACTGCAATGGATTCATTTCTGGCTCTACAGAGACAAACAGGCAGACTTGTATCACAAGCAATTGACAGACCCAAAATACTCATTTTTTGTGGGCATGTAGTGCTT
The DNA here is from genome assembly GCA_963580285.1 of Lucinisca nassula. NCBI lineage: Eukaryota > Metazoa > Mollusca > Bivalvia > Lucinida > Lucinidae > Lucinisca > Lucinisca nassula. The sequence goes on along the minus strand of OY757017.1, from coordinate 105,923,767 downwards.
TTTGGTTGTTTGTATTGGAGTTTAAAGGCCCAGTCAACACTATTTTCTAAAGGTCTTTTTTGAGCCAGTCAATTTACGTATCTGCAGGCTTATACGTAAGCGGTTAACAAGTCATTGCACATTCTTTCGCTGCCCTTCTTGAATCAGTGGAAAGGAGAAAATGACCCTAATCAATCTCCATGAAAGAATGTTCCCGACCCCGGTAGGTATCGAAGGCCATGTAGTGGAACTGGTATTCCTGGATAGCTCCTACATAGATATCATTTAATTCAGGATTGTCTAGCAACACTTCAACTTTATTAGATTCACCTTTGTAATAATGTTAAAGTGTTGTAGACCAGAGTTCATACTGACCTACCTATTAACAAGGAGGCATGTGTATCATCAAGTAGCATGTTTGTTGATTTCCAGATGGTCCAGATTGGTTTTACTAACTGAACTAGAAGGTTTTAACCCTTTTTAGCTCACCTGTAACATAGTGACAAGGCGAGCTTTTGTGATCACATTTTGTCCTTCGTCCGTCGTGTGTGAGTGCGTGCGTCCGTCCGTCCGTAAACAATTTCAAGTAAGTATATTTCTAATACCCCATGTCAATCTTGATCAAATTTCATGAGAAGCATCATCAGGTAGGGGGAAGGCTGCATAAGGTTTTTGGGCTGATCAGATTGGAATTCTGGTTGCCATGGCAACATATAGCTCCCATAGACTTACAATGGGAAAACTTTAAAAATCTTCTTCTCTGAAACCACAGGGCCCAGAGCTTAGATAAGCTTGTAACAATGTCAAGTGGTCACCCACATAAATCCTGCCAATCATGCCCCTGGGGTCCAAATTGGCCATACCCCGGGGCCCCTTAGCTCCCATAGACAAATAATGAAAAAAAAAAAGTTTCAGAAATCTTCTGTTCTGAAACCACAGGGCCCAGAGCTTAGATATTTAGCATGTAGCAACTGCAAGTGGTCATCTACATAATTCCTGACAATCATGCCCCTGGGGTCCAAATCGGCCACGCCCCAGGGCCCCTTAGCTCCCATAGACTCCTAATGGAAAAAAAGCTTCAAAAATCTTCTTCTCTGAAACCACAGGGCCCCGAGCTTAGATATTTAGCATGTAGCAAGGCAAGTGGTCACCTACATAAATCCTGCCAATCATGCCTCTTGGGCCAGAATTGGCCACGCCCATGGCCCATTAGCTACCATGGACTTTAAATGGAAAAAAAACTTAATATGGAAAACAAATAAAAAAATATTCTTCTCTGAAACCATAAGGCCTAGAGCTTTGGTATTTAGCATGTAGCAACGTGGAGTGGTTGCCTACATGAATCCTGCCTGAGTCTTGCCCCTGGGGTTCAAATTGGCCAAATCCTGTGGCTTGTTAACTCCAATAAACTTATAATGGAAAAAAGCTTCAAAAATCGTCTTCTGTGAAACCATTAAGTACGGACCTTAGATATTTAGTATATAGCAACATAAAATGGTCACCTACATAAATCCTGCCAACCATGCCCTTTGGGTCAAAATTTACCTATGGACTTATACTGGAAAAAAAATCAAAAATCTTCTTCTCCAAAGCCATAAGGTCCAGATATTTAGTATGTAGCCGTGCATCATATCTTGCGGCCAAACGCATTGCCAGACGAGCGGCGCACCATGCTCGCCAAGAAGCTGAGAAGGAGATCGACAAGAATATTGACCCTAAGTCCTCAGAAGTATACCGCCTTGCCTAGATGAGAAGAGAGAATGCCGATGTTGTAGGTGACAAACCAGGAAAGAATGATGCAGGGGAGATGTCAATGAGTGAAGACTCAAAGCAGAGGGTCTGGTTAGAACACTACCAAAGGCTACTCAATGTTGAGTTAGACTGGGACCCAGACCACCTGTCTGATGAACCACCAGTGGAAGGGCCACCCATCCCAATCACTATTGATATGGTTAAGAAGGCTGTCTCTCAGATGAAGACTGGCAAAGCACCGGGTCCCTCTGACATACTGGTGGAGATGATAAGAGCTGCAGGTGATGCGGGTGCCTCGATGATCCGCGACCTTGCAGCTGCAATCATCCGTGATGGGAAGGTATCCTCTGACTGGGAACAGAGTTTCATTGTCTGTCTCTAAAAGGACAAGGGGGTGCATTGGAACGGGGCAACTACCGCGGTCTCAAGCTAACAGAACAGGTCATGAAAGTCCTGGAGAGGATTGTGGATGGCCTCATTAGGCAGTTGGTGTCCATCGACGATTCCCAGTTTGGCTTCGTCCCAGGAAGAGGCACAACAGACGCAATTTTTGTTGTACGGCAGCTGCAAGAGAAGTATCTGGCGGCCAACAGGAGACTCTACATGGCTTTTGTAGACCTGGAGAAGGCATTTGATCGAGTGCCTAGGAAAGTCATCTGGTGGGCACTAAGAAAACTTGGAGTGAACGAGTGGATTGTGAAACTGGTCCAAGGGATGTATGCTAATACTCGCAGCCGTGTCCGCGTTGGTGATGGTTACAGTGAAGAATTCGAGGTGAAGGTGGCTGTTCATCAAGGCTCTGTTCTCAGCCCACTGCTTTTCATCATTGTGCTTGAAGCCTTGTCATGCGAGTTCCGCTCTGGAGTCCCCTGGGAGGACCTGTATGCTGATGACCTTGTCATCATAGCTGAATCCCTTGAGGAATGTGTCAGGAGGCTGTTAACATGGAAAGACGCAATGGAGACGAAAGGGCTGAGAGTGAATGCAGGAAAGACAAAGATCATGATCTGTGGTACAGGTCTGGACTTCTTGCAGAGTACTGGCCAGTTCCCATGCGCTGTATGTCGCACGGGAGTGGGCAGCAACAGTATCTTTTGTAATGGCTGCAAGTTCTGGGTGCATAAGAAATGCAGTGGGCTCAAACGCTTGATAGAGGACCCTGATTACAGGTGTACACGGTGCCAAGGAACTTCACGCCCCTTAGATGGCAGACCACAGAGGGAAGTCCAAGTCGGATCGGACACGCTGGAGGTTGTAGCTTCCTTCTGCTACCTAGATGATATGCTTTCTGCAGCAGGTGGTTGCGACCTTTCAACTACATCACGTGTGAAAACAGCCTGGAAGAAATTCAAGGAGTTTCTACCAGTTCTCTCTTCCCGCCACCTCTCGTTCAAGACACGTGGCGGTGTGTATAGCTCTTGTGTGCGGAGCGCAATGCCCCATGCCAGTGATACATGGCCATTGACAAAGCCAAACCTCCAACGTCTACAGCGAAATGACAGGGCAATGATCAGACAGATCTGCAATGTCAAGCCACAGGACACTGTCACCATCAGGTCCAGTGAGTTACTTGAGCGTCTTGGCATTGAGGACCTGGACCTCATCCTGAAAGAGAGAAGACTTCGCTGGTATGGACATGTGGAACGCTCCAACGGTGCAGTCAAGACTGCCTGTGAGATACAGGTAGGTGGAAAGCGGGGGCCAGGAAGGCCCAAGATGACTTGGAAGCAGCTAACAGAAAGAGATTGCAGAGAATGGAAGCTCTTTGCTATCGATCCTCATGATAGACAAGCCTGGAGATCTTGTGTAAGTTCTGCCATGCGTGCAGCAAGCCAGCTACCTGGAAGGGGACCCACTTATGTGGACGCTGCCCCTGTACCTGCACGTTAATCAAAAATCCGTTGATGATGATGATGATGATGTCAAGTGGTCTCCTACACTTATGATTTTCTGGTACACAGGTGAGCGATATAGGGCCATTGGGCCCTCTTGTTTCGGCGATAAAGGTATTTGTATAGGGGTGTTTGCGTAATGGATATTTGCCCAATGTAGTTTGGATTGCAGGTCCATCGACATGCTAAAAGACATTTTCTCTAAAACAGATGGGCAAATACCAATTACATTTCATATGTAAACTTATGATATTGAGCTAACGAAATCGAATGGTCCAGGTCACATGACCAAGATGCCCACAATGATCAGATATGGTAACAACGTTAAAATATCTCCTTCTCCAGAGCCACTCGGCCTATTTTTTTATTTTTATTTTTTTGAAACATGGTTTGTAGCATTGGGCCACTGAGTACTACCAAAATTGCGAATAACCTATTGACATTAGGTTAAGCATGACTTATTTTACGACAACGTCAAGGTTGATTCCTTAGGCTTTTTAAAGGGAAAACAAAGCTTAAACAGTCATTTTTTTTTTTCGAAAAATATTCTTGTCTATGACATGAGGGCAGGCACAAAATGAATGTCTATGAATCTGCCATCACATGAAAATGGAGGAACGAAATCTTGACTGAATTGTCCAGGTCAGATGACCAAGATGGCCACCATGTCCATATATAGCAAACACCTTAAACATCTTCTTCTCCTGAACCACTGGGTTGATTGTCTTGAAACTTAGTACTAAGCATCCAGGGAATGAGTACTATCAATTCTATTCAAATGATGGCATTGCCGTGAACTTTTTTTACGGCAAGCAAACTATTTTACGGCAAGGTTAAATTTGGTTCCTTAGGCTTTTGAATGGGCATAAAGGTTAAAAAAAAGTCATTTTTCGAAAAAAAAAATGTTGTTCAAGTCATGAGAGTATGTACAATATCAACGAATAGCAATGGTAAAGGTCATCCGGCGACCTTGGTCTCAGGCCACTTGGATCACTGGTTCATTTACATTTTAACCATTATCTTGCTGTTCACGACAACCCCTATCTTTGCGAACCGTGTAGATCCAGATCAGAAGGCTTCTGAATAAGCCATCTGATCAGGATCTACACTGTTTGGCATTTAGTTTATGAATTTGTAGCAATAAATTACATCAAGTAATTTGATTGGTTGATAGACAGAAATGGGTGTGACTTATATGAATATTCAGCAAGATAAGGATTAAAGAATATTTTCTCGGAACGACAATTTCAGTTACATTTCTTATGTAGCCTCTGGAAAAGGGTGGAACAGAAGTGTGTTAGAATAGTTCACGTCACATGATCAAGATGGCCACCATACCCAAATAAATGTATGTTAAAAAAAATGTCCTCCAGAAATGCTGGGCATATTGTTTTGAAACTTGGTATGTTGCATCTGTCAACAGATTGACCTTATCTATATATTTATATGTACATATGATCGTGATTACTTAGATGTTGAAATATACCAAATATTACGCAGGGTTCTGGAGAGCGATCAGGAACTTATGGACCTCTTGATTCTAAAGACATCTCTAAAAGTTACTTTTCCCCCTCCCTGACCCCCATCCCACTTCCTGATAGCCCTAGACCTTGAAATGGACTTCTGCTAAATAGAACAAAAGACTCTATAAAAACAGTGCGTTATATAATATGTGTTATATTATCATAGAATGGGTGTGTGTTTAGTTAAGTTAAGGGGAATGGGTACACCTTCAGGGCAGACAACTCTTAACAAAGTATTTTTATCACCCATGTCAATAGGGATCAACTCTTAAAGAAAAGAATTCTTTCCCTTAAGAGTAAGTCTTCCCTTTAAGAGTAGACGCCTTTTTCAGTTGGACAGGGCTTATAGAAAAGCAAACAGAAAGTCCCAAAAGTTGTCTCCCTTTGATAAATGGCGGAAAAATCTGCCAGTTGTTCTCATTCCACTTAAGTGTATTTGAAACCTTATAGTATTCTATATACAGTCAAACTTAAATAAATCGAACACTTCTGGAACTATGAAAATTTGTTCGAAATAAGGGTTGTTCGAATTACTGAGGTTTACTCAAAGTGCCAGGTCTTGAGGTATACTGGGGATTACGATAACACACCCGTGCGACATAGTGCATTTTTCACATCGCAAAAATGGCTACTAATCTGATGAAAACTCGTCATATTTTTCTTACAAATGCTCAAAACATAGGTTGTGGGTGCTCGTTAGAACCGCCTCAATGAGGCGGTTCTAACGAGTACCCACAACCTATGTCTTGGAATAGAAATTAGAAAAATAATGTTTACCCCCGTTAACCCCAGTTTTCTCTATATAAAGTGGGGTTTAGGGGGTGTTCATTTCACGGATTTGTTCATGTGATGGGATCAATTTAGGATATCTTTACGATCTTCAATTGTTGTTATCCTCAATTTATTGGTATCTGTTGCTTTGGGAAATATTTCCCAGCATCACGAAAACACACCTATATAATTTTGACCCCATTGAAACCCAATTTTATATAGTAAAACTGTGGTTTCCGGGGGTATACCTTATTTTTCTTATTTGTGCTCTAAAAATATAGATTGATGAGGCGGTTCTAACGAGTGCCCACAAGCTATAATTTGAGCAGAAATAAGAAAAATATAACAATTTTTCACCATAAAATTTTGATTTTTTCGGCGATAAAGGTAGCAATGTATTTGTATCTATAGGCGTGTTTGCGTAATGAGGGAATCCAGAACAAGTTCGAATTAGCCGTAGTGAACAAACTATCCATGTTCGAGATATCGACATTTCAAAGTAATTGTTCATTTGATAGCACTTGATGACGACTTACTTAGCTTTTTGAAAGCTTAAATCGTTGATCAAAACTAGACTTTTCTGGATCAATACGTCACACATGGCACAATTTGTGGCTTTTGTAACAAATCGCTAAATAAGGGCTATAGACACACACACACTGTATATTGTTTCGCCATTTGATAAGGGCGATAACTTTCTTGGTTGGGCCACGGTGGCTTAGTCGGATGCGCGTCTGACTGGTGACCAGGAGGACGCGGTTCGATTCCCGCCGGGGTCGGCAACATTCTTTCGTGGAGATTGATCATGAAATCTTTTCTACGGTCATTCTCTCCCTTCCGCTGATTCAAGAAGGGCAGTTGTCAGTTTCTGGGGAAAGAATATGCACTGTACTGGTTAACCGCTTACGTATAAGCCTGCCCAGGAAAAGTGTGGATAGGAAAACTGACCGGCTCAAAAATGACCTTAAATAGTGTTGACTGGGCCGTTAAATTCTAAAACAAACAAACAAACAAAACTTTCTTGTCTGGAAAACGGGCCCACTCTAAACCTTTTAGACGGCGCCAAGAAAAACTGCATCTGAAAATTCCGTTTACTGTTATCGCTCGCAACCCCTTCAAACATATTTTTGCATATTAAAAGACAAACAGTGTTGATCGTCAGACTGTTTTAGGAGGAGTATTCTGATCGTGGGGGTGGGAGGGGGGGGGGCACAGTGTTTGCAACAGTAACCTCGAAACCAGACAACAATTATTGTGACTATCGCCGGTCTGGCGAGTAGAAGGAACCCTATATTTTTTAATGGGTCGTGTCTCTCTTGAAAGTTTATCAATCCTCCTTAAACGGAGAAAATACGATATTATGTTACGGTAGCACATTTATGCAATAACACGTTCTAGCGATATTAGTTTTATTTCAATTTCCAATCTAAAAAAGTTTGTTTGGAGCATGCTCCAAAACCAGTGACTGTGACATTTGGAGATTATAAAGAGTTACCAAGATATGTGCATAATAACCCAAATAAATAAGTATTTGCGGGGCTGCTGGTGGCCTTGTCACGGACAAGCAAGGTGTTTCATCACCATTGCTATAAATCCGTGTGATACAGTGCGTCCACAAAAACAAAAACAACAAAAAAAAAAAAAAAAAACATTATGTTCCTTATTTCTGCTCAAAGACATATGTTGTGGGTATTCGTTAGAACCGCCCCAATGAGGCAAATTGAGGCGGTTCTAACGAGCACCCACGACCTATGTTTGTAGTATTGACGAGTAAAAGAAAAATATTAGGGATTTTCATCAGATAAGTAGCCATTTTGGAGATGAGAAATATGCACTATATCACACGGATGTGTTTGTTTGTTTGATTTGAGGTTTAACGTCCCGTCAACACTGTAAAGGTCATTTTGGAGACGTTGCTTCCAATTTTGTGGGACTGTTACCCGACATTGAGATGAAATGACATCTCAAGCCCTGCTTTGTTTGTTTGTTTGGGGTTTAACGTCCCCGTCAACACTGTAAAGGTCATTTTGAAACATTGTTTCCAATTTGTGGGACTTTTACCCGACATTGAGATGAAATGACATTTCAAGCCCTGTCGCCCAATGAAACCAATTGGGTTTATTTGCATGGACGGTCCGCCTCGCACCGCGGTTCCTGGACAGGCTTAGATCCTCTAAGCGGTATACCAGTACTAGTGTGCGGGGCCGGATTCAGCTCTGCATGGAAGCATCGTGCAGCCCATATATTTCTTCAAGTCCCTATGGGCGGGGGCGGACTCAAGCCCAGTCGCCCAATGAAACCAATAGGGTTTATAAGCATGGACTCGCACCGCATTGCCTGGGCAGGCTTAGATCCTCTAAACGGTTTACCAGTACTCGTGTGCGGTCGGTTTAAGCTCTGCGTGGAAGCATCATGCAGTCCATCTATTTCTTCAAGCCCCGACGGGCGGGGGCTAATGCACGGGTGTGTTATCGTAATGAATCACTATAGCTTTCACCAAAGAGGTAAACTTATAACTTATAATTGATTCTGATAAATGCTTACAGCATTTTAACGTAGTTTTGCTACATGTTCAAGTTGGCATTCTAAAAAAGAATCCAATAGCAAGGGTCAAAGATGTGTAATAAATGTACAAGGTGGCATTCTAAAAAGAATCCAATAGGAAGGGTCAAAGATGTGTAATAAATGTACAAGGTGGCATTCTAAAAAAGAATCCAACAGCAAGGGTCGTAAATGAAGGTCCATCATTTAGGTTCTTGTTTGAGTATGAATGCGTGCGTGCGTGTGCGCGCGCGTGTGTTATTCATATGGGAATATCATTCAAATCACCATTAAGTATGTTCTGTACTGGTACTTTCCGCACCCGTAAGGGTTGCTGTACCTAGATTATCATTTGCATTGCTTATTTTAGTGTATGTTCAAACGGTATATGTAATTTGTAAACCCTAGACAACGAGGCAGACCATCGCCATTTCCCTTTGTGTTGACAAATAAATGTAGTTCCCAACTTTCATTTCGTCCCTTCTCTATTACAGATCCAGAAGGCACTGCCAACAATTTTGGGGGCTCGTCCGGGGTGATTGCATAGTACCAGTACCTTCAGATGGATACATTTTTCAATAAGAACGTCTAAGTTTACTACCTGAATGTCTGATATTATATAATACGACGACCCCACGCGAGTACGAGTGAATATCAAACAGGTGTAAATCAATCAATAGCCGCGTTTTACACAACATGCATAATTCCAAATTCATTTATACAAAGGTATGAATAGCTGAGGACTAAGATACTAACCTGTAATAGAGAAGGGACGAAATGAAAGTTGGAACTACATTCATTTGTCAACACAAAGGAAAATGGTGATGGTCTGTGTCCTTATCTCCCTTACTTAATGTTACATAATGTTTCGTCCCCACAGGTTTCGTCCTCTTTAGTAAATAACAACTAAATGAGAAATAAAATGGTAAAACAAATGATGGGGGTGCCTTCTCCAACCCCAGAGATGGATGAAAAACTCCGTCCCGAGGGTCACTGTCCGGCATCACGAGACTTGCCGAGTGATGCCGGACAGTGATACCGACGGACGGGTTTTTCTATCCCCCTCAAACCCTTATACGATTCTTTTTCTCGCATACCTTCCATTTCGTAGCCCGGATTTTAATGCTGCAGTCATTTCGGTTACCGACGTCCGCCATATTGTGATGACACTACAGGAATGTTTATTGACGTTACGTAACGTGCTGTGACGTCAACCTTAACGACGGCGCATATTAGGTCGTATTCAACCTGTGCATTTATCAAAGACGCTAGAATATTCGATTTAGGGTAAGAACATCAGGGTTAGAACAGAATTTCTATCCCGAGCTAAAGCCATGGATATTCTTAACTGGTGTGCAAGAATCTTATTTCTGATCCGAATCATTGATTGTTGGTACTCACTAGAGACACCTTATTGTATCTCCATGCTTCTTTTTACACTATCCTGGACCTTAACTTTCATTTGAGTGCTATTTTACTCCTTCAGTTTGTTCTTGACACTTTCTGTTCGACAGATTATTTGGTGTATCAAATTCTCTCCGAATTATTTTTTTTATGATTACTTTAACTTAAGTGTTACTTTATAACGGGGTTTGATCAGCTCAGGATTCTAACTTTATCGCTCGGATGATTGTGTTAGAAAATAAATCTCTACACGTACTTTTGAATTATTGCAGGACCCAGGTCGAAGATTTTTATCATCCCTTGGAAGGAACAAAGAATTGGCTGCCGTGCTCTTAGTGGCGCTATTGTGTTTTTTTTGTGTGAGTATACGTCTAGATTGTCTGTGTCCTTGTGGCATCTGTGAGCTATGATCACAGACTTAGGGTTTTCATGAGCATTTTCTTTATTCATTATCGGTTACACAAGTCCATGCTATTAATACCCACGTAAACCCCAAATATAGAGAACAGTCGGGTTTACAGGGTATACATCATATTGTAAATTTGTGCGGAAAGGCATGGTTAGAACCTTCTCACTGAGCACCAACTATCTATGTTTATCATCAGAAATAAGAAACAACCACACATTTTTATAAAATTGTAACTTGTTAAAGACTGCATTATATTGCACGGATATGTTATAGTGATGGCATGTCAAGTGAGTGTATATACACGTCTCTAAAGTATCATCTTTGTGGAATGGACAAAAACATATACTAAACTTTGACGGTAGTCAAAATTCACATCTTTGATATATGGCAGTTTACATGTGAATTATGCATGGTGTACGACCGAGCCCATACTATAAAACTTCATCACTGTTAGAAATTAACACTCGACAAGGCAGGTACGTGTGAACATATGTATGCCTTCGATTAGACAGTGTTGACTACAACGGCATTTTGCACAGTTTGACAGCGTGGGCATGGCTTCAGACATAGTATTAGGAACAGGACAATTTTGAAAATTATAATAAAATTTCTATATTTTAACCACATTTTGGACTGTCTGTTAACAGAGGACGGACACAGGGTGCATCAAAATAAAGAAAGATTGACGGTACATGTTATTTTATTTTATTTTCAAATAGGACTTGTTAGCTCACCTAAGCACAAAGTGCTCATGGTGAGGTATTGTGATCAGTGAATGTCCGTCGTGCGTCGTCAACAATTAGATTTAAACCCTTGGACCGATTTGATTCAAACTTCACAGGAATGTTGCCTGAGTGGCTCCCTACCCATGATAGCTAAAAACGTTCCGCTCCGATGAACAAGATGGCCGGCAGAGCAAAATATAGAAAAATCTTTAAACGCACACTCCTACTGTACCCTTGGGCCAATTTCATTCAAACTTCACAGAAATGTTGCTGAGGTGACTCTTTACCAACACAGCTAAACGGTTCTGATACAATGAGCAAAGTGGCCACCAGAGCTATCTATCTATCTATCTATCTATCTATCTATCTATCTATCTATCTATCTATCTATCTATCTATCTATCTATCTATCTATCTATCTATCTATCTATCTATCTATCTATCTATCTATCTATCTATCTATCTATCTATCTATGTACTGGTAAACCGCTTAGAGGATCTAAGCCTGTCCAGGAACCGCTGTGCGAGGCGGACCGTCCATGCTGATAAACCCTATTGGTTTCATTGGGCGACAGGGCTTGAGATGTCATTTCATCTCAATGTCGGGTAAAAGTCCCACAAAATTGGAAGCAACGTCTCCAAAATGACCTTTACAGTGTTGACGGGGACGTTAAACCTCAAATCAAACAAACAAACAAAAAAATCTATCTATCTATCTATCTATCTATCTATCTATCTATCTATCTATCTATCTATCTATCTATCTATCTATCTATCTATCTATCTATCTATCTATCTATCTATCTATCTATCTATCTATCTATCTACCTATCTTTCTTCTTATACTGAGTCGGTCATATCTGGCCATTACCTCAGTTGATTGGGTGGCTAAATTTAGAATTTAGCTGGAAAAAAGAGAGAGAGAGAGGCACTGGATGCGTCCTTAAAACTATTTACAATCTGCATAACAGAGGTATCCTAAAACGCATACCTCTGAGTCCCAATCTTACACTGTGCGGGCTTTAAACTCTTCTGAGGACTTGACATTCACCACAGAGGAGGGAAGACTATTCCATTGGGGAATAGTTCTACGAAAGAACGAGTTCTTCAGGGCATCACTATATGACTGGTATCTACGATATTGTGAGTCGTTTACTTTTGATGCCCTTGTTTGGATCGACACTGTTACAGGGGTCAAGTACCTATCTTTATCAATAGACACTGAATCAGAGTGTATCTTGTAGAAGAAGGTTAAAGAGGACTGCTCACGACGGGCCTCCAGGGGTGGCCACTCTAGCTCATTAAGCATGTCACCGACGCTACTTCTATTTCACCAACGCCTACAGGTCCATCGAGCAGCTGTCCTCTGCACCTTCTCCACCTGCTGAGTCTGAGTTTTAACATAGGGATGCCAAATTGGTGATGCATATTCAAGTTGAGGGCGAACCAATGTTTTATATGCAACATCCATTGTCTGCCTAGGTGCAAAAGCCAAGTTCCGTCTAAGGAATCCTAAAGTCCTAGCTGCTTTAGATGTAATCTCTGAGATATGTTGACCCCAATCAAGATCGTCAGTGATGGTGATACCAAGATATTTGGCGGATTGAACATGCTCCAAAATTTGCTGGTGAAGAGTATAGTCAAACTTAATTTGCTTGTCCGGAGGGTGTCGTGACACCCTCATTGAGTGACATTTGGCCACATTGAACTTCATTTGCCAATCGGCCTCCCACTGTGCAAGTTGATCCAGGTCATCTTGTAAAATAAGACAGTCAGAAGGAGAATATATGTTCCTATACAGGACACAATCATCAGCAAACAAACGGACCGATGACCTGATATTATCGGGGAGATCATTAATGAAAACCAAGAAAAGGACCGGTCCAAGGACGAACCTTGGGGGTCTCAAGATAAAACAGGGACTGGATCAGACGCTTGGCCATCAAGTACAACTTGTTGTGAGCGCCCAGAGAGCCATGAGCTAATCCACCTATGCGTTGATCCTCTTATCCCATAGTACTCCAGTTTATGTAATAGCCTTCTGTGAGGTACCTTGTCAAAGGCCTTAGCAAAAAATAGCGAAAAAATATAAAAGAGCTAAAAATAGAAAAGAAAAACATCTTAAATTTGCTTCAAACGTGAACTCCTCCTAAACTTTAGGGCAAATTCGATTCAAACTTCACAGGAATGTTGCCTAGGTGACTCCCTACCAAAATAGCTAAAACCGTTCCGCTCTGATGAACAAGATGGCCGCTAGAGCAAAAAAAAAAAAAAAAAAAAAAAAAATAACGACAACTTCTCCTGTACTCTTGGGCCAATTTCATTCAAACGTCGTCGGAATATAGATGGCCCTCTTCTTAAAAAGCTGAAACGATCCCGCTCTGGTGATCAAAATGACCACCAGAGATAAAAAAAAAGAGAAAAAATTGTAAAGTTGCTTCAAACGCGAACTCCTCATGAACCTGTTGACCAATTTGATTCAAGCTTCACAGGAATGTTGCCTAGGTGACTCCCTACCACAATAGCTAAAATCGTTCCGCTGTGACGAACAAGATGGCCACCAGAACCAAGAATGAAATGTACTAGAGACAGTGAGCGATTCCGGGCCCTCTTAATTTTAGCTTGTTTCAATAGCAGAATTTTATTTTTCACCAACTATAGAAGATGGTAGACGTTTCAATGTGTTTTTTTGTAACCGTGTTTATATAAAGCCCATGTAATTTAAGAATTTGTAGAAGTCTCCGTGGTGTATCGGATAATCTATTCGACTCTCAAACCAAGGGTCGTGGGATCGATTCCGGGCTTCGGCAAGGACCCGTCTCCATACGAAAACACGTGAATTTTTCCGCCTTATAACATAAATTTTGATGAACAATTGTGATAATTTTTTCTTATTTCTGCTCCAAATATAGGTTGTGGGTACATGTACACGTTAGAACCGCTCATTGAGGCGGTTCTAACTGATAACCACAATCTATATTTAAGAGCAGAAATAAGAAAAATAAGATTTACTGCTGTAAACCCCAGTTTTACTGTATAAAAGTGGGGTTCAAGGGGGTCAGATTTATGTAGGCGTATTTTCATTATGTCCATACGAACTTAGTTGTCGATGGGACGATAAACTCGAATACACAGAGGACTTTGAATATGTTCTTTGAAAGGTTACCCTTTATAAGCACGAAATAAACCAAAGAACTGAAAATCGTAGAATGTTCAAGTTTTTTTTTCTGGGCGAGACTACATAGTTTCGCCAACTAGGTTTCCTCAAATGTTACCCTCAAATGTTTTAAAAATTCTAGAAAGAATCAATGATCCAAAAAGGACTCGGACCGTCAAATATATTTAAACCCGATTGGTTTGAATGGGTTGCGCGCTTGAGATGCCATTTCGTCAGAAGTCGGGTAAAAATCCCACGAAATTGGAAGCAACGTATCCAAAATGACCTAAATAGTGTTGACGGGGACGTTAAACATTAATTCAAACAAACAAACAAACAAACAAACAAACAAACACAACCAGAGAACCAAATGGTCCTGAGCCTCTCACCCGTGTGCTAAGTGTTTTTGAAGGGTTTGTACCTTATATGGGCATGTCGGCCATATTGGCCATGTGAACAAATTCATATTAATATATTTTCATTTCTTAGTTCCTAAAAGCTTTCATATGGAGTTTGGTTGCAAATTGAGCAGTGATTTCTGTGTATAAATAAGTTTTAATTTTGATATCAGAATGACCTTGACCTTTAATACTCAAGCATTTTAACCCACTTAATCAGCTAGCTGCATCTACCAATTTTCAGATCACAGGCTGCAATAGTTTTTGAAAAATATCCGTTGCTTTTTACTTTTTTTCCCATACGAATGTCTATGCGACTAAATTTGACATAGGCGTAAAATAGGCCCAGGGCATCAAGAGGTCATCATTTGAGAAAACTATAACGGGCCAAAGTCCCCAATGCTACATATCTAGTTTCATGAAAATCGGCCTCTGGTTGCGGAGAAGAAGATTTCTGAAATGTTTTACCTTTTATGGGCATGGTTCGCATGTTGGACAACTCAAATAAAAACTTTTCATTTTCTTGTCTTTTATATAAAATCTGATCACAAATGGCCCAGAGGTTCCAGTGGAAAATAAGTTATACTCATCGTATCTGAAAGGACATAGGCCAAGGTCAAGGAATGACATTGGCCTTTTATACTCATGTAGTTTGCCCACTCATTCAGCAAACGACTAATACAAATTTTATGGTCAGGGACTGCAATAGTTTCCGAAAAATACACACGTTTGACTTTGTTTCCCATATCATAAGTATATGTGACTAAATTTGACATGGCGTAAAACAGGTCAAGGTCATTCGAGGGTCATCATTTAATTTAATTATGATCAGCCCGAATCCCCAATGCCACATCAAGGTTTCATGACACTCGGCCCTCTGGTTCGGGAGTAGAATATTTTTGAACGGTTTACATTATATGGGCATAGTGGCCATCTTTGTCATTTGACCTGACTCAGTTTAATAAATTTTCAGTTCCTTGTTCCTACAGGCGTTCATATTAAATTTGCTTACAAACTGCTTTGTGCTTTATGATGAAAATGAGTTTAAATTTTTCACATCTGAATGACCTTGGGCCAATGTCAAAGAAAGAACTTAACATTGAATACTCATGTAGGTTCATCCACTCGTTTAGCTACCAATTTTCAGATCTCAGGCTGCATTAGTTTTCGAAAAATACACAATTTTGACTTTTAGCTAACCAGAGCCGAAGGCTCCGGGGGAGCTTATAGTATAGGCAGTGGTCCGTCGTCGTCTGCGTCGTCAACATTTTCAAACGACAGCTCCTTGGAAACTACCTGGCCAATTGAAACCAAATTACATGTGGAGCCTCTATGGGAAGGGGGAACGAAAGTTTGTTCGTGAGGACTGGGTCACATGACAAATATGGCCACCATGACCATATTGGTAAACCTTTAACCGAATGGCCGATGACCTTGAAACTTGGTATGCAGTATCGGGGACTCGGGGCCCTGCCAAGTTTGATCAAATGATGACCTTTGGTTGACCTTAACCTATTTTACGTCAAGGTCGAATTTGGTCACTTTGTATAGAAAAAGGGCAAAACATTGGATTTTTCTGATTGCATGGTAACCTGTGGCATCAGAAATGATATTTGCAATCAGCTAAAAGGACGTTTATCAATTCCACAAGGTCAAGGGTATTTACTGACCTATGTCATGGAGGGCTCAGATTCAGTATTTTTATTTTCCTCTCAACTTAAAATGCTGGGTCGATTGAAACCAAATTACACGTGGAGCCTCTATATAAAGGGGGGACGAAAGTTTGTAAGGACATGACCAACATGGCCACCATGCCATACATGGTGAAAACCTTTAAAATATCTTCTTTTCAGGAACCAAATGGCCGATGACCTTGAAACTTGGTATGCATCATCGAGGACTTGGGCCGTACCAAGTTTGTTCAAATGATGACCTTTTGTTGACCTTGACCTGTTTACGTCAAGGTCAAATTTGGTCACTTAGACGTTTATATGGGAAAAAGGGCAAAGCAGTGGATTTTTCTGATTGCATTGTAGCCTATGGCATCAGAAATGATATTTGCAATCAACTGAATGGAGGTTTATCAATTCCAAAGGCCAAGGTCATTTGCTGACCATTGTCCTGGATGGCTCAGATTCAGTAAATTAATCTCCTTCGCTACTCAGACTTCTAGGTTGATTGAAATTGCATGTAGAGATTCTATGGGAAGTGGGGAAGAAAGTTAGTTTGTAAGGACTGGGTCACAAGACCAATATGGCCGCCATGTCCTTATATGGTAAAACCTTAAAAAATCTTCTTTACACGAACAAAATGGCCGATGACATTGAAACTTGGTATGCAGCATCGGGGACACGGGTTATACCTTATTTGTTCAAATGATGACCTTTGGTTGGCCCTGACCTGCTTTACGTCAAAGTCAAATTTGGTCACTTAGACATTTGTATGGAAAAAAGCAAGACAGTGGATTTTACTGATTGCGTGGTAGCCTGCTGTTGTCACATGACGAAGATGTGCATCTTGTCTGTATATAGTATAAACCGCATGACCTCTGTTGACCGTAGTGACCCATGGGCCTCTTGTTTTAACATAAAATAGTCTAGGTGACCAGATCTGACCTTGGCGCAAAATAGGTCAATGCCATTCAAGGGTCTTCACTGAACTTTCTAAATTATTAACTTACTGCTATTAAAACGCATGTGATTAAATATTGTGATCAAGTCTTTGAAAGATCAGGAAGAAATCTGTTTTAGTTTATAAAAATTCGAATGAGGTTTTAAATAAATTGAAATCCAGACGTTTTCGTGCTTCAAGTCTGTCTACTTACGATTTTTCCACTCTTTACACTACACGTCCTCGTAATCTTATAAAAGAAAAGCTTAATGATTTAATTGAATGGTCTTATCACAGAGAAGATTCTCTCTATCTTGCATGTAATGTCAGAAATGCATTTTTCACATCTAAAGAGCATAAGAATTATACACTTTGGTCATGTCAGAAAGTGTGTGATGCTCTCACCTTTCTACTTGACAATATTTATATTAGATTCGGTACTAAGTTATTTAGACAAATTGTGGGTATTCCCAATGGTACGAATTGCGCATCTCTTGTGGCTGATCTGTTCTTGTATTGTTATGAAAGAGACTTCATGTTGTCGCTTTCCATTGATAACCAATCTGAAATTATTGAAGCTTTTAGTTCTACTTCTAGATATTTAGATGATTTATTAAATAATGACAATACTTACTTTGATGGTTTGATCAGTCGGATTTATCCCCCTAGAACTTCAGTTAAACAAGGCAAATTCCTCTGATACCGACGCCTCCGTTTTGGAATCTATTGTAGATGGATTTGTTTCTTGCAAAAAATATGATAAATGTGATACTTTTGATTTAGAGCTTGTAAATTTTCCTTTTTTGGACGGTGATGTTCCTCGTGCGACATCGTACGTGGTTTATATTTCGCAGTTAATTTGATTCGCTAGAGTGTCTAGTCATGTATCCGACTTCAACACTCGTAATAAATTATTAACCCCTAAACTTCATAATAAGAGGTATCGGTATCATAAACTACGTAAAGCCTTTTCTAAGTTTTATAGACGTCATTCTGATTTGGTTTCAAAATACAATGCTGGACTTAGAACACTACTGCAACAGGGCCTATAGGAACCCGAATTCTATGGTGAGTTAGTATATAAATTTAGAAAAATGCATGCCTGTAATGACTTTAGTACCCAATTTTGTAAAATCGTTCGTCGATATATTAAGATTGGGTACAACATAAATGTTATAAAACAGACTGCATGCATGGTGGTTAACCCAATCACGGTTGGCAACTTTGCTGTCCTCTTTGATTGCACACCGGTGGGTCGGGCTTAAGCTTATATGACGGTTCCTCCATAATAGCGTAAATGGAATTTTATTTAATTTTAGTGTTCTTTATGTTGGTTGGCGCCTGATGCTCCGTCTTTGGTCGGGCCCCTCGGAGTCTAACTGGTGGTTTTCTTTTGCTCCAGCAATTCTGTTGTATGCTGTCGAGTCCTCAACCTTGTTCCATCTCTGTAGTTTTTTATTTGTATGTTCTCGGACATGTTACACTGATGACTTAAGAAGCCTTCATGCGGACTAAACAGAATTAATGTTCACCGCGACAGATATAAGGGCGAGGATGATGGCCATGTAAAATCGATTTAAGCCCCCCCCCCCCATGGAGTTCTTTCCACCCACCGTTCCAAGGCGGTTCTTCTGTGGCGGTTTATTTATGTTGTTGTTTGTAACTTACTGTGTGTATCACTTGTGTCTTTTTATTTTGGATGGCACTTTGGCCATTTTGTGGGAAAGTAACTGTCCTTAAGGCCTTCCTTTGTTTAGGTTTCCATTATGGTCTGGTCGCTTCATGTTTGTATTTCTTTCCCTTTGTCGTCTTTGAAGGGTGGAGTAGGTTAATTGTATCGATTCCTGATCTTTGTTGTACTTCTACTTTTCATTTGAACAAATTATGATGGACCGGAGTCCCCAATGCTACATACCAAGTTTCATGGCAATCGACCCACTGGTTCCGGAGGAGAACATTTTTCGAAGGATTTTACCTAATATGGGCATGGTGGTCATCTTGGTCTGGTGGCCAAACCCATTTTAATTAGTTTTCATTTCCTTGTCCCTAAAGGCATTTACATGAAATGGTTACAAATGGATTAATGTTTTCTGAGGAAAATAAGTTAAAATTTTCACATCTGAATGACCTTGGGCCAAGGTCAAATAATGACATTGACCTTGAATACTGATGTTATTTCATCTGCCCATTTAACTAAATGCATCTGCCAGTTTACAGATCACTGGCTGCATTTATTTCCGAAAAATATACAGTTTTGTCTTTTTCCAGATACAAAAGTCTGTGTGACCAAATTTGACCTTGGCGTAAAATATGTCATGTGGCCAAACTCATTTCGATTAGTTTTCATTTCCTTGTCCCTAAAGGCATTTACATGAAATGGTTACACATGGATTAATGTTTTCTGAGGAAAATAAGTTAAAATTTTCACATCTGAATGACCTTGGGCCAAGGTCAAATAATGACATTGACCTTGAATACTGATGTTATTTCATCTGCCCATTTAACTAAATGCATCTGCCAGTTTACAGATCACTGGCTGCATTTATTTCCGAAAAATATACAGTTTTGTCTTTTTCCTGATACAAAAGTCTGTGTGACCAAATTTGACCTTGGCGTAAAATATGTCTAGGTCATCCGAGGGTCACTGTGTGAACAAACTATGATGGGCCCGAGTCTCCAATGCTACATACAAAGTTTCAATTCAGTCGGCCCAGTGGTACTGAAGAAAAAGAAACATTTTTGAACGCTTTTACGATATATGGGCATGGCGGCCATCTTGATCATGTGACCAAACTCATTTTATTAACTTTCATTTCGTTATCCCTAACGGCATTTACCTCAAATTCGGTAACAAACGGTTTCCGAGGAAAATAAGTTTAATTTTTCTGAATGACCTTGGGTCAAGGTCAAATGATGACCATGACCTTGAATACTGATGTCATTTCATCCACTCATTTAGCAAACTGCATCTGCAAATTTACAGATCAAAGGCTGCAATAGTTTCTGAAAAGAAAACAACACAGTTTTGACTTTTTCCTATACGAAAGTCTATGTGAAATAATTGGCCTTGGTGTAAAGCAGGTCCAGGTCATTCGAGGGTCATCGTTTGAACAGACTTTGATGGGCCCGAGTCCCCAATGCCACATACCAAGTCTCATGACAATCGGCATACTTATTCCGGAGAACTTTTTTGAAGGGTTTTTACCACATATAGGCATGACGGCCAACCTGATCATATGACCTTGAATCCGCAAACAAACATTAGTTCCCCCATCCTATGGGTGCTCCAAATGAAATTTGACTTCAATCGGCCCAGTGGTTTCGGTCGAGATGTTTGAAAATGTTGACAGACAGACAGATAGCCAGACAGCAGATAGCAGACAGACAACGGAGCCTTGCCATACTATAAGCTCACATGTGAGGCTTCGGCGAGGCCTCGGCTCAGGTGAGCTAAAAAGGAGTAGAAATATAATGATGAATGGCATGGAGACTTCACTTTCTTTATTCTGTGATATGTTGGAGGACATTGCTAAGTCGATAATGGTCAGACGCGGTTAGTCCATACTGAAAAGAGGAGTGAATGCTTGACTATACGTTCTATAGCTAAACACGTGTCACTTTGCATAAATTGTCTCTCACGAGATTTAAATGGAGGATTCACAATAACGTACATATCAATACAAATATTTTCGCTTTCAGATTAGTTTGGTGTAAGAACCATTAAAACCCGTCAATCGAGAGTTTAAAGGTTTCAAGCAACTACTTGCTTCTGTTGCGATTTTGAATTATCAACTTGTTAATCTGGAAAAAATGAACATATGTATAATTTCAATACCATATTTCAAGATCACATTATAAGTGATAGCAACAGTTTTGTCGACCAACTTCCGTTAAAAAATAAAAACAACAACATTTCTTCAAATTCTGGTAAATTGAATGAAAAAATACATCAGGAGAAAATGGCGTCTAATGAAAATATTCAGTATGGCAGTATCCTTGACTGAATACTTTGTAATATTTAACTCTTATTATGCTGTTCACAACAACCCCTATCTTTAGAAACAGTGTAGATCCAGAACAGATGGCTTCTTCAACAGATGGCTTCTGAAGAAGCCATCTGATCAGGATCTACACTGTTTGACATTAAGTTTATAGCTTTGTAAGAATAAATTGCATCAAGTAATCTGATTGGTTCAAAGTCAGAAATGGGTGGGGCTAAACTGAATATTCAGCAAGAGAAGGGTTAAAAAGTTATATAACTTCCCTTTTTTATGATGAAATATGATGAAGTTTACACAAAAAGTGTATGCAAGTGATCTTTAAAGTAATACAAATTGCCGATTTTTTTGTCCCTTCTCGTAAGATCACGTCGCCATCAAACCTAATGCGCGTTTACATAACGATAAAACACCGTGCGACATAGTGCATTTTAACATCCCCAAAATAGCACTTTTCCGACCAAAATCTGCAATATTTTTCTTATAAATTCTCAAAACATAGGTTGTGGGTGCTCGTTGGAACCGCCTCATTGAGGCGGTTCTATCAAGTACCCACAACCTATGTCTTGGAGCAGAAAAAGATAAGTAATGTATACCCCATACACCCCAGTTTTCTCTATATGAAGTGTGGTTTAGGGTGGGGGGGGGTCTTTATTTCACGGACTTGTTCACGTGATGAACAGCAACTTAGTAGGATACCAAACCAGCGTCTTTATTCTCCTATGCCGTTCTGGTCAAATGATAAAACTTTCCAGTCTTCATTGCAGCCACGTAATAAATTTCATTCATTTGTTTATTTGCTTATTATGTGACAATGTAAAGTTTACAACTGCGAGCCATTTCACCAGGAAAACACCCCTATACTAATTTGACCCCTTAAACCCCACCTTTATACAGTATAACTGGGGTTTACAAGGATATGCCTTGTTTTTTCTGTTTTGTTTTTGCGGCTCTTAAATATAGATTTTGGCTACTCGTTAGAACAGCCTCGATGAGGCAGTTTAACTTGTACACAATCTATATTTTTAGCAGAAATAAGAAAAATATCACAGATTTTCATCTGAAATTTTCTTCTTCTTTTTTTCCAGCGGTAAATTTACAATGTTACGGGTAAGTATTTGAATAGGTGTGTTTTCGTAATACACTGTAATATAGATAAATTAAGTAATGGGAACACCTGGCAGATATTTCCGCCATTTGTCAAAGGTAGACAACTTTGGGGACTTCCTGTTCGCTTTTCAATTAGCTCTATCCCACAAAAAAGGTCAACTTTTAAAGGAAAGAATTTTCTCCTCAGGAGCAAATTCTTTCCTGTAAAAGTTGACCTCTATTTACACAGGAGACAAACTGCGTTTGCAGGAGTTGCCTCCCCTGAAGGTATGTAAACAAAATCATTCGAAAATGTAATATAGCATGCTTATCCAGCGACAACTCGGATTAGCCAACGTTCCAATATCATCTATCCATAGTCATCACTGTACCAGATAATTGTAGGCTAAAAGTTGCGTTCGAATCACATAAATGGCCATAGAAACGCAATTAATGCTACAAGTATTGTTATAAAGCCAAGTTTAATCGGTTGTTTCCTTAAACCGTTATTGGGAGTACTGTCATGTTCCTTTCCCGAACTGTCGAAACGGGAACAGTTTCTAAAGGATAACCCTTTCACTGAACATATTTGAAATCTTTTCTACGGTCATTCTCTCCTCCCGATGATTCAAGAAGGGCACGTGTCAGTTTCTGGTGAAAGAATGTGCTTTCTACTGGTTAACCGCTTACGTATAAGCCTGTCCAGGAAAAGTGTGGGTAGGTAAACCGACCGGCTCCAGAGACCTTGGTTAGAGCTAGGGACTTACTTCCCACATCACAGGTCCTGGAGTATGAATGTCATTTGACGTGTCACCAGTAACAATTCCGATTCTGATTCTGATTCCAAAATGACCTAAATAGTGTTGACTGCAGGCCGTAAAACTCAAATATTATCAAAACATATTTGACGTCACCCAGCTGGTGTTAAGAGAATGTGTTGCGGCCGTAAAAAGTCTCCCTGCCTTTTATCATAGTGTAGTTCATATTTTCTTGTCCTTTAGAATGAGTGATTCCATGGAGAAATTTTAAAATATTTGAGGGTCACTGATGAGGCCTAATTGGCCGAAACTAGCTAGTCTGGCCCAGAAAAACTAGAACACTCCACATTTTTTCAGTTCTGTGGTGTATTCATTGCGTCCAAAGCGTAACCCTTTCATAGAACGTATTTTTAGAGACTAAAAAACGATCCCGTTTCGGCAATCGTACACTGGTCCTGAATCCCGAGGACGACAAGAATTTCTTATTTAACAGAAACATA
Organism: Lucinisca nassula; assembly: GCA_963580285.1. NCBI lineage: Eukaryota > Metazoa > Mollusca > Bivalvia > Lucinida > Lucinidae > Lucinisca > Lucinisca nassula. The sequence continues at coordinate 105,900,261 of OY757017.1, read as the reverse complement.
GACTTCTTTTTACCCTGATAACTTGATAAGTATACCACACTCCACGAACAGAAGAGTCCTCGAAGTTCATTTAATAGTTGCAACCGATTCTGTTCTACGAGCGATACCCGTCTGCCAACGGTTAAGGTGACATATCTGTTTACAGCATCTTACCAGTGCATGGGATGGAAATGTACATGCATGCAAACGATTTGAAAACTGTTTGGGAGAGCCCGTTTACGTACCATAACTACGGAACCCGGGAAGGGACATTTCTGTTCCAGAGCTAGCAGAACAGAAATTAAAACAATAAAATTAGAGTGATAAAGAAAACAAGAAATATGTCGTTTAAACGATATATTTCTTGTTTTCTTTGAAGTAGGGTGGAATTAAAACAATAAAATTAGAATGGAACAGAAAAGAAAAAAAGTTCGTTTAAACGACATGTTTCTTGTTTACTGTTCCATTTTGAAAAAGTAGCGTCGAATTTAAATAATAAAATTAGAATGGATCAAAAATCAAAAATATGTCGTTTAAACGACTCTGAAAAATAAGCGTGGAATTTTAAACAATAACATTGGAATGGAACAGAAAACAAAAATATGCCCTTTAAACGACATATTTAGCTTATGCCGTGGCCTGTTGTCCGTCGTCCGTCGTTAACTTTTCACATTTTCGACATCTCCTCCCGAACCGGAAGTCAGATTAAGCTGAAACCAGGTGGGAGGCATCCGAAATCTCCACCCAAACCAAACGCTGATTTGAGATGAAACTTCATGGGAGGCATCGGGGTGACATGGAGATTCAAATTTGCTAAAATCGTTCCGTTCCGATATTCAAGATAGCCATCATCGTGGCCATCTTGAAATTCTTAAAACGGCATCTTCTCCCGAACCAAATGTCGAATTGATCTGAAACTTGATGGGAGGCATCTGGGTGACACGGGGATTGGGATTTTCTAAAATCGTTCCGTTCCAGTGTCCAAGATAGTCGACATGGCAGCCATCTTGAAATTCTTCAAATAAAATCTCCTCCCGAACCAAAGATTGGGCTGAAACTTGATGGGAGGCATCGGGGTGACATGGAGATTCAGATTTGCTAAAATTGTTCCGTTCCAATATCCAAGCTGGTCGCCATGGCGTGCATCTTGAAATTCTTCAAACGACATCCCACAAACCAAGGGTCGAATTTAGCTGAAACTTGATGGGAGGCATCACTGTCACATGTGTATTTAGATTTGATAAAATTGTTCCATTCCGATAACCGAGATGACCGCCATTGCTGCCATCTTGAAATTCTTCAAACGAGATCTCCTCCAAAGTCAGAGGTCTGATCAAGCTGTAACTTCTTTTCCTCTCTAATTTTATTGTTTTAATTTCTGTTCTGCTAAGTACTGGAACAGAAATGTCCCTTCCCCATTTCCGCGCATAACAATTACAAGTTGGTGAATATTTAAAGGGTATAGTATAGACTATGCATGGGCCGCGCCAGGTGAACAGGTGTCTTCGAGCATTTGCGCTCAAGGAAGACTAATATCAGACAGAGCCTCCGTACAGTTTGAGAAGAGACTTCGCTGTGCGCTATATACATGCCCCTCCAAACATTCCTTCTTTATGCATAGCGGGCATTACGAAAACACGCCTATACAAATACATTGCAAATATCAGCGAGAAAACGATAATTTTAAGATGAAAAATTGTGATAATTTTCTTAATTCTGCTCAAAATATAGATTCTGGGTACACGTTAGAACCGCCTCACCGAGGCGGTTCTATTGCGAGCTCACAATCTATATTTTAGAGCAGTATACCGGGAATTTTGTATTGTGACGTGTTAGCTGATCAGCATACTGGAAATTTTGTATTCTGACGTGTTGGGTGATCAGCATAGTATTACCGGGAATTTTGTATTCTGACGTGTTGGCTGGCCAGTATAGTATTAACTGGAATTTTGTATTCTGAGGTGTAGGCTGATCAGCATAGTATTACCGGGAAATTTGTATTCTTAAGTGCAGGCTGACCACTGTGACCAGTATAGTATAACCGGGAATTTTGTATTCTGACGTGTGGGCTGACCAGCATTTTTTTGTATTCTGACGTGTAGGCTGACCAGCATAGTATTACCTGGAATTTCGTTTTCTGACGTGTACGCTGACCAGCTTAGTATTACCTGGAATTTCGTATTCTTACGTGTAGGCTGACTATTATAGTATTACCAGGAATTTACTATTCTGAGGTGTAGGCTGACCAGCATAGTATTACCTGGAATTTTGTAGTCTGACGTATAGGCTGACCACCATAGTATTACCTGGAATTTTGTATTCTGACTTGTAGGCTGACCAGCATAGTATTACCGGGGATGTTGTATTCTGACGTGTAGGCTGATCAGCATACCGGGAATATTGTATTCTGACGTGTAGGCTGACCAGCATAGTATTACCTGGAATTTTGTATTCTGACGCGTAGGCTGATCAGCATACCGGATATATTGTATGCTGACGTACACGTCAGAATACAATATTCCCGGTTATCATGAAGAAGTATTCGGCCAAGTGGTGTCTATAAGGCGCAAAAGGTGACTATATCGCTTGAAGATTCGCTTTCCATATAAAATTGACTAAGAATGTTTAAACATTACTTTTCTGTTCATTTCACGATTGATGTTGTTAAGCGGAACATGTGCACACAGAAAAACAACAACAAAAACAACAACAAAAAAAAAAAAACAACAAAAAAACACAACAACCAAAAAGAAAAAAAAAAACAAATCAAAACAAAACACACACACACACACATACACACACGCACGCACGCACGCACGCACTCAAATCAGTGATCCACATCTTTCATTCTCTGGTTGAAAAATAAAATGGTTGTAGGATGTCTATACACCACCCAGACTGCACAGCTGCGGCTTATTTTCGGAGTACGCTATTAGTAGTACCCGTGTAAAAGAGCTGCACCATTTATATTGACGCTATTGGCCAAAAGATGAAAACGATATAGCAAATAAACGCGCTGTTTAACTGAACTGGATCGGAAAACTTTTTCAATACAGTAAAATTCCTATGTTAAGACCACCTTTGGGACTGTTCAAAAGTGGTCTTTAAGACTTTACTAAATTAGCTTTTTAAAGCATATTTGTCTAAATTTTAGGTGGTCTGAATAGCAGAATTTCAATGTACATGGCCATACAACATGTATTCTAAATTGAAATAATTTTTAAATTGTTATAGGTTTCTTTCTATTTTCAGGCAAGACTGAATGTGTTCAAGACATTGACATTTTGGCTGTTACCACGAACATTCGTCAGCATGGCAGCAGAGCAATACATTCCTGGAACTCACTCTGTAGCATTTATCACGGTTCCAAATATAGATGTCGGTAAAAGGATAGCACAGTAAGGACCTTATATCAACATGATCAATGTCTTGTCATTTTTGGGTCGATTATTTATCAATAAGCATAAAGTTATAAGGACCAAACCTGTATTAGTGCTGGAGTCCACGTGACTATCATTGATTTGTAGGAAATCCATGTAACTTATTTCCGGAATTGTATCACAGTGAGGTCAGCGTATTTGAGTAAAGGTTTATCTTGAATCATGAGTTGGGCTTCGCAAACATGTGTATACCGAGATTTGACGCCACAGTTCGATCAGGGTCTACATTGTGTGCTTACAGTACAGGAATTTAAGGGTCAGACGCCGAAAATGCAGCATCTGATCAGGGTCTACATTGTTTGCTTAGAGTACAGGAATTTAAGGGTTAAACAAAACTGTCTAAGTCCCCAATCAGGCCCATTTTCCCAATGTACACGTACAGCGGGCCAATGTCTGGAAGACACTGATGCGAATGTCGATCTGACGTTGACACAGCCTTGGAACAAACATAATCTCACTGTTATTATATAGAATGGAAACATGCCAACAATATTTATTTTCTTTGGAGTCATAAAATCAAATGAAATACAGTCAAAATTCAACTGCTAGAACACCTTTAGGGGAACGGGAACACCTTCAGTGGAGGCAACTCCTGCATTAGTATTTCTGTCTCGAATCATCAGTGTCGATAGGGGTAAACTCTTAAAGGAAAGAATTTACCCCTGAGGAGCAAATTCTTTCCTTTAAGAGTAGAGCCCTTTTTAGTGGGACAGCGCTTATAGAAAAGCGAACAGGAAGTCCCGAAAGTTGTCTCCGTTCGGCAAATCGCGGAAAATCTGCAAGATGTTCCCATTCCCCTTAAGGACCACAATCATTTATACGAGACAGGGGTAGTGCGAGCCACTGAAGATTACTCTTAGAGTCATGCCAGGAGGTTCAATCGGAATAATTCTTGAATATTAATTCGACGCTCTATATAATAAATGAAAATAAATGTATGCTGTGTGTACTCATTAGAATTGCCTCATCGAGGCGATTCTAATGAGTACACACAACATACATTTCAAAGTAAAGGATCTCCCCAAATTAACCCTCTCTGTTTCTTTTCTGGAGGAATTCCATAGGGACTGAAAAACGAGTTCGACTCGAGCCATCTTAGTTCGAGTCATCGAGGTTTGACTGTAATACACACGCAATCTCGAGAAATCTGTTTTCGGGGGTTTCTGACCAGGCAAGACGCAAACCAGCCTGCTCAGCTACTCGGAATAGCAACGGGCTGAGAATTTAAGATAAAAAACAACATATCATCAGTATTGTACCACGTATCAAAGGAACAGACAGAAAGATGCTTACCAAACAGCGCGACTGCCCAGGTAACCTTCAGTAGATCCTCATGACTCGCAGTGAGCGATCTTGACATGTTCTACTCTGTTTGCATAGCTATCTACATATAGGTCTTAAGGGTTCACGTGAGATGAACAGGCGCAACAAATGGTAAAATATTCCATAAAGTATAAAAATACAAAAAGGAAAAAGGAATCTATTGACATTAGGATGGCAAACAAATCCGACATAGACAAGGAAGATTTGCAATGTTGTTCGCGATGACAGCAAGCGCTGCTGCGTCTGTGTTGATGCACAAAATGTTCTTTTTCTTTGATTTGTGCATCTGACTTAATGTGCGTGATACGGCTTCGTTTCCGCTGACCTTTCCATGGAGGTTCTTCTGTCGCGGTTTATTTTTGTTATGGTTTGTCTTTGGATGTTTGTGTCGCTTATGTTATTTTATTTTGGATAGCAATTGACCATTTTGTGGGAAAGGAACTGTCCTTTTTGCTTTCCACTGTTGGTGTTTCCATTGGGGTCTGTTGTTCCATGTTTGTGTGTCTTTCCCTTTGGTGTCCCTAATGGGAGCTGTGGGTTGATTGTAACGATTCCTGAGCATTGCCTCAACTTCTATGTTAGAACAGAACTATGCTTGCTTTGTTGCAATAACTCACCTCATCACAACAAACAAGCCAGATTATATACTGAGAGGCAAAATTAAGTATACAGGTTACTGAACGCCGATTTGTGTCCCAATGTCTCCCTCTCTACATACATATGTGGCATCATAAATAAGTGCACCCACTTCCGCATAATTTGCAGCAGTTTCCGTTAAAATTGATTAAAGGATCATGAAATTGCGTCACTTGTAATAAACAGGGATGTCTGATCCAATATTTTGTCTTGAGTAGTTTCCCTTTAAACATGTGTTTCGAATAAGTGTTATTCAATAAATGTTTTTTGTTTTGTGCAACAGATTCAAAGAAGGGGAACTGATTGGCAAGAATATATCCCATATTTAAATTAAACACAATGTAAAATGAAACATTTTTTGTCAAAGATAATGTCATTTTCGCCTTTTACGTTCTTCCTTTGATTCAATGCTTTATGTTTCTGTGGGATTTGTATTGGTGATTAATTTTTCTTTGAGTAATTTTCGATGCATCACTATGGAGTAAGCATAAAAATGCCGAGGAAATCAAAAATTATGTGAAAGTTTCAAATGAATATCTCTTAAACGATTTGAGAAAAATACTCATTTAATTCATTATGATTTTAATTGAAAGGGAGATAATCCGGAACAGGCAGGAATTACAATTGAGTTTGAAGCTGTTTGTTTGGGTTTAATCGCAAAGTTATGATGGCGTCTTATCGATGACCATTCGTAGATGACTTTTGTTGCGGATAAATTTGAATGTAAAGTACAACACGAGATTCTGTTGGAAATATTGATTATCAATTAAGGGCACTAACTCCATCATGGATGACTGCAACAGAAAAAGAATTGGACTTTTACAAACGTAAATGTTTGGGAAAATCGGACATAGGCATAGTTTATTACAGACAACAATACAAGATCCGGTATTCCAATTAAAAAACTGTATACTTTTTATTGCCTCTGAGTATATATTAACCTGGAAATTGGTTAAATAAAATATTAACACCCTTTATATCCAGTTCTCTGATTCAACAGTATGAGCACTGAGTCCTTAATGAATAATAATCCTCAAGTAATCCAACACAGAATTAAGAATAACACTTTCTTGGAACACCCAATCTGAAACTTAAATGAAATTCGTATCCCTTATCTAGACCTAGAGATTGAAGAAATAATTTTGCTCATATGCTAAAAATAATCAGATCTAGACCCAAAAGGTCCCAGTTTGACCAAGTTTTGATGTAACTAGCTCAGAATTTTTGCTTCTATAAAATCTAGGTCAAATTTGATACTGTGTCACTTGGGGTCAAAAACTAGGTCACCAGGTCAAATCAAAGTAAAACCTTGTTAACACTCTATATGTCACAGTTTCGACCCAATTTAATGAAACTTGCTAAGAATGTTTACCTCAATAACATCTAGGTAAGTTTTGATACTGAATCACTTGGGGTCAATGGGTAGGCCACCAAGTCAAATCTAAGGAAAAAACTTGTTAACACTCTAGTGATCACAGTTTTGGCTCACTTTTATTTACTTTTTTGTTTTTTTTTTGTTTTGGTTTTACCTTTCAAGATTATTTCACTCATATCGAGTCGATCGTTAATCAGAGGTGGGCGTAAACCAGAGTACCCGGAGAAAAAACCAACTGCCATCCGTTGCATAACTTGGCGTCTCACATGTGACCCGAGCGAGGCTCGAACAACAGCATTTAGAGACCTTATGATTAAGAGTCAGCGCTCTTAACCACTAGGCCAGGGAGGCCCGTTCCTACTTTTAATGAAACTTGCTCTGAATGTTTGCCTCTATGGAATCTATTTCAAGTTTGATACCGGGTCACTTGGTACAAAATTTTGTCACCAGAGTAAAACCTTGTTAATACTCTAGAGATCACAGTTTTGAGACAATTTTAATGAAACTTGCTCGTATGTTTGCCTCAATAATATCTAGGTCATGTTTGATACTGGATCACTTGGGGGTCAAAACTACGTCAACAGTTCAAATCAAACGAAAACATAGTTAGCAGTTGAGAGGTTCCAGTTTTGACCCAAATATGATGAAACTTGCTCAGAATTTTTGTCTGCATGAAATCTAGGTCAAGCTTGATAATTGGTGACTTGGGTTCGAAAACTGGGTCACCAGGTCAGTTCAAACGAAAGCCTTTTAAAAACGTCTAGAGGTCACAGTTTTGTGTCCAATTTTGATTCAACTTGTTCAGTTTGCCTCCATGAAATCTAGGTCAAGTTTGACAATGGATGACTTGGGTTCGAAAACTAAGTCACAAGGTCAAATCAAAATTAAAACCTTGTTAACACTCTAGATGTCACAGTTTGGACCCAATTTTCATCACGAAAACACGCCTATATAATTTTGACCCCCCTCAAACCCCAGTTTTATATAGTAAACATGGGTGTACATTATTTTTCATATTTCTGCTCAAAAACATAGATTGTTGGTACTCGTTAGAACCGCCTCGCCGAGGTGTTTCTAACGAGTACCCACAATCGATGTTTTGAGCAGAAATATGAAAAGTGTCAGATTTCTTATCTGAAAATATTCATTTTTTTGGTAAAAATTTCAATATATTTTAATTGGCGTGTTTTCGTTATGTTAATGAAACTTGCTCATAATGTTTGCCCTTGTGAAATCGAGGTCATGTTTGATACTGTGTCACTTCGGGTCAAAAGCTAGGTCACTAGGTCAAATCAAAGTAAAACCTTATTAACACTCTAGAGGTCACAGTTTTGACCCAATTTTAATGAAACTTGCTCCGAATGTTGGCGTCTATGAAATCTAGATCAAGGTTTACACTGGGTCACTTCGGGTCAGAAACTAGGTCACCAGGTCAATTCAAAGGAAAACCTTGTTAACTTCTAGGTCAAGTTTGAAACTGGATCATTTGGGGTTAAAATTAGGTAACAAGGTCAAATCAAATGAAAAGTTTGTTAGCAATATAGAGGTCCGAGTTTTGACCCAAAATCGATGAAACTTGCCCCGAATGTTTGCCTCCATGAAAACAAGGTCAAGATTGATAATGGGTGACTTGGGTTCGAAAACTAGGTCACCAGGTCAAATCAAATGAAAACATTGTAAAACTCTAGAGGCCACAGTTTTGACCCGGTGTTGATTAAACTTGTTCAGTTTGCCTCCATGAAATCTAGGTCAAGATCGAAACTGTGTTACTTAGAGTCAAAAACTAGGTCAGCAGGTCAAATCAAAATTAAAACCTTGTTAACACTCTAGAGGTCACAGTTCTGACCCAACTTTAATGAAACTTGCTCAGAATGTTGGCCTCTATGAAATCTAGATCAAGTTTACACTGGGTCACTTTGGGTCAGAAACAAGGTCACCAGGGGATTTCAAAGGAAAATCTTGTTAACACTATAGAGGCCACAGTTTTGACTCCAATTTTTATGAAACTTGCTCAGAATGCTTGCCTCTATAGAATCTAGGGCAAGTTTGATAATGGGTTACTTGGGGTCAAAAACTATGTCACCAGGTCAGATCAAATGATGACATTGTTAACACAAAAGGTCACAGTTTGACCCAACTTTTATGAAACTTGCTCAGAATGTTGGCCTCTATGAAATCTAGATCAAGTTTACACTGGGTCACTTTTGGTCAGAAACAAGGTCACCAGGGGATTTCAAAGGAAAATCTTGTTAACACTATAGAGTCCACAGTTTTGACTCCAATTTTTATGAAACTTGCTCAGAATGCTTGCCTCTATAGAATCTAGGGCAAGTTTGATAGTGGGTTACTTGGGGTCAAAAACTATGTCACCAGGTCAGATCAAATGATGACATTGTTAACACAAAAGGTCACAGTTTGACCCAACTTTAATGAAACTTGCTCAGAATGTTGGCCTCTATGAAATCTAGATCAAGTTTACACTGGGTCACTTTTGGTCAGAAACAAGGTCACCAGGGGATTTCAAAGGAAAATCTTGTTAACACTATAGAGGCCACAGTTTTGACTCCAATTTTTATGAAACTTGCTCAGAATGCTTGCCTATGTAGAATCTAGGGCAAGTTTGATAATGGGTTACTTGGGGTCAAAAACTATGTCACCAGGTCAGATCAAATGAAAACATTGTTAACACAAAAGGTCACAGTTTGACCCAATTTATTATGCCCCCAACTTCGAAGAAGTTGTGGGGGCATATTGGTTTTGCCCTGTTCGTCCGTCCGTCCTTCCGTCCTTACGTCCGTCCCACTTTTTACTGCATAGCATAACTTTAGAACCATGGGTGCTAGGTTTTTGAAATTTCATATATGGATTCCTCATGAAAAAATAATTGACCCGTGTTTTTTTTTCTCGTCAGGATTATGCCCCTTTTTTGAGTTATGCCCCTTTGCAAAAAATACTATGAAATCTTGTAAGCAAGATATCTCAAAAACTGTTTGAGCTATTGCCCTGAAACTTTACATGCTGGTTGGGGATGATGAGTAGATGAACTGATTAACTTTTGAAAAAAAATCCGAAATTTTTTTCTTGAGTTATGGCCCTTTGAAATTTTTCGCGTTTTAAGTTTGTAAGCAAGATATCTAAAAAAACTATTTGAGGTTTTTCCCCGAAACTTCACAGACTTGTCGGGGATGATGAGTAGATGAACTGATCAACTTTTGAAAAAAATCCGATTTTTTTTTCTTGAGTTATGGCCCTTAGATTTTTTTCGTGTTTTCAGCTTGTAAGCAAGATATCTCAATAATTGTTTGAGCGATTGCCCTGCAACTTTACAAGCTGGTTTGGGATGATGTGTAGATGAACTGATTAACTGTTGAAAAAAAATCCTATATTTTTTTCTTGAGTTATGGCCCTTTGAAATTTTTCGCGTTTTAAGTTTGTAAGCAAGATATCTCAAAAACTATATGAGGTTTTTCCCCAAAACTTCACAGACTGGTTGGGTATGATGAGTAGATGAACTGATTAACTTTTGAAAAAAATCCAATTTTTTTTTCTTGAGTTATGGCCCTTTGATTTTTTTCGTGTTTTCAGCTTGTAAGCAAGATATCTCAAAAATTGTTTGAGCTATTGCCCTGAAACTTTACAGGCTGGTTGGGGATGATGAGTAGATGAACTGATTAACTTTTGAAAAAAATCCGAAATTTTTTTCTTGAGTTATGGCCCTTTGAAATTTTTCGCGTTTTGGCGTCCTTCCGTCCTTACGTCCGTCCCACTTTTTACTGCATAGCATAACTTTAGAACCATGGGTGCTAGGTTTTTGAAATTTCATATATGGATTCCTCATGAAAAAATAATTGACCCGTGTTTTTTTTCTCGTCAGGATTATGCCCCTTTTTTGAGTTATGCCCCTTTGCAAAAAATACTATGAAATCTTGTAAGCAAGATATCTCAAAAACTGTTTGAGCTATTGCCCTGAAACTTTACATGCTGGTTGGGGATGATGAGTAGATGAACTGATAAACTTTTGAAAAAAATCCGAAATTTTTTTCTTGAGTTATGGCCCTTTGAAATTTTTCGCGTTTTAAGTTTGTAAGCAAGATATCTAAAAAAACTATTTGAGGTTTTTCCCCGAAACTTCACAGACTTGTCGGGGATGATGAGTAGATGAACTGATCAACTTTTGAAAAAAATCCGATTTTTTTTTCTTGAGTTATGGCCCTTAGATTTTTTTCGTGTTTTCAGCTTGTAAGCAAGATATCTCAATAATTGTTTGAGCGATTGCCCTGCAACTTTACAAGCTGGTTTGGGATGATGTGTAGATGAACTGATTAACTGTTGAAAAAAAATCCTATATTTTTTTCTTGAGTTATGGCCCTTTGAAATTTTTCGCGTTTTAAGTTTGTAAGCAAGATATCTCAAAAACTATATGAGGTTTTTCCCCAAAACTTCACAGACTGGTTGGGTATGATGAGTAGATGAACTGATTAACTTTTGAAAAAAATCCAATTTTTTTTTCTTGAGTTATGGCCCTTTGATTTTTTTCGTGTTTTCAGCTTGTAAGCAAGATATCTCAAAAATTGTTTGAGCTATTGCCCTGAAACTTTACAGGCTGGTTGGGGATGATGAGTAGATGAACTGATTAACTTTTGAAAAAAATCCGAAATTGTTTTCTTGAGTTATGGCCCTTTGAATTTTTTCGCGTTTTGGCATATTGGTTTTGCCCTGTTCGTCCGTCCGTCCTTCCGTCCTTCCGTCCTTCATCCGTCCCACTTTTTACTGCATAGCATAACTTTAGAACCATGGGTGCTAGGTTTTTGAAATTTCATATATGGATTCCTCATGAAAAAATAATTGACCCGTGTTTTTTTTCTCGTCAGGATTATGCCCCTTTTTTGAGTTATGCCCCTTTGCAAAAAATACTATGAAATCTTGTAAGCAAGATATCTCAAAAACTGTTTGAGCTATTGCCCTGAAACTTTACATGCTGGTTGGGGATGATGAGTAGATGAACTGATTAACTTTTGAAAAAAATCCGAAATTTTTTTCTTGCGTTATGGCCCTTTGAAATTTTTCGCGTTTTAAGTTTGTAAGCAAGATATCTAAAAAACTATTTGAGGTTTTTCCCCGAAACTTCACAGACTTGTCGGGGATGATGAGTAGATGAACTGATCAATTTTTGAAAAAAATCCGATTTTTTTTCTTGAGTTATGGCCCTTAGATTTTTTTCGTGTTTTCAGCTTGTAAGCAAGATATCTCAATAATTGTTTGAGCGATTGCCCTGCAACTTTACAAGCTGGTTTGGGATGATGTGTAGATGAACTGATTAACTGTTGAAAAAAAATCCTATATTTTTTTCTTGAGTTATGGCCCTTTGAAATTTTTCGCGTTTTAAGTTTGTAAGCAAGATATCTCAAAAACTATATGAGGTTTTTCCCCAAAACTTCACAGACTGGTTGGGTATGATGAGTAGATGAACTGATTAACTTTTGAAAAAAATCCAATTTTTTTTTCTTGAGTTATGGCCCTTTGATTTTTTTCGTGTTTTCAGCTTGTAAGCAAGATATCTCAAAAATTGTTTGAGCTATTGCCCTGAAACTTTACAGGCTGGTTGGGGATGATGAGTAGATGAACTGATTAACTTTTGAAAAAAATCCGAAATTTTTTTCTTGAGTTATGGCCCTTTGAAATTTTTCGCGTTTTAAGTTTGTAAGCAAGATATCTAAAAAACTATTTTAGGTTTTTCCCCGAAACTTCACAGACTGGTCAGGGATGATGAGTAGATGATTAACTACAGCTTTTCTTGTGTAATTTCAGCATTACAGCCACATAAAAACAAGATATCTCAATTACTGTTAGGGACAAGCAGTGTTAGGGTCAAGCAGTTGGGGGCATTGTGTTTCATAAACACTGGCTCTAGTTTAAACTTGCTTAGAAGCTTTGCTTATGTGGACTTTAGGTCACGTATGATACTGTGTCACTTGGTGTAAAAAACTAGGTCATATGTCAATTCGCGTGAATTTTTGCCTCTGTGATATCTAGGCCAAGTTTGATAATGGGTTACTTGGGTCAAAACCTAGGTCTCCAGGTCAGATGAAAGGAAAACCTTGTTAACACTAGAGGTCACGATTTGGCCCAATTTAATGAATCTTGATTAGAATGTTCGCCTCTATGGAATCGTGGTCAAGTCTGATACTGTGTAACTTGGGATCAAAAACTAGGTCATCGGTCAAATCTAATGAAAACCTTGTTAGCACTCTAGAGGTCACAGTTTTGACCCAATTTTGATGAGTCTCGTTAATGAAGTTATCATCATGAATACTGCATGCTCAAAATGCTTGTTTTAATTATTTCTAGTTAAAGTTCGAAACTGGGACACTTGGGGCTAAAACTAGGTCACCAGACCGAATCAAAAGAAAACCCTGTTAACATTTCAAAGGTCACATTTCTGAAGTTATCATCATGAATGTTTGTCTTGATGAGTTCAAGGTCAAGTTCGAACCTGGTTCACTTCAGTCTGAACTTAGGTCACCAGGCCAAATCAAAAGAAAACGTTGTTAACACTCTTGACTGAATATTTTTGAAATGATCTTCATGACTCTTGGTCAAAATGTTTGTCTTAATGATTTCTAGGCGAATCTTGGTGAGACTGTTTCTCATTATGATTTTAAGATATATTCTCGTTAATTGCCATGATACTAAGGTGAGCGATACAGGGCCATAATGGCCCTATTTTTGATCTTTAAAAATGCCTTTACACAGTCATTGTCGACACATGTTGCCTGTACAACTGTGCAGAGTGATTCAATCTTATGTAATAACCGAAGCATTCTTTTTTGCTTTGTCGTATTATCGAAGCCTTGTTAAATTAACCTTATTTTGTTATCATTACTTTTCAGTGGTGCAGTTGAGAAGAGATTAGCAGCTTGCGTGAATATAATACCGTCCGTCACTTCAGTGTAAGTCATTTGTCTACACCACAGGCTGGGGAGCACATTGAGCAAAAGCACCCCCCCCCCACTCCCCGCCCTCTGTCCTCCATCGGGGCTTGAAGAAATAGTTCGGGCTGCATGGTGCTTCCGCGCAGATCTGTAACCGACAGAACTTGAGTACTGGTAGCAACTTACATCCAAGCCTGCCCAGGATAAGTGATGCGAGTCCTTACACCTTAGCGGTTTCTTTAGGCGGTAGGGCTTGAGATGTTATTTCTTCTCAAGTTGGGTAAAAGTCCCACAAAATTGGAAGCAACGTCCTGAAATGACCTAAATAGTTTTGACCGAGACGTAAATCCTGAACACAATCAAGCAAAAGATTGAGCAAATATTAAAAAAAAAAGATTCATGCAACTTTATAAGAAGATGCATCCGACCACGGCAGTGTGTCGCGCGCAAGACCCAGGTCGCTACCTCAAAGATCAAGGTCATACTTTGAAGTCAAAGGTCTAAAAAGGTTCTTTCTTTCGTGTCTGGTCAATAACTTTGTTATTTCTGGAATTTTTTTTAAATTACTTGGCAGAAATATTAACCACCATGAGACGATGTGTCTTGCGCAAGACCCAGGTCGGTACCTCCAAGATCAAGGTCATACCTAGAGGTCAAAAGTAAAGTAAAGTGTCGTTTTCTTATGTCCGGTCAATACCTTTGTTATTCCGGGATGGATTTTGACTTAGTACAAATGTTAGCGATCATGGGACAATTTGTGGCATGCATGACTTGGGTCGGTACCTCCAAGCTCAAGGTTATACTCAGTGGTTAAATGTCAAAAACGGCCCTTTTTCGTGTCCGATCAATATTTTTTTTTTATTCCAGTATGAATTTCAAAATTACCTGGCAGAAGTGTAAACCATGATGAGACAATGTGTCACGCGCAAGACCCAGGTCATTACCTCCAAAGTCAAGGTCATACTCAGAGGTCAAATGTCAAAAAGGGTGTTTTGTGTCTTGTCAATAGCTATGTTATTCCTATACGGAATTTGAAATTACAATCATGAGACGATGTGTCGCGCATAAGACACTGGTCAGTATCTCCAAAGCCAAGGTAATCATTACAGGTCAAATGCCAAAAAGTCTATTTTTGTGTTTTTGTGTGTCTGGTCTATAACATCGTTATTCCCATATGGATTTTGAAATTACTCGGCAGATATGTTAACCATCATGAGATGATATGTTGCACGCAAGAGACACGGGTCGGTACCTCCAAGGTCAAGGTCATCCTTACAGCCGATTACTTGCCAGGACAACTCAGTAACCATTTGGGATATCTTCATGCAACTTTATAGGAATATTAGGTCAAGACGATGTGTCACGTACAGGAATGATCCCACCCCCTTTCTATATTTCCAAGTTATGCCCCTTTGATTATTTTCTATCAGCAACTTGTACACACCATTAGGGATATCTTGATGCAACTTTGTAAGAATCTGTATTAGACCACGACGAAGTGTCGCGTGCAAGATTTAGGTCGATACCTCAAATCATACTTAGAGGTCAAATCGTTCGTGTCTGGTCAATACCTTTGTTATTCCTGGATGGTTTTTAAAATTACTTGGTAGAAATGTAAACCGTCATGAGAGAAAGTGTCGTGCGCACGACCCAGGTCGGCACCTCCAAAGTCAAGGTCATAATGATAATAATAGTTCGTCTGTCATTACTGACAATGACCAGTCTTTATCACATTTGTAAACTATCACTGTTTGTGTGAAGAGCCCTACTCTGAACTGTCTGTTGCAGATAGACCAATAGAGATTAGTGTAAGACAGCTCTGTTTGTGATACCTCAGCTCTGGCTTTGTCCGTTTCTGGTCAAGGCCATACTTAGAGGGCAAAACAAAAGTTTCTTCTTGTGTCCAGTCAATGCCTTTGTTATTTCTCGATAGATTTGGAAATTATTTGGCAGAAATGCTAACTTACCCCACACAAGAACCAGGCGGTGCCTCCAAGATCAAGGTCATACATGTACATAGCGGTTAAAGATAAAAAAGGTCATTTTTCGTGAACTTTTTATCTAGGCAGAAATGTTAACCGTCATGAGACAATGTTTCACTCGCAAGGCCCAGGTCAGTTACATTAAGGTCAATGTCATACTTAGAGGTGAAATGTTAAAAAGGGGTCTTATTAGTGTCTGCTCAATAACTTATGTATTCCTTTATGGATTTTGAAATTACTTGGCACAAATATTAACCATCATGAGACGATGTGGCGCGCACAAGACTCAAGTCCGTACCTGTAAGGGCAATGCCATCCTTAGAGGTCAAAGGCCCAAATTGGGCGTTTTTCGTATTTGGTCAATAACTCTGTTATTCCTGGATGGGCTTAGAAATTACGTGGCAGAAATGTTAACCACCATGAGGCGATGAGTTGCGCGCAAGGTCAAGGTCATCCTTACAGTCGATTACTTGCCACGGTGTATAATACCCCACTTTTGGAGCTCTTGTTATGTCTTAGAGCGCACAGTGGAAAATGTTCACTTAGCTGCGGATCCAAGTTGTTCACTGATTAACCTAGTTAAGGGGAAGAGGTACACGTGACATCTTTCCGCCATGTTTTTCAATGAGTGCATTTGTTAGACTTGCTGTTAATGTTCCTGTTTGCTGCGACCCTCTGAAAAGGGCTCTGCCTTCTTTATCAGAAGTCTTTAGCCTGCCTGGACAAATGTCAGGAAGAGCTATTGCACCTCCCCCGGCGTGTCCACATTTGCGTAAAAAGTTTTAAGAGCGTACATTTTCCAAACCACAGGATGGATTTGGTTCATATTTGTTATTATGATAGGTATAGGTAAAATGTTATATTTAGCAATGCCCATGCCCATGCCTTTGACTTCAAGGTCAATGTCCCGGACTTAGAAATGTTTATGTTAAAGTTTTTAAAAGCTCATATTATCCAAACAATCTAATGGATATGGTTCACATTTGTTATGTTGATAGTTATAGGTCAAAAGTGTTAGTCAGCAATTACCCCGCCCACGGCCATTACCTCAAGATCAAGGTCACAAACATACATTTTAGTTAAAGCTTTTTAAGAGCTCATATTTTCCATACCAAAAGATGGATTTAATTCATATTTGGTATGATGATAGATATTGGTCCAAGGTTTTTCTCAGTAATACCCCCGTCCATGACCTCAAGCTCAGGGTCACATTTTTTAATATAGAAGTTTTTTTTAACAGCTCATATTTTCCAAATCATACCAATTACCTCAAGGTCACAGACTGAGAAATTTATAATGTTAAAGTATATTTAGAGCTGATAAGTTTTTAAATATGTTCTATAAAAGGGTTATCCTTTGGAAGCAAGGAATACACCACAGAAGTGAAAAATATTGAGTGTACATGTTTTCTGGGCCAGACTAGCTAGTTTCGGCCAATTAGGCCTCATCAGTGACCCTCAGATGTTTTCAAAATTCCACAATGGAATCAATGATCCCAAAGGACAAGAAAATATAATCCACACTATGATGTAAAGCCTACGATGGATTTGGTTCATATTTGGTGTGATGATAGATAAAGGTCCAAAGTTTTATTCCACATTACCACATTACAGACCTTGTAACTGTATGTTAAACTTTTCCACGCAAGCTACGATGTCTAATGACAGCTTTTGTTATATACCTTATCAAACGGGCTCTACTCTTGAAGAGAAAATTCTCTCCTTTAGGATCCAATAGATTCTATTCCTGAGGAGCTAATACTTTCCTTACAGAGCAGAAACCTATTGATAAGGAACCAGTTTTGCATTACATGTACGAACACGCCTATACAAATATATTGTAAAGTTTTCTCGCCAAAAAAACTAAAATTTTTACGGATGAAAAATTGTGATATGTTTCTTATTTCTGCTCATAATATAGATTGTGAGTACTCGTTAGAACCGCCTCGATGAGGCGGCTCTAACGAGTACCCACTATCTATATTTTTGAGCAGAAATAAGAAAAATAAGGTTTACCCCTGTAAACCCCAGTTTTACTATTTCAAATAGGGGTTGAAGGGGGGTAAAATGTACATAGGCATGTTTTATTGATGAAAGAGTTGCTTTCTCTGAAGGTACATCAATTCCAATTAAGGTTGTGGTAGCATATATAAATATACTTCTTTCTTCTGTAGGTACCTCTGGGAAGGCAAAGTTGAAGAAGATCAAGAATATTACATGGTAGGTGAATATCACGCACGTAACCAAGTCAAATACAATTCACACTTGTACGGCTTTAGGCCTGAAAAAATAGCTGTGTTCCCGCTAACATGCTTTCAAAATAGGGTATTTAGGTCTATTAAGCTTTTTATTATTTTGTCAACTTTTTATTTGATGGAAAAAGAGAAAAAATTCTTTAAAAGGGCTTAATTCCAGCCATATAACCAGAAAACATTCAAATAATGAGGTTAAGAGCATCACGAAAGCAAAAGAACAGGCTTTTAAGTATTGATTTTGCTTTTTTGACAGTTTTATATTTTATCAAAAGTACTTGAGAATATTAAGGTCGGTAGGTAAGATTTTTTTTTATTTTATTTTTTCTTGATGGTCATAAAGATTGCAGTGTCGGCACAAAAACATCAGGGTAGGTCGGGTTAGCGGAAACACGGCTATTTTTAGGCCTTATCAATACGATATGATACGATACGACACAATACGATACAAAACAATGCAACATGGGATGAATCTTACTCTCATTGTAATTTATGACATACATGCAACTCGCTGAAGAATCGTTTTTAGCTCACCTGTCACGTAGTGACAAGGCGAGCTTTTGGGATCACTTTTTGTCAGTCGTCCGTCGTGCGTGCGTGCGTCCGTGCGTCCGTACGTGCATGCGTCCGTAAACTTTTTCTTCAAACAACATCTCCTCCTAAACCACTGATCAGATTTTGTCCAAACTTCACAGGAATGATCGTCAGGTGGTTCCCTTTCAAAGTTGTTCAAATGGTTCCGGTCTCTTGCACATCTAGGTCACAGGAACTAAAAATAGATTTTTTTACTGAAAATTTTAAAAATCTTCTCCTCTGAAACCGCAAGGCCCAAGTCTTTGATATTTGGTATGAAGCTTCATCTAGTGGACCTCTACTCAGATTGTTCAAATTATAGCCCTGGGGCCAAAAATGTCCCCGCCCCAGGGGCCTTTGGTTTTACATAGGCTTATAAAGGGAAAACCTTTAAAAATCTTCTTCTCTGAAACCACAAGGCCCAGGTCTTTGATATTTGGTTTGAAGCTTCATCTAGTGGACCTCTACCAAGATTGTTCAAATTATAGCCCTGAGGCCAAAACTGCCCCCGCCCCGGTGGCCTTTGGTTTTATATAGGCCTATATAGGGAAAATCTTTAAAAATCTTCTTCTCCGAAACCGCAAGGCCCAAGTCTTTGATATTTGGTGTAAAACTTCATCCAGTGGACCTCTATCAAGATTGTTCAAATTATCGCCCTTGGGCCAAAAATGCCCCTGCCCCGAGGGTCTTTGGTTTTACATAGGCTTATAAAGTTAAAACCTTTAAAAATCTTCTTCTCTGAAACCACAAGGCCCAGGTCTTTGATATTCGGTTTGAAGCTTCATCAAGTGGACTTCTACCAAGATGTTTTTAAATTATAGCCCTGGGGCCAAAAATGGCCCCGCCCCGGGGGCCTTTGTTTTTACATAGGCTTATATAGGGAAAATCTTTAAAAATCTTCTTCTCTGAAACCGCAAGGCCCAAGTCTTTGATATTTGGTGTGAAGCTTCATCTAGGCCAAAAATGCCCCCGCCCCAGGACCCTTTGATTTTACAAATGGGTTATATAGGGAAAATATTTAAAAATCTTCTTCTCTGAAACCACAAGGCCCAGGTCTTTAATTTTGGTATGAAGCTTCATCTAGTGGACCTCTACCAAGATTGTTCAAATTCTAGCCCTGGGGCCAAAAATGCCCCTGCCCCAGGGGCTTTTGGTTTTACATAGACTTATACAGGGATAATCCTTAAAAATTTTCTTCTCTGAAACCGCAAGGTCCAGTTCTTTAATAATTGGTGTGAAGCTTCATCTAGTGGACCTCTATCAAGATTGTTCAAATTATAGGCCTAGGGCGAAAAATGCCCCCACCTGCAGGCCCTTTGGTTTTACATTGGCTTATACAGGGAAAATCTTTAAAAAGCTTCTTCTCCAAAACCAGATGGCCCAGTTCTTTGAAATTTGGTGTGTAGCTTCATCTAGTGGACTTCTACCAAGATTGTTCAAACCATAGCCCTTGGTTCAAAAATGCTCCCAGGCCGGGGCCCTTCGTTTTTAGATTGACTTATATAGGGAAATTAAAAAAAATCTTCTACTCTGAAACCGCAAGGCCCAGGTCTTTGATATTTGGCGTGAAGGTTCATCTAAATTTGTCTAATTATAGCCCTTGGAAATAGAAGTCATGGCAACGAAAACCTTTGAAAATCTTCTTGTCTGAAACCAGAAGGCCAAGGTCTTTGATATTTGGTATGAAGCTTCGTCTTGTGGATTTCTACCACGATGGTTCAAATTATAGCTCTGGGGGCAAAAATGGCCCGCCCGGGGACCCCAATGTTTGTTTATGTAGACTTATATAAGGAAAACCTTTAAAAATCTTGTCTGAAACCAGAAGTCTCCGTTCTTTGATATTTGGTATTAAGCTTCACCTTTTAGACCACTACCAAGATTAATCATATTATAGCCTGGGGCCTTTAATGGCTCTCTCAGGGGCCCACTTGATACCCTATGGATCAGGTGAGCGATCCAGGGCCATCATGGCCCTCTTGTGTTTTATATTAGGATCACTTTTTTGTCTGTCATCCATGCGTAAACAATTTCTTCAAACGACATCTACTCCTAAACCACTGATCGGATTTTGACCAAACTTCACAGGAATAATCCTAAGGTGGTCCCCTTTCAAAGTTGTTCAAATGGTTCCAGTCTGTTGCACATATAGGTCACAGGAGCCAAAAATAGATTTTTTTCACCGAAAACTTAAAAAATCTTCTTCTCTTGAACCGCAAGGCCCATGTCTTTGATATTTGGTATGAAGCTTCATCTAGTGGACCCCTACCAAGATTGTTCAAATTATACTGCCCCATGCCAAAAATGCCCCCGCCCCAGGGCCCTTTGGTTTTACATAGGCTTATATAGGGAAAATCTATAAAAATCTTCTTCTCTGAAACCGCAAGGCCCAGGTCTTTGATATTCGGTATGAAGCTTCATCTAGTGGACCTCTTTCAAGATTGTACAAATTATAGCCCTGGAGCCGAAAATGCCCCTTCCCTGGGACCCTTTGGTTTTTCATAGGCTTATATAGGGAAAACCTTTAAAAATCTTCTTCTCTGAAACCACAAGGCCAAGGTCTTTGCTATTTGGTATGAAGCTTCACCTAGTGGAACTTTACCAAGATTGTTCAAAAAATAGCCCTGGGGCCAAAAATGCCCCTGCCCAGGGGCCCTTTGGTTTGTCCTAAGCTTATGTGGGGGAAATCTTTAAAACTTTTCTTCTCTGAGACTGCAAAGCCCAGGTCATTGATATTTGGTGTGAAGCTTAATCGAATGGACCTCTACCAAGATTGTTCAAATTATAGCCCTGGGACCAAAAATGCCCCCACCCTTCTCTGATACCACAAGGCCCTGTTTTATGCTATTTGATATGAAGCTTCAACTAATGGACCTTTACCAAGATTGTTCAAATTATAGCCCTGGGGCCAAAAATGCTCCCATCCCTGGGGCCTTTGGTTTTACATAAGCTAACACATGGAACATCTTTAAAAATCTTCTTCTCTGAATCCGCAAGGCCCAGATCTTTGATATTTGGTGTGAAGCTTCATCTAGTGGACCTCTTTCAAGATTGTTCAAATTATAGCCCTGGGGCCAAAAATGCCCCCACCCCGGGACCCTTTGGTTTTTCATAGGCTTATATAGGGAAAACCTTTAAAAATCTTCTTGTCTGAAACCAGAAGGCCCAGGTCTTTGATATTTGGTATGAAGCTGCATCTAGTGGACCATTACCAAGTTTGTTCAAATTATAGTCCTTAGGCCTAGAATGTACTAGAGACACTAATTCTCAGGTGAGCGATTCAGGGCCCTCTGGGCCCTCTTGTTATATTTCATACCTTGTGAGATCCTCTACTTAAAATATGTGATACTCATTTGCAAGAGAGTGTAAGATATCATTTAATGGCTGTGTTCCTTTTGGAATCAATAAAAATCATCTAATATCTGAAAAGAAAAAAATATGTTGGTGCTTACCACTAAATATTTTCCATAGGTGACAATAGTAACCTTTTACCTGCTCCCACAAAAACTACACATACAACACTTTTCAAACCTTACTTGTTTATGGAGCCACCCTAGCCCAACAAAAAATCCACATGCTGAACTGCTCCTTTTCAAGTTACAGTCAACCATGATTGTTTACCTACTAGAACGGAGCAAATACAAACCAACATTTTAAAGGAGGGGTGTCCATATAAAACCAGCAACAATTTCTTTGAGCAAGCAGATATATTTATAAAACATGCATCATTTTAGTTCCGTATACCTATCACTTTCTCACATTGAAATAAAACGTTGGATATATATCCAAAGGAAGCAAGTCTGGTATTTAGAACGCAACTAAAAGCTCGGCCCTCAAGTGATAAAACCCGGCACCTCCCAGTATTTAGTACAATGCTACCTTGAATAGCCTCGAATATTGAGTATAAAATAACAAGGGAGTACACCTGTGAAAAGTACCCTTAATAGTTTGGCGATGTCTTAAAAATGGAATTGCCGTTCAATGTTTACCCTTGTAAGCCCACATCATTTTATAAAGTGAGATTCACAAGGGTGTTAATTAACCTGCGCCCAGTTCTTCAAAGCATCCATCACGTAAACACATCTTTATAATTTTGACCCCATTGAACCCCACTTTTATATAGTAAAATTGGGGCATACATGGGTAAACCTTATTCTTCTTGTATTTCTGCTCTAAAATATAGATTGTGGGTACTCGTTAGAACCGCCTTGATTGGGTGGTTCTAACGTGTACTCACAATCTATATTTAAAGTAGAAATGAGAAAAAATCACAATTTTTTCAACTAAAAATTTTTCTTTTTTTTCGGCGTTAAGGTATGCAATGTGTTTTCGTAATGATGAGCAAAATGAGTCAGATCACCAGGTTCACCAGCTTGTTAACTGTTATAGGAAGTCACTGTGGCTATATTTAGAAAAAAAATACTTGTCATATTACACTAGCGCCTTCCTTTAGTGGTGGATTTTAATATTACTTCATACAATTGTTAGCTATGATATTATCTTGAGCAAGATCGGCTTTCAGGGTCCTGGGCTCAAGGTTAAGGTCACTTTGGCTATTTTCAGAAAACCTTTGCCATCGCTCTAGCGATGAATTTTAAAGTTACATCATACAATTGTTGGGTATGATAATATCTTGTGCAAGTTTGACTTTCAGGTTCCTGGGCGCAAGGTCACTGTGGCTTTTTAGCTCACCTGTCACGTTGTGACAAGGTGAGCTTTTGGGATCACTTTTTGTCCGTCATCCGTCGTGCGTGCGTGCGTGCTGCGTCCGTCCGTAAACTTTTCTTGTGAACACACTAGAGGTCACAGTTTTGGGCCAATCATCATCAAACTTGGTCAGAATGATCATCATGACAATATCTCGGTCAAGTTCGAATATGGGTCATGTTGGGTCAAAAGGTAGGTCAGTAGGTCAAATCAAAGAAAAACCTTGTGAACACTCTAGAGGCCAAAGTTTTCGTCCGATCGTCATCAAACTTGCTCAGAATGATCATCCAAACAATATCTCGGTCAAGTTCGAATACGGGTCATGTCGGGTCAAAAAGTAGGTCAGTAGGTCAAATCATAGAAAAACCTTGTGATCACTCTAGAGGCCACAGTTTTGATCCGATGGTCATCAAACTTGCACAGAATGATCGTCTTGACAATATCTGGGTTAAGTTCGAATACGGGTCATGTCGGGTCACAAAGTAGGCCAGTAGGTCAAATCATAGAAAAACCTTGTGAATACACTAGAGGCCACAGTTTTGGTCCGATAATTATCAAACTTGCTCCAAATGATTATCTTGACAATATCTGGGTCAAGTTCGAATATGGGTCATGTTGGGTCAAAAAGTAGGTCAGTAGGTCAAATCAGAGAAAAACCTTGTGAACACACTAGAGGCCACAGTTTGGTCCAATCATCATCAAACTTGGCCAAAATGATTATCTTGACAATATCTCGGTCAAGTTCGAATATGGGTGTTGTCAGGACAAAAAGTTGGTCATTAGGTCAAATCATAGGAAAACCTTCTGAACACACTTGAGGCAACAGGTTTGGTCCAATCATCATCAAACTTTCTCAGAATGATCATCTTGCTAATATCTTGGTCATGTTCGAATATGGGTCATGTCGGGTCACAAAGTAGGCCAGAAAGTCAAATCATTGAAAAACCTTATGAATACACACGAGGCCACAGTTTTGGTCCCATCATCATCAAACTTGCCCAGAATGATCATCTTGACAATGTCTCGGTCAAGTTCGATTATGGGTCATGTTGGGTCAAAAAGTAGGTCAGTAGGCTAAATCGAAGAAAAACCTTGTGAACACACTTGAGGCCACAGTATTTGTCCGATCATCGTCAAACTTGCTCAGAATGATCATCTTGACAATATCTCGGTCAAGTTCGAATACGGGTCATGTCGGGTCATAAAGTAGGTCAGTAGGTCAAATCATAGAAAAACCTTGTGAACACACTAGAGGCCACAGGTTTGGTCCGATCATCATCAAACTTTCTCAGAATGAGCATCTTGATAATATCTTGTTCACGTTCGAATATGGGTCATATAGGGTCATAAAGTAGGTCAGTAGGTCAAATCATAGAAAAACCTTGTGAACACACTAGAGGCCACAGTTTTGGTCCGATCATCATCGAACTTGCCCAGAATGATCATCTTGACAATATCTCAGTCAAGTTCGAATATGGGTAATGTCTGGTCAAAAAGTAGGTCAGTAGGTCAAATCATAGAAAAACCCTCTGAACACAGTTGAGGCAACAGTTTTGGTCCGATCATCATCAAACTTGCTCAAAATGATCATTTGACCATGTCTCGGTTAATTTCGAATATGGGTTATGTCTGGTCAATAAGAATGTCACTAGGTCAGATTGTCGAGAACCTTGTGAACACACTAGAGGTCCCAGTTTTTGTCTGATCATCATCGAACTAGCCCAGAATGATCATGTTGACAATATCTCAGTCAAGTTCGAATATGGGCCATGTCTGGTCAAAGAGTAGGTCAGTAGGTCAAATCATAGAAAAACCCTCTGAACACACTTGAGGCCACAGTTTTGGTCCGATCATCATCAAACTTGCTTAAAATGATCATTTGACCATGTCTCGGTTAATTTCGAATATGGGTCATGTCTGGTCAATAAGAAGGTAAGTAGGTCAGATTGTTGAAAAACCTTGTGAACACACTGGAGGTCCCAGTTTTGTCCGATCATCATCAAACTTGCTCAGAATTATCATCTTGACAATATCTGGGTCAAGTTTGAATATGGGTCATGTCGGGTCAAAAAGTAGGCCAGCAGGTCAAATCATAGAAAAACGTTTTGGACACTCTAAGAGGCCACAGTTTTAGTCAAATCCCCATTAAACTTGCTCAGAATGATCAGCTGGACAATATCTAAGTTAAGTTCGAATATGGGTCATGTCAAATCAAAAAGTAGATCGGTAGATTAATTTGTCATAACTTTTGAACCGTTTGAGATAGAGCCTTCATATTCGGCATATAGGTTCCTTGTGACAAGGGCTTCCAACTCATATTAGATTTGACCTGTGACATTGACCTGTGAACTACTTTATCATAACTTTTGAACCATGTGAGATAGAGCCATTATATTTGGCATGTTTGTTCCTTGTGACAAGGTTTTCTCAACCATTCAAAACTTTTGACCCATGATCTTGACCTTTGACCTACTTTGTCATAACTTTTGAAGCATTTGAGATACAGCCTTCATATTTGGCATGTAGGTTCCTTGCGACAATGGCTTTCTATTCATACATAAAATGATCTTTGACCTTTTTCCTTGACATTTGACCTATTTTATTTTAACTTTTGAACCATGTTGTGTAGATGACCCTCTAGGAAAATAGCATAAACGATTAACAAATGGTCACAAGAGCTAAAAGTAGAAAAACATTGTAATTTTGCTTCAAATGCGAACTCCTTCTAAACCCTTGGGCTAATTGGATTTAAAACTTCACCGGAATGGTGCCTAGGTGACTCCCTACCAAAATAGTTAAAACTCATTCCACTCAAATGAACAAGATGGCTGCCAGAGCTAAAAATAAAAAAAGACAATCTTCAAACGACAATTCCTTCTGTACCCTTGGGCCAATTTCATTCAAACTTCGAAGTAATGTTGCTTAGATGACCCTCTACCAAAAAGGCTAAAACGATCCCGCTCAGATGAACAAAATGGCCACCGGAGCTGAAAATAGAAAAAATATTGTAAATTTGATTCAAACGTGAACTCCTCCTAAACCCTAAGGCCAATTTGATTCAAACTTCACAGGAATGTTGCCTAGGTTACTCCCTACCAAATAAGCTAAAATCACTCTGCTGATGAACAAGATGGTCACCAGAGCTAAAAATAGAAAGTACTCGAGACAGTGACAAACAGTTGAGCGAACCAGGGCCCTGTGGGCCCTCTTGTTAAAAAAACAACGTTGTCATCGCCTTAGCATGTACTTTTATCAATTATAACTTCCATAAGCCTCCTAAGCCTAGTGATTAAGAGCGCAGACTCTTGATCATTAGGTGTCTCACCGCTGTGGTTCGAGCCTCGCTCGGGTCACATGTGAGACGCCAAGTTCTGCAATGGAAGGTCAGGTGGTTTTTCTCCGGGTACTCCAGATTTCGCCCACCTATGATTAACGATCGGCTCGATATGAGTGAAATAATCTAGAAAGGGCCGTAAAACCAAAAACAAAAACAAAAAAACACACAAAAAACAAATAACTTCCATAAATGTTGGATTTGTTAATCGCTCAATGAATTTCAGGGGAACCTAGCCTCAAGGTCAAGATTACTGTTTTAGAAAAAACATTGTCATCACTCTAGCACCTTCTTTCATTGGTGGATTTTGATTTTACTTCACTCAAATATCAGTTATGACAATATCTGGTACTTACTGACTTTCAGGGTCCTTGCCTCAAGGTCAAGATCACTGTATCTATATTTGGAAACTTTGTCATCCCTGTAGTACCCACATTTATTTATGAGCTTTAATTTAACGCACAACAAATGTTGGGTATGATGATATCGCCAGCAAGTTGGACTTTTAACAGATCAGTGTTTTCTACACACGAAGTAGTCTCGTGCAAGGGGATTTGTATCGCCTGCGATGCCTTGTTTAAGATCCATGCTGGACAGAGCCTCGCATGTGACTTAAATAAACTAAAAACACGCCTGAGATTTACTTGCCTCAGTCACAACCCAATCATAGTGTCTATTAATATCACCTTGATTTGTTTTCATAATATACAATGAAATTCCGCTATTTAGACCAACTACAATTAACCCCTGTCCTGCTGAATATTTAAATATGCCCCACCCACTACAGATTATCAACCAATCAGATTACTTGATGCAAATCATTGCAACAAATTCATGAAATGAATGACAAACAATGAGGATCCTGATCAGATGGCTTCTTCAGAAGCCATCTGATCTTGATCTTCATTGTTTGAAAGATAAGACATATCCGGGCTCAGCAGGACAAGGGTCAAGACTTATTTTTCTTTCAAAACATATTTAACCCTTATCCTGCTGTTTACAGCAACCCCTGCTTTTGCAAACAGTGTAGATCCAGATCAGATGACCATCTGATCAGGATCTACACTGTTTGACATTCAGTTTGTAAATTTGCTAGAAAAAAATTACGAGTACCTCAAGTTATCTGATTGGTTCAAAGTTAGAAATGGGTGTGGCTTAATTAAATATTCAGCGGGATATGGGTTAAATGTTTTGACACCCAGTGTCCAGACTAGTAAGAGACCACCTTCCGGGCCGTTCAACAGTGGTCTTAAGCTTTGAACAGTCCCAAAGGTGGTCTTAATAGAGGTATTTTACTGTACCTATTTCAGATCATGAAAACAGCAACTGATAAAGTTCCCGAACTTACGAAATTTGTCAGGTATGTTTATTGCGAAAACACATCCATTCTTTCAACTCTCCAAAAATGAAATTTTGTAATATTTTCTTAGCTGAACTCAATACAAAGATAAATGTAAATAAAGACCTGTCTTGTAGCAGAAAGAACACATTGCTCTCGTAATCCCCAGTTTTCGCGATATACATTGATGAGATGGCTTCTTCAGTCTGAATCTACACTGTTTGCAAAAAAATATGGGCTGTCGTGATCAGCGGGATAAGGGTTAACCTATTTAATACCAGAAACCCCAAAATGGCTACCCTGGCAAACAGTGCAGGCCCAGATTAGCTGCCGCAGAACGCGGCGTCTGATCAGGGTCTTTATTGTTTGCAAAAGGTTCAGCGTTTTTCCAAATAAATTGTGAAGAAAACACAACCTGACACCCCTAAAGTTTGAAATGGACTCCTGCTATATATAAGGAGGAAGATTCCATTTTTTACAAAAAAGGTTAATATGAAGGATTGCCAATGCACAGTCATTTGTAATCGAGTTACCCTAGAGCAAACTAGTACTTGGGGTGTGCAGTTGCGTAGCAAGGTGAAAATATAGTGTTAGCAAATAAAAGAAAATTTTATGGCAAGTATCATGAAGTATGGCTTACGAAATGGCGGGCATTCTAACAGGAAAGAGAGAGAGAGAGAGAGGGGGGTGATAGAGAGAGAGAGAGAGAGAGAGAGAGAGAGAGAGAGAGATAGAGAGAGAGAGAGAGAGAGAGAGAGAGAGAGAGAGAGAGAGAGAGAGAGAGAGAGAGAGAGAGCAAATTCGTCCCTTTAAAAGTGATCCCTGTAATGAAGGAGGAAAATACTCCTATGTTTAGTGATCTGCCATCAATGCGTAATGATAATTGTGTTTATGATAGTTACATACGTGGTTTGCGATTATATTTTCTACATGTCTTCTTTGTACAGCTGCGTTTTATTGTGCTGAAGCACCTTCTGGCTACCTATGTGACAAAACAACTCTCACATGGAGCGGCGAGCATTCGCATATTCTCTTTTGTTCACGGCTAGTGTGTGCACATAAACGAGTCATGAAAATTTAAAAAAACAAGAGGGCCATGATGGCCCTGGATCGCTCACCTGATCCATATTGTACAAAAGAAATTGTAGGTAATATATGCTGGAGTGGAGGGTTTGAGCTATTTTGGTTGGACCCAAGGAACATTTCTGTGAAATTATTTCAAAATCAGTCTGGCTGTTTGGGAGTAGAAGTCATTTTTGATATTTCAACATCTCAAGCCCTGCTGCCCAATGAAACCAAAAGGGTTTAAATGCATAGACGGTTCCACTTGCACCAATTTCCATGGGCAGGCTAAGACCCTAAAAGTGGTTTACCAATACTCCTGTAGAAGCACCTTGCAGCCAAGCACTGACGGGTGGGGGCCAAAGCTTTCAAAAGATGTCTGTCTCTAAAAGGAAGCAATTTTATAGGAATGTTCCATGGGTGACCCTCTAACAAAATTGCTCAAAATATTTTGCTTAACTGAGCATGATGGCCATCAGAGCTATAAACCTCGAACCTCATTCCTGTGAAATAAATTCAAAATCCATCCACTGGTTAAGGAGAAGAAGTCGTTTAAAGGTTTTTATATTTTTAGCTCTGGTGGCCATCTTGTTCACCCAAGCGGAACAGTCTGAGCAATTTTGGTGGAGAGTCACCCAAGGATTTGGTTTATTTGAGGTTTAACGTCCCCGTTAACACTGTAAAGGTCATTTTGGAGACGTTGCTTCCAGTGTTGTGGGACTTTTACCCGACATTGAGATAAAATGACATCTCAAGCCCTGTCGCCCAATGAAACCAATAGGGTTTATTAGCATGGACGGTCCGCCTCGCACCGCGGTTCCTGGACAGGCTTAGTTCCTCTTAGTGGTTTACCAGTACTAGTGTGCGGGCCGGATTCAGCTCTGCGTGGAAGCATCATGCAGCCCGTATATTTCTTCAAGCCCCTATGGGCGGGGGCTTAAAGAGTCACCCAAGGAACATTCTTGTGAAATATTTTCAAAACCCATACACTCTGTAAGGAGGAGAAGTCTTTGAAGTGTTTTATTTTTAGCTTTGATGGCCATCTTGTTCACCCGAACGGAACGGTTAGAGCAATTTTGGTAGAGGGTCATCCAAGGAACATTCCTGTGAAGGAATTTCAAAATCCATCCACTGGTTAAGGAGGAGAAGTCATTTAAAGATTTTTCTATTTTTAGCTCTGGCGGCCGTATTGTTCACCCTAGCGGAATGCTAGACCAATTTTGGTAGAGGGTCACCCACAGGAGAATTCCTATGAAATAATTTCAAAATCCATCCACTGGTTAAGGAGAAGAAGTCGTTTAAAGGTGTTTTTTTAGCTCACCTGGGCCGAAGGCTCCAGGGGAGCTTTTAGTATAACTGGTCATCCGCCGTCCGTCGTACGTCGTCCGTGGTCTGTCCGTCACCACCTTTGACCAGTTATATCTCTGCAGCCTGCAGGCTGATCTCAATCATTTCTTATCTGTAGCATGCCTTGGGTGGGGCAACGAAGAATTTAGCTTTTTATCAAAATTGATTGAAAACTTTGGTTGCTATGGCAATTCCAATTTCCCAAAGACTTACAATGGAAAATGCTTGTCACCACCGTAGCACCTTCAGTTTTGATCGGATCTTTCTGAAACTTATATGTAAAGTGGCTGAGGATAAAAGCTCGGATGAGTTCGAAAACCGGCCAAGTCGGCCCATTAATGATAGAGTTACGTCCCTTTGATTGTTGAAAATGCCGATTTTTGACCTTGTCATCACAATAGCCCCTTCAGTTTTGATCGGATCTTTCTGAAACTTATATGTAAGGTGACTAGGGATAAAAGCTCGGATGAGTTCGAAAACCGGCCAATTCGGCCTATTAATTATAGAGTTACGTTCCTTTGATTGCTGAAAATGCAGATATTTGACCTTGTCATCACCGTAGCCCCTTCAGTTTTGTTCGGATCTTTCCGAAACTTATATGTAAGGTGGCTTGGGATAAAAACTTGGATGAGTTCGAAAACCGGCCTAGTTGGTCAATTTATCACAGAGTAACGTCCCTTTGATTGCTGAAAATGACGATTTTTGACCTTGTGATCACCGTAGCCCTTGCAGTTTTGATCGGATCGTTCTGAAACTTATATGTAAGATGGCTGGGGATAAAACCTTGGATGAGTTCGAATACCGGCCAAGTTGGCCCATTTATCATAGATTTACGTCCCTTTGATTGCTGAAAATGCCGATTTTTAGCTCACCTGTCACGTAGTGACAAGGTGAGCTTTTGTGATCACATTTTGTCCGTCGTCCGTCGTCAGTGCGTCCGTGCGTGCGTGCGTCCGTGCGTGCGTAAACAATTTCTTGTCCGCACGATAGCATCTTCATTTATGATTTGATTTTAACCAGACTTGCACACAACTTGTACCACCATGAGATCTAGGTTCCTTTCTTGAACCAGCCATATCCCATCATGTGTTACTGAGTTACGGCCCCTGAAAGGGCAAAAATTGCCTATTTTGGTCTTGTCCGCACGATAGCATCTTCATTTATGATTTGATTTTAACCAGACTTGCACACAACTTGTACCACCATAAGATTATGGTTCCTTTCTTGAACCAGCCATATCCCATCATGTGCTAAGGAGTTACGGCCCCTGAAACGGCAAAAATTGCCTATTTTGGTCTTGTCCGCACGATAGCATCTTTTATTTATGATTTGAATTTAACCAGACTTGCACACACAACTTGTACCAACATGAGATCTGGGTTCCTTTCTTGAACCAGCCATATCCCATCATGTGTTATTGAGTTACGGCCTCTGAAAGGGCAAAAAATTGCCTATTTTGGTCTTGTCCGCAAAATAGCATCTTCATTTATGATTTGATTTTAACCAGTCTTGCACACAACTTGTACCACCATGAGATCTGGGTTCCTTTCTTGAATCAGCCATATCCCATAATGTGCTACGGAGTTACGGCCCCTGAAAAGCCAAAAATTGCTTATTTTGGTCTTGTCCGCACGATAGCATCTTCATTTATGATTTGATTTTAACCAGACTTGCACACAACTTGTACCACCATGGGATCTGGGTTCCTTTCTTGAACCAGCCATATCCCATCATGTGTTACGGAGTTACGGCCCCTGAAAGGGCAAAAATTGTCTATTTTGGTCTTGTCTGCTGGATAGCTGTTTCATTTATGATTTGATTTTAACTAAACTTGCACACATTTTGTACCACCACAAAATATCTCGGTCAAGATCGAATATGGGTCATGTTGGGTCAAAAAGTAGGTCAGTAGGTCAAATCAGAAAGAAAAACCTTGTGAAGACACTAGAGGCCACAGATTTGGTCCGATCATCATCAAACTAGCCCAGAATGATCATCTTGACAATATCTCAGTCAAGTTCAAATAGGGTGTTGTCGAGTCAAAAAGTAGGTCAGTAGGTCAAATAAGAGAAAAACCTTGTGAACACACTAGAGGCCACATTTTTGGTCCAATCATCATCAAACTTGCTCGGAATGATAGTCTTGACAATATCTCGGTCAAGTTCGAATATGGGTGATTTTAGGTCAAGAAGTAGGTCAGTAGGTCAAATCATAGAAAAACCTTGTGAACACACTAGAGGCCACAGATTAGGTCCGATCATCATCAAACATGCCCAGAATGATCATCTTGACAATATCTGAGTCATGTTCAAATATTGGTCATGTCAAGCCAAAAAGTAGGTCAGTAGATAATATCATAGAAAACCCTCTGAACACACTAGAGGCCACAGTTTTGGTCTGATCATCATCAAACTTGCTAAAAATGATCATTTGACAATATTTCGGTTAATTTTGAATGTTGGTCATATCTAGCCAGTAAGTAGGTCAGTAGGTCAGATTGCTGAAAAAACTTGTGTACACACTAGAGACCCCAGTTTTGGTCCGATCATCATCAAACTTGCTCAGAATGATCATCTTGACAATATCTTGGTCAAGTTTGAATATGGGTCATGTCAGGTCAAAAAGTAGGTCAGCAGGTCAAATCATAGAAAAACGTTTTGAACACTCTTAGAGGCCACAGTTTTAGTCAAATCATCATAAAACTTGCTCAGAATGATCATCTGGACAATATCTCAGTTCAGTTCAAACATGGGTAATGTCAAATCAAAATGTAGATCAGTAGGTTATTTTGTCATAACTTTGAACTGTTTGAGATAGAGCCTTCATATTTGGCATGTAGGTTCCTTGTGACAAGGGCTTCCCACTCATATAAAGATTTGACCTGTGACCTACTTTATCATAACTTTTGAACCATATGAGATAGAGCCTTCATATTTGGCATGTATGTTCCCTGTGACAAAGTTTTCTCAACCATTCAAAACTTTTGAGCCATGGCCTTGACCTTTGACCTACTTTGTCATAACTTTTGGAGCATTTAAGACACAGCCTTCATATTTGGCATAAAGGTTCCTTCATAGGAGTGAGTGTTTGAGTTGAAGTCTCACCAAAAGCCAAGGTCATACAGTGATGGGACCTCTGTTTAAAGACCAATCTGAAAGTCTGGAGAAGACTGGGATCGATACTGCTACCCCTGGTTTACAAGGCAAGTAGCATGACCACTTCACCATGAAGGCTTCTAAACTTCATTGGAATGTTGTGTAGATGACCCTCTAGGAAAATAGCATAACCATTAACAAATGGTCACAAGAGCTAAAAATAGAAAAAACATTGTGAATTTGCTTCAAATGCGAACTCCTTCTAAACCTTTGGGCCAATTGGATTTAAAACTTC
The DNA here is from genome assembly GCA_963580285.1 of Lucinisca nassula. Classification (NCBI taxonomy): domain Eukaryota; kingdom Metazoa; phylum Mollusca; class Bivalvia; order Lucinida; family Lucinidae; genus Lucinisca; species Lucinisca nassula. The sequence goes on along the minus strand of OY757017.1, from coordinate 105,866,594 downwards.
ACAGGAATGTTGCCTAGGTGACTCCGTGCCAAAATAGTTAAACCTTATTCCACTCCTATGAACAAGATGGCTGCCAGAGCTAAAAATAAAAAACAAATCTTCAAATGACAATTCCTTCTGTACTGTTGGACCAATTTCATTCAGACTTTGAAGTTATGTTGCTTAGATGACCCACTACCAAACAGGCTAAAACAATCCCGCTCTGATGAAAAAAAATGGCCACCGGAGCTAAAAATAGAAAAATATTGTAAATCTGATTCAAACGTGAACCCCTCCTAAACCCTAAGGCCAATTTGATTCAAACTTCACAGGAATGTTACCTAGGTTACTCTCTACCAAATAAGCTAAAATCACTCTGCTGATGAACAAGATGGCCACCATAGCTACAAATAGAATGTACTCGAGACAGTGACAGACAGGTGAGCGAACCAGGGCCCTGTGGGCCCTCTTGTTGACTTTGTCATCACAATAGCCCCTTCAGTTTTGATCGGATCTTTCTGAAACTTATATGTAAGGTAGCTAGGGGTAAAAACTTGGATGAGTTCGAAAACAGACTAAGTCGGCCCATTTATCTTAGAGTAACGTCCCTTTGATTGCTGAAAATGCTGATTTTTGACCTTGTCATCACCATAACCCTTTCAGTTTTGATCGAATCTTTCTGAAACTTATATGTAACGTGGCTGGGGATAAAATCTCGGATGAGTTCGAAAACCGGCCAAGTTGGTCCATTTATCACAGAGAAACATCCCTTTCATTGCTGAAAATGACGATTTTTGACCTTGTCATCACAGTAGCCCTTTCAGTTTTGATCAGATCTTTATGAAACTTATATGTAAGTGGCTGGGGATAAAACCTTGGATGAGTTCGAATACGGGCCAAGGTGGCCTATTTATCATAGAGTTAGGTCCCTTTGATTGCTGAAAATGTTGATTTTTTACCTTGTTATCACTGTAGCCCCTTCAGTTTTGATCGGATCTTTCTGAAACTTATATGTAAGGTGGCTGGGGATTAAACCTCGGATGAGTTAGAAAACCGGCCCAGTCGCCCCATTTACTATATAGTTATGTCCCTTTGATGGCTGAAAATGTCGATTTTTGACCTTGTCATCACCGTAGCCCCTTCAGTTTTGATTGGATCTTTCTGAAACTTATATGTAAGGTGACTGGGGATAAAACCTAGGATGAGTACGAATACTGGCCAAGTTGGTCCACTTATCACAGAGTAACGTCCCTTTGATTGCTGAAAATGACGATTTTTGACCTTGTCATCACCGTAGCCCTTTCAGTTTTGATCGGATCTTTCTGAAACTTAAATGTAAGGTGGCTGGGGATAAAAACTTGGATGAGTTCGAAAACCGGCCAAGTTGGTCCATTTATCACAGTAACGTCCCTTTGATTGCCGAAAATGACGATTTTTGACCTTGTCATCACCGTAGCCCTTTCAGTTTTGATGGGATCTTCCTGAAACATATATGTAAGGTGGCTGGGGATAAAACCTTGGATGAGTTCGAATACCGGCCAAGGTGGCCTATTGATCATAGATTTACGTCCCTTTGATTGCTGAAAATGCCGATTTTTGACTTTGTCATCACCATAGCCCCTTCAGTTTTGACCGGATCTTTCTGAAACTTATATGTAAGGTGGCTGGGGATAAAATCTCAGATGAGTTAGAAAACAGGCCAAGTCACCCCATTTATCGTAGAGTTATGTCCCTTTGATGGCTGAAAATGTTGATTTTTGACATTGTCATCACTGTAGCCCCTTCAGTTTTGATCGGATTTTTCTGAAACTTATATGTAAGGTGGCTGGGGATAAAACCTCGGATGAGTTCGAAAACTGGCCAAGTCGGCCCATTTATTTTAGAGTAACATCCCTTTGATTGCTAAAAATGTCAAATTTTGACCTTGTCATCACCGTAGCCCCTTCAGTTATGATCGGATCGTTCTTAAACTTATATGTAAGGTGGCTGGAAATAAAACCTTGGATGAGTTTGAATACTGGTCAAGTCGGCACATTTATCATAGAGTTACATTCCTTTGATTGCTTAAAATGCCTATTTTAGACCTTGTTAGCACTGCTGCCCCCTTCAGTCTTGATCAGATCTTCGTGAAACTTACAAACAAATAAGTCAGGCAGAAAAGCTCGGAGGAGTTTGAACACTCGTGAGGTTTGCCTATTTGTCACCGAGTAACATGCGTTTAATTGCAGCATTTAATTGCTTATTTTTTAACTTGTCATCACCATAACCCCATCTGTTTATATCGGATCTTCTTAGCAAGTCAGGAATAAAAGTTTGAATGAGTTTGAAAACTGGTGAGGTCAGCCTATTTATCATAGAGTTACATTCTACTTGGCACTTCCTGAAACTTTGAATCTGTTAGCTCAGGTGAGCGATACAGGACCAGCTTGGTCCTCTTGTTTATTTTTAGCTCTGGTGGCCATTTTGTTCAACCGAGCGGAACGGTTTGAGCAAATTTGGTAGAGGGTCACACAAGGAACATTCCTATGAAATAATTTTAAAATCCAACCACTGGTTAAGGAGGAGACGTCGTTTAAAGGTTATTCTATTTTAAGCTCTGACGGCCATCTTGTTCACCCGAGCGGATCGGTTTGAGCAATTTTGGTAGAGGGTCACCCAAGGAACATTCCTGTGAAATTATTCTAAAATCTGTCCAGCAGTTTTGGAAAAGAAGTAGTTTAAAGCAAAAGTTGACGACGGACGCACGGACGACGGACAAAGACTGATCACAAAAGCTCGCCTTGAGCACTTCGTGCTCAGGTGAGCTAAAATGACTTCTTGCTATATTTACACCACCAGTTCACCAAAAAAATGATCAAAAGCCAAACAGGCAATCAAAGTTTAGTCAACATTAAAACAACATTTAAAACGATGTTTTAACGTTGATTTCACGTTTCGTCAACGTTTATAGCTGCGTTGAGGCGCATGCCAGCTCCCCATCACGTGAACAAGTTCGTGAAATGAGTACCCCCTAAAACCCACTTTATACAGAGAAAGCTTGGGTTTACGGGGGTATACAATATTTTTCTTATTTCTTCTCCAAAGCATATGTTAAGGGTACTCGTTAGAACCACCCCAATGAGGCGGTACTAACGAGCACCCACAACCTATATTTGCAGTATAAATAAGGAAAATAACACGGATTTTCTTCAGAAAAATAGTCATTTCGGAGATGTCAAAAATGCACCATCACGTGAACAAGTCCGTGAAATATAGACCCCCTAAACCCCACTTTATATAGAGAAAACTGGGGTTTACAGGGGTATACATTATTTTTCTAATTTCTGCTCAAAGACATAGGTTGTGTGTACTCGTTAGAACCGCCCCGATAAAGCGGTTCTAACGAGCACCCACAACCTTTGTTTGGAGTATAAATAAGGTAAATAACGCGGATTTTCTTCAGAAAATTAGCCATTTCGGACATGTGAAAAATGCACTATGTCGCTAGGGGTGTGTTCTGGTAAACCTAAGAAGAAGGGCCAGACAATATAACTAGGGTACCTAACAATTTTATATAATTTCAGAGAAACTCACCCGTATGATGTTCCTCAAGTTATTAGCATGAAGGTAAGCCAAAGTTGAAAACAAAACTGGATTAAGGGGAATGTTTTCACCTTCAGAGGAGGAAACTCCTGTAAAAGTATTTTTGTCTCCCATGTAAATAGGGGTGAACTCTTAAAGGAAAGAATTTACTCCGGAGGAGCAAATTCTTTCCTTTAAGAGTTCACCCCTTTTTCAGTTGGTCAAGGTTAATAGAAAAGCGAAAAGGAAGTCCCGAAAGTTGTCTCCCTTTGAAAGAATGCGGGAAATTGTGCTACATCATGTATGTGTTCGCATTTCCATTAATTTTTAGTTGCTCAGTAAACGTGTGTGGTGGATTATCAGCTTGTGCACGTGACCCATGATCAGTGAAACAACTATTGATAAAACCGTGTAAGACATCATCACAACAACAAGTCCTTGAAATGAAAACCCCTCTAAACCCCACTTTATATAGAAAAAAGTAGGGTTTGTGGGAGTATACATTTTCTGCCTTACTTATGCGCAAAAACATAGATTGTGGGTACTCGTTAGAACCGCCTTATTGAGCCGGTTCTAAGGGTACCCACAAGAAAACATAGATTGTAGGTACACGATTGAACGTTTCTAACAATCACCCACAATCTATGTTGAAAGCTGAAATAAGAAAGATGCTACATTTTTACCTAATATTTGTCATTTCTGGCACCATGTTGTATGCTATTATTTCGCATGGCCGTGGTTTCCTATGATGAGTCTGCGTTCAATTAGGATAACACCCATTTGACATAGTACATGTTTTCACATCTCCAAAATGGCTACTTTTCTGATGAAAATCCGTGATATTTTTCTTATTTATACTGCAAACATAGGTTATGGGTGCTCGTTAGAACCGCCCATTGAGGCAGTTCTAACGACATCCGACAGCCTATGTCTTGGAGCAGAAGTAAGAAAAATAATGTATACCACCGTAAACCCAAGTTTTCTTCATAGTCGGGTTTATCGGAAAAAACATCGTTCAATAAAACTTTAAGACGTTACGATAGCCCATCTGTGTGACACCATCCATTTTTCATACCTCGAAAATGGTTACTTTTTGGATGAAAATTGTCTTGTGTTTTTTTTTACTTATACAAGAGTCGAAGCATAGGTTGTGGGTGCTCATTAGAACCGCCTCATTGAGGTGGTTCTCACGAATAGCCACAACCCACGTCTTTGAGCAGAAATTAGGAAAATAATGTATACCCCATGTAACCCCAGATTTCTATATATAAAGTGGGGTTTAGAGGGGTATTTAATACACGGAATTGTTTAAGTGATGAAATATTCACAGTTTTAGTTTTGGATATAATATGACTGTAAAGTAGTTGGCAAAATGTATAGGTCAGTTTCTGTATAGTTTTTAGATTTTTAATTAGCTATATTTATAAGACATATATAAAACAATCATTTATTGATATCGTATAGAATAACGTCGAACATGTACTTGTACATGTATATTGAAATAAAAGTTTAATCGATTATGAAAATAGAAGTGAATGCTGGCCCCTGCCCATCCCGAGAAATAGATTGGACTACATGGTGTCTCGAGAAATAGATTGGACTACATGGTGCTTCCACGCAGAGCTGAAACCGACTGCACATGACCACTTGTTAGACTTAGCTTAGGTCTAAGCATGCACAAGTGGTGTGAGTCGGACCCTCAGTGCATATAAACCCTATTTGTTTCATTGGGCGGCGGGCTTGATACGTCATTTCATCTCAATGTTGGGTAAAAGTCCCAGAAACCTTAAAGCAACCATTCCAAAATGGCCAACAAAGTGTTGACGGGGACGTTAAACCTGAATTCAAAGAAGCAAAGAAGTGAAGACAATGAACAGGAATCAATACAATTAACTCACACCTGAAATAAAAGTTACCAAATGGAAAGTTCAAAATAAAGAGATAAAAAAATCTTAGCAATACATATATGCAAACACGAACTATAACAATAGTAATCCACAACAGAAGAACCGCCTTGGGACGGTCGGACGGGGTTGGGTGTGTGTGTGTGTGTGTGTGTGTGTGTGTGTGTGGAGGGGGGGGGCTCAAATAGATTTTCCATGGCCACAGTCCTTGCCACTAGTTCAGTTGTGGCTTAGATAAATACTTTGTTCAGTCCGCATGAAGGATTCTATTTCATCAGTACAACATCTCCAAATGAAGGATTTCTAACTCATTTTAAAAAACCCAGTCGAACTTCATTGGCTCGAACACCTTTGGGACCATGAAAATCTGTTCGAGACAGAGGTAGTTCGAGCCACTGAGAGTTACTGCCAGGTGGCATAACAGCCTTAATTTTTGGGACAACTTTTCGGTGTTCTATAACAAAAATGTATGCTGTGTGTACTCATTAGAATCGCCTCATAGAGGCGATTCTAATGAGTACACACAGCATACATTTACAAGAGAATAGGAAAAAAATCCTTAATTACCCTCCCTTTTTCTTTTGTGGAGAAATTCCCTCGGGACTCAAGAACGGGTTCGATTCAGCCATGGTAAACGAGCCATCGGTGTTCGAGCCATTAATTGCAATGAAGAAATGATTTGACTGATCAGGTTTAACGACTAGTTCCTGACCCTTGTAAGAAACAGCCCTACGGGTACAAAAATGTTGACTCAGTAATGAATCAGTGTTTGAATATATGAGTCATAGCATGACAAATTCTACCGGAATTGTATCTTTGGCGGCCAAAAAAGAAAATAAAACATGTTCGTCCATCTAAATTAGTTAGATGAGAAAAAGTACATATGTACAAACATTATATGGTTATATGAACTCTATATAATTGATGTCTGACTGAAAGCGAGGCGCCTTTTGCAGTGAGGAACGCAGGTCCAAACCTGGCATGTACGGGTGACAGAAAAAGTTGTGTGTTCAACCAACAGTATATGTTTAATTTTGTGGGAGGTTGAAGGCAGCGAAAGAATGCGTAGATGGATGGATGGAATGTGTGTATGAATGTGGTGGTGTGGTTGGTAGGTATGTAGGAACAAACGTACGTACATTTGTACGTATGTACATATACATACGTGCAGTTGCTAAAATATGAAAACTAAATGACTTATTTTTTTATTTCAGATTAATGATGGTAACCCCGAGTACTTAAAATGGATAAGTGACACAGTCTTGGACAAAGCAAAATAGAAAATGGTGTCCTTAAGGCTCTTAAAATGGATACATCGTCCATGGATAAAACTGTTTTCAATGGTTTCTAAACAAATAAGTTTACCTACTTCATGGTTAAAGTGGCATTCCCGTTTTCAAACGGACACTGGTGTATATGAGTGTGTGTTTAGGTTTTACGTCTCAGAAACAGCTAAGGCCATACAGAGACGGGACCTCTGTTTAAAGGCTCATCTGAAAGTCTGGAGAAGCCCGAGATAGATCCTACGACCCCTGGTTTACAAGGCAAATAGCGTAACCACTACACCACAGAGGTTTCTACACTGGTGTTTTTGTTTGTTTACCGTCCCCGTCAACACTGTATAGGTCATTTTTTAGACGTTACTTCTAATTTTATGGGACTTTAACCCGACATTGAGATGAAATGACATCTCAAGCCCTGTCGCCCAATGAAACCAATAGGGTTTATGAGCATGGACGGATCTGACTCACACCGCTTTACTTGGGTAGGCTTAGATCCTCTAAGCGGTTTACCAGTACTCATGTGAGGTCGGTTTCAGCTCTGCGTGGAATCATCATGCAGCCCATCTATTTCTTCAAGCCTCGATGGGCGGGTGCCATTCTACACTGGTCTATGTAGTAGCAAGCAAGAAATCAACGGTAACTGTTGTCTGTTTTGAAAAAAAGGGAAGTTTGACCTCAGAGTGGTCCCAAAAGTGGTCTCTGTCCAGAGAACATTGTATTGCAGAAAACATAGAAGAAAGAAAAAATAGCTATTTATATCAGAATTATTCTTAATTTTAGGTGGTCTTACATGTAATAGCGGAATATTACTGTATTTTGGCCGTAAATAGTTTTCCGCGGTGGTAGAGTGTAGACGTTTGCTAAGTGGGAAACAGTGTGGACCCCGATCAGACTGCTCCTTCAAGTTTATGAATATTTGATGTCCAAATGTTCCGGGTAGATACCATATCTTTGTATCCATTTAGTTAGAAGATACTTCGTCACAAAATGTATCAAAGAGCAGGCCATATGTATACTATACACGTAGTAGAATGCTGTAGTTTGCAACTTTGTTTTTCAACTCTTAAGGGGAATGGGAACACCTTAAGGGGAGGCCACTCCTGCAAAAGTATTTTTGTCTCACATGTCAATAGGGGTCAACTCTTAAAGGAAAGAATTTGCTCCTGAGGAGCAAATTCTTTCCTTTAAAAGTAGAACATCCGCAACTATTATTGACATTTACAAATATAACTTATTTATTTTTCAATTTGACAAACAAGTTCCGATTTAATCTAATTGTCCGTTTAAATACCTTCAAAAAGATATCAAATAAGTGGAACTTTTATTTAATTAGCTGCCGGCATTTTTATTTTCAAATTAACAAACCTTAATCCTTATATGAAGCATACAAAACTGTGGAAAAACAACGACAGTACCCTACTTTAACGGCTAAACTTTTCACTTTCTGTTAATATTGCAAACAATCGCCTGTATCAGACGCAATGTGGTTACAATATTGTGCACTTTGATAGCAATTATAATATTTCAAATTTATATTTAATAGCGGCATTTTGCGATTAAATTTGGAGCTTATTCAGAAAAAGCTTTATCGTCTACACACGCGTGTAATCCCAAAGTGTGTCATTCTCCGTCGACCGTGAAATTAACACATCTTCGCCTGGGCATCTCCTTTGAATGTAAATCAATCTTAAATGCGGTGTCTGATCTGCGTCTTATTTTTTTATTTATTTATTTATTTATTTATCAATCTAAAATGCGGTGTCTGATCTGCGTCTTATTTATTTATTTATTTTTCATGACCCGATTAGATTTTTTATACTTACTGAGCAATTTAAACAAACATTGCTAGTAATAAGATTACAACTGAAAGAAAGAAAGAAATATTTTTATAAAAAAAAATGGGGTTTACCGTGGTATTCGTTTTTTTTTTCTTTCTTATCAAAGACATAGATAGTGGGTATTCGGTAGAGCCACCTCAATGAGGCGGTTTTAGCGAGAATACAAAACTTATGTTTTTAGGTTTCCATTGCGATAACACACACGTGCGATAAAGTACATTTTTCACATCTCCAAAATGGCTACTTTTCTGATGAAAATCAGTGATCTTTTTCTTATAAATACGGCAAACATGGGTTGTGGGTGCTCGTTAGAACTGCCTTGATCATTAGAACCGCCTCATCGAGGCGGTTCTAACGAGTACCCACAACCTATGTTTTGGAACAAAAATAAGAAAAATAATGAACACCCCATAAACTCCAGTTTTCTCTATATGAAGTGGGGTATAGGGGTCTTCATTTCACGGACTTGTTCACGTGATGATTAACAAATAATCAAGAATTGACTGAGCCGCACGGATGTGTTATCGTAATTTATTTATTTCTTTGTTTATATTTTTGCTCAATGCGTGGATTGTTGGTTATATTTAGAACCATCTCGTTCCGATTTATTTATTTTTATATTTATGTATTGATTTCAACTGTTAAATGATTAATTAAGATCAGGGTGTACACCTTTTCTGGTGTTCCTTCCATCATACCGGGGAAAAGCATTTGTATGTAAACTTAACTTTATATATTGAACAGCTGGATAGTCAGGGATCAGCATGATTTTATCATAACACAAAAACATATTTCGAAAAAAACTTGCTTCTTATTTTTCTATATTATTTTAGTCACTGTTGTGTTTTCATCACGGCAACAAGCCGTGTAATGAACACCCCCTTAAACCATGCTTTATATAGAGAAAATTGGGGTTTACTGTGGTATTCATTTTTTTATTTCTTCTCCAAAACATAGATTGTGGGTACTCGTTAGAGCCACCTCAACGAGGCGGTTCTAATGAGAATACAAAACCGGTTTTGAGTATCGATAAGTTTTCATTAACAAATTAACTATTTTTGAGATATCAAGAATACCCCACTATGCCGCACGGATGTGTTATCGTAATTTATTTATTTACTATTTATTTATTTAAAATTTATTTATTGCTCAATACGTTGATTGATGGTACTATTTAGAACCAGCTCATTCTGATTATTAATTTATTCATGCATCACGTGAACATGTCCGTGAAATGAAGACCCCTTAAACCCCAGTTTATATGGAGAAAAAAGGGATTTACGGGGGTATTCATTATTTTTCTTATTTCTGCTCCATACTCGTGGGTACTCGTTACGACCTCCTCAATGAGGCGTTTCTAACGAGCACACACAACCTATGTTTTGAGCATGTTTTTGATCTAATTAACACAAAAACATAGGTAGAAAGATTTCAATTTGGCGCTTCTGTGCCCATAATCAACGTTTTATGACACTCTGGGTATTTAAGCAGAAGACAATTATCGCTTTTATGACACATGGATTGTGTATTGCATTCGGCTACCGAGCGTCAGGAAGTCCGAAGATTAATGGACACGCGTGCACGTATAATGGATTACCTTATTTCCGGAAAGATTGTGTCATGGGTACTACTGTGCATTCTTTATTCATATGAAGTATTGGTGCTATTTAGATAATGAGTACCAATTGTTGTTATTATTATTATTATTATTATTATTATTATTATTATTATTATTATTATTATATCTTTGTTTGTTTGTTTGATTTGAGGTTTAACGTCCCCGTCAACACTGTAAAGGTCATTTTGGAGACGTTGCTTCCAATTTTGTGGGACTTTTACCCGACACTGAGATGAAATGACATCTCAAGCCTAGCCACCCAATGAAACCAATAGAGTGTATAAGCAAAGACGGACCGACACGTGCGCACCGCTTTGCCCCGGCAGGCTTAGATTCTCTAAGCGGTTTACCAGCACTCGTGTGCGGGTCGGTTTCAGCTCTGCGTGGAAGCATCATGCAGCCCATCTATTTCTTCAAGCCCCAGACCAGACGTCGAGCTTAGATCAGGGCCTTTGCTGCCAACCCATTACGGCCTCCGCCCAACGGGATTTCATCACGTGAACGAGTCCCTGAAATGAACACCCAATTAAACCCCAATTTAAATAGAGAAAACTGGGGTTTACGGGGGTATACATTATGTTTCTTATTTCTGCTCCAATTATTATTATTATTATTATTATTATTATTATTATTATCGACCTTATTTATAGAGGGTAACACATTTAGTAAACTAGTACTAATCTTCCATGTGGCCCTCTTTTCCTGGGTAGAACCAGTACTAAGCAATGTGGATAAAGTCTCTTGCTCAAGGAAACAACACTTGCCGCTCATGGGGTTCGAACCCGGTACCTCTCGATCACGAGGCCGATACTTTGCCACTGCACCACAGCGCTCCAAGACATAAGTTGTGGGTACTCGTTAGAACCGCATCATTGCGGCGGTTCTAACTAGCACCCACGACCTATGTTTTGAGTATAAATAAGAAAAATATCACAGATTTTCATCAGAAAGATGACCTTTTTGAGGTATGAAAAATGCACTATATCACACGGGTGTGTTATCGTGATGTGAAGAAATAGATTGGGCTGCATGATGCTCCCACGCAGAGCTGAAACTGACTGCACAGCACATGAGTACTAGTAAACTGCACGGGGTCTATAAGGCTGCCCATGAAAAGTGGTGGGAGTTGGACCGTCCATGCAGATAAACCCTATTGGTTTCATTGGGTGGCAGGGCTTGAGATGTCATCTCAGTGTCCGGTAAAAGTCCCTCAAAATTGGAAGCAGCGTCCACAAAATGACATATACATTGTTGACGGGGACGTTAAGCCTCAAATCAAACAAAACTGTCAACCCATTAAGAAAACATATCCTTGTGACAATGTTTTCTTTCTTATCTTCGAAATGTTAATTTATATCTCTTAAAAAAAGCACATTATTTTTATGATGAACAATACAATGTCTTGGTGCGGATAACACACACATTGTAACCCCTCTAAACCTATCTTTTCTGTATATAAAGTTAAGTGGGGTTTACAGGGATTTTTAGTACATGGACTTATGAACATGTTGCTTTTCTAAACAATGCAATTTTAAATAATGCAATCTGACATCCATTAACTATAAATGTATTTTTTTTCCAAAAAATAATGTGGAATATCAAATTCCAGAAAAAAAATGGATTTATGAGAACCGATAATATTTTAAGTACAAAAAGGCTCAATTTTAACCGTTTGACAAAGAGATTTTTTCTCGCTTAAAGTACCAAAACACGCAGTTCTAAATTAACTAGACGTATCTATCGTTCAATATCCCCCGGGGTCATTTTCACACACAGCCGGATTAAAACACAATATTGATTACACGATAGGTACACGATAGGTATATATCGTAGGCCTCAGTCAAAGGGAGACTACCCAATACTGACTTTCTGTGCGACTGTCACGGTTGAAAGTCATCGGGCTAATGTCAGATATAGTTGGCCATGCTCTTTTCCAGTGGGACAGGGCTGAACGGGAAGTCCAGAAAGTTTTCTCCCTATGAAAAAATGGCGGACAAACCTGCCAGGTGTTCCCATTCCCCTTATTTCGGTGAATGTTTATCTTTAACACAATGCTTTAGACACTTATGTCAAAGCTAATTGTTTTCAGCACTAGCGCCGAGCATCCCTCTAAACATCATATTTTGTAGAGAAAACTGGAGTTTACGAGAGAATACATTATTTTTCTTATTTCTTCTCTAATACATAGGTTGTGTGTACGCGTTAGAACCGCATCAACTAGGCGGTTCTAACAAGCACCCACAACCTATGTTTGCAGTATGAATAAGAACAACAACACAGATTTTCATCAGAAAAATATCCATTTTGGGGATGTGAAAAATGCACTGTGTTGCACGAGTATGGTTTCGTAATAGATAGCAAGGCCACGGCGTTAGAATATATCGATCTTAGGTGGTCACGATGCTTTTCCTTAGTTCTGCTACAGTTTCCTGACTTTTCCTGACTTTAACAAGCCCGTGCATTAAACACCCCTCCAAACTCCACTTTATATTGTGAAAACTGGACTTTACAGGGGTATACATTATTTTTCTTATTTCCGCTCCGAGACATAGGTCGTGGGTACTCAATGAGGCAGTTCTACTGAGCACACACAACCTATGTTTTGAGTAAAAATAAGAAAAACTATCACACATTTTCATCAGAAAAATAACAATTTTGGACACCTGAAAGAATGTATTTTGTCACACGGATGTGGTATCTTAACCCATTGTATGCGGGAAACCCCTAAAGGGATAGCTTGGCAAATAGTGTAGGTCCAGATCAGACGCCGCAGAACGCGGCGTCTGATCTGGGCCTGCGATATTTGCTAACAGAATTTTCCCTTAAAAATGGAGTAAAAACGAAAAGTAGGCCTGACACCCCTTATATTACAAATAGACTTGTACAACATATAACAGTGGAAGAGTCCAATAGCATACAATGGGTTAAAGTGCACAAGTAATATGTTCAGTCCGAGTGAAGGGTTCCAAACGCATTAGTGCGGTGCAACAGTCTCCGAGCAAAAGAGGTAAAAAAAACCGATAAGGACTCGGCAGGTACTGAAGCAAAAGAAAATCAATTCAATGGTGGTCGCTAAGGCGCCCAACCAACACTAATTAAATCTACAGTTCGGGCACAAAAAAAAAATCATGTACACTCCATAATTTTCAGTTCTGGGCTGTAGTCCGTGCTGCCAAAGGATTATCCCTTTTTCAGAACAATTAACTTCACCACAGGTGATGTCATGTGTTGCGGCCGTAAAAAGTCTCCCTGTCCTTTATCATTGTATAGTCCTTTGGGATCATCGATTTTACTGCGGAATTCAGGACATATTTGAGGGTCACTGATGAGGCCTAATTGGCCGAAACTAGCTAATATGGTCCAAACAAAATCTTGTACACGCCATAATTTTTAGTTCTGTAGTCCTTGCTTTCAAAGGATTGTCCCTTTTTCAGAACATTTAAGATATTCTGAGATTATATTTTTCTTTCCGCTTGTTTGTATTGACGTTTGACGTCCCCGTCATCACTGATTTGGTAACGTCGCTTCCAACTTTGTGGGACTTTTTCCCGACATTGAGACGAAATGATATCTCAAATCCTACCACCCAAAGAAACCGCTAGGGTTTATATGCAGGGACGGTCCGACTGGCACCACTTTGGCTATGCAGGCTTAGACTTAAGCTCATGTTCGATTGTTTTAAGCTCAGCACGGAAGCATTATACAGCCCAATCTGTTTCACTAAGCCCCGGTGGGCGGGTATGTATGTTCTTTCTGTCACATGCTCTTGGACATCTGAGGTTTACTTATAGAAAGTGTCTAGAGTGCCGGTATCGGCACCCTAGACTCTGAGGCTAGAGTGCCGGGTCCGGCACTCTAGCCTCGGTAGCTGAATTTACGGTCCCGGCACTCTAGCCATTCCTATGTGGCCAGGCTAGAGCGCCATTCATTCATTCGTCATCTTTATTTTCTTCCAGCAATAGGAGAATTTAACAAATATATCAAATTATATTACATATACATGAAACAAGTGTACAATATATACAATGTAGGTTGTGGAGAAGGTAATAAATTACTTATTACATTACATGTAGTCATAAAGCTCTATGGCCACACAGGTGGCTAGGGCATGTGCAATCAGGTTTATATGATTGATTTGCATGCAATTCAGCGGTTGTTCTAGGGATTATTAAGTCTGTCTCTGCCATGGCTGTCACGTAAAAAGTCTAAACACTCCTTTACATAAAGAAAACCACAGCTTACTAGTGTATTCCAGAGTTCGTCTTGAACAGAAGTACAGGTATAATAGACAGCGCCAAGAACTTTTGTCATGTACTGTTCAGCGTCACACGCTGAAAGTTCGTTGTATTGGTTGTCTCCAATATTGAGTCCATTCCATAAAAACTTCTCGAAGAGGTAAAGTTGCCGGGCACTGTGCCACACTGTGGCGAATAATGTCCGTATTTAAGAGACCACATAAATGACAAATGTTAATAGCTGTATTTGGAATAATTGTCCATAAATTGGATATATATCTCGCTAAACGAAGCTGAAATCTGTTTTGGGGGTATGTCCATAAGACCTATCAAAGGTGGTCTTAATATAGAAATTTTACTGTAAATGCATCAGAATAGGGATGAACTTTAAGCTTTGATAAACAATCTAGCCTAAAAACGTCTAGTAGATTACCGATGACCGACCGACTGACTGACGGATGGACTTGCATTGACACATGATATCTTGGTACGGATGAGATCAAGATGGCGACTAAATCGGTTTCAACGATCTAGTCTTGCGGCAAAACATGCACTTAGCAAAGAATGATTTACATGCAGCTATATGGAACGCCTCACCCTTGGGTGTCTGAGGTCTGAGGTGGACTTTTCCATCTTTAAATTTTGGACCTGTCCATGCCATTGAAAATTGATTAACAGTATGACAAGCAGTGTGCATCCTGAAGAGACGGCGCATTACGAGCCGTCTCTTCAGGATCTACACGGTTTGCATGCTTGTGTAAAAACATGTATTATCACTGTTCTGCTAGGTTGAAAGGTCTAGTTGAGCCGCAACAAAACACAAATGCGAGTATAGCAGTCGACATACAACCGTTTCTGCATGGCTTCATGAAGAAGTCCATATTGAACACCGGGCCGTGAATCGATTGTTACATCAGGGTTTAACGACACGTCAGTCCTGTGTGGTCTCCTAGAGTGAGTGAGTGTTTCAGTCCCACCAACAGCTAAGGTCATACTGAGATGGTACCTATGTTTAAAGACTCATCCGAAAATCTGGAGAAGCCCGGGATCGATCCTGCGATTCCTGGTTTACAAGGCGAGTAGCGTAACCACTACACCACGAAGACTTCTATGGTCTCCCAGAGAAAAAGAGAGAGAAAAGATAGTAGAGGAGTTTAACGAACGGAGTAGGAGAAAAAGAGCAATATCAAGAAAGTGAAGAAACAGCAGAGGTCAGTCAAGATCTATTGGATTCCCAGGTGACAAAAAAAATACATGACTTCTTCGCCTCACTCCATCACGAAAACACGCCTATATCATTCTGACCCCCTTAAATCCAACTTTTGTGCAGTAAAACAGGTGATTACAGGGGTAAACCCTTTTTCGTATTTCTTAGAAAAGGCCCAAATTACCACAAAAAACAAAAGCAAGGTTTCCAAAATAGTGTTGATGCGGGCGTAAAACCTCGAAACCTCAACACAAACAAAACTATCACGTGGTTCGCCAGTAATTTTGCTGACAAAATTGACTGCATGATGCTTCCACGCAGAGCTGAAACCGGCCCGCACACTGGAAAACCGCTTAGAGGATCAAAGCCTGCTTAGGCAATGCGATGCGAGTCGGTCCGTCCATGCATATAAACCCTATTGGTTTCATTAGGTGGCAGAGCTTGAGATGTCATTTCATCTCAGTGTCGGGTAAAAGTCCCACAAAATTGGAAGCAACGTCTCCAAAATGACCTTTACAGTGTTGACGGGGACGATTAACTTCAAATCAAACAAACAAACACTTTGCGTGTTTCTGTTCTAAAATATAGATTGTGGGTACTCGTTAGAACCGCCTCACCGAGGCGGTTCTAATGTGCACCCATAATCTATACTTTGAGCAGAAATAGGAAAAAATACCATATATTCATCTGAAACGTTTCATATTTTGGTGATGGATTTTACAATGTATTTGTATAGGCGTGTTATCGTAATGCGGCCACCTCATTGAACACTGTGAATATTTCTCAGATTGTGCGGATAAATACAGCCGTCTCTGATTCTGCGAAAAAAAATCAAAGTACTGAAATTACTGAGGGAAGTTGATTTACGAGGCATGATTACACAACAATTTCCGTGTTCGCTCAAGCACCCACCGGGCTTGGAGAAATACATCGGGCTACATGCTGGTGCTTGAGTGTGAAATTGAAACCGACCGAACATGAGTACTGGTAAACCGGCTAGGTCTAAGCTTGCACAGGAAAATTGTTGCGTTTGGGACCGCTCCTTAAACCCTAGCGATTTCTTTGGCGGTAGAACTCGAGATCTCATTTATCAATTTTGGTAAAATTACCACAATATCAGGTTTCTGCATATTAAGCTCACAGTGTATACCCCGGTCAGACGCCGCGTTTTGAGAACTTCGACTTTGGTTCTAGCGTATAAAAACACGTTTATTCCATTATTGACTCATAAATGCTCGGCCCCCGCCCATCGGGGCTTGAAGAAATCAATGGACTGCATGATGCTTCCACGCAGAGCTGAAACCGACCGCACACGAGTACTGGTAAACCACAAAGCGATGTGAGTCGGACCGTCCATGCTTATAAACCCTATTGGTTTCATTGGGCGACAGGGCTTGAGATGTCATTTCATCTCAATGTCGGGTAAAAATCCCACAAAATTGAAAGCAACGTCTCCAAAATGACCTATACAGCGTTGAAGGGGGCGTTAAACCATAAATCAAACAAACAAACTCATCAATACCAAACGTCCTTCGCACACAGGCATATATATAGAAGACCCTGGGTAGAGGCCATTGAATGCGGCACCTGATCAGGGTCTTTACTGTCGGAACTTTATCTAAACTCACAGCTTAATAAATAAACGTGACATCACATATTTTGTAACATAACCTCTTCAAAGCCGGCCCCCGCCCATAGGGGCTTGAAGAAATATATGGGCTGCATGATGCTTCCAAGCAGAGCTGAATGCGGCCCTCACACTAGTACTGGTTAACCGCTTAGCGGATGTAAGCCTGTCCAGGAACCGCGGTGCGAGGCGGACCGTCCATGCTAATAAACCCTATTGGTTTCATTGGGCGACAGGGCTTGAGATGTCATTTCATCTCATATTGGGTAAAAGTCCCACAAAATTGGAAGCAACGTCTCCAAAATGACCTTTACAGTGTTGACGGGGACGTTAAACCTCAAATCAAACAAAACAAAAAACCTCTTCAAAGCGGGTAAAATACTATGCTCGATGTCTGTCAGTAAAGGGTTCTTAGCGAAATTATATCGATCACAGATAATCAATCACCGGGAAGTGTGTCTATAAATACCCCTTACCTGGAATTCGTACTATTTAAGGAGAATGGGTACACGTTCTGGGGAGGCAAACACTGAAAAAGTATTTTTGTATTCCATGTCAATAGGGGTCAACTCTTAAAGGAAAGAATGCAATAGTGGTCCACTCTGAAAGGAAAGAATTTGCTCCTGAGGAGCAAATTCTTTCCTTTAAGAGTAGACCCCCTTTTCTATGGGACTGAATCTAAAGAAAAGTTAACAGGAAGTCCCGAATGTTGTCTCCCTTTGAAAAATGGCGGAAAAATGTACTAGGTACCCCCCCCCCGACCCCCCTAAACCCTTTCACTCCTGTAGACAAGTGCAGGTACCTACCTAGACAATCGTTGTACATTCAGATAAACCGACAGGATCTACAGGTACACTGTTTGGCAACATGTCAATGAACTGTACAAAACTCCCTTTCTATAAGATTAAATGCAGCCAACATCACGGCCCCGCCCATCGGGGCTTGAAGAAATAGATGGGCTGCATGACCTTCCTGCAGAGCTGAAACCGACAGCACACGAATACTGGTAAACAGCTTAGAGGATCTAAGCCTGCCCAGGCAAAGCGGTGCGTGTCGGACCGTCAATTCTTATAAACCCTATTGGTTTCATTGGGCGACAGGGTTTGAGATGTCATTTCATCTCAGTGCCGTGTAAAAGTCCCACAAAATTGGAAGAACGTCTCCAAAATGACCTTTACAGTGTTGATAGGGACGTTTAACCTCAATTCAAACAAACAAAATAAGAATAGGTACAGCAAACATCAAAGTTAGAAGTGTCGTGTTCAGAAACTCCGGGGCAAAAGGGTAAAACCTCAAGAGGAATGTAGGTCTTAATACCAATTATAGGAAGCGCGTAGGAAAATAGTTCCAGGAATTTTTTTCTTCTCAGAACTCGTCCTTGAGCGCCAATTTATTTGTTAACTTTCAGTCTAGTACATATTATTGGTATTTTTATTTATATATAAAGCAAGGTTCAAACATGTAATAGTAAATTAATACTGGTGTAACTCTATTTATATTCTTTCATGTGTGATTATCTATCTATCTATCTATCTTCTGATACTGCGTCGGTCACATTTGACCATTACCGCAGGTGTATATTACATACACTCCAGTTTTGCAGGATGAAAGCCTACACAGTAATCATGTAATTACGGTAGGGATCTTTAACCTGCACAGGGGATGGTTCTCCCTGCACAGGGGGCCTCCAGTTAACGTCCCGATCCGAAGGACGGTGCACTTAATGACATTCATCCCTGCAAATGATGCCAATGGAGCGTGTTCGGACACCGAAATTTTATCGCCGCTGCCGGGGATCGAACCCGGGACCTCTAGCATCAGAGGCAAGTGCACTAACCACTGAGCTATCACGCTCCACAATGCGTGAGGTTACATGAGCCCGCCAAGCGAATTTGTGTCTTCGAGCATTCCGTCATGACAAATTTAACTGCGCATGCCCAGCCATTCAGAGGGGCCAGAGATATGGCTTTCTGTCTGAAGGTTCCTCTTAATTCACTGCTTGTATGAGCGAGCGGCGAAGGTTCTGGCGAGACTGCGTGGATGCGCAGGCTCACCTGAACCTTCGCTGCTCGCATAGGCGATAAGTACCAAAATCGCTTGACGGGGCCCAGTCATGTACCTGTTCCAGATTATCAAAATCATAAATAAATGTTTAACTGGGGGCCGTAGTTCAAAACTAACGACGTCGTTAACACTATCGATGTCGTTAGTTTACAATCATCATATTGTTATATTTTTTTATTCTTTAATATGGCAAATTGCTGAAAAAAATATGCATAGCTTTAGATTTGAAACCATTACGATAACACGCCTATACAAATGAATTGTAAACTTTACCGCCTAAGAAACGAAACTTTTGACGAAAAAAAAAAATGTGATATTTTTTTATTTTTGCTCCAAATATAGACTGTGGGTACTTGTTAGAACCGCCTAATCGAGGCGGTTCTAACGAGTACCCACAATCTATATTTTAGAGCGGAAATATGAAAAATAAGGTTTACCCCTGTAAACCCAGTTATACTATATGAAAGTTGGGTTCAAGGGGGTCAAAATTATTTGGACGTGTTTTAGTGTGCCATCTCTTCGAAGCAAGAATAACAAATCAGTACTGAAATTCGTAGAGTATCCAGGGTTTTTTTCTGGATCTGACTAGCTAGTTTCGGCCAATTAGGTCTCATCAGTGACCATCAAAAGCTGCTCACATTCTATTTTCAGCTATATACCATGCATTAGATACTGAACTTAAGAAAACTTAGCATTTTGACCACGGACGAGTGTTATGCTGATGATGCTTTACGATCTGTTTATGCAGAGGGGAAGCGTATAGTTTGGCAGGCCAGAGCTATCGTTTGCAACTGCCTTTGGCATATTCTGCTATCAAAAAGTAAACAAAGTCGACCAATCATACTACTGCAACACAAAGCTATGGTGTACATGGCCGCTTGCAAAAAAGTCACACTTGCGAATCCTCTTGTGGACTCAGCGAGTTTGACATACTGACAACACTTGAGCTGCCCCTCACTGTAAATCTTATACGCAATTACTATACAGGTGCTTTGAAGAATTTCGAGATGGCTGCTATCTGGGATATGAGAATGCAACAATTTTAGCAGTTCTGAATCTTCACGTAAATGCAAACCACCAGTTTCAACTCAATGCAACAGGTCATTCGGTAGCAGATGTGGTTTGAAGATTTTCAAGATGGCCAACATGGCAACCATCGGAGATATCAGAACAGAATGGTTCTATGAAGTCTGAATCTCCATGTCACCCAGTACCTCCCATCAAGTTTCGGCTCAATTCAAATTAACTTGATGTGGGCGAAGATGTTTAAGATAGCCAAATTGGAAGCCATCTTAGATATCAGAACAAAATAATTTCAGCAATTCTGAATTTCTCTGTTGCCCGATTCCTCCAATCAAGTTACAGCTCCATTCGACCGTTGGTTCAGGAAGAGACGTAGGTTGAAGAATTTTAAAATGGCCACCATCTTGTCTCTCGGAATGGAACGATTCTAGCAAATCCGAATGTGCATGTCGCCCCAATGCCTGCCATGCAGTTTCAGCTTGATCTGACCTCTGGTTCTGGAGGATATGTCTTTTGTGCGCAGCCATCTTAGATATCGGAACAGAATCTGAATCTCCATGTCGCCCCAATGCCTCCAATTAATTTTAAGATCAATCCAACCCTTGGTTCGGGAAGAATTGTCATTTGAGGAATTTCAGGATGACCTCCACGGTGGCCATCTTGGAAATTGGAACGGAACGATTTTAGCAAATCTGAAAATCCATGTCACCCCGATGCCTCCAATCAAGTTTCAGCTCAATTCGACCTTTGGTTTGGGAGGAGATGCTGTTTGAAGAATTTCATTGCGGCCATCTTGGAAATCCGAACGGAACCATTTTAGCGAGTCTGAATCTCCATGTCACCAGGATGCCTCTCATCAGGTATCAGCATAATCTAACTTTCAGTTCGTGAGGAGATGTCAAAAATGTGAAATTTCGACGGACAACGGGCCAAGGCATAAGCTAAATATGTTATTTAAACGAGATATTTTTGTTTTCTGTTCCATTCGAATTTTATTGTTTTAAATTCCACCCTACTTTTTCAGAATGGAACAGAAAACAAGAAATATGTCATTTAGAACAAGAAATATGTCGTTTATACGACTTATTTTTGTTTTGTGTTCAACTCTATTTTCATTGTTTCAAATTCCACCCTATTTTTTCAGTTTTCTTCTCCACTCTTATTTTATTCTTTTAATTTCTGTCCTGCTTGATACCCCGGGTTCCGAAGTGTCTTATCCATGACAACGCACCTGGTCACAAGTGTGTTCTTGTCCAAGTTTTCTTGAAAGAGTGAAAGATAGTTCTGCTCTCTCATTCACCTTTTTCGCCAGACCTTAGTCCCTGTGACTTTTAACTGTTTCCTTTACGAAATGAACCCCCTTCTTGTCGTCATTATGAATCCCGAAGTGCACTTGGTAGTACAATTTACCAGTGTCTTCAGGTTATACCTAAAATGCCTACTTCACAGCCATTACAGAATGGATTTCGAGACTTGAAAAGCGTGTTTCCATCAAGGGAGAATAATTGGAATGGTTGAAGTAATCGAAATGTGAATGTGATTTGTAACGAGCTCTATAGAACCCAATAAACGCCCCTTGCACTGAGCCTGATGCGCCTATATTTCGAAATGGATTCCTTCTGGATTCCATAACTAACTAACTAAACTAACTAGTTAGCCAAATAAATAAATAATTAAATACATAACGTGGCTTAAGGGGAACGGATACACCTTCAGGAGAGGCAACTCATCCAAAAGTATTTTTGTCTCCTATCTCAATAGGGGTCAACTCTTAAAGGAAAGAATTTGCTCCCGAGGAGCAAATTCTTTCCTATAAGAATAGACCCCTTTATCAGTGGGACAGGGCTTATAGAAAAGCGAATAGGAGGTTTCCAAAGTTGTCTCCCTTTGAAAAATGTTGGAAAAATCTGCCAAGTGTTCCCATTCCCCTTAAACAAAGAGACATTTCAGTATATTTTTAAAGTACAGTTCAAACTTCAATGGCTCGAACACCTTTGGGACAACGAAAATCAGTTTGACACGACGAGTTCGAGCCACTGAAGGTTACTGCCAGGAGGCATAACGGGGTTAATTTTGCGACATCTTTTCGGTGTTCTATATTAAAAATGTATGCTGGCTGTACTCATTTGAATCGCCTCGTAGAGGCGAGTCTAATGAGTACACAGAGCATACATTTGCAAGATAAAAGTCGAAAATCTCCTTAATTATCCCACACTACTTCATAAGCAGAGGAATTCGACCCAAACATGGATCGAGCCATCAGTGTTTGAGCCATCGACTTTTGCAGATTAGAGCACTTCATTACAAGACTTCAATAGAAATCACTAGAACAAACAGAGACTGCATTTTGCATTGCGATAACATACCAGTTTGACAAAGCGCGTCTTTTCACAACTCAAAAATTTTGTTTCTTTGTTTGTGTTGGAGTTTAACGGCCGAGTCAACACTATTTTTATGTCATTTTTGAGCCGGTCAGTTTACCTATTCACACTGTTCCTGGGCAGGCTTATACGTAAGCGGTTAACCAGTGCAGTGCACATTCTTTCGCCGGAAGCTGTCAACTGCCCTTCTTGAATCAGCGGAAGGGAGAGAATGGTCGTAGAAAAAAATTCATTATCAATCTCCAATGTTGCCGACACCGGCAGGTATCAAACCCGCGTTTTCCCTATCAACAATCAGACGCGCATCCGACTGAACTACCGAGGGCGGCTAACACAACTTTTCTGGTGAAAATCGGTTGATTGTTTTTCATTTATACTGCAAACATAGGTTGTGGTTACTCGTAAGAACCCCCTCTTTGATGGGGTTCTAACGAGTCCCCACAACCTATGTTTTTGAGCAGAAATAAGAAAATAATGTATACCCCTGTAAACCCCAGTTTTCTCTATATGAAGTTGGGTCTAAGGAGGGGGGGGTGTTGTTCATTATACAGACATGTTCATGTAATGGAAAATCGTTTAAAACTGTCAATCCTGAGCTCCTTTTCAAGAGTGCTGTTGAGATAGATATCCTGTATTGAAACCAACTTTTGGACTGGTCAAAAGTTGTCTTAAAGACCAGTTTTGAACAGTTCCAAAGGTAGTCACTCATTAGGGTACACTAGGTGTAGAAAACGTAAAGAAAGACTAACTGAAACCCTCTGAATAAGCTTTTAAAAGCAGATTTTGTCTTAATTTTTGGTGGTCTTAATAAAGGAATTTTACTGTATTAGCCTTTCAGTACTGTCAGTACTTTGATTAATAGCCTTATTTCGCTTTCGTTTCTCCGAAATAGACATTTCCCTGAAAAAATGTTTACTATACTCTTAATATAGTTTCTTGCTGCAAGTTCTAACATGCACCAACAATATAAGGTTTAAAAGCAATGAAAACGAAACATTTACACCCAGTTGAATAATAACAGTTGAATAATAATAATAATAATAATAATAATAATAATAATAATAATAATAATAATAAACTTTGACAAGCATTTTTGGCTGTTTATTTAAATTCATTGTTGACGGGGACGTAAAGCCTCAGCAGAAACAAAACACACGGAGTACTTTTCATATCTATATGTGGTTCTAGGTAACTACTTTTGTAGTCATTAGGAAAACACGCCTATACAAATACATTGTAACTTCTATCGCCGAAAAAATGAAAATGTTAAGATGAAAAATTGTGATATTTTTCTTATTTCTGCTCAAAATATAGATCGTGGATACTTAGAACCGCCTCATCGAGGCGGTTCTAACAAGTACCCACAATCTATATTTTGGAGCAGAAATAAGAATAGAGGCTTTCTAACGAGTATCCACAATCTATATTTTAGAGCAGAAATAAGAAAAATAATGTTTACCCCTGCGAACCCTTGTTTTACTATATAAAAGTAGGGTTCAAGGGGGCAAAAATTATATAGGCATGTTTTCGTGATGTTATATACGAGGGTTGTCCGGAACGTTCGTAGACGCGGCTGGTTTTCATTGTTTCGTGTATATTTTTTAAACAAACTTTACATAATTCAATAGTTAAAACGAAAACATTTTCTGTCATGACTACACGTATACCAAGCAAGTGTTGTTGTGACAATGCCCCGCCAATTGAGATAAGCAGACTGGGCTGCATGCTGTGTCCACGCAGAGCTGAAACCGATCGCCCCCGAGTACTGGTAATATCACGTGAACAAGTCCATGAAATGAGCCCCCCACCCCTCCGAACCCCATTTAATTTAGAGAAATCTGGGGTTTACGGGGGTATACTTTATTTTTCTTATTTTCTGCTCCAAGACATCCCCAAACATATGTTTGCAGTATACAGTAGAACTTCGATGGCTCGAACACCGATGGCTCGTTTACCATCGATGTGTCGAACCCATTCTTGAGCCCCTAGCGAAATCCTCTACATAAGAAATAGTGGGGGATAATTAAGGAGATTTTTGTCTTTTATCTTGCAAATGTATGCTGTGTGTACTCATTAGAATCGCCTCGATGAGGCGATTCTAATGAGTACACACAGCATACATATTCATTATAGAACACCGGAAAGATGTCTAAAAGTATCTTGTTATGCTTCCTGACAGTAATCCTCAGTGGCTCGAACTACCCCTGTCTCGAACAGATTTTCGAGGTCCCAAAGGTGTTCGAGCCATTGAAGTTCGACTGTATTTAAGAAAAATATCATCAGAAAAGTAGACATTTTAGAGATGTTAAAATGCCCCATTTCACACTGTTGTGTTATCGTAATGAACCGCTTTGAAAGTCTTAGCCTGCCCAGGCATAGTGGCTCGAGTCTGGCCGTTCATGTATATAAACAGTATCGGTTTCATATGGCGGCAGGACTTGATATGCAATTTCATTTTAATGTCGGTTAAAAGTCACCAAAAACTGGAAGCAACGTCTCCAAAATGACCTACTCAGTGTTGACGCTGACGTTAAACATATATCCAAACCAAAGACAACGCAGTGTATTGGTACCCGGCGCACGTCATAAGTTCTTCAAAATGATGTATTCGATGTATTCTTTCAATACTACATCATCTTTAACGATTTCACCGTGACATCAAGTAGAAATCGAACGTTACTTAACATTTTATAGCCATCGATGTTCTGGTATCCATGTAAGACTATTTTCTTGTAAAACTGTATGAACGGAAAGGATTTTCATAACGAAAACACGCCTATATATATTTTTAAACCCTTTGAACCCCGCTTTCATATAGTAAAACTGGGGTTTACCGGGGTAAACCTTATTTTTCTTATTTCTGCTCTAAAATATAGATTTTGGGTACTCGTTAGAACCGCATCGATGAGGCGGTTCTAACGAGTACCCACAATCTATATTCTGAGCAGAAATAACCGAGGCGGTTCTAACGAGTATCAACAATCTATATTTTGAGCAGAAATAAGCAAAAATGTCATAATCTCTCATCTTAATTTTTTTTTTTGGCGGTAAAGTTTACAATTCTTTTGTATCGGCCCGTTTTCGTAATGTTTTAAGAAAAAAAGAAGCTCCCGACATCAGATGTTTGGCGGAACAGCGTAATGTAATTAAGTTTGTGAAAACAGAGAATCGTCGCCTTGTGGCCTCGGTGTTTTTCGTGCCTTACTTCACATCACGTGAACAAGTCCGTACAATGAAGACCACCTTAAACCCCATTTTATATAGCGAAAACTGGGGTTTACGGGGATATACATTATTTTTCTTATTTCTGCTCCAACACAAAGGTTGTGGGTACTCGTTAGAACCGCCTCACTGAGGCGGTTCTAACGATCACCATAAACCTATGTTTTGAACATTTATAACAAAAATATGAAGGATTTTCATCAGAAAAGTAGCCATTAAATGCCCTATGCCGCACTCGTGTGTTGTCGTAATGCAATTAATTAACAGCATTAGCTTTTGCAGCAGCTTCAGAGGATTTTCATTAAACTGTTGGCCAAATGGTTGCCTAAGTGAAATGATGTGCAGAACCCATAATTCAAACAGATCGACTTATGGTGACAGTCACAACTGAAGGTCACATATTTGAGCCTTCTGTTACTGAATGACACTAAAAGACAAAATTGCGTAATACTCATAATGGAGCCAGAAGGATCACACATTACATGATTTTCGGAAATGTCCGGTTCAAAATCAGGTAGGACTATAGGAGACACCGACTGTGGGTTATTTGCGATTGCTTTCGCTGTGGCATTTTTTTAGGAATGAATTCTTCGAAACTCATTTTCATTAAAAATGCAGCCATCTAATTAAATGTCTCGAAGATAAAGAAATACGCAATTTTCCATTTAATATTATTACAGACTAGAAAAAAGAGATTGGAGTTAAACGGCCCAGTCAACACTTTTTAGGTCATATCTAGCCGGCCATTTTACCTATCCACATTTTTCCTGGGCAGGCTTATATATATATAAGCGGTTAACCAGTAAAGTGTACATTCTTTCGCCCGAAACTGACAACTGTCCTTCTTGAATCATTGGATTGGAGATATTGACCATAGAAAAGTTGCCGACCCCGCCCGGTATCGAAGCAGCCAGCGCATTCACACAGTCTCACTAGTCCTCGCTGAGAAAAGCATTTGAAATTTTGCTATCTATCAATCGTCCAGCGAAAACCATAACGAAAACACACCTATATAACTCTGAACCCCATTGGACCCCAGATTATACAGTAAAACTCGGGTTTACAGGGGTAAACCTTATTTTTTCTTATTTCTGCTCTAAAATTTAGGCAGAAATAAGACAAATATTACAATTTTTCATCTTAAAATTTTCGTGTTTTTTTTTCTCGGCGGGAAAGTTTACAATGTATTTTTACACGCGTGTTTTCGTCATGTTTGACCAGAAAGCGCTGATGCCATGCTGATCTTAGTTTTGGCCGGACGCATATTTAAATTATAGGCTTACACCGTGTAATTCGACTTAATAGAACAGCAGTCTGACCTAGCAGCCTACTCCGTAAATAGTTAAACACATCACGAAAACAGGCCTATATAATTCTGACCCCCTTGAACCCCACTTTTATATAGAAAAACTGGGGTATACAGGGGTATAAATTATTTTTCTTATCTCTGCTCTAAATTATAGACTGTGGGGTACTCGTAAGAACCGCCTAGATGAGGTGGTTGTAAGGGGTACTCACAATCTATATTTTGAGCAGAAATTAGAAAAAAAATCACAATTTTTCATCTGAAAAGTTTCGTTTCTTTGGCGTTACATTAACAATGCATTTGTATAGGCGTGTTTCGTAATGATTCCTAGAGCCACAAGCAACTTCGGGTATATCCGCATAAAAAGAGGCACTAACAGAACAGTACATTGAAACCCATCATGCGTAATGACATGCCTATGTAATTTTGACTACATCAAGTTATAAACCCCGCCCATCGGGGCGTGAAGAAATATATGGGCTGCATGATGCTTCCACGCAGAGCTGAATCCGACCCACACACGAGTAATGGTAAACAGCTTAGAGGATCTAAGCCTGCCCAGGCAAAGCAGTGTGAGTGTCCGACCGTCCATACTTTTAAACCCTATTGTTTTCATTGGGCGACAGGGCTTGAGATGTCATTACATCTCAATGTCGGGTAAAAGTCCCACCAAACTGGAAGCAACGTCTCCAAAATGACCTTTCCAGTGTTGATGGGGACGTTAAACCTCAAATCAAACAAACATCAAATTATAAGAAGAACAACGACAGAATCTGATACAAACAGCTTCCAAACCCTGCCCTAAACACTTTAGCCCAATTTCATGTTTTAAAAGTCGGTATTTCGAAGTATATATTATTTTTCTTATATCCGCTCTGAAGAAAAATGTCAAAAGTTTTCATCTGAAAATTTTCACTTTTTGCAGTTATTACATTTGCAAAGATGCAAATATAATCGTGAAAAGTTTAAGCGTTGCTTATCAATACGGTAGCATCTGGCAATAGCAATTTTCCCGAGAATTTGCTATTGCCAGACGTCTCGCAATAGCACATTTCCCGACTTTATTCTAATTTCAGACGTCTGACAATTGCACATTTCCCGACCTTGTTCTTTTGCCAGACGTCTATCACTAGACTCTTCCAAATTAAAAACATACTCGTATCATAATAAGAAAATGAGTAATTTATATTTCAGCGTATTTTCAAAGTTGGCATCTGAAAAGTAAAAGTGTTTCCGGCATGTTTTATACATATTTTGAATAAATAAATAAATAAATAAATAAATAAATAAATAAAAATGACGTTTGCTAAAAACGACAACGTCAAAACTTCACAACGAGATGACAAAAAATCGACACATCGCTGCTTCGGATATGGCGACCTGGAATGCCTTTGTTAATGATAAAACAGAATCCGATACAAACTGTATTTAAAGTCTTATTAGAACAAATGGACAGCAAAAGCCTCGACATTGTTTTTTAATTGTGTCGGGACCTTATAATAATTATTGTTGACTACCAACTTTCCGGACAACCCTCGTATGTATAAATATGTGATGTTCTGTCCAAATCTTTCTATGGAATTATATTCTAGGTGCATGAAATTGTTGTGCCTTATCACATGTGATAAACAAGGACTCACAGGGTACCATGGCGACCATATTGAAAATGTTCAAACCACATCTGCTCCCGAATGGTAAGTCGAACTCTGCCAAAACCTGGTTAAAGGCAGTTGTGCGAAATGGAGATTCAGACTTGCTAAAATCTCTTTGCTCCGATTTTCAAAATGGCACCCCACAACTGCCAGCTTGAAAATCTTAAAACCAAACCTGCTCACGTTCGATCGGATTGCGTCGAAAACTTGCTTGGAGGAATTGGCATTACGATAACACATCCGTGCGACATAGTGCATTTTCACATCTCCAAAATGGCTACTTTTCTAATGAAAATCCGTTATATTTTTCACATTTGTACCACAAACATAGGTTGTGGGTGCTCGTTAGAACCGCCTCATTGAGGCGGTTCTAACGAGAACCCAAAACCTATGTCTTGGAGCAGAGATAAGAAAAGTAATTTATACCCCCGTAAACCCCAGTTTTCTCTATATAAAGTGGGATTAAGGGGGTGTTCATTTCACGGACTTGTTCATGTGATGGGCTGGCATGCAGATTTAGAATTGTTATAACCGTTGCACTCCGATATCAAAGCATCATGTTAACAAGTCCGTATAATGAACACCCTGGAAACCCCACTTTATATAGAGAAAACTGGGGTTTGCAGGGGTATACACTATTTGTCTTATTTAAGCTCTGATGCATAGGTTGTGGATACCCGTTAGAACCACCTCAATGAGGCGGTTCTAACGGGTACCCAAAACCAGTTTGGAGTATAAATATTGAGGCAGTCCTAATGAGTACCGTAAACCTATATATGGAATATAAATAAGAAATATATCACAAATTTTCAGCAGTAAAATAACAGTGAATCCATTTTATACCGCAACCAGGCACTCTAGTAACCTAATAAAGGGGGTCGAATAACTGCACGCTATAATCGGTAGTGACCTATAATACCTTCTACTGACATATAATACGTCTAGGGACCGTTTATTGACCGGACCTACTTTTCAGATTGTAAGCAACCCAGTAAGCATTCTACATAAATCTACAGCGGGCCGTTAGCGGCCCGTCAGGGTAGCTGACGGGCCGCTAACGGCCCGCTGTAGATTTATGTAGAATGCTAGCAGGGAATTACGTAAGTTATAATCTTTGCAATATCTATTTAAACCGATTTTCAGAAATTTAAGCTAAATTCTTATCTTCTCGGGCTTTCCTGGTTTGAATGTGCCGTTGGAATAATTGCGCATTGCTACTGCGGTTGCGTCTCAACCTCGAAAGTAATTTCTAAAGTTAGAATAAACTATTTATTTGGAGATTTTCATACAGAAAGTAAAGCGCTGAGAAACTTTTATTCGAGCGTGCATGTTGTTTCCAACGTCTCTATGGCGCGGTGTCGCCAGAAACATTGCACTTTATGACGTCACGTTGCACTATGTATGCGCGTCATAACACTGAGTGTTGTTTAACATGCCACGCTGTCTGCTGTCTTATTCGCATAAATTTGCTTAATTATTGCGAAACCCATTGATTGTTTTGAGTTGCGGTTTAAAATAAATACACGATTAGTGTCTTGACTAATAAAATATATTCGGTTCGCCTCGACAATTTCATAGGGGCTGGCTGAAGCTCGCCCCTATGAAATTGTCTAAGGATCACCGATTATATTTTATTATTAAAGGCACTAACCATGTATTTCCATATGGCAAACGGATATGGTATCGTATTGAGAGTCGCTATCATGTGGCGGCCATTTTGAAATTACTCAACGGCCATTTACATCCTCGATTCAATACCAACAATAACTCCTCCTGAACCGTCAGTCTATAAAAAACATGTGAAGAGTATATGTCTTAATTTCTACTCATGACGAAAACATGCTTATACAAATACATTGTAAACTTTTCCACCGATAAAACGAAAATTTTAAGATGGAAAATTGTGATATTTTTCTTAATTCTGCTCAAAATATAGATTGTGGGTACTCGTTAGAACCGCCTCATCGAGGCGGTTCTAACAAGTACCTGCAATCTATATTTTAGAGCAGAAATAAGAAAACTAAGGTTTACTATATAAAAGTGGGGTGCAAGGGGGTCAAAATTATATAGACGTGTTTTCGTGATGTGAAAAAAAAAAATGCCGTTCTGTGTTCGTGAGAGAATTGCCTTGATGAACCTCCTAAACAGGACTAAGAAAAATATCCCTTAATTCTTCATGTTCTCTTAAGTGACACGGATAGGGACTTGCAAACTACTAAATCAGTGAATATTATTCAATTGATGCCTTTGTATTCGGGGAATATAACTTTTTAGTGCACTCAAATATTTTCCATATACCCAGTGGGCAAAAATTATTACCCCGTCGTGCTCAACTTCGATGAATTGCGATTTCCGCCATCTTGGATTTGAGAAATAAAAGCAAAAGTAAAACAATGTTTAGTGTTTTTAATAATAAAATATAATCGGGGAGCCTTATACAATTTTGCAGGGGCGAGATTCAGCGAGCCTCTATAAAATTGTAGCGGCGAATCGATTATATATTGTTATTTATCTTTAAGACATCATGTATTTAGTTTATACCGCAAGCCAAAAATCAAGGGCTTTTGCAATAAATCTAACCAAAAGAGACAGAAGACAACAAGACACGTCACAAGACATTCAGTGCCATGGCGCGCACACGTAGCTTAATGTGACGTCAAAGAGTGCAAAGTTACTGGCGTCACCGTATCACCGAGACGTCAGAATTAGAATCAGAATTGTTACTGGTGACACGTCAGTTGACATACACCAGGACCTGTGATATGGGAAGTTAGTCCTTAGCTTTCCCCAAAGAGGTAAACTTAGCTACACAATCCTCAGCACCTTCAGATTTTGAAATAATTGAATCGAAGACATTCCAATGCCTAATGGTTCGGAGGAAGAACGATTCCTTGTAAATGTCAGTGCTTGCAGTAAGGGTCTGAAAAGCCAGTAAATGATGATTTCAACAGTGCCTAGCTGGGGGAACAAGCTCGTCTATTGGAATGCTGGCAGCACCCTTTAGACTTTGTATAAAGTATGAGCTTACTGTCTTTTCTCCTTTTCTTGAGAGACTCCCAGCTCTATTTTCCTAGTATTTCAGTCATGCTCCCAGTTTCAAAGCAGTAATTAGTTGTTACAAATCTAGCAGCTTTATTCTAAACTTTTTCAATTTCTTCATTAAGGACCACTCCACTGGAGTCCCAGATACAACTACATATTCCAAGGTTGGGCAAACAAGTTCTTTATATGCTGCCTCTTTTACATCCTGAAGTTAGGAATCCTTCCTGCGGACTGAACAAATTCTTTATCTAAATCGAGACGGATGTAAGGGCGAAGATTGCGGCCGCGTAAAATCGATTTAAGCCCCCATCTGAAATACATTTCACCGACCGTTCCAATGCTGTTCTTCTGTTGCGGTTTATTTTTGTTATAGTTCGTCTTTGGATGTGTGTGTATCGCTTATATCTTTTTGTTTTGGATAGCCAATTGGCGTTTTGTGGGAAAGTAACTGTCCTTTTGACTTTCCGGTACTGATGCTTCCATTAGGGTCTAGTTATTTCATGTTTGTGGTTCTTTTCCTTTGGTGCCTCTTTTGGGAGATGTCGGATAATTGTATCGATTCCTGAACATTGACTTCACTTCTATTTTATTAACAGAGCGCGCATCCCGATCGCAAAATTACTTGCTCGGTTGAACAAATGTTAATATTGTTATAATTCTTTTGTTATTGTTAGTACACCATTTGTAACCTTGTTTGGGTAAGGCGTTGCACATAGTAAACTAATACTTCCTAAAATGTTATTGTTCTTCTGCGTTACCAGCCAGTTTTTCGGAAAGTCAGCAACTGTTGAAGAAATAAAGTATTGTGTAACACCAGGTTGTTGTGAAAAGATAAGTATAACCTTTTCTATCATTTTGTGAATATAAATGTGTCTTGTTGGTATGCTTTTCCTTTTCCGACCCTACCCAGTGTCGCCCTTGCATTTTCCAAAAGTAATTTTGCGTTTTTAGTACATTTTTGTAGTTTCTGGCATTTAGTACCTTCCAAATTAAAGATCTGACTTTTGAGCATCTAAAATGAATAATGATACACAGTGCAAGTCTCAGCATGACAATGTTATTAACAAAACATGTACAAAAACACAAAAAAATACAGGCCCGATCCTGTTTTGTTTCGGGAGAAAAAAAAATAATAATAAAGTTTCTCCTACCTACCGACCAGATTTGTTTTTGCATGTCAGTAGAAACACAGCTATTTTTGTATGCCTTATCCGAGCGACTACTTCAGTTTTAAGGGGAAGTCAAAAGATTACAATACTTGTAATAAATTTTCTTTTCTTAGTCTATCTGATGGTTTTCTTTAGCTTCAGCTTACCATGTGTGGAATTAACTTTAATCCATCAAATTTATTCAGTTTGGTCTATATTTCAATTTGCTTTATTTTGTATGTTATTCTTTGATGATCCATTGATTGAGTTAGTTACCTTCAGGTCGACCAACTATTCTGTGAATTGTAAATAATAGTAGAACCTTGAGTGAAGGTTGGTATTTTCCTTTTTTTCTCATTGTTAGTTGCGCTTCCTCTTGGTGCGACTTTTCCAGAACATCTATTTTTATATGAGCCCCGCCAAGCGAATTTGTGTCTTCGAGCATTCCGTCATGACAAATTTTAACAGCGCATGCCCAACCATTCAGAGGGGCCAGGGATATAGCTTTCTGTCTGAAGGTTCCTCTTGATTCACTGCTTGTATGAGCGAGCAGCGAAGGTTCTGGCGAGACTGCGCGGATGCGCAGGTTCGCCCGAACCTTCGCTGCTCGCATAGGCGATAAGTACCAAAATTGCTGGACGGGGCCCATATTTGATATGTTGTAAACACGATTTCAAGATGTGGAATGGAAGTCGATGAAGCTGTTGGAAATATAACATGTATATTGAATGAAGGCATGGGCATTGTTGAATAAACTTATCGCATCGTAAGCTTTATTTGATAAAAGAAGTGAAAGCAATGATCAGGAATCGATACAAATAACCCACACCTCCCATCAGAGACACCAAAGGAAAGAAGCACAAACATGAACCAACCTGTACCAACAGACCAAGCGGAAGCCAAAAGGACAGTTACTTTCCCACAAAATGGCCAACTGACTATCCAAATAATATTCGCGATACAAGCCCTCAAAGACAAACCATAACAGAAATAAACCGCGACAGAAGAACCACATTGGAACGGTCAGTGAAACAAATTTGTTCAGTCCGCATGAAGGCCTAACTCATCAGTGCAACATCTCTGTGAACACAAAAAATCAAACAACCACAGAGATGAAACAACGGTGAGGACTCCGCAGCAAGAAACCAATGAAATGCTGGAGCAAAAGAAAAACCAACAGTTACACTCGGATAAGCCAGACCAGAGACAGAGCATCAGGCACCAACCAACATTACATAGTTCTCATATCTTACTGCAAGTAACAATTGTGATGGTTCTCATTATTTTGCATTTATTTGTTCCTGATATATGCGTGGAAAGCGATAGATTCAAATGTATTTTCGTAGATTGCAGGCGTTCAACATGAAAATAAGTATTTATCTTTTCTCTTTTTTCTCTTTCTCCTATTACTGCTACACGCTCACATCTGAGCATTACGAGCAGGATTTCCTGGGTGTTAACCAGTACTTTTTTTTATTATTTTATTTTTTTAAGCAATGTGGATGAAGTACCTTGCTCAAGGACACAACACTTTGGTCAGCGTGAGGCTCGAACCCGGAACCTCTCGATCACAAATCCGATGCGCTACCACTGCACCAAAGCGCTCCACCAAGAATTTAAAGCAAGAAACGAAAACATCGATAATTCAGATTTTCTGAACGGACTTTAACATGACGGATTTTAATATCTGATCAATACGAGTTCTTTTTATTGTTTCAGCTATACAAATCGCGGGCGGCACTCAGTTCACGGACCTTGTCTCTGAGTTCTGGGAATGGAGAAAAATCAACAACCCCGAGTTTGCAAGTAATGTTGGGGATCATAGGTTCACAGACAAACTAGAATCATATAGTCTTGATGCATTCGATCCGCTTAGAGTACGTTTAAAATCGAACTGCCTAAGAAATAAATGTAATCCATTTAATGTTCATTGAAGTATGAACAACATTGAAGAAATTAAGAATCTTATATGAGAGTGAGGGGTGGATGGAAATATCCATCCCGAGGGTCACTGTCCGGCATCACTCGGCAAGCCTCCTGATGCCGGACAGTGATCTCGAGGGACGGATTTTTCTATCCACCCTTCACACCAATGTAGGGTTCTTTTTCTTGCATACCTTCCATTTCTGAGCAGGGATTTTTAATACTGCAGTCACTTCGATTGCCGACGTCCGCCATATTGTTATGCCGCTACAGTGTTAGTAACGTGATTTGACGTCAACCTTAACGACGGCACACCAGGACAAGTTTCCCGTGAAATCTCAAAGATGGCCTGTCCCCTCCTTCTCTCCTCGCAAACTGGGTCAAATTTATCTTCTAAGAACCAACCACCACCTTGTTGTTCGCGAAGAAACTTGAGTTTCAATAGAAATCCACCCTCCGGAAGGTTATCAAGCAAACTCGCCGCCCTCTCGTCTATCATGCTGGCATCAGAAGCCAGTCGACCCGCTCTGGCATGAACACCGTTAACAAATTCGACATCACCGATACCAAATGGGTCTTCTCCTCCTTCCTCCATGTAGAGAAGACCGCAGCAGCGCCGTCGACTTCGAACTCATCTTTGGCGTCGTTAAGAATCTCGACCCACTGATCGTCTGGAAGCCCCACCGGGCGATGGACCTGACCGTCCAGGTCGGTAAATTGTTGACCCTGTGGGACTGGGTCGGGCATTTCTGCAAGAATCTCATTGATCAATTCATTCACGTCGTTAAACGGGTATACTATTTACACAAATATCTTTAAATGGAAATTCGACGGTCAAGGAGCTCGCACATTACCAGATCGAATTGTATCCTGGTTTTCTTCTCCAAGGCCATGTGCCGGCCGCGTATTTTATCCCGTCCACAGCCCCGACAGATTTCTATTTCGCTTTGAACACCTTTCCCACATTTTCTACATGGAATGGGGATTTTCATACCTTTGCGAATTTTGGCTAAATGAATCTTGCAGTACACCTTGCAGCGATTCTCCCCACAGGTGGTTGACCTGCCTACATTCAACCACCTACAATTGTCGTATCCCTTCATTATTAGATAGTTATACTATGTACATCGATATCCCTAAATGGAAATGGCTCCTCGTATAACAACGTGAGCAAAAATCTAGAGCCCCGGGCCGGCGATAGTTGTGGGATGTAAGATTTCATTATTTCTTTTTTTTTTTTTTTTACACATAACTTCAATGATACAGGCAAAACTGTTGTAATGGTACATGTTTTCGTCTCCTACTTTTTGGTATGAAAATAATCGGAGCTACTCTTCGCGAGATAATCACTTAACCGTATGCGAATTATATTTTTGCTTCATACTTTCGGTTGGTGACAACAAGAAAGAAAATTAATGCGTCAAGTGTAATTTTAAGTAAGCTTGATGTTTGATTGTACAATATGTTCTATAAAAGGGTTATCCTTTTGATTGTACAACTCTACTGATACAGTCTACATTTTCTTCCTTTTATTAAGTATCGAAAATTAAAGATTAGTCTTAATACAAAATAGGATGACATAAGATAAGTTTCAAATAGCACGGTGAACAAACTATATTTATTAAGACGTATTTTCTGGATACTGGGTGGCTTTCGGAATTAAAGTTAAATAAAAATATAAGACACGTTTTGGGTTATGATAAATAAATAAATGTATAAATAATAAATTAAAGAAAAAAACTGGGCCGAATACAGGCAATACTGTTTCGTACTTAAAACAACAAAGTTTTAAAGAAAATATGCACGTTTTGTAAGCGGTGTCGCAACAATTATAATGTAATCATTTACATCTTTTCAACAGACTGCGCTGGATGGATTTATGTTCAAACTTAAGGCCATCCCACGGGAAACTCTATCTCAACCAGACCGTATCACATATGCTGTTCTGGAAGATAGCATTCAAACTTGGCTGGATGGCTATAAATGGCGATTGTAAGTTAATTGTTTACTTCTGTAGATCTACTACACACGCTAAACACTGTCGAAATTAACGAGAAAATAGTCATTTGTCGCTTCTACAGGCTATCGCATTTTTTACAATTTCCTGTACCATCACGTGAACAAGTCAGTGAAATAAAGACCTCCCTAAACCCCACTTTATACAGAGAAAACTGGGGTTCAGAGGGTAAACATTATTTTCCTTATTTCTGCTCCAAGACATAGGTTGTGGGTACTCGTTAGAACCACTTCAATAAGGATGTTCTAACGAGCACCCACAACCTATCTTTGAAGTAAAAATATGAAAAATATGACATATTTTTATCAGGAAAGTAGCCATTTTGGAGATAAGAAAAATGCACTATGTGGCACGGATGTGTTATCGTAATGTGAAGTCACCGCTATGATGATCTCCACCCCAGGACAAAAACCCTTGCACCAATGGTCTCCCATTGTAAGTATTTACCTGACAAAACTGATGTTTCTGTATCTTGATTCGATATTTTTTAACATTGTTTCTTTCCAAACAATTTCGACCCCCGCCACCCCTGTATGTCTCATTTTACCCCTTTTCCATAGAATAATTATGATTATTATACTACGCGTGACTGTCCCTTACAAAATCCAATAAGCCTGAGGGTGAGCCTGCGTTAATTTCGACTATCACATACGCGGAATTGGGTGCGCGTACAGTTGGCTCTTCAGAAAAGCTGAAAAAAAATGAGTCTTAACAAATATTGTCACAAAGTTGAGAAAGTTTACCAAAACGTTTCTTTTGATTTGATAAAGAAATGCTCACACTTTAGGGTTTTATTCAGAAATAACGAAGTTATGATACGTTTGAACTTGTGAATTTCTGTTCGTTTATGTAGAAAGCCGACGCTATCTGATAATTTGGAACAGCATGACGAGCTGTCATGTATTCCCCATTAAATAATCCCTTACCTTAATTATTAGTTTTGGTTTAAACATATTTTATTCGAATTATACATGTACAATACAAAGCAAAGTGAAATCATACAAAAAGGGATTCAGAAGAAAGCCAGAGACTTATGTGAATCTGCGTCCCTAAACATTTGCGATAAGACCATTAAATTGAATCTGTATAGTTGTCGATGCAAAACAGTAACTGTTGTAAGTACAGTATTAGCGACAATGTTCGGAAACTATTTTTTAGCATTATTGCATATGAAAAGAAGAAAAAGGTGAAGGTAGCCGGGGGGGGGGGGGGGGCTCCACGGGGAATCTATCAGGGTAGAAACCAGAGATTCAACTTCGGTGAAGTTGATGTCGCACCTGCGCCCCACCTGCCCCCCCACACGAAAATAATAGTTTATTTAAGGCAGAAGAAATTAATATAGGGCTTTGAGAAGAATCCATAGCCTATATATGTGAGGTAAAAACTGACTTAGTTCACAATGTGGAAAAAAGTGATAAAAATTGATCCCAAGATAAAGTCCAAACCACATGCACATCCTCATACCATGGCGTAAGCACACGCAAAGTTTCAAAATGATCGATATAAAACTGCAAGTGGAGTTGCGATGACAAGAGGTACCTATCATATATCAGTTGAAGGTTAAAAATGACTAAGTTCACAATGTGGAAAAAGTGACAAAAATTGATCCTGAGACATTCGAATCAAAGGTGTTTTATCAAGTACAAGTAAAACGTAAAACAATTTTTTTTTCCAGGGCAGAACGTTTAGATTTGGCATTCTTAGGGTTGGATATAACTTAGGTTAAGGCCTTATGTTAATTTAAGTATCAACTTTGCGAAGCAATTTTCCAAAAACAAAATAGAAGTAACAAATCGAAATCTTTTGGTTTATATGCTGGAGAATTGCAGGAGACTAGCGCAGAAAAAAGCCTTAGTTTTGTTCGATATACCAAAATATCACCTATGGGAACATGAATATCAAATTCGGCTGCGTCTTGGTTGGTATTGATAAATCCTCATTGTGACATTTTTCACTATCACCCTCTCATGAATGTTATGTTGAGTGTGTGAACTTGGCTTGGGATTCGCGGCTTGAAATATCGATTTTGCCTAGTATTCACCAATATTTTACTTTACTTTACTACTACGGAATGAATCGAATTCAAAACTCCATACTCCAAACTCCAAGCCAACTTCATACGCTTTGTTATGTTTATAAACCATTACGATAACACATCCGTGCGAAGAAGTGCATTTTTTCAGACCTCCGAAATGGCTACTTTTCTGATGAAAATTCGTGATTTTTTTTTTCGGATTTATACTGCAAACATAGGTTGTGGGTGCTCGTTAGAACCGCCTCATTGAGGTGGTTCTAACGAGTACCCACAACCTATGTCTTGGATCAGAAATAAGAAAAATAATGTATACCCCCGTAAAACCAGTTTTTGCTTTATAAAATGGGGTTTAAGGGGGTGGTCATTTCACAGACTTGTTCAGGTGATGCTATCACCCTGCGATAATTTCGATAATCACATGCGCGGAATAAGGTGCGCGTACGGTCGAATTCTTCAGGGAAGCTGGAGAAAAAGTGCTAAACCAAAATTCAAGTCAAGAAATTATGGTACCCAAATGTTTGTTTTGGTTGAATTAAGAAAACATGTATCCAAACTTGAGGTTTTTATTCAGAAATAACGAGGTTTTATATGTCTGAATTGCTGTTTCACCGGCTAACGCCATTTTAATGTAGAAAGCCGACGTGATCCGATAATCTGGAATGTCATGACGTCTACAGTCGATTGTGAGCTGTGCTGTATGAATGCATATATGGTGCAGACTTTGACACTAGCGAGCAAACCTATTGGTGCCCGGATCTTGTTAGGTATAATAGAATAAATACAACATTCATGAGAGTTCGCCGCCTGCGCCTCGGTTGATATTTATATTCCCCGGGATGACATTTAATCAGGATTACCCTCCAGGTGTATAACAATTACGTAACAATCTCTCAAAAAAATTCTACGGTACATAATGTTAGAAATTGAATCTGTATGTTTCAGAACTCATTGATCGAAAACAGTTTTCCTGGGATAGGCATTGAGGGTGGGGCTTTTGGCATTGAGGGTGGGGCTTTTGTCCAAGGGGGGGGGGAGGGGGGCTTCGGACACAGCATTAATTCAGAAAGTCATTACCAAAACACATCCATACAAATACATTGTAACCTTTATCGTCGAAAAAATGAAAATTTTAAGATGAAAAAATGTGATATTATTCTTATTTCTGCTCAAAATATAGATTGCGGGTACTCGCTAGAACCGCCTCATCTTGGAACTCAAATGCAACAGCACCAAGGGTTCTGGTGCTTGCGCATGACATGTGTTCCATACCTTGTTTACAGTTGTGTCAAATTCTATCAGTACATCTCAAAGGGTATTGGTGTTATGTTAATCACAAGGTTATATTGTCAGGGGAGATAACTAAAACCAGTGCACTCAGAGTCGTAATTCATGGCTTGATACGCATGCTTAACCTCATGCACATCTGTAGCAAGTAATCAATAAGTATCACCGGCCCCGATAGCTCAGTGGTAGAGCGTCAGCTTCGGGAATGGGGGGTCGCGGATTCGATCCCAGGCCGCGCCATACCAAAGGCGAAAAAAATGGTACTAGGAACTCCCTTGGCTGACGCTCGCATTATCAAGGGTAGTCCTAGGAAGATAAATGAAGGCAGGTAAGTATTTGTTAATTGTTAATCGATACTTTGTTGCAATAAAAGCTCTATAGAGCTTATGTTATTTGTTTCTAATACGCGACGTTAAATAGAGCTTCTTTATCTTTATCTTTTATGTCTCAATGGGTATTGGAATTTCGGTAATCACAAGGTGGGCATACTGTTAAATTGGAAGTGGAGTTGACTCAAATACCACAGCACCAACATTAGTAGTTCTCATGCATGACAAGGTTATATTGGCAGGAGAGATAGCTACAAAAACCAGGACACACAGAGTTATAATTCCTGGGCATGCCGCGCCTGTTTAACCTCATGTACAAATATATCAAGCACCATAAATATGTCTCAAAGGATATTGGAGATATGGTGATCATAAGGTGGTTATAATATTATATTGGAAGGGGAGGTAACGCAAATAATATAGCATCAAGAGACGCGGTTTTTAGACATGAAACGCTGTCTCAACCTCGTATAAAATTGTGCCAACTACCATCATTATACCTCAAATGGTATTGAAGGTATGATCATCACAAGGTCGTATTGTCAGAGGAGTTAACTAAACAACCAGGGCATCCAGAGTCGTGGTTCTTGCACATGGCACGCCTGCCGAACCTTATAAACAACTGTAACAAGTACCGTCAATATATCTCA
This sequence comes from Lucinisca nassula, assembly GCA_963580285.1. Taxonomy (NCBI): domain Eukaryota; kingdom Metazoa; phylum Mollusca; class Bivalvia; order Lucinida; family Lucinidae; genus Lucinisca; species Lucinisca nassula. The sequence goes on along the minus strand of OY757017.1, from coordinate 105,825,266 downwards.
AAGAGGATTGGAGATAAGGCCATGACAAGGTAGTGATTCTATTATATTTGGAAGGGAGATAGCTAAAAACCACGGCACTCAGATTTGTGGTTATTATGCATAATATTCTCAGTATTCTGAAAAAAATGTGCCAGATACCATCAATATATCTCAAAGGCTATTGGAGTTATGGCCATCACAATGAGGTCACTCTGGTGTATTGGAAGGGGAGATAACTAAAAAACATAGCGCACAGAGTTGTGGTTCTTGCGCATGACACCCCACCTCAGCCTTGTGAACAACTGTACCATGTATTATCAATATGCCTCAAAGGGTATTGGAGTTATGGCAATCAAAGGGTTTTGTCTATGGACGGACGGACGCCAGGCTGATCGCTTTATCCCCCGAACCTATTTGTTGTAATTTTTCAACAACTGTACAAACACTTTAGAGACAATGACATTCTTTCCCCTCTCCAGTCTGACTTTATACCCGGTGACGCAACAACCAACAATACTATCTGTCAAGTACTGAATGCGTGTAAAGAAGCACGCGTGATTTTCTGCGATATAGGTATATATATGGTGTTTGATCGCGTTTGGCACAAGGGTCTATAAATTTAGGGCAGCTGGAGTGCCTTGATTAAGCGATTAATCGGTTATCTTTCTGAAAAACAAAGGGTTATTCTTCCAGGCACGCAGTCTGACTGGAACAATATTCTCGGGGGCATCCTACAGGGTTATATCCTTGGTCAGCTCTTATTTCTCTTATAAACTAATGATATTGTAAAAGATACAGGATCAAATATATGGCTTTTTGCAGATGACACCTTCCTAATTTTGTCGTTGAAAACCCTGATAACGCACCTGGAACAATAAAATCTGGTCTCGGAAAAGTAGCTCAATGGGCCAAAATTTGACTTGTAAAATTTAACCCTGCAAAAACTGAATCCCTTTTAATTAGCAGGAAACTCTTATAAGCAGTACATTCGCCCCTGTTTATGCTAAACCAGCGGATTAAGGAGGTCGAAAATCATAAACATCAAGGCATGTACTCTCGCAACGACGGCTCTTGACACACAAATATATTATAAATACACATCAAGCAAAAGGCTTGAAACAGAATTAATATTATGCGAAAATTTAAATTTCAGTTAGATCGGAAATCACTGGACATTATCTATACTTTTATTAGGCCTATCCAAGCATGTGGTAATGAAATCTTGGACAACTGCACTCAACCACAAAATTAGTATCTATTAATCATGATTTTGACCCCCTCAAACCCCACGTTTATACAGTAAAACTGGGGTTTACAGGGCTAAACAATATTTTTGCTTATTTCTGCTCCAAAACATAGATTGTGGGTACTCAATAGAACCGCCTCGTTGAGGCGGTCCTATCGAGTCCCCGCAATCTATGTTTTGAGCAGAAATAAGAAAAATATCACAATTGTTCACCTTAGAACTTCCATGTTTTTGGCCGAAAAATTGATAATGTATTTGTATAGGCATGTTTTCGTAATGTGAAAACTTGTACAGTTAAATAAGGTGGGATATTTAAGAAACTAGGAGGAACAAATAGAAACGGACAGAATACTTAAGAAACTAGGAGGAACAAACAGAAACTTACTCTCTTTTATAAAATGGTTAATAACTTGATGCCTTATTACTTATCTTCCCTCGTCCCTTCGACTGTTACGGAAGCATCTCGTTACAACCTAAGAAACTCAAATGATATTAGGATAGTGAACGCACGAACGAGCCAGCACTTCAGCTCCTTCTTACCATCTGCAATACTAGAATGGAATTCTCTTTCGTAAGAACAAAGACACTCCTCAAATGTCACCTCTTTTAAATACCGGATCAACCAACCTTCTTTATACGTAAGGAAATTCTATTATGTTGAAGAGCGACGAACACAAATTTTGCACACTCGATTACGGACCAAATGTAGATCACTAAATTACGATATATATCTTAGAAATCTGACTGATTCACCTCTTTGCGGTTATGGGAATCTTGAAAATGCTGAACATTACCTACAACAATGCCCTCTGTATCGCCCGTCACGAATCGAAATGTTAAACTCCATTCCTCAAATATGTCAAGTATCAGTGGATGCCCTCCTATTTAGTGATAGTTAACTTTCTTCTGATACGAATAGCACAATCTTTTAAACGGTGCATAAATACGTTAAAGATTCAAAACGTTTCTAAAACCACGTCGCGTGTTAATAAATGACTCATAATATCATATTCATACCGAATGGAAGCATATTGCTGATTTTGTCATAACAACTTGGTCTACAATATTGGTGATCTCCATACTGGGAAACCTTTCAGCAACGTTTTTATAAATGTAGATGCATTGTTATGGGAAGAACCAATAAAATGATGTCTCGTCTTATGCCCCTTACTTCCATAATCTGTTCCTGCTCGATACTCCCTATTAACTGATCATCTGAAACCAAGCTTCTCCGAACGACACAACCTGTACACCCACTATCTCTCAATACAACCACTATTTTTATTACTAACCAGCCCTTGTGCCGTCGGTAACCTTGCCTTTAAGAAGTCACAAACACCTTCCCTAATTTCCTTATTACACTCCCCCAATTGGACCCCGCCCACCGGGGCTTGAAGAAATACATTGGCTGCATGATGCTTCCACGCAGAGCTGAATCCGACCCGCACACGAGTACTGGTAAACAGCTCAGAGGATCTAAGCCTGCCCAGGCGAAGCGGTGGGAGTCGGACCGTCCATGCTTATGAACCCTATTTGTTTCTTTGGGCGACAGGGCTTGAGATGTAATTTCATCTCAATGTCGGGATAAAGTCCCACAAATTTGGAAGCAAGGTCTCCAAAATGACCTTTACAGTGTTGACGGGGGCGTTAAACCTCAAATCAAACAAACAAACTCCTCCCCATCCGAAATCAACAGACCATCAATCTTATCTTCAAAACTACTTCAAATCTCAACCTTTCCTAGTTACTTCCGTTTGACAAAAACGGACTTGATGCGCGGCTCCACGTGGTGTTCCGTTATTCTTACCGCATCCGCGAAAAGTCCCTGTAAAATTACAACGACGACGTGCATACCCACGGCCTACACTCTGTGTATTCTCATTCTTAAACTGAGTACCTTGAGCCTCTACCCGCGTGTTAAAACTTTCCTTAACACCGTTGTCTCCACCTCCAGTTGCTCCTGCCTCTGCACTAGTTAACTGTTTTCTGTCGGGGTTCTGTTAAATGCCCCTTACCGCATATGCTACACCTAATATCCGATTTACCACTCGGTTTGTTTGAATCAACTTTGTCCTGCTTACACTGTGCTGCGCCTCTATTATCGCGTTGCCCCATATTAATGCAACTAAATACGCATCCGCGCGCTTTTGTAAACAAATCATCTAAATTACCAAGCTGCTTTAGCTTCAAATGCACATACAGTTCCCTATTACATGACTCCCTTGTCATGAAATCACAGACAACCGGAAAAAGATTTTTCTATCTTTGCCTTATTAAGCCATTTCTCTAAATAACTTCTCAATCTACTACTGAACTGTATGAACAATTCCGATACCTCGGGCCTACTATAACGAAACTTCTTCCTAAATGCGCGCTCATTTTTTTGATAGGACATCCTTTAACTAATCATAATCCGCTGTAACGTAAAAAAAGTGGACCGTGAAAAATGCGACATTTCCGCCACTGCGCATGCGGGCGTTAACCGATTGTTTAAGGCGGGGCTTACACGATAAACAAATCAATAGTCACATTTTCAATCCTCCTTGAATGAACTATTGCCCAGCCTGCCAAAAACATCGGACCAACGTCGGATCGACAGCGATACGACGTATCAACGTCGTTTCGCTCTCAGCCCCATATTGGCTGGCTATTGCGTAATAGCTGGGAAGTATACGATATACCATGCAATGAAAGTTTCACCTCTGTGACTGTTACTGACATTTTGCTCTTGAACAGCAGTTTCAATTTCTGGCGTAAGAATATGCAGTGTGCTGGTTAACTGCTAACGCATAAGCCTGTCATGAAAACGTGTGGATAGGTAAACTGACCGGCTTAAAATGACCTGAATGGTGTTGACTGGGCCGTTAAACTCCACTACAAACAAAGATTTTTTTTTTCTTATTATTATTATTAAACCTCTACCTTCCCTCTGTTTAGTTTAGTATTACACTTCTCTGAGTATTTCTCTAATCCATCTGGGAGAGGAATTATGATTTTGTTACCTCGAAAATTGTGTAGAGGTGGCAAAAAAAAAAAAAAAAAAGTGTCGATGCACATTAACAACGAGAAGATCCTGCATATGCTGAAGTATAACGAAACATCCACCCCCTGAGTTATGTAGACGAGCTATTGATCAGTACACATGAGAAACCCTAAATTTGCAGCCTGCGTGGAAATGGAGATAGACATGTTAAAATAGATAAGGCATCAATCCGTGAAAAAAGTGGACATGCGTGAAAAAAGTGGACATAAAGAAATGCAAAATAAAGGAATTAAAAAAGATGGATGTGCGTGAAAAGGGTTGAAAAGGTAGCAGTCCGTGAAAGCAGAAGATGTGCGTGAAAAGGATAATCCCGAAGAAAAATGTACACTGACGTGAAAGAAAAATAGATAAGGCACCAATCAGTGAAAAAAGTGGACATCCGTGAAAAAAGTGGACATAAAGAAATACAAAGAAAAGGAATGAAAAAAGAAGATGTGCGTATACAGGGTTGAAAAGGTACCTGTCCGTGAAAGATGAAGATGTGCGTGATAAGGATAATCACGAAGAAAAATGTACACTGACGTGAAAGAAAAATAGATAAGGCACCACTCCGTGGAAAAAGTGGACATCCGTGAAAAAAGTGGACATAAAGAAATACAAAGAAAAGGAGTGAGTGAGTTTTAGTTTTACGTCCCACCAACAGCTAAGGTCATATGGAGACGGGATCTCGGTTGAAAGACTCATCCGAATGGCTGGAGAAGCCCGGGATCGATCCTGCGATCCCCGTTTTACAAGGCGAGTAGCGTAATCACTGCACCATGGAGGCTTCTACAAAGAAAAGGAATGAAAAAGAGAAGATGTGCGTGAAAAGGGTTGAAAAGGTACCAGTCCGCCATGCCCTGTCATGGTGAAAACCTTAAAAAATCTTCATCTCCGGAATCACTTGACTGATTGTCTTGAAACTTGGTTTATAGCACCAGGTGATTGAGTACTACCAAATTTGCACAGGGCTCAGGGAAGCGACCAGGACCTCATGGGCCTTTTGTTTTTTGTTTTGTGTTGTTTTGCTTTGATTTTTCTGCGGCTTTTCCCTCTGTTTCTGTCGAATGAATGTGCACTGTACTGGTCAGCCACTGATGTGCATGTCTGCCCAAGGTAAGATGGCCTGCTCGGCGTTGTCTCAATGGTGTTGACAAGGCCTTTAAACTTCACACAAACTACCGAACAAAAACTCGGACCCCGCCCATCAGGGTTGGCTAAATAGATTGGGCTGCATGATGTTTCCATGCAAGACTAAAACCACTGGTAAGCCGCTTAGAGGGTCTGAGCTTGCACAGGCAAAGTGGTGCGAGTCAAACCATCCGTGCATATTAACCCTATTGGTCTCATTGGATGGCAGGGCTTGAGATTACATTATATCTCTATGTCGGGTAAAAGTAGCAACGTCCCAAATATGACCTATATAGTGTTGGTGGGGACGTTAAACATCAAACAAACAAACGAACGAACAAAATTACTAGCAGGTATTTGGTTATCCTGCACTCTCATTGCGTTTTGTCAATAATAAAACAGTGTATACTGCCTTTTTGGGGCCTTCATGGTCTAGTGGGTAAAAGTTTTGCCTCTTAATCACCTTGCATGTGTGACGCAAAGTAAAGGTCATATATTTTTCAGGTACTCCAGTTGTCGCCCACCGTCAATTAACGGTCTGCTCGAAAACCAATGGGTTTTAAAACCAGAAAAAAATCGCCTGGTTTTACTCATACGTAGTGTATAAGGCCTTTGACGAATTGAACATAACAGCGAAGTAAAAGATATGTGGCTCGTACAAACAATATGTGAAGAAACCTTGGCAACAGGCTCATTTTAGGCTATATCCAGTGATTCTGAAATGTCTCGAAGAGGGATAGCGGGTTTACCACGGATAAATCGAACTCGTTCTTAGACCCTAGAGAATTAATCCCATAGCTTCCGTTAGGTTGTCCATATATAAAGAATAGTTCATTTTGTCTAAAAAGGTATGCTGCGTGTAGATTCGCCTAAATGAGTACTCACAGCATTCGTTTAACCTTAACCCTTTTTGTAACAAATGGAATATTCCTCCTTATATATAGCAGGAGTCCATTCCAAATTTAGGGGTGACAGGTTGTGTTTTCTTCAACATTTATTTGGAAGATGGCTGAGCTTTTTGCAAACAGTGTAGGCCCCGATCAGATGCCGCGTTCTGATCTGGACCTGCACTGTTTGCCAGGTTACCACTTTTGGGGTTTCTGTTAACTTAGAGAAGACTGCAAAGATATCCTCCTCTCATCACCATTATATCATAAGACCAGGGCCCCCGCCCATCGGGGCTTCAGGAAATAGATTAGCTGCATGATATTTCCACGCAGAGCGGAAATAGGCCGCACACAAGTACTGGTAAACCGATTAGAGGTTCTAAGCCTGCCCAGGCAAAGCGATGCGAGTCGGTTTCATTGAACGGCAGGGCTTGACATGTCATTTCATCACAATGTCGGGTAAAAGTCCCACAAAATTGGAAGCGAAGTCTTCACTGTGACCTATACAGTGTTGACGGAGACGTTAAACCTCATATCAAACAAACAAAGTTATACCTATATTTAAGTTTACATTGACGGACGGCGATTGACGCCGCCATTTTGAAAGTGGCGCTGCAGTGTCAGACGTTACGTCTTTCGCAACGCACTTAAATAATTATGCCATTTATTTACGTATTATTGACCTTTAATAGTGGAAAAGAAATTCAAAGTAAAAACAATTATCAACTGTCATTTTGGTATCCAAAAGTCTTGATTTCTTACCCTAAACGACCCGCGTTTGATGGAGGTCTCGTAACCTCACACTACAATCTACGCTTGCTAGTGCACATCACGATCAGATATTCCTATACTGATATACGACTACTGTCTCTGTTATAGGGGAGGTGAGTGTTTGAGTTTTACGTCCCATCAACAACTAAGGTCATACGGAGACGGGACCTCGGTTTAAAGACTCATCCGAAAGTCTGTCTCTGTTATAGGAGATACGTAAGCTGTGCATCGGTTTAACCCATATACGCCTAGAAGCCTCTGTGGTATAGCACCTTTTCCCTGTGGCCTTGGCAAACATTGGCTAAGGAGCGTCTGATCTTTCCCTGTGGCCTTGGCGAACATTGGCTAAGGAGCGTCTGATCTAGGTCTGCACTGTTTTCGTAGTGTCCATACATAGAGAGTTTGGTATGATATGAATTAATGGGCATCTGATCTGGGTCTGCAATGTTTCCTAGTGTCCTTTATTTTAGATGTTGGGTTAAATTGGTTAACCGACATCTGAGCCGGGTCTGCGAGGATCTGCGCTGTATCCATTGGCCTTAAATAGAGGTGATGTGCTAATTTGGTTTCAGATTGAATAAACCAGCTCTAGCGGGGATTTGTTGAGTAATATATCACTGTTTGGAGGTCCGTTGTATGGTAGATCACACCACGAGCACGTAACAATAGAGCTGATAACACACTGAAAGTCTACTAAAATGCTGTTGTTTCCTTCATATTCTCTCAACATTCCGCCACTGTTTGAAGAAATCCCTCCGACATGTTTGACTGTAACGCATGTGTAACGTACTGAAAAAGACGCTACACGGTCTAACGTCAAGGAAAGGATCGATAACGTCGCAAAACTTCATAAAACGGCGGCTCTTCACGTCACGCTTGCCTATTGATTTATCACGCAATATATCACTGGATTTAACCATTGGCTGTTTAAGCGACTAGTGATAGATATGCTCTAGCTGTGATTTGTTGAGTAATAAATCACAGTTTGGAGATCCGTATCACGAGCGCGTAGCGCGTGTGATTTGTCTACTTACAACTGACCGACAAACTGTGATTTATTACCCAACAAATCACTGGCTAGAGCTATTTCGATTCTAGCACGCTGAAACTCTTAGCTAATGTTGTTGTTTCCTTCAAATTCTCAAACATTTTCACCATTGTTAAAAGAAATCGACTGTAACACATGCATTTATGTCCTTTTGAAACGTTGTCGGTGCTAGACAGTGACGTTACACCGTTTAACGTCTACGAATCTACGTAAGGCGTCATAAATTTGCAGCTTTTAATGATTTCACTCGGCCCGCTTTTCCGCACCGTGATTTGTTGCATAATAGACACAGTTCTTTCCCATTGCCAATGTAAAAATACGGGGCTTCATCTGGATTGCACTGTTTGCCTTTGTCATTAAACAGATATGCTGCGCTTAATTGGGTTGAAGAACATCTGAGCTACGTCTGCACTGTATGCCTATGTCCTAAGAGACACTAAGCTTATATGCGTTGTGTATGTCTTTGAGAATTACGTCCTTACAACAGCTAAGGTCATAATGATACGGGATCTCGGTTTAATATCCGCAAGTCTGGAGAAGCCCGAGATCGAACCAACTAACCCTGGTCAATGAGACGAGTAGTATAACCATTTCAAGGCTTAGGCAAACAATGCAGACCGAGATCAGGCATTGCTTAACCAGCGTTAGCCTTTCGCTTCTACTTTAGGACTAAGGCAAATGGCACAGACCCAGGTCAGACGCCGCTTTAACGTCGTAAGCTAAGCGTTTCTTTCAGGACTGGCAAACAGTGCAAACCCAGGTCAGACGCCGATTAACCCGTATTAGCCTGGCATATCAAATATAGACCATAGACTAACAGTTCCGATGCCGCAAAATATGTTGTTTGATCGGGTGCTTCACTTTTTAGTCCCGATGCTTCCACGCAGAGCGGAATCCGGCCCGCACACTAGTACTGGTAAACCGCTTAGAGGATCTAAGCCTGTCCAGGAACCGCGGTGCGAGGCGGACCGTTCATGCTAATAAACCCTTTTGGTTCCATTGGGCGACATGGCTAGAAATGTCAGTTCATCTCAGTGTTGGGTAAAAGTCCAACAAAATTGGAAGCAACGTCTCCAAAATGACCTTTACAGTGTTGACGGGGACGTTAAACCTCAAATCAACCAACCAACACGAGGTGAAGATTTACGCCCCGCCCATCGGGGCTTGGAGAAATAGATTGGGTTCATCATGCATGCACGCGTAGCTGATACCGACCGCACAGGACTAAACCGCTAAGAGGATCTAAGCCTGACTACGCGAAGTGTTGTAAATCGGAACGTCACCTATATATAAAGCCTGGTGTCTGGTTGTGACAGGGAACTCAATGCTCACTTTTATAGTGCTGCCTCACTGAAGTATCATGTCCCTGACACATGATGCTTCTTCTAATACATGCTGCAAAAGAATACAAAAGAAACTGATGTGAGAATTTTAAGAAGTCATAATTGTTACAGACTTTAAAACTGAAAGTGACTTGGTGGTGGTGTCTGTTCCATCTGCAAACGCTGTTACAAGGAGAACTCACCTTAAAGCTCGCTAACAGGGCGAATGAGGGGAGGTAACTGCCAGACTACACGATAATTAAGCAAATGGCAATCCGATAAAGCGTATCTAAGGTAGGCGGAGCAAATGTGTTGCGCATGCGCAGTGGCGGAAATGTCTCATTTTTTCACGGTCCCCTTTTTTACGTTACACCGCCACATCGTCATTTGATACCCTGTCACACACATCAAGTGCGCGCCATTTAAGTAATGCACTTATATACGCGGCCCAAACGCTCTTATCCAATTTATTGGCCGTAGCATATTTCTCAAACCTAGATTAGTAACTATACAACTTATCTTTATCCTCTTCAAAATAAGGTAACTTAGGATCCCGGGAATGCGCCAATTTTTCAGCCTTTTTGCCTTTCAAATTCTAGCTCAAGCTTTGCTCTCTGCATTTCTAACTGATTCCTTAATTCTTGATTCTACATTTCAAACTCATGCCTTATCTTTTCCAAATCGGCTTCATCATCCCCTTTGTCTCCCTTTTCGCTTTCAATGCGTACCATTTCATGCTTCTTATCAACATTCAACTTAGCTAGTTCATGTGCCCTTTTCTTTTTCTTTTTCTTTTCTTTCCTTCACTTTTCTTTTTCTACCCTTTCCTTTTCCTTTTTCTTCAGACCTTAACCTTTCTAAATCCCTTTATTCTTGCCTTACTGCCCTCCCAATATCTTGCTGCTGCTATTAACAATATCTTGCAAATCTCTGGCCTTATAACCTAACTCCTTTCTCGTTTGTATTAAACACTCCATTATTGATAACGTAAATCTCACGTTACTACTGGTCAGCTATGATCAGTGATGGTTGAATGGGCTAAACTAAAATGCTAAGATATGCGTTATACGCATTAATCTAACTAAAACGTTACTTATTAATGCACACGCGATTTGAAATGTAAGGTTCTCTCAATAAAGTATGACGTTACGTATTGGTAGTCTTATCTAACGACATAAGCTGACAACGTTTACTGTTAAAGGCTACAATCTGCGGTTCCATCACATTACAAAACGCAGATCATAACAATTTACCATCAATGTTTCTATTACGCCATACCTAACTTCAAACCACAGCGTATGTGTTAACGCTACCGTAAGAGAATATTAACGTCAGGAAATTGTTAAGCCACTATGTCAGAACCATGTGTGGGTAAGATCAATTAATAACTAAGTTTAACTAAGTAGAATGCCGGGTAACACAATTAAGTTGGGTCTACTTAACATTTTTCGTTACCAAGAAAAAAGTGGGGTTTGCCTTGCCTTCCTGCTCAGCAACTTTGAACTTGTCAGTATCCATTTAATAAAATACATGGGTTTCGCACTTCATCAACGATGGAAGGAAGATTCAAGTTAATTTCCAAGTGTGGCAATTAATGCTATATTAGAGAAAAAATATGAGGGATGGAATTGGCTAGAATAATTGATGTTTAGAACATCAATGTGCTGTCCCAAAGCCGGTAACACCCCCAAGACGGCAACCTTCCAACTTTCACGACACCATACGTCACATGCAAACGAACATGCTGACAAGACGACCAAGGGCGATCTGTGACAGTTGGACAGCCAATTGTAGGACATGGCACTAGAGAGCTGTTATATACAAGACATAAATTATTAACAATAACTATATACAACAACATCAACTCTTAACACTATATTTATTTCTATAACATTTCACGGCGCTGTCCCGAAGGCAGACTTATGTTTTTTGCTCGGGATGGTGACGTGAAAATCATATAGAAGCAAATAACACAAAGTACACGAATAAAGGAAAACAAAGCGAACCAAAGAGAAAGAATATGCCGGCAAAAACACGACTACGTGATAATAAACGTGTGGTCATATGCATTTTATTCAATGACGTTATCCACAAAATAGCAGGGACTTTGTAATATAACATTGCCTTCACTTATATACGATAAAATCATTAAGCCCGTGTTTTATTCTGTTATTTTCAGCTATGGTCCTATGAATGTTATCTCCTTCTTGGATGGCATTCAGACCGATTATGAGTCCAGAACAGGACAAGTAACATTCAATACGGAAGACAATTTTAGGGATTTCATCAAGCGAATAGATGCCTATAGCAATAGAGTAAGTTATAAGCCATACGTTGCATCTGGGTTTGTCTTTTCTTCTGTTCATTATTCACTTGTACGCCGTTCCTATCCCTATAATCTTCCTCTGCTGGATCGTGACAGTAATTGAAACCACTTATTGGCAACAGTTACTCGTACAATCAGTTGTTTGTCTGTTTTCTTTGATTTGAGGTATACCAGTACTCGTGTGTGGGTCAGATCCAGCCATGCGTGGAAGCATCATGCAGCCCATATATTTCTTCAAGCCCCGATGTGCGGGGACCGTCTATCACATTAGAAATGACTCATCAGAAATATCGTACTAAACATAAAATTAAATCAAGTCGCCTGCGATGCTCAACTTACAAACTACCTTATGCCATTTAGCTAATATCGAATAAAACCATTTTTTAAGCAAGTAATTCACATATATGTAGATGACAATATATGTATTGGCTTATCCGGCATCTAAACGTTCTTTTAGTCTGCATAACATTTGGGCGGTGATACCTTATGAGGAAAACAACATCCGAAAATGCCTTCTGCTTATGTCGTCTGCTTATGTCGTCTGCTGTATCTTCTTGCAAACTTTTTACAAATATTTTTTGCATACAGGCAAACAGTGTTGGCCAAAATCAGACTGCTACTGGCAGTCTGATCTGGGCCCACACTGTTTGCAAAAATTATGTTTAAGGTAATCGGTTTACGCCAAAGCAGACGACAATTGACGTGATTGGCGTTTTATGGGTTAAAGCTGTAATATTGGCCATATTCGACTGGGAAGTTTCGTGAAATTTTCGTGAAATTCCACGCAGGAGTGCGGTGTTATCTTGTAATAGCCGATCACATGGTCCAATCAAATATGAGTTATTTTTCAAATACGTAAGCGATCGTGGAGCACGATTCTATTCGAAGGAAAAGTCGAACCTTTCGTGCACCACGGTCGCTTATGAGCTATACGCAAATAAAATATTTGATTGGACAATGTGACCAGCTATTACAACTAGGAACCACACTCCTACGTGGAATTTCACGGAAATTTCACGAAACCTACCAGTCGAATACCGCCATTGCTGGTCTAAGAAGGCTTCGGTCTGAATTTCTCGTGCCACGTGTTTATTCCATTTATATTTTAAAGTGTTTGGTTGTCGTTTCTTTTTCCTCTCTCATATTTCTTCAGAGGAAATCAGACTTCACCATAATGTAGTTTATATTTTCTTGTCCTTTGGGATCCTTGATTCCACTATGGAGTTTGAAAATATTTGGGGGGTCACTGATGAGGCCTTACTTTCGAAACTAGCTAGTCTGCACCCCCCCCACCTCACCCCCCCCCAAAAAAAAATGTCTTCTATACATATATTTCCGTTCTTCGACCAAAGGATAACCTCTTTAAAGAATATATTCAAATTCCAAGCGAATTATCATATTTCAGATAATTCAGTTACAATACTTATAAGCCTGACTTTCTGTTTGAAAATTCCGAAAAAAAAATGACTGTCGACGGCTTCAAAATTCGCACAGCCCTTTCACAATTTATGGATGTATTTATAGCAAATGTGTACATACATTTAAAACGACACGTGTTTAATGATTATCCAATGCATTTTTCAAATTTAAAACCAATACCGATATGCGCGAGAAAATGTAAAAAAAATAAAAAAAAATAATCTTATGAATATCATTTGAGCAAAACTGCGCCAAAAACTGAAAACTAGCCGGACTAAGATTTTGCAAGTACACAAATTTCATTGGTACTTAAAAACTTATGTACGAGGATCGACAGATAAATCTACAGTGTTATATAAAACGAACACAGAAACTGAAGAGTTAAAAGAAATAGTCCAAGTCCCCGTTTAGGAGCTTTTTTTTCAGCCTGCAATCGGCACAATGGACCCATGAATTGCGAAAACACGCCTATATAATTTCCACCCCCTTGAACCCCATTTTTATATAGAAAAACTGGGGTTTACAGAGGTAAACCTTATTTTTGGTATTTCTGCTCTTAAATATAAATTATGGGGCGGTTCTAACGATTACCTACAATCTATATTTCGAGCAGAAATATGAATAACACGACAATTTTTCATCTGAAAAATTTCGTTTTTTCGGCAGCAAAGTTTACACTGCATTTTTGTGGCTGTTTTCATAATGAGAGCTATCAGTGCTGTGCTTTTATTGTTCTCTTTATCAGGTTACTGAGACAATCGTGAGAATGAACAAGTCTATAGAAATGGGAACAACACACCATGCGGTGTCAATGGTAAGCATAGGGAAATAAATAGGTGCCGATACACGACAAACCCTGTAGTTAGACCTGTGCGAGGAGGGACAGTCAGATCAGGTTGTACATCCAGCCAGGTTGATCAAACAGTCTTCTCTCGTGGTTCTTTTCATAGCCAACCGACTTCAGAGGCTCCTCCGATGGGCGAATAATCTGATCAGTCCGGCCTGAGTCTTCACTTCACGCCCCTACTCATATGTAGTATTTGTTTGCTTGATTTGAGGTTTAACGTCCCCGTCAACACTGTAAATGTCATTTTGGAGACGTTGCTTCCAATTTTGTCGAACTTTTACCCGACATTGAGATGAAATGACATCTCAAGCCCTGCCGCCAGATGAAACGGATAGGGTTAATAAGCATGGACGGTCAGACTCGCCCCGCTTTGTCTGGGCAGGCTTAGATCCTCTAAGCGGTTTACCAGTACTCGTGTGCGGGACGGTTTCAGCTCTGCGTTGAAGCATCATGCAGCCCACCTGTTTCTTGAAGCCCTGATGGGCGGTGCCGTCAGATCAGGTTGTATTGATCAAACCGTCTTCTCTCGTGGTTCTTTTCATAACCAACAGACTTCAGAGGCTCATCCGACGGGGCGAAGAATCTGATCAGTCTGACCTTAGTCTTCGCTTGTCTATAATGAAAACACGTCTATATATTTTGACCCCCTTAAAACTGGGGTTTACAGGGGTATTATTATTTTCGTATTTCTGCTGAAAACTATACGAAAACACGCCTATACAAATACAGTGTAAACTTTACCGGCGAAAAAAAAATGAAATTTTAAGATGAAAAATTATGATATTTTTCTAATTTCTGCTGAAACTATAGATTTTGTGCGCTCGTAAGAACCGCCTCATCGAGGCGGTTCTAATGCGTACCACAATCAATATTTTAGAGCAGAAATAAGAAAAGTAAGGCTTACCCCTATAAACCCCAGTTTTACTACATAAAATGGGGTTCAAGACGGTCAAAGTTATACAGACCTGTATTGTGGGCTTTCTTTATAACCGTAACACCAATGCGTTTCTAACGAGTACCCAAAAACTATGTTTTGAGCAGATACAAGAAGAATATCTGAGGTGTCTAACACTCCTGATATCGGAGATTGTTAAAACTCAAAGTAAGTTGCTGTCCTGATGCTAGTCATATATAAGTAACAATTTAAAAATTATTCCTGATTCTAATTCTAGGATAAGAAATATAATTTCTAAAGCACCGAAAAATCGATTTCCTCCTAAATTTTATTTCAATAAGTGTATAGAAGAAATCGCAGCTACCTTGAATGAATTTGGTAATCGATTGTGTAAACAAGAAAACGAATGGAAACTTAGCATACAAACGCATTTCTTTCTAAGCTATTACCTCCTAAACCAACACGTCTTTACGTCATCTCAAACTAGGTAATCAAGAATTTCATGAGAAGTATGTGTGTGCAAGTGTGCATGCTTCTAATAGCAAGTTGAATGCTTGGTAGTGTATCCTCAGATGGATTATGTGTCAATCATGCTAGGCTTCTCAACAAGTGTTGCAGTCCGACCTGCGAAGACCTTCGGGTTGTGCGTGTGCGTTAGCATGTGTGTATTTTATATATATATATATATATTTTCAATTTACATTCCTGTTATCTCTAGGCAAAAGTTGGTGGACAGTTGGATAGAATGCTCGCTTTCAAAGGGAAGGAAAGTCTTTTCCCATTTTATGAACCATTCAAGAATAAGCTTGAATGCCTGACAGTCATTCCTGCACTGAACAGGTATAAATTTTTTGCCTTTCGTGCAACGAGTAATATTGTAAACTCCATCACGAAAACACACCTATATAATTTTGACCCCCTTAAACCCACTTTTATACGGTAAATCTGAGGGTTTGAAGGGATAAATCTGACAAGTATAAGATTTTTTAGCTGATAATTTTAATTTCTGGTGGTGGTAAAATTTTACAATGTATTTAAATAATGGTCTTTTCGTAATGCGTTTTGTCGCATCTGTTTCAGGACGGACATACATGTAGATTTCTAATGTTACGTCCTTTCCAGTTCAATAGCACACCAGTGTGTCAAAGTAATTGAGATAGAGGTTGGTTGCCGTGCAAGCATTATGCATAATACAGTACAAGCAGTGACACTCAGTAGTTCTCACTAACGCTATATCGAAGAAATTTTATGGCACCAAATGAGTTCAAGCTATTAAAGGTCGGCCGTAGTAAACAGAGCAATTATGAGTAAAACAATGATTTTTCATAGTTTTAAGTTTCCAGTTAAAAGGAAAACAAGCCATTCGAAAAGTCTATACTTTTAATTTGCTACTATGTCAAAAGTGTCCTTGCCTTGTTTTCAGCATTTTATCAGTTAGCTGAAACATAGCAGTGGCGGAATTCTCGAAACGCATCACGACAACACGCCTATATAATTCTGACCCTCTTGGACCCCACTTTTTTACAGTAAAACTGGGGTTTTCAGGGGAAAACCTTATTTTTATTATTTCTGCTCTGGGTACTGGTTATCGATGAGGCGGTTCTAACGTGTACCCACAATCTATATTTTGAGCATAAATAATAAAATATCACATTTTTTCGTCTAAAATTTTCGTTTTGTAGGTGGTAAAATTTACGATGTATTTGTATAGGCGTTTGTTCGTAATGGTTACACTGTTTTCTCTATTTTAGATCTGAAATCAGAATCTCAGCACTGGAGGCAGTTAGAAATTTCCTAGTTCATATCCAGCAGCTTAAGGATTATATTGAAACGGTAAGAAATCAGACGTCCAATACCGAAATGTTTAACAAAAATAACAAAAACGAAATAACAATATTTTTTTTCGAGAGGAATTCCCTTCATCGCGTTAACAATTCCGTGTAACGAACACCCCTGTGGTCCAAACTATATTCATTGAATAGACTTGGGATTATATGGGTATACAGTGTTTTTTTTCCTAATTCTGCACCAAGTCAAAATGTTTGAGTACTCGTAAGAACCACCTCAATTGCGAACAGTGTAGACCCTGATCAGATAACTTCTTCTGATTGGTTTTAAGTAAAAAATGGGTGTGTCTAAATTAATTATTCAGTGGGAGAAGGGTTAAAAACTGAAGCAAGAGCATAAAAGACCTTGGTGCAACTAGCGAAAACTCGGATCATTTCATGGATAAAGCGGTCCGAACAGAGCCATTGCCTATTGGTTCTAGAATAGCCCGGATGTTTTAGAAGGGTCATGCGAACTGCGTGACTCTGCGCGGTCTGATCAGAGTCACGCAGTTCGCCTAAGTCTTCTTGTAAGTCTGTTATGTGCAACATCATTGGATTAACAAGTCCATGTAACGAACACCCCTATATACCTTCGTTTATATAGAGAAAAGCGGAGCTCATGAGGGTATTTATTAGTTTCACTGTCTTTCTTTATTTTTGCTCAAACTATAGATTCTCACTGAGGCGTTTGTATCGAGAACCAACAATTAATATTAGGATAAGTACTGTGGGTGCTCAGGCTTACCTGCAACTTTGGCAAGTACTTAAAGCAATATTTTATGGTTTTGTTATTTTCTTTATTATACAGATATATATGCCAGCAACGAGAACAGGAGTAGGCGTGGATTCTTTTCCAGATGGCGCTGCGTATTACCAAGCATGTTTAAAATGGCATCTTTCTGCGGACTTGACACCGGACCAGGTCCATCAGATGGGAAAAGATGAAGTGGAGAGAATTTACATGGAAATGCAGAATGTAATGATGATCATTTGTTTTCTTTAAGTTAGATATTGCATTGATATAATTAACTGGACATATGCGGCGGTCATCATATAATCTTTATTGCTGCACTTCTTTAAACTGCATTGCCAAAATGTTCCAAACTAATATTTGGGGCAATTATTTGCGAGGTGACTAAACATTTATGAGCACAGTAACGTTACCAATACAAAACACGCCTTTATAATTTTGACCCCCTTAAACCCAACTTTTATATTGTAAAACTGGGGTTGTTATAGTTATACATTGTTTTAGCTCATCTGAGCCGAAGGCTCATAGGTGATCTAGTGTAGCTCCGTTTCTGTCTGTCGTCTGTCGTTTGTCAAAATTTTCAAACATCTTCTCCTCTGAAACAACGGGGCGAATTGAAGCCAAATTTCATGTGGAGCATCCATGGGATGGATGAACGAAAGTTTGTTCGTGTGGTCAAGGTCACATGACAAAGATGGCCGTCATGCTAATGTATGTTAAAACCCCTTTAAATATCTTCTTTTCCGGAACCGGTAGGCCAATTGCCATGAAACTTAGTATGTAGCATTGGGAACTTGGGCCCACATCATAGCTTGTTCAAATGATGAACCTCGGATGACCTTGACCTATTTTACGCCAAGATCAAATAACCGTCTCCCCGTACATCAACCATAGGTCAGTTTATATTTTACTTTTGGTCCTTTGAGATCAGCGTGCATATTTTGAGAAATCGGAAATAAATTATTGGTTTAGACTCATATTCTAGACAGGTTTTTAATTATTTGGACCCCATTTTGATTTATATCAGTCTTTGAATCTACTGCCTATTCAAAATTCGCAAAATTGCAGTATGTTTCCTCTGGCTTTCTTTGCCGGATCATTACAGGGTCACTGATGAGGCTTTATTAGCCGAAACTACGTAGTATGACCCTTCTTCTTTCTAATGAATGTTTTTATTGCTCTTAAAGGAACTCCTTTTTGATTTTTATTTGGTATGGGAAAAAGTCAAAATTGTGTATTTGTCAGAAACTATTGCAGCCTGTGATCTGAAATTTGGTAGATGCAAGTAGCTGAATGAGTGGATGAAACTACATGAGTTTTCAAGGTCAAGATCATTCTTTGACCTTGGCCAAAGGTCATTTAGCTATGAAAATTATAACTCATTAAGGCCCCGCAAATTTTTGCGGATGCCCTATAGTAATCACCCTGTCTGTCCGTCCACATTTTCATGTTTTTCTTAATAACTTACAAACCGTCAAAAGCATCGACTTCAAACTTTAAATATAAGGTCACAATATCATTACACCTTTTCATGGCAAGTGAGGTAACTCTTCCTACAATACTCTCAGAATTATGGCCAAATCTTTGCGGATGCCCTATAATAATCACCCTGTCTGTCCGTCTGTCTGTCCGTCCACATTTTTCATGTTTTTTTCTTAATAACGTACATACCGTCAATCGCATCAACTTCAAACTTTCAATAAAAGGTCATAATATCATTACACAATTTCGTGGCAAGGTATGTAACTCTAGCTACAATACTATCAGAGTTATGGCCTTTTGAAAAGCTTAAAAATCAGTTTTTTTGTCTTTCATCTTTGTTTCAAAACCGCTGTGGATATTCAAATGAAACTTCCTGCAGTTATTGACAGTTACCCTATAGTAATACCCTGTCTGTCCGTCCCCCGCAAATCTTCACCCTGTCTGTACATCTGTCCTTCTGTCTGCATGTCCGTCTATTCGTCCACATTTTTTTTGTTTTTTTTTCTTAATCACTTACCAACCGTCAAATGCATCAACTTCAAACCTTAAATATAAGGTCACAAGTTACGTAACTCTAGCTAATATACACCCAGAGTTATGGCCCTTTGAAAAAAACTTAAAAAAAAAATCAGCATTTTTCGTCCTTTTTCATCTTTATATCAAACCCGCTATAGATATTCAAATGGAGTTACTGACAGTTGCCCTATAGTAATACAATGTCTGCCTGTGTGTCTGTCTGTTCGTCCGTCCATCCGTCCGTCCGTACGTCCGTCCGTACGTCCGTCTGTCTGTCAGTCGGTTTGTTTATCCGTCTGTCCATCAACATTTTTCATTCACGTCGGTCATACAAAAGTGGATTCTTTTAGTTGAAGTTTTTAGCTTCGTTTTTAATCATTTCATTTCATTTGCGCTCCTCTGTAATCTTATCGTACTGAAAAAGAAAACCCCATAACTTTGCAAATCGAGATCAGATTGCTGATCAGGATCTACACTGTTTGTCATTCTGTTTGTAATTTCGAATGAATGCATTATAACAAGCAATTTGAAAGGCTGATAGTTAGACTAATTTATTTAGAAGGACAAGAGTTAAACTTTGTTTTGACATTTCTTTCAGATAATGCGAAAACTGGGTCATAATGGGACAGTGAAGGAGTTCTTTGACAGCCTTAAATCTAAACCAGAATACCTTATTCAAGACAAGGTAAACTTAAAACATCCATGCTCAGCTTGTTGTGTAGTCCATGAATATCTGTAAAATTATCATTATGCATTACGATAACACAGTCGTATTGCCATGACGATAACACACCCGTGGGACATAGTGCGTTTTTCTCATATCTCCAAATGGCTACTTTTCTGAAGAAAATCTGTGATATTTTTTTTTATTTATGCTCCAATTATGGGTGGCGGGTGTTCGTTAGAACCGCCTCATTGAGGCGGTTCTAATGAGTACCCACAACCTATGTTCTGGAGCAAAAATAAGAAAAATAATGTTTACCCCCTAAACACCAGTTTTCTCCATAAAAAGTGGGGTTTAGCGGGTGTTCATTACACGGCCTTGTTCATGTGATGATATTAAGGCGGTTCTAACGAATACTCACAACCTAACTGAAACATAAATAATATTGTGTATAAATCCCGGTTTTCTGTATATAATGTGGGGTTTAACGGGGTGTTCATTTCAAGGACTTGTTAAAGGGATGGTACAGGAAGAAATGTGTGGTAGAAAAACCCTGATACCTATTAAGGTAAAAAAAACTTATTTTTTAAGAGTAGATCCTATAATATAGCAAGACAGTGTTTTTTTAGTAATTTCTCTTCATTTCATTTTGTCTTGCTGAATCCCGTCCTATACCATTGTCGCGGCGAACTGATTCTCATATTAACTTGAGACACCAATTTTGTATTTAGCATAAATACAGCAAAAAGTTACGCAATTTTGCCATTGTTGGTGGAAAGTCTAAAAATAATCGCGAAGACAATACAAGACGTAAAACAACTTCCACTGTCATGGCGCACAAACGTAGCATGACGTGACGTTTACGGTGTCATGGTGCTATATTGACGTCAGAAACATCATGACCTATTTATCGCTTAATATAATTCTGATCTTTAGAATAAACCGTTTAGATACAGAACAGGAATAATTATTTTTTGCCTTTACTAGTTTTACATATCACGATCATGTCTTATCTTTTCTGACCGCTACTAACCTTCCAGTGTGTCTTGCTGCATTAGCAAAAGCAAAACTTTATTACATAATTTAGGTGCATACACCATGTTGTAATTTCACGGTTAGGGAAGGAAAACTAAACATTTTTAGATAAGACATGTTCTGGTAATGACAATATTTATTACTTTCTCTGTGACAAAAAACGACTTAAAACAAAACCTGGTACAACAATATTGTCCTCCGTGAAAATTAACCCGACCTTTGCATTTGAATAAGAAAAAAAAAAACTACATTCGGGTTATGCGATCGGTTACAAAATAGAAGTGATGGCAATGATCAGGAATCGATACAATTAATCCAATGCTCGCATCAGAGAATTTAAGGAACAGTGAAAAGCAATTGTAAATCCATTCCCTGAGGATTTGACAAAACGTCGTGATCAGCTACGATATTGCAGACTGTGGTACAGTTACTAAAGTGTTGCACAACTCGAGTAGCGAATACTAAGGTGCGCAGTTGCCACTGTCTGATGTGCACAATTGGCGTTTACAAAAACAAACAGCAACATAAAACAACAACAGAAAACAAGAGGGCCATGATGCCCCTGGATCGCTCATCTGATCAACAGTGTTACAAGTAGGCCCCGGGGAGGGGAATTATTGGCCCCAGGGTTATAATTTGCATAATCTTGAGGGAGGGCTTAAAGGTGAAGCTTCATACCAAATATCAAAGACCAGAGCCTTCTGGTTTGAAACAAAAAGATTTTTTCCTTATATAAGTCTATATATAAAACCTGTGGGGCCCCGATGCGGGCCGTGTTTGGCCCCAGGGCTATAAGTTGAACAATCTTGGTAGAAAGCCACAAGAAGAAGCTTCATACCAAATATCAAAGACCTTGGTCTTCTGGTTTCAGACAAGAACAGTTTCAAAGGTTTTTCCTATATACGAGGACTGTTCAAATATGAATGCAAGTAGAACGTTTTCTCATGCACTAATGCAAAAATCACCTGGAAATATATATCACAGCGTAGAAAATCATTTTACCTATACATTGATACCAAATTTGTAAAAATCCGTGCACTTTAGCCATGTATATCGTTCGATAAATACTGTCTACTCTTGTATACTAATACAAAACATGGTTGGAAGAAGGTCAGAGTACGCCGTTGAAATATGGTCCTATATTAAGAATCGTTGTATTCTTGGTATGTGGTGCAAAGACATTTTTGATGAAATATATTCGGTTTATGTGAATAATGAATTGTCTTTTCCGACAGTCTTTCGTTGGTTTAAGAAATTCAGCTGTGGGCTAGGCTCAACAGATTGAAGATGCACCACATGATCGTCGGCCAAAAAGTGCAACATCTGCCAAGATGGTTGCTAGAGTGAAAGAAATAGTTGCTACCAATGCACGATACACCACTAGGCAAATAGCTAGTATGGTTGGTTGCTTAAAAAGTTTCCAAATTACAATGCACGGTCTTTCGCTAATGTCGTCACAGGTGACGAGACATGGGTTCACTTTTTTGAGCCAAAACGAAAGATTCAGAACAAAATATGGGCAACAAAGTATTGCAAAAGACCATGCATTGCTAATCGGACCATGAGCGTCAAGAAGGTAATGTATGCCATATTCTTTTCAAATCAGGGCCGTGCTATTCAGGTTGCTGTGACTAAAGGCAAATCTGTAAATGCAAAGTTTTACAAGAATAAAGTTCTCCGAAAAATGAAGAAATATTTCAAAGAACGAAGACCCACAACTGGTTTGACCAGTGTCAGATTGCTACATGACAATGCGTCATCGCACAAGGCGTTCATTGTGCAAGACTATCTGAAGCAGGAAAAGGTTGTTGAACTCCCTCACCCCCGTATTCCCCCGACCTTTCCATGTGTGACTTTTATTTTTGTTCCCGCGGCTAAAAAAATGCCTTTCTGGTCGAAGATTTGTACAGCGCGAACACCTCGGTTCTGCAATATTCCAGTGCCTTCATAGTATACCCCGAAAAGACTACCGAAATGCATTCAATGATTGGATCAGAAGACTGAAAGTTTGTATATCTGTTAAAGGGGAATACTTTGAGGGGACAAAATAAATTTTTCATCGAAATCTATCACGGAATCATTTTTATGTGCTTAGTTGCATTCATATTTGAACAGTCCTCGTAAGTCTATGTAAATCCAGTGGGCACCGGGTTGGACCCATTTTTAGCCCAAGGGCTATAATTTGAGCAATCTTCGTAGAGGTCTACTGCACAAAGCTTCATACCAAATATCAAAGACTTAAGCTTTCTGGTTTCAGGCAAGAAGATTTTTAAAGGGTTTCCCTATACAAGTCTATATCAAACCAGTGGGCACATGAGCGGAGCCACTTTTGGCCCCAGGGCTATAATTTGAACAATCTTGATAGAGGTCCACAATATGAAGCTTCATACCAAATATCAAACACCTGAGCAATCTGGTCTCAGACAAGAAGACTTTTAAAAGTTTTCCCTATGTAAGTCTATGTAAAACCAAAGGGTCCCGGAACGGGGGCATTTTTGGCCCCGGGGCTATAATTGGAACAATCTTGGTAGAGGTCCACTAGATAAAGCTACACACCAAATATCAAAGACCTTGGCCTTGCGGTTTCAGAGAAGAAGATTTTTATAAAGAATTTTCCTATATGAGTCAATGTAAAATCAAAAAGGGCCCTGGTTGGGGCAAGGGCTATAATTTGAACCATCTTGGTAGAGGTCCACTAGATGAAGCTACACACCAAATATCAAAGACCTGGGCTTTGTATTTTCAAAGGAGATTTTTTAAGATTTTTCTTGTACATGTATAAGTCAATGTAAAAGTAAAGGGGCCCGGGGCTGGTACATTTTTGGCTCCAAGGCTTGATTTGAACAATCGTGATAGAGGTCCACAAGACAAAGCTTCATTCTGCATATCAAACACCTGAGCATTCTGGTCTCAGACAAGACGGTTTTTAAATGTTTTCCCTACGTAAGGCTATGTAAAAACAAAGGACCCCGGGCAGGTGCATTTTTTGGCCCCATGACTATAATTTGAACAATCTTGGTAGAAGTTCACTAGATGAAGCTACACAGAAAATATTTAAGACCTGGGCCTTGCGGTTTCAGAGGAGAAGATTGTTTAAGCTTTTTTTCTACATAAGTCTATGTAAATCCAAATGACCCCGGGGCGGGACCATTTGGTGCCCCATGGCTATAATTTAAACAACCTGAGAAGAGGTCCACTTGATGAAGCTACACACCAAATATCAAAGACTTGAGCCTTCTGGATTCATACAAGAAGATTTTTAAAGGTTTTCCTATATAAGTCTATGTATAACTAATGGGCCCCGGGGCGGGGGTATTTTTGCCCCCAGGGCTATAATTTGAACAGATGATCATTCCGAACAAGTTTGATGATGATCACAAGTTAGATGTTCACTACATGAAGCTTCATATCAAATACTAAAACATGAGGCTTCTTGTTTAAGATAAGAAGATTTGTAAAGATTTTCCCTATATAAATTTCAGAGGAGAAGATTTCTAAAGATTTTCCTAAAACCAAAGGGCCCCAGGGCGGGGGCATATTTGGCCCCAGGACAATAATTTGAACAATCAAGATAGAGGTCCATAAATCGAAGTTTCATATCAAATATCAAGCACCTGAGCCTTCTGGTTTCAGACAAGAAGATTTTTAAGGGTTTTCCCTATATAAGTCTATGAAAAACCAAAGGGCCCCGGGCAGGGGCATTTTGGCCCCAGGGCTATAATTTGAACACTCTTGGTACAGGTCTACAAGACAAAGCTTCATACAAAATATCAAACACCTGAGCCTTCTGGTTTCAGACAAGATGATTTTAAAGGTTTTCCCTTTGTAAGGCTATTTAAAACCAAAGGGCCCCGGAGCGGGGACATTTTGGGCCCATGAGCTATTATTTGAAAAATCTTGGTAGAGGTCCACTTAATAAAGCTACAAACCAACTATTGAAAACCTGGGCCTTGCGGTTTCAGAGGAGAAGTTTTCATTAAAAAATCTATTTTTGGCTCCTGTGATCTTGATGTGCAGCGGACCGGAACCATTTGAGCATCTTTGAAAGGGGACCACCTAAGGATCAGTCCTTTGAAGTTTGGTTTAGGAGGAGATGTCGTTTGAAGAAATTGTTTACGCACGGACGGACGCACGCACGGCCGACGGACAAAAAGTGATCCCAAAAGCTCACCTCGTCGCAACGTGACAGGTGAGCTAAAACAGGTTTTCTTATATGTATATTTTTATTCTAGGAAGAGACTTTGCAGCGTTTCAGGGATCTCAGAAAAAGAGTGGCACCGAAACTACCCCAGTTATTTCGGGACATTCCGGACTTGGCAATAGAGTGAGTAATTATGCAATAGATTTTACCTAGTCACATTCAATGTTCAGTTAAAATATTGATTAAGGGTCGCAAGAAGAATACGATCTCTGTGTGTAGTCTGGTTAGGGACAATGGATTCTTTTTAGCTCACCTGACCGAAGGTCATGGTGAGCTTTTGTGACCATGAGATGTCCGGCGTCGTCGTGCGTCGTCCATGCGTAAACTTTTCTTGTGAACACACTACTGGCCACAGTTTAGGTAAATCATCATCAAACTTAGTCAGAATTATCATCATGAAAAAATCTCGGTCAAGTTCGAATATGGGTCATGTCGGGTAAAAAAGTAGGTCAGTACGTCAAATCATAGAAAAACCAAGTGAACACACTAGAGGCCACAGTTTTGGTCCGAACATCATTAAACTTGCTTTGAATGATTATCTTGACAATAACTCGGTCAAGTTCGAATATGGGTCATGTCAGGTCAAAAAGTAGGCCAGTAGGTCAAATCATAGAAAAACCTTGTGAACACAACAGAGGCCACAGTTTTGGTCTAATCGCCATGAAACTTGCCCAGAATGATCATCCTGACAATATCTTGGTCAAGTTCGAATATGGGTCATATCGTGTCAAAAAGTAGGTCAGTACAGCAAATCATAGAAAAACCTTTATGAACACTCTAGATGCAACAGTTTTGGTCCCATCATCATCAAACTTGCTCAGAACGATCGTTTTGACAATATCTCAGTCAAGTCCGAATATGGGTCATGTCGGATCAAACAGTAGGTCAGCAGGTCAAATCATAGAAAAACCTTGTGAACACACTAGCGGCCACAGTTTTGAACCGATCATCATCAAACTTGCCCAGAATGATCATCTTGACAATACATGTACCTCGGTCATGTTGGAAAAAGGGTCATATCGGGTCAAAGGTCAAATCATAAAAAAACCTTGTGAACACAGTAGAGGCCACATTGTTAGTCTGATCATCATCAAACTTGCCAAGAATGATCATCTTAAGAATATCTCAGTCAAGATCGAATATGGGTCATGTCAGGTCAAAAAGTAGGTCAGAAGGTCAAATCAAATAAAAACATTGTGAACACACTAGAGGCCATAGGTTTGCTCCGATGATCATCAAACTTACCCAGAATGATCATCTTGACAATGCATGTATCCCGGTCAAGTTGGAATGAAGTATTGTCAGGTCAAAAGTAGGTCAGTAGGTCAAATCATAGAAAAAACCTTGTGAACACACTAGAGGCCACAGTTTTGGTCCGATCATTATCAAACTTGCTCAGAATAATAATCTAATCGATATCTCAGTCAAGTTCGAAAATGGGTTATGTTAGGTGAAAATGTAGGTCAGAAGGTCAAATCATAGAAACACATTGTAAACACACTGGAGGGCCACAGTTTTGGTCCGATCATAATCAATATTGCTCAGAATGATCATCTTGACAATAACTCGGTCAAGTTCGATAAGGGGTCATGTCGGATCAAAAAGAAGGTCAGTAGGTCAAATCATAGAAAAACATTGTGAACACTCTAGAGGCCGCAGTTTTAGTCCGACCATCATCAAACTTGTTCGGAATGATCATTTGACAATATCTCGGTTAATGTCGAATATGGGCTATGTTTGGTCAATAAGTAGGTCAGTAGGTCATATAATAGAAAAACCTTGTGAACACACTAGAGCCCCCAGTTTTGGTCCGATCATCATCAAATTTGCTCAGAATGATCATCTTAACAATATCTGGGCCACGTTTGAATGCGGGCCAAGTCGGGCAAAAATGTAGATAAGTAGTTCAAATCATAGCAAAATGTTGTGAACATTCTAAGAGGCCACAATATTAGTCCAATCATCATGCTCAGAAAGATCATCTGGACAATATCTCAGTTAAGTTCGAATATGGGTCATGCCACATAAAGAAGTAGATCAGTAGGTTATTTTGTCATAAATTTTGAAAGGTTTGAGATAGAGCCTTCATATTTGGCATGTAGGTTTCTTGTGACAAGGCCACTTATATACAAAATTGACCCGTGACCTCGACCTGTGACCTACTTTATCATAAGTTTTTAACCATACGAGACAGAGCTTTCATATTTGGCATGTATGTTCCTTGTGACAAAGTTTTCCCAACCATTCAAACATTTTGACACATCACCTTGACCTTTGACCTAATTTGTCATAACTTTTGAAGCATTTGAGATACAGCCTTCATATTTGGCATGTAGGTTCCTTGCAACAAGGGCTTCCAATTCATACATAAAATGATCTGTGACCTTTATCTTGACATTTGACCTACTTTATCATAACTTATTAACCATTTGAGATAGTGCCTGCATATTTGGCATGCATGTTCCTTGTGAAAAGATCTTCCCACCATACAAATATTTTGTCTTATGACCTTGACCTTTAACATACTTTGTCATAATTTTGAAGCATTTGAGGTAGAACCTTCATATTTGGCATGTAGTTTCCTTGTGACAAGGGCTTCTTATTCAAACAAAAATAACTTGTGACCTTGACCTTAACATGCGACCTACTTTATCATAACTTTTGAACCATTTGAGGTAGAGCCTTTATATTTGGCATGTCTGTTACTTTTTGTTTTGGCAAGGACTTTCCACCCGTTTGACCTGTGACCTTGACCTTTGACATTTATTCGCATAACTTTTGAACCATTTAAGACAGAGCCTTCATATTTGGCATGTAGGTTCCTTGTGACAAGGGCTTTCCAACCATGATAAATATTTGACCTGTGACCTTGACCTATGACCGTTTTTGTCATAAATTTTGAACCATTTACGGTAGAGCCTTAATATTTGGCATGTATGTTCCTTGTGACAAGGTCTTCCCTCTCATGCAAAAAGTTTGTCCTGTGACCTTTACCTTGATCTGTGACCTACTTAATCATAATTTTGAACTATTTGAGATTGAGCATTCATATTTGACATGTATATTCCTTGTGACAATGGCTTCACATCCATACAAAAAGTTTTACCTGTGCCCTTGACCTTTGATCTACTTTATCATAACTTTTGAACCATTTGACATAGAGCTTTCATATTTGGCATGTATTTTTCTTCTGACAAGGCACCTTAATATATTACCTACCATTTCATTTATACATTGTGGATCAGGTGAGCGATACAGGGCCATCATGGCCCTTAAAGTTTTAGCAATCCACTCGACTAGGTTAATACAGCATATTCCGACATGGGGAAATGCAAGCATCGATGTTTGTTTATTCAATACTTGGGCCCAGCCACCTGACAAGCTTGAAGCAGGGTTCCTTTCATTGTGAACGTCCTCAAGGTATCCAATGCATGTCTTCACACAACAATGGTAATGGTAAGACTGTGTTTAAGCACTTTAGTGGTTTCCTATGCAACACACAACCTTTTCTCATTACGATATTACACCCGTTCGACATGATGCATTTGTACGTCTCCAAAACGGATACTTTTCTGACAAAAATCCGTGAAATGTTTCTTATCTATACTGCAAACATAGGTTGTAGGTGCTCGCTAGAACCGCCACAATGAGTACACAAACTATGTCTTTGAGCAGAAATGAGAATAATCATAAGTTATGCCGTAAACCCAGGTTTTCTCTATATAAAGTGGGGTTTTAGTGGGGTGTTCATTTCACGGCCTTGATCACTTGATGCTCATAGGGTAGTTAGATAGAGAGAGACAGAGAATGAAAGTGCTAATTTCCCTGTAAGTAAACACTTCCGTGTATGGTGAATGGTTGCAGGTTCAGAATGAGGAAATGTTTCAGAATAATTTCATTTCTGTCAATCAGTACAAGTAGCCCTGGATTACAGGCTGAAAAAAACGCGTCATCTGCCAGACTCTGCACTACTTGTTAAAACATATCCTGGAGTACTTAGTTCTTGATATGTTATTGCAGAAGCGCTTTTACTTGGTTTTATTATGAGACAGTTATATAATTTTGCATTCAGTTTGCAACAAACTTCAGACATCTTGCCCCAGTTGACGTGAAGCGACGACGTTCATGAGGTCTAACTGAGCCAATAAAAATGTAGCGTATCACTTACCAAAATACAGGACTTCTGGCAACATATTGCGGCAATATTGTTGCAATATAGCAGCAATACTGGATTTCGTATGCAAATTAGGTTTCTGGCGATATTACCGCAATAAACTATTCTGGCAACATTGCCACAATAACCTTTTTCTTGCAATATTGCGGCAACACAGCAAAAACTGTCCAAGAATGAGCTGGTAGTTAAATTTCGTGTAATATTGCCCAATTCTGGCAATAATATTGCCAGAATTCAATAATATTGCCAGAATTCTGGCAATATTGCCATAACATTACGATAACACACCCGCGCGAATTGGTCATTTTTACACAATTCCAAAATGGACATTATTCTGATGAAAATCCGTGATATTTTTCATATAAATACTGCAAACATAGGTTGTGGGTGCTCGTTAGAACAGGCTCATTGAAGCGGTTCTAACAAGTACCCACAACCTATGTCCTTGCGCAAGAAGAAGAAAAAAATAATTTATACCCTCGTAAACCCAGGTTTCCTCTATATAAGATGGGGTTTAGGGGGGTGTTCATTTCACGGACTTGTTCACGTGATAACAAGGGGCTATTTTAGTCACATTTTGCAGATGAGACCCATATTTGCTAGAAAACAAAGAAAATAATGATAATGACTAAATGGAATCCAGTAATTGCCATCGTTCTTGAAAACTGCATATACATATTGATAGCAGAGCAATTATCTTCCTAATCATGCAAGATTCTTGAGAACGACTTTGTTGCCTGTACAAAACTATACAGCATGCAAGGTTAATGGCCTTCATCCCTAATTTCTTATTAAAACATGTTCAACGTCAACATGATTATTTAGCAACTGACCCTATCATTGCCCCAAACTCCTCTTAGAATTGCTGTGACACAAATAATCTTATATATGTAGTATAGCAACTTCACCACTGGTTCAACCTGTGCAAGTTTGGAAATATCATATGCTAGTATTACAGTTAATTGCAAGAAAAAAAAAACAAACAAAAAAATAATCAAACAGAACAAGATGATTTGTCAAATGAAAAGAACAGAGATTCACTTTAAACATAATGCAGTGCTAAACATTTCACAGACTATCCTGCGATCACTTACTTTTTGCCAAAATATACAAATTGATGTACGCCTTTGAATGATTAATACAGATTTTAACTGAACACATTTCCTTTGTATGCACCAGTTCCCACCATAAAATGAAAGAGGAAGTTCTTCAGGAAGTTATCGCTGGACATGCCCAAGTTCTGGCAATATTTGATGCAACAATATGAAATCCAAAGTTATTGAAAGAAATACTGTCGCAAAACAGAAATATTACCAGAATAGTGGCAATATTGCAGTTTCGACAATCTTGTAGTTCTGGCAACAAATAAATGTTACCGCAATATTGCTGCAATATTGCGGCAACATTGCCGCAACATTTCATTTTGGTAAGGGATGGTGTTCTCGATAGCATTTTTCCATGACCTCATTTACCTAGCCAGAAACAAGTTATGTTGACTTAGATGTGAGATTTTGCGGAACACTATCGAGGCCAAATGTTGTGCTTTGTGCGACATAGAGCTTTGAAGAAAGCTGTGCATTATAAACGTTGTTAGTATTTAGTATGCACATCATAGCAAGTTCAGACGGTTACTGGACAGTGCATTAAAGATGATATGAGTTCACATAAAGTATGAACACTTCCATTGGCAAGGAATAGAAAAACACTTATCCATTACAATTATATTATAATGTTATTAATCAAATAATTTCGTATTGGCCCAGTTACAGGTCCGAGGTCTGCTGTATTGGCACGAGGCCGAAGGCCGAGTCCAATACAGCTGTAACTGGGCCAATACGAAATTACTTGATTAATGACAATTTTATTAATTGATGCAATTAAAAACATGATTTATGATTTTTGAATATTGGTTGACCTTGTGTAATATAGGATAATCAGTTAATAAATTAAGGTATTTTTTGCATATTATCTGTCAACTAAGTCTATACACAGTGGGCTGTTTGGAGATTTTGAAAATTTTCTCTTAAATTAGTAACAAACAATTATAAAATGCATAATAAATTTAAGCTTCAATACTGTTTTATCTTCGCGCATTCCTGCCAACTAGTCATTTTCTATTTTTAGTTACATAAATCTTCTGCCAATACAGAGTAGCATCAGTAGAAACAGGTTTCTAATTAAAATTATAGACAACAGAAGTAAAAGGAAATTTGGTAATAGTAAAAAACAGGTTGAACAGAATAAAATGAGTTATGGATTATTGTTTATCTTTTCTAGAAACACTTTCTTTTAGAAAACATTAATAAATGGCAGCTGTCAAACAGTCGCCACTTCCGTATTTACAGCCTGGTGCTAGACGGCCAATCCCGAAAAAATCACGCGATTTAGAAGCCTATCGAGAACAAAGTTATGTCGAGAACACAATACGCGATGAGTTACTCGTCGGACCCACCAGTCCAAATGTAGGGTATCTTTTGCTTCAGTAATTCAGTTATTTCATGCTGTCGAGTCCTAATTATTGTTTCATCTCTGTTTTTTGTATTTTGGAGGTGTTGCAATGTTTAGATTGAAACCATTCAGGTAGACTGAACACAGTATAAAGCCAAACCACGACATAATCAAGGATAAGGAATGTGGCCTCGTTAAATCGATTTAAGCATCCTCAGTATTTTTACTGAACGTTCCAAGTGGCTGCATTTGCTGCGGTTCATTATTGTCATAATGTGTCTTTAGATGTATGTACTGCTAATACCTGTTTTTCATGTTGGATTGCAGTTTGGCCATTTGTCGGAAAGAAACCATTACGAAAACACACCTATACAAATACATTGATTCCTTAATTGCCGACAAAAATGAAGATTTTAAGATGAAAAATTACGATATTTTTCTTATTTCTGCTCAAAAAAATAGATTGTTGGTACTCGTTAGAACCGCCTCATCGAGGCGGTTCTAACGAGTACCCACAATCTATATTTCAGAGCAGATATAAGAAAAATACGGTTTACCCCTGCAAACCCCAATTTTACTATATAAAAGTGGGGTTCGAGGGGATCAAAATTATATATGCGTGTTTTCCTGATGGGTCATTTTGGCTTTCTACTTGTGATGTCTTAATTACGGTAAAATAGAAGTGAAGGAAATCATCAGGAATCGATATAATTACTTCACATCGTACATCAAAGACAGCAAAGGGAAAGAAACACCAGCATTAGATACCTTCAATATAATGCGGAAAGCCAAAAGACAGTGACTTTCCCAAAAAATGGCCAAACGGCTATCCAAAATAAAAATATACAGTAGAACTTCAATGGCTCGAACACCTTTGGGACTATCAAAATCTGTTCGAGTCAGGGTAATTTCGAGCCACTGAGGGCTACTGCCAGGAGGCATAAAGGGAATATTTTAGAGACTTCTTTTCGGAGTGATATAGTAAAAAGTATGTTGTGTGTACCCATTTGAATCGCCTCAATGAGGCGATTCTAATGAGTACGCACAGCATACTTTTGCATGATGAAAGACGAAAATATCTTCATTTTCCCCTCACTAGTATTCATGCTGAAAAATTCACCCAGGGACTCACGAACGAGTTCGACTCAGCCATTGTAAACGAGCCATCGGTGTTCGAGCCATTAAAGTTCTACTGTATAAGAAGACGAACTGCGAGGGTTGTTCAATAAGTATCTGACCTTACCTCCTTAGAGTGACACTAGATTTCTTTTTTTTTCCACATAGTCACCCCGCAGCAATAAGCATTTCCTCCATCGATATTTCAAGGTTGATAGTCCATTTTGGTAGAATTCAGAGTCCATTTTGGTAGAATTCAGAGTCTTTAAAGTCAGTCCACCCTCCAACTGCTGCCTTAAGGAATGGTCTTTTCGTAAATTTCACACAGTTCCTCATAAATTTCCTAGTTCGTATTCTTTTTTAAACACAGGTATCTAATAACAGCTCTGTATACAGTTTGTGAAGCAAATTCGGCAACACTGCCCCAATATCATGTTATTTTACACAGCACGGACTACAAATACTACTGTAACACTGACTGATAAAAATTGTCTAACCATGTATAAGGCGTTGGTGTTTAATATGTGAAAAGCGTACACTTGCCACGAGTCAGTAACTGGATAAGGCCAGTTAAATACTGAACGGCCGTCGTTTGTCAAAAAAGAACAACAACAGAACAACCGTCTTGGAACGTGGCCACAATCCTCGCCCTTTACTCTGTCGTTGAATAGGCAAATAATTTGTTCAGTTCGTATGAAGGATTTCTAACGCATCAGTGCAGTATCTCAGGGAACATAAGAATCAAACTAATACAGAAGTGAGACAACGATGAGGACTCAATAGCATGAAATAACTGAAATGCTGGAGCCGAAGAAAACCAACAGTTGGACTCCCGGGCCTTAATAGAGACAAAGCATCAGGCACCAATCGAAATTTCTTTGAACAAAGTAAGTCTTCAGGCTGGAACCGTCATAGAATCTCATTACGATAACTCGCCCGTACGACATTGTGCATTTTTCACATCTCCAAATTGGCTACTTTTCTGATGAAAAGCCTTCACATTTTTCTTATAAATGCTCAAAACATAGGATGTGGGTGCTCGTTAGAATCGCCTCATTGAAGCGGTTCTAACTGGTACCCACAACATATGCCTTGGAGCAGAATAAGAAAAATAATGAATACCCCTGTAAACCCCAGTTTTCTCTATATAAAATGGGGTTTAGGGGGGGGGTCGTCATTTCACGGACTTGTTCACGTGATGGAGGCCCGACCCGGCGCAGTGCGATATAAGATGGAAGCAAAGTTATCAGCCGTGATTGGGTTAGCTACCATGCATACAGGCTGTCGTATTGCATTTATGTTGTACGCAATCTTTTAATATCAAAGAATGATTTTACGAGATTGGGTACTGAAATCATTGCAAGCATATATTTTATTCAGCTTCCGATAGCCCTTGTTGCAAAAGAGATCTAAGTCCAACATTTAATTTTGAAACCGAATCGAAACTACGTCTATAAAACTTAGAAATGGCATTGCGGAATTCCAATAACCACGATTAAGAAATTTACGAGCAGTTAATAATTTTTCTTACGAGTTTTGAAGTCAGTAATATGACTAGACACTCCAAATTAATTGCAATATATCTAATCATCTACGGATGTCACACGATGAACATCCGCATCCAAGAAAGGACAAATTTCAATCTCAAAAGTGAATTTGTTTTACGTTTATGTTTCTTTCCTTTTCGTGTTGTTTGAATTGGAGGTGTAAGGCAAATGTATCGATTAATGACCATTGCCTTCATTTCTATTTTGTTTGTAAATCTGACAAGAAGTCAGTTACACAATACATACCTCAAACTGGAAATGGATATGGCGAAAGGTACTTAAATGTTAACAATAGGTTAACCCTTATGGTGCTTATAAAAATACAACAGATTACAATTTCAAAAAATATTTTGTCTAACTGTTGGTTTTCTTTTGCTTCAGCATTTCCGTGGTTTCCTGCTGTCGAGTCCGCATCGTTGTTTCATTATTTTTGTTTTAGTTCGTCTTTGAGTGTGTGCATCGTTGGGGTTGTTTTTGGGTCTGGATAGCCAATCGACAATTTTGTGGGAAAGTGACTGTCTTTTTGGCCTTCCCGCTATTGGTGTTTCCATTATTTCATGTTAGTGTTTCTTTCTTTCTTTCCATTTCTGTCTCAGATGGGAGCTGGGGGATAATTGTATCGATTCCTGATCGTTGCCTTCACTTCAAGTTTGACATTGCATTTGAATTGTCTGATAGGCAGACGATTCACGTGACAGTTAGAATAGTGTCGTCTCCAGAATGAAACTTGGCGGTATAATGGTTATGATAATTGTGGTGAATATTTTTCAGAGTCAAAGAGATGACGTACGAGGGTCCAATAGGATGTTACAAGAACGGAGCACCTGATGGTTCCAGGCCGGGAATCTGCTTTGCAAATACTAACAAACTAACGAAGAGGTAAGACCTATTTATCAACTGAAAACGCGTTTATTTATTTTCTAAAATCATATACAAAGAGTAGAGCTATTTGAATAGCGAAGTTTCAGTTTATATTGATCAATTTAGATACATAAAAGCAGTTTGAGTTATTTTTGAAGGGGGGTGGGGGGGGGGGGGGTTGGGGTGGGGGGAGGCGATTTTCCGACCGTTTCAAGATTACATTCTTGGGTTTGGTTTTATGGCCCTCTCAAGTTTATTTCACTTATATCGAGCTGATTGATAATCATAAGTGGGCGAAAACCGGAGTACCAAGGGTCAAAACACATGATCTTCCGATGCAGAACTTGGAGAGACTCGAAACGCAGCGGCGAGAGACCCAATCATTCAGAATCAGCGCTCTTACCCACTAGGTCACTGAGGCTGGTCTTCAAATGTGCGTACCACCCATTGCACACACAAGTCCGTGAAATGAACACCCTACTAAATCCCACTTAAATCCCATAATGCAGTTTATATTTTACTTTCGTTCCTTTGAGATCAGCGTGAATATTCTGAGAAATCAGAAATAAATTATTGGTTTAGACTCATATTCTAGACAGGTTTTTAATTATTTGGACCCCATCCATTTTGATTTATATCAGTCTTTGTATCGACTGCCTATTCGAAATTCACAAAATTGCAGAATGTTTCCTCTGGCTTTCTTTGCCGGATCATTACAGGGTCACTGATGAGGCTTTATTAGCCAAAACTACGTAGTATGACCCATCTTCTTTCTTATGAATGTTTTCATTGCTCTTAAAGGAACTCATTTTTGATTTTTATTTATGTAAGAGAAAAATGGGGTTTAACGGGGTATACTTTATTTTTCTTATTTTTGCTCCAAGACATAGGTTTTGGGTACTCGTTAGAACTGC
Source organism: Lucinisca nassula (assembly GCA_963580285.1). Taxonomy (NCBI): domain Eukaryota; kingdom Metazoa; phylum Mollusca; class Bivalvia; order Lucinida; family Lucinidae; genus Lucinisca; species Lucinisca nassula. The sequence continues at coordinate 105,788,835 of OY757017.1, read as the reverse complement.
CTCAAAGTGCTGCAGATGAACATAACTTTATGTATCTATTTGTTACTTCTAACAACTGCAACAAGTGTACCGGCAATATTTGGTTCTGACATCAGTAGAAACATAATGTATAATAAAGCAATGTCTACAATTTCTCTTTAATGTGGGGTTACATTGTTTTTATAAGGACTAGCCAGTGTGCTTTATGGCCAATTTGGTGTCCAGATAAAAGCCCGGCATCATAAGCTTTAATGTTATTTTCTGTTGATTTCAGTCCAACGTATTGTATGCCAGTTCTAGCTTTTCACGAAATGGATCCGGGGCATCATATACAGGTTAGCGATACTTTGACTAGATCTCTTTCAGCAGAAAAGTCATTTGAATAGTAAATTGAAGCAAACTCTATGCAACCCATATAGCGAGGCGGCGTGAATCGTTCTGTATCAGGACGTCCAGCTTGTAGTGGCCCACATATTAAGAATGCCTGTAGATATACAAGTTGTCCCAGCGAGAATGTTCACTCCAGTGTTGAAGAAGAAAAAATACCTACATCATTCGATAAATGTCGCCTTTTTACATTTTAGTGTTTACGATAAACATTTCGGTACATCGTGTAACTGAAAGTTTTATATTAAAAGGTCTACTTTTCAAGAAAAAAGAATTTGCTCATTAGGAGCAAATTTGCGGATTCTATACATGAAGAGAAATCCCCGATTGATAGGGGAGGAATGAATAGCTTGAAAGAACTGCCTCACTTTCATGTTGATTTGGAGAAACTGTATTCATCTTAAGGGGGATTGGGAACACCGAGCAGATTTTTCTGCCATTTTCAAAGGGAGACAACTTTCGGAACTTCCTGTTCGTTTTTCTATAAGCCCTGTCCAACTGAAAAAGGATCTTATCTTTAAGGAAAGAGTTTGATCCTCAGGAGCAAATTCTTTCCTTTAAGAGTTGATCCCTACGGGCATGGGAAACAAAAATGCTTTTGAAGGAGTTGCCTCCGCTGAAGGTGTTCCCATTCCCTTTAACAAACATCTACATCGTTCTCCATACATTATATTTGGTTCATGTTTTATAAAATAAGAAACCATTGGGCTCACTATTAATTTTTCAGGATGCATATGCATTAAAGTCACAGGAAATTCCAGATTTTCGAAAATCAACAGACTTTTCCAAGTACTTCTCAGTACCGTTACATTTTCCTTTCTACACAGCATATGTGGAGGTAAGATATGACTGCTTACTAAAGCATCACGTTAACAAGTCCATGCAAATAACACCCTCTAAGCCCCACTTTATATAAAGAAAGATGAGGTTTATGGGGGAAAACGTTGTTTTCTTCATTTGTGCTCCAAGACATAGGTTGTGAGTACTCTTTATAACCACCTAAATAAAGCGGTTATAACAAGAAACCTAAACCAACGTTTTGATTTAAAATCTGAAAAACATCATATAAGTTTATCAGAAAAACATGTCTGTCTTTGAGGTATTAAAAATGCACTGTGCCTCATGAATGTGTTATAGTTGTTTATAGAAGAAACATTTTATTCAGCTTAGAAAAAACATGGTTACTCAAGCCACAGAAAGACGAGAAGGCGTTTATGACATGGAGATAATACAAGACCACCAAATAATTGTATACAAATGCACACAAATGCGTAAAAATAAAAGCCACTGCCAAAAAAGACCGCCTTGCATCAGTAAGAAGACAAACTTCATGGGGACTCCAACTCTGGAGTTAACGCAATTCCAATGCTTGTCATCCATTCGAAGGCAGATTTAAGTCCCCAATTAAAAAACCTTTTATTGACGGTTCCAATGTGGTTCTTCTGTCGTGGCCTATTCTTTGCTAATACCTTTTCTTTATTTTGGATAGCCGTTTGGCCATTGTGTGGGAAAGTAACTGTCCTTTTGGCTTTCCACTTTGTAATGTTTTCAGTATAGTGAAGCTTTTTTGTGTTCGTGTTTCTAACCCTTTGGTGTCTTGGATGGGAGATGTTGGGTAATTGTATCGATTCCTGATCATTGCCTTCACGTTTGTTTGTTTTTTGTCTATAAAACAAGCTTAACATATTAACCCGCATTGAGGATTCCTAGCTATGAAGCGAGTCATTACAGAAACGAACAGGTTAAAGCAATATTGCTTGAATTTAGACATGATGCAAATGCACATGCGGATGTAAGGCGCCGGATGTCTGGTTAATGAAATTTATAATGCTAATAAATATTATAATACAAACTAATCAGGCAATTTTTCTGTTCAGATCAGATTAGAATGTCATTTAACATGCTCATAAATTTTAACATGCCAAGATTCTGCGATATACTGTCGGATACCCGACGTCATGTCATAACGTTGCTATTCATTGGCTGTCGTTTAGTTTTACGCAGCCACATGTCTTGGTGTATTGGGCGGAAAGTAAATGTTTATGCCCGTAACTACAAAGAAGTTGAGGATTTCAAGGGAAATATTGTTTGGGTCTTTTCGGCCGTCCGTATATCCGTCCGTTACACTTGCATACGGTCAAGACTCGCTAGAGCTATAATTCCGAAAATTTTATATATAGCACCAGCATGTTAAATAAGCGGACCCGGATTTTCTTTTGTTGTTTTTTTTTTTTTCGTCGGGGTTCTCCTTGCGGAGTTATAACCTTTTTAAATCAATTTTCGACTTAGCCATTTGATGACAAACGGTAAGTTCTCTGTGTGCCAGGACCGCATAAAGTTTTATACTGGTCAATTTTAAACTTTGCAGGATCTTTTGTCATGGTCTGTAGATGTGCATATAGTCAATGTTATTTTGTCATTTTTTCGACCCTTGAACTCAGCCATTGTTTGGGTTCAAATACTATAAAAGTGCATATCAACGGGTACCAAACGGTAAGAGCAGCCAGAATCCTGAAAAAAGTATGTAGCATCAGCATAAGAAATAAGAGAAATAGCAGTTTCTTTTCCATCTGGGTTCTCCTTTCGAAGTTATTCCCCTTTCCCCACTTTTTCGACTTTTTCGGCATTTGAAGGCAGACAGTAGGTACATTGTGCGCGCAAGTCCTCATACAGTTTTCGACAGATCAATTTGAAACTTTGCAGGCTAAATCGCGACGGAGGTAAGGGCGAGGATTGTGGCCACGTAAAATCGATTTAAGCCCCCCAGTGGAAATCTTCCACTGACCGTTCCAAGGCGGCTCTTCTGTGGCGATTTATTTATGTTGTTGTTTGTTACTTACTGTGTGTATCACTTGTGTCTTTTAATTTTGGATGGCCATATGGCCATTTTGTGGGAAAGTAACTGTCCATATGGCCTTCCTTTGTTTAGGTTTCCATTATGGTCTGGTCGCTTAATGTTTGTATTTCTTTCCCTTTGGTGTCTTTTATGGATGGAGTAAGTTAATTGTATCAATTCCTGATCTTTGTTTTACTTCTACTTTGTTAGCTCACGGGGGAGCTTATAGAATAGTCATTGGTCCATCGTCTGCGACTGCGTCGTCAACATTTTCAAACGGCATCTCCTCTGAAACTACTTAGCAATTGAAAATAAATTACACGTGGAGCCTCTATAAGAAGGAAGAAAAACAAATGTTTGTTAGTAAGGACTGGGTCACATGACCAATATGGCCAGCATGTCCATATATGGTAAAAACCTTTAAAAATCTTGCTATAAGGAACTAAATGGCTAATGAGCTTGAAACTTGATATACAGCATCGGGGTCTCGGACCGTACCTAGTTTGTCCAAATGTATACCTTTTGTTGACCTTGACCTGTTTTAGGCCAAGGTCCAATATGGTCACTTAGACATTTGTATGGAAAACAAACAGTGTTTTTTTTTTCTGATTGTATTGGTGTCTGTAACATCAGAATCGATATTTGTAATCAGCTGAATGGAAATATAATAACTCCAAGGTCAACGAAGTTTACTGACCTTTGTCCTGGAAGGCTCAGATTCATTTTTTTTCTAATCTTCTTCTCCACTTAAACTGCTTGGATTATTGAAGTGTAATTCCATATGGAGACTCTTTTGGATGAGCCAATGAAAATTTATTGGTGAGATTGGAGTCACATGACCCAGATGACCGCCATGTCCGTATATTGTAAAAACATTTTAAAAAAACAAATGGGAAATGACCTTAAGACTGGGTTTACGGCATTACTTGGGCCCTTCCAATTGTTTTCAAATGGTGGATTTTGGTTAACCTTGACCTGGTTTACATCAAGGTCAAATTTGTTTTCTTTTATTTGTCCATTTTTTAATCTTTACTTTTGAAATGCAGATAATACAGACAATGTGAAGAAAACAAAAGCAAACGTTTTCTCTGCTTTATTTTTTGTATTATAGTTATTGAGATTGCCGCATGTGTCAACTCGACAGGTGCGTACATAAATTCATTTAGTAATCAATCTCAAAAGGGTACATAAACCTCGACAGAATTCGGTTAAGAAATATGTTTCAAAGATTTGATCGTGTATGGTTTCTTGATTGAAATATCCCATGCGTTTTATTCTCAGGGCTGGGCGCTGTACTCGGAGGACTTGGCGCAGGAGTTTGACTTGTATGAGGATGACTACGAATTGTAAGTACACGTCGTCAAGAAAACAATTGTCTCTTTATACAGATGACGATCGTAGGCTTATCGAATACCCAATTATGACATTATATCCGCTCTGTTAGTATACGAGATTCCGTCAGAATCAGAATTGTTACTGGTAACATGTTAATTGACTTTTATTTACTAGGAAGTTTATCGTTAGGTCTCATCTAAAAAATAAATTTGAGTACCTTCTTTGCGCCGATAGCTGAAGAACAGGACGAAAACATGCCTATTTAATTTATATCATTTCCGTGTTTATATCATTTCCCTTTGGTGTCTCTGATGGGAGGTGTTGAGCAGTTGTATTGCATCCTGATCATTGCCTTTACTTCTATTTAACCCCCGGTCATTATTACTGGCCGTCCTAAGGCGGTACTTTCGTTGCCGTTTCATGCACTTTATGTTTGTTGCTGTTCAAGTTATCAATGTTTTCATTTCAACACTTCCTTGCGTCCAATTTATTCAGTTCAGTAAAGATAATTGAGTTGCCACCATTCTGGGAAAGATTTGCTGAATATGTTCTATAAAAAGGTTATGCTTTGGAAGCAAATAATGCACCGCAGAACTGGAAAGTAAGGAGTGTACAAGTATTTATGGCACAGACTAGCTAGTTTCGGTCAGTTAGGCATCATCAGTCACCCTCAAATATTTTTCAAAACTACACAATGAAATCAATGGTCCCAAAGGACAAGAAAATACTAACTCGACTTGTCGCATGTGATTTTTTGTGAATATTTGTTTGTCCGGCTTTCGAAACTATATAGTGCAAACTCCGTAAAAGATGAGGGCGAAGGATTTGACCTCATAAAACCTCGTCCCTACTAATTTTGACTGGTTGTCCCAAAGCGGTTTCATTTGTTTTATGTTATGCGCTGTTCAGTTTTTTGATATTGTCAGTTTAACACTTCTGTGTTCATATTATGTATTCAGTAAACTGAACTTGGCTGCCATCTATTTAGGAAAGGGCTGATAACTCAGCTTGTCGCCAGTGGTTTTGTTGTTTGTCAAACTATGTTCTGCTCATCTTTCCTTGTAATGTTTGTGAAGTTGCCTGTCTGGCAAAAGTCAATTTACATCAAAGTGGACCATATGGTATCTGAGAAAACTATATAGTAATGCACCTTGCATGGAACACATGTCAGGGAGACAGGGCGATAATTACGAGCTAGAGCCATGTCGCCTTTTTAAAAGAGAGGAAAATGTTCATCAAAAGCCACTCTGATGTTGCAGAAAATAGTGCTGCAAAACAGTGAAAATTCTGGTTCTAGTTCATTTGCTATCTTATCAGGACTCTAGGATTAAGTTTTCTGACCTTAAAGTATAAGATGATTCAAGCCAGCCATTAAGTAACTTGATCACACACTCCGACGACTTAACAATAAAATCCATGGAATGGGCTTATTTTCCAGTAAATGAAACCGCATTGAACCCAGTAGTGTTATTGCACGCTCCATTGAATTGACTAACCAGTTACTCTGCTGTTTTATAGTCTGATTCATCACTGATCAGAAATCGATAGAATTACCTCATACCTCCCATCAAAGACGTCAAAGGAAAACCAACACGAAAATACATTAACATTACTATTTAAAAAAACGGCACGGGCAGAAAGCCTTAAGGACAGTTACTTTCCTACACAATAGCCAGTTGGCTATAAAAATCATTTCATCTCCTCTCCTCTTTTCTTAGGTATTAAGGCGTTGAATACCTTTGTCATGTTTTAATGACAATTAATATATCTGCTTGAGTCTCGGGATTTACGTTTACATCACCTGACAAATTATTCACATAAATGTTGTGTTGAGTTTTATATTAGTCTTAATTTTTCGCTTCGAAATTTCAACTTTTGGTCGGAGTGTAGGAATAAACATCTTCTCCGCCTTCACGTGAATCTCTGGGCCTGTCAATCCAAAAGAATTCTCTGAAGTTGGATTCATTTAGACCGCCGTACGTAATATATCCTAATGCTCGGGCATTATGTGATCAAGCTGTTATCTAAATAATTGCAAAATAGAAGTGAAGACAATGATCTGGAATCGATACAGTTACCCCACACCTCCCTTCAAAGTCTGCGGCTGTGCAATTTGATGGTAGATATCAACTTAAAATGAAGTGACATGTTTTGTTTGCAACACATTAACTTCAGAAAGCCCGCCGGAAGAAGCTTCAGCTGATCCGACAACCATATAGCTTCAGCAAATAATTGGATCAGACTGAGCGAACATGTTTAGCGGCATTAACTTGTTGCTCATGATTGAACATAACAAATTATTTTTCTGTACACATTTAAGGTAACGAGTGTCTGCCGTTTAATATAAATGCTGGAATGTAGGAAATGGGGGCATATAATTCTTGGATCACCTATTTGCTTTTCTGTCTGTCTATCTGTCTGTGATTAAAACTTAAACATTAACCGTAGCTGTTTAACCATTTGCACAGCTTTTATTTTAGGCAGGCATATTGTTTGTGGCATAACCTTTTTTTAAGACAATGCCATTAACTGTGACCTTTGACTGTAAAGCAGCATATTGATTTGTTGCCCTTGTGCGAGGGGAATATGACAACATGTTATATTGCCCTCGCTTGTGTGAGGGGAATATGACGATTTGTTAACCGAGCAGGTAATATTGCCCGAGGGCGAAGCCCGGGTCCAATAGTACATGCTCGGGTGAACACATCGTCAAATTCCGCTCATATAAGGGCAATAAATGTTTAGTTATTCCAAATTTTACCAGTGCACGCGATTTCCTATAACCGGCGCAAGACTGTTTCTCCATTTAATTGTATAGCGTTAACAAGTTTGCAAAATAAACAACCCTGGAAAACCAACGTTCCTCATTTAGTTGAAATTAAAAAGGCATATGCATTTTTTTTCTTATACCGTTACACCTGTCGTAGTATCCACCTCTATTAAAAAGCAGCCTGTCATTGCCAAACATGTTATCGGGTCTCGCAATAGGCAATTCACTAAAATTCACCTGTATTAAACCAGCACCTTACTAAAGCTAGCACATCTTGGTTATCGTTTATGTGATTGCTTAACACAGGTTAGACTGTACATATATTTGAAAAAAAAAAATGCTGGTACTCGTTAGAACTGTCTTAGGTTCCACCGAGCACCAGCAATCTTTGTTCGTGGCAGAAATTAGAAAAAAAAAAAGATCACATATTTTCACCAAAATAGAAGTGAAGGCAATGATCAGGAATCGATACAAAGACCTCCCACCTCCCATCAAAGACACCAAAGGAAAAGAAACACCAACATGAAGCATCTTCACATTAATGACAACGTCACAAGCAGAAAGACAAAATGACAGTTATTTTTCTACAGAATGCCCAAAATGACTATCAATACGATAACACATCCGTGCGACATAGTGCATGTTTTCACACCTCATGAATGGCTACTTTTCTGATGAAAATCCATGATAATTTTCTTATTTACACTGCAAGTATAGTTTTTGGGTGCGGGTTCATACAAGAACCCACAACCTATGTCTTGGAGCAGAAGTAAGAGAATAAATGTGTACGTCCAAAAAACATGGTTTTCTCTATATAAAGTGGGGTTTAGTGGGATGTTTATTTGACAGACTTGTTCACGTGATGTTCAACTTCTAATATGATATCGATAACAGTAAATAAGACGTTAAGCAATTAATAATCTATAACGAGTGTTGAAGTCAGTCATACGACCAGACACTCTTGAAAAACGAATTAACTGCGATATATAAACACCTTAGGATGCCGCCGAACATCATCTCCAAGAAAGGAAAATTTACAATCTCAAAATCAAAATCATCGCGTTTATCATAAATTTTGCATGACACAAACCCATCAGCAATAGGTATATGTAAATCCAAACATGGGGCTTCGGTATCAGAACAAATGCTTTCTTTAACCGAAGTTCTTTTTTGAAAGAAATTCAAAAGACAGATACCAAAAGATGCTTACTTAGATGTATTCCGCGCCTTGGTAAAATGATTACCAAGAAGTGATTCGGTAAAGGGGGGTGCTTTGAAGTTTTATGAAAAAATGGCAGATAAAAATATTCTTACATTAGGCTTCAGTTCAAAACTTCATTCCTGGTGATACAAAATTTAGCAAGAACCTCGTAACAGGAAACATTTTTCTTTGAAAAGAGTTCCATTACTAGAAAGAACCGGACAAGTTTCAAACGTTGCCGTTCTTGCAAAATGGACCAGATATATCCAATATCAAAATATTTAATAATATTAAACGATTGTTGCACATTTCGATAACACAGCGTGCGACATAGTGCATTTTTTTTCACATCTTCAAAATGGCTACTTTTCTGATGAAAATCCGTAATCTTTTTTCTATAAATACTGCAAACATAGCTTGTAGGTGCTGGTTAGAAGCGCCTCATTCTAAAGAGGGCCAACAGCTACTGCCTTGGGGGTGGGGGGGTGGGGGCAGAAATAAGAAAACTAAAGTATACCCCCGTAATCCCCAGTTTATTCTATATTAAGTGGGGTATAGGGGGTCTTTATTTCACGAACTTGTTCACGCGAGGTATTTGTGAATGGTGAGTTGGAGTGTCGCAGGACACGAGCTTGCGACATTCCCTCTGTACCCAAATTATGAAAATATTCACAAATATCAGTGAAATAACGTTATGAATATCTTGCGCCACTATCATAGACATTTGTGTTATAGGAAAGCTGCCTTTGTTTGAAAATGTATGAGCTAAAATAATTTTGGCGGAATGCCATTGCAGTCAGACGTCAGCCGGCGGTTAAGATCGAAGGTACCCAAGTGAAGGTGCAATATCAAGTACGCATGCCGATACCGTATGATATCAGCATGAATGTTCCTTGGATTGTAACGGGCATACCTATTCATTAAAGGGGAACGGGAACACCTGGCAGATTTTTCCGCCAGTTTTTAAAGGGAGACAACTTTCGGGACTCACTGTTTGCTTTTCTTATAGGGCATGATCTGTGGGTGTTCCGTGTTTCCCTTAATAGATCTTTACAATGTTTACAACGGCAGTGTTCCTTCCCTAAAATCGGTCGTTATAAAAGATTTGCCGTAATAAAGAATATAAAAAGAAATGTTGCTTCAGAATAGATATAAAATGTCCTTTTCCACTAATTACTTAAGGAAACAAATATTGCGGACATTGCCAAATGGTTTGGACATTTGTTAGAATTGCCTCGGCGAGGCGATTCAAACAAATGCCCGCACCGTTTGTTGGAATATTGAATAAAAAATATTGTTTGTCTCGATTTATCCGTCTTATCTTGACCTTAGGATTTGTTCCATAAATATTGTTGTTACAAAGAGATTTGCCGTTATATCGAATGTCGGTATAAAGAAGGTTGACATGTATTATTACAGAATGGGACGTTACTCAAGCGATATCTTCAGAGCAGCGAGGCTGGTTGTGGACACTGGGCTACATGCAAAAGGGTACTGTTTTCTATAGCATAGTATTCTTGCCTGGTATTTAGATTGTTCCAACAATTTCTACATAATTACGAAACATGACCTCCTTAAACCTGACTTTTATATAGTAATACTCGGGATTAAAGGTTAATACATTATTTTTCTTATTTCTGCTCCAACTTAGATTGTGGGTACTCGTTAGCAAGAACCGTATCGCCGAGGCGGTTTTACCAAGTACCCGCAGTCTCTGTTTTTAGCAACGATATGAAAAATATCAGAATTGCACGACCCGCAGAAAAGCGACCGACTGAAATCGGTTGATTTTCTAAGATTGCCCTAAAATCACCGTGTCATTCTGTCATTCTGTCAGTCTGTCATTCTGTCAGTCTGTCTGTCCGTCCGTAACCCGTTTGTGAAAATTGGTGATAGTGACTTAACCGCTTGGAATATTTAAACAATTTTTGGCATACTGATAGATATTAATGAGATCTAACCAATGAACTTGCAAAATATTACATTCCATTTAGTATAGCCTCGCCGAGGCGAAAAATGTGAAAATTTTCGAACTGCTTCTCCTCGGAAACCGTTGGGCTGATTGAAGTCAATTTCATATGGAGCCTCTATGGGATGGAGGAAACCAAAATTTGCTCATAGGATCTAGGTCACATGACCAAAAGGGCCGCCAAGCCATATATGGTCTGTCTGTGTGTCCGTCTGTAACCCGTTTGTGAAAAATTGGTGATAGTGACTTAACCGCTTGGAATATTTAAACAATTTTTGGCATACTGATAGATATCAATGAGATCTAACCAATGTACTTGCGAAATATTACATTCCATTTAGTATAGCCTCGCCGAGGCGAAAAATGTGAAAATTTTCGAACTGCTTCTCCTCGGAAACCGTTGGGCCGATTGAAGTCAAATTTCATATGGAGCCTCTATGGGATGGGGGAAACCAAAATTTGCTCATGGGGTCCAGGTCACATGACCAAAATGGCCGCCAAGCCATATATGGTAAAAACCCTTCAAAAATAGTCTTCTCCAGAACCACTGGGCAGATTTCCACGAAACTTAATAAATAGCATCTGGGACGTAGGCCCATCATAAATTGCTAAAATGGTGACCCTGGGTTGACCTTGACCTTCTTTGTGCCTAGGTCAAACTTTGACACATATGCTTTTGTATTGGAAAAGTAGAATGTATTCAAAATCCTGCAAACGATTCAGAAGTATAAGATATATTTTTGCTCCTTACGAAAAGGCGCATTTATTGGTGGAACCGTTTTAGGTCCAAGTCACATTACCAAAATGGCCGCCATACCCATATATGGTAACACTCATAAAGCTAAAAGCATCCGGCGGGTCATGACCTTCAGCTGAAGCACTGTTTTTTTTTTTATAATTTTTGGTTGTAAAAAATTCAATAAAGTTGGATAGACGTGCTTTCATTATGTTTCCATAACATAACGTGCTGAAATGGTGTTATTCGTATACCTAGAACTAGCATTTGCCAGATAAACGTATTTGATATTATTCTTATTTCTAGTCCAAATATAGATTGTGGTTGCACATTACAATAACATACCCGTGCGACATAGTGCATTTTTTCACATCTCCAAACTGGCTACTTTTCTGATGAAAATCCTTGACAGTTTTCTTATTTATACTGCAAACATAGATTGTGGGTGCTCGTTAGAACCGCCTCATTCAGGCGGTTCTAACGAGTACCCACAACCTATGTCTTGGAGCAAAAATAAGAAAAATAATGTTTACCCCCATAAACCCCAGTTTTCTCAATATAAAGTGGGGTAAAGGGGGATCTTCATTCACAGACTTGTTCACGTGATGACGGTAGAACCGCCTCATATAGGAAGACAATGCAAATAGTGTTTACCCATTACGTTAAGTGCTATGAAACCCCTGTATAGAGAAAATAGGAGTGTACGGGAATATACATTATGTTTCTTTTGTTCTGTTCCAAGACATACGTTATATGATAACACAATTTAAAACATGTAGACCTACTATGTAATTTCGACTTTGCGATGCTTTAACATAGGCAAAATTTTACTGAAAAATGGACGTCAAATTTAGTTAAACAAACGAAAGGAACTGATTTAAAAGAAAATGTATATCGTACTTGTTTTAAAAGCATTTCAAAATATCAGAACAGGTCAGGTCGATACGGGCTTCCCGTTCATTACATGTTTGAAATTCCGCTATTAATACCGCCCAAAATTAAGACTAATTTTGATTTAAAAAGCTGATTTAGTAGCTTGCAGTTATTCTTTGTTTGTGTTGTCTGCATACAGTGTCCTCTGGTCAGAGAGCACCTTTGGAACTGTTCAAAAGTGGTCTTAAAGGCCACTTTTGAACTGTTCCAAAGGTGGTCCTAATATAGAAATTCTACTGTATATCAAGCCCAAGGCAATAAGCCTATGTATAACATCACGATAACAAGTCCGTGAAACGAAGACCCCTCTAAACCCCACTTTATATAGAGAAAACTGGGGTTTACGGGGGTATACATTATCTGCCTTATTTTTGCACAAAAACATAGATTGTGGGTACTCGTTAGAACCGCCTCATTGAGGCGGTTCTAACGAGCACCCACAATCTATGTTGAAAGCAGAAATAAGAAATAAGTTATTATTTATACACAAAATTTTTCACTTCTGACACCATGTTGGACGCCATTATTTTACACAGAAATGTTTTCCTAATGATATGACATCATGTCACGTTTTCCTGTTTCCTATCAGCTGGAGTAGACAGCGAGCAATAGACTATATGTTGAATCTAACAACACTCAGTCACGACGGGGCGGAGGGAGAAATAGACCGCTACATCACTTGGCCAGGGCATGCAACGTCCTATAAAGTTGGTGCCCTTAAATTTTGGGAACTGAGGCGTAAAGCAGAGGCTCAGTTGTGTGAGTATATCTGTGCCAAGTGGCACAAAATGAACTTTAGGAAAATGAGAGCACCTTCACGGATGGCAGCTCTTTCAAAAATGTTTTCTCAATTGTGTCAATTTCTTGCGTCTAAGAAAAGATCGTGCGTCTTTCCAAAGAAAAGACCGTGCGTCTTTCCAAAGTGATTTATTTTATAGAACCCTAACAGAAGTCCCAAATGTTGCCATCACGAGAACACGCCTAATATAGTATGTAATTTTGACCCCCCTTGATCCCCGCTTGTTTATGGTAAAACTGGGATTTACAGGGATAAACGTTAGGCCTGTTGTCCTTATTTATTCTCTGAAACATAGATTGTGGTACTCGCTAGAACAGCCTAGACATGGCGGTTCTAACGTGTACACACATTCTATATTTTGAGAAGACATAACGAAAACACGCCTTTATAAATACATTGTAAATTTTACCGCCGAAAAACGAAAATTTTAAGATGAAAAATTGTGATATTTTTCTTATTGCTGCTGAAAATATAGATTGTGGTACTAATCGAGGCGGTTCTAACGAATACATGTACATTCCATATTCTAGAGCAAAAAGAAGAAATATAGTGAAACCCCAGTATTACTATATAAAAGTGGGGTTCAAAGGGATCATAATCATATAGGCGTGTTCTTGTGATGAATTAGAAAAATATCACAATTATTCAGGCTAAATGTTTCGTTTTTCTCTGCGGTAAAATTTACAATGTATTTGTGTAGGCGAATTTTCGTAATGTGATTGTTGTATCACTCCCTATATTTCGTATATTGTTTAAGGGTAATAGGAATACTTCCAGGGGAGGCAACACATGCAAAAGTAGTGTGTCTCCCGTGTAAATAGGGTTCAACTCTAATTTGCTCCTGATGAGCAAATTCTTTCCTTTAAGAGTAGATCCTTTTTCTGTGGAACAGGGCTTATATAAAAGCGAACAGGATGTCCCGAAAGTTGTTTCCCTTTGAACAATGGCGGTAAAAGCTAACAGGTTTTCCCATTGCAGTTAATATTGATTTTGTTGGGTTTAGTAATACGTTAGCCATTTTGGGTCATTTTGTGTAAACGTCCAGAGAAAGGGAGAAAAGACATAAAAGAGATAGTAAAGGAGATGAAAGAAAGGACTAGCGGGGGGGGGGCGTAGGGGGGGGGGTGGGGGGGTGGGGGAGAGGAAAATGAAAGTGAAGAAACATAAGAAATAACAACATCCTCCAACCCTTACCTGGTCCCTTACCTGCTGCAAGGACAGCAGGTCTCTGGTTGGGCCCACCGGAGTCTAACTGTTGGTTTTCTTTTGATGCAGAATTCCAGTGGTTTCATGCTGTCGAGTCCTCATCGTTGTTTCATCTCTGTTGTCGTTTGATTTCAATGTTCTCGGAGATGTAGCACTGATGGGCTAGAATGTCTTCATACGGACTGAACAAATTGTTTATTAGCTCTTCTGTTTTCGAAAAAAACGACGAGGTATTGTCATAGCTCTGACGTCTGCGTCGTTTGCGTCGTCTGCGTCGTCGTCGTGCAAAAACTTGGACATTTTGTCATTACTAAACATATTTACTTGAAACTCGGACTAGTTGTTCATTATGAAAAGGGGAACTCATACCAATAGGTGAGGTTACCCTCAAAATATGTTTGGCACAGTTATGCCCCTTTTTCGATTTAGAATTGTTTTCCTCGTCTGCGTCGTCGTCGTGCAAAAACTTGGACATTTTGATATATGGCTGTCATTACTGAACATATTTCATTAGGAAAACATGCACATACAAATACATTGCCACCTTTATCGCAGAAAAATGAAAATTTTATGATGAAAAATTGTGATATTTTTCTTATTTCTGCTCCAAATATAGATTGTGGGCACTCGTTAGAACCGCCTCATCGAGGCGGTTCTAACGAGTACCCACAATCTATATTTTAGAGCAGAAATAAGAAGAATCAGGTATACCCCCAGAAACCCCAGTTTTACTATATAAAAGTGGGGTTCAAGGGGGTCAAAATTATATAGGCGTGTTTTCGTGATGACTTGAAACTCGGACTAGGTGTCCATTATGAAAAGGGGAACTCATACCAATAGTTGAGGTAACCCTCAAAATATTTTTGGCACAGTTATGCCCCTTTTTCGACTTAGAATTTTTGTTTAAAAATTGTTTCACTGCGATTTCTCAAGAACTGATGGATGAAGTCTTATCATGTTTGGTATTTAGCATAATTTGGAGGGTCACCATTGCAGAAAGGAATTTGGTGACCTTGAACTAATTTTCAAGGTCACCATGGAACTCTATCTTACTTATTCTGCCTTTCTGACACACAACTGTGGCGAAGTATTTTAACCCACATAATTATGGCACTTCCAGTTTAATGTGTTTAAGTAGTTCTGATGCTGATAATCAAACATGCCCTATATATTTCTAAAAGAAACTGCAGCCGAGCGTTGGCACCCGCATGCGGTGCTCTTGTTTTTGTTATAATTTGTCTTTGAATGTATGTATTGCTTTTATCTAGTTTTAGTTTGGGTAGCCATTTGTCCAATTTGTGGGAAAATAACTGTCCTTTTGGCTTTCCGCTTATGACGTTTTCATTATGATTTAATTATTTCATGTTCGTGTTTCTTTCCCTTTGGTGTCTTTGATGGAGGGGGGGGGGTTGGTAGTTATATCCAATCCTGATCATTGCCTTCACTTCTATCCATCACGAAAACACGCCTATATAATTTTGACCCCCTTGAACCCCACTTTTATATAGTAAAACTTGGGTTTCCGGGGGTATACCTTATTTTTCTTATTTCTGCTTTAAAATATAGATTGTCGGTACTCGTTAGAACCGCCTCAATGAGGCGGTTCTAACGAGTGCCCACAATCTATATTTTGAGCAGAAATAAGAAAAACGTCACAATTTTTCATCTTAAAATTTTCATTTTTTTTCGGCGATAAAGGTGGCAATGTATTTGTATAATGCAAGCTACACTGTATGCCAATATCAACTGGGCACCCCGCTAACATAAGACACAGGACACCTTATCCTCCCCGAACCACCCAATTCGTTCTTTTAAAGCCTTTCTTAAAATTATCAATATTCATAGGTAAGACGCTGAGACTTTTTTCATTTCTTTAAGATTAAACCTCTACTGGCACTGACACACACTGCAGTAAACTTCCTATTTCCTTTGGAACTTTTCAAAAGTGGTCATTGAATAACTTAAACACTTTATTGTTTCCAGTTGCATGGTACATTCCTTGCCATTAAACGATAACCTTTTTCACATTTAAGACCACAAATGAACAGTCCCTAATGTAATCTCTTGCCATAGGACACAGGCTATAGACGGAAGAGGAAAAACTTTTCTTGTCACAAGACCTTTTCAGTGGTACCATAATTTTTACCTTGAAAACTTGACCTTGACGTTGAGCTGCCTTTCAAAAACGTTGACGTTGGTCATAACTTTCGATTGGTAATTGATTTGGTTTTCATCTTTCACATGTGCATTACTTGTCACAAGGTTTTTTCTAGTAGCAACATAATGTTTGGCCTTGAGTCTTTGATGTACTTTTGAAAACTCTAAGATTTGTCATACCTTTTGATTGGTTAGCGATATGTTTTTTATATTTCACATGCGCATTGCTTGTGGCAAGACCTTTCAATTGGCATCTTTATATTTTTGACCTTATGACCTTGACTTTGACGTTTGACCTACTCTTTTGAAAACTTAAACATTGGCAAAAAAGTTCAATTGGCAAGTGATAGGGCTTTCACGTTTCATCTGTGCATTTTTTTTGTCACCAAACCTTTCCGATGATACCATAATTTTTGACATTGTGACCTTGACCTTGACGTTTGTCCTACGTTTTAAAAACGTTAACTCTGACCAAATCTTTCGATTGGTACGTGATGGAGCTTTCATATTTCACATGTGCATTCCTGGTGACACGACCTTTCCAGTGATACCGGAAATTTTGACCTTATAGCGATGATCTACTCGGTTAACCTCCTTTTTAAAACTTCATCGTAGCCCATAGCTTTTGATTGGTAAGTGATAGACCCGGGCCGCGACATACCAAAGTCGTTAAGAATGGTACTAGCTGCTCCTCGCTTGGCACTCAGGTTTACGGGGAAGAGCTAGGACTGGTCGATCTAGTGTCAGGATAATGTGACTGGGTGTGGTATCATGTAATGTGTCTGGGGCATAATACTTCAGTGAGGCAACACTATAAAAGTGAGCATTGAGCTCCCTGTCGCAACCAGACACCGTCGTGATATGACTGAAAAATTGTTGAAAGCGACGTTAAACCCGAATTCACACATTGGTAAGTGAGAGACCTTTCATATTTGACACGTGCATTCACTGTCAAAAGGTATTTCCGGCGATACCATAATTCATGACCTTATGGCATTGACCTTGACCTTTGGCCTACTTTTTTAAAACCTGTAACATATTTCACAGGTGCATTCCTTGTCACGAAACCTTTCAAGTGGTAATTTTCTACCTTCACCCACTTCTAAAAACTTAAATATTGTCCATACCGTTTGAATGGTTAGTGATAGGGCTTTTATATTTCATGTGCGCATTTATTGTGACAATACCTTAACTAGAACATTGGACTTAACTTTCTGTTGGTATGTGATAGAGATTTCATAATTCACATTGTGCATTCCTTGACGCAAGACCTTTCAAATGGTACCATAATATTGGACCTTAAATCTTTGACCTTGACGTTTGACCGTCTTTTTAAAGACTTTAACATTGGCCATAGCTTTCGATTTATAAGTGATAGGGATTTCATTCTACACATGAGCATTTCTTAAAGACCTTTCCGGTGGTACTATACTTTTTCAACTTGTAACTTTGACCTTGACGTTACTATTGGGAAGTGATTGGGCTTTCATATTTCACATGTGCATTTCTTGCCACAAGTCTTTATCAGTGATAACATAATTTTTGGCCTTCACCTTCTTTTAAAAAACTTAAAAATTGGCCATACCTTTTGATTGGTTAGTGATAGGGCTTTAATATTTCACATGCGCATTTATTGTGACAAGACCTTTAAATTGGTACCATTATTTAGGACCTTGTGATCTTGAAGCTGTACGGGGTATCAGTGTTTTACAAACAATATTGTTTTGTCTGAAAAGTTTATTTATTATTTTTTTGTTTGTTTTGTTTTTGTAAAATTTTCAAAATATTTGAATAGGCGTGTTTTCGAAGTGAACATCTCGTGTGCGCTCCTTTGCTTATTGCTATCTCGTTAACAAGTCCTCATTATCGAGAAGTTGTGCGTTCGAATCCGGCCACCGGTATCGAGGTGTGTCCTTGGGCAAGACCCGTAATGACACTGCCCCACTCCACCCAGATGTAAATGGGTAGCAGTGGTGTAAAAGTCACTGACTCTCTTTCGCGCGCGTGAAAACACCAGGAATTAGTGTTCAAGAGCAATTCAATAAGCTTAAAAGCTTTCAATATTGGACTTAAATCTCTTCTGCAACAAGGTCTATCGGAACCCGAATTTTATGGTGACTTAGTATATAAATTCAGAAAAATATATATCCGCAATGACTTCAGCACCCAATTTCGTAAAATCATTCTTCGATATAAAAAGATTGGGTACAACATGGATATTATACGACAGACTGCATGCATGGTAGTTAACCCAATCACGGTTGGCAACTTTGCTTCCCTCTTTAATTGCACGCCGGTGGGTCAGGCCTCAGATTCTATGACGGCTCTAACGTAAAGGCTTATTGAGAATTAGAGAGATCTAATTCAAGATAATGTTGGTTGGTGCCTGATGCTCTGTCTCTGGTCGGGCCCATCGGAGTCTAACTGTTGGTTTTCTTTTGCTCCAGCATTTCAGTGGTTTCTTGCTGTCGAGTCCTCACCGTTGTCTCACCTCTTTGGTTCTTTGATTTTTGTGTTCACGGAGATGTTGCACTGATGAGTTAGAAGGCCTTCATGCGGACTGAACAAATTATTTGTCTAAATCGCGACGGAAGTAAGGGCGAGGATTGTGGCCACGTAAAATCGATTTAAGCCCCCAGTGGAAATCTTCCACTGACCGTTCCAAGGCGGTTCTTCTGTGGCGATTTATTTATGTTGTTGTTTGTTACTTACTGTGTGTATCACTTTTGTCTTTTTATTTTGGATGGTCATATGGCCATTTTGTGGGAAAGTAACTGTCCTTATGGCCTTCCTTTGTTTAGGTTTCCATTATGGTCTGGTCGCTTAATGTTTGTATTTCTTTCCCTTTGGTGTCTTTTATGGGTGGAATAAGTTAATTGTATCAATTCCTGATCTTTGTTTTACTTCTCCTTTTCATTGCAATCGAACTATAATAAATTTGTATAAACTAGCAAGTCTTTAAAGCTAACACCCCAACTTTATATAGAGAAAAAATGTATTCTACAGGGGTACACATTTGTTTTCTTATGTGTGAAAGAAGTTGTGGTAACTCATTATTAATGCTTCGATAAGGCGGTTGTTACGACTATCCACAACATACAAGGGGTGATCGTAAAGCGACTAAATTTTTATTTATGGATAAACCAGCTTTTACAGTCATGCAGGACCCGCGACTATTAAACATCACGAAAACACGCCTTTATAATTTTGTTGACCCCCTCAAATATTCTCTATAAAGCGTTATCCTTTGGAAGCAAGGAATACACCACAGAACTGGAAAATATAAAGTGTACATGTTATCTGGGCCAGACTAGCTAGTTTCGGCCATTTAGTTCTCATACGTAACCCTCAAACATTTTCAATATTCCACATTGGAATCAATGATCCCAAAGGACAAGAAAATATAAACTACACAAAACCCCACTTTTATAAAGTAGAACTGGTGATTACAGGGGTATACGTTATTTTTCCTATTTCTGTTCTAAAATATACATTGTTGTACTCGTTAGTATCGCCTCGTTCTAACGTGTACCTATAATCAATATTTTGAGCAGAAATATGAAAAATATCACATTTTTTCTTTTTAAAATTTTAGATTTTTGACGGAAAAAATACAATGTAAATGTATAGGCATGTTTACGTAATGCAGATATTTTTTAAAGAGCATAAAATTGTCCAATAACTAGATATTTCTTCAAAACCGATAAAAAATTGTCTTGATTTTAGGGCACTAACCGAAATTGCCCGTATCGCTCAACATTGTCGGGCCATAAACATTTCAGTCGTTTACAAGAAGCCTCCGTGGTGTAGTGGTTACGCTACTCGCCTTGTAAACCAGGGGTCGCAGGATCGATCCTGGGCTTCTCCAGACTTTCGGATGCGTCTTTAAACCGAGGTCCCGTCTCCATATGACCTTAACTGTTGGTGGGACGTAAAACTCATACAATCACTCACTCAGTCGTTTACTATCATAATAAGGTTACTCGGAATGACTTCGAAGGAAGGACAGGAAAGAAAATCAGTGTAAAGAAAAAAACATCAAATAGGTGACGTCAGCATAGTATTGATGACGTTATGGGTTGGCGATGCAGTTGCAAGAACAATAAAAGCGTCACTAACACTGCATGATATTCCACCACTGCAGGCCAATATGGTTCGATCCATGACCAGAATAGGCTTCCTTAAGTGTTATATATATCTGTAAAATTTTATCAAGGTATTCCATACATTGAAGCAGGTATGGGCCAAAACATTTCTTACATAGGCAATAAATACATGAATAGAAGTCCAACAACTATTTAATCGAAATTGTTAAAAACCGTAACTCTGCCAAATGTTTACTCAAAAGTCATTTTGACCACTAACCATCCCAACCATGCTTCTATAAATGGTCTATATATTTATGAATTTTTATCCAAATATTCCATTATGTAAAGGAAAAAAAAAAAACATTTAATGAGAATTGTTAACAACCATAACTCTGACAAAGATGTTAACGTATTTTGCCAATTAACAATCCCAAACATGCTTCCTTTAATAGTATATGTATGTGAAGTTTCATCCATATATTCCACTAAGTTAAGGAAAAAGAGCCAAAAAAGCATTTAATGGGACTTGTACATGGCCATAACTGTCGAATATGTTAACGTACTTTGCCAATTAACAATATTAAACATTCTTCCTACAGTGGTCTATATATCTGTGAAGTTTCATTGAGATATTCCATTAAGTAATGGAATAAGTGTTCAACAACCATTTAATGGAAATTGTCAACGACAATAACTCTATCAAATGTTAACGTATGCTTTGTAAATTTGGGCATTTATATTCTTTATGCTTTGTGATGCATAGCATAATTTTTGAACCATGCTTGCTAGTGTTTTGAAATTTCGTATATTAAGGAGTCCTACCGAAAAAGTAGCTGACACATATTTTTGCTCTTGTCAGGATTTTTCCACTTTCCTGAGTTATTGGCCTTTGAAAAAAAACGACGATATCTTGTGCGCAAATATATCAACACCTACTGAAGCTAGAGCGTTGAAACCTGGTGAATATATTAACTTTATTATAAATTCTCAAAAAATACTTTATGAGTTATGACCCTTTGTAAATTTGGGCATTTGTACATTGCATGTTTTCTTATGCATAGCATAACTTTTGAACTGTGCATGCTAGGGTTTTGACATTTCATACATGTATATGTACTCCTCGTGAAAAAACAAACAGCTGATACATTACGATAACACACCCATGCGACATAGTGCATTTTTTTACATCTCCAAAATGCCATTTTTTCTGATGAAAATCCGTGATATTTTTCTTATGAATACTGCAAACATAGGTTGTGGGTACTCGTTTGAACCGCCTCATTGAGGCGGTTCTAACGAGTACCCACAACCTATGTCTTGGAACAAAAATAAGAAAACTAATGTTTACCCCCGTAAACCCCAGTTTTCTCTATAAAAAGTGGTGTATAGGGGGGCGGGGGTCTTCATTTCACGGACTTGTTCACGTGATGAGGTGTTTTCTTTCTCTTCAGGATAATACACTTTCCCGAGTTATTGCACTTTGAACAAATTTTGATGAAATCTTGTCAGCAAAGTATCTCAAAAACTAGAGCCTTGAATAAACATCAAAAATGAGTTTCTTTAAGAGCAATGAAAACATTCATAAGAAAGAAGATAGGTCATACGTAGTTTCGGCTAATAAAGCCTCATCAGTGACCCTGTAATGATCCGGCAAAGAAAGCCAGAGGAAACATACTGCAATTTTGCGAATTTCGAATAGGCAGTCGATTCAAAGACTGATATAAATCAAAATGGGATCCAAATAATTAAAAACCTGTCTAGAATATGAGTCTAAACCAAAAATTTATTTCTGATTTCTCAGAATATTCACGCTGATCTCAAAGGACCAAAAGTAAAATATAAACTGCACTATGGTTGATGTACGGGGAGACGTTTTACGGCCGCCACACGGCACAACACCAGCTGCAGTGAAGGCAAATAAAAATCAAAAATGAAACCTGGTAAATAGATGTAGATTGCTATTGATGAGTAAATGACCTGACTAACTTTTGAATAAATTCCAAAAAGTAGTGTATGAGTTACAGCCCTTTGAAAATTTGGGCATTTGTGCATTACATGCGTGTTGATGCATAACGTTACTTTTGAATCACGCATGCTGTGGTTTTGAAATTTCAAACACTGATTCATCATAAAAAATGCTTA
Organism: Lucinisca nassula; assembly: GCA_963580285.1. Classification (NCBI taxonomy): domain Eukaryota; kingdom Metazoa; phylum Mollusca; class Bivalvia; order Lucinida; family Lucinidae; genus Lucinisca; species Lucinisca nassula. Next base: position 105,766,297 of record OY757017.1, on the reverse strand, counting down.
CACGTATTTTTTCTCGTCAGGATTATGCCCTTTTACTGAGTTATTGCTCTTTGAAAAAAATGATGGATTGTTGTCAGCAAAATATCTAAAAAAAACTATTGAAACATAATGAATAGATTGCTTTTGATCAATAGATGGCCTGATTAATTTTTGAATCATTTCCAAACGATATTTTATGAGTTACTTCCGTTTGTAAATTTGGACACTTGCACTACTTGACGATGCATAACATATCTTTAGAACAATGTGTGCTCATTACGCAAACACGCCTATTCAAATACATTGCCACCTTTATCACTGAAAAAATGAAAATTTTATGATGAAAAATTGTGATTTTTTTCTTATTTCTGCTCCAAATATAGATTGTGGGCACCCGTTACAACCGCCTCGTCGAGGCGGTTCTAACGAGTACCCACAATCTATATTTTAGAGCAGAAATAAGAAAAATAAGGTATACCCCCGGAAACCCCAGTTTTACTATATAAAAGTTGGGTTCAAGTGGGTCAAACTTATATAGGCGTGTTTTCGTGATGTAGGGTTTTGAAATTTAATATATGAATTCCTCGTAGAAAAATAGCTGAAACATTTTTTTCTCGTCAGGATTATACCCTTTTCTTGAGTTATCACCCTTTGAATTTTTTTGAAAATCTTGTCACCAAAAATCATCAAAGCTAGAGCCTTGACAATTGATGAATGGATGGGAAGTGTTAGGTAGATGGCCTGATTAACTTTTGAATAAATTCTTAGATAACGTTTATGAGATATGGCCCTTTGTAAAATATGGGATTTTACCCTTGTCAGCAAAATGTCCCAAACAATTAGTAAAGTTAGATACATGAAACTTTGTGGATAGATTTGAGATGATGATAACTTTTGAACAAATTCTATTTTATTCTTTATTTTTTATTTAGATGTATTTTCTTTTCTTCTTGATTTTAGCCCTACAAATATATTTGGTCCTTCTAACCTTGTCGGCAAGATGTCTGAAAAGTAGAAGTAAAACAAAGATCAGGAATTGATACAATGAACTTACTCCACCCATAAAAGACACCAAAGGGAAAGAAATACAAACATTAAGCGACCAGACCATAATAGAAACCTAAACAAAGGAAGGCCATAAGCCTTGATAAGGACAGTTACTTTCCCACAAAATGGCCATATGGCCATCCAAAATTAAAAGACACAAGTGATACACACAGTGAGTAGTAACAAACAACAACATAAATAAATCGCCACAGAAGAGCCGCCTTGGAACGGTCAGTGGAAGATTTCCACTGGGGGGCTTAAATCGATTTTACGTGGCCACAATCCTCGCCCTTACTTCCGTCGCGATTTAGACAAATAATTTGTTCAGTCCGCATGAAGGCCTCCTAACTCATCAGTGCAACATCTCCGTGAACACAAAAATCAAAGAACCACAGAGGTGAGACAACGGTGAGGACTCGACAGCAAGAAACCACTGAAATGCTGGAGCAAAAGAAAACCAACAGTAAGACTCCGATGGGCCCGACCAGAGACAGAGCTGATAGGCTGCTATTCGTGGAGATGATGAGTAGATGACCTAATTAACTTAAAAAATCTGATTTTTTGTTCTTGAGTTATAGCCCTCTGAAAATTTTAGCACTTCAGCTATGTGACTTTTTGCCTTTTCAACCATGTAATGCTACTAGTGGCAAGCAGTGTTGGGGCCATAGTGTTTTATAAACACCAGCTCTAGTTTTTCTCTGCAGGTGAGCATTTCAATCTTAAAGATTTCCACTACGTTGTTTTGAGCAATGGTGCTATGCCACTGAGGGTCATGGAAGAGGTGGTGGACGACTGGATAGAGTCAGTAAACATGAACAATGAAGTGTGCGGCACTGCGGCGGCTACCCTGAATAGTGTCGCCATGGTAACAACGGCTTTGTTCGTCTTATCTGCATTCTGGTGCGGGAACTGATGAAACAACAGCAAATGATGCTATGAGCCAAACACAGCCGGTATTTCCTTTTACGTTTAACCATCAACAAGAACAGAAAACTGTATTTGAAAGTACTTGACTATGAATAAAATTACAATTAACCCATTTGATGCCAATCACAACAATTGTCGTCTGCTTTGGTCTCTGTGTGTTAATTTAAGTCTTGTTTGCAAATAGTGTGGGCTCAGATATTTGCAATAGATGTTTGGTGGGACAGATTGTTATGCTTCAGGTATTCTTCGAATAGTTAGAAATGAATAATGATGTCGCCATAACGATAACACATCAGTGTGCCATACGTAGTGTATTCTTTTATAACGCCAAATCGGTTAGATTTCTAATGAAAAGTTGTGATATATTACTTAATTATATTCCTAACATAGGATGTGGGTGCTCCCTTAACCAATATTTGGAGTAAATATATGAACAATATCACAATTTTGCATTACGAAAACAAACCTATAGAAATACATTGACACATTTATCGCCGAAAAAATGAAAATTTTCAGATGAAAAATTGTGATATTTTTCTTATTTTTGCTCAAAATATAGATTGTGGGTACTCGTTAGAACCGCCTCATTGAAGCGGTTCTAATGAGTACCAACAATCTATATCTCAGAGCAGAAATAAGAAAAATAAGGTTTACCCCTGCAAACCCCAGTTTTACTATATAAAGGTGGGGTTAGAGGGGTCAAAATTATATAGGCGTGTTTTCGTGATGTGCTTCAGGAAATTAAACATTTTAGAGATATAAAAGAATGCACTTTGTCACATTGGCATGTTATCGTCATGGAAACCGTTTCCCAGAATTCCTAGAAACGTTGTTTTTATGTGATTTACTTTATTTATGACTTCTGTTACCTAAAAATATTTACGATTGCATACCCGTGCGCCACAGTAATTTTTTTTTTCATATCTCCAAAAACTGGCCACTTTTCCGACGAAAATCTATGATTTTTTTTCCTCATTTATACTTATTTTTTTCCTTATTTATACTGCAAACATGGGTCGTGAGTGCCAGAGGCGGTTCTTACGAGTATCCACAACCTATGTCTCAGAGCAGAAATAAATAAAATATAATGTATACCTCTGTAAACCCCAGTTTTCTCTAAGCAAAGTGGGTTGTTTATTTCACTGATTTTTCACGTGATGTCAGACCTGTTTACCAATATGCTGCAGTTAAAGCATAGGTGGACAAGCAAGTAAGAGATGTTACAAAGACACATTAATTATAGCAAGTATGCTAGATTATAACCGTGTCACTTGTTTTTCTTTCCGAAAGCAGGTCCCAAAAACTATGTTAGGGTTATTCGTCAGAACCGCCACATCAAGGCATTTCAAATGAATATCTACAAAATAGGATTATACATTTATTGAGAAATAAGGAAAATTTTCCTTCAGTTGTTACAAAATACCCACCTTATCTGTTGCTATATTTGATTGTGTCTGTTACTGGGCACATTTATCTTCATTTTTCAGCTTTTAACTCGTCTGTCCTTCATCACCTTTGACTAGTTATATCTCTGCAGCCTGCAGACTGATCTCATTTATTTCTCATCTGTAGCATGCCTCCTTTGGGGGATTAAGGCATAATGTTTTTATCAAAATCGAACAAAAGCTTTGGTTGCAATGGTAACCACAAGGACCCATGGGAAGATGCTTGTCGCCATCGTTCAGTTTTGGTCGGATCTTTCTAAACCTTATACATACGTAGGCAGGGGATAAAAGCTCGAATGAGATAACTGGCAAAGTCCGACAATCAATTATAGGGTTATGTTCCTTGATTGCTAAAAACGCCTATTTTTGACCTTGTCATCACCGTAGCCCCTTATGTTTTGATAGGGATATTCTTGAAACTTACATATAAGTAAGCCGGGGATAAAAAGCTCGGATGAGTTTGAAAACTGTTAATGTCGGCCGATTACTCAGTTATGTCCCATTCTTTGCTGAGAATGTCTGTTTGACCTTGTCATCAATGTAGGCCCTTCCGTTTTGATTGGATCTTCTTGAAACTTACATATAAGTAATTCAGAGTTTAAACCTCTGTCCGTCATAGAGTTGTTTACTTTTTATTGCTGAAAAAGCCTTTTGTGGAAATTGTCATCGCCATAAGTCCCTAAGTTTTGATTGAATCTTCTCGAAACTTACTTAGAAGTAGGTTAGGGATAAAAGCTTGAACGAGTTCTTAAACTAACAAAATGCAATGATCAAATGTTTTCAAATGTTGTCCTATTTGTCATACACTTAAGTCCCCTTCTTTGCTGAAAATGTCTAGTTTGGACCTTTTCATCACAGTTTGATTGCTAAATGCTTTTTCTCAACATTGTCATCACCACAAGTCCATATGTTTTGATCGAATCTTCCTGACGCGTACAGATAAGTAAGTAAGGGATACAAAGACTAACAACTTTGAAAACTAACAATGTTGGTACATTAATCATAGAGGTATTTCCCCGTCTTTGTTGAAAATGCCGATTATGGACCTTTTCATCACCATTCATAAGTCATTTAGTTTTGATCGGATCTTCCTAAAACTAACATATATGTAGGTTTGGGATAAAGGTCGGATGAATTCGAAAAATGGTGATGTTGGTCTATCCATTATAGAGTTATGTCCCCTTGGTTGCTGAAATGCATGTCTACGATCGGAACTTCCTGAAACATACATATATAAGTAGGTTGGGAATAAAAGCTTAGGTGAAGTTTGAAAACTGGCAAGGTCTGTCTACTAGTCATAAAATTATATCCCCTTGGTCGCTGAACATCTCTATTATTGACCTTGTCAGTTGTTTATGAACAAAACATTATTCATTTCTTTTGTTAGATCACAAAAAAACGAATTGCTCTTGTGGCAACACTGTGTCTGACATACGTGCGTCTTCCTTCGTCTGTCGTTTACATATACCTTGTTTCCCTTCTAGATGCTACAGCTTTGCTTCAGTCTTCATGAAGAAATGCCAGAATGCTCGTCTAGCGGATAGCTTGGATACGTTTTAATATGGGTCATATTGAATCAAAAACTAGGTGACAAGGCCAAATTGGTTAAAAACTTTGTTCATGCTCTATAGTCCACACATTTGTTTCATTGTTCATGAATCTTTAGCAGAAGGTTTGCCTGGATGATATCTCGGCTAATATCGAATACGGGTCATGTCGGATCAAAACCTATGCCACTATGTTAAATTGGTTTAAAAACTTGTTCACTCTCTACTCGTATATACCACAGTTTTGCTTCAATACTCATGAATATTTAGCAGAATGTTTGTCTTGATGATTTCTCGGTCAAGTTCGAATACGGGACATGTCTGATTAAAAACTAGGTCCTTGAGTCAAATTGCTTTAAAATATTGTGCACACACCAGAGGCCACAATTTTGTTTCAATTTTCAGGAAACTATACAAGAATGGTTGTCCAGCAAATAACGTGATTAAGGCTGAATATGGCACATGAGAAATAAAAAACTATGTCATTTGGTCAGATTGCGATAAAACCGCGTTCACCGTTTTGCTTCAGTTTTCATTAAACTATACACTACTATTTGTCTTGATGTTATGTAGGTCAAGTTCAAATATGGTTTGAAAACCAGGACTCTATTTCAAACTGCTTTAAAATCCTTTTCATCCTCTAGAGACCACAGTTTTGCCTCAATCGTCATAAAATTTTAGCAGAATGTTTGGTTTAAACAATATTTCATTTCTTATAGAATATAAATATTGTACGTACAATACAATTGAGGATCTGATGTTAAGCTTGAAGTTTATAAATGCCATCTACGGAGAATGTTTGTATTGATGATATCTTGATGTAGTTTGAAAATTGGTCATGTCGGATCTAAATAGAAGTGGAGACAATCCATACATTCAACCCACAGCTCCCATCAGAGACACCAAAGGGAAAAACACACAAACATGAAACAACAGACCCTAGTGGAAACACCAACAACGGAAATCCAAAAGGACAATTACTTTCCCACAAAATGGCCAACAGGCTATCCAAAATAAAATAACACAAGCTACACAAACACCCAAAGAAAAACCATAACAAAAATAAACCGCGACAGAAGAACCGCCTTGGAACGGTCAGTGGAAACGAATTCCACAGGGGGGGGGGGCTTAAATCGATTTTACGTGGCCACAATCCTTGCCCTTACTTCCGTCGCGATTTAGACAAATAATTTGTTCAGTCCGCATGAAGGCCTCCTAACTCGTCAGTGCAACATCTCCGTCACTAAGTCAAATAGTTTTAAAACCTTGTTAATCCTCTGGGTCCACAGTTTTGCTTAAGTCTTCATGAAATTATGTCAGAATGTATGTATTGATGATGTCTTGGTCAAGTTCGAATATTAGCCATGATTAATCAAAATCTAGATCACTAGGTGAGGTTGCCTTTGGTCATTAGGCCAAATTGCTATTAAACCGTATTCGCCCTCCAGTGGCCACTGTATTGCTTCAGTCTACATGAAACGATATCAGAATGTACATGTATATCTTAATGATATCCTGGTCAAGTTGGAATATGGGCCATGTCGGATCAACAAGTAGATCACTGGGTCAAATTGCTTTGAAACCTTGTTCACCCTCTAACAGCCACAGCATTTCTTTAATCTTCATGAAACTACATCAGAAATTTTGTGCTGATGATATCTTAGTCGAGTTCGATTATGGATGATGTCGAGATGAAACCTTGTTCTCCATCTAGAATCCACCGGTTTCATGAAACGTTACGATTATTTTTGTTCTGATGCTATGACGGTGAATTTTAAAAATGGGTTATGCGTGATTAAAAAACTAGATCAAAGTTTTTTTAATTCCTTGTTAACCTTGTCTTGAGGCAACAGATTTGCTTCAATATTCAAGAAACTTCTCCAGAATGTTTGTCTTGTTGATATCTCGATTTCAAGTGAATATGGGTTACATGAAATAAAAACCTTGATAATGAGGTTATATTTCTTTACAACCTTCCCACTCTAGCTTCAATCTTTATGAAACATTACCAGAAAGTTTTTTGGATAATACCGTAATCGAGAATAACATTGGTCATACTGTTTCAGAAACTAGGTCACTGGGTCAAATTTCTTTTAAACCCTATTCTCTCTGAAGGCCACAACTTTGCTTCAATCTTCACAAAACTATACCAGGTTATGTGTGATTACGCTTTCTATGTCAGGTGTGAATATGGGTCATGTCAGGTCAAAGCTATGTCACTAGGTCAGCCTTTTAAATATGTTCTATAAAAGGGTTATCCTTTGGGAGCCAGGAATACACCACAGAATTGGAAAATATGAAGCGTACATGCTTTCTGGGCCAGACTAGCTAGGTTCGGCCAATTAGGCCTCATCAGTGACCCTCAAATAAATTCAAAATTCCACAAAACCGTTTTCTAGTCTTTTAATGCGAGATGCCGTTTCTTGATTTCCTACTTTCGATTTCTTTGTCGATGAAATTTCAGACCCTCTGTAATTTTGACTGTTTAACAGAGGGAATTTTTCCGGTCTACGGTTATCAGAGGTAAAATATAAGGAAAAATACTTGTGGGTTGGGGAAGAGTATTAAAATGGCAATTGGTGGGAGGTGATCACTCATCGGGGAGGACCGTCAGTGGAAGTACCACTACAGTTGTGTGAAATTTTGAATGTGTTAGCTCAGGCCGCCATGTGCCCCTTTTTATGAGCTTCGTGGCCCTTTTATTTATATGCTGTAAATTAAGATATTTTATATACTACACTAATATATTACATCGAAAAAATATAACTAAAAGTGTATAATATGTATTTATTGTTTTAAAAAATCAAAATCCTTGCAAAAGATAGAAACAATGTATACTATGCACAAAATAATTTTCAGAGATATTATCTTGTTCGGACCATATATTATCTTGTGCGCACAAGGTATTATCTTGTTCGGACAACATAATATCTTGTTGGCACAACATATTAATTATCTTGTTTGCACAACTTAATATCTTGTGCGGACAAGAAATTATCTTGGCCGCACAAGATAATATGTTGTGCAAACAAGATAATATCTTGTACACACAAGATAATATCTTGTTTGCACAACTTCCCAAGATCTGTGTTGTGCGAACAAGATAATATGTTGTGCAAACAAGATATTATCTTGTGCGCATAAGATAATATGTTGTCCGCACAAGATAAACTTTGTTGTCCACATAAGATAATATCATGTCTTGTGCGCACAACATATTATCTTGTGCGCACAACATAATATCTTGTTCGCACAACATAATAACTTGTTCGCACAACATATTAAAAAATCATGTTCCTTCCCGGGTTCCGTAAGTAATACATATACCGACGGAAAATATTTCGTAATCTAAACCAGGTACGTACTGCTGGCTTAAGGCCATCGAGATATGACTCGACAGCCTCAGCAGATGCGCAGGCCAGATGCTCAGGCAGATTTAAGACTTCTGTGGTCGCACTCTACTCTCGCAATAAATAAAGCCGTACCCCACCTTATATAGAAAAAAATGTGTTCGCAGCGATATACATAATTTTACTTATTGTTGCTCACAAATATAGACTGTTGAAACTCATTCGAACCGCGTCCATCAGGCGGTTCTAACGGATACCAATAATTTATGTTTAGATCATAAATAAGAAAACTATTTTAATCTGTTGTTAGTAAAATGCTATTCTTACATGAGAGAAAGCATTAAACTACATGAGTAAAGAAAGTATCATTGTAGGTTATGTTGTGCGCTGGCAAAAATGATGTCAAGTAAAAACTTTATAAACTTTATTTTGACTTATCAAGTTTATTGCGTTTTGGGCGTTATGAAATCAAAACACTGACAGCACTCGTTGGTCGATTGTCAGTGAATGAAAGCGGGTACAAACGTCGGAAACGAGGACTTAGATTGGTACGTTTAAGGACATTCAACATGGCCGCCTGGACAAATGAGCAAATATGACAGTGGTTATGAATATGCAAGAAATTGAATGCAACCCTTTTGTTTTAGCCAAATAATATAATTTGAACATAAACTTGAAGTCGTAAAGTTATTTAAATACCTGTTAGAAAAGTAAATTATTGTTCAGAGTTTTTTTCTTCACTCACCTGAAAAATGCTAAATTTTGTGTATCAAAACTGGAAAATTCCCACAAAAAACAATGACAGAAACAAATCACTATGTAGTTACATGTTCCCTTAAAGGCATTTATTCTTGTTTATTGAGGACCATCATTGCATTACATAATACTATATAGCCCTCAGTGCTGGCTGAAGAGAAGGTCTCTGACTTCAACAGGTAAGGGGCCTCCTTGGGGGAAATCAACAGTGTACTAACTGTTAACTAGAGTTTACCTTAGTGATATTCCCCTTAAGTGCCTTAGTCAGGGATTCAACAAGAGTTACTAATCACCATATTAGGGGCTGCCTTTGATCTGCTACAGAGAGTATATCACAGGGGGCAATAAAACAATTATGAGCACACGGTGTGTTCTACCTTACAAGAATAAATGCCTTTAAGGTGCACCAGCAATCTAATTTTTGATTAGTTGCACTAAATTCAAATTAACCGTTTCCAACCAAGGCATGTTTTGTGTTCAGGAAAAAAATATTGTCTTTTTATTTTACACATTTCTTGACACAATAAAAGAAGTCCTTTCTGTGTAAGGAGATATAAATTTGCATTCATTGGAATAAATATGTAGATAATTTTATTTTTGTGGTTGACTGAACACACCTGGGTAATGTTTACAGGTAGAAAAAAAGAAAGGGAACAAATTAAGACCAATCTTAACACTAGGTACTGTGATTTTAAAGATGTTATTAAATTTCTTCTAAAACTCCATTAAGTTTATATATTTCTGTCAAACATATCATTTTTATCTCAAAAATGCAATACAATCATGCTTAATGATGGGTACCTATTTTGTAAAACTAGGTGGTGAAGTATACTTCTCGCACGTGTCAAATGTTTACATTTGTAACCAACGCCTTACATGAGGATTCTCATGAAATACTGACGGATGGATATGCAGAATATTGGCCAGGGGGTGTGAAATACTTACTTAATATGTAAAGGCGAAACGTACGAAAAACGGTTGTGGTTTAAAGAGAAGTATTGATAAAATCACTTGAAATTCGTCTCCGCGACCATTATTTTCCTCCATGAAAAATTGACAGTTTGTGACATCAATCTGGTTACCGGCTTCCGGTGTATTCCTTGCTTCCAAAGGATAATCCTTTTATAGAACATATTTAACTTCACTACAGCTGGTGTGTGTGAATGTGTGGCGGCGATAAAACGTCTCCCTGCCCTACATCATAGAGTAGATTATATTTTCTTGTCCTTTGGGATCATTGATTCCATTGTGGAATTTTGAAAATATCTGAGGGTCAATGATGGGGCCTGGTTGGCCGAAACTGGCTAGTCTGGTCCCGAAAACATGCACGCTCTCTGTTTTTCACTTCTGTGGTGTATTCCTTGCTTCCAAAGGATAACCCATTTATAGAACATATTTAACTTCACTACAGCTGGTATGTGTGAATGTGTGGCGGCGGTAAAACGTCTCCCTGCCCTACATCATAGTGTAGATTATATTTTTTTGTCATTTGGGATCATTGATTCCATTGTGGAATTTTGAAAATATCTGAGGGTCACTGATGAGGCCTGGTTGGCCGAAACTGGCTAGTCTGGCCCAGAAAACATGTACACTCCATATTTGTCACTTCTGTGGTGTATTCCTTGCTTTCAAATTATAACCCTTTTATAGAACATATTCACATCTCGTTCAAAGTTCTATGACTACGCCTTTGGGCGTTTACAACATCACTCTTCTTTGAATCTGGCCTTTGCCGTTTATAAGTGTTCGTGAGCAGCGCTGAGCTTGTCTGAACATAACTTTAGCTTGAAAATGCTGCCAAATTAAATGTAGGCTACACTGAAACACTTTTCCTCGATACATTTCTCCCGTTTTGAGCGATGACAAAAGTCTTGTAAAAGTCAAATTTGTTTAAAATTTACAATACTCGGTTTCAACCGGAAACCAGCATTTTTACAAAAGTGCTCTCCCTTCAGTCAAATGACGCGTGAAAAGTAGTTTCCAAAGTATTTATTGAAAAATGCATATAAATTTTATTTGCCGGTGACATCTCTTGGAATTCTAATATAAGATTTCATAATGTATATTTTATTCCAATAATGTAAATATGACGAAAAATAACACGATATTATGCTGATAAAAAGTGCATTGGCATAATAATCCAATGTTTTAGCTAGGGTGTTGTTCGGTGTGTAGAAAGTTTCGAAACAAAATTCATCATGGCTGAACTTCTGGGGATGTGTTTACACGCAAGTTCACACATTCGTATTGACGAAACCATGACGGATCGCCGAGGTACTTGATACAGTCTGAAACCCCAAACATATATCTTTAAAATCGCACCATTCGATTTTCACAGAGGAACTATTAAATAAAAAATTTTGTCAATGCATTTGGTGTGTTACTTCGTTGGCTGATTGTGTTAAGTTTGTCGGCAAGGAGCAACGTCTTACCTTTAATCCGATATAAACATTATGAATATACACCAAGATATAGTGGAGAAAAGATTACCACTCCTGTAAGGTGAAGTCTATCCCTATCCTTAAAGAGATAGTGCAGCAACTTCTGCCGCTGCATGAGTTCATGATTATCCATCATTGAACATATATGTTAGCATTTTTTCTTTTTGTAGCCGTCGGTCTCGACAGTTTTACGCCAGTCTCTCCAATGTATGATGCATACGCTTTATGCCGACATTTCGTTGTATTGTCTTATCTGGAAGTTTCCCCCCTTTCAAACGTGCTTTTATCTAACGGTAGACAAACAAATCGCCAATGTCTTTGTTCATATGCCTTCATTTATGAAGGTAATTGGTGTAAAAATACCGAACAAGTAATCTATTACCGGATCCCTGATGGGAATGGCTGGAAGATCCGTTACCTTTAGACTCTGGGTCCGGTACCGGATCTTTAGCAACGGAGTTTTGAGGTCCGGTTGGTGACCTCTTACCACCTCCTAAACTTTAATATGTCTCTGCAGCCGTTTTGCCGCGCAATCTGGTAATTGTTGTTTGTTGCCCACAACTTTTGCACACGATACAAACAATGGTTACATGATAATTTCTGGTGTGCATATAAATTTCAATAATAATAATAATAATAATAAAAATAATAATAATAATAATAATAATATAAATAAGAATAATAATAGTAATACTAGTAGAGAATGGAAGTTATTTATCTCTCGTTTAAGCAGTTTTCACATTTCACTATATTACTCTTTACGGGAGTTTTCCTCTCAAGCTGGTGGCTAAGTAACGAAAAGAATAAACAAATCGTGACCTCATTTTTCTTTATTAAATGTTTCTTCATTTTTGATGGAAAATAGCTAACAAGTAACCTTTTACCGGATCTCTAGCCTGTTCAAGCAGGACTGGCTAGAGTTCCAGAACCGGACCGCTAGACTCCCGGGTCACTTGCTTCTGCAGTTTTCCACAGTCGGAAGATCTATGTCTGTCATTGACAAACGATGCCTATATCCTTTCAATACAAATGTTATAGAAACTGACATTCAAGTTCGTATTTTTAGCTCACCAGAGCCGAAGGCTCCGGGGTAGCTTATAGGATAGACAGTTGTCCGTCGTCGTTGTCGTCGTCGTCGGCGGCGTCGTCGTCGTCTGTCCTATGACGTCAACATTTTCAAAGGACATCTCCTCTGAAACCACTAAGCCGATTGGACCCAAATTTTATCTGTAGCATCCTTGGGCTGGGGGATTAAAAGTTTGTGTTTTTTATGAAAATCTGCTTATTAGTTTGGTTGCTATGGCAACTTGTAGTTTCCATAGACTTATAATGGGGAAAATAGAAAAATGGCATTTACTGCCAAGCCTCTGCAGATATATTGACAAAACTTGCATAGAAAAGTTCCATAGGCAATCTTCTATCTGCCGTACGACTTTAGGCCTTCTGCTCATTTTTATTGGTTGCCATGGAAACCAAAATGCAAAAAAATAGAAAAAAATACTTAAAAAATCATATCCTCAGAAACCATATGCTCGAGTAGGCTGAGACTTTATGAAAATATTCACCATATTTGCCTTTACAGGTTTTGTGTTTTTTATGAAATTTGGCCTTTTAGTTTTGTTGCTATGGCAACTTAGAGTTTCCATTGACTTACAATGGGGAAAACTGAAAAATGGCATTTACTGCCAAGTCATTGCAGATATTTTGACAAAACTTACATGGACATGTTCCTTTAGTAAACTTCTCTAAGCCATATGCTTTTATGTCAACCTGGGGGTCCCCTAGGTTGTCCTGGGGTCATGCCCCGCCTCCTCCACTTCATAAAATCCCTTATATCTCAGAAACCTTACAGATCCCAACCCCTGAACCATATATATTCTTGTTCCTTATGATAAGATGCAATAAGTTACACCAACCTGGGGGTCCCCCGGGATGTGACGGGGACATGCCCTGCCCCCTCTATTTCATAAAATGCCATTTATCTCAGAAGCGATTCAGATCCCCACCCCTAAACTATATATATTCTTGTTCCTTATGCTAAGATGCATTAAGTGATACCAACCTGGGAGTTCCCCGGGATGTGCCGGGGACATGCCCCACCCCCTCCACTTCATAAAATGCCATTTATCTCAGAAACCATTGAGATCCCCACCCCTAAACCGTATATACTTTTGTTCCTTATGATAAGATGGACTCAGTGACACCAACCTGGGGGTCCCCCGGGATGTGCAGGGGCCATACCCTACCCCCTCCACTTCATAAAAGGCTCAATATTCCAGTAACCTTACAGATCCCCACCCCTAAACCATATATATTCTCGTTCCTTATAATAAGTCGCATTCAGTGACACCAACTTGGGGGTCCCCCGGGATGTGCGGGGGCCATGCCCAACCCCCTCCACTTCAAAAAAGGCTAAATATTCCAGAAACCTTACAGATCCCCACCCCAAAACCATATATATTCTCGTTCATTATGTTAAGACATTCAGTGACACCAACCAAGGGGTCACCCAGGGTGTGCCCGGGCCACACTCCCCCCTCCCTCGACTTCACAAAAGACCATATATCTGAGAAACTGTTCAGAGCCCACCCCTAAACCATATATATTCTTGTTCCTTATGATAAGACGCAAACAGTGACACCAGCATGGGGGTCCCCTGGGGTGCCACGGGCCATGCCCCACCCCTTTACATTTCTTTAAAATCCATATATCTCAGAAACCGTTCAGATCCCCACCCCTAAACCATATATATTCTTGTTCCTGATGATCAGACTCCACTTAATAATAGGGCATATATCTCAGAAACCATTCAAATCCTCATCCTATAATCACATATTCTTGTTCATTGTAATTAGACACATTCAGTAAACCCTGTCTTGTGTGTGTGTGTGTGTGGGGGGGGGGGTCAGCAGGGGCCATTTCGTCCCTTTCACTTCATAAAAGGGTCTCATATCTCAGAAACCGTTCAGATCCCCACCATTTAACCATATATATTCTTGATCTTTATGATAAGACATATTCAGTGACAACAATCTTTGGCTTTTCTGGGATCTGCCATACCCGAATCCCTCCATTGCTTAAAAGGCCTTACGTCTCGGGAACCATACATATCCCCACCACTAAACCATATATGTCTCTGTTCCTTTTTATAAGACCCATTTAGTGACACCAATCAGGGCTCCATTGGGCAGTGCCCACCTGAGCTCTGGTTTATGAAATTTGGCTCTTTGTTTGTTTGCTATGGCAAGTTGAGAGTTTCCATTGACTTATAATGGGGAAAAATGACATTAATGCCTCTCAAGATATTTTGTCAAACTTTCATAGAAATGTTCCTTTAATAATGTTCTTTTTTGCCTATTGCCACAGATGGGAAATTGTCAGTTGTCATCTGTTGTCTTCAAGCGACATCAGACCTCTGAAGCCACTAGTCTGATTGGGTCGAAATTTCATCTGTAGCAGCCTTGGGACCAGGGCTTCCATGGTTAATTAAAATACATTGCTGCCAGTGGGCAGTGGCCCCCTGAGCTCTGGTGAGCATTGTGGCCCATGGGCCTCTTGTTAAATTGTGTGTTAGCAGTCTCAACGTTGTAAATGATTTAGAAGCCCCTTACCCTGTATTGAAAAATCCGGAAAAGTCGTCAAGCAGATATATATCTGAGATTTAAGATTCAATTGATGAATACATTTCGGTCTAATAATCTTTGTTTACAATTCCCTGTTCAGTGAACGGACTTAGATCAAGTTTTTCAGAAGGAAATATGAAAAAAGCACGCCGTTTATGAGAAATTACACTCCTATTCAGATTCGAGTTGGATCTATTTTTTTTTTCATTTTGTAATATAGTTACTTCGCTTTTCTGTAGACGAAAAGCCAAATCAGTATTCCATCCCATATGGCTTGTGTCTCTTGAACATGATTAGCAACTGTCAAACAAATAAAAAAATCTGTCAGATACCTTAAAGGGTTGCCTCTTTACGCCATTTCCCTCAGAAGCCAATACGTTCAAAACTAGAAGCTGATGCGTCGTAAAGCCTGTGCGTTTATATTACCCAGTGTGAATCACTTTCTTTAAGCAAACAGTGTACACCCTGATCGCACTCCGCTTTAGGGATAGTCAAGTGCCAACAACGACTTAAAGCTTCTGTGATAAGTAACTTTGGGTCCTAAAATAGTATTATAAAGTTATAGATTTGCTATATACTTAATTAGCAAATATTGTTTCCGTGACCTTGTGGTATAAGGGTTGTCTCTTGGTCATTAGGTTTCTTAGCGCTGCCTGATTCGAGCCTCGCTTAGGTCACATGTCAGAAGCCAAGTTCTGCAACGGAAGGTCAAGTGATTTATCGGGTGTTCCGGTCTTCGCTCCCCTCTAATTAAGACCGACTCGAAATAAATGAACTTACCTTGAAGGGATGGTCAAACCCAAACCAAAAAGAAAATAAAAAGTTTACATTCTTTCGCCAGAAACCGACAACTGCCCTACTTGAAGCAGCGGGAATGGGAGAATGACCGGGGAAAATATTTCTTGATCAAACTCCACGAAAGAAAGTTGCCGACTCCGGCAGGTATCGAACCCGCGTCCTCCTGATCATCAGTCAGACGCGCATCCGACTGAGCTACCGAAGTCTGCTTATGTCGGAGGTGTAAGCCGAAGACTATTGTAAACAACATGTTAACAAGTCCATGCAATGAACACCCCTCTAAACCCCACTATATATAGAGAAAACTGGGGTTAACGTGGGTCAACCTTATTTTCCTTATTTCTAATTCAAGTCATAGGTTGTGGGTACTCGTTAGATCCGCCTCAATGAGTTCGTTGTAACGAGCACCCTCAACCTATGTTTGGAGTGGAACTAAGAAAATAATAAAAAAAGATTCCTAAAATTATTTAGCAAGATAGACATGAAAAAAGGGTTACGAACACAAACGTGTCACGGACAACTTTTAAAAGTAGAAGTAAAACAAAGATCAGGAATCGATACAATTAACTTACTCCACCCATCAAAGACACCAAAGGGAAAGAAACACAAACATTAAGCGACCAGACCATAATGGAAACCTAAACAAAGGAAGGCCATAAGGACAGTTACTTTCCCACAAAATGGCCATATGTCCATCCAAAATAAAAAGACACAAGTGATACACACAGTAAGTAACATACAACACCATAAATAAACCGTCACAGAAGAACCGCTTGGAACGGTCAGTGGAATGATTTCAACTGGGGGGCTTAAATCGATTTTACGTGGCCACAATCCTCGCCCTTACACTCGTCGCGATTTAGACAAATAATTTGTTCAGTCCGCATGAAGGCCTACTAACTCATCAGTGCAACATCTTCGTGAACACAAAAAATCAAAGAACAACAGGGGTGAGACAACGGTGAGGACTCGACAGCAAGAAACCACTGAAATGCTGGAATAAAAGTAAACCAACAGTTAGACTCCGAAGGGCCCGACCAGAGACAGAACATCAGGCACCAACCAACATTACCTTGAATTAGATCTCTCTAATTCTCAATAAGCCTTTACGTTGGAGCCGTCATAGAATCTGAGGCTTGACCCACCGGCGTGCAATTAAAGAGGGAAGCAAAGTTGCCAACCGTGATTGGGTTAACTACCATGCATGCAGTCTGTCGTATAACATCCATGTTGAACCCAATCTTTTTATATCGAAGAATGATTTTTCGAAATTGGGTGCTGAAGTCATTGTGGTTATATATTTTTCTGAATTTATATACTAAGTCACCATAAAATTCGCGTTCCGATAAACCTTGTTGCAGAAGAGATTTAAGTCCAATATTGAATTTTGAAATTAAATCAGAATGGCGTCTATAAACTTTTGAAAAGGCTTTGCGTAGTTTATGGTACCGATAACCCTAATTAAGGAGTTTAGCCGTTAATAATTTATTACGAGTGTTGAAGTCAGTTACATGACTACACACTCTAGCAAATCGAATTGCGAAATATAAACGCCATAGGATGGCGCACGAGGAACATCACCATCCAAAATAGCAAAATTTACAATCTCAAAATCAAAGTCATCGCGTTTATCATAAATTTTGCACGAAACAAATCCATCTACAATAGATAGATGTAAATCCAAAAACGGGGCCTCGGTATCAGAAGAATTTGCTTTATTTAACTGAAGTTCTGGGGGGTAAATCTGACTGATCAAACCATCGAAATAGGTATTATGAATATTTAATAAATCATCTAAATATCTAGAAGTGGAGCTAAAAGCTTCAATAATTTCAGATTGGTTATCAATGGAAAGCGACAACATGAAGCCTCTTTCATAACAATACAAGAACAGATCAGCCACAAGAGGTGCGCAATTCGTACCCATCGGAATACCCACAATTTGTCTAAATAACTTAGTACCGAATCTAATATAAATATTGTCAAGTAGAAAGGTTAGGGCATCACACACTTTCTGACATGACCAAAGTGTATAATTCTTATGCTCTTTAGAAGTGAAAAATGCATTTCTGACATTACATGCAAAATTGAGAGAATCTTCTCTGTGAAAAGCCCATTCAATTAAATCATTAAGTTTTTCTTTTATAAGATTATGAGGAAGTGTAGTGTAAAGAGTGGAAAAATCGTAAGTAGGCAGACTTGATCGGAGTCTAACTGTTGGTTTTCTTTTGCTCCAGCATTTCAGTGGTTTCCTGCTGTCGAGTCCTCACCGTTGTCTCACCTCTGTGGCTCTTTGATTATTTGTGTTCACGGAGATGTTGCACTGATGAGTTAGGAGGCATTCATGCGGACTGAACAAATTATTTGTCTAAATCGCGGCGGAAGTAAGGGCGAGGATTGTGGCCACGTAAAATCGATTTAAGCCCCCCAGTGGAAATCTTCCACTGACCGTTCCAAGGCGGCTCTTCTGTGGCGATTTATTTATGTTGTTGTTTGTTACTTACTGTGTATATCACTTGTGTCTTTTGGTTTTGGATGGCCGTGTGGCCATTTTGTGGGAAAGTAACTGTCCTTATGGCCTTCCTTTGTTTAGGTTTCCATTATGGTCTGGTCGCTTGGTGTTTGTGTTTCTTTCCCTTTGGTGTCTTTTATGGGTGGAGTAAGTTAATTGTATCAATTCCTGATCTTTGTTTTACTTCTACTTTGAAGCACGAAAATGTCTGGATTTCAACTTATTTAAAACCTCATTCGATTTTTTTTTAGACCAAAACAGATTTCTTCCTGATCTTTCAAAGACTTTATCACAATATTTAATCACATGCGTTTTAATAGCAGTAAGACAGGAAGTTAATAATTTAGAAAGTTCAATGGTAGTGCAAGAGCTAGAATTTGCAATAAATCGTGCTTTGTAAGGTCTTTTATGAAGATTACAAAGGGGGAAATTTACAACAGTATTAATCCTAGACCCTTTTGTCTGTAGAAGCAACATCTAATAATTTGTCAACATCTATGCAAAATATCATAAGGAAATATCATATGCAAATATAATTTTACAGCAAGGTGAACAAAAATGTTACGGACACCAACGTTTCACGGAGGACTTTTAGAGAATCACAAGGGAAATAAATGTTAAAGTATTGATAAACTGGCACTTAATTCTTCTCATAAGTATCAATAATTATACAAAATAATATGATAAGATTCCTATTATTATTAATCAAAGTATTTAGGAAAAAACAAAGTGTAAAGGACAAATGGACGGACGGACAACGTGAAAACAGTATACCCCCAAGAGATTGTTTGCGTGGGGTTAATTATAGCTCATGTGTTAGTAACAGGCCTGCGCCAGAGTTCACGTGTTGTCATTAGACCCATATAGGTTAAAACTTTGAAAATATTCTCATCTGAAAGACAAGGCATTTGATATTTCGTTTGTAGTTTTATCTAGTGGACATCTACGGAGATTGTTCAACTTGAAGAACTTTGATCTAATATGGCCCCGCCATTAAGCATCCCTTGATTCTACATAGACCAATAGAGTTAAACTTTCTCTTAAACCATTTGGCCTTGGACATGCAGCTTTTTCTAGTGGATCTCTACTACGATTATCGAAAATATATCCCTGTGGTCGAACATGGCCTCGACCCTTGGATCATTTTTTTTCGAATAATGACTTCCGGTCAGAAATGGATTCGCCGCATGAGACACTTGGTATGCATAATGTTAAAATGTCGCGTAATGAACGTCCCTCTAAACACGACTTTATACAGTGAAAACTGGTGTTAACGAGGGTATTCATTATTTTCTTTATTCATCACGTGCCAAAGTCCGTAAAAACACCCCCTTAAACCCCACTCTATATATAGGAAAACTGGGCTTTATTTTTCTTATTTCTGCCCCAGACATAGGTTGTGGGTACTCCTTAGAACTGCGTCAATGAGGCAGTTCTAACGACTTAGAACTGTCTCATTGACTGCCTCAATGAGGCAGTTCTAACGAGCACCCACAACCTATGTTTGCAATATAAATAAGAACAAATTCACGAATTTTCATCAGAAAGTAGTCATTTTTGAGATGTGAAAAATGCACTATGTCGCACGGGTGTGTTACCGTAATATTTTCCTCAGAAAAATAGAGGCGGTTCTAACGAGTACCCATAACCGATATTGGACTAACAATAAAAATATCAAATATTTCATCTATAAAAATACTAGTTCTAGGATAGAGGCCATTTTTGCACACGGGCGTGTTATCGCAATGCATCGACTCGCTGAAATAGTGAGACAAAGTAAAATATAATGTGTGAAACATGAAGTATTGTTTACTATATTTAGAACCGATGCTCCATAAAGGGCCAGCATGGCATTCTTGAATACAATGTTTATTAATTTGTTTTAAAGCATTTCTGCTAATAATGTGTGAAACTTCCATATTAATTAATGGAATCTGTTAGCTCAGGTGAGCGATATCGGACCATGGCGACCCTCTTGATACTATGCCCTGGTTTATTTCATAGGCAAGTCACGTCTCACGACTGTTTTCATTGCTCTTTCCACAACAAAACAAATATGACATCTTGCGACAATGTGATCGGAAAACTTTGTCCATCGTTAAATAAACGATTGGGTTAGCCGCATTGTTTATCACATATGACATGGTTCCAATCTGGTACCAGGCTTCTTGTATTGCTGTCATGCCATCACGGACCTCACCTGCCACGGAATCTACAATAACACAAATCAGATACGGGATATAACTCACTGTAAATATTACAGTCAATGCAAACGTAATCGCAGTAATCTTTTGAGATCTACTCTCAACGCTAAATTGGCGAATAGAAAGTACCTTTCGTTGGTTTCGATCTC
Source organism: Lucinisca nassula (assembly GCA_963580285.1). Classification (NCBI taxonomy): domain Eukaryota; kingdom Metazoa; phylum Mollusca; class Bivalvia; order Lucinida; family Lucinidae; genus Lucinisca; species Lucinisca nassula. Next base: position 105,745,519 of record OY757017.1, on the reverse strand, counting down.
TAAGATCTCCTTTGTGTAAATTTGTATTTTTATACAGTTCGTCGCTAGAAGTCAATTCAAGGGTTTCACCAACGCCAGAAGTTTCTGAAATTTGTCTGTTTCTATGAGGGATTTCTTTAGTTGATTCACCTACATTTTTAGAATCTTGCTTGACTGCGGGGGGGCGCCTTGTTATATTTGTCTTGAATTTTAATTTCATTTGCTTTAAATCTGTTAAGGTTTGTAGACCGTGCTTGTTTTTGTCCATCATTCTCCATGCTTGTACTAAACGTCGCAGTATTTGGGAAAACAAGAGAATCCGTTCTCAAGAGTTGGTGTCCAATTTGAATGTAACAAACACATAAAGCTAAAACAACGGATATAACAAGTAAAAGAAGAATAGTGTCGTATATCAGAGGATATGAAGTGTTAATATATTTGTTATCTACGTGACACTGAGATGCTGTAATATTGGATCCATCAACAGAAAACGTATATGTTCCATAGATGAAAAATGCAGGCACAGCAACAACTAAAGCAAGAACTAATATAAACACGATTATCAGTTTAGAAATATGATTTGATAACTGAATGCGAAGTGGGCTACATATCTTTCGGTGGCGTTCTAATCCAATCAGACAGTGTGTCAAAGATGTCGCACACGCAATCACGTGGTATCCGTATCGATGCAGCTTACAAGCTATGGAGCTGTAAAATGTAAATGGTCGTAGCATGTCAACTATTAAACCAGGTATTCCTGTAGAACATGCTGTAATATATAAAAAGGCAAGCGTTAACACATAAAGCCGATAGTTTGAAGGTTTTTGTATCTTCACTGTGTAAACAATAAGAACCATGAAGTTTCCAAGGACACCAAATGTCATCACGGTAGACACATAAATGATAGGAATAATATAAACAGCTGACTTTTCATCGTTTAAGGCATCCAGTGTGCTATTAGGATTAACATACCGCATCTTTCCCGTGTGCGACGTATGATACATGTATGTTGCTTCTGAAAAATAGAAGATAATTATATTGCACTAGCGAATGTAACGCGACTTCTGACAAAATGCATCAGTATATTCTGCGATGCCCTGTCGAAAACACGTCGTCAATTTCTTTGGCTGGCATATGGTTTCACGCAGCAAGCTCTCTATGCAAACAGAAAATAAGTGCATTAGAATGAGGGAATTGACAATTGCCGATTTAGGAGGTAAAGTGTCAGTTTAACGGTCGAAATTACCGACCGTAAACATACCAATGTATCTACCTTTCTATATATCTTCATAAAATGAGTCGGTCATACTTGGTCATTACCTCGAAAGGCAATTTTCAATGGTCCCTGAGTTTTAGACATTACCTATTCTTAAAATGATAAAACTTATATTCAGAGCAAATTATTATATTTTACAGTTGTAAGCAAATTATTTACATGCTTTGACTGATGCTTTTAAAATCTGGAAACGTAGCCTGTCAAGGAGTCGAGGCACTAAACATACAATACAACCTGTGCGTCACTAACTGATTGATACATGTAAGACAGCATTAGTAATCAGGTTGTTCTGATCATTGGCTGATCGCTCAGACCTTCTTTATTACGACAACACATACATGTACGTGTGACATTTACGATAACACATCCATGTAACAGGGTGCATTCTTTCATATCCGGAAAATGGTTATTTTCTGATGTAATTTTGTCACTTACTTTTTTTATACACCAAACATAGGTTTTTGGTGCTCGTTAGAACCGCCTCATCGAGACGGTTCTAACATGTACCTACAACGTATGTCTTGGAGCAGAAATAAGCAAATTAATGTTTCCCCGGTTAACCCCAGTTTTCTCTATATCATTTGCGGTTTAGAGGGGTGTTCTTTTTTATGGATTTGTTATTGTGATGCATAGTACATTTTTACATTACATTATTTTATAAAGAAAAAAAATCTTTCTGCTGTGATGGATCACTCTGTTGCAAAGCGCCCACGTGCCGGGGTATTGTTATTCTTCACGATAACGCCCCTGCACACATATCAGCCGTGGTGATCGAATATTTGGAGGAGGGGAAACTGAACATTCATTTTATCACATCCTGCATACAGAACAGACCTTTTTCCTGTGATTTATTAAAACATGTCTGCGAGAACGTCAGTTTGAAAGTCATGCCATTGGAAGTGCGTTGTTCCAGTGTATAAACAGCATACCCCAAAAGGACTTCAAAATGCATTTTCTAAGTGGATAAAAAGACTGGAAAATGTGTACAGGTCAAAAGAGAATACTTTGACGGACTCTAATAGTTAGTTTTGACCACTAGTTAGTGTTGGCAACGATCAGGAGTGAGTGAGTGTTTGAGGTTTACGTCCCACCAAAGGTCATACGCAGACGGGACCTCGGTTTAAAAACTCATCCGAAAGTTTGGAGAAGCCCGGGATCGATCCTGCGACCCCTGGTTTACAAGGCGATTAGCGTAACCACTACACCACTGAGGCTTCTGGGCAACGATCAGGAGTCGATACAATTAACCCACAGCTCCCATCAGAGACACCAACGAGAAAGAAACACAAACATGAAATGACTAGACCCTGATGGAAACATTAATAGTGGAGAGCCAAAAGGACAGTAACTTTCCCAGAAAATGGACGATTGGCTATCCAAAGCAAAAAAATATAGGCGATACACAAACTCAAAGACAAACCATAACAGAAATAAACCGCGACAGAAGAAACGCCTTATATTTTCAAGCCACACCCCATTAATACTTTCCAAACGCCCCCCCCCACACACACACACACACCGTATATGTTTTTGAGCTAAAAAAAAAAAAGAAAAATAATGAAAACCTCAGTAAACTGCACTGTATAAAATGTGTTTACTGTTTACAGGGTGTTTATCAAACGGACTTGTTAACATGCTGTGGGGTTGTTGTACGTCGAGTCATACTTATTTCTTGGACGTATTTTCAAGCTACATTGCATTTACATACTGCAACAACAATGTCTTGATTGGCACTGAAAATATGAGTGAATATTTTGTTATTAAAACTACCATTTTAATTTAATTTCATTAACATATCTTAAGCTGATAGTTCAAACTTTATAGGCAAAAACCGGAATAACCAAAGAAAACTGCCTGAACTTTCATATATTTGTTTTACATATTTCTAGGCGGTTTCGAATTCTTGCGGTTACACGGTGGTATTATGCAACAGATCGGTAAGTTTAAATTCGGTAACAATATAACAAAATGTGAAAAGAACATTTATGCTTGAAACACTAAGAGAAACAGTTTCATTAAATAAATACTCGTTCAAAGATTTTGAACGAGTATATGTTGTAGTTAGTAGTTTATCTTGCAACGAACACGAAAAAAAGTGTAAGTGTGTCGAAATAATGTAGCCCAAAGGGTGAAAATGAAATAAACAAGTAAATAAATAAAATAGATAAACGCGAATAAGAAAAAATAACGCATTACCCGAATGCTTTTAATCACTTCATTCAGAATATTTGTTTTCCCTGTGCAAGCTTCACTGTGTTCCAGTTTCAAGGAAGAAGAACATTGATAAGATGCGAAGCCCGTCACGAGAATTCCTGTCTTTGGGAGCTCCGACCAGTTTAGACATACAAAAGCCTGCTCATCACCAGAGACGAACAAGATTCTTTAAACGTTAAGGAAACTAGAGATATTGAACTACATCACGAAAACACGACTGTATAATTGTGACTCCCTTGAACCCCACTTTTACATAGTCACACTGGTGTTTACAGCATTACGAAAACACGCTATACAAATACATTATAAGTTTTACCGCCGAAAAGACGAAACTTTTAAGATGAATGATTGTGATATTGTTCTTATTCCTGCTCAAAATATAGATTGTGGGTACACAATCGATGAGGCGGTTCTAACAAGTACCCACAATCTATATTTTAGAGCAGAAATAAGAAAAATAAGTTTGACCCCTGTAAACCCCAGTTATACTATATAAAAGTGGGGTTCGAGGGTGTCAAAATTATATAGGTGTGTGTTAGTGGTGGGGTTAAACATTATCTTTCTTAATTCAGCTCTTAAGTATAGATTGTGGGTACTCGTTAGAACCGCCTCATCGAGCCGATTCTAACGAATATCTAGTCTATATTTTGAGCAGAAATAAGAAAAATATGACAATTTTTCATCTCAAATTTTTCATTATTTTCGGCGGTAAAGTTTACAATGCATTTGTATAGGCGTGTTTTCGAAATGATCCAAGCAGCGAGCACAAAGATACACACCTGATTGCGCGGTTGCGCATGCTGATCTGCTCTTCTGTGGTTCGCAAATGACATACATGGATTTTCTTATGACCAGCCCATACCCTTGTTTGCAAAATAACAGATGTGTATGTTTAACTCTTGAAGTGTTATTGGAAGCATCGATTTGGTACATTGCTTTGTTAAATTAAACAGGGAACGACTTTATTCTATGCCGGGTGTCCAATTAAGGAGTGTTTTTTTTCTGATGTTTATCGAAATATAAACAAAATTTGAGCCACGTAAAAATATGCTTGACCCATATAGCGCCTGACCTACCACGGCTGCAAGAGAAATTCTTTACGCAATGGCTCCGTTATGTGCACATTGAAAGAAGAAGAAGAAGAAGAAGAAGAAGAAGAAGAAGAAGAAGAAGAAGAAGAAGAAGAAGAAGAAGACGTAGAAGAAGAAGAACGGAAAAAGAAATAGAAGAAGAACAAGAAAGAAGAAGACGCAGAAATATGCACAATCGTTATATTCGTATAATATACACAGCGCATATACCGCGCATTGTGCATTTGCGAAATTAATAGCAGATCACCAAACATATTTTCCTTTGCCGCACGATACACTCCTAAAAGGAGAATAATTCCAGTTTGGAGCAAATTAGTCACCCCACTTTGTCAACGATACCAGGAAACGTTTAGAAGCCTCCGTGGTGCAGTGGTAACGCTACTAGCCTTGTAAACCAGGGATCGCATGATCGATACCGGGCTTCTCCAGACTTTCGGACGAGTCTTTAAACCGAGGTCCCGTCTCCGTATGACCTTAGCTGTAGATGGGACGTAAAACTAAAACTCACTCGCTCACTCACCAGGGAACGTTTTTATGTCCCCGCCATTCAACGAATGGTGGAAAGAGCATATAGTGTTCCCCTGTCCGTACACCCGTCTATGTCCGCGTCCGCATGACGAAAACACGCCTATATAATTTTACCCCCTTCAACCCCTTTTTGAAGCCCCCGCCCATAGGGGCTTGAAGAAATATATGGGCTGCATGATGCTTCCACGCAGAGCTAAATACGGCCCGCACACTAGTACTGGTAAACCGCTTAGAGGATCTAAGCCTGTCCAGGAACCGCGGTGCGAGGCGGACCGTCCATGCTAATAAACCCTATTGGTTTCATTGGGCGACAGGGCTTGAGATGTCATTTCATCTCAATGTCGGGTAAAAGTCCCACAAAATTGGAAGCAACGTCTCCAAAATGACCTTTACAGTGTTGACGGGGACGTTAAACCTCACATCAAACAAACAAAATCAACCCCCTTTTATATAGTAAAACTGGGGTTTGCAGGGGTAAACCTTAATTTTTATATCTGCTCTAAAATATAAATTGTGGGTACTCGTTAGAACCGTCTAGATGACGGCGGTAAAACGACTCCCTGCCCGACATCATAGTGTAGATTATATTTTCTTGTCCTTTGGGATCATTGATTCCATTGTGGAATTTGAAAATATCTGAGGGTCACTGATGAGGCCTAATTGGCCGAAACTAGCTAGTCTGGCCCAGAAAACATGTACACTCCATATTTTTTATTTCTTTGTTGTATTCCTTGCTTCCAAAGGATAACCCTTTTATATAACATATTTAACTTCACTACAGCTGGTGTGTTGGAATGTGTGGCGGCGGTAAAACGTCTCCCTGTCCGACATCATAGTGTAGATTATATTTTCTTGTCCTTTGGGATCATTGATTCCATTGTGGAATTTTGAAAATATCTGAGGGTCACTGATGAGGCCTAATTGGCCGAAACTAGCTAGTCTGGCCCAGAAAACATCTACACTCCATATTTTTTACTTCTGTGTTGTATTCCTTGCTGCCAAAGGAAAATACTTTTATATAACATATTTAACTTCACTACAGCTGGTGTGTGGGAATGTGTGGCGGCGGTAAAACGTCCCCCTGTCCTACATCATAGTGTAGATTATGTTTTCTTGTCCTTTAGGATCATTGATTCCATTGTGGAATTTTGAAAATATCTGAGGGTCACTGATGAGGCCTAATTGGCCGAAACTAGCTAGTCTGGCCCAGAAAACATATACACTCCATATTTTTTACTTCTGTGGTGTATTCGTTGCTTCCAAAGGATAACCCTTTTATATAACATATTTAACGAGTACCCACAATCAATATTTTGAGCAGAAATAACAAAAATATCACATTTTTAATCTCCGAAAGGTTCGTTTTTTTCGGCGGTAAAGTTTACAATACATTTGTATAGGCGTGTGTTCGTAATGGCATTACGTGTCCGTGTCCGATATGGTGTTAGCAATTTGCGTTTCAGTTCTCTTAACTGCGCTACCAGCATCTGCTATTTTTTTTTCTTTTTTGTTTCATTATCTTTGGCTTACGTACAATTCATTTTCTCCTTGCTACGCCACTCTCTGTTGCTGGTTCTCGAGCATACCACGAAGCAGAATGACATATGAACACGAATTCTACTCTCTGGTCAACTACTGCTGATATATTGAAAAGTACATTTTGCAAGGCTTCTTGTTTGTGTTGATAACAGATTGTGCGTACTCAGTAGAAAACAACGTGGAATATATTGTTGGAACGAAAATACATATTCCATTATGAAATATAAAACCATGAAAATATCGTGTTTATTGTATCGACGTCTATTATATTCGCTTTAATCCTGCAATTACCCCGTCTAGTGCCATACATAACATAACGGTCGAATTTATTTACGCTGTAAATGCATTCAAATAGAATATATTTTTTATTTTTTTGCTCAGCTAAACTCATTATTAAGTTTTTTCTTTTATTAAACTGCCACAACCTCTTTTCCAGTATTAAGAACAGGACTGGATAGAATCAAGTACAAAGTGTCTTACTAAGGGTCACAACGCATGGTACCATTGGGAATCTAACTCATAGCATCTCTTTTCTGGGTTCAATGCTTTATCCACTGTCGAAGGCTAAATGAAAAGCATATACAAACATTACACACATACATTCAAAGGAAAACATAAAACAAACTTAACACACATTCAACAAACAAACAAACAAACAAACAAAAACAACCCAATGCCATGAGACATACCAGTCATGTTGCAAAACATTGCATCCACTAATATAGACATGCAACATCAAAATACCAGTTGAATGATGAAAATAATACGTTAGAATTAGTGACACTTTGCAAGAATTTATTAATATATACGTGACCATTAACACATCGGGCCTGTATATGCGGTACCTAATTCGCACGTGTAAATAATAAATGCACCTGTTCATTACCCAGAAAAAAAGAAAGAGACGCAGGTTTATGTACTGGCTAAATTTATTACTGACAAACGTTGTAATGCTCTTATTTTTCCAATCCTCAGGGATTGCTAATGCAATTGCTTTTTACTGTTCCATCAATTGACATCCTTTAGATACCTGTTGAAGGTCATTATTAAACCGATGTTCGTTCCTCGTTGTATAACAACTACTTGTTTGACATCCCTGGACTTTAAGTAGACAGAGATGTTTTGTGGGTTTTTGTTGTACCTTCCTTCTATTCGAAGGAATTATCTTCAGTAATTTTATGTGCTGTTTTACTTAATGACCGGTATAAAGATCGCTTTAGTTTTGACGGTATCAAAACCTTATTAAACCCACATGAGTATCACAAATTCATTCAAACTATCAATATCACCCCTTAGGTGACACTCTGCTTCTTCTGTACGGATTCCTCATTATATTAAGAACTTTAATACTATGTTGCCTTCGGTATTGGTCAGACCCTTAAATTTGTCTTCTACTTCAGTTAATCTCAATGGAGCAGGCAAAACCAATATGTTTAAAAATAATCTTCGTATAAGACTCTCTCCTCTCAAGTCACCCATCCTTCGAAATATACAAATCCGTGGAAAAGAAGTGAAATGTATCATAGTATTTCTACGTGCAATGCCAAGAGGTGCAGATGTTGTTCGCATTTAAGCACTGCGTCTACCGTTACTTCATCTGTAAACGGTAGACGCTTCTCTGTAGTTAACATGTCTGATTTTACATGACAGTCTACAGATTTAATTTATCAAATTACATGACGTTCTGCAAACTGTAATATGCTGTACATCGGTCAAACTAACCGCATGCTTAAAACTAGATTGAACGAGCATTATCGTAGAATGAGTAAATAAAAATCAAAAATAAGCCTAAGAAAACTGACACTTTCTTGTACCGTCACTTTCGAAGTACAGGCCATTCTGTAAATAACATTGTTATACAACCAGTGGAAAAACTTTACTACGATGCAAATTCTACATCTAGATTCAAAATTATCAAAAGACATGAGGCTGAACTGAAATGGATTAAATCTTTAAAGACCCCTTTTCCACTGGGATTTAATGACAACATTTATCATGAGGGTAATATTTCCAGAATGCCGGACTTTGATATTTTCTAGCTCCTTGAATGTCGAAAACGCAGAACTTGATCTCGCGGCACCAGGAAAAATGGTAACTATAAACGTAAATTACGTGTTCTTAACCAAACAATACTAGACTGAAGTGACTGTCAATTATATTAATAAATCATGGACGTCACTCTATGCTTTCATTTCTAAGTTCATTACCCGTTTCTGTTTTACGTCTTCTTGACACCGAGGTGAATAAATTCTACGATACGAGGACTGTTCAAATATGAATGCAACTAAGCGCATAAAAATGATTCCGTGATAGATTTCGATGAAAAATTTATTTTGTCCCCTCAAAGTATTCCCCTTTAACAGATACAAAAAATTTCAGTCTTCTGATCCAATCATTGATTGCATTTTGGTAGTCTTTTCGAGGTACATGTATACTATGAAGGCACTGGAATATTGCAGAACCGAGGTGTTTGCGCTGTACAAATGTTCGACCAGAAAGGTATTTTTTCAGCCGCGGGAACAAAGAAAAGTCACACGGGGCAAGGTCAGGGGAATACGTGGGGTGAGGGAATTCAACAACCTTTTCCTGCTTCAGATAGTCTTGCACAATGAACGCCTTGTGCGATGACGCATTGTCATGTAGCAATCTGACATTGGCCAAACCAGTTGCGGGTCTTCGTTCTTTGAAATATTTCTTCAATTTTCGAAGAACTTTATTCTTGTAAAACTTCGCATTTACAGATTTGCCTTTAGGCACAGCAACCTGAATAGCAGGGCCCTGATTTGAAAAGAATATGGCATACATTACCTTCTTGACGCTCATGGTCCGCTTTGCAATGTATGGTCTTTTGCAATACTTTGTTGCCCATATTTTGTTCTGAATCTTTCGTTTTGGCTCAAAAAAGTGAACCCATGTCTCGTAACCTGTGACGACATCAGCGAAAGACCGTGCATTGAAATTTGGAAACTTTTTAAGCAACTTCTTGGCGCACTGAACGCATGTCTTTTTCGCTCATCTGTCAACAGCTGAATTTCTTACATCAACGAAAAACTGTCGGAAAATACATTTCGTTATGTCCATAAACCGAACATAGTTCATCAAAAATGTCTTTGCACCGTATACCAAGAATACAACGATTCTTAATATAGGACCGTATTTCAACGGCGTACTCTGACCTTCTTCCAACCATGTTTTGTATTAGTATACAAGAGTAGACAGTGTTTATCGAATGATATACATGGCTAAAGTGGACAGATTTTAACAAGTTTGGTATCACTGTATCGGTAAAATGTTTTTCTACTCTGTGATATTTATGTCCAGGTGATTTTCGCATTAAGGCATGAGAAAACGTTCTACTTGCATTTATATTTGAACAGTCCTCGTAGTTCTAATCAGTTATATGATGCGGCTTTCTTAACAAGAGACTATACTCAGCATACTCTCCGTCCTTACATTGATTCTGAAATTAATCATAAACGCCATTTCTTCAAAATATCCTTATTAATAAGGGTATGGATTTTATAGATTTGCCCAGTATTTTTCGTGAGAGCTCGGTGCTTTCTTCCATTCCTGCTTATTTTCAAAATACTGAAACACCTATAATTTGCTATAAATATAACAAACCTGTTAGATCTATTATTTTTGATTTCAATAAACTTGTTTCAGATCTTGATATTGATACTAATACTCCTGATTCATGCGATTTTTAAAAACTCAGCGTATTGCTATCCTGCTGCTGGTCATGTAATTACTGACAATTCAAAAATTATTCCTGATTCTAGGATAATGAATATAATTTCTAAAGGACCGAAATATCGGTTTCATTCTAAAATTGATTTCAGTAAATGTAGAGATGAAATCGCTGCTGTCTTGAATGAATTCGGTAATCGATGGTTTAAGCGAGAGTATGTTGAGCATAAAGCCCTTAAGGACTGGAAACTTAGCATTTTAAAACTAGTGAATAAACGCATTTTTTTTCTATTATCAAAATTCTTACTTATTACCTCCTAAGCCTAAGACGTATTTACGTCATCTTAAACCAGGTATTCAAGAATTTCATAAGAAGTTTGTTTTGGCCCCTGCAGACAAGGCCGCTAACAACGTCGTCGTTGTGTGACGGCTCCACTATGTTAACACGCTGAAGCAGGAGCTTGGTGGTACTAAGGCCTATGAACTTCAGCCTTTAGCTGAAGAGAGAGCTATAGTAGATGAACATATTTGTCATTCAGCCACCAAGTTTGCTGTGTGTGTTACAGAAGGCCAAGACAAGCTTCCTACGCTATACTGGTTACCAAAACTTCATAAAAGACCTTACAAAGCACGGTTAATTGCAAATTCTAGCTCTTGTACTACCACTGAACTTTCTACATTACCAACTTCCTGTAGTGCTGCTATTAAAACGTATGTGATCAAATATTGTGATAAAGTCTTTGAAAGATCAGGAAGAAATCTGTTTTGGTCTATAAAAAATTCGAATGAGGTTTTAAAAAAATTGAAATCCAGACGTTTTCGTGCTTCAAGTCTGTCTATTTACACTTTTTCCACTCTTTACACTACACTTCCTTATAATCTTATATAAGAAAAGCTTAATGATTTAATTGAATGGGCTTTTCACAGAGAAGATTCTCTCTATCTTGCATGTAATGTCAGAAATGCATTTTTATGCCCCGCCATTCGAAGAATGGTGGAAAGGGCATATAGCGTTGCCCCTGTCCGTCCGTCCGTGATATATGCCGACGCCTAGCCACTTAAGTATCCATTCGTGAGAACGTTCGTCCGTCCGTCCGTCCGTCCGTCCGTGCGTCCGTCCGTGCGTCCGAACCTTAAACGCAGTCAATAACTTCCGTATTTCTTGATGGATTTTAAAATTACTCGGCAGAAATGTTAACCATCATGAGTCGACATGTCACGTGCAAAACCCAGGTCCATACCTCCAAGGTCAAGGTCATACTTAGAGGTCAAAGGTCAAAAAAGGGTCCGAAACTTAAACACAGTCAATAACTTTCTTATTTCTGGATGGATTTTAAAATTACTTTGGAGAAATGTTAACCATCATGAGTCGATGTGTCACCTGCAAAACCCAGGTCCGTACCTCCAAGGTCAAGGTCATACTTGGAGGTCAAAGGTCAAAAAAAGGGTCCGAAACTTAAACCCAGTCAATAACTTTCTTATTTCTGGATAGATTTTGAAATTACTTTGTAGAAATGTTAACCATCATCAGTCGATGTGTCACATGCAAACTCCAGGTTCGTACCTCCAAGGTCAATGTCATACTTGGAGGTCAAAGGTCAAAAAAAGGGTCCGAAACTTTAACGCAGCCAATAACTTACTTATTTTTGGATGGAGTTTGAAATTATTTTGAAGAAATGTTAACCATCATGAGACAATGTGTCACGTGTAAACCCAGATCCATACCTCCAAGGTCATACTTGGCCTTCCTTTGTTTAGGTTTCCATTATGGTCTGGTCGCTTAATGTTTGTATTTCTTTCCCTTTGGTGTCTTTTATGGATGGAGTAAGTTAACTGTATCAATTCCTGATCTTTGTTTTACTTCTACTTTGCATATCAGGGCTGTTTTGTTTGTGCCGTGTGGCGGCTGTAAAAGGTCTCCCCGTACCTGCATTTAGTGCTCTTATTTTTCCAATCCTCAGGGATTGCTTATGCAATTGCTTTTCACTGTTCCATCAATTGACATCCTTTAGATACCTGTTGAAGGTCATTATTAAACCGATGTTCGTTCCTCGTTGTATAACAACTGCTTGTTTGACATCCCTGTACTTTAAGTAGACTAGGATGTTTTGTGGGCTTTTGGTGTACCTTCCTTCTATTCGAAGGAATCTTCTTCAGTAATTTTATTTATTCAATAACCGGTATGAACATCGCTTTAGTTTTGACGGTATCACAACCTTATTATCCAAAATCAGTATTACAAATACATTTAAAATATCAATATCACCCCTTAGGTTACACTCTGCTTCTTCTGTACGGATTCCCCATTCAATTAAGAACTTTAATACTATGTTGCCTTCGGTATTGGTTAGACCCTTAAATTTGTCTTCTGTAACTTCAGTTAATCTCAAAGGAGCAGGCAATACCAATGTTTTTGGGAGTAGTCTTCGTATAAGACTATCTCCTCTCAAATCACCCATCCTTCGAAAATATACTAATCCGTGGAAAAGAAGTGGAATGTATCCTAGTATTTCTAAGTGCAATGCCAAGAGGTGCAGATGTTGTTCGCATTTAAGCACTGCGTCTACCGTTACTTCATCTGTAAACGGTAGACGCTTCTCTGTAGTTAACATGTCTGATTTGACATGACAGTCTACAGATTTGATTTATCTAATTACTTGACGTGCTGCAAACTGTAATATGCAGTACGTCGGTCAAACTAACCGCATGCTTAAAACTAGATTGAACGAGCATTATCGTAGAATGAGTAAGCCTAAGAAAACTGACACTTTCTTGTACCGTCACTTTCGACGTACAGGTCATTCTGTAACATTATTATACAACCAGTGGAAAAACTTTATTACGATGCAAATTCTACATCTAGATTCAAAATAATCAAAAGACATGAAGCTGAACTGAAATGGATTAAATTTTTACAGACCCCTTTTCCACTGGGATTTAATGACAACATTTATCATGAGGGTAATATTTCCAGAATGCCGGACTTCTGTGTTCACGGAGATGTTGCACTGATGAGTTAGGAGGCCTTCATGCGGACTGAACAAATTATTTGTCTAAATCGCGACGGAAATAAGGGCGAGGATTGTGGCCACGTAAAATCGATTTAAGCCCCCCAGTGGAAATCTTCCACTGACCGTTCCAAGGCGGCTCTTCTGTGGCGATTTATTTATGTTTTTGTTTGTTACTTACTGTGTGTATCACTTGTGTCTTTTATTTTGGATGGCCATATGGCCATTTTGTGGGAAAGTAGCTGTCCATATGGCCTTCCTTTGTTTAGGTTTCCATTATGGTCTGGTCGCTTAATGTTTGTATTTCTTTCCCTTTGGTGTCTTTTATGGATGGAGTAAGTTAATTGTATCAATTCCTGATCTTTGTTTTACTTCTACTTTGATATTTTCTCACTCCTGGAATGTCGAAAACGCAGAACTAGATCTCACGGCACCAGGAAAAATGGTAACTTTAAACGTAAATCACGTGCGTTTAAACGAAACAATACTAGACTGAAGTGACTGTCAATTATATTATTAAATCATGGACGCCACTCTATGCTTTCATTTTTAAGTTCATTACCCGTTTCTGTTTTACGTCTTCTGGACACCGAGGCGAATAAATTCTACGATAGTTCTCATCAGTTATATGATGCGGCTCTCTTAACTAGAGGCTATACTCAGCATACTCTCCGTCCTTACATTGATTCTGAAATTAATCATAAACGTCATTTCTTCAAAATATCCTTCATTAATAAGGGTATGGATTTTATAGATTTGCCCAGTATCTTCCGTGAGAGATCGGTGCTTTCTTCCATTCCTGCTTATTTTCAAAATACTGAAACACCTATAATTTGCTATAAATATAACAAACCTGTTAGATCTATCATTTTTAATTTCAATTAACTTGTTTCAGATCTTGATATTGATACTAATACTCCTGATTCATGTGATTGTAAAAACTCAAAGTATTGCTATCCTGCTGCTGGTCATGTAATTACTGGCAATTTGAAAATTATTCCTGATTCTAGGATAAGGAATATAATTTCTAAAGGACCGAAATATCGGTTTCCTTCTAAAATTGATTTCAGTAAATGTAGAGATGAAATCACTGCTTCCTTGAATGAATTCGGTAATCGATGGTGTAAGCGAGAGTATGTTGAGTATAAAGCTCTAAAGGACTGGAAACTTAGCATTTTAGGACTAGTGAATAAACGCATTTCTTTCTATTCTCAAAATACTAACTTATTACCTCCTAAGCCCAAGACGTCTTTACGTCATCTTAAACTAGGTATTCAAGAATTTCATAAGAAGTTTGTTTTGGCCCCTGCAGACAAGGCCGCTAACAACGTCGTCGTTGTGTGACGGCTCCACTATGTTAACACGCTTAAGCAGGAGCTTGGTGGTACTAAGGCCTATGAACTTCAGCCTTTGGCTGAAGAGAGAGCTATAGTAGATAAACATGTTTGTCTTTCAGCCACCAAGTTTGCTGTGTGTGTTAACGAAGGCCAAGACAAGCTTCCTACGCTATACTGGTTACCAAAACTTCATAAAAAACCTTACAAAGCACGATTTATTGCAAATTCTAGTTCTTGCACTACCACTGAACTTTCTAAATTATTAACTTCCTGTCTTACTGCTATTAAAACGCATGTAATTAAATATTGTGATAAAGTCTTTGAAAGATCAGGAAGAAATCTGTTTTGGTCTATAAAAAATTCGAATGAGGTTTTAAATAAATTGAAATCTAGACAGTTTCGTGCTTCTAGTCTGTCTACCTACGATTTTTCCACTCTTTACACTACACTTCCTCATAATCTCATAAAAGAAAAGCTTAATGATTTAATTGAATGGGCTTTTCACAGAGAAGATTCTCTCTATCTTGCATGTAATGTCAGAAATGCATTTTTCACTTCTAAAGAGCATAAGAATTATACACTTTGGTCATGTCAGAAAGTGTGCGATGCCCTCACCTTTCTACTTGACAATATTTATATTAGATTCGGTACTAAGTTATTTAGACAAATTGTGGGTATTCCGATGGGTACTAATTGCGCACCTCTTGTGGCTGATCTGTTCTTGTATTGTTATGAAAGAGACTTCATTTTGTCGCTTTCCATTGATAACCAATCTGAAATTATTGAAGCTTTTAGCTCTACTTCTAGATATTTAGATGATTTATTAAATATTGATAATACCTATTTTGATGGTTTGATCAGTCAGATTTACCCCCTAGAACTTCAGTTAAATAAAGCAAATTCTTCTGATACCGAGGCCCCGTTTTTGGATTTACATCTATCTATTGTAGATGGATTTGTTTCGTGCAAAATTTATGATAAACGCGATGACTTTGATTTTGAGATTGTAAATTTTCCTTTTTTGGATGGTGATGTTCCTCGTGCGCCATCCTATGGCGTTTATATTTCGCAATTAATTCAATTTGCTAGATTGTGTAGTCATGTAACTGACTTCAACACTCGTAATAAATTATTAACGGCTAAACTCCTTAATCAGGGTTATCGGTACCATAAACTACGCAAAGCCTTTTCAAAATTTTATAGACGCCATTCTGATTTAATTTCAAAATTCAATATTGGACTTAAATCTCTTCTGCAACAAGGTCTATCGGAACCCGAATTTTATGGTGACTTAGTATATAAATTCAGAAAAATATATAACCGCAATGACTTCAGCACCCAATTTCGTAAAATCATTCTTCGATATAAAAAGATTGGGTACAACATGGATATTATACGACAGACTGCATGCATGGTAGTTAACCCAATCACGGTTGGCAACTTTGCTTCCCTCTTTAATTGCACGCCGGTGGGTCAGGCCTCAGATTCTATGACGGCTCCAACGTAAAGGCTTATTGAAAATTAAAGAGATAATGTTGGTTGGTGCCTGATGCTCTGTCTCTGGTCAGGCTCGTCGGAGTCTAACTGTTGGTTTTCTTTTGCTCCAGCATTCCAGTGGTTTCTTGCTGTCGAGTCCTCACCGTTGTCTCACCTCTGTGTTTCTTTGATTTCTGTGTTTACGGAGATGTTGCACTGATGAGTTAGGAGGCCTTCATGCGGACTGAACAAATTATTTGTCTAAATCGCGTTGGAAGTAAGGGCGAGGATTGTGGCCACGTAAAATCGATTTAAGCCCCCCAGTGGAAATCTTCCACTGACCGTTCCAAGGCGGCTCTTCTGTGGCGATTTATTTATGTTGTTTTTTGTTACTTGCTGTGTGTATCACTTGTGTCTTTTAATTTTGGATGGCCATATGGCCATTTTGTGGGAAAGTAACTGTCCATATGGCCTTCCTTTGTTTAGGTTTCCATTATGGTCTGGTCGCTTAATGTTTGTATTTCTTTCCCTTTGGTGTCTTTTATGGATGGAGTAAGTTAATTGTATCAATTCCTGATCTTTGTTTTACTTCTACTTTGGAGGTCAAATGGCATAAAAAGGGTCAAAAAACTTAAACATTGTCAATAACTTTCTATGGATGAAATCGAACATAGACATATTTTCGGGCGGGGGCATCCGTGTCCTATGGACGCATTTCTAGTTCACTTCTAAAGAGCATAAGAATTATACACTTTGGTCATGTCAGAAAGTGTGTGATGCCCTCACCTTTCTACTTGACAATATTTATATTAGATTCGATACTAAGTTATTTATACAAATTGTGGGTATTCCGATGGGTACAAATTACGCACCTCTTGTTGCTGTTCTGTTCTTTTATTGTTATGAAAGAGACTTGTTGTTGTCTCTTTCCACTGATAACCAATCTGAAATTATTTAAGCTTTTAGTTCTACTTCTAGATATTTAGATGATTTATTAAATATTGACAATACTTACTTTGATGGTTTGATCAGTCAGATTTATCCCCTAGAACTTCAATTAAACCAGGCAAATTCCTCTGATACCGAGGCCCCCTTTTTGGATTTACATTTATCTATTGTAGATGGATTTGTTTCTTGCAAAATTTATGATAAACGTGATGATTTTGATTTCGAGATTGGAAAGTTTCCTTTTTTGGACGGTGATGTTCTTCGTGCGACATCGTACGGGGTTTATATTTCGCAGTTAATTCGATTCGCTAGAGTGTCTAGTCATGTATCCGACTTCAACACTCGTAATAATTTATTAACCGCTAAACTTCTAAATCAGGGGTATCGGTATCATAAACTACGTAAAGCCTTTTCTAAGTTTAATAGACGTCATTCCGATTTGGTTTCAAAATTCAATGTTGGACTTAAAACACTTCTGCAACAAGGCCTATCGGAACCCGAATTCTATGGTGACTTAGTAAATAATTTTAGAAAAATACATGCCTGTAATGACTTTAGCACCCAATTTCGTAAAATCGTTCGTCGATATATAAAGATTTGGTACATCAATGTTATAAAACAGACTGCATGCATGGTGGTTAACCCAATCACGGTTGGCAACTCTGCTTCCCTCTTTGATTGCATACCGGTGGGCCGGGCTTAAGATTATATGACGGTTCCAGCGTAAAAACATAAATGGAGTTTTATTTTATTTTAGTATTCTTTATGTTGGTTGAGGCCTGATGCTCCGTCTTTGGTCGGGCCCTTCGGAGTCCAACTGTTGGTTTTCTTTTGCTCCAGCAATTCTGTTGTTGTATGCTGTTGAGTCCTCAACCTTGTTTCATCTCTGTAGTTTTTATTTGTATGTTCTCGGATATGTTACACTGATGAGTTAGGAAGCCTTCATAAGGACTAAACAAAATTAGTGTATACCGCGACAGAGGTAAGGGCGAGGATAATGGCCGTGTAAAATCGATTTAAGCCCCCCAGTGGAATAGTTTCCACTGACCGTTCCACGGCGGTTCTTCTGTTGCGGTTTATTTATGTTGTTGTTTGTTAATTACTGTGTGTATCCCTTGTGTCTTTTTATTTTGGATGGCCATTTGGCCATTTTGTGGGAAAGTGGCTGGCCTTATGGCTTTCCTTTTCTTTAGGTTTCCATTATGGTCTGGTCGCTTCATGTTTGTGTTTCTTTCCCTTTGATTTCTTTGATGGGTAGAGTAAGTTAATTGTATCGATTCCTGATCTTTGTTTTACTTCTACTTTACTATTTTACTTCAGAAAATTGCACCTTGTTGCTCACCTTCTGGGGATTTTCCGACTTTTGTGAAACGTTAGAATGTTTGCTCGACGCTCTCCTGGTGAAGGGTTGTCTAAGGACGTGTCACCAGTAAACAATTCTAATTCTGATTCTGATTCGCGGCTGCAACTAGGCCTCGAAAAATAATTTCTACAGCTGCAGTAAAATAGATTATTAATTGACTATCCTGTACTGTTCGGAGGTCATTCGTATTGACACTGAGGTAAAAATCAATAATCATGTTTATAATTGTTTAAATTTATAAAATTAACATTAATCAAGTTATTTCGTATTGTCCCAGTTACAGGTCCTCGGTCAGTTGTGTTGACATCGGCCTTCGGCCTCCGGCCAATACAGCAGACCTCGGACCTGTAACTGGGCCAATAAGAAATAACTTGATTAATAGCATTATAATATAACGCGCGCTGAGAATGGTGATGTTTCTGATGTTAAAATAATGTATGGATTATGACCTCTACTTGCCGTACTGCAGCGAGGCCGACATGGTTTCTGAAGTCCCCTCGTTCATGTTTGGACATTTCAGCCAGATGCTTACCTTTTTGGGCTCTTCTTATTTGAAGGTTAATCGGAATGTCTATGCGCTGCTTCTGCAGTTGCATCTAGACCCCAAAAATAATATCTTAAGCTAAAAACATGGTTAGCTTGCAGATAATTAAACAATATATAAATCAACTTACGCTAAGGTGCACGACCCGCAAAATACAAAACAACAACAAAAAAAAACCTTTTCTTCTACCAATTCTAACCACTGTAAATGATCTTGAACGGTATATCGCAGTAGCTTTGTATACACAAGCTGTTCATTGAAACTAAAAGGGAAAACTTCATCCGTTAGACTGTTTATAAAGAAATCATGCATTAAATAATATCATTGATAAGGTATTGTCAATATACATCTGCGTGCCAAAACATATCAAAATTAATTGATACTACTCTCTCTCTCACACCAACTTTTCATGCTTGCGTGTGGCGCATGTGTGTATTAAAGAGAGGCCGACTTGTCGTGCTAGCGTACGTATGTGTGTGTGTGTGTGTGTGTGTGTGTTAACATAGTGGTGTGCTGCCAATTATGTCACAATTTTGATTCGCCTATGATGTCACAACTGTCGGGTTTAAAACCTTAACATATCGCCTTTTTGAATATACAGCAATTTACAATTTACAGAATGCTTTCAAGGTATTTTGTAGAGTGGCAGACTACTTTTCCTGGTGTATTAATGTCATTTGACGTGTCATTATTAACAATTCTAATCTGATGGCATGCGTGTCATAGAAATAGTTTTTCGGTGCGGTGAGGTTTTCGGTGTTTCGTTTCCCCAGTCGCACGGCAGCAATGTTCCTAGCTTACCTTAAATACCATTGACCTTGCTGCGAAATCTGCGCTAGAAATCACTGCTCATTTTGAACGGTAAAATGCTTGTTTTTACTTATCAATGTAATGTTTTTGAGCGTTGGTAGAGTGAATGCTTTTGTTTGGTTGTCTAATTTAAATCTCCAACCCCGAAAGTGGCCCTTTGCACACTTCGCACCACCAATTGTACCGCCAGAAATCAGTTGAACAGAAGAAAGCTTACGAACAGGCCACTTGCTCAACAGGCAGCCTTCAGTTCTATTTCTCATAAAGACACTCACTGTCTGTTAATTATTCCACTGGAGATGTCAGCCAGGACACCATTTATTCGTATACATAAACAACCATCAGAACAACAGTTGTTGGGTCTTCATTATCACCTTGATGCTAACCCGGCTACACATATTTGAAGTCCATCTTATTTTAATAAGCCATTTAGTGACATGCACCTAGCCAATCAATAATTGACTCCATGTAATCGGCCGCGGACAGTAGTTCATGTTTAAAAAAAACACTCTGATTTGAGCACAGATTACTCCAAAACTACTTCCTCGCAGAAACGCCTGCTCAGCCATTGAGTGAGCTGTTATTTCCCTCAAAATTGTGCCAAAATAGCTAAATATGTGAGGGAGCATTTTTGTGCCATTTTACCTAGACCTTTGTGTCGTCGAAAAGGAGACATTCAAAATCACAGTGGTGCTGTGACATATTCACTCATCTTTTAATGTCACGTTTCAAAATATATTCTACTGGTAATTAGCAAACATCATTATTTGTGACCGTTTTGATTTTTATAACCCGTGGGCGTAGACGAATATTGCTACCTCCAGGCTCCAGCACTTTGGGAAAGAGGATTTGATAGATGATCAAATACTAGCTGCGCATCCATTGGTCATACAGGCTAAATTTATTCCTGTGTAAGAAAGGGTAGTTATAACAAAACATAACAACAGCTGTTCTGCAATTACATCTGCAAGCACGAAAATACGACTGCTAAATTGTTTATGGTCCCCCATTGAATGAATAGCCATCGGAAGAGATGGCAAATCCCCCGACCAAAAGCCAATATGGACTTCAGAAGATTGGTCACCAATAGAAAGTGCAGCAGAATTTAACCAGCAATATATCACAAAAGTATTGGAGTTATTGCCATCAAAAGATTATACTGTCAGGGGTGATAACTAAAAAACCTGGACACTCAGAATTGTGTTTCTTGTGCATGACACTCCTGCTTTACCTAGTGTATTTCTGTACGAAGTAGCATCAATATGTCTAAAAGGGTATTGGAGATATGGTGATCACAAGCTGGTCCTACTGTTATATTGGAAGTGTAGACAAGTCAAATACCATAGCACCAAGAGTTGTCATTCTTGCGCATGACACCCCTTCTGTACCTTGTATACAATTGTGCCAAGTTCCTTCAATATATATCTCAAAGGGTGTTGGAGTTATGGTCATCACAAGGTTATATTGTCAGGGGGAGATAAATAAAAAAACCAGAGCACCCAGAGTTGTATTGTTTTAGCATGACACACCTGCTAGTTCTCATGTACATTTGCATCAAGTACCACCAATATGTCTCAAAGGGAGGTACGGTGATCACAAGGTGGTCATACTGTTATATTGGAAGGGGTGATAACTCAAATAGTTCTTAAGCATAAAGTGTCGTTTCAACCTTGTATACAATTGTGGCAAGTACGATCAATGAATCTCAAAGGGTATTGGAGTTATGGCCATCACAAGGTTATATTGTCAGGGGAGATAACTAAAAAACACGAGCACCCAGGGTTGTAATTCTTGAGCATGACACACCTGCTTATCCTCATGTACATCTGCATCAAGTACCACCAATATGTCTTGAAGGGAGGTTTGTTGATCACAAGGTGGTCATACTTTTATATTGGAAGGGAAGATAACTCAAATACCATAGCAACCAGAGTTGTGTTTCTTAAGCATGACGCGCCGTCTCAACCTTGTATACAATTGTGCCAAGTACCATCAATAAATCTCAAAGCGTATTGGAGTTATGGCCACCACAAGGTTATATTGTCAGGGGAAATAATTACAAAACCAGGGCACCCAGAGTCGAGGTTCCTGTACGTGACATGCTTGCTTAACCTATTGTACAACTGTACCAAGTACCATCAATATATCTCAAAGCGTATTGGAGTTATGGCCATCACAAGGTTATATTGTCAGGGGAGATAATTACAAAACCAGAGCACGCAGAGTCGTGGTTCTTGCACGTGACATGCTCGCTTAACCTCATGCACAACTGTACCAAGTACCATCAATATATCTCAAGGAGTATTGAAGATATGGCGGCCCCCGCACAAAGGGGCTTGAAGAAATATATGGGCTGCATGATGCTTCCACGCAGAGCTGAATCCGGCCCGCACACTAGTCCTGGTAAACCGCTTAGAGGATCTAAGCCTGTCCAGGAACCGCGGTGCGAAGCGGACCGTCCATGCTAATAAACCCTATTGGTTTCATTGGGCGACAGGGCTTGAGATGTCATTTCATCTCAGTGTCGGGTAAAAGATCCACAAAATTGGAAGCAACGTCTCCAAAATGACCTTTACAGTGTTGACGGGGACGTTTAACCTCAATCAAACAAACAAACAAAATTGAAGATATGGCCATCACGAGGTAGTGATTCTATTTTATTGGAAGGGGGTTTAACTCAAAACCCATGGCACCCAGAGTTGTGGTTCTCAGCCTTGTAAACAACTGTGCCAGGTACCAACAATATAACCCACTATCAAAACCCGGTTTATCTCCCTTGAATACTCTTTCGTAAAATTGATCGATTTTTACTTCCGGGAAGTATCCACACAACAATGGTCGCGAACAAAGAGTGGGTTAAAATAAATGTACCCTTGCAAACTCCCGTGAATGTAATCGGGGTGTAAACTGCAAGCCCCCCTGTGCAGGAAGGACCATCCCCCCTGCGCAAGTTAAAGAACCATACCGTAATTACATTATTGCTGTGTAGGACTTTCATTCTGCAAACCTGGAGTGTATGTAATATGCCGTCTGTGTCCCCTACTAGGGTTAAGGCGAAATCGGAAGAACAGAAAACACCCATCTCATGTAAGCAACCAACACAAAATTTGGTTGGACAGTATCGGGACTTAAAATATTGATGGGCTGCATGCTGCTTCCACGCAGAGCTGAATCTGACTGTACACAAGCACTGGTAAACCGCTTAGAGGATCATTCTAGGCCTGCCCAGGCAAAGCGCTGCGAGTCGGACCGTCCATGCTTATAAACTGTAGTGGTTTCCTTGGGCGACAGGGCTTGTGATGTCATTTCATCTCAATGTCGGATAAAAGTCCCACAAAACTGAAAGCAACGTCTCCAAATGTTGACGGGGGCGTTAAATTTCAACTCAAACAAAAACCAATTAACACTTTAGGAGGAGATAGCAAGACACGGCACCATTTGCTTATGCCTGACTGTCATAACTAGGTATACATTAATTGTTTATTCTGCTAATAAACATAGAGTGTGGGTAATCCTTAGAACTGCCTCCACAAGGCGTTCTAATAAGTACACATAGTCTTATGTTTTGTGTAGAAATATAAATAAAGATTGTCCGAATTTTTTGTTTAAATGCGTAACATTTTTGTGTTTTTTGTTTGTTTGTTTGTATAAGAGTTTAACGGCCAAGTCAACAGTATTTAGGACATTTTGAGTCGGTCAGTTTACCTATCCACACTTTGCCCGGGAAAGCTTATCCGTAAGCGACTAACCAGTACAGTGCACATTCTTTTACCAGAAACTGACTACTGCCCTTCTTGCGTCAACATTTTTGGTGGTAAAATTTTCAATATTTAAATAGGCATGCTTTTTCCGCAGACACTTGGAGACAATCAATCCACAATTTCTGTCAGTGTTTTGATTAATAAATTGCGTCCAAAAAAGAAGAAAATAGTCAAAATCCAAAGAGAATTTCAAAGCAAGTACTGCTGACATGACTGACAGACGAATGCGATTACAGCATCACTTCAGCTTTTTTAAATATGCAGGGGATAATAAAGAGTGCTGTGTGAAATGTGTTGCTAAACTGTGAAATCCTCAGTGGGCGTTGGCAAACAGTGTAGGCCCAGATCAGACACCGCAGAGTCCAGTGTCTGCATGAACAGGGGATCCACACTTGTTACATACTCAAAGGAATTAATGTATTAAATGGAGGTAAATGGAAGTAAGACCCCATTCAGGACATCATGAAAGCACGCCTATATAAGTTTTGCCCCATTAAACCCCTATTTTGTGAAGTAAAGCTGGGGTTTAGAGGGGTACCATAAAAATTTGCACAGCTTGAGGTCTTGGGGTACTTCTGTAATTTTCTTGTCGCCGTCCCATTTCTGCGCATGGTTGCTACAAATGCAGCAATAACCCAGTAAGCATTCTACATAAATCTACAGCGGGCCGTTAGTGGCCCGTCAGGGTAGCTGACGGGCCGCTAACGGCTCGCTGTAGATTTATCTAGAATGCTAGCAGGGAACGTTGTTTCTTCGGCATCACTGATACAGTTTTTTTTTTAAATAAGAAATCTCACTTTATCTGTGTTACACTACGATCATGCAAAGATACACACTTCCCGGAAGTTGGTTATCCATATTGCGCATGCGTGTTTAGGGCGTTCAAGACCGATAATCAAGAACAGATAACTGGGGTTTTGATAAAGGGCTATATCTTAAAGGGTATTGGAGTTATGGCCATCACAATGTAGTCACTCTATTTTAATGGAAGGGGAGATAACTCAAAAACCATGGCACCCAGAGTTGTGGTTCTTGTGCACGACGGCGTACGTCGTCCCAGCCTTGTGAACAACTGTGTCAGTTACCATCAATATATCTCAAAGGGTATTGGAGTTATGGCCGTCACAAAGTAGTCATTCTATTTTATTTAAAGGAGAGATAACTAAAAAGTATGGCATCCAGAGTTCTGGTTGTTGCGCATGACACGCCATCTCAGCCTTGTGAACAATTGTGCCAAGAACCATCAATGAATCTCAAAGGGTATAGGAGTTATGGTTATCACAAGGTTGTGTCTTCGGACGGACAGACAGACGGACGGACGCCAGGCTGATCGCTATATCCCCCGAACCTATTCGGTCGGGGGATAAAAAGAATGGCCCTGTTGCCTCTACGGCACTGCACTTGATCGGGTCTGAAACACCCTCCCCGATCCGGAAAACCCTGATCCAGATATCTTTTTTTAAATCCTCAGTTAAATCATACGGAGCGGTATTAAACTTTTTTGTACTGTAGTGGATAGGCTGAACTATTTCGAATTTTATTTTCCCATATTCAGAAATATTTTGGTGCGATTGATAAATTTATCAGCGATTTTTTACTTTTAAGGGGTACAAAACACCCATCCAAGAATACATGTATGTCTTTTCAATTTCTTCATACTTACGAAAATTTTATCCGTTGTGGAAGATTGCAGTAGCAACTTATATTTTATGTGACTTTTTATATAATTAGAGAAGAAAACAAATACCAATTTAACATAAAGTTTTTTTTTTCGGAATATCTGTCTTTGCTGGCTACCCGCCAAGCAAATGTGTCTGAACAGAACTGATGTCACAGACATTGTCCTCCATCAAACCAGAAATCTCTGCTGAGCTATGGGTCGTGCAATAACTTGGTTGTGCATTTTTGGCGGATTTATAGTTGTTCTCGGTAATCAGTTTGTGAAAAGTTTTGTTCGGTGAGGTTATTTATCTTGCATTAGACATTCTCCTTGGTTACTTTTGATGATATTTATCTTCATACGAGAAGTTATCAAAATTCTCCCAGCGGTTTACATGTGATATATCCGTAATCAGTTTAAAAAAAAATGCGTCGGCGAGGCTAGTTATATAGCTATCTGGCATACATTCGGAACAGATGTATTAACAATGGATGTAATAAAGATAGAAAGATGCCCTTGGAAAGAAAGACCATACATACAAGAATAAAATGCAAGAGTCAAACTTTCTGGGTCGACATTGAAACTGGATCATAACGGAGAACAACTCACATCCGCTCCTGCTGCATTGTAGGTCGGTCCATACAAGAGCAATACAACGCATTGCCATCCACACTTAGATG
Organism: Lucinisca nassula; assembly: GCA_963580285.1. Lineage (NCBI taxonomy): Eukaryota > Metazoa > Mollusca > Bivalvia > Lucinida > Lucinidae > Lucinisca > Lucinisca nassula. The sequence continues at coordinate 105,719,615 of OY757017.1, read as the reverse complement.
TACCGTAATATTGCAGTATAAAAACATACTCTTTGGTAGAGCTAGAGACTAACTTCCCATATCACAGGTCCTGGTGTATGAATGTCAGTTGACGTGTCACCAGTAACAATTCTGCTTCTGATACAAATGCAATTTCCGATATGAAAATACTGTTGTTCTAAAAGCGAAGATGGAATAGGACACAAAAATGTGTATTATCTAATTGGTTGAATTAAGCTTATCTGGCCCAGAACGACTGATACAATGCAATGCATCAACCTATGATTTAAGCAACGGTAAATTTAGAAAAATGTCATTTTTATACAGAGAGTATTATGTGTGGAAATGGGATTAGTTCTGATAATTTGAAATTAAAGAAGTATACGAGACATAAGGTTTCTAGCGGTATACATATGTTGAACGCCAAAAGAAATGCCCGCAACAAATAAAACACAGTAAATGTATTGCCAAGCAGAAAAATAAAAATTTCGACATTTGCTTTCAAATTGGTAGAAAACTTCATTAATCTCACGTTTATCAAAGAAAAATGAGTTTATTCACTGCTGTTATTCCGTAATGTTCCCCCATGTTGCACAACCGTCCAGATACACACTGGATATATTCAGTATCGAGTATGGCCTCTATTAACTGCAAAACATGGATCCGAGTAAATTATTGATCTTATATTGTGATCGTTGGCGAAGGTGTGCCAGTCAGATGTGCATACCTTGCTCTCGGATGCCTTTCTTGGTTGACGTTCATCACCCCTCGGCCTATCGTTTCATGGGCGGTCCTTAATGTTGTTTGTCTGGCGGTAACGAGATGCCATTCACCTGTTAGTTCTAGGATCTACTCCAAAATTGGAAGCACGAAGCGTCACTCCAGCGTCCAGTCGTCCAAGTACTTGGTGGAGCTGGTTTACATTCAGCAATGGCATCTGACGTCAGTGCAAAAGAAGGCGTTTTAATTCGGATTCCTGTTACATGCCAAAATTGCTGTTGTTTCATATTTTTAACATATGGCTGCACAAGGTCAATGCACGTGGAAAACCTGTTTACCATACATGTACATGTGTAGCTACGCTGGAACAGACTGTATAGTAAAGTAGTAAAGGTCAATATAGTGACTGACCACACCTTGACGACTGGAAAGTTCATTAAAGGAAACTTCAAATGAAATTTCAACCGATTACTGAAATAATCAGAAGTTGAACATGTGGGCGTTTCTTTTGGCATTCAATATATATATTGAAACTTCTAAAGAGAGAAAGAAAAACAACAAAAAAAAAAAAACAATAAATAAATAAGCAAGCTATATAGCCGGTACATGATTTCTGTACTGTAGCAATTGTACTTTCCATATATAGATTTTCAAAAGTCTAATATTTATTGCCAAGAGCAACTCAAATGGTATTAACATTTATCAGATACCCGCTATATTTATTGCTTTGTAACACATTGACCTGATAAAGATATGCTATCTCAGCACAAGTGATCTTTCTCAGGTCAATTTGACATTGTACTTCTTTAAACTGGACTTCTGGAAATATTGACAAAACTGTAACAGTGGACAAGGGGATAAACAGATAAATAGGATACCAGATTCGTGTCATTTGATATCGAGTTTATCAGGCTCGGCATCGAGAACGCATGTAGAATCGCTCGGCAAGCCTCGCGATTCTATAAGCGTTCTCGAAGCCTTGCCTGATAAACTTGATATCAAAAGACACGAAACTGGTATCCTCTATTTATCGTTGCTATTTACCTTGAGCCCCAGAGTAGAAATACAAGTAAATTTGACAGTCACAAGTTTGATGGTATGTCAAACAAGTACTGCCCAGATGCTTTACTTATATGCGAAATTCACAGGTTACAATACGATAACACCGCCGTGCGACAAAGTGCATTTTTGACATATTTTCTAATGAAAATCCGTGATATTTTTCTTATTTCTACTGCAAACATAGATTGTGGGTGCTCGTTAGAACCGCCTCGTTGAGGCGGTTCTAACGAGTACCCACAACCTATGTCTTGCAGTAGAAATAAGAGAAATAATGTATACCCCCGTAAACCCCAGTTGTCTCCATATAAAGTGGGGTTTAGTGGGGTCTTTATTGTGATGAGACTGCATGCATGATAGTTAACCCAATCACGGTTGACAACTTTGCTTCCCTCTTTAATTGCTCGCCGGTGGGTCAGGCCTCAGATTCTATGACGGTTCCAGCGTAAAGGCTTACTGAGAATTATAATTTAATTTTATGTAATGCTTGGTTGGTGTCTGATGCTCTGTCTCTGGTCGGGCCCATCGGAGTCTAACTGCTTGGTTTCTTTTGCTTCAACATTTCAGTTGTTTCTTGCTGTCGAGTCCTCACCGTTGTTTCATCTCAGTGGTTGTTTGATTTTGATGCACTGATGAGCTAGACAGCCTTCATGCGGACTGAACAAATTATTTGTCTAAATCGCGACGGAAGTAAGATAAAGAATATCTAAAATATCGATGTGATGGTTCTAACGAGTACCCACATTCTATACTTTGAGCAGAAATAAGAAAAATATCACAATTTTTCGTCTTCGAATGTTCTTTTTTATTTAAGCCCCCTCCCCCCCCCCCCACCCACCCCCAGTGGACTTCGTTTCCGCTGACCGTTCCAAGGCGGTTTTTCTGTCGCGGTTTATTTTTGTTATGGTTTGTCTTTGGGTGTTTGTGTCGCTTATATTATTTTATTTTGGATAGACTATTGGCCATTTTTGTTGGTGTTTCCGTTGGGGTCTGTTGTTTCATGTTTGTGTTTCTTTCCCTTTGGTGTCTCTGATTGGAGCTGTGGGTTAATTGTATCGATTCCTGGTCATTGCCTCCACTTCTATTTTACAATGTATTTGTGTTGGCGTGTTTCTGTAATGAATAAGAAAAATAATGTAAACTTCTGTTAAGCCAAGTTTTACTATATGAAAGTGGGGGTTTGAGGGGGTCAATATTATATGGTGTGTTTTCATGATGGTTTTCGTGATTGAGAATGCACAAAAGGGCCGTTGACGGTACCGCAAGAGTTACATTACGAAAATACGCCTAGACAAATACATTGTAAGCTTTATCGCTGAAAAAATGAACATTTTGATATGAAAAAATGTGATATTTTTCTTATTTCTGCTCAAAAAGTAGATTGTGGGTACTCGTTAGAACCGGCGGTTCTATCGAAAACCCACACTCTATATTTTAGAGCAGAAATAGAAAAATAAGGTTTACCCATGTAGACCCCTGTTTTACTGTATAAAAGTGGAATTCAAGGGAGATCAAAATATTATATGCGTATTTTCGTGATGAGTAGCGAGAGCGCTGCATGTTTTATCCGGCAGTAGATTTCTTAAGAGAGTTACAGGGTGGACACTACTGGGTAGACGCACACGTCAAATGCTTGAATAGAGCTTGCGTGGCAACAATTGTCAAACACATTGCATTAACCGATGTTGTCTTGTTCCTTGTTAAAAAGATCGACATGCGCGCATATCATTTGCGAGAAATGATTAATTGCAGTTCAAGACCTCAATCATACATTCGGAACATATGTATAAATTAAGGATCGACCAATCGTGTCAGAATCCCTTTTATCAGCGAAAACTCAGCTGAACCTTCAAATCCGCGCTGTTTGACAATTATGCACTCTTTTAATAACGGAGTATAATCAAAATGCAAGCTGAGACTGCTCAGAATCTTCGCTTGTTGCAAAAGTGCGATTTGTTTCGCTGTACCCTGTCTCAGTCATAAACATGCCACAGATGTTGTTTTGATATTCAGACAGATAATGTTCAGAAATCAGATCTGGAAGATTTATATGCTATTGTTAAAGGACAGTAAAGAAGCTACCACGCGCAATCTGTTTCCAACCGGCTCGAAGTTAAAGTCGGTTGTTGAGATCAGCTAAAATTGAGAATTGAGCCAGCGCACGAAAAAACTTACAATAAGACGTGTGCGCTAATCGAAGACTCAGATCAACCTGCGCATCCATATAGTCTAACAAGATACTTCTCTTGCTGCATGAAGGAGCATTGGGCACTTAGCTATCTTTAGAGCGCACAACGAAGACTCTGATCAGGCTGCGCGAATGCGCAGGCTGATCTGAGTCTTCGTTGGGCGCACATGTCTTATTGTAGGTTTTGTCATGCGCTGGCTCATATTATTTTCTCTTCTACACGTATTAAAGAGGTTCAGGTTTTCTAAGTCAGATACCATTTTGGGGAGCGTTAAAACGTGGCATGAAAGAGTACTTTTAACATTTCCAGATGTGGTCTCAACCATTTTTAGTTCAACTGTGCACGAAGTGCTCATGATGAGCTATTGTATTCAGTGAATGTCCGTCGTGCGTCGTCAACAATTTGATTTAAATGCGGACTCCCCCTAAACTCTTAGGCAAATTTGATTCAAACTTCACAGGAATGTTGCCTGGGAGGCTCCCTACCAAAACAGCTAAACTTATTCCGTTCCGATGAGCAATATAGCCACCAGAGCTAAAAATAGAAAACTATTTAAACGCAAACTCTTCCTGAACCCTTGGGCCAATTTCATTTAATCTTCATAGGAATGATGCTTGGCTAACCCGCTTCCAAATTAGCTAAAACGTTTCCTCCCCAATGAGCAAAATGGCCACCAGAGATAAAAAAAAAAAAAAGAGAAAAACATCGCAAATTGGCGTCAAACGCAAACTCCTGCGAAAACACTTGGGCCAATTATATTCAACTTCACAGGAATGTTAGCTAGTTGACTTTCTACCAAAAAGTTAAAATCGTTCCGCTGTGACGAACAAGATGGCCACAAGAGCTAAAGATAGACAAATATTGAAACGAAAACTCCTCCTGTACCCTTGGGTCACTTTCATTCAAACTTATAGGAATGTTGCTTAGGCGACCCTCCACCGAAATCGCAAAAACGGTTTCGCTCCGATGAGCAGAATGGCCACCAGAGCTAAAAAAAAAAAAAAAAAAAAAAAACACCGTGTTTGCTTCAAACGCGACTCCTCCTTAACCCTTTAAGCCATTTTGATTCAAACTTCACAAGAATGTTGCCTAGGTAACTCACCACCAAAATAGATTAAATCGTTGCACTCTAACAAACAAGATGGCAACCAGAGCTAAACCTAGAAAATCAAGAAGAAGAAAACATCATAAATTCGCATTAGTTGTGAGCTCCTCCTAAACCCTTGGGCCAGTTTGATTCAAGGTGCACAAGAATGTTGCCTAGGTGACTCCCTTCCAAAATAGCTCTGAAGAACACGACAACCACCAGAGCTAAAAATAGAAAACATCTTCAAACGTTGACTTCTCACCAGTACTCTGAATGATTTTCACTTGTGAAAGTTCTGCTAACAGCATCTGGAAGTCTTTTCGAAAATATGAGTGTGTCTTTAAATAAAAGGAAAAAATAAATGTACAGCTTTGTTTATTTTCCAAGTTTGCAAATTTAACAACTTGGCCGAGTCATAAGAAAACCTGCTTTTTACATATGCAAAAACAAAGACCCAGATCAGCTGCGTGGTAACTGTTGTTATTGCGCAGCTGATCTGTGCCTTTGTTATTGCTACTATTTGAAAATATTTGAGGGTCACTGATTAGGCCTGATTGGCCGAAACTAGCTAGTCTGGCCTAGAAAACATGCACACACCATATATTTCAGTTTTGTGGTGTATTCCTTGCTTCCAAAGGATAACCCTTTTATAGAACATATTAGTACAATCCCATTACTTTCTAAATCTGTACAGCCCGGTTTGTGTAGGATGTAGTCAGAAACACTAAAGACAGGTTTTCTCACAACGTGGCTTATAATTGGGCCGCGTCAAGCGATTTTGGTACTTATCGCCTATGCGAGCAGCGAAGGTTCAGGCGAGCCTGCGCATCCGCGCAGTCTCGCCAGAACCTTCGCTGCTCGCACATACAAGCAGTGAATCAAGAGGAACCTTCAGACAGAAAGCCATATCCCTGGCTTCTCTGAATTGCTGGGCATGCGCAGTTAAAAATTGTCATGACGGAATGCTCGAAGACCCAAAATCGCTTGGCGGGGCTCATATGAGCAACATAATGATTTTATTTGTTTGAAGTGTTGTTTTACCCTTATCCTGCTGAGTAATTCAATTAGCCACACCAATTTTTAACTATCAGACAAGCAGATTACTTGAACAAGTGTTTTCATCCAAATTCACTTACTGAATGACAGTGTAGATCCTGATCAGATGGCTCCAGAAGCCATCTGATCTTGATCTACGCTGTTTACAAAAGTAGGGCTTGTCGTGAACAGCAGGATAAGGATTAACATCCATGGTCATGTCCGTACGGTTTGTTTCAGGGTTGATTAATGATATTTGGCTGATACCCAGTCTTTAATCAAAAACAACCACTGACGCGCACATGTTGGCTAATGCACAGCAAGCATGAGCTATTTTGTCAATTTATGGGATGTCCTCTGGATTTCTTGTATGCAACATGTCAATCGGCAGAGTTGAACTAAGTATCCTTTACTTCTGTGACACGTTCCACATTGATTCGTATATTTGCGTATCTCCTAGTTGTTTCAACGTCAATCGGGGACAACTGGGCTTATATGAGCAGGGCCTCCACTGTTTGCTAAAAGCTCAGTCATTTTCCAAATAAATTTTGCTGAAAACACAACATGATACCCCTAAATTTTGGAATGAACTCCTGCTATATATAAGGAGGAAGATTCCATTTGGTACAAAAAGGGTTAAAAGTACTGACCAATCCAGAAACAACAACATCACATACATTTACATTTAAACAATATTACAGCTTGCATATTTATCTTTCCAAAAGGAACGGCAACATACTATCTGTTCAGATTAAAGATTTACATGTGAAAATTTAACTTACTCGTAACAAAATGATCTGAGCAGGCACGTATGTTCCTCATATTTTTTCCTTTGAAGTCCTGACTCAGTTTAGCCAGCCATAGCATTCGTCTTTCTGAAGAAACTGCTTACTCCCTGATGGGTGCTGGTTTCCAAAGTGGTAATGGCCTGAAAGTTTGTCTCAATGTTTTTCTTTGGTCGACTTATGCTGTACCAAGATTAACTTACGGTTTGGAAGTTCTAACCCTAAGGAAAAAAGACATTGAATCACTTGAAAAGTTCCAAAGAAAGTCCCTAAAGCAGCTTTCTGGTCTCCCAGATAAAACTCCGAATGCTATCTGTTCATCACTGTTAGGTATACTTTCTATTGAAACCGTCATAGAAAAAAATGCACTGATTTTGTTTATGAACATTATAAGGGAACAAGACACTATTGAATACCAGATTGCAGAACGGCAGCTTGCAATGAAAGACAGTAGTGAAAAAAGTTGGTTTGACTTTGTAAGGTCAGTTTTAAGCAAGTACAATATGCCTTAAATCTATTCCTTATACTAAAGTGACATTTCAAACTCAGAATGGAAAACTTAACTGGATCAATCAATAAACTCTTATGTTGAAGAACAGTGGAAAAAGGAAGCCGAATCAAAATCCTCATTAAAATATGTTAATCTAGACTGTTTATAAGTAGGTCAAAGTCATCCTGTTTGGTCAACGGTCAGGTGTAATTTCATAGACAATAAACGGGCACAATTGAAATGCAAATTGTTAACAGGCGCCTACATGTTGCAGGGGAACCGGGCGGTTTTTAACCAACACGCAGAGTGTCTAGTTTTCGCGAGTGAATGGAACGAGATTACCGGAAAGCTGCTCAATAACCCAGTATTACCAGCATCAGTGAGAGACAGTGTAAAAAAAACCAGAAATATTAACCCAGCTCATGTTAGATGGCTCTGCAGTGGTGAAAGGCTGTGATTCCTACGTCAATGTTCTTGACTATCTGGAGCTGCAGTCAAGATACTTCATAGAGGATCTTACATGAGTTTTCATGTATTATTGAATTTATTAAACGAGTTGTGGAAAAGGGATAAAATGCGAGGCTTTGCCGAGCATTTTATCCCTTTTCCTCAACGAGTTTAATAAATTCAATAATACATGAGCACGAATGCAAGATTCTATTTATCATATGACATTTAAAACGCTATTTTTCACCAGTTTTTTTTTTTACAAAAATGTCAATATTCCGCCATTACTAAACGCGACGTCGTTAAACACGTCGTACATGTAACGTTACAGGGCGTATCTAACTAATTTGCATAATTAATCCACAAGTGGATTATCGAATTTATTGCATGGCGTTATAACACTCTCAGACGCGACGGCATATGATAAATCTATCTACAAGATACACCAGAAAAGAATCGCCAAGTTGAAGCTGATTGCCTAGAACAAACGCACATGTTGTATATAGCCTCACTCTAAACTGTACATACCACAAGCACATAATTAAAGACAGTAATAAATACCAGCCGAAAATGTTTACGCCATATCGGCGGGGCCTCGTCAAGTTATCGGGGGATCTTTAAGAAGAACAGAACAGATAGCTGCTTAGTTTTTTCTCCTTCTCTAGTGATAATCCCCGGCAGTCTGTAATATTGCCGACCAGATTCCCTATCTGATCTGTTTTGGAAACCAAGAACTCGACAATAGTTCACCATGATCGTGTGAAATCGTTTGAAATTCTTTTAATAATGCACCATGCACCTGACCTTCTATGTTTTTTTGCATACATGTGTACTGTGTTTACTGTAACACCGGTTGGAGTTTTACCGACAACAAAGTTAATCGCCAATCGATCATGCAGCGCGTAACCTCTCTATACCCTTGTGCCAATTTCATCCATACTTCATAGGAATAATGCTAATGTGAACCCTCTACCAAAATAGTTAATTGGTTCCGCTCAGATGAGCAAAATTGCTGCCATAGCTCAAAATAGAAAAATGTCAACGATTTACTTTAAATGCAAACTGCTCCTAAACACTTGGGTCAATATTTGACTCAAACATCACAATAATGTTGCCTAGGTGGCTCCCTACCAAAATCAGCTAAAACGGTTCTGCTGCGAAGAACAAGTTGGTTGTCAGAGCTAAAAATAGATAAACATCTTTTTAAAAAAAACCTCCTATACCACTTGGCCGATTTCAATCAAATTTATTAGGAATGTTGCTTTGATTACCCTCTACCATAATAGCTAAATTGGTTCGGCTCTGATGATCAAAATGGATGCCAGGTCTAAAATAGACAAACATTTAAGCAACAACTCCTACTATATCTATGGGCTAATTTCATTAAAACATCATTGGAATGTTGCTTAAACATAGCTATAACGCTTCTGTTGAAGCCCACCCCACCCCACCCCACCCCCAGTCGTTTTACTACTGACCGTCCCAAGGCGGTCGTTCTTTTGCAATGTCTTATTTATTATTTGGCTTTGTGCCGTTGGTTCATGTTTCGTCAGTTTTTATGTGTGCCTCCGTATCACTATCTATAGGTGGTTTGAGGTGGCTTCGTTCTTAGATTGTGGCCTTTCTTGAGTGACCTTTTCTTACTAGTTAATGAACAAAATGGCTGAAATAGCTAAAAATAGAAACTCTTGAGCCAGTCTTAATCAAACTTTGCAAGAATGTTGCCCAGGTGATCATTTATCTAAGTGCAACAGTAAGTCTTCATGGAACAGCTGTCAACTACATGCCTTTCAGAAGTTATGTGACATCTTGATATCGTATACGCGATTCAGTGCCATCTTAATCCTCTTGTTATAACGAAACCTGACAAACAGTGCCGGCGAGGAATGATCAGGGCTTTCACTGTTTGTAAAATGTTCAGCCTTATTTATATCAGTTTCTGTAACAAACACACCCTGACACTCCTAAAATGTGTAATTGACTCCTCCTATATATAAGGTGGAAAATTCCATTCAGTACAAAATGAGTAAATGTTGTGCATAACTTCTATGTTTATAACAAATCTCTTGTCCCCGCCAATCGCGACTTGGAAAAAAAAAGATAGGCTGCACGATGCTTCCACGAAGAGCTGAAACTGACATCACACGAGTACTAGTGAACCGCTTAGATGGACTAAGCCTGCCAAGGGAAAGTGGTGCGAGTCAGACCGCCCAGTAAATATAAGTCCTATTGGTTTCAGTGGGTAGCAGGGATGTCATTTCATCTTAGTGTCGGGTAAAAGTCCCACAAAATTGGAAGCAACGTCTCAACCAATGACGTAAATATTGTTGAGTCAATTCAACAAATGTAACAAATCTCTTTCAATTGCATCAGAGAGTCGACACTTTGGCTCAGTGCTTTCATCTGAGCAGCCCGGGGCCCAGGTTTTAATCCCGCCAAAGATAGGGAATTTTTAACTCTACTTCCTTCCTCTGTGACGACGTTCATGTCGTAAGATCATGAGGCAGATGGGGGGTCGTCCAGGATCGGACTTTAAGGGGAATGGGAACACCTGGAAGATATTTCCGTCATTTTTCAAAGGAAGACGGGTTTAGGGACTTCCTGTTCGATTTTCTTTTGAAAAAGGGGTCTACTCTTAAAGGAAAGAATTTGCTCAGGAGCAAATTCTTTCCTTTAAGAGTTGACCGCTATTGATATGGGAGACAAAAATACTCTTGCAGGAGTGCGTCCCCCTGAAGGTGTTCCCGTTCCCCTTAAATAGCCGAAAATGGCTTTGCTTCATCACAAATGATGTCTTCCTTGAAGAGAGGGAGTGCTATGAACGGCTGTATCTTTCTTAAATTATCACCGTGGTAGATTATGGATAACTTATACGCCTATAGCCAACCTCTCACAACTGCGTCAAGGAGTCTCCTCTTTGGTTCAGTGGTTAAAGCATTGGACTTTCACCCGAGCGAACCCAACAAAGATAGGGATTCATATAGAGAAACGGGGTTTACGGGGGATTCATTATTTTTTTCTTTTTTCTGCTCAAATACATAGGTTGTTGGTACTCGTTAGATCCGCCTCAGTGAGGGGATTCTAATGAGCACCTACAAGCTTTGCTGTAAGCACAAATAAGATGAATATAACAAATTTTTATCAGCCAAAAGACAATTTTTGGAGATATAAAAGAATGCTTATGTGACACGAATGTTTTATCGCAACGACTAGTGAGGTTTTTCATTGGCATTCATATAGCATGCACTTGTTAATCTGATGTCATTTTTGTTTAAACTTCTATCTGCTTTAAATCTACATTATGTTTGCTAGTTAGAACCAACGGGTACCATCTTTGTTTCTGAGAAAATATTGGAAATTGTGTATACCTATTTATACCCCGCTTTTTTCTTATAAACAGAGAAATTATCAAGGGTGCTCATTCCCTAGATTGAGTGATTTCTTTCAAACAGAAAAGATAAAAATGTTAAAAAAATATTATTAAAGCAAAACAAAAGAACGCTCCGCTCAGTATAGTTGTAACATTAATGTTATGTTTAGTAACTTTAAGCTATTCTGATATTTTTACTGTTTTCTGTCATTTTGATCTTTTCTCCCCTGTACCCGAGGTTATAAAACTTTTTTTTCATGCTCAAATGAAGACAGAATTTGTAATGCTCATAAAAAGTAAAACACTAAGAAGTGAAGGTGTTTTCTTCTCCCGTTCGGCAGAGAATGTCATTTGTCCCGTTCATAAATTCTAAAATGCCACCTATTGAATAGGCCATCACGAAAACACGCCTTTATAATATTGACTTCATTGAACCCCGCTTTCATATAGTTTTGTTTGTTTGATATGAGGTTTAACGTCTCTGTCAACACTATTGAGGTCATTTTGGAGACGTTGCTTCCAATTTTGTGGGACTTTTACCCGAAATTGAGATGTAATGACATCTCAAGACCTCTCGCCCAATGAAACCAAAAGGGTTTATAAGCATGGACGGGCCGAATCGCAGTAATTTTCCTGGACAGGCTTAGACGTTCTAAGCGGATTACTAGTACTTTATTAGCGGTCGGTATCAGCTCTGCGTGGAAGCATCGTGCAGCCCAATCTATTTCACCAAGCCCCGATGGGCGGGACGGACTTTTATATAGTGAAACTGGATTACAGAGGTTCATCTTGTTTTTCTTATTTCTGCTCTAAAATATAGATTTTGGGTACTCGTTAGAACCGCCTCGATGAGGCGGTTCTAACGAGTACCCACAGTCTATATTTTAAGCAGAAATAAGAAAGTAATCACCATTTTCCTTTTTTTTAAACTTTCTTTTTTTCGGCGATAAAGGTTACAGTGTATTTGTTTAGGCGTATTTTCGTAATGTCATGAGGACACATTTCATGCGCAAGTGAAATGAGTATATCCTCTTTGCCTGACATCTAGTTTTGATTCATTTGTTTTTCTTTTTCTTGAAATCAAAGCAGTGACAGCACTGGTGGGTCCATTGTTTCTGAGCGTAGGTTGGGAAAATGAGCCTGAACGGGGTACTAAGACCCAAACCGGTTACCGCGGTACAACGAATGCGACTTGGTACAACGAACGCTAGTGAAATGTATGTGACGAGTGAAAAGTGTGAGAACAATATTTCCTTTATTTTGTCGGAAATATCACGAGCTGATTCTTTCTGTTCTTTTTTACCGGAGACAAAGGGCTGTGTTTATTTTAATTGTCCAAATTTTAAGTTATGACACCGTCAGAGAAGGGAAATCAAAGCTACAAATTAGGCCACAATAGTTAAAAAAAGAGAAAAAAAATCATTGAGAGATCAAAGGTTTGTATAGGTATCAAAGTCAATATACTAATTTTTATTAATTACCGTAAATTGCAGATGACTCATTGACATGTCAGAGTAATACAGATCAATTAGGATGTTTGGCAATAAATTGGGGTATAAGATTTTAACGCGTTAAGTGCAGTATTTTATAGATACTAGGAGACGGACCAAGGAACGATTCATTAAATAATCAAAGCGCCAAAGGCACTGAAATGACAGATTCTATGAGAAAATCAAAACACTGTGAAAACTTACAGACAGCCTTTCTAAAAAGACCTTAAAATTTAGAAAAGTAGTTCTGCAAATTCCATTGTATGATATGTTTGCAATTGTCTATACACCGGTGGTATCATGAAATGCCATTCGATGTTTCATATTTTGGAAAGAAACTATTTACGTTTTCAAAACCAAACATTAAAATTCAAGTTTTAACAATACTACTGTCAATTTATAACATTTTTGTCTGGTCGGTTGTGGATACCTCCCCCCAAGAGATACTCTATTTTTCACAAAGAGATCGGAGGAGAAAGGCTGGTCAGTCCAGTACATGGATTCCATTGGCTTGAAGACATTTTTGAGTAAGAGCAGCACTATAAACCCGCGCGTAATCCTGCTGGATTAGATATCCCGGATTCTGAGCGTAAACAAATAAATGGAACCACGTGAGGCCGACGAACTTGATTGATGTAACGTCTCGCTGTTCAGTTAACGTCTCAGCCATGATCTTGAATGTTCTTAATGTCGCTAGCTACATGCAACAGCTCAACATGCCATTTCGCTTATTCCATCCGATATGTCATGCTCTATTACGCACGCGTCGCCTCGGCATACCTTACACCTATATGTCGAAACATCCCGAAACGACAATCGGCGTGATTTACGCTGAAGTGCGATGTGTCACTGAAACGCATATCACGCGAGTCGCTTAGACGCCAAAATATGTACGTATTTCATGCACCAGCGTAAGTGTTCCGTACTGTGTCGACGTCTTAGTTTTGGTCACGACAGGACGTCTAGCTCTCAAAAGTGCATTGCATAAGGGCGACGAACAGTGTCAGTGCTTATTAGTCGGTAGTTGAAACCCTTTGTTTATCTACAGGTACAGTGTAGCAGATGCCGGCTGAAATCTGCTTCGCATATGCGTCTGTCGGATGAATCGATCTTTCTTGACGTACTGACGTCGGTCTTCCGCTACGTCGACGTCCACTAGCGTATTCTGTTGATAGTAAGATGTCGCTCCAACAGACAAATAGATCACACACATGTGGCACCCAAAATCAGAGTCAACGCCATCCGCTTTCCGACCAGCTTCTAACTGTCCATTAGAAGCCTCCATGGTGTAGTGGTTATGCTACTCGCCTTGTAAACCAGGGATCGCAGGATCGATCCCGGACTTCTCCAGACTTTCGGATGTGTCTTTAAACCGAGGTATCGTCTCCGTATGACCTTAGCTGTTGGTGGGACGTAAAACTCAAACACTCACTCACCCTAACTGTCCAGGGTTTATTGATAAATGTTGCAATACGTTCTCACTTGATGCTTTTTGAGAACAAAATACAATTTCTTCTTTTATAGGCACGACCTTACATCACACATCAAAACTTTGATCCTGAACATGTGGTTTCTATCAGTGCTGGTGTGAAGGTGGTACACAGGATCGTTGGCCCCCGCCCATCGGGGCTTAAAGAAATAGATGGGCTGCATGATGCTTCCACGCAGAGCTGAAACCGACCCGTGCACGAGTACTGGTTATCTGCTTAGAGGATCTAAGCCTGCCCAGGAAAAGAGGTGCGAGTCGGACGTCTATGCATATAAACCCTATTGGTTTCATTGGGCGGCAGGGCTTGAGATGTCATTTCATCTCAGTGTCGGGTAAAAGTCCCACAAAATTGGAAGCAACGTCTAAAAAATGACCTATACAGTGTTGACGGGGACGTTAAACCTCAAATCAAACAAAACAAAACACAGGATCGTGGCCGGACTGGTAACCATACGTCACGGTTGATTGATTTAACATTTTTAGCTTAAGGGCATGGTGCCTAAGCGTGTTGTAATCATGCAATCGTTTGGTTTCAAAATCAAAGCACCGAAAGTGTTGGTGGGATGTAGGTAAAAGTCCTGGGCTGAGATTAAACTGTTTAATTTAACTCTGAAATTCCAAACAAAAAGTGAAGATTTTGATAAGAAGCGCTTTCTGCAGCGTCAGAACTTGGTCTACACTGTTTGACAAGCTCACCCTTTGATTCCAGGATGACCCTCTTCAGTCTTATGGAATACCCTGATCTCACTGCGGCTTTTATTTTCTGCAAGAAAAAGGGTTATTCTGAGAAGTCAGTGATAGACACGTAGACGGTAGCTCTGAATCGCTTTTTTTATTAGTAACTCGGGTCGAATGCCAAACAATCAACCCAAACATAGCCGGGTCGTTTGTCAGTCTGTAAGTGTTATCTGTAAAATCTGTACTTGAATAAAATGTTCATTCTGGCAAACAGAACACGGTGCTGATCTTGTTCTACATTTTTTGCATCAGTTACTAACATCCGTTAAGTTTAAACGGATCAGTCCAAGTCCTCGTTCATGACCAGCCTGCATTTAGACACAATCGGCATGAGTGTTGTCAGTGCTTTGATTTATTCACTGCCTTGAGTTTCTGGAGTGTACTCTTCCATCACTGAAGTTGGGCTCGTCCAGTCTGCTAAATATGGCACCTAGAATTATATCACAGGACCTACACTGTTTGCATAGGTATCTGTACCATATTTCAGGGTTGAAAGGGACATTCTTTCTCGCAAAGTCTGATATACACCTAGTTGTAACTGACCTAGACTTGACCTCGAATGTCGGAAAACCCATTGATATTCTGGTCTGCAGCTGACCGGCTGGTCTTTAAGGATTAAATATTAACAGCACTGTTAGAAAACAGTGTAAAACCTGAGAAGACGTCTGAGCAGGTGCCGCATTGATCTAGGTATACAGTCTCGCATGATGCAGCTGATTCATATGAAATGCTAAATCTATTCTCTGAAAGGAAAGATAAAATCGTCAAGTCGTCTGCTTCAAAAGTTTGTATTGCGATTTTAGGATGTACAATTTTGATAACTGCGCCTAACCGGACTACATTTTTGTGCGGACTCATATTTCTTTGGCGGTCAAAGCCGGAAGAAAGTCGTAAGAAAGCCGGAACTATTTTACAACACGCAGGATAGCTAGAAACGACAGATTGAATCTGTCATTAAAAATGTCTCAGAAAAGGAGAAGAGACAGTAGATTTACACTATTGTACAAAGGACTAAAGCGTTTCCCAATTAGGCACTGCACAAATCACCAGTTATTGGCTTTCCTTCCAGATTCGATATTACCTCAGCTGACGGTGCAGAGGCTAAGTTTACCTCTTTTACTTTGGTGACTTCCCACATCACAGGTCCTTGTAAATGAATGCCATTAGACGTGTCCCCAGTAAACATTGTGATTCCGAGTACAAGTTAGCACTTCATAATTCGAGGTGTGCCTTGTAAATTTAGAAATAGTGTCATGTAAGTTCAGAAATCACAATAATTAAATAAGAAAGGCATTAAAGAGTAGGTAACAGTCAACTCGATCGCTTTGAATTAAAAACGGCATCATGTATCGTGACTTTGCAGGCAGATTAAAGCGTTTTGTCACAGTTCATGAAGACTATTATCCGTGTTTGTTGTACCAAAATTGTGCTGACTAAACGCGTTACAGTGTACCATGACCCGTGGTAGTTGTATCCTAACAAAAAAAATCAAGCTTTGAACCATCCTCGGATTGAGTTGACTTTGAAACCAACTGGGGCTCAAGCAAATGCATCAGTCATTGGAAGCGCTGTAACATACACATCACAAAATTATGTGCACAAAAGATGTGTAACGGTGAGCAAATATTCATCGAAGTATGGGGTGGTTGAAAACAGGCTAGACATTACGAAAACACGCCTATACAAATACAATACAAACTTAACCTGCATTAAAACGAAACTTTTCAGATGAAAACTTTTTACGTATTTCTGCTCCAAATATAGAGTGATGGTACTCGTTAGAACCGCCTAATCGAGGCGGTTCTAACGAGTACCCACAATCTTTATTTTGAGCCAAATATAGAGTGATGGTACTCGTTAGAACCGCCTAATCGAGTACCCACAATCTTTATTTTTGAGCAGAAATAAGAAAAACAAGCTATACCCCTGTTAACCTCACCTTTACCATATAAAAGTGGGATTCAAGGGGGTCAAAATTATATAGGCGTGGTTTTGTGATGTGAAAAAAAAAGTGTTTTTATTTTGCAATCAGAATTCTCTGCAACTGCATCTGTAAAAGGTGTTACCATATTACACACAAGGACAACACGTGAATAATATAACACCGCTGTGTTATCGCATTGAGGATATACCGCCACGCTTACAATGAGAATAAAAACAAAAGTGAAGATCCAGGTGAGATGGTCCATTTACATGTATCTTGTTTTGATCTGAAGACACGCATATACTAATATATTGTAAATTTTACCGCCTAAAAACGAAAATTTTCAGTAGAAAAATTGTGATATTTTTCTTATTTCTGCTCAAATATACATTGTCGGTACACGTTAGAAGCGCCTCATCGAGACGGTTCTAACGAGTAACCACAATCTATATTTTAGAGCAGAAATAAGAAACATAAAGTTTACCCCTTTTAAACCCCAGTTTTAGAATATAAAAGTGGGGTTCAAGTGGGTTAGAATCAAATAGGCGTGTTTTTGTGCTGGAATAAGTAAATAGAGGGGTGCTAAGAAATAATACTAATAATAATGATAAAATAATAAAATTGTTGTTGTTGTTGATGATGATGATGATGACAATGATGATGATGATGATGATGATGATGATGATGATGATGATGATGATGATGATGATGAAACAAAGAACAGCCTTCTCAAAATGAGTCCAAGCGATGTGGATCTGTGAAAAGTCAGAAGAATTCGATCAGATATTGTATGTTTTGAGCTCCCGACCCAACCCCTAACACAAACAAAAAGTTTGAAAGTTTGAAAATGTATCCCGAACAGGTAAATAAAATGACCTGCTCAACTACACAGACTCACATTAGTTTTGAACATTACTTTAACCCATTGTAAACCACTGGTCTATTCCATTGTGTCCATGTGTCTATTTTTTCGTTTTTATTCTGTTTTTGACGGAAGATTCTGTTAGCAAATAGTGCAGGCCTTGATCAGACGCCGCGTTCTGATCTTGATCTGTACTGTTTGCCGAGGTGCCCCTTTAGGGATTTCCCACCTGCTTTGGGTTAACACACCCGTGCAACATATGTAGTGCATTCATTCATATCTCAAACAAAGCTTTTTTTTCTGATGAAATTTGTTTGATTTGAGGTTTAACGTCCCCGTCAACAATATTTAGGTCATTTTGGAAACGTTGCTTCCAGTTTTGTGGGACTTTTACCTCCCGCCCAATGCAACCAATAGGGTTTATATGCATGGGCGGTCCGACTCGCACCACTTTGCCTTGGCAGGCTTAGACCTTCTTAGCAGTTTACCAGTACTCGTGTTCGGTTGGTTTCAGCTCTGCGTGGAAGCATTATGCAGCCCAATCTATTTCTTCAAGCCCCGATGTGCGGGGGCAGTTCTGATGAAATGTGTGATTTTTTTTTCTTTTTCATACTAAACATAGGTTGCAGGTGTTCGTTTTAACCGCCTCGTTGATGGGGTTCTAATGAGTACCCACAACCAACGTCTAGGAGCAGAAATAAGAACAATAACGTACGTCTCCTATAAACCCCAGTTTTCTCCATATCAATCGGGGTAAAGAGGGGCGTTTATTTCATCGATTTGTTCACGTGATGAAGTTTAGGTATTGTAACTAGACGCATTGGAATGCTAAATATGCTGATCCGGCTGTATTGATGCACAGGCTGGTCTGGACCAAGTGGCAGCCACAGGTTTTATCCTGGCGAGGCTTATTTTTGAATGTTATTTTTTTGTATAAGAAATTATAATTCTTAAATGACAGACGCTGACGCATTCGAATTTTGAGATCATTAACCCATTTGGTACCGGAAACCCCAAAACGGGTAGTTGGCAAACAGAGCAGGCCCAGATCAGACGCCGCAGAACGCGGCGTCTGATAAGGGTCTACACTGTTTGCCAAACATTAAGCTATTTTCCTAATTCATTTTGAGGAAAACACAACCACATAAGGTGGAAGATTCCATTTGGTACAAAAAGGGTTAAAGTTATATGGCAATCCTTGGCAATATGTTACACTTATCACAGATCAAGTTTCTTGTTTTCGACAAACAACAGATGAGCCGGGACTGGCAAAAGGTACCAGAATGTATGTACGTCAAGCGACGACTCACATCAGCCTGTTAATCCATCCAGGCGGGCCAAAGTTTTCGTGCATCCATGTCCATGTCTTCCATGTTTGGAAGGCCAAAAGGTTAATGAAGGCACTTGCTACACGTAGCAGTTAAGTCCCTGGCCAGCCTACACGCATGCCTGTTTGTAGATCTCTCTCTCTCACGATGGTCGCAGTTTTTGCTATTGCGTTTCAGTGTTTGAGAGCGCCTGAAAAAGTTTTTTGAAAAGGCAAAACCAACGTGGCATCAGTAATATTAAGTCGTAATTATTTAGGTTGTAATTGCATCTGAAGAAGTTTTTGTCAACAAAAAGCATGAAAGCGTTTTTTCTGGCATTTTTGATTTTGGCGTGTCTGCATAGCTGTGTGGCACGTAAGTAAAAAGTTTGTATTATATTTCCAGATCATGGGGAAAACATGTCCGTGTGGAATAATGGCGTCCAACATGGTGTCAGAAATGACAACCTTTAGATAAAAATGATAACACAATTATTATTTCTGCTTTCGACATAGATTGTGGGTGCTCGTTAGAACCGCCTCAATGAGGCGGTTCTAACGAGTACCCACAAACTATGTTTTTGCTGCAAAAATAAGGCAGATAATGTATACCCCGTAAACCCCATGTTTCTCTATATAAAGTAGGGTTTAGAGGGGTCTACGTTTTACAGACTTGTTATCGTGATGCATTGTGAAACACTTGCATGTAATGTGAATGATTATGGTGGTTTTACATGTAATTTAACCCATTTGGTACTAGAAACCCCAAAACGGGTAATTGGCAAACAGTGCAGGCCCAGATCAGACGCCGCAAAATGCTAAAAGTTCAGTCAGTTCCAAAATAAAGTTTGAAGAAAACACAACCTGACACCCCTAAATGTTGGAATGGACTCCTGCTATATATAAGGAGGAAGATTCCATTTGGTACAAAAAGGGGTTACGTTCAAGACTTTTTCAGTCGCAAGCAAAGTACATCATGTTAAACCCTCTAAATATGTCATATAAAAGGAGTATCCGTTGGAAGCAAGGAATACACCACAGAACTGGACAATATGAAGTGTACATGTTCTCTGACAGACTAGTTAGTTTCGGCCATTTAGGCCTCATCAGTGAACCTCAGTAAACCCCACATTATCTAGAGAAAACTGGCATTTGAAGGGGTGTAAATTATTTTTATTACTTCTGCTCCAAGACATAGGTTGTTGGTTTCCGTTAAAACCGCCTCAATCAGGTGGTTCTAACGAGAACCATCAACCTATGTTTAGAG
Organism: Lucinisca nassula; assembly: GCA_963580285.1. Taxonomy (NCBI): domain Eukaryota; kingdom Metazoa; phylum Mollusca; class Bivalvia; order Lucinida; family Lucinidae; genus Lucinisca; species Lucinisca nassula. Next base: position 105,699,378 of record OY757017.1, on the reverse strand, counting down.
TATAAACAATAAACCCTCTCAAAATATTGTACAAATAAATAAAATAAATAAATAAATAATAAAAATACAGGAAATTTTTATCAGGCGTAAAAAATAGTTGTGTTTCCGCTAACATGCTGCAAAAAGTTTGGTCGGTAGGTAGGAGAAACTTTTTTATTATTATTTTATTTTTTCTCCCCTCCAAAAAAAGAGGGTCGGGCCTATATTTTTATGTGCTTTTGTATATGTTTTTGTTAATAAAATTGTCATGTTGAGAGACTTGCACTGTGTATCATAATTCATTTTAAATGCTAAAAAATGTCAGCTCTGTATTTTGGAAGGTACTAAATGCCAAAACAACAAAAATGTACTGAAAACGCGAAATTACTATGGGAAACTGCAAAGACGACACTGGGTAGGGTCGGAAATTGAAAAGGGTAAGGTCGGTGTTGTATTTTTTTTATTTTGTTCTTTTATTGATAACAATAGTAGAGTCGGCGGGTGGGGGGGCGGGGGTCGGTCTGAAGCAGGGTCGATCGGGTTAGCGGAAACACGGGTAATGTTTTTTTAGGCTCAGAAAATTATTTTATATCCATTTCAGATATTTGAAAGAATACAAATGTAGCACACTTGCTTGCCATCACGAAAACACGCCTATATAATTTTGACCCCCTCGAACCCCACTTTTATATAGTAAAACTGGCGTTTGTGGGGGTATACCTAATTTTCGTTTTTCTGCTCAAAAATATAGATTGTGGGTACTCTATACCACAATTCACAATCTATATTTTGAGCAGAAATAAGAAAAATATCCCAATTTTTCATCTTAAACTTTTCATTTTAAAAGCGATTAAAGCTTACAATGTATTTATATAGGCGTGTTTTCGTAATGTCATCGTAATGATAAAGATTATCAGATGTCATTCTTCATGTCATATCATATACATGCATCAGCTTTCGACCCATATCAGCCCTCGGGCGGATATGGGGTATGATATGCAAAATGCCGTATGCTAATCTTTATGAAATGACATATTTCATATCATACCAACTATTGCTATGCCTTTCGCCTAAAACTTTGCAAATTTTTAAACATAAAAACATAACGATAATTCTTTAAAAAAAATGGAAATATATGTTAAAAAGATTATTAAATGGCATTTTTCAAATCATACATGTACCCCATATCAGCCCCCGGGCCGATATGGAAAATGCCATACCATAATCTCTGTATAACCCATACACAAATGTCATAACATCCGACATGCACATGTATGGTTCAAATATAAACATACCTGAGTAGAACATGATATAACACATCAAACAATGCAGTGGTTTGTAATTTATCATATGGCGTCACGTCTGAGAATGTAATAATGCCATGTACTTAATTAGGTAATTAATTCACAAGTGGATTAAATATGCAAATTAGTTAGATATGTCTCGTAACGTTACAAGTACAACGTCGCATGTTTTTGTTTGTTTGTAACGTGCCCGTCAACACTGTAAAGGTCATTCTGGAGGCGTTGCTTCCTATTTTGTGGGTCTTTTACCCGACATTGAGAATAAATGAAATCTCAAGCCCTGTCGCCCAATGAAACCAATAGGGTTTATAAGCATGGGCGTACCGACTTGCAACGCATTGCCTGGGCAGGCTTAGATCATCTAAGCGGTTTACCAGGACTCGTGTGCAGTCGGTTTCAGCACTGCGTGGAAGCATCATGCAACCCATCTATTTCTTCAAGCCCCACAACGTCGCATGTACGAATGGCGGAATATTGGCATTTTTGTTCAAATCGTGGAATAAATCTCATATTATAAATAGCATAGTGCATTCGTGTTGATGATTTGATTGATTGCTTTGAAGTTTAATGTCCCGGTTAATACTGTAAAGGTCATCGTGTTGATGTATAATTGAATTGATTGAACTCGTTGAGGAAAAGGGATATACCTTTTCTTCAACTGGTTTAACGAATTCAATAATACATGAACACTCATTTAAAATCCTCTATGATTTTAACACTGATGACTCAGTATGGTTAACTGGGTCCATAAAGAATCCTTTCCTAAGTCACGATATTGAGACAACTAATGGAGATTTTAGTAGTTGGGTAGTTGTGTTAGTTTGGTGTTAGTGGTCCCAGTGAAATTCCTTTTACTGACCGTTCCAAGGCGGTTCTTCTGTCGCGGTTTATTTTTGCTATGAATTGTCTTTGATAGTGTGTAGCGCTTAAATCTGTGTTTTGGATAGCCAATTGGCCATTTTCTGGGAAAGAACTGTCCTTTTGGCTTTCCGCTGTTGTTGTTTCTATTAGGGTCTAATTATTTAATATTTGTGTTTCTTTCCGTTTCGGGGCTTTTATGAGAGGTGTGGGTTAATTTTATCGATTCCTGATCATTGCCTTCACTTCTATTTTAATATTTTTTCTTGAACATGGTTGTGTTGTGTATTTAGTAGAATCGCTTCGATGAGGCGATTCTTATTCGTACACACAAAACACCTTTATTGTTTTCAAAACATAGAAATGTTATACTTACCCCTGAAGGCACACTTCGCTAGGGCAACGTCAAATCAACGTCGGTGTAACGTTATGACGTTACACCGGCGCAGATGTGACGTTGCGTAAGCCCCATGACGTTGCATGGACGTTGATGTGACGTCACAATTACGCCATATCTCTGCTGTGACTATGCCTCCTCATTATGGTTCGACTGTACTTTAACAAAATAGAAGTGAAGGCAATGATCAGGAATCGATACATTTAACCCGAACCTCCCATCAGAGACACCAAATTGAAAGAAAGACTAACATTAAATAAGTATATGTAGACCCTCATGGAAACATCAATAGTGGACAGCCAAAAAGGCATTTACTTTCCCACAAAATAGCCAATTGGCTAGCAAAAACAAAAATATATAAGCGATACACACACTCAAAGACAAACCATAACAAAAACAAACCGCGACAGAAGAACCGCATTGGAACGGTCCTTGAAAATAATTTCACTGCGGGGCTTAAATCGTTTTTATGCGGCCGCAATCCTCGCCGATTCAAACAAATAATTTGTTCAGTCCGCATGAAGGCTTCCATTATGGTCTGGTCGCTTCATGTTTGTGTTTCTTTCCCTTTGGTGTCTTTGATGGGTGGAGTAAGTTAATTGTATCGATTCCTGATCTTTGTTTTACTTCTACTTTCCTTACTCATCAGTGCAACATCTCCGAGAACACAAAAATCAAACAACCACAGAGAGGACGCGACAGCAAGAAACCACTGAAATGCTGGAGCAAAAGAAAACCAACAGTTAGACTGTGTTCGATTGTTTCATAGGCGAACAGTTTAAAACCTTACTTTCAGTTAGACGGTATGTCCTGTTAGCTCACCTGAGCCTGAAGTGCTCATGGCGAGCTAATTACAAAACACGCCTATACAAATACATTGCCACCTTTATCGCCGAAAAAATGAAAATTTTATGACGAAAAATTGTGATATTTTTCTTATTTATGCTAAACATATAGATTGCGGGCACTCTTTAGAACCGCCTCATCGAGGCGGCGGTTCTAACGAGTACCCACAATCTATATTTTAGAGCAGAAATAAGAAAAATACGGAATACCCCCGGAAACCCCAGTTTTACAGTATGAAAGTGGGGTTCAAGGGGGTCAAAATTATATAGGCGTGTTTTCGTGATGTATTCTGATCGGTCATATTGTGTCGTCAGTAGTGCGTCTGCGGCGTCAGCAACTGCTTTAGAAGACTCCTAAGCCATTGGGCCAATTTGAATTTAACGTTACATGAATGTTTCTGAGGTGGTTCTCTACCAAAATAGGTAAAACTATTCCGCTCCAATGTACACGATGGCCGCCAGAGCTAAAATATAAATAATAAAAAAAAACTTTTTAGAGACTATTCCCTCTCAATATCACTAGGCAAATTTTATTCAGACTTCACTAGTGATATTGTGATATTTTATTCACTTCCCCCAGCGATATTGTAGGAAGAAGTTTGGATCTGATTGTATCAGTTCCTGATCGTTTCATCTTTTTTTTTTTTTGTTTTGTTTTTTTTGTTTTTGAATTTTTTTAGGGGACGCTCTACCGAAAAACTTAAACGGTTTCGCTAAAATGAACAAGATTTCCACCTGACCTGAATTGGAAAATAAATAAATAAAAAAACTTCTCCTGACAGCCAATTTCATTCTAACCACATGAATACTGCTTACTGATTATTAACTACTGAAATGGTTATACATGTAACGGTTCGGTTCTGAAGTATAAGATCCTAATGAACCAGAGCTTAAAGTAGAAAAAAAAAACAGAATCGAAAGTAATGATCAGGAATCGACATAACTACCCAACACCTCCCATCAAAGCCACCAAAGGGACAGAAACACGAACATGAAATAACTAAACCATGAGTGGAAAGCCAAATGGTTTATTTACCCCACAAAATGGTGAAACGGCAATCCAAAATAAAAACAATACATACATGCAAAGACAAACTATAAAGAAAATAAACTGCGACAGATCGGTCAGCAAGAAGTATTTCACTGTGTGTATGTGTATGTGTGTGTGTGTGTGTGTGTGTGGTGGTGGTGGTGGTGGTGGTGGTGGTGGTGGTGGTGGTCTGAACGATTTTACATGTCCATAATCCTCGCCCTTGGTTCTGCCGTGGCTGAGACAAATATGTTGTTCAGTCCGCATTAAGGTCATCTTAAATCATATGAATGATTGAAACATATCTTTACCCTGCATATGACACTCTTCCCTGCTAAATTAAACGTCGCCCCGACATTTACAAACAACAACAGACTGAAAACATACTAGTTACATCCACGAACAATTGAAAAAAAAAACAAAAAAAAAACAGGTTCATATACTCATATAATTGCGAAATCAATGACAGCCATATATTTCAATCTTGTGGATGTCAAATAATTCAGGTTTTAATGTATTCTAAAATAAAACTGATATTGAATTGGTACGACCAGTTACGTTATGCACATCACGAAAACATTTGACCCCTTGAACCCCACTTTTATACAGTAAAACTGGGGTTTAGAGGGGTAAACCTTATTTTTCTTAGTTCTGCTCTAAAATATTGTGTGGGTACTCGTTAGAACCGCCTCGATGAGGCGGTTCTAACGAGTACCCACGATCTATATTTTGGGCAGAAATAAGAAAAGGATCACAATTTTTCATCTAAAAAATTTCGATTTTTCGGAGGTAAAGTTTATAATGTAAATGTATATGTGTGTTTTCGTAATGATACACAATTAACCCAGTGATTGCAGTGATGGTGAATATGACGACGACGAAGACTATGACTGACTGACTGACTATCTGTCTGACTGACGGACTGACTGACTGACTGACTGACTGACTTAACTCTGCTAGCACATCCTTCCCTGAGAACCAATTCTATGGTTTCTCTTTTTTCTTCAAATTTCTACAAAGTCTTCCAGTTGAACTGTTATGATGTATGGTCAAGCAGGTGTCGTACTTGATCTGGGTCTCTTAAAAATGGATTGATGCTTCCAACAGATGCACTGCGATCTAAAAACCGGTCTTAGCCCTATAGCAGCCACTCATTAGACTGCATCCAGCCTGGTCCCCGCCTGGTTCTCTGACGGTTTTCTGTCCTTTTCCATTCTTAGATCTATCAATACATGTTACTGCTTATTATGCTGGTATTTCTGTTGCCGCTGTCCTCGCTGCTATAAGACTGTCCATTTCTTGCTAGGATAATATACTTCTAGAAGACCCATCACCGTCGTTTTCAGAACTTGAATCAGAATCACTTGTATCTTCTGGAAGGAAAACTAAGATTTGCAAAATACACAAGCTCATATGCACAAAATGAACACGCATAACGCAAACACGCCTATACAAATACATTCTCACCATTATCGCCGAAAAAAAAATGAAAATTTTATGATGAAAAATTGTGATATTTGTCTTCTTTCTGCTCAAAATATAGATTGTGGGCACTCGTTAGAACCGCCTCATCGAGGCGGTTCTAACGAGTACCCACAACCTATATTTTAGAGCAGAAATAAGAAAAATAAGGTATACCCCCCGGAAACCCAGTTTTACTATATAAAAGTGGGGTTCAAGGGGGTCAAACTTATATAGGCGTGTTTTCGTGATGGTTGCACATAACAAAACATGTCATAGTCAGTGGCGGATATGACAGAATACTACAGTGTTGAAGACTATTTCCGCGCATTTAAATTTCATTTATGCCAATGAACCAAAACCTGTTTTGCAGCGGTATGTTATAAAGTTGTCTTAGTTTGTTAATATCTGTACAAGTTAAGCCGTGGTCTGATATAATAACGCAAAATAAAACAATGAAGTTTTTTTTTTTTTTTTTTTTTTTTTTGAAAATAAATGTAGTTTTTATTTCATTTTATGTCGACAGTATGAGGTTTAATCAAAATGAAAAAGAAAAAAAAAAAATCACGATGATAGGTGGGATACTTAATTTTGTTTCATTTTGCGTATAAGAGTAAGCATTAGACTAAGGCATTCGACTGCGTCAATAGTTTGTTTGTAAGGAAGTGAATAGTATGAGTAGAAGAAAGACCTTGACCTTTTTGGTTGTGCAATACAGCGAAACTTCGATAACTCGAATACGAATAATTCGTTTATCATGGTAAATTCGAATTAGTTCTAGGGTCCCTTGAGAATATTTATCAAAGGTATCCATCTACAGTCGAACTTCGATCGCTCGAACACCTCTGGGACCTCGAATAACTGTTCGAGACAGGGGTAGTTCGAGCCACTGAGGTTACTGCCAGGAGGCATAACGAGATACTCTTAGACGTCTTTTCGATCTCCTATAATGAAAATGTATGCTATGTGTGCTCGTTGGGGTCGCCTCATCGAGGCGATTCTGATGAGTACACACAGCATACATTTGCAAGAAAAAAAGACTAAAATCTCCTTAATTATCCCCCATTATTTCTTATGTAAAGGATTTCGCTAGGGGCTCAAGAATGGGTTCGACACATCCATGGTAAACGAGCCATCGGTGTATGAGCCATCGTAGTTCTACTGTATTAAGGATATTTTTCTCTGATTTTATATTGAAAAGGTATGTTGTGTATACTCATTAGAATCGCCTCAATGAGGCGATTCTAATGAGTACACACAACATACCTTTATTTTATAGAAGATCGTAAAGATATCCTCAAGCGATCCCAAGTATGCTTTTGAGAAAAACCTCAGTAATTAGAGCTAACTCTAGCTCGAACAATTTCCATGTCCCCCATAGGGGTTCGAGTTATTTGGTTCAACTATATGTTTCAACAAAGCCGCCCGTCTGATTTCAATTTACAAAGGTCAACTGTTTATCGATCGACATAAGTTACTTACTACAGAAGCTCCCCGCTTGCTTTTGTCCACGTGACTATGGCTGATCATACAGAAAATCCGCGTAACGGTTATTTATAGCATCGACGCCAGAGCACAGTGTTAAATTGTTGGTTATCTGTAAAATCAGGACTGGTCTGGTGTTCTGGGACAATGTCAAACATATGTAATGGTGGTATTATTACTGGTATATTCATTTTCGTGGAATTACGAAATACGTGTATTTTATCTAAGAATAGATCGTTATGGCGTCATCATTATTGTTCAATCAGAAAACATGTTTTCACAGCTAATCATAAACACTAGAACATGTCAACAACTTGATACTTTCGTTACCATTTTTTCATGTTTTTTTTTTTTAAATACCATGCTGCACCTCATTACAAAAACACGCCTATACAAATATGTTGTAACCTTTATCGTCGAAGAAATGAAAATTTTAAGATGATAAATTATGATACTTTTCTTATTTCTGCTCAAAATATAGATTGTGGGTACTAGTTAGAAGCGCCACGTTGAGGCGGTTCTAACGAGTACCCACAATCAATAATTTTGAGCAGAAATAAGAAAAATAAGGTTTACACCTGTAAACCCCAATTTTACAATATAAAGTTGGGTTCAAGGGGTTAAAATTATATAGGCGTGTTATTGTGATGCCCAAATCTGGAGACTATCTCCTCTCGTCTGCTGCGTTCTATTTATAGTAGAAAGACATTGTTAAACACATGGGAAATTCCTGTCCACATTTATTTTCAAATGGTGCATCGGTACTGCCGCTGCTTATATGACTTCCATATTTCACTGCTTATATTACTTGTATGTTTTGAAGAATGCTGTACTGGCCTTGCATTTGTGAAGAGGGGAAATGTATGTATAATGGTTTTGATCACTGGACTCATTGGCAGTATTGAGCATTGTGATGACTGAGTTGTTAGGTGTCATGACACTTTCTTCTGCCTTTGCCTTAGCTTTCCATGCAAGCACGTTGTCGAGCAACTAACTGTCAATTCAATTAACAATTTATATAATCTGTAAATGGGTTCCTTAATTTTCTGATTTATTTGACCTTTTTTAAAAGCTCACCATGCTTACACTACACGTGTATTTTAAAAACTGTTTGAGCTGCATGTTAGACGAAAAAACCTATCTGGGCCACAATAAACCCAATTTTCGGGAATACCACCAAAATGTATGACGCCATCGCTGGAGTTGGATTTTAAACCACATGAACAGATGGCGTCCTCGCATACATATACTTTTTTCGGATCTCTGGATAAAATCAGAGTAATAGTATTAGTCAGGCAGGCATTTTTTTAAAGTTATTTTATACAAACCGTTTGTTTACATGGGTTCATTCTCAGTTTTATCCAAGATTACCGAAACATACCACGAAAATACATGTCTCGAGAGTATACACCCGGATCAGAAGACGCAGAACGCTCCGGGTCTATACTGTTTGCTTAAAATACTGGCGGCTAAGGGTTACACGAAACAGAATAAAGCATACACTTTATGTAATGCTCTGGACTACTTTTCTCAGCCTACACTCAGAGACAATCGACCAAACTGTCATCACGAATACACGCCTATATAAATTTGACACCCTTGAACCCCAGTTTTATATAGAATAACTGAGGTTTACAGGGGTAAACCTTATTTTTCTTATTGGTGAGGCGGTTCTAACGAGTACCCACAGTCTATATTTTAGAGCAGAAATAAGAAAAATATCACAATTTTTCATCTTAAATTTTTCGATTTTCTGCGGTCAGTTTACAATGTATTTGTGATGCGTGTTTTGGTAATGGTTTTGTCAGTTCTTTGAATTTTCATCTTAATACAGTAGAACTTCGATTGCTCGAACACCGATGGCTCGTTTACCAGGGATGTGTCGAACCCGTTCTTGAGCCCCGAGCGAAATCCTCTACATAAGAAATAGTGGGGCATAATTAAGTAGATTTTAGTCGTTTATCTTGTAAATGTATGCTGTATGTACTCATTAGAATCGCCTCGATGAGTACACACAGCATACATTTTCATTATAGAACACCGAAAAGATGTCTAAAAGTATCTCGTTATGCCTCCTGACAGTAACCTCAGTGGCTCGAACTACCCCTGTCTCGAACAGATTTTCGAGGTCCCAAAGGTGTTCGAGCCATTGAAGTCCGACTGTATATCGGCTTTTGAAAGAGGATTTCGAGCCGATCTTTATTCAGAGATGGGGAAAACCGGTATACCAAGAGAAAAAAAAAACACAAAAAACAACAAAAGCAAAACAAACGCAAACTGAAATAATAAAAAATAAAAACGTCAAAATGAAAGAAAGAAAAACTTTATTTTTTTTCATTTTGAGACGTACCGTGATACAACGCAAAATTGAGCCAACGAAAAATGAAACGGAAAAAAAAATCAATATCTAAATATCTTTTAATCTCACTAATCTTTTACAGTAGAGATAAAAACTTCAAAAAAAAAAGTTACATTTTAAGGTCGATTTCCTTTTAAGAGGCACCATAAGGTCTGTATACGTATCTCCTTACTTATTTATAAGACGCATTGTTACAACGCATAATGTAATAATGTAATAATTACTACATTATGAAATTTTTACTACATTATGCGTTGGCATAGTCGACGCGAAATGAAATAAAATGTCGTTTTTACTACATTATGCGTCGATACTAAGAGGTTTGAGCAAAATGAAAGAATTATTACATTTTGCGGCGATGGGTGGCATACTTAATTTTACTTCATTATGCGTCAACAGTTTGTTTGTTTGATTTGAGGTTTAACGTTCCCGTCAAGACTATTTAGGTCATTTTGGAGACATTGCTTCAAATTTTATGGGACTTTTACCCGATATTGAGATGAAATGACATCTCAATCGCTGCCGTCCAATTAAAAGCAATAGGGTTTATATGCATGGATGGGCCGACTCGCAGCAGTTTTCCTGGACAGGCTTAGACCTTCTAAGCAGATTACGAGGACTCATGTACGGGCGGTATCAGCTCTGCGTGGAAGCATCGTGCAGCCCATCTATTTATACCCCCGGCATACGAAGTATGCAAGGGGGTATATAGTTTTTGTCCATTCTGTCTGTCTGTCTGTCTGTCTGTCTGTCTGTCTGTCTGTCTGTCTGCCTGCCTGTCTGTCTTTTGTTTGATTTGTTTGATTTGAGGTTTAACGTCCCTGTCAATAGCGCAAGGCGTACGATTTTAATTCTACTGGCTTAATCAAATACAATGAAATTCCACTATTAAGACCACCTAAAATTAATACAAATTTTGTTTTTAAAGCATATTTGGAAGGTTAAAGCTACATTTTCTTTGTGATTTTGACCTTCAGTGTGCTTTTGTGGAAGACCGTCTTTTGGACTGTTCAACTGTGGTCTTAAAGACCACTTTTGAACCGTCTCAAATGTGGTCTAAATTGAAGGAATTTAACTGTATTGCTTCCTAAGTCTTTTCGAAGACAGCTATGTTCTACCATCATTACTTCATTATGCGTCGATATGGTGCATATCAACGCGAAATGAAATAATTTTTTTACTACATTTCGCGTCGACTATGCCAACGCATAATGTAGTAAAAAAAATCAAAATGTAGTAATTATTACATTATTACATTATGCGTTGTAACAACGCATAGATGGTCAGACAGACCGGGCCGACCAACGGACAGACCAAAACCAATATGCCCCCTCAACTTCTGTCTGCACTACACGATCAAGTAATGGGTCTTAATGCACAGAGGAGGGTAAAAAAACATCGGGCAAGACACAAATGTACCTTAAAGAAGTTCTGTTTTAATCCTACTCACATAAATGTAATCCAATATCCTAAGCCTTTGCCGAAAACACGCCTATATAATTTTGACCACCTTAAACCCACTTTTATGTAGTAAAACTGGGGTTTACAGCAGAGGCGGTTCTAATGAGTATCCACAATCTATGTTTTGAACAGAAATAAGAAAAATCTCGAATTTTTCATCTGAAAATTTTCATTTTTCGGTGGTAAAATGTACAGTGAATTTGTATAGTCGTGGTTTCGTAATGGTTCTTCTGACACCATTTCTTTTTGCGTCGATTTGAAGCATATTAACGCAAAATGATTTTTTATTACATTTTTATTTCATTTCGACTATGTCGACGCAAAATGAAAAAAAAATCAAAATGAAAAAAAAAAAAAAAACATTTTTTTTTTCTTTTTTTGAGACGCATCACTGGTCTGTCTATAAAGAGCTCGGACCAATCCCTATGTTTTGCTGCTATCAATTTTGTCTGCTAATTCTCCGCACCCAATTTAGACAAAAAAAAAGTTTTGTTTATATACTTGTTTGGTCAAGTGTTTCTCCAAACTCCATGGTTCAATTGGTTGAAATAAATAAATGTTAGAACAGTGGAACGTATTTCGAAATTAAATAAAGTCTTTTGATCTTCATTACGAAAACACGATTACATAACTGTGAACCCCCCCCCCCCCCCCCCCCCCCCCACTGAACCCAAATATTATATCGTTAAACTGGTGTTTACATTGGTAAACCTTTTTTTCTCATTTCTGCTCTAAAATATAGATTGTGGGTACTCTTTAAAACCTTCTTGTCGAGGCGGTTTTAACGAGTTCCCACAATCTATGTTTTGAGCGGAAATATGAAAAGTATCAGAATTTTTGTCTGAAAATTTTCATTTTGGTCCTAACACTTCCAATATATTTGAATAGGCGTGTTTTCGTAATGTGACTAAGGCAAACATCAAAAAATTGAGTTTCATTCGCTCAATTTTTAGTCCACCTCTCATCTAAAATAATATAGTGCCCGTCCAAGGAAAATGGAAGGATTTCATCTTACACATTTTAGTTCCATTACGAAAACACGTCTATTCAAATACATTGCAAATTTTATCGCCGATAAAACTAAACTTCAGATGTAAAAAAATGTGATATTTTTCTTATTTCTGCTCAAAATATAGATTGTCGGTATACATTAGAACCTCCTCATCGGGGCGGTTCTAACGAGTACCCACAATCTATATTTTGAACAGAAATAAGAAAAATAAGGTTTACCCTTGTAAACCCCAATTTACAGTATAAAAGTGGGGTTTAAGGGGTCAAAATTATATAGCCATGTTTTCGTGATGGAAATAAACCCAAATGCGCAGGATAGACAGATGCGCAGACATAGCTTACACAGCTGACGGTAACAAGATAATCTGACGTCAATATTAACCCTTTGTTATGTATTGTCATATATATTTAATATATGTTATTTTTCTCTCATCACTAATTTTTGGTTCTTATAAATCTTACTGTTTCCTGTCTATCCTTTACCTTTATCTTGATTTCAATCTTTATCTCTCACCCTATCCCTTGAACTATCATCCTGCTAACAAGGTGTGTAGGTTGGTTCCTTGCAGGAAATATTCATTCTGTATATGGAAGGGAGCATGCCTGTCTTTCTGTTTCATCATCTTTTCAGGAAATGTAGTAACCTTAGTTGTATTAATTATGTGAATGAGTGGGACATGACAGGAACTAACTTGACCATATTTGTTTTGAGGGTTGTGAATAAAAGGGGTATGTTTTGTGAGAGAGTGGTTGTCTGTTGAATATAGTTGTTGGAGAGTAGAGTAAGATCAGTATAGAGACTAACATCTGAAAATTGGAAATATTAAAGAATTATTGTTACCAAGAAATACGTTTTATTCAAATGATTTAGAGCTAACATTTTATAACCTGAAGTTATACGTTTGAAACAAATAAAATTAGAAACATCAACTTTAGTTATATGTTCCATGAGTTAATTCCCCTGACAGTGCAAATTAAGACAATAATAAATTAAAGGAACATATCACCTTGTCCTTCTGAATACTCTGATTCAGCCACACCCATTTCGGACAAGCAACCAGTCAAATTTGTTGATATAATGATTTCGTTCTTTTCACAAACTGCTAACAAACAGTGTAGATCCTGATCAGATGGCTTCTGATCTGGATCTAAACTATTTGAAAGAGTAGGGATTGTCGTGTGCTAAGAAATATATAAACTACATATAGTTTTTACGCATAAAGAAAGCTATTACTTTGTGTGCTTCACTTGTCAATGATGTAATATTTTTATGCCGCTATGCGATATATTGCTATCATTTAACTCGTAAATGACAATGGAGTATTCCACCTATGAGGGCTGATTGATATGTTGTGAGCCTCATATTGAAGGATTTGAATTTTGTCAAAATAATCCCCTTCAGTATATATACACTTTTGCCATCGGTGTTTAAGGGCCTCAATGATACTTTTATAGAACTCCTTTTCTTGGCTGTTCAGAAAATCATCCACTGCATATATAACATCATCATCGGACTGAAAATGGGCGCCTGAAATAGCCGTTTTCAGTTTTGGAAATAGATGAAAGTCTGATGGAGCGAGATCAGGTGAATAAAGCGGATGCTCAATCAGTTAAAAGCCACAATCCTGAATGGCAGCCATAGCAATGACCGACTTGTGAACAGGACCAATTGTTCTGCCTTTAGTGAGCTTTCGCGGCGCTTAAGTTTAATATTTTCCCGTAACTGCGTTAGAAGTGAAGCATAGTGTGTGCCATTGATTGTTTGTCCCGTTAGGAGATGATCTATAAGCAGAATACCATCTGCATCCCAGAAACCGGGGCCATAACCTTCCCAGCTGATAGAGCAGGCATTGCCTTCTTTGGCGGGGGTGAGTCAGGGCGTTTCCATTGTTTCGATCTGGCGTACAACGATGGACGCATGTTTCATCCAGAGTGACAAATCTCTGAAAAAAAAGCTAAAAAAAAAGTCAGATTAGCACGCGATAATGTGCGCCTGGTGTGCTTCTGATCAAACGTCAGAAGTCTTGGTACCCATCGGGCCGCAAGCTTTCTCATTGCAAGATCCTCTGTCAGAATCGAATGTACTCTTTCCTGTGAAATGCCAACTCCACTGACTATATATCTTTCTGTGACTCGTTTGTCAGTCATAACAATATCGTGGACTTAAATGACCATTTCTGGGGTTGCAACATTGGCTGGCCTCCAGGATGCGGGCCATCCTCAAGGCTCTGTGTGCCGCCATTTAATTCCGCCACCCACATTTTCACGGAAACATATGAAGGGGCATCTTTCCCTAGTGTTGCTACCATATCATTATGGATATCAATAGGTGTTAAACCTTTTTTAGGCAAATAGTATATCACTGCTCTTTCACCGATTGTGTCCATTTTGCAAACACTAAAGTCACCCCTTTGAGTAGATCCCAGGAAACGGGCCTCCGTGGCCTAGTGGGTAAAAGCGCTGACTCTTAATCACTAGGTCTCTCATCGCTGTAGGTTCGAGCCTGAGCCTGGCTCGGGTTCCATGTGAGACGCCAAGATCTGCAACGGAAGGTCAGGTGGTTTTTCTCCGGTTACTCCGGTTTTCGCCCACCTCTGATTAACTATCGGCTCGATATGAAATAAATAATCTTGAAAGGGTCGTAAAACCGAAACCAAAAGAAAAAGAAAGATCCCAGGGGTGCTGCACAGACAAAGAAAGTAATTCACAACTGTTGGTTCTTGCTCGACGGAATTGGTACTGAGGAAAGCATCCAATCTACGTCTTGAAGAGCATGAAAGAAACTATCGCCTATTCATGACACACTACAATACGACATGGGCGACCTGCAATATCACAGTTCACCGTCTCATTCACACTGTCTGCTCAGAATCCTCGGAGATCGCATACCTTTACTACAACCTCTCGGCCATCGAGGAAAAGACAAAAGAGTAGTCGAGACAGATTAGCTTCATGCATATAGTCATTATAGTACACATCATATCACAGGTCCGTGAAATGAAATCCCTCTAAACCCCATTTTATATAGAGAAAACTAGAGTTTACAGGGGTATAGAGTATTTTGCTTATTTATGCTCAAAGACATAGGTTGTGGATACTCGTTAGAACGGTCGCAATGAGGCACCCACAATGTATACAAATCTGTGAAATGAAATCCCCTCTAAACCCCATTTTATAGAAAGAAAACAGGTTTACAGGGGTATTTTGCTTATTTCAGCTCCAAGACATAGGTTGTGGGCACTCATGAGAACCGCCCCAATGAGGGGTTCTAATGGGCACCCACAACCTATGTCTGGAGTAAAAATAAGAAAATATCACAAATTTTCATCGGAAAAGTAGCCATTTTGGTGACATTAAAGAATACACTATTAGTCCGGTGAAACTGTGTGGGGACCTAGACAAAATTGCAACTCAAATGTCTTTTTAGTTTTGACCACCTCTGATATATGTTAATACCATATAAAAAGTAGGACGGAATCGGAGAATATGAAATTTGATTTTTTCCTTCATTTATATTTATGGGTGATTTTATCACTGTGAAACTATTATAACTGGAGTTGTAAGCTTGTATAGCTTACAATTGAGTTATTAAATTGATTCTATTGCATATATGTTGATAATAAAACGTTCATGCCATGTTCCATCTATTAAGTCTATGTTTAGTATGAAAAGGAATGTGTTACAAGCTAATGATTTTAAATATTCGTGTTGGTTTACCCACCCACTAACGCAATTTTGATTTTACTTCGTTTCTTCGGCAGTTTTAGTGTCAGCGTTTCCACTGTGAAGAGATTATTATACGTCCTTTAAACCAATTTCTCTCTTTCAGTATAAACATATTTTATTGCTATATATATGTGTGTGTACAATGGGGTTGGGTCACAAGTTCTCTCAACATTAGTTACGACCCTTCCCCTACAAAATGACGTCAAAAATTATAGTCACGTGAAAATGATATGAAAGAACAAATACATAAATAAATAAATAGTGTGCGCCTTCTCGGGTGAGCATGGAGAAATTGGGATCTACTAAAATACTAATCAGAAAATTGTTTTGTGCTTTTAATGTAACTCCTGACAGCTCTAAAATTGTAGTATAACTTTCGAGGGATGTGCAATCATCTACAAATAAAATCAGATTGATACTCAAAGGGTGAAACTCGCACGTTTCATCGAGAAATCTCAGCTGTTCGTTTTCATATTCAGAGCATAGAAGGAAATAGTGCTCTGCGTTTTCTCTTCCTTGATTACAGGTACAAAGTGGATTCATTGTTAAATGGTTAATATACTAATCATTTTATAAGTTACTACAATTGTTTCTAAAGCTAGAATGCACAACTGACATATATCTGTCACCATTAATATAGTGAGGCGGTACTCTTTGAACATTTAGATGGTGTCTTTTTGTATGATATTTAAAATGAATTTAAATCGCGTGGGGTCGATTTAGCCCCCCCCCCCCCCCCACCCAATGGAAATCTTTCCACTGACCGTTCCAAGGCGGTTCTTCTGTGGCGGTTTATTTATGTTGTTGTTTGTTTCTAACTGTGTGTATCACTAGTGTATTTTTATTTTGGATGACCATATGGCCATTTTGTGGGAAAGTGACTGTCCTTATGGCCTTCCTTTGTTTAGGTTTCCATTATGGTCTGGTCGCTTAATGTTTGTGTTTCTTTCCCTTTGGTGTCTTTGATGGGTTGAGTAAGTTAATTGTATCGATTCCTGATCTTTGTTTTACTTCTACTTTAAGGAGGGGCTGTTGCGTAAGTTTTTGTCCAGAGAATTCCACAACATTATTCCTGACGGAATACAAGATTTCCTAAATAGTTCGGTATGACAAAACGGTTGAGTAATATTATTTTGAATTCTCAGACGATAATTGGTGGTTTCCCTTATAACAGGAGGGATTAAATCAGTTATGTAGCTTGGAACTAACGCATTCGTTGATCTGTACATGAAATTATTTTTTTGTTGTTTCTGTCTATCTGCTAATGATGGCCAGCAACATTCCCTGTAAAAAATATCCAAAGAAACCGATCTCGTGAGACCAGTTACTATTCTAGCAGTCTCATTTTGAAGCTTTTCGAGAGCATTTGAGTCCTGGAGAGAACATCCACCACAGACGCCTGAAGAATACTCAAGAATAGGTAGTACATATGAAAGATATATCTGGTTTAGTGCAACTCAAGCGAGCGTAAATTTTAATTTTCTCATTATACCTACAATCTTTGCAGCATGTGTAAATATGTTTTGTATGCGCTCATCCCACTGTCCGTTTTCATTTAAAGTCAATCCAAGATGTTTATGAAATTCTAATTTCCGAGGCTTTTACAGAAATTACTATCTGCTGTGGTTGGACTTTAAAATAAACCTATAAATAAGCTATCTTGATTAACATCGACTTCTGTCCAAATTGACTCTTCACTTAGGTCTACGTCGGTGCCTGAGGCTAGAACTTATATACAAGAGCAATCCATCTCCATACATATTCCTGTCTTTCCTGTACGGGTCACTAAAATAATTTGAAATAGTAAATGTGTTCTAGAAAGGGTTATCCTTTGGAAGCAAGGAATACACCACAGAACTGAGAAATATTGAGTTTACATGTTTTCTGGGCCAGACTAGCTAGTTTCGGCCAATTAGGCCTCATTAGTGACCCTCAAATATTTTCAAAATTCCACAATGGAATCATTGATCCCAAAGGACAAGAAAATATAAACTACACTATGATGTAGGGCAGGGAGACTTTTTACGGCCGCCACACATTCCCAGACACTAGCTGCAGTGACATTAAATGTGTTCTAGAAAGGGTTATCCTTTGAAAGCAAGGAATACACCACAGAACTGAAAAATATGGAGTGTACATGTTTTCTGGGCCAGACTAGCTAGTTTCGGCCAAATTGGCCTCATCAGTGACCCTCAAATATTTTCAAAATTTCACAATGGAATCAATGATCCCAAAGGACAAGAAAATATAAACTACACTATGATGTAAGTAGTTTAGAGGATACGTTGGCATCGAGATGCGTCTCAGATAGGCAATTTTGTTGCGTATGCTCCTAATATTTAGATGAAGGATAGATAACGAGTGGTCATTGTCTGGACCTGGATTGCTCTCAACATCTCCAGCTTCTAATAGTAGAAGGAACAACCTAGAGAAATGTGTACATTACATAACGAAGATTCAAACAGCTGCAGACACACGTAATTGGCGTATTTAGCTACAAATAAAAGCTTTGTCAGAAGCAGCCACGAAAATCTCAGTAACCTATATCTAATCATGAAATCTGATAGCTGCCAATAGTGCAACAATGAAATAGGACTATGGAGACATATGCACCTGCAGAAAACTGGGGTTGGGCAGTGAAAGGTGACAAATTGCTGGCGGTACATACAGATAAACCACCAGCACCCGAGAGTTGCTCAAGGTCGTCAGGTGTATATGTAAGGCCGACTGCAAAACTCTTCTGTGCACTTGTCTCAAGCATGGCCTTACATGCTCCCAAATGTGTGGAGTATGCAAGTGAACTAGATGTCTGAATTCCATTCAGATGGATAATGCAGATGACACTAAAGACTGTGATTAGAATCAAGCTTCAGCAGAACAGTGTATTGAAGGAAAAGATGTACATCATGTCTGTATTGTGATTTGACATAAAAGGTCTAGTAATATGAACACTCATGTAGCAAAACCAACAATGTGGTATGTGCACCCACTAAAGCATGACATCTCCCCAGGCATCTGGCCAGTCTTATCACAGTTTTGGATGTGCACTAAATTGGTAGCTGAGCAACCTAGCTTACTTCAAGTGTACACTGATTTTGTTTGATTTTAGGTTTAACGTCCCCGTCAATACTGTTAATGTCATTTTGGAGACGCTGCTTTCAAGTTTGTGGGACTTTTACCCGACATTGAGATGAATTGACATCTCAAGCCCAACCGCCCAATGAAACTAGGGTTTATAAGCATGGACTTGCACTGCTTTGCCTGGTCAGGCTTAGATCCTCTAAGCAGTTTACCAGTACTCGTTTGTGGGTCGGTTTCAGCTCTGCATGGAAGCATCATGCAGCCCATATATTTCTTCAAGCCCCGATGAGCGGGGCCACCAAGTGTAAACTGAAGGCTGTTTAGACCAGATGGATGACCAGGCTTAGATTAGTCTGATTAGCTTTTGATTGCTTGATGTAAAACCCACCACTGGGTTATATGTATGTGAATTATACACATAAGTATAAGGATAAGAACCTTGAGATTATCATTTCTTTGATCTAATTATGACTTCAGTCCAATTTTAGTGTTATATGATTTCAGCGATTAAAGAAACATTGATCATGACAGTTCGTTTTTGTTGTACCTTGGAATTTCCAAACATTTGCTACTATTTGTATCTGTAGAGAAATGTATTTTGTGTTGTTTCTTGGTGTTTTTATCCTTTAAGTTCCAATGCAGTAGTCTTGCTAGTTTGTGGTAAGCATTGGATAAGTAATATCATCATTAGTCGATATAAATTGTTGAGAGTTCAGTCACAAGGGCAAAAAAGTGGGTGGGGTATTTTTACTCCTGTTTTATCCATATAGGTCAACATGTATTTAATAAAAAAACTTGTTTAACCATTTTACATAAAAAAGTTTCCATTCTGGTGTAAACAGATTAGATTTGAAGAAATAAAACTCAACGATACCTTGTCAGATAGCAAAGTATTGAATTTAAACACTAAATTGCTTGCCAAACCTAGGTACTTTGAAAATGCTAAAAAAAGCAAATTTCATATCGTCCGATTCCGTCCTACTTTTGATATGTCTTTAAGGGGAGGTACTCCAGTACAAAAATGCTAAAAACATTTGTGTTGCAATTTTGATTGGGTCTAGGCTCAATATCGCTAGTTTGCCTGGACTATATGTCACACGGATGTGTTATTGCAATGATAGTTCCCTTTTTTCACATTTTCAAACTGGCTACTGTTCTGTTCTGATAAAAATCCGTGATATTTTTCTTATTTATGCCCCAAACATAGGTTGTGGGTGCTCGTTAGAACCGCCTCATTGAGGCGGTTCAAACGAGTACCCACAACCTATATTTTGCAGCAGAAATGCCAAAAATAATGTTTACCACCACAAACCTCAGTTTTCTATGCACAAAATGTGTGTGTGTGTGGTTGGGGGTCATGGGGGGTGGGGGGGGTTCACTTCACGGACTTGTTCACGTATTCATCATGGTACAATGTCGAGAAATGGCGGTTTATGGGGGGATACATTATTTTGTCTTTTTACTGCTCCAAGTCATCGATTGTTGATACTCTTTAGAGCCACCTCATTGAGACGGTTCGGAGGAGCATCAACAACGTATGTTTGGAGTTTGAACAAGAACAACATCACAAATAAGGAAAAAAAACGTGTGGAATGCATGGAAGAATACACTGTGCCACTTGGATATTGCCGCTCGCTCAGATCTTCTAGGTTCAAAGTGTTGTTGGTATTTTCTCGTCGTTTGTGATAAATGATTTTCATTATCATGCCACACATTTCTTACTTCTAGATGATTTTCTTTATTTATATATATTGAGTTCTACGAAGAATGTTCAAATATGAATGCAACTAAGCACATAAAAATGATTCCGTGATAGATTTCGATGAAAAATTTATTTTGTCCCCTCAAAGTATTCCCCTTTAACAGATATACAAACTTTCAGTCTTCTGATCCAATCATTGAATGCATTTTGGTAGTCTTTTCGAGGTATACTATGAAGGCACTGAAGTATTGCAGAACCGAGGTGTTTGCGCTGTACAAAATTTCGACCAGAAAGGTATTTTTTCAGCCGCGGGAACAAAAAAAAAAGTCACACGGGGCAAGGTCAGGGGAATACGGGGGGTGATGGGGTTCAACAACCTTTTCCTGCTTCAGATAGTCTTGCACAATGAACGCCTTGTGCGATGACGCATTGTCATGTAGCAATCTGACATTGGCCAAACCAGTTGCGGGTCTTCGTTCTTTGAAATATTTCTTCAATTTTCGAAGAACTTTATTCTTGTAAAACTTCGCATTTAGATTTGCCTTTAGGCACAGCAACCTGAATAGCAGGGCCCTGATTTGAAAAGAATATGGCATACATTACCTTCTTGACGCTCATGGTCCGCTTTGCAATACATGGTCTTTTGCAATACTTTGTTGTCCATATTTTGTTCTGAATCTTTCGTTTTGGCTCAAAAAGGTGAACCCATGTCTCGTCACCTGTGACGACATTAGCGGAAGACCGTGCATTGTAATTTGGATTTTTTTAAGCAACTTCTTGGCGCACTGAACGCGTGTCTTTTTCTGCTCATCTGTCAACAGATGGGGAATCCATCTAGCACAGATCTTTCTCATTTTCAAATCCCGTTTCAGAATTGTATGTGCTGCTCCTAATGAGATGCCAACCATACTAGCTATTTGCCTAGTGGTGTATCGTGCATCGGTAGCAACTATTTCTTTCACTCTAGCAACCATCTTGGCAGATATTGTTCTTTTCGGCCGACGATCATGTGGTGCATCTTCTGTTGAGCCTAGCCCACAGCTGAATTTCTTACACCAACGAAAAACTGTCGGAAAAGACATTTCATTATGACCATAAACCGAACATATTTCATCAAAAATGTCTTTCCACCGTATACCAAGAATACAACGATTCTTAATATAGGACCGTATTTCAACGGCGTACTCTGACCTTCTTCCAACCATGTTTTGTATTAGTATACAAGTGTAGACAGTGTTTATCGAACGATATACATGGCTAAAGTGCACGGATTTTAACAGGTTTGGTATCAATGTATAGGTAAAATGTTTTTCTACGCTGTGATATTTATTTCCAGGTGATTTTCGCATTAGTGCATGAGAAAACGTTCTACTTGCATTCATATTTGAACAGTCCTCGTATTCCAAGCATAGAATGTGGGTGCGCGTAAGAACCGGCTCTATCAGACGATTCTCACTGGTACCCATAATATATGTTTCTGGGAAAACATACGGAAAATAATGTTTATCTATGTAAACCCCACTTTTCTCTGTATAAAGTAAGGTTTTAAGGTGTGGTCACTCCCTGATGATTGTGGAATATTGAAAATATTTAAGGGAATCTGATGCGGCCTAATTGGCCGAAACTTTCTAAAACCTCAACACTTTTCAGTTTTGTGGCGTATCCCTCCCTTCCAAACGATAAGCTAGTTATATAACAAATGTCATACATGACGTGAACAAGTCCGTGAAATGAACACCTTCCTAAACCCACATTATATAGAGAAAACTGGGGTTTACGGGGGTATACATTATTTTTTTATTTCTGTTCCAAGACATAGGTCGTGAGTACTCGTTGAGCCGCCTCAATGAGGCGGTTCTAACGAGCGCACACAACCTATGTTACAGTATAAAAAAGAAAAATATCACGGATATTCGTCAGAAAAGAAGCCATTTTGGAAATGAGCCGGAGCACAGCATTTCCTACAATTTACATATGCACCCAACGAAGATTCAGATCAGCCTGCGCATCCGCGCAGTCTGATCAGAGTCTTCGTTGTGCACTCTAAGGATAGCTGGGGGCCCAATGCTTATTCATGCAGCAAGAGAAGTCTCTGGTCAGACTATATGGATGTGCAGGCTGATCTGATTCTTCGCTGGGCGCACATGTAAATTGTAGAAAATGCTGTGCCCCGGCTCAATGTGAAAAAATACACTATGTCGCACGGATGTGTTTACGTTATGTTGTCAAGGGTATGTTTTTCTTATGTTTTTCAGCTGCCGCCTGTGTAGACGCTACATGTGCTCAAGATTGTGACAACCTTTATTCTTGCCCCTCGGGAAACCAAGGCGGCTACTGTTCCGGTGGCCAGTGTCATTGTAACGAATGTTAGCAACTGTTGGTATGCCCAGTAAGTGTCTCACGCGTGGCAGTATTTCGTTTAACATATGGGCCTTCTGTTTTTTTTTTTTGTGTGTGTTTTTCGTACTACAGGTACTAATCCGCACCAATCTATCAGTTCGGTGACGTCACTGCCTGTCCAAATTTACTTTCGAGTCACAGGTTTACAAACGTGAACAACAAGAGAATAACATTGAAATATTCGAACTACAACACATTGGTGGTAGCCTGTCTACGTGCAAAGAAAATATTCGTATGTGCTTGCATTTATGATACTGGCTATGTTTATAGTGACCGGCCCCGATAGCTCAGTTGGTAGAGTGTCCGCTCCAAAGGAACGGGAGGTCACGGGTTCGATCCCGGGCCGCGACATACCAAAGTCGTTAAAATGATACTAGCTGCTCCTCGCTTGGCACTCAGATTTGCGGGGTAGAGCTAGGACTGGTCGACCCAGTGTCAGGATAATGTGACTGGGTGTGGTATCATGTAATGTGTCTGGGACATGATACTTCAGTGAGGCAGCACTATAAAAGTGAGCATTGAGCTCCCTGTCGCAAGCAGACACCGTCGTGATATGACTGAAAAGTTGTTGAAAGCGACGTTAAACCCGAATTCACACACACACACACACACACACACACACACACACACACACACACACACACACACACACACACACACACACATGTTTATAGTACACTCAGTGGACATAAATGAGTTCCCAAAACTGTTTGACGTCGTGATGTGCGTAAGTCTGTGACTACATTTCCACATCAAATTACTTAAAAATAAAATATCTAATGCATGTTATGATTACTGGATGATGTTGTTTATTCATTACCAATAACAAATATAGCAATTGTTCTTAGAAATCTCGCCATGCATAGCTCTGGTGTATTCTTCATTTAGAATACCGTGGTTTTAAAATTGGATTCAAAATCTGCACTGGCTCACAGATTTCTTTTTTTCTGAATGATTAAGATTTTAATTTATAATCTATATAATTTTGGTTAATACTCTGATGTCTTTTAGTATGATGGACAGCTGAGAAACCAAATATGTTTAAATTTTACCAATTGAATTAATACATTATTAGAAGTGGGTGGGGTAATTTTACCCCTGACAGTAAAACGTTGCTATTGAAACATTAAGCAAGTAAGTCGTATGATTTCTATCTAAATTACTGGCACACTCTCCAATGTTCTAGAAACAATCATTGAAAAGAAGTATCCTTCTCTGATATATGAAATGTAGCTATCAACAGTGAATAAACAACTAGATGGGCGTTAGTCTTTATGGGGGTACCCGTAGAGTTTAACACATTTACTTGACACTGTTATACAAAAGACGAAGTCTTTTGTAAAAATACAGTCCAACAATACTATTTACAAAATTTTACCACATATTTTTATGTTGTTTTATGGAGCGCAAAGACGCACGGCTGTCCAAATAAACTATTTTTTTCCTGGATCGCCTTGCTGCTGCAGTCCCCTGAGATATATTCAAAACAACAGTTTTTGTTAGAAACTATGATTCAATATCTCTCAAATCAGTTATATCACAAAGTCCGTTTAGTGTCTATCACCAAAAATGTTTGCTTTACGATGACTTTGACGAATTTATGTTACATCCGAAAGCAGGTCAGATTTCCTATAATGTTTTGTCTATAGGTAAAATTATACACAATCAGATTGTTTTCTAGGAAGTTGCCAGTATTTCTGCCAATTTTTATTTAAAAAGATCAGAAATTGATAATTTTATGACTCTTTTAGTACAGCTACCCTGATTTTTCAAAAGGAAGGTGCTAATCTGTATGCTGTCTGGTGTTGCCATGGCAACTGATGATATCATCATTTTACTAAGCGCTGATGTAAACATATACCCTCATTAGTGATATCGGCCAATTAGCATTTGAGTACGATTTGTAATTAGGTAGAAAATTGCAATTATTTCAGACCATATTTTTCTCCAATTTCCTGTCAGCCATTTTGGGAACTCATTTATGGCCACTGAGTGTAGTAGTAGTAGTAGTGTGTGTGTGAATTCGGGTTTAACGTCGCTTTCAACAATTTTTCAGTCATATCACGACGGTGTCTGGTTGCGACAGGGAGCTCAATGTTCACTTTTATAGTGCTGCCTCACTGAAGTATCATGTCCCAGACACATTACATGATACCACACCCAGTCACATTATCTTGACACTGGGTCGACCGGTCCCAGCTCTACCCCGTAAATCTGAGTGCCAAGAGAGGAGCAGCTAGTACCATTTTTAACGAATGTGGAATGTCGAGGAGCAGCTAGTACCATTTTTAACGAATGTGGAATGTCGCGGCCCGGGATCGAACCGTGACCTCCCGTTCCCAGTAGTAGTAGTAGTAGTAGTAGTGGTAGTTTTTTTTTTTGTTTGTTTTTTTTTTGCTTTTGGGGGGAGATCGGTATGTATGTATGTATGTATGTATGTATGTATGTATGTATGTATGTATGTATGTATGTATGTATGTATGTATGAGTGGGTGTTATGTATGTATGTATGTATGTATGTATGTATGTATGTATGTATGTATGTATGTATGTATGTATGTTTGTATGTATGTATGTATGTATGTATGTATGCGCATATTATTACACATGTTTGTATTTTTATATATACAGTGAAATTCCACTATTAAGACCACCTAAAATTAGGACTAATTCTGCTATAAAAAGCTTAGTTTGAAGGGTAAACTTAATTTTTCTTTGTGTTTTCTGCCTACAATGCCGTCTGGTCAGACAGGTAACAATGGGGAAATGTATAAAACTATATACTTTAGGAGCCCAAAATCATTTGTTTTCTTTTAAACAAGATACTATTATAACCTCGCCGTTAATAGAATAAATGTCTCTGCTTCAGTTTCATACCAAATTTATTGAAATAAGATAAATTTTAAAGCGGCCCAGATTGTAATGAATGCCACTAGGGGTTTTTCTTATTAAGTCTATGTATTTTACAACAAAAAATGAAAAATAGCCTTAATTGAAACGCCCAAAAATCATAGTTTTTTTTTTTTTTTTTTTTAATTTCTCCGCTCACTATAACCTCTCATTCGATAGATCTATTAAATATCTACAGTCTTATGGTAAAATATTGAATAAATTATTTGTTAAAACTGGTCCACAGGTTGCAGTATATAGCTATGTTGAAAATTCGGATCGAAAATGTGTTAAGATAACAAAGATACTAGAAAATGTGTTAAGATTAAACAAATACTAGATACTTGTTTACACATGATACTAGAATGTATTGCAAAAGAGGTTCAACTTGTAAGAATTGAAAAAAAAAAGAAAAAGAAATTGGTATCCATATGGATAATATTATTGATAGAATTATAAAGAGTATTTTGCTTTAAATAAAACTTACCCTGAAACAAAGATACCTTTAACTTTAACATATTTTCTTTTTGCTTGTGTCGAATTACATTTTTATTCAAAAAATTGCTGAAGTTTTTATAAAAATTTGATATGATTCCTTTTGCGCCTAGGACATCTACAAACTACTTAACAACTTGCGTTTTGTTTGTTTGATAAAATATGCTTTGTCGGGGTAACAGAAAAAGGTCTAAATGCGCTGTCACTCCTTCGATTTTTTTTTTTTTGTTGTTATTTTATTTTTTTTTGGGGGGGGGGGGGTTGTTTTTTTTTAGCTCACCTGACCGAAGGTCATGGTGAGCTTTTGTGACTGTGAGATGTCCGGCGTCGTCGTTCGTCGTGCGTCGTGCGTGCGTAAACTTTTCTTGTTAACACTCTAGAGGCCTCAGTTTTGATCCAATCATCATCAAACTTGGTCAAAATGATCATCATGACAATAGGTCGGTCAAGTTCGAATATGTGTCATGTCGGGTCAAAAAGTAGGTCACCATGTCAATCAAAGGAAAACCTTGTTAACACTCTAGAGGCCACAATTTTGGTCCAATCCTCCTCAAACTTGCTCAGCATGTTCATCTTGACAATATCTTTGTCAAGTTTGAATATGGGTTATGTCGGGTCAAAAAGTAGGTCAGTAGGTCAAACCACAGAAAACCCTTGTTAGCACTCTAGAGGCCACAGTTTTGGTCCAATCATCCTCAAACTTGCTCACAATGATCATACTGACAATATCTCGGTCTAGGTTGAATATGGGTCATGTCCGGTCAAAAAATAGGTCAGTAGGTCAAATCATAGAAAAACCTTGCTAAGACTCTAGAGGCCACAGTTTTGGTCCAATCTTCCTCAAACTTGGTCAGAATGTTCATCCTGACAATATCTCGGTCAAGTTTGAATATGGGTCATTTCAGGTCAAAAAGTAGGTCAGTAGGTCAGATAATAGAAAAACCTTAACACTCTAGAGGCCACAGTTTTGGTCCAGTCATCCTCAAACTTGCTCACAATGATCATACTGACAATATCTCGGTCTAGGTTGAATATGGGTCATGTCGGGTCAAAAAATAGGTCAGTAGGTCAAATCATAGAAAAACCTTGCTAAGACTCTAGAGGCCACAGTTTTGGTCCAATCTTCCTCAAACTTGGTCAGAATGTTCATCCTGACAATATCTCGGTCAAGTTTGAATATGGGTCATTTCAGGTCAAAAAGTAGGTCAGTAGGTCAGATAATAGAAAAACCTTAACACTCTAGAGGCCACAGTTTTGGTCCAGTCATCCTCAAACTTGCTCAGAATGATCATCCTGACAATACCTCGGTCAAGTTCGAATATGGGTCGTTTCGGGTCAAAAAGTAGGTTAGTAGGTCAAACCACAGAAAAACCTTTTTAGCACTCTAGAAGCCACAGTTTTGGTCCAATCATCTTCAAAGTTGCTCAGAATGAGCATTCTGACTATATCTCGGTCAAGATCGATTATGGGTCATGTCGGCCAATAAAAAGGTCAGTAGGTCAAATCATAGAAATACCTTGTTAACACTCTAGAGGCCACAGTTTTGGTCCAATCAACCTCAAACGTGCTCAAAATAAAAATCCTGACAATATCTCGGTCAAGTTCGAATATGTGTCATGTCGGGCCAAAAATTAGGTCAGTAGGTCAAATCATAGAAAAACCTTGTTAACGCTCTACAGGCCACAGTTTTGGTCAAATCATCATCAAACTTGCTCAGAATGATCATCTCTACAATATCTAGGTCAAATTCGAATATTGGTCATCAGGGGTCAAAAGTAGGTCAAATCGTAGAAAAACTTTGTTTACACTCTTAGAGACTGCAATTTTTGTCTAATTATCATCAAACTTGCTCAGAATGATCATCTTGACAATATCTGGTCAAATTCGAATATGGGTCATGTGGGTCAAAAAGTAGGTCAGTAGGTTAAATCATAGAAAAACCTTGTTAACACTCTAGAGCCACAGTTTTAGTCCAATCACCATCAAACATGCTCAGAATTGTCCTCTTTTTGTAATACATTGGTCAGGAGGGGTATTTTATTTGACAGAAAATGCTGTTAGCAAACAGTGCAGACCCTGATCAGATGCCACGTTCTGCGACGGCTGATCTGGGCCCATGCTGTATGCCAGGCTACCCCTTCAGGGGCATTCCTGCCTTTTAGGGGTTATTATAACTTTAAACTAATACTCTGTATAATAATACAGTATCTCAAGCAATTCAGACTTTCAGGTTGTTTGGATCATGGTCAAAGTTCTTTTGGCTATTTTTAGAAAAATAACATTGTCATCACTCGGCCTACTTTTATTTCATAATTTCCCCACCATAAACATGCTACAGATTAGAAATGATTGAAATCAACCTTTAGGCTGCAGAAATATAAATGCTGTCAGACATGAAGGGGCGGACCTTTCATCTCAATGTCGGGTAAAAGTCCCACAAAATTGGAAGCAACGTATCCAAAATGACCAACCGGTAAATAGTATAAACCTCAAATCAAACAAACAAAATTGGTCAAAACATACTTGAGACTGCATTTTTAGTTCAAGCTTCATGACACTTGCCAAGAATGTTTGCCTTTATAAAATCTTGAATATGTGTGAATATGGGCCATGTGGGATCAAAAACAAGGTGATGAATAGACTTAGGTGAGCGATACAAGACCATCATGGTCCTCTTGTTTAATAACAATCATCACAAAAACACGTCTGTATGATTTTGACTCCTTTAACCCCACTTTTATATAGAAAAGCTGGGGCTTAGTTTGAACAGATTTTATTCAAAAAGATATATACAATGATATTCATTACAGATAATTAAATGTGAGAACAAGAGAAAAGGATCAGAACGGAAGCTGAGCTTATATTGTTCTTCTCCTTATAACTGGGGCTTGAACGCTATACATTACTTTTCATATATCTGCTCAAAACATAGATTGTGGTATTCATTAGAACCGCCTTGCCAAGGAAGTTCTAATGAGTCCCTAAAATGTATGTTTTGAACTGAAATATGAAAGATCATCACGCAAACATGCCTATGTAATTTGGATCCCCTTGAACCCCACTTTTATATAATTAAACTGGGGTTTATAGGGGTAAACCTTATTTTTCTTATTTCTGCACTAGGTACTCGTTAGAACTGGCGGTAAAATTCACAATGTCATCGAGTAAACAAGTGAAATGAACACCCACTTAAACCCCACTTTATATAGAGAAAACTGGGCTTTACGGGGGTATACTTTAATTTTCTTATTTCTGCTCAAATACATAGGTTGTGGGTACTCGTTAGAACCGCCTCAATGAGGCGGTTCTATCCAGCACCCACAACCTATGTTTGCAGTATGAATTAGAAAAAATATCACGGATTTAAAAAAAATGCAGTGTGTCGCACGGGTGTGAAATCACAATGTATTAGTATAGTTCACAGCGAAAACTGGTCATTACGATAACACATCCGTGTGATATAGTACATTTTTCAAACCTCAAAAAAAGGCAATTTTTCTGATGAAAATTTGTGATATTTTTCTTATTTCCATGTCTTGGAGCAGAAATAAGGAAAATATTGTTCACCCCCGTAAAACCCCAGTTTTCTCTACATAAAGTGGTGTTTACGGGGGTCTTTATTTCACGGACTTGTTCACGTGATGTGACGAAGGCTTAATTGCACTCTCGGTTTATGACTTATGACACACACACAAAAAAACGGAACCCGGGAAGGGACATGCAATTTTATTTTTAATATGTTGTGCAAACAAGATTTTAAGTTGTGCGAACAAAATATTATCAACGAGGCAGCCTTCTGGGCACACGGCTGATGACTCCTCGGTAGATGTCCTACACGAGGTATGGTGGGGTTCCCCGTCAAGGATCCCCGTGTACCTGCAACAGAAATTATGATTAGTGTGTATTGGAGTTAGGGTTAGGGTTACATAAGCCTAGGTTTAGACTTGTCTATCGCCGATGTGCCGCAACTACAGCGCCCCGCTTCGGCTCAACCGCCTCTAGTCCAAGTCATGTAGGTAGGGGTCTGTAAGGGGTAGAAGCAGTGCTCATGTAACCACTATATAAGCATGTGTGGGTTTTGTGCCCCCCCCCCCCCCGCCCCCATGCAAACGAGGACTCCGGGCCACCGTCCCGGAAACGGTCAGTCCGCCCAAGGTGGGGGAATCATGTCCCCAGGGGCACCAGCCCGGAGCCCCCAGGTGCACGGAGGGGCAGAAATATGAGGATGGGGCCTATATGTATGTGTTTGGTGGCATAAGCAGAAATGTTAGATTCTTAGTAAAAATAATTCACCTGTTCGTGAAAGCGCAGGCCAGAAGCACAGAGCGGTCACGGTCTGATTGGGGCAGGTCCCTCACCTAGGTTGCAACCAACCCATGCCCCAGCAAGCACGAAATCACGACCAGGCGAAAGTTTTGATTTGAAAAATTTATTTAAAGAGAATTATATGTATCCGTGCCCAACGCGCACCGCGACACGCCCGCCACGCCTGGAGCCAGGAGCATGTGGCGGAAACCAATGTCCAAACATCACGCTTCCAGCAACGACGATCGAGCGCCCACGGTTAGCGAGAGGCCGATGGGTTCGTTAGGCCCCCACAACTGGGCTACAGGGGTGCGTGTGACCTACGGGTCATTACCGTCAACTTGGAGGTGTATTCACGCGCCAATCATCTTATCAAAAGTTTAATTCCCCAGAGTTCCAGTGCGGGGACCCACAAGGAGAGTCATATTGGCAAGTATAGGAATGGGTGTGCCTTATTACCGCCATGGGGTCATGCCGTACGTCCGAGGACACCGAGCGACGCCCCGGAGACGGCCAGTCCTCCCAAAGTGGGGGAATCATGTCTCCGGACACCTTCGCCCGAGCCCCCGGGGGCACGGATATATGGTGTTATTGGATTAGGGCCAGGTGGTTATTGGAAGCTGTGTCTGAAAAAGACAGAAACATGCAGTACTAATGATCGCTGCATGAAAGGATTCCAGCGCTGGAAAAGAAATAAACAAGGATTAGTATTACATGGTTACTCCTATACTGCAGCTGTCTATATTTTATCAATTAACTCAGTATCTTTCAAAAACGTAATGATTGCCTCAACTATCTGAGGCCTAATGTTTCGTGGGGGGTTAAGTAGGTCTCGTTCATCAAATGTATTGTGTCCCAATATAAACAGTGCAGCTTTTAATTCCTATCTGGGTTCTACATTTCCTTCACAGTGGAAAAGAATATGTTTGATGTCATTTTGTTCATCTTCATCACATCTGTTACATTTGATGTGGTTTTGATTAAATACACAGTGGGTCCCTAGTTTACTGTGGTTTAGACGCAAACGTGTGTAAACTGCGTCATGTTTTCCAGGCCACGGAGGCTCGTTAGGTTGTGAATATGTAGGAATAAATTACATCAAGTAATCTGATTGGTTCAAATTAAGAAATGTGTGTGACTAAGATAATTATTCAACGGGATAAGAGTTAAAAGTTACATGTATATCACATCAATGACACCATGCAAAAGCCAAGTACTTACAGCACAGCCGGGTCAAATAATCTCTCAGTGTCGGCTTTCATAATGACCCTTAACTGGGACATACCGTTATAATCCTAAAAAATGGGACACACTGAGAACCTGCTATAATTCTTCTAACATTTTAGCAAATGTGTTTCGCGATCGAGCAAGGGGTCATAAAATTTGCAGACAGAATGGCAAACTGTGTAGACCTTGATCAGACTGCTCTTTCAGGAACAGTCTGATCTGGGTCTGCACTTTTTTTTTTTTTTTTTTTTCTTCTTTTTTATTATTTATTCTTTATTTCAGAAATTACATCGTATAAGCATATACAACTTTACATACCTTATACAATACATACTATACACATTAAAGGGAAACACCCACAAAAACCAACTGTCACTTTAATATATTGCCTTTGATGAGGTGAACACTCCGGCACACATCCCATGACAATCGGTTGAGCGGTCTTGAAATTATGACCCTTTGAAACATTTCACAATTGCTGTCTATGAGGGCCGCCATTTTGTTAATCTGGTCACGTGACCAAAATAGTAAAATAATAATTTACAGCATACTTTTCAGATTTTGTACTTAAAAACAGTAAATTATCATCGCATTGAATAAATGGAATGCATACTGAACTATTTATTGCTGTTTTATTGCACGAGAATCGCTGTAATTCAAAGTTTTCCAATTGTGAGTTTATGACGTCATTTACTCACAGCTTCGTTCTGGACTAACAAAACCAGAATTTGTGAAATGTTCAAAAGGTCACAACTTCTCAACCACCCAGTCAACCCCCACAAAACCCGTACCAAAATGTCTGTCTCCTCAAAACCTTTGTTCTGAAGTGAAAGTTGATTTTTGTGGTTGTTTTCCTTTAATGTAACAAATCTATAATTTGTACATGTTAAACGTTTGACTAAAGGAATCAATCAAGGCATTTGGGATTTTGTAACGTAATTTTGTTTTACTGATTTTCAGTGGTATGCTTTTACAATACAATTTCGGAAACATTTTTGAAAAAAAAGAAATAAAAAAAATATACAAAAAAAAAAAAAAGAAACAATGGAAGAAAAAAAAAGAAGAAGGAGAGGAAGAGAAGATCTTTCTGCTGCCTTTAGTATGCTGCCAAATTTATCCAAGAAATTAATTTAGTAAAGCGATCATAGTATTCCATTTCCTATTAAACTGGGTAATCTTATCTTTCATAAAATAGATTTGTTTCTCAATGTTTAGTTTCTGCTTTAGGTACGATATAAAATGCACGAACAATATTGGAGTTTGCTGACATTTGTTTTTAAATATAAAGTACTTTCCCAGCAGTATGATATAATTTTGTACTTGAGTTTTTAGCTCATTACAATTTACAGTAATACCAAAGGTTATAATCTTTTGGTTAAGAATAATATCAAAACTATGATCTTTTAAGAATTTTGATACTTCTGTCCAAAATTGTTGAACGAATAAACATTCCCAAAAGAGGTGGTTAAGTGTTTCTATTTCCATTGTGCAAAATTCACACAGTGTGGATACGGCAAGGTTACATTTCATCAGAAATTTATTTGTTGGTATGATTCGCATCAAGAGCTTATATTGAAAGTTTTGAAGTTTTATGTCTTTTGTTGTTTTTAACATGTTTGTATATATACATTTCCAGTTTAAAGTACTATCACTAAATTGATTTGTCCACTTTACTTCAGATTTTATTTCTATCTTTGCTTTGTTTTTCATTAAAAGGTGGTAAACATATTTATTTGTTTGCTTAGATATTATCACTTGACTTATTGTTGTAGGTGTTTCGGGGATATGTATATTTTCATTTTTGATAGATGTTTTCCATATTTTAGGTATGCTGCATATAAGTGTAAAGTATCTTAGATAGTCACGATCTGGTAAATTGTAGATATCCATTAATCTATCAAAGGAATAAATTTTATTTGCCGAGTCATTGTATATATGTTTAAATTGTTTAATGCCATTCTGGTACCAATTAAGATATACCAGTGTCTTTCCATCGGCTTTTATATGGGTATTATTCCATATTATTTCATTTCTATAGTTCAGTATCGCAGTTTTGTTGTTGCAGGAACACCATGCAAGAAGGATATCTTTTAAAAATTTGTTATTTTGTGCAAATGTCTCTACGTCCTTTTCAGTAAAATTACATTCGAATAGTAGTTTCCCGCCAAATGCATTCAATCTTTTTAGGTATAATTTATTTAGTATTCCATTTATGTCTGATTCGATTATACGTTTTATCCATGTTACTTTGAGAGATTTAATAAATATTTCCAGATCGATCATTTTTAAACCCCCATTTTCATAGTCATTAGTTAAAATATCCCTTTTGATTTTTTCTGGCTTGCCGTTCCATATAAACTCATACATTTGTTTCTTGATTCGATTTATTGTTGGTTTTGATGGGTTTGGTAGTGAGGTTAAAACATATATAAGTTTTGGGAGTGCGTAGTTTTTGATTACTGTAATTTTCCCCATTAGTGTTAATTTACGATGGTGCCACTGTTTTAGACATGCTTCAAAAAGTTTTATTTTAGATTCTAAATTACTTTGGAAGGTGATGTTTTTGTCATTGTTAAATGTCATACCAAGTGAACTTGCTTCGGATGAACTCCACTGAAATTTTCGCTTTTTTAAATAAACAGTTTCATTTTTTACCATGCTTCCGATTCGCAGAACTTGACATTTCTTTGCATTAAGATTTAAACCGGATATTAATGCGAAATCGTCTAGTACACCAATAAGCGTTTCAAATGATTTTAGCGAGCCATCTAGAATAAACGATGCGTCATCTGCAAAAAGCGACCTCTTGAATTCCTGGTTTAAGTAGTATATGCCTTTAATATCTTCACAAGTACTCACTTTATGGGATAGAAGTTCGATACACATGATAAAGAGATATGGCGATAAGGGGCATCCCTGCCGTACGCCACGTTTAATGGGAAAGAAACTAGACAAGAAACCGTTGTTTGAAACGCAGCTTTTTGCATCTGTATAAAACAAAGTTATCCATTGTATAAAAGTTTCACCAAAATTAAAATGTTTTAAACACTTTATTATGTAAGAGTGATTTATACTATCAAAGGCTTTCTCAAAGTCTGAGAAAAAGATTAGACCTGGTTTATTTTCTTCATTTACGTTTTCTATGATTTCCAACACAAGCCTTATATTTTCTCCAATATATCTACCCTTGATAAAACCGGTTTGTGAATCGTCTATTATTTTGGTTAGCACAGGCTTAATACGATTAGCAATTGCTTTTGTTGCTATTTTGTAGTCAACATTTAATAAACTTATAGGTCTCCAGTTATCGAGATTTGTAATATCTTTATTATCTTTTGGTAGAAGTGTAATTATGCTCTGTTTTTGTAGTTCAGTTAATGATCCCATTTCAAAGGAGTAATTGATTGAGTTTATAAAGAACTGCTTTAAATTATTCCAGAACAGTTTGTAAAATTCAACTGTTAGGCCATCTGACCCCGGACTTTTATTATTCTTCATGTCTTTTAGAGCTTTTGCGCATTCTATTTCTGTAAGTTGTCCTTCACAAAATTCTTTATCTGTCTCCTCAAGTTTATCTATGGCGTTATTAAAAAAGTCTAATCGTGACTCTTGTGTTTCTCTTTGGTCGTATAGTCTTCTGTAGTAAGTTTCCGTTTCATGCATTATATCACTTTGATTTGTATTTATACTATCATTAATCAGTAATCTTGATATAACTTTTCTTTCAGATCTCTTTTTCTCTAAACTTGCAAAATATGCCGTGTTTCTTTCACTGTATTCAGCTATATTAGCTTTCGATCGAAGAATTAAACCATTCAATTTGTTGTCTGTTAAAGTTTCTAGTTCAGCGTTTTTCTCATTTAAATCAGTATGAAGAGCTTCAATTGTATGCGCATCAGTGCTTTCCGATAAAGATTTAGTCAAATGGCATATTTCATTTTTAAGTATTTTTTCCCTTTCATTTGCATGTTTCTTTTTCTTAGTTGCATATTTTATGGTTTCATTTCTAACAGTCCCCTTTATTATTTCCCATAGTGTATTTGGATTCGATCCATGATTTATCATCGCAATTTCATGTATACTTTTCTTTATAATTTCTTGAAATTCTATGTCCAATAGTAAACTATTATTTAATTTAAAATAGCCTGGTCCTCGACTTATGTTCATGACATCAATATTTAAAATCACAGGGCTATGATCTGATTTATAGCTTAGACTGTGTTTGCATGAAGTAACCGAGTTTTTCAAATTATCTGATATTAAAAAATAATCTAGCCTACAAAATATTGGTGGTTTATGAGATGAATGCCAAGTAAATTGCCTTGTGTTCGGATGCGTCTCCCGCCAAATATCTATTAATTTAAATGATTCTGTTATATCTTTAATCTTATTCCTGCATGATTTATGGGATTCAGTTTTGCCATTTCGTTTATCTAGTAATTCATTTAAAACTGTATTAAAGTCTCCTCCAATAATAAAATCTTTTTCTTCGTTTTCTTGCAAAAATTCTTCCAATCTTTTAAAAAGGGTGACATCGTCGTTGTTGGGCCCATATAAATTTACTATAGTTACTTCTTTACCATTTATTTTTAAATCCAAAGCTTGTTTTCTACCATCTATTATGTTTGTGTATTTCTGAATTGTATACGAAAAATTTGGATTTATAAGTATTCCAATGCCTTCACTATTATTGCTATGTCCGGAGAAAAACGCGTCATTGTTCCACTCGCCCTTCCAAATATCATGTGTACCTACTCCTGAGTGAGTTTCTTGCAGCAAACATACTGATATATTGTTTGTTTTAATCCATGCGAATATTTGTTCACGCTTTATTTTTTTACCCAGACCTCTAACATTATATGAACATATGGAAATATTCATTGGGTATGAAGAGGAGTGACAAAATGTATCCTAAATATCTGAA
Source organism: Lucinisca nassula (assembly GCA_963580285.1). NCBI lineage: Eukaryota > Metazoa > Mollusca > Bivalvia > Lucinida > Lucinidae > Lucinisca > Lucinisca nassula. Next base: position 105,662,439 of record OY757017.1, on the reverse strand, counting down.
GGCAGCAGAAAGAGTAAAACAGAAAAAAAGAAAAGAAAATCATTTTCTTTGTCCATGTAGAGTGGGGGAGGGCCCTGATGATGCAGATATAAAGAACACTGACAAGGTATAAAGTATAGGTGCAATCATGGACAAGTTCAACAATTTCAAGGAAAAAATTTTGATTTTCTGAAAAACAAAGTAATAATTAATAACAGTAATGTTTAATTTGAATGTTTTTAATACTGCCTATAAGAGTACTGTCGGACTTCAATGGCTAAAACATCTTTGGGACTTCGAAAAAACTGTTTAAGGCCGGGTTAGATCGAGTCACTGAGGGTTACCTCCAGGAGGTAGAATGGTAATAAGTTTGGGACTTTTCTTCGGTGTTCTGTATTCTAAGTATATCTCAAATGCATGCTGCGTGTACCCACTAGATTCGCCTCACGGATGCGACTCTAATGAGTTCAAACAGCACCCATTTGCAGTCGACGAAAATACAGTCAAAAAAAAAAAAAGAAGTGGAGGCAATGATTATGGACCTGTCAAGCAAGCAACCTGTCCTAAGCAAGCATGCATGTAATTCCCGGAAAAGGCCAATGCAGTAATAATCACCTGCGTTTAGCAAGCACCTGTCATAAGCAAGCACATTTTGAATATCCCTGAGGTGCTTGCTTAACACAGATTGGACCGTATCCTTAATCCCTCCCACTATTCCCTTTGTTGAGAAATTCCCTAGAACGTGTTCGACTCAGCCGTGGCAAAAGAGCCCTCGGTGTCTGCACTTTTTGCTAAGGCCTATCTGTCCCATTACTTAGGACTAATACGGTAGACCGTTTTGTTTGGACCTTAATTTCATGCATTTTAAGCAAACAGTGAAGAACCGGCATTTTGTGTGTCAGTGTCCCAACAAATGAGCCAGTCCATGTTATGCAGAAAACTCCCTTTACACAGCACCCACGCGTCACACGTACAAGAATAGAATATCTATAAATAAATGTCACCTGGTCGTTACGAAAACACGCCTTTTCAAATACATTGAAAATTTTGACACCGAAAAAGGCATATATCAAGAAGAAAAAATGAGTTATTTGTCTTACTTCTGCTCAAAATATAGAAATAAGAAAAAATAGGTTTACCGCTGTAAACCCCAGTTTTACTGTATAAAAGTGGGATTCAAGGGGATCAGAATTATATAGACGTGATTTCGTGATGTTTATACATGGCCAGCGACAAGCAGGTGGGAAGCTTTTGTTTTCAGTACTTTGGGTCGATTCGCACACGAGTACTGGTAAACCGCTTAGAGAACCCAAGCCTGCCTAGGCAAAGCGGTGCGAGTCGGACAGTCCATGCGTATAACCCTATTGGTTTCATTGGGCGGCAGGGCTTGAGATGCTATTTCATCTCAATGTCGGCTAAAAGTCCAACAAAACTGGAAGCAACTTCTCCAAAATGACCTTTACAGGACTGACTGGGACGTTAAATCTCAAATCAAACAAACAAAACTTTGGGTCGATTGATAAACAATCGACCATAAATCACACCGCAATGACACAGCAGTTCATGGCAGAGGTTTGAGATAGCTGCCTGCCTTGAAAGTGTATACAATGATCTTGGTGTGATGGATCACGAAAACACGCCTTATAAGAATCTTATATGGGTGTGAGGGGTGGATTGAAAAATCCGTCCCGAGGGACACTGTCCGGCATCACGAGGCTTGCCGAGTGATGCCGGACAGTGATCCCGAGGGACGGATTTTTCTATCCACCCCTCACACCCATATTTGATTCTTTTTCTTGCATACCTTCCATTTCTATTGCGAATTTTTAATGCTGCTGTCACTTCGGTTACCATTGTCCGCCATTTTGTGATGACACAACAGGAATGTTTAGTGACGTCACGCATGACGACGCCGCACATGTGGTTGTAATCAACCAGTGTATTTATCAAACGCGACTATATTCGATTTGGGGTCGGAACACCAGGGTCAGAACATAAATTTCTATCCCAGGGTAAAATCACGGATTTCCTTGTCTGGTGTGCAAGAAAAATATACATGTAATTCTGACCCCCTCGAATCCCACTTTTATATTGTAAAACTGGGGTTTACATAGGTAAACCTTAATTTTCGTTTTTCTGCTCTAAAATATAGATTGTGGGTACTCCATCACGAAAACACGCCCATATAATTTTGCCCCCCCCCCCCCCCCCTTGAATCCAACTTTTAAATTGAAAAACTGGGGTTTACAGGGGTAAACCTTATTTTTTCTTATTTCTGCTCCAAAATATAGATTGTGGATACTCGTTAGAACCGCCTCGATGAGGCGGTTTAAACGAGTACCCACAACCTATATTTTGAGCAGAAATAAGAAAAATATCAAACTTTTTCATCTTAAAATGTTCGTTTTTTCGGCGGTTAAGTCAGCAATGTATTTGCATACGCGTGTTTTCGTAATGCGTTAGAACCGCCTCGACGAGGCGGTTCTAACGAGTACCTACAATCTATATTTTGAGCACAAATAATTGAATTATCACAAATTTTCACCTTAAAATTTTCGTGTTTCGGTGGAAAATTTTACAATGCATTTGTATAGGCGTGTTTTCGTTATGGTCTTATGTTCTTTTTCAGTGGCCGGGGCCATGGACGAGGGGTGAACAACGAATTTCTTCTGTTTCTTGGACAATAATAACATTATTTATTTTTGGGAAAGTAGCCTACATAGACACAATTGGCATTGTCGTGTTTCTTCTTCGCCGACGTATCTGGAAATAAGTTGCAGTGTTTATTTTCTGGTTGCTATATGAGCCGTGTCATAAAATATGCATCCACAAACTGTTCTTACCTGCCTATCATGAATATCTACTTCATATGATAGATTAATTGAATGATTGATCGATCCGATTTCCAGAAAAAAGCACATTAACCACGTGCAAACATCAACCGCTCTAACGTACCTAAACATCTCAGTAATCTGATCGATTTGTTGATTGACTGACTGACTCCTCGATTGACTGACTGACTGACTGATTGACTGACTGACTGTCTAATTGATTGACTGACTGACTGCCTGATCGATCGACTTGATTGATTGATTATTTGATTGATTGTTTGTTTGTTTGATTGGTTGATTGATTGACTGATTGATCAGCCTTGACGCTAAAATGTACATGACTATTTATAAGCACTCAGGTGGGGGTTTTCCTTAATAAACGCTTCGATTTTATATTTTAGCCCCACAGCAAGAAAACCTGGCCCCATCACGAAAACACGCCTATATAAGTTTGACCCCTTAACCCCACTTTTATACAGTAAAACTGTGGTTTACAGGGGTGTACACTATTATTCCTATTTCTGCCCCAAAACATAGATTGTGGGTACTCGTTAGAACCGCCTCGCCGAGGCGGTTCTAACGGGTATCCTCAATCTATGTTTTAGCCGAAATATGAATAATGTCAAAATTTTTCATCTGATATGTTTTTTTTTTTTTTTGTTGGTAAAATTTTCAATATATTGGAGAAGGCGTGTTTCTTAATGCGGAAGTTTGCGCCGAGGAACGACACTAACCAGCCTACTCAGCGGTACAGATTAGCAAGTCTTGATATCGAATGTTTAGTACATAGAGGTATTTTTACTATCCAATCAGAGTGCACCAATGTACTGATCAGACTGCGCCTATTCACAGGCTGAACCTCACCTTCATTACGAAAACACGCCTATACAAATGTATTGTAAACTTTACCGCCGAATAAACGAACATTTTAAGATGAAAAATTGTGATTATTGTCTTATTTCTATACTCACAATATAGATTGTGGGGACTTGTTAGAACCGCCTCATCGAGCAGAAATAAAAAAAATTAGGTTTACCCTTGTAAACCCCAGTTTTACTATATAAAAGTGGGGTTCATGGGGGGTCAAAATTATATAGGCGTATTTTCGTGATGTATAATGCCTATGCACAGGCTGGACTGAACCTTCGTAGGTCGTAAATGGCAAATACATGTTCTCTCATAACGCGGCTTATTTCGAAAGGGTGCATATTTGAGCAAGCTCATGATAAAAAAGTTCTAAGGGGACCAGCAGAGACTCGGGTGAGCCTGCGCATACACACAGTCTTGTCAGGATATTCGATGCTCGTAGACATGTCCAGAAAAAGATCGAGGGAACTTAATTTAAGAAGTTATTAGTTGACTGCCCGCTCGGATTTAAAGAATTGCCCGCTCGGATTTAAAGAACATAATACAATTCTTTAAATGCGAGCAGTTAAGGTCATTTTCTCATCATTGTGTCGGCTCATTTTGAGTTTTATGGAATTTTCACAGATGATTATAAAATACATGTATGTTGTTTCAAGAATCATTCAAAAAGAATAAAAAGAGAAAAAATAATTCTAATTTTACGGTTCTTTAGTATCTAGATACACCTTCTGTTTGTAGATTGTTTATTGTTTATGTTCGCTGAGGAAAAACATTCTATGATATCTATTGTTTTGTTGTCTTTCATTGTTCTTCTTTGCGAAGACTGAAACGACCATCGTTGTGCTAGCATTGTGGTTTTACGGCCCAGTCAACACGCCCGACCAATGAGTTACCTCCTTGCTCCTGGACAGGCTTAGACACTCTAATCAAATTAATAGTACATGATAAGATTCCTCATCCCCACCCATATCCCCCACAGAACAGCAACTGATAACAGCCGGTTTGTTAACGGCCGAGTTTGATAGAAAAGAGGAAAAATAGAAAGAAAAAAAAAACAAACAAAGGATCCAATTCTATACATGCTGCAAGCGAAACTACTTTTCGTAAACACAACACATATACAGAACACATTATCCGTGTTTTTCACGTTGTTCTTTTTGTACTGTTTTGGATATATCAATGTTCCCAGAGGGATTCCAAAACTGCATATATAGTGTAATTCCGCTAATTAGACCACCTAAGATTTAGACTAAATCTGGTTTAAAAAGCATATATTGAAGCGTGCAGTTATTCTTTGTTTGTGCTTTCTGAAAACAAATTGTTCTGGTCAGGTGACCATCGTTGGGACAGTTCAAAAGTGGTCTAAATGACCACTTTTGAACAGTTCCAGAGGTGGTCTAATTATAGGAATGTTATTGTATTATATAGACCAATGTGTTACATGTAGAATTACGGCGTTCAGTAAACACACATGCCACAGGACGACAAATGACAGGTGAACGACCAATGGTAGGATGAGTCACAAGGAAGATAGCACATTAATTATTAATTATCTATATCATAGGGGCTTGAATCATGAAAAAAATGGAAAAAAAAAAAATTTTTTTTTTTTTTTTTTTTTTTTTTTTTTTTGGTACTATATTAGAGACAAGGGGGGAAACTTCGGCTCCATTTTTGGGGGGTTACCTCATTTTACCCAGTGTATCTTTTTCGCAAATGCAGTTTTTCACCTGCTTATTATGAATTATACAAGTTAAATATGTCCACTTTGCAACAATAATCCGCCTCTGTCTGTCACTTGCAGGAAACATGTTTTTCTCGCATGGATTAACTCAGCAAAGCTAAATTCGGCATAAACGTGTGACAAAAATTTTCAGGTTTTCATCAATCACAAGCGAACTAGTGTTACGGAGGAAACTTTTTTCGCTTTCAACTGATGTCTTTCATTAAAATGAACCTCTCTTGACCAATTTGAATCCAAAAAGATGTACTCGTTGCTCTAAATTTTTATTTTGCTTCTTTTGCTTCGCATTCCGCAGTGTTCTGTCAATGATCGGTATAGATACCCGGGCGCTTGCCATAATCGTCGTGTTTAAAAAACGGGACGTGCAGGACAGATATAATCCGGAGCTTTGGAAACTACGTCCGGCAGTGGAGTAGCTGTTGTTACTGTTAAAATGTGTGTGATAGCCTTGATTTCGCCTTTGATTTATTTTTTTCAATGTAACATGTTCTGCTAGGACTACGTATACACGTATTACGCAGATAAGTTAACTGGATGGTGTTTCTACGTATGGGCTGTGCTCTTGTAATTTTGTATTGTATCGCTTTGCGGTCAACTTCCAAATAGCCGCTGCAACTTTTTTGACACATGCGCAGAAAAGGACATAAAATGTTTACTGAAAAGCAGAAGACGGCCTTAGACCTGATAAAAAAAAAAAAAAAACAAGACACAACTGCCTTGTTTATATCCAGGCTGGGACGGGCATAACCCACGTTATCGAGGAGATTGCTAGAGTGCTCGTATTGAAGGGAAATGTTTGTCAGTTTCTTGCACAACGGGTATCGTATAAAATCTGTGTTTTTGGCATTTGGCAGAGTGCTAAAGAACGTGTGTACATGACGTAATCACCTTGTGTTTAAACGCTCGTTCTCGGTACACGGCGACGGTTAGCTAAGCAAAAAAAAAAAAAAAAAAAAAAAAAAAAAATGCAGCTGTGTTAAGCCAAACGGTTCAGAATATAAGTTAAAAGAGATACGCCTAGAAATAACTTGAAATTGTTTTACAAATTTGGGTTCATAGTGGTCGGAATGACTGACGACTTTAAGCGTGTGTTCTAATATTGTTACCTAAATCGCAATAGGCCTGTAGGACTTTTCCCTCTTTTTTTTTCTTTGTGATAAGTTGAAACCAAGGAAAAACGTTTCAATATGTATTTGTCTAATGTTTGCTGTTCTCTCTCTCTCTCTCTCTCTCTCTCTCTCTCTCTCTCTCTCTCTCTCTCTCTCTCTCTCTCTCTCTCTCTCTCTCTCAGATATTTGTAAGAAATGTGTATAGGTCTTAAGACTAAGTAGATGGAAATATTGTGTACTGTTCATTCCAGAGGTAGAAAGAACAGTGTACAGACATAAACTGCACTAACCTGGCCCAAGGATTATAAAACTTTTTTTCATGCTCAACTGATAGGGCATGATATTTATCCGGCTCATAACTAAAAAAAATTTAACGTAAACACGTACAAAACAGTGTAGTTCATACTTCAGTGAACGCAACGAGTCTTATGATTTTCAGTGACGTCAAGTGGCGTCATTCTAAACCATTGTTCTCTACGGGCGTTGGTGAGGTCAACGCTGTTCCTCTTTTTGTAGTAAAATGGCGTGTAAATGTTTTTCAGTTTAAAAAATTTGCCCTATAAGCATTATTTTTCGTCCAGTGATGAGGGGCAAAGAATGTAATTATAAATCAATAAACTTAATTTTCTGCTTTTCATGAAAGTATGACCGACAGCGAGTCGCTAACAAAGTTTACATGAACCCCTTTGGGGTTCACTTACTTTGCACACAACCCACTGCGTTCGTACTATCATGAACAGCAGATAAATAAATTTCATTTCTTAAGTGTCTGATTTCTTTGCCTCATATTACTGCCTCACTCTAGGGTTTATTAGCTATCTCATTATGTCAATCATTGCAAAACACCCACATTGAGCCGGGGGTAATTTTGTTTTCAAAACCGTCTTCTGTAGCATGTTTTGTTATCCGTGCGATTAGGGAATAAGCTTCTCAGTTTCTCCTTATATGTACATTTTTAACAGTCAGAATGACATGTCCTTATCAATTTTTAATGAAATGGACATTCAATTTGTCATCAAACTGCTGTCAACTGTCAAAGAAAGCAGGTCATGAAATGTACATGCACTGGTAGCACTTTACATGTAAACGGATGCTTTAAACACAAACTTTAGCGGGTCACTGGAAAAATGATGACGATTTTCTTCAGGAGGTATGAATATTAAAACACTAACATTTTGTTGTGATACATTTGTTTGAATGTGCTTTATCGCTTATTAATTTCTGTATATCTGTGCAGTCTTTGCATTCACAATGCATTCTTTAAAGTTTTCGGACCAGCCCATCGGGGCGTAAAGAAATATATAGGCTGCGTGACGCATCCAAGCAGAGCTGAAACCGACCGCACGCGAGAACTGCTAAACCGCTCAGAGAATCTATGCCTGCCTAGGCAAAGCGGTGCGAGTCAGACCGTTCATGCTTATAAACCCTTTTGGTTTCGTTTCATTGGGCGACAGGGCTTGAGATGTCAATTCATTTCAATGTCGAGTAAAAGTCCCACAAAATGGATTCAACGTCTCCAAAATGACCTGTTGATGGGCACTTTAAACATCTAATCAAACAAATAAATTCCTTAAAGTGTTTGGGTGAGGAAAATAATTAATATTGCGGTCGTGGCTTCGGGCTCGTTTTCAATGAATTAAAGTCGCATGCTCGACAAAACCCCACATGATACTTAACTAAACTGAAAACTTGCTTGAAAATTCCTTGTTTCGGCCTCAATCCCATCATACATTCTATTATTCAGTTCCTATCTAAGCAGGAAACGCCCCCGCCCATCGGGGCATGAAGACATGATGCTTCCACGCAGAGCTGAAACCGACCCGCACCTGAGTACTGTTAATCCGCTTAGAGGATCTAAGCCTGTCCAGGAAAAGCGGTGCGAGTCGGCCCGTCCGTGTTAATTAACCCTATTGGTCCATTGGGCGGCAGGGCTTGAGATGTCATTTCATCTTAAGGTCGGGTAAAGTCCCACAAAATTGGAAGCTACGTCTCCAAAATGACCTTTGCAGTGTGTTGACGGGGACGTTAAACCTCAAATCAAACAAACAAATCTAAGCAGGAAAATTGCCTGAACTGTTATTATTTAAAAAAAGCGAGCATTACAAATTTAACGCTCGGCTGAATTGGGCATGAAAAACGTTGTATAACTTTTAAATAGCCTGGTCGAGAAACACTAAGATTGGATTGCCGCTTTACTCAACAGCACCAAATTTTTTAAATGTCCTATATCTTGACAAGGCCCCATTTCTCACTTACTCTAGGCTAATACAAGTACTTTTTCAGTAGATCTATTAAAGCACTTCACAATAAAACCTTTCATAAACGTCATCTATTTTAAGGCATTCAAGAGTTCTGCAACGGAAGGCCAGGTGTTTTTTTGTTGTTGTTTTTTTTACCGGATACTACGGTCTTCGACCACATGTGATTAACGATCGGCTCGATATGGGTGAAATAAACTCGAAAGGACCGTAAAATGATCCGCGATCTGCACCCCCTCCCCTCCCCCCCCCCCCCTTCCACACACACACACTCACAAAAAAATTAAGGTTGATATGCGAAAGGACCGTAAAATGATCCGCGATCTGCACCCCCTCCCCCCCCCCCCCTTCCACACACACACACTCACAAAAAAATTAAGGTTGATATGCTCTAGCTGACCTTTTTTGTTTGCTGTGTTGTGGTGAGTTATGGTGCCTATTCAGATTAATACAAACTTGCTGAGCAGAAAAATTGAGCAATGTTTTTTTACCAAAGTCCTTTCATCAATGGTTTTGACCGAATTCATAAATAGAAGCGTCCACTTCAGAAACTCGCGGATGAGAGAGCATGTGTGTGCTGCACTGTAGGGGTTCTGTCCCCTTAAATCCCTGTTGGAAAAGGACCCAATGGGCCCAACCTAAATAGTGCTTATTGTCATTTACTGGCCATTAGCGACCCAGGATCAAAATTTCAAAACATAGAAAGGAATATGTTGCAAAAGGGAACAAATTGTTTCCATGCTGCATCATTTTGAACATTTACCTATTGGTGGCATTTTTAACAAGCTGGCTGTTTTTTTTTTCATTTCTGTCTACACATGCATGAGTGAAACTGCTTTGAAAATAACACAAAACGTCCACGATTTCAACAAAAAATACATTTTACTTTTTCTGAATCCTGTAAGGAGATAACTACGGCTAATCCATGCCTTCCTAAATTTAGCCACCCACCTAGCTCAGTGGTTAGTCCATTTGCCTCAGATGCTAAAGGTCCCAGGTTCGATCCCCAGCAGCGGTGACAAAATTTCGGCGTCAGAACACGTCCCATCGGCATCATTTGCAGGTATGAATGTCAAAAAGTGCATTGCCCTTCGAATCTGGACGTTAACTGGAGCCCCCCCCCCCCCCCCCCCCGTGCAGGGAGAACCATCCCCTATGCAGGTTAAAGAACCCTACCGTAATTACATGGTGACTGTGTACTCTTTCAGCCTTCAAAACTAAAGCATATGCAGTATACAACGTCTGTGTCCCCTCTTGGGGTTTAGTTGAAAATGGAAGAAAAATAGCGATAATGCTCATTTGTCACTACTTCGAACGGTTTAAAATTAAACAGCACCGGTCGTTCCGGTCGTTAGTTCATCGATAGAGTAGCCCGGAATCAGCAGAAAACCAAGCTTCGCGACGATTGTTTTATTGATCAGTTACAGAAAGCGATGTGAATGTAGCAAAAACTAAATTTAGAGCTGCAAATACACCATTTTGGATTCAAATTGGTCAAGAGAGGTTCATTTTAATGAAAGACGTCAGTTGAAAGCGAAAAAAGTTTACTCCGCAACACTAGTTCGCTTGTGATTGATGAAAACCTGAAAATTTTTGTCACACGTTTATGCCGAATTTTGCTTTGTTGAGTTAATCCATGCGAGAAAAACATGTTTCCTGCAAGTGACAGACAGAGGCGGGTTATTGTTGCAAAGTGGACATATTAAACTTGTATAAATCATAATAAGCAGGTGAAAAACTGCATTTGCGAAAAAGATACACTGGTTAAAATGAGGTAACCCCCCAAAAAATGGAGCCGAAGTTCCCCCCCTTGTCTCTAATATAGTACCACAAAAAAAAAAAAAAAAAAAAAAAATTTTTTCATTTTTTTCATGATTCAAGCCCCTATGATCTATATGCAGCTATTCACAACAATACTATACAAATGACCATTAACATCATTCTGCTCATGACAACCCCTATCTTTGGAAACAGTGTAGATCCAGATCAGATGACTTCTGAAGAAGCCATCTGATCAGGATCTACACTGTTTGTTATTTAGTTCATGAATTTGTAGCAATAAATTACATCAACTAATTTGACTGGTTGATAGACAGAAATGGGTGCGGTTTAAATGAATATTCAGCAAGATAAGGGTTAACAACACTAACACAATATTTGTTTCTATATTGTTCCTTGGCGGTGGCTCAAAAACAAAAATGTACTGAGAGGCAATAAAAAATATACAGTATTTGATTTGGAATACCGGTTCCCTTAAACCTCATTACGTCTCAACTCAAGAACAACAACTCTTACAGAATAATTATAGTAAGCTATAATTTGGATAGAAGCACTTGGGATGCCGACTGAATGACAGAATTATTTATATATAATAAATGAAATCTATCTATATAAATATATATATATATGCATATATAATCTGATAATTCTGTCAAGACTACGCTTCATATTGATATTTCGTCTATACTTAAACGGCTTTCCATACATAATATAACATGAATGAAGAGACTGAAAAACTTAAGACATCAAATTTTCAAGGAAGAAAAAATTTGATGTTTCCTTGTCGACGTCCCAAAGCTGAATGATAAATACACTCTATACCTCATAAACTTCGTGCACGATACCCACTACACCTAGCGGAGACTACATACAATTCAAGGGAAACAAATTTTCTTCTAATTCATACTTCAAACGAAGAAAATTATATATCTATCATTGCTGTCTGTAATAAAACATGCCTATGTCCGTTTTTCTCAAACGTCTAAGTTTGCAAAACTCCAAATTCGTTTCCTGTTGCAGTCATCCATGATGGAGGTATTGCCCTTCATTGATAATCAATATTTCCAACAAAATCTCGTGTTGTACATGACATTCAAATCTATGCACACCGCAAAAGTCATGCGCGAATGTTTATCGATAAAACGCCATCATTACCTTGCCATTAAACCCAAACAAGCAGCTTAAAACTCAATTGGAATTTCTGCGTGATCCGGATTTCCCCCCTTTCAATTAAAATCATAGTGAATTAAATGAGTGTTTTTCTCAAATCGTGTAGAGATATTCAATTGAAATTTTCGCATAACTTTTGTTTTCCTCGGCATTTTATACTTACTCCATAGTGATCCCGCTAAAATTGTTCAAAGAAAAGTTAACCCCCAATAAAAATGCCGAAGAAACATAAAGCATTTAATCAAAGGAAGAACGTAAAAGGCGAAAATGACTTTTCCTTGGACAAAAAATGATGCAATTTACCTTGTGTATAATTTAAATATGGGATATATTCTTACCAGTCAGTTCCCCTTCTTTGAATCTGTTGCACGAAAAATCATTTATTGAATCACACGTATCCGAAACACATGTTTAAAGGGAAACCACTCAAGACAAAAATTGGATTAGACCCCATGTCCATTTCAAGTGACGCAATTTCATTATCCTTTAATCAATTTTAAAGGAAAATGCTGCAAATTATGTGAAAGTGGTTGTTCTTATTTATGATGCCACATATGTATGTATAGAGGGAGCCACTGGGGCGCAAATCAGCGTGCAGTAACCGGTATACTTACTTTTGCCTCTCAGTTTACGTTTTGTACCCGCGCCAGCGACATGAAAACAATATAGAAACAAATCACATTTAATAACAGCTAAGGAGAAAGAATAGATAAATAAATATATAAATAAAAAATGCCGGCTTGACACTTTAAAGTGTGAACTTCAGGTACACATGTAGTCCGCTATCCACTTCAGATGGTCATAACAACCACTTCTATATGTATGTCCCACTGAAAGATTTCCAGGCTAAACGGAAAGAAACCGGTCGTCGTCCTATAATTATAGTTGTACCATGGCCGCCTTAGCTTGGGCAGCCCGGCACCGAGGCTCGAACGAAGCCGTTATATTCTGTATATCCTGTTCTATAACAGGTTAATCCTTTAGAAGCAAGGAGTACGGCAAAAAATCGAAACTGAATGGTGGACCGTCTTTCTGGGTCAACCCGAGATCATGGATCATTGGGCAGCAGCCATCATTTCATTCACCACCACCCGTAAAATCAGTCTACACCCTAATGCCTAACAAGAGGGCCAAGATGGCCCTGGATCGCTCACCTGATCCGTAGAGTAACAAGTGGGCCCCAGGCAGGGCCATTATTGACCCATGGGCTATAATGTGCATAATGTTGAGGAAGGTCTGAAACGCTGAAGCTTCATACCAAATATCAACAAAGGCTATGATTTGAACAATCTTGGCAAAGGCCACAAAATGAAGATACACACCACATATCTAAGACTGGGCCTTGCGGTTTCAGAGAAGAAGGTTTTTTTCAAAGATATTCCCTACATAAGCCTATGTAAAACCAAATGTCCCCGGGGTGGTGCATTTTTTGCCCTCAGGGCTATAATTTATACAATCTTGATAGAGGTCCACTAGATGCAGCTTCACACCAAATATCAAAGACCTGGGCCATGCTGTTTCAGAGAAGAAGATTTTCAAAGACTATCTCTATAAGTCTATGTAAAACCAAGGGTCCCGGGGCGGGGGCATTTGTGGTCCGAGGGCTATAATTTGAACATTCTTGGTAGAGGTCCACTAGATGAAGCTCCATACCAAATATCAAAGACATGGGCCTTGCAGTTTTAGAGAAGAAGATTTTTAAAGATTTCCGTATGTAAGTCTATGTAAAACCAAAGGGTCTCGGGGCAGGGGCATTTTTTTAATTTCACAATCTAGATAGAGGTCCATTAGATGAAATTTCACACCAATTATCGAAGACCTAGGCCTTGTGGTTTCACAGAAGAAGAGTTTTAAAGATTTTCCCAATATAAGTCTATGTAAAACCAAAGGGCCCCTGAGGCGGCAGCATTTTTGGTCTCAGGGCTATAATTTGAACAATCTTGGTAGAGGTCCACTAGATGAAGCTACACACCAAATATCACAGTCCTAGGCCTTGTGGTTTCAGGAATAAATTTTTCAAGATTTTCCCTATATAAATCTATGTAAAACCAAAGGGCCCCAGAGCAGGGGCATTTTTGGCCCAAGGGCTATAATCTGAACAATCTTGGTAGAGGTCCAAAAGATGAAGCTTCATACCAAATATCAAAGACCTAGGCCTTGCGGTTTCAGAGAAGAAGATTTTTAAAGATTTTCCCTATATAAGCCCCTGTAAAACCAAAGGGCCCAGGGGCGGGGGCAATTTTGGCCCAAGCACTTTAATATGAATAAAATTGTTAGGGGTCCACTAGATAACGCTTCATACCAAATAGCAAAGACCTGGGCCATGCGGTTTCAGAGAAGAAGATTTTTTAAAGATTTTTCCTATATAAGCCCCTGTAAAACCAAAGGGCCCCGGGGCGGGGGCATTTTTGGCCACAGCACTATAATTTGAACAATCTTGGTAGGGGTCCACTAGATGAAGCTCCATACCAAATATCAAAGACCTGGACCTTGCGGTCTCAGAGAAGAAAAATTTTAAAGATTTTCCCTATATAAGCCCATGTAAAATCAAAGGGCCCCGGGGCGGGGGCATTTTTGGCCCCAGCACTAAAATTTGAACAATCTTGGTAGGGGTCCACTAGATGAAGCTTCATACCAAATCAAATATCAAAGACCTGGGCCTTGCGGTTTCAGAGATGAAGATTTTTAAAGATTTTCCCTGTATAAGCCTTTGTAAAACCAAAGAGCCCCGGGGCGGGGTCATGTTTGGCCCCAGCACTATAATTTGAATAATCATGGTAGGGGTCCACTAGATGAAGCTCAATACCAAATATCAAAGACGTGGGCCTTGTGGATTTAGAGAAGAAGATGTTTTAAGTTTTCGGTGAAAATTATCTTTTTTTGGCTTCTGTGACCCAGATGTGCAACGGACCGGAACCATTTGAACAACTTTGAAAGGAGACAACCTAGGGATCATTGCTGTGAAGTTTGGTCAAAATCCGATCAGTGGTTTAGGAGGAGATGACGTTTGAAGAAATTGTTTACGCACACACGCACACACACACGCACTGACGACGGACGAAAAGTGATCACAAAAGCTCACCTTGTCACTACGTGACAGGTGAGCTAAAAACAATAACGTAGATTTACAATAAGGTTTACAAAAATAACGCACCACATTAAAATCCATGTCCCAGAGAATGCTGAATAAGTCAACATTGTTATACCGTTATTGCGCGTGCGCTAATCAGACAAACAGGTTGGTCAGCCAGTGCGACAATAATCGCGCAGCAGACCTCAGCTTGACTGAGCGACAGATATAAACGAGTTGTGCTTGAAACAAGAATAGTCAAAACTTATGTTCTCTCACTGAGCACTACTGAAATCAACTTCATTCTAACTATTACTGAGCAAAACACAATCAAAATTCGAGCTGATCGCATCAGAACAAGCAAGAGGCAATTGATCACACTGCAATTTTGCTCTTTCTTATCATTCGCCAATTACAGATCACAGATCAGTTTTAGACCCTTCTCCCCGACAAAGCTAATAACGAATGTTCATAAATTCAAGCTCAAGCTCATACACACCTCTAACTGTTCATTAATACACTAATTCGGCAACACATAGAAACCGAAAACAGTAAGATCTTTACCGCACACTAGATACCGCAGTTCTATCATTGCACCGACCAACACTGTTTGCATAAAATTGCTCAACTCATTCTATTTCGTATTTGGTCGCTGTATCATTAGAACTGACTTTGCGAAGTCCTTGACGCCATTTACGCGGCTTCGATCGTTCCAGCTTGTGACGACCAAATACACAAACTAGTGAATCTACATATTAAATTGTTCTTGATTATTGTGGTGCGTGCAAAAAAAAAAAATCATCATTTACGACAATGCATGTAAGTATAAGCAGATTTCTAAGTTTTTTTCAACATAATTGAAATCGTTACAAATGAACTCTTGATATTTTAAATCCCATCATGAAAACACGCCTATATGATTTTGACCCCCTTGAACCCCACTTTTATATAGTAAAACTGGGGTTTACAGCGGTAAACCTTATTTTTCTTATTTCTGCTCTAAAATATAGATTGTGGGTACTCGTTAGAACCGCCTCAATGAGGCGGTTCTAACGAGTACCCACAATCTATAGTTTGAGCAGAAATAAGAAAATTATCACAATTTTTCATCTTAAAATTTTCGTTTTTTGGCGGATAAAATTTACAATGTATTAGTATAGCCGTGTTTTCGTTATGTTATAATTCCTACTGACACCAAGAATATGCTTGTAGTACCATTTCATCGTCAAGATGAACTCGTCAGGCCTTAGTCTAAGAGTTCACCATGAGGACGAAGCCTGTTGAGGATTTACATCCCCTCAGTATCTAAGGTCATATAGAGAAGTTTACATCCCCTCAGTATCTAAGGTCATATAGAGAAGGGACTTCGATTTTCCAACAACCGAAAGGTAACTAAGCATGAAACTCAATCACTACAGAACAGACTTCAGAAAGTTGGGGTATTCTAGCACCCAAACACACACACACACACACACACACACACACACACACACACACACACACACACACACACACACACACACAAACGCTAAAATCATGTAAGCATATTCCAACATTCGAAAATAAAAGTTAGATTTCACATACCGTCATATTCATATTCTGTTCTCGACATTTTATGGTTGCGATACTGACCTGTACCCCCAGTACCCAACTTGACTACTGCTGACATCACAATAATTTTCATGGCGATTTTAAATTCATCGCAAGCAATTAATTTTTCAACTATCAACTATCTAACAGTTATTGTATATCAATAGTTTCTTCATCTATTAAGGTCGCCATAATTGTTTTCATGCATGACATTTGTCATCACGAAAACACGCATATATAATTTTGACCCCCCCGCGAACCCCACTTTTATACAGTAAAACTGGGGTTTACAGGGGTAAACCTATTTTTTCTTATTTCTGATGTAAAATATAGATTGTGGTTATTCGTTAGAACCGCCTCGATGATGCGGTTCTAACTAGTACCCACAATCTATATTTTGAGCAGAAATAAGAAAAAATATCACAATTTTTCATCTTAAAATTTTCATTTTTTCGGCGATAAAGGTTACAATGTATTGATATAGGCATGTTTTAGTAATGGAACTTTCGTGGGGTCACCTGAAGGTTGCTGTGAAGGTACACATGATTTGAGAACATTTTGGTACAATGCAAACTATATATGTATTAACAATTGCTTTATGAGGGTATTTTTTATGTGGAAATGTTATATGGTGTTCATAAGTTGTTGATAGTTGAAGATGGAAGGAAATATTGGTTCTGTTTGTGCCGCTTAGTTGGAATAGATTTACCCTATTTCGGGCCTCATTGAAATTGTGCTGATGACTGCACTGTCGATTCGGAGGGTGTTTTTTTTTTTTTTTTTTTTTTCGAAATACGTGTTTGGTGAAGTTTTATGTGTGATCTGTGCACATTATTTTTTAGAAGTGACTGTCGTTAAAAAAAAATGACCGCAAACAGATGATAAACAACGTTTGAAATCAGAGAATTCCGAATTCCATTCTTACGTTGTGTACTGTCTACCCCCACGGTATGACTTTTGCTCCGGAGGTCATGACTAGTTGAATGCTATTTTCTATTAGCATGTCGTCTGTGTTATTGTCTACGCATGTGGGTGTAGACTACCTAACGTTTACTTTTGCTCCAGAAGCATTAAAGGAAAGGTCATTACTGGCTGAAGGCTATATTCTATTGACTGGCCACCATTGTTATTTGTTATAATGATTAAAAACCGGGATTGACCGGAACAATTCCCTAAACTTATCACACCCTATACTTATCACACCCTATTCGCATACAAAATAAACGTGTTCTGGGTTCACGTGATGTTTACTTCCCTCCGATGGTACAGTGCACCTCTTTCTGTTTGTTGTCACTTAAAGGAGGCAGTTGTATCTGTTCTACCGATGTTTCGTTTCCTTGTACAAGTGGTTGTCATAGTAAAAGATTGTAGTTTTGCTTGTGTATGAAACTGGAGTCAACTTTTGGAATCTTTGGCTACTATACAAGTTTCCGAATATGGGGGTTCCGGGACAAGTCACTTGCAATATCCACACCTAGGTACCTGGCAGAGGGTACTATCTCAAAGGTGTTCTTGATCGTGTAACACGAATGACCTGGAATTTACTTGGATTGAACTCCATATTCCAATCGACATCCCATTCATGGGGGATATCAAGGTCATCCTACAATTGCACTCAGCAGATTTTTGTTATGGTTAGGTAACCTGCCGTGTTATCGGCAAAGAGTACCATTTGAGACTTGACCTTTTTAGGCAGGTCGTTTATGTAGACCAAGAAGAGGATGGGTCCGATGACAGATCCCTAAGGAATGCCTGAAAATCTCGAGGACAACGGTCTGCGACCTAGGAAAGCCTTGGTCAACGATAAGGTTTCGTCATGGTTGGCAGGCATTTAACTCAGTTTCGGGTAAAAGACCTATAAAATCAGGATCTACATCTCCAAAACGACCTTAATATGTTGACGGGGTTGTTAAACCTCAAGTATTAATAAAATGAAACACCATTATGAAAACACGCCTATATAATTTTGACCCCCTTGAACCCCACTTTTATATAGTAAAACTGGGGTTACCGGGGGTATACCTTATTTTCCTTATTTCTGCTCTAAAGTATATATTGTGGGTACTCGTTAGAACCACCTCGACGAGGCGGTTCTAACGAGTGCCCACATCTAACGAGTGCCCACAATATATATTTGGAGCAGAAATAAGAAAAATATCACAATTTTTCATCATAAAATTTTCATTTTTCCGGCGACAAAGGTGGCAATGTATTTGTATAGGCGTGTTTGCGTAATGCCGAGCCTTATTCGGGTTACATGCCACCTCTGATTAACGTTTAATTCTAAATAAGTGAAATAATTTTGAAAGGGCTGTATAACCAAGAACAAACAAAACAGTACCCACAACATGTTTTAACAAGAAGTAAGGAAAACAATCGTATAAGTGTCCGCCTTACGCATTTTATCTGGAGAGTGTTAAAGCTTTAAACAACTAAGGTCATACGGAGACGGGACCTCGGTTTAAAGGATCATCCGAAAGTTTGGAGAAGCCCCGTATCGATCCTGCGATCCCTGGTTTACAAGGTGAATAGTTTAACCACTACACCACGGAGGCTTATCAATTCCTGATCTTTGTTTTACTTCTACTTTATACATTTTATCTAGAACAATGTGAGTTTCATGTATCTTATGTCACAGGGCGTCCAACTGATATTGGCTTTCAGCTGTCCTTGGTACGGGGCGATTTTTGTTATTTCTTCCGATTTTGCCCTTTCACTCATTCTCTCTCTCTCTCTCTCTCTCTCTCTCTCTCTCTCTCTCACTTTACAATCACGTTAACAAGTCTGTGTAATGATCGGCCGCGTAAACTCCTACATTATACAGAGACAACTGTGGTTTATAGGGGTAATCTTTATTTCCCTAGTTTTGCTTAAAGCAAAGATCGTGAATACTCATTAAAGTTGTCTCCAACGAGTACAAACAATCTCTGTTTGGGATATAAATAGGGAAATATCTCAAATTTCCATTAGAAAATAGAAAACGTCTTGGAGATATGAAAGAATGCACCAATACCCAGGACAGTACCTGAGGGTGGAATTTAATCCTCATCGCAATGAAATATCTGGTCTATTTTCCCCAGCTCCCCAAATTGATTTCACCAATGATTATGCACCCTGCTCCTTGAAAATGTTATTGTTCTCCAGCTCCCTTTAATAAATACTGTTTCTTCTCCAAGTCCCTTAAAATAATCGAACCCCATTCCCTCTGCTCCCGAAATCTTCGAAAGGGCCATTTTTCTGTTCCGGACAAGTATTATACCAGATGCAAATATATGTGCAGATCAGCGAAGGGGGCCATCGCAGAGTACATGTACCCATAAACGTTCAAATGACCATGACGGAAAGTGTAATAAAGCAAGCGCTGTCGTTTTTGTCTTACGCACGTCGTCTTTTAAACCTTTTTATTTCTGTAATGTATTCTGAAAACATCTCAAACAAATTTCAAGCTACAAAGCGGGGAAGGGTTAATCGCTGTTTTAATATCCAAAAGGCTGTAACTCAAAACGTAGCTAACCCATATGTAAAGTTATTATCTTCTGAACGTCCCCTTATGATGTTTTACATTTCTGTAAAGTTTCTTGAAAATATCTCACACGGTTTTCAGTAACCGACCGTAGATGAGGACTGGTACACCGCTTAGAAGGCAAAGTGCTGCGAGCTGGACCGTCCCTGTATACAATCCCTTTGCTAGTGTAGGTGATCAGGCTTGAGCCATCATTTCATCTCAACATCGGGTAAAAGTTCCACAAATTTGGTAACAATGTCTCCAAAATGATATAAATGATATAGACGGTGACCTAAAACATGAATTAAAATAAACAAACAAAACGTATCTGTACGAGTAAATTATCCAAGTTAAAAATTACCAATCTTCAAAGGGCCATACCTGCAAAAGTTATACAGTCAGAGTTTTGGTTCTTGTCTTCGGGAGAGTGTCTGATGAAGTATTACATTTAGGCCTAAACTTGCATGAAAACAACTGCTTTAATGTTAGCGAGCGCTCATGGGGTAATGACATTTTTTTCAATGTTCAAAGAGTAGCTACTCCAAAAATAGTAAAGCCATAGTTATGGTTCTTGTCCTGCACGTCGTCTGATGGTGCGTTGCTTTCTGTTAAGTTTCATGAACATATCTCAAATGGTTTCCAAGTTACAGAGTGGACAGGAAAACGTGAAGCACAGACAGACGCACAGACAGATGGAAGACAAATCTGGGAAAAACAATATGTCTCGCGACCCTATTGGGAGAGTCACAGTAACAAGTTGGTAGTATGTGTTTTTGCAAGGCGACATGTTTTGACAATTTCCAAATAGTCAGACACTATTCGATAACTGGGTACCGTTTTCCGATACAGGGGTCTGGCTTTAGTCTCTTATTTTGAAATCCCGAACGACAGCTGGAGAAAGTAATATTGGGTCCGAGCTGTTTCGGAAATCAATAATACTTAATGCATCGCGAATATCTATCCCAGGGATGTGACGCTGCCTTACGACTATCAAAATAACCTTTGAAGTTGAAATGAAACAGTGCTGGACCTTTTTCTCTACACTATCAAATAGAACTGAAGGCAATGATCAGGAATGGATACAATTTACCCACGGCTCCCATCAGAGACACCAAGGGAAAGAATCACAAACATGAAACAACTAGAACCTAAGGGAACACTCACAAGCGTAAAGCCAAAAGGACAGTTACTTTTCCACAAAATGACCAGTTGGCAGTCCAAAGCAAAATAATATAAGCGATGCACACACTCAAAGACAAGCCATAACAAAAAGACTGTCGAGACTTACAAAAACAGATCAGCAGAAGTTTACTCGCATTGCTTCCATCTTTGATGATTGTATATGATAAGCAATAGGCAGATACATCCATCACCTTACCACTGCCTCTTAAACATCCGGTCCTAACCCCAACATCAATCAAAGCTGATCGGTCGATTGTCTTTGAGTGAAGGCATAGAAAATAGTCCTGAACTATGACTTATCGTCAAATTCGAATCACAGTCGACTATCGTTATCTCAAACAAAGGAATGGAATATTTGGTTTGAGGTAACAGTTGTTTTAGATAAATGGAGTTGAAATCTAAGAAATATATAGCAAAATTAACATAAAAAATAGAAGTGAGGGCAATGATCAGGCATCGATACAATTAACACACAACTCCCATAAGAGATACCAAATGGAAAGAAGCACAAAGATGAAGCAACTGGACCCTAATGGAAACACCAAATGGCCAATTGGCTATCCAAACCAGAATAGTATAAGCTATACACACACTCAAAGATATACCATAACAAAAATAGACCGTGACAGAAGAGCCGCCTTGGTACGGTCAGTGAAACGAATTCCACTGGGGAGGTGGGGGGGGGGCGTAAATTGATTTTACGGCCACAATCCTCGCCCTTATTTCCGTCGCGATTTAGACAAATAATTTGTTCAGTCCGCATGAAGGCCTCCTAACTCATCAGTGTTATATCTCCGTGAACACAAAGATCGAACAGCCACACTGATAAAATAACGGTGATGACTCGACAGCAAGAAACCGCTGAAATGCTGGAGCAAAAGAAGACCAACAGTTAGACTCCGAAATCTAGTTTTTACGTATACCATTGTTTGAGATATAATAGTTTGAGAGAACGAGTGTACTATATACCATTTAACTCTCAAATGTCAGTATGTTAAGCAAACGTTAAGACTCTAATCAGACACCGCGTTCTGAGGTTTCTTATCTCGGTCTACACTGTTTGCCAAGTCAAACTACATGTGCCCAGGCCGGATTTTACAGATAAACAACCCTTCTACGGCTGTCAGATGGCACAGGAAAGCAAAATAGCGCCGCTACCTCGATTTTGGACATCACGTTGACGAAAATCTAAAAAGGCGAGAAACGTTTGTCGTTCGTAATGTTGGATCGATTGGAAGACACCAAGAAGGAAATATTGAATTGATATTTTTTACTTTTCACAGTATATTTAGAAAATACCACTCCCCTTCATCTGTGCTCCGTACGTGTGCGTCTGTGATCGGGATGGGAAAGAGTCTCTCCGTATATGTGTGTCTGTGTATGGGAAAGAGAAGGATGTAGCCACTGTATCTGGACTGTAAGGTTGAGTCCAATAAAAATAAAAAATGAGTTCCTTTGAGCGCAATGAAAACAGTCATAAGAAAGAAGATGGGTCATACTACGTAGTTTCGGCTAATAAAGCCTCATCAGTGACCCTGTAATGATCAGGCAAAGAAAGCCAGAGGAAACATACTGCAATTTAGAAACCAAAATGGGGTCCAAATATTTAAAAACCTGTCTAGAATGTGAGTCTAAACCAATAATTAATTTCTGATGTCTCAGAATATTCACGCTGATCTCAAAGGACCAAAAGTAAAATATAAACTGCACTATGGTTGATGTACGAGGAGACGTTTTACGGCCGCCACACGGCACAACACCAGCTGCAGTGAAGGCAAATAAAAATCAAAAATGAGTTCCTTTGAGCGCAATGAAAACATTCATAAGAAAGAAGATGGGTCATACTACGTAGTTTCGGCTAATAAAGCCTCATCAGTGACCCTGTAATGATCAGGCAAAGAAAGCCAGAGGAAACATACTGCAATTTAGAAACCAAAATGGGGTCCAAATATTTAAAAACCTGTCTAGAATGTGAGTCTAAACCAATAATTAATTTCTGATTTCTCAGAATATTCACGCTGATCTCAAAGGACCAAAAGTAAAATATAAACTGCACTATGGTTGATGTACGGGGAGACGTTTTACGGCCGCCACACGGCACAACCTCGCGCCTACCTCGCGCGAAAATCAAGTGATGTCAAGTCGTGATTTTTATGCGGGGCGTGTGTGTGTGTGTGTGGGGGGGCTGATTGAGTGACGCGTCCTTTGTCAACTTGGAGTCCAGCTGAGATTGGCTTTACAGTTCGGAAAGGCCTGCTATCCTCTTTCTCCATTTATCAATCTGTTTATGATCTCTACTATTTCTCATGTTCCTATTCTCCATTTCTCTTGGAATCGACACAAAATGACCCACCGGGGTTCACGTGTCGTTAAACCCCAGTACAATCAACGTGCCATGTTTTCTATCTTCATTCCGGTTTTATCTCACTTTTGAGTAACGATCAGCTTTATATAAATGAAACAGCCTTCTCCCATCCTCCAAAATGTGAAATGATCAATTTGGTCCACATCCCGTACATCTGCCTTATTCTGTCACTCTGGGTTGTTCGATTTAGCGTTGGGTGATTAAGAAAGTTAAATCAAATGCTCAAACAGCATAACTTAGTGACACAATAATTTGACATTATCACAATAAAATGGCCACCCTCAAACTGCGCTGTATCAAGTTTCACAAAAGTTTTCCTGATTTTCTTTTCTAATCTAACGGTTATACTCATACGAACTTTTGGGTCATTATGAAGAAATGAGTACGCAAAAAGAAAAATAAGATACTCTCACATTCAAATGTTCAATTTAATGCGTTGGTAAATGTCGCATTTCTTAAAAATGACCTACTCCGAGTGAATTGTGAGCGAGCAATTCGCGAAAAGCCAAAAGATACCACCAAATGCACACCGCACACTTAAAACAGAATCATTTCTTTACTCCTTGTGATAAGTGGTATGTTTCTATGTTGAACACAAACGACAAATCAATCGAAAATACTGCCTACTTCCGCTTAGAAACGTATGGGCGCCACCATTTTCCTCCCAAAAACTTGCGCTGTAACAACCGTCAAGTCTTCATAGACCCGATAAGACTGCGAAAGCATTGACCAGTGTGATATTTGTTTGGGTTGAAGTTTAACGTCCCCGTCAACACTATTTATGTCATTTTAGAGACGCTGCTTCATTTTATGAACTTTTACCCGACATTGAGATGAAATGACTTCTCAAGCCCTTCCGCTCAATGAAACCAAAAGGCTTATATGAACTGGGCATTATGACTTACACCACTTTGCCTGGACAGTCGAAGTCCTTCTTAGCGGATTGTTTTATGTATGTAAGTGCAAATGCCTCGTCTCAGATATTCCCACTGCCACTCCATCGTTGACTTCATCATCGTTAGTTATAACAATTGCGACTGGGCCGTCAGTCATACCATCGTTATCGTCACTGTTCAGCAATCCATCAAAATAGCCATCGCCATTATATGCGTCTACTACAACATCTACATCACTTATATTATCGAAAGCATTAACATCCCAATGTTCTATTCCATGTCCATCAGCCACCTCACGATTATCCTATGTCCCGGTAGTGTGTACTTCATCACACCTGACGCCTCATTGTTCGCCGTAGCCTCCTTTTCAATCTCGTTCTTCCCCGTAACCGATCCGTCATCTTCAACATCACTTATGTCCGAATACACAGTTCCATTACCTTTCGTCACACTATTTACCAGATCATTGTCATTATAATCCAAGCTTCTTTCACTGATCTGTTCATTGTTTCGACCATTTGGGATTCCAGCACCGTAGAGCCCATCCGAGTGACCGTTACCCATACGCACTATTAATCACTCAACGTGATTCATAATAATCCACACCAGAATGACTGTTATCCATATGAGCACTAATCTTCTCTGCAATATTTTCCATACTTACACCACCAGATGCAGTCTCAACACTAATAGGATCCGCTTCAACAGCATCAGAATAACATACAACTATTGCTAGAGACTTTGATGCATGATAGTCAAGCTAACTGTTATCAAACATTTCAGCAATGTCAACATACATTAGCTGCTGTTCAGCTAGATCCATTCAACGATAATCACTCGCCCTATCGGAATCAGTATTTTTTCAATATCACCTCGTTTGACCATGCAAGGCGCTTCATGTGCCCGAATCTGTCTTTTTTACACTGAGACGTTTCGAGAGATAACTCCGACGAATAAAGTTAGAAACACATTCATCTATCCCACAGTTCCAGTATTGAATGTCTCTATGTTTCAAATTTCTTTTGTAGCCATAGTTTTTTATTATTATAGACGCAATTTGCCATTTTCTCTGAAACAAGAGCAGATATACCACTCATTCATTTCACAATGTTTAACTTTGAACAAACATGCTAAATACGTACAAACATTTTGTAACGCGTGGCAAGTTATATGTTTTGCTACGCTAACACGTATATACATTGGCTCCCGCCCATCGGGGCTTGCAGAAATATAAGGGCTGCGGGATGCTTCCACGCAGAGCTGAATCCGACCCACACACGAGTATTGGTAAACCGCTTAGATGATCTAAGCCTGCCCAGCCAAAGCGGTGTGAGTGTCGGACCGTCCATGCTTATAAACCCTATTGGTTTCATTGGGCGACAGGGCTTGAGATGCCATTTCATCTCAATGTCCGGTAAAAGTCACACAAAATGTGAAGCAACATCTCCAAAATGACCTTTACAGTGTTGACGGGGACGTTAAACCTCACATCAAACAAAACAAAAACACGTATATACAAGACACTTTTGCACGAGCTTGCCAGCATTGTATACGTATACAATAAATAATACTGTCCTTACTCCGCTAGACTTTATGCATGTTTGAATGCACATCATACACTGAACTATTCACTGAAGCAGAATGAACCTTATCCATTCACATATATATCGATTGTTCCATTTCATTGACATTTTAGTCCTTAAGACACTGTTTGATTCTCTCGTTTGTCCTTAGGCCTCCGCCCTAAAAGGACGGATCATTTTTATTGTTTCACGTTTTTCTTTCGTCAGTAGTCTTTTGTTTGAATCTCCATTTTCATTTGTTGAAGTTTCGGTTGGAAAGTTATGTTCATGGTCGCCTCAGCACTCGTCTAGAAGTTAATATTTACTTTGCTGAACGGATTCAACCATCAACGCTTATATGCTTATAAACAATTTTGTGATTTTTCCTTACTTCCAGCATCCACGAAACACATCATCCTTGAGAAGCGCACAAAGTGAGACTGGATTTTTTCCGTGCTAAGTTTGGTCTGTGTTCTTTCACGTAAACTGATTAAGTAAACATTATACCCAATTTTCCAAACTGAATCTAAGAGTTTTGTCCCTTTTCCATATTTGTAGAAGCTTTTCGTTTAAGCTTTCAAAAGGATTATATTCCTAATCATTCTGGTAATCATTTGATTCTGGAAATCCTGTATTTGTATTTAACTACAAGAAATGGCTTGGACTTAATGCTATATTAGATTTAATATCGTCACCCACATAAACCAACGGTCTTGTGTTAACAATAGGCTCAGTATAGTTTGTAACTAAAATGTGTAAGTAACTTTCTTTGTAAGGTTTTGCGGAGAGGTCTTTCAACCAGACCAACAATCTCCCATCCATGGCGCCATTTATATGATGAATGTCCATTTGATTACCGAGTTGGACACGTAGCTTTGAATTTCATTACATGTTGTCACGTTTTTTTTTTCAAATTAGATCTAATTGTCGTTCTTGCAGCTTTAAATTGTAGAGCGTTGTCACTAGTAATTTCGAGCGGGTGGCCTTCTGAGAAACACATCTTCTCAGTGCAAGAAGAAAGGCCAACTTAGCCATGTCCAGTACAATCTCAAGATGAACCGCACGGGTAACAAGACTGGTAAAGAGGCAAACCCAACATTTTTTTTTTCAAATCTTCTCCCACCTTAATAAACATGGGTCCTAAGTAATCGAGTGATGTCCGTAAAATTGGTCTCGCTGAGATAAAAAGTACTTTAGGTAGAGTTGGTGTCTCTGATGGGAGCTGTTGGTTGATTGTATCGATTCCTGATCAGTGCCTCCACTTCTATGTTTGTATCGAAGGCATTTTGTATGGTCCTCCATCAAAAAGGCGACAAATAAGACACGACCGCACAACTGATCTGACATCTGCACTTCCGGAGGTATCCATATTACTGAGTGTTTGAAGCATTTACTTTACTATGTAGCATTTACTTGTGACAGCTCTCTATCAAGAGGTGTATGAACCAATCGTATTAAGGTAACAGAAGAGGTCGTCTAGCATTTTCTGTCGAATCTGTATCCTCGGCCCTTCCTTTACATCGCAAGAGACTGTCACTCTCGATGTGTACTCCGAACTGTCTTTGTAAGTTATGGAATGGATTGATACACATCGGAAAAAATGTTTCTTTTGGACATAAAGTAGCCACATTTTCTCTGCTTGATTTAGATCACAGATCGTTAACGCACCTTCTGCTATGGATTTATTTCTCAACCTACTTACGAAACGGAGAGCAAAGGCTGTTATTCTTAACATATTCGTAGGTAAGGTGGGTCTACGCCAGTTCTGTACGAAGCTCCACCAGTGTTTTCCACATATGTTTCGACTAAGTTAGTTTCTTGCTCTGACCTTTGCTTCCTCAACTCTCATTAGTATTTTTTTCTTGCTTTGTTTTCGCGTCAATTTCTGAAATGGCATTACGCAAAAACGCCTATACAAATACATTGCCACCTTTATCGCCGAAAAAATGGAAATTTTAAGATGACAAATTGTGATATTTTTCTTATTTCTGCTCAAAATTTAGATTTTGGGCACTCGAGGCGGTTCTAACGAGTATCCATAATCTATATTTTAGAGCAGATATAAGAAAAATAAAGTATACCCCCGGAAACCCCAGTTTTACTATATAAAAGTGGGGTTCAAGGGAGTCAAAATTATACAGGCGTGTTTTCGTGATGGTTGGGTTATACATCTTCTGGGTCATTTAACCAGGACGGACCTTGCTTCCAAAAATGATTGCCCCTTAGATTTTGAATGACACTTCCCTGAGAAGCTACGTCGGCGCAAGCAATCAAACTATAAACTAATGTTTTTATGGATCTTCATTGCATAGACTTGTACACCTGATGACCAGGTAAGGGTTATCAGCCAAATTGACGTGGCTGTCAGTTAGCAAGTTGGACACAGTGCCGATGAACGAGATATTTCGACAAGATCCTGAGCACCAATCACAATATATTGAGCGCTCGGAATAATATGTTTAGCGCTCGAGATTATATGTTGAGCGATCGAGATAAAGAATGATAAATTGAGTGCTCAAGATCACTCGCTCGAGATGATATAGCGATCGCTCGAGAAAATATTTCGAGGGCTCGAGATGATATGTCGATCGCTCGAGTTAATATGTCGGGTTCTCGAGATTATATATCGGGCGTTCGAGATATTATATCGAGTGCTCGAGTAAAAATGTAGAGCGCTCGTAAAAATTCTCGAGCGCTCGAGATACAACATCGAGTGCTCGAAGTAATATGCCGAGCACAAAACTAATATATGGAGTGCTCGAGATAATATATCGAGGCCTCGAGATAATATTTCGAGCTCTCCAAGTAATATGTTGAGCACTTGTGATATTATTCCGAGCGCTCCAGATATTTTACCGAGCGTTCGAGATGATATGTAGTCCGCTCGAAATAATATCTGGAGCACTCGAGATAATATGTCGAGTGCCCAAAATGATACTACGTCGATCGCTCGAAATATTATGTCGAGCGCCTGAGATAATATGTCGAGTGCACGAAATAATATATCAAGCGATCGAAATATTATGTCGAGCGCTCGATATAATATGTCGAGCGCTCGAAATAATATATCAAACGATCGAAATAATATATCGAGAGCTCGAGTTAATATAATAGTCGAGCCCTTGAGATAATATGTTGAGCGTCCGATATGATACTTGCCAAAACATTATATTGACCGTCCTTAATATGCCGCCGTCGAATTGAGCCATCTCAGCTGAATCTCGAGTTTCTTAACTGGCTATAAGTTACTACTCGATCAATAGCAAAATACAGTAAAATTCCAGTGTTAAGACCAACTTAAACTGTAGCTTATTCTACTTGTTAAAGCATATTTAACCCTTTTGTACAAATGGAATATTCCACCTTGCATAGGGCAGGAGTCCATTTCAAAATTTAGGGGTGTCAGGTTATGCTTTCTGCAAAATTTATTTGGAAAATGGCTTAATGTTTTGCAAACAGTGTAGGCCCTGGGCCTGCAAACAGCATTGTAGGCCCTGGGCCTGCACTGTTTGCCAAGGTAGCCCTTCAGGGGTTTCCCGCACACAACGGGTGAATAAATTTCGCCTGACCATTCTCTGTGTTTTCTACACATACGACCTTCTGGTAAGTGACATCCTTGGGGAGTGTTCAGAAGTGGTTTAAATATAGATATTCTACTGTATGAACGTTCAATATGTTGCACATATCATTGATCAGATGACAAAGACTCAAACAAAAGAAATTAAACGAAGATCAGAGAAAACCAAACAAAATGACATGAACATAAAGCGAATAGTCTGATCAGAATGCCTATACGTGCAATCTTACAAGTGCTTTAACTTTTCATGCATTATCCATGCAATGGCCAAGGCCCCTCTAAAGGCGAACACGACATGGGGTAAAGGCCGTGGCGGACTTCTTTATCCAGACCTAACACTAAACGAGCATACTGTTTTGTTGAATTGTTTAAGTTCTGCAATTACGTGTCAGTTTCAGCAAGTCAATGAAGCATTAACACCATTTAAACCCACTAATGACAAAACGGCCATCAAACAGCTATGGGCAGGTTATTTACATAATTAAGTAGAGTCTGGTTCGTTTTATCAATTTCAAGTTTTACAAAACAGCAAACGTTCAACAAACAGTAAAGACCCATATCAGACGCCGCGTTCCGCGGCGTCTGATATGGGTCTTAACTGTTTGCAACTGTCCCTTGTATGTGATTGTAGGGATGAATAAGGTTAAAAGTGCCTATAGATCCAAGCAAATATTATCAACGCGGCAATAACAAGCATTAACATTTTGTCTTTGCAGTAAATTAAGCTAATTATTATTGGTCTGTAAGAAAGACCACGAGGAGTCAATATGAAGCTGAAAGTGTGTCTTTTCCTTATCTTGGCTTGCCTCATGTGCACAACAAGTGAGTAATTTTATTTTTGATTCATACATTTTGAAGCATTTGATAGTTTAAATGGTCCAGCCTCAAGGGGCTCACGGCATCACTTTACTTGCAACAAGTCCGTAAAATGAACATCCCCTGCCAACGCTACTTTATATTCAAAACGTGGGGTTTACGGGGGTATTCTGTTTTGTTTAACTCAAAAACATAGAATGTGGGTATTCGTTAGAACCACCTCATTGAAAGGGTACTAACGAGCACCCACAATCATTATTTGATAGATTGTGTTTAATCGTTAGAACCGCATAAGTTTCATATGAAACAAATATTAGATCTAGAGATAAGAGAGTCACCATTTAGCAAATTGGTGTGTTATCGTAATGTTAATAAACGCATTTTGTTGTTTAAGTGAACACCGGGCCCCGATAGCTCATTTGGTAGAGTGTCCGCTCCGGGGAACAGGAGGTCACGGGTTCGATCCCGGGCCGCGACATACCAAAGTCGTTAAGAATGGTACTAGCTGCTCCTCGCTTGGCACTCAGATTTACGGGGTAGAGCTAGGACTGGTCGACCCAGTGTCAGGATAATGTGACTGGGTGTAGTATCATGTAATGTGTCTGGGACATGATACTTCAGTGAGGCAGCACTATAAAAGTGAGCTTTGAGCTCCCTGTCGCAACCAGACACCGTCGTGATATAACTGAAAACTTGTTGAAAGCGACGTTAAACCTGAATTCACACACACACACACACACACACACACACACACACACACACACACATTGTTAAAGTGACCGAGCCTTTGGGAGTTTACCGTCAACAGCATAGCCGTGTGTTTTCTTGAGAATACTAAAGAAGATGAATAAACAAGAAAAGATATGGCGCAAAGTACCATATCATGTAACTCGATTGCGATTGCATTGTGCCATTTTGGAAAGAAACAGGCTATGATATCTCATCATTAAAGCCAGTTAAATTTTTGTTTGTTTGTTTGATTTGAAGTTTAACGTCCCCGTCAACACTATAAAGTTCATTTTGGAGACGTTGCTTCCAATTTTGTGGGACTTTTACCCGACATTGAGATAAAATGACATCCCAAGCCCTGTCGCCCAATGAAACCAGCAGCGTTTATAAGCATGGACGGGCCGACTCGCACCGCTTTGTCGGACAGGCTTAGATCCTCTAAGCCGTTTACCAGTACTCGCGTGCGGGTCGGTTTCAGCTCTGCGTGGAAGCATCATGCAGCCCATATATTTCTTCAAGCCCCGATGGGGTGGGCGGGGGTGTGAGTTAAAAACTTATAAATTAGAATTACATGAGCACTGAATTTGCATTATCAAATGCCGGTTGTACATTTTGTTCCTTTTCGTTGAATTCCATAGATTGAATATCTAAATTGACCTGGAAACCTAAGTTGAATTTAACAATGTATATTTCACAGAGATGAATTCGACCATGATTGATCAATTAGCACAGTCTTAGCGAAATTATAAACCGACAAGCACAATCAGCAGAAAGACTGGTCTTCTTCTTACTTAGCACCCTCCTTTCCAAAATCAATAACAACACACTTTTATTGTTATTATTATCATTATTATCTTATCGTTTGTTATCATTATTATGTCTCCCGCGAAACCTTTATTTTCGGAGAGACATATTGTTTTTCCCCCGGGCCTCTGTCTGTCCGTCTGTCTGTCTGTCACAAAATCGTGTCCGCTCTATAACTTGAAAACCGTTCAAGCTATCTTCACGAAACTTCATATAAATATAAATCAATATTAGACGACGTGCAGAGCGCAAGAACTATACGCGCGTTTATATGTTTTGAGTTATCTCCCTTGGAAGTTTGTCGGTATGTATGTTTGTATGGGAAAATCGTGTCCGGTCAATAACTTTCTTATTTTCAGATGAATTTTGAAATTACTTGGCAGAAATATTAACCACCATGAGACGATGTGCGGCACGCATGAGGCAGGTTGGTATCTCAAAGGTCAAGGTCAAACTTAGAGGTCAAATGTCAAAAAGGGGGCCCTTTTTCGTGTTTGGTCAATAACTCTTATTTTTAGATGGATTTTAAAATTACTTGACAGAAATGTTAACCACCATGAGACAATATGTTGTGTGCATGACCCAGGTTGGTACCTCAAAGGTCAAGGTCATACTTAGAGGTCAAAGATAAAAAGGGGCCTTTTTGTTGTTTTGACAATAACTTTCTTATTTTTAGATAGAATTTGAAAGTACTTGGCAGAAATGTTATCCACCATGAGACTATGTGCTTCGCGAATGATCGAGTTTGTTACCTCAAACGTCAAGGTCATACATAGAGGTTAAAGGTAAAAAAGGGGCCTTTTGTTCGGCCAACAACTTTCTTATTTTAAGATGGATTTAGAAATTACTTGGCAGAAATGTTATCCACCATCAGACTATGTGCTTCGCGAATGATCGAGTTTGGTACCTCAAACGTCAAGGTCATACATAGAGGTTAAAGGTAAAAAGGTGACTTTCTTATTTTTAGATGGATTTAGAAATAACTTGGCAGAAATGTTAACCTGCATGAGACGATGTGTTGCGTGCATGACCCAGGTTGGTACCTCAAAGGAAAGGTCAAGGTCATACTTAGAGGTCAAAGGTCAAAAAGGGGCCTTTTTCGTGTTTGGTCAATATCTTTCTTATTTGTAGATTGATTTTGAAATTGCTTGGCAGAAATGTTAACCACAATGAGACGATGTGTTCCTTGCATGACCCATGTTGGTATCTCAAAGGTCAGGTCATACTAAGAGGTCAAATGTCAAAAAGGGGCCTTTTTTAGTGTTCAGTCATTAACTTTTTTATTCCTGGATAGATTGTGATGGTACTTGGCAGAAATGTTAACCATCATGAGATGGTGTGTTGTGCGCCAGATCCAGGTCGATACCTCCAAGGTCAAGGTCATACTAAGAGGTCAAAGGTAAAATAAAGTCTTTTTTGTGTCCAGTCAATAACTTTTTTATTTCCGGATGTATTTTTTAATGTAACCTTGCAGAAATGTTCACCTTCATTAGACGATGAGTCGTGTGCAAGACCAAGGTCCACACCTCCAATGGCAAGGTCATGCCTAGAGATCAAAGGTCAAAAAAGGGGCCTTTTTTGTTTACAGTCAATAACTTTCTTATTCTTTGGTGGATTATGAAATTACTTGGCGGAAATGTTAACCATCATGAGACAATGTGTTGTACCTCAAAGGTCAAGGCCATACTTAGAGATCAAACGTTAAAAAAGGGCTTTTTTGAGTACGGTCAATAACTTTCATATTTCTCTATGAACTTTTTAAAGTTATTTTGCAGAAATGTTCATCTTCATTAGATGATGTGTTGCACACAAGACCCATGTCAATACCTCCAATGTCACGGTCATACTTAGAGGTCAAAAAGTGGGGGGACATAGAAAAACAAATTCTAGTTATTATTGTTATTGTTAAATAATCTTTCCTACAAACAATATTAACTAGTGTTTATTCGCTTTAATTTCATCACGGTAATACTAATTATAATAATGATATTTGAAGTATTGGAAGTAGTACAGTGGAAGTAGTAGTAGTAGTAGTAGTAGTAGTAGAAGTAGTAGTAGAAGTAGTAGTATTGGTAGTAGTAGTAGTAGTAGTAGTAGTAGTAATAGTAGTAGTAGTAGTAGTAGAAATAGTAGTTGTAGTAGTAGTAGTAGAAGTGGTAGTAGTAGTAGTAGAAGTAGAAGAAGAAGTGGTAGTAGTAGGAGTAGTAGTAATAGTAGTAGGAGTGGGAGCAGTAGCAAGGTATAATTATTATTACCATCGTTTCGAATATTATTAGTATTGTTATTATTATTATTATTATTATTATTATTATTATTATTATTATTATAGTAGTAGTACTGAGTTGTAGTAGTGGGAGTAGTAGTAAGAGTGTAGTTATTATTGTCATCGTTTTTATTTTTAAAGATTTGTTATTATATGTAGTATCATCAGTATAAGAGGGTTTTTTTTTGTACTGGATTGTATGTTCCCGACAACATTATTAAGGTCATTTTGGAGACGTTGTTTCCGATTTTTGAGACTTCTGCCCGACATTGAGATGAAATGGCATCTCAAGCTCTGCCGTCCTAACAAACCAAAAGGGTTTATATAAAGGGACGATCCGACTCACATCACTTTGTCTGGGCAGGCTAAGACTTCCTAAACGGTTTACCTGTACTCATGTGCGGTCAGTTTCAGCTCTGCATGGACAATCTATTTATTCAAGCCCAAATAATATTAGCAGTAGTGGAAAAAATAGTAACAATATAATTATTTTATCATCGTTTTATTATTCAATTAGTTTAAACTTTATTTCTCTTTGTATATAAATATTACACGTATTATGAGTGATACAATACACAAAGCACAAACATGTAAATATATGCAAAATGGGATTCAGAAGAAAGTCCTAAGACTTGTGTAATCTGTCTCCCATTGGGTACTCTGACTGAAGCATCACCATATATGTGTACACACATGATTAAGCAGTTGTTACTAACATGGATTTAGAGAATATTACTAGAGTGAAAATCAATACATGTATAACAAATGATATGCTATGCTGCTGCTTGGCTGGGGACCGTGGGTGGGGCGCAGGAAGCAACGGTGATGACACTGGTATAACGCTCACTAGACATCTCGATTTACATCAAGTAGGGTGATCGTCCTTATTCCAAAGTTTGTCTACAGGTGAAAATTTCTATATTAAATGTCTTACTAACTATTAAATTTTGAATCTGCGGCTTTGAATGATAAATTCTTGCACTGACAACATAATGGTCGTGTTTTGTTCGTATGCCAAGTTTGAGTCGCCGAATAGTAGAGTATTCAATGTTGGGTCACAAAACTCAGAGATACTATCGAGAAGCTGTTGTCTGATATCTACATACTTAGCGCAGTCAAGGCAATAATGCCTGGTGTCTTCAACTGACCCACAATCACAAAGGAAGGTGTCTACAATATTTTTAGAAAATAGATGTTGGTTCAAGGAGCTGCAATGTGTTCTTAATCGAGAATGGTAAATCTGTCCTAGACGTTGACCTTCATAATAAGACAACGGAGGCTTACTCAATCCAGTATTGAGTCTATATTTAAAAGACGACAACGTAGGTAATTCACGTATAACTTGAGAAAGCTCGTTCAATTCACGTATGACAGAGGGTAGGAAGGAGTTATGGTAAAGTTGCGTGTTTGCATGAACAGTCTGCAAGTTATTAACATTTCTAAGGTTATATCTCGAAGTATCACTAATGGTGGTGGTGGTGGGGGGGGGGGGGGGCAAAGCGTTCAAGTAATGAGAACATAGGCCATTCACCATTTTGTAAAATTGAATAAGTTTGAGTTTCTTTCGTCTTTCTGAACGTTTTTCCCACCCGACCTCTTCAAGAAGTGCATTAATCGAAACAAGTTTTGTAGCACCAGATACGATGCGAGCAGCCTCATGCTGATTTTTTTCTAATTCGTTGGACTCGTACTACGCGAAATTATTCCATAGGACGTCGCCGTATTCAAGAAGAGGACGTATGAATGAAACATAAATAGTTTGCAATGATTTTCTGTCTAATTGAAATTTTAATTTCCGCATAATATTAATTCTCGACCAAGCTTTAGTTTTCAAAATTCCAAGATGATCGTGCCAAGTACAGTCACTATTTAGCGTAATCCCTAAGTGTTTATGCGCATCTTCTTCCAATATAGGTTGGGTATTCATGCAAATGGGAGGGTGATAGGGTCTATTATGCTTTCTAGAAATTAGGAGAACTTCTGACTTGTTAGGGTTGAATTTTACAAGTCATTTTTCCGCCCAACAGTAGACTCTCGCTACATCGTCATTAAGAGTTTGAGCGGCTGTCATTGGATTATCGACAATAAGATAAAGGCTCGTGTCATCGGCTAATAGCCGTATGATAGAGTTTATATTTTTGACTATATCATTTATGTAAACAAGAAAAAACAGTAGTCCTAGGATAGAACCCTGGGGAACACCAGCTTTGAGACTGGTCCAATCCGAGGACACACCCGGAAGCACTACACGTTGGCTTCTTTTATTTAGGTAGTCCATAAACCAATCAATTAGAGAACCGGAGATGTCCACAGTTTGCAGTTTTAAAAGAAGGCCCCTATGCCAGACCCTGTCGAAGGCTTTACTTATATCGAAAAATACAGCACGCACTTCTTTGCCTTCGTCCAAGGCCTGGCAAAAGGTATTGTATATATCAGTTAGTTACTTCACAGTGGAATCACCAGCAATAAAACCTGATTGCAATGTAGTTATGACTCGGTTTTCCATAAGAAAATTGAAAACATATTTGTGAACAAGCTTTTCCAATACTTTGCCAATCATACTGAGAAGTAAGATAGGTCTATAGTTGGATGAGTCTGATTGATCTCCCTTTTTCAATATAGATGTTGCATTTGCCTGTTTCCATATGTTCGGGACTTGGCCACATGAAAGCGAGTAATTGAAGAGTTAGTAAAGGGGAAAGGATAATGGATGAGCAAGCTCTTTCAGTTGGCGGTTATTTAATCTGGTCCAGATGCTTTACGAACTTTAAAAGATTTTAATACAGATTCAACCTCATTTGGAGACACTGATATGTTATTGAGTGAGGAATTAACACGACGTCTAAGCCTCGGTAAGGTAGCTCCACTGTCATCAAGATGGGTTTGGGATGTAAAAAATTCATTCAGTATTTCAGCCTTGTCTTGTTCGTCAGAAAATACTTCGTCATTACTTTGGAGAGGGGGATAGAAGTTTTTTGTTCAGGTTTTATAAAGCTTTTCAAAATTTTCCACCAACCTTTATGTCCATGATTACTATTTTTCAAATTAATTGCTAATTTATCCGTTTGTAACTTTCTAGATTTGCGGGTTTCAAGTGTTACTTGATTCCTTATCTGTTTATATTTTTCAAAATCGGCCAAATTATTTGTTCGCTAGAATTTGTATTAAATTATTATCAGTAGTAGAAGCAGTAGCAGTACTAGTAGTTATATTATTATTATTATTATTATTACAACTATTACTATTATCTATATATATATACCAACAAACAACACTGGCTAGTTTTATCCAATTTTGTATTCATCACGTTAACATTCTCATGTAACACACGGGGTATTCGACTACCTGGAACGCAGACGGACACCAAAAACTCCGACTTTTTACTTTCGATTTGAAAGAGGGTGAGGCGACCCTATTAAAAATCTGTTTGATTTTTTGCTGTTTACTTTTGGAACTGTCACATCTGTTTCGAAATGGTTTTTTTGCTTTGATAGATTACATGAAAGTGTCTTTACAGACAACTAAAATGCAAAACATGCAAATTTTCTAAAACAATTAGTTTAATTACCAGAAATGCGACTGATTTATCCAAAGATGTCATTTTAGCTTGAAAGAAAAACAGTTCTTGTTCAAGAATTAACTACTCTATACTTGTGTCACACGTTGCTCGGGCAGCAATAAGCATGGACTTCAGTGCACCATGCGGAAAGAAGATATTCCTTAGGGCAGACGCATTCCTTTTATGTTACCATGAAACGCAAACAATGGATACCAATGACGGATTAACAATTAATGCCTTCATCAGTACCTACTTGGATATCTCCTTAATTTGGAGGTTCAAAAAGCACGGTTATGAACAATCTTGAATATTTCCCACGTATATAAACAACCATGGTGAAAATAGCGTAAGAAGAGTAAATGATTAATCTCTCTCTCTCTCTCTCTCTCTCTCTCTCTCTCTCTCTCTCTCTCCTCTCTCTCTCTCTCTCTCTCATTCTGCGCTGCGCATATGCCTGGTATAGGACGTATGAATTTCAACGATTTCCATTTCAGGAAATGTTTGGATAGTTCATGTTTCCTATACTTACATAAGTGTCTTAAGAAGATAACTGATGATTGGCACAGTCAGAGAGCCTATCCTTGGTTCTAATAATTTTTTGCTATAAAAGTTTCACCTTTTATTGAATAACATAACAAAAAAAAAAAAAAAAAAAAAAAAAAAAAACGAAATTACTATTCACTCTAGGATTTTCCAGGTAAACCATTCACAGAGCATTTTCCAGATAGATCACAAATCGGCTGATAAATGTTCGAGGTTTCATGCAGGTATTCTAATGTGTGACGTTTCATTCAGATATTCTATTTAGAAGTCTATCTGTAGACCCAAACCATTTTTGCTTCGGATGTTTGAAGGGCAGGAAACTGAGGAAGCCGGATCGACAGTGGTGGTTCTTGTGCAATTACATGTATATGTACATTTAAACTTCTAAAGGTCCGCATTTGTTGGAGGTTTCGTTCAGATAGTCTATAAAATATTAGATCATAGTTTCAGATACCACTGTTTCAAATGCCAACAATGGGCCTAGCGGATTAGAGTGCTGTCTCTTAACCATATCGTCTCTCACTATGTGGGTTCGAACCACGCGCGGGTCACATCTGAGACGTCTTCTCCGGGTTAACTTGGTTTCACCCACCTCTGATTAAGGATGGGATGAAAAGAAGAAGAAGAAGAAGAAGAAGAAGAATCGTCACACAGATAAAAGTGGCGGGTTTTATACGATATGAACACGTAAAGTAAATGTGAATACAATCCGCGAACTGTTCGTGAGAAAGCGGGTTCCATCTGCTGACGGATAGACGTTGCACCAGCCTGTTCAAAACTGTTGTGCATCTGCAAGCCAGGTGGCTTGCACTATTGCACAAAATGCGTGATATTTCTTTATTTGAAACTGTTTGTTCGAAATATTTGGACATGTTGCGCATCAGCGCAATTTGATCCATTCCATCACAGGTCGTATAAAATCATTTCAGCACCGAGAAAGCAATCAGACTGTACAGCTACACAGGTTGATATGATTCTTACCTGGTCGCAGGCGCTTTTCATGGTGCATGTACGCCGTATCAGAATCTTCCACATAACAATACTTATCAGGCAGGTGTCTCCTTTGTTTTATTTGTTGTAAGTTTTACAAATAGACTGGCGGTTTAAGCAAACAGTGTAGACCTATTACCGATTTTGCGGCGTCTTATCTTGATCTACATTGCCATATTTGGGAAGCTTGACAAATATTGAATTCATACTTCATAGCTTAATCGCTCGGACAGCTCACAAAATCCTTTCACTTACGTCATGAGTTTAGGCCCCCGCCCATCGGGGCTTGAAGATATAGATGGACTGCATGATGCTTCCACGCAGAGTAGAAGTAAAACAAAGATCAGGAATCGATACAATTAACTTACTCCACCCACCAAAGACACCAAAGGGAAAGCCACACAAACATTAAGCGACCAGACCATAATGGAAACCTAAACAAAGGAAGACCATAAGGACAGTTACTTTCCTACAAAATGGGCATATGGCCATCAAAAATAAAAAGACACAAGTGATACACACAGTAAGTAACAAACAACAGCATAAA
The DNA here is from genome assembly GCA_963580285.1 of Lucinisca nassula. Lineage (NCBI taxonomy): Eukaryota > Metazoa > Mollusca > Bivalvia > Lucinida > Lucinidae > Lucinisca > Lucinisca nassula. The sequence continues at coordinate 105,622,704 of OY757017.1, read as the reverse complement.
TAAACCGCCACAGAAGAACCGCCTTGGAACGGTCAGTGGAAAGATTTCCATTGGGGGGCTTAAATCGATTTTACGTGGCCACAATCCTCGCCCTTACTTCCGTCGCGATGTAGACAAACAATTTGTTCAGTCCGCATGAAGGCCTCCTAACTCATCAGTGCAACATCTCCGTGAACACAAATAATCAAAGAACCATAGAGGTGAGACAACGATGAACACTCGAAAGCAAGAAACCACTGAAATGCTGGAGCAAATGAAAACAAACAGTTAGACTCCGATGGGCCCGACCAGAGACAGAGCATCAGGCACCAACCAACATTACCTTGAATTAGATCTCTCTAATTCTCAATAAGCCTTTACGTTGGAACCGTCATAGAATCTGAGGCCTGACCCACCGGCATGCAATTAAAGAGGGAAGCAAAGTTGCCAACCGTGATTGGGTTAACTACCATGCATGCAGTCTGTCGTATAACATCAATGTTGTACCCAATCTTTTTGTATCGAAAAATGATTTTACGAAATTGGGTGCTGAAGTTATTGCGGTTATATATTTTTCTGAATTTATATACTAAGTTACCATAAAATTCGGGTTCCGATAGACCTTGTTGCAGAAGAGATTTAAGTCCAATATTGAATTTTGAAACCAAATCAAAATGGCGTCTATAAAATTTTGAAAAGGCTTTGCGTAGTTTATGGTACCGATTACCCTGATTAAGAAGTTGAGCCGTTAATAATTTATTACGAGTGTTGAAGTCAGTTACATGACTACACACTCTAGCAAATCGAATTAATTGCATACTATAAACGCCATAGGATGGCGTACGAGGAACATCACCATCCAAAAAAGGAAAATTTAAAATCTCAAAATCAAAGTCATCGCGTTTATCATAAATTTTGCACGAAACAAACCGATCTACAATAGATAGATGTAAATAAAAAAACTGGGCCTCGGTATCAGAAGAAGTTGCTATATTTAACTGAAGTTCTGGGGGATAATTCTGACTGATCAAACCATAGAAATAGGTATTATCAATACTTAATAAATCATCTAAATATCTAGAAGTGGAGCTAAAAGCTTCAATAATTTCAGATTTGTTATCAATGGAAAGCGACAACATGAAAACATGAAGTCTCTTTCATCACAATACAAGGACAGATCAGCCACAAGAGGTGCGCAATTCGTACCCATCGGAATACCCACAATTTGTCTAAATTACATAGTACCGAATCTAATATAAATATTGTCAGGTAGAAAGGTGAGGGCATCACACACTTTCTGACATGACCAAAGTGTATAATTCTTATGCTCTTTAGAAGTGAAAAATGCATTTCTGACATTACATGCAAGATAGAGAGAATCTTCTCTGTGAAAAGCCCATTCAATTAAATCATTAAGCTTTTCTTTTATAAGATTATGAGGATTGTAGTGTAAAGAGTGGAAAAATCGTAAGTAGACAGACTTGAAGCACGAAAATGTCTGGATTTCAATTTATTTAAAACCTCATTCGATTTTTTATAGACCAAAACAGATTTCTTCCTTCCTGACTTTATCACAATATTTAATCACATGCGTTTTAATATCAGTAAGACAGGAAGTTAATAATTTAGATAGTTTAGTGGTAGTGCAAGAGCTAGAATTTGCAATAAACCGTGCTTTGTAAGGACTTTTATGAAGTTTTGGTAACCAGTATAGCGTAGGAAGCTTGTCTTGGCCTTCGGTAACACACACGGCAAACTTGGTGGCTGAATGACAAATATGTTTATCTACTATAGCTGTCTCTTCAGCTAAAGGCTAAACTTCATAGGCCTTAGTTCCACCAAGCTCCTGCTTAATCGTGTTAACATAGTGGAAACGTCACACGACGACGACGTTGTTAGCGGCCTTGTCTGCAGGGGCCTTGTCTGCAGGGATAAAAACAAACTTCTTATGAAATTCTTGAATACCAAGTTTAAGATGACGTAAAGACGTCTAAGGCTTAGGAGGTAATAAGTTAGTATTATGAGAATAGAAAGAAATGCGTTTATTCACTAGTTTTAAAATGGTAAGTTTCCAGTCCTTAAGGGCTTTATGCTCAACATACTCTCGCTTACACCATCGCTTACCGAATTCATTCAAGGAAGCAGCGATTTCATCTCTACATTTACTGAAATCAATTTTAGAAGGAAACCGACCCGCACACGAGTAATAGCAAACCGCTTAGAGGATATAAAATAGAAGTGGAGGCAATGATCAGGAATCGATACAATCAACCCATAGCTCCCATCAGAGACACCAAAGGGAAAGACGCACAAGCATGGAACAACAGACCCTAATGGAAACACCAACAGCGGAAAGACAAAAGGACAGTTACTTTCCCACAAAATGGCCAATAGGCTATCCAAAATAAAATAAGCGTCACAAACACCAAAAGACAAACCATAACAAAAATAAACCGCAACAGTAGAATGCCGGGGAATGGTCAGCGGAAACGAATTTCAGTGGGGGGGGGGGGGGGGGGGGCTTAAATAGATTTTACGTGGCCACAATCCTCGCCCTTACTTCCGTCGCGATTTAGACAAATAATTTGTTCAGTCCGCATGAAGGCCTCTTAACTCATCAGTGCAACATTTCCGTGAACACAAATAATCAAACAACCACAGAGGTGAGACAACGGTGAGGACTCGAAAGCAAGAAACCACAGAAATGCTGGAGCAAAAGAAAATCAACAGTTAGACTCCGATGGGCCCATCCAGAGACAGATTATCAGGCACCAACCAACATTACCTTGAATTAGATCTCTCTAATTCTCAATAAGCCTTTACGTTGGAACCGTCATAGAATCTGAGGTCTGACCCACCGGCGTGCAATTAAAGAGGGAAGCAAAGTTGTCAACCGTGATTGGGTTAACTACCATGCATGCAGTCTGTCGTATAGCATAAATTTTATGTTGTACCCAATCTTTTTATATCGAAGAATGATTTTACGAAATTGGGTGCTGAAGTCACTGCGGTTACATGGATATATTTTTCTGCCCAGGCAAAGCAGTGCGAGTCGGCCCGTCCATGTTTAAAAACCCTATTAGTTCATTGGGCAGCAGAGATTGAGATGTCATTTCATCTCAATGTCGCGTAAAAGTCCCACAAAATTGGAAGCAGAGTCTCCAAAATGACCTATACAGTGTTGACGGGGACGTTAAACCTCAAATCAAACAAACCAACAAACGTCTTGAGTTTCTGCCACTTTTATCTTTGAATTTTGCGAATAACATGCATTGTTGCTATTTTGTAAAATGCTTCAATTAAAATCATCAAAATGCGAGATATAGAAGGTCATGATGAGACATCTATGAATGCGAGGTCTCATTTTGACATACTCTGCATAGGCATCTTTATAAACACACTGTGTTACATACTTTGTATTCATTCCGCTTCGTTATTATATCCCAAATATGCCAATAAGAAGTCTCCGTGGTGTAGAGGATTAGCTACTCGCCTCGCAAACAAGGGGTCGTGGGATCGATTTAGGGCTTCACCAGACTCTCGGGTGAGTCTTTAAACTAAGGTCCCGTCTCCATATGACCTAGTTGTTGGTGGGGACGTAAACTCAAACGCACCCGCCTATCGGGGCTTGAAGAAATAGATGGGCTGCATGATGCTTCCACGCAGAGTTGAAACCGATCGCACACGAGTACTGGTAAACCGCTTAGAGGATCTAAGCCTGCCCAGACAAAGTGGTGCGAGTCCATGCTTATAAACCCTATTGGTTTCATTGGGCGACAGGGCTTGAGATGTCATTTCATCTCAATATTAGGTAAAAGTCCCACATAATTTTAAGCTGTGCTCCAAAATGGCCTAAATTGTGTTGACGGGGACGTTAAACCTCAGTTAAAACAAACAAATATCGTGGCAATATTTAATTTTTGACACCTGTTTGGCCATTAATTCTTTTCTGCTGAAGGGGATGGGGTGAGGGAAACAAACTAGTCTTCTTATGTTGTAACCCATAATATACAGTAGAAATCCGCTTAAAGACCACCCGTATATTAGGACCACTCCACTATTAAGACCGCTTTTGCCAGACCCAAATTATTTTCTGTATATTTAATTGATATTTATTCCGATAAAGAGACCACCCCGCTATTCAGTATTAAGACCGCTTTCAAAAGACCAAACCTGTCATTACAGTTCGCTATTGAGACCACTTTTTGGTCACGTCAAGTTAATTTGTATCTCTTGGTTGACTGGTCAGGTATAAATATTTGCTGGATTCTTCATCATTACAATACCTCTTGGTAATGTTCACACATATCCCTAAAGGTGTGAATAACAGCAGTTTACCTGTACTAATCTGTGTGTTGTTTTAACAAAATGTATTATAGGTAGCACTATCAAGGCTAATTGAATAAATAGATGCAGCTCTGTTTTCTTAAGATATTAATTTTAAGAAGATTTTTTTTTAAACAATTGAAATCATGAATGTGATTTTTATTGGTGTAATGTTGCCATTGATTACATGTAATAAGGGAAAGGACAGAAAAGTTCACCAAATAGCAATAAAATAAACACAATACACAAAAAGGAAATTACATCCATCTTGCCAACAATTTTATCACCAATTCCATTATTAGGACCACCCCGCTAATAAGACCGCTTTTTAGAAGTCTGGAAAGTGGTCTTAATAGCGGAATTTCACTGTGTATGACAATGAAATATTCTGCCTATTAAGTTTGGAGTGGTCATTTCCAATTATAACGGTATCAGGTTTTTTTTTTTTTTTTTTTTTTTTTGTGGCAAATTTTACAAAAAATGATTGTTCTTTTAGCAAACAGATTAGATCCAGATCAGACGCCGTTTTCTGCGGCATCTGATCTGTGTCTGCACTGTTTGCTAATTTCCCAGAAAAGGGCCGCTAGGCATATGAATATGGGTTAATTATATTGCCATTCTTTCTTGTGCGTCACTCTCCCGGTTTTTTTTTTTCTATAAATTTCTCATTGTTTATCTGATAAGATCGATTCGTAATTTCGTAAGACCCGACCCTACCAACATGTACCACTGGCTGGATCAGCGTCATATCAACATCGTTATAATAATGTATAATCACATTTATCTGCAAAATAATGAAACAAACTCGTACAGTTCTAGTACGATCTGTTTTGAAAGTGACTGTTATTATGGGGTTCTGCTATTGGTGTTTCCATTGGTCTAGTTAATTCATGTTAATTCATGTTTGTGTTTCTTTCCCTTTGGTGTCTCTGATAGGAGCTTTGGGTTAATTGTATCGATTCCTGATCATTGCCTTCACTTCTATTGTATATGCCACCAATTGGCCATTGCCTATGTTAAGATAGTGTTTTTCTATTGTGTCTATAAGAAAACAAAATCACAATGTTGCTTAATTTGTTGTTGTCGCCCCATAAACTTGTTTGCGATACAGTTAATGGCACTAACTGGAGTCATTCACCTTATTTGCATTATTTGCTGGTTCCTAGTCTGAAGATTATAAGTGTTGGAAAAACAGGTAACCAGACCCCCCTGACCTTAAACCTGTTTTTCCTATATTGACAATGTGCAACTTGGGAGCCAGCAAATAATGCAAATACGGTGAATAGAAGAACCGCCATTATTTTATGTCTCAAAATTTTAATTTGTTCGGACTGAAATGACATTGCGATCTCCCATCCTGATGCAATGTAACCTATTTATGTAACATAGTGCGTTCTTTTAATATTTTAAACGTTTATTTCTATAATATTTTTTAAAAATATTTGTCTTCTTTCTACTGCCAACCAGTTGTTAATACACGTTAGAACCGCAACTAGAACACACAGTCTACGCTTAAGAGGAGAAAACAAGCAAACGAATGTATTCCCCAGTGAGCCCCAGTTATCAATAAAATGTGGGGATTTTCAGGGTATACATTACAAAGACGACAACGTGATGCAAGGCTGTGGTATATCATACAAGGATTGGAGCCGACAGTTGGATTTTTGCATATACCGTGAAATTCCGCTATTAAGACCATCTAAAATTAAGACTAATTCTGTGTTGAAAAGTTTATTTAGAAGGGTGCAGTTACTCTTTCTTCAAGGTTTCAGCATAAAATTTCCTCTGGTCAGGGACCACCTTTGGAACTGTTCAAAAGACCACTTTTGAACAGTCCCAAAGGTGGTCTTAATATCGGAATTTTACTGTATTCAATTATTTTCTGTTGCAGAACAGAAAAGCATTAAATACAAACAAACAAAATGAATTAATAAGTATGGCTTTTTATCGTTTGTTTGTTACAATATTAAAAATACAAATGCCAAATTTCAAAGTCCCAACATCGAGATAATTCCGTGTGAATCAGGCCATTGTTGTTCGTTTGATTGAGGTTTAACGTCCCGGTCAACACTATTTATGTCATTTTGGCTACGTTCAAATCAATAGGTTTATATGCATTGAGGGTCCGACTCGCTACACTTTGTTTGTGCAAGCTTTGTCCAGTACTTAAGTGCGGTCGGTTTCAGCTATGCGTGGAAACACCATGCAGCCCAATCTATTTCTTCAAACCCCGATGGGCGAGGCCCTAAGTCAGGTTATTTTTTATGTCGCCAACAGTTACATTTTCGGATAAAAATTACCCTAACCCTTCCGTGTGACACGGTTCCCACTTTCATATCTCCAAAAGGATTATTTTTCTAGGGAGGTTTTTTTCTGATTTCAACGGCAAATACAGGTTGAGGGCACACGTTAGAACCCACATACCATCAGCCTAACACGTCTGTGTAATGAACACCCCTCTAAACCCCAATCTATGTCAAGGACCTTGGGTTTACAGGTGTTTAATTTTGTTTCTTATTTTGCTAAAAAGCATAGATTCTCTAACCCAAATAATCTGTTTCGACTAGATACAAAAAAAAAATCTGAAAAATGATGGTTCTAGAGATGTGAAAGCGTCCATTTTGGTATAAGGATATGTTATGAATCATTACGATAATACGCCTATACAAATACCTTGCAAATTTTACCACCAAAAATGAAAATTTTCAGTTGAAAAATTTTAATTTTTTCTTATTTCTGCTCAAAACATTGAGGGTTGATACTCGTTAGAACCGCCTCGACGAGGCGGTTCTAACGAGTACCCACAATCCATGTTTTTGAGCAGAAATAAGAAAAATAATGTATACCCCTGCAAACCACAATTTTACTATATAAAAATGGGGTTGAAGGGGGTCAAATTTTTATAGGCATGTTTTCGTGATGGCTGTGTCTTGAAGCGGAAATAAGAAAATAATGTATTAGGACGAGTCAGCAAAAACAGAGCCTAATTTATTGGTGAGATCGATCTCTTCTTTTTCGATGTAATTGCTCTGTAGAATGATACATTTGGACCAACGCTGTTGCAGTGCCATCAGTCCAGAACGGAAGAAGCCAGGATCTTTGTCTCCGGCCCGCTCCTCTCCTGCTGCCATGACTTCTTCGTTTGACCGGAAATGACGTCCTGTTAGCTTGCGCATACCCAAACAATCATGTAAAATTGTTTAAACACTACCATGTGAAATGTGTACTGCATTCGCTATTTCATCCACCCCAATTCGCCTATCAGAGTACACCAGAACCCGTTCTTTGTTACACATTTCTTCATCGGTGGCATCTGATGGGCGTCATGTCCAGACCTGGTTTTGTCTTCGAAAGACTTTTTACCGCGTTTGACTCTCCCAACCCAGAATTTAACTTGTCCATACGATGGTGCAGAAGACCAATAAACATTGTTAAACTTGCAATGTATTTCCTGACCTGTTTTCTCTTTCAAATACAAGTACCGAATGACAGCACGGTACTCAACTTTTGACGAAAAGCTTGCTTTTGCATCGCTGGCCATGTTTGACGTTCAATATCTTATGAGTGAATGACACGATAAAGATGCAATTTTGCCCTCATGCCTAAAACATATATTGAAACAAGATATGAAAATGTTGGTTGTCTCAATCAATTAGAAATGGGATAGCCAGGTTACTTATTGACTTGCCCTCGTATATCCCTGTAAACCCAGTATTCTCTGTATCAGCATGTTGGCACGTTCGTGAAATAAGCACCCCCTTTATACAGGAAACCTGAGGTTAACCGGGGAGTACATGTTTAGATCTTTTTAGCTCACCTGTCACGTAGTGACAAGGTGAGCTTTTGGGATCACTTTTTGTCCGTCGTCCGTCGTGCGTCCGTGCGTCCGTGCGTGCGTCCGTGCGTGCGTCCGTAAACTTTTCTTCAAACGACATCTTCTCCTAAACCACTGATCGTATTTTGACCAAACTTCACAGGAATGATCCTTAGGTGGTCCCCTTTCAAAGTTGTTCAAATGGTTCCGGTCCGTTGCACATATAGGTCACAGTAGCCAAAAATAGATTTTTTTTCACCGCAAACTTAAAAAATCTTCTTCTCTGAAACCGCAAGGCCCAGGTCTTTGATATTTGGTATGAAGCTTCATCTAGTGAACCCCTACCAAGATTGTTCAAATTATAGTGCTAGGCCCAAAAATGCCCCCGCACGGGGGCCCTTTGGTTTTACATGGGCTTATGTAGGGAAAATCTTTAAAAATCTTCTTCTCTGAAACCGCAAGGCCCAGGTCTTTGATATTTGGTATGAAGCTTCATCTAGTGGACCCCTACCAAGATTGTTCAAATTATAGTGCTGGAGCTAAAAATGCCCCCGCACGGGGGCCCTTTGGTTTTACATGGGCTTATATAGGGAAAATCTTTAAAAATCTTCTTCTCTGAAATCGCAAGGCCCAGGTCTTTGATATTTGGTATGAAGCTTCATCTAGTGGACCCCTACCAAGATTGTTCAAATCATAGTGCTGGGGCCAAAAATGCCCCCGCACGGGTGGGCCCTTTGGTTTTACATGGGTTTATATAGGGAAAATCTTCAAAAATCTTCTTCCGTGAAACCGTAAGGCCCAGGTTTTTGATATTTGGTATGAAGCTTTATCTAGTGGACCCCTACCAAGATTGTTCAAATTATAGTGCTGGATCTAAAAATGCCCCCGCACGGGGGCCCTTTGGTTTTACATGGGCTTATATAGGGAAAATCTTGAAAAAAATTCTTCTCTGAAACCGCAAGGCCCAGGTCTTTGATATTTGGTATGAAGCTTCATCTAGTGGACCCCTACCAAGATTGTTCAAATTATAGTGCTGGGGCCAAAAATGCCTCTGCACCAGGGCCCTTTTGTTTTACATAGGCTTATATAGGGAAAATCTTTAAAAATCTTCTTCTCTGAAACCGCAAGGCCCAGGTCTTTGATATTTGGTATGAAGCTTCATCTAGTGGACCCCTAGCAAGATTGTTCAAATTATAGTGCTGGAGCTAAAAATGAACCCCACACGGGAGCCCTTTGGTTTTACAATGGCTTATCTAGGGAAAATCTTGAAAATCTTCTTCTCTGAAACCGCAAGGCCCAGGTCTTTGATATTTGGTATGAAGCTTCATCTAGTGGACCCCTACCAAGATTATTGAAATTATAGTGCTGGGGCCAAAAATGCCCCCGCACCAGGGCCCTTTTATTTTACATAGGCTTATATAGGGAAAATCTTTAAAAATCTTCTTCTCTGAAACTGCAAGGCCCAGGTCTTTGATATTTGGTATGAAGCTTCATCTTGTGGACCTCTACCAAGATTGTTCAAATTATAGCACTGGGGCAAAAAATGCCCCCGCTCCGGGGCCCTTTGGTTTTACATAGACATATATAGGGAAAATCTTGAAAAATCTTCTTCTTTGAAACCAAACGGCTTAGGTCTTCGATATTTGTTATGAAGCTTCAACTAGTGGACCTCTATAAAGATTGTTCAAATTATAGCCCTGAGACCAAAAATGCCTCCGCCATGTGGCCCTTTGGTTTTACATAGACTTATATAGGGAAAATCTTTAAAAATCATCTTCTCTGAAACACAAGGCTTAGGTCTTTGATATTTGTTATAAATGAAGCTTCAGCTAGTGGACCTCTACCAAGATTGTTCAAATTATAGCCCTGGGGCCAAAATGCCCCTGCTCCAGGGCCCTTTGGTTTAACTTAGACTTATATAGGGAAAATCTTGTTTTACATAGACTTCTATATGCAGGGTTTCACGGGCCTCCGTGGCCTAGTGGATAAGAGCGCTGACTCTTAGTCATTAGGTCTCTCACCGCCGTAGGTTCGAGCCTCGCTCGGGCCACGTGTGAGACGCCAAGTTCTGCAACGGAAGGTCAGGTGGTTTTTCTCCGGGTACTCCGGTTTTCGCCCACCTCTGATTAACGATCGGCTCGATATGAGTGAAATAATCTTGAAAGGGCCGTAAAACCCAAACCAAAAAAAAAAAAAACCTTTAAAATCTTCTTCTCTGAAACCAGAAAGCCCAGGTCTTTCATATTCGATATGAAGCTTCATCTTGTGGACCTCTACCAAGATTGTTCAAATTATAGCCCTGGGGCCAAAATTGACCCTGCCCGGGGCCCACTTGTTATACATTGGATCAGGTGAGCGAACCAGGGCCCTCTGGGCCCTCTTGTTTCTTATTTCTATACCGAGACATGGGTTGCGTGTGCTCGTTAGAACCGAGGCGGTTCTAATCAGCACCAACAACCTATGGTTGGGGTGTTAATAAGGAAAATATCATAAAATTTCGTCAGAAATATACCGTTTGTGCGATATTAAAGATTGCACTATGTCACACGGGTGTGTTATCAAAATTGATCATATAACGTCACGTCTGACGATATAATAACCACATGTATTCCATTCGGTAATCCACTAGTGGATTAAATAATGCAAATTAGTTAGATACGCCCCGTAAAGTCACGTTTACTAATGGCGGAATGTTGGCATTTTTGTAAACAATCATTGGGGCTTGAAGAAATAAATGGGCTGCATGATGCTTCCACGCAGAGCTTAAACCGACTGTCATGAGTACTGGTAAACCGCTTATAGGATCTAAGCCTGCCCAAGCAAAGCGGTGCAAGTCCATGCTTATAAACCCTATTGGTTTCATTGGGCGACAGGGCTTGAGACGTTATTTCATCTCAATGTCGGGTAAAAGTCCCACAAAATTGGAAGCAACGTCTCCAAAATGACCTATACAGTGTTGACGGGGACGTTTAACCTCAAATCAAAACAATCGTCAATAAAATGCGTTTTAAATGTTATTTGATATTCGTGTTCATGCATTATTGAATTTATTAAACTCGTTGGGGAAAATGGTTAAAATGCTCGACAAAGCATCATATTTTATCGCTTTTCCTCAACTAGTTTAATATTACATGAACACTAATGCAAGATCCTTTATGGAAATTGGGGTTTTAGTGATGAATACACACGACATGTATTTTCAAGATTAAATTGGAAAATTCTCCCTACATCACGAAAATAAACCTATATAATTTTGACCCCCTTGAGCCCCACTTTTATGTAGTAAAACTGGGGTTTACAGGGGTAAACCTAATTTTTCTCATTTCTAATCCAGCATATAGATTGTGGGTACTCGTTAGAACCGCCTCCTCGATGAGGCGGTTCTAACGAATTTCGACAATATATATTTGGAGCGGAAATATGAAAACTATCACAATTGTTCACCTTAAAATGTTCGTTTTGCGGGGGTAAAGTTTGCAATGTACTTGTATAGGCGCGTTTTTGTAATGAATTATCCCAATTCTAACAATATCTACAATTATGGGAAATATTTCCTAGGGGGCGAGATTAAGGAATAAGTTCGAAACAGCTATAGTAACGCATCCATTACGATAACACACCCGTGCGTCACTGTGCATTTTTTACATCCTCAAAAAGGGTCAATTTTCTGAAGAAAATTTGTGATATTTTTCTTATTTATACTCAAAACATAGGTTGTGGGTACTCGTTAGAACCGCCTCATTGAGGCGGTTCTAACGAGTACCCACAACCTATGTCTAGAAGCAGAAATAAGGAAAATAATGTTTACCCCCGTAAACCCCAGGTTTCTCTATATAAAGTGGGGTTTAGGGGGGTCTTTATTTCACGGACTTGTTCACGTGATGTCAGTACCAAGTTTTTCAAAACATTGCTAGCTGAACGAGCTCGTTAGTGGTCATATTATTAACTGTTCTAGCAAGTATAATCTCTAAAATTTTGGTATTTTTGCTGAAAAATTTGAGCAGCTTTTGCATTTGTAATTTTGCATTTACTAAAGCTGCTCAAATTTTTGTTTGCAAAACTATTAGTATATTTGCCATATTTAACTATACCTTAGCAAACGATGTCGTTAGTTTTTAAAAACCTGGTCCCAGGTTAACAAGCGTCCACGTAAACCCCACTTTATTTTGTTAAATGAGGATTATGGGTACTCGTTAGAACCGCCTCGATGATATTTTCAGCAGAAATATGAAAAAACAATCATATTTTCTCATCTAAAATTTTTCTTTTTTGTTTCGGCGGTATGGTTTAAAATGTATTTACGAGGACGGTTCAAATATGAATGCAACTAAGCACATAAAACTGATTCCGTGATAGATTTCGATGAAAAATATTTTTTTCCCCTCAAAGTATTCCCCTTTAACATATATACAAACTTTCAGTCTTCTGATCCAATCATTGAATGCATTTTGGTAGTCTTTTCGAGGTATACTATGAAGGCACTGGAATTTTGCAGAACCGAGGTGTTTTCGCTGTACAAATTTTCGACCAGAAAGGTATTTTTTCAGCCGCGGGAACAAACAAAGTCAAACGGGGCAAGGTCAGGGGAATACGGGGGGGGGTGGGGGGGGGGGGAGAGTTCAACAACCTTTTCCTGCTTCAGATAGTCTTGCACAATGAACGCCTTGTGCAATAACGCATTGTCATGTAGCAATCTGACATTGGCCAAACCAGAAGAACTTTATTCTTGTAAAACTTCGCATTTACAGATTTGCCTTTAGGCACAGCAACCTGAATAGCAGGGACCTGATTTGAAAAGAATATGGCATACATTACCTTCTTGACGCTCATGGTCCGCTTTGCAATGCATGGTCTTTTGCAATACTTTGTTGCCCATATGTTGATCTGAATCTTTCGTTTTGGCTCAAAAAGTGAACCCATGTCTCGTCACCTCTGACGACATTAGCGAAAGACCGTGCATTGTAATTTGGAAATTTTTTAAGCAACTTTTTCGCGCACTGAACGCGCGTATTTTTCTGCTCATCTGTCAACAGATGGGGAATCCATCTAGCACAGATCTTTCTCATTTTCAAATCCCGTTTCAGAATTGTATGAGCTGCTCCTAATGAGATGCCAACCATACTAACTATTTGCCTAGTGGTGTATCGTGCATCGGTAGCAAATATTTCTTTCACTCTAGCAACCATCTTGGCAGATGTTGCTCTGTTCGGCCGACGATCATGTGGTGCATCTTCTGTTGAGCCTAGCCCACAGCTGAATTTCTTACACCAACGAAAACTGTCGGAAAAGACATTTCATTATGCCCATAAACCGAACATATTTCAACAAAAATGTCTTTGCACCGTATACCAAGAATACAACGGTTCTTAATATAGGACCGTATTTCAACGGCGTACTCTGACCTTTTTTTCAACCATGTTTTGTATTAGTATACAAGAGTAGACAGTGTTTATCGAACGATATACATGGTTAAAGTGGGCGGATTTTAACAAGTTTGGTATCAATGTATAGGTATAATGTTTTTCTAAGCTGTGATATTTATTTCCAAGTGATTTTCGCATTAGTGTATGAGAAAACGTTCTACTTGCATTCATTCGAACAGTCCTCGTATATAGGCGTGTCTTCGTAATGAAAAAGCAGTGTGTTGAATAGATGCTAGGCAACGGCATTTGGGTATGTTCAAAATAAATGCATCCAAAGTGTGACATAGAGGGTCAAAAATAAAACTCCTTTGTAGAGTCTCATTTCTATTGGAAAATATTCCGCACACATTGAATTTCACTTATCCGGTGGGGTTTTTATGAATAACAAAGCCATTTTTTTATTTTAAATTTTATTTAATATGCTTCAAAGATTTTCTGAACTATCCTTGAACTTTTCAGTAGTTGAAGATCAAGATATTTAAGACTAAAAATATGAATTTTCCATTTGAAATGATGGAATATATGTCTAATAAAGCTTTTCTGCTATAATCCTTTTCATTTTTCAATTTTTATCAAATTTTACCATTTTATAGATCGTTTTTTGCTATTTTTTAAAAAATACATTCAGAAAAGTTTTCATAACTTTGAAATTGAACATCTCAAAGTAGTAAAACTAGCTTCTTTATAAAGCTGGGTTTCATAGAAAACCATGATGAAAATTTCACATTGATTCCACCATTGGTTCAGTGATGGTAAATGGTCAAAAAAGCCGTTAATTTCTTATGAAAACGTTACACTCCTTAGTATATTAAATTGTTATAGAAAAGAAGCATTAATAAACTTATAACAATAACATTGTAACCCTGAACTATCTCAAACTATGTAAGGATGCAAACCAAATGTTTTGATAATAAAAAATGATGAAGATGCTGCCACTTTACCATTTTATAGCTCAGTTTTGGCTTTTTTTCTTGAAACGTGCACACAGAAAAGTTCTTGAAACTCTAATTGAACATCTCAAAAGTAGTAAAACTAGCTTTTTTTATAAAGCTTGGTTTCATTGAAAACCATGCTGAAAATTTCACATTAATTCCACGGTTGGTTCAGTGATGGTAAATGGTCAAAAAAGCCATGTATTTCTTGTGAACTGTTACACTCCTTAGTATATTACATTGTTATAAAAAAAGAAGCATTACTTAATTTGAAACAGCAACTATGTAACTCTGAACTATCTCAAAGCTGTGTAATGATGTAAACTTGATATTTTGATAACGGAAAATGAAGAGGATGCTGCAAAACATAGTTTTCTTTCGAAGGATGTTGAAAATAATGCCTGGCATTGTAAATTGGATATGTTCTGGACATAATGTGACCTAGTTACTAGGAAATTGCCTTACGTCACTTAGGCATGGAAAAATGATAAAACTCTTAATTACAACAAAAGCAAGTAAAATGACTAGAACATTCACATATAGTACAAAAAATTTCATTGTTTCACTCCTTAGCATTTTGGGTAGTCATTAAACACGAGATTCATTTCCTATAAACATACAATGGTAATCCAAAAGTAAATGTGTTCATTTGAGGCTTATATGTATCTACTAAAACTACCAAAACTGACTTGATTTTGTTATCTTCATAGTAATTTTTCAAAATGTTTGCTCGTATAGTGTTACACTCCTTAGCATTGCTAGTGGTAATCATAAAACATGCAAAAGCAAGTTTTATAGGAACTATCATTATTTTTTCAAAATCTAGATATCAGAAATAAGCATTATCATCTCACAATGCCATGATACTTTGTTCTGCCATTCACTCAATATAGTAAATACATGGTTAGTGTCGTTAATAATAAAATATAATCGGTGAGCCTTAGACAATTTTATAGGATCGAGCTTTAGCGAGCCCCTATAAAATTGTCGGGGCGAACCGATTATATTTTATTATTTAAGACACTATCCATGTATTTAGTTTATACCGTAATTCAAAACAATCAATGGATTTTCAATAATTTAGCAAATTTAAGCAAAAAAGACAAAAGACTGTGTGGCATGTTAAACGACATTCAGTGCCATGGTGCGCACAACCGTGACATCAACAAGTACAAAGTTTCCGACGTCATCGCGGCCAAAGACGTAGTAAACAACACGGGCACATTAAGAAAAGTTTCTCAGCGCTTCTCTTTCTGTATGAAAATCTGCAAATAAATAGTTTATTTTAGCTTTAAAATTATTTTCGAGGTTGAGACGCAACTGCAGTTTCAGTGCGCAGTTATTCCAACGGGCCATTCAAACGAGGAAAAGCCGAGAAGGTAAGAATTGAGCTAAAATATCTGAAAATCTGTTTAAATAATTATTGCGAAGATTTTAACTGGCACTTTCGTTGTTTTCCCATGTATAAAAGGTTGCATATTATTGATTACACTTGTAAAATAGGGACCTGAAAAGTAGGTCGGGTCTATGAACGGTCACCAGATGTATTATACGTCAGTAGACGTTATTTTAGGTCACTACCGATTATAGCGTACAGTTATTCGACCCCCTTTATTAGATTAGTAGAATTCCTGATTGCAGTATGAAACATTTTTTCAGCTTGAAGCAGTACCGGAACAAACATTTAAAGTAACTGGTGCACAACAATTCCTTCAACTAACAAACATGAGTAGCCACCCAATACTGAGATCAGCCTTGAAATCCCTGTTGTCTGGTCTGTTGTCTGAGCACAGTGTGTCTACGTAATCACTCAAAACAAATTAATTAATGGAACCAGTAATGACATATCAGACAACTCTGATGTACAGACTGAGCCGAGTCTTTTCTGTTTCTTACACGTTTTTCAATGAAATATAGAGATTTCTCAGTGAAATAAAAACGATATTGTCACTGTTTCAAACCCGCCCCCGCCCATAGGGGCTTGAAGAAATATATCGGCTGCGCGATGCTTCCACGCAGAGCTGAATCCGGCCCGCACACTAGTACTGGTAAACCACTTAGAGGATCTAAGCCTGTCCAGGAACCGCGGTGCGAGGCGGACCGCCCATGCTAATAAACCCTATTGGTTTCATTGGGCGACAAGGCTTGAGATGTCATTTCATCTCAATGTCGGGTAAAAGTCCCACAAAATTGGAAGCAACGTCTCCAAAATGACCTTTACAGTGTTGACGGGGGCGTTTAAGCTCAAATCAAACAAACAAAAACTGTTTCAAACAGTGACTGATATCAGTTTTATTGTTCACTGTTTGGGACTACTTTCAAAGTTTCTCCAAATCTAATTCTGTGGTCAGTTTTTCCATTGTCAGATCATTGAAATTAATGAACTGTTTATAAAATTGACGCTAAGCCGTTCACACGTCACGAGAACGTTCAAGATGTCATTTTCGATGCTGACGTCATGTATTTTGTCGCGGGACGTTAGATCTGTCAGCACTTTCTTTGGGAAACAAATATCTCAATTATTTCAGTAACCATTCATAAAAATGCCATACCAGGCTATTTCTCAGGTGCAAACTTTTAGTTTACTCCCAATATTATACCCAGTAAATACGTTGGGCACCTTTTAATTAACGCGAAATGACCAGGAACAAAGTTAGTTTTCTCTGAGGGTGAGTGACGTGATTAGTGAAGCTGTATATTGCAGTTTTGAAGCATGTAAGAAACAGAAAATTTGATTTTTTCAGTGTAAGATCAAATTTATTTTCACTCATGAACACCAAAACTGTTATTTTCACTCGTGGCTATGCCACTCGTGACAATACTGGTTTTGGTGTTCATTCGATGAAATAAAATTCAATCTTACACTGAAAAAAAAATCAAATATCCTCTATGTGTTGTTAGCCCCCTATTTCTCATAGACTGCCTTATTCCGGGCAGTTTAACAACAAATTTGGCCATTATTTAAGTACTTCACGATGGTAGTCTTCAGTTATTTACACTCTGTTAAGAATAAATGGTTTGTTGATAACATGCATTGCCAAACTGTAATTTGCTAAGGAGTGTAACACTTTATACTGAACTTGAAAAAGCAAAGCTAACCAGTACTTTTAGGTATAATATGTTTTGTTATTTACTGTTTAATTAACCAATTATAAACAAATTAACTTAAGAAAAAACATCTGAGTTTCTATTGGATTTTACTCAACGGTGTACGACAAAACATAGAAAGACAAAAGAGAGAAGCGACACAAAATAGATAAGTCAAAACATAGACGCGACATTTAATAGATCGACAAATAATAGAACGACCAATAATAGAACAATACGAGTGAGCGACAATTACCTGACCGCTCGGACTATTGCTACACGTCATTGAACATTCGTTCACTCGATCAAGTCTACCGAGAAAATTTTGATTACTCTTTACAGGGCCATTGTTGTACTTCTTTTGTATTTCTTTTGAAAATGAAATGTATTAAACAAATTGTGTTCACGGTTATTTTTCCATGCTTTTGATACAGTCTGTTATTTTCATTCGAAATTTTTAGAATTTCTTAAAGGGAAGCAGTCAAATACCGAGTTGAGGAAGCAAGCTCTTCTCCGTGGAGAATCTCTGTCCAAAAAATCCAACAAAGCCATAAATCGTGAGAAAAAAAAAAAAAA
The DNA here is from genome assembly GCA_963580285.1 of Lucinisca nassula. NCBI lineage: Eukaryota > Metazoa > Mollusca > Bivalvia > Lucinida > Lucinidae > Lucinisca > Lucinisca nassula. Next base: position 105,604,567 of record OY757017.1, on the reverse strand, counting down.
AAAAAAAAATTGTTTCAGAGTTCCACGTGAGAACAAATAACGGACATACATGTATGGACTATAGGGAGGGGTTGGCACAATGTATTGTTGTCGAAAAATGGATAGAATAAAATTTTCGATATTTCTGAACTTTTTCGATGTTATTTCGATGTTTTTTCGATGTTTTTTCGATGTTTTATTTCTATGTTTTGTCTTTCTATGTTTTGTCTTTTCTATGTTTTTGCTTTTCTATGTTTTGTCGTTCTATGTTTTGTCATAGATCCTTTACTCAAATCTGGCAGAACAACTATTGTTGTTTTTGCCAAAAATGACACATAACATGCAAAATCAGCTGACTGAATGAATTACCTTGAATTAAAATGGCCACGTAAAATCGATTTAAGCCCCCCAGTGGAAATCTTCCACTGACCGTTCCAAGGCGGCTCTTCCGTGGCGATTTATTTATGTTGTTGTATGTTACTTACTGTGTGTATCACTTGTGTCTTTTAATTTTGGATGGCCATATGGCCATTTTGTGGGAAAGTAACTGTCCATATGGCCTTCCTTTGTTTAGGTTTCCATTATGGTCTGGTCGCTTAATGTTTGTATTTCTTTCCCTTTGGTGTCTTTTATGGATGGAGTAAGTTAATTGTATCAATTCCTGATCTTTGTTTTACTTCTACTTTAAATCATGCCTTTGTCTTCACTTTAATAAAATAAGTTGATACATTCAACTTAGATAAAATTTCTTAAGCATAGATAAAGAAATTTAACTGATGTTTTTTTCCTAGAAATTGTGTAATACTCCTTAGAACACATACTCTGCCCTGCAAAGAGCAGGTGTTGCAGTAAATTTTGCTGGAGATCTAGTGTGGGTATGCCTTCCAGAAAAACAAAATAGAACATTTAAATACCACCTTTCTGAAAAAAATATCACATGCTGAACGTAAAATGTTACACTCCTTAGATTTATGGGTTGCGGTGTTTTGAAGCTTCTTGACAAAAGTTCAAAAGCAGCCGGTATGAAAACACATCATTTCTTTGACCCAAACATGTTGTCAGATACAAAAAAAGTCATTACACATACATGCCAGTTATAAATAGCACCCAGCAGCCATTTCAACCAATAAAGGTATTGATTTTATGTACAAGGTATTTTTAAAGGGACTGTTTTCAATTTACCTTGCTAAATTCAAAATGGATAGTAATATTGTCATTGGTATTCAGTATTTCATAGCTGAAATGTTGATGATTCATATTTAGCCTGATTTTACCAAATGGTTTTACCTTTTACACTGCTGTATTTCTCTGAAATTTAATATGACTAAATTCTGTCACACTTAAAGTGTTACACTCCTTAGGTTTTTCGCTAGTTTTTTCCGCATAACTTTTTCATTTCTTGTTCAATATTAATGAAACTTCACATGATTGAAAAGGACAACAGAACACATCTTAAAGATATGTTTTCTTCTACAAATTATTGTACAATGAGAGTATGGGATGGCAAATTATAATTGGATGCATTTTTTTAAACATGCCCTTTTCCATATACGTGCAATGTAGGAGCTACGACCAGTGTTTGTTTGTATTGGGGTTTAACAGCCCAGTCAACACTATTTAGGTCATTTTTGAGCCGGTCAGTTTACCTATCTACACTTTTCCTGAGTAGGCTTATAAGTAAGCGGTTATCCATTACAGTGCGCATTCTTTCGCCAGAAACTGACAACTTTCCTTCCTGAATCAGCGGAAGGGAGAGAATGACCGTAGAAAAGATGTCATTATCAATCTCCAGGAAAGAATAATGCCGACCCCGGCAGGAATCGAACCCGCGTTCTCCTGATCACCAGTCAGACGCGCATCCTACTGAGCTACCGAGGCCGGCCTATGGCCAATGTATACGAGATAATTAATGTTTATTGCTTAAAATGTTGTGTAGTCTTTTTAGATAATTGTGGTAACACACCCCTGAGACATAGTTAACTTTTTCATGACTTTAAGTTTGTGTTTGAGTTTTTAACGTCTCACCAACAGTTAAGGATATACGGAGACGGGAGCCGGACAAAACGTCCCATGGACAAAACGTCCCATGCCATTTTTGACCAGGTGGACAAAACGTCCCACATCATTTTGTCAGGGTGGACAAAACGTCCCACATCATTTTTGCAGGGTGGACAAAACGTCCCACATGATTTTGACAGGGTGGACAAAACGTCCCACATGGTTTTGACAGGGTGGACAAAACGTCCCATGCTTTTTAGACAGGGTGGACAAAACGTCCCATATTCAATTCAAAGGGAACCATTTATACCTAATCTAATCTATCTAATCTAATCTATCTAATAAATGACTAATTGTTGTTTGTTGAAATGATGTAATTGACCTCTAGTGTCATGCATTTCGCCCCACCATGGGACCCACATGTATATCTCTTATCTCAGGTGAGCAAATTAGGACCATTATATTCCCCTTGTTATACCGAATGGATTCATCCTCCTTATATATGACAGGAGTACATTTTGAAATTAAGGGGTGTTTTCTTTTGAATTTATTTGAACTTTTTGCAAATAATGTAGGCCCTGATCAGACGCCCCAAACATAATCTCCCCCACCCCCGGACAAAATCCCCTCTTTTTGTAAAGGCTGACAATATCCCCCCACTCCTCCACATGCACAATTACTGACTTTGGAAAATCAGTCTGTATATACATGTGTTGAAAACTGTAGATTTCGATACTGTCAAAGCTATTTTGGTGCTCATGGAGACATTATTGCAACAGGCAGGTAGTACTGCACATGTACAAAAGGTGAAAAAATGTATAACAGTGAAATCATCAATGCAAAAATTCTAACAATGAATAAGAAAATTACAACATTAGATTAAATTCATTGAACTGACTTAATAATGTAAGTTCAATTATGATCAATTTGATCATCACCATTAATTTTCATCATACAGATTATATAGACCCTTCACAAAAATCAATCAGAATTTTCAAAAGTTATACATTTTCCTATCAACAATTTAATTCAGTAATTAGCAGCTAATCAAAGAAAAAGCCTTTGTTAGATTAAAGTGAAAAGGGCATAATTACTTGTAATAACTTTTTTTATTATACATGTGTGCTGAGGGGTTTTATGGACCTCTCAACCCATTAGGATTATATTTGGCATGATCAGTAGTTCCAGGCAAACTTGTATAGTGTGTTTTAAGGGGGTCAAAATTATAAAGGCATGTTTTTCGTGATGTTTTCAGTATTTTATACAAGATACCTTTAGTATTTTTATACAAGATATATCCAGTAATTAAATAATAGGTGAAAACTGTGTTTCAGATAGGGATATCAGGTTGTGTTTTGTTTAAAATTAATTTGGAAAGTGGCTTATAGTTTTGCAAACAGTGTAGGCCCTGATAAGACCTCGTGTTCTGAGGCATCTGATCTTGGCCTGCACTGTTTGCCAATTACACACTGATATTATTTTTTTTTTCAACAGAGTAAGATAAGTTGTACACATTTTCTTACATGTGCTATCATAAAAAAATTTCTTTTATGTAAAAAATTTGCTCTTAACCATGTGCTCTATAATGATTGTGTTTGCATATTCATGTTTTGTAAACAAAAGCATCTAACTATATTTCCTAATTCAATTTTGTAGTGTTCATGTTAGTACAGTAAAATTCATATATTAAGACCACCCTTGGGGCTGTTCAGTAGTGGCCTAAAAGACCACTTTTGAACAGTTCCAAGGGTGGGCTTCAACTAGAGCAGACTGGACACTACAAACACAAAGAAAATGTTCCTAAAACCTTCTAAATATGCTTTTAAAAGCATAATTGGTCTTACTTTAAGGTGGTCTTAATAGTGAATTAAAATTTTTTACTCTATATTGTCACATACCCTTCCGAATCCCTTCCACCTCCCTAACACCACCTCAAGAATATGGGACGTTTTGTCCACCCTGTCAAAATAGCATGGGACGTTTTGTCCACCCTGTCAAAACTGTGTGGGACGTTTTGTCCACCCTGAAAAAATGATGTGGGACGTTTTGTCCACCCTGACAAAATGATATGGGACATTTTGTCCACCCTGCAAAAATGATGTGGGATGTTTTGTCCACTTGGTCAAAAATGGCATGGGACGTTTTGTCCATGGGACGTTTTATCCTACATTCTACGGAGACAGGACCTCGATATAAAGACTCATCCGAAAGTCTGGAGAAGCCCGGGATCGATCCTGCGATCCCTGGTTTACAAGGCGAGTAGCATAACCACTACATCCCTGGTTTACAAGGCGAGTAGCATAACCACTACATCCCTGGTTTACAAGGCGAGTAGCATAACCACTACATCCCTGGTTTACAAGGCGAGTAGCATAACCACTACATCCCTGGTTTACAAGGCGAGTAGCATAACCACTACATCCCTGGTTTACAAGGCGAGTAGCATAACCACTACATCCCTGGTTTACAAGGCGAGTAGCATAACCACTACATCCCTGGTTTACAAGGCGAGTAGCATAACCACTACATCCCTGGTTTACAAGGCGAGTAGCATAACCACTACATCCCTGGTTTACAAGGCGAGTAGCATAACCACTACATCCCTGGTTTACAAGGCGAGTAGCATAACCACTACATCCCTGGTTTACAAGGCGAGTAGCATAACCACTACATCCCTGGTTTACAAGGCGAGTAGCATAACCACTACATCCCTGGTTTACAAGGCGAGTAGCATAACCACTACATCCCTGGTTTACAAGGCGAGTAGCATAACCACTACATCCCTGGTTTACAAGGCGAGTAGCATAACCATAACATCTCATGACTCTCAGTAGACATGCCATGACGAAAACATGCATATTCAATATATTTCAAATCTTGCTATACACGGTGATGTAGCATGGTCAGAACCATCCGTCCGCCGTAAATTAGAAATGCTTCGAACATGGGCTCGCCTTGTTCAAATGGATGATAGTAGAATAGCGAAACGCGTGTTTTTATGGGATTACAATCAGCCGCATGGATGGTGTGCTGATATTAAAAAGATTTATCATAGTATTAATTTAAACAATTTATACAATAGTTTATCTGTTGGTGGGTTTACAACTAGGTCACTGCTTCAGTTCGCAAATTCTAGACTACAAGACAACGTTAGTAACCAATGGAAAGAAGAAATATTAAAACAGCTAAAATTACGAACATATGTTCAAATTAAAGATCAATATGTATGTGAAAATTATGTTACAATGAATATGTCACGAAGTCTCCGGTCTTTCATCGCACAAATTCGCTGCGGAATTCTCCCTTTACATATAGAAACTGGCCGCTTTAGAAATTTAAAACCCGAGGAACGCTTGCGTCCAGTCTGTGATGTACCAAATAACGTTGAGACTGAATTTCATTTTTTATTCGATTGCGTAGCTTATATGAATCACAGATTAACATTTTACAACTCGATTGTTGAAATTTATCCAAATTTTACCGGTTTAAACCATGCTGCTAAACTCAAAATAATGCTTAGTGATAAAAGAGTAATTCAAAAGAGTGCTATGTTTATACAAAACTGTTATCTTTTGAGAACAAATAAGCTATTTTCATGATTTATCTTCTGCAAAGTACCGCCCAGCGGGTACACGATGTGTTCGCGTCGTCGTATCGACGTCAATGCGACGTTTAACGTTGCTTAGACGTTGATGCAGCGTTACTTTGACGTTGTGGACCAGCTGGGTTAGAGGGTTTATAATAAAGACTTAGACCAGTCGTCCTCACTCAATACAGGGGAATATTTAGGTATCATACCAGTGACTCATAAGCCATTTCATATGGCTGGGTGTCTTGGATTCATATCTATACAAACAATATGTTATTAGTTTGTGTTAATTGTTTTCATACTGTGTAATTGTGTTTGTATTGACACGTGTCACTCAAATAAAGAATACTACTACTACTATTTCAAAAGTTTGCCACATAAAATGAAAATTTTCAGATACAATTCTGCAACTCACATCAACCATATGTAAAATCATGGAAACCATGGTAGCATCTAGATTAACAGCACACATTGAGAAAAATAAACTCTTAGCAGACGAACAATCAGGTTTTAGGAAACATAGATCTACCATTGACCAAATCACCAGACTAGAATCCGCCATCCGAAAGGCAAAATTAATCAAACACTCACTGGTAGCGGTTTTCTTGGATTTAGAAAAAGCTTTCGACCTACTGTGGACTAGGGGGGTCCTTCTAAAACTGAACAAATTTGGAATTCATGGAAAAATGTTAACCTGGATCAGAGACTTTTTGACTGATAGAAAAATGAACGTAAAAATAGGTAACGATGTGTCCGGTTTTTATGAATGCGAGAATGGTTCCCCCCAGGGGTCGGTGCTATCTCCTATCCTCTTCAACCTACTAATGAACACACTGCAGGAAACACTTCACCCATTACCGCTGGAAATATCCATGTTTGCAGATGACGGTTTAGTATGGAAAACCGCGAAAAAACCAAAAAGTGCCATTCCTGCACTACAAAAAGCGCTACATGCCATACGTGATTGGGCTACAAACTGGGGTTTCAAACTATCAACTGAAAAAACAACAGTGGTGGTTTTCAATAGAAATTTCGCAGACACAAAGGGCATGCCCAGGCTTGCGTATGACGGGCAGGAAATAAAGTACGCCAGTCATGCCAGATTCCTGGGCATGTACTTTGATAGCAATCTAACATGGAGACTGCACATTGAAAATCTGGTGTCCAGGTCCCAGCGGGACCTAAATGTGCTCAGGGCGGTCTCGGGGGCAAACTTTGGAGCAGACAAGAAAACCCTGATCAAAATGTACACAGCACTCATAAGAAGCAAAATTGATTATGGCTGCCAAGCATACGCGTCTGCGGCGCCATCACACCTGAAAAAACTAGATAGCATACAGGCCGCAGCCCTCAGAATCGCTACTGGGGCATACAGGGGAACGCGGAACCTGGACCTGGAGATTGAATGCAGCGTCATGCCCCTGCACCTGCGGAGGGATGAACTGCAGCTCAAGTACTGGGCCCGCTCAAGCAGTCTTAGGGAAAGTCTCCCCATAAACGAAATGATCGCCGACACGCCCAATCATGTTAACAGAGATAGGTTAAGAGGAAAGATCCCCTATATTATCAAAGTCCAGGACCTAATTAAAAACCATGACCTCGAACAGGTCAAAACAGCGGAAAAAACATATCCGGAAGTTTTTAATTTAAGAAGCCTACGCGCAAAAACAACACTAACGGGTGTCATAAAGAAAACTGAAACAACACAGAAAAAATGCAATGAGATCGCAGAATCACACATCAGTGAAAACTATAAGCAAGCGCTTAAAATTTTCACTGATGGAAGCAAAGATGCTGACAAAAAAGAAACAGGGTGCGCTTTCACAATACCAGAATTAAATTTCGACCAAAAATTCAAACTTAACCAGCACCTCACAGTCTACTCTGCAGAACTTATAGCCATACAGAAAGCCTTGGAATGGATACAGGAAGAAAAACCCGATAGTGTTGTTATACTAACGGACTCATTAAGCTCAGTACAAAGCATAAACTCTGGAAACAGCACTACAAGACCGGATATACTGCAGGACATTCATATCCTAATACACAAAATACTAAAACAAGGCATCACCCTGAACATAGATTGGATCCCCTCCCACTGCAACGTGCAGGGGAATGAGCGCGCAGACACGCTGGCCAAAGAAGCTCTGACCCGGGGGAAGGAACTTGACTACCTCCCCACCCCACAAGAAGTCTACACAATCATTAAGGCCAGCATCAAAAAGGAATGGGCGCGCATATGGCAGGGACAACACGGCTTCAGACACTCGATCTGCCAGTCCTTGACCCCGAAAATAGTTCAATACAGCGACAGCCGAAAGCTCGATCGCATATATACACGACTAAGACTTGGGGTCAACGGACTAAATGCACACAACATCTTCTATAACGCGGCCGATCCATTATGCGGGCACTGTGACGGGGTTGAGAGTGTCCAACACTACCTCGCAGAGTGCCCCGCACACGGCCCCGCTAGAAGGGAACTGAAGGGAGAACTGACAGCACTAGGATACCAAGGGGAGATAAACGCGATTTCTTTGCTCAATCTAATGTCACAGGAAATGAGGGACGCGGTTTTCAATTTCTTTGAGAAAACAAACTACCTGGACAAAATATAGGGGAAAGCTAAGGGCGCAGACTAAATTTATTGCACTGTTACGAGAGACACACCCCGTACGAGGTTACACACAAACATGCCTGAAACCAAAACCGTTAGAGACCCGATTTCAGAAACAATAAATGATTTAACCGCACCTGAGACGCAACCAACCAAAAAGGAGCGTAGTGATCAAAGGGCGGCCGTCTCACGGCGAAAAGGGGAACAAAGTCAACGGTAGGCACTGTGGTTTGCGGCCTCGGCTTTGCACTAAGGAGTGCCTAACGGTGACAGCGATCCCTGGATCACTATGAGAAAACCATAACAGAACGGGGCATGGACCTACCACAAGGAAAATCCATGGCCCCGACCCACCCTCCAAAGGGGTATGGCAAGCGAGAGGCTAAGACGAGATGTAGCGTTGTGGTTGCGGCCCACTGGCTTTGCACTTATGAGCGCTGCACCAAAATCCTAGCTGATCGGGAGCCACACTGCCCGAAAGAGGATCACACGAGAACACGCCGGGACTGGGCATGGATCCACCACAAGGAAAATCCATCGCCCGGCCTCTCCGGAGGGGGTGAGGCAAACGGGAAATCAGGACGAGATGTAACGCTGGGGTTTGCGGTCTTAGGACTTTGGCACTGAGCAGCGTTGCGTCAAAATCCTGGCTGATCGAGAACCACACAACCCAAAGGAGAACGGCACACAAACACACTAGCAAACAAAAAGGCTCTCCTTCAGGAATGCACATAGATGAGTGGGACAGAAATAAGAAACAGAAACAATAGGCCTTATCACATCTCTTTGTTTTTCTCTTTTTTTTTTTTTTTTTTTTTTTCGCAAATTTCGCTTTCGAATAAAGGATGTACATTATAAGGTTACCCAAACGGAATGATCTGGGGGCCCACAAAAGGACATTTTATAAACACCCGACTAGCAGAAAAATCGCAGGAAGGCCCTTTCTAAGCACACATGGTATTGCTTCTGTCCCTCCCTTGACAAATGAATACGGTCGATAATAGTGCCTGTGGAGACGACCATCGCTGTCCCAATTTTGCCCTCGGAAAATATGAACCGCTGTCCCACAAGTCAACATCATAGCTCGCCACGCGCATACCACCACGGCCGAAAAAACGAACCTCGCCTGGTACATCAAACAGCCCTCGGTACTGCCCTTGTCGTTTAACATAAGTATCATCAAAGACAGCAAATCGCGCCATGACCGTAATTAAAACGGACGGCTGACTGACTGACTGACAGATGTTTTTAAGGTAACCGGGCGCCATAGGCACATAGGGGCTACCCCCAGTTCGCCATCTGGGATTAGTTGTAGGTACTGCTCTTTTCCCTAGGCTGCCAATATGCTGACTCCTGTCTGCTTGACAGTTATCAGCTAGCCGATTGGGAGTCGGGTGACTTCTTTCGCGGAGGATGTGAGAAGTAGGTCAATCCCACCTCCCACATCCCCCGCTCAAGATGTCATGTAGGCACAGAACGCACCCAATGTTAAGCGTTTGTCCTGTAAAATGGGCAGTCCTCTGGCGGGGTTCGAATTTTGAATGCAGATGCAGACCAATGGTCGGGCTCTAGAATGTGGTGACACGTTGCCAATTCCGGCTGCAAAATGTGTCAGTACACAGCCCTTGTCTGACCGAGGAAAAAAGCTACTCATGCATTATCGGTTTTGGCTTCCATTAGTCTCTACCCCCACCCCTGCCGTGGTAGAGAAAACGCCTTGGACACGGTGCTTGTTAAAGGGTGATAATGCATGTAATTTTGAATTTTGAACGGCGGCCAAAAGTGAGCCAGGAAGGGTTACTATTAGACCAGCCAATTTCGGCTATTGCAAAATGTCCTAGTACCCGTGCTCTACCACCTTGAGAACACGCCTATGCTGTGTCGCTACCCCCCAGGTCTCTACAAAGATAATCTTGGTAGTACCATGTACTACTGGCCCCTACTTTCGTCGCTTTGGAGTGTCATATGTTGATGTTTTGGTTGTTGCTTTTCTCTTAATTTGTAGTTAATTCAGCCAATCAGTGTGCAGTTGTTGACTTCTATCGCGGAGGATGCGAAAGGAGGTCAATCCTATTTTGCTTATTAGCTTTCCAGTTTCTGAAAAGGTGATGCTTTCATCGACGTAGGATGTCGAGTTCTTATAAATTCATAAGTGGGTCAATTGGGACCAGACCGCCATATTTGCATATCATTATCTCATCCTCCGTGAAGGAAGATATCATATTGGGGATATATGGATTGTAATACAATATGGATCAGTACTGATTGTATGTGGTAGTGTTGTAACCCTCTTTTGTTCAGGATCAGTGTGGTTAGAATTATAATGTTTACACATAGGCGTGTCTTTTAGTGGTGAAAAGTTATGTGGTTTGGCAAAGGCGAGTATGTGGCTAACCAGCCATTGTGCAATTTCGCTTTTATATCGTTTTGAACGGTCGGTCTGAAAGGCTTTTTTAAGGGTCTTCCTGTGTCCAAATACCTATCAAATTTGGTCATTACCGTTGCCCCGCCTATTAAATTGTTCTGTATTTGACCTACTCCAGAGATGTATGCTCCGTTCTGACAGCATGCTGTCTTCGCTTCGCACATTTCTGGGTTTCATCAGGAGGGTGTCCCCAAGGGGGCCTCTACGAGGCAGCCTTCTGGGCACCCAGCTGATGACTTCTCGGTAGCTGTCCTACACGAGGTATGGTGGGATTCCCCGTCAAGGATCCCAATGTACCTGCAAAAGAAATTATGATTAGTATGTATTGGAGTTAGGGTTAGGGTTAGGGTTAGGGCTAGGGTTAGGGTTAGGGTTAGGGTTACATAAGCCTAAGTTTAGACTTGTCTATCACCGATGTGTTGCGTCGGCGGAGCACTCATAAGTGCAAAGCAAATGAGCCGCAACCACAGCGCCCCGCTTCGGTTCAACCGGCTCTAGCCCAAGTCATGTAGGTCTGTAAGAGGTAGAAGCAGTGCTCATGTAACCACTGTATGAGAATGTGTGGGTTTTGTGTTCCCCCCCGCACCCATGCAACCGGGGACCCAGGGCCACCGCCCCGGGAACGGCCAGTCCGCCCAAAGTGGGGGAATCATGCCCCCAGGGGCACCAGCCCGTGGCCCCCAGGTGCACTGAGAGGCAGAAATATGAGAATGGGGCCTATATCTATGGGTTGGGCAGCATAAGCAGCACTGTTAAATTCTTAGTAAAAATAATTCACCTGTTCGCGACGGCGCAGGCCAGAAGCACAACGTGGTCACGGTCTGATTGGGACAGTCCCTCACCTAGGTTGCAACCAGTCCATGCCCCAGCAAGCACGTGATCACGACCAGGCGCAATTTTTGATTTGAATGATTTGTTTAGAGAGAAACTTATATGCTACTTCAGTTGATTCTCCCGACCCAGACACACAGATGAAACTGCCTGCCAAAATCGAGAGAACCAATGAATATGAGTCCCTTTCCGGCACACACAGCCATAGTGACCAGTGCGCCTGAACAGGAATATATAGGTTCACAAATCCGCACACGCCAAACTACATACAAGCACTTTTGGCATATACGGATGTGCAAACCTAATGCATTCAGGATATCCTGAACACAGTTCTGGGCATCTACATGTAATTAAAGACTGGTTATGGAACAAGGCACAGGGAACCAGATTGCCTCCCGCAGTCAGTAACCTAACGTTAGCAGCATTGGTTGGCTCTCTGATCGAAACCTAGAAACCTTAGTCCCACGCCCAGCATAATTAGATTGAGAGATTCATATTGCTTTATGATCTAATCTCCCCTCGAGTCCCTGGGGGCAAGGATATATGATGTTATTGGGTTGGGGCCAGGTGGTTATTGGAGGCTGTGTCTGTAATAGAAAGAAACATGCAGTATTAATGATCGCTGCATGAAAGGATTCCAGCGCTGGAAGAGAAATAAACTTGGATTAGTATTACATGGTTACTCTTTTATACTGCAGCTGTCTATATTTTATCGAATAACTCGGTGTCTTTCAAAAATGTAATGATTGCCTCGACTATCTGAGGCATAATGTTGCGTGGGGGGTTAAGTAGATCTTGTTCATCAAAAGTGTTGTATCCCAATATAAACAGTGCAGCTTTTAATTCCTGTCTGGGTTCTATATTTCCTTCACAGTGAAAAAGGATATGTTTGATGTTATTTTGTTCATCTTTATCACATCTATTACATTTGATGTGGTTTTGATTAAATACACAGTGGGTACCCAGCCCACTGTGGTTCAGACGCAAACGCGTGTAAACCGCGTCATGCCTTCGTCTACCGCTGTAATGGGTAGAAGTATTTTTAACCTTAGGTTCCAGTCTATGGTAGAAGCGACCTTTACTTTGTGGGTTGTCCCATAATTTTTGCCATTTTGTCATAATGGCCTGGTTAATTGCCGGGTATATTTCTGTTTTGGTCGGTAAGGTGTGATCGTTTTTACCGTTTGTCATTGCTGATTTGGCGCTGGAGTCTGCCATTTCATTACCTGGGATATCTACATGGGAAGGAATCCATTCCAGGTAGATATTGTTGCCTTTGTCTTTGGCTGAGTCTAAGAGTAGTAGTATTTTGTTTATTTTATCTGGTCTTGTTTTTGATTGGCCAGATTGTAGGGCTTGTATTGAGCTGAGGGAGTCTGTAAGTATGACTGCCTCCGGGATGTTATTATCGATGATCCATTTAATGGCATGTTCTATTGCTATCAGTTCAATAGTAAATATAGACAGGCTCGGATTGGTTTTGAGTTCGATATTCACGTTTTCATCAGGGACCGAAACTGCTGCTCCTGCTGTTTGTTTTTCAGTATCTTTGCTGCCATCTGTATATATCTGTAATCTACCCCTATGTTCCCCTTCTATATAGTTTATACTAGTTTGTTTCATAAATGTTATGTCATTTTCCCCTTTTTTCCCAATGATGTCCTTGATTGCACAGGAGGGGGGGTTGTGCTTTAAGTCACACTTGTTTCTATAATGGGGTGGTTCGATATCCTTAGGTATGTTCAGCTCAGCTATGAGCTTCTGAACTGTAACGGAATATGGTCGGTATTGGTGTGCCTTTTTAGTAGTTTGGCACCCATGTTCCCCAATGAGGTCATTTACAGGCAGATTTTTACCCAAGGGCGAGGAACGTGCCCAATATTTTAGGATTAGTTCCTCTCTTCTTAAATGGAGTGGTTTTATGCCACATTCTACTTCAAGTGCATTAATCGGGGTAGTTATAAATGCCCTTGTTGCAATGCGAAGGGCTTGGTTTTGTATTGTGTCGAGCTTTTTAAGTTGGGCTTGTGAGGCAGAGTTATAGGCTTGTGCGCCATAATCTAGTTTACTTAGGATGAGGGCTTTGTACAGGTTGATAAGGGTATTTTTATCGGCACCAAAAGTTGTGCCCGTGACCAAACGAAGAATGTTCAGGTCCTTCTTACATTTCTGGATGAGCTGTTTTATGTGCTCATCCCATCTAAGTGCTTTATCAAGGATCATCCCTAGAAAGTTTACATTGTCCACAAATTCAAGTTTTTTGCCAAAAAGTTTGAGATCGAATTTGGAGGTGTCGATGTTTTTCTTACGTCTAAAAAGTATGGCTTTAGTTTTAGTGTTGGACACCTTAAACCCCCACGCCTCAGCCCAAAATTCGATCTTTTTGAGTGCTTTTTGAAGGGCATCTACGGCGCAACTGGGTGAATAATGTTTTCTCCATATTGCGCTGTCGTCTGCAAATTGCGACAGCTGCAGTCTTTCTTCAGGGTCGAGATTCTCTTTTAATGAAACCATGATTATATTGAAGAGGATGGGACTAATAACACTGCCCTGGGGACAGCCATTTTCTAAATTGTGCTGATTTGATGTTTCTTGTCCCACCCTTACTTGAATTTTTCGATTGTGGAGGAAGTTGTGTATCCATTTGAGCATGTTTCCGTTTATGCCAAATTGTTTCAGTTTACAGATGGTTCCTGTTGACCACATGAGGTCAAAGGCTTTTTCCAGGTCTAGAAAGACGGCAGCTACTATCTTATTTTCCATAAAGGCCATATTTATCTCAGAGTCTAATCTGGTTAGTTGATCAGTGGTAGATCTGTTGGGTCTAAAACCGGATTGAGTGTCAGCCAGGTGCCCTTTGTTTTCCAAATGGGCCGTCAATCGTTTAGCAATCATGGTTTCCATTGTTTTACATATACACGATGTAAGTGATATAGGTCTGTATGACCCTGGTTCCAGTTTATTTTTGTTTGGTTTCATAATAGGTATGATGGTGGCAAGTTTCCATTCAGGTGGGAGTTCTCCTCTTTGATAGGAGATATTCATAAGTTTTAATAGTTCCATTTTGGAGTTATCGGGTAGTTGTTTGAGCATTTCATAATGGATTGTGTCCGCTCCTGGTGTTGATTCCTTTTTGGATGATAGTGCAGTTCCCAGTTCAAAAAATGTGAAGGGTCGGTTTAAGTCCGAGTTATTTTCTGTTGCCTGAGGTTCCGGGATGTGACCAAGTCCCCTATCTTCCATAATTATTTTAATAGCTTGAAATTTAGGCATATGATTTGACGATTTCGACATATTGTCATAATGTTGTGCTAGAACATTAGCTTTTTCTTTTTCATCGGTAATGATTGTTTTGTTTACCTCTAGACAGGTAATATGGTCTGTAGGTTTACCCCGGAAGCGGTTAATCATATTCCATACTGTTTTGGAGTTTGCCTTATGGTCTAGTTTAGATACAAAATCACGCCATGAATTGATCTGTTTGTCCCTTTTAATGTCTCTTGCTTCATTTTTTAACCTGTTATAGTTTCGTTTTTGTTCTGGATTTTTATTTTTAAGGTATTTCTTTCTAGCTTGTTCACGTTTTTTGATAGCTATAGTAATTTCCTGATCCCACCAGGGCGGTCGGAGTGATTTTACTTTTGGTTTTGTTTTAGGAATAGTTTTTTGACAGATTTGTTGAAGGGATTCTACAAAGTCTGTTGCTATTTCCTGTGTTGGATTGTTTTCGTTTATTTTTAATGTTTCTGCGCACAGAATTTTGAACTTTTCCCAATCAGCTCTTTGTAAGTTCCATTTTGGATTGTGGGCCGTCCCCAGTGCATTGAATTTTGAAAGAAATCGGAGGTAGATGGGGAGGTGATCGCTTCCACAAGTGTTGCCCAGGGTTTCCCAGATTGTACCTATGCTCAGGGCTGGAGTGGCTATTGACAGGTCAGGCGATGTAGTATATTCGGCCATCGTGGCTTCATCATTCTCATTGAGTATAATAAGGCAGTTATTTATGACGAGGTCAAGTAAAGTTTTTCCCCTTGTGTTTGATTTGGAGCTCCATAAGGAGTCATGGGCATTAAGGTCGCCTACAAGGATGAAATTTTTGGTAGGGATAAGGTCAAGGACCTTTTGATATTCATCAGCTGTGGACCCGCTTTCAGGAGGGTCATAGCAATTAAGAATGGTTATTTTGTCTTTTTCTAAATATATGGTGGTGGCACAGTATTCAAGGTTGGGTTGCTCAATTTTAAGGTCTAAGTTTGTGAAGGGTAAATCGTTTCTAATATATGTTAGGACTCCGCCTCCTCTGTCTATTCTATGTTTGAAGGAGGCGACTTTGTAATTGGGTATGTGGGGTATTTTATTTTTCAACCACGTTTCTTGTAGGCAAAGTAGATGGGGCTTAAGTTTTTTATCTTCCAGTTGTGACCTCAGTTCGGAGATATTGCCCATGCTACGGATGTTCCATTGAACCAATTCAAGGTCAGAAGCTGTTGTTACAGCCGCGTGTGTGAAGCCGTTGCTGTAGTCGTGGGGCAATGGCGGGGGTATTAGTGTCTACCGGAGGTCTCTTGTGATAGTAACGTATAAATGTTGTTACTATGGTACGTTGTCTTAGGGATGGAGTTATTTGGTCGTCTGGTTTTTTGCTGGGCAACCATTGTGTTGGCATTTGTATTTATAGGATCGGGCCTAACTTGGTTGGATGAGGCAGTTCCTGTATTTTGAGGAGCATACCTCGGCACATTTGGTTTAAAGGGAACTGGGGGCAGGTTATGGGTCTGTATGAGGGGGGGAGTGTTGTCCCTTTCATCCACATGCTTCTCTATGATGTTTGATACTACCCTTTCTTTCTGCTTTTTATTCATATTGGATGTGTTTGTGTGTAAGATGTCTGTTAATATGTGCTTTAATTGTAGTAGTGTAATGGTTTTCGTCATGTCAGGTCCGGTTGCTGGTTGTTCGGCATTTTTAGTTTTATTTATTTTCGGAAAGTCCGTTTCTAAATTAAAAAGGGAGGGGGGTTTAATCATCATGAGGGGGGCTAGTTTTTTATCGGTCCTATGTGTTGTTGGATCTTTCCTTCTTTTTGACCATTCTATGTAGGTTATATTATTTTTCCTATCAATGGCATATTTCTGTTCCAGGAAGAAGGGGCAAGATTTGGATGCCGCTCCATGTTGACCGTAGCAATTGCTACATTTCCTTAATCGCGATTCAGTTTTGTGCGTGCACTGGCTGTAATTATGATTTCCAGCGCACAAAGGACACTTAACGGGGTTACCAGGACAGTTGTTTATACTATGCCCATGTTCCTGGCAATTATTGCATCTTAGATATGGTATTTCGCAGGGGTAAACTGGATAAGATTCTGTCCTAGTTAGAAGTAGTGTGGGGGCTTCCTGAACATTGAAGGTAATTTTGACCATGTCTGTTGGTTGTTTAAGTTTGTTTGAAATTCTGTAAAGGTCCTTTATGAGTTGGCCATTTTGGTTGAATGACCGCTGAAATTGGGCCAGGTTAGTGTTGAAGGGGATGTTTTTAATTATCCCCGTACTGGTAGGATTGTTCTTGTTGACGGGGGCTGATTGCTGGGTAGGGGTCTTTGTAAACTTGGGATGGTGACCATGACCCGCTATTGGTTGCATGGCTGACTCCATGCCAATAATATGGAGGTTGGGATTATTGGGTACATGGTTAAAGTTTCTTGCTTTTGGTAAGCTATGTTTCGAGATAGCAAAAGTGGGACCTAATAGTCCCACTTTAGGATAGGTAGTTTTAATGTCTGACCCCATGTGTTTTTGGAATGCCTTTGTTATGGTCTCGGCCTCTTTTGATGACAGTGGTCTTTTTTCCTCTAATGATATTGTGAAATAATATTGATCCTGGTTCTGAGTGGGGTTGGCGGTGGGTTTGGCGGTGGGTTTGGTATTTTGAGTTCTAGAATAATTTTTAGTATTTTTAGTTCTAGAATTGAGGTCCTCTATGCAGGTCTGAATGAGCTCTACAAATGATCTTTCATTTTCGTTTGACACTTCGTTTACTTCTTTTTCAAGTGGGGATATTGGGCTTGATGGCTTGTTGTTGACCCTTTTAGCAGGGGTCGACGCTTTGGGGGAGTTGGAGTCATTGAGGTTTCTTTTTCTCTTGGGTACAGCTACGTTGTCCCAGTCCATGTCCGTGTCTTCATTAGCATGGTCTTTGTTGTTTGCTAAAGTGATGAAGAGTTCAGATCGGTTTACTATTTTTGCCTTGGGTCTTTTGGGGGTGGCTTGATAGCGCTGGGATGAGTCCTGTTTCAACGGGGTACCTTGCTGAACTTGAAGCCGAGCTGGCGTTAGGATGGCTCTCTTAGGGGCTGGTGTGGTATCAACGGGTGTGGGGACGGGCTTGATGGGTGTACCGGCAATTTTTGATAAGTCCGGTTCTGTCCCGGGTTTTATCAAGTTTGGGTTCTCCGGGCTCTCCGGGCTCTCCGATGTCAGGTCGACCACTGATGGGGCCGGTGAGGGCTCGACGATTGCAGGCACCGCTGTTGTTGGAGCACCGGCGGTACTTGAAGGGTTCGGTATAGTCCCGGGATTTGTTAAGGTTGGGCTCATTGGGCTTACCGGGCTCTCGGGTTTGGGGGGCCATGTGTCCACTTCTAAGTTAGGGTACATTATTTCTGCAGGTTCCTTTCCCGGGGAGCTTAGGATGCAAAAAAATGTCAGATCCAAATCCTTAGTTGGGCTGGTGTCGTTGGTGTGGTCACTGATCAGACCCTCATGTCCTTGCCCAGGGATGGGATAGGAATCGGAGATGATTTTCTCCGAAGGCTGGTAGTTATCCTGAAGACTCCCAGACGTGTTGATGGGGCTGTTGTCTTGCCCAGGTGTGGGATAAGTGTCTGGGGATGAGTCCTCCTTAGCGGGGGGATCCGGCGTGGTTTGACTCCCAGTTGAAGTGGTGCTGGATCTGGTGCTGGATAAATCACTTGTATCAGAGGTGGGGGTTGTATCCAGCACATCATATTGTGTAGCGCAAGACACTTTAGTTGCCATTGTACTAGTGAGTTGAGTTGTGAATATGGTTAGACAAAGAGACAAAAGGACAAAGGAAAGTATTGGAAAAACACAAGATTAACAATAAGGCAGGAAAATAACAGTAGTTTCTTACTTTTATATCTTGTGTAGTTAGTTTAAACTTGTTGTGGGTGTCTGTTGTCTTTCTCCGTGAGTCTGATGACCTAAAGAGAATAAATACGTACAAGGTTAATCGCAGCGATCTTTCACCAATGGCGTCTAGAGCTGGAAGCGGACGGTCAAGACGGCCAAATATTTATACAGATAAGGGAAATTAACTAACTAACTAGGGCATGACTAAGCGCGACCCTGAAGGAGGGCATCAACACACAACCACCCATGCAAAACTAAAACAACACACATCCACCCACGCAATGCTCAATTAGGTAGATATAGCGATAGTTGTAGAATATTTGTAGAGTAGGAATCCCGTAGAGAGGATAGTATAGGAAAAGAGAGATCAAAAACCTGGAGATAGAAGAAGAAGAAGAAGAGTTTTTTCCCAAAAAGCGATTTCAAACATTGTTAACTGTAAATATGACACACAAAAACAAGATCGCATAGGAGTGCTCGACTGCGCACATGCGCAGGCGGACGCTTGTATGCGACCTACATGATTATATGAATTTGTACTAACTACATTGCTAACGAGATCGGCACACGATATCTCGGGCCCTCAAACGACTAGGTAGGAATACAATTCCTCCTATGGTGCCTTCCTTCACGTAGGTTGCGATAATGACATGTAAACATGGGGACTCAGAATGACCCACTTACGGCCCCACAGAATATGACATCCTACGTGGAGGAGGCCTAGCTAGGGGCACCACATTTTCCTAACTTTAACAAAAAATGCAGAAAGGGGATTGACCTACTTCCACATCCTCCGCGATAGAGGTCACCCACTAACTAAAATAAACACAAACTTGGGCCCGAGACGGCGGAGGCCATCAACTATACTATATGTTGTATGTACAGAACAAAAATTACAAAATATAATCTACAAGCACAACCTTGCAGGTACAAAAACTGTCCTACCCAGCAATAGAGAGCGGGTGGGCTTGCCCCAAAACGGACAACACCATCTTTAAAGCACAAGAAAAACAATCATGACAGGTCCGTGGCGGGGCGAGCACATCCGCCCGCATATATACTCAATAAGCTGGGGGCACAGACCAAATAATGTGAAAATGTACATACGTTACAAAAATATGCAAAAATCAAACAAAAAAAATAAAAAAACAAAATACCAATATCAAAATTGATACAAAAAGCGTAGACGACATCCATAGACATGGTGCTGGCGTGAGGGTGTAGATGCGGCTGAAGCTACAAGCTAGAAGAAAGAAATGGATGGACTCTACAATTTTGTGGTGCAAATAAGCACCACAAAATGGCTAAAAACTTTGTCTCGAATCCCCTGATTGGGTATAAGGTGCATAACACGTAGCATGGAAACGTGTATAGCAATCTTTAGAAACGTCTTCCAAATCGCAATGAAACTTTCAAACAAAATTAACTGCTAAACGATCCCCTTTATGATAAGGTCAAACTCGGAGCCTACCCTGTTACACAAAACAACCCACACCCCTTTGCGGCAAACCGCAAAAACCCAAGGCACAGCACTGCTATAACTTAAACGCAGGCAATCACGTAGCCAAACCTTTAGAATGGAGTTCTAAATTACTACAACTAAACTATGTTGCACCAAAACAAAGGCTCACATTGGAACTGTGCAACACATCCACAGCCCTTGAAAAATGAAGCACGCCTAGCCCAGAAACTCCAATCAATAAAGATGCCCTTTAGCGACAGGACACATGCACTCCTGAAGCAAACGGGAAGACAAAATATAAGCCCCACCGAGACCTGGAAAGGTCACGGCACCGTTTCACAAACCTCTCAGGACGGAGCTCGGCGATTGGCTACAGGGTAAGGGGATGCCCGTGGGCTCGGAGACACCTGAGACGTGAGACGACAAACATGAGACGGACGGGGCTGGAGCCGAGCGATGGTCTCCCTGTTCACCGGCAACGGGGAATGGGGGTACCACCGAACGGCTACGGTGTAGTGCCAGCATGGATTCGTTCCCTGGGACCCCACCAGCTGACGACCCGCGACACGGGGAAACTGGAAAACAACAACAACAATTCTGCTATTTTTCGTATTTCTGCTCAAAACATATATTGTGTGTTCTCATTTATACCGCCTCGACGAGATGGTCTCAAAAGTAGGCCTACCCACAAGTTAGATTTGCAGAAATAAGAAAAAATTCATACACACCTGTAAACCTCCTTTTTACTGTATAAAAGTAGAGTTTCAGTGGGATCAAAATTATATAGGCGTGTTTTTATGATTCATCACAAAAACACGCCTACATAATTTTGACCCCCTTGAACCCCACTTTTGTTTAGTAAAACTGGGGTTTGCAGGGGTATACATTATTTTTTCTTATTTATGCTCAAAAACATAGATTGTGGGTACTAGTTAGAACCGCCTCGTCGTGGCGAGTATCCACAGTCGATATTTTGAGCAGAAATAAGAAAAATATCACGATTTTTCATATGATAATTTTCATTTTTCGGTGGTAAAACTTATGATGTATTTGTATAGGCGTGATTTCGTAATGTTTGGTATTTTCTTAATGCTGCTGAAACATAGATTGTGGGTGCCCGTTGAATCGCTTCATTGTGGCGGTTCTAAAGAGTACACACATTCTGTGTTTCTGAATCACAATAAGAGAAATAATCATCACGTGAACAAGTCCGTGAAATGAAGACCCCCCCCCCCCCCAAAAACTCCACTTTTTATAGAGAAAATTGGGGTTTACGGGGGTATACGTTATTTTCTTATTTCTTTTCCAAGACATAGGTTGTGGGTACGCGTTATAATTGCCGCATTGAGGCGGTTCTAACGAGCACCCACTACCTATGTTTTGAGCATTTATAAGGAAAACATGACGGATTTTTAACAGATTAGTAGCCATTTTCGAGATCTGAAAAATGCAATTTTGTCGCACGGGTGAGTTTTCGTTATAATATACCGGCCTGTAAATCCCGATTTTCCCCATATAAATACGGGGTTACGGAGAAGTTCATTACTTGGACTTGTTAACATAAAGAAAGTAGTAATTTTAATATGTATGTCTTGTTATTACATTAGCTAAATGTATGTTTCTTCTTTGCTTTGTGCATAGAGTCCGACTACACGGGCGGTGATCCCTGTGGATATGAAACCCATGAACAGGACGAGTGTAATAATCAGTGTGACGAGTACATGGAGGGGGACTGTTACCTGTATGCTATTTGTATGAATTCAATGTGCTTCTGTCAGCCATGTACGGAGAAATAAAGCAACAGGTATGTATGTTGGTTGGTTGATTTGAGGTTTAACGTCCCCGTCAACACTGTAAAGGTCATTTTGGAGACGTTGCTTCCAATTTTGTGGGACTTTTACCCGACATTGAGATGAAATGACATCTCAAGCCCTGTCGCCCAATGAAACCAATCTGGTTTATTAGCATGGACGTTCCGCCTCGCACCGCGGTTCCTGGACAGGCTTGGATCCTCTAAGCGGTTTACCAGTACTAGTGTGCGGGCCGGATTCAGCTATGCGTGGAAGCATCATGCAGCCCAACAGGTATGTATGTAAGGGGCATGTTGTTCAAAACTAACGATGTCGTTAGAAAATGAACAGTTAACCCTTATCTTGCTGTTCACTACAACCCCTATCTTTGCATACAGTGTAGATCCAGATCAGATGGCTTCAAGAAGCCATCTGATCAGGATCTACACTGTTTGGTATTCAGTTTATGAATTTGTAGCAATAAATTACATCAAGTAATTTGATTGGTTGATAGACAGAAACGGGTGTGGCTTAAATGAATATTCAGCAAGATAAGGGTTAAAATTAGGTCATAATATTTTAGCAGAAAAATGTGAGCAGCTTTTGCATCTGCAAATGCTGCTCACCTTTTTCAGCAAAAATAACAGGATCATAGATATTGTACCTGTTAGAACCGTTTACAAGTTGGCCCTTTATGAGCTCGTCAGGCCAATGATGCTTTCACCAACTGGGCATACAAATGATATTGATCCTCCAGCGTGGCGCTGTAGAAAGCATCACTCATTGACATTTCAGACCCCAGCTGCAAGAACGGACATTTACAACATTGAGGTTCCTTCTTCCTTAAGACCAATAAAGATTGGGTTGCCCTTCCCGATTCGATCATTCTGTCAGCTGAAGGTGCTGAGGATAGTGCAGCTGAGCTTACCTCTTTGGTGAGAGCTACGGACTAGATTCCTTCATCACAGGTCCTGGTCAATGGATTTCATGAATGCCATTTGACGTGTCAACAGTAACAATTCTGATCTAGTTCTGATTCATCATATTAATTATCCCCTCGCTACAAAGTTGCGATGGGGATATAATATCGCTGCGGTGCATCCGTTTATTTGTGTGTGTGTGGGGGGGGGGGCGGGGGGGCGGGGGGGGGAAGGGGTGGTGTTCGGAATCTTGTGAACATAGATAGAAGACAAAGCTATCATCATAGAAGCATCAAACTGTCCCCAAATGTTTCCCATGGAGAGGGAAATGACCATATAGATTTTTTATCCCCCCGCAAACTAAGTTAAAGGGGGTATATTGTTTTCACGTTGTCCGTCTGTCCGTCCGTCCGTCCGTCCGTCTGTCCGTCCGTCCGTCCGTCTGTCTGTCTGTCCGTAACACTTTGGTTTTCCCTGCATATCTTGCTTAATAGTTTACGGAATCTTATCATTTTTGTTGATATTGATTAGATGCTGCTGCTACATCAAAATAAAGGTCCTGCAATCAATACTGTTAAAGTTATTCCCCTTTGTAATTCTTGAAAACTTGTCCGTGACACTTTTGATTTCCCTGCATATCTTGCTTAATAATTTTAATACATTTTGTATTTATTGTTCTAGATTAATGAAACTTATATCACACTTGGTGCCTGAGGTAAGGAATCTGTTGTAGTAAAATATTTATCAAGGGCCCATAACCCTTGGAGTTATGTCCCTAGATAGGTTTTCATTTAACATAGCCATTTTTAGGTCTAATTATGTTTAAGTGTATAGGGAGTAGGTACATTGTTAGCGCAACTCCTCTCACAGTTTAAGGGTGATCATTTTGCAACTTTGCAGGTGTTTTCATATAGGTCTGAAGATGTGCATGTGGTTTTTTCTTACTCCTAAAATTATATCTTTCACTTTTTTCGTCTTTTTTAACTTAGCCATTCCGTCTGTCCGTCCGTCCGAACGTCTGCCCATAACACTTTGGTTTTCCCTGCATATCTTGCTTAATAGTTTACAGAATCTTATCATTTTTGCATAAATGTTGATATTGATGAGATGCTGCTGCTACATGAAAATAAAGGTCCTGCGACCAATGCTGTGTAAGTCATTCCCCTTTGTAATTCTTGAAAACTTGTCCGTGACACTTTTGTTTTTCCTGTTTATCTTGCTTAATAATTTTAATAAAGGACGGGTTGCAGTTTAGCCATATTTGTGCCTACGATGGATCTGGATGAAACTTATATGCAATATAGTCCAACATATGCGCGTTCATATGACAACAATATTTAATTAACCATGACATGTGCAGTCATGTGACTTCCGTTTTTCTACAAGTAGGGTAATTGTCAGTACTGGTGATTTGCCAAAGTAATATGGCATTTTTTAACAATTAACCGCATTAAAGCGTGTTATTTTACGTGTCAATATCATAATCTATGTTTCTTGTATCCCGTGACACAATATTATGTACAGTATGTGCATAAGAAATTTATATTGTTTTGAAGTTATTGTATTTAGTATAATATGTTAGAAGTGCTTAATAATACGGAATGTATTTTCGATTCTGAAATATATAAATAAAATGTTGGCAGAAAGAAAACAACAGTACAATATATCATTGCAACATACAACAGATTTTATTGGATTTTGATGACCTTGACCTCATTTTTCAAGGTCACAGCAACCCAAAAACAGCCATTTTAGGTCAAAAATGGCTTGTCTGTACTCTATCTCAATAACGATTTGATTAATTTTGATCAAACTCGGAACAATATATCATTACAACATACCAGGAATTTGATTAGATTTTGGTGACCTTGACATTTTTTTCAAGGTCACAGGCCCCCTAAAACAGTCAATTTTGGGCCAACAAAGGCGTGTTTGCACTCTATCTCATTAAAGAATGATCAATTTTCGTCAAACATGGTACAATATATTAATATAACATACCACAGATCCGGTTAGATTTTGGTGACCTTGACCTTTTTCAAGGTCACAGGCCCTCAAAGACAATCAATGTTGGGCCAAAAATGGCTTGTCTGCTCTCTATCTCATTAATAAATCGCTTAATTTTAGTCAAACTTAGTACAATATAACATTATAACATGACGCAGATTTGATTATATTTTGTCGACCTTGACCTTTTTTTCAAGGTCACAGACTCCCAATAACAGTTGATTTTGAAAATTGCATTCAAGCTTGGTATAATATACCATTTCAACATACCTCAGATTTGATTAGATTTTGGTGACCTTGACTTTTTTCAAGGTCACAGCAACCCCCACCCCCACCCCCCCCCCCTCCACCCCCCCCCCCCCACAAAAAAAAAAAAAACAGTCAATTTTGGGCAAAAAATGGCTAAGGATAACCCTTTCTACAACTTATTTAACGTCACTGCAGCTGGTTTCTCGGAATGTGTGACGGCCGTAAAAGTCTCCCTGCCCTACATCATAGTGTAGTTTACATTTTCTTGTCCTTTTGGGATCACGGATTCCATTGTTGAATTTTGAAAATATTTTAGGGTCACTGATGAAGCCCAATTGGCCAAAACTAGCTAGTGTGACCCAGAAAACATGTACACTTCATATTTTCCAGTTCTGTTGTGTATTCCTTGCTTCCAAAGGATAACCCTGTCTGCAACTTATTGTCTGCACTCTAAGGCCAAGGTCTCCCGAAATCTGTTCTTTTAGGGCCAATAATGGCTTATCTGTAACCGATATCATTTAAGAATTCATGAATGTTGGTCAAAATCGGTACAATATTTAATTGCAGTATACCAAATTTGTCTGGTGATCTGAGCTTTTTAACGACTGTTTGTTTTTTTTAAGGTCATAGGCTCCCACAAAAACTGTCAGCTTTTGACCAAAAGTCGCTGGTTTGCTGCTTACATTTTGTTGACGTTAATCTAGTTATTAAAGTCAAATGGGTGTTTAAGATACATTTATGGTGAGGAGACATTGTTTTCCTCTGAACACATTTTTATTTATACCAGCATTCAGGTACATCTGCAGAAAATATGAAATGTTACATACCCTGTAAACAATATAAGACAGAAACTGGTAATATAAGGTAAACATGAATGTATGTCTTACAAGTAACATGCACAGCATGTGACAGCAGTTACATGATAGTCCTTTAATTCATCAATGAATAGCATTCCCGTTTGCCCAGCCAGGAATGCTGATCGTGCACATACAGATGGCCAGCCGCTGTCCTTCTGTGTATGTAGACTATATTGACTTTTTCCCGTGCGAGTATGCACAGTACTTTGATTACGTTGATTTTCTCACCTTATTTTATCGATAAAAGTTTATTTTTCAACATCCTCCACATCGTTAACCGCCAAAACATCAGCATTTTTGAAAGCATTATTGTTTCTGAAATAAAGTGGTGTGTAGTTTTCTCTGGTTAACGATGTGGACGACCATGCAATTTTCCTTTGAAAACACAGGGGTTTTCACTTTTTCCATAGCCGCAATGTTACACATGACCAGTAGTGCATGTATTCAACCGGAAATTTTGTTACGAAAACGCATGCGGATGAAAAAGTAAATATTTGTCCAACAAACCAGAGATATTTGGTCACATTATGAGTTATTTTGATCAGTTTTTGTTGACTTTCAGTAGGCACTTTGCAATAGAAAACTGTAACCCGTCATTTTGTATTTATCATTCTAGATTAATGAAACTTATATCACACTTGGTGCCTGTGGTAAGGAATTCGTTGTAGAAAAGTATTTACCAAGGGCCCATAACTCTTGGAGTTATGTCCCTAGATAGGTTTTCATTTAACTTAGTCATTTTTTTAGGTCTATTAATGTTAAAGTGTATAGGGAGTAGGTACCTTGTTAGCGCCATTCTTCTCACAGTTTAAGGGTGATCATTTTGAAACTTTGCAGGTGTTTTCATGTAGGTCTGAAGATGTGCATGTGTTTTTTTCTTACTCCTAAAATTATTTCTTTGACTTGTTTCGTTTTTAGCTCCACTGGCCGAGGGCCAGCGGGGCTATTGTCATGGCCCTGTGTCCGTCGTGCGTCCGTGCGTTCGTGCTTCCGTGCGTTAACTTTTTCTTTAAACATCTTCTCCTCCTAAACTACTGGGCCAATTGTAACCAAACTTCACAGGAATGTTCCTTACATAGTCCTCTTCTTAATTCCTTCAAAGAATTTTGTTACACCCAGAACTCTGGTTGCCATGGCAACAAAACCACAAAAAAATAAAAATCTTTAAAAATCTTCTCCTCCAAAACCACTTGTTGGATTTCATTTTTATTTTGCATGAATGTTCCTTGGGTGGACCTCTTTCAGATTCCTTGAAGAAATTTTGATCCGACAAAAAACATGGCCGCCATGGGCGGGGCTTATTTTCCCTATTTAACATTTAGTGTAATGCTAAAACATCTTCTCCTCCTAAACTATTGGGCCCATTGTAACCAAACTTCACAGGAATGTTCCTTACTTAGTCCTCTTCTAAATTCCTTCAAAGAATTTTGTTACACCCAGAACTCTGGTTGCCATGGCAACAAAACAACACAAAAAAATAAAAATCTTTAAAAATCTTCTCCTCCAAAACCACCTGTTGGATTTCATTTTTATTTTGCATGAATGTTCCTTGGGTGGACCTCTTTCAGATTCCTTGAAGAAATTTTGATCCGACAAAAAACATGGCCGCAATGGGTGGGGCTTATTTTCCCTATTTAACATATAGTGTAATGCTAAAACATCTTCTCCTCCTAAACTACTGGGCCAATTGTAACCAAACTTCACAGGAATGTTCCTTACTTAGTCCTCTTCTAAATTCCTTCAAAGAATTTTGTTACACCCAGAACTCTGGTTGCCATGGCAACAAAACCACAAAAAATTAAAAATCTTTAAAAATCTTCTCCTCCAAACCCACCTGTTGGATTTCATTATCCCCTCACACAACATAGTTGTGAGGGGGGATATAGCATTTGTCCCGTACATACGTACGTACGTACGTACTTTTGTCATCGCTCTAGCGCCACATACGTACGTACTTTTGTCATCGCTCTACCGCCACGTACGTACGTACGTTTGTCATCGCTCTAGCGCCTACCGGTACATTTCTTGACCGATTTTAATATAACTTCACACGAACGTTCCTTACGACAATACCTGGAGCAAGATTGACTTTCAAGGTCATGACCTCAAGGTCAAGGTCACTCTGGCTATTTTTTGAAAAACTTTGTCATGGCTCTAGCACCTACATTTCTCCCCCAATTTCAATATAACTTCAAACAAATGATCCTTCAAAAAAATATCTCGAGCGAGTTTGACTTTCAATGTCATGACCCGTGGCTATTTTTAGAAAAACATTGTCATCCCTCTAGCGCTAACATTTCTCCACCAATTTCAATATAACTTCACACAAATGATCCTTATAAAATATCTCGAGCGAGTTCCACTTTCAAGGTCAAGGTCACAGTGGCTATTTTTAGAAAAAACTTTGTCATCGCTCTAGCTCCTACATTTCTTCACTGATTTCAATATAACTTCACACAAATGTTCCTTATGACAATATCTTGAGCGAGTTGGACTTTCAAGGTCATGACCTCAAGGTCAAGGTCACTGTGGCTATTTTTAGAAAAACTTTTTCATCGCTCTAGCGCCTACATTTCTTCACCAATTTCAATATAACTTCACACAAATGTTCCGTATAAAAATATCTCCAGCGAGTTCGACTTTCCAACTCATGGCCTCAAGGTCAAGGTCACTGTTTTTTTTTTAGAAAAAACTTTGTCATCGCTCTATTTCCTATATTTCTTCACTGATTTTAATATAACTTCACACAAATGTTCCTTATGACAATATCTCAAGCGGGTTCGACTATCAAGGTCAAGGCCTCAAGGTCAAGGTCACTGTGGCTATTTTTTTTAGAAAACCTTTGTCATCGCTCTAGCGCTTACATTTCTTCACCAATTTCAATATAACTTCATACAAATGTTCCTTATGACAATATCTCTAGCGAGTTCCACTTTCAAGGTCAAGGTCACTGTGTCTATTTTTAGAAAAACTTCATCATCCCTCTAGCGCTTACATTTCTTCATCGATTTCAATAAACTTAACACAAATGTTCCTTATGACAATATCTCGCCATTTCGACTTTCAAGGTCAAGGTCACTATGGCTATTTTTAGAAAATTTTGTCATCGCTCTAGCGCCTGCATTTCTTCACTGATTTCAATATAACTTCACACAAATGTTGCTTATGACAATACCTCGAACGAGTTCGACTTTCAAGGTCAAGGTCACTGTGGCTATTTTTAGAAAAACTTTGTCATTGCTCTAGCGCTTACATTTTTTTCACCAATTTCAATATTACTTCACACAAATGTTCCTTATAACAATATCTCAAGTGAGTTCCACTTTCAAGGTCAAGGTCACTGTGGCTATTTTTAGAAAAACTTTGTCATGGCTCTAGCGCTTACATTTCTTCACCCATTTCAATATAACTTCACACAAATGTTCCTTATGACAATACCTCGAGCGTCTTTTACCTTTCAAGGTCAAGGTCACTGTGGTTATTTTTAGAAAAACTTTGTCATTGCTCTATGCTTACATTTTTTCACCAATTTCAATATAACTTCACACAAATGTTCCTTATGACAATATCTCGAGCTATTTAGACTTTCAAGGTCAAGGTCACTGTGGCTATTTTTAGAAAAACTTTGTCATCGCTCTAGGGCCTACATTTAATGATGGATTGTAATAGAACTTCACACAAATGTTTCTTACGATAGCATCTTGACTTACTTCGACTTTCAAGGTCATGACCATAAAGTCAAGGTCACTGTGGCTATCTTTAGAAAAACTTTGTCATCGCTCTACCGTCTACATTTATTAACAGATTTTAATATAACCTATACACAAAAGATGCTTATGATAATATCTTGAGCAAGATCTACTTTCGTGGTCATGGCCTCAAGTCAAGGTCACTATGGCTAGTTTTAGAGAAACGTCATCACTCTAGAATGTACATTTATTGGGGGATTTTTAAACAAACTTTACACAAATGTTGCATATGATAATATCTCAAGCAAGTTGGACTTTTGCCATTTCAGTATTTTCCACACACAAAGTTGTCTAGTGCGAGGGGATTTGTATCGCATGCGATGCCTTGTTTTTATTTTGCATGAATGTTCCTTGGGTGGACCTCTTTTAGATTCCTTGAAGAAATTTTGATCCGACAAAAAACATGGCCGCCATGGGCGGGGCTTATTTTCACTATTTAACATATAATGTAATGCTAAAAAATCTTCTTCTGCAAAAGTACTTGTGGGATTTCATTGTAATTTGCATGAATTGTCCTTGGGTGGACTGATGTCAGATTCCTTGAAAAAAATTGATCTTACAAAAAAACATGGCCACCATGGGAGAGGCTTATTTTCACTATATAACATATAGTGTAATGCTGAAAATATTTTCTGCAAAAGTTCTTGTTTTATTTCATAGTTATTTGGCATGCATGTTCCTTGGGTGGACCTCTGTCAGATTCCTTGAAGAAATTTTGATCCGACAAAAAACATGGCTGCAGTGGGCGGGGTTTATTTTCACTATATAACATGGTGTAATGTTAAAAAAGTCTTCTCTTTTTCAAAAGTTATTGTTTATTTATTTATTTATTTATTTATTTATTTATTTATTTATTTATTTATTTAAAAGTACCTTTCTGTATCTGAATTAATCTCCTCCAATTTTGCTGACTATCACATATCTATAGAGGTCCACCTACAAATTGTCATTCCAAAATTCAAAACATCAGAAATTTCACTTGCCCATCACACTGGTGATAGAACTGATGTTTTCAACACAAACTCTATTTATACGACTTGATGTTTATAAAATAAATTAAAAATACTGAGGGAGATTGATTTATTAGACCTAATTATACTACAGTGTCAACAGTTCTCCAGATCCCTGAGGGTTAAAATGGCTTAGTTGAAAAGGGAGGCATACCGAATCCGACGGAGGAAAGGAAAAAATAAATAAAGAAAGAAATAAAAACATAAATCTGTTCATTTTTTAGCTGGACTGGCCAAAGACCGGCGGGTCTTATGTTATATGTTATGGCCCTGTGTCTGTTGTGCGTCTGTGCGGTTGTGCATCCGTGCGTTAACTTTTTTTTTCTTTAACCATTTCCTCCTCAACTACTCGGTCGATTGTCACCAAACTTCACAGGAATGTTTCTCACATAGTCCTCTTCTGAATTCCTTCAAAGAATTTTGTTACATGCAGAACAAAATGGCATCGAAACCAAAAAAAAATATTTAAAAATCTTCTCCTCCAAAACCACTCAATGGATTTTATTCTTATTTTGCACGAATGTTCCTTGGGTGGACCTCTGTCAGATTCCTTGAAGAAATGAAGAAAATCGGATCAGACAAAAAACATGGCCACCATGGCAATGCTCCACATGATTGCCATGGCCATGCCCCTTGGCTCATTAGCTTTCAAAGACTTATATGGGAAAAGTTTTAAAAACCTTCTCCTCCAAAACCGCTCAACTTAATGGATTTCATTCTTACTTTGCATGAATGTTCCTTGGGTGGACCTCTGTCAGATTCTTTGAAGCAATTTTGATCAGACAAAAAACATGGCCGCCATGGACATGCCAATTGGCTAATTAGCTTCCATAGACTCATAAAGGGATCTTTTTTTTTTTTTAATCTTCTCCTCCAAAACCGCTAAATGGATTTCGTTCTTAATTTTCATGAATGTTCCTTGTGTCTACCATTGTCAGATTCATTGAAGAAATTTTGATCAGACAAAAAATATGGCCGCCATGGCCACCACCTTTGGCTCATTAGCTTCCATAGACCAATAAACGGAAAAACTTCTTCTCTGAAACCATAAAGCCTAAAGCGAAGACATTTACATGTAGTATGTAGCAAAGTTATGTGGTCACCTACTAAGTCCTGCGAACTATGACTCTTGAGTCCAAATTGGCAACACCCCGGTGCTTAGTAGCTCCCATAGAC
Source organism: Lucinisca nassula (assembly GCA_963580285.1). Classification (NCBI taxonomy): domain Eukaryota; kingdom Metazoa; phylum Mollusca; class Bivalvia; order Lucinida; family Lucinidae; genus Lucinisca; species Lucinisca nassula. The sequence goes on along the minus strand of OY757017.1, from coordinate 105,572,757 downwards.
TAATAATGACAAAATCTTGAAACTTTTCTCCTCTGAAACCATAAGGCCAAGAGCTTAGTATGTAGCAACTTGAAGTATTCAACTGCATAAATCCTGCCAACTATGCCCCTGGGGTCCAAATTGGCCACACCCTGAGGCCCATAAGCTCCCATAGACTTATACTGGGAAAAACTGACAAAAATCTTCTCTGAAACCATCAGTACCCAGAGCTTAGATATTAAGTATGCAACAACGTCAAGTGGTCACTCAAATAAATCCTGCCAACAATGCCCCTGGGGTAAAAAATTGGTCACGCCCAGAGGCATATTAGTTCCCATAGACTTATAATAGGAAAAACTTAAAAAAAGTCTTCTTCTCTGAAACCATAAGGCCCAGAGCTTTAGATATTTAGAACGGAGCAATGCCAAATGGTCACTCACATAAATCCTGTCAACCATGGCTCTGGGGTCCAAAAAATATAGAATGGACATTCCTTGGGTGGATCACTTGTTTCTTTTTTACCCATTGCATGCGGGAAAACCCTAAATGGGTACCTTGGCAAACAGTGCTGGCCCAGATCAGACCCCACAGAACACCATGTCTGATCAGGGCCTGCACTATTTGCTAACAGAATTTTCCATCAAAAATAGAAAAAAATAGGCCTGACACCCCTTATATGACAAATGGACTGGTCCAACATATAGCAATAGAAGAGTCCACTAGTATACAATTGGTTAATGTAATAAATATGACAATTGTCTGAAGTTAGCCGGTGGAGCGACAGGCCCTCTTGTTTTTTAACTTGGCCATTTTTTAGGTCTAATAATGTTAAAGTGTATAGGGAGTGGGTACCTTGTTAGCGCAACTCCTCTCACAGTTTTAAGGTGGTCGTTGTGAAATTTTGCAAGTGTTTTCATATAAGTCTGAAGATGCGCATGTGGTTTTTTTATACTCCTAAAATTATTTCTTTTACTGTTTTCATCTTTTTTCATTTAGCCATTCTTTTGAGATCTAATAATGTTAAAGTGTATAGGGATTGGGTACCTTGTTAGCGTGCAGTTGAACAGATGCTTAAAACTCATCAAATAGATTTTGTGTTTCAATAATATTGGGCTAAGATGCCGGCTATGAGTTCAACATCTTTTTAACATGTCTGCTCTTTTTTATTATTGACCATTGTCATGCGGGGGTATCTAATAAGCAGTACTTATTCACTTTTTTCATTTTTTCAAAATCAATGATTCACGGTCAAGGTCACGATGCACGTAACATTAAAACCTTGTGAACAGGATAGGAGACAATATATCATCATAGAAACATTAAATTTGCCACAAATGTTCTACATAGAGGGAGGTTGAACCCTATTGACTTTCAAGGTCAAGGGTCAAGCTCACAGTGGACATTGCATTAAAAACCTTGTGAACTGGATAGAAGACAAACTACAGTGGAACTTCAATGGCTCGAACACCTTTGGGACCTCGAAAATCTGTTCGAGACAGGGGTAGTTCGAGCCACTGAGGTTACTGCCAGGAGGCATAACGAAATACTTTTGGACATCTTTTCGGTGTTCTATAGTGAAAATGTATGCTGTGTGTACGCATTAGAATCGCCTCATCGAGGCGATTCTAATGAGTACACACAGCATACATTTGCAAGATAAAAGACTAAAATCTCTTAAATTATCCCCACTTTTTCTTATGTAGAGGATTTCCCTAGGGGCTCAAGAATGAGTTCGACTCAGCCATGGTAAACGAGCCATCGGTGTTCGAGCCATCGAAGTTCTACTGTATCATCATAGACACATCAAACCTTCCACAAGGGTTTCACATGGAGGAGGAAGTAACACTTATGGCTTTCAAGGTCAATTGTCAAAGGTCAATGATACAATGGACTTGACATAGAGGATCTTACATGAGTGCTCATGTATTATTGAATTTATTAAACGAGTTGAGGTAAAGGGATAAAATGCGAGGCTTTGCCGAGCATTTTATCCCTTTTCCTCAACGAGTTTAATAAATTCAATAAGACATGAACACGAATGCAAGATTCTATTTATCATATGACATTTAAAATGCTTTTTAATCACGTTTATTTTACAAAAATGTCAATATTCCGCCATAAGAAAACGCAACGTCGTTAAGGACGTCGTATGTGTAACGTTACGGGACGTATTTAACTAATTTGCATATTTAATCCACTAGTGGATTATCGAATTTATTACATGGCGTTATTACACTCTCAGACGCGACGTCATATGATAAATTGACATTAAAACACTTGTGAACAAGATAGGATACCAATCTTTCAACATAGAAGCATCAAACTTTCCTCAAATGTTTCCCAAGGAGAGAACTGACCCTATTAATTTTCGGGGTCAGTAATCAAAGTCAAGGCCACAATGGACTTAACAATACAACATTGAGAACAGGACAGAAGACAAATCTATTATCGTAGAAGTAACAAGTCTTCCATCAATGTTCCCGTGGAGAGAGGAAGAACCCTACTTATTTTCAAGGCCAATTTTCAAAGGTCTCTATGGATTTGACATTAAACACTCTGTGAAAAGTATAGAAGACAAAGCTTTTATCATAGGCGCATCAAACCAACAAATGTCCACTATGTATAGAGGATGGCAATATCGATTTTCAAGGTCGAGGGTCAAAAGCCTGGGTCACAATGAACTTGAAATTAAAAACCTTGTGAACAGGAAAGAAGACAAAGCTATCATCACAGAAGCATCAAACGTTCTACTTATGTTCCACATGGAGAGCGAATTAAACTTTTTGATTTGCAAGATTAAGGGTCAAAGGTCAAGGGCACAATTGACTTAACATTGCAAACCTTGGGAACACGATAGAAGACAAAGCGTTCTCATAGAAACACCAAACCCATAAATGTTCTCTATGTACAAAGGATGAACAATACTGATTTTCAAGGCAAAGTGTCAAAGGCCAAGGTCATAGCGGACCTGGCATTAGAATACTTGTGAACAGGGCAGAAGACAAAGTTTTCATCATAAAAGCATCAAACCAATTTTTCAAGATCAAGTGTCAAAGGCCAAGGTCACATTTGACGACATTAAAGAACTTGTGAACAACTTTCCACAACTAAGGATAAACCTTAATGATTTTAAGGTCAAGGATTAAACAATGGAATTGGCATTAAAAACTTGCAAACATGATACAAGACAAAACTATCATCAAAGAGGCATCAAACCTTCCATAAATGTTCCTACGGAGAGTGGAGATACCCTATTGATTTTCAAGGTCAAAGGTCAACGGTCAATATTATAATGGACTAGATATTAAAAACCTTGTGGACAGAAGCCTAAGCTAGGATAAAAAAGTATCAAACCTTCCATAAATGTTTCTCATGGAAAGAGGATGAATTCTATTGATTTTAAGGATAAGAGTCAAAGGTCAATGTCACAAGGACTTGATATTAAAAACTTTGTGAACGAGATAGAAGACGAAGCTATCGTCCGAGAATCATCAATCCTTCCATAAATGGTTTTTCATGAAGTGAGAATAAACTCCTTTGATTTTGAAGGTCAAAGGTCAAGTTCACAATGGACTTGACTTCGAAAAAACTTGTGAACAGGAAAGAAGACAAAACTGTCGTCATAAAACAATCAAATCTGCCACAAATGTCTCCCACGGAGAGAATAAGCCATGTTGATTTTTCAAGTATCGGGGTCACAATGGACATGACATGACATGACATTAAAAACCGTGGGAACAGAAAAGAAGACAAAAATATCATCATACATGTAGAAGCATCAATCCTTCCACAAATATTCCCAATGGAGAGAGTATGCATCCTATAGATTTTCAAGGTCAAGTGTCAAAGCTTAGGTCAAGGTCACAATGGATTTGGCATCAATAGCCTTCTGAACAGGATAGATCTAAAAGCTATCATCATAGAAACATCAACTCTTCAAAAATGTTCCCCACGGAGACAGGATGAAACCTTTTAATTTGCAAGGTCAATGAGCAAGGTCACAATGGACTAAACATTAAAACCATTGTGAACAGAATAGAAGACAAAGATGTCGTCTTGGAATCGTCAAACCTTCAACAAAGGTTCCACATGGAGAGAGAATGAATCCTATTGATTTTCAAGGTCAAGTCTCAAAGCTTAGGTCAAGGTCACAATGGATTTGACATTAATAACCTTCTGAACAGGAGAGCTGTAAAAGCTATCATCATAGAAGCATCAACTCTTCAAAAATGTTCCCCACGGAGACAGCATGAACCCTTTAAATTTGCAAGGTCAATGAGCAAGTTCACAATGGACTAAACACTAAAATCATTGTGAACAGAATAGAAGACAAAGATGTCGTCTTGGAATCGTCAAACCTTCCACAAAGGTTCCCCATGGAGTGACGATAAACCCTATTCGTTTTCAAGAGTCAAACGTCAAGGTTGCAATGGACTTAACATTGAAAACCCTGTGAACATGATAGAAGACAAAGCGATCGTCATAAAAGCATAACGCTTAAAAAGGTCTTAGATATTCAGGTTAGATTTAGATGTAGGTGCGCTGTATGTACTTGTGAGGGGATGCTACGCTTACGTTTCCTTGTTACGTCCACGTAGAGAAAACCGTACTAAAGAAATATGTTTTCGTGAGGTTTCACAATTTTACACTATCTTCTTTGTTTATGAGCAACAACACAGGTTTAAGATACTTGTCAGAACGGTCTGGAAAAAACAGGTTTTTTACGATATCGAGTTCCACAGGCTCTATGTTTGCTTAGGAAAACAAATCCGTGTTGCATAGTGTATACTTGTTTGTTTGAATTGATGTTTAACGTCCCCGTCAGCACTATTTAGGCCATTTTGGAGGCGATGTTTCCAATTTTTTGGGCCTTTTACCCGACATTGAGCTGAAATGACAGCTCAAGCCCTGCTGCCCAATGAAACCAAGAGGCTTATATGCATAGGACGGTCTGACTCACACGACTTTGCCTGGGCAGGCTTAGTCCTTCTAAAAAAAAAACGATAACACAAACTCGCGTCATAGGCGGTTCTAACGAGTACCAACAACATATGGGTCCCGTCAAGCGATTTTGGTACTTATCGCCTATGCGAGTAGCGAAGGTTCAGGCGATATTCAATATTTTGGGAAATGGGTGCACTTTCAGGGGAGGCAATTCCTGCAAAAGTATTTTGGTCTCCCATATCAACAGGGTCCAACGCTTTAAGCAAAGAATTTGCCCCCGAGGAGCTAACTCTTTCATTCAAGTGTAAACCCGTTTTTCAGTGGGACACGGCTCGTAGAAAAGCGAACAGGAGATCCGAAAGTTGTCTCCCTTTGATAAAATGAAAAAATCTGTCAGATGTTCCCATTTCTCTCGAGAATACATTCTGGTATTTGTGAGTCCTTTGGTTTAAATCCGTCACCTGTTTACTAGATGCAACGCAAATCTAATATGCGGACGGGTTAAATCATGATGAAAACACGCCTATATAATTTTGGCCCCCTTGAACCCCATTTTTATATAATAAAATGGGATTTGCAGGGTAAAACCTTATGCTCTAAAATATAGATTGTGGGTACTCATAAGAACCGCCGCTACCGCCGAAAAAAAGAATTTTTTATGATGAAAAATACCTTATTTTTCTTATTTCTGCTCTTAAAATATAGATTGTGGGTACTCATTATAACCGCCTCATCCTTTATTTTTTCTTACTTCTGCTCTAAAATATAGATTGTGGGTACTCGTTAGAACCGCCTCATCGTCTGCTCTTAACTATAGATGGTGGGTACTCGTCAGAACCGCCTCGATGAGGCGGTTCTAACGAGTACCCACAATATATTTTTAGACTGCTCTAAACTATAGATTGTGGGTACTCGTCAGAACCGCCTCGTTGAGGCGGTTCCAACGAGTACCTACAATCTATATTTTGAGCAGAAATAAGAAAAATATTACAATTTTAAGTTTTTAACATAAAATTTTCGTTTTTTCGGCGGTAATGTTTACAACGCATTTGTATAGGTGTGTTTTCATAATGGCATTGGTCCTTGAAGAAAGCTGCAGCATTGTTTACTTTGATTCGATTGACAATCTATAAGGGACCGGTTGTTCAATGCTCGCGACATAGTTGATTAACAAATCTTTAAACCTTTGATCATTTAAACAGAAACAGAACAGAACAGAACAGAACAGAAGATTTGTTTATTGTCGAATATGGCAACTCATAACATAAGCCCTGTAGGGCTTTTATTTCGACAAACAAATGTACAAATAACAAGGGATCACAGGCATGCAAGCGAATAAAAACTATATTAATATGATAAATATGTTAATATTTTGCTGAAAAAAACGTCATCAGCAAAACCTGCTCACATTTATTTTCAGCATAACTACCACTGTATTACATATTGAACACGGGCCTCCGTGGTCTAGTGGTTAAGAGCGCTGACTCTTGATCATTAGGTCTCTCACCGCTGTGGTTCGGGCCTCGCGCGGTTCATATGTGAGCCGCCAAGTTCTGCAACGGAAGGTCAGGTGGTTTTTCTCCGGGTACTCCGGTTTTCGCCCACCTATGATTAACGATCGGCTCGATATGGGTGAAATAATCCTGAAAGGGCCGTAAAACCAAAACCCAAAACAAATACATAATTAACTTACAAGGGCAATTAACATGTCCAATTACGAGCTTGTTAAGCTAACAGTGCTTTGCACAACTACGCCCATGTTATACACGCCTATAATTCCCACTTTATATAAAGCAAAGTGAGATTAACAGGGATATGCATTATCATTACAATAATACACCCGTGCAACCACGTTGCATTTTTCACAACTCCAAAATGGCTAATTTTCTGATGAAAATCTGTCATATATTTGTTATTTTTACTTTAAACATAGGTTGTGGGTGCTCGTTAGAACCGCCTCATTGAGGCGGTTCTAACGAGTACCCATAACCTATGTCTTGGGGCAGAAATGAGAAAAATAATGTATATCCCCGTAAACCCCAGTTTTCTCAATATAAAGTAGGGTTTAGGGAGGTGTTAAATTGCGGACTTGTTCACGTGATGTTTCCATATTTTTGCTCAAAGCATACATTCTGAGGCGGTTCCAACGAGCCCACGCAGTCTGTTTGAACTAACATTACGGTGTTATCGTAATAAAGCGACCCTGAATGACCACTACTCCAGGATATAACATATTCGTTAATAAAAACGAGGAAAGTTATTAATTTTTATGTATTTACTTTCAGGCTCCTGCAGGCTTTGAATCCCTACATTGATATCGAAGAGCTCTGATATTTGACTTTCCTGTTTTGAGGACTTTTATCCAAATCCATATATAACAACAATGACTTAATTCAGTACAGTGTTGAGTTTATGAGTTTATGAGTTTATGCTTTATTCTTGTTCTTGAGAATAAAAGAAAATCACGAAAACACGCCTATATAATTTTGACCCATGTAAACCCCTATTTTATGTATTAAAACTGGGGTTTACAGGAGTAAATCTTATTTTCCTTAGTCCTACTCTAAAATATAGATTGTGGGTACTCGTTAGAGAACCGCCTGGATGAGGTGGTTCTAACGGGTACCCACAATCTATATTTTGAACAGAAATAAGACAAATATTACAATTTTTTCATCTGAAGGTTTTTTTTTTTCGGCGGTTAAGTTTACAATGTATTTGTATAGGCGTATTTTCGTAATGTCAGAATAAAACAACACTTTGACATAATGTTATTATTGACCATTGAGTCATTGGGCATGATGTTATGTCGAACAGAGATACAGACCAGCTACCGGTAAAAACCCATTTTTTTTTTTTTTTTTTTTTTTTTTTTTTGTTGTTGTTGTTTCGCGGAGAAACCGACTAACGCGAAACTGGCTTTTTCCTCCGCGAAACCGCGAGAAAAATAAAATGAGAGAGAAATTTCTCGCTGAAATTTCTCCCGGTTTCGCGGAGAAAATTCGCGGAGATTCTCGGTGAACATTTGACCGATTGCTTTCATTGAAAATGAATTACCCGTGTTTCGCGGAGAGAGAGAGAAAAAAAACAAAAACAATTGGGCTTATGTGAAAGTAAAAGTCAAATTTTCGGCTCATTATTATTTCTTCGTTTGTTTGGCATTGTTTTTGTAAACGAAGGCAAATGGTAGTTATCGTTAAATCATTATCAAATATTCTTTCATGTTACACAATTACAGTTTAGTAATTTATTTCTCCCTTGTATAATCTCTTTTGAAAAGTCTCACGACAACTTTTATTCACATCACGAAAACGCGCCTATTTATTTGTTTCCCCCCCCCCCTTAAACCCCACATTTAACAGGGGTTTACATGAATATACATTATTTATCTAATTTCTGCTCACACAGCTTGTGGGTACTCGCTAGAACGGCCTCGCCGAGTCGTTTTAAAGAGTATCCACAATCTTGAGCAGAAATACGAAGAAAATGTCTGAATTTTTATCCGACAAATTTTCCGCTTTTAGTGGTAAAATTTTCAATATATTTGAATGGGCAAGTTTTCATAATAAGTCGTACATGTAGGTTATTAACTCCATAATGATGTGTGACATTTACCAAAAGCTAAGCGGCGCCCACCCATCACGGCTTGAAGAAATAGATGGGCTGCACGATGCTTCCACGCAGAGCCGAAACCGACCCGCACACGAGTACTGGTAAACCGCTTAGAGGATCTAAGCCTGCCCGTGCAAAGGGGTATGACTCGGACCATCCATGCCCATAAATCATATTGGATTCATTGGACGGCAGGGCTTGAGATGTCATTTCATCTCAGTGTCGGGTAAACGTCCCAAAAATTGGAAGCAACGTCTCCAAAATGACATTTATAGTGTTGATGGGGACGTTAAACCTCAAATCAAACAAAAACAAACCAAAAGGTCAGATTCGCCTCAATTATTTATGATTACAAACTGTCAAATTGGAACCGCAAGCGGCGCTTTGATTGCAATGTTAGTGGCCAGTTTACGGGGAACACAATTATTCTACCGCAGGCTAGGTCTATGTCGCGGACAAACGGACGAAAAAACCAGACACCTACATGTATATCGCGCCATGCTTCATGTAGGTGAGTGAAAAAGGAAATGCTACTTTGCATTCGCACGCATTTATGAACACTCATTATTTGCGCTACCAAGTCTCCTCAGACCCCTCACCCACCCCTAACTAATAAATACACCCAGTTGGAGCAAACAGGTGGTGCATCGAAATGTTAATAAAGCCCGTGTAATGAAGAACCCACTATTCCTCACTTTACATGCACACTGGAATTTACAAGGTACATGTATACATTTTTCCTTTATCTGTTCCTAGAATGTAGAATGTGGGTACTCGTTACCAACTACCACAGTGAGACACCGCTGTGGGTTCGAGCCTCGCTCGAGTCATATGTGAGACGCCAAGTTCTGCAACGGATGGTCAGGTGGTTTTTTCCGGGTACTCCGGTTTTCGCCCACCTCTGATAAACGATCGTCTCAATATGAGTGAAATAATTTTGAAAGGGTCGTAAAACCAATACCAAAAAAAAAAAAACCAACCACAGGGAGACGATTCTAATGAGAGCCTGCAAGTTACTTAAGGAGTAAAATAGGAACATTATCACATATTTGCATCAGGAAATAACCGTTTTAGTTATGAATGATTGCATATGGGTGTGTTATCGTGATGTGTACTAAACATATTTTGAATTATTCCGCTGATTCAAGAAGGGCAGTTGTCAGTTTCTGGCGAAAGAATGTGCACTGTACTAAATAACCGCTTATGTATAAGTCTGCCCAGGAAAAGTGTGGATAGTTAAATTGTCCGGCTCAAAAATGACCTAAACTAGTGTCGACTGGGCCGTTAAACTCCAAAACAAACAAACAAAACAAATCTTCTACCTACAGTAAAGAGTCACGAGCGAATCCCGAACACTTTCATGCACAAGTGCTCCAATGTGAGCGCCGTTTGACTGTTTGAGTCCGCCAAATTAAAATGTGGAAACTCCGTTTGTTTGTTTGATTCGAGGATTAATGTCCACTTCGACACTTTAGATCATGTTGGAGACGTTGCCTCCAATTGTTAGGGACTCTTACCCGACACTTAGCTGAAGTGACTTCTCAAGCCCTGCCACCCAATGAACCCAACAGGGTTTATATACATGGGCGGTCCAACTCGCACCACTTGCCTGGGCAGGCATGGACCTCCTAAATGGTTTACCAGTACTCAGGTGCAGCAGCTCTTTCTGGAAGCATCATTCAGCCCAATGTGTGTATATGCATGTATATATGTGCATACTGCGGCATTACCAAATGGTCTTGCCATTTCATTATTCCTCTCCTTTGACTTTGACAACTTTGTATATGTTCACATATGGGTGTTCTTTATTTCTGTCACGAAATTCTGTCTGATAGTAATAGAGCCTGTATGCAAGACGATTTGTAAATATGCATTCAAGAAAACTCTGGATGTATGTACAGATCTACATGTTCATGTAGGTGTTCGAGCAGGGAGCACGTAACATACCATTACAACAGGACAGTCTCGTATGAAGACAATTGAGAATGTGCTAAGTCAAGCTGGGCAGGGTGCCCCCAACCCTACCCCCACCCCGACTCCACACACACCACCCTACCATAGAAATAAAGAGGATTAGGAACTCTCTGAGGCCTAGAACCATTTTGGCTATGAACCCATTCAGTACCAGGATGCCCTAAAGTGGTACTTTGGCAACCAGGGCAGGCCTTGATCAGAGGCCACAAAACGCGGCGTCTGATCAGGTTTGGTATAAACATATTTATTTCGAAACAAACTGTACAACATATAACATGATAATAGTAACAATACAAAATTTAAGGATTGGAACGGAAGCACAAACTGCTTATTTAGTTCTTCTCCTGAGCGAAATTTCTGTCTTCTCGGAGAAATGACTCGTTTGTTCTCCGAGAAAAAAAAGCCTATAGCCGCGCAGAAAAAAAATATGGGTTTTTACCGGTAGCTGGTCAGTACCAATATTACACGCCCGTGTGTCATTCTTCACTTAAATTATCGGAGAAAACGTTTTGTCTGTTTAAATTGAGGCATAGCGTCCGCGTCAACAAACTTTAGGTCATTCTGGAGGCGTTGCTTTGAAGGGACTGTTTCCCGACATTGAGATGAAATGACATCTCAAACCCTGCCGCGCAATAAAACCAAAATGGGTTATATTCATGAACAGTCCGACTCGCACCACTTTGCCTGTGCAGGCTTAGACCTTCAAAGCGGTTTACCAGTACTCATGTGCGGTCGGTTTCAGCTCTGCATGGAAGCACCAAGCAGCCCAATCTATTTGTCCCAACTCCGATTGACCTACGGGAGAAAGTTGGTCTAATTAAGGTGAAACTATACCAAATTTAGTGACACAGAGGCCTTTCTGATATTTAATCTTCATCAGTATGTCTAAACCCCATAAACCCCAAAGTTTTGAAACCTAAACGGATGATGGACAAGACCCGGCAAACACAGCAAAGCCCCCTCCGAGCCCACACCGACCGACGTAGCTCATGGGACATGTCAACTGGAGGCATCATGCAAAAGACGCCCGATCCAGATCTAAATACAAGTATAAGTTTGTTTATCATATGACGTCGCGTCTGAGAGTGTAATAACGCCATGTATTATTTTCGATAATCCACTTGTGGATTAAATATGCAAATTAGCTAGATACGTTCCGTAACGTTACAAGTACGACGTCCTTAACGACGTCGCGTTTACTAATGGCGGAATATTGACATTTTTGTAAACAATCGTGAATAAAATGCGTTTTAAATGTCATATGATAAATAGAATCTTACATTCGTTCTCATGTATTATTGAATTTATTAAACTCGTTGAGGAAAAGGGATAAAATGCTCGGCAAAGCCATTTTCCTCAACTCGTTTAATAAATTCAATAATGCATGAACACTCATGTAAGATCCTCCATTTCTCTGCGATTTCGTCGGCCATTATCAGGGAAACTAGTAAGAATGGTCACTCAAGAATATAAGAATCTTATATGGGTGTGATGGGTGGATTGAAAAATCCGTCCCGAGGGACACTGTCCGGCATCACGAGGCTTGCCGAGTGATGCCGGACAGTGATCCCGAGGGACGGATTTTTCTATCCACCCCTCACACCCATATTGGATTCTTTTTCTTGCATACCTTCCATTTCTATTGCGAATTTTTAATGCTGCTGTCACTTCGGTTACCGATGTCCGCCATTTTGTGATGACACAACAGGAATGTCACGCATGACGACGCCTCGCATGAGGTTGTAATCAACCAGTGTATTAATCAAACACGCGATTATATTCGATTTGGGGTCGGAACACCAGGGTCAGAACATAAATTTCTATCACAGGGTAAAATCACGGATTTCCTTGTCTGGTGTGCAAGAAACCACGATCCAAGAACGCAGCCGTCTCAAGTCACCTATAGAAAGTGACATGGAGGCACACACAAAGACAGACGAATGGCACTTGTTACGAGCCAGGCGTAGCAGAAAGGAAAAGCAAACAAGCCTTATGGAAAAATCTAACAAAATTTATTTGCAAACTATTTTTAACCTTTCACTTAGCTCTGTTATGAAGTATCCTACATTGAATCTATTTTCCTTGATTCCACAGAATTCACAGTCCGAAATGAAAAATAATATCCTTTCACAACCCTACACAGAATTCAGAAATAACTTTTCTTATAAACTCAAACTTCAAACTCCAAAGTCTGACTGAAAGAGAAAAATCAAGCTATTATAGACCCTAAGATTTCTCTAGAAAGTTCCAGAGAGCTGTGGAATAAGATTAGGTAAATTTCTAAAGATAATGCAACCCCGAACTTTCTGGAAGATTCCAAAGTACTTTTCCTTGTAAACAAGTTGTTTACAGATTGAAATTGATCTGTGACACATTTTTTCATAACTTCTTTAAGAAGAATAAACAAGATATTAACATCATTTTTAGGTCACCCAGTGGGGTGGAAGTGGAAATCAGAAAAATAAATTCTTATGCATAACATTCCCCTCTTCGAGGAAAAGAAAGTTTTATAAAGCTTTCTTTTAATATGACTGTTATTAGCATGTTAATATGACTCAGCTGCTTTAGCTTGCGCCTCCCAGGAGTGTTTATTATGTAATTTATGTCACTGATCTTTTTGTCTATAGTGTATGGACCATAATACCTGGCCTGCAAGATTTTCCAGGAATATGCAAAGGGGCAATTACCCTATCCCCTTGTTTAAAATACCTTTCCTTGGTACCTATGTCATATAGGTTGTTTAATTTGTCTTTGGGCAGACTGAAGATTGGTCCGAGCAGCCTCACAAGCTTTTGCAAGTCTAGTTTTGAAATCAGACACATACTGAAGTACATTTAATGAAGTGTCATCATTAATGAGAAATTTCTCTGTCAGAAGTTTCTAAGGACCGCGAACAGCATGGCCAAATACTAATTTAAATGGACTGAAGCCAAGAGATTCTTGCACCAGTTCTCTTTGTTTGTTTGTTTGATTTGAGGTTTAACGTCCCCGCCAACACTATTTAGGTCATTTTGGAGACGTTGCTTCCAATTTTGTGGGACTTTTACCCGACATTGAGATGAAATGACCTCTCAATCCCTGCCGCCCAATGAAACCAATAGGGTTTATAAGCATGGACGGGCCGACTCGCAGCAGTTTTCCTGGGCAGGCTTAGACCTTCTAAGCGGATTACCAGTACTAATGTGCGGTCGGTATCAGCTCTGCGTGGAAGCATCGTGCAGCCCAATCTATTTCTCAAAGCCCCGATGGGCGGGGGTGGTTCACTAATTCTCTAACAGTAAATAACAGCAAATTGATGCCTTCATCCTAATCCTTCCCCATGCCAAAGCAATAAGATCTTAACATGTTTTTCATGGTTTGATGGCATCTCTCAAGGGCACCTTGACTTTCAGGATGATAGGCCGATGACTTATACTGTACAATGTCTAGTTAATGCATTACTTGTTGAAAAAAAATCCAGAGATAAAATTTGATCCTTGGTCTGACTGAATAGATTTGGGAAGACCAACAGATGTGAAAACCTTCACTAAATAGAAATGAATGCCTTGATCAGAAATTGATACAATTAACCCACAGCTCCCATCAGCCTTTACAATTGTTTTAGTTTTGAAATTTCTTAGTGGAATGGCTTCAGGAAAACGTGTGGAAGCACACATAAAAGTCAAAAGATATTCAGAAATTGACCTAGTTCTCGGCATTGGGTCTACACAGTCTATCATTATTCGACTGAAAGGTTCATCAAAAGCAGGTATAGGCTGCAAATGAGCATTAGGGTATAGTCTGATTGGGTTTTCCTACTATTTGCTATGTATGGCAGGACCTACAATGTTGAGAAACATCAGATTTTAACACAGGTCAATAAAAGTGATTAAGAATCTTGTGATAGGTTTTATTTACACCTAAATGTCCTGACATGTGAGTTTCATGTGCTAAGTTCAATATTTCCGGGCGATTAACCCGCGGAACTACTATCTGGTGGTTGACAGTCCACTCGACTTCTGCTGAAACGTCTTATAGACGACATTTTCTCATACGAATGTCATTTTTGACATAATAACAGACTGGGACCTGAGATACTTCCTGCTCATCTAAAGCCCTTTCAAACAAAGGCGAAATTTCAAGAATCTTATGCTGTTCTATAAATAGTTGAGATCCGGACGTTTTGTCATGGCCTAGATCGAATGATGAGTTATTCTCGTGAAAATCTGTCTGCTTATCAGGCAGGCATCTTTTTTTTACTTCTACTTTGAAGACAGAGACCTTGCTATCTTGTCATTAAAAGACTGACCCAAAAAGGTATCAGTTAAATCAAGTAGAAGTAAAACAAAGATCAGGAATCGATACAATTAACTTACTCCACCCATCAAAGACACCAAAGGGAAAGAAACACAAACATTAAGCGACCAGACCATAATGGAAACCTAAACAAAGGAAGGCCATAAGGACAGTTATTTTCCCACAAAATGGACATATGGCCATCAAAAATAAAAAGACACAAGTGATACACACAGTAAGTAACAAACAACAACATAAATAAACCGCCACAGAAGAACCGCCTTGGAACGGTCAGTGGAAAGATTTAGGTGGATTTCCAATGGGGGGCTTTAATCGATTTTACGTGGCAACAATCCTCGCCCTTACTGCCGTCGCGATTTAGACAAATAATTTGTTCAGTCCGCATGAAGGCCTCCTAACTCATCAGTGCAACATCTCCGTATACACACATAAACAAAGAACCACAAAGGTGAGACAACGGTGAGGACTCGACAGCAAGAAACCACTGAAATGCTGGAGCAAAAGAAAACCAACAGTTAGACTCCGATGGGCCCGACCAGAGGCAGAGCATCAGGCACCAACCAACATTACCTTGAATTAGATCTCTCTAATTCTCAATAAGCCTTTACGTTGGAACCGTCATAGAATCTGAGGCCTGACCCACCGGCATGCAATTAAAGAGGGAAGCAAAGTTGCCAACCGTGATTGGGTTAACTACCATGCATGCAGTCTGTCGTATAATATCCTTGTTGTACCCAATCTTTTTATATCGAAGAATGATTTTACGAAATTGGGTGCTGAAGTCTTTGCGGTTATATATTTTTCTGATTTTTTTATACTAAGTCACCATAAAATTCGGGTTCCGACAGACCTTGTTGCAGAAGAGATTTAAGTCCAATATTGAATTTTGAAATTAAATCAGAATGGCGTCTATAAAATTTTCAAAAGGCTTTGCGTAGTTTATGGTACTGATAAAGTAGAAGTAAAACAAAGATCAGGAATAGATACAATTAACTTACTCCACCCATAAAAGACACCAAAGGGAAAGAAATAAAGGATGTCAATTGATGGAACAGTGAAAAGCAATTGTATAAGCAATCCCTGAGGATTGGAAAAATAAGAGCATTAAATGCATGTACGGGGAGACCTTTTACAGCCGCCACACGGCACAAACAAAACAGCCCTGATATGCAAAGTAGAAGTAAAACAAAGATCAGGAATAGATACAATTAACTTACTCCACCCATAAAAGACAACCCTGATTAAGAAGTTTAGCCGTTAATAATTTATTACGAGTGTTGAAGTCAGTTACATGACTACACACTCTAGCAAATCGAATTAATTGCGAAATATTAACGCCATAGGATGGCGCACGAGGCACATCACCATCCAAAAAGGAAAATTTACAATCGCAAAATCAAAGTCATCGCGTTTATTATAAATTTTGCACGAAACAAACCCATCTACAATAGATAGATGTAAATCCAAAAACGGGACATCGGTATCAGAAGAATGTGCTTTATTTAACTGAAGTTCTTGGGGGTAAATCTGACTGATCAAACCATCGAAATAGGTATTATCAATATTTAATACATCATCTAAATATCTAGAAGTGGAGCTAAAAGCTTCAATAATTTCAGATTGGTTATCAATGGAAACCGACAACATGAAGTCTCTTTCATAACAATACAAGAATAGATCAGCCACAAGAGGTGCGCAATTCGTACCCATCGGAATGCCGACAATTTGTCTAAATAACTAAGTACCGAATCTAATCTACATATTGTCAAGTAGAAAGGTGAGGGCATCACACACTTTCTGACATGATCAAAGTGTATAATTCTTATGCTCTTTAGAAGTGAAAAATGCATTTCTGACATTACATGCAAGATAGAGAGAATCTTCTCTGTGAAAAGCCCATTCATTTAAATCATTAAGCTTTTCTTTTATAAGATTATGAGGAAGTGTAGTGTAAAGAGTGGAAAATATCGTAAGTAGACAGACTTGAAGCACGAAAATGTCTGGATTTCAATTTATTTAAAACCTCATTTGCCGGCCTCAGTAGCTCAGTCGGATGCGCGTCTGACTGGTGATCAGGAGGACGCGGGTTCGACTCCCGCCGGGGTCGGCAACATTCTTTCGTGGAGATTGATCATGAAATCTTTTCTACGGTCATTCTCTCCCTTCCGCTGATTCAAGAAGGGCAGTTGTCAGTTTCTGGCGAAAGAATGTGCACTGTACTGGTTAACCACTTACGTATAAGCCTGCCCAGGAAAGTGTTGATAGGTAAAATGACCGGCTCAAAAATGACCTAAATAGTGTGGACTGGGCCGTAAAACTCCAAAACAAACAAACAAAGCCTCATTTGAATTTTTTATAGACCAAAACAGATTTCTTCCTGATCTTTCAAAGACTTTATCACAATATTTAATCACATGCGTTTTAATAGCAGTAAGACAGGAAGTTAATAATTTAGAAAGTTCAGTGGTAGTGCAAGAGCTAGAATTTGCAATAAACCGTGCTGTGTAAGTATGTTCTATAAAAGGGTTATCCTTTGGAAGCAAGGAATTCACCACAGAACAAAAAATATGGAGTGTACATGTTTTCTGGGCCAGACTAGCTAGTTTCGGCCAATTAGGCCTCATTAGTGACCTTCGGCTATTTTCAAAATTCCACAATGGAATTAAAGATCCCAAAGGACAAGAAAATATAATCTACACTATGATGTAGGGCAGGGAGATGTTTTACCGCAGCCACACATTCCAACACACCAGCGAAGTTAAATATGTTCTATAAAAGGGTCTTTTATGACAAGTCTGATACCAAATAAACGTAATGAAGCAGAACATTAACAAATCCACATTCCACACCCTGAATAAGGACACTTTGGCCCAAAGAAGTTTTCTTAGAAAAAGGCGGAATATCTGCTAGAATAAGAGATTGAGAAGCTCCAGTATCTCGTTAGATTTTAATAGGGGTAGGATGGGCATAACTTCCACCATTTTGTGACAAAAAACCATCTGATAAGAATGGTTCATAAATCTCCATAAATGGATCAGTCTAAGATATTTTGGTATCAGAAAGAGTTTCCTCCCTTACACAATACTGTGGTTTTGGCCTTATAGAAGTCAAGTCTGTAGGCTTAAGTTCCTCTTGTCTTTCTCTTTCTTTTCTTTGCTTTAATTTTAAGCATTCTGAGATCAAATTACCCGTATTTGTACAATAGCTACAAACTATTTGAGATTGAGATAAGGGATTCTGGTCTTTGATTTCACCAGAAGGCTTGGACTGAACAAATTATTTGTCTTAATCGCGATTTTTTTTGTTACGGTTTGTCTTTGGGTGTTTGTGTCGCTTATATTATTTTATTTTGATAGCCTATTGGCCATTTTGTGGGAAACTGGCTTTCCTTTTGGCTGTCCGGTATTGATGTTTCCATCAGGTATGTTGTTTCATGTTTGTGTTTCTTTCCCTTTGGTGTCTCTGATGGGAGCTGTGAGTTGATTGTACCGACTCCTGATCATTGCCTCCACTTCTATTTTTTAAAATCATTTAAACATAACCAAGCGTATCCATCCAAAGAAAAGAGTATACTAATTTCACATGCCGTCAAAGCCTCGCAATGATCTCCACATTTTGCGTGTAGAAGCACTGACATCTACTACGTGTCTTATTTGGCGGCTACTTACGCATTTAGAATATATCTGACGGCTGTGAATGATGATCATGCAAACACGTGTCAGGAACGTCAGCACGATAAAATGAATAACTACAGGTACGGGTCAAAATTATAATCATTCAACAAAATAAAGCATAACATGTGACAAAATATTGCGACAAAGTCTTCGAAAGATCAGGGAGGAATCCGTTTTGGTCTATAAATATTCTAGAAGTTTTTGTGCATCAAGGCTGTCTACTTATGTTTTGCCTCATTTTACACTACACTTCGTCATAATCTTATAAAAGAAAAACTTAATGATTTTACTGAATTGACATTTCATAGGGAAGACACCCTCTATCTTGCTTGGCATGCAAGAAATGCTTTTTCACTTCTGAAGAGCATAAACATTATACTTTATGGTCATGTAAGAAAGTGTGTGAAGCTCTCACCTTTCTACTTGACACTATTTACATAAGATTGGTACTAAATAGAAGTGGATGCAATGATCATGAATCGATACAATTAACCCGCAGCTCCCCTCAGAGACACCAAAGGGGAAAAAAACACATACACGAAACAATATATCCTAATGGAAACATCAATAGCGGTAAGCCAAAAGGACAGGTACTTTCCCACAAAATGGCAAATAGGCTATCTAAAATAAAATAACATAAGTAGTTTAGGTCGTAGTACCAAAACGTTAATCCAAAATCATTAGTCCATAGACAAAATGGCAAATATCAATGTTCAGATCAATAGACATGGACTCCAGAAGAGTGTCATCAGGCGTCCGCGGATAGTAAGCATTACTTGGTAAGCAAGCTTCGCCCACCATGCCCATCGACCCGAACGAAGAAAAGGTGTAAATGCCGAGAAGGGTATGTCCGAGATTTTGGAAGTCTTTGGTCGGGCCCCTCGGAGTCTAACTGTTGGTTTTCTTTTGCCCCAGCAATTCTGTTGTTGTATGCTGTAGAGTCCTTCACCTTGTTTCATCTCTGTAGTTTTTGATTTGTATGTTCTCGGAGATGTTACACTGAGGAGTTAGGAAGCCTTCATGCGGACTAAACAAAATTAGTGTATACCGCGACAGAGGTAAGGGCGAGGATTATGGCCATGTAAAATCGATTTAAGCCCCCCCCCCCCCTCCCAAGTGGAATTATGGTGTTGGTTGTTACTTACTGTGTGTATCTCTTGTGTCGATTCCGGATCTTTGTTTTACTTCTACTTTCCTATGGCTTTCCATTGGCAAACATATCAGAAATAATTCTGGAAATGGCCACATTCTACGGATCAACAAGATCATGGTGCCTCCCATAGAACTTCTTTAGTGTTGATACCAGTTTGGTTTTTTTGATACCCCTCACATAACAACCTGGTAGTGAGCACCTTCCCACGTTCCATAAAGTCCTGATACTTGGAACAAGCTCTATCATAACGGATTAACTGTGAAACGTAAACTCCATATGCTGGTGCAAGCGGGATAATACTGCTCAGAAAGGGAAAGTTAAAAATGGGAAAACTGAAGTCATCTCGTTTATCGTACAACCTAGCGACATAAACACCCAAAGACAAACCAAAACAAACCACAACAGAAGAACCGCCTTGGAACGGTCAGCGGAAACGAATTCCACTGGGGGGCTTAAATCGATTTTAAGTGGCCGCGGTTAAGACAAATAGTTTGTACAGTCCGCATGAAGGCCTCCTAACTCATAAGTGCAACATCTGCGTGAATACAAAAATCAAACAACGACAGAGATGAGACAACGGTGAGGACTCGACCGCAAGAAACCACTGAAATGCTGGAGCAAAAGAAACCCAACAGCTAGACACCTATGGGCCCGACCAGAGATAGAGCATCAGGTACCAACCAACATAAGCCTTTACGTTGGAACCGTCATAGAATCTGACCCACGGCGTGCAATTAAAGAGGGAAGCAAAGTTGTCAACCGTAATTGGGTTAACTACCATACACGCAGTCTGTCATATAACTTTTATGTTGTACCCAATCTTTTTACATCGAAGAATGATTTTACGAAATTGGGTGCTGAAGTCATTGCGGTTATATATTTTTCTGAATTTATATACTAAGTCACTATAAAATTCGGGTTCCGAGAGACCTTGATACAGAAGAGATTTAAATCCAATATTGAATTTTGAAATTAAATCAGAATGACGTCTGTAACTTTTTTGAAAAGGCTTTTCGAAGTAGAAGTAAAACAAAGATCAGGAATTGATACAATTAACTTACTCCATCCATAAAAGACACCAAAGGGAAAGAAATACAAACATTAAGCGACCAGACCATAATGGAAACCTAAACAAAGGAAGGCCATATGGACAGTTACTTTCCCACAAAATGGCCATATGGTCATCCAAAATTAAAAGACACAAGTGATACACACAGTAAGTAACAAACAACAACATAAACAAATCGCCACAGAAGAGCCGCCTTGGAACGGTCAGTCGAAGATTTCCACTGGGGGGCTTAAATCGATTTTACGTGGCCACAATCCTCGCCCTTACTTCCGTCGCGATTTAGACAAATAATTTGTTCAGTCCGCATGAAGGCCTCCTAACTCATCAGTGCAACATCTCCGTGAACACAGAAATCAAAGAACCACAGAGGTGAGACAACGGTGAGGACTCGACAGCAAGAAACCACTGAAATGCTGGAGCAAAAGAAAACCAACAGTTAGACTCCGATGAGCCCGACCAGAGACAGAGAAGTTTGGGTACCGACAACCTTGGTTAAGAATTTTAGTCGTTAACAATTTATTACGAGTTTTGAAGTCAGTTACAGGACAAACCACTCTAGCAAATCGAATTAATTGCGAAATATAATCGCCATAGGATGGTGCACGAGGAACATCACCATCCAAAACATGAAAATCTACAATCTCAAAATCAAAATCATCGCGTTTATCATAAAGTTTGCAGGAAGAAAACCCATCTTCCGTAGAAAGAAGTAAATCCAAAAAACGGGGCCTGGATATCATGAGAAATTGCTTTATTCAACTGGGCGGGGGAGTGGGGGGGGGGGAATTTGACTGATCAAACCATCGAAATAGGTATTATCAATATTAAATTAATCATCCAAATATCTAGAAGTGGAGCTAAAGCTTCAATGATTTCAGATTTGTTTTCAGCAGAAAGGGACATCAGCTCTCTCATAACAGGACAAAAACAGATCAGCCACATGTGGTGCATTGGAATACCCACAACTTGTCTAAATAACTTAGTACCAAATCTTATGTAAATATTGTCAAGTAGAAAGGTGAGAGCTTCACACACTTTCTGACATGACCATAAAGTATAATTTTTATCCTTTTCAGAAGAGTAAAATGCATTTCTTACATTACATGCAAGATACAGGGAGTCTTCCTTATGAAATGTCCATAAACACCCAATAGCAACTTTTTTCTGACCGTTCCATGGCGGGTTTTATGTCTTGGTTTATTATTGGTGTAGCTTGTCTTTTCATGTGTGCAATACTTATATCATATTATATTTTATAGCCGTTTGGTCATTTTGTGGGAAGCTTTACGCCTGTGATGTTTTCATTTTGATGATGTTAATTTATGTTCGCATTTATTTCCCTTTGATGTCTCTGATAGGAAGTGTGAGATTATAGGAATCTAATATGGGTGTGAGGGGTGGATGGAAAAATCCGTCCCGAGGGACACTGTCCGGCATCACGAGGCTTGCCGAGTGAGCCGGACAGTGATCCCGAGGGACGGATTTTTCTATCAACCCCTCACACCCATATTGCATTCTTTTTCTTTCATACCTTCAATTTCTTAAAGCGGATTTTAATACTGCAGTCACTTTCGTTACCAACGTCCGCCATTTGGGTTGACACTGCATGAATGTTTAGTGACGTTGCTGTGACGTCAACATTAACGACGGCGCAAACGAGGTCGTAATCAAACAGTACATTTATCAAACACGCGATTATATTCGATTTTGGGTCGGACACCAGGGTCAGAACATAAATTTCTATCCCAGGGTAAAATCACGGATTTGCTTGTCTGGTGTGCAAGACTATAAGAATCTTATATGGGTGTGAGGGGTGGATTGAATAATCCACCCAAGGGTCACTGTCCGGCATCACGAGGCTTGCCGAGTGATGCCGGACAGTGATCCCGAGGGACGGATTTTTCTATCCATCCCTCACGCCCATATTGCATTCTTTTTCTTTCATACCTTCCATTTCTTAAAGCGGATTTTAATGCTACAGTCACTTCGGTTACCAACGCCCGCCATTTTGTGTTGACACTGCAGGAATGTTTAGTGACGTTGCTGTGACGTCAACCTTAACGACGGCGCATACGAGGTCGTAATCAACCAGTGCATTTATCAAACACGCGATTATATTCGATTTTGGGTCGGAACACCAGGGTCAGAACATAAATTTCTATCCCAGGGTAAAATCACGGACTGCAGCTGGTGTTGTGCCGTGTGGCGGCCGTAAAACGTCTCCCCGTACATCAACCATAGTGCAGTTTATATTTTACTTTTGGTCCTTTGAGATCAGCGTGAATATTCTGAGAAATCAGAAATAAATTATTAGTTTAGACTCAAATTCTAGACAGGTTTTTAGTTATTTGGACCTCATTTTGATTTATATCAGTCTTTGAAGCGACTGCCTATTTGAAATTCGCAAAATTGCAGTATGCTTCCTCTGGCTTTCGTTGCCGGATCATTACAAGGTCACTGATGAGGCTTTATTAGCCGAAACTACGTAGTATGACCCATCTTCTTTCTTATGAATATTTTCATTGCTCTTAAAGGAACTCATTTTTGATTTTTATTTGCTTGTCTGGTATGCAAGACTATAAGAATCTTATAGGAATCTTATATGGGTGTGAGGGGTGGATGGAATAATCCATCCCAAGGGTCACTGTCCGGCATCACGAGGCTTGCCGAGTGATGTTGGACAGTGATCCCGAGGGACGGATTTTTCTATCCGCCCCTCACACCCATATAGGATCCTTTTTCTTGCAGACCTTTAATTTCTTAGCCCGGATTTTTAATGCATCAGTCACTTCGAGTACCGACGTCCGCCATATTGTTATGACAGTATAGGATTGTTTAGTGACGTCACGTAACGTGCTGTGACATCAACCTTTACGACGGCGCATACAAGGTCATATTCAACCAATGCATTTGTCAAACACGCGATTATATTCGATTTTGGGTCGGAACACCAGGGTCAGAACATAAATTTCTATCCCAGGGTAAAATCGCGGATTTCCTTGTCTGGTGTGCAATAAAATTGTATCCATTCCTGGCCATAGTCTCCACTTTTGTTTTACTGACCGTTTCAAGGCGGTCCTTCTGTTGTGGTCCATTATTGTTATAGTTTGTCTTTGCATGTATATATTGCTAATTTCCTTTTCTTTTGCAAAACCGTTTAGCAATTTGCGAGTATGTAACCGTCCTTTAGGCTTTTCGCATATGGCGTTTTCATCATGGTAAGGTTTATTTTTTGATGTTTTTTTTTTCTTTCCTTTTGTTGTCTCGGATAGGATCGGTCAGGAAATAATAATAATAATAATAATGACTTAATTTAGAGGGTATGCTAAGTTGGATAAGTCCAGACTTCCCTGAGGTCCTCTGCTAAATCAACATAGATAGAAACATCCAATAAAACTTACAAAACATACAACAAATTTGAACAATAAGAAAAACTGAATAGATACTCGGGGAGGGGGTGGGTGTCAGGGGCAGTGCTTAAACTTCTATTTTACAGCCTACGTTTTTTTTTTCAGCGATAGTTTTGATGTAAGAATTCCACATACAATTGTTAGAAAATGAAATACCTATGTGCCTATGATCTGAGGTTTCTTCTGTCGCGGTTGACTTATGTGAATCTGTGTATCGCTTATATCTTTTTGATTTAGGATAGTCAATTGGCTATTTTGTAGGAAAGTAAGTACCCTTTCGGCTTTCCGCTATTGATATTTCCATTAAGGTCTAGTTATTTTATGTTTGTGTTTCTTTCCCTTTGTTGTCTCTAATGGAAGGTGTAGGTTAATTGTATCGATTCCTGGTCGTTGCTTTCATTTCTGATTGTCTTTTATCATCGTTCCATCCACAAGGAACGGCTTGTAAATTAATGGAGAACGTCAATGCCGCGTTCTAATAAGCTAGAGGTCATTTGTCTGCTCAATCGGAAATAGGCCTTC
The DNA here is from genome assembly GCA_963580285.1 of Lucinisca nassula. NCBI lineage: Eukaryota > Metazoa > Mollusca > Bivalvia > Lucinida > Lucinidae > Lucinisca > Lucinisca nassula. The sequence goes on along the minus strand of OY757017.1, from coordinate 105,548,124 downwards.
ATGCGGACTGAACAAATTGTTTGTCTAATCCGCAACGGACGTAACAGCGATGATTGTGACCACGTGGGGTCGGTTTTGCCCCCCCCCCCCCCTCCCCGGTGGAATTCCTTACACTGACCGTTCCAAGGCCGTTCTTCTGTGTGTTTATTTTTGTTACGGTTTGTCTTTGGTTGTTTGTATCGCTTATATTATTTTGTTTTGGATAGCCAATTGGCCATTTTGTGGGAAAGTAACTGTCCTTTTGGCTTTCGTCTATTGATGTTTCCTTTAGGGTCTGTTGTTTCATGTTTGTGATTCTTTCCCTTTGGTGTCTCTGATGGGAGCTGTGAGTTAATTGTATCGATTCCTGGTCATTGCCTCCACTTCTATTTTGTATAGCCTCCTTAACAGTCTAGATATTGCGGCCAATATTATTATCACTTTCGGTTTTATCCATAAGATTTACTTCGGATTAGATCGTTCTGTATTTGTCATAGTCAGGCAATTTGTATTTCTCTATCACTTCTTAAAATGTTTTATTTGTTGGCGTAAAAACTTGGGTGAGGCTACAATTGATTAGTGTTATCTGATACGATCAAATAAAATGATCTGCAACACCACTTAGCAGGTTTTAAGTACAATTTCGTACGAGAATTATATCCATCAAAGATTATGATCTCTCTGAATAGTTGGTTGAATCAGATATCAGTTGAGTTAAATTATAATCGAGCACCGTTTCTGTCATTTTGCTATTGGTTTTGTGGAATACATCAATATTAAATCCCCCTGTAATGATTGCGTCATAAACATAAGTATAATGAACCCACTTAGTCCAGTCCCCACTTAGCCCAGACTATGTTGTCATAATATACTGCGTTGCTTGAATCTGTCAATAAGAAATGGATATAAAACTTCAACCAGTTTTCGGAGAAGACAAGGACGTTGTATGCCTCAGCTCACGGAACTGTGCTGTGCTTTCGATATTTTGTTAGCTTAAAATGTTGGTTCTTCTGTCGCGGTTTATTTTTGCTATAGTTTGTATTTGATTGTGAGCATCACTTATATATTTTTGTTTTCGATAGCCAATTGGTCATTTTGTGAGCAAGCAACTGTCCCTTAGGCTTTCCGCTATTAATGTTTACATTTGGGTCTAGTTATTTCATGTTTGTGTTTCTTTCCCACTGGTGTCTCTCATGGGAGCTGTGCATTACGAAAACACGCCTATACAAATACATTGTAAATTTAACCACCGAAAAAAACACGAAAATTTTAAGATGAAAAATTGTGATATTTTTCATATTTCTGCTTGAATATAGATTGTGGGCACGCGTTAGAACCGCCTCATAGAGGCGGTTCTAACGAGTACCCAGAAGCTAAATTTGAGAGAAGAAATTCGGAAAATAAAGTTTACCCTGTTAACCCCAGTTTTACTATTTAAAAGTGGGGTTCATGGGGGTCAACATTATATAGGCGTGTTTTCGTCATGGGGTTAAAAGTATCGAATCCTCTTCATTGCCTTCACCTCTATTTTGCGAGCTTTTCGAAGGATGTAGATTGAAGATTATCACTAGTGTCAGCACAGCGTTTGGCAGAGTCCGAAACTGGATTGACTTCAATAGCACCACTCTATTGTTGTATGATAGACAGTCACAAGATAATGTCACAGCTGTCTACGGAACAAATAAGAACTCGATTAAGGGAAATAGGAACACCTTCAGGGGAGGCAACTCCTCCAAAAGTATTTTTGTCTCCCTTGTCAATAGGGGTCAACTCTTAAAAGAAAGAATTTGCTCCTGAGGAGCAAATTCTTTCCTTTAAGAGTGGACCTCTTTTTCTGCGGGACAGGATTTCTGGAAAAGCAAACAGTGAGTCCCTAAAGTTGTCTCCCTTTGAAAAATGGCGGACAAATCTGCCAGGGGTTCCCATTCCCCTTAAAATAAGACGTTTTCTAGACATCAGAAAAACAGACAAAGAAAACAAATAAGATACACAAGGATTACTGAGCATGGTCAGAAAAAACACAAAACATAGTACCTGAGTGTGATTTGTTGGAGTTTTGTGCTTGCCATTACCAAGTCCCACCAAATAACACATACCGGAGCGACCACCAAGGCCGCCTGACTACAAATGACTTAATTTCATACACTGCATAATAGCAAATGCAAGACGAGTAGGACTAGCCTTGAGATAATGCACTGAGGAGTTAGGAGGCCTTCATGCGGACTGAACAAACTATTTGTCTAAAGCGCGACGGAAGTAAGGGCGAGGGTTGTGGCCACGTAAACTCGATTAAAGCCCCCCCCCCCCCCCCCCCCTCCAGTAGAATTCGTTTGACTAACCGTTCCAAGGCGATTCATCTGTCGTGCTTTATTTTTTATGGATTGTCTTCGAGTGTTTGTATCGCTTATATTATTTTGTTATGGATAGCCAATCGGTCATTATGTTGGAAAGTAACTGTCCTTTTGGCTTTCCCCTATTGATGCTTCCATAAGGGTATGTTGTTTCACGTTTGTGTTTCTTTCCCTTTGGTGTCTCTGGTGGCAGCTGTTGATTAATTGTATCGATTCCTGATCATTGCACTCACTTCTTTTTTGATGCTAACACCGGAATATTGTAGGATGCGCTTAACTGATAGACTCTTCTTGTCCGTGTGTGTATTACCTCTGAAATTCACTCATGATAACATAAAGGAAAGGATAGAGCGGGAAGAGGTTGTTGTGCCCATACTACCCAAAGTAGAAGTAAAACGAAGATCAGGAATCGATACAATTAACTTACTCCACCCATCAAAGACACCAAAGGGAAAGAAACACAAACATGAAGCGACCAGACCATAATGGAAACCTAAACAAAGGAAGGCCATAAAGACAGTTACTTTCCCACAAAATGGCCAAATGGCCATCCAAAATGAAAAGACACAAGTGATACACGCAGTAAGTAACAAACAACAACCAAGCCATAATCAAAACTAAAATATCCATAAAGTATGACGAATCGAAATGTTCAAACCAGCAGACATGAACCCCAAAAGGGTGTAATCAGTCGTCCGCCTGATACACATGAAACATAAACGAACTCTACTGATCATAATATGCATTCTAAAGAAACTATGGTGTTGAATTTCTTACAATCACGGTTGACAACTTTGCTTCCCTCTTTAATTGCATTCCGGTGGGCCAGGCCTCAGATTCTATGACGGTTCCAACGTAAAGGCTTATTGAGAAGTAGAGAGATCTAATTCAAGGTAATGTTGGTTGGTGCCTGATGCTCTGTCTCTGGTCCGGCCCATCGGAGTCTAACTGTTGGTTTTCTTTTGCTCCAGCATTTCAGTGGTTTCTTGCTGTCGAGTCCTCACCGTTCTCTCATCTGTGGTTGTTTGATTATTTGTGATCACGGAGATGTTGCACCGATGAGTTAGGAGGCCTTCATGCGGACTGAACAAATTATTTGTCAAAATCGCGACGGCAGTAAGGGCGAGGATTGTGGCCACGTAAAATCGATTTAAGCCCCCCCCCCCACCCCAGTGGAATTTGTTTCCGCTTACCGTTCCAATGCGGTTCTTCTGTCGCGGTTTATTTTTGTTATGGTTTGTCTTTGGGTTTTTGTGCCGCTTGTGTTATTTTATTTTGGATAGCCTATTGGCCATTTTGTAGGAAAGTAACTGTCCTTTTGGCTTTCTGCTGTTGGTGTTTCCATTAGGGTCTGTTGTTTCATGTTTGTGTGTCTTTCCCTTTGGTGTCTCTAATGGGAGCTGTGGGTTGGTTGTATCGATTCCTGATAATTGCCTCCACTTCTATTTTACTGGACAGATGTGAATGCAATCTTAGTTTATACTAATTTATTTTAGTTCGATTGCGATGAACTTGAAAGCATCAAGCTTAGTCAGTGTGGATTTACCTTGTTAATGATAATTTTATAAACTGAGGCAATTATTTTTAACCCCCGTTTAATATTGGTTAATATTGTTTTGATACGGGAGACCTCCGACAATTTCAGGATAGTCAGCTATTACATGTATATTAATGTTTGTGTCTAATCTTATTATTCAGCCGAATACATTACGATAACACACACGTGCGACAAAGTGCATTTTCACATCTCCAAAATGGCCACTGTCCTGATGAAAACCCGTGATATTTTCTTCTTAATATACTGCTAATACGGGTTGTGGCTGCTCGTTAGAACCACCTTATTGAAATGGTTCTGGCGAGTACATACGGCCTGTATCTTGGGAGGTTGGGAACGAGATGAATAATGAATTCCCCCGTAAACCCCAGTTTACTCTATATTATGTTGGGGTGTTTCACAGACATGTTCACGTGATGAAGAGCTGACTAGATGAAACATAATCTGTTTCTATATACAGTCCTTTAAAATATGTCCACACGTTTGAATTTGTTGTAATAGTCAGAGAGAGAGAGAGAGAGAGAGAGAGAGAGAGAGAGAGAGAGAGAGAGAGAGAGAGAGAGAGAGAGAGAGAGATTATATATTCCACTTACCACTTGGTTGTACCGTTCATTTTCTATTGTGTGGCGAGGAACCGCCTTTACAATTATCATTCGACATAAACTCGTGCGGAACGTGCTTTGTAGCGACCTATTTATTTCCCACGTGTTTACGCTTGACTTTATGAATGGAAAATAGCGTACTACGAGCGACAAATCTTAATACTAGAGTACTGGTACGGTGGTTTACATAAATATGTTAGGTCATGTCATGACATGCAATGTCATGTAATGTCAATGTCAATGCCATTTCATGTCATGTCATGTCATGTCATGGCATGACATGACATGACATGTGTCATGTTGTGTCATGTCGTGTCATGTCATGTCATGTCATGCAATGTCATGTCAAATTATGTTATGTTATGTCATTCATTTGGTGATCACTATCCTAGGGACAAGACCGGTCATATATCATAATAAATCTGTAGGGCATAGGACGTCTGGTCGGCGTCGGGCTTGCGTCTATGCAACGTCTTGCGTCGACGCAGGTGCGACGTTGGTTGCTCGTTTTGTGATAACTTCTGACATGTACGGTTTTTCCATATATGTTGCCTGCAAGTAGGCATGATTGTAAATATGGAGTTTAACCTCCAGAGGGTACATATATCTAGCCTTTATGTATCATGAACGTAAAACACTGTATTTTGTATTTTCTGTTGTTTAGCCATTTATATTTTGTATCGTGACCATGTGATAATATTATACAATATGCATGCTGATAGACTAGAAACTGTTATAGTTTACGTCTAAATAAAAGTATTCTTCTTCTTCATCAAGCTTATTTGATTCGCGCTCGAACACTCATTCCGGATGTTATCAAGCGCGCGATAGAAAGGCAGTGGCTTTTACACCACTGTTACCCATTTACATCTGGATGGAGTTGGGCAGAGGCATTTCGTGTCATACCGAAGAATAAACCCCGCCTCCTGTGGCCATACATCACGAAAACACGCGTATATAATTCTGACCCCCTTGAACCCCACTTTTATATAGTAAAACTGGGGTATACAGGGGTAAACCTTATTTTTCTTATTTCTGCTGTTAAGATATAGATTGTGGATACTCGTTAGAACAGCCTCGTCGAGGCGGTTCTAACGAATACCCACAATCTATATTTCGAGTAAAAATAAGAAAAAATATCAGCGTAAAATATTCCTTTTTTTTTCTGTGGAAAAGTTTACAATGTATATGTATAGGCGTGTTTTCTTAATGTATGCGACCCCCTCCCCCACAACCTCTTCAGTCTCATAGTCATATGATACTGATGCATAACTGAAACGGAATATCGGAAAATAGCGAAATAAATAAATAAATAAATAAATAAATAAAAAACATAGATGATCAAAGGAAACCGGAAGGATAACAACTCGCTGATAACAAATGCAATCAGTGTTAGGTACTTCAGCATCCCAAACGTTAACCCTTTCAGTACAAAATGGAATCTTTCTCCTTATATATAGTATGAGTCCATTTCAAAATTTAGGGATTTCAGGTTCTATTTTCTTCAAAATTAGTTTGGAAAATGGGTAAGCTTTTTGCAAACAGTGTAGGCCGCGTTCTTCGGGGTCTGGTCCTGGCCTGCACTGTTTGCCATTGTACCCGTTTAGGAGTTTCCAGTCTGAAATGGGTTAAAGTGAAAGACTGACGAACGCATCGAATGACCAACACAATCGCAGAGTAAATGGGACACACAAATCTGTTAATATAAACTATTATAAAATGTAACTGCATCGTACACATAATAAATGCAAAAGCAAAATGACCTACTTGGAACGGCCGATGAGGGGCATGGGTTAAGTATATTTTTCTTTTTTTTTTACAGTTTGTTCGCTGTGGTTTACACATTGTAGTTGGCAGTTTGGCTCAACTAGTTCATCAAAGAGTCATCAGGGGCAATAATTAAAATCAACAAACAGTTTTTGATAAATCAAGTATGAGGACTCGTTCGTTAGAACGCAGGTGGGCCAAGTAGTAACTAGTGCCCAGTTTCAACCAACCATGCATTTAGTTCAGGTTGGGGTAATTATTGAAAATCGAGGTGAAGGCAATGATCAGGAATCGTTACACTTAATCCACAGCTCCAATCAAAGACCCCAAAGGGAAAGAGACACAGACATAAAATAGCTAGACCCAAATGAAAGCATCAATAGCAGAAAGCCAAAAGGACACTTACTTTCTCACGAAATGGCCAATTACAGTCTGAACTCCAAACCACCGACGTGCAATTAAAGAGCGAATAAGCGTTGTTTACCGTTATTGGGTCTCATTAAATTTACATTACAGCCTATGCGTGTGTATCGACTAATAATTGTATAAGACTGACCAGAAAAATCTGTATTCTCTACCATATTTATATATTTCATATACCAAGTCATTATAAAATTCGTGTCCCGGCAAGACCTGATGCAAAACTGACATTAATACGATAGTTATCTAATATTAGAAATTTATTCAAGCTGTCTACGATAATATTTAGAAAGCGATTCCGCAATGGACTATATACCGCAACCTCAGCATTCCTCCTATTTCTTAGGAAAGCTCAAATTACCACAACCAGTGGCTTAATGACATCTTAACATTTACAATTCACAAACTAAACACCATCTATGTGTTATCACTAGGTTCATAACCCCTGTCTCTAGACCTTTCACGAGACTTTATCAAAGCACTGAGGGTACTGGTGGAGTGTAGGTTGGAAAAATAGTCCAGAACTGAGACTCGAACTGTTCATTTAACCCTTAAATTCCAGTATTTTAAGCAAGCTCAGTAGCCCTGATCAGACAGCTATATGGCGTCTGATTAGGTATACACTGTTTGCCACTGCCCAAGCGCACGAAAAAGTCCAGAATTTACTTTTTACGCAGCGCTCTGGCGTCTTAGGGAGGTGACTATCGACGCGATAAACTAGATTTTGTTCAACGTCGGTAGCAGTCAGATAGCCAGTGATAGTCACGCGGACAACAGCAAGCGTATACTGTGGGTATAACGTAGACTGTGGGTACTCGTTAAAACGCTTCATTATAAGAAAAGTATTTAGTACAATTTTGTCTGGAAAAAAATATGGTAGCATTTTCCGTCGATGTTTTCCAAATTATTTACTGGTCATTTGTTAATGTGTTTAATCATTTCCCTTCTGTATACACGTATATTCAACCAGCACAGCCGGCCCCCGCCAATCGGGGCTTGTCGGCCCCGCCAATCGGGGCTTGTTGGCCCCGCCCATCGGGGCTTGTCGGCCCCACCCATCGGGGCTTGAAGGAATAGATTGGTTGTATGACGCTTCCACGCAGAGCTGAAACCGACCCGCAAACGAGTACTGGTAAACCGCTTAGAGGATCTAAGCCTGCTCAGGCAAAGATGTGCGAGTCGGCCCGTCGGCACGGTCCGTGCTTATAAACCCTATTGGTTTCATTGGGCGGCAGGGCCTGAGATGTCATTTCATCTCAATGTCGGGTAAAAGTCCCACAAAATTGGAAGCAACGTCTCCAAAATTACATTTACAGTGTTGACGGGGACGTTAAACCTCAAATCAAACAAACAAAACCATCGGGGCTTGAAGAAATAGATGGGTAGCACGATTCTTCCACGCAGAGCTGACTAGTACTGGTAAACCGCTTAGAGGCTCTGAGCCTGTCCAGACAAAGCAGTGCGAGTCAGACCGTCCATGCTTATAAACCCTATTGGTTTCATTGGTCGACAGGGCTTGAGATGTTATTTCATCTCAATGTCGGGTAAAAGTCCCACAAAATTGGAAGTAGCGTCTCAAAAATGACCTATACAGTGTTGACGGGGACGTTAAAAACTTAAACAAACAAACAAACTAAATTGTATATATATGGCGAACAGTGACGACGCTGATCAGAAGGAATGTACTGTCTATCCGATTTTGGTCTATGCTGTATGATATTTTAAAAATATTTTTTCCAGAAAACAAGATTTGACATCTCATGCAAACTGTCTTCAGTGGAGATAATTTGCATGAAATGTCAAATCCTGTTTTCTAGAAGAAAAAAAAATCGAGAAGCATTGTCAGTTTGTATCTGCTCTATCAGCAAACAAATGAAGTACTGGCTTTCACAAACAGCTTGGTGTAGCTCACCATGCGTTTGAATTGAGGTTAACCGTCCCCGTCAACACTATTTAGGTCATTTTGGAGACGTTGCTTCCAATTTTGTGGGACTTTTACCCGACGACATTTCAAGCCCTGTCGCACAATAAGACCAAAAGGCTTATAAGTATTGGACGGTCTTATCACGTCACTTTGCCTGTGCAGGCTTTGTCCTTCTAAGCGGTTTACCAGTACTCATGTGTCGTCAGTTTGACCTCTGCGTGAAAGCACCATACAGCCCATTCTATTTCTCCAAGTCCCGATGGGTGGGGGCGACGGTGAATGTAAAAGCCAGAAAAATGTTGTTTTATTTTTAACCACAAGATCCCAATCATAACAACTATTGTCTGCTTTTTTGTTTGCTTGTAACTTTGATAGTATTTTTGCAATCAGTGGGGACCCAGATCAGAGTGCTACTGATCATGATCCACACTGTTTGCCTGTATGCTAAAATATGTTTGAAAAGTTTGAAAGGCCATGAAGCAGTCGACATAAACAGACAGCACTTTCAGAATGCTGTTTTACAGGGCATGTTAAGGGTGAGACAACTGCTCAAGATATCGTGTATCTTACGTCACCGGGTCGGCTTATAGTAGGCTAAGGTCTACTATAATAATATGTTTGTTTATTTGATTGAATTGTGGCTGAACGTCCCCGTTAATATTATTTAGGTAATTTTGGAGACACTGCTTCCAGTTTTGTGGGACTTTTACCCGACACTGAGATGAAATGACATCTCAAGCCCTGTCAACAAGCCAACCAAAAGGGTCCATTCTGCTATCCGTTCATGAAACAAGCCAATACAAATAGATTGTAAATTTTACCGCCTAAAAAATCTTATTTCTGCTCAAAATAGAGATTGTGGGTACGTTAGCGATTGTGGGTATAGTATGCCTCATCGTGATGGTTCTACCGAGTACCCACACTCCACATTGTAGAACAGAAATAAGAAAATAAGGTTTACCCCCTACTATATATATAAAAAAGTCGGTTTCAAGGGGGTCGGAATTATATAGGCATGTTTCCCTGATGTGATTACTAAATAACTGATGTGTGTATATGGAAAACATTGTAGACCCTTATCAAATATCGCATTCTTAAGAGTCAGATCTGGGTCTACACTGTTGGCAAAGGCCAATTTTCCCTAATACTTAAGGTTTAAAATGTATGCGTGTGTGTTTTTAAACAGTTAATGGGTGATAACAAAAAAAAAGAAGAAGAAAAAAGCCATAAATAGGATGACTTTGTTCATATTTAACCCTTAGACTGCCAATCTAAACAATTGTCATCTGCTTTATTGTCTGGTGGTTACTTTAAAAGTCATTGTTGCCAACAGTGTGGACCCAGATCAGACTGCTCTTCTGGGTCCACAATGTTTGCCTTATGCAAAAATATGTTTGAAAAGTAGGCAAGAAGATTCAGCAGACAACATAAAGATAAGACATTTTTGATGCAGTTTTTCTTGGCATCTTTAGAAGGATTAAAAGTTGTTTGGTCTTTTGTTTTAAATTTCCCAATAAAATTCAGTTTGGAGACTGGTCTTACCTCAAGCAGCCAGTGAGTTAAAATATAGCAAGGTATTTTCTTTCAGAATTGTATCCATCTGTTGTGACTGAAACCTCGTGTAGCTCTGCAGAGATTTATGGGGCTGTGATCTTATCATTATTTTGTTTAAATAATCAATTTTCCACTTCTACTTGGCCAAAAACTGGCTAGGTGTAGGTTGCGAGCTAAAGTAAATGTTTGGTGCTGACACACTTGTAAATAAACCCAAAGGCTACACAGGCGAGCAAAGCGGAGATCTTAAGAAAGAAATGGGCCCCGTCAAGCGATTTTGGTACTTATCGCCTATGCGAGCAGCGAAAGTTCAGGCAATCACGGTCAACAAATTTGCTTCCCTCTTTAATTGCACGCCGGTGGGTCAGGCCTCAGATTCTATGACGGTTCCAACGTAAAGGCTTATTGAGAATTAGAGAGATCTAATTCAAGGTAATGTCAGTTGGTGTCTGATGCTCCGTCTCTGGTCGGGCTCATCGGAGTCTAACTGTTGATTTTCTTTTGCTCCAGTATTTCAGTGGTTTCTTGCTGTCGATTCCACAACGTTGTTTCATCTCTGTGGTTGTTTATTTGTGTGACTTTTACACCACTGCTACCCATTTACATCTGGATGGAGTGGGGCAGTGACATTACGTGTCTGACCCAAGAATAAACCTCGCCTCCTGTGGCCATATGCGACCCATCTCCCCACATAACCTCTTCAGTCTCATAGCCATATGATACTGATGCATACCTGAAACGAAATATAGGAAATTAGCAAAATAAATAAATAAAAATACACAGACGATCCAAGGAAACCGGAACGCGTAGCCCAGACTCGCTGATAACAAATGCAATGAGTATTGGGTACTTCAGCATCCCAAACACTTTCAGTACCAAAAGGAATCTTCCTCCTTATTTATAGCATGAGTCCATTTCAAAATTTAGGGTTGTCAGGTTCTGTTTTCTTCAAAATTAGTTTGGAAAATGGCTTAATTTTTTGCAAACAGTGTAGGCCCTGATCAGATGCCGCGTTCTGCGGCGTCTGGTCTGGACCTGCTCTGTTTGCCATGGTGTCCTAATAGGGGTTACCAGTCTGAAATGGGTTAAAGGGAAAGACTGACGAACGCATCTAACGTACAACACAATCACAGAATAATTGGGCCACACAAATCTGTTAAAATAAAATATTATAAAATGTAACAGCATCGTACACATAATAAATGCAAAAGCAAAATCACCTACTTGGAACGTCCGATGAGGGACGTGGTTTAAGCATTTTTTTTTTTTTTTTTTTTTTTTTTCTCTTTTTTTACAGTTTTTTTTTCGCTGTGCTTTACACATTGTAGTTGGCAGTTCGGCTCAACTAGTTCATCAAAGAGTCATCACGGGCAATAATTAAAATCAACAAAAAGTTTATGCTGAAACAAGGATGAGGACTCGTCCGTTAGAACGCGTTGGGAGACCTGGAGACAACTGGGTTGTCGGAAACTCAACTGGGCCATACAGCAAACAAAAACACCAGTTGAACGCCGGTAGGCCAAGTAACAACTAGTGTCCAGTTTCAACCAACCATGCATTTAGCTTCATGTTGGGGCTATTATTGAAAATCGAGGTAAAGGCAATGGTCAGGAATCGATACACTTAATCCACAGCCCCCATCAAAGAACCCAAAGGGAAAGAAACACAGACATGAAATATCTAGACCCTATTGGAAGCATCAATAGCGGAAAGCCAAAAGGACAGTTACTTTCCCACAAAATGGCCAATAAGAGTCTGAACTCCAACCTACCGACGTGCAATTAAAGAATGAAGCAGCGTTGTTTACCGTTATTGGGTCGCATTAAATTTACATTACATCCTATGCGTGTATATCGACTAATAATTGTATAAGACTGACCAGAAAAATCTGTATTCTCTACCATATTTATATATTTCATATACCAAGTCATAATAAAATTCGTGTTCCGGCAAGACCTGATGCAAAACTGACATTAATACGATATTTATCTATTAGAAATTTATTCAAGCTGTCTACGATGATATTAAGAAAGCGATTCCACAATGTTTGGTACTGACACGCTTGTAAATAAACCCAGTGACTACACAGGCGAGCAAAGCGAATATCTTAAGAAAGAAATGGGCCCCGTCAAGCGATTTTGGTACTTATCGCCTATGCGAGCAGCGAAGGTTCAGGCGAGCCTGCGCATCCGCGCAGTCTCGCCAGAACCTTTGCCGCTCGCTCATACAAGCAGTGACTTAAGAGGAACCTTCAGACAGAAAGCGATATCCCTAGCCCCTCTGAATGGCTGGGCATGCGCAGATAAAATTTGTCGTGACGGAATGCTCGAAGACACAAATTCGCTTGGCGGGGCTCAAATGTAATCATCCTAACAAACATTTATTGGAACAGAAGCCAAAGAAAAGCCATAATCAAAGGATACTATCTACCAATGGCACTAAGATGAAGAGTAGTTAACAATGATGAAAAACAAAAACAGGAAATAAACAAAGAAGCCTGTATATGTAGCCATAGTCTGGTGGTATGATCACCAACCCTTTTGTGTTTTCATGTACATCTATTACAATAACTGTGTCTAGTCTTAAATTTCATGACCGGTTTTACATTTTCTGTCCTGACACCAAGATATCACCAAAAATGAAATGAATAGCTATTAAATATATGATGCATAAAAATTTTAAGGAATAACAATTCTATTTTTTAACTCAAAATGATACTAAATCGGCTTTTAGCTAGTCCAATGTTGTCACAGATTTATCAAAATAGAAGAGAAGGCAATGAAGTTATGTCAGAATGCACAAAGCAAGGATCAATAAGGAATTTTGTAGGATTTTCCTTAGCCATATACTTCGTTACCGGCCATATATTTCGTTACCGTATCGATTTCAGTTAACGGGAATCTTATGCTCTTAATCAAATTAAACTCACACCAGCGAAAACGTGGTTTTTGCATATGCGCAAAGCGAACATTCTGATTATACAGCGCGGATGCGCAATCTGACCTGACGTTTCACTTTGTACGTTTTCTGACTTGATATATAGGCTAACGGATTTGTGTCTTTCCTGAATGCACATGCCAACAAGGATGTATGTACCATAAAGCAACGGCCCCCTGCCCATAGGGGCTTGAAGAAATATATAGGCCACATGATGCTTCCACGCAGAGCTGAATCCGGCCCCCACACTAGTACTGGTAAACTGGTAAACCGCTTAGAGGATCTAAGCCTGTCAAGGAACCGCGGTGCGAGGCGAACCGTCCATGCTAATAAACCCTATTGGTTTCATTTGGCGACAGGGATCGAGATGTCATTTCATCTCAATGTCGGGTTAAAGTCCCACAAAATTGGAAGCAACGTCTCCAAAATGACCTTTACATTGTTGACGGGGACGTTAAACCTCAAATCAAACAAACAAAACCTTAAAGCAAATATAGGTTTTTATTTGATTGGGAAAACGTATACTATTACCGTGTAACGTGTCAGTTTAAACAAAATAGGGTACACGAAAGAACGCTTCTCAAAGAAAAGGCATGAAAATGAAGACGAAAACGTGTTTCTACCTAATAATGGTATGCGCTATTGTCTGCATGACATGTAAGTACTTTATCGTCGTCATCATCATAATCATCATCATCATTTATCATTAACATTGTCGTCGTTGTCTGAAAATGGCTGATTTAGTTTCTGCACCAGAGCCTGATACATTCGATTTGAATTAAGCAATGCGATGGACGACATGGAGAAATGATTGTCTTTGCCTTTGCACATTTCATTAACGGGTCTAACTTGTACTTATACTATTGAAAAAAAATTGTTAAAACGTCATTTTATTAACTGGACATTTTGTCACCTTCAACCAGCTGCATTCTATTTGTCGTAGATTAATTTATTACAGCTGAGTGACTCGCGCAATACATAACATGTTATATACCTTAGGTTCCCGAAGTTGACAAGTATTGTATACCGGCAAAATTTGCATCTTGCATGTGTTATCGTTATATATACAGTTATAAATGACCTTTAAGACCTCAACCAAACTTCAGAATTATACAGGTCAAATGCAAGTTGCCTCCACTTCTATTTTACTTGATTGATAAGACAAAATACGACACAAAATGCCTCAACTGATATTGCATTGTACTATTTTGGAAAGGAACAGGCAAAAGTATCTCTTTAGAAAACTTTCTTAGTTTAGACAACTTATGAACTAGAATTTCTAGATTCATTACGAAAATACGCCTATTCAAATATATTGACCATTTTACCATCAGACAATAAAAAAAAAAAGAATAAAAATCTTATTTTTTACATATTTCTGCTTAATATATGAGTTGCGAGTGCACGCTAGATCCGTCTACCGAGTATCCACAATTTATGTGTTTGAGCAGAAATACGAAAAACAGTGTATACCACTGTCAATCCCAGTTTTATAATATAAAAGTGGGGACTAAAAGGGGGTCAAATTACTTAGGCGTGTTTCTGTAATAGTCGACATAAACACTTGATTTTGTCGGCTCCTCCTCCCCTTCCGACTCCATATACATATCGTGCAGAGTATATATAAAATTAAGATTGATATGTTCAAGCGGTTGCACGTATGTATGTATGTATGTATGTATGTATGTATGTATGTATGTATGTATGTATGTATGTATGTATGTATGTATGTATGTATGTAACGGAGAAACTATATGTGTGTATGCATGTATATTAACATTTTCAGCGTAAAATTTTAATGTAAACCTATGGCAAACAATGTATTTCATACGGTGACGTCAAGTGACTTCAGCCTAAATCATTGTTCTCTACGGGTGTTGATGACATCATTGCTGTTCAGCTCTTTGTAGAAAAAACAAAAACGCGTGTAAGTGTGTTTTCTTTTTTGTTTGCTTTCCCTGCTTTTGCTGCTGCTACTGTTTGTGTGTGTGTGTGTTTTTTTTTCTGATTTTAAAGTCTACCCTGTAAGCATCTTTTTGCCCAGCGATGGGAGGGGGGGGGTATGAATAATAATAATAATAAAAAACAACCACAGCAAAAAAAAACTTAATTTCAAGGCACAAAATGACGGTGTGCTGATACCAAAGCTTACATGAATTCCACGGGGTGCATTCGCTTTGGACGAGACCCGCAACGGCCATACCGTCTCGACCAGCAAAAAGAAAAAAAAAAAAAAAAAAAAAGAAAGCAAGAAAAAACATTTCTCATACGTAAGTATATGTGTTTCTATGTATGTATATAATTATTTGTTCTATTGACGTACTTATCATTAATTGGTTAGTATGAATGTATGCATGCATTTTCAATGAGATGTGCATTATTGATTTGTATGTATGTATGTATGTATGTATGTATGTATGTATGTATGTTTGCGCACGCATGTATTTATGGTGCGGCTGAACTTACTTCTGGATATTTAAGTAGCGTGAGCAATAAAAATACAAATAAGGAAGCAATAATCATGATATGATAAGGTTCATAAATGATAAAAAATCAAGAATATTATAATGATAAATAACGCTAATACATGCGCGAACACACGCAAGCACGCATGTACCTACATATGTATGTATGTATGTATGTATGTATGTATGTATGTATGTATGTATGTATGTATGTATGTATGTATGTACTAGCGACCTGATATAGAGACATGAGAAATTTTCTTTTTGTTTTGCAATCCATGCATGTCTGTATACATGTTATATTTGTTTGTCTTTGTGTTATTACGTGTCTGTTAACACCATGCATGCATGTAAGCACACACGCACGCGCGTGCTCACGCACGCACGCACATACGCCAGCACACATGCATGCATGTGTGTAAATGTATATGTATGTATGCATAGTCGCATTACTCGTTTATTGAAATTATTTAAAATTCAGTCGCGGGTAGCACGATATGATTGAGAGGATAACTGTATTGTCCTTCCAGCGGCGACAGAACCGGCTCACCTTAGGGAAGCCAAAATGGTGGCTGAGACATTCATTCGGCTCTCCGAACCCGAGCCGACCTCGTCCCCGCTGGAATGACAATACTCTAAATCTTCCCCCTCACCTCTTTTTTTTTATTTATAACTTTCTTTTACACATGTGTAAAAAATCATACATTTTACAGCTGATATTATCGGCAGATATTAAAGAAAAAAAGATAAATAAATAGATCAATAAATAGATCTAGACTGTAAAAACGTAACAAAATAATAATAATAAGAGAAAAAAAACAAAACAAGTGGACATCTGACCTCTGTCGTTTCTTCTGAATCTGAAAAAAGAGAAAGAGAATTAGTTTATTGCATTTTATTGGTGGTTTAGGTCCATCTTGTACCAGAATCCCCTTAAAGGTGATGGCAAAGCTAGCTTTGGCCCAGATCAGACGCCGGATCGGGGCCAACGCTCTTTGTAAGAAAAAGAAACAATCTGTAATTCCTTTCGAAAAGAAAAGGTGAGAGGAATAAAGAAAGGAATACACATTCCCAAATTTCGAAACGGACTTCGGAATGAAGATTCATCTGGTACAAAGTCTACTATATATCGATAAAGCGCATACTTGTAGTTTCTATACATTATGTAACCTTCGATTATTATAATTAGGTATTTAATTAAATTTGTTAAATTTAACAAGAGCTGAATTCGACAAGGATCGATAATGTAGCCACAGCATTGGCAAAATTACAAAACACCAAGAACGATCATCAATTAGACTGGTCTTCCTTATATTTAGTACAACGAGACTGGTCTCCTTTATACTTCGCATCCTCCTTTTCACATCACGCAAACACGCCTATATAATTTTGATCCCCTTGAAGCCCACTTTTATATAGTAAAACTGGGGTTTGCAGGGTTAACCTTATTTTTCTTATTAATGCTCTAAAGTATAGATTGTGGGGACTCGTTAGAACCGCATAGATGAGGCGGTTCTAACGAGTATCCACAATCTATATTTTGAGCAGAAATAAGAAAAATATCACTCTTCTTCATCTTAAAATTTTCATTTTTTCGGTGATAAAGGATACAATGTATTAGAACAGGCGTGTTTTCGTAATGTTGAATACCAAGAAGAAAACAAATAAGTTCTGAAAGCCATCTCTATACATTGCCATTATTTAGTTAAATGAATATTATCAAGATGTTTAATCATTTTTATTTATCAAATTTCATCGTATAATTATTTGTAGCATTATGTGTTATTATAATTATTATTTTGCCTGATGCCTCCAGTTGACCTGTCTCATGGGCTGCGTCGGTTGGTGTGTGCTGGGAGGGGGATGTGCTTTGTCTGCCGGGTCGTGTCCATCATCCGTTTCGGTTTCAGAATTTTGGGGTTGAGACACACTAATGAAGATTAAATATCAGGGGGCCTCTGTGTCACTAAATTTGGTATAGTTACGCCTTAATTATAATTATTATTAGTAGAAGTAGTTTTGTTATTATTATTATTATTATTTACTTTCCTACAAAAATATTTGCTACTGTTTATCCAATTTATTTTCAGCACGTTGATACAAATAGTATTATTATCACTTTTTTAGTAGTAGCAATATTAGTAAGAGTAAAATTGTTATTATTGTCGTTGCTATAATTAAAATTTTATTATTACCTATTATTATAATTATTATTGGCCTCAAGGGCAAATGCGCTGTTTCTTAATCATTAGGTCTCTCACCGCTGTGGTTCAAGCCTGGCTTGGGTTACACGGGAGACGCCATGTTCTGCTGCGAAAGGTCAGGTGGTTTTTCGCCAGTTTCCGCCTACCTCTGATTACTGATTGGCTCGATATAAATGAAATTATTTTAAAGGACCGTAAAATAAAAACCAAAAATAAAAAGATACATAAAATATAACCATATCATTATTTTAATAATAATGTACTTTCTACAAACAATATTGGCTAGTTATCATCACATTTGTTTTGTGCTATACCCTTGTAAATCAGCTTTTATGGAAAGAAAAGTCGGATTTACATTAGTTTGATAATACTTCAACCGCAAACTACATTTGAATCATTAGGAAAATGTTATTTTTACAGTCAGGAAACAGCATTAGTATGTGTGTGTGATAAACACTACACAGATAAACATAAGAGGACAGATATACAGTATAGGACTATAATTCCAATACGAAAACACGCCAATACAAATACATTGTAAACTTAACCGCCGAAAACATTGAAATTTTAAGATGAAAATGGTGATATTTTTCATATTTCTGCTAGAAATATTGATTGTGGGAACTCGTTAGAACCGCCTCATCGACGCGGTTCTAAAGAGTGCCGACAAACTATATTTTAGAGCCGAAGTAAGGAAAATAAGGTTTACCCCTGCAAACCCCAGGTTTACTGTATAAAAGTGGGGTCCAAAACTATATAGACGTGTTTTGTTTGTTTGTTAGATTTGAGGTTGAACGTCCTCGTCAACACTGTAAAGGTCATTTTGGAGACGTTGCTTTCAATTTTGTAGGACCCGAATGAGATGAAATGACATCTCAAGCCCTGTCGCCCAATGAAGCCAATAGAGTTTATAAGCATGAACAGGCCGACTCAAGCGCACCGCTTTGCCTGGGCAGGCTTAAATGCTCTAAGCGGTTTACCAGTACTCGTGTGTGGTCGGATTCGGCTCTGCGTGGAAGCATCCTGTTGCCCGTATATTTCTTCAAGCCTCGATGGGCGGGGGCCGAATATAGGCATGTTTTCGTGTCAACTGAAGTGCCAACAAAGCACTCGTAGCAATTACACACATTCTGCATTTTCTTGTCCGGCCACGTTCAGTTATTACAGTGCTTGCGTCCAACAAGGTCAATTACAATTGGAACACAAGCATTCACATTCTGCTAAAAATGCCCCATCATTCTAAATAAATTTAAAATAATAACGCAGCCTGAATGCGATATATTTTGAAATGAACACCTGCATCGTCCATTCCACAATAACAGTGAATCAGAAGCGGGGAGATATATATTAGACAAAATGGGTTCAAAAAGGGCGAGGGTTGTGGCCACGTTGAATGGATTTAAGCCCCCGCTCCCAAGTAAAAACTGTTGAATGCCGTTCAAAGGCAGATCTTCTGTTGTTGTTTATCATTCACCCATTTCATCTTTGCACGAATGATATGCTAATATATTTGAGCCAGCGCACAAAACCTACAATAAGACATGTGCGCCTAACGAAGAGTCAGATCAGCCTGCGCATCCGCGCAGTCTGATCAGAGCCTTCGTTGTGCGCTCTAATGATAGCTAAGGGCCCAATGCTTCTTCATTCAGCGAGAGAAGACTCTGGTTAGTCTATATGGATGCGCAGACTGATCTGATTTTTCGCTGGGCGCACTTGTCTTATTGTAGGTTTTGTCGTGCGCTGGCTCATTTTTATTTTGGATAGCCGTTTTGCAATCTTTTGGTACATAAACTGTCTTTTTGGCTTTCCGCTTGTGACGTTTTCATTAAAGTAACGTTATTTTCTGTTCATGCTTCTTTTCCTTTGCATTATGATAACACACCCGGGCGACATAGTTGGGTTTTTCACAGCTCCAAAATGGCTACTTTTCTAATAAAAAATCGTGATATTTTTTATTTATACTGCAAAAATATGTTGTGGGTGCTCGTTAGTACCCACAACCTATGTCTTGGAACAGAAATAAAAAAAAAATATTGAATACCCCCTAAACCCCAGTTTTCTCTATATAAAGTGGGTTTTTAGGGGGATGTTCATTTCTCGGACTTGATCACGTGATGGACGTCTTGGATTTGAAGTGTGAGGCAACTGTTTCGATTTCCCATCATTGCATTCACTTCTATTTTTTAAACAGAAGTTTTAAAATGTTATACTTTACAGCGTTGCCAAAGCGGCTGTTGAATTCATTGTACATCACAGAATTGGCAAAGGTTTTCAAACCGGACCTGTATTTGAACTCAGGTGGTCAGCGCCTTGAAAGTATTTATTCAATTGCAAAAAGTAAAGGTATGGCCGTGTCATATCTGAACTTGTTATTGTTTATGTTTTCGAAAATGTGGCACTGTTCATTTAGACAGCCTTTTTGTTATGGCTTGTCTTTGAGTGTCTGTATGGCTTATATCTTTTTGTTTCGGATAACCAATTGACCGTTTTGTGGCAAAGTAATATCCTGTTCGCTTTCCGCTATAGATTATTTCCTTTAGGGTCTTGTTATTTCAGGTTTGTGTTTCTCTCCTTTGGTGTCTCTGATGGATGCGGTGGGTTAATTCTATCGATTCCTGATCACAGCCTCCACTTCTATTTCACAGCCTTCACTTCTATTTCACAGCCTTCACTTCTATTTCACAGCCTTCACTTCTATTTCACAGCCTCCACTTCTATTTCACAGTCTTCACTTCTATTTCACAGCTTTCACGTCTATTTCACAGCCTTCACTTCTATTTCACAGCCTTCACTTCTATTTCACGCGGACTGAACAATTTGTTTGATTTAATCCTGGAAGAACAAAGTCGAAGATTATGCATGCGGAAAATCAATTTAACATCCCTCTCCCGAACACAGACAACCCAAAGTAAAATCTGTTGCTGGCCTTCATTTTGCAATGTTTTCTGTTGTGGTTGTTTAGTATTCTCATTATTTGTGTTTGTAGTTTTTGGAATGTTTTGGATAAAAATGTTGTAATTACGGTACCGTTCAATTGGGTTTGCACTTCTTTCCCTTTGGTATCTTGATTACTTTGCTTTTCTCTTGAAACTGCATGCCGCTGGGTTGAGCCTCCGACTAACTAACGCCTCCAGCCACAACCATACTTAAACTTTTAAAGAAATGCCGGTTAGTGTCTGATGCTCTGTCTCTGGTTGAGCCCACTGGAGTCCAACTTTGTTTTTCTTTGCTCCAGCATTTCATTTACTTTATTCTATCAAGTCTTAATCGTAAATTATTTATTTTGTTTTCATTTTTGTATTCGTTTTACTTCTGTGTTCCGGGAGAAAGTGTACTGATGTGTTAGAAATCCTTCATACGGACTGAAAAAAAATAATTGTCTACACCACGACAGAACTAATAGCGAGGACTGTGGCCACGTACAATCGATTTAAAGGCATTTATTCTTGATTATTGAGGACTATCATTTCATTACATAATATTATGTAACCCTCATTGCTGACCAAAGAGAAGTCCCCTGTCTTCAACAGGTAAGGGTCCTCCTTGGGGAAAAGTCAATAGTTTGCTAACTGTTGATTTGGGTGTACCTTATTGATTTTCCCCTTAAGTGCCTCAGTAAGGGGATTTAACAAGAGCTACTAATCACCCTATTAAAGACCGTCTTTGATCTGCTATAGACAGTATATCACAGGGGGCAATAAAACAATTATGGACCCACGGTGTGTCCTACTGTCTAAGAATAAATGCCTTTAAGTCCCCAGTAAAAAAACATCAGAAAATAAAAAACCATAAAACTTTTTACTGACCGTTCCAAAGCGGTTCTTCTATTGAGGTTTATTATTGTTATATTTCGTCTGTGCATGATTGTATGGCTAATATCTATTTATTTGGGATCACCTATTTGCCATTTTGTGGGGAAAACTGTACCTTGGCTTTCCTCTTGTAACGTTTCCAATATGGTGAAGTATATTTCCCTTTGGTGTCTTGGATTGAAGGTGTGAGTTAATTGTATCGTTTGCTTATCATTATATTTACTCCTGTTCTATGATAGCCCAAACATGAAGCTAACTATAAAGTAGGCTGAGCCTGGACTACTGTCTGTTTCTAGGCTCACTTGGGCTCAACTGGTGGTCTTCTTTTGCTCCAGTGTACAGTGGTGTTGCTGACACCATAGGGCTATCCTAGTTTCTAAATGCTTTAACCAGTGGTTTTCCTTTTGCTCCAGCATTTTAGTTATTTCTTGCCGTCAAAACCTCACCGTTGTTTCATCTCTGTGGTTCTCTCGATGATATTGCACTGCTGAGTTAGGAACTTGGCGAATTCTTTGTCTCAATCGCGACGGAAGTAAGGGCAAGTATAATAAAAATGCTGGACCAGAAGAAAACCAACACTTAATTCTCAATTAAAAAAAGAAGTAAAGGAAATGATCAGAAATCGATACACTTCCCTCACAACCAAGACACCAAAGGGAAAGAAACAGAAGTTAAGGCAATGATCAGGAATGGATACAATTGACCTACAGCTCCTATTAGAGACAAACAGAAGTTAAGGCAATGATCAGGAATGGATACAATTGACCTACAGCTCCTATTAGAGACAAACAGAAGTTAAGGCAATGATCAGGAATGGATACAATTGACCTACAGCTCCTATTAGAGACAAACAGAAGTTAAGGCAATGATCAGGAATGGATACAATTGACCTACAGCTCCTATTAGAGACAAACAGAAGTTAAGGCAATGATCAGGAATGGATACAATTGACCTACAGCTCCTATTAGAGACAAACAGAAGTTAAGCCAATGATCAGGAATCGATACAATTGACCTACAGCTCCTATTAGAGACAAACAGAAGTTAAGGCAATGATCAGGAATGGATACAATTGACCTACAGCTCCTATTAGAGACAAACAGAAGTTAAGGCAATGATCAGGAATGGATACAATTGACCTACACCTCCTATTAGAGACAAACAGAAGTTAAGCCAATGATCAGGAATCGATACAATTGACCTACAGCTCCTATTAGAGACAAACAGAAGTTAAGGCAATGATCAGGAATGGATACAATTGACCTACAGCTCCTATTAGAGACAAACAGAAGTTAAATGATGATGATGATGATTTCGTGTTTAACGACGCGTCAACCCTCTTGGTGGGTCATAAGCGTCAGTCGGTTAATGGTTAAACGGCATGAATAATTATGACTATATTAAAAGTAAGAAGTCAGAATGATAATGTATAAAATTCTGAAACAGTTAAATCTTATGAAAAAGACCAATTTCTTTTAAGAATAAAATAATGTTATCAACAGGTACATCTCGAAACAGTTGTTGCAAAGTGTCAGCTTTGAAATATAAAATACGTGAGGGTGAAAAGTCAACACAGTCAATTAAGATATGTTTCACAGTAAATGGCTGATCACAACCTACACAAGAAGGTTGATCATCACCATTAAAAATATAAGAATGAGTAACTCTAGTATGGCCGATGCGCAGTCGTGTTAATACTACGTCCTCTTTTCTGGAAACCTGTGGAGGAGAGCATTTTGTACTAACGACAGGTTTAATGACATGAAGTTTGTTATTTATTGCACGGTCCCATTCGCCTTGCCATTCCGACAAGATGTATCTGTTGATAATGATGATGATGATTTCGTGTTTAACGACGCGTCAACCCTCTTGGTGGGTCATAAGCGTCAGTCGGTTAATGGTTAAACGGCATGAATAATTATGATGATATTAAAAGTAACAAGTCAGAATGATAATCTATAAAAATCTGAAACAGTTAAATCTTATGAAAAAGACCAATTTCTTTTAAGAATAAAATAATGTTATCAACAGGTACATCTCGAAACAGTTGTTGCAAAGTGTCAGCTTTGAAATATAAAATACGTGAGGGTGAAAAGTCAACACAGTCAATTAAGATATGTTTCACAGTGAATGGCTGATCACAACCTACACAAGAAGGTTGATCATCACCATTAAAAATATAAGAATGACTAACTCTAGTATGGCCGATGCGCAGTCGTGTTAATACTACGTCCTCTTTTCTGGAAAACTGTGGAGGGGAGCATTTTGTACTAACGACAGGTTTAATGGCATGGAGTTTGTTATTTATTGCACGGTCCCATTCGCCTTGCCATTCCGACAAGATGTATCGGTTGATAAATGGTTTAAAATTATTAAAAGGAATTTTAAAAACAGATGGATCAAGATTGAGCGATTCCTTTGCTTTCATGTCAGCATATTCATTGCCGAAAACAGAAGTTAAGGCAATGATCAGGAATCGATACAATTGACCTACAGCTCCTATTAGAGACAAACAGAAGTTAAGGCAATGATCAGGAATCGATACAATTGACCTACAGCTCCTATTAGAGACAAACAGAAGTTAAGGCAATGATCAGGAATGGATACAATTGACCCACAGCTCCCATAAGAAACATCAAAGGACAAGAAACACAAACATGAAATATCTAGACCCTAATGAAAGACATCAATAGCGGAAAGTCAAAAGGACGGTTACCTTTCCCCCAAATGGCCACTTGCTTCAAGAAAACACGCCTTTAAAATTTTGACCCCCTCGAACACCACTTTTATACAGTAAAACTGGGATTTACGGGGGTATACTTTATTTTCTTATTTCTTCTCTAAAATATAGATTATGGCTACTCGTTAGCACCGCCTCGATGAGGCGCTGTTAACGAGTATCCACAATCTATATTTTGAACAGAAATAAGAAAAAAATCTCAATTTTTCATCTTAAAATTTTCATTTTTGCGGTGATAAAGGTTACAATCTATTTGTATAGGCTGGTTTGCGTAATGACTATCCAAAAAAAAAATATAAGGGGATACACACGCTCAAAGGCAAACCATAATAATATTAAGGATAATAAACTGCGACAGAAGAACCGCCTCGGAACGGACAGTGAAACGAATTCAATGGGGTGGGGGGGGGCCGCCTTGAAACTCTCAGTGAAACGAATTCCACGTTGCGAGGGGGGTCAACCGATTTTAGGCGGCCACAATCCTCGACCTAACTCCCGTCGCGATTTAGACAAATAATTTGAAACAGTTTTTTAATACATTTCAATTCATTTTATACATATTTATTTAACAAAGGCTCTTTCACTTATGCCTAAGTCAATTAAAGGGCAAAAAGGCAATATATCTGCAAGGAGAACCCGGCAGAAAAACGAAACAATACTGGTATGCTTATGTTTCATGCTGATGCTTTCTATAAAATTTTAGGATTCCAGCTCTAACCATTTTTGACCGGATGCAAGTGTAACGGACATACGGACGGACGAACGGACCGACAATATCAAACCAATATGCCTCCTAACTGCATTAGTTTATACTAATTTATTTTAGTTCGATTGCGATGAAAGCTTCAAGCTTATTGAATCGCTCTCGAACACTCATTCCGGGTGTTTTCAAGCGCGCGCGAGAGAGGGGCAGTGGCTTTTACACCACTGCTACCCATTTACACCTGGGTGGAGTGGGGCAGTGTCATTACGTGTCTTGCCCAAGGACACACCTCGATACCGGTGGCCGGATTAAAACGCACAACCTTTTGATCATAAGTGGAACGCGCTAACCACTGCGCTATCGAGGCTAACTGCATTAATACTGAAACAAAACGATTTTGAATGTTTCTTGAGTGACACTCGCTTTCCGACTTCCATTGGGCTTTAATGACAACATTTATCATGAGGGTAATATATCTTAAATGGCCGACTTTGATATTTTCCCGCTTCTGGACTGTCGAAAGCGTAAATTTAGATCGCACGGCCCCAGCAAAAATGGTAATTATAAACGTTAATTACGTACTTTTAAAAGAAACACTACCAGACTGAAGTGACTGTCCATATTGTTATTGAAGCATGGACGCCACTCAATGCTTGCTTTTCTAAGTTCATTACCCATTTCTGTATTACGGATTCTGGATATCGAGGCGAATACATTCTACGATAGTTCTAATCAGTTATACGACGCTGCTCTTTTAACTAGAGGTTATACTCAGCATGCTCTTCGTCCTTTCACCGAATCTGAAATTAATCACAAACGCCATTACATCAAAATATCCTAAATATAAGAGTTTGGATTTTAAAGATTTACCTAGTATCTTCCTGTCGGTTATTTCATCCATTCCTGCTTATTTGCAAAAGACTGAAACACACATAATTTGCTATAAATACAACAAGAGGGTCATGGTGGCCCTGGATCGCTCACCTGATCCATAGAGTAACAAGTGGACCCCGGGGAGGGCCATTATTGACCCCAGGGCTTTAATGTGCATAATGTTGAGGGAAGTCTAAAGAGGTGAAGCTTCATACCAAATATCAACAAAGGCTATAATTTGAACAATCTTGGCAAATGTCCACTAGATGCAGCTACACGCCAAATATCAAAGACCTTGGCCTTGCGGTTTCAGAGGAGAAGAATTTTTTAAACATATTCCCTACATAATAACCAAATGGCCCTTGGGCGGGAGCATTTTTGGCCTCAGGGCTATAATTTAAACAATATTGATAGTGGTCCACTAGATGAAGCTTCACGACAAAAATCAAAGATCTGGGCCTTGCTGTTTCAGAGAAGAAGATTTTCAAAGATTATCTCTAAATAAGTCTATATAAATAAAACCAAAGGGCCCCGGGGCGGGGGCTTTTGTGGCCCGAGGGCTATAATTTGAACTATCTTGGTAGAGGTCCACTAGATGATACCAAATATCAAAGACATGGGCCTTGCAGTTTCAGGGAAGAAGATTTTCAAACATTTCCCTATATAAGTCTATGTAAAACCAAAGGGTCTCGGGGCGGGGGCATTTTAGGCCCCAGGGCTATAATTTGAACAATCTTGGTAGGGTTAGCTACCATGCATGCAGTTTGTCGTATAACATTTATGTTGTACCCAATCTTTTTATATCGAAGAACGATTTTACGAAACTGGGTGCTGAAGTCATTGCGGTTATATTTTTTTTCTTAATGTATATACTAAGTCACCATAAAATTCGGCTCACCATAAAATAACCACATGTAAAACCAAAGGGCCCCGGGGCGGAGGCATTTTTGGCCTCAGCACTATAATTTGAACAATCTTGGTAGGGGTCCACTAGATGAAGCTGCATACCAAATATCAAAGACCTTGGCCTTGCTGTTTCAGAGAAGAAATTTTTTAAAGATTTTCCCTATATAATCCTATGTAAAACCAAAGGGACCCGGGTCGGGGGCATTTTTCCCCAGCACTATAATTTGAACAATCTTGGTAGGGGTCCACTAGATGAAGCTTCATATCAAATATCAAAGACCTGGGCCTTGCGGTTTCAGAGAAGAAGATTTTTTAAGTTTTCGGTGAAAACAAATCTATTGCTGGCTCCTGTGACCTAGATGTGCAATGGACCGGAACCATTTTAACAACATTGAAAGGGGACCACCTAATGATCATTCCTATGAAGTTTGCATACAAAGACCATACAAAGCAAGTTTTATTGCAAATTCAAGCCCTTGTACGATCACTGAACTCTCCAAATTATTAACTTCATGTTTTACTGCCATCAAAAAACATGTGATAAAATATTGCGACAAAGTCTTCGAAAGATCAGGTAGAAATCTGTTTTGGTCTACAAAAATGTCTTATGAAGTTTTAAATAAATTGAAATCCAGGCGTTTTCGTGCTTCAAGTCTGTCTACTTATGATTGTTACACCCTTTACACTACACTTCCTCATAATCGTATAAACGAAAAACAGATTTAATTGAATGGACATTTCATACGGAAGACTCTCTTTATCTTGCACGGGTGTTTCAGTATTTTGAAAATAAGCAGGAAAAGATCAAATAACCGAACTGTCCCGGAAGATACTAGGTAAATCTATCAAATCCAAACCCTTATTAAGCACGTAATTTACGTTTATAATTACCATTTTTCCTGGTACCGTGCGATCAAGTTTTACGCTTTCGACAGTCCAGAAGCGAGAAAATATCAAAGTCGGGCATTTTAGATATAGTACCCTCATGATAAATGTTGTCATTTAAGCCCAATGGAAAAGGTGTCTGTAATAATTTAATCCATTTTAATTCAGTTTCATACCGTTTAATAATTTTAAACCTAGCTGTAGAATTTACATCATAATAAATTTTTTCCACTGGCTGTACAGAATTATCTATTACAGAATGACCTGTACGTCTGAAATGACGGTACAAGGAAGTGTCAGCTTTTTTAGGTTTACTCATTCTACGAAAGTATTCGCTGAATCGTATTTTTAACATGCGATTAGTTTGCCCGACATACTGCATTTTACAATTTGCAGTATGTCAGGTTATCACATATATCAAATCCGTAGACTTACATGCCAAATCGGACATGTTTGCTACAGAAAAGCGTCCACCGTTTACAGACGAAGAAACGGTAGACACAGTGCACAAATGTGAACAGCACCTGTACATCTTAGCATCGCACTTTGAAATACTAGCATACATTCCACTTCTTTTGAAAGGATTGGTATATTTCCAAAGAATGGGCGATTTGATGGGAAATAATCTACTTTTCAGAGTATTTTTAAATAAATAAGTACTACCTGCTCCACTTAAATTCACGGAAGCGGCAGAAAACAAATTTATGGGCCTCAATAATACCGACGGCAACATAGCTCTAAAATTATCAATACAATGGGGAATCCGTACAGAAGATGAAAACGACCAAAACGCTTTGAACAATTATGGTATTAGGTCACCTAAGAAACATACCTGTGAAATTTTGAAAAATCCATCCACTGGTTAAGGAGCAGATGTCATTTAAAGGTTTTTGTATTTTTAGCTCTGGTGGCCATCTTGCTCATCAGAGCGAAATAGTTTGAGCAATTTTGGTAGAGGGTCACCCAAGGAACATTCCTATGAAACTATTTCGAAATCCATCCGCTGGTTAAGGTGGAGAAGTTTTTAAAGATTTTTTTTTCTATTTTTAGCTTGTTACGAGCCAAGCGTAGCAGAAAGAAAAAGCAAACAAGCCTTTTGGAAAAATTTAACAAAATTTATTTACAAGTTAACTTTAACCTGTAGAAGTAAGAAAACTAAATGTACTTAGCTCTTAATGAAATATCCTGAATGAATCTATTTTCCTTGATCCCACAGAATTCACAGTCCAAAATGAAAAGTAATATCCTTTAACAATCCAACACAGAATTTAGAAATAACTTTCCTTATAAGCCCAAACATCAAACTCCAAAGTCTGACTCAATGAGAAAAATCAAGCTCTTTTATAGACCCTAAGATTTCTCTAGAACATTCCAGAGGGCTGTGGAATAAGATGAGGTAATTTTCTAAAAATAATGCAACCCAGAACTTTCTGGAAGGTTCTGAAGTACTTTCCCTTGTAAACATGTTGTTTACAAAAATGAAATTAATCTGTGACTCAGTTTTCTAGAATCTTCTATAAGAAGATTAACAAGATATTTATAGCACTATTAGGTCACAGTGGGGTGCAAGTGGGAATCAGAAAAATAAATTCTTATGCATAACACTCCCCCTCTTCGAGGAAAAGAAAGATTTATGTAATAAAGCTTTCTTTTGCTTTAAGAATAATAAAATATTGAGCATAGCATATAAAATTACATGTATCTACAATCCACTTTAGTAGGAAAGAAAAACACAACTCCTGACACTGCTCAAGCTCTTGAAAGGGCATCAGGGATAATGTTATCTCTCCCTCTGATATGTCTTATGTCTAAATTATACTCTTGTAGCATAAGACTCCACCTGAGCAACCGCTGATTTTTGTTTTTCATTTTATGTATGAAAGTCAGTGGATTGTGATCACTGAAAACAACAATCGGTGCAGTAGTAGGGGTAAGATAAACTTCGAAATGTTGCAGAGCAAGAATCAGAGACAAGCACTCTTTCTCTATGGTAGAGTAATTTCTCTGATGCTTATTAAACTTTTTGGAAAAGTAGCAAACTGGATGATCCACACCATTTTCATCTTCCTGCAACAAAACACTACCTGCACCTACGTCACTAGCATCTACAGCTAGCTTAAACTCCTTTTCAAAGTTTGGTGCTAAGAGAACTGGTTCACTCTTGAGTATGGCTTTAAGTTTATCAAAAGCATTTTGGCATATTGCATTCCAATGGAATTTTGTTCTTTTGCTGAGCAAATTTGTCAAAGGCTCAGCAATGACAGAGAAATTATTACAGAACTTTCTGTAATAACCAGCCATACCAAGAAATCGCATCAGCTGTCTTTTGCACGTGGGTACGGGAAAATTTGAGATAACCTCAACTTTAGCATCAATGGGTTTCACATGACCTTGACCTACAACATGACCTAGAAATGTCAAACTTGCATGGCAGAATTCACTTTTAGCAAGATTGATTGTCAATTTGGCATTACTCAGTCTATCAAAGAATGCTCGAATAGTCCCAAGATGTTGATTCCACTGGTCGTTGTATATGATAGCATCATCGATATAAGCACTGCAGCCTTCCAGCCCCGCAATTACCATGTTTATTAAGCGCTGAAATGTTGCCGGAGAGTTTTTCGTTCCAAATGGCATGACTTTATAGTTAAATAATCCGTCTGGTGTAGTGAATGCCAAAACCTCCTTTGCTCTATCTGTGAGTGGAATTTGCCAAAATCCTTTCAGAAGGTCGAATTTCGTTATGTATTTGGCATTCCCGATGTTATCAATGCAGTCATCCATTCTTGGAATAGGAAAGCTATCTGTTTTACTTAAGGAATTAACTTTCCTAAAATCTGTACACATACGATATGTCCCATCAGGTTTTGGTACAAGAATACAAGGAGAACTCCACTCACTTTGGCTTGGTTCAATAAATTCATTGTCTAATAGATACTGAACTTCTTCTTTAAGATATTTTTGTTTCACAGGATTCATCCTGTATGGGTGTTGTTTTACAGGTTTAGACCCATTTATGTCCACATCGTGAAATATTTTGTCTGTCCGTGTTGGAATGTCAGGAAATAATTGTTCATATTCAAAAATCAGCTGTTTCAGTTCATTCCGCTGATTTGGCTCTAGATGTGACAGTTTCTGGTCAAGATTCCGTAGAATGTCAGAATTCTGAAGTTTTGATGATGTGGGATCCGACTTCACTGAATTAATATCCTCACAGTCATTGTCACATGAATTAAGTGGAACAGAGCTAACTAGATTGACTGATGTTAAAGATGTATTGTCCCTATCTATGTATTCCTTAAGCATGTTAATATGACATAGCTGCTTTAGCTTGCGCCTCCCAGGAGTGTTTATTATGTAATTTACGTCACTGATCTTTTTGTCTACAGTGTATGGACCATAATACCTGGCCTGCAACGATTTTCCTGGAATAGGCAAAAGAGCTAGTACCTTATCACCTGGTTTAAAATTCCTTTCTTTTGTCCCTATGTCATATAGCTGTTTCATTTTCCTTTGGACTGACTGAAGATTGGTCCGAGCAGCCTCACAAGCTTTTGAAAGTCTAGTTTTGAAATCAGACACATACTGAAGTAAATTCAGGGAGGTGTCATCATTGGAGAGAAATTTCTCTTTGAGAAGTTTCAAAGGACCACGAACAGTATGGCCAAATACTAATTCAAATGGACTGAAGCCAAGAGATTCTTGCACAGATTCTCTAACAGCAAATAAAAGGAGATGGATGCCTTCATCCCAATCCTTCTCTGTGTCAAAGCAATATGATCTTATCATGTTTTTCAAGGTTTGGTGGAATCTTTCAAGGGCGCCTTGACTTTCAGGATGATAGGCTGATGACTTATACTGTACAATGCCAAGTTCATGCATTACTTGTTGAAATATTCCAGACATAAAATTTGAGCCTTGGTCTGACTGAATAGATTTAGGAAGCCCAACAAATGTGAAAAACTTCACTAAGGCCTTGACGATTGTCTTAGTTTTGATATTTCTTAAAGGAATGGCTTCAGGAAAACGTGTGGAAGCACACATAATGGTCAAAAGATATTCACAGCCGGACTTAGTTCTGGGCAAGGGACCCACACAGTCTATAATTATTCGACTGAAAGGTTCATCAAAAGCAGGTATAGGCTGCAAATGAGCCTTAGGTATAGTCTGATTGGGTTTTCCTACCATTTGGCATGTATGGCAGGAC
The DNA here is from genome assembly GCA_963580285.1 of Lucinisca nassula. NCBI lineage: Eukaryota > Metazoa > Mollusca > Bivalvia > Lucinida > Lucinidae > Lucinisca > Lucinisca nassula. The sequence goes on along the minus strand of OY757017.1, from coordinate 105,516,241 downwards.
CTACAATGCTGAGAAACATCTGATTTTAACCCAGGCCAGTAAAAATGATTAAGAATCTTGTGATAGGTTTTATTTACACCTAAATGTCCTGACATGGGGGTTTCATGCGCCAAGTTTAATATTTCGGGACGGTAAACCCGTGGAACCACTATCTGATGGTTGACAGTCCACTCGTCTTCTGCTGAGACGTCTGGTGGACGCCATTTTCTCATAAGAATGTCATTTTTGACATAATAACAGACTGGGACCTGAGATACTTCCTGCTCATCTAAGGCCCTTTCAAACAAAGGCGAAATTTCAGGATCCTTGTGCTGCTCTATAGCTAGTTGAGACCCGGACATTTTGTCATGGCCTAGATCTAAAGATGACTTATTCTCACGAAAATCTGCCTGCTGATCAGACAGGCTTGAAGACAGAGACCTTGTTATCTCGTCATTAAAAGACTGACCCAAAAAGGTATCAGTTAAATCAAAATCCTGTTTCCCATCAGTTTGATTGGCCTTACGTGCCATCGCCCTTGTGACTGCACAAGATGGATAAAGATCAGGAATTTCCTGCTCAATGGGATCAGGCGGTTGGTCTATGCAAGGATTAGTAGTCAAAAGTGGGTTTACCACAACCTTATCTCCAGCTAAGTCATTGCCTAGCAACAAATGAACACCTTTAAAAGGTAAAGAAGGTCTAATACCAACAGCCACTGAACCGGATACCAAGTCTGATGACAAATAAACGTTATGGAGCGGAACATTAACAAATCCACATTCCACACCCTGAATAAGGACACTTTGGCCCAAAGAAGTCTTCTCAGAAAAAGGCAGAGTATCTGCAAGAATAAGAGATTGAGAAGCTCCAGTATCTCGTAAGATTTTAATAGGGGTAGGATGGGCATAACTGTCACCATTTAGTGACACAAAACCATCTGATAAGAATGGTTCATAACACTCCATAACTGTATCAGTCTCAGATAATTTGGTATCAGAAAGAGTTTCCTCCCTTACACAAGACTGTGGTTTTGGCCTTATAGAAGTCAAGCCTGTAGGCTTAAGTTCCTCTTGTCTTTCTCTTTCTTTCCTTCGCTTTAATTTTAAACACTCAGAGATCAAATGACCTGTATTTTTACAATAATAACAAACTACTTGAGATTGAGATAAGGGATTCTGGTCTTTGTTTTCACCAGAAGGTTTGGGAAAATTTGGGCTTCTGTTTTCACCAGAAGGTTTGGAAGGATTCTGGCTTTTATTTTCACCAGAAAGTTTGGGCATAGTACTAGATGTATGGCTATAACTACCAGAAGGATTACTGGGATAGAATCTTGGACCTGTCTGTGGATTATAAGGTTTTCGAGGATAAGGCCTGTTCACAAATGAGACTTTATGAGTCAAAGCATAATCATCTGCCAAACGAGAAGCTTCCTCCAAAGTTTCAACCTGTCTCTCATCGAGAAAAGATTTAATGTCTGAATTTATGCACCGTTTGAACTCTTCAACAAGGACAAGTTGTCTAAGTTTGTCATGATCAGAGCCTACCTTTTTAGAAGAACACCACCTATCAAATAGCTGTTCTTTGGTTCGAGCAAATTCTACATGGGTCTGGGAAATTTCTTTTTTGCAGTTCCTAAATTTCTGCCTGTAAGCCTCAGGGACCAACTCATATGCCTTAAGAATAAGCTCCTTAACCAGATCATAGTCTGAGCTTTGCTCGACAGTCAGCTGAGTGTAAATGTCACGAGCCTTTCCGACAACAACGCTTTGCAAAAGTAAGGTCCAATGCTCTTTTGGCCATTTTAAATTTTCTGCAACTTTTTCAAAATGCAAAAAATACTTATCTACCTCTTTTTCCTGAAATGGAGGAACTAATCTGATGTGCTTTGTGGCATCAAAGTAACTACCAGAGTCAAAAACAGGGGTATGTTTCACCCTATCTTGACCCTGGAGTTCCATTTCCTTCAATCTTAACTGAAACTGCCTTTCTCTTTCTTTTTCTTCAATACTATATCTCATTTTTTCCTTTTCCAACTCCAGCCGTTCTTCTTTTTCTAATTTTTCTTTCTGAATGCGTTCCTCCATTTCTCTTTTTTCCCTTTCCATTTCTAATTTTTCCATCTGCATTTGTCTCTGCATTTCTCTTTCTTTTTCCTTTTCTCTTTCTTCCATTTCTAATCTTAACTTCTCTAATTCAATTTGCCTTCCTATTTCAATTTGTCTCATTTGCAATTCAGTATGTGAAACCATAATGAGAGACAAAGCAGATGGATCAAAAAGTTCTTCATCAACAAAAAACTGTACCAAAACATTCTTGATTTCATGTTTTTTCATGCTTGTTTTGACAGCAGTGACCCCATAATGGGAAGCAATATCTAGCAAATCTGTTCTTTTGGCCAGATTAAACAACTCCTGAGTAGGCTGAGCCAAAAAGCTTCTCAAATCAAACGACATGTTTGCTTTTTGTTTGTTTTAAAAAGTATTTATGGAAATACAGATTGAGGTTAATTTTACAAAGTTTTTTTTTTCTTCGAAATGACAAGCCCAACGAGAATTTCACATGAAATGACAAGTACTATTTCACCTGAAATGACAGTTCACATGAAATTACAATCCCCTATATGCCTATAGGGAAATACCAATCCTGTGAAGCAACTGCAAAGTCTATTTGATAAGAAATGACAATTACCTGCGTCACATGAAATGTCGGTTTTAAAATGCTTAAAATGGTTTTATCCCGGACGAGCCCCCAATTTCTGTTACGAGCCAAGCGTAGCAGAAAGAAAAAGCAAACAAGCCTTTTGGAAAAATTTAACAAAATTTATTTACAAGTTAACTTTAACCTGTAGAAGTAAGAAAACTAAATGTACTTAGCTCTTAATGAAATATCCTGAATGAATCTATTTTCCTTGATCCCACAGAATTCACAGTCCAAAATGAAAAGTAATATCCTTTAACAATCCAACACAGAATTTAGAAATAACTTTCCTTATAAGCCCAAACATCAAACTCCAAAGTCTGACTCAATGAGAAAAATCAAGCTCTTTTATAGACCCTAAGATTTCTCTAGAACATTCCAGAGGGCTGTGGAATAAGATGAGGTAATTTTCTAAAAATAATGCAACCCAGAACTTTCTGGAAGGTTCTGAAGTACTTTCCCTTGTAAACATGTTGTTTACAAAAATGAAATTAATCTGTGACTCAGTTTTCTAGAATCTTCTATAAGAAGATTAACAAGATATTTATAGCACTATTAGGTCACAGTGGGGTGCAAGTGGGAATCAGAAAAATAAATTCTTATGCATAACAAGCTCTGGTGGCCATCTTGTCCGTCCAAGCGGAACAGTTTGAGCGATTTTGGTAGAGGGTCACTCAAGAAACATACCTGTGAAATTATATTGAAATCCCTCCACTGGTTAAGGAGCAGGAGTCGTTTTTTATTTTTGTTTTTCATTTTTAGCCCTGGCGGCCATCTTGTTCATCTGAACGGAGACGGTCCTAACGAGTATTCACAATCTATGTTTTGCGCAGAAATAAGAAAAATATCAAAATTTATCATCTGAGAATTTTTATTTTTCGACGGTTAAGTTTACAATGTATTGATTTGGCTTGATTTAGTAATGATTACAAATTTTCATCTTAAAATTTTCGTTTTTTTCGGCGGTAAAATTTACAATGTATTTATGTATGTGTTTTTTCGTTATGCGCTTATTTACCTATTGTCTTCTCCTTTGCACGCAGCGGCGCAGTTCATGTCCAGTATCTGCAATGGAAAAGAAGGTAAAACAGCATGCAAGAAATTCTGTAAATCTAATAAGCAGGCTGGCTAAGACTGCATCTCAATCGGCCGCTGCATAGGAGAGCACTGCTTTTGTAAAGACTGTCCAGGGGAATAAACATGGTAAGTTGTTTAACTTTTATATTATTTAAAATATTAAGCAATTTCGCAATAACCCAGGTACAGAACCCCGGTCAGCTGCATTGGCCCTTGATAAATGGCAGTTTTATTAAGTGTCACAATTGAAAAACATGAACATTGGTGTTTATCTCACCAGAGCCGAAGGCTCCGGGGGAGCTTATAGAATAGGCAGTTGTCCGTCGTCGCTGTCGGCGTCGTCTGACGTCAACACTTTCAAACGACTTCTCCTCTAAGGTCACTGGGCCGAATGGGACCAAATTTTATCTGTATCATCCTTGGGATGGGGGATTGAAGGTTTTGTGTTTTAATGAAAATCGGCCCATTAGTTTGGTTGCTATGGCAACTTAAGTGTTTCATTAGACGTATAATGGGGAAAATACAAAAACTGGCAATCGATATTTTGTCAAAACTTCCATCGAAAATTTCTTAAGCAATCTACTCTCTGCTATATGAGTTTGGCATACTGCTTATTTTTCTTGGTTGCCATGGAAACGAAAATACAAAAACAATATAGAAATATTGCGTCAGAAATCATATGTTATAGGAGACTGAGACTTTATGAAAATATTCACCATATTCGCCTCAATAGATTTTGTGTTTTTTTTTTTTTTTATAAATTTGGCTCTTTAATTTTGTTGCAATGACAACTTAAGAGTTTCCATTGACTTATATTTGGGAAAATTGAAAAATGGCATTAACTGCCAAGCCTTTGCAAATGTTTTGACAAAACTTTCATAGCAATGTTCCTTAAGTCCTTAATGTACCTATCTGCCAAATGATTTTAGGTCTACTGATCAGTTATAGCTCAACAGAGCATACACTGTACGAAGAAAGAAACGACAGTCGTATAATTCGGACCGATTTCTCTGTATACATAAGTTCAGTGCAAAAGCACCACTAGTACTATACCTCAAATTGTAATTGATTCACAATATTTTCAAAATTTGATTGAATCACCAACTTATCCACAGACTAACTACAGAGATACCGCATTTCATTGGGTGCAGAGATACGGAGACACGAATAAGTCACCACACCCGAAAAGTCAAAATCGCATACTAATACGGGGTATGTCCACTATAAGCATCAAGTGTTGCTTGGCATCGACGCCTCATTCATCGAAATAAACGCTGTATCTGGTATTGGGAGATCTTGTCCCATTCTTCCTGTAACGCCATGACAAGCTGCTGACGGTTGATTGGCGGATGACGTCGGCTGTACACACGTTTTTCGAGCTGGTCCCAAAGGTGCTCAATTGGGTTTAAATCCGGCGAAAACGCAGGTCAAGGACAGGTACCACCTCATGCTCTAAGATTTCATCGATGTACCGACGTGCCGTCAAATGGCCATCAATTTGTGGGGCCATGAGATCTCTCCCCACACCATACGCTACAACCACCCCAACATGAAACCTGTTTAACACAACAGTCTTTAAATCGCTCCCCACGTCGACGCCATACTTTACACGGCCTTATCAAACATATCAACATATAATCGGGACTCTTCCCTGAATAGTACACAACGCTAACGCTGTTGTGTCCATCGGATACGCTGTCGACACCAATTAAAGCGACTGATTCGACGTTCAGCCGTCAAAACATTCCCCATTTACGTTTTATGGCTAGAAATACCGCGTTCCTGGTGACGCCGCGTATAGTTAAGGGTTCCCACTATCTCCTGGGCAGTTTCCACAGACGTCATGAATCAGTCGCGTAAATGACTCAAAACAATGTACCGGTCCTGCTGGCGTGCAGTAACACGTTTACGTCCAGGGCGTTGTCCATCGTCCACAGACCCCGCAGCGGGGTACCTTTCAACCAATCGAGCAATCGTAAATGAATAACCCATACTCTGTGCAACTTGGCGGTATGAAAGCCCACGTTCAACCATACCGAGGGCACGACGACGATCGACGATACTTAGACGTCCAATTGGCTTGTTCTTATGAAATGTTTGCTCGCATTTCAACGTAAAACAAATCCGGACCTTATAATGACACTAAAGAAAGTGCCAAAAATATCGTGATTTCGACAATTTTGCAATTTTTGCATTTTGCACGTGCAAATGCACATCATGAAAATCACGCAATATTCGTGTCAAACTCATGCTTTGGTGACAACTTTACAATATCGTTTTTATCAGTTGAAACAGACAGTCATTTTTACCTTTGACTAAAGAAATCATAATTCTAAAAGTGGTGCGTTTTCATTGAATCTGTGTATATTTAGTCCGATATAGAACAGATAAATCAGCCTACGTTCCCGTTAAGGACCATTGTTTCACATCACGAAAACACGCCTATTTAATTTTGACCCCCTTGAACCCCACTTTTATACAGTAAAACTGGGGTTTAAAGGGGTATACCTTATTTTCGAGCAGAAATAAGAAAAATATCACAATTTTTCATCTGATTTTTTTTTTTCATTTTTTTTTCAGCGATAAAAGTTGCAATGTATTTGAATAGGCGTGTTTTCATAATGCAAGCTTATACTCAGGGGCAATGAACCCATCAGTGCTGCCAATGATGTGTCTGTTTAAAGTAAATGTTTGTAGATACAAGGCGGTTTCAGAAACTAATGAAGACACGCATTTCTATCTACTCTCAAAATACGAACTTATTACCTCCTAAACCTCATACGTCTCTACGTCACTTTTCATAAGAAGTTTGTTTGGTTACCAGCAGACAAGTCCGCGAATAAGATGGTCGTTGTTTGACGGCTCCACTGTGTTAGCACTCTTCAGCAGGAACTTTGTGGTACTAAGACGTATGAACTGCAAAATAGAAGTGAGGGCAATGATCAAGAATCGATACAATTAAACCACAGCTCCAACCAGAGATACCAAAGGGAAAGAAGCACAAGCATGAAACAACTAGACTCGCGTTTGGCTGTAGAGAGGGCTGTATTTGATGATTTGTCATCCAGTCACCAAGTTTTTTGTATGTGTTACAGAAGGCTAAGACAAGTTTCCAATGTTATATTGGTTACCTAAACTTAATAAAAGACTATACAAAGTTTATTGCAAATTCTACCTCTTGTCCCACCACTGAACGTTCCAAATTATTATTGTTTTACTGCCATGAAAACACGTGATCAAATATTGCGACAAAGTCTTTGAAAGATCAGGGAGAAATCTTGTTTGATCTACAAAAGATTCTAATGAAGGTTAAAATAAATTGAAATCCAGATATTTTTGTGTTTCAAGTATGTCTGCTTATGATTTTTCCAGCCTTTACACTTCACTTCCGCATAATCTTATAAAAGAAAAACATAATGGTTTAACTGAATGGGCATTTCATATGGAAGACTCCCTCTATCTTGCATGAAATGTAAGAAATGCTTTTTTTACTTCTGAAGAGCATAAAAGTTATACTGTATGGTCATGTCAGAAAGTGTGTGAAGCTCTCTTCATTCTACTTTGACAGTATTTACATAAGATTTGGTACAAGTTGTGGTATTCTGATGGGTATGAATTGCGCATCTCATGTGACTGATCTGTTCTGGGTGTTCTCGTTTTATTATGAAAGAGACTTCACCATGTCCCTTTCCGTTGGAAACCAAACTGAAATCAAATTCAAACTGAAATCATTGAAGCCTTTAGCTCGACTTCTAGATATTTGGATGATTTATTAAATATTGACAATACCTATTTGGATGGTTTGATCAGTCAAATTTACCCCACAAAACATCAGTTAAATGAAGCAAATTTTTCTGATACGGATTCCCCGTTTTTGTTTCTATACAATTTGTTACACAGTTCTGGAGTTATTGCTGTTGTTATTGTTGTTGTTGTTGTTGTTGTGTGTGTGTGTGTGTGTGTGTGTGTGTGTGTGTGTGTGTGTGTGTGTGTGTGTGTGTGTGTGTGTTCCACATTTATATGAGTTATTCATATAATCAGTTGGAAAAATGAAAAATGAACACCATAGGAGAGCCCTATAAACAACACATCTTTTCTATTTGCAGGACGGCGGAAAATGGAATAATCACACATCAATCTGCAAAACTACGTTCGCAATTCTTCGGACATTTTCACTTTATTTATATTTTTAGCCCAAAATTATATAAATAGGGCCATGCCAAAATTTTCACAAACGCTTGTACGACTAGCACGGACTAATACGAGCCACAGTTGTTCACAAGGCACTCTATAGCCTCAAAGCAAACCATTTTACCAGAGATATTGAATAAGCAGACTAAATTACATGTTTTTGTAGGTTTTGTGATGCCCTAGCTATTTCTGTGTATTTTTGCATTGCCTATTTATTATAAAATTGAACTTATTTGATACCATTAATCACGAAAAGCTGTTCGCACAAGAACAAAGGTCCGTATCAAAACAGCACGAGCCAGGTCTGGAACGGATAAAATTGGGTTCATAAAGAAAGTATCGATATTGTTCGTAACTAGTCAGGACCAGTCCAATTTGGTAAATGCGGTACCAATTTGGTCCGTGCAAGACGTGCAATTCTAGGGTGTATTAAATAACATTGTCCAGACCTGAGTGGCATCCACACATAATTGAAACGACGGGTCCAGACCGGATCGGATATACATATAAAAGGGGAAACGGGGTATAACAGCAAACAAAAATCTACTTGGTAGCAATGGATCCTATGATAGGATTCTAGTACGTTTTTAGGTATGACGTTTTGGGTATGTTTGACATAAACAGTGAAGGGCAATAAAAAACCAAGCGCTTTCGGCAATAGGAAATTACCAGAAAAAAAGACATGGCCTTGTAATTAACAAGGCTAGGCAACAAGACGACAGCATGTACTCTCTTATAAGCACAAATCACCCAAGGATAAATCCCTTTTGCCACTTGTATTGACATATCACCCTGACTTATCAAAAGTAAAGGACATTGTCAACAAGCACTGGTCAATTATAGACTCAGCTGAGCATTTGCGTCTGGTCTCTCAAAAGAAACCCAACGTGGCCTACAATGGATGAAAGTGTCTCCGTGAACTCCTTGCAAGAGACACAATAAAACTTCATGTGAGTGATGATGCACTCCCCAGGGGAAATCAAGTCCTTGCGGCTGTAAAATGATATGTCGACTGAGGTTGTGAAATCCGAGTGTGGTGCGACGGTGAAACTTAAACAAGACACTATCTGCAGAACAACAGACGTAGTGTACCTCCTATCTTGTGGTTTATGGGAGAAACAAAAGACACACTAAACGGTAGAATGAACGGACATCATGACGACTGGAGGCACAGCAGATTCCAAAGGTCTCCTATCGCAGAATATTTCCCTTCAGTAAACTATGGTTTTTGTCCATGCTTTCGTAACCCAGGCTGGACTGTCAAAATGCAGAGAGGCTATTGGATGCAACGCCTTAATACTTCGAGGCCAACACAGTTTCAATAACAGTGACTAAATTTCCTAGAGAGGTCAGTCGGGTCCAATAGAGGGACAGTAAGATTTTTAGAACATGATGCAGCTGTATATATAAATACATACCTGTTATGAATTTATGAATTTTAAAACTTTAAAACCATTGTTTTTTACGCACCAGCTTCCAAACACAGTTAGGCCGTATAAAGTCTCGCTGCCCTACATCATAGTTGTTTTTTTATTTTCTTGTCCTTTAAGATTATTGATTCCATTCTGGAATTTTGAAAATCTTTGAGGGTCACTGATGAGGCTTTATTGGCCGAAACTAGCTAGCCTGGCCTAGACAAAAAAATGTACACTTCATATTTTCAGGTTCTGTGGTGTATTCATTGCTTCCAGAACATATTTTTGTTTCGTACACATTTGTTTTACCCTTTTATGTTAATTTGTTTCATTCTGTACCTTTTCAAATGTAAATAGTTAAAAAAAGAACAAAAAATCTGAAAAAGTCGAAAGCCGAAATCGCTTAGTTTTTTAATTGTTCAGCCCCGTTTATGATTATATCTAAATCTATATATATAAACTACCCTGCAGGCACATGGCGTAATTGTGACGTCACATCACCGTCGGTTCAAAGTCATGACGTTTATGCAACGTCACATCAACGTCGATGGAACGTCGTGACCTTGCAATAATGTTGATGTGACGTTGCACTAACGACGTGTGGCTGCTGGATAACATTTTTAGTTCAAAGTGGAAAAACTGCTTTACGACGAAAATAAAGTAAAATTACTGGTTCCAAGTGGAAAAAGCCGCTTTACTGTGAAAATAAAGTTAAAGAATAATTAGGCAGCCAAATACATGTATGAAATATATATTTTCAGCATATTTTATTTTTAATATATGGATATAAACATACTACTCAGAAGAAGTGTTGCTTAAAATAAGTAAATAGGTAGTACATATTTAAGATTTATAAACAGAAATAAATATTATTGAAAACATGTCTACTGATATAATGCTCTTATTGTTTAATAATGCCAACACAAGCCTACTATTTTCATTACTACAACTCATCCAAATGGTATGATGTTAACAAGTCCGTGTAATGAATACCCCTCTAAACAAATTATATAATAGATGCTCAGGAAATGCCACAATCAACGATTACAGCCTACAAATAGCTCTATGACAATGAAGAAAACTAGACGAAGTGCCCAATGGGGAACCTATTCCCCCGGCCTTTGCAATCGCCTTTAATTGGAAATTTGTTTGTTTGTTTGATTTGACGTTTAACGTCCCCGACAACACTGTAAAGGTCATTTTGGAGGCATTGCTTCAAATGTTATGGGATTTTTACCCGACATTGAGATGAAATGACATCTTTGCCCTACCGCCCAATGAAATTTTGATTTTGAGATTGTAAATTTTCCTTTTGTGGATGGTGATGTCCCTCGTGCGCCATCCTATGTCGATTATATTTCGCAATTAATTCGATTTGCCAAAGTGTGTATTCATGTACCTGACTTCAACACTCGTAATAGAAAGCTAGCGGCTAAGCTTCTTAATCAGGGTTATCCGTACCATAAACTACGCAAAGCTTTTTGAAAATTTTATAGACGTCTTTTTGATTTAATTTAAAAATTCAATATTGGACTTAAATCTCTTCTGCAACAAGATAGAAGTAGAGACAATGATCAGGAATCGATACAATTAACCCACAGCTCCCATCAGAGACACCAAAGAGAAAGAAACACAAACATGAAGCAACAGACCCCAACGGAAACACCAACAGCGGAAATCCAAAAGGACAGTTACTTTCCCACATAATGGCCAAAAGGCTACCCAAAATCAAATAATATAAGCGACACAAACACCCAAAGACAAACCATAACAAAAATAAACCGCGACAGAAGAACCGCCTTGGAACGGTCTATCAGAACCGAAATTTTATGGTGACTTAGTATATAAATTTAGAAAAAAAATATAACCGCTATGAATTCAGCAGCCAATTTCGTAAAATTTATATTCGATATAAAAAGATTGGATACAACATAAATGTTATATGACAGACTGCATGCATGGTAGTTAACCCAATCACGGTTGACAATTTTGCTTTCCTCTGGAATTGCACGCCTGTAGGTCATGCCTCAGATTCTATGACGGTTCCAGCGTAAAGTCTTATTGAGAATTAGAGAGATCTAATTCAAGGTAATGTTGGTTGGTGCCTGATGCTCTGTCTCTGGTCGGGCCCATCGGAGTCTAACTGTTTGTTTTCTTTTACTCCAGCATTTCAGTGGTTTCTTGCTGTCGAGTCCTCACCGTTGTTTCACCTCTGTGGTTGTTTGATTATTTGTGTTCACTGATGAGTTAGGAAGCCTTTATGCGGACTGAACATGTTATTTGTCTTAATCCCGACGGAAGTAAGGGCGAGGAGTGTTGTCACGTAAAATCGATTTAAGCCCCGCAGTGCCGGTTCTTCTGTCGCGGTTTATTTTTGTTATGGTTTGTCTTTGGGTGTTTGTGTCGCTTTTAGTTTGGATAGCCTATTTGCCATTTTGTGGGAAAGAAACTGTCCTTTTGACTTTCCGCTATTGATGTTTCCATTAGGGTCTGCTGTTTCATGTTTGTGTTTCTTTCCCTTTGGCGTCTCTGATGGGAGCTGTGGGTTGATTGTACCGATTCTTGATCATTGCCTCCACTTCAATTTATATAAGCATGGACGGACCGACTCGAACCGCTTTGCCTGGGCAGGCTTAGATCATCTAAGAGGTGTACTAGTACTCGTGTGCGGGTCGGTTTCAGCTCTGCGTGGAAGCATCATGCAGCCCATATATTTCTTCAAGCCCCGATGGGCGGGGGCCGATTTCGTTGGAAATGACTATGTCTGTAGTGGTGACTCTTTCCATTAACAGTCGACTGAGAATAACTATTGAATTTTATCAGCAACAGTATAATTCATATCAAATCCAAAGATAATACTGCTTGTCTTTGCTGAATAGCGAAAATCAAAGTTTTTGAAGATTTGACACAATTTTGACTAGAAACAACAGATATAAAATAGCTTGCTACAGAATAGCAAAGCTTAATTGACATGCAATTCAATACAGTTTTATTATTGTTTGTATTTATTATTGTCTGTATTTCAGGTGAACATATTATGTAATATGTAACGGTTCTCGTCACGGTAGTTCGCCATTGTATAATCTGACAAAAACAATGGCTCATGAAAATAGGGCACCTGGGTCAAGGTGTATAGTAATTCAGCATGTCAAGAAGAAAGTTTATGTAATGTTGGTCGGTGCCTAATGCCCTGTCTTCGGTCGGGCCCATCGGAGTCTAACTGTTGGTTTTCTTTTGCTCCGGCAATTCGACGGTTTCTTGCTGTCAAGTTCGTTGTTTCATCTTTGTGGTTGTTTGATTTTTGTGTTCTTGAGATGTTGAACTGATGAGTTGGGAGGCCTTCATGCGGACTGAACAAACTAATTGTCTAAATTGCGACTGAAGTAAGGGCGAGGACTTTGGCCACGTAAAGTCGATTTAAGCCAGACTGAACAAATTGTTTGTCTAAATCGCGACGGAAGTAAGGGCGAGGATTGTGGCCACGTAAAATCGATTTAAGCCCCCAGTGGAAATCGTTCCACTGACCGTTCCAAGGCGGTTCTTCTGTGGCGGTTTATTTATGGTGTTGTTTGTTACTTACTGTGTCTATCACTTGTATCTGTTTATTTTGGATGGCCATATGGCCATTTTGTGGGAAAGTAACTGTCCTTATGGCCTGCCTTTGTTTGGGTTTCCATTATGGTCTGGTCGCTTAATGTTTGTGTTTCTTTCCATTTGGTGTCTTTGATGGGTGGAGTAAGTCAATTATATCGATTCCTGATCTTTGTTTTACTTCTGCTTTTAAGAAGAGAATAAACAAGGTATTGATAGCATAATTAGGGCACCCAGTGGGGTGAATGTTGGAATCAGAAAAATAACTTCTTATGCATAACACTCCCCCTCTTCGAAGAAAAGAAAGATTTGTGTAATAAATCTTTATTTTGTTTTTAGAATAATAAAACATCGAACAAAGCACATAACAATCACAAGTATCTACAATCCACTTCAGTATGAAAATAACACAATTCCTGACATTGCTCAAACTCTTGAACGAATAAGGGATATAATGTTATCTCTCACTCTTATATGCCTTATGTCTAGATTATACTCTTGAAGCATAAGGCTCCACCTGAGCAACCGCTGATTTTTGTTTTTATTTTATGTATGATGTCAGTGGATTGTGATCACTGAAAACGACAATCGGTGCAGCAGTAGAAGTAAGATAAACTTCGAAATGTTGCAGATCAAGAATCAGAGACAAGCACTCGTTCTCTATGGCAGAGTAATTTCTCTGATGTTTATTAAACTTTTTGGAAATGTAGCAAACTGGGTGATCCACACCATTTTCGTCTTCCTGCAACAAAACACTACCTGAACCTAAGTCACTGACATATACACCTAGCTTTAAACTCCTTTTCAAAGTTTGGTGCTAAGAGAACTGGCTCACTCTGGAGTATGGTGCAAGCTTGTCAAAAGCGTTTTGGCACATTTCATTCCAATGAAATTTTGTTCTTTTGCTGAGCAAATTTGTCAAAGGCTCAGCAATGACAGAGAAATTATTACATAACTTTCTGTAATAACCAGCCATATCAAGAAATCGCTTCAGCTGTCTTTTGCACGTGGGTACGGGAAAATTTGAGATAGCCCCAACTTTACCATCAATGGGTTTCACATGACCTTGACGTACAACATGACCTAGACATATCAAACTTGCATGGCAGAATTCACTATTAGCAAGATTAATTGTCAATTTGGTATTACTCAGTCTATCCAAGAATGCTCGAATAGTCCCAAGATGTTGATTCCACTGGTCATTGTATATAATAGCGTCATCAATATAGGCACTGCAGCGTTCCAGCTCTGCAATTACCATGATGTTAATTTAGCGCTGAAATGTTGCCGGAGAGATTTTCGTTCCAAATGACATGACTTTATAGTTAAATAATTCGTCTGGTGTAGTAAATGCCAAAACCTTCTGTGCTCTATCTGTGAGTGGAATTTGGCAACATCCTTTCAGAAGGTCGAATTTCGTTATGTATTTGGCATTCCCGACGTTATCAATGCAATCATCCATTCTTGGAATTGGAAAGCTATCTGTTGTACTTAAGGAATTAACTTTCCTAAAATCTGTACACATACGATATGTCCCATCAGGTTTTGGTACAAGAATACAAGGAGAACACCATTCACTTTGGCTTGGTTCAATAAAGTCATTGTCTAATAAATACTGAGCTTCTTCTTTAAGATATTTTTGTTTCATAGGATTCATCCTGTATGGATGCTGCTTTACAGGTTTTGAAATATTTTGTCTTCCCGTGTTGGAATGTCAGGAAATAAGTGTTCATGTTCAAAAATCAGGTGTTTTAGTTCATTCCGCTGATTTGGCTCTAGATGTGACAGTTTCTGGTCGAGATTCCTCAGAATGTCAGAAGTCTGAAGTTTTGATGATGTGGGATCAGATTTCACTTAATTAATATCCTCACAGTCATTGTCACATGAATTAAGTGGAACAGAGCTAACTAGATTGACTGATGTTAAATATGCATGGTCCCTATCAATGTATCAATGCATTCCTTAAGCATGTTAATATGACACAGGTGTTTTAGCTTGCGCCATCCAGGAGTGTTTATTGTGTAATTTACGTCACTGACCTTTTGGCTACAGTGTATGGACCATAATATCTGGCTTGCAAAGATTTTCCAGGAATAGGCAAAAGAGTTAGTACCATATCACCTGCTTAAGAATTCCTTTCTTGTATCCCTATGTCATATAGCTGTTTCATTTTTCTTTGGGCTGACTGAAGATTGATCCGAGCAGCCTCACAAACTTTTGAAAGTCTAGTTTTGAAATCCGACACATACTGAAGTAAATTCAAGGACGAGTCATCATTAGAGAGATGTTCTCTTTCAGAAGATTCAAAAGATCACGAACAAATGGCCAAATACTAATTCAAATGGACTTAAGCCAAGAGATTCTTGCACAGATTCTCTAACAGCAAATAAAAGCAGATGGATGCCTTCATCCCAATCCTTCTCTGTGTCAAAGCAATATGATCTTATCATGTTTTTCACCGTTTGATGGAATCTTTCAAGGGCGCCTTGACTTTCAGGATGATAGGCTGATGACTTATACTGTACAATGCCTAGTTCACGCATTACTTGTTAAACAATTCGAGACATGAAATTTGAACCTTGGTCTGACTGAATAGATTTGGGAAGACCAACAAAGGTGAAGAACTTCACTAAGGCCTTGATGATTGTCTTAGTTTTGATATTTCTTAGTGGAATGGCTTCAGGAAAACGTATGGAAGCACACGTAATAGTCAAAAGATATTCACAGCCAGACTGTTACATGTGGGTTTACGGCGTCGCGCAAACCCCCATGCTGACAAGACGATCGAGAGTGATCTCTGACAAGTGAACGGGCAGCTGTGGGGGTAAGACACAAGAAAGATATTATATGAAAGACATAAATTATTAACAGTAACTATTTACAACAATACGAATCACTACATTTATTTGCTTCCATAATCCATTCACGACGTCCGCCCCGAAGGTAAAACTACGTTCTGTGCTCGGACCGGGATGACGTGAATGTCTACAGAAGCAAATAAAATAAACGAACAACGACGACAAATAATAAGATAAAACGACTGGCCAGCAGAAAAAACAACAATTATAATAAAAAACCCAAGAATTTTACACTGTCAATTATGTGGACCCTTTCTTCTTATAATTCGCACTATGTCATCATGATGTGTGATATAGATATCATCGTTAAGATATCATAGTCAACTGCTATGTGGATGTTGACGTTTCTTTTGCTGGTCTGGGTGGTCTTCAATACTGGCACTGCCCGCATCTGCAGGGCACCTCGGCCATTAGACACGTCGTATCATTACCTGATCTGTCAACCAGGGAGCAGCAGGTCACCCAGGTCAATGTGCCTGCAAATTACGATAATCGACTAAAATACAGTTCACGAAACGTATACGCTACGTATATCATGATCCCTGCCCCGGAGAAGTCTGAATATGTTCATGCATATACGGTCATGGCGCATGCGCCGACCAGACACACATGCTGATCAGTACATGTGACAAATAACCGCGCAGCTGAACTCAACTTGACTGTGCATCAAACTATCTGCACCCAGCGCTTGAAACAATAATACTCAAAGTTTATGCTTCCTTACTGAGCACTTCAGAAATCAATTAATGCTCACTACAACTGAGCATACTACTCATTAGATTCGTGCTCACTACATTAGCACAGGTAAGAGGCAAGTGAACAGACAGCGCCTTTGCGCTACCTGGTCATCCGCCAATTACAGGAAACATAACAAACTCCATTTCATATCCTTCTCCGCGACACGGCTCACAAATATAGCTATTCACAAATTCATTACATTAACAACAGCTAGAAACTCAAAACAGGAAGATTTATATCTATTCTACACAGCATTTGTTAGTGTCTGATAGGGATCAACACTGTTTGCCGTAAATTCTTTCCGTATTTGGTAGGCACAATGTCAGAACCGTCCTCGTGACGCTGATGACGCAGCTGACGTCATCCACGCCGCTCAGGCCGTTATAACGTGTGGCGACCAAATACTCTCACTTATCGTCATCACGTTCTTTACATGTTTATACATGTACAAACAGATTTCTTAAACAGAAACGGCCTCATTACAAAACAAGAGCTGTCGCATGACAGCATAGCTCGCCCGTTTCGCGCCTTCAAGATATAAGGTAAAACTATTGAACCATGAAATAGAGATCACACTCTCCTACATATATTTTGAGATCAATCATCAGGTCACATGGAACATATATTCCAGATATTACATTTCAGAATCAAATTGTGTCAGAATTATATGGCTAATCATTGAACCATGAAAAAGGTCACACTGACCTAGATATGCTCTATGTCAATCATCTGGTCACGTGGAACTGATTATTCAGATATGAAGTTTCTCCTTCCAATAGTATTCAGGATATAAGTCAAAGTCACTGAACCATGTAATATAGGTCACACTGACCTAGATATATTTTGAGGTCAATCATCTGGTTGCATTGAAGTAATATCCCAGGCATAACATTTCGTTATCAAAATATTATTCCAGAAAAAAGGCAAAATCACTAAACCATTAAATATAGGTCACACTGACCTAGATAAATTTTATGGTCAATCAGCAGGTCACATGGAACTAATAATCAATGTATGACATTTCTTTATCGAATAGTATACAAGATAATAAGCAAAATCAGTTTACCATGAAATATAGATCATACCGACCTAGATATATTTTGAGGTCAATCATGGGGTCACATGGAACCAAACATCCAGGTATGACATTTCTCCATCAAATAGTATTCAAGATAATAGGCAAAATCACTGAACCATGAAATATAGGTCACAGTGGCTGCTATCCAAAGTAGAAGTAAAACAAAGATCAGGAATTGATACAATTAACTTACTCCATCCATAAAAGACACCAAAGGGAAAGAAATAAAAACATTAAGCGACCAGACCATAATGGAAACCTAAACAAAGGAAGGCCATATGGACAGTTACTTTCCCACAAAATGGCCATATGACCATCCAAAATTAAAAGACACAAGTGATACTCTACCTGATGCTCTGTCTCTGGTCGGGCTCATCGGAGTCTAACTGTTGGTTTTCTTTTGCTCCAGCATTTCAGTGGTTTCTTGCTGTCGAGTCCTCACCGTTGTCTCACCTCTGTGGTTCTTTGATTTCTGTGTTCACGGAGATGTTGCACTGATGAGTTAGGAGGCCTTCATGCGGACTGAACAAATTATTTGTCTAAATCTCGACGGCGGTGGGGGCGAGGTTTGTGGCCACGTGAAATCGATTTAAGCCCCCCCAGTGGGGGTCTTCCACTGACCGTTCCAAGGCGGCTCTTCCGTGGCGATTTATTTATGTTGTTGTTTGTTACTTACTGTGTGTATCACTTGTGTCTTTTAATTTTCGATGGTCATATGGCCATTTTGTGGGAAAGTAACTGTCCATATGGCCTTCCTTTGTTTAGGTTTCCATTATGGTCTGGTCGCTTAATGTTTGTATTTCTTTCCCTTTGGTGTCTTTTATGGATGGAGTAAGTTAATTGTATCAATTCCTGATCTTTGTTTTACTTCTACTTTGGATAGATTTGGTGGACATTATCGGATCACACGGAACTTATAATTCAGGTATGACATTTCCCCTTCTAATAGTATTCAAGATAATAGGCAAAGTCACTGAACCATGAAATATAGGTCACATTGACCTAGATATATTTTGAGGTCAATCATGGGGTCTGATGGCACTAATATCCAAGGTATGACATTTCTCCAACAAATAGTCTTCAAGATATAAGGCACAATCTCTGGACCATGAAATAAAGGTCACACAGACCTAGATATATTTTGAGGTCAATCATGGGGTCACATGTTACTAATATCCCAGGTATGACTTTTCTCCAACAAATAGTCTTCAAGATATAAGGCAAAATCATTGGACCATGAAATATAGGTCACGGTGATCTAGATATATTTTGAGGTCAATAATGGGGTCACATGGTACTAATATCCCAGGTTTGACATTTCTCCAACAAATAGTCTTCAAGATATATGGCAAAATCACTGGACCGTGAAATGTAATTCACCATGACCTTCACCTTTTAGACTTGAACCAATGTCACATGGTTGGCAGATATATAATCAATTGTGTTTACAACTTGTTAGCATAATGGAAACGTATATAACAAATTGCAAAGGTGTCCTAGATTTTGACCCCTAGCCCCTCCCCATTCATCCTCGCAGGCATGAACCCAGGGGAGTGTTGTCTTGGAATCTCAGAAGACACGCCCGGGCATCCAAATTGTAAAATATGAATCCTTTGTGATGAGTGTCTGTTGAGACATAAGAAATTCAAAAACTTTAACACAGTTTTACGGAGGTGGTCAGATTTTGACCCCTAGCCCCCCCCCCCCCCCCCCCCCCCCCCCACACACACACACACACCACGAGCTAATGAACTCCTAAGTCTTCTTGAACAAAATTCTTTCTACACAACATTAACATGCTTTCGATATCAATTTTTCACGGTTCTTCATCAGGGATAACCCGACAGGCTCTTGTACGAGTTTGCCCTGATCATGAAGATATGGTTTAATAACCCGTCCTAATTTTACGTCCCCTCAACAACTTATATCATATAGAGACGGGACCACGGTTTTCTAACCACCGATAGTCAAAAGGTATAAAATGAACAAGTGACCCGACGTTTATAAATATATTCTATAAAAGGGGTCTATAAAAGCCTAAATGAATCTAGAATGAGCGAGAGTCCGATTTTTACGTCTCACCAACATCTAGGGTCATACGGAGACACGACCTCGCTTAAAAAGACTCATACGAATTCTTTAGAAGCCTGGGATCGATCCTGCGATCCCTACTTGACAAAGCGAGTAGCATAATCACTACGCCACAGAGGCTTCCAAATTCAATCCAGAATAGGCTTTAGAAAGTCGGAGTATACTAGAAGAAAACCCCTCCAAAACCTAAAAGCATGTTCATACAAAAATAATACTAAACATAGATTTAACATACCTTCCAAGCTCGTCACGATGTTGTGGATATTTGTTCACAATTGACCTGCTGCTGGTATAATGTTCATTTTTCAGGGTATTTATATCTATGAATACTACAGGAAAATCATGCATACCCGTGCTAGCTCGCTAAGACCATGACAAGTAAAAATACCATCCACAATCCTAGCCATATAGCAAATTTCAGCCGATCATTGATTTACGTTAGAATTACATTTCCCTTAGGAAAAAAATGATGAAACTTCCCTACAGATTAATGGTATAACTCCCGTCAATACGAACACCCACAACATTGTGGCTGGCATGAAAAATATATATGGCATAATTTGGCGGTAGGCCACTTTTTATGCAAACTATATAGAAATCAGCCTTATAGCGGCCAACTGTATGGTGAATTATATCCCCACAAACACATTATGCATACATCATATGATATGTGCACGATTTGTGCGTGGAGCGGCATATTTTGCCTACCGTATTTCACCTAAAATATTTCAGTCGCGCTGCCTTGCCATATACCTACTTAAATAATTTAGATGTGCATAAGCACCAGATCGGTTTCCTATTCCATCTCGGAACTCAGACTTAGTTCTGGGTAAGGGGCCCACACAGTCTATAATTATTCGACTGAAAGCAGGTATAGTCTGTAAATTTTGAAAATATCTGAGGGTCACTGATGAGGCCTAATTGGCCGAAACTGGCGAGTCTGGCCCAGAAAACACATACACTCCATATTTTTCAGTTCTGTGGTGTATTCCTTGCTTCCAAAGGATAACCCTTTTATGTAACATATTAAGATATAGTCTGGTTGGGTTTTCATACCATTTGGCTTGTATGACGGCACCTACAATGCAGAGAAGCATCTGATTTTAACCTAGGCCAGTAAAATGATTAAGAATCTTGTGATAGGTTTTAATTACACCAAAATGTCCTGACATGGGAGTTTCATGTGCCATGTTTAATATTTCGGGATGGTAAACCCGTGGA
Organism: Lucinisca nassula; assembly: GCA_963580285.1. Lineage (NCBI taxonomy): Eukaryota > Metazoa > Mollusca > Bivalvia > Lucinida > Lucinidae > Lucinisca > Lucinisca nassula. The sequence continues at coordinate 105,495,302 of OY757017.1, read as the reverse complement.
ACCACTATCTGGTGGTTGACAGAACACGTCTCGTGGGCGCCATTTTCACATACAAATGTCATTTTTGACATAATAACAGACTGGCACCTGAGATACTTCCTGCTCATCTAAAGCCCTTTTAAACAAAGGCGGTATTTCAGAATCCTTATGCTGTTCTATAGCTAGTTCTGACCCGGACATTTTGAATGGCCTAGATCGAAAGATATTCTCATGAAAATCTGTCTGCTTATCAGGCAGGCTTGGTGTTTTTGACGGGAGCTAAGGGTTGATTTATCGACTCCTGATCATTGCCTCTACTTCTTTTTTGAAGACAGAGACCTTGTTATCTCATCATTAAAAGACTGACCCAAAAAGGTATCAGTTAAATCAAAATCCTGTTTCCCTTCAGTTTGCTTGGCCTTACGTGCCATAGCCCTTGTGACTGCACAGAACGGATAAAGATCAGGAATTTCCTGCTCACTGGGATCAGGTGGTTGATCAGTGCAAGGATTAGAAGTCAAAAGTGGGTTTACCACAACCTTATCTGCAGCTAAGTCATTGCCTAGCAATAAATGAACACCTTTAAAAGTAAAGTAGTTCTAATACCAACAGCCACTGAACCGGATACCAAGACTGATGACAGATAGAAGTTATGAAGCGGTACATTATCAATTCCACATTCCAAACCCTGAATAAGGACCATAGAAGTCTTCTCAGAAAAAGGCAGAGTATCTGCTAGAATAAGAGATTGAGAAGCTCCAGTTGTATCTCTTCAGATTTTAATAGGGGTAGGATGGGCATAACTGTCACCATTTAGTGACACAAAACCATCTGATAAGAATGGTTCATAAATCTCTATAACTGAATCAGTCTTTGATAATTTGGTATCAGAAAGAGTTTCCTCGCTTAAACAAGACTATGGTTTTGGCCTTATAGAAGTCAAGCCTGTAGGCTTAAGTTCCTCTTGTCTTTCTCTTTCTTTTCTTCGCTTTAATTTTGAACATTCAGAGATCATATGACCTGTATTTTTTGCAATAGTTACAAACTATTTGAGATTAAGATAAGGGATGTTGGTCTTTGTTTTCACCAGAAGGTATGGAAAAAGTCTGGCTTCTATTTTCACCAGAAGGTTTGAAGGATTTTGGCTTTTATTTTCGCCAGAAAGTTCGGGCATAGTACAAGATGCATGGCTATAACTGCCAGAGGGATTACTGGGATAGAATCTTGAACCTGTCTGTGGATTAGAAGGTTTTCTAGGGTAAGGCCTGTTCACGAAGGAGGCTTAATGAGTCAAAGCATAATCATCTGCCGAACGAGAAGCTTCCTCCAAAGTTTCAACCTGCCTCTCATCGAGAAAAGTCGAGAAAAGTCTGTCTACTTACGATTTTTCCACTCTTTACACTACACTTCCTCATAATCTTATAAAAGAAAAGCTTAATGAGTTAATTGAATGGGCTTTTCACAGAGAAGATTCTCTTTATCTTGCATGTAATGTCATAAATGCATTTTTCACTTCTAAAGAGCATAAGAATTATACACTTTGGTTATGTCAGAAAGTGTGTGATGCCCTCACCTTTCTACATGACAATATTTATATTAGATTCGGTACTAAGTTATTTAGCCAAATTGTGGGTATTCCGATGGGTACGAATTGCGCACCTCTTGTGGCTGATCTGTTCTTGTATTGTTATGAAAGAGACTTCATGTTGTCGCTTTCCATTGATAACCAATCTGAAATTATTGAAGCTTTTAGCTCCACTTCTAGATATTTAGATGATTTATTAAATATTGATAATACCTATTTCGATGGTTTGATCAGTCAGATTTACCCCCCAGAACTTCAGTTAAATAAAGCAAATTCTTCTGATACCGAGGCCCCGTTTTTTGATTTACATCTATCTATTGTAGATGGGTTTGTTTCGTGCAAAATTTATGATAAACGCGATGACTTTGATTTTGAGATTGTAAATTTTCCTTTTTTGGATGGTGATGTTCCTCGTGCGCCATCCTATGGCGTTTATATTTCGCAATTAATTCGATTTGCTAGAGTGTGTACTCATGTAACTGACTTCAACACTCGTAATAAATTATTATCGGCTAAACTTCTTAATTAGGGTTATCGGTACCATAAACTACGCAAAGCCTTTTCAAATTTTTATAGACGCCATTCTGATTTAATTTCAAAATTCAATATTGGACTTAAACCTCTCCTGCAACAAGGTCTATCGGAACCCGAATTTTATGGTGACTTAGTATATAAATTCAGAAAAATATATAACCGCAATGACTTCAGCACCCAATTTCGTAAAATCATTCTTCGATATAAAAAGATTGGGTACAACATGGATGTTATACGATAGATTGCGTGCATGGTAGTTAACCCAATCACGGTTGGCAACTTTGCTTCCCTCTTTAATTGCACGCCGGTGGGTCAGGCCTCAGATTCTATGACGGCTCCAACGTAAAGGCTTATTGAGAATCAGAGAGATCTAATTCAAGGTAATGTTGGTTGGTGCCTGATGCTCTGTCTCTGGTCGGACTCATCGGAGTCTAACTGTTGGTTTTCTTTTGCTCCAGCATTCCAGTGGTTTCTTGCTGTCGAGTCCTCACCGTTGTCTCACCTCTGTGGTTGTTTGATTATTTGTGTTCACGGAGATGTTGCACTGATGCGTTAGGAGGCCTTCATGCGGACTGAACAAATTATTTGTCTAAAGCGCGACGGAAGTAAGGGCGAGGATTGTGGCCACGTTAAATCGATTTAAGCCCCCCAGTGGGATTCTTTCCACTGACCGTTCCAAGGCGGTTTCTCTGTGGCGGTTTATTTATGTTGTTGTTTGTTACTACTCACTGTGTGTATCACTTGTGTCTTTTTATTTTGGATGGCCATTTGGCCATTTTGTGGGAAAGTAACTGTCCTTTTGGCCGTCCTTTGTTTAGGTTTCCATTATGGTCTGGTCGCTTTCATGTTTGTGTTTCTTTCCCTTTGGTGTCTTTGATGGGTGGAGTAAGTTAATTGTATCGATTCCTGATCTTTGTTTTGCTTCTACTTTCCATTATGGTGATGTTGTTTTAAGAAAGTGTTTCTTTCTCTTTGGTGTCTTGGATGGAAGGTGTGAGTTATACATTACGAAAACACGCCTATACCAATACATTGTAACATGTATCGCCGAAAAAATGAAAATTTTAAGATGAAAAATTGTGATATATTTCTTATTTCTGCTCAAAATATAGATTGTGGGTACTCGTTAGAACATAGAATGTGGGTACTCGTTAGAACCGCCTCGATGAGGCGGTTCTAACGAGTACCCACAATCTATATCTTAGAGCAGAAATATGAAAAATAAGGTTAACCCTTACAAACCCTAATTTTACTTTACAATAGTGGGGTTCGAGGGGGTCAAAATTATATAGGCGTGTTTTCGTGATGATTGTATCGATCCCTGATCATTGTCTTTGTTTCTATTTTAAGACGGAAACAAAACTTTCGGTAGAATGTTTTGAAAAAATTCAAAGTATAATTACGGGCCTCCGTGGCCTAGTGGTTAAGAGCGCTGACTCTTAAGCATTAGGTCTCTCACCGCTGTGGTTCGAGCCTCGCTTGGGTCACATATGAGACGCCAAGTTCTGCAACGCAAGGTCATGCGATTTTTCTCCGGGTACTCCGGTTTTCGCCCACCTCTGATTAACGATCGGCTCGATATGAGTGAAATAATCTTGTAAGGGCTGTAAAACCAAAACCAAAAAAAAGTATAATTACTAAAACCGCGCCAAAAAGCAGTAGAATGTCCTACTTACCCATTACAAAAAACACGCCTATACAAATACATTGTAAACTTTACAACCGAAAAAAATATTAAGATGAAAAATTGTGATATTTTTCTTACACCGAGGCGGTTCTAACGAGTATCCACAATCTATATTTAAGAGCAGAAATAAGAAAAATAAGGCTTATCCCTGTAAACCCCTGTTTTACTATATAAAAGTGGGGTTCAAGGGTGTCAAAACTATATAGACGTGTTTTCGTGATGATTTGACTAATTTTCTTATTCCTATGCATTTGAATTCTAACCAGTTCAAAAGAGACATTTGTAATGATTTGTTTAAAAATAGAAGTGAATGCAATGATTAGGAATCGATACAATTAACCCACGGCTCCTATCAGAGACACTAAAGGGAAAGAAACACAAACCTGAAACAACTACGTAGACCCTAATTGAAACATCAATGGCGGAAAGCCATAAAGGACAGTTATTTTCCAACACAATGGCAAGTTGGTTATCCAAAACAAAAAAGATATCAGTGGCAAACCATAATAAAAATTTACCGCGACAGAAGTAACGCATTGGAACAGTCAGTGGCGGTTGGGGGGGGGGGGCATAAATCGATTTACTCGGCCGCAATCCTCGCCCTTACTTCCATCGCGATTTAGACAAATAATTTGTTCAGTCCGTATGAAAGTCTCCTAACTCATCAGTGCAACATCTTCGAGAACACAAATATCAAACACAACAGAGGGATGAAACAGCGGTGATGACTCGACAGCAAGAAACCACTGAAATGCTGGAGCAAAAGAAAAAACTGCGATAGGCCCGATCAGAGACAGAGTATCAGACACCAATCAACATTACCTAAAATCAAATTCTTATACTCAGTAAAATAGAAGTGGAGGCAATGATAAGGAATCCTTTACAATGGATAAGTAAGCCTTACGCTGGAACCTCGTAGAATCTGAGGCGTGACCCACTGGTGTGCAGTTAAAGAGGGAAGCAAAATTGACAATCGTGATTTGGTTAACTACCATGCATGCAGTCTGTCGTATAACTTGTTTATTCTTTAAAAAAAGCGATGCGACCTGGAATGTGTCATCGAACAGGTTATAAGGTTGGCTTACTGAGAGTGAGAGCGATCTAATACAATGTAACGTTGGTTGGTGCCTGATACTCTGTCTCTGGTTAGGCCCATCGGAGTCTAACTGTTGGTTTTCTTTTGCTCCTGCATTTCAGTGGTTTATTGCTATCGAGCCCTCACCGTCTCTGTGGTTGTTTGGTTTTTTGTGTTCACGGAGATGTTGCACTGATGAGTGAGGAGGCCTTCATGCGGACTGAATTAATTATTAATCTAAATCGCGACGGAAGTAAGGGCGAGGATTGTGGCCACGTAAAATCGATTTAAGCCCCCCCCCCCCCCCAGTGGAATTCGTTTCCGCTGACCGTTGCAAGGCGGTTCTTCTGTCGCGGTTTATTTTTGTTATGGTTTGTCTTTAGATGTTTGTGTCGCTTATATTATTTTGGATAGCCTATTTGCCATTTTGTGGGAAAGTAACTGTCCTTTTGGCTGTTGATGTTTCCATTGGGGTCCGTTGTTTCATGTTTGTGTTTCTTTCCCTTTGGTGTCTCTGATGGGAGCTGTGAGTTAACTGTAACGATACCTGATCATTGCCTCCACTTCTATTTTGAAAATAGATCCTGAACACACGTTGTAATTTTACGACGGACACAACAGTAGTTTACTCACGTCTCATGTTTCTTTCAGCGATCGAAAATCTCAAAATGACCACTTGATAAGCAGGGTATCGGAATTCCAATAATTAAAATAACATAACATTAAACAAACAACTATATCTGTTACATCTATTGCCTTGTGTTGACCATGACACTATGATTGAATGTATGAATCAAAATATCCGTGCATGTTCTTCCCCCCCCCCCCCCCCCCCCCGGCCAGTAAAAAATACAACAACATTTGTTTTGGGTTCTTAACATCATTATTTGTTTTGGGTTCTTAACATTATTGTTGCTAATAATTGCCAATTATGCCGAATTTGGGTCTAATACTTTGCTGACAGCTCTATAGATGCACATCTTTGAATTCACTTCAAACATTTCCCTAGCACTTGATCATTGGTGCATACAAAAATACGAAATTGACACTATTAACTCATAATTATTGTAAACGCGATTCGTCTCTAACCACGGGTACATTGAAGTATGTGCATGTACGTATTTCTGTTGAATAATATAAAAAAAACTGAATGAGGGAGAGGAAATCACCAGAAGCGGAGAAAGATGATGATGACAATGATGATGATGGTATTTCATTTTTGCGAAATAACTGTTTAGATTGTAGTTGATTACCATCGGTATCTTTGATTATCAAAATTTGATTCCACTTATTATGTATTTTTTCTTTCTTTTTTCAGTCTTCCTGTTCCCTTTCAACCCACTTGAATATTATAAAACTTGTTTATAGGGGTGTAAATTAATTTTCATTTTTCTGCTAATAACATTGATTGGGGTACTAGCAAAGGGGTTCTAACGAATACCCACATGTTTTGAGCAGAAATATGAACATATTGGAATTTTTATCTTTTTTTTTAGTTTGTGAATGGAACATTTTCAATATATTTGAATAGGTGTGTTTTCGTAATAGGAACGGAAATCTTATACATGGTTAATAAACCTTGAAGAAGAAAAAATAAGAAAAGACTGTTGAGTATCCACAACCTATGATAAAACAGGTGTCAAGTAGCGTTATTCTGGAGGCTACCTGCGAAAACTGCCAGTACAAGTTTGTTCCCCTGATTTCGAATGCATGATGGCGGAGCTCATGGGTACTTCCCATATAAGATCACACTATAAATTCAATAACAGCATTACGAAACACGCCCATACAAATTCATTATTCATTGTAAATTTTATCGCCAAAAAAAAAAAAAAAAAACAAATAAAAAACAAACAAACAAACAAAGAGGTTTGGAGTTAAAAACTAGTGATATTTTTCTTATTTCTGCTCAAAATATAGATCGTGGGTACTTGCCAGAGCCGCCTCAGAGGCGGTTCTAACGAGTACCCACAATCTATATTTTAAAGCAGAGATAAAAAAAACGTTTACCCCTCTGAACTCCAGTTTTACTATATAAAAGTGGGGTTCAATGGGGTCAAAATTATATAGGCGTGTTTTCGTGATGTAAACAATTGTGGTCAGCCCCCGCATAACGGGGCTTGAATAAATAGATGGGCTTCACTATGCTTCCACGCAGAGCTGAAACTGACCGCACACGTGTACTGGTAAACCGCTTAGATGATCCAAGCCTACCCAGGCAAAGTGGTGCGAGTCGGACCGTCCATGCTTAGAAACCTATTGGTTTCATTTGGCGACAGGGCTTGAGATGTCATTTCATCTCAATGTCGGGTAAAAGGCCCACAAAAATGGAAGCAACGTCTCCAAAATGACATATACAGTGTTGACGGGGACGTTAAACCACAAATCAGTCAAAACAAACAATTGTGAACACCCGACGTCATTATGTAATGACGTTTTCATTGGCTGGTATTTCACCATACAACCAAACAGCCGACTACTGAGATCAGATACAACTTAACACGTCACGTTCTGTGACGGAGACAGGTAAGAGGACGATTTTTCTCATTTTGTTCCGATTTAGAAAAAAAAATCTATTAGCTGAGAGTTTTGGAAGAAGAAAAGCGTACTTTACTGCTATTTTGGCCGTTCTCGTTCTATTAAAAGACAACTCCTACTGCCTGAAAAGTATTCATAAACCTGAACTATCGCGTGAGGAACACCAAACCCAGTTTCAATCGCAGATATCTTGGCTTCTGCTCTGTCGAATTATATCGTGGATGTGTCTGTGGATACAATAAACATTCCTGGTCACGTAATAACAAAAGATATTATTCAAATCTAATACATGTACTTTTACACACAATATTGCCTCAAACACATCTGGGGTCGGATTTTATTGATGCAACCGACCTCGGTGTGTATTTTTAGAGGTAGTAACCCATTCCGGAGATCTTTCGTCGAAAATGATGCAACCGATTTCGGAATAGGCGACAGACAACGATGCAACCGACTTTAGTGAAATAAAAAATCAAATAATATCGCTGTAGAATGTTGAACAAGCATCGAATTGACGTCTTTATTCCAGTCTAGACGTTGCTCCACTAATTTGCAATGTAACTTGAATAATGACAGGGATTGCAGGCGGATAGTATATTACAGAGGACCCTACTAAGCAATATATCAGTTGCTAATCACATACTTTCAGTTTGATCTCATCATTGTTTGTGTATCCACCGGTTTTGGAGAAACAGAAAGCAAGACATTTTGCAGACTTACTTGGAGACTGTTCATCAATATTTCTATTTTGACTCTGTGACTGTTTTCAGTCCAGTTCTTAAAGCAAACAGGGTAGAATGTGGCGCCTCTGTTTGTCTAACTCAGAATGTAGTTCACCTTTTAAGCTCACATTCGCACAAAGTGCCAATCATCAGACGAGCTATTTTGATGAGTCAATGTATGTCGCGTCGCGTCAACAATTTGCTTTAAATGATAAATTTTATTTACTGTTTGGGCCGATTTCATTCAAATTTCATGGAATAGGTTCTATAGGTGAACATTAGTACACATGTTTCTAATATGCGTATTCCATCTCAAGTTGTGTGTGATTTAATGGAGTCCACATTCTCGAGGACCCCTCCCTCATAGGTGTAAGAAGCCTCAATTTTATTAGTTCTCTTCCTAGTAATCTGCATGTTATTGCATTTAACGGGCTGCAATCTCATGCCCTATTTACGTGCCCAACATCCTTATCACTATCAATATCATTCTGAAGTTTCAATGAGTCATCTGTATCTCTAATTTCCCGATAGCAAACATAGCCGTCTTATTTCTGAGTCAATGTCACTGAAAATATCATTGGTGTTCAGGGAGAACAACAGTGGACCAAGAACAGTCGGTAACAGGACACTTCGGCCCCAAAACCACCTCGGCCCCTAGACACTTCGGCCCCTAGACACCTCGGCCCCAAAACCACCTCGGCCCCACATAAAATTGAAACCCTAGACGGGTCGGCCCCTAGACACTTCGGCCCCTAGACACGTCGGCCCCATATACCTAGACACTTCGGCCCCACTTTGCTTTTCACGGGGCTTCCACTTGGTTGGATGCCCGATGAGGTTTGGTTTTTATTTTTATTTGCTGCTTTGATTATTTTGATAGGGAGCCACGAATATTTGAACCTATAATATATATATTTAATATATACTATACGTCCATTTTATAAAAATGGAAGATTCATTTGAAATTCCCCTCTTTTATTTCAATGTATAATTCTAATTGCATTGCGGCATGCTTTAGAGCAGGCTCTTTTTTCTACAGTTCTGCTCTTTTGATCATCTATAGGCTTTTTATTATCCGAAATAATTCCACACCTCTAAAATACTTTTTTAATTAATTTCAATAAGAACATGATACCTAATTATCCTTACCAATTGGATGGCAATCTGGATGGATCGGTGGATGGGGCCGTGAAACAAACCAAAAAAATCATTCCTCGGTTTCGTAAATCATGGTGATGATGGGGGATAATCTTATATTTGTTAACATGTTTATATGTTTATTTTTTTTGGGGGGTGGGGGGGGGTGGGGGTGGGGAAGCCTCTGTAGTTAAGTCGGATGCGCGTCTGACAGGTGATCAGGAGGACGCGGGTTCGATACCTACCGGGGTCGGCAACTTTATTTCGTGGAGATTGATTATGAATTCTTTTATACGGTCATTCTCTCCCATCTGCTGATTCAAGAAGGGCAGTTGTCACTTTTCCGGAAAAAAAAACAAGTGCACTTTATTGGTAAACCGCTTACGTATAAGCCTGCCCAGGATAAGTGTGGATAGGTAAACTGACCGGCTCGAAAATGTACTAAAATAGCGTTGACTGGGCCGTTAAACTCCAATACAAACAAACAATTTATGTATTTATTAATTTATTTATTAGGTAATTATCAGTTCAGGTTCGCTGAACTAGAACTATCCTCGTAAGTAAACCAATTAATATGATGTAAGGATGCAATTCAAAAACTGCATGAAAAACGGTGCAGATCCGGTTCAGAGGGCAGAAGCAATCTGATCAGGATCTACACTGTTTGCAAAGATAAGGATTATCTCGTCAGCGGGGATTAATGAATTTCAGGTTAGCACACTATTTAGCAAAAAGTTATACAAGAACAATTAATTATTGACTTAAATTAGTAAAGTGTGAAGCTCAATAAACAACCAGGCGTTACTAATCCCTTTTCCCCCAATAAAGAGATCCTTGATGATTTGATGATAAACAGATCATTGTTATCAATTTTCACACATTTGATTGTCATTCTAGCTCATATTAAAGGCGGATAGTAACGAGAATATTGTATACTTTATTTATTTATTTATTTATTACTCACATTTCTGACTATCAGCCACTCAAATTACTTGATACACGTGTACCATATGTATACATTAGCGGCAAAACAGTGTAGATCTGGATGTGCACTGTGTGCAAAGTCTTCACTACTCGTATTTTTGTAGGAATTGTTCAGTATGTTTCCATTGTTATCAATTTTCACACATTTAGAAATTCCTATTTGATTGTCATTTCAGCTCATATTTAAAGACAGACAGTAACAAGTATACTGTATAATTTATTTATTTATTTATTTATTTATTTATTTATTAGTCACATTTCAGACCCTAAATTACTTGATACATGTATTTTGTATTCATTTAAAATTCGCAAACTGAATGACAGTGTAGATCCAGATCAGATGGATCTGGATGTGCACTGAGTGCAAAGTCTTCATGGCCCTATATATTTTTGTAGAAAAGGCTAATTGACTATTAGTTTCAGATATTCACAATTAGAACAACCCGCTAAACCCCAGTTTTCGTGATGCTGGCTCAAGGTCAACGACACGGTTGAAGGCGGCGGGGGATTAGCTGTCCTTAAGTGTGTAGTCCAAGTTAACCTGAAAATGTCGTGTATGCGTTGTCATATTTATTATAAACGTCTCATTTGTTATTTGTTATTTTTCTTATATGATGTATGAAATAAAAATAGCAATAAAATAATTTGATCTTATTTCCTAAAACTAAGAAGATTCCGTAAAGCCAAAATTATATAACGAAAAGTTGATAAAAATTATATCTCTTACTTCTGCTCGAAAACATAGATCATTGATACTGGTTCAATCGTCCTCAAGGAGATGGTTTATCGCACAGACCTGTTAACTTATGTGAAAGTGATCTAAGAAATGACTAGTTTGCATAAACACATTAATATTAAACTAGTTGTGATTAAGGGTTGTCACAGACGCACTCTGATCAGTCCTGCACATTGAGACGGTTCTAACCAGTACACACAACCTGTATCTTGGAGCAGAAATAAGAATTACGAAAACATACCTATACAAATGACTTGTAAACTTTACCGCCGAAGAAACGAACATTATAAGAGGAAAAATTGTGATAATTTTATTATTTCTGCTCAAATAAGAAAAAATAAGGTTTACCCCTGTAAACCCCAATTTTACTATATAAAAGTGGGGTTCAAGGGGGTCAAATTATAAAGGCGTTTCTTCGTGATGTAAGAAACGTATGCTCCTATTAGCCCAGTTTTCCCCCATATAAACTGGGGTTTAGCAGGGTCTTAATTACACGGGCTTGTTAACATGATGTTTTGTTTGTTAGATTTGACGTTTAACGCCCCAATCACAACTGTATCGGTCATTTTGGAGACGTTGCCTCCAATTTTGTGGGAATTTTACCCGACATTGACATCTCAAGCCATGCAGCCCAATGAAACCAATAGGGTTTATAAGTATGAACGGTCCGACTCGCACCGCTTTTCCTGGCCAGGCTTAGAACCTCTAAGCGGTTTACCAGTACTCAAGTCACAGGTTGTCGGTTTCTTGAAGTCCCGATGGGCGGGGCCGATTTTAACATGATATAAATGCTCATACCCTAACAAATATAAAAAGTGGGGCCGAGGTGTCTTTCGGGCCGAGATGTCTAGGGGCCGAGGTGACAGTGGGGCCGAGGTGTCTAGGGCCGAGGTGACTAGGGCCGAGGTGTCTAGGGCCGACTTGGTTTTGGGCCGACCTGTCTAGGGGCCGAGGTGGTAGTGGGGCCGAAGTGTCTGGAAATCGAACAGTCCCTTGTGGGACTTCTTGTGGGACTCCAGACAAAACTGGAACCCACTCCGAAGATTCACCATTAACAACAACGCGCTGTTTTCTGTAGCAAAGAAAGAAATCTATCCATTTGAGAGTCTTCCCATAAATTTCATTACCAAATAACCTAGACTTAAGTAGTTCATGTGTTGGGGGTGCCAAACTCCTTCTCGAAGTCAACAATAAATGTGTCCACCTGTCCCCCTTTGTCCAAGAGTTTTGCCCCGTCATTAATAACTGTGCTCAGCTGAGTTTCACAACTATGCCTTTTCCTAAATGCATGTTGTTGGATTACCAAGAGGCCTTAGAAGGCTGGAAAGTTTCTAGCATTCCCGGCACCAAAAGGTCATCTTGCAATATGAAAAGTACAACCTTCTATCTGATTTCTTATGGCTCGAGTTTCCAATGCTGCATACAAATTTCCATAGTCATCGGACATTTGACTCCAGATAATTTCAAAGGTTTTTTTTTTGTGAAGGACGACGACGACGACGACTGAAGATTATAAACTTGCATGTAAACTTCCCCACAACCTAGGGTCAGTGGAGTTAAATATATTTGTTACAAAGAAAACAGCAAATGAGAAATATCTCGCTAAAACCTTAAGTGGTCGCAAGGCATGTAGCTTGGACCAAGAAGAAGACGTGTTTCTGCCAACTCATACTGACGCATATGCATGTTTAAAATAATAATAATAAACCTGACAATACTATACTACTTTTCTCGTGCGTTAAGTCTGTTTAAAAAAAAAGAAAGAAAAACTGGTTTGGTGAAAGACAAAGGCGAAATGATGGATTTCGGTTGATTGTTTGTCAGTCGACACAAAATTACTAAGCACAGTGGCTGTTCGTTGTTGGTATCAATGTGACTATCATTGACTTGTTGGAAACTCAGGTTGCAAAAACAACCGTGCTATTCTTATCGCTGGGATCGGTGGTCAGTGTTGCGTAAGAGGATTTATCTAAAGACTCTGGACTGGAATTTTATATTGGGTTTGGCAAAGGGGGTAGACCCAGACCAGAACACTACGAACGCGGCGTCTGATCAGGGCCTACACTGTTTGCTTAAAACAAGGTCTAAGACACTTTGATGACCAGTTTTCCAGCTACACTACGCTCTTAGATAATCGACCCACCGGTGCTCTGATTAACATTATTGACTGAGAGTACAGCATTTCCTACTAGTGTTCCGTCGGCAAAGTTTAAATCTGGTATGCGCGTGCGCAAGGTCTTACCAGCAATTCCAGAGCCATATACTATCCAAAAGAGCCAAGCCGTTTGCGCAGGGAGAATGGTGTCATGGTTTGGCACACAAGTTATTTCGTAGGGAATGCTTTGCCAAGGGTCCAAAAAAGGATCAACTGACCATCTTTAAAGAAGACTGGACTGTCAGCGACTGACTTTCCTAATAACAGTTAAGGTAACCTGGCCGGGCACACAACACTGCAACAACATTGCTTTGGCGTAAGGTTTCTTTATTCCATATTGCCTGTCATCGTATTTCGCAAAAGTCGTTTGCATCATTTTCTGTCGCATATACCGAAGTCGGTTGCATCATTTTCCACGAAATATCTCCGTAGTCGGTTGCTTCCTCTAAAATACACACCGAAGTTGGTTACAGCCATAAAATCCGGCCTCAGATGTGTTTGAGGCAATATTGTGGGTAAAAGTATTAGATTTGAATATGATCTTTTGTTATTACGTGACCAGGAATGTTTATTGAATTTTTTTTTTTTAGGTGGGGGGGGGGTGTTTGGGTTTTACGGCCCTTTCAAGATTATTTCACTCATATCGGGCCGATCGTTCATCAGAGGTGGGCGAAAACCGGAGTAGCCGGAGAAAAACCACCTGACCTTCCGTTGCAGAACTTGGCGTCTCACAATGTTTATTGTATATACAGACACATCCACTATGTAATTGAATGAAAATTGGTTTGGTGTTCCTCACCCGAGATTTCAGGTTTAAATGTATGATTTTCAGGCAGTAGGAGTTGTCGGCCAAAATAGCAGTATAGTACGCTTTTCTTCTTCCAAAACTTTCAGCTTTTAGATCACTCAGATCATTTTCAAAATCGGAACAAAATGAGAAAAATCGTCCTCTTACCTGTCTCCGCCACTGCACGCGACGTGTTAATTTGCATCTGTTCTCCTAAGTCGGCTGTTTGGTTGTATGGTGGATACAGGGATTGTATATGGTTTTACGCAGTTGACTACTCTTGCCGTTTTATGCAAATGGTACATTTCTTAACAAACCAAGCGATAAATACATTAGAACGGGGATAACGGATAATAATAATAATAATAATAATAATAATAATAATAATAATAATAATAATCGACTTTATTTAAAGAGTGCAACACCTTAGTTAACTAGGACTAATCTTCCATCTGGCCCTCCGGGGTAGAAACCAGTGCTAAGCAGTGTGTATAAAGTCTCCTGCTCAAGGAAACAACACTTGATGTAAGGTTGGGGGAGGGGGTGGTGGGGGGATCACACCCGTTTCCTCAAGTCCGATGCTTTACCACTGTATACCACAACGCTCCACCGATTGGAAATGGTCACTTGCGGTCGGTTTCACGGTCCCAAATTCCTTTTACGGCTCCTGTCCATGAAGTCTCCGACCATTTAGCCACAGTCTACCTTCCTAAATAACATTTTTATTTCAGTTAATCCCGAAGAAAAATGTTTCGGAGGCTGCTGTCCTATATGTTAACGCTTCATCTCGGGCAATCGCCTCTCGAACCCAATTTTATATAGAGAAAAACTGGAGTTTAAGGGGTATACGTTATTTTTATTTTTTCTGCCCCAAGACATAGGTTGTGGGTACTCATTAGAATCGCTTCCCGGGGGTGGGGGGAGGGTTCTCAAGAGCAGCCATAGCTATGTTTAAGTCATTAATAAGAAACAAAATCGCCATTTTGATGATAACCGTTTTCAACGCTTTGCCACCTGGATGCGGTCTACAAACATTAAATCTGCTTTTCAAGGGTCGTAAACAGAATCATTTTTACATACCATCACGAAAACACGCCTATATAATTTTGACCCCCTTGAACCCCACTTTTATATAGTAAAACTGGGGTTTCCGGGGGTATACCTTATTTTTCTTATTTCTGCTCTAAAATATAGATTGTGGGTACTCGCTAGAACCGCCTCACAGAGGCGGTTCTAACGAGTGCCCACGCTCTAAAATATAGATTGTGGGTACTCGTTAGAAACGCCTCTCCGAGGCGGTTCTAACGAGTGCCCACAATCTATATTTTGAGCAGAAATAAGAAAAATATCACAATTTTTCATCATAAAATTTTCATTTTTTTCGGCGATAAAGGTGACAATGTATTTGTATAGGCGTGTTTTCGTAATGCTTTATAACTAGTTTCTTGACCAAACATAGTCATATGTTTTTGTTAGAACCACCTCACTTAGGCGGGCTCAGCGATTACCCACAATCTATACTTTGAGCGGAAAGAAGGAAATTAATGTATACTTCTGTAAGCCCAACCTTTTCTCTTTTTAAGGGGAATGGGTACACCTTCAGGGGAGGCAATTCCTGCAAAAGTATTTTTGTCTCACATGTCAATAGGGGTCAATTCTTAAAGGCAAGGATTTGCTCCTGAGCTGAAACCGACCACACACGAGTACTGTAAAACCGTTTAGAGGATCTTAGCCTGCCCAGGCAAAGCGATGCGA
The DNA here is from genome assembly GCA_963580285.1 of Lucinisca nassula. Lineage (NCBI taxonomy): Eukaryota > Metazoa > Mollusca > Bivalvia > Lucinida > Lucinidae > Lucinisca > Lucinisca nassula. The sequence continues at coordinate 105,479,628 of OY757017.1, read as the reverse complement.
GTCTATAAAGCCTACTGGTTTCATCGGGCGACAGGGCTTGAGATGCCATTCCATCTCAATGTCGGGTAAAAGTCCCACAATATTGGAAGCAACGTCTCCAAAATGACCTTTACAGTGTTGACGGGGGCCTATACAGTTTTGACCTCCAATCAAACAAACAAAACAAAACAAAACAAGTACTCAAGTTCGGTCGATTGCAGCTCTGCATGGAAGCACCATGTAGCCCGGTATATTTTGCAAATGCCCAATGGGCGGGGGAACCCGATGCATTATGTACATTTATATAGTTATTAAGTTGGCTTGAAAAACATATAAAAACACCCTTCTGAATCCTCTGCCCTAAATCAAACTATATTTGTTTGAAACATCTGACTTATGCAAACTGCATCAACCACTGTTTTGCCCCCGCCCATCGGGGCTTGAAGAAATATATGGTCTGTATGATGCTTCTACGCAGAGCTGAAACCTAACCGCACACGAGTACTGGTAAAGCCTGTCCAGGCAAAGCGGTGTGAGTCGGCCCATCCAAGTTTATAAACACTATGTGTTTCATTGGGCGGCAGGGCTTGAGAAGCCATTTCATCTCAATGTCGGGTAAAAGTCCCACAAAATTGGAAGCAACGTCTCCAAAATGACCTTTGCAGTGTTGACGGGGGCGTTAAACTTCAAATCAAACAAACAAATCAACCACTATTACTGAAGATGGCGTCGAATGTATATACTGAACCGAAAAAGAAACGCATTTCCAAATATAAATGCGAGTATTTGCAGTAATAATCATGTTTGCAGAAAATCGATTTAATAATGCAATAATATAATCATTCCTGAGTGTAACTACCATAGAAAGTTCAATTTCCAGTGAAAATGTTTGGAACACAAATCCGTTTTGTCATAGAGGTAGTCAATTCACAAGTTCAAAACATAAGCAGTTAATAGCGAGTATGTCCGCCGTTTGCATTCAGTCCTGCACGCACACGCCTGGTTATGTCACGGTTGATTTCCGCCTTGGGAATAGCATTCCACTCCTGTATGAGCGCAAGACGCATGGCTTGACGTGTTGTTGGCGGCTGGGGGCGGTTACGTACGCGCCTATCCAAGACGTCCCAAAAATGTTCTATAGGAGAGAGATCTTGACTATACGGAGGCCAGTGCATCACGTCACGTTGTTTTGCTGAAGAAACGCCATGCTGAGCCTTGCTGCATGCGCCCAAGCGTTATCCCGTTGAAACGTAACGTTGTGCTGACGTACATATGGAACAACTACCGGTCGTAAAACGAAGTCAACGTAACGCTGAGCCGTCAAAGATCCATCAATGAATACCAGGGGCGTTCTATGACCATAACATATGCCAGCCCACACCATCATCCCACCGCCTCCAAATCGATCATGTTCAACCAAACAATTGACACGATAACGCTCTCCGTCACGCCTATACACATGTTGACGGCCGTCAGCTATGTACAACAAGTACCTGGACTCGTCAGAAAGCATTACGTTACGCTACTGACGAAGGGGAAACAGGTTTGTCTATGTTGTGTGAACCACGCCATTCTAACATGACGTCGTCGTGGTGTTAATGGCATACCAACGTACGGACGACCAGGACGTAAGCCAAACTCTCGATGGCGATTCCTGACAGTATCTGCACTTATTCGATTGTTGTGCGTTCTTGGTGTCACCTGAGACGTCTCGACGGTTGTACGGAACCGATTACGAAGGTGGGTTAGACGGATGTATCGGTCCTGCCTAAGTGTCGTGACGCGTGGACGTCCACTTCTGGGCCTTGTCATTTGTCGTTCCCGTTTGTCGTAGACGCTGGTACAAACTAGTTATCGTCGATATCGTCCCACGAAGAAGCATTTGGACCGCTACGTTACGTTGATCTTGCGACAAACGTACCATATTCCGTAGAGAAATTTTACCGGACTTTTGAAACCTAAACTCCAGGTAACACACTATGCCAATATGATGAGGTTACTGATAGATGGGCTGCATGATGCTTCCACGCAGAACTGAAACCGACCCGCACACGAGTACTGGTAAACCGCTTAGAGGATCTAAGCATGCCCAGGCAAAGCGGTGCGAGTCGGCCCGTCCATGCTAATAATTCCTATTGGTTTCATTGGATGGCAGGGCTTGAGATGTCATTTCATCTCCAGGTCGGGTTAAAGTCCCACAAAATTGGAAGCAACGTCTCCAAAATGACCTTTACAGTGTTGACGCGGACGTTAAACCTCAATCACGCCCCCACCCATAGGGGCTTGAAGAAATATATGGGCTGCATGATGCTTCCACGCAGAGCTGAATCCGGTCCGCACACTAGTACTGGTAAACCGCTTAGAGGATCTAAGCCTGTCCAGGAATCGCGGTGCGAGGCGGACCGTCCATGCTAATAAACCCTATTGGTTTCATTGGGCGACAGGGATTGAGATGTCTTTTCATCTCAATGTCGGGTAAAAGTCCCACGAAATCTCCAAAATGACCTTTTCAGTATTGACGTGGACGTTAAACGTCAAATCAAACAAACAAACAAAACCTCAATCAAACAAACAATGATGAGGTTACTGTATACATTTAATGTACTGCACGAGGAAATGCTGAAAACAACGAATTGCCAAGTGGAGCGTTAAACTGTACAGATATCGCCAAAAGAAAGTTTGAAAAGTATGAAAGTAAATCGCAAAATGATTTTTTAGTCAACCTGATGGTTGCATGAAAATCTTTGGGTTAGAAAGTTGCGTTTCTTTTTCGGTTCGGTAGTTCACGTTTGAGAATTGTCTTCTAAAGATATTTAACTTTGTCTGTAATCCCATAGATTTCTGTACTGGTTATGATATGAGCTGGGCCACAGCATTTCCTACAATTTACATGTGCGCCCAGCGAACAATCATATCAGCCTGCGCATCCATATAGTCTAACCAGAGACTTCTCTTGCTGCATTGGGCCCTTAGCTATCCTTAGAGCGCACAACGAGGACTCTCTGACTGCGGGGATGCGCAGGCTGATCTGAGTCTTCGCTGGGCGAACATGTCTTACTGTAGATTTTGTCTCGCGCTGGCTCATATGTCTCTACTAAATTGCATGAAGGGAGACAGTGGTCTCACAACCGTCTTTACGGGGAATGGGAACACCTGGCAGATTTTCCCCGCCATTTTTCAAAGGGGGATAACTTTCGGGACTTCCTATTCGCTTTTCTTTTAGCCCTGTCCCAATGACCCACACTCTCTAAGATCATCGGAAAATGGTACGCTTATGGTTCCTAGAGTAAGGTCTGCGCTTTTCGATCGCTCTTTCTCATGTTCTGGAATACTTTACCCCAGACTGTCCGAGAATCAGCTTCCTTACACTGCACTGTTTAAAAAGGCAAGTCCTCAATTTTATTTAATAGTGATTTTACTCCTGTACTTGCCTAGCTTTTATGGACATTTTATATTGTGTTTTATACGCACATAATTATTTTATGTATTTTAAGTCTAGTATTTGCCTATCCTTTATGAACATTCTATATCGTGTTTTAAAACGCCCAATCATTTTATGCGCTGCAATGCACATAGATCTATCTGGCAAACTCATGCGTTCTGATACGATGACTCATGATGCTGATCCTCTGTCGAGTGCTGGTGGCTGGTCGTGCAGTTTGGACATTGGATCCGCCACATGTTTCTTAGCCTCAAGCTTTCGACTGAGTACTGCAAACACAAAATGAAACTAGAATTACAAGACTATTGTTTTGTGTGTGTGTGCGTGTGTTTTTATACACTTCCATTTGACGAATGCAATCATGCTATAGGAACAGGACATTGCAACACGCAACCACCGCTATATATATTTGTTGTACACATTGTTTATAACGCTTTTATGTGTATACGTTTATGTATGTTTTACAGAGGGCCACATGGTAGAATAGTTTTATGACTAAATGTGTTTTACCCTCTTAAAACAATGTACAATAAAATAAAAAAATAAAAGGGATCTACTCGTAAACGAAATAATTTGCTCCTCGCATTATGCAAAAACGCCTATACAAATAAATTGCCACCTTTATCGCCGAAAAAATGAAAATTTTATGATGAAAAATTGTGATATTTTCTTATTTCTGCTCAATATAGAGATTGTGGGCACTCGTTAGAACCGCCTCATCGAGGCGGTTCTAACGAGTACCCACAATCTATATTTTAGAGCAGAAATAAGATAAATAAGGTATACCCCTGGAAACCCCAGTTTTACTATATAAAAGTGGGGTTCAAGGGGGTCAAAATTATATAGGCGTGTTTTCGTGATGTTTGATCCTATTGACATGGGAGACAAAACATTTTTTGCCGGTGTTAACTCCCATGAAGGTTTTCCCATTCCCCCTAAGGGTTACCTTTTTGTAAATAACAAATATACAGAGAATATTGAACAATTAAATTCGTTTCGCATTAAAAGCAGAGAAAGTTGCACGGCAGCATCAAAATATGAAGAGTTTATCTACACCGGATTTCGAGAGTCCGGCAGTTAAAGATATTCCAGAAATCGGAGAGACATTGTGCATTTCTTTTCTGTCAATCATGACCATCACAAAACACGCCTATATAATTTTGACCCTCTTGAACCCCACTTTTATATCGTAAAACTGGGGTTTACAGGGGTAAACCATATTTTTTGTGGGTACTCGTTAGAACCGCCTCGATGAGGCGGTTCTTACGAGTACCCTCAATCTATATTTTAGAGCAGAAACAACATTACGAAAACACGCCTATACAATTTCATTGTAAACTTTACCGGCGGAAAAACAAAAAATGTAAGATGAAAAATTATATTTTTCTTATTTCTGCTCTACCCCAATCTATACTTTACAGCAGGAATATGAAAAATAAGGTTTACCCCTGGAAGCCCCAGTTTTACTATATAAAAGTGGGGTTCAATGGGGTCCAAATTATATAGGCGTGTTGTCGTGATGGAAACATACCACAATTTTTCATCTCAGAATTTTCGGTTTTTCCATGGTAAAATTTACATTATTTGTTGAGGCGTGTTTTCGTTATGCAAAACAAAATTTCGAAAGTCGAAAATAAATTTATTATGTTAATGATTAATTTGACTCTCTACAACCCTATTTGTATTTGTTTGAAGAACAGAATCCTATTCCTTCCGTCATTGTTATCAAAAGTCGCCTTATAGTGATGAAGAGACTGAAAATTTGGCTTCAGTACGCCTATATACTTCAGAACCCATTTGACCCCGCTTTTAAAAAGTAATTAAAAAAGAAACAATCGGAGACTGATACAATCAAATCCCAAATTCTTCCCACAAGAAGCCGAAACATGGAGTCATTAAGAAAAAACGACTATACAAATACAATGTTTATTTTATCGCCGGAAAATGGAACATTTTAAGATGAAAAACTGTGATATTTTTCTTATTTCTGCTCTAAAATATAGATTGTGGGTACCCGTTAGAACCGCCTCGGCGAGGCGGTTCTAACGAGTAGCCACAATCTATATTTTAGAGCAGAAATAAGAAAAATAAGGTTAACCCCTGCAAACCCCAGTTTTATTATTTAAAAGTGGGGTTCCAGGGGGTCAAAATTATATAGTCGTGTTTTCGTGATGCGGATGACAGTAAACCCAAACGGACAGCAGGTAAACCGAGTCAGCAGCTTAAGTAAACAGGTGGTGGCTCAGAATATCAAAAACTAACTAAAAGGGAGCTAGAAATAGATGGGTTGCATGATGCTTCCACGCAGAGCTGAACCGACCCGCACACGAGTACTGGTAAACCGCTTATATGATCTAAGCCTGCCCAGGCAAAGGGGTTCGAGTCGGACCGTCTATGTTTATAAACCCTATTGATTTTATTGGACGACGGGGCTTGAGATGCCATTTCACCTCAATGTCTATAAATGTTGGACATAGTATCTGCTAAGTACTGTTGTGATTCAAAAGATTGTGAACTGCAGTTTTTGCTTCTTTTATTTGAGGTTTAACGTCCCCGTCAACAATGTAAAGGTCATTTTGGAGACGTTTCTAATTTTGTGCGATACTTTAAAAAACCTGAACATGAAGTACCATAGCCAGACTTGATAGCACTTAGAGATTCGGGACGAATCTCATTAGGCAGGGAGTGGGGGTAGTAAAAGGTCGAAGGTGTGGCTCGGTATCTCAGTTGGTAGAGTGTTTGTACGGTATACGAAAGGCCCTGTGTTCGCAGAGCTAAAACTGACCGCACATGAGTACTGGTAAACCTCTATAAGCCACATCTTTCTTATTTGGCGGCAAGGCTTGGGATGTTGTTTAATCTCAATGTAGGGTATTGGGTATAGGAAACAACGTCTCAAAAATGACCCAAATAGTGTTAACGGGAACGCTGATTTGTTTGTTTGTTTGTTTTGAGATTTAATGTACCCTCAACACTGTATAGGTCATTTTGGAGACGTTGCTACCAATTCTGTGGGACTTTTACCCGATATTTAGATGAAATGACATCTCAAGCCCTGTGGCCCAATGAAACCAATAGGGCTTATAAGCATGGACGGTCCGATTCGCACCGGTTTGCTGGCTTAGATCCTTTAATTGGTTTACCAGTACTCGTGTGCGTTGGTTTCAGTTCTGCGTGGAAGCATCATGCAGCCCATTTATTTCTTCAAGCCTCTATGGGCGGGGTCGCGGGGACGGTGAATTTCAATATTCAAACAACCCTGTTACTGGTTGTAAACGATTGATCTTTATCACCCACATGTTGAATCTGTCAGGTTGGTAATCCTTCGATTCATCTTCACTTTCTCGCCCCCGCCCATCGGGGCTTGGCGAAATAGACTGGACTGCATGGTGCTTCCACGCAGAGCTGAGAGTATTGGTAAACCTCTTAGATGTACAAAAATTGCCCAGGGAAAGTGATGTGAGTCAGGCCGTCAAATGCATATAAGCCTTTTGGTTCCATTAGGCGGCAGGGCTTGAGAAGTCATTTCATCTCAATGTCGGGTAAAAGTCCCCAACAAAACTGGGAGCAACGTCTCCAAAATGACCTAAATAGTGTTGACGAGAACATAAAACCACAATTCAACCAACCAATCATCTTCACTGTCGCATCGTTTGTCTTGCGATTAGCGCAACATGACGCGACCAATGTCAGTTAATTATTCGAGTATCAATAGCGTTGGGTTTAACGACACATCAACCCATGTGGGTAATTTTGTCTCGTCTCCCAGAGAAAGGGAGAAACAATATAGAAGAGATCGTAGGTTTAAGTAAAGGACAGAGGAGAAAGAGGAAAATGAATGGAAGTGTAGAAACAGAATGAATAAGAGCAATCCCCTCCACCCTTACCTGCTGCAAGGATAGCAGGTCTTACCCAATTGTATGCCAATATCAGTTGGACGCCACAGTGACGCAAGACATACGTCACTTTTACCTTACACTCTATTTAAAATTGTCAAATTCAAAGAAATTAATAACTGCTATCGGATCAGTCTGAACAGCGGTCATTTTTTGCCACACAAAACTGCGCATGCGCAAAAATACGGGATAGCATTTCCTTAGTGACCGGTGGCGTCCTAAACTCATCTATATACAAAATTTGGAAAATGATCAGAATCACCTAAACTGGAAGGAAAACGGAACTATGAATGAACACCTTAAAGCATTAATTAGCTCATTACTGGTCGATGTTCATATAATAGTACGTATTTGGCTTAATACAATGATTTAATATATGAGCAGCTTTGAAAAATGCAAAAGATTTACACATTTTAGTACACATATTTACGAAAGCCTAATAGGCTCAGGTAAGAGAAAATAAAATTTTACAAAGGCGTAGTAACGCGAAACAAAAGGCGTAGTAACGCGAAAAAACGCAGAAGAGTGGCGTAGTAACTCGAATCAAAAGGCGTAGTAACGCAAAAAAGGCGTAATAACGCGAAAAAAGGCGTAGAAACGCAAAAGAAAGGCGAAGTAACGCAAAAAAAGGCGTAGTAACGCAAAAGAAAGGCGTATTATACCGAAATAAGGCGTATTAACGCAATAGAAAGGCGTAGTAACGCGAATCAAAAGGCGTAGTAACGCAAAAGAAAGACGTAATAACGCGAGAAAAGGCGTAGTAACGCAAAAGAAAGACGTCATAACGCGAAAAAAGGTGTAGTAACGCAAAAGAAAGGCGTACTAACGCGAGAAAAGGCGTAGTAACGCAAAAGAATGGCGTAGTAACGCGAATCAAAAGGCGTAGTAACGCAAAAGAAAGGCGTAATAACGCGAAAAAAGGCGTAGTAACGCAAAAGAAAGGCGTAGTAACGCGAAAAAAAGGCGTAGTAACGCAAATAAAGGCGTACTAACGCGAATTAAAAGGCGTTGTAACGCGAATCAAAAGGCGTAGTAACGCACAAGAAAGGCGTAATAACGCGAAACAAAAGGCGAAGTAACGCGAATCAGAAGGCGTTATAATGCTGAAACAAGGTCGCTCACTTGATCAATAGCGTAACAAGTGGGCCCTGGGGAGGGCCATTATTGGCCCCAGGGCTATAATGTGCATAATGTTGAGGAAGGTCTAAAAAGGGTGAAGCTTCATACCAAATATCAACAAAGGCTATAATTTGAACAATCTTGGCAATGGTCCACAAGATGAAACTACACACCAAATATCAAAGACCTGGGCCTTGCGGTTTCAGAGAAGATTGTTTTAAAGATATTCCCTACATAAGCCTAGACAAAATCAAATGGCCCCGGGGCAGGGGCATTTGTGGCCACAGTGCCTTAATTTAAACAATCTTAATAGAGGTCCACTCTGTGAAATTTCACACCAAATATCAAAGACCTGGGCCTTCCCGTTTCAGAGAAGAAGATTTTCAAAGATTATCTCTATATAAGTCTATGTAAAACCAAAGGGGCCCAGGGCGGGGCATTTGTGGCCCCAGGACTATAATTTGAACAATCTTGGTAGAAGTCCACTAGATGAAGCTCCATACCAAATATCAAAGACCTGGGCCTAGTAATTTCAGAGAAGAAGATTTTTAAAGATTTCCCTTTCCAAGTCTATGTAAAACCAAAGGGTCTCGGCGGGAACATTTTTGGCCCCAGGGCTAAAATTTGTACAATCTTGATAGAGGTCCACTAGATGCAATTTCACACCAAATATCAAAGACCTAGGCCTTGTGGTTTAACAGAAAAAGATTTGTTATGATTTTCCCTATATAAGTCTATGTAAAACGAAAGGGCCCCGGAGCGGGGGCATTTTTGGTCTCAGAACTATACATGTAAATTCAACACTCTTAGTAGAGGTCCACTAGATGAAATTTCACACCAAGTATCAAAACTTAGTAACCTGTTTGTTTGATTTGAGGTTTACGGTTCCCATCAACACAGTATAGGTCATTTTGGAGACTTTGCTTCCAATTTTGTGGGACTTTTACCCGACATTGAGATAGAATGACGTCTCAAGCCCTGTCGCCGAATGAAACCTTGTGGTTTCAGAGAAGAAGATTTTTAAAGATTTTCCCTATATAAATCTATGTAAAGCCAAAGGGCCCCGGAGCGGGGGCATTTTTGGCCCCAGGGCTATAATTTGAACAATCTTGGTAGAAGTTCATTAGATGAAGCTTCATACCAAATATCAAAGTCCTGAGTCTTGCGGATTCAGAGAAGAAGATTTTTTACAGATTTTCCCTATATAAGCCTATGTAAAACCAAAGGGCCCCAGAGCGGGGGCATTTTTGGTCCCAGCACTGTAATTTGAACAATCGTGGTAGGGGTCCACTAGATGAAGCTTCATACCAAATATCAAAGACCTGGGCCTTGTGGTTTCAGAGAAGAAGATTTTTTAAGTTTTCTGTGAAAACAAAATCTCTTTTTTTTGGCTCATGTGACATAGCTGTGCAACGGACCGGAAGTATTTAATCAACTTTGAAAGGGGACCAACTATGCATCATTCCTGTGAAGTTTGGTCAAAATCCGATCAGTGGTTTAAAAGATGTCGTTTGCAGAAATTGTTTACGGACGGACTGACGGACGCACGCACGGACGGACGACGGACGAAAAGTGATCCAAAAAGCAAAAATAGCCATCAGAAAATGTGGCAAATCGTTCGATCAAAAGCCAATATAGCATTAAGAAGATTCTAGGTATTACTGTGAGGGGAGACAACTAAAATACCATGTCATTCATAGTTGTGGTCCTTTCTCATGATGACTTCCTAACCTCATATACAAGAACAAGTTGGCTGCTTTCAAAAAGCATCCAATAGGTTTGGTCTTGTCAGTCACATATGATTTGAGCCAGCTGATATCATTATCCCACTTAATGCATTTTTTGAATAAAAATGATGAACTTTAAAAGTTCCAAGGCGGTTCTTCTGTCGCGGTATATTTTTGTTATGGTTTGTCTGAAGTTTGGAGGCCTTCATGCGGACTGAGCAAATTATTTGTCTAAATCGCGACGGAAGTAAATGCGAGGATTGTGGCCACGTAAAATCGATTTAAGCCCCCCCCCTCCCCCCAAAGTGGAATTCGTTTCAGCTGACCGTTCCAAGGCGGTTCTTCTGTCGCGGTTTGTTTTTGTTATGGTTTGTCTTTGGATGTTTGTGTCGCTTATATTATTTTATTTTGTATAGCCTATTGGCCATTTTGTGGTTAAGTAACTGTCGTTTTGGCTTTCCGCTATTGATGTTTCCAGTAGGGTCTGTTGTTTCATGTTTGTGTGTCTTTCCCTTTGGTGTCTCTGGTGGGAGCTGTGGGTTGATTGTAACGATTCCTGATCATTGCTTCCACTTCTATTTTTTAATACAAAACGTGTATATCAAAATTTCGAAGTCTGTGACCTTGGTATCAGGAGGGGTAGGTAGTGATGAGTACTCTGTGGTAAATTGTTGAACGCCATGGCAAGGATAAACTAAATGTAACTTACATATGGTTTACACATGTATAGCACAAAACTTAACCAAACGAAAATGTAAACCGATTTTTTCAAAGGTCATAACTCTGTTAATATTTGGTGGACAGTTGTTCTCGAAACTTAAGGACCATCTTCACATCTTAGCCTTACTACATACACATTTTAGGCTTGATCGGAAGAAAACTGTATAGTATGAGTTATACGGAGATGAAAAAAAAGTTTACGAACGGACGGACGGAGACCAACCCCATAACTTAATACGGCCGTTTTATTTTTTTTTTGTTTTGTTTTTTTCTTCTTCTTTTCTTTTGTTGTTGTTTTTCAAACGGGTACATAAAAAAGATTTTTCCTAAGTCATCAGGCCTTCTATAGGGCCTTTGTTATCTATTTCATGTGGTGTTAACGTCCCTGTTAACACTGTATTAGTCTTTTTTGAGAGATTGCTTCCAATCTGTCGCCCAATGAAACTAAATGGTTGAAATGCATGAACGGTCCGACTCGAGCCACTTTCCCTGGGCAGGCTTAGAATTTCTAGGCGATTTAACACTTCTCATGTGCGGCCGGTATCAGCTCTGCGTGGAAGCATCATGCAGCCCAATCTTTTTCTTCAATCCCCGATGGACGGGGGCCGATCAGACCTTGGGGCAATATATTGGACTGCATGAGCTGAAACCGACCGAACTTTGAAGTATTGTTGAACCGCCTAGGAAGATCTAAGCCTGCCCAGACAAAGTGCTGCGAATCAGACTGTGTCTTAAACCTCGGCAGTTTCTTTGAGCCAAAAAAAAAAAGCTTACTCCGCAAAAACCTGAAATTTGCAATCCCTTTGAATATCTTTCTGGATCACAATTTAATTGTAAAAGAAACTGATTAGTAAAATGTCAAGTATTGAGTGGAAATAAAGAACACCACTCTCGGCTTATCAGTAGGGCTGGCTAATCGGAGCTGAAAAGATAATCGATTATCAGTCTTGTCATTGCGATCGATAATCGAATAGTAATCGCTAAGGTTTTTGTCATAATTTTATCTCTCTGGCTTTCTGTCTGAGCATGACTCTTACCATATGTTGCACTTTACCATAGTATATTTGAACAGACAGGCCTGAGCAAACAGTGAAGACCCAGATGAGACGCCGTAGAATGCGGCGTCTCATCAGGGTCTGCACTGTTTGCCACTCATTCAGCTATTATAGGCATAACTTTGGGGAGTAAATTGTACATATCAAGTAATCGATTAAAAGCAAATCATCAATGATAATCATTTTGTGGAATTTATCGATCGATCAATCGATTATACAATTAATCGTGTCAGCCTTACTTATCAGATACAATAGGTCCCATCGAATGCGCCAAAAAGTATTTTAACAAATCAGTCTGTAACTGGTGGCAGGTCACTTAGTAGTCATGAAGTTTTTAAACAGAAACTATTGCTGTCTGTGTTGGGCTCAAGAACAATAAACAACGACCCATCAACGTTATGACTGTTTCGCTCCCTAAATATTTTATATATTTTGAAGTGTTAGACCTTTCGACCTTGGCACTGACGTTAATCCTAGTAGCAAAGATATGAAAATGTTTTTACACACCCAGCGATCTTTTTAGGCGGGCGTTAGCCCGTCTATAGTCACCGTACACCGTACACCTCATACATCAGATTTTTTGTGCACCTCTTGTAGTCCTCCGCTCAAAAAGGAAAAACTTACATATCTAAATATGAAAAAAAGCAATACACGCAATAAATTCAATTAAGTTCGGTCGGACTGTTTGAAAAAGGACAAGGGTTAGTTAAACTAGACCTGCTTGTTGGATTTTACAAAAAAATGGCGCTGAAGACTAAGTAAAAAATTCTGGCACTATTTTCCTACGCCGTTGCTGTTTATGCTTGAAATAATTCCCTTTATCCCTCAGTTTCTGAACAGAACCCTTCTAGCTTTGATATTCGGTGTCCCAATTCTTATAGAAAAGTATTTTGTTCAAGTCATTGACAGCTTGCAAACAGTGTAGAATCTGGTTGAGACTGCTCGTCACATGCTGTCTGGTCTGGATCTATAAGGTTTGTATCGGTATCTGCACCTGAATCGGTATCTGCAGCGATGTACAGGGTTGAAAGGGTTGACACGTTCTCATCAAACATAGAGTATTCCGCTTTGAAGCTGTCTAATAACAACGCCGTGAATTTACATAAAGTTCCGTACCTCAAGCCATTAAAGATGACACCTATCAGACGCCGCATTCTGTTGCCTCTTATCAGGGTCTAGTGTCGAATATCCCAGTAAAGGGACACTCGGCATTTATGGGCAAATAAGCTACATAATCTGTGAACGCGTTTATACGCCCTTAGTAACACAAATCAGTCAATAAAACGCAGCATCTGATCAGGGCCTACACTATTAATTTCAAATACAGAAATTAAAGGATCAAACGACTGACATTGAAAATTTAGCAAAACTTTTTTTTTCTTTTGCGTCTTTTTATGTCCCCACTTCCGAAGGAAATGGCGGGGCGTGTCCATTTTACAGAGAGGGGGAGGGGGCAGAGCAGAGCTTTATTCTGACTGTTTGAAAAATCGTACGTGGCGTAAGTTGAGCTATTATCTCGAATTTACGGTTTTAACATGAAAAAAGAAAAATGAACAGGCGGGTCTATTTATTTATTTATTTATTTATTTAATATTTATTTATATATTTATGTTTGCCTTTCCTCCGTCGGATTTGGTATGTCTCCGTTTTCGACTAGGATAGTTTGAGGGATCTGGAGAACTGCTTAATAGACACTAATATTTCGCCTAATAAATAAACCTCCCTCAGTAGTTTGATTTTATTTGGAAACATAAAGTTGTATAAATAAAGTTTGCTCCGGCTCAGTGATCAAAGTATTATTACGAGTGCGATGAACGAGTGAAATTTCTGATGTTTACACAGAATGATAATTTGTAGGTGATCCTCATCACGAAAACGCCTGTATAATTCTGATCCCCCTCGAATCCCATTTCATCTAGTAAAACTGCATGGGGTTTACAGGGCTATACATTATTTTCCTTATTTCTGCTCCACGGGTAAAAAGACTTTCTTTTTTTTATTTCAAGTTTTTTTAGACAAATCCGATATAAAGTTTCAAACGTTCGCTTCTTTTCAAGAGCGTTGTAAAGAAATGACATTACTCGCCTGCCTCTCAGTACTTTGATTTATGTTTGGTTTTACGAGCCTTTCAAGATTACTTCACTCACATCAAGTCGATCGTTAATCAGAGGTGAGCGAAATTTGGAGTACCCGATGAAAAACCTCCTGACCTTCCGTTGCAGAACTTCTCATTATGTGACCTGAGCAATGCTCAAACCTACAGCGTTGAGAGACCTAAAATGGCCCCCGCCCATAGGGGCTTGAAGAAATATATGGGCTGCATGATGCTTCCACGCAGAGCTGAATCTGGCCCGCACACTAGTACTGGTAAACCGCTAAGAGGATCTAAGCCTGTCCAGGAACCGCAGTGCGAGGTGGACCCTCCATGCTAATAAACCCTATTGGTTTCATTGGGCGACAGGGCTTGAGATGTCATTTTATTTCGATGTCGGGTAAAAGTCCCACAAAATTGGAAGCAACATATCCAAAATGACCTTTACAGTGTTGACGGGGACGTTAAACCTCAAATCAAACAAACAAAATGAGAGACCTAATCATTAAGAGTCAACACTTATATCCACTAGGCCACGGAGGCCCGTTACACCCAGCGATCTTTATAAATGAGGAAAAATAAAGTTCTCTGTCTTTCCAACATTTACATATACGTATTATTAGAGCTATCAGCGTACCGAAAGATGTTCAGAATATATAAATCTGTTATAAAAGTAAACTTTGCAAGTTTTGTTTATTTGTATTTAACGGCCCAGTCAACACTGATTTGGGTCATGTTTGGGCCTTTCCACGCTTTTCCTGAACAGGCTTATCCGTAAGCGGTTTACCAGTTCAGTAAACATTCTGTCGCCAAAAACTGATCCCTGCCCTTCCTGAATCAGCGGAAGGGAGATAATGGCCATAGAAAAGATTTCATAATCAATCTCCACGAAAGAATGTTGCCGTGCCCGGTAGGTATCGAACCCGAGTCTTCCATATCACCAGTCAGACAGCATCCGACTGAGCTACCGCAGCCAGCCACACTTGGGAGTAGTAGTAGTAGTTATGTTCTGTTGTTTTTCGTTTCCATGGCCCCATGGACTTACGAGTACTCCATAATGGCATTGCAAGACGTAAAATTTGCGAAAATGATTGCGGTTGTTATAAGTTCCCCATAAGGGAAATAGATACGCCTTAAGGGGGTGGGGCTACTCCTGCAAAAGTAGTTTCCCTTTAGATATGTCTAAGGAGTATACTCTTAAAGGAAAGAACTTGCTCCTGGGGAGCAAATTCTTCCCTTTTAGAGTAGACCCCTTGAAGAGCGAATTCTTCCCCTTTTAGAGTAGACCCCTTTTTAGCTCACCGTCACGTAGTGACGAGGTGAGCTTTTGGGATCACTTTTTGTCCGTCGTCCGTCGTGCGTCCGTGCGTGCGTCCGTGCGTGCGTGCGTAAACAATTTCTTTAAACGACATCTCCTCCTAAACCACTGATCGGATTTTGACCAAACTTCACAGGAATGATATTTAGGTGGTCCCCTTTCAAAGTTGTTCAAATGGTTTCGGTCCGTTGCACATCTAGGTCACAGGAGTCAAAAATAGAATGTTTTCACCAAAAACTTAAAAAATCTTCTTCTTTGAAACCACAAGACCTAAGTCTTTGATATTTGGTACGAAGCCTCATCTAGTGGACCCCTACCAAGATTGTTCAAATTATAGTGATGGGGCAAAAAATGCCCCCGCCCCGGGGCCCTTTGGTTTTACATAGGCTTATATAGGGAAAATCTTTAAAAATCTTTTCTCTGAAACCACAAGGCCCAGGACTTTGATATTTGGTATGAAGCTTCATCTAGTGGACCCCTACCAAGATTGTTCAAATTATAGTGCTGGGACAAAAATGCCCCCGCCATAGGGCCCTTTGGTTTTACATTGGCTTATATAGGGAAAATCTTTAAAAATCTTCTTCTCTGAAACCATAAGGCCCAGGACTTTGATGTTTGGTATGAAGCTTCATCTAGTGGACCCCTACCGAGATTGTGCAAATTATAGTGCTGGGGCAAAAAATGCCCCCGTCCCGGGGCCCTTTGGTTTTACATAGGCTTATATAGGGAAAATCTTTAAAAATCTTCTTCTCTGAAACCGCAAGGCCCAGGACTTTGATATTTAGAACGAAGCTTCATCTAATGGACTGCTACCAAGATTGTTCAAATTATAGCCCTTGGACGAAAAATGCCCCCGCCCCGGGCCCTTTGGTTTTACATAGACGTATATAGGGAAAATCTTTAAAAATCTTCTTCTCTGAAACCACAAGACCTAGGTCTTTTATATTTGGTATGAAGCTTCATCTAAAGGACCCCTAACAAGATTATTCAAATTATAGTGCTGAGGCCAAAAATGTCCCCGACCCGGGGCCCTTTGGTTTTACATAGGCTTATATAGGGAAAATCTTTAAAAATCTTCTTCTCTGAAACCGCAAGGCCCATGACTTTGATATTTGGTATGAAGCTTCATCTAGTGGACCCCTACCAAGATTGTTCAAATTATAGTGCTGGGGCAAAAAATGCCCCCGCCCGGGGGCCCTTTGGATTTACATAGGCTTATATAGGGAAAATCTTTAAAAATCTTCTTCTCTGAAACTGCAAGGCCCAGGACTTTGATATTTGGTATGAAGCTTCATCTAGTGGACCCCTACCAAGATTGTTCAAATTATAGCCCTTGGGCCAAAAATGCCCCCGCTCCGGGGCCCTTTGGTTTTACGTAGACATATATAGGGAAAATCTTTAAAAATCTTCTTCTCTGAAACCACAAGGCCCAGGTCTTTTATATTTGGTATGAAGCTTCTTCTAAAGGACCCCTACCAAGATGATTCAAATTATAGTGCTTGGGCCAAAAGTGGCCCCGCCCCGGGGCCCTTTGCTTTTACATAGGCTTATATATAGGGATAATCTTTAAAAATCTTCTTCTCTGAAACCACAAGGCCCAGGACTTTGATATTTGGTATGAAGCTTCGTCTAATGGACCTCTACCAAAATTGTTCAAATTATAGCCTTGGGGCCAAAAAATGCCCCCACTCTGGGGCCCTTTGGTTTTACATAGACTAATATAGGGAAAATCTTTAAAAAATCTTCTTCTCTGAAACCACAAGGCCTGGGTCTTCGATATTTGGTATGAAGCTGCATCTAGTGGACCTCTATCAAGATTATTCAAATTATAGCCCTTATACCAAAAATGTCCCCGCTCCGGGGCCCTTTGGTTTTACATAGACTTATATAGGGAAACCTTTAAAAATCTTCTCTGAAACTTCAAGGCCAATGCCTTTGATATTTAGTATGGAGCTTTATCTAGTGGACCTCTACCAAGATTGTTCAAATTATAGCCCTGGGGCCACAAATGCCCCCACCCCGGGGCCCTTTGGTTTTACATAGATTTATATAGCCCCGGGGCCATTTGGTTTTGCATAGGCTTATGTAGGGAATATCTTTTAAAAAAATCTTCTTCTCTGAAACTGCAAGGCCCAGGTCTTTGATATTTGATGTGTAGCTTCATCTAGTGGACCTTTGCCAAGATTGTTCAAATTATAGCCTTTGTTGATGTTTGGTATGAAGCTTCACCTTTAAGACCTCCCTCAACATTATGCACATTAAAGCCCTGGGGCCAATAATGGCATTCTCTGGGGCCCACTTGTTACACTATGGATCAGGTGCGCGATCCAGGGCCATCATGGCCCTCTCGTGTTTTATATTAGGGTCACTTTTTGTCTGTCATCCGTGCGTAAACAATTTCTTCAAACGACATCTCCTCATAAACCACTGATCGGATTTTGACACAACTTCACAGGAATGATCCATAGGTGGTCCCCTTTCAAAGTTGTTCAAATGGTTCCGGTCCGTTGCACATATAGGTCACAGGAGCCAAAAATACAATTTTTTCACCAAAAACTTAAAAACATTTCTTCTCCGAAACCACAAGGCCAATATCTTTGATATTTGGTATGAAGCTTCATCCAATGGACTCCTACCAAGATTGTTCAAATTATAGTGCTGGGGCCAAATATGCCCCCGCCCCGGGGCCCTTTGGTTTTACATGGGCTTATATATCTTTTAAGATCTTCTTCTCTGAAACAGCAAGGCCCAGGTCTTTGATATTTGGTATGAAGCTTCATCTAGTAGACCCCTACCAAGATTGTTCAAATTATAGTGCTGGGGCCAAAAATGCCCCCGCCCCGGGGCGCTTTGGTTTAACATAGGCTTATATAGGGAAAATCTTTAAAAATCTTCTACTCTGAAACCACAAGGCCTAGGTCTTTGATATTTGGTATGAAGCTTCATCTAGTATACCCCTACCAAGGTTGTTCAAATTATAGTGCTGGGGCCAAAAATGCCCCAGCCCCAGGGCCCTTTGGTTTTACATGGGCTTATATAGAGAAAATCTTTAAAAATCTTCTTCTCTGAAACTGCAAGGCCCAGGTCTTTGCTATTTTGTATGAAGCTTCACCTAGTGGACCCCTACCAAGATTGTTCAAATTATAGTGCTGGGGCCAAAAATGTCCCCGTCCCGGGGCCTTTTGGTTTTACAAAAAATTATACAGGAAAAATCTATAAAAATCTTCTTCTCTGAAACAACAAGGCCCAGGTCTTTGATATTTGGTATGAAGCTTTATCTTATGGACCTCTACCAAGATTGTTCAAATTATAGCCCTGGGGCCAAAAATGCCCCCCCCCCCCCCCCCCCACTCCCCTCCGGGGCCCTTTGGTTTTACAAAGACTTATATAGGGAAATTCTTGAAAAATCTTTTTCTCTGAAACTGTCAGGCCCATGTCTTTGATATTTGGTATGGAGCTTCATCTAGTGGACCTCTACAAAGATTGTTCAAATTATAGCCCTCGGGCCACAAATGCCCCCGCACCGGGGCCCTTTGGTTTTACATAGACTTATATAGAGATAATCTTTGAAAATCTTTTTCTCTGAAACAGGAAGGCCCGGGTCTTTGATATTTGGTGTGAAGCTTTATCTAGTGGACCTCTATCAAGATTGTTTAAATTATAGCCCTGAGGCCAAAAGCACCCTAGTCCCGGGGCAATTTGGTTTTACATAGACTTATGTAGGAAATATCTTTTAAAAAAAAACCTCTTCTTGGAAACCGCAAGGCCCAGGTCTTTGATATTTGGTGTTTAGCTTCATCTAGTGGACCTTTGTCAAGATTGTTCAAATTATAGCCTTTGTTGATATTTGGTATGAAGCTTCAACTATTTAGACCTCCCTCAACATTATGCACATTATAGCCCTGGGTCAATATTGGCCCTCCCCGGGGCCCCCTTGTTACTCTATGGATCAGGTGAGCGATCCAGGGCCACCATGGCCCTCTTGTTCAGTTGGACAGAGCCAACAGAGTAGCAACCATTAGGTCCTAAAAGTTGTATTTCCATCACGAAATCATGCATATAGAATTGTGATCCCCTTTAATATGTTCTATAAAAGGGTTATCTTTTGGAAGCAAGGAATACACCACAGAACTGAAAAACATGGTGTGTACATGTTTTCTGGGCCAGACTAGCTAGTTTCGGCCAATTAGGCCTTATCAATGACCCTAAGATATCAACATTCCACAGTGGAATCAATGATCCTAAATGACAAGAAAATATAATCTACACTATGATGTAGGGCAGGGAGACATTTTACCGCCGCCACACATTCCCATACATCAGTTGAAGTGAAGTTAAATATGTTCTATAAAAGGGCTATCCTTTGGAAGCAAGGAATACACCACAGAACTGAAAAAATATGGAGTCTACACGTTTTCTGGGCCAGACTAGCTAGTTTCGGCTAATTAGGCCTCATCCATGACCCTCAGATATTTTCAAAATTCCACAATGGAATCAATGATCCAAAAGGACAAGAAAATATAATCTTCACTTTTATATAGTAAAGCTCGGGTTTGCAGGGATGTGAAAGAGACAGCATACAGGGGACTTGTTTGCTCAGTCTTGGAATAGGGTAGTTGCATCTGGGACCCAAGGGGGTGGTCCTTAATGAAGAAATTGAAAAAGTACAGAATAGAGCTGCTAGATTTGTTACTGGAAATTACTGCTTTGAAACTGGGAGCATAACTGGAATTCTAGGAAATTTAAGATGGGAGTCTCTCAAAAAAAGGAGAAGAGACAGTAGGCCTATACTCTTATACAAAGGTCTAAAGGGTGCTGCCAGCATTCCAACAGATGACCTTGTTCCCCCGGCTAGGCACTGTAGAAAGCACCCTTACTGCAAGAACGGATATTTATAAAGAATCGTTCTTCCCCCGAACCATTAGAGATTGGAATGCCCTTCCCGATTCTATTATTTCGACGGCTGAAGGTGCTGAGGATTGTGTAGCTAAGTTTACATCTTTGGTTAGAGCTAGGGACTAACTTCCCATATCACAGGTCCTGGTGTATGAATGTCATTTGACGTGTCACCGGTAACAGTTCTGATTCTGATAATTATCTGTTTAATCAGAAGATGACTGGAAGTTAATTAAGAAAAGCTGTGAATATGATATTCGAGACACATTGCCACCCATGATTGCCCAGCCCGAGCTGAACACACATTATTGCACAGATGTTGCAATGTAATGTGAAGCTGCAGTAGGCACGCCACAACGGGCCAACTTGTAAAAAAACGGTTGCTTATACAACAAACTAGAAAAAAAACAGTATCGTTTTCTCCAGTAACAGGAAAATGCTGATAAATTAATTAGACATTTTTAAAGCTTTATTCGCTGGTCAATTTAAGAAACAGCTTATATAGATGAAGTTTTATTGAAAAAAAGCTTCTTCATATTTTGTTTTAGATATACTCAATTGCTATAAAATTTGTCTTATTAAGTCTTATAACCCTATTTAGTTGGTCCCTATTTCACAGGTAACTTTAATTTGATTGTTTGTTTGGTTATGTAATTGTCATTACAATAGATACATGTAATTGGCCTAATCAGCTGATTATGTGCCGAATTTGTATAGGCCGAGTTGGTCATGTGCCGAGTTTGCTATGTGCCGAGTTTGTTATGTGCAGAGTCCGCTATGTGCCGAGTTGTCCCAGAACCCTGTGAACCCCAGTTTTACTATATAGAAGTGTGGTGCAAGGAGGTGAAAATTAAATAGTCGTGTTTTCATGATGTTCAAGGTAGCACCGACGGGCCTCCGTGGCCTAGTGGTTAAGAGCGCTGACTCTTGATCATTAGGTCTCTCATCGCTGTGGTTCGACCCTCGCTCGGGTCACATGTGAGACGCCAAGTTCTGCAACGGAAGGTCAGGTGGTTTTTCTCCGGGTACTCCGGTTTTCGCCCACCTCTGATTAACGATCGGCTCGATATGAGTGAAATAATCTTGAAAGGGCCGTAAAACCAACCCCCCCCCCCCCCCCAAAAAAAAAAGGTAGCACCGGTACATTTCCTAGGAATATACTATGAAAACTCACCTGACATTCCGGAATGGTTTGTCATACTTCAGACGTATCTTGCTTTCGCCTCACTTTAAAAGCTGGGTCAGCTACTAGTTCCTCAACATGACATCCAGAATAGGACAATCACTTAACGTCAGATAAACACACATATTGATCAAAGTATTTCACTTGCGAGTGACCCACAATTAAGGATTTCATTTTGATTCACAAACGCAAATTACAAACACAAGAATTAATTCCCGCCTCACGAAACTTATTTTAACTGAAAGAATGAAAAAAGTAACACGTTATTCCAATGCGAGAAATGCACAGTATCACAATGTCTAGTCCTCACTTAAGAAAATTAAAGCTAGTTTTTTGGTGGTTAGAAAAAGCTTATACTTTTATGGCGAATATGATGTACCATTTTGGTTCATTGGTTACAATTAGGACAAAAGCACGGTCAACTGATTGGATACCGACTCTTCGACAATTTTAGAAAGTGGGGCAAAATGCCGTGTTTTTAAATGTTTGATCATTTTAAACTAATTATGTAATTTACTTCGGTATGTTTAAACCTTTCATTGTCAACTGATTAATACAAAATAATAGTCATCGGAGCGTAAAACCAAACCTCTTCAGTTGTTCACTAACAACCCTCTTAATTAGTTGAATTCTTATTGACATTTACACATTTAAGACATTTTTAAATTCAGTTGTCACAAACAAATTCAGATATACCTAATCTGTCCTTTTCATCTACCGCATCATTGCTGATTGCTGGGATTGAAAGACATTTAAAGGACAAATAATTATTGCACGGACAATAAAGTACAATTTTGTCTGTTTCTCTTCATTTTCTAACGTGCAATATTTATACACATGGTTGTTGAGGAACATGTGTGTAACAGATGAAAACAAATGCTAATCATCTTTAACCAGCACATAAAACAGCGCATCCTAAAATGTAAGAAGGACCTAAACATTCTTCGTTTGGTCACAGGCACAACTTTTGGTGCTGACAAACATACCCTTATCAACCTATACAAAGCCCTCATCTTAAGTAAACTAGATTATGGCGCACAAGCCTATAACTCTGCCTCACAAGCCCAACTTAAAAAGCTCGACACAGTACAAAACAAAGCCCTTCGCATTGCAACAAGGGCATTTATGTCCACCCCGATTAATGCACTTGAAGTAGAATGTGGCATAAAACCACTCCATTTAAGAAGAGAGGAATTAATCCTAAAATACTGGGCACGTTCCTCGCCATTGGGTAAAACTTTGCCCGTAAATGACCTCATTGGGGAACCTAGGTGCCAAACCACTAAAAAGGCACACCAATACCGACCATACTCCGTTACAGTTCAGAAGCTCATAGCTGAGCTGAACATACCTTAGGACATCGAACCGTCCCCTTTTAGAAACAAGTGTGACTTAAAGCACACCCCACCCTCCTGTACAATCAAGGGCATCATGGAAAGAAAGGCAAAAATGACATAAAAATTATGAAACAAAGAAGTATAAACTATATAGAAAAAAATCATAGGGTAGATTACAGATATATACGGATGGCAGCAAAGATACTGAAAAACAAACAGCAGGAACAGCAGTTTCGGTCCCTGATGAGAACTTGAACATCGAACTCAAAACCCATCCGAGCCTGTCGATATTTACTATTGAATTGATAGCAATAGATCATGCCATTAAATGGATCATTGAAAACAACATCCCGGAGGCAGTCATACTTACAGACTCCCTCAGCTCAATACAAGCCCTCCAATCTGGCCAATCAAAAACAAGACCAGATAAAATAAACAAAATACTTCTACTCTTAGACTCAGCTAAAGACAAAGTCAACAATATCTAAATGGAATGGATTCCATCCCATGTAGATATCCTAGGTAATGAAATGGCAGACTCAAGTGCCAAATCAGCAATGACAAACGGTAAAAACGATCAGACCCTACCAACCAAAACAGAAATATACCCGGTAATCAACCAGGCCATTATGGCAAAATGGCACAAATTATGGGACAACCCACAAAGCAAAGTCGCTCCTACCATAGATTGGAATCCAAGGTTTAAAAAAATAAAACCCATTACAGCGATAACCGAAAACATGACGCAGTTTACACACGTTTGCGTCTAAACCACAGTAAACTAGGGACCCACTGTGTATTTAATCAAAACCACATCAAATGTAACATATGTAATAAAGATGAACAAAATGACATCCAACATATCCTTTTCCATTGTGAAGGAAATGTAGAACCCAGACAGGAAT
The DNA here is from genome assembly GCA_963580285.1 of Lucinisca nassula. Taxonomy (NCBI): domain Eukaryota; kingdom Metazoa; phylum Mollusca; class Bivalvia; order Lucinida; family Lucinidae; genus Lucinisca; species Lucinisca nassula. The sequence continues at coordinate 105,455,959 of OY757017.1, read as the reverse complement.
TAAAAGCTGCACTGTTTATATTGGGATACAACACATTTGATGAACGAGACCTACTTAACCCCCCCCCCCCCCCCCCCACGAAACATTAGGCCTCAGATAGTTGAGGCAATTATTACATTTTTGAAAGATACTGAGTTATTCGATAAAATATAGACAGCTGCAGTATAAGAGTAACCATGTAATACTAATCCAAAGTAGAAGTAAAACAAAGATCAGGAATCGATACAATTAACTTACTCCACCCACCAAAGACATCAAAGGGAAAGAAACACAAACACCAAGCGACCAGACCCTAATGGAAACCTAAACAAAGGAAGGCCATATGGACAGTTACTTTCCCACAAAATGGCCATATGGCCATCCAAAATAAAAAGACACAAGTGATACACACAGTAAGTAACAAACAACACCATAAATAAACCGCCACAGAAGAACCGCCTTGGAACGGTCAGTGGAAAGATTTCCACTGGGGGCTTTAAATCGACTTTACGTGGCCACAATCCTCGCCCTTACTTCCGTCGCGATTTAGACAAATAATTTGATCAGTCCGCATGCAGGCCTCCTTACTCATCAGTGCAACATCTCCGTGAACACAAAAAAAATCAAAGAACCACAGAGGTGAGACAACGTTGAGGACTCGACAGCAAGAAACCACTGAAATGCTGGAGCAAAAGAAAACCAACAGTTAGACTCCGACGGGCCCGACCAGAGGCAGAGCATCAGGCACCAACCAACATTACCTTGAATTAGATCTCTCTAATTCTCAATAAGCCTTTACGTTGGAGCCAAGTTTATTTCTCTTCCAGCGCTGGAATCCTTTCATGCAGCGATCACTAATACCGCATGTTTCTTTCTCTTACAGACACAGCTTCCAATAACCACCTGGCCCTATTCCAATAACATCATATATCCGTGCCCCCAGGGACTCGAGCGAAGGTGTCCGGAGACAGGATTCCCCCACTTTCTAAACTAGTTCATAAAGCAATATGAATGTTTCACACCAAATATGCTGGGCGTGGGAGTAAGGTTCCTAGGTTTCAATCAGAGAGCCAACCAATGCTGCTAACGTTAGGTTACTGACTGCGGAAGGCAATCTGGTTCCCTGTGCTTTGTTCCATAACCGGTCTTTAACTCAATCATCGCAAGGAAGTTTCAATATCTAAATATACTGGGCGTGGGACTAAAGTTTCTAGGTTTCAATCAGAGAGCCAATCAATGCTGCTAACGTTAGGTTACTGACTGCGGAACGGAGCATACATTCCTGGAATAGGTCAAGTACAGAACAATTTAACAGGCGGGGCAACGGTAAAGACCAAAATTGTTAGGGATTTGGACACAGGAAGACCCTTAAAAAGCCTTTTAGACTGACCGTTCAAAATGAAATAAAAACGAAATTGCACAATGGCTGGTTAGCCGCATATTCGCCTTTGCCAAACCACACAATTTTTCACCACTAAAAAGACACGCCTATGCGTAAACATTATAAGCCAGACCACATTGATCCTGAACAAAAGAGGGCTACAACATTACCACACACAATTAGAACTAATCCATACTGTATTACAATCCATATATCCCCAATATGATATCTTCCTTCACGTAGGATGAGATAATGATATGCAAACATGGCGCTCCGGTCCCAATTGACCCACTTAAGATTTTATAAGAACTCGACATCCTACGTCGATGAAAGCATCACCTTTTCATAAACTGGAAAAGCTAAGAAGCAAAATAGGATTGACCTCCTTTCGCATCCTCCGCGATAGAAGTCATTAACTGCACACTGATTGGTTGGATTAACTACAAACTATGAGAAAAGCAACAACCAAAACACCAACACAAGACATCCCAACACAACGCAGTTAGGGGCCAATAGTACACGATACTACCAAGATTACCCTCGTAGAGACCTGGGGTGGTGGCGACACAGCATAGGCGTGTTTTCAGGGTGGTAGAGCACGGGTACTAGCAAATTTTGCAATAGCCGAAATTGGCTGGTCTAATGGTAACCCTTCCTGGCTCACTTTTGGCCGCCGTTCAAAATTCAAAATTACATTCATTATCACCCTTAAACAAGCACCGTGTCCATAGGCGTTTTCTCTACCATGACAGGGATGGGGGTAGAGTCTAATGGAAGCCAAAACCGACAATGCATGAGAAGCTTTTTTCCTCGGTCAGACAAGGGCTGTGTACTGACACATTTTGCAGCCGGAATTGGCAACGTGTCACCACATTCTAGAGCCCGACCATTGGTCTGCATTTGCATTCAAAATTCGAACCCCGCCAGAGGACTGCTCATTTTACATGACAAACGCTTAACATGCGGTGCGTTCTGTGCCTACAAGGCATCTCGAGCCGGGAATGGGAGAGGTAGGATTGACCTACTTCTTACGTCCTCCGCGAAAGAAGTCACCTAACTCCCAATCGGCTAGCTGATAACCGTCAAGCAGACAGGAGTCAGCACATTGGCAGCCTAGGGAAAAGAGCAGTACCTACAACTGATCCCAGTTGGCGAACTGGGGATAGCCCCTATGTGCCCTTGGCGCCCGGTTACCTTAAAAACAACAGTCAGTCAATAAAGTACAACTTTGTCTGTTTCTCTTCATTTTCTAACGTGCAATATTTATACACATGGTTGCTGAGGAACATGTGTGTAACAGATGAAAACAAATGCTAATCATCTTTAACCAGCCAGGGATCGAACTCTGTTCGCCGAAGTGACAAGCCAACACTGTACCGTGTCGATATAAAAGCCGGCTTGTCCCGCAAGGCAGTACAAGTGTATTTCATACCTATCATTTCTACATTTAAGATTCTTCCTGGAATCACTCAATCTTTCTAACTAAATTCGCCGGTACACGGATGTGCTCCGAGTCGCGTTGGGCCATTTATGCAGGGCGCCAAATGTTAAGTGATCAAAAATGCTATTAACCTTTACCCGACCGGGGACATCTCAAGCCCTGCCGACCAATGAAACCAAAAGGCTTATATGCACTGGACGGTCTCATTGAGTGAGTCATGTTGTGCCCCCGTCCCTAAGAAAAAGGGAAAAGAGATGAAAATGAGAGACGGAGGAGTAAGAGAAAAATGAATGGATGTGTAGAATTAGAGAAGTAACAACATTCCGCCTTTACCATTACCTTATCCAACTGTAAGCCAATATCAGATGGACGCCAAAGTGAAGCACGACATACGTCACCTTTGCCCCCCACCCCCTCCCCACCAACCTCTCATGGGCTTTACACACTAGACAATTCATTTTAATTAGCAGAGAGTATTGCTACACAATGAAACAAAAAGTGGAAACAATACGTGATTCAGAACTGCAGATGTCACATGTTCACACAAAATATAGACTCTATATAGCCATTTTATATTCTCCGCCCATCGGGGCTTGGAGAAATAGATTGGCTGCTAAGGCAAAGAGTCAATCGGTGCGTGCAATGCATATAAGCCCTATAGGTTTCATTAGGCGACAGGGCTTGAGATGTCTTTTCGTCTCAATCTCGGGAAAAATTGTTTGATTTGAGGTTTTACGTCGGTGACAACACTTTATAGGTCATTTTGAAGACGTTGCTTCCAATTTTGTGGGGCTTTTACCCGTCATAGGGTTTATAAACATGGACGTTCCGTCGCGTACCACTTTGCCTTGGCATGATTAGATCCTCTGAGCGGTTTACCAGTACTCGTGTGCGATCAGTTTCAGCTCTGCGTGGAAGCCTCTCGCATCTCTATTTCTTCAAGCCCCGATGGGCGGGGGCCCAATTCTTGGGAAAAAGTCGTATAAAATTGGTAGTAAGGTCACCAAAATGTCCTAAATAGTGTTGCAAGGGACGTAAAACATCAAATTTTAATGAATAATGAATAAGAGTGAGAGCTCTTATTAACTAGGCCGCAGAGGTCCGATCCATTTTAAAATAATTTTGGATATATTCAGGCTGTCATCCTAACGCTAATAGAATGACTGCAAATAGCAATATTAACGTTTTCTGGCTATTTGCAGTTGACTGCAAATAGCCATTTTAACGTTCTTTTGCTATCTGCCGTTGACTGCAAATAGCCATTTTGACGTTTTTTTTTGGCTATTTGCAGTTGACTGCAAATGGTCATTTTAACGTTTTCTGGCTATTTGCAGTCGACTGCAAATAGCCATTTTAACGTTTTAACGTGGCTATTTGCAGTTGACTGCAAAAAGCCACTATTTGCAGTTGACTGCAAAAAGCCACCCCGTAAAATAAACATGATTATTGATTTTTGGACCTCACTTGACCTCAGTTAATATTGGTTGACCTGGTGTTAATGCGGATGACCTCAGATCAATACAGGATTGTCAATTAAAAAAATCCAATACTGGCCCGGGCCGAATGTCGTAAAATGCAGACTGCATTTTAATGTTTTAGTGTAGTGCAGATACTAAGTTGATCAATTATGTGTTTATGAAGGACATCTCACCGATTAGTTTCTTCTTTCTGCTCAGAAAAATTTTTTACGAAACCACACTCGTCATTACGAAAACACGCCTATACAAATATACTGTAAATTTTACGGCCGTAAAAATTATAAATTTAAGATGAAACATTATGATGATTTTTCTTATTTCTGCTCAAAATATAGATTGTGGATACACGTTAGAACCGTCTCATGAGGCGGTTCTAACGAGTACCCACAATCTATATTTAAGAGAAGAAATAAGAAAAATAAGGTTTAACCCCTGTAAACCCCAGTTTTACTATATAAAAGCGGGGTTGGAGGGGGTCAAAACTATATAGTATAAGCAAGTTTGTGTGTTGAGCTGTAGTGGCGTCATTCTTATATCGAGAAAGTCTTTTTCAGATAAAAATGTTCGATACTTTGCTTATTTCTTGTCCAAGTGCGAGTTAGAACTGCCTTATTTTGGCGTTTCTAACGAGTAACAACAATCTATGTTTTGGGCAAAAATAGGGAAAAAGGTATATTCCCGTAAACCCAACTTTTCTTTTCTTGGCTCTCGCCCATTGGGGCTTGGGGAAATAAATTGGACTGCAAGATGCTTCCACACAGAGCTGAAACCGACCGCATATAAGTACTGGTAAACCGTTTAAAAGTCTAAGTCTGCCCAGGCAAAGTGGTGCGAGTATGACCGTCAATGCATGTAACTAAACCATATTGGTTTCATTGGGCGGCACGGATAGAGATGTTAGTCGTGTAAAAGTCCCATAAAATTGAAAGCATCGTCTCCAACATCACATAAAACAGTGTTGACGGGGACGTTAAACCTCAAATCAAAGAAAGCAAACCCCACTTTTCTCTATATTAAGTGTAGTTGATAGGGATGTTCATTATACGAACTTGATAGCCTGATGGTATTGTGGGCGCTTGATAAAACCGCCTCAACGAGGTGGTTTCAGCGAGAACTAACAATCCAAATTTTGGCGCAGAAAGAAGAAAAATCTTCAATAATCTTGTAAATCCTTGGGTGGTTGGGTGAGGCATAGGGGCGTGTATTTTGCGTCATTGGGGCGTCTTAAAGATGTCATCGCAGGAAGTAAGGGTAGAAGTGCTGTCATTTCTACTGTTTCTACACTTCCATTTATTTTTTTATCTTTCTCCCCTGTCCCTCATTTCTCCTCTACTATCTCTTCAATCTCGCTTCTCCCTTTCTCTGAGAGACGAGACAAAATGACCAACAAGTGTTGACGTGTCGTTAACATCACGAAAACACCCCTATATAGTTTTAACCCCTCAAACCCCACTTTTATATAGATAAACTGGGGTTTGCAGGGGTATACTTTATTTTTCTTATTTCTGCTCTAAAAATACATGTAGATTTGAGGTACTCGTTAGAACCGCCTCGATGAGGTGGTTCTAACGAGTACCCACAATCTTGATTTTGGGTAAGAAAAATATCACAATTTTTTCATCTTAAAATTTTCGCTTTTACAGTGGTAAAATATACAATGTATTTGTATAGGCGTGTTTTCGTAATGAACCCAAAATATTCAATAATAATCAAACGCTTGTAAATCCCACTTTTTAAATTTTTCACCACTTTGATATATTTTTCAAATTTCAAAAAGTATGAGCCCGACACTTATAACAAAGTATATTTTCTCAAAATTCATTATATTGAATACGAAACTTAGACCAAAAATTATATTAAGTAGCTTTGGAGGATCTTCCGACCGGACTATTCATGTTGTATATGCTTATAATGGTTGTGTATTATTATTTGGGTCCCGTCAAGCGATTTTGGTACTTATCGCCTATGCGAGCAGCGAAGGTTCAGGCGAGCCTGCGCATCCGCGCAGTCTCGCCAGAACCTTCGCTGCTCGGTCATACAAGCAGTGAATCAAGAGGAACCTTCAGACAGAAAGCCACATCCCTGGCCCCTCTGAATGGCTGGGCATGCGCAGTTAAAATTTGTCATGACGGAATGGTCGAAGACCCAAATTCGCTTGGCGGGGCTCATTTTATTGAATAGTCATTAAATTTGCCTGTTGCACCTTGGTCACCTCTTGTGGGGAAGAGGGAGCAGTTTCCTTGCTGTTTGTGATTTGTTTTTTTTTTTTTTTTGTTTTTTTTTTTTTGTTTTTTTTTTCACAAAGTTAGTTACTCTTCCTCGTGGTACAATTGGTATGCTGTAGTCTTTGATTGTGGGTTTCACTTAGCATGTATTTCTATATTTTTTACCTTATAGTGAATCATAGGAGATTATAAGAATCTTCTATGAGTGAGGGGTGGACTGAAAAATCCGTCCCGAGGGTCGCTGTCAGGCATCACGAGGCTTGCCGAGTGATGCCGGACAGAGATCCCGAGGGACATATTTTTCTATCCATCCCTCACACCCACATAGGATTCTTTTTCTTGCATACCTTCCATTTCTTAGCGCGGAATTTTAATGCTGCAGTCACTTAGGTTACCGGCGTCCCCCATATTGTAATGACATTACAGGAATGTTTAGTGACGTCACTTAAAGTGCTGTGACGTCAACCTTAACGACGGCACATTTGAGGCCTTATTCAAAAAGTGCACTTATCAAACATGCGAGAATATTCGATTCGGGGTAAGAACACTTGGGCCAGAACAGAATTTCTATCCCAAACTAAAACTATGCATTTCCTTATCTGGTGTGCAAGAAAACGTCATATTGTTGATGCTGCTGTGTTGGTGTTGTACTTCATCGTGTTACTGTTAGAAACAATTAAGGAGATGATCGGCACAGAAAACTTTAAGACTCTGGACTATTACTTTCAAAGCACATTGTTTTTCCCCTATGGTGAGCTCATCCATACATCAAAGCACTGACAACGCTGGTGGATCGCATCACGAAAACAAGCCTATATAATTCTGAATCCCTTGAACCCCACTTTCATACAGTAAAACTGGGCTTTGCAGGGGTAAACCTTACTTTTCTTATTTCTGTTCTAACATATAGATTGTTGGTACTCGTTAGAACCGCCTCGGTGAGGCGGTTCTAACGAGTACCCACAATCTATATTTTGAGGAGAAATAAGAAAAATATCGCATTTTCTCATCTTAAAATTTACCTTTATTTGGCGCTAAATTTTGCAACGTATTTGTACAGGCGTGTTCAAAATACATTGTTTTTCCCCTATGGCGGGCTCATCAATACATCAAAGTACTGACACATCACGAAAACACGCCTATATAATTCTAACCCCTTGAACCGCACTTTTACATCACGTGAACAAGTTCGTGAAATGAAGACCCCCTAAACCCCACCGTATATAGAGAAAATTGGGGTTTACGGGGGTATTCATTATTTTTCTTATTTCTGCTCCAAGACATAGATTGTGGGTACTCGTTAGAACCGCCTCAATGGGGCGGTTCTAACAAGCACCCACACCCTATGTCTTGAGCATGCTTAAGACAAGAAAAGTAGCCATTTTGGAGATGTGAAAAATGCGCTATGTCGTACGGGCGAGTTATCGTAATGTATATGGTAAAACTGGGGTTTGCAAGGGTAAACCTTACTTTTCTTTATTCGGCTCTAATAAATAGATTATGGGTACTCGTTAGAACCCGAGTACCACAATCTATATTTCGAGCAGAAATAAGAAAAGATCGCACTTTTTTATCTTAAAATCTTTATTTTGTCGGCGATAAATGTTACAATGTATTTGTATAGGCATGTTTTGGTAATGTATTTCTATATTTTTAACATTATAGTGAATCCATCACGATAACAAGTCCGTGAAATGAACACCCCCTTACACCCCACTTTATGTAGAGAAAACAGGGGTTTACGGGGGTCTACATTATTTTCCTTATTTCTGCTCCTAGACATAGGTTGTGGGTACTCGTTAGAACCGCCTCAATGAGGCGGTTCTAACGAGCACCCGCAACCTATGTTTGCTTTATAAACAAGGAAAATACCATCGATTTTCGTCAGAAAAGTAGCCATTTTGGAGATGTAAAAAAATGCACTATGTTGCACGGGTTTGTTATCATAATGCATAGGAGATAACATCGTGTTGTTGTTGCTGCTATGTTGGTGTTGTTCTTCATCCTGTTGTTGTTGGAGAAAAAATCTAGGAGATGATCAGGCACAGAAAACTTCAAGACTCTGGATATTTACTTTCAAAACACCTTTCCCCTATGGTGAGCTCATCCATACATCAAAATACAGTAATACATTGTAAATTTTTACCGCCAAAAAGCAAGAATTTTAAGCAGAAAAAAAATGTGATATTTTTTCTTATTTCTGCGCTATAATATAGATTGTGGGTACGCGTTAGAACCGCGCCATTGAGGCGGTTCTAACGAGTACCCACAATCTATATTTTAGAGCAGAAATAAGAAAATTAAGGTTTACCCTGTAAACCTCGGTTTTACTTCATAAAAGTGGGGTTCAGGGGGGGGGGGGGCAAATTAAATAAGTATGTTTTCGTGATGGCTGGTGGATCGCATCAAAACACACCTACATAATTCTGACCTCCTTGAAACCCACTTTCATACAGTAAAACTAGGTTCTAACGAGTACCCACAATGCTTATTTTGAGGAGAAATAAGAAAAATATCGCATTTTCTCATCTTAAAATTTTACTTTTTTCGGCGGTAAAGTTTGAAATGTAGTTGTACAGGCGTGTTTTCGTAACGACTTTCAAAACACATTCTTTTTCCCCCTATGGTGGGCTCATCCATACATCTTGTGAACTAGTCCGTGAAAAGAAGACCTCCCCCCCATATCCCACTTTATATAGAGAAAACAGGGGTTTACGGGGGTATACATTTCTTGTTCTTATTTTTACTCCAATGCATAGGTTGTGGGTACTCGTTAGAACCGCCTCAGTGAGCACCAACGACCTATGTTTGCAGTATTTATAAGAAAATATCAGGGATTTTTATAAGAAAAGTAGCCATTTGGGAGATGAGAAATATGCACTATGTCTCGTAATGATACATCAAAGTACTGACAACGCTGTTGGATCGATTTTCTCTGAAAGTAGCCTAGGAAAATAGTCTTGAACTCAGACGTATACTGTTTTGTAAAACCATTAAATTCCAATACTAAACGAATAGTGTAGACCTCAGGCGCTGCGTTATGCTCCGTCTGACCTGGGTCTTAACTGATTGCCAACGACTTACTAAACGAGTAAACCGCTTTGATGGTTTAAGCTTTCCCACGAAATAGTGGTGTGAGTCGCACCGACCCTTAAATGTTTAGTGTTTTTTGTAGGGCTTGAGATGATACGAGGGCTGATTGATATGTTGTGAGCCTCATATCGAAGGTATTTAATTTTGTCGGACATATTGTATTATTTTTCAACATAATCCCCTTCAGTATCTATACGCATTTGCCAGCGGTTTTTCAGGGCCCCAGTGCCCTTTTTATAGAACTCCTTTTCTTGGCTGCTCAGAAAATCATCCACTGCATATATGTCATCTTCGGACTGAAAGTGGGTACCTGAAATTGCCGTGTTCAGTTTTTGAAATAGATGAACGTCTGATGGAGCGAGATCAGGTGAATAAGGCGAATGCTCAATCAATTTAAAGCCACATTCGTGAATGGCAGCCATAACAATGACAGACTTGTGAACAAGAGCATTGTCCTAATGGAACAACACACCTTTAGTGAGCTTTCCTCGACGCTTAAGTTTAATATTTTCCCGTAACTGTGTCAGAAGTGAACCATAGTTAGTGCCATTGATTGTTTGTCCCTTTTGGAGATAATCTATCAGCAGAATACCATCTTCATCCCAGAAAACCGAGGCCATAAGCTTCCCAGCTGATCAAACAGTCTTTGCCCTCTTTGATGGGGTTGAGCCAGGGTGCTTCCGTTGTTGCGGTTTGGTCTCTGGGGTAAAATAATGGACCCATGTTTCATCCATACTGACAAATCTCTAAAGAAAGCTCAAAAGGTTAAGATTAGCACGCGAAAATGTACGCCTGGTATGCTTCTGATCAACTGACGGAAGCCTTGGCGGAAGCCTTGGTACCCATCGTGCCGAAAGCTTTCTCATTGCAAGATTGGAATGTACTCTTTCTTGTGAAATGCTAACTCTACTGTCTATATATGGCCCCGTCAAGCGATTTTGGTTCTTATTGCTATGCGAGCAGCGAAGGTTCTGGCGAGCCTGCGCATCCGCGCAGTCTCGCCAGAACCTTCGCTGCTCGCTCATACAAGCAGTGAATCAAGAGGAACCTTCAGACAGAAAGCCATATCCCTGGCCCCTTGAATGGCTGTGCATGCGCAGTTAAAATTTGTCATGACGGAATGCTCGAAGACACAAATTCGCTTGGCGGGACTTATATGTTTCTGTGACTCGTCTGTCAGTCATACTGGAATATAAGGGTTGAATGATAAGTGTAAGTTCAGGACTATTTTTTCAGCTTACCATCACGAAAACACGCCTATATAATTTTGACCCCCTTGAACCCCACTTTTATATAGTAAAACAGGGGTTTCCGGGGGTATACCTTATTTTTCTTATTTCTGCTCTAAAATATAGTATAGTATAAACATATTTTATTGCATCATAAATCAAGCAACAGGGTCGGGCCACATGTTCTGCCAACATTAGTTACTGCTATAAATATATAGATTGTGGGTACTCGTTAGAACCGCCTCGATGAGGCGGTTCTAACGAGTGCCCACAATCTATATTTTGAGCAGAAAAAAAGAAAAATATCACAATTTTTCATCATAAAATTTTCATTTTTTCGGCGATAAAGATTGCAATGTATTTGTATAGGCGTGTTAACGTAATGACAGTCATGAGACAGTCGGCCCACTAGTACTTTCAGTGCATTGATTAGCAATGCTATTTTGTTTGTTTGTTTGGTTGGTTGAGGTTTAACGTCCCCGTCAATACTATATAAGTCATTTTGGAGACGTTGCTTCCAAATTTGTGGGACTTTTACTCGGCATTGAGATGAAATGACTTCTCAAACCCTGTCGCCCAATGAAACCATTAATTTAGCAATGCTAGATCTCTGGTACAAAATGAACTCTTTAACACGACAACCCCTTTGTGACATGAGAATAGGTACAAAATGAATGTCTAGGAATGTTAAAGGTCAGGGCCTTCGTGACCTTGACCCAAGGTCGCTTGGATAACAGGTCCATTGGCATTTTAAAATAAATTTCCTCTGAATCCACCGGGTTGATTTCAATTTAATTTCATATGCAGACTTCTGGCAGTGGGAGAACGTAATTATGCGAGTATGGCCACATGACTAAGATGGCCATCATGCCAAAATATGGATAAAACATTTAAAATATTCTTCTCTGATTATCTCTGTGACATGGGAATAGGTACAAAATGATTGTCTATGAATGCTAAAGGGTACGGTCATTTGGTGGACATGGCCCAATGTCGCTTGGATTGAAGGTCCATCGCTATTTCAAAATATATGTTCTCTGAAACCACCAGGCCAATTTCTTTTAAATTTCATATGCAGCCTGTTGGCAGTGGGGGGAAGAAAGTTTCCACAAAAGGTCATGGTCAGATGATCAAGCAGGCTGTCATACCCAAATATTGTAAAAATATTAAAAATCGTTCATCACGAAAACATGCATATAAATTTGACCCCCTTGAACCCCACTTTTATAAAGTAAAACTGGGGATTCCGGGGGTATACCTTATTTTTCTTATTTCTGCTCTAAAATATAGAGTGTGGGAACTCATTAGAACCGCCTCGATGAGGCGGTTCTAACGAGTGCCCACAATCTATATTTTGAGCAGAAATAAGAAAAATATCACAATTTCTCATCATAAAATTTTCATTTACGGCGATAAAGGTGGCAATATATTTGAATAGGCGTGTTTGCGTAATGTTTTCTAGAGTCAATAAACGATTGTCTTGTAATTTAGTATGTATCATCGGGTGACTGAGTTCTACCAAGTTTGCAAAAACGATTATCCTAGGTTGTCCTTGGCCTATTTTAGGCCACAGTCAAATTTGGTTCCTTAGGCTTTGCAATGGGAAAGAGGTAAAACGATGCATTTTTATATAAATATTGCGGTCTATGACATGAGAATTGATATGAAATAAACGTCTAGGAATGCGACAGGTCAGGTCATTTTGTGACCTTATCCCAAGGTCACTTGGATTGGAGGTAAAAATATATTTTCTCGGGAACCACTGAGCCTATTTCATTTAAATTTTATATGAAGCCTAAGGACAATGTGTACGAAATATTTAGGTCACATGACCAAGATGGCTGCCATGCACAGATAGCTAATAACTTTAACAACTCTTCTTTTCCAGAAAATATGGGCCGATTGTCTTAAAACTTGGTTTGTACCATTGGATGACTGAGTGCTACAAAGTCTATGCGACAGATCAAGGTCATTTTGTGACCTCATCCCAAGGTCACTTGGATTACAGGTTCATTGACAGTTAAAAATACATTTTCTCTGAAACCACGGGACCTATTTCATTTAAATCTTATATGAAGCTGAAGAACAGTGGGAAATTGAAAATTTATACGAATTATATAGGTTAAATGACCAAGATGGCCGCCATGCCCAGATAAGTTAAAAACTTCAAAAAAAATCTTCCTTTCCAGAAACAATGGGGTGATTGTCTGGAAACTTGGTATGTATCATTTGGTCAGCACGTACTGCAAGGGTTACAAAAACGATGACCCTATGGTGACCTTGATCTATTTTACGCCAAGGACAAATTTGGTTCCTTAAGCTTTCAAATGGGAAAAAAGGAGAAACAATATGTTTCGAACAATATTGTGGTCTGTGACATGGAAATAGATACAAAATAAATGTCTTATGAATGTCCAAGGTCTAGGTCATTCAGTGTCCTTGGCCAAAGCTCATATGGCTTACAGGTCTACTGATATTACAAAATACATTTTACCTGAAATCCGGAATAGGAAAACATGTCCGTGTGCAATAATGGCGTCCAGCATGGTGTCAGAAATGACAAATATTAGGCTAAAAATTGTAACATCTTTCTTATTTTTGCTTTCAACACAGATTGTGGGTGCTCGTTAGAACCGCCTCAATGAGGCGTTTCTAACGAGTACCCACAATCTGTTTTTGAGCAAAAATAAAGCAGATAATTTTTACCCCCATACACCCCATTTTTCCCTATATAAAGTGGGGTTTAGAGGGGTCCTCGTTTCATGGACTTATTATCATGATGCACCGAGCCTATTTCATTTAAATTTTATATGTGCATTTTTTAAAGGTTTATTAGGCCGCCAAATCCAAATATTGTAAAACCCTAAAAATCTTTTTTCTCCAAAACCACTAAGTGAAGGTCCATTAACATTTCGAAATACATTTTCTCTGAAACCACTGGGCCATATGCAGTCTGTTGGCAGAAGGTTAAAGAAAGCATGTGATAAGCAAAGGCTCTGATCAGACTGCGCGAATGCGCAGGCTGACCAAAGTCTTCGCTGATCACACAAGCTTTAACTTAGGTTTTGTTTTGCGCTAGCTCAAATATGGTAAAAACATTAAAAATTCTTCTTCTCTGTAATCACTAAACCGATTGTCTGTATCATCGGGTGACTGAGGTCATGTACTACCAAGTTTGCACAAATGATGACATGACCCTAGGAAGTCCTTACATTACATAACACATCCGTGCAACATAGTGCATTTTTCACATCTCCAAAATGGCTACTTTTCTGATGAAAATCGGTGATATTTTTCTAATTTATACTGCAAACATAGGTTGTGGATACTCGTTAGAACCGCCTCGATGCGGCGGTTCTAACGAGTACCCACAACCTATGTCTTGGAGCAAAATAAGAAAAATATTATATACCCCCGTAAACCCCAGTTTTCCCTATATAAAATGGGGTTTAGGGGGGTCTTCATTTCACGGACTTATTCACGTGATGACCTATTTTAGGCCAAGGTCAAATTTGGTTTCTTGGGCTGTTCAATGGGAAAAAGGTAAAACAATGCATTTTTAATGACAGATTAATTCTGTCATTCATCGCTGTGCTGTACGTTTTAAAGAAGTTCCGGCTCCCCCGGCTTTGACCGCCATAGAAATATAAGTCCGCATAAAATTTAGTCCGATTTTTATTTAGTTTTAGGCGCAGTTTCATTCCGGTGATTGTTTCGAATATTTTCTCGCGCATATGTGTATACATGTACTATCTCAAGTTGAAAAATTCCATGAATGATCAGACGACACATGCCTTTTGAATATCAACACAAGCGTGTTAGTTATCTTAAGAGCGCCATACAAAACATGAAGCAGACAACTTTAAAATTTTATCTTATTTTTTTCAGAGATTGGATTTTATATGCAGATGAGTCGTAAGAAATGTGAAGTGTATGGCGAAATATTAGACAAAAAGATGACATGTCCTCCTACGTTTAAAAATGGCCAGGTTAAGAATTTACCCCTTCCACCCACAAGTTTCTCAAGTTCACTCTTCGATCACTGAATTTGTACACGTCCATTCAATACATGTAAATTGGGTGTCTAGTCAAAAGGCAAACCATATAGAACAGAATGAGATGTATCACTATGAGCCCTCTTACTAGGTTCTACACTGTTTGCATAGGTATCTGTACTTGGCTATAAAGGGCTGCATAACGCTTACATGCTAAGTACGTCACGCAAGAAACTTCACCGTACGGTAGCAAGCCAGCAATAATATACTCCAAACAGTTATCACTGTCCAATTCTGTTGTAGATCTGTATAACTTAATATGTAAGCAGAGTTGTGATAAATAATAAGCTACATGCCGCAAAACTTCAAACATCGCACAAAAAGTGCTTTCCTTGATTGAAGCGCACGACATAAGGTAAGTTGTTGCCTGAGCCGCTCAACACCTCAGTCGACAAGTGTAAGCTTTTACAAGAAAGTTGCGTCTATGCTTAGCACACGTTTATTTGTGTTGTCAGAAAACCGGCAACTAGTCATTTGTACATTGTATTAATGTGCAAGTAAAATGAAAGTGTATAACAGCCGAAGATTCGTAATGTTCACCTCAGTTTTGTGAACCAAAGTACAAATCAGCACTCCAGCGCTAATAGAGGTTTTTTGTCCTTATCACTTAAAGAAAATAAACCTGGAACCTCCTCATAAAGGCCTAGATATGTAGATATTCACGAATTTTTCACAGAATCTGTCATTTCAGTGCGTTTTGGCGCTTTGCTTCTCCACTGCTGCGGTGTATGACATGAGAATAGCTTTGTTTGTTTGTATTGGATTTTAACGGCCCAATCAGCACTATTTTAGGTCATTTTTGAGCCGATCAGTTTACGTATCCCCACTTTCCTGGGCAGGCTTATACGTAAGCGGTTAACCAATACAGTGCGCATTCTTTCACCAGAAACCGAAAACTGCCTTTCTTGAATCAGCGGAAGGTAGAGAATGACCGTAGAAAAGATTTCATGATCAATCTCCACGAAAGAATGTTGCTGACCCTGTCAGGTATCGAACCGGCGTCCTCCTGATCACCAGTCAGACGCGCATCCGACTGATCTACTGAGTCCTGCACATGAGAATAGAAACAAAATCAATGTCTATTAAATGCGAAAGGCCAAGTTCATTGTGTGGTATTATCCCAAGGTCACTTGGACTGCAAGTCCAATGACATTTAAAACTACATATCTGAAACCACTGTGCCTATATGGAGCCTGAGGACAGTGGGAAACTGAAAAAGTATACGAACTATTTAGGTCACATGACCAAGATGGCCGGCATTCCAAGATAAGTTAAAAACAAAAAAAACTCATCTTTTCCAGAACAAATTGGCTGGTTATCTTAAAAAAAAAAAACAAAGTTTAAACTTGGTATGTAACATTGGGTGACTGAGTGCTACATGTGACTGAGTGCTACAAAGTTTATAAAACTGATTACCCTAGGTTGACATTGACCTATTTTACGCCAAGGAAAAAGTATTGCTTGAACGAAAGTTTTTTTTTTTTTTTCAAATGGTCTAGGTCACATGACCAAATTAGCTTCCATGGCAATTTATAAAAACTTTAAAACTAGAATACTGTCGATGGCGCGCCATCGCAAATCCCCGCACTTTCTACAGAGGGGCCAACTACCAAAAACCCCTCCTCACCCTTGGCCCTAATTTGACCCCGGGGTCAAAATATTACCTGTATTATATTCTACTAATCATGCCCTTCAATTTGATATGCCACATGACTATGTTCCAAAAAACTTAAATTTTGACCCTTTGACCCCTCCCCAAGGGCCCCAATCTGACCCCCGTGTCAAAATTTTACTTGTATTATATTCTATTAATCACCCCCTTCAATTTGATATTCCAAATGACTATATTCGGTAAAATTTGAATTTTGACCCCCTGACCCCTCCCCACCCCCAAGTCCGACCCCTTGGGCATGACCCAGGGGTCGCAGCCAAAATCCCGTTCAATTTGTGTTACATATATCATTCATCATTACTTATGCAAAGTTTGGTTTCAAAATCTATAAAATTGACTTTGAAATTGAATTTAATTGATATTTGACCCCTGCCCAAGGCCCCTGGGGGCGGGGCCAAAAATAAATGTGACGTTGCACGCCCTCATTATGTAAGGAAGCTGTGTACCGAATTTGGTTACATTCCCACCAGATAGCATGACGGACGGACAGACGGACGTCTCTACAAATGGATACTTAAGTGGCTAGGGGTCGGCATATTGACTACTAAGGCGGCAAATTCTCTTAAGCGGCAAGCCACCTAAGAGCGAGTTTTTGCCACTTAAGTACCAAAATTACGGAATAAAGTCCATTTGGACTCACGAATATATACCTAAGTGTCAAACTGTCCAAATTTTTTGCCCCCTAAATATCGTTTCGTTGGTGCGGACAGACGGACGGAGGCGTTCACAATATCCCCGAACGCTTTTTTTAAAAGCGTGGGGATAAATATTATTCTCCAGTACCTCTAGGCCGATTTCTTGAAACATTTTGTGCAGCGTCGGGTGGCACACGCCTATATAATTCTGACCCCCTTGAACCCAACTTTTATATAGTAAAACTGGGGTTTACATGGGTTAACCTTATTTTGCTTATTTCTGCTCTAATATAAAGACTGTGGGTACTCGTTAGAACCGCTTCATCGAGGCGGTTCTAACGAGTACCTACAATCTATATTTTGAGCAGAAGTAAGGAAAACATCACAATTTTTCATCCCAAAATGTTAGTTTTTTTTTTTTTGTTTTGTTTTTGTTTTTCAGCGAAAATGTTACAATGTATTGGCACGTGTTCGTAATGTTATATTGTTGTTTATAGCATCGCCTTTGTCCAATTGATTATGTATTGTGATCTTGAGCAAGCTCAGTATGAATTGAGCCAGCGCATGGCAAAATCTACAAGAAGGTTCGAGCGACCAGCGGAAACTCGGATCAGCCTGTGCATTCGCGCAGTCTGATCAGAGTCTTCGCTGATCGCATGTACCTACTATAGGCTTATATCTATGCAAAGAGACATATGCGCAGGTTGATTTGAGTCTGTGCTGTCGCACCGGTCTTATTGTAGGTTTTGTCAACCTATGTAAGAAAAAAACATTTGATCAGCAAAACTAACAACTTGGAATGTTTTGTGTCACATCTGGTTATTATAGCATCAATATGGTTGACAGGGACGTTAAACCTTAATTCAATTATAATTTATATTGTTATATATAAAAAAAATCATTAACCGTCCATAAACAGCGACTATAAACAGAATGATTATTTGTATTGATCTTAACATTTAAGCATTGCGAAATGCAGATACGTGTACTTCTAAAATCTGGCGGGTCATACAAGCTTTCAGTGGCGTCTGAACAGGCTCTTCATAGTTTACCTATAGATGCACATTTCTGGGACAGTTAAGGAGGTCATTACACAAACACGCCTATACAAATACATTGTCACCTTTATCGCCGAAAAAAATGAGCATTTTAAGATGAAAAATTGTGATATTTTTCTTATTTCTGCTCAAAATATAGATTGTGGGCACTGGTTAGAACCGAGGCGGTTCTAACGAGTACCCACATATGAGGCGGTTCTAACGAGTACCCACAATCTATATTTTAGAGCAGAAATAAGAAAAATAAGGTTTACACCTGTAAACCCCCAGTTTTACTATATAAAAGTGGGGTTCAAGGGTGTCAGAATTATAAAGGCGTGTTTTCATGATGTGTTTGCAACCCTCAACTGTCTTTGACTGGCCATACATTCATTATGATAACACATCCCTGCGACATAATGCATTTTTTTTTCACACCTCCAAAATATCTACTTTTCTGAAGTTAATAATATGTGATATTTTTCTTATTTATACTGCAAACATAGATTGTGGGTGCTCGTTAGAACCGCCTCAACGATGCGGTTCTAACGAGTACCCACAACCTTTGTCTTGGAGTAGAAATAAGAAAAAAATGTATACCCCCGAAAAACCCAGTTTTCTCTATATAGTGGGGCGATCATTTCAAGGACTTGTTCACGTGATGACGAGCTGTTTTGTCAACGAAACAACTGGGTTTACGTTATTCTTATTAATTCATAAAAACATTAATTTTGGGTACTCGTTAGAACCGCCCTATTGAGAACTTACAATGTATATTTCTAACAAAAAGTGGAATATATCACACAATTCCACCAAAAACATAGCGGTTTCGGAGAGATATGAACAAAATGCACTCATGCAGTTACATGTGCACGGGTTTGTTAACCTTCTCATATTTACATATTTTGTTTTTGTTTGTTTGATTGAGGTTTAACGTCCCCGTCAACACTGTAAATGTTATTTTGGAGACGTTGCTTCCAATTTTGTGGGACTTTTACTCGACATTGAGATGAAATGACATCTCAAGTCCTGCCGCCAAATGAAACCAATAGGGTTTATAAGCATGGACGGTTCCGACGCGCACCCCTCTGCGTGGAAGCTTCATGCAGCCCATTTATTTCGTCAAGCCCCGATGGGCGGGTGGCGATATTTACATATATCTTGATCAGGATGAATAGGCATGTTTGTCCTTCCAGGGATCAAGAAACTTTGGACATCCCTGCAACGCAAACAAGGACTCTGATCAGGCTGCGCATCCGTGTAGTATTCGATGGCCGCGCCCGTCAACGGACATGGTGCGAGACAGTGTATTGGGTCCTACGGTATCTGTAATAATAATTTCCGTTATTTCATAACGAAAGCACGCCTATATAATTCTGTCCTCCTTTAACCCCACTTTTTTTTTACAGTAAAACTGGTGTTTACAGGGGCAAACTTTAGTTTTCTTATTTCTGTTCTAAAATATAGGTTGTCGGTACTCGTTAGAACCGCCTCGATGAGGCGGTTCTAACGAGTACCCACAATCTATATTTTGAGCGGAAATAAGAAAAAATATCACACTTTTCCATCTTAAAATTTTCATGTTTTCGGTGGTAAAGTTTACAATGTATTTGTATAGGCGTATTTCGTAATGATGACATCAGAATGTACTTAGCAGGAGATTGCTTGTACATATACTTGTTTGTGCCTTTAGCAATGCATTTCATTTTGGTAAATGTTTGCTTAAGACGGGTTGCTTGCTTAATAGATGTGGCCACTATGACAGGTTTTACTGTAGATACAGAGGGTCCTCGTTGTAAAGACAGTATTTGTTCCCCTAATTTTGCCACCAGAAAGAATATTGCTTATTTTATAAAGAATCCCAATAGTAGTAAAGTAGGTATTGAAGGGCCCTTTTCACGAGGCGATTCTAACAAATATCCACATTATTGTAACAAATACAATATTCTTAAATATCTCTATTAGCCCCTAGCATCTTGAGCTAGGGCATTACGCAAACACGCCTATTCAAATACATTGTCACCTTTATCGCCGAAAAAAAAATGAAAATTTTATGATGAAAAATTGTGATATTTTTCTTATTTCTGCTCAAAATATAGATTGTGGGCACTCGTTAGAAAACGAGTACTCACAATCTTTATTTTAGAGCAGAAATAATAAAGATAAGGTATACCCCCAGGAACCCCAGTTTTACTATATAGAAGTGGGGTTCAAGGGGGTCAAAATTAAATAGGCGTGTTTTCGTGATGGATTCGTTATCTGCATATGTTTCTATGTATCAAATTAAAATAACACATCTGTGTGACCATTACGAAAACACGCCTATACAAATACATTGTAAACTTTACCGCCGAAAAAAAACTAAAATTTTAAGATGAAAAATTGTGACATTTTTCTTATTTCTGCTCAAAATATAGATTGTGGGTACTCGTTAGAACCGCCTCATCAAGGTAGTCCTAACGAGTACCCACAATCTATATTTTAGAGCAGAAATAAGAAAAATAAGGTTTACCCCTGTAAAACCCGGTTTTACAATATAAAAGTGAGGTTCAAGGGCGTCCAAATTATATAGATGTGTTTTCGTGATGCAAAGGCAATCATTACGTGAACAATATCTTGAAATAAACACCCCTAAACCTCACTTTATATAGAGAAAACTTGTGTTAACGGGGGTAGGTATTATTTTTTCTGCTTTCTACTCCATGACATATGTTGTGGACAATCGTTGGAACTGCCGGTTCTAATGCTAGCGTTAGCATCCAAGCAACTTCATGAAACTTTATATTTTGCCGTCGGCGTTGATTCCACGTTGCACGTCGATGTTTAGTCTACCTCTGAAATGATGTTCTGTTATAATTAATGATGTCATATATCCACCTAGATTATTACAAACCTGTGAATGAGCGTTTAACATGGCGTAGCGGTGATATAGTCGCTTTAGATATGGCCAAAGTGAAATAATCAATATGCGTACAATAGGGTTTCGATGTCTGGAGCACCTTTTGGACCATGAAAATTTTTTCGAAACGGGGACAGTTCGAGCTTCTGAGGTTTATGCATAGAGGCATAGTGTTTAAATGAAATAAAGGCATGCTGAGTGTACTCATTAGAATCGCCTCATCGAGATAAATTTAATGGGTATACCCAACAAACCTTTTCATAAATAAATATCTTAACTATATCTTATAAGGCCCTACGGAAAGAATTTCATAGGGGCTCAAGGGCGGGTTATGATCAGCCATGGTCAGCGAGCCATCGGGTTGGAGCCATCGGATTTTCGCATATGAGGAGACTCTTGTGTCCAAATCTCGATTGTCCTCGAGTCACATGTTTATAATATTAACCCTCATGTTGTTATATTGATATATAACCTGAGTATTAAATACACTTCTAAACTTGTAATGCGCACCCACAGCCTATGTATGCAGTTAAAATAAGAACAAATATATTTGCGCCAGAAAAGTAACCATTTAAACTGCACTATGCCGCATGGTTGTAAAAATGCACTATGTCGCAAGGGGTGTGTTACAATAATGCAACCATGGCCCAAAAACATAATGTTTTTTTTTTTTTTTTTTTTGTTTTTCGAATTTCTGCTGCAATTAGAAATGTGATTGCTTGTTTGAATCGCCTCAATTGGGCGGCTCTAACGCGCAGCGCCATTTTCTTTTCTTTTTTTTTTTTTTTTTTTTTTAGAAAAATAAAAATAAGGAAGATAGTGTAAACCCCGTTTTTCTCTATGCAAAAAAGGAGCAATTAAGGGTGTTTAGGACATAGACTTAACTTGATGACGATGTATATCTTAGGTATTTGTGTAGGCGTAACCTTGAAACTTGGCGTTCAGAACGTACCTTAGCTCAGTTACGCAAAACATTAAAATCAAGATGTCGTATAATAAATCCGAACCACAAAGGCTAGTGATGCAAAAACTACTTTTTGTATGGCTAAACATTATTTATGAAATCACATCTGCCACACGTGGGTATATTCATAAGTGTTGTCTTTCAACCCATATATGCCTAGCGGCTCTTTTTGGAACATTGGCAAACAGTGCAGACCAGATCAGACGCTTGTTTGTTTTGTGTCCAAGTTTTATCTAAATATATCGCAAATGTGTTCAGGCCATTGCACCTCTAAAATATAAATTTGTTGTAAATACTTATACTAATTTTGTATGGCACAGAAAGGCTCGTGTCCTAATCGTGTAGACCTTTGTGAGACTGCTCCTTTATGATCACTTGAAAGCAAACATAGCTACAACTCTCTTTCGTGAAAATGCTTTCAGATGAACTACGACTTGCGTTCCCTCTAACATTTATTTCTGATTGAGGGCATATCCAACGGAATTTCTAAAACTAGGCATTTTGGTTCTGTTGTTTGATTTGATGTTTTAACGTCACCGTCAACACAATATAGGTCATTTTGGAGACTTTGCTTCCACTTTTGTGGGACTTTTACCCGACACTGAGATGAAATGACATATCAAAGCCCTGTCGTCCAATGAAACCAATAGGGTTTGTAAGCACCGCTTTGTCTCGGTAGACTTAGATCCTCTAAGCGGTTTACCAGTACTGGTGTGCGGGTCGGTTTCAGTTCATGCAGCCCATCTATTTCTTCAAGCCCCGAGGGCCGGGGGTCTGATTCCCTGTTTATTTTGTCACATGTTTATATAGATGTTCGTAACTGTTTGTGTTAAATGCATTCATTAATTTATAAGAAAATAGAAAACTATCTGACTTTTTATACTAGATTTTTGGCTTCAAGTGACAAAACGCAAAGGTTTCCACCTTTTTGACAAAACACAACGCGAAGCAAATACTTTCATACCGGAGTGCAGGTGGAAAACCCGCACCTGCTACAATGTAACATATCAAGCGCTGGAAGCCTCTGTGGTGTTGTGGTTATGCTACTCGCCTTAGTAACCAGGGATCGCAGGATCGACCCCGGGCTTCTCCAGAATTTCGGATCAGTCTTTAAACCCAGGTCCCATCTCCGTATGACCTTAGCTGTTGGTGAGACGTAAAACTAAAAACGCACTCACACGCCAAGCGCATCCCACCATTAAACACATCTTTATAATTCTGACCCCCCCCCCCCCCCACACACACACACACACACACACTTGATCCCCACTTTTATAGAGTAAAACTGGGATTTACAGGAGTAAACATTATTTTTCTCATTTCTACTCCAAAATATAGATTGTGGGTACTCGTTAGAACCGCGTCGAAAAGGCGCTTCTACGTGTACCCAAAATGTATATTTTAAGCAACAATCAGAAAAATATCATCACGACTTTTCATCTTACAATTTTTGTTGTTGTATTTTTCGGCGGTAAAATGTACAAATCTAATGCATCAAAAACATTTTTTTCTAGATTCTGTACACTTTAATAATAAGTGAATAAATAAATAAATAATGTCGTTAAGTTCGGCCAGGTAAACCTGGGTACGCTGTACGCGGTCTAACTGTAATAAAACAAGAAGATAAAACTTTGGCGTAGACCTAATACATGGAAATACATGTAAGTACAAAATGGTTTGGATTCAGCCACTCCATTTGCCAAATCGTTACATGTAGAACTTGAAGAAATATGTAGTAGGTTGGTTAAGACAGTCGCGACACTAGCTCAGCAAGGTTTTGCTGGCTGAAGAGAGACGGACGGACGAACTGACAGACGACTAGCTTTTTTTGCGTTGTGATTCTGTTGGATGAAAGCCATCATGCCCAAGTCTAACTTATGACGACAGACGGACATATGAATACGACAGCTGTCATTGTGACCACAGGTGCGTTTCTATGGTTGTGGGTCGAGGCTGAGTATGAGTAAGTAATGTTCATCAGGGTAACAATGGGAATAGAGGCACTGGTTGTTGTTTACAAGTTTCCCGCACGGTCAGGGAACGAATCCATAACCGCGAACAGGGAGACCATCGCGCAGTTACTCCCTGAGCGGACATACACATACTTCTATAATATCCAAACATTTGAGTTTTGAGTGAGGTTGCAATTAGTAAATAATATCTTTATAAGTAACACCTCAGAAGGATCAGATTTATGAAAATTGTATGTATTAATCAATTTTAACAATCTATGCTCATTTCAAATCCATGGATTCGGCACATGGTAATTTATTTTAGTAAATATTCAACGATAGAGTACTTTCCCCTTCGTCAAACAAGTATTAACTTTTAAATAAAAATCCTGTTTCTCATAAATATATAAATAAGGAACCCCGCTGTAAATTTTTTTTTAAAGATGCAAACGTACACATTATTGTAAATATCCGAATTATTATATAGCCGGATAAAATTTATTGCTGCTGGCTTGAATTTTGCCCCTGGAAAAGCGAATGCGATCTTCTCAAACGGACGCTTGTCATCGGAAAAAAATACGGCAAATCCACGGACATTACCGAACGTTACCGTCTCCTCAATGACTGGTACCCCGTCTAACCACAGCAGAATCGAAACTGAATATTGCAAAATAGGACGTCCAAATGCCATATTTAAATACAAAGGTCTCAAATTAGAATGTGCATGTTGCATATTCGAATAAAGTAGTAAGATATGGAAAGGTTCATAATGCAAAGTGCGGTTTCAACAATTCATTTTGTAATTGCACATTGCATAATTGAGTTTTTACCTTAATACTGTTCCATAATTTTCAGCAACCGGTGATTCTACAAGGTAACTTGGCTTATTTGTAATAAAATCAATAAAAGATGTTGACTAAAATACAATTTGCTGCTTATGCTTCTCATTTAGAATTTCATTGATAGCAAACACACGAAGTGTTTGCTTTACTGTAGAGAGGCTGGAACAACATACTTAGGCACCCAAATCTCGCCTGGAATCTCGTTCTATTTTGTCGCGATAATCCGCCATCTTTACAGAGCTCATGAGAATTGTATTCACATCCAAAAATTACTCTTGAAAAGCAAAAGGAGTCAAGTCCCATTACAAAAGAAACACAAAAAGCGTCGAAATTATTTTAAAAGGCTTTTTTCGAAGACCGTTCAATCAAACGCTGAAGTTTGATCGCGGGAAAGTTTCGAAACTACGTCATGCGCACTGAGCCGGAAAGGTTAGCCGGTAAAATCCGGTACCGCGCTTGGACCAACGAGTTACAGAAGCATTTACCAGAGCTTCTCGGTAGTGTGGAAAGCGCTTCTCGTCTGGCCAAGCAATTAAAACTTTTCACAAACTTTTGCTCAGGGACATAAAATAAAGCCCTGTGGATAGTTGGGGACACAAAGAGCTTTCTGGCTGAACCGGTCGTTTCGCCCCAGACCGTTTCCCCCCGAGTCGTTTTGCCCAAAAGAGGTTTCCTCCCTGGTCGCCCCTCCCCCAACCCTGGTCGTTTCGCCCCCTAGTCGTTTCGCCCACTTTCCAAGGTAAAACTAATTTCCACTGCAGAAATTTTATTCATCTTTAACTTAAGAGAGGTGAGAAGAGGCAAATATTAAAGCAGCATCATCGCCCTCTCACGTTAGTCTAAGGATAGCTGATCCGACACCGGGCCTTAAAAGTGGCTACTCGGGGAGTTGTGACTAGAACTTGTCACTCAAAAATTATTGATTGTTTGTTTGATTTATGGTTTGGGGACGAAACGACTAGGGTTTGGGGGCGAAACGACTGGGGGGTGCAATAAAGGGATGCGAAACGACTAGGGTGGGTGGTGGGATGAACATCTTGGGAGCGAAACGTCTTGTTACCAGATGGCTACCTGTGGATTTCTACCTTGCCGAGATTTATAAAGTGATGATGAGCCCCAAATCCATAGCATAATGATAGTGCTTCAGGACACTTTAAAGTGCCCATGCTTCAAATTAACTGAACACCCTATGTATTTTTCTGCCCTTGAAGTGCACAAAGGACCAACACTGGAGCATCGTCAAACTAAGGCTATGTGCAAAGCAGCTGTGGAGCTCAAACAATTCCTTTGGGTTTAACCACTCACCAACCCTGGTTGGTCAGTTTGTGTCATCTCCCAGAGAAAGGGACTAAAGAGATAGAAGAGTTAGTAGAGGAGAAGAGAGGGAAGGACAGGGGAGAAAGGGGAAAATGAATAAAAGTGTACAAATAGAAGAGATAACAACACTCCTTTTCTACCCCTACCTGCCGCAAGGACAGCAGGCCTCGCCCAACTGTAAATCAATATATGTTGTACTCCGGTCACCTTTGCCTCACAACAGAACAAATTAAAAACTTTGAAAAACAGTTTTATGTAGTTTATGGAAGATCCCTCATGAAGCACTCAAAGAAGTGGCAATATTCTTTGGAAGTTGGCCTTTAAGTCTGATGCCCGCGCCGATGAAGGTGGGCTGATAGCAGATGCCGGTCCATATACCCCAGGGAGTATCCTCTACTGTTCGCTGCTTTCAGGTCGGAGAACCTGCAAACATGGATGCCCAGAGATAGCTCAGTGGTAGAGCGTCCGCTTCGGGAATGGGAGGTCGCGGGTTCGATCCCCGGCCGCGCCATACCAAAGGCGTGAAAAATGGTACTAGGAGCTCCCTTGGCTGACGCTCGCATTATCAGGGGTAGTCCTAGGAAGATAAATGAAGGCAGGTAAGTATTTGTTAGAGGATACTTTGTTTGTCGCAATAAAAGCTCTACATGAGCTTATGTTATTTGTTTCGAATATGCGACGTTAAATAAAGCTTCTTTATCTTTATCTTTATCTTTATCTTTATCTTTGATAGATGCTGCCCGGGATTGACATCTTGATGTCAATGCTGTCGAGTTTGCAGGCCAAGGTGTTGTATCACTCGGGAGGTAATGCTGGTAGACACCTCTGAAAACCCGAGTTGCTCGCCGTTGCACCGTCTCAGGCTGATACCATATGTGGGCCCCATACTGATGTGGCATATTCCAGGATAAGTCTTATCATAGTCACTACATCATGCTTTAACATCTTCAGACCAGCTGGTTATCTTCCTTCCAAAGAAACACCAGGCTGCTTTTTGGCTTTTAACAGTTGCATAAAAAAAGGATGCCAAGGTACTTTCAAATTTTTAAGATTGACAGCACATGGCTGTATTCCATTATAGACATTGCTGTAGTCTGTAAAGATCCCTCTGAAATGCTGCAGTATCAGCCAAGCTTGAGATCTTGTGGTATAAAAAGCTGTTATTAGCAAAGAGGTGAACTCCAGAGCTGATTTTCTGTGGCAGGTCATTTAAGCATGGGCAGAACAACAATGGTCTGAGAATGGCACCTTGAGGGACACCGGATACAGCTGGGCCAGTCGGGGTAAACGGGCCTTTTTACCAGGTCTGGTTAACCCCTGTTGGTCAGGAAGCTCTGGATCCACTGTAAGTGGTTTATATTTTGTCGTATCTGAGCTTGACAGTGCTCAAGCCATTCATGTGGAACTTTGGCAAACACACCCTCTCTCTATATATATCTATCTATCCTTACTGCGTTAGGTCACATTTGGTTATTGCTCACTTGAGATTTGAAGGACAAACGCTTACGCGGTAATCATGACGTTGCGGTGAGGATCTTAAACCTGCAGAGGAGATTATTCTTTCTGCACGGGGGGTTGGTTGGGTGGGGCTCCAGTTATCGTCCTGATCCGAAGGTCGTGCACTTTGTGACATTCAACCCAACAAATGATGCCAGTGGAACATGTTCTTCGGATACTAAACTGTATTGTCGCTGCCGGGAATCGAACCGTGGGTCTCTAGCATCAGAGGCAAGTGGTTTAACCCGTAAGCAACCACTGTTGGTGTGTTTTTGATGTTCAACACCACTATTCTTTCTTTCTATATCTATCTATCTATCTATCTACTTATCTATCTATCTATCTATCTATCTATCTATCTATCTATCTATCTATCTATCTATCTATCTATCTATCTATCTATCTATCTATCTATCTATCTATCTGTCTATCTCTATCTATCTATCTATCTTCTGATACTGCGTCGGTCACATTTGACCATTACCGCAGGTGTATATGACATACACTCCGGGTTTTGCAGGATGAAAGCTTACACCGTAATCATGTAATTACGGTAGGGATCTTAAACCTTATACGAAAGCCGGGTAGGGCCATTTCTTATTTCTAACTTCTAACTTCTTACTTCTAACTTCTAACTTCTAACTTCTTACTTCTAACTTCTTACTTCTAACTTCTAACTTCTTACTTCTAACTTCTTACTTCTAACTTCCATGTTGTATATTGATTTTTTAATATTTATTTTTCTTTTTTTTTTCTCTTTTTTTTTTTGGGGGGGGGGATGATTTTATGGCCCTTTCAAGATTTTTACACTCATATCGATCCGATCGTTAATCAGAGGTAAGCGAAATCCGAAATACTCGGAGAAAAGCCATCTGACCTTCCGTTGCAGAACTTGGCGTTTCACACTCGAAAACCATGTGGGCGAGTGGTGGGATTTTGGTGCGTGTGCGTGCGTGCGTGCGTGCGTGCGTGCGTGCGTGCGTATGTGTGTGTGTGTATGTGTGTGTGTGTGTGCATACCTGTGTGGACATTTCTTATTTCTAACTTCTAACTTCTAACTTCTTACTTCTAACTTCTTACTTCTAACTTCTAACTTCTTACTTCTAACTTCTTACTTCTAACTTCTAATTTCCATGATGTATATTGTTTTTTTTTAATATTTATTTTTCTTTTTGTTTGGGGGGGGGTTGATTTTACGGCCCTTTTAAGATTTTTACACTCATATCGAGCCGATCGTTAATCAGAGGTAAGCGAAATCCGAAATACCCGGAGAAAAGCCATCTGGCCTTCCGTTGCAGAACTTGGCGTTTCACACTGGTAAACCTGTGTGGGCGTGTGGGGGGATTGGGGCGCGTGCGTGCGTGCCCTCGTGCGTGCGTGTGTGTGTATACCTGTGTGAAAATTTCTTATTTCTAACTTCTAACTTCTTACTTCTAAATTCTAATTTCTAACTTCTTATTTCTAACTTCTAACTTCTTAATTCTAACTTCTAACTTCTTACTTCTAACTTCTAACTTCTAA
Source organism: Lucinisca nassula (assembly GCA_963580285.1). Classification (NCBI taxonomy): domain Eukaryota; kingdom Metazoa; phylum Mollusca; class Bivalvia; order Lucinida; family Lucinidae; genus Lucinisca; species Lucinisca nassula. Next base: position 105,426,742 of record OY757017.1, on the reverse strand, counting down.
TTTCTAACTTCTAACTTCTTACTTCTAACTTCTAACTTCCATGTTGTATATTGTTTTTTTTTTTTTTTTTTTTTTGGTGGGGATGATTTTACGGCCCTTTCAAGATTTTTAGACTCATATCGAGCCGATCGTTAATCAGACGTAAGCGAAATCCGAAGTACCCGGAGAAAAGCTATCTGACCATCCGTTGCAGAACTTGGCGTTTCACATTGGCAAACCTTTTAGGCGTGTGGGGGGTTGGGGGCGGGAGGGGTGCGCAACCCCCCCCCCCCCCCCACACACACACACACGCCCATACATGTTTGCCAGTGTGAATCGCCAAGTTCTGCAAAGGAAGGCCAGATGGCTTTTCTCCGGGTACTTCGGATTTCGCTTACCGTTGATTAACGATCGGCTCGATATAAGTGAAAAAATCTTGAAAGGGCCGTAAAATCACCCCCCCCACAAAAAAAAAAAATATAATATTAAAAAACAACAATATACAACAAGGAAGTTAGAAGTAAGAAGTTAGAAATTAGAAGTTAGAAGTTAGAAGTAAGAAGTTAGAAGTAAGAAGTTAGAAGTTAGAAATAAGAAATGTTCACACAGGTATACACACACACACACGTACGCACGCACGAACGCACGCACGCACGCACAACCCCCCTCCCCACCCACACACACACGCCAACACAGGTTTGCCAGATGGCTTTTCTCCGGGTACTTCGGGTTTCGCTTACCTCTGATTAACGATCGGCTCTATATGAGTGTAAAAATCTTGAAAGGGCCTTAAAATCACCCCGCCCCCAGCCCCCCCCCCAAAAAAAAAATATTAAAAACAAACAATATACAACATGGAAGTTAGAAGTTAGAAGTAAGAAGTTAGAAGTTAGAAGTAAGAAGTTGGATGTAAGAAGTTAGAAGTTAGAAATAAGAAGTTAGAAATAAGAAATGTTCACACAGGTATACACACACACGCACGCACGAACGAACGAGCGCACGCACGCATCACAATGCCCCCCCCCCCACACACACACACGCCAACACATGTTTGCCAGTGTGAAACGCCAAGTTCTGCAACGGAAGGCAAGATGGCTTTTCTCCGGGTACTTCGGATTTCGCTTACCTCTGATTAACGATCGGCTCGATATGAGTTTAAAAATCTTGAAAGGGCCGTAAAATCACCCCCGCCCCCCCCCCCCCCCAAATAAATAGTAAAAACAACAATATACAACATGGAAGTTAGAAGTTAGAAGTAAGAAGTTAGAAGTAAGAGGTTAGAAATTAGAAGTTAGAAGTTAGAAATTAGAAGTTAGAAGTTAGAAATAAGAAGTTAGAAGTTAGAAATAAGAAGTTAGAAATAAGAAATGTTCACACAGGTATAAACACACACACGCACGCACGCACGCACGCACGCACGCACGCACCACACCCCCCCCCCCACCCCCACACACACACACGCCAACACAGGTTTACCAGTGTGAAACGCCAAGTTCTTCAACGGAAGGCTAGATGGCTTTTCTCCGGGTACTTCGGATTTTGCTTACCTCTGATCAACGATCGGCTCGATATGAGTGTAAAAATCTTGAAAGGGCCGTAAAATCACCCCCCCCCCCAAAAAAAAATATATATATATATATATATTAAAAACACAATATACAACATGGAAGTTAGAAGTTAGAAGTAAGAAGTTAGAAGTAAGAAGTTAGAAGTTAGAAGTAAGAAGTTAGAAGTTAGAAATAAGAAATGGCCCTACCCGGCTTTCGTATAAACCTGCACAGGAGATGTTCTCCCTGCACAGGGGGCCTCCAGTTAACGTCCCGATCCGAAGGACGGTGCACTTTATGACATTCATCCCTGCAAATGATGCCAATGGAGCGTGTTCGGACACCGAAATTTTATCGCCGCTGCCGGGGATCGAACCCGGGACCTCTAGCATCAGAGGCAAGTGCACTAACCACTGAGCTATCACGCTGCAACACCCCCGCCCACGAGGATTACGTGCAGGTGTACATTACATACATGCAAGGTCCTACACAGTAATCATGTAATTACGGTAAGGATCTTTCTTTGTTTCTACTTATACTCCGATCGGTCACATTTGACCATTACTCGCAGGAGCATCACGTGAACAAGTCCGTGAAATGAAGACCCCTCTAAACCCCACTTTATATAGAGAAAACTGGGGTTTAGGGGGGTCTTCATTATTTTTCTTATTTCTGCTCCAATACATAGGTTGTGGGTACTCGTTAGAACCGCCTCAATGAGGCGGTTCTAACGAGCACACACAACCTATGTTATGAGCATTTATAAGAAAAATATGACAGATTTTCATCAGAAAAGTAGCCATTTTGGAGATGTGAAAAATGCACTATGTCATACGGGTGAGTTATCGTAATGGAGTGTTCTCCCTGCACAAGGGGGCCTCCAGTACAGTTAACTATTAACTACCTAAGGGGTGTTAATGAGTGTGTTTGCTCAAAAGGCAGTGCCTTTATTTCATATTCTAACACAGCGCGCCTATATAGGCAATGCAAAATAACTGTGTTTTATTCTGCAACAAATCACAGCTCGCAAGAGCGTGACGTGTGACGTCATTAAAAACTGCAAATTTATGACGTCACTAGTCGATTTACTTGACGTTAGACGGTGTAACGTCATTTTCTCGCATCAAAAACATTAGAAAAGGATATAAATGCATGTGTTTCAGTCGATAATTTTAGCGGGATTTCTTCTAACAATGGCGAAAAGTTGTGAGATTTTGAAGGGAAGAACAACATTATTGCCGATTTTCAGCGTGTTAGAATCGAAATAGATCAGCTCTAGCCAGTGATTTGTTGTGTAATAAATCACAGTTTGTCGGTCAGTTGTAAGTAGACAAATCACGCGCGCTACGCGCTCGTGATTTGTCTACTTTACAACTGACCTCCAAACTGTGATTTATTACACAACAAATCACAGTTAGAGCTGATCTATTTCTTAATTACAATGTACCGAAGATCACCTGAATGCATTTCATTTGGGCCCCATCAAGCGATTTTGGTACTTATCGCCCATGCGAGCAGCGAAGGTTCTGGCGAGACTGCGCGGATGCGCTGCTCGCTCATACAAGCAGTGAATCAAGAGGAACCTTCAGACAGAAAGCCATATCTCTGGCCCCTCTGAATGGCTGGGCATGCGCAGTTAAAATTTGTCATGACGGAATGCTCGAAAACACAAATTCGCTTGGCGGGGCTCATTTGATGAAACATAGCACTGTGGTTAGCATGAATGGAAACAGTAATATCCATCACGTGAACAAATCCGTGAAATGAACACCACCCTGAACCCCACTTTATATAGAGAAAATTGGGGTTTACTGGGGTATACATTATTTTTTGCTCCAAGACATAGGTTGTGGGTACTTGTTAGAACTTGTTTGCAGTATTTATGAGAAAAATATCACGGATTTTCCTCAGAAAAGTAGCCATCTCTCTCTCTCTCTCTCTCTCTCTCTCTCTCTCTCTCTCTCTCTCTCTCTCTCTCTCTCTCTCTCTCTCTCTCTCTCTCTCTCTCTCTCTCTCTCGTTATATAATTTTGGTAATCATGGATACTTTATCTTTATCGATTTTGCCATTAATACAAATGTATTATATATACCTTGACTATAGGAGATGACCTCCATATAAGCGTATCGCTTACTGTCAAACCCTATATAGCCTTGTATGAATGATATACATGTATGTGTATTTGTGCATTGAAACTCAATAAATATTGTTTAAACCAAATTTAGAAACCTCCGTGGTGCAGTGGTTACGCTACTCGCTTTGTAAACCAGGGATCGCAGTATCGATCCCGGGCTTCTCCAGACTTTCGGATGAGTCTTTAAACCGAGGTCCCGTCTCCGTATGACCTTTGCTGTTGGTGGGACGTAAAACTCAAACACTCACTGTTCAAATTAACGCTGTACTGGTGAATATATTTCATGGTCCATTTACATTTCCGACGTCACAACTCGACAAATGTCGACCTTTTTCGTGTCGTTTACAAATACAAATCAAAAACAAAGTATCACGCTCTGATTCCATGCAGCCAGATTAGTCGAGTGCTTGGGTCATAAAGATACTAAAATTGTATCTTTGACTTCGAATCCGACATCAATTTTTATTTATTATTATTATTATTATTATTATTATTATTATTATTTTTATTATATCCATAAAGAATTAAAACAAAAAGCTGGTCATTTTCACTTATTCCGCATGATAATTTCGCCCCGCCATTCAGGGCTTCGAGAAATAGATTGGGCTGCATGGTGCTTCCACGCAGAATTGAAAATGACCACATGTTAGTACTGGTAAACCGTTTAGACGGACTAAGCCTGTCGATGCAAAGTGGAGTGAGTCCAATGCATATCAGCCTTTTGGTTTATTGGGCGGCAGGACATGAGAAGTCATTTCATATAAATGTCGGGTAAAAGTCCCACACAACTGGAAGCAACGTCTCCAAAATGACCTAATTAGTGTTGGCGGGTACGTTAAACCTCAATGCAAACAAATTTCGCTTGATAAGAAAAACAAGGCAACGCAAGCGTAGCATCCCCTCGCAACTGCACACCATTCATCAACATGAAGGTTTGAAGCTTCTTCGATGATAACTGTGTATTCTATCCTGTGCATAAGGTTTTTAAGGTCAAGTCCATTGTGACCTGGACCTCTGACCCCAGACCTTGAAAGTCAATAGGGTTCATCTTCTCCCCATGAGGAATATTTGTGGAAGGCTTGGAGCTTCAACGATGATAACTGTGTCTTCTATCCTGTTCACAAGGTTTTTAAAGATCAAGTGACCTTGACATTTGACCCTGAAAATCAGTATGTTTCATCGTCTTTCCATGGGGAACATTTTTGGAAGGTTTGAAGCTTCTACGAGGACAACTGTGTCTTCTATCCTGTTCACAAAGTTTCAAATGTCCAGTTCATTGTGACCTTGACCTTGAAAATCAATAGGGTTCATCGTCTTTCTATGGGGAACATTTGTGGAAGGTTTGTAGCCTCTAAGAGGATAACTGTGTCTTCTATCCTGTACACAAAGTTTTTAAGGTCAAGTTCATTATGACCTTGACCTTCAACCCTTGAGCTTGAAAATCAATAGGGTTCATCGTCTTTCCATGGGGAATATTTGTGGAAGGTTTGAAGATTCTAGGATGATCTGTTTGTCTTCTATCCTGTTCACAAGGTTTTTAATGTCAGGCCAATTGCGACCTTGACCTTTGACCCTTGACCTTGAAAATCAAGAGGTCATCGTCGTTCCATTGGGAATATTTGTGGAAGGTTTCAATCTTCTACGATGAACTTTCGGCCCCCGCCCATCGGGGTTTAAAGAAATAGATGGGCTGCACGATGCTTCCACGCAGAGCTGAAACCGACCGCTAACGAGAACTGGTAAACGCTCAGAGGTGTAACAGATGAAAAAAATCCTATCACCTTTACCGGAGTGACAGGCCAACACTCTACCGCGTCGCTATAAAAGCCGGCTTGTACCGCAAGGCAGTACAAGTGTATCTTATACCTATCACTACTACACATGGTGGCAGCGGTGGGATTATTATCTTACACAACTTGTAACCGGATTGAACACATTATGGAAAGTACACAGCAGTCTTGAGAAACTGGAACTATTATCACAAGAATTCTCTATATAAGGTATGACAGTCTCAAGATGATAAATCCGCCGCAAGTTCAATCTTTAATCATGATGATAATGTATACTGTACAGGTTTAAAAATGGCTCATCTCACGTCAACCTCATTTATCTGACATAACAATCAGACCCAGATATGTGAAATCTGAAGGCCCTCAAACTCTCACCAGTCATCTGACATCACCTCGCCACTTCATAGTGAAGACTGTTATTGCTGAAGTAGACTTCTTCAGCTAGGAGTCGTTAAAATAGTAAAAGCATTTTCTTCTCAGGAATAAATTTGATCTTTATGCCACGTATGAATCTGAAGAAGTGACAACTTTTTACAAGAAACTACTGCGCATGCCTAATCACGCAGTCGAGACAATTGACCAAAAAAATCTGAAATGAACCGCATCGGAAATAATCGGAAAATTTTAACCTCCTTCAACTGGCCACGGGTATAGTGTACACAAGAGAAAAGACTACTGAATCGTCATTTAGCATACAAATACTTACAATACTCACACTGTTACAGAGGATCTAAGCCTGCCCAGAGAAAGCGGTATGAGTCGGTCCGTCCATGCTTACACCTCATATTGCTTTCATTGGGCGACAGGGCTTGAGAGTTCATTTTATCTCAATGTCGGGTAAAAGTCCCACAAAATTGGAAACAACGGCTCCAAAATGGTAACAGGACACTTCGGCCCCAAAACCACCTCGGCCCCTAGACACTTCGGCCCCTAGACACCTCGGCCCCAAAACCACCTCGGCCCCACATAAAATTGAAACCCTAGACGGGTCGGCCCCTGGATACCTCGGCCCCTAGACATGTCGGCCCAATATACCTAGACACTTCGGCCCCACTTTGCTTTTAATGGGGCTTCCACTTAAATAAGAGACCGGGTTGGATGCCCGATGAGTATTTTTTTATTTTTATTTGCTGATTTTGATAGGGAGCCACGAATATTTGAACCTATAATATATATATTTATTATATATTATAACTTTACTAAATAGAAAATCTATATGTTAATTTAAGAAGAATGGAAGATACATTTGAAAATCCCCCTCTTTTATTTCAATGTATAATTCTATTTGAATTGCGACATCCGCCCCCGCCCGTAGGGGCTTGATAAAATATATGGGCTGCATGATGCTTCCCCGCAGAGCTGAATCCGGCCCGCACACTAGTACTGGTAAACCGCTTGGAGGATATAAGCCTGTCCAGGAACCGGGTCGCGAGGCGGACAGTCCATGCTAATAAACCAGATTGGTTTCATTGGGCGACAGGGCTTGAGATGTCATTTCATCTCAATGTCGGGTAAAAGTCCCACAAAATTGGAAGCAACGTCTCCAAAATGACCTTTACAGTGATGACGGGGACGTTAAACCTCAAATCAAACAAACAAAGCATTGCGGCATGCTTTAGAGCAGGCTCTTTTTCTACTTTTCTGCACTTTTGATCATCTTTAGGTTTTTTTTATTATCCGAAATAATTCCACTCCGCTAAAATACCTTTTTAATTAAGTTCAATAAGTTATCCTTACTAATTGGAATGAAATCTGGATGGAACGGTGGATGGGACCGTAAAACCAAAAAAAATAATAATAATAATAATCATTCCTCGGTTTCGTCAACCATGGTGATGATGGGGGATAATCTTATATTTGTTAACATATTTATATATTTATTTATCTATCCGGTCTCGGTAGCTAAGTCGGATGCACGTATGACTGGTGTAGTCCAAGTTAACACCGGCCCCGATAGCTCAGTTGGTAGAGTGTCCGCTCCGGGGAACGGGAGGTCTCGGGTTCGATCCCGGGCCGGGACATACCAAAGTCGTTAAAAATGGTACTAGCTGCTCCTCGCTTGGCACTCAGATTTACGGGGTAGAGCTAGGACTGGTCGATCCAGTGTCAGGATAATGTGACTGGGTGTGGAATCACGTAATGTGTCTGGGACATGATACTTCAGTGAGGCAGCACTATAAACGTGAGCATTGAGCTCCCTGTCGCAACCAGACACCGTCGTGATATGACTGAAAAATTGTTGAAAGCGACGTTAAACCCGAATTCACACACACAGTCCAAGTTAACCTGAAAATGTCGTGTATGCGTTGTTATATTTATTATAAACGTCTCATTGGTTATTTGTTATTTTTAAATGAAATAAAAATAGCAATAAAATAATTTGATATTGTTTCCTAACAACTTAATAGAAGATTCCGTAAAACCAAAATTATATAACACATAACCTGTATCTTGGAGCAGAAATAAGAATTACGAGACTATGCCTATACAAATGCATTGTAAACTTTACCGCCGAAAAAACGAACATTATAAGAGGAAGAATTGTGGTATTTTTATTATTTCTGCTCAAATAAGAAAAATAAGTTTACCCCTGTAAACCCTAATTTTACTAAATAAAAGTGGGGTTCAAGGGGGTCAAAGTTATAAAGGCGTGTCTTCGTGATGTAAATAATGTATGCCTCTATGAGCCCCAGTTTTCCTCATACAAACTGGGTTTTAGCGGGGTCTTCATTAAACGGGCTTGTTAACATGATATTTTGTTTGTTAGATTTGACGTTTAACGCTCCAGTCAACACTGTATCGGTCATTTTTGGAGACGTTGCCTCCAATTTTGTGGGAATTTTACCCGGCATTGAGATGAAATGACATCTAAAGCACTGTAGCCAAATGAATCCAATAGGGTTTATAAGTATGAACGGTCCGACTCGCACCGCTTTTCCTGGCCAGGCTTAGAACCTCTTAGCGGTTTACCAGTACTCATGCCACAGGCTGTCGGTTTCTTGAAGTCCCGATGGGCGGGGCCGATTTTAACATAATATAAATGCTCATACTCTAACAGATATCAAAAGTGGGGCCGAGGTGCCTTAGGGGCCGAGATGTCTAGGAGCCGAGGTGACAGTGGGGCCGAGGTGTCTAGGGCCGAGGTGACTAGGGCCGAGGTGTCTAGGGCCGACCTGTCTAGGGGCCGAGGTGGTAGTGGGGCCGAAGTGTCTGGAAATCCTCCAAAATGACCTATACAGTGTTGACGGGGACGTTAAACCTAAAATCAAACAAACTATAAAAACTTTGTCTTTTATCGTGTCCACAAGGTTCCGGACGGACACACACACCAACACACATACACACACACACACACACACACACACAAACACACACAGATGCACGGCACCGATGCTTTATACCGTCACAGCGTTGTTCCGAGGGGATAAAAACATGAACATGGACATTTCTCGCCATTAGTCCTGTAGTAATTTACAGTCTCGGATAGAAAACTGAAACATCTCCGCTCACTTGGTCGCAGGCAAAGCCCATTGTCTCAAACGCTGCCAGCCTTTTTCTGTAGAAAATCCAGGTGCTCATATATCCAACGCATCGCAGAAATTACACCTGTGGACACAAAAGTGTTCAAACTTTGATGAGCTTCATTTCATTTTGATCTGATGTTTCATTCAATATTTCCTTACATCCTGTCAGTCAACTGCAAGACAGGAATAAATTCAAAACACAAAGTGTTGTACATTTCATTGTAGAACCTGCGCTATCCAATCAGAATACGTCTCGAATGTATATGACAGATCTAAAAATGGAAAAAAGTGCTTGCCAAAATAAGACCAATCAATGTATATTGCTTGATCCAGTTTTAGACTACTTTGGTGAATGGCATTTGCTTGTCAAACTAACTTGATGCAAAGAGATTCATTGAAAGGTACTTCATAGGAGTTTGAACGCTTTTGTGTCCACAGGTGTACTTTTATTCAAGCTTCACGAAAACTGCCAGTGGGATAGAATGAGATGCAATGTTGTATTATTGCAGTGTGTATATTTCAAAATTAAAAGTAAAATGTTAATAAATGATGAAAAACGGAATATATTAATATTTTGAAAAAAATATATATATGACACTGAAGGGTACAACACATGGGTCTTACACCTCAGACCTCGCGATTTCAAATATATAGACCACCACTCAACCAACACATATTTATCAATTGATTTATCTTGTATCTATTTAATATGAGTTACTAAATCTCTTTCTTTCTTTATATACTGCAACAGCCCCTCACGAGGATTACGTGCAGTTTGGCATTTCATACACTCCAGGTTTGCAGGATGAAAGCCCACACAGTATTCATGTATTTGCGGTAGGGATCTTTTACCTGCACAGGGGATGGTTCTCCCTGCACAGGGGGCCTCCAGTTAACGTCCGGCTCCGAAAGACGGTGCACTTTGTGGCATTCATCGCTGCAAATGATGCCAGTGGAGCATGTTCGGACACCGCGATTTTATTACCGCTGCGGGGAATCGAACCGGGGGCCTCTATCATGATAGGCAAGTGCACTAACCACTGAGCTACCACGCTCCACTCACGAAGCTAAAAATACCTAACGCATTTACCGTGTAATGTATGCAAATTGTTTTCACTGTTCGGGGTTTATATGGACAGACAATAACACACTTGCCCTAAATGACTGAATTTGTGGAAACGGGCTGTAAATTAATTAACCCACCTACAACCCATAACTGTTCATTAAATGACTAGGCCTTTGAGATATTCATTATCCCCCCTATTACTGATCAGAGTCTAAAGAAGACACCCTCCACAGCATAGGGGCTTGAATCAATTTATTTGATGAAACAAAAAATGGAAAAAGAATACACGAGTGGGGAAACTTCGGCTCAATTTTTGGGGGTTACCTCATTATGCCCAGTGTATCTTTTTCGCAAATGCAGTTTTTCATCCGCTAATTATCAGTTATACAAGTTAAATATGTCCACTTTGTACAAACAATCTGCCTCTGTCTGCCACTTGCAGGAAACATGTTTTTCTCGCATGGTATAAAGCAGCATTTCAGAGTGTGCCAGAAAATTTCACGTTTTCATCAATCACAAGCAAACTAGTGCTACGGGGGGGGGGGGGGGGGGGGGACGTTTTTCGCTTTCACCCATTGTCGTTCATTTAACTTAAGCTCTTTTGACCAACTTGAATCGATAAAACAAAAAGTACCTACACTATACGCAATGAACAAGACGTTTCATTCAAACTCATGTTGAAAACATTTTTAGAATACATTTTATTGCGACTTTTAGTATTTCTTTTGCCTCTCTCTGCATATTTTGCCCCATGAAAAGAGTCTTTGTTCAGCAGTATAAAGTGTCTTTTTCCAAATCAACCATAAATGGATATCAAAAGTGGGGCCGAGGTGTCTGTGTTGCCAAATACTGAATTTACTGTTACTGAATTTCAGACTGCCACTACTACATAACAGAAGAGAACGCAATGATCAGGAATCGATCTATTTACCCATTGGTTATAGCACCTATCAACTTAAAGAACTTTGTTCCATTCAGAAACCATGAAATTAATGACTCAATACACTTCAGAGATGTTAGAAAGTAGAAGTGAAGGCAATGATCAGGAATCGATACAATTAACCCGCAGCTCCCATCAGTGACACCAAAGGGAAAGAAACACTAACATGAAGAAACTAGACCCTTATGGAAACGTCAATAGCGGATAGCCAAAAGGACGGTTACTTTCCCTCTTTAAACCGAGGTCCCGTCATCTGGAAGAAGATAGGATATCCATGGTGAGGAGAGGGGGAGGGGTGGTAGAGGGGATTCGAAAGTGACAAATTAAATGGTGAAGACCAAAGAGCTTCTACTTGTACTTCTTAGACATGAGGGTGGCAAAAGGTCAGTGTCTAGATCTTTGCATTCATTATGTGAACACGCCTATACAAATACCTTGCAAATGTTATCACCTAAAAACGAAAATATAAATTGTGGGTACACGTTAGAACCGCCTCACCGAGGGTTAACGAGTACCCACAATCTATATTTTAGAGCAGAAATAAGAAAAATAAGGTTTACCCCTGTAAATTCCAGTTTTACTATATACTATTGGGGTTTAAGGGGGTCAGAATGTCTGTCCCTAAAAAGGCTGCTAGACATATACTCAGAGTATGGGTTAATGTGTGTGTGTGGGGGGGGGTGGAACAATAAGATAGATCATCGTGACATCTGTTCCACGGTGATTCTATCCCTTTCGCTGATTCAAGAAGGGCAGTTGTTGGTTTCCGGTAAAAGACTCTGCACTGTGCTCTATTGACAATATCTAACCAAAGAAATTGCCTTAATGCCAGATCATTTCATAAATGGCCTCGTCGAGGCAATTTATTTTTTATGTAATAGTAAAGGAGTATAATGTATAAACCTCTTCAAATATTCCTATGGATTGATATTGACAATAACTAACCCAAGAAACTGTCGTATGCAAGATCACTTCATAAATGGCCTCACCGATGCAATATATATTTAGAAACTGTTAACAGAGTATAATGTTCAAACCTCTCTGAATATTCCGATCATTTTTGGCATTCGGATTGATATTGACAATACCTAACCCATGAGGCTGTTTCAAGTATGCAAGATTACTTTATGAATGGCCTCGCCGAGACAAAATAAAATAAAAATGAATACGAAGTATAACATCTAAACCCCGGCGTTGATCATTTTCGGCATACAGGTTGATATTGACAACACATAACCCGCAAAATTGCCTTATGCCAAATTACTTTACAAACGGCCTCGCGTAGGCAAACTGAAAAATTATTTCGAAGTGTAACTTCTAATCTTTTTGGAATATTTTTGACAACTGTTAGCGTACAGATAGATAATGTACAGATCTAACCAACGTGATTCCTGAATGCCCAATTTCTTTATTTTAGCCTCGGCAAGGTAAAAAATTCCCCCACTGACACGGTCGTATAACTTTCAAACCGACGGGTATATTTATGCCCCCGGAATCTAAGATTCTGGGGGGCATATAGTTTTTGGTCTGTCCGTCTGTTTGTCTGTTTGTCCGTTTGTCTGTTTGTCTGTTTGTCCGTTTGTCCGTTTCTCCGTCTGCAAAAACTTTAACATTGGGCATAACTTTTGAATGGTAAGTGATACAGCTTTCATACTTCACATGTGCATTCCTTGTCACAAGACCTTTCAAGAGGTGCCATAAATTTTGACCTAGTGACCTTCACCTTGAGATTTGACCTACTTTTGGCCTCATTTTTAAAAACTTTAACATTGGCCATAACTTTTGATTGGTAAGTGATAGAGCTTTCATATTTCACATGTGCATTCCTTGTCACAAGACCTTTCTATTGGTACTATAATTTTTGATCTCATGACCTTGACCTTGGCATATGACCTACTTTTTTAAAAACTTTAACATTGGCCATAACTTTTGATTGGTAAGTGATAGAGCTTTCATATTTCACATGTGCATTCCTTGTCACAAGACCTTTCTATTGGTACTATAATTTTTGACCTCATGACCTTGACCTTGGCATTTGACCTACTTTTTAAAAACTTTAACATTGGCCGTAACGTTTGATTGGTAAATGGTAGAGCTTTCATATTTCACATGTGCATTCCTTGTCACAAGACCTTTCTATTGGTACTATAATTTTTGACCTCATGACCTTGACCTTGGCATTTTACCTACTTTTTAAAAACTTTAACATTGGCCGTAACGTTTGATTGGTAAATGGTAGAGCTTTCATATTTCACATGTGCATTCCTTGTCACAAGACCTTTCTAATGGTACCATAATTTTTGACCTCATGACCTTGACCTTGATGTTTGACCTACTTTTTAAAAACTTTAACATTGCCCATAACTTTTGATTGGTAAATGGTAGGGCTTTCATATTTCACATGTGCATTCCTTGTCACAAGACCTTTCTAGTGGTACTATAATTTTTGACCTTGTGACTTTGACCTTGATGTTTGACCTACTTTTTAAAAACTTTAATATAGTCCATAACTTTTGATTGGTAAGTGATAGAGCTTTCATATTTCACATGTGTATTCTTTCTCACAAGACCTTTCCAGTGGTACCATAATTTTTTACCTCGTGACCTTGTGGCCTCAACCATGACATAATTTAGTGATGGGGCTTTCATATTGCACAGGCGCTGTCCGGGGGCATCGGTGTTTCACAAACACATCTTGTTTTATAATGTTTTGCATGCAGATGTAAATTGACAAGATCAAGCTAATGATATTGTCTAATGCCAGATAGCTTCATAAACAGCCTCACCGAGGCAATTTTAAAGACTGACTACGGATATATAACTTATAAACTGCTGGGAAAATTATGATAATTTTTCACATGAAGATAAACATCATCAAGACGTAACCAAGGAGAATGTCTAATGCAAGATAAATAACCTCCCCAAGGTATTTTTTCAAAAACTGATTAGTAATACATAAAATAACTTTAAAGCCGCCAAACAAATGCGCAAGCCGCAGTTATTGCACGAACTATAGCTCAGCAGAAATCATCAAGTAAACTGTAGAACTGCATGGTTGCTGTATTGCTCAAAAACATTGATTGTGGGTACTTGATAAAACTGCTTCGTCAAGGCGGTTCAATCAAGTCCCTGCAATCAATGTTTTGAGCAGAGATAAGAAAAAATTACAATTTTGTATCTTAAAATTTCCATTTTTTTTTTCCGAAAAATTGACAATGTATTTGTACAGGCGTGTTTTCGTGATGGTTGTTGCAGGGTCTACACCTTAGCGTGAGTTAATTTCAATGTAGGTCTTGTTGCTTTAACACGACTTCTGGCCCAGAATAGCTTCAAACAGCCATGTTCATTGAATCAATATGAACCTGAATTAAAATACCAATCAGACGCTAAATCAAATTATCAAAGCTACGCTCCATCAGCACTCTCAGTGCTTTGATTCTAATTCAGTGTAAGATGAAGGCAAAACGGTGGATTCTAATGCAACCCGTGGCATCAAATATATGTTTATTAATTCCAAAGGTCAATGTCATTTTCTGATTTTGCCCTGGGTGACGTATATCTATGCAGTATTTTGTTATCTTCTCCACTTAAACTGCCGGGCTGATTGAAACCAAATTACATGAAGGGCCTCTATAAGATGAGGTAATGAAAAGTTATTCAAGAGATCGTAGTCACATGACCAAGACTGGCACCATGCATGTATATGGTAAAAAACACATAAACCATTTTGAGCGTAGTAGCCCATGGGCCCTTTTTTTTTTTTTTTTTTTTTTGCATTACGGTTATTTTAGGTCATTGTAGAGACGATGATTACAATTGACGTGATTTATAGTAGTCGCAGATAAGACTGACTAGGCGGAGCTTCCGCTTGTACCTGCCTTTGAAATGTTCTATTAATAAAAAGGTAAACCAAGTCACCCAATTGTGTGTATTCAACTGTAACACAAACAAAGCTGTGGCGTATATATGGTCATTTTGTCCGCTTGCAGAAAGCATACGAAAGGCACTCTACCGAATCTTCTGGTGGACGCAGCGAATTTGACATATATTGACAACACCTGAATAGCTCCGCCTAGTCAATCTTATCTGCGACTACTATACATGAACCAGTGCTTCAGCTGAAGTGCACGACCCGACGGATGCTTTTAGTTTTATGAGTGTTACCATATATGGGTATGGCGGCCATTTTGGTCATGTGACCTGGAACTAAAACGGTTCCCCCAATAAATGGGCCTTATCGTAAGGAGCAAGAATATATCTTATACTTTAGTACTGTATTCTGAATCGTTTGCAGGATAAAATGCATTCTCACTTTTTCAATACAAAAGCATATGTGTCAAAGTTTGACCTAGGCACAAAGAAGGTCAAGGTCAACCCAGGGTCACCATTTGAGCAATTTATGATGGGCCTACGTCCCAGATGCTATTTATCAAGTTTCGTGGAAATCTGCCAATTGGTTCTTGGGAAGACTATTTTTGAAGGTTTTTTACCATATATGGCTTGGCGACCATTTTGTTCATGTGACCTGGACCCCATGAGCAAATTTTGGATTCCCCCATCCCATAGAGGCTCCATATAAAATTTGACTTCAATCGGCCCAACGGTTTCCGAGGAGAAGCAGTTCAACATTTTTCACATTTTTCGCCTCGGCGAGGCTATACTAAATGGAATGTGATATTTCGCAAGTTCATTGGTTAGATCTCATTGATATCTATCAGTATGCCAAAAATTGTTTAAATATTCCAAGCGGTTAAGTCACTATCACCAATTTTCACAAACGGGTTACGGACGGACAGACAGACTGACAGAATGACACGGTGATTTTAGGGCACTCTTAGAAAATCAACCGACTTCAGTCAGTCGCTTTTTCTGCGGGTCGTGCAATTTAAGATGAAATGACACAAGCCTTGCCGTCCAATGAAACCAACATTATGTAATATAAACATGGACGGTCCGACTCGCGTTAATTTCCCTCGGCAAGCTTAGAACGTCTAAGTGGTTTACCAGTACCCATGTGCGGTCGGGTTCAGCTCTGCATGGAAGCACCATGCAGCCCAAGCTATTTCTCCAAGCCCGATGGGCAGGGACTTGAAAATAGAGGATATTCGATTTTGTTCAGTGCAGGATCGATTTTTATTTAGAACCAGTGCTTCAGCTGAAGTGCACGACCCGCCGGATGCTTTTAGCTTTATGAGTGTTACCATATATGGGTATGGCGGCCATTTTGGTCATGTGACCTGGACCTAAAACAGTTCCCCCAATTAATGCGCCTTATCGTAAGGAGCAAAAATATATCTTATACTTTAGTACTGTATTCTGATTCGTTTGCAGGATAAAATGCATTCTCACTTTTCCCATACAAAAGCATATGTGTCAAAGTTTGACCTAGGCACAAAGAAGGTCAAGGTCAACCCAGGGTCACCATTTAAGCAATTTATGATGGGCCTACGTCCCAGATGCTATTTATCAAGTTTCGTGGAAATCTGCACAGTGGTTCTGGAGAAGACTATTTTTGAAGGCTTGGCGGCCATTTTGGTCATGTGACCTGGACCCCATGAGCAAATTTTGGTTTCCCCCATCCCATAGAGGCTCCATATGAAATTTGACTTCAATCGGCCCAACGGTTTCCGAGGAGAAGCAGTTCGTAAATTTTCACATTTTTCGCCTCGGCGAGGCTATACTAAATGGAATGTAATATTTCGCAAGTTCATTGGTTAGACCTCATTGATATCTATCAGTATGCCAAAACTTGTTTAAATATTCCGAGCGGTTAAGTCACTATCACCAATTTTCACAAACGGGTTACGGACCGACAGACAGACTGACAGAATGACACGGTGATTTTAGGGCACTCTTAAAAAATCAACCGACTTCAGTCGGTCGCTTTTTCTGCGGGTCGTGCAATCATCACGAAAACACGCCTATATAATTTAAATCCCCTTCAAACCCACTTTTATATAGTAAAACTTGGGTTTGCAGGGGTGAACCTTATTTTACTTATTTCTGCTGTAAATATTGATTGTGGGTACTCGTTAGAACCGCCTCGATGAGGCGGTTCTAACGTGTACCCACAATCTATATTTTGAACAGAAATAAGAACAATATCAACAATGTTTCGTCTTAAAATTTTCCTTTTTCCGACGATAAAATTTACTATGTTTTGTATAGGCGTGTTTTCGTAATGGAACACCACAAGTCGTATTTTCACGGGTGGCAAAGCCACGGATTAACATACTTCTTTTCGTATTGATGAGTGAAATGAAAATCGATCTGATACAAAAAAAAATCAAATTTTCTGTTTCTTTTGTGTTTTAAAATGTCATCATTAATGCAATTTTAAAGCGTCTTCCGTCACCACAGAGACCAAATTTTTTCCATGGCGATTTTGAATCGAGTTAGAGGTGTTCAACGAGTTTAAAGGCTATTTGTTTGACTTAGGGTTTAACGTCCCCGTCATTACTGTAAATGTCATTTTGGAGACGTTGCTTCCAATTTTGTGGGACTTTTACCCGACATTGAGATGAAATGACATCTCAGTCCCTGCCGCTCAACGAAACCAATAGGGTTTATAAGCATGGACGGGCCGACTCACACCGCTTTGCCTGGGCAGGCTTAGATCCTCTAAGCGGTTTACCAGTACTCGTGCGTGGGTCGGTTTCACCTCTGCGTGGAAGCATCATGCAGCCCATCTATTTCTTCAAGCCCCGATGGGCGGGGGCAAGTTTACTGGGTATAATGTTGGCGGTATATTTACACCCTCAAAAAAGCTTGGAATTTTGTATTTAGTTGCTAAGCTCGTCTGGCGTTGCGTGCATTAATTATGTTACGTCGGCGTTAAAAGTAACGTCATAAACATCTTAATGACGTGCTTACGTGTGTGACATACCTTCTCACACACATTAGCTGCGTATAGCTAATTTGACAAACGGAACCCGGGAAGGGACATGATTTTTTTTTTTATTTTATAAGTTGTCCGCACAAGATAATATCTTGTCTGCATAACATAGATCTTGTGCGGACAATATATTATCTTGTTCGCACAACTTAATATCTTGTTCGCACAACATATTGAAAAAATCATGTCCCTTCCCGGGTTCCGCAGATTTAAGTTTTTTTTACGATGATATACGTATATTTCAAGAAATCTCTATATTTGATTGGAAACCATGTAAGGAAGTAAGATCTCTGAGTCATCCTTAACGTCGGTCCATGGGAGAGACCACCTTTGCTTGTACCGCTACAAACAGAATAAATCCTGCCTTAACGATTACAGACTGGGAAAATTTGGTACTAAGTTATTTAGACACATTGTGGGCATTCCGATGGGTACGAATTGCGCACCCCTTTTGGTTGATCTGCGCGACAGAAGAACCGCCTTGGAACGGTCAGTAAAACAAATTCCACTGGAGCGGGGGCGGGGGTGGGGTGTGGGGGGGGGGGGGGCTTAAGTCCATTTTACGCGGCCGCAATCCGCCCTTACTTTCTTCGCGATTTAGACAAATAATGTGTTTAGTCCGCATGAAGGCCTCCTAACTCATCAGTGCAACATCTCCGAAATCCCAAAAAATCAAACAACCACAGAGATGAAACAACGGCGAGGACTCGACAGCATTAACACCGCCCCCCCCCCCCCCCCCCCCATGGAACTGCTGGAGCCAACAGAAAACCAACAATTAGATTCCGATGGTTCCGAGCTTATTAGAGGTCGTATGTGCTACTTGTGTATACCCCTGTGAAATACAGTTAACCTGATCACGGTTGAAAATTTTGCTTCCCTCTTTAATTGCACACCGGTGGGTCAGGCCTCAGATTCTATGACGGTTCCAGCGTAAAGGCTTATGCTGGTTGGTACCTGATGCCTGATGCTCTGTCTCTGGTCGGGCACATCGGAGTCTAACTGTTGGTTTTCTTTTGCTCCAGTATTTCAGTGGTTTCTTGCTGTCGAGTCCCCTCTGTGGTTGTTTGATTTTTGTGTTCACGGAGATGTTGCACTAATGAGTTAGGAGGCCTTCATGCGGACTGGACAAATTATTTGTCTTAATCGCGACGAAAGTAAGGGTGGGGATTGTGGCCACGTAAAATCGATTTAAGCCCCCACCCCTAACCCCAATGGAATTCATTTCCGCTGACCGTTCCATGGCGGTTCTTCTGTCGCGGTTTATTTTAGTTATGGTTTGTCTTTGGGTGTTTGTGTCGCTTATATTATTTTATTTTGGATAGCCTATTGGCCCTAACTGTCCTTTTGGCTTTCCGCTGTTGATGTTTCCATTAGGGTCTGTTGTCTCATGTTTCTGTTTCTTTCCCTTTGGTGTCTTTGATGGGAGCTGTGAGTTAATTGTATCTATTCCTGATCATTGCCTCCACTTCTATTTTTATTATTATAAAAATGTCATATTTGTCTTTTCGGCTCCAAATACTGATTGTGTTCGTTCAGATATAAGGAGCATACAGTCTACCCCGGCAAAGTCGGGTTTACAGGGATATGTATTGCACGGACTTATTAACCTGATGTTTTTTTTTATTAACAAAACAGCGACAGATTGCCTTAACGAAACGGAATAACGCATTGCAGGTGTTTGATTTGCTTTGTTTCAATGTATCATAACGCGTATAATATATCATTAATCATTTCGCTTCAAGAAAAAACCTAAAAGTGGATCGGCAGAACAATTAATAAGAAATTAGAACTGTTTGCAACTGAAACTAAATATTGATTGTGACGCTTGATGCAAAAAAAATGCTTTCAGCTAGCTTATTTGATGTAAGAGATTTATGACCACGACGAAAATATATTGTATGTATCATCTGAGCACTGTTTTGAGAAATAATCTGTTAGGAATTTGCGACCAGTTAGGAAATTTTGTCTGTTTGTTTGATTTGAGGTTTAACGTCCCCATCAACACTGTAAAGGTCATTTTGGGGACGTCGCTTCCAATTTTGTGGGCATTACGAAAACACGCTTATATAAATACAGTGTAAATTTTACTGAGGATAAAACGAAAATTTTAGGGTGAAAAATTGCGACATTTTCCTTATTTCTGCTCTAAAACATAGATTGTGGGTTCTCGTTAGAACCGCCTCGGCGAGGCGGTTCTAACGGGTACCCACAATCTATGGTTAAGAGCAGAAATAAGAAAAATAAGGTTTCCCCCTGTAAATCCCAGTTTTACTGTATATATGTGGGGTTCAAGGGGGTCAAAATTGTATAGGCGTGTTTTGCGCGATGGACTTTTACCCGACATTGACATGAAATGACATCTCAAGCCCTGTCGCCAAATGAAACCAATAGAGTTTATAAGCATGGACGGGCCGACTCACACCGCTTTGCCTGGGCAGGCTTAGATCCTCTATGCGGTTAACCAGTAGTCGTGTGCGGGTCGGTTTCAGCTCTGCGTGGAAGCATCATGCAGCAGCATCAATCATGCAGCCCATATATTTCTTCAAGCCCCGGTGGGCGGGGGCCGCTATTGTATGTATCATCTGAGCACTGTTTTGAGAAAATAATCTGTTCAAAATTTGCGTCCAGTTCGGAAACAGATACCAGCAAGAGTTTTGATCTTTAGATTTCAGAAATAGATCAGCTCTAGCTGTGATTTGTTGGTCAGTTGTGCAGTAGATCAAATCACGAGCGCGGTGCGCGCGTGATTTGTCTACTTACAACTGACCGACAAACTGTGATTTATTACTCAACAAATCACAGACTACAGCTGATCTATTTCGATTCTAACACGCTGAAAATCGGCAATTATATTGTTGTTTCCTTCAAAATCACACAACTTTTCGCCATTTTTCGAAGAAATCCCGCTAAAATTGTTGACTGAAACACATGCTTTTATATCCTATTCTAACGTTAACGAAGAATATGACGTTACACCGTCTAACGTCAAAAAATCGACTAGTGACGTCATATATTGGCCGTTTTTAATGACGTCACTCATCACGCTCTTCCTTGCTGTGATTGGTTGCATAATAAAACACAGTTCCTTTCCATTGCCTATATAGGCACACTGTGTTAGAAATCGAAATAGAGATAAATATTCAGTTGAAGCCCCTTTGGGACCATGAAAATGTGTTCGAAACAGCGGTAGATATAGCCACGTAGGGTAACTATTAGTGCCATACCAGGAGGCATAATGGAGATAATTGTGGGACACCTTTTCGGTGTTCTATATTATAATTGATGGTGTGTGCTCATTAGAATCGCTTTATCGATCGATTCTAATGAGTACACAGAGCATACATTTGCAAGAATAAAAGAACCCTATATCCCTAAATTGTATCTCGTTCGTCTTTGGACGAATTCCCTGCTGACTCAAGAACAGGTTCGACTCATCCGTGGTGAACGAGCCACTGAAGTTGCAATATATTATGCTGTCCCATCATGAAAACACGTCTCTATAATTTTGACCTCCTCGAACCCGTTATATAGCAAAACTGGGGTTCGCGCTGGTAAACACTGTTTTTCTTATTTCTGCTGTTTCTGCTCAGAAACATAGGTTGTGGGTACTCGTTAGAACCGCCTCGATGAGGCGGTTCTAACGAGTACCAACAATCTATGTTTTGTGTAGAAATAAGAAAATTATCTCATTTTTTATCTGAAATTGTTCATTTTTTGACAATAAAATTTTCAATGTATTTGTATAGGGGTGTTTTCATTGAACAGCGAATACAAAGCTGCTGATCAGCTGCGCAGTCCGATCTGCACCTTTGTTGTTTGCAAAAGTGCAACAAAAAATTTCTTAGCACAGTGTCAACATGCTACATAATACAAAGAGTTCCTATCGTTTATGCGAGCAGGAAAGGCTGACCCGGGCGTACACATGTCACTAATAGGGCTAGACGCAAAACTGCCAGCAATGTCTTTCCCAGCAGGCATATGACGCATTTGTGACGTCACATCTACGTCGGTGCCACGACATGACGTTATACAAAGTCACATCTACGTCGGTGCAACGTCGTGACGTTGCACCGACGTGGATTTGACGTTGCCCTAGCGACGTATACATGTTGGGTTACTCTCAAAGACTCCAGTACGAGCGTTCTCCACAGCTGTTCGCCTATGCGATAAGTACACTTTCTCATGCGCTGGCCGAATTGATACATATTTTATGGTCTTCAAACGTTTCTTAACCAGACACTGTTTTATAATTATTGTATATCTAAGTAACAGTTGGTGTTTGTCTAAAGTAACAGCCAGAGGTCCACAACGCATAAAACTATCAAAGACGGCCAGGAAGTCTGAAAAATGAAGTCTATTGTTGTGTTTAGTCTGATTTTGATGTTATTTTTCGTCTCGTCGTTCGGTAAGTGAAAAGTTTATCTGCGCGTTTTTTTACATTGAAATAACATTCCAGAACACAGTTCCCTGATATTTCATATGGCTTGAGTGATTGTAGGTTTTTATTTATTATTTATTTATTTATTTATTTATTTATTTATTTATTTATTTTTATTTGTACTCGGCCTAGTTCATTTTCATTCTTTTACAATCTCTATATTTCTTGCTCACAGAGTTATGACCTATCTATATTAAAATAAGGATTATGTTAAAATATTTTTCATGTAAGATTTAGTTTATTCCAACATTACATGTACGAAAAATAACTCATCCGTGTGTTATTTACAATGGCGTATTAAAACAATTTATTTCGATAGCATACCCTTGTGACATGGTGCATTATTTCATATCTCTATTTAGTTACTTTTCTGGTGAAAATGTGTGATTCTTTTTCTTATTTATACACAAAACTTAGATTGTGGTGCTCGATACAACTGCCTCACTGAGGCGGCTCTAAGGAGTACCCACAATCTGTTTTTGAGCAAAAATAAAACAATGTTTGCCCATTCAAACTCCATTTTATCAACATATAGTATATGGTTTATGGGGGGTTCATTTCACAGACTTGTTAACGCCATAAAGAAACACGCCTATATAATTTTGACACCTTGAACCCCACTTTTTTGTAGTAAGACTGGGGTTTACGGGGGTAAACCTTATTTTTCTTATTTCTGCTCTAAAATATAGGTTGTTGGTATTCGCCTCATCGTGTTCTTCCCTGAATCTATATTTTGAGCAGAACTTAGAAAATATCACAATTTTTCAGCTTAAATTTTTTTTTTTTTTTTTTTTTCTGCGGAAAAGTTTACAATAGATAGGCGTGTTTTCGTAATTTGCAGCCTGGGGTCGAATACTTTCAAAAGTATTCGAATACAAATACAAATACTTTGCATTTCACGAATACAGAATACAAATAAAAATACATTTTTATGAATGTATTCGAATGATAATACAAATACTTTGCAAATGTATTCAAATACTTTTAGAATACTTTTGAATACATTTCCATCAAAAATGGAAATATATATATGGTAAATGGAGGATATATGTAGGACTCAGATCGAGGGCCGGTCCCAGATCGTGGGCCGATCTCCAAATCGTGGGCCGATTGTATAGCACATCGAGGGCCGAAACTGTTTTCCCCAAATTGTGGGCCGATTTCGATCTTCTTGGTATTAGGCTTACGTTTCCCGCTAACGTTACGCTTGAATGTGACGTCACAAAACGTTAATTTCAAAACAAATGAACAAAATGGATGCCGGCGTCGCAGGGTTTCAGCTGAAACATAAAAGATAGAAGCCTTAGTCAAACTGATCCCAATACTGTTAGATGGATGTTGAGGTTTCGAAGCTCAACCTACCTCAGAAGGACTGACACACTCTACAAAACAGAAGTGCAGGCAATGATTAGGAATCGATACAATTTACAACGGGAAAGAAACACAAACCTGAAACAACTATACCCTAACTGAACCATCACTAGCAGAAAGCCAAAAGGACAGTTACTTTCCCACATAAGGGCCAATTTGCTATCAAAAGCAAAATAATACAAGGCAACGCAAGCGTAGCATCCCCTCGCAACTGCATACCATTCATTAACATGAAAATCCATTGTGACCTTGACCTTTGACCCCTGACCTTGAAATTCAATAGGGTTCATCCTCTGTACATGGTGAACATTTGTGGAAGGTTTGATGCTTCTACGATGAATACTGTAACTGCATACCATTCATTAACATGAAAATCCATTGTGACCTTGACCTTTGACCCCTGACCTTGAAATTCAATAGGGTTCATCCTCTGTACATGGTGAACATTTGTGGAAGGTTTGATGTTTCTACGATGAATACTGTGTCTTTTATCCTGCTCACAAGGTTTTCAAGGTCAAGTCCATTGTGACCTTGACCTTTGACCCCTGACCTTGAAATTCAATAGGGTTCATCCTCTGTACATGGTGAACATTTGTGGAAGGTTTGATGCTTCTACGATGAATACTGTGTCGTCTATCCTGCTCACAAGGTTTTCAAGGTCAAGTCCATTGTGACCTTGACCTTTGACCCCTGACCTTGAAATTCAATAGGGTTCATCCTCTGTACATGGTGAACATTTGTGGAAGGTTTGATGCTTCTACGATGAATACTGTGTCGTCTATCCTGCTCACAAGGTTTTCAAGGTCAAGTCCATTGTGACCTTGACCTTTGACCCCTGACCTTGAAATTCAATAGGGTACATCCTCTGTACATGGTGAACATTTGTGGAAGGTTTGATGCTTCTACGATGAATACTGTGTCGTCTATCCTGCTCACAAGGTTTTCAAGGTCAAGTCCATTGTGACCTTGACCTTTGACCCCTGACCTTGAAATTCAATAGGGTTCATCCTCTGTACATGGTGAACATTTGTGGAAGGTTTGATGCTTCTACGATGAATACTGTGTCGTCTATCCTGCTCACAAGGTTTTCAAGGTCAAGTCCATTGTGACCTTGACCTTTGACCCCTGACCTTGAAATTCAATAGGGTTCATCCTCTGTACATGGTGAACATTTGTGGAAGGTTTGATGCTTCTACGATGAATACTGTGTCGTCTATCCTGCTCACAAGGTTCCGGACAGACACACACACAGAAACACGGACACACGGACACACAGACACACAGACACACGGACGCACGGCACCGATGCTATATCCCCATTCGCAACTTTGTTGCGAGGGGATAATAAGCGATACACACACTCAAAGACAAGCCATAAAAAAAATAAACCGCGATAGAAGAACCGCCTTGGAACGGTCAGTGACACGAATTCAGTTCGGTGGGGTGGAGGTGGGTCAGTGAAACGAATTTCACTGAGGGCTTATATCGATTTTACGTGGCCACAATTCTCGCCCTTACTTCCGTAGCGGTTTAGACAAATAATTTATTCAGTCCGCATGAAGGCCTCCTAACTCATCAGTGCAACATCTCCGTGAACACAAAAATCAATCAACCGCATAGATGAAACAACGGTGAGGACTCAACAGCAAGTAACCACTGAAATGCTGGGCAAAAGAAAACCAACAGTTCGACTCCGATGGGCCCAACCAGAGACAGAGAATCAGGCACCAACCAACATTACATGAAATTAGTTTCTCTCTAATTCATAGTAAGCCTTTACGCTTGAGCCGTCATTGAATCTGAGGTCTGACCCACCGGCGTACAATAAAAGAGGGAAGCATAGTTGTCAACCGTGATTGGGTTAACTACCTTGAGTAGAACAAGTCTTGAGTAGAACTTGAGTGAATTAGTCTTGAAAGCCTTGAGTAGAACTTGAGTGAGTTTGTCTTCAAAGGGCCGTAAAACCAAAGTCATGTGCGGTCGGTTTCGAATCTCCGTGACTCTCTACGACCGGTAGCCAGAAAAAAAAAACGGCTTGTTGTCAACACTGCTGTGATACTATAAACAGCTCAGCATGTGAATCGGCCCTCGTTGTGGAATTACTTAAGAAATGAAATTTATTTTTCTGCAGTTCATGGAAGTATGAACGCAGTGGGCCGCGTGCAAAGTAAATAAACCCCGAAGGGGTTCATGTAAACTTTGCTAGCGATTCACTGTCGTTCATACTCTCATGAAAAGCAGAAAAATTAAGTTAATTTTTTATATTGACATTATTTGCCCCTCATCACTGGGCGAAAAAATGCTTGTAGGGCAAACTTTTAAAGCTAAAATAACATTTACACGCTATTTCTCTACAAAGAGCGGAGCAGCGTTGACGTCATCAACGCCCGTAGAGAACAATGGTTTAGAATGACGTCACTTAACGTCACTGAAAATCATGTGATTCGATGCGTTCATGGAAGTATGAACGCAATTGTTTTCTATAGGTTTACATTAGACTTTCCCTGGAAATGTATATATATTGTCATGATCGGCCCCGTTATGAAATCGGCCCACGATTTGGAAATCGGCCCACGATCAGGGACCAACCCACGATCTGAGTCCAACATATATACAAAACAAAAACACCTGGTGACTGTAGTTATGTTTGGTTCATATACAGATACACATCTGTTAGTTTTCTCTGGAACGATTTAAGACAAAATCAATGAACGTATGCAGGATCTTGTATGGAACAGGCCATTTGTAGTGTCTGGAGCATTTATCAATCAAAAGCTAATGATTGATGAATTACATTAAACCACATAAACACCTATAAAATTCTGACCCCCTTGAAGCCCACTTTTATACAGTAAAACTGGGGTTTACTGTAAACCCAATTTTTCTTATTTCAGCCCTGAAATACAGATTGTGGGTACTCGTTAAAACCGCCTCATTAGGATAATGTATCTCCAGTTTTGAAAATTCTGCTGATTATTGTGCTGACTTTTTAACACATTTCTTTATAAATTTTATGATGTACTGAATTAAAGGTGATGATCATAATTGAATACAAATTATTAACCCTTGTCCTGCTGAATATTTATATATGCCACACCCACTACCGATTATCAGCCAATCATATTACTTGATGCAAATTATTGCAACAAATTCATAATCTGAATGGCAAACAATGTAGATCCTGATCAGATGGCTTCGTCAGAAGCCATCTGATCTGGATCTACTTTGTTTCAAAGATAAGGCATATCTGGGATTAGCAGGGCAAGGGTTAAGTCAGTTCAATGAATTAAGTCTCTTGCCATGACTAAAGAACTACTTTGTTTCATTTGTAATGATCTTATTCATTGTTAGAATTTAGTCATACTGATGATTTTACTGTTCTGTATTTTGTCAACCTGTGTACTTGTGCAGTACTACCTGCTTGTTGCAATAATTTCTCCATTAGCACCAATATAGCTATGATATTGCACGACCCGCAGAAAAAGCGACCGACTGAAGTCGGTTGATTTTCTAGAGTGCCCTAAAATCACCGTGTCATTCTGTCAGTCTGTCATTCTGTCAGTCTGTCATTCTGTCAGTCTGTCAGTCTGTCTGTCCGTCCGTAACCCGTTTGTGAAAATTGGCGATAGTGTCTTAACCGCTTGGAATATTTAAACAATTTTTGGCATACTGATAGATATCAATGAGATCTAACCAATGAACTTGCTAAATATTACATTCCATTTAGTAAAGCCTCGCCGAGGCGAAAAATGTGAAAATTTTCGAACTGCTTCTCATCGGAAACCGTTGGGCCGATTGAAGTCAAATTTCATATGGAGCCTCTATGGGAAGGGGGAAGCCAAAATTTGCTCATGGGGTCCAGGTAACATGACCAATATGGCCGCCAAGCCATATATGGTCTGTCTGTCCGTCCGTAACCCGTTTGTGAAAATTGGTGATAGTGACTTAACCGCTTGGAATATTTAAACATTTTTTGGCATACTGATAGATATCAATACGATCAAACCAATGAACTTGCGAAATATTACATTCCATTTAGTATAGCCTCACCGATGCGAAAATTGTGAAAATTTTCGAACTGCCTCTCCTCGGAAACCGTGGGGCCGATTGAAGTCTAATTTCATATGGAGCCTCTATGGGATAGGGGAAACCAAAATTTGCTCAAGGGGTCCAGGTCACATGACCAAAATGGCCGCCAAGCCATATATGGTAAAAACCCTTCAAAAAAGTCTTCTCCAGAACCACTGGGCAGATTTCCACGAAACTTGATAAATAGCATCTGGGACGTAGGCCCATCATAAATTGCTAACATGGTGACCCTGGGCTGACCTTGACCTTTTTGTCTAGGTCAATCTTTGACACATATGCTTTTGTATTGGAAAAGTGAGAATGCATTTTATCCTGCAAACGATTCAGAATACAGTACTAAAGTATAAGATATATTTTTGCTCCTTACAATAAGGCGCATTTATTTGGGGAACCGTTTTAGGTCCCGGTCACATGACCAAAATGGCCGCCATACCCATATATGGTAACACTCATAAAGCTAAAAGCATCCGGCGGGTCGTGCACTTCAGCTGAAGCACTGGTTCCAAATCTGATTTGGAATCTGCAGTTTAAAAAAAAAACGATACATGTACACACAAATTGATTTTCAAAAATCAGTAATTGTGCATGTGGAGGTGTGGGGGGATTTTGTCCACATTTATAAACTGAAGCGGGGGTGGGGCGGTGATTTTGTCTGTGATGCCACTGAGGCGGTTATAACGAGTACCCACAATCTATCTATATTTAAAGTTGATTTTTATTTTTTTGCAATAAAGTTTACAATGCATTTGCTAAGGCACGTTTTCGTATTATCAATTTATATTCTGCTGAAACTAAATAAGTGTCGTTTTGTGTTCTTTTTCTTGTGAGAAACAAGCAGCACAAAATAAAATAATCAGTTTGCCAATTGCCTTCTATTTCTACTTTTGGGATTTCAGTTTTCAGATTGCCTTCACTTTCATTTTACTACCTAGACATTTTTTTTTTTTTTTTGGTGTATGATTTTTTAAAATGTTATCAACAGGGAGAATGTTCTTATCAAACAAAGCTCATCAATTTACCAGTATTTGGTATTGCATATATACATGCGGGTAATCTGTAGGTTTTGCTTTGGCATGGATCAGTTGTAAAAACTTGCCCCTATCTCTATAAAACTATGCTATTTTATAAGTCACATAATGAAAAATATAACATAACATGCGATTTTTAAACCATTACCCCGATCAGCTCTGGCATATATGAAATCTACGTATGCACTAAAAGGCAAGACAACATATTATCATGTGAAATTGTCTGTACTGAGAGATAGCAGAATAAGTGCTTATAATCAATCTAACATGTATCGAGTACTCGGGTCCGCCTGTCTGACGCATTAGCCGAGGCACGGCCCTCAACCGGCATGGCGAGTGGACCTTGCCTCGATATTGCTGAATGCGACGCACAGAGTAGGACGTTTAGTGTAACAGGACCAGTAAGGCAGGGGCATGCTCACATGATGAAGTCGTGTTGTCTTGTTTAATACATGTAAATAATGTAATTGTATCTGCACTATTTTCTTTATTTTTGCTGCAATAGTGCGATTTGTTTTATGCGTATGCGTGAGTATAGATGTGTTTGCGTACGCTCACACGTGCATCCGCCGACTAACTCCTTTTCTTTTGGTGTAAAGTCTGAATCGGTCAGAGAGAGAGAGAGAGAGAGAGAGAGAGAGAGAGAGAGAGAGAGAGAGAGAGAGAGAGAGAGATGAACTGCCATGTTTGTTTTTACAAGCTCCTTCAACCTTTGTCCTGTGTTTCGTTTCGGCAAGGACGAGGAAGTGGGGGAGAGATTACTAATTACGAGAGAGAGAGAGAGAGAGAGAGAGAGAGAGAGAGAGAGAGAGAGAGTAAGGCTGCTACATTGCTTTATCCAAGTCCTTCCCCAGATCTTGTCCTTGTGTTTCGTTTCGTCAAGGGCGAGAAAATTGGGGTAGACCAAAGATCATGGTTGTTTGTTTGTTTGATCCGGGGTTAAACGTCCCCGTCAACACTGTGCAGGCCGTTTTGGAGACGTTGCTTCCATTTTTGTGGGACTTTTGCCCGACGTTGGGGTGAAATGACATCTCAAGCCCTGACACCCAGTGAAACCAGCGGGGTTTATAAGCATGGCATGGACGGTCCGACTCGCGCCGCTTTGGCTGGGCGGGCTTGGGTACTCTAGGCGGTTTGCCGGTACCCGTGTGCGGTCGGTTTCGGCTCCGCGTGGAAGCATCGTGCAACCCATCTATTTCTTCAAGCCCCGATGAGCGGGGGCCGGGACCAAAGATTAAATAGCAATTTATTCTACATACGTACGTAGGTACATCTGTGCATGCGTGAGTGTATGTGTACATACGTGTTGGCATCCATTCACCCATCCATCCATACATACATACACTATTGTTTGTCTGATTTGAGGTTTAATGTCCCCATCAACACTGTTAAGGTCATTTTGGAGACGTTGCTTCCAATTGTGTGGGGCTTTTGCCCAACATTGAGATGAAATGACGTTGGGCCCTGTCGCCCAATGGGGCCAGTGGGGTTTATTAGCATGGAAGGTCCGCCTCGCACCGCGGTTCCTGAATAGGCTTAGATCCTCAAAGCGGTTTACAAGTACCAGTATGCAGACCGAATTCAGCTCTGCGTGGAAGCATCGTGCGGCCCATATATTTCTTCAAACCCCTAGGGGCGGGGACATACATTAATTTGGGATTATAAAGTAGATATTACATGGCTAAAATAACGTCTTATCATATAACGTGCCGGTGAAAAGCATATAACCATACGTGTAATAACACAGTCACGATGTCCGTGTCTACCCCGCGTTTTCTTCTCAACTCATACGGTCATAATCGTTATATGATAAACGTACTCTTGCACTGGTGGTCATTTTACATCAGATCTTTGAACACCGCTGAAGGCTCGTCACAAATCTTATGTGAAGGGACCACTCATGTAGGATCCTGTATATATTGCATACATTACATGTTAGATTATGATATTTATGCTCAGAGCAAAAGATACACTTTGAGTCACATAACTTTATTTGGCATATAATGATGTTCGTGTTCAAAGTATTGCCGATGCCTAGAACTATTAAAGCCTCATTGTACCCCTCCTACATCTATCTGTTGGTCCCAGATCCGCCTACGGTAATGGGATCACCAGAGGGACAGAGATCATTTACTTTACACAGTGAGACTTCAGTGGCTCGAGCACCGATGACTCGTCTGCTATGAAACTCTTTCCTACAGGAAATCTTTATAATAAATAGTACGGGAAGGGATTTTCAACCTTTATCTTACAAAATTTTGCGGTGCGTACTCATTGCCATCGCACCGATATGGCGATTCTAAGGAGTACACACAACATATACTTTTATTAAAGGATATCAACAAGACATCCAAAATTAACCCCGATAATTTTCCGGCAGTACCACTCGGTGGCTCGGGCTGCACCTGTCTCTGGCAGTTTTTGAGGTCCAAAATGTGTCCGAGCCATTGAGGTTCGACTATAGATAAGAAACTTACCTATCTACTCTTTATTCTTCTTCTATCGTTAGTCTAGAATTCTGGGTTTAGTAAATATATTCCATTCACAACACTACTACCAAACGCGGTATTCACCCAATATAATGACGTGGATTGTCACTTTTTTCACGGGCAAGTCGTGCTCATATGACCTTGAAAATTGTTGTGAATGAAATATCTTTACACCCGATAAATACTATTCAGTAAATTTTGTTTACGACCGAGTTACTAGAAGTTTAGCGACTCGGGCCATTCTGCGGAATTGCCCTTGTGAGAAATAAAATAAAACAAAACATAACTCACTCTGACAAGACAGGAGCACGGTGATGGACCAACTTTGATTCAACGCCTAACTGATGTTGAGTCGACGATGGTCTGGCGCGGTGCTATTGCTTGCCCAAATGGAAAACCTCGAGTTACCAAAACACTTCTAGGAATACCTTTTAGCATCATGTTAAATTGCCTTGAATGGAGAACATCCTTCAGTATGCATCTACATACATACATACATACATACATACATACATACATACATACATACATACATACATACATACATACATACATACATACACACATACATACATACATACAAACATACAAACATACATACATACATTGTCGATCTCCCTAGACAAATTATCAAAATGTTATGCACGTATTACTTGTACATGGTCAAATATGATATATTGATTAGCAAGCAGTTATAGTCTATCGCCATTGATTGTTTGTTTATATTCACTTTGTTTGACTCTCTTGTTGTTTACATGTTTGTAAACCTGAGATTTTCAATAAATTCTGAAATTCTGAAATTCTATATCCTGAGGCAATCTACTGGAAGATGACATATAGGTAACTTCACAGATAACCACATCAATGCCTACAGTCCATTAATCAAAGCACTGAGAGTGCTGATCGAGCGTAGCATTGATAATTTGATTTAGCGTCAGATTGGTATTTTCATTCAGGCTCATATTGATCCAATGAACATAGCTGTTTGAAGCTATTCTGGGCAAGAAGTCGTGTTAAAGCAACAAGACCTATAGTGAAATTAACTCACACTAAGGTTTAGACCCCGCAACAACCATCACGAAAACACGCCTGTACATATACATTGTCAATTTTTTGGCAAAAAAATGGAAATTTTAAGATACAAAATTGTGATATTTTCTTATCTCTGCTCAAAACATTGATTGCGGAGACTTGATTGAACTGCCTTGACGAGGCAGTTTTATCAAGTACCCACAATCCATGTTTTTGAGCAATACAGCATCCATGCAGTTCTACAGTTTACTTGAAGATTTCTGCTGAGCTTTAGTTCGTGCAATAACTGCGGCTTGCGCAATTGTTTGGCGGCTTTAAAGTTATTTTATATAATCAGTTTTTGAAAAATTACCTTTGGGAGGTTGTTTATCTTGCATTAGACATTTTTCTTGGTTACGTCTTGATGATGTTTATTTTCATGTGAAAAATTACCATAATTTTCTCAGCAGTTTATGAGTTATACATCCGTAGTCAGTCTTTAAAAATTGTCTCAGTGAGGCTGTTTATAAAGCTATATGGCATTAGACAATACCATAAGCTTGATCTTGTCAATTTACATCTGCATGCAAAACATTATAAAACTAAACCCTTCGGTTTGAAAGTTATACGACCGTGTCAGTGGGTGAATTTTTTTACCTTGCCGAGACTACAATAAAGAAATTGGGCATTCAGGAATCGCGTTGGTTACATTATCTATCTGCATGCTAACAGTTGTCAAAATACTCCAAGTAGATTAGAAGTTACACTTCGAAATAATTTTTCAGTTTGCCTAGGCGAGGCCGTTTGTAAAGTAATTTGGCATAAGACAATTGTGCGGGTTATGTATTGTCAATATCAACCTGTATGCTGAAAATGATCAAAGCCGGGTTTAGATGTTATACTCCGTATTCATTTTTTTATATCATTTTGCTTCGGCGAGGCCATTCATAAAGTAATCTTGCATAAAACAGCCTCATGGGTTAGGTATTGTCAATATCAACCCGAATGCCAAAAATGATCGGAATATTCAGAGAAGTTTGAACATTATAATCTGTTAACATTTTTCTAAATATATATTGCATCGGTGAGGTCATTTATGAAGTGATCTTGCATACGACAGTTTCTTGGGTTAGTTATTGTCAATATCAATTCATAGGAATATTTGAAGAGGTTTAGACATTATACTCCGTTATTATTATTTAAAAATAAATTGCCTCGACGAGGCCATTTATGAAATTATCTGGAATTAAGGCAATTTCTTTGGTTAGATATTGTCAAAACAGCACAGTGCACAGTCTTTTACTGGAAACCAACAACTGCCCTTCTTGAATCAGGGAAAGGGATAGAATCACCGTGGAACAGATTTCAAGATCAATCTCCTGGAAAGAATGTTGCCGAACCCGGCAGGTATCGAACTTGCGTCTGAGCTGATAATTTGCTTTATGGTCACATGCCTAGGACGCAGACAGGTCGCTTTAAAAAAGTAGCATCCCCCCCCCCCCACACACACACACACATTAACCCATACTCTGAGTATATGTGTAGCAGCCTTTTTAGGGACAAACATTGCAGACCCAGATCAGACGCTACAACAAGTGGCGTCTCACCTGTGTCTAAACTGCAAAATTTACTCCTTACAATATAAGCCTTGACGTGCACCTGTCCAAACTCATTCCAACTGTCTTATTTTGGTAATACATTATCGACCCACACTGCGTACTTTAACCCATTTTAAACGAATGGAATCCTCAACACCTTATATCAGTATGGAATGAGTTCATTTTAAAATCAGGGATGTCAGGTTGTGGCTTCCACGAAATATTTGGCAAAAATGGCTGAACCTTTGTGTAAGTATGCAGTGAAGGTCAAAATGAGACTCCGCGTTATGTGGTATCTGATCTGGGTTTGTCCTATTTGCAAGTTGCCAGGTGTGTGACTTTATGGTGCAATGGGCTGTAAACTGGGTTATATGAACTGAACTATAAAACGATTAGACTGCTACACAGTTCATCTATTAAAAATATTCATCTATTCCGTTTGAAATAGGTGGTCTGTGAAGCAGTCTATAAGAAGATACCGCATGGCGTAATAATCTACTACGTTAACACGGGGTACTATGTTCTCACTGGTGATTGGGTCATATGCAGTAACAGCGAAAATAGTGCCGAAATCACTTCTCATCTCACTGGAGCTACGCTGCTACAGCTACGCTCCAAAAAGGGACCTTAATTGCCAGTGTAGATTAAGATAATATGCCACAGAATATAGCGTCTGATCAAAGTGTAAATTGCACGACCCGCAGAAAAAGCGACCGACTGAAGTCGGTTGATTTTCTAAGAGTGCCATAAAATCACCGTGTCATTCTGTCAGTCTGTCTGTCCGTCCGTAACCAGTTTGTGAAAATTGGTGATAGTGACTTAACCGCTTGGAATATTTAAACAATTTTTGGCATACTGATAGATATCAATTAGATATAACCAATGAACTTGCGAAATATTACATTCCATTTCGTATAGCCTCGCCGAGGCGAAAAATGTGAAAATTTTCGAACTGCTTCTCCTCGGAAAACTTTGGGCCGATTGAAGTCAAATTTCATATGGAGCCTCTATGGGATGGGGGAAACCAAAATTTGCTCATGGGGTCCAGGTCACATGACCAAAATGGCCGCCAAGCCATATATGGTATGTCTGTCTGTCCTTCCGTAACCCGTTTGTGAAAATTGGTGATAGTGACTTAACCGCTTGGAATATTTAAACCATTTTTGGCATACTGATAGATATCAATGAGATCTAACCAATGAACTTGCGAAATATTACATTCCATCTAGTATAGCCTCGCCGAGGCGAAAAATGTGAAAATTTTCGAACTGCTTCTCCTCGGAAACCGTTGGGCCGATTGAAGTCAAATTTCATATGGAGCCTCTATGGGATGGGTGAAACCAAAATTTGCTCATGGGTTCCAGGTCACTTGACCAAAATGGCCGCCAAGCCATATATGGTAAAAACCCTTCAAAAATAGTCTTCTCCAGAACCACTGGGCAGATTTCCACGAAACTTGATAAATAGCATCTGGGACGTAGGCCCAACATAAATTGCTAAAATGGTGACCCTGGGTTGACCTTGGCCTTCTTTGTGCCTAGGTCAAACTTTGACACATATGCTTTTGTATTGGAAAAGTGAGAATGCATTTTATCCTGCAAACGATTCAGAATACGGTACTAAAGTATAATATATATTTTTGCTCCTTACGATTAGGCGCATTTATTGGGGGAACCGTTTTAGGTCCAGGTCACATGACCAAAATGGCCGCCATACCCATATATGGTAACACTCATAAAGCTAAAAGCATCCGGCGGGTCGTGCACGTCAGCTGAAGCACTGGTTACTTTCTGAAGATCATAAAAGTTTGCAAAAATAATAAAAGTACATGTAAGCAGCCACCTGTTAAACTGAAATAGGCCTGTCTAATAGTACAAATTGAAGAGTTCACTGGACATAAATCGGTAGCAGAAATTATTTCATGCAATCTGCACAAATCAGTCTAAAACATCATATATTTGACAGACTAGAGATAGCCATGTGCAATGGTGGGCCATGATGGTGAGTTATTTGTGATTGAAATAAGTGTCTCTGAATAAAACAAAATATCTAATTGAGAAAAGATATATATTTTCGTGTGTTTTTCACACCTCTCAGTCAACAAATTATAATGCCAGTCACTTTAAAAGTAATATATCAACTCATAACAATGAAATGTTTGTCATCTTTAAAGCTTTAATTTGCATCAATGCAATCAAATGAATCAATAAATATGCTTCGATCTCTGTTATGTATTGTATTTAACCATCTAATAGTAATTTCAGAAGTCCCTACATGAGCAGCCAAGGACTTTAGTCACATCAATTAAAACATTAATGTTTTGTTTCATAATTTTTTTCCTGTAAAGAGCAAAAGTATTCATAATGTATTCGTAAAACTATTCATGAATACATGACTTTTGAAATGTATTCGAATACAAATACAAATACTTTTATTCTAAAAAATCCATGAATACAGAATACTTCACGAATACCCAGAAAATGTATTCGAATAGTATTCGAATAATATTCGAATAAGAATATTACCCCAGGTCTAGTAATTTGATGTACAGATGATTCCTTATTTATGCTCCAAACATAGATTGTGGCGCTTTACTGAGTATCCCACAATCTATGTTTGGAGCATAAATAAAGGTAATAATGTATATCATTACACTAACACTGACACACCCGTGCGACAAAGAGCATTTTTCACATCTCCAAAATTACTACACTTCGGATAAATATCAATGCTATTTTTCTTATTTATACTGCAAACATAGGTTGTGGGTACCCGTTAGAACCGCCTCATTAAGGCGGTTCTAACGAGTACCCACAACCTTTGTCTTGGAGTAAAAATAAGAAAAATAACGTTTTCTCCATATAAAGTGGGGTGCAAGGGTGTGTTAATTTCACGGACTTGTTCACGTGATGGCATACACCAGTAAATCTCTGTTTCCGCCAAAAACAGTTGGTTTACATGACTTTGTGATGATCGGAGTAGTACATGTACCTATCTGGTTCCCAAATCCCGGTATTGAACACAAGCGCCATTTTACATACCTGTAAAAGTAAAAATGGGTATACAGGTGAATAATTGACTTCAATTTATGTATTTATTTTTCTTCTACAAAAACAAGGACTTATGGGTTCTCGTTTAAGACGAATGGGATCACTTGGCAGATGTTGACGCCATTTTTCAAAGGGAGACAACTTTTCGAACTTCCTGATTGCCTTCCTTTAAGGCCTAAAAGATATCCTGTGTTTCCGGTAACCCGACCGACCCTATTTTTTGGGCCGACCTTGCAATTTTTATGGCAATCTAGAAAAAAACTAGAGCTATCACTAAAGGTGATGAATACCCCCACAAAAACTGCCTTGATAGTACAACAGCGGCATTTTGCATTTTTTTCACTTGAAAGGGGCCATAACTATGTCGAAAATTTACGAATTGTAGTGGGAATTGAACTTGACCTGTATTTTATGATGTTACATCAGTGTACCAAAAATTATAAAAATCGGTGAAGCGCTTTTTGAGTTATCGTCTGGAAACCAAGTCAACAGACCGACCGACCGACAGACCGACAAGCTCACTCCTATATACCCCCCACCCAAATTTCATTTGTGGGGGTATAATAAAAAGAATTTCTTGCCTACTGACTTTAATATTTTGTAACACTTTTGATAAAATATCACAAAACTGCAAAAAAAGCACAACTAATACTTAAGATCCTGTCCTTTTGCTTCCTTGATGCTTTAAACCTCACTTTTTGAATGTTTTCTGGTCATGTGGATGGAATTTAGCTCTTTCATAAAAATTTTACTCTTTTTTCATCAAATAAAAAGAGGACAAAAACAAAAAAGTTTAATCGACCTACCGACCCTAATATTTTTTGGCATGTAAGCGGAAACACAACTTTTGTGTGTGTGTGTGTGTGTGTGTGTGTGTGTGTGTGTGTGTGTGTGTGTGTGTTTTGCATTACGAAAACAGGCTTAAATGAATACATTGTAACCTTTATATCGCCGACAAAATGAAAGTTTTAAGAAAACAAAAATGTGATATTTATCTTATTTCTAAAAATAAGGTTTACCCCGGCAAACCCCAGTTTTACCATACAAAATTGGGGTACAAGGGGGTCAAAATTATATAGGTGTGTTTTTGTGATGTTTTAGGCATGTGACCAAATGATGTCTTTCACATGTTTGGAAACAGAACTTTTCACATCAAAATGTTTAGGATTTTCCAAATTTCCAGTTCAATTATAGGTTGTAGGTATTTGTTAGCACAGCCTCATCGGGACATTCTAAGGGGAATGGGAATACCTTCAGGGGAGGCAATGCCTGCAAATGTCTCCCATGCTAATAGGGATCAACTCTTAAAGGAGCAAATTCTTTCTTTTAAGAGTAGACCCCTTTTTCAGTGGAAC
Organism: Lucinisca nassula; assembly: GCA_963580285.1. Lineage (NCBI taxonomy): Eukaryota > Metazoa > Mollusca > Bivalvia > Lucinida > Lucinidae > Lucinisca > Lucinisca nassula. Next base: position 105,388,435 of record OY757017.1, on the reverse strand, counting down.
AGGACTTCGGAATATGTTATCCATTACGGTAACACACCTGTGTAAAGCTTAGTTCATTTCTTCAAAATGGTTACTTTTCTTGTGAAGTTCCTCAAAATGGTTACTTTTCTGGTGAAAGCATTACGATAACTCTCCCGTACGATATAGTGCATTTTTCACACCTCCAAAATGGCTACTTTTCTGATGAAAATCCTTGATATTTTTCTTATAAATGCTCATAACATAGGTTGTGTGTGCTCGTTAGAACCGCCTCAATGAGGCGGTTCTAACGAGTACCCACAACCTATGTCTTGGAGCAGAAATAAGAAAAATAATGAAGACCCCCGTAAACCGCAGTTTTCTCTATATAAACTGGGGTTTAGGGGGGTCTTCATTTCACGGACTTGTTCACGTGATGGGACCAGCCCCTATAAGGCCCATTTTATGGCCACTTTTGATTTTCTTTAAATTTTGCAGACTCAACATAGGATGTATTTTCTGTAATATGGTGAAATTTCAGATCCGCAGATGTAATGTTTTTGGCTCTATGAGCTACCAAAGTGGGTGGGGTAATTCTACCTCATTAAGGGACTTGTGGATCTTACGCTATTATCTCTAGCGCAAAGCATCCTGGCAAGTGGGTCTTTTTAGTGATGTTTAGACCTTTATAGATGTTAAAGATAATGAATATGTTTCTGTGGAAAAATTCTTCACTTTACCATTATACTTACTTATAAGTCATACCTAAATTTCAGCTAAATTTACTGACCGTCTTTACGCAAAACCACAACATAAGTTTATTTCCAAAGCTATGGCGTAAGTACGTGGCATGGATAATTGAGATACAATGTATAATAGGCATTGCCAAATTATGAGCATTTCTTTCTTCTGTAATTACTTGTAGAGTTATCTGCCTCTGAATCCATTTTTGTCATATTTGCTGTCATATTTAAAATCTATAAATATATGGCAAAAGGATTCTTCAAAACAGGCAAAAACTCAGCAAACAATGGTTTTCTGTCGATCTAATGAAGCTATTAGGTGATTTGTAAATATCTTCTTTAATAATGACTTAAACAATATGGATGGGATAAATACACCACTTTGCTATTTCTACTGCAAAAATTCCTTGGCTTTATGTCAACTCATCTTCACAAATCATGCTAGTGAAGAGTAAACGCTAGTGCATACTCTAATTAATGTAGAAACAATAATTGTAACAGTTCATATTTCTTACACCTTAAATGTCTAGCAATAAAGAAATTGATCTTTTATTGGATGACAACACTTATTATGCCCCCCGGAATCGACCTTTGACCTACTTTTTCAAATGTTTTTAAAACTTTAACATTGGGCATAACTTTCAATTGGTAAGTGGTAGGGCTTTCATATTTCACATGTGCATTCCTTGTCACAAGACCTTTCTAGTGGTACCATAATTTTTTACTTCGACCTTGACCTACTTTTTAAAAACTTTAACATAGTCTATAACGTTCGATTGGTAAGTGATAGGGCATATTTCACATGTGCATTCTTTTCCACAAGACCTTTCCAGTAGTACCATAATTTTTTACCTCGTGACCTTTACCTTGACGTTTGACCTACTTTTTAAAAACTTTAACATTGGCCATAACTTTCGATTGGTAAGTGATAGGACTTTCATATTTCATATGTGCATTCTATGTCACAAGACCTTTCCAATGATTTCATAATTTTTTACCTTGGGACCTTGACCTTCTTTTTGAGACTTGAACGTTGACCATACCTTTCGATTGCTTAGTGAAGTAGAAGTAAAACAAAGATCAGGAATTGATACAATTAACTTACTCCATCCATAAAAGACACCAAAGGGAAAGAAATACAAACATTAAGCGACCAGACCATAATGGAAACCTAAACAAAGGAAGGGCATATGGACAGTTACTTTCCCACAAAATGGCCATATGGCCATCCAAAATTAAAAGACACAAGTGATACACACAGTAAGTAACAAACAACAACATAAATAAATCGCCACGGAAGAGCCGCCTTCTTTCATATTTAACATACGCTGTCCGGAGGCATCAGTGTTTCACAAACACATCTTGTTTTACATGAGTTTTTATATTTATTATTTTGCTCTACATCACATTCTATTAAAAGTAAATAGCCTCGATAGCTCAGTGCCTAGTGCGTTCGACTTACAATCGAAAGGTTGTTAGTTCAAATCCGGCCACCAAATGAATGATGGAATTGGAGAAAAGTTCTAACAAGCTGCAGGGCAAAGTACTAAAATATGGTTGGGATAAAAAGAACGTGTTATATGGGAAAAGGTCTAGGATGCAGATTTAGAAAAGTTTCCTCAACTAGCTGAAAATGAGCTTAGGGATTTGACTATGGGCATATATCAGCTAAAACAAGCTCAGTCTTACACAGATGAGCATTTCGATGAGAATGAGCAGTATGAAATCTTGATGCAAAAAGAGGAGGAAGGTATATTTAAAGCCCAGATTCTTTCCCGGCATACTTCCAGCAAGACTTAATAGTTTATGGATGAGTACAGTCAAGGACTAAATCCCATTAGTGGGTGGTACTGTCGGTGCCGAAGTGGGGCACGCACAGTTGGTTGCTGTGCACATATAGCATCTGTACTCTGGTACTTAAAGTAGAAGTAAAACAAAGATCAGGAATTGATACAATTAACTTACTCCACCCATAAAAGACACTAAAGGGAAAGAAATACAAACATTAAGCGACCAGACCATAATGGAAACCTAAACAAAGGAAGGCCATAAGGACAGTTACTTTCCCACAAAATGGCCATATGGCCATCCAAAATTAAAAGACACAAGTGATACACACAGTAAGTAACAAACAACAACATAAATAAATCGCCACAGAAGAGCCGCCTTGGAACGGTCAGTGGAAGATTTCCACTGGGGGGCTTAAATCGATTTTACGTGGCCACAATCCTCGCCCTTACTTCCGTCGCGATTTAGACAAATAATTTGTTCAGTCCGCATGAAGGCCTCCTAACTCATCAGTGCAACATCTCCGTGAACACAAAAATCAAAGAACCACAGAGGTGAGACAACGGTGAGGACTCGACAGCAAGAAACCACTGAAATGCTGGAGCAAAAGAAAACCAGCAGTTAGACTCCGATGAGCCCAACCAGAGACAGAGCATCAGGCACCAACCAACATTATCTCTCTAATTCTCAATAAGCCTTTACGTTGGAGCCGTCATAGAATCTGAGGCCTGACCCACCGGCGTGCAATTAAAGAGGGAAGCAAAGTTGCCAACCGTGATTGGGTTAACTACCATGCATGCAGTCTGTCGTATAATATCCATGTTGTAGAAGCCTCCGTGGTGCAGTGGTTACGCTACTCGCCTTGTAAACCAGGGATCGCAGGATCGATCCCGGGCTTCTCCAGACTTTCGGATGAGTCTTTAAACCGAGGTCCCGTCTCCGTATGACCTTAGCTGTTGGTGGGACGTAAAACTAAAACTCACTCAATATCCATGTTGTACCCAGTCTTTTTATATCGAAGAATGATTTTACGAAATTGGGTGCTGAAGTCATTGCGGTTATATATTTTTCTGAATTTATATACTAAGTCACCATAAAATTCGGGTTCCGATATACCTTGTTGCAGAAGAGATTTAAGTCCAATACTGAATTTTGAAATTAAATCAGAATGGCGTCTATAAAATTTTGAAAAGGCTTTGCGTAGTTTATGGTACCGATAACCCTGATTAAGGAGTTTAGCCGTTAATAATTTATTACGAGTGTTGAAATCAGTTACATGACTACACACTCTAGCAAATCAAATTAATTGCGAAATATAAACGCCATAGAATGGCGCACGAGGAACATCACCATCCAAAAAAGGAAAATTTACAATCTCAAAATCAAAGTCATCGCGTTTATGGTAAATTTTGCACGAAACAAATCCATCTACAATAGATAGATGTAAATCCAAAAACGGGGCCTCGGTTTCAGAAGAATTTGCTTTATTTAACTGAAGTTCTAGGGGGTAAATCTGACTGATCAAACCATCAAAATAGGTATTATCAATATTTAATAAATCATCTAAATATCTAGAAGTAGAGCTAAAAGCTTCAATAATTTCAGATTGGTTATCAATGGAAAGCGACAAAATGAAGTCTCTTTCATAACAATACAAGAACAGATCAGCCACAAGAGGTGCGCAATTAGTACCCATCGGAATACCCACAATTTGTCTAAATAACTTAGTACCGAATCTAATATAAATATTGTCAAGTAGAAAGGTGAGGGCATCACACACTTTCTGACATGACCAAAATGTATAATTCTTATGCTCTTTAGAAGTAAAAAATGCATTTCTGACATTACATGCAAGATAGAGAGAATCTTCTCTGTGAAAAGCCCATTCAATTAAATCATTAAGCTTTTCTTTTATAAGATTATGAGGAAGTGTAGTGTAAAGAGTGAAAAAATCGTAGGTAGACAGACTAGAAGCACATAAATGTCTAGATTTCAATTTATTTAAAACCTCATTCGATTTTTTTATAGACCAAAACAGATTTCTTCCTGATCTTTCAAAGACTTTATCACAATATTTAATTACATGCGTTTTAATAGCAGTAAGACAGGAAGTTAATAATTTAGAAAGTTCAGTGGTAGTGCAAGAGCTAGAATTTGCAATAAACTGTGCTTTGTAAGGTTTTTTTATGAAGTTTTGGTAACCAGTATAGCGTAGGAAGCCTGTCTTGGCCTTCAAAGTTTAAGTTTCTTTAGACACAATACAGAAAATAATGACGCTAAACTTAACAGAGCTCACGTAGACCATGTCGTAGATGCAGCCATAGACAGACACTTGGAGTGCATCAAGTATGTCTGATGAAGATGAATAGAAAGGATAGATGGCTACCGGATATATACATAGCACTAATTTCATTTGTATCAGTAACATCCTTCTCGGTCTGATAGAGAACAGGATAGAAGACAAACGCACCAAAGTCAAACATAAAACTTGTGAACCCATTAACAAAAGTAAAAGGAAAGGTTCAGGGAAAGCCACAATCACAAGATGTGGCCAAAACAAGGACATACAAAACACATATAACATGCAAAAAATCAACAATTTCTTCCTCACAAGGGGTGATTAAAATGTGAAACATAAGATACACAACAAAAGTAACACACAAAGGGGACATCAACAGGCCAAAGTAGTACATGAACCACACCAGAACCACTGCCTTAGAATGGTCGGTAGCACAGACTACCAATGGGATGGAGGACCCTCTACGTCCAGCCAACATTCACCATGGGTTCAGATGTAAGATATTGAATGTGTGTTTTGTTTACTGGATTTCTACCATAAATGTCGGTGTCTAAATCAGGATCTGTGTAGTGACTCTGCTTCCTGTCAAATCCCTTTAGCAATTGTTGGTCAGCCAAAACTGATAATCTATTGAAGATTGGCTGTCAAAATCACTTGATAGGTAAATTCATAAAAAAACACCTAACAGTTGGTCAACCCTGTATGTGGTGTCAAGATTTAAATGAAAGACTCAAAGAGTACCAGAATCAAAGGCCAGAGACTACTGAAGGCTCCAAAATGATATACAAGTGAAGGGACAGAGTAAGCAAGTACTTGAAGGGCACTGCAAGCGATGATTTCTTGGTTTACCTGAAAGCATATATGAAGCCTCAATATATGAATCTGGTCAAGTGAACAACAATTTTATACTAAACATTTTGGCTGCAGTTCCACATACATGTACAATCAACTGAAAAGCTTCAAAATTAATGCTGTGATGTAATGCAAGATTTATTAAGTCCAGTAATATTTCAATGTTATAGGTAGGTATGACCTAAAAGGAGACTTATTCTAAAGATTATGGAAACTGCTCCGATTTTCAAACTTCATCTAAATTGTAAACAAGATAGATTTATGAAGATGAGTTGAAATAAAGCCAAGGACTTTTTGCAGTAAAAAAGCAAAGGGGTGTATTTAACCCACCCATATTGTTTAAGACATAATCGAAGAAGATATTTACAAATCACCTAATAGCTTCATTAGATCGACAGAAAATCTTTGCGTGCTGAGTTTTTGACTGTTTTGAAGAATCCTTCTGCCATATATCAATAAATTTTAAATATGACAGAAAATATGACAAAAATGGATTCAGAGGCAGATAACTCTGTAAGTAATTATAGAAGAAAGAAATGCTCATAATTTGGCAATGCCTATTATATCTTAATTATCCCTGTCAAGTACTTTCGCAATAGCTTCGGAAATAAACTTATGCTGTGGTTTTGCGTAAAGACGGTCAGTAAATTTAGCTGAAATTTAGGTACGATTTATAAGTGAGTAAAGTAGTAAAGTGAAGAATTTTTCCACAAAAACATATACATTATGTTTAACATCTATGAAGGTCTAAACAATAACAAAAAGACCCATTTGCCACGATGCTTTGTGCCAGAGATAATAGCGTAAGAACCACAGGTCTCTCAATGGGGTAGAAATATCCCACCCACTTTGGATGCACATAGAGTCAATAACATTACATCTGTGGATCTGAAAATTTCACCATATTACAGGAAATACATCCTATGTTGAGTCTGCAAAGTTTAAAGAAAATCAAAAGTGGCCATAAAATGGGCCTTATGGGGACTGGTCCTTTGTGAAACTTTTTCTAATTTATACTCCGAACAGAGTTTGTAGGTGCTCGTTAGAACCGCCTTATTGAGGCGGTTCTAACTTTGTTTGTTTGTTTGACTTGAAGTTTAACGTTCCCGTCAACACGGTATAGGCCATTGTGGAGACGTTGCTTCCAATTTTGTGGGACTTTTCCCGACATTGAGATGAAATAACATCACAAGCCCTGTCGCCCAATGAAACCAATATGGTTTATAAGCATGGACGATCCGACTCGCACCACTTTGCCTGGGCAGGCTTAGATCCTCTAAGCGGTTTACCAGTACTCGTGTGCGGGTCGGTTTCAGCTCTGCGTGGAAGCATCATGCAGCAGATCTATTTCTTCAATCCCCGATGGGCGGGGCCGTAGAGGCGGTTCTAACGAGTACCCATAACCTATGTCTTGGATCTGAAATAAGCAAACTAATGTATACATGTACCCCGTAAACTCCCATTTACTCTATGTAAAGTGGGGTTTAGAGGGTTTTTTGTTTCATGGACTTGTTAACGTGATGGTACCAGTTTCGCGTTAACTTTACCCAACATTAGGATACATCACGTGAACAAGTCCGTGAAATGAAGGCCCCTAAACCCCACCTTATATAGAGAAAACTGGGGTTTACGGGGGCATTCATTATTTTTCTTATTTCTGCTCCAAGACATAGTTTGTGGGTACTCGATAGAACCGCAACCTATGTTATGAGCATTTATAAGAAAATATCAAGGATTTTCAACAGAAAAGTAGCCATTTTGGAGATGTGAAAAATGCACTTTGTCGTACGGGTGAGTTATCGTAATGACAAATCCATGCAAGAATATAAGAACCCACATTACGAATATACGCCTATATGAATACATTGCCACCTTTATCGCTGAAAAAATGGAAATTTTAAGATGAATAATTGTTATATTTTTCTTATTTCTGCTCAAAATATAGATTGTGGGTACTAAGGGGCGCCGTTTCACTATTTAATCCGTATTTATAGATATCCATAAATCAGCCGAATAATGGATATCCATAATTCGAATTATGGATATCCATAAATCGAATTATGGATATCCATAATTCGATTAATGGATATCATTAATTCAGATCGATTTATGGATATCATTAATTCAGATCGATTTATGGATATCATTAATTCAGATCGATTTATGGATATCCATAATTCAAATTATGGATAGCCATAAATCGAATTATGGATATCCACTATTCCTCTGATTTATGGATATCCAACGAATTATGGATATCCATAAATCGATTTATTGATATCCATAATTCAGATCGATTTATGGATATCGATAATTCGAATTACGGATATCCATAAATCACCGACAACGCTTTTGGTTTAATGATTTCTCCCTAAAACAGGTCATGTTGGAGACGTTGCTTCCCATTTGTGGGACTTTTACCCGACATTGAGATGAAATGTCATCTCAAGCCTTGTCACCAAATCAAACCAATAGGGTTTATAAACATGGACAGTCCGAATCGCATCGCTTTGCCTGGGCAGGCTTAGATCCTCCAAGAGGTTTACCAGTACGCGTGTGCAGGTTAGTTCAGCTCTGCAAGGAAGCATCGTGCAGTCCATCTATTTCTTCAAGCCCCGATGAGCAGAGGTCATCCCTAAAACACGTGATTGGGGCTTGGAGAAATAGATTTGACTGCATGAGCTGAGAGTACTGGTAAACCGTTTAGAAGGTCTAAGCCTGTCCAAACAAAGTTGTGTGAGTCAACGGGCGACAGGGATTGAGATGTTTGTTGTTTGTTTGTTTGTTTGTATTTGAGTTTAACAGTCCAGTCAACAATAATTTAGCTCATTTTTGAGCCGGTCAGTTTACCTATCCACACATCAGCCCCCGCCCATTGGGGCTTGAAGAAATTTATGGGCTGCATGCTGCTTCTACGCAGAGCTGAATCCGACCCGCACACGAGTACTGGTAAACCGCTTAGAGGATCTAAGCCTGCCCAGGCAAAGCGGTGCGCACGAGTCGGACCGTCCATGCTAATAAAACCTATTGGTTTCTTTGGGCGACAGGGCTTGAGCTGTCATTTCATCTCACTGTCGGGTAAACGTCCCACAAAATTGGAAGCCAAGTCTCCAAAATGACGTTTACAGTGTTGACGGGGACGTTAAACCTCAAATCAAACAAAACAAATTACCTGTCCACACTTTGCCTGGGCAGGCTTATACGTAAGCAGTTAACCAGTACAGTTCACATTCTTTTGTCACAAACTGACAACTGCCCCTCTTGAATCAGCGGATGGGAGAGAATGGCCGTCATGATCAACCTCCACGAAAGAATGTTGCCGATCCCGGCAGGTATCGAACCCCCGTCCTCCTGATCACCAGTGAGACGCGCCTCCGACTGCGCTACCGAGGCCGGCGGGATTGAGATTTCATTTAATCTCAATGAAGGCTTACTGCCCAACATAATTGGAAGCAACGTCTCCAAAATAACCTAAATAGTAATGAAGGGGACGTAAAACGTCAAATCAAACAAAACATATCTCTCCCACACCATAGTCCACCACTAAGCCTATCCTACATTACCTCCACCTCCATCCCGGCTTTTATTACACACCTAAATCGGAAATCTGACGCGAATAGTCTTTGTTTGTTTTGTTTGAATTCAGGTTTAACGTCCCCGTCAACACTGTTAAAGTCATTTTGGAGACGTTGCTTCCAATTTTGTCGGAATTTACCCGACATTGAGATGAAATGACATCTCAAGCCCTGTCGCCCAATGAAACCAATAGGGTTTATTAGCATGGACGGTCCGCCTCGCACCGGGGTTCCTGGACAGGCTTAGATCCTCTTAGTGGTTTACCAGTACTAGTGTGCGGGCCGGATTCAGCTCTGTGTGGAAGCATCATGCAGCCCATATATTTCTTCAAGCCCCTATGGGCGGGGGCGAGACGCGAATAGTCGAGGCAAATGGAGCAGTCATTATTCATTAGGTTTATTTGTAGAGGAGAATTATGGATAGCCATGATTCGATTTATGGATATCCATAAATCAGCCGAATACTGGATATCCATAATACGATTAAAGGATATCCATAATTCGATTTATGGATATCCATATTTCGATCTAACTTAATGATATCCATAAATCGATTTATGGATATCCATAATTTGATTTATGGCTATCCATAAATCAGCCGAATAATGGATATCCATAATTCGATTTATGGATATCAATAAATCGAAAAATGGATATCCAATATTCGATTTATGGATATCATTAATTCAGTTCGATTTATGGATATCCATAATTCGAATTATGTATATCCATAATTCAAATTATGGATATCCATAAATAATTATGGATATCCATAAATAATAATGGATATCCATAATTCGAATTATGGATATCCATAATTCGAATTATGGATATCCATAAATAATTATGGATATCTATAAATACGGATTAAATAGTAAAACGGCACACCATAGGGTACTCGTTAGAACCACCGCCTCGTCGAGGCGGTTCTAACAAGTACCCACAACCTATATTTTAGAGCAGAAATAAGAAAAATAAGGTTTACCCCTGCAAACCCCAGTTTTACTATATAAAAGTGGGGTTCAAGGGGGTCAGGATTTTATATGCCTTTTTAAGGTGATGATCATGACTGTTTATGTAGGATAGGTAAATCTCACCCATGGAGTCTGAATTTCAACCAGGGATAAAGCGTTGGCGAGTTCCTGTTTGAAATTCAGTCACCGAGGGTGAGATTTCCTTATCCTACATAAACAGACACATTATGGATTAATTTTTCTCCCACTTTACAGGCGAAAAGTGAGTACCAAGGAGAAAGCAAATAAAGGGGAAAATTAACTTTTTATCCATGCATTTTTCGACTTCAAAATCGGCACGGCGAAACAGGCCGCCTATGATAAGTACATAGGGGCCTAATCTTGGGTACCATCATCATGAAAACACGCCTATATAATCCTGCCCCACTTGAATCCTCTTATATACAGTAAAACTGGGGTTTACAGGGGTAAACTATATTTTTCTTATTTCTGCTCTAAAATATAGAGTGTGGGTACTTGCTAGAACCGCCTCGATTAGGCGGTTCTAACGAGTACCCACAATCTATATTTTTAGCAGAAATAAGAAAAATATCACAACTTTTCATCCTAACATTTTAGTGTTTTTTGGGGTTTTTTTTTTTCGGCGAAAAATTTACCATGTATTCTTTAAAGGTATGTTTTTGTAATGGTACCGAAAAATTCGTCGCCGTACCACTTGCACAACCTTGAATGTTTTATTATTATTATTATTATTATTATTTACATTAAAGTCGCGCACTCATAGCTTACGTCATCAAGCGTAGGAAACCCAAAGTGTAAACAAATAAGAAAACAGACAAATAAGCAACAAATGAATGATGCATTATCTTAAAATTATCTTTCAAACTGTTCAGTTGATTGAATTTAACTAACAATACACTTCAAACCAAAACTAAGCAGTTTAATAGAAAACAATTTTAACTGCGGCGGAACACTGTAAGCGAAGCATGTTGTCAGAATCAGAATCACAGTCACTAATGATAATTTACCTCCGTTTTTTTTTTTTTTTTTTTTATTAATTTGTGGAATATAATGACTGATATTGGTCTTACTGTTGCAATTACTCATGATACTGCAAGTGAACATGCCTTCAACAATGTTTTTGGTTGAATTTTACTTCGAGACACCGATCGTCATTATGACCCCTCGCAGTGCGGGCGAGCCTCACTGGATTTTGGCTGAACAGATTGACACTGGATCGGATTCAGATCTCAAGAGCTTAATGCTGATGGCAGGAAGGTGCCAATCACTTGAACCTGTCCTTCACAATATGTTTAAAATAGCCATCTTTTGATTGTCACTCCGTCAGCAGGTCAGAGTATACTATGCGAATGTTCGTGTTCTCATAGATGAGCCCCGCCAAGCGAATTTGGGTCTTCGAGCATTCCGTCATGACAAATTTTAACTGCGCATGCCCAGTCATTCAGAGGGGCCAGGGATATGGCTTTCTGTCTGAAGGTTCCTCTTGATTCACTACTTGTATGAGCGAGCAGCGAAGGTTCTGGCGAGACTGCGCGGATGCGCAGGCTCGCCTGAACCTTCAATGCTCGCATAGGCGATAAGTACTAAAATCGCTTGACGCGGCCCAGATGAAAGCTGTCATGTGTTCATATGAGAATATAAGAATCTTACATGGGTGTGAGGGTTGCCGGATGGAAAAAATCCGTCCCGAGGGTCAAAATGGTCCCGAGGGACGGATTTTTCTATCCACCCCTCACACCCATATAAGATTCTTTTTCTTGCATACCTTTAATTTCTCACCGCGGATTTTTAAATGCTGCACTTACTTCGGTTTTTACCAACGTCCGCCATATTGTGATACACTACAGGAATGTTTGGTGACGTCACCACGTCAACCTCAACGACGACGCATCTGAGGTCGTATTCAACCACGCGAGAATATTCGATTTTGCGTAACAACACCAGGGTAAGAACAGAATTTCTATTCCAGGCTAAAACTATGGATTCCTTTATCTGGTGTGCAAGAATGAAGTTTCTTCCATGAGCTGAGGACCTACATGTAACTTGAATATGCAAAAGTGGGACAAAATGAGGGTATTGCATGAGTGCTCATGTATTTCTGAAATTATTAATGGGTTAAGGAATAAAAAGAGATAAAATGCTTCGCCTAGCGTTCTATCACACAGATGCTTGGGGTCAGGTCACTTGCAAATGTTTTTTTTTTTTTTTTTTTTTCAAAGATATTTTTGCATTTTGCTATAACTGGAACACTTACCATCATCATAAAAATGTTTAGAAACATCTTGCCAAAGCTTAAAAAGACGTCTTTTTTGGTTTAAACAATATTTATTTGCAAATAAATTACAAAGACATACATATATACACGCACGCAAAATGACATAGGATTTGACGGTAAGTATAGTGCTTATATGAAAGTCATTTCATAGGTTCAAGTATTGTGTACAGTTTATTCGAATAATGCTTAAATTGTGACATCAATATAAAAACAAATCGTTCTGTGAACTCAGAGAGAGAGAGAGAGAGAGAGAGAGAGAGAGAGAGAGAGAGATAGGGAGGGAGAGAGAGAGTGAGAGAGAGAGATTCATGTGTACTTGTACATGATTGTAGAACACTTTTAACGTGAGTGGTGAAGATGTTCCTCCGAAAGTTTGCTGCTGTATTACGTATTCTAAACATCCTTGAGGCGCCATTACATGTAAGTTGGAAGTTTTAGGCAGGGAGGTAATCCTAAGCATCAGCGACTCGTCTGTCTTAGCAGGCGAATTCGCATACAGTATTAGGCCAATTCCCGTTAAACACAACGAGCGAACGATTTATGTAAAAAGGGTTTTGTCACACGAATGACGCTCCAAGGGGCGAAACCTTCACCATAATTTAGGATGATAGTGAACATAGGACAAATCATAATGAAGAGACAAAAATAGAGAATAAGCAGAAAGAACAATTTTTTGACTGACACCATGTTTTGCAAAAGTTAAGGTTCGTATGCACAAGGTGTTGCTGCAGTTTACTAGGACAATGGTCTTTTAGTTCGTTTACCATAGACTGAACAATCTTCCCGACTTTAAGATGAAGTCTTGTACTTGTAATAACAAAGCCTACATCCTTGAACGTCTTTTTTACTATCAAGGCTCAACACTTTTTGAAAACAAAAGTAGACATCTATGCAGATACTATGAAGCATACACAAATCAAGCGAACACAACTACAACTCACCTACATCCTATAATTAGGTAAACATTTACCTTCACAAGGCAGGTTACACTACTTTCTGATTTTGTTATACAGCTGAGAAATATTCCAAAAACAACACAGTCTATTAAATTAAGCACTTCATGTCTGCACCCAAACTGGGTTCAAAGCGTGGCTCCCGGTTACTATACATTCTATCCATGTAAAGAGGATAACCAGTCTAGAAGAGTTTTGTTTTGAACTAGAATTTGTCTGTCAAAATAAATATAAAACAAAACCAGTCTGGACAGGTAACCTGCTGATAGCATCTTTGACTGCAGGCAATAGATGCTCTGTTTTACTGGAGTTGTTTTGGGAAGTTTTCTCAGATGTATTACAATATCAGAAAGTAGCGTAGCCTGCTTTACCTGATTAAAGGATGCAGGTATATGGAACAGGATTTAAGTAAAAAATTCAATTATGCAACATTGAGATTGCAATTTAATATCATGTCACTGACATTTGCTGTTTGGATATTCTGTTATGCTAATCAGTTACAACTGTGCAACACTGCATTGTGATATTCATTTTTGTTGTCTGATGTTTGGATTTTTTGTCGTTTTCTTTCTCTTTCTCGTCCACTTTTGCAACTTGAAATTTCAAGTTCCCATTAATCTTGTTCGGTGGCGCTGTGGTCATTCTTTCGTACTTTCCCGTAAATGTCCGCCTGTATCCGGCAGTTACGCTGGAAGCCTCCTTGGTGTACTGGTTACGCTACTCGCCTTGTAAACCAGGGATCGCGGGATCGATCCCAGGCTTCTCCAGACTTTCGGATGAGTCTTTTAACCGATGTCCGGTCTCCATATGACCTTAGCTGTTAGTGGGGCGTAAAACTCAAACACCCACTCACTCACTCACTAACTCGGCAGTTACCCTAAAAACCTGCAAGCGTATTGTGACAGAAACGAGAGAAATATATTTTGGCATAAAAAGGATGATTTGGGGACACTTCACTCTTCCGGATAAAAATCATTTATACACAACTTATATTTAATATGTCAGACCAGGAATCAGGTTTGTCGTATTTGTTTTGTGTCCAAGTTTTATCTCAATTAATCGCAATGTGTTCAGGCCATTGCACCTCTAAAATATTTTTTTTTGTAAATACTAACAAGGATAGCTTGTAAAAAAGCTGAAACGGCCCGCCTAGCATTAGATTATCATGTTTTATCAATAAACATAGCAGCTATGAATGAATATTTCAACTTTTTCTTCATTTTCCTTAAGGACCATTTTGTATGAACAATTAATGAGGTTCGTTAAAGATATAGCCGTCTTTCAAACACGAAGATCGAGTCAATAGCTGGCGTTACCAGGATAAAACGGCACGACGGATCTAAGTCGCTGCCTCTCGGCAGGAGAAAGGAAATTTGTATCGATAAGATTACTATATGATAAGATGATCAACTCGCAGGTGGATGAGCGCATCGTACTCTGGGCGCTCGCAACAAGTAACTTGTGCTAAATGACCAAGCGTAATCTATTTAAAGTCTCAGTCCCTGTTATTTGTCTGGTGTACCCCAAGGGTCGGTACTTGAATCGGTCCTTTACTTGGTGTTCATAAATGATCTCCGTGATTCTATCAAGTCATTTGTGTCCGCTCTTGCTGATGACTGCGTTCTGTATATTCTCATGACTGTATATCTCGTTCTACAAGGTAACCTTAATAGGCTGGAAGACGAAGTTCATTGTGGCCAAATATCCACCGAGGTTGTCGCAGCACCTCTCAAACTACTTATTTTACTAACAAACGCAAGGCCAGATTAAATCCGCCAATATTTTGACATCACCATTGCTGTCTTCTTGACATTCTCAACCTGTTGAATTTGAAATAACAGTGGGATGCCAAACCGACAATGCATACCTTAGCTGCGGGAGAACCAGTGTTTCGTATGTATGCATTATCCTTTGTCTGCCTGGATACAAATTAAGTCTAAGAAATACTAATGTCCTAATTGTTTTGGTTGTGATACCAAACCCTGCTAATTGGACACACAGCACCACCCCACCCCCGTTATGAGCTCCTGGTTCTGAGTCCACTGTTACTGTCCCTGCACATTAATTAGTGATATTTCCACTGATATTGCCTCAGAAATAAGACGACTGTTTGCCACCGGGAAATCAGAGATACAGAGGACACAGTGAACCTTCAGAATGGTGTAGCTAGACTAGGATAATGAGCACGAAAATTGGGCATGGGATTTCAGCCCGTTAAATGCAATATTATTCGGATGACTAGGAAGAGAACCAATAAAACGGAGGCTTCTTACGCCTGGAAGGAAACGGCCTTCAGGAATGTAGATTCCATTAAATACCTTGGTCTGACAATCACACACGATTTGAGATTGAATACACACATGAGCAACATGTTCTCCAAGGCAAATAAAACGCTTGGTTTCCTGAGGCGAAATCTTCATCAGTGTCCTCATTATGTGAAAGAGGCAGCATATTAAGGACTTTTTCGCTCAATCTTGGAATACGGTAGAAGTATCTTGGCTCCAAATGCAGATATTGAAAATGTTCAAAATAGAGCTACTAGATAACAAGCAATTAGTGCTTTGAAACTGGGAGTATGACTGGAATACTAGGTAAGTTAAGATGGGAGTCTCTCAAGAAAAGGAGAAGAGACAGTAGGCTCATACTGTTATTCAAATGTCTAAAGGGTGCTCCAGCTTTCCAACAGATGACCTTGTTTCCCTAGCAAGGCGATAAACTTAGCTTCACTATCCTCAGCACCTCCAGCTTTGGAAATGATTGAATGGCGAAGGGAATATCAAACTTTAATGGTCTGAGGTATGAAAGATCTTTGTAAATGTCAGTTCTGGCAGTAGGGGTCTAAAACTCCAGTAATGGTGCCCTCCCAAAACTGTTCTTCATTGCGATTACCTTCCTTCTTTAGTAGATGCGAAGACTGTAGGCCGTATGATGTAGATTTGTGAAAGCATACCTCTGCAACATAAGTATTTATTCGAAATAGTTTCAAGGACGCATCCTGTGATCTTAGCTAAAATCTAAATATAGCCACCCACTTAACCGATAAAATGGTCAGATTAATTGCGTTAAAAAGACATCATTCATCATTCCAGGCTATAAGGACCTCTATTTGAGCTTTTTTTTTTTTTTTTTCCTCTCTTTCAAGTCTTAGTTTGGGTTGCCTCAATATTGACGTAAGTTTACAATAAATTTACCACGAACAGAAAATTGGAAGTGTAAATGATTTTCTTTGTCAGACTAGTTAAACATGACCAACCGCTAGACTAGTTAAACATGACCAACCGCTTCTGAGGCACTCGAAGAGAACCAATGATTATTTCATGTGCGTAGCGCATTTGCACCCTGGTAACGTCTACAGTTTTAACCATGGTGATGTCTACAAAACCTCCGCTAGGTGGCTGTAGATATAAGCCAAAACTACTTAGAAAGAGCATAATTGATTGGCCGAGCTTAAAATGGCCAATGACAACCTGAGTTTGAAAAGTGACAGGTTTTCAGCTGCAACAGAAATGAAAGAGACTGGGCCAGGAAACAACGTGTTTTGCCAATTGGAACGTTTTTGGTTTCTTCGCTATTTCTTTGCGAAATTCCTATCGTATATCCGGCTGCCCGTGTGCGGGCCGGAATAACAGTGATTTTATAAAGCACGGAGAGGTTCTGTTCCGGAAGACGAGAAAATATTTTATTTTCTCCTGTCCAATACACGTAATTACATAAGTACAAGGTGGAACACTAACACAAATGTATTGCTCTCATTTATTGTAGACCTATACATGCCGCTCATATGCAGACACAAGACGAAGGAATTGCATGTCGTGTAAACCTTGGTGAGACTGCTCCTTTATGAGCACCTAAAAGCAGTCTTTCGGGATGTTAACGAAATTAAAAACCAGGATCTCCATAGGAAAAAAAAAACAAAGTTTCAAGCCCCTTTTGTGAATACTTTCATATGCACTACGACTTACGTTCCCTCTAACATTTATTTCTGATTTAGGGCATATCCAATGGAATTTCTAAAGTTAGGCAATTTGGTTCTGGTCTGATTCCCTGTTTGTTTTGCCACATGTTCATAAAGATGTTCGTTACTGTTTGTTTTAAATGTATTCATTAAGAAAATAGAAAACTATCTGACATTTTATCCTAGATTTTCGGCCCCCGCACATCGGGGCTTGAAGAAATAGATGGGCTGCAGAGCTAAAACTGACCGCACACGAGTACAGGTAAACTGCTTAGAGGATATAAAAAATAGAAGTGAAAGCAATGATCAGGAATCGATACAATTAACCCACAGCTCTCATCAGAGACATAATAGGGAAAGGAACACAAACACGAAACAACAGACCCCAATGGAAACATCAACAGCGGAAAGCCAAAAAAAACAGTTACTTTCCCAAAAATCGCCAAAAGGCTATCCAAAATAAAATAACACAAGCGACACAAACACCCAAAGACAAACCACAAGAAAAACAAACCGCGACAGAAGAACCGCCTTGGAACGGCCAGCGGAAACGAATTCCACTTGGGGTGGGGGTTTAAGTCTATTTTACGTGGCCACGATCGTCGCCCTTACTTCCGTCGCGATTAAGACAAATAATTTGTTCAGTTCGCATGAAGGCCTCCTAACTCATCAGTGCAACATCTCCGTGAACACAAAAATCAAACAACCACAGAGATGAAACAATGGTGAGGACTCGACAGCAAGAAACCACTGAAATGCTGGAGCAAAGGAAAACCAACAGTTAGACTCCGATGGGCCCGACCAGAGACAGAGCATCAGGTACCAACCAACATAAGCATATACGCTGGAACTGTAATAGAATCTGAGGCCTGACCCACCGGCGTGCAATTAAAGAGGGAAGCAAAGTTGACAACGGTGATTGGGTTAACTACCATACGTATTACTACCATGTCTGTCGTATAACATTTATGATGTGCCCAATCGTTTTATATCGAAGAATGATTTTACGAAATTGGGTGCTGAAGTCATTGCGGTTATATATTTTTCTGAATTTATATACTAAGTCAACATAAAATTCGGGATCCGATAGACCTTGTTGCAGAATAGATTTAAGTCCAATATTGAATTTTGAATGACGTCTATAAAATTTTGAAAAGCTTCGCGTAGTTTATGGTACCGATAACCCTGATTAAGAAGTTTGGCCGTTAACAATTTATTACGAGTGTTGAAGTTAGTTACATGACTACACACTCTGGCTAATCGAATTAATTGCGAAATATAAACGTCATAGGATGGCGCAAGAGGAACATCACCATCCAAAAAAGAAAAATTTACAATCTCAAAATCAAATTCATCGCGTTTATCATAAATTTTGCAGGAAACAAACCCATCTACAATAGAATAATTTAAATCCAAAAACGGGGCCCCGGTATCAGAAGAATTTGCTTTATTTAACTGAAGTTCTGGGGTGTACATTTGACTGATCAAACCATCGAAATATGTATTAGCAATATTAAATAAATCATCTAGAAGTGGAGCTGAAAGCTTCAATGACTTCCGACTGGTTTTCAGCAGAAAGGGACATCATAAAGTCTCTCTCATAATAAAACAAAACAAATCATACACAAGTGATGCGCATCTCATCTCAATGTCGGGTAAAATCCCAGAACGTCTCCAAAATGACCTATACAGTGTTGACGGAGACGTTAAACCTCAAATCAAACAAACAAACAAATGATCCTAGATTTTTGGCTTCAAGTGACAAAACGCAAAGGTTTCCACTTTCTTGACAAAATACAACACGAAGCAAATTCTTTCATACCGGACCCGCACCTGCTACAATGTAACATATCAAGCGCACCTACACATCTATATACTGATTCTGGCCCCCTTGATCCCCACTTTTATATAGTAGAACTGGGATTGACAGGAGTAAACCTTATTTTTCTAATTTCTGCTCCAAAATATAGACTGTGGGTACTCGTTAGAACCGCATCGAAGAGGTGCTTCTAACGTGTACCCAGAATGTATATTTTAAGCAAAATTAAGAATAATATCATGACTTTTCATCTTACAATAGTTTTTGTTGTTCGGCGGTAAAATGTTCAAAGTAGGAGTGTTTGCGTAATGCATTAAAACAAACGATGTTTTTTCGAGATTCTGTAAACTTTAAAAATAAGTAAATAAATAAATAATGTCAAGATCCGCCAGGTAAACGTACGCTATACGCGGTCGTGAAAAAAATCTTTGGTGTAGAGCTAATGCAGGGAAATAAATTAAGTACAAAATAGTATGGATTCAGCCACTCCATTTGCCAAAACGGTACATGTAGAACTTGAAGAAATGTGTAGTTCAACTAGGTTTTGCTGGCTGAAGAGGTGACGGGTGACGGACGAACGGACGACCAAGCCATATTTTCGCGCTGGTTTAAACAATATTTATTTGCAAATAAATTACAAAGACATACATAGATATATACACGCGAAATGACATAGGATAGCTGACGGTAAGCATAGTGCTTATATGGAAGCCATTTCCTAGGTTCATGTATTCGAATAATGGTTAAATAGTGGCATCAATATAAAACCAAATCGGGTTGTGATTCTGTTGGATGAAATGACAGCTACCCTGTCCCAGTCTAACTTGTGAAGAAAGGAATCTGCTTCTCGGTAAAAATAGTCAGACAGACGGACATATGAACAGGTCAGCTGTCATTGTGATCCCAGGCTCGTTTCTAAGGATGTGTTGATACGGGTTCTGGCTCGAGAAACAAGAAAGTACTGTTTAAATATTTAATGAATACGAAGTATTTAAAGAAATTTTGGACATGAGCCATAGTCGGGCGCAGTGATGGGTTACAGATCCTTCTGAAGAATTAATTCGTTATGCTGCTCTTACACTATGGCGAATATCCTTACGAATACGAAAGAATATGAAAAAATATGACAAATTTGAAATTCGCGACAAAATTGCCGAATTTGATACGATTGGTCAGAAGAAAACCCAAGAAAAAATGTAACCTTATGAATGTTTGCGAAAATGTTATGAATCCTTTCCAATCCTCAAGAATTTCTTATGAATCTTACGAATCAGTAACGTCATTTTTTCCGAATTCTTACGAATCCTTTCCGAATGTACAAAAACGCTATTGCAAATCTTGCCAATGCTTACGAATGACTTGTGAATAAAACGATTACACTGCGTGTGCTTGCCAATATTGTCTCTTCGGTAGTTATTCGTCGGGATCCAGTATGACCTTTGCCGCCTTTGTCTGCGTCTCAGTCTGCACTGGAGTTGCCGCTGCTGTTGCCTTTGTTGTTCTCGCTGCAGAGCAACAACTGCATTGTGTTTCATAAAAGCATGTTGGGTAACAAGCCAGTTGCCTCGCCACAGATTGGCCATTGTCAAACTAGAAATGTATATCATACAAGGGGAATGACGTCTTTTATACCGTTGTGGTGACTCCGCCTTTTGCGAATGAGTCATATTCGCATTTTAATTGCTAGGACAAGCAAATCATTTGTAAGACAATCTTAATATGTGTAAGCCATTCTGAAGCACTTGCAAGTACTCGCAATCGTTGGCAAGCCGTTCGCATACATTCGCAATTTATTCTCATAAAACTACCAAAAACAATCTTATTCCATTCGCTTTATTCGCAATGGATTTGCAAGTATTCATAACAGTTCGTTAACATTTTGCAAGATATTCATAAGGGAAAGCCTCTGCGAATTCTTGCATATGTCTTACAGTCAATGCAAATGCCTTGTCATCAATAAGAATAGCTTCCGACTGCTTATGAATATTTTGCGAAAACAATGAGAATACGCTTTTCTTTCGAATATTAGGAGCATGTTCCTAATATTCGTAACACCCAAAAACGTCGGCGAATACTTACGAACTCTTACAAATATTTAGCGCTTACCTTACAATGATTACGAATTGGTGAAGACTGGCATTCGCCATAGTGTAAGAGCACTATTACAGTAGCCAGAAAGTTGTTTTCTATTTGACTTGATAGATTTTGTAAGGTAACCGGGCGCTAATAGCACATAGGGGGTACCCAATGTTTACTAGTCGATTACTTATCCATTATTGTATAATGAATATTTCCAAATACTTGAGTGTTGAGTGAGGTTGCAGTATGTAATAATATCTTCATAAGTAACATCTCAGAACGATCAGATTTATAAACATTGTATAAATTTATTTGTTTTAATAATAATTGCTCATTTCAAATCGACGGATTCAACACAAACTAATCTCTCTTGGTAATTTATTTTAGTAAATGTTCAAAGGTAGAGTATATTCCCTTTGTATTAAACAAGTATTAACTTTTAAATAAAAGCCCTGCCTCTCATAAGGAAGCGCGCTGTTAAATTTATTTAAAAGATGCAAACGTGCACATTGTTGTAAATAGTCGACTTATTGTAGATGGATAAAATTTGTCGCTTCTGGCTTGCATTTGGCCCCTGGAAATGCGAATGCGATCTTCCCAAACGGACACTTGCCATCGGAAAAAAATACACACGGGGTATTCGACTACCTGGAACGCAGACGGATACCAGAAACGCCGACTGAAAAAAACAAATAAACATTTGTGGTGAGTTGAATGAAATCGCATTTTACAGGCATATATTAAATAGATGCCCACAGATGTTGATAGGTACCCGTTTCGCAGTGTCTCGGAATACTTTCCACGAACTGCGGACGTAAATCCTTCTTTCGGTGACGAATTATAACCTTTTTTAGTCGGTAAGATATAGATGTTTGATGCAAGTCGACAGTTTTTTTAGTTTTACAGCAATAATTCATACATAATTTTCAATGTTTCCTGGATAGCATAAAATACTTATGCATTGAGTACCTGCCATGCGTTCTTAGAATTAGCAAAAAGCAGGATTTTAGAATTACAGATGTGCAATTCATGATGAGGGTGTTCGAATAAGGATACCAATGACGACCCGCACAGATACCACGCAATGCAGACGGCACAAAATTATGGTTATCACTGACGTAAAACCACAAGCAAGGAAAAATGAATAAAATACAGTAAAATACATTCGGTTTCCATTCAATTTGAAAGTTTATTCCAGACACTGGAGCCTTACCACAGTGTACCTCGACAGTGTACCTCGAGCCAAGAGGGTATTCTCAATGTAGAAGGGCAGGCAATGACCAGAAATCGATACGATTGCCTTTCACCTTTCGTCAAAAGACACTAACAGGACGGCATGTCTTAATACCGCGTGTGAGTCATATGCATATGACTTTAAATAGCGCATATGACCTCATTAGGATTACACACCCGTGTGACATAGTGCATTTTTCGGCTACTTTTCTGAGCAAAATTCGTGACATTTTTCTTATAAATACTACAAACATAGGTTGTTTGTGATCGTTAGAACCGCCTCATTTAGGCTGTTCTAACGAGTACCCACAACCTATGTCTTGGAGCAAAAATAAGAAAAATAATGTATACCTCTTAAACCCCAGTTTTCTCTAAATTGGGGTTTAGACGGGTGTTCGTTACACGGACTTCTTAACATGGAGTGTCACTTTTTTATTAGGTATCATAAATCTGTGATTTCATAATGTTAGATACTTTTACGATCAAATAGGCAAGATTTGTAAATTTCCTATGATCTATTAATAGCGTAATCCCGCAAAACAACTATGGAAATGAATTCAGTCCTTATCGTTTCCTTTTGTTCATGCAGAATACTTTTAATTTCATTTTTTGACAGATAAATATTATTATACATTATTATAACGACGTTGATATGACGTTGTTTCAGTGTGTGGTACGTGATGGTAGGGTCGGGTCGTACGAAATTACGAATCGGTCTAATTAGATAAACAATGTGAAATTTATAGAAAAAATCCGGGAAAGAAGGACGCACATGAAAGAATGGCAAAATAATTAACCCATATATGCATAGCGGCCCTTTTTCTGGGAAATTAGCAATCAGTGCAGACCCAGATCAGACACCACTAAACACGGCGTCTGATCTGGGGCTACACTGTTTGCTAAAAGAACATTTATTTTTTGTAAAATTTGCCACCAAAACAAATAAGCCTGACACCCTTATAATTGGAAATGACCACTCCAAACATACTTGATGGAAGATTCCGTTAAAACATAGAAGAATAGTTTGTTTCCCTCACCCAACCCCTTCAGCAGAAAAGAATGGCTAGACAGGTGTCCAGAATTAAATATTGCCAGGATATTTGTTTGTTTGAATTGAGGTTTAACGTCCCCGTCAACACTATTTAGGTCATTTTGGAGACGCTGCTTCAAATTTTGTTGGACTCAGATTACCCGACATTGAGATGAAATGACATCTCAAGCCCTGTCGCCCAATGAAACCAAGATGCTTATACGCACTGGACGGTTTGACTCACACCACTTTCCCTGGGCAGGCTTAGTCCTTCTAAACGGTTTACCAGTACTCATTTGTAGTCAGTTTTATGTCTGCGTGGAAGCAGCCCATCTATTTCTTCAAGCCCCGATAGGCGGGTGCGTTTGAGTTTACGTCCCCACCAACAACAAGGTCATATGGAGACGGGACCTCAGTTTAAAGACTCGCCCGAAAGTCTGGTGAAGCCAGGAATCGATTCCACGACCCCGGTTTGTGAGGCGAGTAGCTTATCCTCTACAATTCTAATTGGCATATTGGAATACAAGTATTAGCTTTTACAAAAAGCTTGAGTCTACGCTTCGCACACATTATTTTTTGTAGTCATAGGACTGGAGTGTCAAATGACAAAGCTGCTCGCGTGTATTCTGTATAAGTCAGTAAATGCCTTTTCTTTACTGCTTCTGGAGCAAATGTAAACCTTAGGCAGTCTACACCTATAAGCGTAGACAATAACACGGATGGCATGCTAATAGAAAATAACATTCACCTAGTTATGACCTTTTCTTTATATGGGCGGCATGATGCTTCCACGCAGAGCTGAATCCGGCCCGCACCCTAGTACTGGTAAACCGCTTAGAGGATCTAAGCCTGTCCAGGAACCGCGGTGCGAGGCGGACCGTCCATGCTAATAAACTCTATTGGTTTCATTGAGCGACAGGGCTTGAGAAGTCATTTCATCTCAATGTCGGGTAAAAGTCCCACAAAATTGGAAGCAATGTCTCCGAAATGACATTTACAGTGTTGACGGGGACGTTAAACCTCAAATCAAACAAACAAACAAATGACCTTTTCTTAAATGCTTCCGGAGCAAACGTCATCCTTGAGATTGTCTACGCACGTGGGCGTAAATAATTATAACGAAGCGGAATGAATATAAAGTATCCGCATGTATTACATGGTGTTTATACAGATGCCTATGCAGAGTATGCCAAGATGAGGCCTCTCGTTCGGAGCTGTCTCATCGTGATCTACTTTATCTCGCATTTTGATGAATTTAATTGAATTATCTGACAAAATAATAACTATGCATGTTTTTGGCGAAATTCAAAGATGAAAGGAGCTGAAACTCATGACGTAAGTGTTAAGTTTTTGTCAGCTGTCCGAGCGATTAATTAAGCTATGTAGTTTGAGGTCATTTGTCAAAAGTCCCAAATATGGCAATGCAGATCAAGATGAGACGCCGCAAAAATCGGTAATTGGTATACACAGTTTGCTTAAACCGCCAGTCTATTTGTGAAACGTACAACAAATAAAACAAAGGACAAAGCCGTCTGTCAAGTATTGTTATGACGAAGATTCTGTTTGTCATATACGGGGTACATACACCATGAAAGGCCTGCGACCAGGTAGGAATCATATCAACCTGTGCAGCTGTAAAGTCTGATTGCTTTCAGATGCATCTCGGTGCAGAATACAGAATACTTAAATTGCGCCGATGCGAAACATGTCCAAATATTTCGAACAAACAGTGTCATATGAGTGTCTACATTATGCTAAGAATGACAGATATGAAGAAATAGCACGCGTTTTGTGCACTTGTGCAAGCCAATTGGCTTGTAGATGCACAACAGTTTTTAACGATGAACAGGTTGGAGCAACGTCTATCCGTCAGCAGTTGAAACACCTTCCTTCTCCCGAACAATTTTGAAGGGTTGCATTCACAATTCTTATACACGTTCATATCGTGTAAATTCCGCCACTTTTATCTGTGTGACGGTTCTTCTTCTTCTTCTTCTTCTTCTTCTTCTTCTTACTACTACTACTACTACTACTACTACTACTACTACTACTACTACTACTACTACTGTATAAGGTACGGCCCCTATTAAGACAATTTCACTTATTTCCATCCCATCATTAATCAGAGGTGGGTGAAACCCTGATAACAAGGAGAAGACGACCTGACATTCGTTTGCAGAATTTGGCGCCTCAAATGTAACCCGCACGAGGTGCGAACCCACAGCAGTGAGAGACGATATGATTAAGAAACAGCACTCTAACCCACTAGGTCATGAAGGCCCATTGTTGGAATTTGAAAAGTGGGTTTATGGGTTTTGATATAATATTATATAGACTAGCTGAACGAAACCGCCAATAAATGCAGACCTTTAGAAGTTTCAATGTACATATATTTGCACAAGATCCAGACCACCACTGTCGATCCGATTTCTTCAGTTTCCTGCCCTTCAAACATCCGAAGAAAAAAATGGTTTGGGTCTAGAGATAGACTTTTAAATAGAATATCGGAATGTAACATCAAACATTAGAATACCTGCATGAAACCTCGAACATTTACAAAGTGACTAAAGTGCGGGCTGCGGGTTGCGGGCCGCGGGGTGCGGGTTGTGAGATATAAATAATAATAAAAATAATAATAATAAAAAAATAAACTTAAAGGCTGCAACATGATATAATCTCTTATAGCTCATGTGCGAAATTAAGTGAGCCGCCCCGTTCAAGCAGTTTTAAGGCCACTTGAAGCCAGAAGATTCATCAATTTCTTTTATTTTCTTATTTTATTTTATTTTTTGAGCACTTTTTATCTGTCAACATGCTTGCAATTTAATATAATTAAACTGGGTATCTGGTATTTCACAATTAATCAAAGTGCTGATAGCACTGGTGGGTGCATAGGCTGTTCATTGAATTCCTAAACTTTAAGTGGAATGAACCCACAGCTTCGGGGGAGGCAACTCCTCCTGCAAAAGTATTTTTGTTTCACATGTCAAGAGTGGTCAACTCTTAAAAGAAAGAATTTGCTCCTCCTCAGGAGCAAATTCTTTCTTTTAAGACTTCAGCGCCTTTTTCGTGAAACAGAGTTTATAGACAAATGAACAGAGGGTCCTGAAATTTGTTTCCCTGTGAAAAATTGCGGAAAAATCTGCTGTTTGTTCCCATGCCTCTTAAGCCAGTATTGTAGACCAAGATCTAATGTCCGGTTCCTGCAGTGTCCTGATGTATTTTGCTTGCCAGTGTTCCAGCACATATGCCTAGTCCAGGGTTTACAGATAACCCGCTATACACAGCACTCTGTGGTCACAGTGACAAGAATAGCATAGCCATAAGCATTGATACCAGGATTACTGGTCACATGGACAATTGGTTGTATTCAATTAGTACGAGTAGTTTAAAGGAATCAAGGCCCAAAGATGCATTGCTTGACAAGGTATTATGTCTGACAAATGAAGTCATTCCGATCTATCACAGACTTGTACGTGTCCTTAGTTTGTACTAATATAATACAATTCCAAATAATGTATGGCAGGAATGATAAATAACTATTATTTTATTTTATTATTTAGCTGCAAGTAATTTACTGTTTATTCATAAAAAAAAAAAATCACAAAATTGTGGCCCGCAGCCCACGACCCGCAGCCCGCGAAATAGCAACTCTGGAACATTTATCAACCGATTTGTGGTCTATCTGGAAAATCCTCAATATATGATTTATCTGGAAAATCCTCTGTGAATCATAAGTTTCCATTTTTATTATTTTATTCAATAAAACGTGCAACTATTATAGCAAAAAAAAATATTAGTACCAAGGAAATCTCTCTGACTGTTCCTATTCATCAGTTATCTTCTTAAGACACTTTTGTAAGTATAGGAACCATGAACTATCCAAACATTTCCTGAAATGGAAATTGTTGAAATTCATAGTTCCTATACCAGGCACATGAAGAGAGAGAGAGAGAGAGAGAGAGAGAGAGAGAGAGAGAGAGAGAGAGAGAGAGAGAGAGAGAGAGAGAGAGAGAGAGAAAGTAATCATTTAATTTTCTTACGCTATTTTCACCGTCGTCGTTTATATACATGGGAAATATTCAAGACTGTTCATAACCGTACTTTTTGACCCTCCAAATTAAGGAGATACGCATGCAAGTAGGTACTGATTTAGGCATAAATTGTAAATCCGTCATTGGTATCCATTGTCTGCGTTTCGTGGTAACATCAAAGGAATGCGTCTGTCGTAAAGATTATCTTCTTTCAGCATGGTGCACTCAAGCCCATGCTTATTGCTGCCCGAGCACCGTGTGACACAAGTATATAGGAGTTTATTTTTTAACAAGAACTATTTGTCTTTCAAGATTCAGTGACAGTTTGGATAAATCAGTCGAATTCTGGTAATAATACTATTTTTATTAGAAATCTGCATGTTTTGCATTTTAGTTGTCTGTAAAGACGCTTTCATGCAATCTATCGAAGCAAAAACACCATAACGAAACAGCTGTGACAGTTCCAGGAGAAAACAGCAAAAATCAAAACAGATTTTGTTAACAGGGTCGCAAAAAAACAGGATTTTATCGTCTCACCCTCTTTCAAATCGAAAGTAAACAGTCGGCGTTTTTGGTATCCCTCTGCGTTCCAGGTAGTCGAATACCCCGTGTGAAAAAATCCATGGACGATTTATTTACCGAGCGTTACCGGCACCTCAATGACTGGTACCCCGTCTAACCACAGCAAAATCGAAACTGAATAATGTAAAATAGGTCGTTCAAATGCCATATTTAAATACAAAGGTCTCAAATAAGAATGTGCATGTTGCATATTCGAATAAAGTAGTTAGATACGGAAAGGTTCATAATGCAAAGTGGGGGTTCAACAATGCAAAGTGCGGCTTCAACAATTCATATTGTGATTGCACGCTGCATAATTGAGTTTTTACCTAAATACTGTTCCATATATGTAAAATGTAGTTGTGTTCGTTTGATTTGTGCATGTTTCACATTTCCTGCATGGATGTCTACTTTCGTTTTCATAAAGCGTGTTATCTTTACTAATTTGAGCCTTGATAGTAAAAAGACTTTTTAGCTCACCTGAGCCGAAGGCTCCAGGGAAGCTTTAAGGATGGTAGTCCCCCCGTCGTCCGTCCGTCCGTCGTCCGGCCACACTTTTGACCAGCTAGGCCTATATCTATGCAGCCTAATCTCAATCATTTCTTATCTGTAGCATGCCTCTGGTGGGGCATTGATGACATTAGCTTTTTATCAAAATTGAATTGAATGAAAACTTTGGTTGCTATGGCAACCAAAATGTCCCATAGACTTACAATGGGAAAATGCTTATCATCGCCGTAGTACAGCACGTACCTTCAGTTTAATCAGATCTTTCTGAAACTCGAAAACTGGCAAGGTCGGCCCATTAACTATAGAGTTAGGTCCCCATGATTGCTAAAAATGCCTATTTTTGACCTGGTCATCACCGTAGCCCCTTCAGTTTTGATCGGATCTTCCTGAGACTTATATACAAGTAAGTCAGGGTTAAAAGTTAGGACGAGTTTGAAAACTATCGATGCCGGTCAATTACCCACGGAGTTATGTCCAATACTTCGCTGAATATGCTTATTTCTTTTACCTTGTCATCACTGTAGCCGCTTCAGTTTTGGTCGGATCTTCATGAAACTTACAAACAAGAAAGTCTGGGATAAAAGCACAGATGAGTTTGAAAACTGGCTAGGTCGGCCTATCTGTCATAGAGTTACGTCCCCTTGATTACTGAAAATGCCTATTTTGGTCTTATTCAGTTTTCAGAGGAACGTTGTCATCGCCGTAAGTACGTTTGTAATCGCACAGGCGCCTACATTTCTTGACCGATTTCAGTATAACTTCACACAAATATTCCTTTTGACACTATCACGAGCGAGTCCGACTTTCAAGGATGTGTCCTCAAGATCAAGATCACTGTGGCTATATTTAGAAAAAAAACATTGTCATCGCCCTAGTGCCTACATTTCTTCACTGATTCCAATGTAACTTCACTCAAAAGTTCCTTATCACAACATCTCGAGCAAATTCGACTTTAAAGTTCGTGGCCTCAAGGTCAAGATCACTGTGGCTATTTTTAGAAAAACTTTGTCTTCGCTCTAGCGTCTACATTTTGTGACCGATGTCAATATAACTTCAAATAAATTTGTCTCGAGCAAGTTTACCTTTCAAGGCCATGACTTCAAGGTCAAGGTCACTGTGGCTATTATTTTAGAAAAACGTTTTCATCACTCCAGCGCCTACATTTCTTGACCATTTTCCATAGAACTCCGTACGAATTGTGCGTATGATTATATCTAGAGCAAGTTCGACTTTCAAGGTCGTGGCCTCAAGGTCAAGGTCAATGTGGCTTTTTTTATAGCAAAAACATTGTCATTGCTCTAGCGCCTACACCGCAATGACCGATTTCAGTATAACTTCCCACAAATATCAATATCTCGAGCGTGTTCGTCTTTCAATGTCTTGGCCTCAAGGTCAAGGTCACTGCGGCTATTTTTAGAAAATGTTTTCTAACGCTCTAGCGCCTACATTTCTTGACCGATTTCAAAATACCTTCAAACAAATATTGATGATGACAATGTCTCGAGCGTTTACGACTTGCAATGTCTTGGTCTGAAGGTCAAGGTCAATGGCTATTTTTAGAAAGCATTTGTCATTGCTATAGGGCCTACATTTTTGACCAATTTCAATATAACTTCATAAAAATGTTCCTTATGACACTATCTGGAGCAAGTTTGACTTTCAACGTGGTGGCCTCAAGGTCAAGGTCACTGTGGCTATTTATAGAAAACATTGTCATCGCTCAAGCGCCTACATTTCTTGACTGATTTTAATATAACTTCACACAAATGTTCCTTATGGCAATATCCCGAGCGAGTTCGACTTTAAGGTCTTGGCCTTTAGGTCAAGGTCACTTTGGCTATTTTTTTTATAATAGAAAGAAATTGGCATCGCTCTAGCGCCATAATTTCTTGACTGATTTTAATATAGCTACATACAAACGTTCCTTATGACAATATCTCGAGCAAGTTGATTTTCAAGGTGGTTGCCTCAAGGTCAAGGTCACTGTGGCTATTTTTAGAAACTTTGATAAAGATCTAGCGCCTACATTTCTAGACCCATTTCAATATAACTTCACACAAATGTTCCTTATGACAGCATCTGGAGCAAGTTCGACTTTAAAGTTCGCGGCTTCAAGGTCACTGTGGCTATTTATAGAAAACTTGTCATCGCTCTAGCGCCTACATTTCTTGACTGATTTTAATGTAACTTCATATAAATGTTCCTTATGACAATATCCCAAGGGAGTTCGACTTCCATGGTCTTCTACACCCACAAGCTATGTCCTTAAGCATAAATAAGAAAAATAATGCTTATCCCTGAAAACCCAAGTTTTCTACATAAAAGGGTCAAAATCATATGGGCATGTTTTCGTGACGATATGAAAACATAACTAAGCATTATTGTGAATGTCCTCTACAACTTAATTGTCTAAAATGAAGCACACGCCTACAAATCCCTTGTGTGTGAGCATTTATGTGAATGAATTTTACTGGTTAATTGAGTGGGTGTGGTAATCATGGGGCTAAATTTATGGTAAAAAAAAGTCATAACCAACCATAAATGTACTTGGGAATAGTGTTAAATGTATTTTAGAATAGTGTCTTAGTTAAAATAAAACAACAGATATGTAAAAACTGTTTAAATTTTGAAACATCACAATTGTTTTATGCACCACCTATGAAACTAGACACAAAACAATAAAATATCATTTTTTTTCACTGGTTTTCAAGTCAAACATAAAAGGTTGATCTATATTCTAGCACAAATTATCTTTCTACACCAGAAAAATAAATTAGAATAAGTTTGAAAGATGGTTTGTGGTATTTATATTCATATTTTACGAAAAACTGGAATTTACAGCTATGGCGGCCATCTTGGACGCCATCTTGGATTTCTCAGCTCGCCATCATTTATGCCAATTTATGCCGGCAGTTTCAGATACTAGGGATCCTGACGAACATTTTGGTATATGACTTGTCTTGTTATACGGGGCTGGGGGAGGGGGGGTATGGGTTCCCATTTTTTTTTTTGTCCAGATTGTCACCCTACCAAACCCAACACATGAACCCAGTCCGGATCGATACCATCACGAAAACACGCCTATATAATTTTGACCCCCTTGAACCCAACATTTATATAGTAATGAGGCGGTTCTAACGAGTATCCACAATCTATATTTTTTCTGCTCTAAAATATAGATTGTGGGTACTCGTTAGAACCGCCTCGATGAGGCGGTTCTAACGAGTATCCACAATCTATATTTTAGAGCAGAATTAAGAAAAATACTACAATTTTTCATCTTAAAATTTTTCTTTTTCCGGCGCTAAAATTTGCAATGTATTTGTATATGCGTGTTTTCGTAATGCTACAGCTACACAATGATAAGAAAAGCGAGGCTATACATTATCGTTACCTCAAGTAGCACATACGACCAGGCACCAGCGGCCAGTTTTTCAAAGCATCGTGAGCTTAATGAGCTCGTAAGAGACGATCAAACTGTTAAGTGTTCTAGTAAATGTAATATCTAAAGTTGTGTTATTTTTGCTGAAAAAAAATGTGAGCAATTTTTGCATATGCAGAAGTTGCTCACGTTTGTTTTCAGTAAAATATTAGTATATTGGCCATAGTAAATAATCAAAAGTTTTAAAGATTTGTTTACTTACGATGTCGTTAGTTTTGAACAACTGGCCCCAGAGCTATTAACACTACAGCCAGCTGTTTACGAAAATAAAACTCATCTGATTGGTTAGTTTTAGACAGGAGAGTTCGGACCTTACCTGTTGTTATCAAATACATTGCGATGAGACTGGAATGCCGGAAGTCATATATATTTTAATGAGCTGTAACATTTGAAACCGAGATGCAGATAGGTGGTCGCGAAAGAATGTGCACTGTACTGGTAAACAAGCAGTGTTACTTATAAGCCTGCCCAGGAAAAGTGTGGATAAGTAAACTGACCGGCTCAAAAATGACCTAAATAGTGTTGATTGGGCCGTTAAACCCCAATACAAACAAACAAAGCAGATAGGGTGTCAATGCTCTCTTGAATTTACACATTCTTTGTCAGTAAATGATGTCTTTAAAATCAAAGAAAAGGTTGGAATTTCCTCGACACATAAAACCAAATTACTTAGGGAATGAAAAACACCATTTTGCAAATGAAATGAAACAACATCATAAAACAAAATTATTTAGGGAATGAAAAACACAATTTTGCAAATGAACTAAAACCACATTTTATGGATGTTACCGGCCTTATCTTGAACATTGTCCCTCTAGGTTTGACTGCCAGAAGCGGTGGGTTTTTGGTTAAAGGGCTAATTGTCCCTATTTCTCCATAAAAGATTTTTAATTTACTCCTCAGGGCGATTCTAATAAATACCTAAGTACCTGAGGAAATTTATCCTTTAATTATTATTAAATATCCACTTTTTCTACATCACTGTTTACTTAAACCGGCTCTGGTGTAAACTTCTAAGTTTTAATTAAGATTACTGGGCATTCTAACACAGCGCGCCTATATAGGCAATGGAAAATAACTGTGTTTTATTCTGCAACAAATCACGACAAGGAAGAGCGTGACGAGTGATGTCATTAAAAACTGCAAATTTATGAAGTCAATAGTCGATTTCCTTGACGTTAGACGGTGTAACGTCATTTTCTCGCATCGAAAACGTTAGAAAAGGATATAAAGGCATGTGTTTCAGTCGATAATTTTAGCGGGATTTCTTCTAACAATGGCGAAAAGTTGTGAGATTTTGAAGGAAACAACAGCATTATTGTCGATTTTCAGCGTGATAGAATCGAAAAAGATCAGCTCTAGTTTGTGATTTGTTGAGTAAGCTAGAGCTGATCTATTTCTTAAATAAAATACTTTGGTTTCATTGCCCTTGAGAAACATTTCGAAAACACGCATATACAAATATACTGACCGGAAATAGAAACTATACACATTTAAATTGTCTCACCTGACAAAACAAGTGGCTAATCCAGTTAAAAAATACTGATTAAGGAATTGACTAACTATAGACATGAATTTTTGTAACAATTAAAAGAAAATATGGTGTTCAAAATAAAAGTTTTTGGGGAAAATTTAAAAAAGTGCATATTTCACAAAATCTGTTTGTAATCGAATTTTGACTTCAACATGTGTGCATATAGGTAAAAAGTTAAAAGCAAGGGCTAAAACATAACACAACATCTAAAAGTTATCGAGGAACAAACATTTGATTGAAATCTCAATAACAGCTTTTATTCGTCGAAATTTTCAAAATAATGTTTCAAGCCAAAAAACGACCCAAAATTGCCTTCAATCGTTTTTGCATCTTCAGCTGTGTCTTTAGACTGGCTCCAGTCGTTTTTGTTTTATATCCATCTCTCTCATTCTTTACATTATTTTATTCTGTTCCTCTTTAATCCAATTTCAAGTTACCTTTCCCTGAACATAAACCTTTCTAGCCAAGGGTCTGAAGTAAAACAAAATTCTATAAGCTATGCAAGCTTTATGTACCTTACAGAAAAAAAAGAAAGAGAGAAGAAGTAAAGAACGGGTCTGGAGCCAGACTACTGTGTCTTAAATATTGCTTAAAATAAAAACCACAATCAGAAATGCCATACTTTTCGTTCACTTCCGGTGGATTGATCCAATATTTAAAGGTCGACAACATTTCAACCATTTTGAAAATTTCCATTTTGTAAACAATATTCCCAACGTTAGATGATGAGTAATAATTGGTAAAAATGGGAATCACATTAGCGACACAAAATGTTTGACTCAATGGAAACTTGAACACCAAGATTTTGACCCTTGTCTTGAACCTATGGCTTTACCCGTTAAATCGTAGTTATCATTAAACATTTTATTCGATTAATCAGACATGCCACTGATGAACGTTTATATAATTGGAATTCAAATTTCATTGTGACAATTTAAAAGTGAGTGTATATATTCTATTTCCGGTGAGTATACATTGTAAACTTTACCGCCGAAAAAAAAACGAATATTTTAAGATGAAAAATTGTGATATTTTTTTTTGTCTGCTTAAAATACAGATTGTGGGTATGAGGCGGTTCTTACGATTACCCACAATCAATATTTTGAGCAGAAATAAGAAAAATAAGGTGTATCCCTGTAAACCCAAGTTTTAATATACAAGTGGGCTTCAAACGTATCCAAATTATATAGGCATGTTTTCCTGATGTATTTGGGAGAAACGGTTAACTGGTTGTTTTAAGACCAATCAGATACACAAGGTGTCTGTATGGAGGCAAGTAGCACATAAGACGAATCGCCAGCATGCAAAGTGTTCCATACGACCATGATGTTATTTTCATTTTTTATAGAGATAGCAAATGCAGAGACGCCATTAAGATGCAGCTCTGACGATTGTGACGCCCTTTGTGATGAATTTGATTGTGGACCGGGATATTGTGAACTTGGTAAATGTATTTGTGGAGGTTGCTAGGTAATTGAGGTGAGTCACCTAAGTCTTCCATTAGGCTAACTACCGGCCTATAATGTTAACATATCCGCGAAAAGAGCATCACTTTCAACCACAGTCTATACAGAGAAAACAGTTGGTAAAATCTATTTTTACTATTTCTGCTCCGAATCATATACAGTAAAATTCCTATATTAAGACTACCTTTGGGACTGTTCAAAAGTGGTCTTTAAAGACCACTTTTGAACAGTCCCAAAGGTGATCTTCCACTAGAGCCTCTGGAAGTAGAAAACATCAGGAAAATGTACCTGAAACCTTCTAAATACTCTTTTAAATGCATAATTTGTCTTGAGTTTTACATTATGATGACTCATCCGTGTGATATAGTACATTTTCATGCCTCAATAAAGGTATTTTTTCTGATGAAAATTTGTGATATTTTTCTTATTTATACTCCAAATACAGGTTTTGGGTGCTCAATGAGGCGGTTCTAACGAGTACCCACAACCTATGTCTTGGACATATAAGGACACGCCTATATAATTCATTACGAAAACACACCTATATAATTCTTTACGAAAACACGCCTATATAATTCATTACTAAAAACACGACTATATAATTCATTACGAAAACACACCTATATAATTCTTTACGAAAACACGCCTATATAATTCATTACTAAAAACACGACTATATAATTCTTTACGAAAACACGCCTATATAATTCATTACTAAAAACACGACTATATTATTCTTTACGAAAACACGCCTATATAATTCATTACTAAAAACACGACTATATAATTCTTTACGAAAACACGCCTATATAATTCATTACTAAAAACACGACTATATAATTCTTTACGAAAACACGCCTATATAATTCATTACTAAAAACACGACTATATAATTCATTACGAAAACACACCTATATAATTCTTTACGAAAACACGCCTATATAATTCATTACTAAAAACACGACTATATAATTCTTTACGAAAACACGCCTATATAATTCATTACTAAAAACACGACTATATAATTCTTTACGAAAACACGCCTATATAATTCATTACTAAAAACACGACTATATAATTCTTTACGAAAACACGCCTATATAATTCATTACTAAAAACACGACTATATAATTATTTACGAAAACACGCCTATATAATTCATTACTAAAAACACGACTATATAATTCATTACGAAAACACACCTACATAATTCTTTACGAAAACACGCCTATATAATTCATTACTAAAAACACGACTATATAATTCTTTACGAAAACACGCCTATATAATTCATTACTAAAAACACGACTATATAATTCTTTACGAAAACACGCCTATATAATTCATTACTAAAAACACGACTATATAATTCTTTACGAAAACACGCCTATATAATTCATTACTAAAAACACGACTATATAATTCTTTACGAAAACACGCCTATATAATTCATTACTAAAAACACGACTATATAATTCATTACGAAAACACACCTATATAATTCTTTACGAAAACACGCCTATATAATTCATTACTAAAAACACGACTATATAATTCTTTACGAAAACACGCCTATATAATTCATTACTAAAAACACGACTATATAATTCTTTACGAAAACACGCCTATATAATTCATTACTAAAAACACGACTATATAATTCTTTACGAAAACACGCCTATATAATTCATTACTAAAAACACGACTATATAATTCTTTACGAAAACACGCCTATATAATTCATTACTAAAAACACGACTATATAATTCATTACGAAAACACACCTATATAATTCTTTACGAAAACACGCCTATATAATTCATTACTAAAAACACGACTATATAATTCTTTACGAAAACACGCCTATATAATTCATTACTAAAAACACGACTATATAATTCTTTACGAAAACACGCCTATATAATTCATTACTAAAAACACGACTATATAATTCTTTACGAAAACACGCCTATATAATTCATTACTAAAAACACGACTATATAATTCTTTACGAAAACACGCCTATACAAATACATTATACCCTTTATCGCCATAAAAATGAACATTTTAAGATGAAAAATTATGTTTTTTTTCTTATTTCTGCTCAAAATATAGATTGTGGGTACCCGTTAGAACCGCCTCATTGAGGCGGTTCTAACGATTAACCACAATCTATATTTTAGAGAAGAATTAAGGTTTACCCCTGTAAACCCCAGTTTTTACTATATAAAAGTGGGGTTCAAGAGGGTCAAAATTATATAGGCGTGTTTTCGTGATGGTGGACCCCCATGATACACCACTTTTATAAAGTAAAAATTTGGGTTTACAGGCGCATACATTATTTTTTCTTATAATTGCTCAAAAACATTGATTGTGAAACTCGTTAGAACCGCATCGCCGAGGCGGTTCTTACCAGTTCCCATAATCTATATTTAGACTAACAATTTAAGCAAAAATACCAGACTTATCATATATTGGTAGCTGAATAGGCATGTTTTCGTAATGTGGTGTCCTTTATCCCTCCATTTTCAAAACGAAAAGACGCCTATAATAACTGCGGTTGACAGAGTTATCTGTTCCAAAAATAGAATGTTGGTATCCGTTAGAACAGCCTCGATAAGGCTGTTCTAGCGTGTACCCACAATCCATATTTTGAGCAGAAATACGAAAAAATATCACAAATGTTCATCTTAAAAGGGCGTATTTGTATAGGCGTGTCTTCGTAGTTTTAGCCCGTCAGTTTTTCGAAAAAACACAACTATCAATCCGGCGTCTACGTTGTCTGTTTTTTTTTTTTTTTTTTTTTTTGTTTTTTGTTTTTTGTTGTTGTTGTTGTTTTGAGGTTTTACGTCCCGTCAGCAATGTATAGGTCATTTTGATGCCGTTGCTTCCAATTTTGTGGGACCCCTTTTTCTGAAATACATTTTCCTCTCATTTCAATACTATTTATAACAGCATCAAGCAAACATGCCTATATAGTTTTGACCCCCTTGAACCCCACTTTTATATGATAAAACTGGGGTTTACATGGGTAAACCTTATTTTCATTATTTCTGCTCTAAAATATAGATTTTGGGTACTCTGTAGAACTGCCTCGATGAGGCGGTTCTAACGTGTGCCCACATTCTATATTTTGAGTAAAAACTAGAGAAAGCGACTAGTGCGTCACGTATACCCCCGGCCATTGCCACCCTCTGATATATCTTTCGAGCGTGTATGTAATATGAATGAAGAAGTGAAGTAGCTATAAGAATCTATAAATGTGCTTGTAAAAGCTAAGCCAAACATAAAATTTCTGAATGGACCAAGGGAGTGAGGGCATTAAAGTTACTGAAGGGGTGGGGGTATCAATGTTACTGAAGCAGCAGGGTGGGGTATGCATCAATGAAATCTTTGGACTGGTATGCTACATCGATGCAAGTATCAACTGAATTGTCTTAGAGTTTAGAACATACAGACATCTATAATTTTTGACATAAAACTTTAACCAAATGTAAAGTTTCTAAGTCTGTGGCCTTGACCTCCAGGTCACTGTGGGGGTGGGACGTGCATCAATGAAATCTTTAGAAATTTTTAGACCAGTATGTAACGTCAGTGTAAGTATCAACTAAATCTATCAAAGGGTTCAGAAGATACAATGTAGAAGTAAAACAAAGATCAGGAATTGATACAATTAACTTACTCCATCCATAAAAGACACCAAAGGGAAAGAAATACAAACATTAAGCGACAAGACCATAATGGAAACCTAAACCAAGGAAGGCCATATGGACAGTTACTTTCCCACAAAATGGCCATATGGCCATCCAAAATTAAAAGACACAAGTGATACACACAGTAAGTAACAAACAACAACATAAATAAATCGCCACAGAAGAGCCGCCTTGGAACGGTCAGTGGAAGATTTCCACTGGGGGGCTTAAATCGATTTTACGTGGCCACAATCCTCGCCCTTACTTCCGTCGCGATTAAGACAAATAATTTGTTCAGTCCGCATGAAGGCCTCCTAACTCATCAGTGCAACATCTCCGTGAACACAGAAATCAAAGAACCACAGAGGTGAGACAACGGTGAGGACTCGACAGCAAGAAACCACTGAAATGCTGGAGCAAAAGAAAACCAACAGTTAGACTCCGATGAGCCCGACCAGAGACAGAGCATCAGGCACCAACCAACATTATCTCTTTAATTTTCAATAAGCCTTTACGTTGGAGCCGTCATAGAATCTGAGGCCTGACCCACCGGCGTGCAATTAAAGAGGGAAGCAAAGTTGCCAACCGTGATTGGGTTAACTACCATGCATGCAGTCTGTCGTATAATATCCATGTTGTACCCAATCTTTTTATATCGAAGAATGATTTTACGAAATTGGGTGCTGAAGTCATTGCGGTTATATATTTTTCTGAATTTATATACTAAGTCACCATAAAATTCGGGTTCCGATAGACCTTGTTGGAGAAGAGATTTAAGTCCAATATTGAATTTTGAAATTAAATCAGAATGGCGTCTATAAAATTTTGAAAAGGCTTTGCGTAGTTTATGGTACCGATAACCCTGATTAAGAAGTTTAGCCGTTAATAATTTATTACGAGTGTTGAAGTCAGTTACATGACTACACACTCTAGCAAATCGAATTAATTGCGAAATATAAACGCCATAGGATGGCGCACGAGGAACATCACCATCCAAAAAAGGAAAATTTACAATCTCAAAATCAAAGTCATCGCGTTTATCATAAATTTTGCACGAAACAAATCCATCTACAATAGATAGATGTAAATCCAAAAACGGGGCCTCGGTATCAGAAGAATTTGCTTTATTTAACTGAAGTTCTAGGGGGTAAATCTGACTGATCAAACCATCAAAATAGGTATTATCAATATTTAATAAATCATCTAAATATCTAGAAGTAGAGCTGGTTGGTTATCAATGGAAAGCGACAAAATGAAGTAAACTTAACGCAACACTTTAACCATATAATTTCTAAGTCTGTGACCTTAGCCTCAAGGTCACTGTGGGGGATGGGACATGCATCAATGAAATATGTAGACCAGTATGTAACTTCAATGTAAGTATCAACTAAATCTATCAAAGGGTTCAGAAGATACAATGCCATAGAAACTTTAACGCAAAACTTTAACCAAAATGTAAACGGACGGACGGAAGGACAGTCGCACGGACGGATGGACGGCCAACCGAACGGCATGACGAAAACTATATACCCCATAGCATACTTCGTATGCCGGGGTAAAATAAGAAAAATATCACAATTTTTCATCTTAA
Source organism: Lucinisca nassula (assembly GCA_963580285.1). NCBI lineage: Eukaryota > Metazoa > Mollusca > Bivalvia > Lucinida > Lucinidae > Lucinisca > Lucinisca nassula. The sequence continues at coordinate 105,348,051 of OY757017.1, read as the reverse complement.
AGATTTCATTTTTACGGCGGTAAAATTTTACTCTGTATTTGTATAGGCTTTTTTTTAATGGAGATTCAAATTCCACATAGATTTTCGTTGGAACAAGATCTTTCCATTGATACCAAACTTTTTGACCTGTGAACTTGATCTTTTAACTTTGTCCCTTTTTTTTTTTAAATGTTCCCAAAACTTTTAACCGTGAATTTATTTACAAAAAGTACTTGGCCTACCTACATGAAGCTTCAAATACATATTCTAACACAGCGCGCCTATATAGGCAATGCAAAATAACTGTGTTTTATTCTGCAACAAATCACAGCTCGGAAGAGCGTGACGTGTGTCGTCATTAAAAACTGCAAATTTATGACGTCACTAGTCGATTTACTTGACGTTAGACGGTGTAACGTCATTTTCTCGCATCGAAAACGCTAGAAAAGGATATAAATGCATGTGTTTCAGTCGATAGTTTTAGCGGGATTTCTTCTAACAATGGCGAAATGTTGTGAGATTTTGAAGGAAACGACAACATTATTGCCGATTTTCAGCGTGTTAGAATCGAAATAGATCAGCTCTTGCCAGTGATTTGTTGTGTAATAAATCACAGTTTGTCGGTCAGTTGTAAGTAGACAAATCACGCGCGCTACGCGCTCGTGATTTGTCTACTTTACAACTGACTTCCAAACTGTGATTTATTACACACCAAATCACAGTTAGAGCTGATCTATTTCTTAACTCACCATCACAAGAGCTACATTTTGTTCAATTTCCATAACTCTGTCAGGCAATTTGGTTGAATTATCTCACCTTTTCTCTCCATGTAAAAGAAGACAAAACGTTTTTGTCATTAACCCTTCTCTTGCTGAATATTCAGATTAACCACACCCATTTCTGACTTTGAGCCAACCAGATTACTTGATGTAATTTATTCCTACAAATTCATAAATTGAATGTCAAATAGTGTAGATCCTGATCAGATGGCTTCTTCAGAAGCCATCTGATCTGGAACTACACTGTTTCCAAAGATAGGGGTTGTCGTGAACAGCATGACAAGAGTTAACTTTAATATCACTAATAACACATCCTTCACACACCACGTGGACTTTTCTTGTGACAAGACCTTTGCATTGATTTCAAGCTTTTTGACCTGTGACTTTGACCTTTGAACTTTGGCCTATTTATCGAAAATGTAACCAGAAACTTTAACCCGACCCTTAAGTTCAAAAGTATTTGACCGAGCCTCATGAAACTTGACATATATCTGTATGATCACAAGAGCTACATTCCTACCGAGGCCCATAACTCTATCATGCGATCTGACTTATTTATCTCCCTTTGAGGCATACGAAAAAACGCCCGTTTCAAGAAAAGATTCTGGTCTCTTATTTTAGCACCCCAAAAAATACAGCCTTCGAAATTCACATTGTGTATTCCTTGTGGCAAGACATTTCCATTTATATCAAACGTTTTGACCTGTGACCTTTAATTTCGACCTATTTTGTTTTCGAAAATTTAACAAAACACTTTAACCATAGCCATATTTTCAAAAGTATTTGGCCCAGTCTCATGAAACTTGACAGACATCTGTATCATCTCAAGAGCTTCACCCTGACCAAGTTCCAGAACTAAATCGTGCAATACAATTAATTTATCCATCCTTGTGACATACGAAAAAAAAAGACCATATCACCCGCTTGTCGTGTTCTTGTTAGTTATTTTATTCCTGGTCCAAATATAGATTGTGGGTTATCGTTAAAACCGCCTCAGCTGGTTCAAACGAGTACTCACAGTCTATGTGTTAGAGCAAAATTAATTAAGGAAAAGAATTTTTACGTCTTTAAACCCCGCTTATCTCTATATAAATAGGTGTTCATTATATGGACCTTATTACCTTATGAATTCTTTTTAAATGATTCAAGACTAAAAATATTTTATTCTCAAGTCTAAAAGATTTTGAGATGAAATCTAAATGCCTATCTGGTACTACATAAATATACGTTAGTAGCAAACATCCATAGATCTACACACGTGTACACGTACGTACATGCACATACTTGAAAAAAATATTTGAGAAACCTTCCAAGCATATTTCACAAAAATTAGACTAGTAATGCGTCCATAGGACACGGATGTCCCCGCCTGAAAATATGTCTATGTTCGTATTCATCTATAGAAAGTTATTGACCTTGTTTAAGTTTTGGACCCTTTTTTCACATTTGACCTCTAAGTATGACCTTGACCTTGCAGGTAAGGATCTTGGTTTTGTGTGAGGCAAATTGTCTCATGATGGCCAACATTTCTGCCAAGTAATTTCAAAATCCATTCAGAGATAAGAGTTATTGACTGCGTTTAAGTTTCGGACCATTTTTTTTAACTTTGACCTCTAAGTACGACCTTGACCTTGGAGGTATGGATCTAGGTTTGCACCTGACACATCGTCTCATGATGGTTAACATTTCTTCAAAGTAATTTCAAACTCCATCCAGAAATAAGTAAGTTATTGACTGCTTTAAGTTTTGCACCCTTTTTTGACCTTTCACCTCTTAAGTATGACCTTGACCTTGGAGGTACAGACCTGGGTTTTGCGCGTGACACATCGTCTCATTATGGTTAATATTTCTTCAAATTAATTTCAAAATCCATCCAGAAAAATAATAATAATAATAATAATAATAATAATAATCGACCTTCTTCATAGAGGGTAACACATTTAGTACTAGTACTAATCTTCCATGTGGCCCTCTTTTCCTTGGCGGGAACCAGTACTAAGCAATGTGGATAAAGTTTCTTGCTCAAGGAAACAACACATGGCGCTTGCGAGGATCAAACCGGGTACCTCTCAATCTCAAATCCGATGCTTTACCACTGCACCACTGATAGTTATTGACAGCGTTTAAGTTTCGGACCCTTTTTTGAACTTTGACCTCTAAGTTTGACCTTGTTTTTGTTTGTTTGATTTGAGGTTTAACGTCCCCGTCAACACTGTAAAGGTCATTTTGGAGACGTGGCTTCCAATTTTGTGGGACTTTTACCCGACAATGAGATGAAACGACATCTCAAGCCCTGTCGCCCAATGAAACCAATAGGATTTAATAACATGGACCGTCCGCCTCGCACCGCAGTTCCTGGACAGGCTCAGATCCTCTAAGCGGTTTAGCAGTACTAGTGTGCGGGCCTGATTCAGCTCTGCGTGGAAGCATCATGCAGCCCATATATTACTTCAAGCCCCTATAGGCGGGGGCTTAAGTTTGACCTTGACTTTGGGGTACGGACCTGGGTTTTGCACGTGACACGCCGTCTCATGATGGTTAACATTTCTGCGGAGTAATTTTAAAATCCATCAAGACATATGAAAGTTATTGACTGCGTTTAAGTTTCGGACGCATGGACGGACGGACGAACAGACGGACAGGGGCAACGCTATATGCCCTTTCCACCATTCTTCGAATGGCGGGGGCATAAAAATGGAGCTGGGGCACAGCATTTCCTACAATTTATATGTGCACCCAGCGAAGAATCAGATCAGCCTGAGCATCCATAGAGTCTGATCAGAGTCTTCTTTTGCTGCATGAAGGAGCATTGGCCCCTTACCTATCCTTAGAGCGCACAACGAAGACTCAGATCAGCTTGCGCAGATGCGCAGGCTGATCTGATTCTTCGATGGGCGTACATGTAAATTATAGGATATGCTATGCCCCGGCTCAAAAGTAAAACACATTTAGTAAAAAGCAACTGCAGCGTCCATCTTCAACGGATCTTCATCCCCTGTCCCACATCACGATTCGAAGAGCGCTATTGTGTTTTACGGGGTATTTTTACAAGCCCATCGATTCTATTTTTAGACTTGGTTCTCACGTGTGTGAAGGAAACCAGTCAATACCTTTAAAACCCAGTCCCAGTGGAGCCAAATACCCATGCCTGTGTTATTTTGTAAAGCTTAATGTTTTTGTATTTGCATGTTCGACAATAATATGCAAATTCACAGTAGCATTTTATCCTTTTTCCTCAACTTGTTTAATAAATTCAATAATACATGAACACCAATGTAAGTTGCTCTCTACATATCTATTTTTTTTTGTTTGTTTGATTTGATGTTTAACGTCCCCGTCAACACTGTAAAGGTCATTTTTGGAGACGTTGCTTCCAATTTTTTGGGACTTTTACCCGACATTAAGATGAAATGACATCTCAAGCCCTGTCGCCCAATGAAACCAATAGGAATTATAAGCATGGACGATCCGACACGACACTCACACCGCTTCGCCTGGGCAGGCTTAGATCCTCTAAGCGGTTAACCAGTACTCGTGTGTGGGTCGGATTCAGCTCTGCGTGGAAGCATCATGCAGCCCATATATTTTTTCAATCCCCGATGGGTGGGGGCCGATCTACATATCTATATGTGTAAAATATGTACTACACAACGAAATATGTTTTAAACAAAGTGGACAGAAGAAAATTCACATATTTAATGAGTTTTTGTTTGTTTGATTTGATGTTTAACGTCCCCGTCAACACTGTTAAGGTCATTTTTGAGACGTTGCTTCCAATTTTGTGGGAATTTTACCCGATATTGAGATGAAATGACTTCTCAAGCCCTGCCATATAAGCATGGACGGGCTGACACGCACCGCTTTACCTTGGCAGGCTTAGATCCTCTAAGCAGTTTACCAGTACTCGTTGCGGGTCGGTTTCAGCTCGGGCGGGATATTTAATGAGTACATACAGCAAACATTTTCGAGATAGAATACGAAAATTATCCCAAGTGTGTTATTAGTATAGTAGTCGCAGATAAAATTGACTAGGCGGGGGTATTTTGGTGTTGGCAGTATATGTCAAATTCGCTGAGTCCACCAGAAGATTCGGTAGAGTGCCTTTCGCATGCTTTCTGCAAGCAGACCAAATGGCAATATACGCCACAGCTTTGTTTGTGTTACAGTTGAATTGTCACAATCGAGTGACTTGCTTTACCTTTTTCTTAAAAGATCACTCTAAAGGCAGGTACAAACGATAGCTCCGCCTAGTCAATTTTATCTGCGACTACTATAGTCGCAGAATAGATTGACTAGGCGGAGCTATCGTTTGCACCTGCCTTCGGAATGTTCTATTAATTTTTATCATGCTGTTCACGACAAACCATATCTTTGGAAACAGTGTCGATCCAGATCAGATGGCTTCTAATCAGGATCTACACTGACATTCAATTTATAAATTTGTAGAAATAAATTACATCAAGTAATCTGATTGGTTCAAAGTCAGAAATGGGTGTGGCTAAACTGAATATTCAGCTAGAGAAGGGTAAACAAAAGGGTAAACCAAGTCACCTGATTGTGTAAATTCAACTGCAACACTGGCGAACATGGCTATTTGGTCCGCTCGCGAATTTGACATATATTGATAGCACCGCCTAGTCAATCATATCTGTCAGTAATTGGTAGCGTTTTCATACGCACTCATATACGAATTCGAAAGACCCGTGGTAATCGAGTGAAGCCTGAACTAAAGTTTACACATAGTGCACTTGAGACGTGCACGCTAAGTGCACTATTTGCATTAAAATGGTAGTAAATTTGTGCACCTGACGTGAACGCCAAGTGCACAAGGGTGTAAACTTTAGTTCTTGCACACCAGACAAGCAATTCCGTGATTTTACCCTGGGATAGAAATTTATGTTCCGACCCTGGTGTTCCGACCCAAAATCGAACATAATCGTTTGATAAATGCTTTGGTTGATTACGAACTCGTATGCGCCGTCGTTAAGGTCGTTATGGTTGACGTCACTGCACGTTACGTGACGTCACTAAACATTCCTGTACTGTCATCACAATATGGCGGACGTCGGTACTCGAAATGACTGCAGCATTAAAAAAATCCGCGCTAAGAAATGGAAGGTATGTTAGAAAAAGAATCCTATATGGGTGTGAGGGGTGGATGGAAAGATCCGTCCCTCGGGATCACTGTACGACAGTGACCCTTGGGACGGATTCTTCCATCCACCCCTCCCGCCCATATAAGACTCTTATATTCTGACCACAAGTGTTTGAGCCATCAACGTTTCGCTGTTTTACTTGATTTCCTATACAAATACGTTGAAAATTTTACCGCATAAACAATGACAATTTTCAGATGAAAAATTGTGATATTTTTCTTATTTTTGCTCAAAATATAGATTGTGAGTCAAAATATAGATTGTGAGTGCTCACAATCTATATTTTAGAGCAGAAATAAGACAACTAAGGTTTACCCCTGTAAACCCCAGTTTTTCTATATAAAAGTGGGGTTCAAGGGGGTCAGAATTATGTAGGTGTGTTTTCGTGATGATTTACAATGTAGTATAAAATTACATTACAGGTGGTGGGCTTAGACTCTACACAGAAGATTTCTATGGTGTCGGGGTATTCTTTTTCATCGACCACGCCACATGATGCATTTCATCTGGGTATCCTCATATTTGTAGTCGGACACAGTGGGCTCTATCATCTACAATAGTTAAACAATTGGACACACTATTCCTTGATCGCTATCGGTTGTTCATTTCCTTAAAATAAAATTAGAGTTGCCCGAACGCCAATAACGCATTTACAGTCGCTAGTTCGAACTCATTCTCATAGCGATAACGCTGCCACCCATGCGAAATTTATTTTCATATCTACAAAATCCGTTGCATTTTTTTTATTTATACTCCAAACACAGGTTGTTGTTGCTCCTCATTGAGGCGGTTCTAAGGAGTACCCACAACCTATGTCTTGGAGCAGAAATAAGGCAAATAATGTTTACCCCCGTAAACCCCAGTTTTCTATATATAAAGTTGGGTTTAGCGGGGTGTTCATTTCACGGACTTGTTAACGTGATGGACATTTTTTTTTTCACATCTCCAAAATCCGAGATATTTTTTCTTATTTATACTCCAAACATTGGTCGTTGGTGCCCAAAACCTATGTCTTGGAGCGGAAATAAGGAAAATAAGGTATACCCCGTAAACCCCAGTTTTCTCTATATAATATAAAGAGGGTTTCAGGGAGTGTTCATTTTTCGGACTTGTTCATGTGATGTCGAGCCCCAATTTTTAAGACATTTCTTTTTATCACATGAACAAGTCCGTGAAATGAAGATCCCCTATACCCCATTTTATAAAGTTAAAACTGGGATTTACAGGGGTATCTATTATTTTTCTTATTTTTGTTCAAAGACATAGGTTGTGGGTACTCGTTAGAACCGCCTCAATAAGGCGGTTCTAACGAGCACCCACAACCTGTGTTTGCAGTAGTTTTTAGAAAAATATTACGGATTTTCATCAGGAAAATTGCCATTTTGGAGATGTGAAAAAATGCACTATGTCGCACGGATGTGTTAACGTAATGTACAAAACGATAACAAATCCATGTACGTTATGTATAATGGCGCCTTCCAAAACTCTAGAACAAGAAATGATGTACAGTCGAACTTCAGTGCCTCGAACACCTTTGGGACCTCGAAAATCTGTTCGAGACAAGGGTAGTTCGAGCCACTGAGGTTACTGTCAGGAGGCATAACGAGATACTTTTAGACATCTTTTCGGTGTTCTATAATGAAAATGTATGCTGTGTGTACTCATTAGAATCGCCTCATCGAGGCGATTCTAATGAGTACACACAGCATACATTTGCAAAATAAAAGACTAAAATCTCCTTAATCACCCCCCACTATTTCTTATGTAGAGGATTTCGCTAGGGGCTCAAGAATGGGTTCGACACATCCATGGTAAACGAGCTAATGGTGTTCGAGCCATCGAAGTTCTACTGTATACTTTTTCTTATTTCTAGTCCACGCTCGTTAGAGCCATTCTATCTATACGCCCCGCCCATCTGGGCTTAGAGAAATAGATTGGACTGCATGAGCTGAAACCGACCACACATGGGTACTGGAAAACCGCTTTGAGGGGCAAAGAATTGTGAGTAGGACCGACCATGTTTTTAAACTCATTGCTTTCATTGAGCGGCAGTGATTCACTTCACTTCATCTTGATGTCGGGTAAAAGTCCCACAAAATTTGGAAGCAAAATGACTTAAATAGTGTTGACGAGTCGTTAAACCTCAAATCAAACAAACAAAACCCGTAGCCTACGTCTCGTAGTAGAAATAAGGAATATAATGTATACCCCAGTAAACCCCAGTTTTCTCAATATAAAGAGGGGTTTAGGGGGTGTTCTCGCTTCACGGACTTGTTCACGTGATGTCGAGCCCCAAAAGATTTCTTTTACATTACGATTACACATACGTGTGCGACCCCCGCCCATCAGGGCTTAAAGAAATAGATGGGCTGCATGATGCTTCCACGCAGAGCTGAAACTACTGGTAAACTCTGCGTGGAAGCATCATGCAGCCCATCTATTTCTTCAAGCCCGGGGGGAGTGGGGTTCAAGAGGGTCAGATTAATATAGGCGTGTTTTCGTGATGAGGTGTGCTGTGTGTGCTTATAAGAGCTGCCTACAGTCTGAAGTTTTATACAGTGAGAGCTGTTCCTGAGGAGCAATTGCTTATCTGCTCTGTAATCTAAACAAAACATGTTAAATTGGTCTGAGGGCAATACGATATGCTAGTGTGGAGAATTTATTGCTGCAAGATGTCTCACCTGTAAGAATTGACTTCATTTTCTTTAACCCTTGTTCTGCTGAGCCCGGATATGCCTTATTTTTGAAACAATGTAGATCCAGATCAGATGGCTTCTGAAGAAGCCATCTGATCTGGATCTACATTGTTTGTCAATCAGATTATGAATTTGTTGCAATAATTTGCATCAAGTAATCTGATTGGTTGATAATCGGTATTGGGTGTGGCTGATTAAAATATTCAGCAGTACAAGGGTTAATTTGGTGAATGGTTATTACAGTCCATCATCAATACAATTGTAATACAAGTCCAGCCTGTGTTATTGAGCAAACACCTAAGGGATAAACAAAATTTGCTTAAGACAGGTGTTTGCTTAATACAGGTGAATTTTAATGCATTTGCCTTTTTTGGAAACCAGATGCATGCTTGCTTAAGACAGGTCGCTTGCTTAGTAGAGGTGGCCACTAAGACAGGTTTGACTGTACTTGGCAAGACATCACGCTAACAAGTCCCCTCTACACCCCACTTTATATAGCGAACACTGGGGTTTACAGGGGTATACATTATTTTTCTTATTTCTATTCCTAGACATTAGTTGTGGTTACTCGTTGAACCGCGGTTCTAACGAGCACACTGAACTTATGTTTGGAGTAAAAATAAGAAAAGTATCATAACTTTTCATCAGAAAAAAAAATACGTTTTAATTCAGCTGTAACTTTGTCAATTTTGGTTCAATTTTCATGAATTTTTTATCAAAATGTAGCACAACATCAGAAATTGGGAAAGTTGTCATAAAATTTGGGAATATCTGTCTCTAAATTGGGAAAAATAGGGGCCGATTATTGGCCCCAAAGTTGCACTAGGAAAATCCCTGGGAGTTATGTCCCTTGGTAGGTTTTCAAAAAATTGAAGTGTGTTTTGCTTAATATGAGATATGAAAGATTGCAGTATGTCACAAGGGTGTGTTATCGTAATGAGAAAGTAAATAAACAGTTCAATTATTAAATAAATAAATAAACAATACGAGTTATATGGAAATGCACATCAGAATATAATTCCAGGAATACATACAGTTTTGATCAGACAGAAAAGTTAACCCGTCCCCCATATATATCACTTCATGATGAAAACATGCCTATACCCCATTAAACCCAAATTTTACATAGTAAAACTGGGATTTACAGGGGCAAGCATTATTTTTCTTATTTCTGCCTAAACATACGGATTGAGGGTACTCGTTAGAACCGCCTCATCGAAGCTATTTAAACAAGTTCCCACAATCTATGTATTGAGCATATCAGAAATTTTATCTGAAAATTTTTATTCTTTGGTGGTAATTTAAATAGGCGTTTGATGAGAGGCAGGGAACAAAATATATGTTTACTAAGCAGACAGTGTAGAACCAGATCAGATGCCATGTTCTGTGGCACCTGATCTGAGTTCAATCTGTCTAAATGTCCCAAAATATAAGAAGCTACTCGTGTTTACTTATATCATCATGTTGCCCTTAATCATAGTTTTCTTGTCCTTTGGGATCATTGATTTCATTGACATTACGATAACACACCCGTGCGACATAGTGCATTTTTCACTTCTCAAAAATGGCTACTAATCTGATGAAAAACCGAGATATTTTTCTTATAAATGCTCAAAACATAGGTTGTGGGTACTCGTTAGAACCGCCTCAATTAGGCGGTTCTAACGAGTACCCACAACCTATGTCTTGGAACAGATATAAGAAAAATAATGTTTACCCCCGTAAACCCCAGTTTTCTCTATATAAAGTGGGGTTTAGAGGGGTGTTCATTTCAAGGACTTGTTCACGTGATGGAGGAAGTTTGAACATATTTGAGGGTCACTGATGAGGCCTAATTGGCCGAAACTAGATAGTCTGGCCCTGAACACTCCATACTTTTCCTGCTGTGGTGTATTTCTTGCTTCCAAAAGATAACTCTTTTGTCCAATATATTTAACGTCACCGGCTAATTTTAAAGGAATGTGTGGCGGCCGTAAAACGTCTCCCAGTTCGTCATCATAGTGTAGTTTATAGTTTCTTGTCCTTTCATTGTGGAATTTTGAAACTTTTTGAGGTCACTGATGAGGACTAATTGGCCGAAACTAGCTAATCTGGCACGGAAAAACTTGTTCATGCCATTTCATCTCATGTTCGAATAGAAGTCACACAAAATTGGAAGCATGTCTCCAAAATGACCTAAATAGTGTTGGCGGAGACGTTAAACCTCAAATCAGACAAACAAGCAAACCTCAAACGAAACAAACAAAAACAGAGAATAATAGTTGGTAAACATGTATCTTACAAGGAAGGAGATTAAAGAGTAATCCATAAACTTCTGGATCTCATTATTTTTAGCATATGAGGTGGGCCCCGTCAAGCGATTTTGGTACTTATCGCCTATGCGAGCAGCGAATGTTCAGGCGAGACTGGCGAGACTGCGCATCCGCGCAGTCTCGCCAGAACCTTCTCTGCTCGCCCATACAAGCAGTGAATCAAGAGGAACCTTCAGACAGAGAGCCATATCCCTGGCCCCTCTGAATGGCTGGACATGCGCAGTTAAAATTTGTCATGACGGAATGCTCGAAGACACAAATTCGCTTGGCGGGGCTCAGGTAATTTCCAGAATCTCTGACTTTACTACATAAAAAGTATAGAATTCAAACAGTTTTCAGTTTTGGGGGATATTATGAAACTCTACTGTAAGTTTGTAGAAATTCATGGAAGCCCCTTTTTGCTTGTTACAGCAAACATCATCTCAAATTCAAAAACATGAACAAGACGGCCAAGATTGCTTGAATCGCTCACCAGTCACATAGTTTCTGGAAGCATATCTGTTGAACTTCCATAGGTGGTCACCTTGGCAACAATCTTGCAAATTTTGGAAAGAAGCAAATTGTTGACGTTTTTCTTTTATTAGCTCTAGCAACCATTTTGCCGATCAGAGCGGTACTGTTTTAGCTACTTTTTCCTACGAAGTTGAATCAAATTGGCCCAGGGGTATTGGAGGAGTAGACATTTAAAGATTTTCTGTTTTTAGCTCTGGTTGACATCTTGTTCATCAGAGTGGAACCGTTTAGCTTAGTTTGGTTTGTTTGTTTGACTTGAGGTTTAATGTCCCCGTCAACACTGTAAAGGTCATTTTGGAGACGCTGCTTCCAATTTTGTGGGACTTTTACCCGGCATTGAGATGAAATTACATCTCAAGCCCTGTCGTCCAATGAATCCAGTAGGGTTTATAGGCATGAACGTGCCGACTCGCACCGCTTAGCCTGGGCAGGCTTAGATCCTCTAAGCGGTTTACCAGTACTCGTGTGCTGGTGGGTTTCAGCTCTGCGTGGAAGCATCATGCAACCTATATATTTCTTCAAGCCCCGATGGGCTTCTTTTGGTAGAGAGCCACCGAGGCACCATTGCTGTGAAGTTTGAATCAAATTGGCCCAAGGGTTTTGTAGACTTCTGAGTTGGTGGTTCCCTTTGACAAAACAGAGCTGACTTGTATTTCACTATCTGGACACCTTGTCAAAGGTCTTGGCCTTTGGATTCAGAAAAGACAATTTTTAAAGGTTTCCCTGATGTAAGTCTATGAACAACATGTGGGTCCCCGGGTCCGGGCCTGTGTTGACCCCCAAGGCTATAATCTAACAATATTGGTAGATTTTGTTTGATTGAAGGTTTAACGTCCCCGTCAACACTGTAAAGGTCATTTTAGAGACGTTGCTTCCAATTCTTTGGGACTTTTATCCGACAATGAGATGAAATGACATCTCAAGCCCTGTTGCCAATGAAACCAATAGGGTTTATAAGCATGGACGTGCCGACTCGCACTGCTTGGTTTGGACAGGCTTTGATCCTCTAAGCGGTTTACCAGTACTCGTGTGCGGCCGGTTTCAGCTCTATGTGGAAGCATTTGTTTTTGTGTGATTGATTTGAGGTTTAACGTCCCCGTCAACACTGTATAGGTCATTTTGGAGACGTTGCTTCCAATTTTGTGGGACTTTTACCCGACATTGAGATGAAATGACATCTCAAGCCCTGTCGCCCAATGAAACCAATAGGGTTTATAAGCATGGACGGTCCGACACTCACACCGCTTTGCCTGGGCAGGCTTAGATCCTCTAAGCGGTTTACCAGTACTCGTGTGTGGGTCGGATTCAGCTCTGCGTGGAAGCATCATACAGCCCATATATTTCTTCAAGCCCCGATGGGCGGGGGCTTTTAACACTTGGCAGAGGTCCAGAAGATGAAGCTTCATACCAACTTTCAAAGACCTCGGCATTCTGGTTTCAGACAATAAATTTTTAAGGTTTTCGCCATTTAAATCTGTGTAAAACCGGTGGGCCTCGGGGCGAGGCCATTTTTGACCCCAGGGCTATCTTGATAGAGGTCCTCTATCAGAAGCTTCATACCAAATATCAAACACCTGGACATTCTGGTTTCAGACAAGAAGATTTTTAAAGGTTTGCCTTATATAAGTCTATGTAAATAAAGCCTGTGGTCCTCAGCGCGGGAGCGTTTTTGGCCTCAGGGCTATAATTTGAACAATCTTGGTAGAGGTCCATTAGATACAACTTCATACCAAATATCAAACACCTAGGCCTTCTGGTTTCAGACGAGAAGATTTTTAAAGGTTTTCCCTATATGAGTCTATGTAAAACTGGTGGGCCCTGGCACGGGGGCATTTTTGGCCCCAGGGCTATAATTTGAACACTCTTAGTAGAGGTCCACTAGATGAAGCTTTATACAAGAATATCAAAGACCTAGGCTTTGCAGTTTTAGAAAAGAAGATTGTTTAAGTTTTCAGTAAAATTCTATTTTTGGCTCCTGTGACCTATATATGCAATGGACCGGAACCATTTGAATAACTTTGAAAGGAGACCACCTAAAAGTCATTCCAGTGAAGTATGGTCAATATTTGATCAGTGGTTTAGGAGGTGTCGTTTGAAGAAATTGTTTCTGCATGGACGAACGCACGGCTGACAAAAAGTGATCACAAAAGCTCATCTTGTCACTCAGTGACAGGTGAGCTAAAATGTGGCCGGACGAACGAACGTACGAACGGATATGGTGTATTGTGTGTGAGAACTTATGTTTAAAGTTTGAAGAAGATGCGTATAACGATTGAAAAAAAAACATGAAACTCAACATTGAGTTTGACTGGGACCCGAACCACCTTTCTGTGACTTATATATGCAATGGACCGGAACCATTTGAATAACTTTGAAAGGAGACCACCTAAGGGTCATTCCAGTGAAGTATGGTCAATATTTGATCAGTGGTTTAGGAGGTGTCGTTTGAAGAAATTGTTTCTGCATGGACGAACGCACGGCTGACAAAAAGTGGTCACAAAAGCTCATCTTGTCACTCAGTGACAGGTGAGCTAAAATGTGGCCGGACGGACGAACGTATGTGTGTGAGAACTTATGTTTAAAGTTTGAAGAAGATGCGTATAACGATTGAAAAAAAAACATGAAACTCAACATTGAGTTTGACTGGGACCCGAACCACTTTTCTGTTGAACCACCAGTGGAAGGGCCGCCCATCCCTATCACTATTGACATGGTTTAAGAAGGCTATCTCTCAGATGAAGGCTGGCAAAGCACCGGGCTCAAGTGGTGGAGTGGTGAAGAGCAGCGGGTGATGTGGGTTCCTCAACAATCCGTGACCATCCGTGATGGCAAGATACCCTCTGACTGGGAACAGAGTTTAATTGTTTGTCTCTACAAGGGCAAGGGCGATGCAATAGGCAGGGGCAGCTACCATTGACTTCAAGCTGACAGAACAGGTCATGGAAGTCCTGTAGAGGATTGTGGATTGTCTCATTAGGCAGTTGGTGTCAATTGACGACTCCCAGTTTGATTTCGTCCAAGGAACAACAGATGCAATCTTTGTTGTAAGGCAGCTGCAAGAGAAGTATATGGCGGCCAACAAGAGATAAGTTCTTTCGTAGACCTGGAGAAAGCATTTAATCGAGTACCTCGGAAAGTCATCTGGTGGACACTGAGAAAACTTGGCAGTGGACGAGTGGATTGTGCGACTAGTCCAGCGGATGTTATCGGAGCCGTGTCCGTGTTGGTGATGGTTATAGTGCAGAGTTCGAAGTGAAGGTTGGTGTTCATCAAGAATCTGTTCTCAGCCCACTGCTTTTCATCATTGTGCTTGAAGCCTTGTCACGCGAGTTCCGCTCTGGAGCGCGCAGGGAAGACCTGTATGCCGATGACCTAGTCATCATAGCTGAATCACTCGAGGAATGTGCCAGGAGGCTCTTAACTTGGAAAATAGCAATGGACGAGAAAGGGCTGAGAGTAAATGCAGGAAAGTCGAAGATCATGATCTGTGATACAGGTCTGGACCTCCTGCCGAATACAGGCTAGTTCCCATGTGCTGTATGTCGCACTGGAAGTGGTAGCTTCCTTTTGCTACTTAGGTGACATGCTCTCAGCAGCGGGTGGCTGTGATCTTTTGACCACATCACATGTGAAAACAGCCTGGAAGAAATTCAAGGAGCTGCTTCCAGTTCCCTCTTCCCGCCATCTCTCGTTCAAGACATGCGGCCGTGTGTACAGCTCTTGTGTGCAATATACCTTGTCCATTAACAAAGCCTGATCTGCAGCAGAATGACAGGTCAATAATCAGACAGATCTGCAATGTCAAGTCACAGGATACTGTCACCATCAGGTCCAGTGAGCTACTTGCACTGCTTGGCATTGAGGACCTGGACCTCATCCTGGAAGAGAGAAGGCTCCGCTGGTATGGATACGTGGAACGCTCAAACGGTGGTCAAGACTGCCTGTGACATACAGGTAGATGGAAGGCACCCCGCTTTAAATAGAGAAAAGCGGGGCTTTAAGGGGGTATAAGATTGATACACTATCAATATTTTTTTATTATTATTTATGTTCAAAAACAAAGATTTTGGATACTTCTTAGAACCACCTCATCAAGTTGGTTCTTACTAGCACTCACAATCTGTATTTTGACTAGAAATTAGAAAAATATTTAACATGATTAAAACCAATTCTGTGACATTTCTTCCGTGACTTTTTTTCCTACCCAAAAGTGTGACTTTTTTCCCGTGACGTTTTTTCCTGTGACTGTTTTCCTAAAACCCGCCTGGGAGGCCCCAGATGACCCGGAGGCAGATGACAGAGAGAAATCGCAGAGAGTGGAACTCTCTGCTATCGACCCTCTTGATAGACAAACCTGGAGATCTGGTGTGAGATCTGCCATGAGCGCAGCAAGCCAGCTACCGTGAAGGGGGTCCATTTATGTGGATGTTGTCCCTGTAGCTGTACGTTGATCAAAACTCCGAATATGATGATGACGATGATGATGAAAACTGATGGACAGACGGATGGGCAGATTGACAGAAAGATTCCTTTGCTTTATATGTCCGTATTGTCACTGACAATAAGTAAGGGAAATAATACTCAAAATAGTGTATAGTAGTCGGAGATAAAACTGACTAGGCGGAGCTATAGTTTGTACCTGCCCCAGGAACGTTCCATTTACAAAAAGGGAAACCAAGTCACCCGACTGTGTGAATGCAACTGTAACGCAAATAAAGCTGTGGCGTATATGGTCATTTGGTCCGCTTGCAGAAAGCATGCGAAAAGCACTCTACCGAATCTTCTGGTGGACTCAGCGAATTTGACTTATTTTGACAACACCTGAGTAGCTCCGCCTAATCAATCTTATCTGCGACTATTATAGCTAGAGAAATATAATTTGCTATTACATTGTGTTATATTTAAAGTTTGAAGTTCAAGTGTTTGCAAGTTATTAAGAAAAAAAAACAACATGAAAATATGGTCGGACGGATGATCGGACAGGGTGTATACCATAATGATAACAGACCCGTGGGACACAGTGCAGTTTTTCACATTTCCAAAATGGCTACTTTTCTCATGAAAATCCGTAACATTTTTCTTATTTATACTAAAAACATAGGTAGTTGGTGCTCGATGAGGCGGTTCTCTGAGTACCCACAACCCATGTCTTGGAGCAGAAAAAAAAAGAAAAATGATGTATACACCTCTAAACCCCAGTGTTCTCTATATAAAGTGGGTTTAGGGGGCCAATGATCAGACAGATCTGCAATGTCAAGCCACAGGACACTGTCACCATCAGGTCCAGTGAGCTACTTGCACTGCTTGGCATTGAGGACCTGGACCTCATCCTGAAAGAGAGAAGGCTCCGCTGGTATGGATACGTGGAACGCTCAAACGGTGTAGTCAAGGCTGCCTGTGACATACAGGTAGATGGAAGGCACCCCACTTTATATAGAGAAAAGAGGGACTTTAAGGGGGTATAATAATGATACCCTATCAATATTTTTTTATTATTTTTGTTCAAAAACAAAGATTTTGGCTACTTCCTAGGACCACCGCATCAAGTTGGTTCTTACTACCACTCACAATCTGTATTTGACTACAAATAAGAAAAATATTTAACATGATTAAAACCAATTCTGTGACATTTCTTCCGTGACTTTTTTTCCTACCCAAAATTGTGACTTTTTTACTTGAAGTTTTTTCCTGTGACTGTTTTTCCTTCAACCCGCCTGGGAGGCCCAAGATGACCCGGAGGCAGATGACAGAGAGAAATCGCAGAGAGTGGAACTCTCTGCTATCGACCCTCTTGATAGACAAACCTGGAGATCTGGTGTGAGATCTGCCATGAGCGCAGCAAGCCAGCTACCGTGAAGGGGGTCCATTTATGTGGATGTTGCCCCTATACCTGCACGTTGATCAAAACTCCGAATAAGATGATGACGATGATGATGAAAACTGACGGACAGACGGATGGGCAGATTGACAGACAGATTCATTTGCTTCATATGTACGTATTGTCACTGACAATAAGGGAAATAATACTAAAAATAGTGTATACAGTCAAACCTGTATTAAGCAAGCCCCTCTTGGATAATCAAAAAGTGCTTGCTTAAGACAGGTGCTTGCTTAACACAGAAGAATTTTAATACAGTTTCCCTTTTCAGGAACTGAAAGCCTGCTTGCTTAAGACAGGTTGTTTGCTTAATAGAGGTGGCCACTAAGACAGGTTTCACTGTAGTATTCGGAGATAAAACTGACTAGGCGGAGCTATAGTTTGCACCTGCCCCCGTAATATTCCATTCACAAAAAAGGTAAACCAAGTCACCCGACTGTGTGAATGCAACTGTAACGCAAATAAAGCTGTGGCGTATATGGTCAATTGGCCCGCTTGCAGAAAGCATGCGAAAAGCACTCTACCGAATCCTCTGGTGGACTCAGCGAATTTGACATATATTGACCGTGACTATATAAAAGTGGGGTTCATGGGGGTCAAAATTATATAGGCATGCGTTCGTGATATAAAATAACTAGTCTTCAACTTGGCAGATTCCCATATTTATTTTCTCAATATGCCAGTTATACTCCCAGAATGAGTTCTTTACTCCTTTCACATCTTGCAACCCTGTTTAGATTTTTGAAAACCACATTCTGTGGATCGCTTTTGTTTGTTTGATTTAAGGATTAACGTCCCCGTCAACACTGTATAGGTCATTCTGGAGACGTTGCTTCCAATTTTTGGGGATTTTTATCCGACATTGAGATGAAATGACATCTCAAGACCTGTCGCCCAATGAAACCAATAGGGTTTATAAGCATGGGCGGTCCGACTCGCTTCGCTTTGTCTGGGCAAGCTTAGATCCTCTAAGCGGTTTACCAGTACCCGTGTGCGATCGGACTCAGTACTCCGTGGAAGCATCATGCAGCCCATCTATTTCTTCAAGCCCCGAGGGCGGGGCCGTCTGTGGGTCGCAAACGTAATTATCACAATCCAAAACCGGACGAAGGAATTCTTCATCTGCTGCTTCTATTACATCCTGAAACAGAAAAAAAAATCTAGAAATATGTCAATACGATACAAATGCCCCCGCCATGGGACCTACCCATCACGAAAACACACCTATATAATTTTGACCCCCTTGAACCCCACTTTTATATAGTAAAACTGGGGTTTCTGGGGGTATACCTTATTTATCTTATTACTGCTCTAAAATATAGATTGTGGGTACTCGTTAGAACCGCCTCAATGAGGCGGTTCTAACGAGTGCCCACAATCTATATTTTGAGCAGAAATAAGAAAAATATCACAAATTTTCATCATAAAATTTTCATTTTTTCGGCGATAAAGGTGGCAATGTATTTGTATAGGCATGTTTTCGTAATGTCACCGTGAAAACTCATGTTGCAACAACAGCTGTGACTGTCATAGAACAGTATAGCTCATCTGGAAAAGTGTCCTTAGGGTCATAGGCATATGTGGGATATTGCAGATTAAACTTTTGGACAAATAACTATCATCATACCAAATATTAACCAATTACATCAAATGGTTTGGAAAATATGAGCTCTTAAAAACTTTAACATTAAAACATTCTGCGACCTTGACATTGAGGCCATGGGATATGAGCGGAGGTATGGCTGACCTGTATCTATCATCATTCCAAATAAGAAGCAAAATCCATTATATGGTTTGGAAAATATGAGATATCAAAAGTTTCTATGTATGTTACCTTGACCTTGAGGTCAGGGCCCGGGACATGGCTGAATACAAGTTTGGACCCGTAACTATCAGCATATACCAAATATGAAGCGAATCCATCATATGTTTCGGAAAATTTGAGCTTTTAAAACACTATAAAATAAAACAATTTCAATGTCTGTGATCTTGAACTTGAGGCCATGTGCATGGGTGGTTGTATTGCTGAATATCACTTTGGAACTATTTCTACAATCGCTCAACGTATAAACCAAATCCATCGTATGGTTTGAAGAATATGAACTCTTGAAAAAAATAACATTAAATATTTCTAAGTCTGTGCCTTGACCTTGATGAATAGATCTATTATCATATCAAATATGAACCAAATCCATCAAACGAATTTTAAAATATGAGCTCTTAAATGTTCAGGTTCTACGTACTACAAATGACTTAACCTGGGTATTTAACACTAGTTAACAAGAAACGTGGAAATTCCACGAAAACCAGGATTTCCAAAAGTTGCATGAAATTAGGAAAACATTACAAGTGCAGAGGTATTATTCTTGCACGAGACACTCTTCCATCACGTGAACAAGTCCGTGAAATGAAGACCCCCCCCCCCCCTAAACCCCACTTTATATAGAGAAAACTGGGGTTTACGGGGGTACGAATTATTTTTCATATTTCTGCCCCAAGACATAGGTTGTGGGTACTCGTTAGAACCGCCTCATTGAGGCGGTTCTAACGAGCACCCTCAACCTATGTTTTGAACATTTATAACAAAAATATCAAGGATTTTCATCAGAAAAGTAGCCATTTTGGAGATGTGGAAAATGCACTATGTAGTACGGGCGAGTTATCGTAATGTCGCTGACCTGTTCTATAATCCTAACAAGTAACATTAAAATATTTCAAGCGGTTGCGGAGTTATGCATCGGAAATGAACTTTGAAAAATATGGATATGTGGAGATAATTCGAAAATGAAGACAACCAGAGTTATCTACCTTGAACGCAACACTCTGCGATGACCTGTTCTGGTTTCCTACCAAGTATTATTGAAATATTTCAAACGGTTGCCGAGTTACCCACCGGAACGAAAATAAAGTAAAAATATGGATCCAGGGAGATAATTAAAAACAAAGCTAAGTAGAGTTGTCATTCTTGCACGCGACAATCTGCGCTGACCTTTTCTATAACCTTACCAAGTAGCATTAAAAAAAATCAATACATCATTAGCGGAAAGCCAAAAGGACAGTTACTTTCCCACAAAATGGTCAATAGGCTATCCAAAATAAAATAATATAAGAGATAAAAACACCCAAAGACAAACCACAACAAAAATAAATCGCGACAGAATAACCGCCTTGGAACGGTCAGCGGAAACGAATTCCACTGTGGGGCTTAAATCGATTTTACGTGGCCACAATCCTCGCCCTTACTTCCGTCGCGATTTAGACAAATAATTTGTTCAGGCCACATAAAGGCCTCCTAACTTATCAGTGCAACATCTCCGTGAACACACACACAAAAAAAAAAAAACACACACACAGAGATTAAACGACGGTGAGGACTCGACAGCAAGAAACCACTGAAATGCCGAAGCAAAAGAAAACCAACAGTTAGACTCCAATGTGCCCAACCAGAGACAGAGTACCGGGCACCAACCAACGTTACATTGAATTAGATCGCTCCAATTCTCAGTAAGCCTTTACGCTGGAACCGTCATAGAATCTTAGGCCTGACCCACCGGTGTGCAATTAAAGAGGGAAGCAAAGTTGCCAGCCGTGATTGGGTTAACTACCATACATGCGGTCTGTCGTATTATTATAATATTTCAAACAGTTGCCGAGTTATGCTCCAGAATTGAAAATAAAGTAAAAATATGGATCAGGGGTGATAATTCAAAAACAAAGACAAGCACTCCGCACCGACCTGTTCTATAATCCTAACAGGTATCGTTAAAATATTTCAAACGGTTGCAGAGTTATGCATCGGAAACGTAATGTTGAAAAATATGGATCAGGGGAGATAATTAAAATTGAATACAAACAGAGTTGCAATTCTTGCACGCGACACACCGAAATGACCTGTTCTGTAATCCTACCAGGTATAACTGAAATATTTCAAACGGTTGCCGAGTTATGTTCCGGAAACGAATATAAAGTAAAATATGGTTCAGGGGAGATAATTCAAAAACAAAGGCAAGTAGAGTTATCATTCTTGCACGCGACATTCCGCACCGACCTGTTCTATAATCCTACTAAGTATCATTAAAATATTTCAAACGGCTGTGGAGTTACGCTCCGGAAACGAATTGTTGACGACCGCCCGCCGACGTACATCATTTCGATAACCAGAGATTTCCGTTGGAAAACCTGGTAAAAAATTTCTAAGTCTGCGACCTCGATCCAGAGGCCATTAGCATTTGTGGGCGATTACTGAATAAATTTTCGGACCTGTAGTTATCATCTTACAAAGTATGAACTAAATCCGTAACATAGTTTGGAAAATATGAGCTCTTAAGAATCCAGGTTCTACCTGGTACAAATGTATTAACCTGAATCTAACAGGATTACGTACGTACGTACGAAAATACATTCGTACAGAAAGGCGTACATTCGTGAGCAAGTATGCACGTACGCACGGATGAAAAACTGAAAAGTAAAATGTATGCCTCCGGCATTATCCGATGCGGGGGGTGGGGGGGCATAAAAATCGTCTCTGGGAACTTTGGTTTAAACTTCATTTCTTTGTATAATACATACATTTTTACACATATAATGTTGACAAAGAATACAAGTATCATTCAGAAAGGATTCAGAAAAAAGTTAAATGACTTATTCAAATCTGTATCCCTGGGAACTTTGATATCATAATCATTTTTTTAAGTTAATTCAAGTCTAGTCATGTGCTGTCATTTAACAAACGTTGTAACTGAAGTTCCTGTGAGCTTTTCATACCGACAAAAATGACCCATAAGATGCCATTCACAACAACTGTCGTTTGCGTTATCGCCTGCTAGTAACTTTAAAAGTAATTTTTGCAAACAGTTTGGACGCAGATCTGTCAGTCTGATCAGGGTCCACATTGTTTGCCTGTATGGAGAAAAAAATATGTTTGTAAAGTTTTCAGAAAAACGCAACAGACGACAAAAACAGACGTCATTTTAAGAATTGTTTTTCACGACATCTTAAGGGTTAAAAGAACGTAGTATAGGTCTATACGAGGGGCGTCAGTAATGACCAACCATACCGCGTGGCTGTAAAAAGCAAGTGGAAAATGCGTTGATATCACGGGGGAGTGATTTTCTATGATAGGATGAAATTTCGATCTAATTCGTTCAGTCTTTCAAAAGTTATTGAAGGTTGGTTCAGTCATATACACTCAACATTCCGCCAAAGGCTATATCGCGCCTGTATGTGTGTGTGTGTGGGGGGGGGGGGGGGGTTCACACAACCATGAAATCTAGGTCAATGTCAAATACGGATGCCTGTATAAAAAGTGTCAATCCTAAATACAAGTTTGTCCCAAGTATCATTAAAGAAGCTCTCATAGTTCCCGTGAAATGAAATCTTATTCGATTATAGTCAGCAATAATTCACAAAGTCAGTCAACCATGAAATGTAGGTCAAGGTCAAACATGGATGCTTGCATTCAAGTTGCAATTTCTAGCTGCAAGTTACAATAATCCGTTATTAACCCCCCCCCCCCCCCCCCCCCCACCACCAGCCCCAATTTAAACCATTCACACACATTCTGGCAGAAACATCAAGCGCGTCCTTTTTCTTTACTGTTGACAAATGCCAAGCAGACCGTTATTTTCGAATAAAGCCAAATGTAGTAATTTTGTAACTATACATACATGATGCCCATATTACCTCAGAGGCTTCATTTTGCTCCGTGGAAACGGAGAGCAGCAGTGAATGTGATGCTCTTAATAAATATTAAAACCTTTCTGACCAAAACATTAGGAAATTGTTCTTGTTTTTCGCACATCTTGTTCTCGTTTGCAGTAGATATGAATGAACAATTTGTAAAATGGAGCTAAAGTTTAGCACAAGCACGGAACAGAACAAATACCTAGAAAGAAGAATATTTCGCCCCCACCCAATGAGGCTTGGAGAATTAGATTGGGCTGCGTGAAGTTTCCACGCAGAGCTGAAACTGACCACAAATAAGTACTGGTTAACCTCTCAGAAAGTCTAAGCCTAACCAGGCAAAGTGGTTTGAGTCAGACCGCCCAATGCATTTAAGCCTTTTGCTTTCATTGGCGGCAGAGCTTAAGATGTCATTTCATCTCAATGTCGGGTGTAAAAGTCCCACAAAATTGGAAGCGACGTCTCCAAAATGACCTATATAGTGTTGACTGGGACGTTAAACCTCAATTCAAACAATTAAACAAGAAAGAAAAATGAACTTTTGAACACAAAGGCAGAAATAATGAAAAAAATCATCATTTTTCCAAATGATTTCCAGTTATTATTATTATTATTATTATTATTATTATTATTATTATTATTATTTAAATCAAAGTATTTTGTTATCAATAAATTACGTGCCTTCATTTTATTTTTACCCCGCACAGCACCTCAATAATCTTCGGACAACTGCACTTTTAACTCAAATGACTAGGAAATGGGTCATTCAATAAATAATAAGCTCTGTTAAAGTTTGCAAGTTAATTTCCGTGTTTGTTTCTGACACATATTCATCAATAAAATGTTGTTTGACTATTTAATGACCTCCTAAAACTCTGGGTGTTGTTACAGATAGAATTTCCAACAAATTTCTTTTTGACGTAGTCTCCAAATTGTTTCGCTCTGATAGTACGTTTTGGGTCTCTGTGCTTTCAAATAGTGTTCAATACTGATTTTTTATTATTATCATTATTCTGCTATTTATAGAAACATAAGCGGGCCAAGTCTCTTAACTCTCGGAACATGTCCTTCCAGTACATGCTGTCACTTGAAATTAAAGTTTGGTCTATTCTATTCTATGCTAATAGTCATTTCCGATTCCGATACTTTGGAATTGTGGGAGTGTTTCTATGGTAATCTGACGTCGTTGTCAATGTATTGTTGGCGCGTTATTTAAGAAGGTTTACAAACCAATCTGAATAAAATGCCGAAGAGGAAGAATAGATTCAAAAGATTTTCCTGGTTGTTTTGCAACTTGGGATCTTCAGATTCAAATACTTCAGTTAACAGTGAAGATGATGGGGTAAGCGATTAAGTTTCTTTAAATATTTCAAATTCCCAGCAAACTAGTCAAACTTTTAGTGATTTCGATTGTAGCCAAGTTGACATCATTGCATGAATTTGTGACTTATTTCAGGCCTCATTATGCATATTCGGAACTGACTGGCGCTGTGTACGATGATCAATAAGTTAACTTGCTAATGATCATTGTTATTATTACATTGGCACGAACTGTATGTCTACGTGAGTTATAAATGAAAGCGTGTTATCACCGAAAGTTTACCTGTCATGTTTTTAGGCGTAACATGATAAAAACTGGGACAATAATGCATGGGCAGGTGATGCGAACGCCCGAATTCTGGTAAGTTTATATCTTACGTCTGGAGAGTTTATGCCTTAAGTGGCATTTTGAGTGAAACGATTTTCCCAATTTTAGGATCATTATGATTATTGCGTGTGTGAAATCTGTGTTCATATTAAAATGTTTGTTTGTTTGTTTGTTTGATTTGAGGTTTAACGTCCCCGTCAACACTGTATAGGTCATTTTGGAGACGTTGCTTCAAATTGTGTGGGACTTTTACCCGACATTGAGATGAAGTGACCTCTCAAGCCCTGTCGCCCAAAGTAACCAATAGGGCAGGCTTAGATTCTCTAAGCGGTTTACCAGTACTCGTGTGCGGATCGGTTTCAGCTCTGCGTGGAAGCATCATGCAGCCCATCTATTTCTTCAAGCCCCGTTGGGCGGGGGCCGGCATATTAAAATGTACTTTGTTAATTCACTATTAATGTTCACTGATTTGTATATTGTTGAATGCCAGAGATTACCCATGATTGGTTTAATAAACATATTCTATTCTATTATTATTTCAAATAAGAATTTTGCTTATGACGAAACTGTAAATACAAGTCATGATAGTTCAGTTTATTGTCCAATTCCTAGTCGTGAAAATTCTAATGTTTCGAAATATGACTGTTCGATGACGATTGTGTCTGCCACCGGGAAATTAGAGATACAGAGGACTCATGATATAGCACAGGTGATGTTCTGTCCATAAGTAGTTCATAAGCCTTATGATAAGGTTCAAAATCAAACGTGACACTAAGCCACTTGAAATTGCAGCAGAGTCTTTATATTTGGACATTTTCAATACGTTTTGATGGACCAAAATTCAAGCGCCTGTGGATATCGATAGATTAGGCTTTCTAGTGATATACTGCGATTGGTCACATTTGACCATTACTGGCAGGAGTACATTGCATACAATCTAGGTTTTGCAGGATGAAAGCCTACACAGTAATCGTGAAATTACGGTAGGGTTCTTTAACGTGCACAGGGGTTGGTTCTCTCTGCACAGGGGGCCTCGAATTAACGTCCCGACCCGAAGAACGGTGCACTTTATGACATTAATCCCTGCAAATGATGCCAATGGAGCGTGCTCGGACACCAAAATTTTATCGACGCTGCCGGGGATCGAACCCGGGACCTCCAGCATCAGAGGCAAGTGCACTAACCACTGAGCTAGCACGTTCCTTAATGTTGTTGGGCATGAAAATAGATGTTGGGCATGAAAATGGGCATGAGATTTCAGCCAGTTAAATGCAATATTATGCAGATAACTATAGGAAGAGAACAAATAATATTGAGGCTTCTTACACCTTATAGGGAACGGTCCTCGAGAATGTGGATTCCATTAAATACCTTTGTGTGACAATCACACACAATTTGAGATTAGCAACATGCGTACTAAGGCAAATAGAACGCTTGGTTTCCTGAGGCGAAATCTAGGATGTAAAGAGGCATCATATAAAGGACTTGTTTGACCAATCTTGGAATATGGTAGTTGTATCTTGGACCACAGTGGAGTGCCCTTAATAAGGAAATTGAAAAAAGTTCAGAATAGAGCTGCTAGATTTGTAACAAGCAATTACTGCTTTGAAACTTGGACCATGACTGGAATACTAGGAAAATAAAGATGGGAGTCTCTCAAGAAAAGAAGAAGAGACAGTATGCTCGTACTTTTATACAAAGGTCTAAAGGGTGCTGCCAGCATTTGAACAGATTACCTTGTTCCCCAAGATAGGCACTGAGAAAACATCATTCATTGGCATTTCAGACCCTTGCTGCACGGCCCCGCCCATCGGGGCTTGAAGAAATTAATGGGTTGCATTATGCTTTCATACAGAGCTAAATCCGACCGCACACTAGAACTGGTAAACCGCTTAGAGTATCTAAGCCTGTCCAGGCTAAGCGGTGCGAGTCGAACCGTCCATGCTTATAAACCCTATTGGTTTCATTGGCGACAGGGCTTGAGATGTCATTTCATCTCAATGTCGGGTAAAAGTCCCACAGAATCGGAAGCAACGTCTCCAACATGACTTATATAGTGTTGACGGGGACGATAAACATCATATCAAACAACAGACCCTTGCTGCAAGAATTGATATTTAAAAGGCTTTGTTCTTCCCTCGAACCATAAGAGATTGGAATGCCCTTCCCGATTCGATTATTTCGACAGCTGAAGGTGCTGAGAATAGTCTCCAAAATGACCTTAATAATGTTGACGGGGACGTTAAACCCCAATTAAAGCAAACCATTTAGGCTCTTCGGTGAAAGCTAGGGACCAACTTGCCATATCACAGGTCCTAGTGTATGGATGTCATTTGATGTTTCACCAGTAACAATTCTGAGTCTTTATATTTGGACATTTTCGGATAAGAAGAAAATATATAATATCTGTCATTGAGTTGGACGTGAGTCAAACGCCTGTCAGGAACAAAGAAAGACTGACAAAGGCCAAGGTAAGTATGTGCGCGCTTGCATTGTTAATCAGTGAGGTTTAACGCGCGCGAAACGTTATGTAAGGACAAAACGGAAATAGAACGGCCCACCGTGGCCTAGGGGATCGGATAAGAGCGCTGACATAATCATTAGTGTGTTCGAACTGGGCTCGGGTCACATGTGAGACGCCAAGTTTTGCAACGGAAGTTCAGATGTTTTTTCGCAGGGTACTCCGGTTTTGACCACCTCTGATTAGCGATCGGCTCGATATGAGTGATATAGTCTTGAAAGGGCCGTAAAACCAAAAGCGGAAATAGATATGCGCCATTAGGCGGTAATTAGATAAATGCCAGATGAAATATATGAAAATGTGTAATATGAAGAATAACTATGAATGAGGGAACTAGAAAGTCCAAAGAGCAAGCACTACCCCAGCCTTCGTATGTTTGTCCGAAATACTGAGTAATTTAAATTATTCAACAGAATGTATGACGCTCTCTCTCTCTCTCTCTCTCTCTCTCTCTCTCTCTCTCTCTCTCTCTCTCTCTCTCTCTCTCTCTCTCTCTCTCTCTCTCTCTCTCTCTCTCTGGGTGGGGTGGTATGGTTAGGCTAAAAACTGTACACTTAGATCTGACGACACAAACGTATCGTCTGGTCAGGACACCAAGATTCACAAAGATTCAAACCGGCAAGCGTATACACACAAATAGAAGGTAGCCATTCCAGTCCGCACGAAGAAACTTGGGGTCACCAGACAGCGTATGCACACAGTTAGAATATAGCCATTCCAGTCCGCACGAAGAAACTTTGGGTCACCAGACAGCGTATGCACACAGTTAGAATATAGCCATTCCAGACCGCACGAAGAAACTTGGGATCACCAGGCAGCGTATGCACACAGTTAGATTGTAGCCATTCCAGTCCGCACGAAGAAACTTTGGGTAACCAGACAGCGTATGCACACAGTTTGAATATAGCCATTCCAGACCGCACGAAGAAACTATGGGTCTCCAGGCAGCGTATGCACACAGTTAGATTGTAGCCATTCCAGTCCGCACGAAGAAACTTTGGGTCACCAGGCAGCGTATGCACACAGTTAGAATATAGCCATTCCAGACCGCACGAAGAAACTTTGGGTCACCAGGCAGCGTATGCACACAGTTTGATTGTAGCCATTCCAGACCGCACGAAGAAACTTTCGGTCACCAGGCAGCGTATGCACACAGTTAGAATATAGCCATTCCAGACCGCACGAAGAAACTATGGGTCTCCAGGCAGCGTATGCATACAGTTAGATTGTAGCCATTCCAGTCCGCACGAAGAAACTTTGGGTCACCAGACAGCGTATGCACACAGTTAGAATATAGCCATTCCAGTCCGCACGAAGAAACTTTGGGTCACCAGACAGCGTATGCACACAGTTAGAATATAGCCATTCCAGACGGCACGAAGAAACTTTGTGTCACCAGGCAGCGAATGCACACAGTTAGATTGTAGCCATTCCAGTCCGCACGAAGAAACTTTGGGTAACCAGACAGCGTATGCACACAGTTAGAATATAGCCATTTCAGACCGCACGAAGAAACTATGGATCTCCAGGCAGCGTATGCACACAGTTAGAATATAGCCATTCCAGTCCGCACGAAGAAACTTTGGGTCACCAGGCAGCGTATGCACACAGTTAGAATATAGCCATTCCAGACCGCACGAAGAAACTTTGGGTCACCAGGCAGCGTATGCACACAGTATGATTGTAGCCATTCCAGACCGCACGAAGAAACTTTCGGTCACCAGGCAGCGTATGCACACAGTTAGAATATAGCCATTCCAGACCGCACGAAGAAACTTTGGTTCACCAGGCAGCGTATGCAAACAATAAGAATATAGCCAGTCCAGTCCGCACGAAGACACCTGGGATCACCAGACAGCGATGCACACAGTTAGAATGTAGCCATTCCAGCCCGCACGAAGAAACTTTGGGTCACAAGGCAGCGTATGCACACAGTTAGAATGTAGCCATTCAAGTCCGCACGAGGAAACTTTGGGTCACCAGGCAGCGTATGCACACAGTTAGAATGTAGCCATTCCAGACCGCACGAAGAAACGTTTGGTAACCAGACAGCGTATGCACAGAGTTGGAATATAGCCATTCCAGACCGCACGAAGAAACCTTTGGTCACCAGGCAGCGTATGCACACAGATAGAATATAGCCATGCCAGACCGCACGAAGATACGTTTGGTCACCAGGCAGCGTATGCACACAGTTAGAATATAGCCATTCCAGACCGCACGTCCGGCGCTAGACATCCATACAGCGCATTGCGAAGACGCTGTTCAGACTGCGCATATGTCTATGCTGATCTGAGTACATGCTCGTATAACAGTTTTCTATTTGCCTGTTGCAAAATTACCCAATACGCAAAGCGCCCATGAGGGCTTCAAAGCGACTGTGTTCAGCAAAGTGCAAGTAACGCTACATCAGGCCCACATCACTATACAAATACAGTGTAAATTTTACCGCCGGAAAAACGAAAAATTTATGATAAAAAATTGCGATATTTTTCTTATTTTTGCTCAAAACATAGATGGTGGGTACTCGTTAGAACCGCCTCATCGAGGCGGTTCTAACAAGTACACACAATCTATGTTTTACAGCAGAAATAAGAAAAATAAGGTTTACCCACGTAAATCCTGGTTTTACTATTTAAAAGTGGGGTTCAAGGGGGTCAAAATTATATTGGCATGTTTTCGTGATGTGCTGTAAATTCAGACGGACACGGTGCTGTTTCAGGTTAGCCAAAGTATGAACACGTGATATGCAGAAGTTTTGAACGATCAGTCTACTCGAAATAGATGGTGAAAATTTTGAAAATTTATCTCATGTTTTCTATGTATACGAAAGTACAATCAGGCAATGTACTGAAGACAAGAACCATAACTCTGACTTTCATATTTTCGGAATTATGGCTCTTGGTACAATGAAAACAGTGGTTTTAACAAATGCAAAGCGACGTACAGAAGAAAAGAACCATACCTCTTACTTTTCTACTTTCGGAATAATGGCCCTTTGAACAATGAGAACGGTGGTTTTAACAGAAATGCATAAAGATGTGCAGAAAACAAGGACCATAACTCTGGCTAATAACTTCTTTTGAAAATAAGACCCTTTGAAAAACAAAAACAGTGGTTTTAGTTATTCCTTGGGTTACTTTATAATCGTCTCATGCATTTTCAAGAAAATGTACAGGACTGAAAAAACACTATATGATTACATGTGTAGTACATGTACTTGGTTGCTAGGTTTTGTGGTCATGGCCTTCTGGATATTGAAACAGTGATTTTTGTTGTGTTGTTTTTGTTTCATGTACTCGTATACGCCCTGTTCTGTTTGTTTGAATTGAGGTTTAACGTAACCGTCAACACCGTATAATAGGTCATTTTGGAGACGTTGCTTCCAATTTTGTGGGACTTTTACCCGATATTGAGATGAAATGACATCTCAAGCCCTGTCGCCCAATGAAACCAGTAGGGTTTATAAGCATGGACGGTCCGACTCGCACCGCTTTGCCTTGGCAGGCTTAGATTCTCTAAGCGGTTTACCAGTACTCGCGTGCAGCCGGTTTCAGCTCTGCGTGTAAGCACCATATAGCCTATCTATTTCTTCAAGTCCCGATGGGCAGGGGCCTTCGTATACGCCCTGTAACTTGAAAACGAGTTGAAGTGTTTTTTCATGAAACTTTGCCGAAATGTAAAGCCTCCATAGACGATGTACAAAAACAAGAACCATTAATCTGGTTTTACTGCTTTTGAAATGAAAATCTCAAATTGCAGAACAGCATTTGGAAATGACAAAAGTAACCATTTAAAAGTGCTCAAAGGGCCCTGACTCACGAAATGAGGAAATATTAATTATGGTTCCTGAATTCTGTATCCCGTCTTAAGGAGCTTTGAGTTCTGTTAAAATACCTCAAAAATACTTTCAAATTACATATGAGGCATAAGTATTAAACAAAATTGCTACTTTCGATGTTAAATGGGCCATAATTCCAGAAAGTAGTGAAGTCAGAGTGTTCTTGTCTTTTGCACATCGTCCTACGATGGCCTTCGGTTCTGTAAAGTTTGATGAAAATATTTCAAACAATTTTAAAGTTACATGAAAGTCACAGGGAATAACGGAAACCACTGTTCATTGCCCAAAGGGCCATACGCCAAAAGAAGTTAAGCAAGAGTTATGGCCCTTGTCTTCTTCAAATCGCTTAATTATGCTAAGCATTTCTGCAAAAATGTAAGATAACTGAAACGTAACGGAATCACTTAGAACCATCGTTTTCTTTGTCAAAGGGCCATGATTCAGAGGGTAGTAAAGTAGAAGTAAAACAAAGATCAGGAATCGAAACAATTAACTTACTCCACCCATCAAAGACACCATTAAAGCCACAGTTATGGTTCTTGTCTCTTGCACATCGCTTAATGACGCTTGAAATTCACTTTATAGTGTTGACGGGGACGTTAAACCTCAAATCATCATCATCATCAACGGATTTTTGATTAACGTGCAGGTACAGGGGCAACGTCCACATAAGTCCACATAAATCAAACAAACAAACAAACATTTGAATTTTTTAGGATAATGGGTATTTTATTTTAAAATGATCGCTTATATATAGGTAACATAAGATAAATTCCAAAAGATCTTGAGAAATATAATGTCATGTCACAATATATTTTTGGAAGAAGATGACAAATAAGTGTATCTCAACATTTTTTATTTAGCTATAAAATGTTTTTCTTAATTCGAAATGCAATATATACTGTGTTAAATTGTCGCTTCCATACATACTTGTAATAAATATACATCTCGAGATCATCTAACAACAAATATGCAGAAACAAGTTAATAAGTGTAGATATTTCGCTTCACTTCTGACAAATTAATCTTTATCTCAATATATAATTTCCTGGGATGATGACATATATGTCGTGATCTAATGAGACGTTTGCGCTTCCGCAAAATACAGCAAGAAACAATTGTCGCTAATTACAACCGGTAGTATATATATATATATATATATATATATATAGTATTTTGCATATAGAATAATTATGTTTAGTGGCTTTGGTATAACATTCTTTCTGTCGAGACCGACAACAAAAAAAAAATCTTCCATTATTTGACATTCGATACAATTAATTTCAGCCATTCTAAGAAACTGTTAATAAATGTCTGAATTTTTTCACAAGTCCAAAAAAGATGATGTATAGTTTCGTCCTGAGACTGGCAGAAATAACATTGAGAATCATTTTTCATTTTCATTTTAACCAAAGGCGTGTTTGTTACCAAAAATTATGACTGATGCTTACCTGAAACCATTGTAAAGCTGGGTATTTTATTATACTAAATGGGTAGTTATAGATTATTTCCATTCTGGATCTGTAAACTTAAACTTCTCATTCCATGATTTTTTGCCTGTAGGTTGTTCATTGTTTTTATTCAAAGCGTTATACATCGTTTTTGCTCCAAATTTTTTGTTGTAAGAAGATTTGTATATGACTTGGTATGAAAGGGGTTTCAAGTGTAATATTTAAACTTGTTAAATAGGATTTTAGAGGATCTATAATTCCATGATACTCCAGAAAGTTAATAGGAATTCCTAAAAGCGTCCTGATTTCTTGATAACTATATAACTTCCCGTTTCCATTCAGCCAGTCAATGACAAATCTGATACCTTTATTATACACAGTCTTATAAAAGATGTAATTTCTGTCTATTGTAATATTTTTATTATAAAATGGTGGACTTTTCAAGATGTGTTCTTCATCTATTTCTATTTTATAGTTTATATCAAGAAAAGCTTTTATGACATCCTTCCAAAATTTATTATTTATTTGATTGCAAATATTTCTACTGTATTCTATATTACATGATGTCAGTTTCTCCAAATTAATATGTATTTTTATTAACTTTTGCCATTTACTATTATTTGAAATAGTTCTTCTTATCCATGTTGATTTTAATGCATTTATAAAAGCAGTAACATTTATCTTTTTGTTTATCACGGTCCTTATTAAATAAGCTAATCTGTTGCTTACATGGTTCAAATATGCATTCATATTAGTTTTGGTATACACATTTATTCACCATACTCGTAGATATACACAAGCAATGAGTCAAAAAGACAGGATAAGAAAGGAAGCATGTCACGAGAACAAGTCCAATTAACAAAGGCCCCTCTAAACCCCACTTTATTAGAGAAATGTGGGGTTTACGGGGATATACACTATCTGCCTGATTTTTGCTCAGAAACATAGATTATGTGTACCAACAATCTATGTTGAAAGCGATTGAGTGAGTGTTTGAGTTTTGCGTTCCACCAACAGCTAAGGTCATACGGAGACGGGACCTCGGTTTAAAGACTCATCCGAAGGTCTGGAGAAGCCCGGGATCGATCTGCGACCCCTGGTTTACAAGATGAGTAGCGTAACCACTGCACCACGGAGGCTTCTCTCTATGTTGAAAGCAGAAATAAGAAAGATGTTATCATTTTTTACCAAAAATTTATTTCTGACAGCGTGTTGAACGCCAAATGTTATGTCACACGGACACGTTTTCCTTATGCTATAAATATACTTACAAGATACATTGCACTTAAAAGGTTCTCCTTATTCTTCTAGGAAAGGCAGTAAAACTATTCTAACACGTTCCAATTATATCGTACCATGACGCAGCACCGACGTTGTTGTGAAAATGCTTTAACGCCGTATGCCTGAATGGCATTCACAGTATACATACATTTTTGGGTGCCAATAAGAAGAATGATACCATGTTACAGTTTACATCTCGTTTTTCCGGTCTATGCTAATGATATCATACTGTGACAAGGAGCTGATGACATGTGATGAGCTCTTGACCGTCATCACGAAAACACGCCTATATAAGTTTGACCCCCTTGAACCACACTTTTATAAAGTAAAACTGGGGTTTACAGGGATAAACCTTACCTTTTCTTATTTCTGCTCTAAAATATAGATTATGGGCACACGTTAGAACCGCCTCGATGAGGCGGTTCTAACGTGTACCCGCAATCTATATTTTGAGAAAAAGAAAAGAAAAATATCACTATTTTTATCTTAAAACTTTCGTTTTTCGGCGGTAAAATTTGCAATGTATTTATTTAGGCGTGTTTTCATTTTGTATTTTGCTCAAAACCTTGCTCTTGGATATTCGTTAGAACTGCCTCAGTGAAGTCAGGGTTTCTAGAGCAAACTCACTGTTCGTCAAAGGCAACACGTTGGAAACATATATAGTTTTGTTTGTTTGTGTTGAGGTTTTACGTCCCCGTCAACATTACTGATGTCATTTTGGAGACGTTGCTTCCATTTTTGTGGGAATTTCACCAGACATTGAGATGAAATGACATCTCAATCTCTACCGCCCAAACAATCCGTTAGTGTTTATATGAAGCGACGGTCCGACTCATACCACTTTGCTAAGCAGGCTTCGACCTTGTAATTAGCGGTTAGCAGTACTCAAGTTCGGTCCGTTTCAGCTCCGCACGGAAAAAACATGTAGCCCAATCTTTTTTTTCCAAGCCTCCTTTGGAATTATGGTATCTACCATGTTGGAAACAAACATGGTGAATACCCTATACGCAAACTGCATTTCACAATTAGTTAAAGCACGGACCGCATTGGAGGGCCTATAGCTGGTGAAATTTGACATGAAACAGCACAGAATAAATTAGTCGATGTTATCGCCTAAAAGGTCGGTTTTCGTAAACTTCTCGTGAATTTTCGGCATCTCGTGAATGGCGACCCATTTACCGGCGTAGCTAGCGCAATTTGACATGAGACTGACCTCTTTGAACAGAATAAATTAGTCAAAATATTATCGCCTAATTGGTCGGTTTTCGTAGACTTCCGGTGAATTTTCGGCATTTCCTGCATGGCGACCCATTTACCGACCTCTCTGTATCGAATAACAATATCGACCTCAGATAAAGATATTCATTCAGTTGGGTTTGAAATTATGGTTATCAAAACATGTATCCAAACTGGGGAAGTGGTTGGAAGGCTTTTCTTTTTTCCACTTCTAGGGTCTGTCATCAAACTCAAGTTTGTTTGTGTTGAGTTTTTACGTTCCTATCAACACTGTCAAGGTCATATTGGAGAAATTATTGCTAATTTCGGGGGACTTTTACTCGCCATTGAGAGGAAATGACACCTCAAGCTCTACCGACGAAGCAAAATGCTAGTATTTACGTGAAGGGATGGTCAGATCTTCTAAGCGGTTTACCTGGTTTCAGCTCTGCGCTGAAGCACCATACAGCCCAACCTCTTTATCCAAGCCCCGATAGCGGAGGCAAGTCTCTGAATTTAATCTGAAAAGAAATAGTTCTGGACCTAGACGTGTACACTTAAATTCCTGTACTTTAAGCAGAGTAGATCCTGATCAGAAACCTCGTTCTGTGGTGTTTGATCCAGGTCTTCACTGTTAGCCTCTGTGGCAATTTGGTATCCTGTACATACAGTAAAATTCTATATTAAGACCACCTTTGGAACTGTTCAAAAGTGGTCTTTAAGATCACTTTTGAACAATGCTCAAAGTGGTCTCTGGCCAAAGGACACTGTATGCAGAAAACACAAACACGCCTACGGAACGATAGAATGCGTAACCATTGGTTAAGAAAATGAAGCAATTAGAGCGACATCCGGTTAGGAATTAGATCGCTAAAAAAGGTAAAGAAACTGTGCAGTTTCTGTGTTTCATAAGTTATATAATTTTTACGAGGAAGTTATTTAAAAAACGGGGAATTACATTCAGGAGCCCATTGATATCGGCATCTTTTGAGTAAATACCAAATCCCGTACTTCACACATTTTGGCTAAATTTAGTTTC
The DNA here is from genome assembly GCA_963580285.1 of Lucinisca nassula. NCBI lineage: Eukaryota > Metazoa > Mollusca > Bivalvia > Lucinida > Lucinidae > Lucinisca > Lucinisca nassula. Next base: position 105,312,061 of record OY757017.1, on the reverse strand, counting down.
TCCTGCTGAAGGTGAACTCAAGCCTTAGAAAACGAGTGGTTTTTCAAGGTGTTTGTTGCCTTTTATTTATTACTGCGCTTTGCTACAAGTTCAGCGTATTAACATGCACACACAATAAACATATATGGTTATATGTGTTGTGGATATTTTGCTTGCCAATGCAGCACTAGCGAGAAATCACCACGGAAAAGGTCGAAAATGGTTGGTTACGCATTAGATCTATAGAAATGATAACAAAACTTGCAACTATAAAGCGGATCTGTTTTCATCTCCACGGCCCCAGAATCACCCGCACCTTGTTCTATGGAACCGTGTTTAGCCAACCTGATAAGCAGTGCGCTATTGATTCGATAATGACATAGTATTTTATGGAAACATTTTCAGTCTCCAGAATCATAGTACCGAATGATTTTCACGGACTTTTACGCTGTGTTTGTTTTATCAATGGTCCGGTAATTGCCTGAAATGAAATTAAACAGGTTTTGGAGTTTTAATTTCTGCGAAGAACTCCTCATCTGCCAAAATTTGCTGGTTAAGCATTAGATCGTCTGGTTAAGCATTCGATAGCCAGAGAGGAGAAAATCTCACCAGTTGCTGCCTAAGTAAATGCCAGCAGCTTACTACAATAAAAGGTGGTCTACATATGATTTCTAAATTATGTTAAAATCACCAGAGAAAGAAAGCCGTGATGAAAAATACTTTTCTGGACAAGACCATTAAATGTCTGGGTATCATGCTTATCTGACCGAATGACGCACAGATTCATAAATAAGAGGTCATTACTTGCTTTTGTAGAAAACAAAATGGCCAGCTTACACTTTTTAATGGCGATTAAATCTATATCGTGTTTCTATGGCCAAGCATTTGAGAGCCAGGTTGAGCATAAGACACTGATGATTATAAACTTGGTGCTATAAAAAGTAGAAGTAAAGCAATGATCAGGAATCAATACCAGCTGGCTATCCAAAATGCGATACATACAATCAGTGACAAACAATAACATAAATAAACCGCCAAAGAAAAACCGCCTTGTAACAGTCAGTGAAAAGAATTCCACTGGGAATTGTTTGTCAATCGACCCAAAGGTGCTCAGAAGAAAAGCTGTTCTATGCTTAAGTGCACGTGAATATCACTGACTTGTCGGGAAAACTATTAGAATGAAAATAGTCGCAGTGAGGTCAGAGTGTTGTAAAAAACTAAAGAGGGTTATCTTGGAAACATAGGATGGGCTTGGCAAAGAGTGTAGACCCTGATCAGACGCTGCAGAATCCGGCGTCTGGTGAAGATCTACACTATTTGATTGGACACTGGAATTTAAGAGATTAATGAAACAGTTTAAGACTATTTCTCCTACCTACACTCGGAGGCAATAGACCCACCAGGACCTTTTTTTTTTTTTTTAAATCACATTATATTTTGTGCAGAAATGAGAAAAATATCACAATTTTTCACCTTAAAATTTTCGTGTTTTTTTGGCGATAAAGGTTACATTGTATTTGTATAGGCGTGTTTTTGTAATGATTATTCAAAGAAACAAAATGATGTGGAGAAAACAAATGTCTACAACCTTTTTAGTACTAAATACAATATTATCAACAGTCGGTCGATAGTGAACAAAAAACTGGACTTTTGGCTTAATGTAAACTGCCTAATCACTGCCTAGATACATCCGTGAGAAAATATTGCTCCATATTCAAAACGGTTTCAAAAGTTCCTCATATCTAAACATGATACTGCAGATGGAAGAAAATATTATAACTTGTATGTTCTATCAATTTATTATATCTATATTTTTTCCTCATATCTAAAAATGACACTGCCGATGAAACAAAATATTATAGCGTGTATGTTTTGTTAAGAAGGAAGATTAGATCATGGAAGATTAGCTGAGGGCCTCGTGGAAGATTAGCTATTACATGTATTTTTGTATGTGCTAAATGTTGCTACCCTCACTAAATAAAGTCCTTACTTACTTACTGACTGACTGACTTACTTACTTACTTACTTACTTCTCTCAATTTATTTAATGAACGCACTTGTCCTCCTGTTTACTTAAAATTTATAAATTTTACAAATGGATTCTAGTTCGTCTTGATTAACATCATTAAGAATACATGGTGTGTCATTCTTGCGCTGTTTGTATTAATAAGAAGTTGGTTTTAGACAATATCTTTATCTTATCGTTTTGACAGTTAGCATAGAACTCACGGGATCTCCGATCTGGGTTATAGATCATGATACAGACATATATTTATGGGGCATGCGCAGTCCCAGGAGTAGGATATTCCGGCTACCTATTTGCTTTGCAGAGGCGAGCTAAAACAAATACGCCTTTCTTTTGCGTTACTATGCCTTTTTTCGCGTTACTACGCCTTTTGATTCGCGTAAAAACGCCTTTGATTCGCATCACTGCGCCTTTCTTTTGCGTTACTACGTCTTTCTTTTGCATTAGTATGCACTTTTTCGCGTTACTACGCCTTGTTTTTGCGTTACTACGCCTTTTTTGCGTAGCTTCGCCTTCTGATTGGCGTTACTGCGTCTTTTGTTTTGCGTTTCTACGCCTTTTTTTGCGTTATTACGTCTTTTGTGTCGCGTTACTACGCCTTTACGGTATTTTATTTTCTCCTACATAAGCCAAATAGGCTTTCGTATCTGCAGTGTTAACGATCTTACCCTTAGGCTTTCACGCCTGAGTTTCTTAAACGGGTTCTCTTCATTTTTTTATTTTGGGCAATTCTTGTTAATAGGAGATTTAGTCAAATTCATTTACAGGATGGCGAACAGCTTTCATTCTCGGATGAGACGGTTCATTTATGGCCGTCCCATCCGGATATAGCTTTAATCGCCATTACAAAGCGTAAGCTGGCCATTTTGTTTTCTACAAAAGCAAGTAATGACCTCTTATTTATGAATCGGCGCGTCATTCGGTCAGATAAGCATGATACCCAGACATTTAATGGTCTTGTCCAGAAAAGTATTTTTCATCACAGCTTTCTTTCTCTGGTGATTTTAACACAATTTAGAAATCATATGTAGACCACCTTTTATTGTAGTAAGCTGCTGGCATTTACTTAGGCAGCAACTGGTTTGATTTTCTCCTCTGGTTATCGAATGCTCAACCAGACGATCTAATGCTTAACCAGCAAATTTTGGCAGATGAGGAGTTCTTCGCAGAAATTAAAACTCCAAAACCTGTTTTATTTCATTTCAGTCAATTACCGGACCATTGATAAAACAAACACAGCGTAAAAGTCCGTGAAAATCATTCGGTACTATGATTCTGGAGACTGAAAATGTTTCCATAAAATACTATGTCATTATCGAATCAATAGCGCACTGCTTATCAGGTTGGCTAAAAATGGTTCCGTAGAACAAGGTGCGGGTGATTCTGGGGCCGTGGAGATGAAAACGGATCCGCTTTATAGTTGCAAGTTTTGTTATCATTTCTATAGATCTAATGCGTAACCAACCATTTTCGACCTTTTCCGTGGTGATTTCTCGCTAGTGCTGCATTGACGAGCAAAATATCCACAACACATATAACCATATATGTTTATTGTGTGTGCATGTTAATACGCTGAACTTGTAGCAAAGCGCAGTAATAAATAAAAGGCAACAAACACCTCGAAAAACCACTCGTTTTCTAAGGCTTGAGTTCACCTTCAGCAGGAGAAACTAAATTTAGCCAAAATGTGTGAAGTACGGGATTTGGTATTTACTCCAAAGATGCCGATATCAATGGGCTCCTGAATGTAATTCCCCGTTTTTTAAATAACTTCCTCGTAAAAATTATATAACTTATGAAACACAGAAACTGCACAGTTTCTTTACCTTTTTTAGCGATCTAATTCCTAACCGGATGTCACTCTAATTGCTTCACGTTCTTAACCAATGGTTACGCATTCTATCGTTCCGTAGGCGTGACAAAGAAAGAATAGCTTTATAAACCAGAATGTCTTAAGTTTTGGTTGTCTTAATGGTGTAATTTCACTTTATATTGGTTAATCAGTTCAATAGTCAACTATTCGGTACTTTATTTTCATTGCGCCCAGTTTATGTATAAATTGCACATTCGTCAGTGGTGGTCACCTGGACACCAGCAGGGTAAATACTCAAGATATATTCAATTTAGGGTCGACGACCGGTCCACAAATAGCCGCATGGAATAAAAAAAATTCTGAAGCATGACTGACCAGCAGAGTCGACACTGAGCGGCACTGCGGTTGTAGGCCGAGGTGATTCCTCAGTATCCGGCAGTGATTGGGTTGCCAGAGAACCTGATGAGACTTTTCACAGTGAAAGTGGAATATGCATGGGCCAACCGTAGCAAATAATTCATTACCTGGGAGGCTCTCTTCAGCAGGAGTGTAGCAGGCGGTTGCCGACCTGAGGTATAATGCTGTGGATGCGCCATATGATCTTGGGACTTAGAAGCGATGTGCCGAAACCAGGCACCTAACACAACGCTTAGTCTACCGGTACCCAAAGAGTGGCTTCCAAAACATGTATCCAAACTGGGGAAGTGGTTGGAAGGCTTTTCTTTTTTCCATTTCTAGGGTCTGTGGTGTGGGTATCTAGTGTCCCCTAAAAGGCATACATGAGGCGATTTAAGTCAAATTTCATGTGGAGCACCCATGGGATGGGGGAACGACAGTTTGTTCGCGGGGTCCAGGTCACATGAACAAGATGGCCGCCAAGCCTTTATGTAGTAAAAACCCTTTATAATTCTTCTCCGGAACCAGTGGGTCGATTGCCAGGAAAATTGGTATGCAGCATTTGAAACTCGGGCTCATCATAGTTTGTTCAAATGATGACCCTCGGATGGCCTGGATCTATTTTACGTGAAGGTCAAATTTGGTCACATAGACTTTTGCATGGGAAAAAGTCAAAACTTTGTATTTTTCGGAAACCATTGCAGCATGTGATCTGAAAATTGGTAGATACAGGTAGCTACATGTAAATGAGCGAATGAAACTACATCAGTATTCAAGGTCAAGGTCATTTTTGACCTCGGGCCAAGACCATTCAAATAAGAAAATGAAAACTTATTTTCCTCAGAAAACACTAAACCATTTGTAACCAAATTTCGTATATAAACGCCTGCAGGAACAAGGAAATGAAAATTAATTAAAAATGAGTTTGGTCACATGACCAAGATAATCACCATGTCCATATAAGGTAAAAAGCCTTCAAAAATCTTCTCCCGAAACAGAGGACAGATTGTCATGAAACCTAGTATGTAGCATTGGGGGCTCAGGCCCCATAGTTTTTTTTCAAATGATGACCCTCGGATGACCTTGACCTGTTTAACGCCAAGGTCAAATTTGGTCACATAGACTTTTGTCTGGAGAAAAGTCAAATTGTGTAGGTTTCGGGAAGTATTGCAGTCTCTGATTTGAAAATTGGTAGATGCAGTTAGCTAAATGGGTGAATTTAACTACATGGCTATTCAAGGTCAAGGTCATTCCTTGACCGTGGTCTAAGGCCTTCTAGATTTGGAGATTATTTTCCATTGGAACCTCTAGGCTGTTTGTGACCAAATTTTATATTAAAGCTTATAGAATCAAGAAAATGAAAATTTATTTATATGAATTGGGTCTCGTGACCAATATGACCACCTCGCCGAAAAGAGTGAAACACTTCAGAAATCTTCTTCGTCGCAAGCAGTGTGGCAATTTTCATGAAACTTTGTGTTTTGCATTTGGGACTGGCCCATTATAGTTTCTTCAAATGATGACCCCTTGACCTATTTTCGCCAATGCCAAATTTATTCGCATAGACATTCGTACGGGAGAAAGTAAAAAGAAAAACGTGTATTTTTTAAACTATTGCAGCCTGTAAACTGAAAATTAGTAGACGCAGCTAGCTAATTGAGTGTGAGAAACTATTTGAGTATTAAAGGTCAGTGTCGTTCTCTGACCTTGGCCCCAGGTCATTGAGATTTGAAAATTAAAACTTTTTTTTCACAGAAACCATTGCTCCATTTGTAACCAAATTTCATATGAAAGCTTTTAGGAACAAACAAATGAAAATTTATTAATATGAATTTGGGCAAATAACAAATATGGTCGTCATGCCCATATGAGGTAAAAACCCTTCAGAAACTCTCAGCACTCAGGTGAGCGGCTCAGGACCAAAGGTCCTCTTATTGCAATGTCATATATTCTTTCTTTCTAAACCCCTGTAGGGGACACAAACGGTGTATATTACACACACTCCAGTTTTGCAGGATGAAAGCTTACACAGTATTCGTGTAATTGCGGTAGGGTTTTTCTAACCTGCACAGGGGATGGTTCTCCCTGCACAGGGGCCTCCAGTTAACGTCCCGATCCGTAGGACGGTGCACTTTATGACATACATCCCTGCTAATGATGCCAATGGAGCGTGTTCGGACACCGAAATTTTATCACCGCTGCCGGGGATCAAACACAGGACCTCTAGCATCAGAGGCAAGTGCACTTACCACTGAGCTATCGCGCTTCAAGTGCACTAGTTAACCACTGAGCTATCACGCGGTTATTGCCAGATACTGCCAATGGGGGGGGGGAAAGGGAGGAGGTGTGTCACTAAGCACTGGTTTACAAACCGTTTTGCGGTTCCAAATGAAAATAGAAGTGAAGGCAATGTTCAGGAATCGATACAATTAACCCACAGCTCCCATCAGAGACACCAAAGGGAATGTAACTGACCTGTCCTACATGCCCTGTTGAATAAACCGCAACACATAACACATACAGTGTTACGAGATGGAATAGGAAACCTCTCTGGTGCTTATGCACATCTAAATTATTTTAGTAGATATATGGTAGGGCGGTGCGAGTGAAATATTTTAGGTGAAATATGGTACGCAAACTGTGCGGCTCCATGAACAAGTCATGCACATATCATACGATGTATGCATGAGTGGTTTATAGAGAGCTGTTTTTACAATACAGGGGGGCGCTAAAAGGCCGAGTCCTATAGAATTTGCCTAAAAATCGCCAACCGCCAAATTGTGCCATATATGATTTTTATTCCCGTCACGTGTTGTGTGGGTGTTCGTTTTGACAGGAGTCATGTCATTGATTATAGGGTCGTTTCATCAATTTTTCCTATGGGAAATATACTATTTGAACGCAAATCCATTATCTACTCGATTTTTATCCCCCGACCGAATAGGTTCGGGGGATATAGCGATCAGCCTGGCGTCCGTCCGTCCGTCCGTCTGTCCGTCCGTCCGTCCGTAGACGCAACCTTGTGATGGCCATAACTCCTATACCCTTTGAGATTCATTGATGGTTATTGGCACAATTGTTCACAAGGCCGAGATGGCGTGTCATGCGCAAGAACCAGAACTCTGGATACCATACTTTTTTAGTTATCTCCCCTTTTAATAAAATAGAATGACTACTTTGTGATGGCCATAACTCCAATACCCTTTGAGATATATTGATGGTACCTGGCACAATTGTTCACAAGGCTGAGACGGCGTGTCATGCGCAAGAACCACAACTCTGGATGCCATACTTTTTTAGTTATCTCCCCTTTTAATAAAATAGAATGACTACTTTGTGATGGCCATAACTCTTATGCCTTTTGAGATTCATTGATGATTCATGGCACAATTGTTCACAAGGCTGAGACTGCGTGTCATGCGCAAGAACCATAAGTCTGGATGCCATACTTTTTTAGTTATATCCCCTTTTAATAAAATAGAACGACTACTTTGTGATGGCCATAACTCCAATACCCTTTGAGATATATTGATGGTACCTGGCACAAGTGTTCACAAGGCTGAGACGGCGTGTCATGCACAAGAACCACAACTCTGGTTGCCATGGTTTTGGAGTTATCTCCCCTTCCAATAAAATAGAGTGACAACCTTGTGATGGCCATAACTCTTATGCCCTTTGAGATTCATTGATGATTCATGGCACAATTGTTCACAAGGCTGAGACGGCGTGTCATGTGCAAGAACCATAAGTCTGGATGCCATACTTTTTTAGTTATCTCCCCTTTTAATAAAATAGAATGACTACTTTGTGATGGCCATAACTCCAATACCCTTTGAGATATATTGATGGTGCCTGGCACAATTGTTCACAAGGCTGAGACGGCGTGTCATGCGCAAGAACCACAACTCTGGATGCCATACTTTTTTAGTTATCTCCCCTTTTAATAAAATAGAATGACTACTTTGTGATGGCCATAACTCCAATACCCTTTGAGATATATTGATGGTACCTGGCACAGTTGTTCACAAGGCTGAGACGGCGTGTTGTGCACAAGAACCACAACTCTGGTTGCCATGGTTTTGGAGCTATCTCCCCTTCCAATAAAATAGAGTGACAACCTTGTGATGGCCATAACTCCTATACCCTTTGAGATTCATTGATGATTCTTGGCACAATTGTTCACAAGGCTGAAACGGCATGTCATGCGCAAGAACCAGATCTCTGGATGCCATACTTTTTTAGTTACCTCCCCTTTTAATAAAATAGAATGACAACCTTGTGATGGCCATAATTCCAATACCCTTTAAGATATATTGATGATATCTGGCACAGTTGTTCACAAGGCTGAGACGGTGTGTCATGCACAAGAACCACAACTCTGGGTGCCATGGTTTTTTAGTTATCTCCCCTTCCAATAATATAGAATCACTACCTTGTGATGGCCACATCTCCAACACTCTTTGAGATATATTGATGATACTTGGTACAGTTGTACATGCGGTTAAGCAGGTGTGTCACATGCAAGAACCACAACTCTGGGTGCGCTGGTTTTTTAATTATCTCCCCTGACAATATAACCTTGGATGGCCATAACTCCAATACCCTTTGAGATATATTGATGGTACTTGGCATAATTGTATACAACGATGAGCCGGCGCTTCATACCTAAGAACCACAACTCTGGGTGCCATGATATTTGAGTTATCTCCCCTTCGAATATAACAGTATGACAACCTTGTGATCATCATACCTACAATACCCTTTGAGACATGTTTGTGGTACTTGATGCAGATGTACATGAGGTTTAGCAGGTGTGTCATGCTCAAGAATTACAACTCAGGGTGCTCTGGTTTTTTAGTTATCTCCCCTGGCAATATAACCTTGTGATGGCCTTAACTCCAACACCCTTTGAGATATATTGAAGGAACTTGGCACAATTGTATACAAGGCACAGAAGGGATGTCATGTGCAAGAACCACAAGTGTTGGTGCTGTGGTATTTGAGTTAACTACCTTTCCAATATAACAGTATGACCAGCTTGTGATCACCATATCTCCAGTACCTTTTGAGACATATTGATGGTACTTTGTACAGAAATACATGAGCTTAAGCAGGCATGTCATGCGCAAGAACCACATTTCTGAATGCCCTGGTTTTTTAGTTATCTCCCCTGACAGTATAATCTTGTGATGGCCATAACTGCAATACTTTTGTGATATATTGCTGGTTTAATTCTGGTGCACTTTCTATTGATGAACAATCTTCTGAAGGCCATACTGGCTTTTGGTCGGGGGATTTGCCATCTCTTCCGATGGCTATTTTTGCTATCTGGCTTTGTTTGTGGCTGGTATCTCCACCTCGCCACGAATTGAGCAAGGTAATACGAGTAGGCATGATTTTCTGGTAGTATTCATAGATATATAAACCCTGAAAAAAGCGGACACTTTAGCAGCAGGTCAAGTTGTAAGAGTGAACACAACATTGTGACGGGGAAATAGAAAGTATATTGAAAGGTATGTTAAATCTATGTTTAGTATTATTTTTGTATGAACATGCTTGTAGGTTTTGGAGGGGTTTACTTCTAGTATACCCCAACTTTCTGAAGCCTATTCTGAATTCACTGTTGTGGCCTGTAGTGATTAGGCTACTAGCTTTGCCAGCTAGACGTCGCAGAATTGATCCCAGGCTTCTCCAGTAGTAGAATGAGTCTTTCTAAGTGAGGCCCTGTCTCATGCTGACCCTAGATGTTGGTGAGACGTAAAGTTGGGACACCCGCTCATTCTGGATTCATTTAGGCTTTTAGACCCCTTTTGTAGAATGTAATTAATAAACGCCGGGTCACTTGTTTGATCCATGACTTTTGACTAGCTGATGTTAGAAAACCGTGGTTCCGTCCCAATATGATATTAGGTGTAGAGGGGACGTAAACTTAAGACGGGTTTAACCATATCTTCATCATCAGGGCAAACTCTTACAAGAGCCTGTTGGGTTATCCGTGATGATGAACCGTAATGAATTTTATTTTACAAGCATGTTCACGTTGATTAGAAATAATTTTGTTCAAGAAGAATTACGAGTTCATTTTGTAACGATGCCGTTTTTGTCCGATAACTCAGTTTGCGCATGTATGTACATATAAAGAACGTGATGATGATAAGTGGGAGTATTTGGTCGCCACACGTCATAACGGCCTGAGCGGCGGGGATGACGTCAGCTGCGTCATCGGCGTCGCGAGGACGGTTGTGACGGGGTGCCTACCAAATACAGAGAGAATTTACGGCAAACAGTGTTGGCCCTTATGAGACACTAACAAATGTTGTGGATTATAGATGAAAATCGTCTGTTGTAGTTTCTATCTGTTATTAATGTATTGAATTTGTGAATAGCTATATTTGTGAGCCGTGTCGCGGAGAAGGATATGAAATAGAGATAGTTATGTTTCCTGTAATTGGCAGCTGACCAGGTAGCGCAAAGGCGTGGTCTGTTCAATTGCCTCTTACTTGTGATAATGTAGTGAGCACAAATTTGATGAGTATTATGCTCAGTAGTAGTGAGCATTAATTGATTTCTGTAGTGCTCAGTAAGGAAACATGAACTTTGAGTATTATTGTGTCAAGCCCTGGGTGCTGATAATTTGATGCACAGTCAAGTTGAGTTCTGCTGTACGGTTATTTGTCGCATGCACTAATCAGCCTGTATGTCTGGTCGGCGCATGCGCAATAACGGTATATGCATGAACATATTCTTACTTCTCCGGGAGGGGGATCATGATATAGCCTGTATGTTTTGTGACTCGTTTCTAGTCCAGTTATCGTAATTTGCAGGCACAACAATGTGTGACCTGCTGCTCCCTGCTTCATAGCAGCAGGTACTGGTACGACGCTAGGCGTTAGGGTCCAGCAAGGGCGGACAGACCGCCGAAATCAGCGCCTACCAGGATAGAAGCAGAATCTTCTAAATCATTGTTCGTTGTAAACAAATGTGAGACCGTGGAAGAGGTCAACTTACCTGCAGGTTATTTGGACGATCACTAAACGTCTGATCAGCAAACGTGATCGCTAATCCTAGGATTATCAACTATGTTGATAGACTAGTTTTACTAGTTCGCGAGAGGAAGTGTCACGCGAGTGGGGGATTCACCCTAAGTTATAAACTGGCCAGTCGCGTCTTGTGTTGTTTCTTTTTTTGTTTTTGTTGTTGTTTTTGTTGTTTGCTTCTGTAGGTATTCACGTCACCCGTTCCGAGCACAGAACATTGTTTTGCCTTCGGAGCGGACGTCGTGAGTTGGCTACAGAAGCAACAAATTGTGATGTTTTGTGTTAGTAAGTGTTGTATGTAGATACTGTAAATAATTCATGTCATTCATCTAACATCTTTCTTGTGCCTTACCCCACAGCTGCCCGTACACCTGTCAGAGATCACGCTCGGTTGTCTTGTCAGCATGGGGGTTTGCGGGACGCCGTAAACCCACATGTAACATACAGGTGTAACATTCACTGCCTTAGCACAGTTTTCGCTGCATCGTAAATCAATATTCTCTTTAGGTGAATGAATGTTGAATTGAACAGCCTGTTCAAGAGAGGCTGTTTGAGAGAGAGAGAGAGAGAGAGAGAGAGAGAGAGAGAGAGAGAGAGAGAGAGGGAGAGAGAGAGATGGTCGCTGAACGGACAGAGACATTGAGAGGCGAAAGATACAAAGATGAGTGGAAAGTATGAAGGGGATGGGTGAAAGAAAGTAATTGAGGAAATAAAGGAAGAAGCAGCGCCTGCGTGTATGTGGGATGTATGAGTGAGGCGGACAGGGACGGAGCGAAACAATAGATCTTCAGTAATCGAGCACTGTTGGATGGCTTACCATGGCTGAGTCGAACCCGTGTTTTAGTCTCTATGGAATTCCGAATATATATATAGGACAATTTTGTATGAGAAAAATTTTGTAAGATTTATTTTGAAATGCATGCAGTGTTTACTCATTAGAATTGCATTTGTGAGGCGATTATAAAGGGTAAAAACAATACTTTTTTGTAAACGATATAATAAAACTATATTTCCATTATACTTCCTGATATGGCATTATGTTAACCCTCAGGTGCTCGAACTAAGCCCGTCTCGAATACATTTCCATGGTCCGCAAGGTGCTGGAACCACTGACCTTCGACTGTGGGTAGCGGGACTCATCCGAAAGTCTGGAGAAGCCCGGGATCGATCCTGCGACCACTGGTTTACAAGGCGAGTAGCATAACCACTGCACCGCGGAGGCTTCCTAGAGAGAGAGAGAGAGAGAGAGAGAGAGAGAGAGAGAGAGAGAGAGAGAGAGAGGTACAGAATGTGTTCCGCAAAGACCGACTTAAGACCTTGCTGTGGTGGGAAGGGGTGGGGGGGGGGGGTAGTAGTGTACATGTCATGCCTCAGACTTTCACTGAACATGTCCATAACGTAGTCTACGTGTACGCACTTGTGACCGCGGCCTATGAAACAAATTATACGCCTGAGCTCCTGAACATTTTTATGCATGCCTTATGTTTTTGAGAGCCCACACGTACACCAGGATTCGAAGAATTACACAAAAGGTACGCAACAGGAGTAAGTAGCGTTTTTCCTTGGGGACTTAGACCTTTACCCTTAAATAGTTTTCAGTCACTCTATTTTATATCACTAAAAACCTGTAGAAATTACTCAATTCATTCAAAGTAATAATTACTGTAACACACCCGTGCGTGGAGCGCGCGTTATTTAAGAAGACAAACCTTTCTGAATAAAATGCCGAAGAAAAAGAATAGATTCAAAAGATTTTCATGGTTGTTTTGCAACTTGGGATCTTCAGATTCAAATACTTCAGTTAACAGTGAAGATGGCGGGGTAAGCGATTAAGTTTCTTTAAATATTTCAAATTCCCCAGCACGCTAGTCATGAGTTTTACCGATTTAGACAATGAAATGCAACAACATGTGAGATTGTGGCCAAGTTGACAACAATCAACATTGCATCAATTTGTGAATTACATGCATTTCCACTGATAATACAAGTCGGTGTAGTTAATAAGTCAGACAAATTTTGAATCTGGTACAGAGAGCTTATTCACCATATTTGCATTATTTGCTGGCTCCCAGCTTGCACATTGTCTATATTTAATACGCCCTATCTTAACATACGGGGCAGAGATTTGGATAAGTGATTATAACATCAGAGATAAAATTCTTGACACTTTACCGTTTGAAAAAATACACAACAGATTTTGTAAATATTTGTTAGGAGTACATAAAAAGTCATCAAATTTGGCATCAAGACTTGAATTTGGTAGAGAACCAATAATTAATTATATATGTTCTCAGACATTTAAATATTATGCTCGTTTATGTGAGCTTCCAGGTAATAGATTAATAAAAGAAGTATTTGATTTAGATAAAAGTTTATTCGATGAAGGTCACAAGTCATGGTATTCCTTTGTACAAAAGTCTTTACACAGATATTCAATTTCAGTATGTGATGCTGAGTCCTGTGATATTTAGGAAATTATCTCTGACAAATATTTGTCAGCCATACTGAAATAAGTCGGCTTAGAAACCAAGTTGAAGATAATAAATTAAATACATATGCCAAAATTTACCCCGGGTTTGGTTTGCAAAAATATGTCATTTGGAGTATCTAGATCTAAAACTATAGAACTAGCAAAAATTAGAATAAGTTCTCATGAATTATTAATTGAACGAGGTCGTTATTTCAGACCCCAAATTCCCCGTGAAGAAAGGCTCTGTTCAACTTGTAACGTACTGGAGGATGAACAACATTTCATGCTCCATTGCAGCAAATTTGCATCAATAAGAAATAAATTATTATTACAACTGAATTTAGAATACCATGATTTAAACAATAATACCGCCACTTCTTCTATGGCTTTTACTCGTTTAATGAATCCTGTAAATGCAGAGGAGACCAGATTAATATGTGACTTCATATCATCAGCTTTGTCTATAAGATAGCTTTAAAAAGCGAGAACTTATTCATGCCATCGCGAAGACGCACCTATATAATTTTGACCCGCTTTCAAGAACCCCACTTTTATATAAACTGGGATTTACACACGTGGAGTGTGAGTGCTCGTTTGAGCCACCTCGATTAGGTGTTTCTAACGCGTATCTGCGGTCCGCATTTTGGGCGGGGATAGGAGGAATATCGGATTTTTCCTTCTTGGAATTCTCGACTTTCATCCGTAAATTTTACATCGTATTTCGTATAGGCGTGTTTTCGGGATGTCACTCAGTTAGGCACACAACCTTTGCTCCATTTCAAGTCAATGGTGAGACAAAGATATTGATAAGAATTCACGTGCCTTCATGTTACTATTCCTTGTATGATGAACAGTTATGTATATATATATATATATATATATATATATATATATATGTATGTGTTGTATATGTGCCGGTGGACACCTTCTTTATGTTGGTTTTCCGAATAAAAATCTTGTATCTTGTATATTAGAAAAAAAAACAGGTAACCAGACCCCCCTGACCTTTCAAGGTCAGGGGGGTCTGGTTACCTGTTTTTCCAACACTGATAACCTTCAGACTAGGAACCAGCAGATAATGCAAATAAGGTGAATGCTGATGAGGATTACAAGTTGAACAACAATAACAACAGCGATGAGGATATTCAGCACGATCAGAGTACTGATCAGAACTACAGATGAGTACTTTACTAGCAGCATGTTGAATAAAAAAATGCAAGTGTGTTTATATAAATGCTGACCAGTTACAGATTAAGCTTGATGAACTGCAAGCTCATTTGTTTCAATGCCCTTAAGCTGTTTTGCATGTGTTTTATTTGCTGTATTGATTTGTTATTGAGAAATAATAACAACAACAACTTATTATTGAAATACAGTTAAATTCTGCTATTAAGACCACCTAAAATTAAGACTTATTCTGCTATAAAAAGCTTATTTAGTAGGTTACAGTTATTCTTTCTTTGTGTTTTCTGAAAACAGTGTTTTCTGGTCAGAGACCACTTTTGGGACTGTTCAAAAGTGGTCTTAAAGACCACTTTTAAACAAGCCCAAAAGGTGGCCTTAATATAGGAATTTTACTATTTCATAAACTGCAGTTCATGTTTCCTTTCATTCCATGTCAGATTTTACCTTGTCATTGTTGACTTAACATGGAGGCAACCATGTTTGTTTACAAACATAATGGAATAGAATAAACTTTAATCAATGTTGTTGTTATTTATCTATAAAGTATTATGACTACAGTGTGCTTTCTAGTATGCAATCCAGAACACTTTTCACACCTTTTTGAGTTCTTACAGTGAACAGCAATGTGTCTAAACACACCTTGTAGGAGTAGACCTCTTACTCTTGTATGCTATATTGTATTCACTGTCTTTCCTTGAATGATGATCTTGGATTTAAACAAAGTCTGAAGGTCTGCATGACTTTTACAAGTAGCCACCACTACTGGCATAGGCCTGCCTTCCTGGGCCAACAAGTGGCAGCATATTCATCACAATTAATAATAAACTATGAAATAAGTGTAAAATAACTAAAGCTTGATTCTGTTTAGTCAAAAACAATTAAATAAAGCACAAGTTAAATACACCACTGCCTTGTATCCTGTACATAAAAATCAGCCAAGCATCCCACCATTGGGATAGCCTGGAAACCATGTAACGTTGAGCAATTCTGTATCAGCGTTTTGTTACAAGAACAATTTTCTGCAGGTATTTTTAAGCATTTGACTAAATGCCTCTGAGACTCAAGATTAAATAAAATAAACATCACATCTTTAGCTTCTACAACCTTCTACAAATGAAGGGAACCCGGGGTCGCAAAATCGATACCAGGCTTCTGCAGACTTTCAGTTGAGTATTTAAACCAAGATCCCATCTCCGTATATGAGTATCTGCCTGACACTTATGCAAACCTTCATGTATGACCAGTCGGCCACACTGGTGTCAGTCACAATACCCCTGACCTCACATTATCCTCCACCCAACACATGTACAGTCGAGGTTTTTTTTACATGACTGGTCAATAACTTTCTTATTTCTGGAAAGACTTTTTAAAGTTACTTTGCAGTTCTAAATGTTCACCTTCATTAGATGATGTGTGGCACACAAGACCCAGGTCAGTACTTCCAATATCAAGGTCATACTTAGAGGTAAAAAAATGGGAAACATTTGTGTTTCTGTAGAAAAACAAATTCTAGTTGGCAATTTATTTAGGCTTATTCTGGATAGGATATTTTTGGCATTAATGAAAATGCTAAAAAAAACAGTCAGCAAATGCATTGAAATTCAAAAATAATCTGTCATTAGATTATCAGACGTTCCACAGATTCATTTCAGCATTCCTAAAATAGTAATTGGAATTTAATCAAGCATAGCATGATGTCAAAAGAGGCCACTTAAAGCTTCTTTAGAGAAAAAATTGGCATTGAAATACACATGGTCGGATGATACAGGTGCTAGCTTTCTTTTTGTCACAGAAGTTCTGCCAAAATACATGTCATGTGCATCAGTGATCTTATCACATTGATGGGGGAACTGAAATTTCAATTACGAATTACAGAAAACTGTCTCACAGTGTGTTTAAAAAGGTCTCCAGACGTTAGCCCCCCAGGACGTTTGCCCCCCAATGACTTAATCTAAAAATGGACATTTGCCCCCCAGTTGAAAATGCGACCCAGACATTTGCCCCCCAGAGCTTATTTTTGGTATGGACATCTGCCCCCCAGTGCTTATTTTACAGGTGGACAATTGCCCCCCACTGCTTATTTCAGAAAGGGACATTTGCCCCCCAACCTGGCTAGACAAGGATATTCATTACACAGACTTGTATATAGCTACATAATTTACATTATAACGTTTTGGTTAAAGTTTTACAGCCCATTCAAGATCATTTCAATTACTTCAAGAATTAACCATCAGGGTATCCAGTGTAAAAACCACTTGAGTATAGGCGTCTGACACTGGACCCTCAATGAGGCACAAACTCAATATATGGTTCTGTAGCTGACTTGCTTAATCCTTATCCTGCTGAATAAATTAAGCATCTCCAATTGTTGACTATTAACCATCACATTCTTGGTATATTTTTGTTAACTTAACAAATTGCATGATAAACAGTATAGATCCCCATCAGATATGGCATCTGATCGGGATCCATACTGCTTTCTAACGTAGGGGTTGTCCATAACAGCAGGTTATTATGGGATTCATATTTATATAGATGGAGTAATTTATTGCTTAACATTTTGTATTTCTGATGATAATAAACCAATAAATACATCGTTTTCCTCCTTCGTGTTAGCCCTGGTCTATCTGGGGGGCAAATGTCCCTTTCTGAAATAAGCAGTGGGGGGCCGTTCAAGATGCTGTCCCAAAGGTGAAAATAATTATTTAAGAATAACATTGCAGACAAGTCACAGGTAAAATATTTAAAGTATATACTAGGCGTTAACAAATATTCTTCTAATATAGCAGTTCTGTCTGAAACTGGCCGTTTTCCGATGTACCTGTCTATTATTCTGTCGATTGTAAAATATTTGTATAGACTTGAAAATCTAACAGATGGTCTGCTAAAACAGGCATATGATTTGACTAAAGAATTGCATAGCAAGGGGGTTCAAACCTGGTTTACATCAGCGGTTTATATTCTTAAGTTGCTTAACCTTAATATTTTTGCTTGTAGAAACCTTGGGGAAAATCAGTTGATAGCTATTGTTAACCCTTATCTTGCTGTTCACGACAACCCCTATCTTTGCAAACAGTGTAGATCCAGATCAGATGGCTTCTGAATCTGATCAGGATCTACACTGTTTGGCATTCAGTTTATGAATTTGTAGCAACAAATTACATCAAGTAGTTTGATTGGTTGATAGACAGGAATGGGTGTGGCTTAAATGAATATTCAGCAAGATAAGGGTTAAAAGGAGTTTGATGAAGAAATTTGAATCATTCTGGAGGCATGAAAGGGAAAAGAAATTGTTGGATGGAAAGCTTGACTTTTATTTTAGCTTGAAAAGTAAGTTCTGTCGAGAACCTTACTTGAATATACAACAATTTAATTTGCGGAAAGCTATATGTAAACTACAAATTAGTGCCCATAATCTCTTAGTTGAAAGCGGTAGATATTCAAAAAAAAGGGTCTTTGACTAGAGAGGAAAGATTATGCAGATCCTGTAATCATAACGCAATTGAAGATGAAGTTCATTTCTTGTCACAGTGTTCGTTTTACGATGTTGAAAGGGCTAAGCTATTCCAAAAGTTCGCAAACAGTAACAGCAATTTTGCAAGTCTAAATAATATTGACAAATGTAAATGGATTTTAATACAAGAAGACCAGTCCCTTTTGATGGCACTTGGTTCCTATATATATTGTTGTTTTGAAAAAAGACATACATTTTCTAATGTGCATTAAAAATCTTATTCTTGAATGTATCTATATAGGCCGTCGGCTTCGTTCACTCATTCATACATTTCACCTTATCATCATCATCATTGTTTTTCTCCTTTTTTTTTTTTAAATCAAATAATATGTTTTTAACATTTTTTTATCTACCCGAGAGGGTCCTTGATTGGAAATAAAATATATTGTATTGTATTGTATTGTATAAAAACTTACCATTATTTCTTCCAACAGTGAAGACAATGCTTAAGTATCTTTTTCCGTCCCATTAATTATCAGTATGTATCATCTTGGAAGCTGTTGTTTTTCGTATCAAGTGTGCGCTAATTAGGTAGATTTTTCACCATGATTTTATGACACGATTTTGAAAACACTAAGCGCACGATGCGGTAATTAGGGCGAATACGGTATGTGAGTCATGCTCAGGCAGAAAGCCAGACAGGTAAAATTATTACAAAAACCAAAGCGATTACTAATCGATTATCGATCGCAATGGCAGGACAGATAATCGATTATCTTTTCAGCTCCGATTAGCCAGCCCTATATGGGCTGCATGATGCTTCCATGCAGAGCTGAAACTGACAGCAGACAAGTACTGGTAAACCACTTAGAGGATCTAAGCCTGACCAGGCAAAGCGGTGCGGGTCAGACCATCCATGCTTATAAACCCTATTGGTTTCATTGGGCTACATGGCTTGAGATGCCATTACATCTCAATGTCGGGTAGAAGTCCCACAAAACTGGAAGCAACATGTCCAAAATGACCTATACAGTGTTGACAGGGACATTAAACCTCAAATCAACCAACCAACAAACACAACAAAAGCCTGTGAGGTATCCAAGTCCAGCGATTAAGATGGCAATGATATCCCTAATCAATGCTTCGTAATATCTGTAGCAATTTACTAATACTCCGAATTATGTAAAGATTCTCTGAGTTCATTAGCCAGATAAAGACTTGGTCTGGATTAAGTAGCGATATATTTTTACACTTAAAGTATATGTCACTTAAAATTATAGCTGTATTACTATCCAACTTAAAGCATTTTTTATAGGAAATGAATTTCATCCTCAACTTAAACCCCAGGCAAAAATGATGGTCAGGTGAACATCATGTATCTTGGAATACTATGGACTACCATAGTTAGTTCATGATCATAAAAATGGCAGTCTCTTTCTTTCATGTTCATGAACTATATGCTGGAATCTCTGATCATTGCCAAATTTCTATGACCGTAATAATTCACACCGACACTGATGCTTATGGTATATTGAAATATTACTCAGCTCTAATTAAAGCTAGGGCTGACTAATCGGAGCTGGAATGATAATCAATTATTGGGCTAGTCATTGCGATCGATGATTGATTAGTAATCACTGAAGATTTTATCATAATTTTACCTTTCTGGCTTTGACTCTTACCATATGTTATACAATATCATATGTATTTCGACAGACAGGCCTTTGCAAACAATGCAGACCCAGATGAGATGCCGCAAAATGTGGCGTCTATTTTGCGATGTCTCATCAGGGTCTGCAATGTTTGCCACTCATCTAGCTATTTTAGACACAACTTTGGGTAGAAAACTATACTTATCAAATAATCGATTATTAGCATATCGGTAACGATAATCATTTTAGAATAATTTATCGATTGATTAATCGATTAACTGATTAATCGTGCCAGCCTTAATTAAAGCTCAGTAACTCAAACTACTCCAATGTCTTAAAGTTTTGGAGCAGTTTATTACGATAACACGTACACCAGCATGCGACAAAGTGCATTTTTTAACATCTCCAAAATGGCTACAAATTTCTGATGAAAATCCATGATATTTTTCTTAATTATACAGCAAGCATAGGTTGTGTGTGCTAAATGAGGAGGTCCTAATGAGTACCCAAAACCTTTGGGTGTGGGTTAAAATTGCCTCATTGAGGCAGTTATAACAATGAGGCAGTTCTATCAGTACCCACAACCTATGTCTTGGAGCAGAAATAAGAAAAATAATGTAAACTTCCGTAAACCCCAGTTTTCTCTATATAAAGTGGGCTTTAGAGGGGGTGTTCATTAAGGCTGATACAATTAATCGGATAATGGATTAATAGATTGATAATTTCCACAAAAATTAAAATCATTACCGATTTGCTTGTAATCGATTATTTGATAAATACAATTTACTACCCAAAGTTTAACCTAAAATTGCTGGATGCGAGTGGCAAACAGTTTAGCCTAAAATTGCTGGATGAGTGGCAAACAGTGTGGCGTTCTGTGGCATCTCATCTGGGTCTACACTGTTTGCTCAAGCCTGTCTATTCAAATGCATATGGAAAAGTACAGCATATGGTAGGAGTCATGCTCAGACAGAAAGCCAGACAGGTAAATTAGGACAAAATCTTCAGTGATTACTAATCGATTATCGATCGCAATGACAGGATTGATAATAGATTATCTTTCCAGCTCCGATTAGCAAGCCCTAGTTTTCATTTCACCGACTTTTTCACGTGATAATGAGCCATTCACATTCTTCTATTTTTTCTAGCCTAAGAAGGACAAAAGTGCAGAGCATATTGCCCAGTGTCCAGCCTGTCTACTGGAAGCAAAGAGGAGAAGAAGAAAGCTCTTCTTCCTGTTCTGTAGGAGAGGACGGTGTGAGAAATGTGATCATGATCTCGCTGTAGCTGCTGAAGGTAATATCATTAACATAACATACCTATAAAATGACGATAGGATATCACAGTAACGGTGTGAGAAATGTGATCATGATCTTGCTGTAGCTGCTGAAGGTAATATGACTAATATCATTAACATAACATACCTATAAAATGACGATAGGCTATCACAGTAACGGTGTGAGAAATGTGATCATGATCTTGCTGTAGCTGCTGAAGGTAATATGACTAATATCATTAACATAACATACCTACAAAATGACGATAGGATATCACAGTAACAGTGTGAGAAATGTGATCATGATCTTGCTGTAGCTGCTGAAGGTAATATCATTAACATATCTATAAAATGATGATAGGATATCACAGTAACGGTGTGAGAAATGTGATCATGATCTCACTGTAGCTGCTGAAGGTAATATCATTCATTAACATAACATACCTATAAAATGACGATAGGATATCACAGTAACGGTGTGAGAAATGTGATCATGATCTTGCTGTAGCTGCTGAAGGTAATGTCATTAACATAACATACCTATAAAATGACGATAGGATATATATCACAGTAACGGTGTGAGAAATGTGATCATGATCTTGCTGTAGCTGCTGAAGGTAATATCATTAACATAACATACCTACAAAATGACGAGAGGATATCACAGTAACGGTGTGAGAAATGTGATCATGATCTTGCTGTAGCTGCTGAAGGTAATATCATTAACATATCTATAAAATGATGATAGGATATCACAGTAACGGTGTGAGAAATGTGATCATGATCTTGCTGTAGCTGCTGAAGATAATATCATTAACATAACATACCTAGAAAATGATGATAGGATATCACAGTAACGGTGTGAGAAATGTGATCATGATCTCGCTGTAGCTGCTGAAGGTAATATCATTAACATAACATATCTATAAAATGATGATAGGATATCACAGTAACTGTGTGAGAAATGTGATCATGATCTTGCTATAGCTGCTGAAGGTAATGTCATTAACATAACATACCTATAAAATGACGATAGGAGATCACAGTAATGGTGTGAGAAATGTGATCATGATCTCGCTGTAGCTGCTGAAGGTAATATCATTAACATAACATTCCTATAAAATGATGATAGGATATCACAGTAACGGTGTGAGAAATGTGATCATGATCTTGCTGTAGCTGCTGAAGGTAATATCATTAACATATCTATAAAATGATGATAGGATATCACAGTAACGGTGTGAGAAATGTGATCATGATCTCGCTGTAGCTGCTGAAGGTAATATCATTAACATAACATACCTACAAAATGACGAGAGGATATCACAGTAACGGTGTGAGAAATGTGATCATGATCTTGCTGTAGCTGCTGAAGATAATATCATTAACATAACATACCTAGAAAATGATGATAGGATATCACAGTAACGGTGTGAGAAATGTGATCATGATCTTGCTGTAGCTGCTGAAGATAATATCATTAACATAACATACCTAGAAAATGATGATAGGATATCACAGTGACGGTGTGAGAAATGTGATCATGATCTTGCTGTAGCTGCTGAAGGTAATATCATTAACATAACATACCTATAAAATGATGATAGGAGATCACAGTAACTGTGTGAGAAATGTGATCATGATCTTGCTATAGCTGCTGAAGGTAATGTCATTAACATAACATACCTATAAAATGACGATAGGAGATCACAGTAATGGTGTGAGAAATGTGATCATGATCTCGCTGTAGCTGCTGAAGGTAATATCATTAACTTAACATACCTTTAAAATGATGATATGATATCACAGTAACAGTGTGAGAAATGTGATCATGATCTCGCTGTAGCTGCTGAAGGTAATACCATTCATTAACATAACATACCTATAAAATGATGATAGGATATCACAGTAACGGTGTGAGAAATGTGATCATGATCTCGCTGTAGCTGCTGAAGGTAATATCATTAACATAACATACCTATAAAATGATGATAGGATATCACAGGAACGGTGTGAGAAATGTGATCATGATCTTGCTGTAGCTGCTGAAGGTAATATCATTCATTAACATAACATACCTATAAAATGACGTTAGGATATCACAGTAACGGTGTGAGAAATGTGATCATGATCTTGCTGTAGCTGCTGAAGGTAATATCATTAACATAATATACCTATAAAATGACGATATATCACAGTAACAGTGTGAGAAATGTGATCATGATCTCGGAATAGCTGCTGAAGGTAATATCATTAACATAACATACCTATAAAATGACAATAGGATATCACAGTAACGGTGTGAGAAATGTGATCATGATCTCGCTGTAGCTGCTGAAGGTAATATCATTAACATAACATACCTATAAAATGACAATAGGATATCACAGTAAAGGTGTGAGAAATGTGATCATGATCTCGCTGAAGGTGCTGAAGGTAATATCATTAACTTAACATACCTATAAAATGACGATAGGATATATCACAGTAACGGTGTGAGAAATGTGATCATGATCTTGCTGTAGCTGCTGAAGGTAATATCATTAACATAATATACCTATAAAATGACGATATAATATCACAGTAACAGTGTGAGAAATGTGATCATGATCTCGGAATAGCTGCTGAAGGTAATATCATTAACATAACATACTTATAAAATGATGATAGGATATCACAGTAACGGTGTGAGAAATGTGATCATGATCTCGCTATAGCTGCTGAAGGTAATATCATTAACATAACATACCTATAAAATGATGATAGGATATCACAGTAACGGTGTGAAAAATGTGATCATGATCTCGCTATAGCTGCTGAAGGAAATATCATTAACATACCATATCTATAAAATGATGATAGGATATAATTTTATATCACAGTAACGGTGTGAGAAATGTGATTATGATCTCGCTATAGCTGCTGAAGGTAATATCATTAACATAACAAACATACCTATAAAATGATGATAGGATATCACAGTAATGGCGTGAGAAATGTGATCATGATCTTGCTGTAGCTGCTGAAGGTAATATCATTAACATAACATACCTATAAAATGATGATAGGATATCACAGTAACGTTGTGAGAAATGTGATCATGATCTTGCTGTAGCTGCTGAAGGTATTATCATTAACATAACATATCTATAAAATGACGATAGGATATCACAGTAACAGTGTGAGAAATGTGATCATGATCTTGCTGTAGCTGCTGAAGGTAATATCATTAACATAACATATCTATAAAATGATGATAGGATATCACAGTAACGGTGTGAGAAATGTGATCATGATCTCGCTGTAGCTGCTGAAGGTAATATCATTAACATAACATACCTATAAAATGACGATAGGATATCACAGTAACGGTGTGAGAAATGTGATCATGATCTCGCTGTAGCTGCTGAAGGTAATGTCATTAACATAACACACCTATAAAATGATGATAGGATATCAAAGTAACGGTGTGTGAAATGTGATCATGATCTCGCTATAGCTGCTGAAGGTAATATCATTAACATAACATACGTATGAAATGACGATAGGATATCACAGTAACGGTGTGAGAAATGTGATCATGATCTCGCTGTAGCTGCTGAAGGTAATACCATTCATTAACATAACATACCTATAAAATGATGATAGGATATCACAGTAAACGTGTGAGAAATGTGATCATGATCTTGCTGTAGCTGCTGAAGGTAATATTATTAACATAACATACCTATAAAATGATGATAGGATATCACAGTAACGGTGTGAGAAATGTGATCATGATCTTGCTGTAGCTTCTGAAGGTAATATCATTCATTAACATAACATACCTATAAAATGATGATAGGATATCACAGTAATGGTGTGAGAAATGTGATCATGATCTCGCTGTAGCTGCTGAAGGTAATGTCATTAACATAACATACCTATAAAATGATGATAGGATATCACAGTAACGGTGTGAGAAATGTGATCATGATCTCGTTATAGCTGCTGAAGGTAATATCATTAACTTAACATACCTTTAAAATGATGATAGGATATCACAGTAACGGTGTGAGAAATGTGATCATGATCTTGCTGTAGCTGCTGAAGGTAATATCATTAACTTAACATACCAATAAAATGATGATAGGATATCACAGTAAAGGTGTGAGAAATGTGATCATGATCTCGCTGTAGCTGCTGAAGGTAATATCATTAACATAACATACCTTTAAAATGATGATAGGATATCACAGTAACGGTGTGAGAAATGTGATCATGATCTTGCTGTAGCTGCTGAAGGTAATATCATTAACTTAACATACCTATAAAATGATGATAGGATATCACAGTAAAGGTGTGAGAAATGTGATCATGATCTCGCTGTAGCTGCTGAAGGTAATATCATTAACATAACATACCTATAAAATGATGATAGGATATCACAGTAACGGTGTAAGAAATGTGATCATGATCTCGCTATAGCTGCTGAAGGTAATATTATTAACATAACATACCTATAAAATGATGATAGGATATCACAGTAACGGTGTGAGAAATGTGATCATGATCTCGCTGTAGCTGCTGAAGGTAATATCATTCATTAACATAACATACCTATAAAATGACGATAGGATATCACAGTAACGGTGTGAGAAATGTGATCATGATCTTGCTGTAGCTTCTGAAGGTAATATCATTCATTAACATAACATATCTATAAAATGATGATAGGATATCACAGTAAAGGTGTGAGAAATGTGATCATGATCTCGCTGTAGCTGCTGAAGGTAATATCATTCATTAACATAACATACCTATAAAATGACGAGAGGATATCATAGTAACGGTGTGAGAAATGTGATCATGATCTCGCTGTAGCTGCTGAAGGTAACATCATTAACATAACATATCCATAAAATGATGATAGGATATCACAGTAACGGTGTGAGAAATGTGATCATGATCTCGCTGTAGCTGCTGAAGATAATGTCATTAACCTAACATACTTATAAAATGATGATAGGATATCACAGTAAAGGTGTGAGAAATGTGATCATGATCTTGCTGTAGCTGCTGAAGGTAATATCATTCATTAACATAACACACCTGTAAAATGTCGATAGGATATCACAGTAACGGTGTGAGAAATGTGATCATGATCTCGCTGTAGCTGCTGAAGATAATGTCATTAACATAACATACTTATAAAATGATGATAAGAGATCACAGTAAAGGTGTGAGAAATGTGATCATGATCTTGCTATAGCTGCTGAAGGTAATATTAACATAACATACCTATAAAATGACGATAGGATATCACAGTAACGGTGTGAGAAATGTGATCATGATCTCGCTGTAGCTGCTGAAGGTAATATCATTCATTAACATAACATACCTATAAAATGACGATAGGATATCACAGTAACGGTGTGAGAAATGTGATCATGATCTTGCTGTAGCTGCTGAAGGTAATATCATTAACATAACATACCTATAAAATGACGATAGGATATCACAGTAACGGCGTGAGAAATGTGATCATGATCTTGGTATAGCTGCTGAAGGTAATATCATTAACATAATATACCTAGAAAATGACGATAGGATATCACAGTAAAGGTGTGAGAAATGTGATAATGATCTCGCTGTAGCTGCTGAAGGTAATATCATTCATTAACTCTTATCATGCTGTTCATGACAACCCCCATCTTTGGAAACAGTGCAGATCCAGATCAGATGGCTTCTGAAAGCCATCTGATCCGGATCTACACTGTTTGATATTAAGTTTGTGAATTTGTAGGAATAAATTACATCAAGTTATCTGATTGGTTCAAAGTCAGAGATGGGAGTGGCTAAACTGAATATCCAGCAAGAGAAGGGTTAACATAAAATACCTATAAAATGATGATAGGGAATCCCGGTGACGGACCCCTGCACAGGGCCCTGTTGATAGCTAAACAAACTCGCAAGTGGTCAAAATGTAACTGTAAGAAAGATGGCAGATACTGTGGTAGATCTGCCAGACCACTCACATTTTTGTAGCAAAATGTAAGCATTGAATGTAAATTTGTCACATATACAATGATCAAAGTTTTTTAACAATCTGTTGCATAATATTTTGTGTACAGTGATACAGACTAACAGGCGCCCAGTCGCCCAAGGCACCTAGTTTTTTGCCTGTGCGCCTAAGTTTTGAATATAAATACCTATTAACTTAATGTAAAATTTGGAATTATGGCAGTCTGGGTGCCTAAAGTCTGTTTCCCTGGTGTATAGTTTTGAACATCTGTCTGAAATTTAATTTGGTCAGAAAGGTTGTTCATTGACTTTCCTTAACAGGGAGTCCAAGGCAAAAATTTGCCAACTCACTCAACTGATGAAAACTGATCAGGACACCCCAAGGGTGCAATGCCTTACTGTCAGTCTCAGGCTTTTTTTTTATTTTAACAGTTGAACAAATAGTTTTATATATTCCGTCCAAAAAGGTTCCAATACATAAAATGTTTCTGTTGCCATAAAATTATATACACTAGTCTAAACAACAAAAGGTTTATTTTATTCTTTTTTAAAGAAAAGACATTTTTGACTACATTTTTGTTTAGATATAAGTTCATCATAATAACATCTTTATTTATCTAATATGGTTTCTGTTTTGGACCCAAAATAGTGTACAAAAGAGGTTATGATAAATTTTGAAAATAAGAAAGTGCACTTTTCCTTTTCTGCATAAAAATGTCATACTTATTTATCCTCTGAGACTAACTAATAAACCTAATATATCTACAAAGCATCATTGCAGTGAAAACTATATAAAGAGGCCTGACATCATCAAAACAGGTTAAGTAATCACTCAGTTTCAATTCGGTCTGTAACCATTATTTTCAAGTTCACAGCTTTATGCCTGTCAGCCACTCATCTGCATGCCATGAAAGGGCTGGGACATTCCTCAAAATTTCATTTGTCTAGGTGCCGGAAAAGATTTTGGAAAATTTCAAAGGAACTGGACAAAACTTTTACTCATCCTCCAAAATTTTTAATTCGTCATGGTGAGCAGACAAGTGGAATTTTCCAGTCCTGCATGACATGTAAAAATGTTGGTGGCTGAGTAACATCAAGAAAACACGCCTGTATAATTTTGACCCCCTTGAACCCCAATTTTATATAGAAAAACTGGGGTTTCCGGGGGTATACCTTATTTTTCTTATTTCTGCTCTAAAATATAGATTGTTGGTACTCGTTAGAACCGCCTCGATGAGGCAGTTCTATCGATTGCCCACAATCTATATTTTGAGCAGAAATAAGAAAAATATCACAATTTTTCATCATAAAATTTTCATTTTTTTTGGCAATAAAGGTCGCAATGTATTTGTATAGGCGTGTTTGCGTAATGAGAATTTTCAATGTCTAGTTCCTATGAAATTTAGAAGCCTCCGTGGTGTAGTGGTTACACTACTTGCCTTGTAAACCAGGGGTCGCAGGATCGATCCCGGGCTTCTCCAGACTTTCGGATGAGTCTTTAAACCGAAGTCCCGTCTCCGTATGACCTTAGCTGTTGGTGGGACGTAAACCTCAAACACTCACTCACTCACTCCTATGAAATTTAACCCTTATCATGCTGTTCACTACAACCTCTACTTTTGCAAACAGTGTAGATACAGATCAGGATTTACACTGTTTGACATTCACTTTGTGAATTTACAGGAATAGATTATATTAATTAATCTGATTGGTTCAATAACGGGCCTCCGTGGCCTAGTGGTTAAGAGCCCTGACTCTTGATCATTAGGTTTCTCACCGCTGTCGTTCGAGCCTCGCTCGGGTCACATGTGAGACGCCAAGTTCTGCAAAGGAAGGTCAGGTGGTTTTTCTCCAGTTACTCTGGTTTTCGCCCACCTCTGATTAACGATCGGCTCAATATGAGTGATATAATCTTGCAAGGGACCGTAAAACAAAAAAACAACAACAACTGATTGGTTCAAGGTCAGAAAGGGTGTGGCTAAATCAATTTATTCAGTGGGATAAGGGTTAACAAAATCTTCATGTCATTGGTCATGCAGGACACGTAGATATTGGAGAATTTTCCAGCCCTGAATGGGGTACCAGGCAAACAGTGCAGGCCTAGATCAGATGCCGCAGAATGCAGCATCTGATCAGGGTCTCCACTGTGGGCTAAAAGTTCATTCACTTCCAAATCAGTTTTGAAGAAAACAACCTGACATCACTAAATTTTGAAATGGAGCCCTGCTGTATAAAACATTACGAAAACACACCTATACAAATACATTGTAACCTGCATCACCTAAAAAATGAAAATGTTAAGATGATAAATTGTGATATTTTTCTTATTTCTGCTCAAACTATAGATAGTGGGAACTCATTAGAACTGCCTCATCGAGGCGGTTCTAACGAGTACCATAATCTATATTTTAGAGTAGCAATAAGAAAATAAGGTTTACCATTGTAAACCCCCTTTTTAATATGTAAAAGTGGGGTTGGAGGGGGTCAAAATTATAAAAGTATGTTTTCGTGATGAGGCGGAAGATTCCAT
Source organism: Lucinisca nassula (assembly GCA_963580285.1). Taxonomy (NCBI): domain Eukaryota; kingdom Metazoa; phylum Mollusca; class Bivalvia; order Lucinida; family Lucinidae; genus Lucinisca; species Lucinisca nassula. Next base: position 105,282,240 of record OY757017.1, on the reverse strand, counting down.
TTGGTACAAAAAGAGTTAATATATATTAAGTAGTCCTATTGGTCCTTTTGGATTTTTTTTTCTTTAACCCTTGTTCTCACTATAAAGCTGAACCCAACAACTTTGCAAACAGTGGAGATCCCGATCAGATGGTTTCTTAAGAAGCCATTTGCTTAGGACTTACTCTGTTTGTCATGCAGTTTGTGAATTGAGTGAGTAATGATATTTCACTGGTTGATTGTAAGAGATGGATATAGCTAAGTTATTTAATTCAGCAGGATAAGGGTTAATCCTCTGTGCCTTCTACATTAGAATTTTAGCAGCCTACTTCAGAGGCTGAGTCTTCTATAGCCTCAAGGCTATGTAAAGAGAGATACTGTAAGAGATGGATATAGCTAAATTATTTTATTCAGTAGGATAAGGGTTAATCCTCGGTGCCTTCTACATTAGAATTTAGCAGCCTACTTCAGAGGCTGAGTCTTCTATAGCCTCAAGGCTATGTAAAGAGAGATACTGTAAGAGATGGATATGGCTAAATTATTTTATTCAGTAGGATAAGGGTTAATCCTTTGTGCCTTCTACATTAGAATTTTAGCAGCCTACTTCAGAGGCTGAGTCTTCTATAGCCTCAAGGCTATGTAAAGAGAGATACTGTAAGAGATGGATATGGCTAAATTATTTTATTCAGTAGGATAAGGGTTAATCCTTTGTGCCTTCTACATTAGAATTTTAGCAGCCTACTTCAGAGGCTGAGTCTTCTATAGCCTCAAGGCTATGTAAAGAGAGATACTGTAAGAGATGGATATGGCTAAATTATTTAATTCAGTAGGATAAGGGTTAATCCTTTGTGCCTTCTACATTAGATTTTAGCAGCCTACTTCAGACGCTGAGTCATCTATAGCCTCAAGGCTATGTAAAGAAAGATACTGTAAGAGATGGATGTAGCTAAATTATTTTATTCAGCAGGGTTAATCCTCGGTGCCTTCTACATTAGAATTTTAGCAGCCTACTTCAGACACTAAGTTCTATAGCCTCAAGGCTACTTTTGTAAAGAAAGATACTGTAAGAGATGGATATAGCTAAATCATTTTGTTCAGCAGAATAAGGGTTAATCCTCGGTGCCTTCTACATTAGAATTTTAGCAGCCTTCTTCAGAGGTTGAGTCTTCTATAGCCTCAAGGCTATGTAAAGAGAGATACTGTAAGAGATAGATATAGCTAAGTTATTTTATTTAGCAGGATAAGGGTTATAATCCTCGGTGCCTTCTACATTAGAATTTTAGCAGCCTACTTCAGAGGCTGAGTCTTCTATAGCCTCAAAGCTATGTAAAGAGAGATACTGTAAGAGATGGATATAGCTTAATTATTTTATTCAGCAGGATTAGGGTTAATCCTTGGTGCCTTCTACATTAGAATTTTAGCAGCCTACTTCAGAGGCTGAGTCTTATAGCTAAAAAATTTTATTCAGCAGAATAAGGGTTAATCCTCTGTGCCTTCTACATTAGAATTTTAGCAGCCTACTTCAGAGGCTGAGTCTCCTATAGCCTCAAGGCTATGTAAAGAGAGATACTGTAAGAGATGGATATAGCTAAATTATTTTATTCAGCAGGATAAGGGTTATAATCCTCGGTGCCTTGTACATTAGAATTTTAGCTGCCTACTTCAGAGGCTGAGTCTTCTACAGCCTCAAGGCTATGTAAAGAGAGATACTGTAAGAGATGGATATAGCTAAGTAATTTTATTCATCAGAATAAGGGTTAATCCTCAGTGCCTTCAACATTAGAATTTTAGCAGCCTACTTCAGAGGTTGAGTCTTCTCTAGCCTCAAGGCTATGTAAAGAGGGATACTGTAAGAGATGGATATGGCTAAGTTATTTTATTCAGCAGAATAAGGGTTAATCCTCGGTGCCTTCTATATTAGAATTTTAGCAGCCTACTTCAGAGGCTGAGTCTTCTACAGCCTCAAGGCTATGTAAAGAGAGATACTGTAAGAGATGGATATGGCTAAGTTATTTTATTCAGCAGGATAAGGGTTAATCCTTGTTGCCTTCTACATTAGAATTTTAGCAGCCTACTTCAGAGGCTGAGTCTTCTATAGCCTCAAGGCTATGAAAAGAGAGATACTGTAAGAGATGGATATAGCTAAATTATTTTATTCAGCAGGATAAGGGTTAATCCTTGGTGCCTTCTACATTAGAATTTTAGAAGCCTACTTTAGAGGCTGAGTCTTCTACAGCCTCAAGGCTATTTAAAGAGAGATATGGTAAGAGATGGATATAGCTAAATTATTTAATTCAGCAGGATAAGGGTTAATCCTCTGTGCCTTCTACATTAGAATTTTAGCAGCCTACTTCAGAGGCTGAGTCTTCTATAGCCTCAAGGCTCTGTAAAGAGAGATATTGTAAGAGATGGATATGGCTAAATTATTTTATTCAGCAGGATAAGGGTTAATCCTCAGTCCCTTCTACATTAGAATTTTAGCAGCCTACTTCAGAGGCTGAGTCTTCTACAGCCTCAAGGCTATGTAAAGAAAGATACTGTAAGAGATGGATATAGCTAAATTATTTTATTCAGCAGGATAAGGGTTAATCCTCAGTCCCTTCTACATTAGAATTATAGCAGCCTACTTCAGAGGCTGAGTCTTCTATAGCCTCAAGGCTCTGTAAAGAAAGATACTGTAAAAATCATAAAAAATTTGGACGCCTTTGGGACTTGCTGTAATTATCCTAAAGTTTTAACAAATTATTTTACTATCCAGCAAGGTGTCCAAAAGGTGCAGAGGGAATAGCAAACAATGTAGACTGTAGACCCTGACCAGACTGCTCCAGCAGGGGTAGTCTGATCTGGGTCTGCACTGTTTGCTAGGGCCTGTTTGTCCCACTACTTGGGATCCTTACGGTATGCAAAAACCTTTGATGAGTTAGTTCTCTGGCACATAAGTTGTATTTTGTAGGTCTTTGTTGGGGCTTACACACATGACTTCAGTAGAATATTTAAGTAAATAAATTGTACAACTCTATGTACCTAAAATGGTTACAGACACTACACAGGATTTGTAATTCATTGTTTTAGCATTGTTAATATTCCAGTTACCTTAAAAAACAGTTAGTGTTCCTTTTACTTTGTGATCGTTCATAAATTTCTGTTCTGTTATTTTTTTGAGTTTTTTCACTGTTTTTGTTCTGCCTGCTATTCAGCATGGTGCAATATAGGAGTCCAATTTTTCGTTTGGCCATTTGTCAAGCCATCAGCATTTGCGACCACTCTAGCCTTCACCCTGATAGTCAAGTTTATTTTTCAAGAACTATAAGAGCTTCATTAAGTATACTTTGGTACAAACTGCTTGGCAGCTTTAATTCAAGCATCCATTTGACCCGACTAATACATGCAGTCTTCATGCGGACTGAACAAATTATTTGTCTTAATTGCGATGGAAGTAAGGGCGAGGATTGTGGCCATGTAAAATCGATTTAAGCCCCCCTAGTGGAGTTCGTTTCCGCTGGCCGTTCCAAGGCGGTTTTTCTGTCGTGATTTTTTTTATGTTATGGTTTGTCTTTGGGTGTTTGTGTCGCTTATATTATTTTATTTTTGATAGCCTTTTGGCCATTTTGTGGGAAAGTAACTATCCTTTTGGCTTTGCGCTGTTGGTGTTTCCGTTGGGTTCTGTTGCTTCATGTTTGTGTTTCTTTCCCTTTTGTGTCTCTGATGGGAGCTGTGGTTTAATTGTATCGATTCCTGATCACTGCCTCTACTTCTATTTATCATCCACCCTAATATTTAGGATAATTTTGTAAGAACTTAATTAATACTAACTGGTACACACTTGCTTCTTGGAATGACAACTATTATGCAAGCATCCATAATATCCCCACCCTTTGTGAAGAAAAAGTGAGGATATTGTAATCATCTTTGCCATCCATCCATCAGTGCACATCTGTCCATTCGTCTGTCTTACCAGTCAAAGTTTTCAGAACATGGTCATGTAGCACTTTGCCATCCGTCCATCCATCAATGCATGTCTGTCCATTTGTCTGTCTTACCAGTCAAAGTTTTCAGAACATGGCCGCTCGTGTAGCACTTTGCCATCCGTCATCCATCAGTGCACGTCTGTCCATTCGTCCGTCTTACCAGTCAAAGTTTTCAGAACATGGTCGTGTAGCACTTTGCCATCCATCCATCCATCAGTGCACGTCAGTCCATTCGTCCGTCTTTCCAGTCAAAGTTTTCAGAACATGGTCGTGTAGCACTTTGCCATCCGCCATCCATCAGCGCACGTCTGTCCATTCGTCCGTCTTACCAGTCAAAGTTTTCAGAACATGGTTGTGTAGCACTTTGCCATCTGTCATCCATCTGTGCACGTCTGTCCATTCGTCCCTCTTACCAGTCAAAGTTTTCAGAACATGGTCGTGTAGCACTTTGCCATCCATCCATCCATCAGTGCACGTCTGTCCATTCGTCTGTCTTACCAGTCAAAGTTTTCAGAACATGGTCGTGTAGCACTTTGCCATCCGCCATCCATCAATGCACGTCTGTCCATTCGTCCGTCTTTCCAGTCAAAGTTTTCAGAACATGGTCGTGTAGCACTTTGCCATCCGTCCATCCATCAGTGCACGTCTGTCCATTCGTCTGTCTTACCAGTCAAAGTTTTCAGAACATGGTCGTGTAGCACTTTGCCATCCGCCATCCATCAATGCACGTCTGTCCATTCGTCCGTCTTTCCAGTCAAATTTTTCAGAACATGGTCGTGTAGCACTTTGCCATCCGTCCATCCATCAGTGCACGTCTGTCCATTCGTCTGTCTTACCAGTCAAAGTTTTCAGAACATGGTCGTGTAGCACTTTGCCATCCATCCATCCATCAATGCATGTCTGTCCATTCGTCTGTCTTTCCAGTCAAAGTTTTCAGAACATGGTCGTGTAGCACTTTGCCATCCGTCCATCCATCAGTGCATGTCAGTCCATTCGTCCGTCTTACCAGTCAAAGTTTTCAGAACATGGTTGTGTAGCATACCAAATCAAACAGCATGATAAGTAAAATACATTGCAATCAAAATTTGACCCTCAGGTCAATATAAAGGTCACCAGAGTTAAAAAAAGGCATACCTCTCCATAACAGTTACAGGATAAATCCTCTTAGACTGTACGAGATAGAAACTTGAAATCTTGGGAACTGATAGATCATTTGTCTAGAGAATGCATGACATATTCGGGATTTTCATCCCGCCATTGGGGGCAGGCCCAGGGTTAGGGACCCCGGGGGATATGTGATGGCCTGCAATCGACTGCAGTAGTCTAGTTGACCTATATGGCCTCCATTTCATGGTTCACTGACTTAGTGAACTATTGCATCAACTCTAGCATTCACCCTTATCAGCTTTTATTATGATACTTGGTATATAAGCCTGTATCTAGAGAGGACAGATTTTATGCAAGCATCCTTGTTTAACCTTGACCTAGCTTTCATCCTTGTTTAACCTTGACCGCTGGCCGTTCCAAGGCGGTTCTTCTGTCGCGGTTTATTTTTGTTATGGTTTGTCTTCGGGTGTTTGTGTCGCTTATATTATTTTATTTTGGATAGCCTATTGGCCATTTTGTGGGAAAGTAATTGTCCTTTTGGCTTTCCGCTGTTGGTGTTTCCGTTGGGGTCTGTGGTTTCTTGTTTTTGTTATCTCTGATGGGAGCTGTGGGTTAATTGTGTCGATTCCTGATCATTGCCTCCACTTCTATTATTCATTGTTCAGTGTCTTTGCACCCCCACAGGAACGACATGGCCTTAGTCGGAATTCTTGTTGGGTTACACATACCAGTATGACACTCTCACTTTGCAGTCTTCTGAAAATAATATGACTGAGCTGACCCATGAGAAAAAGTACTTTAGCATTCCATCAGGTTAATAAATCTGTGAAATGAAGACCCATCTAAACCCAACATTATATAGAGAAAAGGGTGTGCATTATTTTCCAATTTTTTGCTTAAAAACTTAGATTGTGGGTACTTATTAGAACCGCGTCATTGAGGCGGCTCTAATGAGCACTCACAATCTATATTTGGACTAGAAATAAGAAAATTATATCAAACATTTTTATCGGAAAAATGCTAAATCTGGAGATAAGAAAAACAACATTCTAGTGCACAGGCATGTTCTTGCAATGTAAGATGTCGTACCTCATTGCATGTTTGACCAACAAATAGCATTATGATAACACATTTGAGTGTCATAGTTAATGCTTTCGGTCATTTTTCTAATGAAAATTTTGATATTTCTCTTATTTATGTACCCAGAACATAGGTTGTAGGTGCTCATTAGAACTGCCTGAAGGAGCAGTCTGATCAGGGTCTACAACTGTGTGCCATTCTGTCTGCACATTTTGGACTCCTTGCTGGATGATAAAGTGGTGTTCATTACACAAACTTGCTATTATAACATGAAATAATCTTTTTTAGCTGTGTCAATTGCTTCTGGGGGTGAAGAAGATAAGTCCAGATCTGTATTAGCAGATACAGTACACTACCATCCTACTGGTGCAAATAAAGGAATTAAGCATGGTGTTTCAGCCATACGGCCGCAGTACAGGGATCTGGACTTTGAAAGTTTCAAGATAAAGATTGGCCCATCTAAAGACTCACTAGGTAATTAAGACAATAACTGTGTGGTCAGTCTTTGGCCAATCTCACAGTAAATTCAAACTATCTGTTTCAATATCATCAAGTGCCTGCTGGGTGTGGTAATTTTCTTTCCTGGCAACGGAGCATGAGATCTTTGAATAAATACAACCATTCTCCTCAGATTCAATAAAAGCACTGCAAGCTAATTGCATGATGCCTCGCCACTGCACATACATCAAACACGTGATGTATCTCTGTCAGGCAAAGGGAAGCTATAATATATCTTTTCAACTTAAAGAGTGGGCACTATTACATGATGGAAATAGCCATGTTCTGTGTTACTTCAAAAGTAGCCAAACCAATGTTATGGTTCATATGGTTTGCATGTCATCTCCTAGTATTTTGCCTTTCTATGACATTGCATAAATACAGGTCTAACAGTGACAGAGTTATGAAGCAGACACAAGTACACGCTATGACTCGGACATGTTAAGTCTCCTGATAATTGTGGGAGGTATGCTAATCAGATATGCTCTTGGTCTGTTGCATTATACACCTGGGTGTGTGATTGGGGGGGGGGGGGCACTGGTATGGCTAGGTGTTAGTTTGAAGCCATCTTCCTAAGGAAATGATTTTAAAAAATATTTATGCGTTAACAGGAGAACAGGAGTCTGAAGAATAAACAAAAAAAGTGTTCAAAAAGCTCTCAGAATGCACACTTTTCTAGCCTTTCCTGGGAGCTTGCCCCTGGAACCCCCTTGTAAGGCTTCGCGCCTTTGGCGCTTGCCAATCCTCCTCCCGTGCGCTGTCTCCGACATTTTTATTTTCAAAACTTAACATGTCTGATGTAGGTTCAAGATCCGCATGCTCAGTTGCCATGAAAGAAAATTGCTGCACCCATCGGTGAAACAGATAGTGTGAATTTACTGTGAAATTGGCCAAAGACTGACCATGCAGTTATTATCTTATCTAATGACTCTTTAGATCGGTCAATCTTTACCTTGCTGAAACACCATGCTTATCTCCTTCATTTGCACCAGTAGGATGGTAATGTACTGTATCTGCTAATACAGATCTGGACTTACCTTCTCCACCACCAGACGCAATTGACACAGCTAAAACAGATTGTTTCATGTTAGCAAGTTTGTGTAATGAACACTTCTGTAAACCACTTTACACACATGTTAAGCTTTGAAAATAAAAATGAGGGAGACAGCTTGTGCAAGGAGGGTTGGCGAGCACCAAAGGCATGAGGCCTTGCAAGGTGGGGCCCACAGGGTCCTTAATATTATTGGGTCATGAAATCAGAAAACTCTGATATATTCCTCATGATTTATATAACATCTTGTACATGTCTTGCTGATACTTTGCAGCAATATACTTGAGGATTAGCTGGTGTAATTTTTGTCTGGTGCTATTCCTGAATATGAACAAATATTCTGAATATCATATTTATGGCTTTCAGTCCATTTATTTGCCATCACTTTTGAATTGGACTGTTTCCATGACCTATGTTTGCAGTATTAATTAGAAAAACATCACAGATTTTTATCAGAAAAGTTGCCATTTTGGAGATGTGAATAAATGCACGATGTGGCACGAGAGTGTTATGTCTATCTTTTTTGTTTGTTTCAGCTGCTACAGGAAGTGAAGAAGGTCAGTCCAGCGTCCCACCCATTGACACAGCAATGTACCAACCTTCTGGTTCATATTCAGGAGTAAAGCTTGGTGTTTCATCCTTGCATTCCCTGTATGATCTTGTGATTGACTTTGAAAAGTACATCATAAAGCATCCAAGACCAAAAAGATCACAGGGTAAGGTCAACATAATCAGTCACATTGTTATCAGCCATTTGTAGGTGGGAAAAGATTAAGTTGTCCTAGCTCTACTCTTCAAAGAGAGCCTTCTACATGTACCTTTGGGTTTTGTTGGACTCTTTGTATGTAGACATATGGTGTATGGATACATATTCAGTACTGGTAGCTATGAGTTTTTTTGTTGTTTTTTTTTTAAAGGGGGAGTTCCAAATCTGCCTACGCACGGATTTTCTTGAAACTTCAGTTGTTGTTTACTTGAGGTCAAACAACTATATATATAACTTTGTTTCATTTGATAAATTACTATAGGTCTCAGGAGAGGTCCCTGAGGTAATCCCCTGTAGAGGTCATACACACCTGTGAACTTTTCAGTCTTAAATCTATAGGTATGATTATTTTCAAATTTTGTTGCTTTGATTGGCAGCAGAACTCCATAAGGATTAATCTAATACAAAAAATGTAAATTTGTCTATGTCTTTTAATCTTCCTGATAAATTTATTTACTACATTTCTTCTATTTTTCATAAAAATTTGCAAAGATTAAGATGTTCATCATAAGTATTAGATGTGTTACTGATCTTGTCACCCCAAGTTATTGCATATAAAATAGGCCACACATGTGCTCTATATAGCAAACAAATTTCAATAAAATCAGAAACCGGTAACAATGTTTTTGAAAGCTAGATATGGGTTCAGGTCAATTTTTGTGCCAAAATCAGTTTCAATACCAGGGGACAAGATTTCCTTAAAATGTATTTTTATTGTGTTTTATGTCAATTTAGGGCCACCTTATCATGCAATGCTTAGCATAGGCATTTATATAATAAAAACTCACCCCCACCTTCCAAAAAAAGTAAAAATAAAAAAAAAAAATAAAAAAATAAAAAGTTAATGAGAACATACATTATCAACGTATACAAGTCAAGTTTTATACAAAAATTTTAAAGAGAAAAAATAAAATGCATTCATGCACTATTACATTATGACACAATAGGAATAAGATATGGTGGATCTTTTTACCCTATTTTATTTGGCCTTCTTGTACATTTTAAACCCTGAAATACAAAGACACTTGATGTCAGTAATACTCAATGACGTTATGGATTTGCTTGATTAATTACTTTCATAATCCTATTTTTTCCTTAATTATTTTTGTTGTTGTCATTTTCTTCTTTAAAATAAAACAGCAGTCAATAATTGCAAACTTGAAGGGACAGACTGATTTTCTGATTTGTTCTTATGATTGATTGGTCCTTGTATTGTTGATGTTTTCTTACATCACTTGGTCAAAGAGATTCACACTCCGCTCCCCCACCAAATGTTTGTGTGAGATCATGGAAAGAATTTTCTGCATTTTTTCTAGGTTTATTATAACATCTGCAAAAGTGTAAGGTACAATGTTTTAGTCTTCAAAATAAATGCAGACCTAGTCACACTGGAACTAGTTGTAGAATTGTCATTTGGCATACACTTCCCTAAATGAAATAGGTGGAAGGCAAGTTGCTGTAACAAATTTATTTTATAGCTGATATTATATTTAGATGTAGCTATACCATTCACATATTTAGTCATATGTATGCAGTACCTGCCATCAATGTTAAGCTTGCTAGCTATGTATTCATCAGTTTTACAAATGACGTGAATCAGCTGTTAGCTGTACTACTAGCATATTTGCGGAGCCAAAATTTGCAGTTGGCTTTATATTTTTCTATAGTACTGAAAGCAAATATACTGTTGGCTCTTTTCTTCCTCTGAAATAGTTGAAAGTATGAATAGTCTTCTCTATTATATTAAATCATGTTACTCAAAAATAACTGGTTGTTTTCCAGATCATATTTAAGAATTTAACTTTCTTACACGGATTTTCACAGCAGGCAATATTTGTTACGTTTTAAGTAGACTGTAGCTTAGTTCAGATTTTGAGGGGACATTGTTAGAGTGGCAAAAGAGCCAAAACAACAGTGTTTCCATTTTGTCCACGGTAATCTGTGTATACAGTGGGCCAAAAGTCTGTGGTATTATGAACTACCTGGCACACCATAATAAAAACATCATAAATTTTGGCTATTCAAACAAGCTGTGCCATTCCGGTATGACAGACTTTTCAAACATTTTAAGCTGACTGCATCATACTTATAATACTGCATAATACATACTATTACAGAATCAAGAAAATTGTCTGGTTTACAGAACCATCCATTTTACTTGCCAGTTGAACAGTCTTTGTCATAATAAGCTTCAGCAAGCTTTAAGATTACATTAAATACAAAAACCCTTGTTATATAATGAAATATATTTTATTGAATTGTTAATGAACGCTCAAAATAAATTGTGTTATTGGTGTCCCCCAGGGTACCATAAATAATACAGCTGCTGATTATATGAGCTCTTACTATACACATCATGGTGTTAACATACATATATTCATGTTTATATATATTATTTGCGAGCAATTTCTCGATTGAAAGTGTTATACCATATCTACAAATGGTTTGAAAAAAATAAAAATCTGACCATTACTATTCAATGTTCAAATGCAGTATGTTACCGGTCTCAGATTTTCAAGAAAATTTGATAAAATGTTCTACAAGTATACAGGCAATTTTCATATTAAAATTATGAGGTGACAAGAACTGCAACAGTATGAAATCAAAATTCAAACATACTCCAAAAGATTTTATGGTTGTGAAGTCTAGGGTCTCCTGCATATTAAATTGAACATGGTCTATAGAACTTTACCTGAACAATAGTAAATGTGATACAAAAATAATTTCAAATGACTACAGTGTTGCCTGAGAACAAAATAACTCCAAAACTTAAGAAGCTGTTGTGTATATGTATACTTGTTTGGGGGCACCCCTATTTTCAGATGCAGAAAAAAACAAAACATTGTAGATTTATAATGAACACAGATATGAGAGCGAAATAGCTAAATAATGAACAGTCATTTACCAGGTATTAATTATGCACAATATCATTGAAATCTGTGCGTGGGCAGAACCCTATGGAAATTTACTATAGGCTGGAACTCCCCCTTTGTCCCTCGTATCAAGATGGGCTTAGAGGAATAGATTGGGCTGCATGGTGCTTCCACGCAGAGCTGAATCTGACCACACACGAGTACTGGTAAACCATTTAGAAAGCCTAAGCCTGCCCAGGCAAAGGGGTGTGAGTCAGATTGTCCAACGCATATAAGCCTTCTGGTTTAATTGGGTGGCAGGGCTGGAGATGTCATTTCATCTCAATGTCGGGTAAAAGAAAAATTCTCTTCAGGAAAAAATTCTTTCCTTCAATAGTAAGTCCCCCCTTTTTATTCCCCTCTGCCATTTGAAGAATTGTGGAAAGGTCTTAAAGTGTTGCCCCTGTTCCTCCATCCACAGCTGAGATGGCTTTAGCATTTGCGTTTTAGTTTTTCGTCAGTGTCACAACTTCCAAGCAGGGGTATTCATGTCCCTACAACACATTTCGAGTTCAGTCAGTTTTCTACAATGCAAACAGTGAGTGCGTTCAAGATTCTCCCAGCTGGTAACCAGTTCACTACCAATGGTTGCCGTAAGTTACCGAAGGTTACCAAACATACCTTAGGTTGCCAATTAATTCTGAACGGACTTTGGTATTATTGGTCACCAATGAAAACAATAAAATAAATAAATACACCAACAGAACAGGAATTAAACTTTCTAAAAATATGAAACACACGTCTCTTGGACCAATAATTTGTTTAGTTGCTATAAAATGCTCATTTTTGCACCCTCTGACAGGCACGCCGGTCATTTATAATATTTAGACAGAAGCTGGTTATTGGTTACCTCCCTTATGTACCATATACGTTTCTGCAGGAAAATATGAAAATAGGAGAAATGTGCCCCAATACCGCCTTATCGCGCAGTGTACTTATTTGCAGCGATGAAAGTAATTCTTTTTGCTTAAAAGGTACGTTATATGTTCTCTTATTTGCTGGCATTCTCAATGGAATGAGATGCCGCCATCATGACTTGATTCAAAACGAGGCTACCAAAGCTACCTCACTTATAGAGTAGCGGGAGAATTGGTTGCCAATAACATTACTATCGGTATACCAGCAGTCACCGAAGGCTACCAATTGATACCGATGGCTACCAACGGTACCAATATGTACCAATGGTAGAATTCTGAACGCACTGAGTATGTTACAGAAATCGTCTTCCTTGTTACAATGGAGCAATAATGGCATGTTTATCCATAAGCTATGTTACAGCCACTGTCAGACTCTGGCTGTCAACCTCTATTAACAGTGAAATTCCTATATTAAAACCACCTTGCAGACTCTTCAAAAGTGGTCTTCAAGACCACTTTCGAACAGTCCCAAAGGTGGTCCCTGACCAGGCTGTCAACCTCAATATATGCTTAATGAACTTCACCTTATCCTGATGTTCACAAGAAACCCAAACCATATCCAGATCAGATGGCTTTTTCAGAAGCCATCTGATCAGGATCTACACTGTTTGTCAAGATCTAATGGCTTCTGAAAAAGCCATCTGATCAGGATCTACACTGTTTGTCAAGCAGTTTGTGAACTCAACAAATACATTAAATCAAGTAATTTGATTGGTTGATAATTAGCAATGGGTGTGGCTAAATTAATTTATTCAGCAGGATAACTTCTTACCTGAATCCGGCTGTTCTGATTCTGGACCCAGTTGTTCAGACCATTGTTAGCTTAACAATCTCGTAACCCTTTTTGTACCAAATGGAATCTTCCTCTTATATATAGCAGGAGTCCATTCCAAAATTTAGGGGTGTCAGGTTGTGTTTTCATCAAAATTAATATGGAAAATGGCTGAATGTTTTGCAAACAGTGTAAGCACTGATCAGACGCCGCGTTTTGCGGCGTCTGATCTGGGCCTGCACTGTTTGCCAGGGTACCCATTTTTGGGTTTCTGGGAACAAATGGGTTATTGGACAAACTGTTCATTTTTCTGGCAAGTAACATATCTAATACACAGTTTTTGCTGAAAAAATGTGAGTAGCTTTTGCATTTACTTTTTTCAGCAAAAATTCAGTATATTTGCATCTTGACTTGTCAAAGTTTTAATGATACATTAACTTATGTCATAGCTGGCCTTAGACAACTTGGCCCTGATATGTATACGAACAAAAGAATCTCTGTTATCATGTTAACAAGTCCATGAAATTAAGACTCCCCCCTAACACTCCACTAGATAATTATAGAGAGAGAAAACTGGGCTTTACAGGGGTTAACATTATTTCCTTTTTTCTGCTCCAAGACATAGGTTGTGGGTACTTGTCAGAACTGCCTCAATGGGTTGGGAAGAACAACCAAAACCTATGTTTTGCGCAGAAATCAGAAAAATATCACTAATTGTCATTGAAAAATGCTTGTTCCGGCGATATGATGGACACCATTTTAGTACATGGGTGTGTCACTGAAATGTAATACAGAGGGGTTTTTTTTCTGCTTCAAACAATATGTGTAGCTATTACATTTACAACAAAAGCTACTCGCATTTTTGCAGGAAGAAGTTTTAGTTTTGGTATTTGGCATATTAAATGATAAGTTTGTTTTTCACAATACTTTAATTAAAAACATGTTTTCAGTTAACCCATTCAGTACCGGAAACCCCTAAAGGGGTACCTTGGCAAACAGTGCAGGCCCAGATCAGACGCCGCAGAACACAGCGTCTGATCAGGGCCTACACTGTTTGCAAAACGTTGAGCCATTTTCCTAATTAATTTTGAAGAAAACAACCTGACACCCCTAAATTTTGAAATGGACTCCTTTTGTATATAAGGAGGAAGATTCCATTTGGTACAATAAGGGTTAAACCTTTTTTTTTTCTTTAACAGGAGGAAGTAGAAGCAGTAGTCTTGATGGAGAAAGCAGTAAGTTTTTTTCTTTCTTTCTTTCTTTCAACAGTGCTTGAGGAGGAACAAATTCTTTGCTTTCAGACTACAGCCGTGTTAGAACTCAGTTTCTAAGAAAGTACAGGACTTTCATGAAAGCCGTCTTCAAAGCAATAAAGATGGTTGAGGATGTCCATTCTTTGGAATAATAGTTTGCATAAGTCTGTATAGTTTATTTGAATAATGTCAAAAACAGTAAAAATATACAGTAAAGCTTCTTCAAATGTGTGTATTTCTTTTTTCTTTTCAGATTTTGATGTGGATCCAGGATCTAGGTATGTTGCTAGGACTATCTTTTATCCATATTCATCTGAATAGACTCTTCTTTACCTACAGTAATGATCCTAAGTATTGGGACAGATAGGCCTAAGCAGTCTAATCAGAGTCTACACTGCTTGCAAATAGTGTAGACCCAGATCAGACTGCACCTGAAGGAGCAGTCTGATCAGGGTCTACACTGTTTGCTATGCCGTCTGCACCTTTTGGACTCCTTAGTGGATCATGAAACAAATTTGTCAAAATATTAGAATTAACCAAGCCCTTATAACCCAAGGGGTCCCAATTTTTAGAATTTTTACAGAATATATTATAGCATGAGTTCATTTAAAAATTTAGGGGTGTAAGGTTGAGTTACATTTAGAAATTCAATTAGAAATTGCTGAACTTTTTATAAACACTGAAGGCCCTGATCAGATGATCTGGGTCTGCACTGTTTGTTAATATCCTATTTTGGCATTCCCTGTACAAAATCAGTTATCCTTTATAGGGAAATACGTTAATTCCCAATTTCTGCTGAAAAGCATGTACTGTGAATACTTAGTGAAAACAAGCCTCCATGGCCTAGGCGGAGGTCTCTTACTGCTGTGGATTCTAGCCTTGCTCAGGCCACATGTGAGATGCTATGTTCTGCAACTTTAGGAAGCTTAAGGCTAGGTGGTTTTGCATGGGGTACTCTGATTTTCACCACCTTAGATTAACAATGAGCTTGAAATATGTAAATACTCTTGAAAGGCCTGAAAAATCAAAACCAAACACATTACAATAACACACCCGTGCGACATTTTTTCACATCTCCAAAATGGCTACTTTTCTAAAGAAAATCTGTTATTTTTCTTATTTATACTGCAAACATAGGTTGTGGGTGGTCGTTTGAACCACTTCAATGAGGCAGTTCTAACGAGCACCCACAACCTATGTTTGCAGTATTTATAAGAAAAATATCACAGATTTTTATCAGAAAAGTAGTGATAGCTCCCCTGATGTCCACCCGTAATTATGATAACACCCCAGTATGACATAGGCGTTTTTTTTACATCTCCAAAATGACTACTTTTCTGATAAAAATCTGTGATATTTTTTTGTTTATACTGCAAACATAGGTTGTGGGTGCCCGTTAGAACTGCCTCATTGAGGGTATAGTTGGGGTATAATGTATACCCAGTAAACCCCAGTTTTTAGCTCACCTTACAAAAGTGAGAGGGAGCTATTGCTATACCCCCGGCATCTAGCCTCGTCAGCATTGGCGTTGTTGGAATCTGCATTTACTTAAATTTTATCTGCAAGCTCTTATTTGTAATGTTTTACAAATTTATTTCCAAATAAAAATTAACACTAGGTAAAAATTAATATTTTACATGTTCTTTTTATGCCCCCGCCATTCGAAGAATGGTGGAAAGGGCATTAAGTGTTACCCCTGTCCGTCCGTTTGTCCGTTCGTTCGTCCGTCCCGACATAGTGTCCGGGCCATAACTCCTAAACTGTATGGAATATATTCATGAAACTTCACAGGTGCATTCATCACACTGAGATGATGTGTCATGAACAAGGAAGACAACTCTTGCATTTTTGGTTTTTGAATTAGCTGCCCTTGACTTAGTTCCATATAGTAAACCATGTCTGGGCCGTAACTCCTAAACCGTATGGAATATATTCATGAAACTTCACAGGTGCATTCATCACACTGAGACAATGTGTCATGAACAAGGACCACAACTCTTGCATTTTTGGACGGGTTTTTAAAAAAATCCGTCCTTTAAAATAGCGATGTCCGGGCGGGCGGGCATCCTGCGGGCGGGCGGGCGTTGGCCCAGGTTTACCTTTTGGTTAACCTTTTTTTCAAAGTGATATTTTTCATCTATTCTGTAGCAGATTGTTTTAATATCAGGACTGATGCATAAGTGGAGGTACCGCTTTCATGTATTATCCATAAATGGCGCAAAAGACTAAAATTTTGGCGGAAATTGTCATTTTTCAAACTTGTGTTTTTCAGGTTTACCTTTTGGTTAACCTTTTTTCAAATGCCAGTGTAGTGGATAGAGTGCTGGACTACGAATCCTATTGTTGACTATGAATCTGAGGGGCGTGAGTTCAAACCCCTGTAGAGACATTTTTATACCCCCGGCATACGGAGTATGCCATGGGGGTATATAGTTTTCGTCTTTTCTGTGTGTGTGTGTGTGTGTAAACTTTTTTTTGTGTCAAAGATTTCTCAGGAACTACTATACCTAGAAACTTGAAATTTGGTACAAACAACATGCATAACTAGTTGTATTGTGGGAAAGAAAATTGGGGCTGTGGGGCCAGGTTCTTTAGAGTTATTCCCCTTTGTTATATTTGCTACTGAGATGTGCATTTTGTGACTTACCTTAAATTTTGTGTCAAAGATTTCTCAAGATCTACTGTACCTAGAAACTTGAAATTTGGTACAAGCAACATGCATAACTAGTTGTATTGTGGGAAAGAAAATTGGGGCTGTGGGGCCAGGTTCTTTAGAGTTATTCCCCTTTGTTATATTTGCTACTGAGATGTGTATTTTGTGAGTTACCTTAAATTTTGTGTCAAAGATTTCTCAGGAACTACTGTACCTAGAAACTTGAAATTTGGTACAAACAACATGCATAACTAGTTGTATTGTGGGAAAGAAAATTGGGGCTGTGGGGCCAGGTTCTTTAGAGTTATTCCCCTTTGTTATATTTTTTTTATAAAATTTTGTCAGCAAGATATCTCAAAAACTATTGGAGCTAGAGCCTTGAAAGTTGGTGAATAGATTGGTGGTGATGAGTAGATGAACTGGTTAACTTTTGACAAAATTCCGAAAAATACTTTGTGAGTTATGGCCCTTTGTCATTTTGGTAATTTGTGCCATTGTACTGTATGGTAAAAGTGATGCATAGCATAACTTAAGAACCGTGTATGCTAGGGTTTTGAAATTTCATATATGGATTCCTCATGGAAAATTAGCCGACACGTATTTTTTTTCTCGTCCGGATTATGCTCCTTTCAAGAGTTTTTGCCCTTTGAAAAACATCTGTTCAAGATCTCATTAGTTATCAGGTGAGTTATTTAGATGTAATGGTATTCTCCTTACTTTTGCAAGATTAATTCTGTGTTCATAATAGGTTTTTGTCAAACTTGATGGCTTTGAATTGCCAGAAAGTTACCGATGGCTTTGGCCGGGGGTATTAGTGAGCATATGCTCACTTGATAGTCTAGTTTTTTTTTTTTTGTTCTTTTTTTTTTTCTTTCTATTTTCATTCTTTTTTTTTCTTTATTTTTCTTTTCTTCTCCATAAACACATATGAACAATTAGTATCTTCCTCCGCTGATAGTTGCTAGTAATAATACATACATGCATGCAAAGGCATGGAATTTTTTTTTTTTTTTCATTCTTTTTTTAGCTCACCTGAGCACAAAGTGCTCAAGGTGAGTTGATGTCCGTCGTCCGTCAACAATTTCTTTAAACGACATCTCCTCCTGGGATAATGGCCCGATTTCAAAATTATTTTACAGAAATGTTCATTAGGTGACTCTTTTTCAAAATTGCTAAAATCAGTGGCCACTAGAGCTAAAAATAGAAAAAAACTTTATTTTTTTTTCTTCGTAAAACACATAAACAGAATATATTATAGCATGAGTTCATTTAAAAATTTAGGGGTGTAAGGTTGAGTTACATTTAGAAATTCAATTAGAAATTGCTGAACTTTTTATAAACACTGAAGGCCCTGATCAGATGATCTGGGTCTGCACTGTTTGTTTATATCCTATTTTGGCATTCCCTGTACAAAATCAGTTATCCTTTATAGGGAAATACGTTAATTCCCAATTTCTGCTGAAAAGCATGTACTGTGAATACTTAGTAAAAACAGGCCTCCATGGCCTAGGCGGAGGTCTCTTACTGCTGTGGGTTCTAGCCTTGCTCAGTCCACATGTGAGATGCTATGTTCTGCAACTTTAGGAAGCTTAAGGTCAGGTGGTATTGCCTGGGGTACTCTGATTTTCGCCACCTTAGATTAACAATGAGCTTGAAATATGTAAATACTCTTGAAAGGCCTGAAAAATCAAAACCAAACACATTACAATAACACACCAGTGCGACATTTTTTCATATCTCCAAAATGGCTACTTTTCTAAAGAAAATCTGTTATTTTTCTTATTTATACTGCAAACATAGGTTGTGGGTGGTCGTTAGAACCGCCTCATTGAGGCGGCTCTAACGAGTACCTACAACCTATGTATTGGAGCAGAAATAAGAAAAATATTGTATACCCCCATAAACCCAAGTTTTTTTCAATATAAAGTGTGGTTTAGGGAGGTGCTAATCTTAAGGACTTGTTCACGTAATGAGAAGAAAAAAAAATCACTAGAAAAACCGCAATGAGAGGATAGTACAAGAATCCAAAATCAGTATTTTGATGCTTGTTATTAAGAAAAATATCAACATTTCATCCTGGGAAGACAACATTCCTTGAGTAATGGCAGAAAAGCATCAAGTGCCATTAATTCAGTTAACTTTAACCCTCATCACGTGAACAAGTCTGTGAAATGACCACCTCCCTAAACCCCACTTTATATAGAGAAAACTGGGGTTTAATGGAGTAAAACTTATTTGTCTTAATTCTGCTCTAAAATATAGGTTGTGGGTATTTTGTTAGAACCACGTCAATGAGGCGGTTCTAATGAGCACCCACAACCTGTGTTTGCAGTATTTATAAGAAAAATATCACAAATTTTTATCAGAAAAGTAGCCATAGCTCCCCTGATGTCCACCCGTGATTATGATAATACCCCAGTATGAGATAGGCAGTTTTTCACATCTCCAAAATGACTACTTTTCTGTTAAAAATCTGTGATATTTTTCTTATTTATACTGCAAACATAGGTTGTGGGTGCTCGTTACAACTGCCTCATTGAGGGTATAATTGGGATATAATGTATACCCAGTAAACCCCAGTTTTTAGCTCGCCTAAGGAAAGTGAGAGAGAGCTATTGCTATACCCCCTATATCTGGCCTCATCAGCATTGGCATTGTTGGCATCTGCATTTACTTAAATTTTATCTGCAAGCTCTTATTTGTAATGTTTTACAAATTTATTTCCAAATAAAAATTTACACTAGGTAAAAATTAATATTTTACATGTTCTTTGTTACTCCATAAATTCCCAGGTTTTTTAGCTTAAATTGGACTTTTTGAGAAGTAATTATTTTCCTCTATATTACCTCCCTTATTTCTCTTTCTTGTAGTTTACCTGCAAGCAGTGTGAGTTCAAATCCCGGGGGAGATATTTTTTTTTTTTCCTTTTTTTTTTTTCTTTTTAAAAACACAGCAAGTTCGACTTTCAGGGTCTGGGGCTTAAGGTCAAGGTTTAGATAGCACCTTCATTTGACTGATGGATTTTTTACGGGCATATCTTGAGAGAGTTTTACTTTCAGGGTCTGGAGCTGCAAAATTGGAGGTTTTTTTTTTGTTTTTTTTTTTGTTGTTTTTTTTTTTTTTCAAATAAAAACACTTAAAACAAGATTTCTTCTTTCAGTGGTTCTAAAGGGTACTATCTGGTTCTCTTAATTGCTGCAGTCTGTTGAGCTGTTTTACAGAAGAAAAAATTCATTTTCTATAACTTTATTGCCCTCAACTAACTTAGGCCCCCAAAGCAAGCTATGTTGTCTTCTGACAGCTCTTGTTTCTGTATAAAATGGGGTTTAGGGTGGGTGCTCGTTTCACAGACTTGTTCACGTGATGTAATTTTGTTGCACAATCTTCTTACACAGAACATAAATTTTTGCACACCATATAGGGAAATCTGTGGTTTTAGCCTGGGATAGAAATTTTGTTCTTACCCTGGTGTCTTACCCAGATAAACTACATAAGAATAGTGCATGAAAAATAAAATAGTAAATGAAGTAAAATGAAAATTTTCAGTGGTGTTGTGCAAGGATATATGGTGTTCTGTTGAAGATAGGCATTTCAGACACTCAGGATGGCTGTGCTGAGCAGAACCTCTGCATAGCCTTGGTTCCGCTCAGCATGGTTATCCCTTGGGCTGGAAATGCCCATCTCATTACGTGAACAAGTCCATGAAATGAAGATCCCCCCTATACCCCACTTTATATATAGAAAACTTGGGTTTATTGGGATATACATTATTTTTCTTATTTTTACTCTGAGACATAGGCTGTGGGTGCTCGTTAGAACCGCCTCAATGAGGAGGTTCTAACGAGCACCCACAACCTATTTTTTCAGCATTTATAAGAAAAATATCACGGAGTAGCCATTTTTGAGATGTGAAAAATGCACTATGTCGTATGGGTGTGTAGATTCTTATATTCTCATTTCAGCAAACTTGTTCAGGACAAAATCTCCAGTGGTGAGGAGACAGCACCGGAATTTGTGACTGAGCCAAAACGCCGGTTTGTCTTTGAGGGCGAAAAAGCTTTATTCAAAGCCTCATTTGAAGGTTCACCACAAACAGTATTAACCTGGGGTTTGAATGGACAAGATGTCACTGATGATGACAGGCATAAGGTACTGTACTTCACCAAGAATTGAGAAGTTTCTGCTGACATCACACATCTACTTACCATCACAAGACTACATTCTGACAAAGGGCCAAAACTATATTGCTTTTGTCAGTGTGTTTGTCATGCCCCAAAAATTAACCTATTTGCCCTACTCTCAAGAAACCACACACACATCATAAGACCTACAAAGGGCTGTCAAATACTAATGCTCAGTTTTTGCATCATCACGAAAACATGCCTATATAATTTTGAACCCCCCCCCCTCACACACACACACACACACACACTTGAACCCAACTTTTTAGCTCACCGTCACGTAGTGACGAGGTGAGCTTTTGGGATCACTTTTCGTCCGTCGTGCGTCCGTCAGTGCGTCCGTAAACAATTCTTTAAACGACATCTCCTCCTAAACCACTGATCGGATTTTGACCAAACTTCACAGGAATGATCCTTAGGTGGTCCCCTTTCAAAGTTGTTCAAATGGTTCCGGTCCGTTGCACATCTAGGTCATAGGAGCCAAAAACAGATTTTTTTCACCAAAAACTTAAAAAATCTTCTTCTCTGAAACCACAAGGCCCAGGTCTTTGATATTTGGTATGAAGCTTCATCTGGTGAACCCCTACCAAGATTGTTCAAATTATAGTGCTGGGGCCAAAAATGCCCCCGCTCCGGGGCCCTTTGGTTTAACATGGGCTTATATAGGGAAAATCTTTAAAAATCTTCTTCTCTGAAACCGTAAGTCCCAGGTCTTTGATATTTGGTATGAAGCTTCATCTAGTGGACCCCTACCAAGATTGTTCAAATTATAGTGCTGGAGCCAAAAATGCCCCCGCTCCGGGTCCCTTTGGTTTTACATGGGCTTATATAGGGAAAATCTTTAAAAATCTTCTTCTCTGAAACCGCAAGGCCCAGGCCTTTGATATTTGGTATGAAGCTTCATCTAGTGGACCCCTACCAAGATTGTTCAAATTATAATGCTGGGGCCAAAAATGCCCCCGCTCCAGGGCCCTTTGGTTTTACATGGGCTTATATAGGGAAGAGCTTTAAAAATGTTCTTCTCTGAAACCTTAAGGCCCAGGTCTTTGATATTTGGTATGAAGCTTCATCTAGTAGACCCCTACCAAGATTGTTCAAATTATAGTGCTGGGGCTAAAAATGCCCCCGCTCCAGGGCCCTTTGGTTTTACATGGGCTTATATAGGGAAAACCTTTAAAAATTTTCTTCTCTGAAACCGTAAGGCCCAAGTCTTTGATATTTGGTATGAAGCTTCATCCCACATGGTCCTTCTTCCCCCCCCCCCCCCCCCCCCCCCAAACACACACACACACTCCGGGGCCCTTTGGTTTTAAATGGGCTTATTTAGGAAAAATCTTTAAAAATCTTCTTCTCTGAAACCACAAGGCCCAGGTCTTTGCTATTTGGTATGAAGCTTCATCTAGTGGACTCCTACCAAGATTGTTCAAATTATAGTGCTTGGGCTAAAAATGCCACCGCCCTGGGGCCCTATGGTTTTACATGGGCTTATATGGGGAAAATCTTTAAAAATCTTCTTCTCGGAAACCCCAAGGGCCAGGTCTTTGCTATTTGGTATGAAGCTTCATCTAGTGGACCCCTACCAAGATTGTTCAAATTATAGTGCTAGGGCCAAAACTGCCCCCGACCTGGGGCCCTTTGGTTTCACATAGACTTATATAGAGATATTCCTTAAAAATCTTCTTCTGAAACAGCAAGGCCATGGTCTTTGATATTTGGTGTGAAGCTTCCTCTAGTGGACCTCTATCAAGATGGTTTAAATTATAGCCCTGAGGCCAAAAATGCCCCCGCCCTGGAGCCATTTGGTTTTATATAGGCTTATGTAGGGAATATCTTTAATAAAAATCTTCTTCTCTGAAACCGCAAGGCCCAGGTCTTTGATATTTGGTATGTAGCATATCTAGTGGACCTTTGCCAAGATTGTTCAAATTATAGCCTTTGTTGATATTTGGTATGAAGCTTCACCTTTTTAGACGTCTCTTAACATTATGCACATTATAGCCCTTGGGTTAATAATGGCCCTCCCCGGGTCCCACTTGTTACTCTATGGATCAGGTGAGCGATCCAGGGCCATCATGGCCCTCTTGTATATAGTAAAACTGGGGTTTACAGGGGTAAACATTATTTTTCTTATTCCTGCTCCAAAATATAGATTGTAGGTACTTGTTAGAACCGCCTCACAATTTTTCATCATAAAAGTATCATTTTTCGACGATAATGGTTACAATGTATTGGTATAGGCGTGTTTTCGTAATGTGATGG
Organism: Lucinisca nassula; assembly: GCA_963580285.1. Taxonomy (NCBI): domain Eukaryota; kingdom Metazoa; phylum Mollusca; class Bivalvia; order Lucinida; family Lucinidae; genus Lucinisca; species Lucinisca nassula. Next base: position 105,258,845 of record OY757017.1, on the reverse strand, counting down.
TAATGGCAATATCACTTGGTGCTGCCCATTGCATACTAGTGGACTCTTCCATCGCTATTTGTTGGACAAGTCCATTTTTCATATAAAGGATGTCAGGCCTATTTTTTGTTTTTATTCTATTCTTACGAAAAATCTTGTTAGCAAATAGTGCAGGCCCTGATCAGACGCCTCAGATCTGGGCCTGTACTGTTTTGCCAAGATATCCCTTTAGGGGTTTCCCCACATGTGATGGGTTAAAAAATGAAAAATAAAAATTAAGAAAAAATAAATTACAAAACCCTTAAGCTGTCAGTCATGACATTTGCAAGTTTACGTCATATTCAAATATTTATGCCTTATTTTTTGGGCAAAATTCACATGAAATGTCAAGCCTTGTTTTCTCTGAACAACAAGTTTGAAAAAAAAAATGCCATCTTCTGTAAGAAATTCTGTGGCGCTTCAACCCTTATCTTGCTGAATAATTAATTTAGCCACACCCAGTTCGTACTTTGAACCAATCACATTACTTGTAATTTACTGCCATCTTCTGTAAGAAATTCTGTGGCGCTTCAACCCTTATCTTGCTGAATAATTAATTTAGCCACACCCAGTTCTTACTTTGAACCAATCACATTACTTGTAATTTATTTCTAAAAATTCACAAACTGAATGTCAAACAGTGTAGATCCTGATCAGATGGCTCCTTCAGAAGCCATCTGATCTGGCTCTAAACTGTTTGCAAAGGTAGGGATTATCATCACGAAAACACGCCTATATAATTTTGACCCCCTTGAACCCCACTTTTATATAGTAAAACCTGGGGTTTGCAGGGGTAAACCTTATTTTTCTTATATCTGCTCTAAAATATAGATTGTGGGTACTCGTTAGAACCGCCTCGATGAGGCGGTTCTAACGAGTGCCCACAATCTATATTTTGAGCAGAAATAAGAAAAATATCACAATTTTTCATCATAAAATTTTCATTTTTTCGGCGATAAAGGTGGCAATGTATTGGTATAGGCGTGTTTGCGTAATGATGAACAGCAGGATATGGGTTAAGGGCTAAAACTGTGAGTTATTTATATATTACAGATGTTCATTGACAAAGACTACCACATACTTGAAATCCTAGGGGTCACCACCATTGATCAGGGTATCTATACCTGTACTATCAAAAATGCGGCAGGATCTGCCACTGCCTCCGCTGAGCTGGAAGTATATGGTAAGTTTTTAATTAGTTAGATCAAGGTCACAACAGCTCATCAGCTAATATACCTGACTTGTCTTATAATGAGGCTGTTCTAATGAGCACCAACAACCTAGGTTCAGAGTATAAATAAGAAAAATAGAAATTTTCATTGGAAAAGTAGCCATTTTGGAGATTGAAAGAATGCTTTAAGCCACACAGGTGTGTTATCATAATGAAACACAATAAGTTTGTCAGCAATCTGTCCCATTTTATCACAACATCATCAAATAAAAAAATAATAAAAACAACAAAAAAAAAAAATGCAAGATTGATGCCAGATCACGAAAAGGGCCCCAGCTTATCTGGGCTTGGAGAAATAGATTGGGCAGCATGGTGCTTCAGCGCTGAGCTAAAACCCACCAAACTGCTAGCGTACTGGTAAACTGCTTAGGTTTAAGCCAGGCAAGGAAAAGTGGTATGAGTCAACCCGCTTCTTAAACTCTAGCAGTTTATGTTTGGGCGATAGGGTTTGAGACATGATTTCATCTCAGTGTTGGGTAAAAGTCCCACAGAATCAGAAGTGAAGCCTCCAAAGTGACTTAAATAGTGTTGGTGGGGGCGTCAAACCTCAACACAAGCAATCAAACAAAAAAAAAACTCTTGACAATATGTTGGTGTGCAGTAATATTAGAGCGTGTGCTGTAAGCAGGACGAATACGGTACTTGTAAAATTGATGATGTGTTATTTATAACTAACTAAGCAAGCAGTGCAGACCCAGATCAGACTACTCCTAAAGGAGCAGTCTGATCTGGGTCTACACCATTTGCCAGCCCATCTGCACTTTTTGGACTCCTTGCTGGATTGTGAAACAAATTTGTTAAAATTTTAGTAAACTTACAGCAAGTCCTCCAGGTGTCCGAAATTGTAGGCTTTTTTCACTGTGATCCGACTGTCTCAGCTCATATTTTCTGTCTGTATTTTTCAGTGAGCCCAAAGCCTTGTACCAATAATTCATTGTTCGAGTTCCTGCCTCCTACAGTAGATGTTCCTCTCGAAGATACAGAGTTTGCGAACAAAGAGAAAAATGCCACATTGATCTGCAAGTTTCACTGTAAGATTTTGTAGAATGATTGCTTTATTTTAGCCTGTATCATTAGCATTGGCATCATGTGAACAAGTCTGTGAAATGAACACCCCTCTAAACCCCGCTTTATATAGAGAAATATGGGGTTTGTGGGGGTATATATTATTTTTCTTATTTCTGCATCTCAGTGATAAGGTGTTTTTTTTTCTTCTGGCATTGAGAAATGCTTCTCTCATATAAAGCACTAGAATGCAGTCGATGGCAAATCCCCGGCATGCTTTCTCCACAGGGGCTAAGTTCCAAATAACAACATGTACTAGTCTGATCTCTCATATAAAGCACTAGAATGCAGTCAATGGCAAATCCCCACGCTTTCTCCACTGGGGCTAAGAGAAATGCTTCTCTCATATAAAGCACTAGAATGCAGTCAATGGCAAATCCCCACGCTTTCTCCACAGGGGCTAAGAGAAATGCTTCTCTCATATAAAGCACTAGAATGCAGTCAATGGCAAATCCCCACGCTTTCTCCACAGGGGCTAAGAGAAATGCTTCTCTCATATAAAGCACTAGAATGCAGTCGATGGCAAATCCCCACACTTTCTCCACAGTGGCAAAGTACCAAAAGAACAACATGTACTAGTCTGATCTGGGTACACACTGTTTGCAAAAATGACTTTTAAAGTAACTGGCAGATGGCAAAGCATGATGTGCATTCTATGGGTTTAATATAGAACAAGGGGAGCAACTTGTTTCCTTCAGAAGTACCGTGAGAATGGTGGAAAGAGTTATCTCCTCTTAACCCTTTGTATACTAGTGAACTCTTTCATTGCTATATGTTGGACAAGCCCATTTGTTATATAAGGGTTGTCAGGCCTATTTTTTTTTTTATTTTTACTCTTTTTTTTGTCGGAAAATGCTGTTAGCAAATAAGGCCTGATCAGACACTGCATTTTGTGGCGTCTGATCTTGGCCTGCACTGTTTGCCAAGGTATCCCTTTAGGGGTTTTCCTGCATGCTGTGGGTTAGAGTGTATATTTCGAACTGAATTTATTTATGTCTGACAGAAATATGTGATATTCATACTCGTTTTTTCTTCAGACGGATTTGATGCTACTGCAGAGTGGTACAAAGATGGACGGGAGGTAGGAATGTTTCAAGCTATACACCTATTCAATGGCAGAACAGCAAAACTTGTGTTCCCTGTAGCTATGAAAAGCATATGTGGAGTTTACGAGTGTATAGTGAAGAACAGTGGTGGAGAGGCTAAAACAAGTGGACTGGTATCATTACTTGGTGAGCTTCACAATAACCCTTTTTGTACCAAATGGAATCTTCCTCTTTCTATATACCGGGAGTCGATTCCAAAATTAAGGGGTGTCTGGTTGTGTTTTCTTCAAAATTTAGTTGGAAAATGGCTTAACTTTTCACAAACTGTGTAGGCCCTGATCAGACGCCGCATTCTGCGGCGTCTGATCTGGCCTGCATTGTTTACCAGGGTACCCGTTTTGGGGGTTCTGGTACAAAATGGGTTAAACACTGCCTCGCAATCATGCTTTTGTGCGTTACCCCTTTTCAGCATAAATTAAATACAACTTTTTTCACTATATACACCTCTGGCCAAAAATGCCTCTGCGCCGGCTCCCACTGGTTTTACATAGGCTTATATAGGGAAAACATTTAAAAATCTTCTTGTCTGAAACCAGAAGGCCCAGGTCTTTGATATTTGGTATGAAGCTTCATCTAATGGCCCTCTACCAAGATTGTTCAAATTATAGCCTTGGGGCCAAAAATGTCCCCAAGCCAGGACCCACTAAAGTTTTACATAGGCTTATATATAGGAAAGAAAACCTTTCAAAATCTTCATGTCTGAAACCAGAAGGCCCAGGTCTTTGATATTGGCGTGAAGCTTCATCTAGTGGACCTCTACTGAGATTGGTCAAATTATAGCCCTGGTGCCAAAAATGTCCCCGCACCAGGGCCCTCTGGTTTTACATAGGCTTATATAGGGAATTCCTTTAACCCTTACCTTGCTGTTCACGACAACCCCTATCTTTGCAAACAGTGTAGATCCAGATCTGATTGCTTCTGAAGAAGCCATCTGATCAGGATCTACACGGTCTTTTAGTTTATGAATTTGTAACAATAAATTACATCAAGTAATTTGATTGGTTGATAGACAGATATGGGTGTGGCTTAAATGAATATTCAGCAAGATAAGGGTTAAAAATCAACTTTTCTGAAACCAGAAGTTCCAGTTCTTGATATTTTGTATGAAACTTCATCTAGTGGACTGCTACCAAGTTTGTTCAAATTATAGCCCTTCGGCCAAGAATGCACTAGAGACACTGATACTCAGGTGAGGGATTCAGGGCCCTCTGGGCCCTCTTGTTGTTTTTTTTTTTTTTTTTCAGTTACAGTTATTTATAGAAAAATAGCATTTTTGTTTGCATTTTCAAAAGCTACGAACATTTTTTCCAGCAAAAATACCATTTTGAGAGTATGAGATATTGTACTTGCTGAAACTCTTAACATTTTGACCGCTTACAAGCTCATTAACCCTTTTTGTACCAAATGGAATCTTCCTCTTTATATATAGCAGGAGTCCAGTTCAAAATTTAGGGGTGTCAGGTTGTGTTTTCTGCAAATTTTATTTGGAAAAATGGCTGAAATGTTTTGAAAACAGTGGAGGCCCTGATCAGACGCCGCATTCTGCGGCGTCTGATCTGGGCCTGCACTGTTTGCCAGGGTACCCGTTTTGGGGTTTCCGGTGTAGCGTGAGATTATTGATCCCGTGAGATTCTTCAGTCGCACCGGAAGTGGCTGAAATCCCTCACGGAGGGGTGTGAGAGAATTCAGCCGTGAGAACTGTAATACGATAACTCTATAAGAGATTGGGGTAGCGAAACTCTCTTAGTATATAAAACTTTGATTTTCTGCTGGAGAGCCTATCTAAGGAAATTAGAAACTGTGTAACTAGTGATTTTATTTATTTATTTATTTATTTACCAAGTCCCGATTGTCGGGGGCCCAATGACAAACAGATACTATAAAATGTAGAAGGATATTATCTTGATAAAAGACAACTCGGTCAAGCTGAACTTATATTGGGGTCCGACTTGACCAAAGCCAAACTGCAACGCCCGAGATCACTCAGGGCGACTGGATTTAGGGTCGAAATGGTCCTATTAAATTACGAAAAAACAAAACAAAAAAAAAAAAAAAACAAAAAAAAAAACAAACAAACAACAACAAAAAAAAAAAAAAAAACAAAGAAAAACTGTATGGACATTTCTTGTTTGTTTTGTTTGATTTGAGGTTTAACGTCCCCGTCAACACTGTTTAAGGTCATTTTGGTGACGTTGCTTCCAATTTTTCCCGACCATTGAGATGAAATGACATTTCAAGCCCTGTCGCCCAATGAAACTAATAGGGTTTATGAGCATAGACGGTCCGACTCGCACCGCTTTGCCTGGTCAGGCTTAGACCCTCTAAGCGGTTTACCAGTACTCGTGTGCGGTCGGTTTCAGCTCTGCGTGGAAGCCTCGTGCAGCCCATCTATTTCTTCACGGCCCGATGGGCGGGGGCAAACTGACTTCGTACTTCTAACTTCTGCTTTGAAGTTGTTTAGGTAGGTAAGTAAGTAGGTAGGTGGTTTGGTGGCTAGATAGGTAGGTAGATGGGTGGCTGGGTAGGTATATAGGTTGGGTTTGAGGTTAAACGCCCCCGCCAATACTATATAGGTCATTCGGAGACGATGCTTCCGATTTCGTGGGACCCGACTTTGAGTTAACATGACATCTCAAGACCTTGCCCAATGAAACTAACAGGATTTATATGCATGGACGGTCCGACGCGCATCACTTTGCCTGGGCATGCTTAAGCGGTTTACCAGTACTCATGTGCGGTCGGGCATCATGCAGCCCATCTATTTCTTCAAGTCCCGATCGGTAGGTAGGTAGGTAGTTTTGATTTGAAGTTTAACGTCCCCGTCAATACTATATAGGTCATTTGGAGACGATGCTTCCAATTTCGTGGGACCCGACTTTGAGATGAAAAGACATCTCAAGACTTGCCGCCCAATGAAACCAATAGGGGTTTTATTCATGGACCACTCGCCTGGGCAGGTTTTTGCGGTTTACCAGTACTAAGGTATGGTAGGGAATCCTGCAGCCCATCTAGTTCTTCAAGTCCCGATGGGCGGGATAGATTTAGGTAGGCAGGTAAGGGGGTGTCTTGGTGGGAAGGCAGGTAGGTGTTTGTTTGTTTGTGTTTGTTTGTTTGACTTGAGGTTTAAAGTCCCCGTCAACACTGTGAAACTCATTTTGGAGACATTGCGACCAATTGCGAACAATTTGTTGGACTTTTACCCGACATTGAGATGAAATGACATCTCAAGTCCTACCGCCTTATGAAACCAATAGGGTACTTAGGTAGGCCGGTAGGCAGGTAGAAATAAGTAAATGTATGTCTGACCGTCCGTTCCCATACGGAAAGAAGCCTCTGTGGTGTAGTGGTTATGTTACTGACCTCATAGACCTGGGGTCATATATTCGATCCCGGGTTTTCACAGACTTTCGGATGAGTCTGTTAACCGAGGTCCCATCTCCGTAGGTAGGACGTAAAACTGAGTGACAAACCCTTGCTGTCGAGTCCTAACCGTTGTTTCATCGCTGCCGTGGTTTGATTTTTGTGTTCACGGAGATGTTGCACTGATGTGTTAAGAGGCCTTCATGCAGACTGAACATATTATTTGTCTGAATCGCGACGGAACTAAGGGCGAGGACTTTGACCACGTAAAATCGATTCAAGCCCCGCCCCGCCACTCCCCCATTGGAATTCGTTTCACTGACCGTTCCAAGGCGCTTCTTCTGTCGCGGTTTATTTTTGTTATGGCATGTTTTTGACTGTGTGCACCGCTTATATTATTTTGTTTTGGCTGGCCAATTGACCATTTTGTAGGAAAGTAACTGTCCTTTTGGCTTTCTGCTATTGATCTTTCCACCAGGGTCTGTGGGTTAATTGTATTGATTCCTGATCATTGCCCTCACTTCTATTTTACGTACGCTCCTACCTACCTACCTACCTACCTACCTACATATCTATCTACCTGCCTGTCAACATTCTTACCTACCGCACCACCAAGTTAGAAGACAGGAGGTTTGAAGTTAGCGGAAAGAATAAAAAAATAGAATTTAGAAATAAGAAGTTCGAAATTAGAAAATTAATGTCTGTCTGTCTGTCTGTCCGTCCGACCGTCAGTCCTGACCTACCCACCTATCTATCTATACTTAGCCACTCTACAACTCTACCTAGCTACCTACCTACCTATTTAGCTACATTCCTACCTACCTATCAATACACCTATCTCATATCGATATACGTACGTGCATACTCTATCTACCTATACCCACCGAGCCACGAAGCCACCAGATCATTTCCCTACCTATGTACCTACCTGCCTACCTAGCTACCATGCAGTCCATCTATTTCTTCGAGCCCCGGTGAGCGGGGCCGGACTGCATACCTACCTGCATACCCCGTCCATCGGGGCTTGGATAAATAGATGGACTGCGTGGTGCTTCCACGCAGGGCTGAAACTGACCTCACATGAGTACTGGTAAGCGCTTAGAAGCACAAAGCTTGCCCGGGCAAAGTGGAATGATTCAGTCCGTCCAAAGCCTGTTGGTTTCATTGGGCGGCAGGGCTGGAGCTGTCATTTCATCTCAATGTCGGGTAAAGGTCCTACAAAATTGGAAGCAACGTCTCCAAAATGACCTAATTAGTGTTGACGGGGACATTAAACCCCCAATTCAAACAAAAACATACCTGCTTAGTTACATTCCTTCCTACCTATACGTCTGCATACCTTCCTATCGATATACGAGTACGTACGTAATACCTACTTACCTATATTCCTGCCTGCTTACCTACCTAACAAAACATACATATCTACCATCCAACCTACGACCTGTATAATTTTGATACCCTTAAACCCCACTTTTAGATAGTAAAACTTGGGTTTACAGGGATAGTTATTATTTGTCTTATTTCTGCTCAAAAACATAGATTATGGGTACTCGTTAGAACCGACGCTCCGAGGCGGTTCTAACGAGAACCCACAATCTATGTTTTGTGGAGAAATAGGAAAAAATATCAAGATTTTTATTTGAAAAATTTCGTTTTTGGCTGTAAAATTTTGTCAATATATTTGAATAGGCGTGTTTTCGTGATATACCTACCTACATGCATACCTCCACTCTATCTACCTGTCGCACCCGCCCATCGGGGCTTCAAGAAATATATGACTGCATGATGTCTTCGCGCAGAGCTGAAACCGACCGCATACGAGTACTGGTAAACCGCATAGAGGCTCTAAGCCTGCCCAGGCAAAGCGGTCGGAGTCGGACCGTTCATGCTTATAAACCCTATAGGTTTCATTGGGCGACAGGGCTTGAGATGTCATTTCATCTCAATGTCGGACAAAAGTCACACAAAAATGAAATCAACGTCCCCAAAATGACCTGTACCGTGATGACGGGGACGTTAAACCTCAAATCAAACAAGCAAACAAAAAATATCTACCCAACTTCCTACCTATGGGGCGCCGTTTTACTATTTTATCCGTAGTTATAGATATCCATAATTCGAATTACGGATATCCATAATTAGAATTATGGATATCCATAATTCGAATTACGGATATCCATTAGTATTTATGGATATCCATAATTATGTATGGATATCCATAATTCGAATTATTGATATCCATAATTCGAATTATGGATATCCATAAAGCGAACTGAATTAATGATATCCATAAATCGAATAATGGATATTCATTATTCGATTTATTGATATCCATAAATCGAATTATGGATACCCATTATTCGGCTGATTTATGGATATCCATAAATCAAATTATGGATATCCATAAATCGAATTATGGATATCCATAAATCGATTTATGGATATCATTAATTTAGATCGAAATATGGATATCCATAAATCGAATTATGGATATCCTTAAATCGAATTATAGATATCCATTATTCGGCTGATTTATGGATATCCATAAATCGAATTATGGATATCCATAATTCAACTCTGCAAATAAACGTAATAAATAATGACTGCTCCCTATCCCCACCCCCCCTCCCCCTCCAAAAACAAAAAACAAAAAAAAACTCGACTATTCGCGTCAGGTTTACGATTTGGGTGTGAAATAAAAGCCGAGATGGAGGTGGAGGTAATGTAGGGTAGGCTTAGTGGTGGCCTATGGTGAAGGAAAGATATGTTTTGTTTGATTTGAGGTTTAACGTCCCCTTCAGTCATTTTGGAGATGTCGCATCCAATTATGTTGGGCATTAAGCCTTCACTGAGATGAAATGACATCTCAATCCCGCCGGCCTCGATAGCTCAGTCGGATGCGCGTCTGACTGGTGATCAGCGGGACGCGGGTTCGATACTTGCCAGGGTCGGCAACATTCTTTCGTGAAGATTGGTCATGAAATATTTTCTACGGTCATTCTCTCCCTTTCGCTGATTCAAGAAGGGCAGTTGTCAGTTTCTGGCGAAAGAATGTGCACAGTACTGGTTAACTGCTTACGTATACCGGCCCCGATAGCTCAGTTGGTAGATTGTCCGCTCCGGGGAACGGGAGGTCACGGGTTCGATCCCGGGCCGCGACATACCAAAGTCGTTAAAAATGGTACTAGCTGCTCCTCGCTTGGCACTCAGATTTACGAGGAAGAGCTAGGACTGGTCGACCCAGTGTCAGGATAATGTGACTGGGTGTTGTATCATGTAATGTGTCTGGGACATGATACTACAGTGAGGCAGCACTATAAAAGTGAGCATTGAGCCCCCTGTCGTAACCAGACACCGTCGTGATATGACTGAAAACTTGTTGAAAGCGACGTTAAACCCGAATTCACACACACACTGCTTACGTATAAGCCTGCCAAGAAAAAGTGTGGATAGGTAAACTGACCGGCCCAAAAATGACCTAAATTAGTGTTGACTTGGCCGTTAAACTCAAATACAAACAAACAAACATCTCAATCCCTGTCGCCCAATGACTCGCACGACTTTGTTTGGACAGGCTAAGGCCTTCTAAACGGTTTACCATTACTCTCAGCTCATGCAGCCAAATCTGTTTCTCCAAGCAACAATGGACGGGGGCCAGGATGTATATCTGAATCTGCCTGGTACTCCATACATCTCAAGTAGAGTATTATATGGATATATGTTAATACTATATACACAGTGGAATTCTGCTATTAAGACCACCTAAAACTAAGACTAATTCTGCTGTAAAAAAAAACCTTATTTAGAAGGGTGCAGTTATTCTTTCTTCGTGAATTCTTCACACAATGTCCTCTGGTCAGGGACCACCTTTGGAACTGTTCAGAAGTGGTCTTAATATAGGAATTTTACTGTATAACGACCATGTGCATTTTTCTCCCGAAAGCATGCACGGATTGCCTGTTTGGATCATTATAATCTTACGTCCGACTTCCAGTGCCCTTAGGTGCGCAGTCCTCATATAGGTGATTCCAGAGGGACAGGATGCGTTGGCCGGAATTTCCAGAATCTTACGGCTGGTTCCGATATTTAACTGCACACATGGCGGGCGTTCAGCGTATGGCGTCCGTTGCTTTGGAAGCCTTACGGGCTGTAAAGGCTGCACGGCAGAGAGGTCCCTTTGACTGGCCATCATCTCCCAGCGATGATGAAGACCTTATTTTTTTTTTTACATTAAACAATCACGTGTCTTAGGGAGAAATCATTAACCCAAAAGGTTTGGCGGTGATTTATGGATATCCATAATTCGAATTATGGATATCCATAAATCGATCTGAGTTATGGATATCCATAAATCGATTTATGGATATCCATAATTCAGAATTATGGATATCCATAAATCAGAGGAATAATGGATATCCATAAATGGAATTATGGATATCCATAATTCGAATTATGGATATCCATAAATCGAATTATTGATATCCATAAATCGATCTGAATTAATGATATCCATATATCGAATTATGGATATCCATAATTCTATTTATGAATATCCATAATTCGATTTATGGATATCCATAATTCTATTTATGAATATCCATAATTCGATTTATGGATATCCCTTATTCGGCTGATTTATGGACATCCCTTATTCGGCTGATTTATGGACATCCATAAATCAAATTATGGATATTCTTAATTCGATTTATGGGCAGGTACTTCATACTCCGTGTCCTGAAATCTCACCTGGGCAACTGTGCTTGTAAATCAGTGGTTTAAAAATTGATGCTTGCATATGTTTCTATCTAAATTTAAAGGTCCAAGATTTCAGGACACGGAGTATGAAGTATATAGTACAAGGACTTTCATATAAACACCCTAATAGGGATGAGATTCAGGACACGTTACACAGAATGAAATTCAGGCTAACAGAGGTTCCGGGATGTCCTGGAGTCTCTTATTTCACTGTTAATTGAATTCTACTCATTTTACTTACGTTACTGATCTTCACATCAACACTGTAAGTAAAATAAGCAAGTTTACAGTATTCTACTTAGGTTACTCAGTTTACTTACCTGGCACTACAGCAGTATAAGTAATCTAAGTAAACTAAGTAGAGGTCAAAAAATCTATGCCCCTCGATCCAAAAAATATGCTACATAAAATTAAGTGCAATAAGCTAATTAATTGATAAAATAGAACGATTTTACATAGTTTTAAGAGAAATACTTAAAATTTGCTGACCAGAACACTGAAGCATGATACTATAATACGGAAATGAGCTAAGTAGGATGAGTAACATAAGTAGGCGTATAGCTAACCAAGGATGGTACATGTATCAACCTCACTCTTAAGATAAGCTAAGTAACGTAAGTAATGTAAGTTGACTAATCAAACCAACGAAAGTCAATCTTGATATAACAGGATAAGTACAAGAATAAGCGTAAGTAACCTAAGTAATCTAAGTAAACTAAGTAACCTTGCATGTCTCTTATGACAAAAGGTACTACCATACCAACAATGCTAAGAGTAAGCTAAGTAAGATAAGTAACCTAAGTTGAGGTTATATATTTCATCCATGACTATGAGCAGTGTAAGTAGGATAAGTAAGTTAAGTAAGGTAAGTAACATAAGTATTGTAAGTAAATGATATACCAGTAACATCAGCGACATCAAAGTAAGTTAAGTAAACTAAGTGAAGTAAGTAAGTATTGTGGTTTCGATCCCAGCACATGAGTAAGCTGAGTAGGGTAAGTAAACTAAGTAACCTGAGTAGAACTCAAAGTAACATTAGTAAATGTCCTACCAGCTACAACAGCCATACCAGAGTAAGTTAAGTAAGCTAAGTAAACTAAGTAGGCGTCCTGGTCACTTCGATGTGCAGGGTAAGTAGGATAAGTAAAGTAAGTAACCTAAGTAGACTTATAAGTAACATAAGTAATGTAAGTAACCTCTCCACCAGCTACACCTACCATACCAGAGTAAGTTAAGTAAGCTAAGTAAACTAAGTAGGCATGATGGTTACTCCGAACAGGGTTGAGAAGGTTAAGTAGGATAAGTAAACTAAGTAACCTAAGTAGAATTCTAAGTAACATAAGTAAGATAAGTAACTACTCCACCAGCTACGTTACCCATGCCAGAGTAAGTTAAGTAAGCTAAGTAAACTAAGTAAACGGCGAAGTCTGTCCTAACGATGATAAGCAGGGTAAGTAGGATAAGTAAACTAAGTAACCTAAGTAGAATTATAAGTAAGGTAAGTAACTACTCCATTAGCCACTCTACCCAGACAAGAGTAAGATAAGTAAGCTAAGTAAACTAAGTAGGCGTCCTGGTCACTTCGATGTGCAGGGTAAGTTGCTTAGAATTCAACTTAGGTTACTTAGTTTACTTATCCTACTTACCCTACTCAACCCAGTTCGGAGTGACCATCGTTCCTACTTAGTTTACTTAGCTTACTTTACTTACTCTGGTATGGTTGTTGTAGCTGGTGGAGAGGTTACTTACATTACTTATGCTACTTATAAGTCTACTTAGGTTACTTACTTTACTTATCCTACTTACTCTGCGCATCCTTTTACGAAGTGACAAGGACGCCTACTTAGTTTACTTAGCTAACTTAACTTACTCTGGTATGGCTGTTGTAGCTGGTAGGACATTTACTTATGTTACTTAGAGTTCTACTCAGGTTACTTAGTTTAATTACCCTACTCAGCTTACTCATGTGCTGAGATCGAAACCACAATACTTACTTACTTACTTCACTTAGCTTACTTAACTTACTCTGATGTCGCTGATGTTACTGGTATATCAGTTACTTACAATACTTATGTTACTTACCTTACTTAACTTACTTATCCTACTTACACTGCTCATAGTCATGGATGAAATATATAACCTCAACTTAGGTTACTTATCTTACTTAGCTTACTCTTAGCATTGTTGGTATGGTAGTAGCTATTGTCATAAAAGACATGCAAGGTTACTTAGTTTACTTAGGTTACTTAGGTTACTTACGCTTATTGCACGACCCGCAGAAAAAGCAACCGACTGAAGTCGGTTTTTTCTAAGAGTGCCCTAAAATCACCGTGTCATTCTGTCATTCTGTCAGTCTGTCAATCTGTCATTCTGTCTGTCCGTCCGTAACCCGTTTGTGAAAATTGGTGATAGTGACTTAACCGCTTGGAATATTTAAACAATTTTTGGCATACTGATAGATATCAATGAGATCTAACCAAAGAACTTAAGAAATATTACATTCCATTTAGTATAGCCTCGCCGAGGCGAAAAATGTGAAAATTTTCGAACATTTTTGAACTGCTTCTCCTCGGAAACCGTTGGGCCGATTGAAGTCAAATTTCATATGGAGCCTCTATGGGATGGGGGAAACCAAAATTTGCTCATGGGGTCAAGGTCACATGACCAAAATGACCGCCAAGCCATATATGGTTTGTCTGTCTGTCCGTCCGTAACCTGTAAGTGAAAATTGGTGATAGTGACTTAACCGCTTGGAATATTTAAACAATTTTTGGCATACTGATAGATATCAACGAGATCTAACCAATGAACTTGCGAAATATTACATTCCATTTAGTATAGCCTCGCCGAGGCGAAAAATGTGAAAATTTTCGAACTGCTTCTCCTCGGAAACCGTTGGGCCGATTGGAGTCAAATTTCATATGGAGCCTCTATGGGATAGGGAAACCAAAATTTGCTCATGGGGTCCAGGTCACATGACCAAAATGGCCGCCAAGCCATATATGGTAAAAACCCTTCAAAAATAGTCATCTCCAGAACCACTGGGCAGATTTCCATGAAACTTGATAAATAGCATCTGGGATGTAGGCCTATCAAAAATTGCTAAAATGGTGACCCTGGGTTGACCTTGACCTTCTTTGGGTCCGTCCGTAACCCGTTTGTGAAAATTGGTGATAGTGACTTAACCGCTTGGAATATTTAAACAATTTTTGGCATACTGATAGTGATAGATATCAATGAGATCTAACCAATGAACTTACGAAATATTACATTCCATTTAGTATAGCCTCGCCGAGACGAAAAATGTGAAAATTTTCGAACATTTTTGAACTGCTTCTCCTCGGAAACCGTTGGGCCGATTGAAGTCAAATTTCATATGGAACCTCTATGGGATGGGCGAAACCAAAATTTGCTCATGGGATCAAGGTCACATGACCAAAATGGCCGCCAAGCCATATATGGTTTGTCTGTCTGTCCGTCCGTAACCCGTTTGTGAAAATGGTGAAAGTGACTTAACCGCTTGGAATATTTAAACAATTTTTGGCATACTGATAGATATCAATGAGAGCTAACCAATGAACTTGCGAAATATTACATTCCATTTAGTATAGCTTCGCCGAGGCGAAAAATGTGAAAATTTTCGAACTGCTTCTACTCGGAAACCGTTGGGCCGATTGAAATCAAATTTCATATGGAGCCTCTATGGGATAAGGGAAACCAAATATTGCTCATGGGGTCCAGGACACATGACCAAAATGGCCGCCAAGCCATATATGGTCTGTCTATATGTCCGTCCGTAATCCGTTCGTGAAAATTGGTGATAGTGACTTAACCGCTTGGAATATTTAAACAATTTTTGGCATACTGATAAATATCAATGAGATCTTATCAATGAACTTGCGAAATATTACATTCCATTTAGTACAGCCTCGCCGAGGCGAAAAATGTGAAAATTTTCGAACTGCTTCTCCTCGGAAATCGTTGGGCCGATTGAAGTCAAATTTCATATGGAGCCTCTACGGGATGGGGGAAACCAAAATTTCCTCATGGGGTCCAGGTCACATGACCAAAATGGCCGCCAAGCAATATTTGGTAAAAACCCTTCAAAAATAGTCTTCTCCAGAACCACTGTGCAGATTTCCACGAAACTTGATAAATAGCATCTGGAACGTAGGCCCATCATAAATTGCTAAAATGGTGACCCTGGGTTGACCTTGGCCTTCTTTGTGCCTAGGTCAAACTTTGACACATATGCTTTTGTGTTGGATTTTATCCTGCAAACGATTCAGAATACAGTACTAAAGTATAAGATATATTTTTGCTCCTTACGATAAGGCGCATTAATTGGGGGAACCGTTTTATGTCCAGGTCACATGACCAAAATGGCCGCCATACCCATATATGGTAACACTCATAAAGCTAAAAGCATCCGGCGGGTCGTGCACTTCAGCTGAAGCACTGGTTCTCGTACTTATCCTGTTATATCAAGATTGACTTTCGTTGGTTTGATTAGTCAACTTACATTACTTACGTTACTTAGCTTATCTAAAGAGTGAGGCTGATACATGTACCACCCTTGGCTAGCTATACGCCTACTTATGTTACTCATCCTACTTAGCTCATTTCCTTATTATAGTATCATGCTTCAGTATTCTGGTCAGCAAATTTTAGTTATTTATGTTTAAACTATGTAAAATTGTTCTTTCTATATCAATTAATTAGCTTATTGCACTTAATTTTATGTAGCATGTTTTGGATCGAGGGGCATAGATTTTTTGACATCTACTTAGTTTACTTAGATTACTTATACTGCTGTAGTGCCAGGTAAGTAAACTGAGTAACCTAAGTAGAATACTGTAAAGTTGCTTATTTGACTTATAGTGTTGATGTGAAGATCAGTAACGTAAGTAAAATGAGTAGAAATCAATTAACAGCGAAATCAGAGACTCCAGGACACCAGGTCAGCCTCAGCTCAGCTTACTTTACTTATCTGACAATGATGACTGATAAGTAATCTAAGTAAAGTAAGTAAATACCGCAAGACTGCTTATTTCGCTCATTTCTGGACGAAAATTGGATAAGTTGTGTAAGTAAACGACACAGAAGGCATGGATAGCGCTTTCAGATGAATTTCAGGACTCGGAGTATGAAGTATAAGCCGATTTATGGATATCTATAAATACGGATTAAATTGTAAAACGGCGCCCCATACCTACCTACCTACAACGTCGAAGGTTGGCCCTCGCCCATCGCGGCTTGAAGAAATAGGTCGGCTGCATGATGCTTCCACGCAAAGCTAATACTGACCGCACACGGGTACTGGTAAACGGCTTTGAGGATATAAGACTGCCCAGGCAAAGCGGTGCAAGTCGGCCCGTCCATGCTTATACACCCTATTGGTTTATTGGGCGACAGGGCTTAGAATGTAATTTCATCCCACAAAATTGGAAGCAACGTCTCCAAAATGACCTATACAGTGTTGACGGGGACTTTAAACATCAAATCAAACAAAACAAACAAACGAACAACGTCGAAGGAAGAAGTTAAAAGTAAGCCTACATACCTACCTACCTACCTACCTATATGTCCACCGGACCATTCACCCTATCTACATACCTACCTACCTGGCCACCATGCAGCCCATTTGTTTCTTTTGAGGTCTATTTTGATTGATTGAAAGTGAGCAGTGGGTTCGGTAATTACTTCTGAGTTTTGTGTTTTCATTTGTTTTCATTGAAACGGTTAAGAGAAAATCTGTTTGGTTGACATTAGGCATTATTACCCCATATAAGGTGTGAAAATTAGTCATTGTGTTTTGATAAGCATGGGGACAACAGGAAATGTCAAACCATAAATCACACATATTAATCACCAAAATTTAAATTCCATGAAGGGTTCAATATTCTTTGGAAGCTAGGAATACACCGTAGAACTGAAAAGGTAAGAGTGTACATGTTTTCCCTAAGCTTCGGATTATTATTAATATTATCATTATTTATTATAATTGTTACTATTATTGTTATATTATTATTATTATTATTATTATTATTATTATTATTATTATTGTAAAAGGGCACTTATATTGAGATCAGGCTTATGCTACAGTGTTCCAATCCATTTAATAAGAAAAATAATTTTAAAATTCCCACAGAACTTGTTTTTTGAAATTGCGAGAACACGCCCATTTAAAATATATTGAAATTTTACCATCATTTTTTTTTTGATAAAATATTCTGATATTTTTCATATTAATTTTCCGCTGGAAAACATAGATTGTAGGTACTCGTTAGAATCGCCTCGCCGAGACGGTTCTAACGAGTACCCACAATCTTAGTTTTCCAGCGGAAATATGAAAATAATATACGCCGCTTTAAACCCCAGTTTTACTTTATAAAAGTGGAGTTTAACGGGGTTAAAGATACACGCGTGTTTTCGTAATAAGTTCAAGAAAATACATGTACCCGCATATATATTTTGTTCTTTTTGAACACATGGAAACCTATTTATGGCATATTTAATACGGGCATCTTTCGAATAAATAAATAAATAAAAATAAAGTTCTATTTAAAGCTCGTGATGTAAGCAGATTTATTTAGACATTTTAAACAAATGCGGCAGGGGCTAACAGGAAATGGATGAAATTTCTCACGGCCTTCTTGCGCATGCGCAGATATACCTTGGTATTAAGGTTCTCACGGGTTTAAAGATCTCACGCTACACCGGTACAAAAAAGGATTAAGCTACAACTGACACTAATAATGCCAGAATATGTGTTCAGTCCCCTTATTATAGTTTTGGTTTCTTCTAGATCCAAAGATCAAGCCTGAGGCACCAAAGTTTAATGTGTTGCTAGGCGACCAGAGTGTGGAGTCGGGAGAAAAACTTGTCCTGAAAACTGAAGTAACAGGTATGAACAGAATTTTACCTTTATTTACCCTTTTTGTACCAAATGGAATCATCCTTTCTTATATATAGCAGGAGTCCACTTCAAAATTTAGGGGTGTCAGGTTGTGTTTTCATCAAAATTTATTTGGAAAATAGCTGAACTTTTAGCAAACAGTGTAGGCCCTGATCAGACGCCGCATTCAGTGGCCTCTGATCTGGGCCTGCACTGTTTGCCCTGGTACCCGCTTAGGGGTTTCTGGTACTAAATGGGTTAAAATACTGGGGGGTAAGAGCCCTGTCTGTTAATAATTAGTTCCCTCACTGCGGTTGGCTCGAGCCTGGCTCAGGTCACATGTGAGAAGTCAAGTATCACAACGAAAGGTCAGGTAGTTTTTCTCCGTGTACTCCAGTTGTTTCCCCCCATTGATTACTGGTCAGCTTGAAACAGGCGAAAAAGTCCTTAAAGGATCGTAGAACCATCCCCTCCAGCCTACCAAAACAAAATACAAAATTCTAATTATACAGCCATATGGAATAACAGAGAAATTGGTATTACATGCCATGTCTGTGGCCAAGTGGTTAAGAGCACTGTGCCCCCCAAAATAAGGTCTTTCACCACTTACTGTATTTTCCCTAAATATTTGAATACCTCAGCTCCCTTCCTTACTTGTTCTAAAATTTGAACAAGTACAGTTGACTGCCTAGGGTCAGTTGTTCAAACTAATGATGTCGTTAGTTAACCTATTGTTAAAACTTTGATAATTAAATATGGCAAATTTACTAATATATTTGCTGGAAAAAATGTGAGCAGCTTTTGCAGATGCAAAAGCTACTCACATTTTTCAGCAAAAATAACACTATATTAGATTTTGTACTTGCTAGAACAGTTTACAGTAGAACACTTACAAGATCTTTAAGCTAATGAGGCTTTGAACATAATAATTTACTGGCCTCTGATGTTTGTGTCTAGAAATACATGTAACTGCATGGATGAGTGGCAAACTATGAAGACTCTGATGAGATGCTGTATCTGGGTTTACACTGTTTGCGGATGCTGGTCTGTCCGAATACATCGAGTAAATACGGTATAACAGTAAAATCTGAGAGACCCTTATTAACAGCCCCAGCAAGCTAAGTTTGGTGGCAGGGGTATACTGTTTTCACATCTGTCCGTAACCCTTTGGTTTTTCCTCCCTCTGCAGCATTTATCTTGATTAATAATACCAGGAATTATCTAACCATATTTTGCAATATGTTGATATTTATAAGATGCTGCTATCACAGAAAAATAAAGGTTGCGGTGTCAATGCTATTATAGTTATTCCCCTTTGTATTTCTCTTAAAGCTTTCAGTTACACGTTTGTCAATAACACTTCGGTTTTTTGTGCATATCTTGATAGTAAGAGCTCCAAGCTATTGAGATTGAGCAATAGGTGGTCTGAACGTACCAAAAATTTAAGCCATAACCCTTTTAAGATCAACATATTGGAAGGTAGAAAACAGATGTTTCCTAACTTTTACGTCTTGCAAAAGCTTTGAAATTATGGGATACATTTAGGTACTGTTGCGCTTATTCTAAATTTGCTGAATTGCCATGTTAAATGACAGGATTCGAAATTTAAGATACACTGACAACTAAAAAAAAAAACATTTATTAACCATAACTGACAC
This sequence comes from Lucinisca nassula, assembly GCA_963580285.1. Classification (NCBI taxonomy): domain Eukaryota; kingdom Metazoa; phylum Mollusca; class Bivalvia; order Lucinida; family Lucinidae; genus Lucinisca; species Lucinisca nassula. The sequence continues at coordinate 105,238,754 of OY757017.1, read as the reverse complement.
CACAATATAAGGTTATGGCAAATTTACCATGCTTTCAATATCTACTGGCATTTTCTGAGTCGAGACATGGTAAAATGTACCTTAATTTATTGTATATCACTGTGTGACAGAATGCTGTGGAAAGCTATGCTTTTTCTCCAGTGCAAAATGTCTTTATATTTTATGATTTATGATATATGCACTGCAAACAAAGTATTTGCAAAGTCAAAAACAATTTTGGCCATTTCTGATGTGCTGAAGAACTCTTTGATGAATCAAATACACACAGTCCCGAATTGCTGCAAGAATATAAACAAGAGGCCCATGGGCCACTATGCTCACCCGAGCTCAGGTGCGCACTGCCCAATTGCAGCCATGTATTTTAACATGGTATCATTTTAATCTGCCAAGAGAAACCCAATATCCAAATGAGCACCCATGTGGATTCAGTATATGAAACATTAGGCCTTTTATGAAGTAGAGGGGCGGGGCATGGACCCAATGGAGCCCTGGTTGGTATCACTAAATGTGTAGCAGTGGGGATCTGTATGGCTGGAGATATAAGGCCTCTTAAACAGTGGAGGGGTTGGAGCATGCCCTGTCAATCCCAGGAAAGCCCAAGATTGTTGTCCCTAAATGTGTCTTATCATAAGGACCAAGTATATATATGGTTTAGGGGTGGGAATCTGAACAGTTTCCGAGATATGAGGCCCTTTTATGAAGTGGAAAGGCCCATGCGGACACCCCTACAGTAGGTGTGCTAATAATAAGGAACAAGAACATATATGATTATGGGGTGAGGATTTGAATGGTTTCTGAAATATATGGCCTTTTATGAAGTGGAAGGTCGGGGCACATTGCCTCAGCACAAAGAGACCCCCCAAGTTGGTGTGACTGAACGAGTCTTATCATAAGGAACAAGAATATATATGGTTTAGGGGTGGGGAGCTGAACGATTTCTGAGGTATATGGCTTTTAATGAAGTCAAGCGGTAGGGCATTGGCCGGGCATGCCCCAGGGGCTCACAAGCTGGTGTCACTGAATGCGTCTTATCATAAGGAAGATGAATATATATGGTTATGGGGTGGGGCTTGGACCAGTTACTGAGATATAAGGTCTTTTCTGAAGTGCAGGGGTGGGGCAAGGCACTGGGAGACCCCAGGTTGGTGTCAATGAATGTGTCTTATCATAAGGAACAAGAATATATATGGTTTAGGGGTGGGGATCTGTAAGGTTTCCAAGATATTGTGATATTATGAAATGGAGGGGGTGGGGCAAGGCCCCAGAACATCCCTGGGGACCCCCAGGTTTCTTGTCACTGATTGCGTCTTATCATAATGAACGAGAATATATAATGTTTAGGGGTGGGGATCTGTAAGGTTACTGGGACATGGGCCTTTTATGAAGTGGAGGGGGTGGGGCATGGCCCCGGCATATCCCAGGGGACCCCCAGGTTGGTATCACTGAGTCCATCTTATCATAAGGAACAAGAATATATATGGTTTAGGGGTGGGGATCTCAATGGTTTCTGTGATAAATGGCATTTTATGAAGTGGAGGGGGTGGGGCATGTCCCCGGCACATCCAGGGGGACCCCCAGGTTGGTATCACTTAATGCATCTTAGCATAAGGAACAAGAATATATATAGTTTAGGGGTTGGGATCTGAATGGTTTCTGAGATAAATGGCATTTTATGAAGTGGAGGGGATGGGGCATGGCCCCGGCACAACCTAGGGTCCCCCAGGTTGACATAAAAGCATATGGCTGAGAGAAGTTTACTCAAGGAACATGTTTATGTAAGTTTTGTCAAAATATCTGCAATGACTTGGCAGTAAATGCCATTTTTCAGTTTTCCCCATTATAAGTCAGTGGAAACTCTAAGTTGCCATAGCAACAAAACTGAAAGGCCAAATTTCATAAAAAAAACACAAAACCTGTAAAGGCAAATATGGTGAATATTTTCATAAAGTCTCAGCCTCCTAGAGCATATGGTTTCTGAGGAGATGATTTTTAAGTATTTTTTGGTCTATTTTTTTGCATTTTGGTTTCCATGGCAACCAATAAAAATGGGCAGAAGGCCTAAAATCATACGGCAGATAGTAGATTGCCTATGGAACATTTCTGTGAAAGTTTTGTCAAAATATCTGCAGAGACTTGGCAGTAAATGCCATTTTTCAATTTTCCCCATTATAAGTCTATGGAAACTACAAGTTGCCATAGCAATCAAACTAATGAGCCGATTTTGATAAAAAACACAATCTTACAATCCCCCAGCCCAAGGATAATACAGATAAAATTTGGGCCCAATCGGCCCAGTGGTTTCAGAGGAGATGGCGTTTGAAAGTGTTGACGCAGACGACATACGTCATACGACGGACGACAACGGACAACTGCCTATCCTATAAGCTCCCCCGGAGCCTTCGGCTCTGGTGAGCTAAAAATGTTCACTGTTTAACATACAATTCACATTCAAATGAAAAGGCCTCACTGGTGTATATGAAGCTAAACTTTTTGATGAAATCATCATCATCATCATCATCATTGTCATCAATGGCAAATATCATCATTTACAGTATTTATTGTCGGTGCCATAATCCAAATATTTAAAATATGAGCATTTAGTATATAAACACCATATGTTTAAACAATCAGTTTCTATCCAGGGCATCAATAACAATATTAATATCATGACCATTTATAACACCAATATGAGCAATATAATTTAGCAAAAACAACGATTTGGATTATTTAGTTTTGGGACACTAATTGCACACCTGGGTCAAAGGTCTGATCCTTTGTTTGGAAATTTCATAGAGGGTTTCCATCCCATGAGATTCAACAGGGAAGGACCAGACAAGACTGTGCTAATGCCAAAGATGCTGATTACACTGTGTGTACACTCAGGCATATCTGCATATTTATCGTTCATACATGAAATTTGCAGGTTTTCTCATGATGAGGCTCATTCATTATGGTCTATAATATATTAAATGATAAAAGTGTATGAATAGATTGGTGCAAATGTTAAGCAGCTAAACTACACAGTTTGATCTAATCATGCGTGAAAATATTTCTATGAAGCAGCCATCACTATTGTACCACTTTTGGAGCGGCTATACTAACACATTCTATGCCAAATAGATAATAGTATTCTCAATTCTCAAACAATCTATTATTTTATTCCTAAAAATTCCAGAAAGGGGTGTGTGCATGGCATATGCTGGTTACAAAAACACATTATAATGTATTTACTATTTAGCAATATACAAGTTGCCTATGTTAACTTAAAGCAAGTTTTTCGTGAAAAGCTTACCCCAAATATGCTTACCATAGTCCCATTTTGGACCATTTTACTGGTTAAAATCATGGTGCGTATCATATTTATACTTCATTAATGAGTTTCCTGCATGAAACAAATTAAACAAATGTAAATTGCACCACTGTTAATGACTACATCTGAAAAGACCTTAATATTTCAACATTGTCCTAATGTTAGTCTTATTACATAACTGGCACATTCGTGAACTTGCGTACCGTATGTTGGCATGATATAAAACATGTTTTGCAAGACTTAAAAAATGGGAAATATTGTGTTTCATACTGCCCAGATATAGTACTAAAATAATATACTAAAGAGAATTTTGGTATCATGGTGGCCACTCAAAATGCATTTTTGTGAGCTTTCGTCCCACGGGAGCTTCTACTATGAGTAATAATTTTAGGAATCTTATCAAATTTTGCATAAATGTTGATAGCCATGAGATATTGCAGCTGCTTAAAAATAAGTGTCCAGGGATCAATACTCTTATAGTTATTCCTTTTTCCATTTCTTTGAAAGTTGTCAGTTGCACTTTTATCTGTAACCCCATCGAACCCTACTTTTATGTAGTAAAACTAGGGTTATCAGGGGTAAATCTTATTTTTGTTATTTCTGCTCTAAAATATAGATTGTGGGTACTGGTTAGAACCGCCTCATCGATGAGGTACTTGTTAGAACCGCCTCATCGATGAGGCGTTTCTTACGTGTACCCACAATCTATATTTTGAGCAGAAATAAGAAAAATATCACAATTTCTCATCTTAAAATTTTCGAGTTTTCGGCGATAAAATTTACAATGTATTTGTATAGGCATGTTTTCGTAATGTCAAATTTTGCCTAAATGTTGATATTTATGAGACATTGCTGCTGCTTAAAAATAAGGGTCCAGGTATCAATAATCTTACAGTTATTCCCCTTTGCATTTCTTTGACAGTTGTCAGTTGCACTTTTGTCTGTAACACTTTGGTTTTTCCTGACCAGTTTGGTTAACAATTTTAGGAGTCTTATCATGTTTTGCAATTGTAAACCCATTTTGCACCGGAACCCCCAAAAAGGGTACCCTGGCAAACAGTGGAGGCCCAGATCAGACGCCGCAGAACGTCTCCACTGTTTGCTAAAAGTTCAGTCATTTTCCAAATAAATTTTGAAGAAAACACAGCCTAACACCCCTAAATTTTGAAATGGACTCCTGCTATATATAAGCAGGAAGATTCCATTTGTTAAAAAAAGGGTTAATGCTGGGTATAAATCAGTGTCAAGGGATCAATACTTACATACTGGTAGTTATTCTCCATAACCCTTAACCCTCTGAATAATTAATTTTGCCACACCTATTTCTGATTTTTAACCAATCAAATTACTTGATTTAATTAATTTCCACAAATTCACAAACTAAATGTCAAACAGTGTAGATCCTGATTCAGAAGCCATCTGATCTGGATCTACACTGTTTGCAAAAGTAGGGATTGTCGTGAACAGCAGGATAATGGTTAAGTTTGTAGTTTTTCCTTCATATCTCGATTAATTTTGTGAGGAATTTTATTATTTTTTGGCAAGAATGTAGATATTTGTTAGATATTGCAGCTTCAGAAAATGAAGGGTCAAAGGGATTAATAATGTTATAGTAGCAAAAAAATATTCCCCTTTGTAATTATTTGAAAGTTGTCTGTGACACTTTGGTGTTTGTTACACTTTTGTTTTTTCCTGCTTAAAATGCCACAGAACACGGCATCTGATTATGATCTACACTGTTTGCTCAATAATTTTAGGACTCTTATTATATTTTGCATGATTGTTGATATTGATAAAATGTTGTTGCTAAGGAAAAATCAGAGTCCAGGAATCAATTCTTTCTCAGATATTCCCTTTTGTAGTTCTTGAAAAGTGGTCTTTGAGTGTGTGTATTGCTTGTATTTTTTGTTTTGGATAGCAAATAGTCCATTTTGTGGGAAAGAACTCCTTTTGTGGCTTTCCGCTGTTGGTGTTTCCATTGGGGTCTTGTTGTTTCGTGTTTGTGTTTCTTTCCCTTTGGTCTCTGATGGGAGCTGTTGGTTAATATCATTGTCTTTACTTAGAACTGTTTTACTTATCATTAGGGATCCTATCATATTTTCCATTGAAATTAATTTTGATATTCATGAGATGTTGCTGCTACAGAAAAAGAAGGGTCAAGGGATCAGTGCCATTATAATTATTCCCCTTTGTAGTTCTTAAGTGTTGATAACACTTTTGTGTTTCTTTTTTTATTTTTTTGGTTTTACGGGCCTTTCAAGATTATTTCACTCATATCGAGTTGATAGTTAATCAGAGGTGGGCAAAAACCAGAGTACCTAGATAAAAACCACCTGACCTTCCATTGCAGAACTTGGCGTCTCACATGTGACCCTAGCCAGGCTCGAACCCACAGCGGTGAGAGACCAAATGAATAAGTGTCAGCGCTCTTATCCACTATGCCAGGGAGGCCCGTTTTTGTGTTTCTTACCTTGCTTAATAATCATTATGATAACTCACCCGTGCGACATACTGTGTTTTTCACATCTCCAAAATGGCTTCTTTTCTGGTGAAAATCTGTGATATTTTTCTTATAAATGCTCAAAACATAGGTTGTGGGTGCTCGTTAGAACCGCCTCCTTGAGGCAGTTCTAACGAGTACCCATAACATGTCTTGGAGCAGAAATAAGAAAAATAATGTATACCCCCCTAAACCCCAGTTTTCTCATGAAGTGGGGTTCAGTGTCGTCTTCATTTCACGGACTTGATCACATGATGTTTAGGAATCCCTTACAGAAAAGCTGTCCCCTATTGAATATAAGGCAAACGTGCTGTGAATATTTTGCGAATTGCATTGTTTACAGTTACTGTTCGAGATATAGTCATTTCTTTGTTGTAAACATTCAGTGAAAAAGTTGGTCTGACAAAAAGGTAATCGCTCATTGTTTACAGCTTTGCCATATAGTCGCGGCATATTTGCGGCAAAATCTTCAGCACAGCATCTTTGCTGTATGAAATGTCAAGCATGGGTTTCTTTGAAAAAATAAGAAAATATAGAATACCACCTGCTAGGCCATTACAAAAACACACCGACACAAATACATTGTAAATGTTGTAAAAATTGTGATATTTTTCTTATTACTGCTCAAAATATAGATTGTGGGTACTTGTTAGAACCGCCTCACCCACAATCTATATTTTTAAGCAGAAATAAGAAAAATAACATTTACCTGTAAACCCCATTTTTTCTTTATAGAAGTGGGGTTCAAGGGTGGTCAGAATTATATAGGCACATTTTTGTGATGCTTTTTGTTGGACGGGTTTTTTTTTAAAAAAAATCCGTCCTTTGAAATAGCGATGTCCGGGCGGGCGGGCGTCCTGCGGGCGGGCGGGCGGGCGTCGTCCCAGGTTTACCTTTTGGTTAACCTTTTTTCAAAGTGATATTTTTCATCTATTCTGTAGCAGATTGTTTTAATATCAGGACTGATGCATAAGTGGAGGTACTGCTTTCATGTATTATCCATAAATGGCGCAAAAGACTAAAATTTTGTCGGAAATTGTCATTTTTCAAACTTGTGTTTTTCAGGTTTACCTTTTGGTTAACCTTTTTTCAAATGCCAGTGTAGTGGATAGAGTGCTGGACTACGGATCCTATTGTTGACTATGAATCTGAGGGGCGTGAGTTCAAACCCCGGTGGAGACATTTTTTTTTTTTTTCTTCTTTTTTTTTTTTTTTCTTTCTTTTTTCATTCTTTTTTTTCTTTATTTTTCTTTTCTTCTCCATAAACACATATGAACAATTATTATCTTCCTCCCCTGATAGTTGCTAGTAATAATACATACATGCATGCACAGGCATGGAATTTTCATTTTTTTTTTTCGTTCTTTTTTTAGCTCACCTGAGCACGAAGTGCTCAAGGTGAGTTGATGTCCGTCGTCCGTCAACAATTTCTTTAAACGACATCTCCTCCTGGGATAATGGCCCGATTTCAAAATTATTTTACAGAAATGTTCATTAGGTGACCCTTTTTCAAAATTGCTAAAATCAGTGGCCACTAGAGCTAAAAAATAGAGCTAAAAATAGAAAAAAACTTTATTTTTTTTCTTCGTAAAACACATAAACAAATCAACACCCCCCCCCCACCCCCCCAAAAAAAGTTGATACTGGGTTAGGATATTGCATTTGTTCTGTACATACATGCATACATTGTTTTACATACATACAGAAATGTTCATTAGGTGACCCTTTTTCAAAATCGCTAAAATCAGTGTCCACCAGAGCTAAAAATAGAAAAAAAAAACTTTATTTTTTTTTCTTCTTAAAGCACATAAACAAATCATACCCCACCTCCACAAAAAGTTGTTACTTGGTTAGGATATTGCATTTGTTCTGTACATACATGCATACTTAGTCTTACATACATACCCTACCCATCCCACCCTACCCTAGCATACCTTACCCCACAACCCCACCCCACCCCCATCCCAAAACAACCCCAATCCACCCCCAACCCCACCCCATCCCAACACTCCCCACCTTACCCGACCTCGCCCCATCCCACCCACCCAAGCCCACCCCACCCCACAAGCCCACCACACCCCATCCCACCCCACACCCCACCCCACCACAAATTCCACCCCGTCCCACCCGACTCCTAACCCATCCCACCCCACCCACCCTACCCCACACCAGCACACCCCACCCTACCCCACCCATGCCACCACCATCCTAACCGTACTGAAGAAAAAACCCGTCCATAATGCCATTAGGCATTTTTCTTGTTTATTTATTTTTTTTACTTTAAAGGTTAAAGGCCAAGTGTTAAATGTTGTTTCTATATAATTTCTGTTTACCCGCAGGACTACCCCGGCCATCATTGAAGTGGTACAGAGACAATATACAGCTGGGACCCACCCAAGGTATCAGAATAGAATATAAAAACGGCAAGGGACAGTTGATTGTGGATAACGTGTCGTCCGAAGATGCGGCAAAATTTACCTGCCTTGCTGAAAATGTTGCAGGTTGGGATCAGACAGCTGCAGCTGTGACTGTTACTGGTAAGTTTAGAAAAAATTCAGTGTTGGTGTTCTGCAGGTAATTGTGGGTGGATTGTTTGTCACATCACGTGAACAAGTCCCTGAAATGAAGACCCCCCTAAAACCCACTTTATATAGAGAAAACTATAGTTTACGGGGGTATTCATTTTTTTTCTTTTTTCTGCTCCAAGACAAAAGGTTGTGGGTTCTCCTTAGAATCGCCTCAATGAGGCGGCTCTAACGAGCAGACACATCATATGTTTTGAGCATTCATAAGAAAAATATGAAGGATTTTCAACAGAAAAGTAGCCATTTTGGAGATGTGAAAAATGCACTTCGTCGCACAGGTGTGTTATCATAATAATTCAAACGTAATGGTTTACTAAAAAATCTGAATTATATTTCTGCTGTCTGCGTGGCTATTGCTGACCGATAAAGTAAAACCATGCAAATAGCTTATGCAAAAACTCCAAATAATTACAATATCACACTCGTGCCACATAGTGTATTTTTCACATCTCCAAAGTGGCTAATCTGTGGAATTTTTATGCCCCTGCCATTCGAAGAAATAGTGGAAGGGCATTTAGCGTTGTCCCTGTCCGTCTGTTCGTCCAAAACTTAAACGCAGTCAATAAGTTTCTTATTTCTGGATGGATTTTGAAATTACTTTGTAGAAATGTTAACCATCATGAGACGATGTTTCACATGCAAAATTCAGGTCCGTACCTCCAAGGTCAAGGTCATACTTAGAGGTCAAAGGTAAAAAAAAGGGTCCGAAACTTAAACGCAGTCAATAACTTCCTTATTTCTGGATGGATTTTAAAATTACTTAGCAGAAATGTTGGCCATCATAAGACAATCTGCCTCACACAAAACCAAGGTCCTTACCTCCAAGGTCAAGATCATAATTAGAGGTCAAATGTGAAAAAAAGGGTCCAAAACTTAACACTGTCAATAACTTTCTATGGATTAATACGAACATAGACATATTTTCAGGCAGGGGCATCCGTGTCCTATGGACGCATTTCTAGTTCTTATTTATACTGCAAACATAGGTGGTGGATGCTTGGTAGAACTGCATCATCAAGGCAGTTCTAACAAGTAACCACAACCAGTCATGAAAACACACCTTTATATTTTTGACACCCTAATGAACCCCACTTTTATACAGTAAAATTGGGGTTTACAGGGGTTAACCTTATTTTTCTTATTCTATATTTTAGAGCAGAAATAAGAAAAATATCCCAATTTTTCATCTTAAAATTTTCGGGGGTAAAGTTTATAATGTATTTATAGAGGCATGTTTTCTTAATATATGTCTTGGAGCAGAAATGAGAAAGGTAATATATTTCCCCGTAAACTCCAGTTTTCTCTATATAAAGTGGGGTTTAGGGGGGTCTTCATTTCAGGGACTTGTTCACGTGATGTAATGGTTATTTATAGCCCATCTTTTCTTGTTGTTGTTCGAGTGCTATGTCATGAGGGTTGTATGTAAACATGCTGGGACATAGGCAGACAGTGTAGAAGCTGATCAGATACCACATAAAGCCATCAGGGCTTGGAGAAATAGATTTGGCTGCATGGTGCTTCCACGCAGAGCTTAAACTGACTGAACTTTTGTGTACTGGTAAACCACTTGGAAGATCTAAACCAGACCAGGAAAAGTAGTATGACATTTCTACTCCAGTACTCGTTAGAACTGCCTCATCAAGGCGGTTCTTAGGAGTGCCCACAATCTATATTTTAGAGCATGAGGTTCAAGGGTGTCAAAATGTGGGGTTGTCATAATATAGGCCTGTTTTTGTGATGAGTCGATTCGTGGTTTCAAGCAGTAGGGCTTGAGATGTCATTTTATCTCAATGTTTGGTAAAAGTCCAACAAAATCAGAAGCAGTGTCTCCAAAATGATCTAAATAGTGTTGACAGGGACATTAAAAATCAACACAAACTAACAAACAAATTATGAGGCATTTTTAGCATGGATTGTATGACAGGGTTTTAGAAATCAGAAAAAAAAAACACATTGGTTCAAGGTTATTCCATGTCTAATACTTTGTTCATATCCCGATTTCACCTTAGAACACCAATCAATTTGTAGCAGATGATATATATAGTTTTTTTTTCCTCATTTTTAAAGAAAATAAGGTTTAACATTTCATGTCAAGTGTTCCAGCTAGGATTTTAGGGCAGAGGGGCACTAGGTAGGATACTTTTACGTGTGCTGGAAAAAAAAATAGGGCACCTTTTTTTTATCCCCAAATGAATAGGTTCGGGGGATATAGCCGGGGATATAGCGATCAGCCTGGCGTCTGTCCGTCTGTCTGTCCGGGCGAACATGTCAGGTTTAGGGGCTAGTGTCCAGATTGATAACAATAGAAAATGATTGGAAAACGATTGGTAAACAATAGATTTATTCCGTAAATAAAAGGTTTAGGAGGTTAGCCCCTAAACCAAACAAAAGAAAAGAACAAAAGAAATAGCCCTTAAACCTGACATGTTGAAACGTCCGTCTGTCCGTAGATGCAACCTTGTGATGGCCATAACTCCTATACCCTTTGAGATTCATTGATGGTTCTTGGCACACATGTTCACAAGGCTGAGACAGCGTGTCATGCGCAAGAACCGGAATTCTGGATGCCATACTTTTTGAGTTATCTCCCCTTTAATAAAATAGAATGACTACTTTGTGATAGCCATAACTCCAATAACCTTTGAGATATATTGATGGTACTTTGCACAGTTGTTCACAAGGCTGAGACAGCGTGTCATGCACAAGAACCACAACTCTGGTTGCCATGGTTTTTGAGTTATCTCCCCTTCCAATAAAATAGTGTGGCTAGCTTGTGCTGGCCATAACTCCAATACCCTTTAAGATATATTGATGATACCTGGCACAGTTGATCATAAGGCCAAGACCGTGTGTCATGCACAAGAACCACAACTCTGGGTGACATGGTTTTTGAGTTATCTCCCCTTCCAATAATATAGAATCACTACCTTGTGATGGCCATATCTCTAATACTCTTTGAGATACATTGATGGTATTTGGTACATGAGGTTAAGCAGATGTGTCACGTGCAAGAACCACAACTCTGGGTGCCCTGGTTTTTAAATTATCTCCCCTGATAATATAACCTTGTGATGGCCATAACTCCAATACCCTTTGAGATGTATTGATGGTACTTGGCATAATTGTATACAAGGTTGAGATGGCACTTCATGCCTAAGAACCACAACTCTGGGTGCTATGATATTTGAGTTATCTCCCCTTCCAATACAACGGTATGACCACCTTGTGATCTCTGTACCTCCAATAACCTTTGAGACATATTGGTGGTACTTGATGCAGATGTACATGAGGTTAAGCAGGTGTGTCATGCTCAAGAATTACAACTCTGGGTGCTCTTGTTTTTGAGTAATCTCCCCTGACAATATAACCTTGTGAAGGCCATAAGTCCAACACTCTTTGAGATATATTGAAGGAACTTGGCACAATTGTATACAAGGTACAGAAGGGTGTCATGTGCAAGAACCACAACTGTTGGTGCTGTGGTATTTGAGTTATCTACCCTTCCAATATAACAGTATGACCAGCTTGTGATCCCCATATCTCCAATACCCTTTGAGACATATTGATGGTACTTTTTACAGAAACACATGAGCTTAAGCAGGCATGTCATTCGCAAGAACCACAATTCTGAGTGCCCTGGTTTTTAGCTCACCGTCACGTGACAAGGTGAGCTTTTGGGATCACGTTTTGTCCGTCGTCCGTGCGTGCATGTGTCCGTCCGTCCGGTCCGTCCGTGCTTAAACAATTTCTTCAAACGACATCTCCTCCTAAACCACTGATTGGATTTTGACCAAACTTCACAGGAATGATCCTTAGGTGGTCCCCTTTCAAAGTTGTTCAAATGGTTCCGGTCCGTTGCCCATCTGGGTCACAGGAGCCAAAAATAGATTTTTTTTTCACCGAAAACTTAAAAATCTTCTTCTCTGAAACCACAAGGCCCAGGTCTTTGATATTTGGTATGTAGCTTCATCTAGTGGACCCCTACCAAGATTGTTCAAATTATAGTGCTGGGGCCAAAAATGCCCCCGCCCCGGGGCCCTTTGGTTTTACATGAGCTTATATAGGGAAAATCTTTAAAAATCTTCTTCTCTGAAACCGTAAGGCCCAGAGCTTTGATATTTGGTATGAAGCTTCATCTAGTGGACCCCTACCAAGATTGTTCAAATTATTGTGCTGGGGCCAAAAATGCCCCCGCCCGGGGCCCTTTGGTTTTACATGGGCTTATATATGGAAAATCTATAAAAATCTTTTTCTCTGAAACCGCAAGGCCCAGGTCTTAAGCTTCATCTAGTGGACCCCTACCAAGATTAATCAAATTATAGTGCTGGGGCCAAAAATGACCCCGCCCCGGGGCCCTTTGGTTTTACATGGGCTTATATATGGAAAATCTTTAAAAATCTTCTTCTCTGAAACCACAAGGCCCAGGTCTTTGATATTTGGTATGAAGCTTCATCTAGTGGACCCATATCAAGATTGTTCAAATTATAGTGCTGGGGCCAAAAATGACCCCGCCCCGGGGCCCTTTGGTTTTACATGGGCTTATATATGGAAAATCTTTAAAAATCTTCTTCTCTGAAACCACAAGGCCCAGGTCTTTGATATTTGGTATGAAGCTTCATCTAGTGGACCCCTATCAAGATTGTTCAAATTATAGTGCTGTGGCCAAAAATGCCCCCACCCGGGGCCTTTGGTTTTACATGGGCTTATATAAGGAAAATCTTAAAAAATCTTCTTCTCTGAAACCACAAGGCCCAGGTCTTTGATATTTGGTTTGAAGCTTCATCTAGTGGACCCCTACCAAGATTGTTCAAATTATACTGCTGGGGCCAAAAATGCCCCCGCCCCGGGGCCCTTTGCTTTTACATGGGCTTCTACATGAAAAATCTTTAAAAATCTTCTTCTCTGAAACCGCAAGGCCCAGGTCTTTGATTTCCCCCCCCCCCCCCCCCCCCCCCCCGGCATACAAAGTATGATGGGAGTATATTGTTTTCGTCTGCCCGTCTGTCCATCCTTCCATCTGTCTGTCCATCTGTCCATTGGTCCGTCTGTCCATCCGTCCGTTAACATTTTGGTTAAAGTTTTGCGTCAAAGTTTCTAGGAGATTGTTTCTTTCGAACCATTTGATAGATTTAGTTGATACTTACACTGAAGTTAGATACTGGTCTTAAGATTTCATTGATGCATGTCCCAGCCCCAACAGTGACCTTGATGTCACAGACTTAAAAATTTTACATTTGGGTAAAGTTTTGCGTCAAAGTTTCTGAGAGATTGTATCTTTTAAACCCTTTGATAGATTTAGTTGATACCTACACTGAAGATTTCATTGATGCATGTCCTACCCCCCACAGTGACCTTGAGGTCGCTTTCTCAAGTATTTGGTATGAAGCTTCATCTTGTAAACCTCTACCAAGATTGTTCAAATTATAGCCCTGGGTCAAAAATGTCCCCGCTCTGGGGCCCTTTGATTTTACATGGGCTTATATCGGGGAAAATCTTTAAAAATCTTCTCTGAAACTGCAAGGCCCAGGTCTTTGATATTTGGTATGGAGCTTCATCTAGTGGACCCCTACCAAGATTGTTCAAATTAGAGTGCTGGGACCAAAAAGGCCTCCGTCTCGGGGCCCTTTGGTTTTACATAGACTTATATAGGGATAATCTTTAAAAATCTTCTTCTTTGAAACCACAAGGCCTAGGTCTTTTATATTTGGTGTGAAATTTCAGCTAGTGGACCTCTATCAAAATTGTTCAAATTATAGCCCTGGGGCCAAAAATGCCCCCGCCCCAAGACCATTTGGTTTTACATAGACTTATATAGGGAAATCTTTAAAAATCTTCTTCTCCGAAACTGCAAGGCCCATGTCTTTGATATTCGGTATGGAGCTTCATCTACCAAGATTGTTCACATTATAGCCCCTTGGCCACAAATGCCCCCGTCCCGGGGCCCTTTTGGTTTTACATAGACTTATACAGAGATAATCTTTGAAAATCTTCTTCTCTGAAACTGCAAGGCCCAGGTCTTTGATATTTGGTGTGAAGCTTCATCTAGTGGACCTCCATCAAGATTGTTTAAATTATAGTGCTGAGGCCAAAAATGCCCCCGCTCTGGGGCCATTTGGTTTTACTTAGGCTTATGTACGGAATATCTTAAAAAAAAAAAATCTTCTTCTCTGAAACCGCAAAGCCCAGGTCTTTGATATTTGGTGTGTAGTTCTATCTAGTGGACTTTTGCCAAGGTTGTTCAAATTATGAAGCTTCAACTTTTCAGACCTCCCTCAACATTATGCACATTATAGCCCTGGTGTCAATAATGGCCCTCCCCGGGGCCCACTTGTTACTCTATGGATCAGGTGAGCAATCCAGGGCCATCATGGCCCTCTTGTTTAGTTTAATATATCCCCTGACAGTATAATTTTGTGATGGCCATAACTGCAATACTTTCGTGATATATTGCAGGTTTAATTCTGGTGTATGTTCTATTGGTGAACAATCTTCTGAAGGCCATATTGGCTTCTTGTAAAATCATGGACCGAGATAAAATATGAAAAAAAAAAAAAAAATCCCCAAAATTTGTTATTACTATTACACCTCAACCTCATTTTAACATGTCTTCTGGTCAAACCAACAGGCCGTGATGTTATAAACACTGACCATATTTGTGTCAGATCAGACTTACTGTAAGCCTACAATGTTCCGCATGAAAAGGTGTGAGAATAAGGTCAAGTTATGTCTCTTAATTTGCGTATATCCCTCAATCATGAAATTTTAATCCACAATCAATGTGAAAATGATTTAATTGCTCCTAAGACGATTAGCTGATGATGATGATTTTGTGTTTAACGACGCGTCAAACCTCTTTGTGGGTCATAAGCGTCAAGCTGTTAATGATCAAACGGTATGAAAAATTTTGAGGATATTAAAAGTAAAAAGTCACATGATAATGTATAAAAATCTGAAAACACTTAAATCTAATGAAAAAGTCTAATTTCTTTTAAGAATAAAATAATATTATCAACAAGTACATCTTGAAACAATTTTGTAAAGTGTCAACTTTGAAGTATAAGTTACGGGACTGTGAAAAGTCTACACATTCAATTAAGATATACGTTTAACATAATGGCTGATCACATCCTACACAAGACGATTAGCTATATCTAACCGTAGGTGTATGCATAATTAAAACAGACTATTCTACTTTCTTGTGAATGGTTATGTTTTGACACCACATGGCGAACGCTTGGCGTGAAAAGTCAAATGCTTTAATCTGTGTAAACACATTTGTATGTTGTTGGTGATTGACATTGAGCATCCGAGGATAGGTTAGAAGTTGTGCAGGGCACAAATCTCTATCCACAACCATTTAACTATTGCAGAAATATTTTTTACCGGTTACAAACAAAATTTTTATAAAAGAAATACACCCCATTAAAATAAAACAATGACATTGAACACATCTGTGGCATCATTTACCAATCTCATGCAGAAAAATGGTAGCAGTGGTTTGTGGCCAAACATGGCAGGGGCTAATAAGTAAAAATTATTCAAACTATCAAAGAATTTTTTTTCCTGGTCGCTGAAGCACCATCGAAAAGCAGAGAAATTGTACGGTTAGTGTTTTTAATCTTAACTCTATCTTGTCTTTGTCAACATTTTAACCGTAACAAGTCAGTTGAGTATAATTTTGATTTACCAATCATGGCCGTTGAAATGAAAGCTACATATGCAAGTTATCTGCATGAATTTATTGCCCTTTTATTTTGCAATATTTAAAGAAGCCGATTAAAAGTAAACTGAAAGCAGGTTCTATCCAGTATTTCTGACTGTGTCCAGCATCAAAAATATATATGGACATGACTGCTCATAGAGTCCTGCTGCACCCCTTGGTGTTTATCTAACTGTCACTGATCAAGTAACAATATGATAAATTACTTCAGCCAATGTTGTAAAATTAATCAATAATTACATCTATCTATGGTGTCTTATTACGGGTCTTTAATTACACATAAGAGGCTGCTAAGTGGCAATAACTATGAATGGATTTGAAACCGTAAATAATCCGCAATATCATAAAAAAGGGGTGGGAGATTTGAGAGGGCATGGGGGTGGGAAGGCAAGGCACGAGGGTCTGTCCTGGAGGGCAAGAGGGGCGGCCCATCCCCCTGAAAGTAGCTAGCTGAATTATTTGCCTGTAGCAGATGATTCACATGAAATGTCAAGTCTCTACATTGTTTGCTTACAGTACAGGAAAGTAACCCAGCAGGCGCACGTCGCTAGGGCAGTGTCATATCAACATCGGTGCACAGATGTGTCATTGCAAAAGCATCAGAACGTTGCACCGACATTGATGTGACATCACAATTACGCCATGTGCCTGCTGGGGAGGGTTAAAGGAAATGATAACAGTCTAAGTCACTGTTCACGATCATTTTTCCAGCCGACACTCAGAGACAATCGAGCCACCAAGACTGTCAGTACTTTGATTCAATTCCTTTGCCAGTTTTATTCAGAAAACTCCAAAAAACATATTTGGCAAACAGTGTAGGCCCAGATCAGACGTTGCAGGATGAAGTGTCTGATCAGGACTTTTACTGTTTGCAGAAGGTTCAAATATTCATAGGAACAGATAAGGTAAGTATTTTTTGATAATTGAAGGATATTTTTTGTCAGTCCTGCATAAAAACCTATGTTGTGGGTACTCATTAGAACCAGGCAGTTCTAATGACTACCCAAAACATAGGTTTTTATGGAGAATTGACAAAAACTATCCTTCAATTATCACAAAATACTGACCTTATCTGTTCCTATGATATTGTCAAAATAAGTCTACAATTAATGAACCTGACACCCCTACATTTTGAAATTCACTCCTGCTTTATCCCAAACCAAAAGGGGTACCCTAGCAAACAGTGCAGGCCCAGATCAGATGCTGCAGAAGGCGGCATCTGATCAGGGCTTCACTGTTAGCAAAAAGGTAAAATTTTTGAAGCAAAAAACAACCTGACACTCCTAAATTTTGAAATGGACTCCTGCTATATATTAGGAGGAAACCAGTTCTTGCACCTTTCATTTTCTTCTGTCTTCAGCTGATGAGAAACCATGTCAAGACAGAGTGGGTCTTTCCACTGACTCGGAGAACAACACTCCTGAAAACTATACATCTGCAGAGGAAGAGCCCAAGGAAGTTTGGTGGTTAGGACCATTTCCTGTAAGTAAAGAACGGAGAAAGCAGATTGCTGACGCAAGCAGGAAGTCCAACACTGCGCCACAGGACCCTGAGACGATGTGCCCAAAGGCTTATATACCTGTGCTGTCAAAAAGGAATAGTTTATCTTTGGATGTCTCCAAGCCTGCAAGAATCTACAGACCTGGTGTTTTGGATGACCACAGGAGGAGGCAAAATAGGGTTTCAGCTCAACAGTTAATGCCCATCCGTTCTAAGCTGAAAGGACTTATGTTTTCCGAGTTAAGGCTGCCTTACAGTCAGTTGAATACATCCAGAATAGACAAAAAATATTTGCCATATATTGCGGAAGAACAACTGAACAGAGTGTTTTACCACCAACTGAAGAAGCCGCTGCACTATCAAAGAACTGGACTCCCTCAGAACACCTACACCTGCGTTGCCAACTCTTTCTGTCTGTGCATTACCTAGTCCATTAATAATGCCAGAATTGAAATATTCAGGAAAGCACAAACCACTAGATCTGTCATTAAATGAAACTACTGAAATGACTATGGAGTCAGACAGGAAATCCTTTGAACTAATACCTGCCCCTGTTGCGAGGAAGAAATTAATCCAAAAGCTATAAACAGCACCCAGAAAGAGCACTGCTAAACATTTTAATGTGTCTAAAGTTAAAGAAAAAAACTCAGATACCGAATGCGAGTCAACTACAGGGTCAAAGAAGAGGAAATATGAAGTGTCATGGAATACAATAGAGTCTGATTCTTCTTTTGAATCAGAGGATGGAATTTGCCCTCATTGTGCAACTGAGCTCTCTACAGATTCTGTCAAGCTGCTGAACACAACACTGTACAATCAGAAATTCACCTCTTCTGTAGTTTCTAAGAACAAGCCTTCTCAGATACCTGTAATGGTAAAAAGAAAACGGTCAAAACAGGGACTGTTAAAAGCACAAGAAGACCATGGTACAACACTAAATTTTGATAAGAGTCACCAGTGGAAACTCCCGGAACCTAGTGGGCACTCTAAGGAATCTAGGATATCTGCATCTCATAAGAAGTGTTGCCTGAAGTCAGGATCATCTAATGACATTCAAGACACTGAGTCATTTGCTGTTGTGGAGAAACTACCTTTGATAAGAAAAAGGAGGAAAATACCAAAATTTTAGACTTCTAAATTGCTGAAAAGAAAGCAGACAGAACTTGAACCATCTGCAGTTTCAGAATCAGGAAACCATGTTAAAGCCCCAGAAGTAAAGAGAAGCTCAAAACTCGCAGAGTCTGTAGCAGAACCAAAGAACCGCTCACTATCGTCAGAAACTGAAACTACTTGTTCAGAAGAAAAAGAGGCTAAAACTTCTGGGAGTAACATACAAGGTGATCCATCTGCAGATTCATATACAGTCCCAGCATCTGATGTGGAAACATCAGAAATGCCCAATAACAAGTTCCAAAGTCAAGAGGAATCTGCGATTATAGCGAATAGCTTGCAAGTCTGTGTCCCAGTTGCAGCAGAAGAGAATATGTTCTCTATAGAAAATCCATCTGCAATGCCTGAAATTGCTGCAGTTTCAGAATCAGGAAACCAAGGTAAAGCCCCAGAAGTAAAGAGAAGCTCAAAACTCTCTGAGCCTCTAGCAGTACCAAAGAACTACTCCCTATTGTCAGAAATTGAAGCTACTTGTTCAGAAGAAAAAGAGGCTAAAACTTCTGAGAGTAGTATACAAGGTGATTCATCTGCAGATTTGTATGCAGTGTCAACATCCGATGTAGAAACATCAGAAATAACCAGTAACAAGTTCCAAAGTCAAGAGGAATCTGCGATTATAGCAAATAGCTTGCAAGTCTGTGATCCAGTTGCAACAGGAGAGGATATGTTCTCTGTAGAAAAACCCTCTACAGGGCCTGAAACGGTTTCAAGAAAACGGCAGACATCATCAGAAGTTTCAGAGATGATCTTTTCCAACTCTTATCCCTCTAAGCAAACAGAGAAACTACCACCTAAGATGGGGACAAATTCGTATCTCTCCAAACAAAAAGAGAAACTACTACCTAAAATTGAGACAGATTCGTATTCCACTAAACAAACAGAGAAGCGACTACTTAAGATGGAGACAGATTATTGTCCCTCTTAACAAACAGAGAAACTACAGCCTAAAGGAAAGCCATCTACAGTACATAAGATCAAAGTACCAAATATGAAGACTTCTGTGAAGCGTAGGACCTCACCAAGGCCTGAAGAACCTGCAATCTCAGAGAGAAGCTTTCAAGGCATTAATCAGACTGAAAAAACAAAGCTGCATTCTAAAGGAACTGCAAATGGTTTACCAGTACCAGAGGAATGTGCTGTATCAGAGATAAACCTACAAGATTGTAAGGTATCTGGAGAAAAAAAAATATTGCCTACAAAAACAAAGCCATCATTATCTGCAGGAGAACAAGTTTCCAGCAACCCACAACAGGTGTCAGAATAAAAGCACAACCTCAAACAGAAATCAAAGAACTTTGTGAAAAAAATTATAGATGATTTCAATGCCAAGTTTACAAAAGGGGTTGCTGAAAAGGCATTCGAATTCAAGAAGATAAAAAACACCAGTTGTTAAATTACATGTAAGCCAAGGAGTCCAGACAAGGTTAATGAATTCAGTGAAGAAAGAGAAGAATAAGAATGAGGTTGCCGTAGAAGCCATTGAAGAGGAACCTATCCTGCAAGTCGAAACTAATCATAAAGGTAGGTTCTGTGATTGGAGCAATTTCTTGAGGCCCATTTGTTCAAAGCTATCAACCTGGGGTCAGTTGTTCAAAGCATTGTTAGCTTTAATGATAGTACTTAATGAGCTCTCTAGTGGTCAGCTTACTTTCATTGTCTCAAACCCTGATACATCTCAAACTACTCCCATACATGAGAGTTCGGGTAGCCTGACTTTTATTATACCCCCGGCATACGAAGTATGCAATGGGGGTATATAGTTTTTGTCTTTTCCGTCTGTCTGTCTGTCTGTCTGTCCGTAAACAATTATTTTGTGTCAAAGATATCTCAGGAACTGCTTCACATAGAAACTTGAAATTTTGCACACATGATCAGTATGACTACTTGTATTGTGGGAAAGAAAATAAGGGCCAAGGGGTCAGGCCTTTTAGAGTTATTTCCCTTTGTAGTTCTTGTTTCAGCTGAGGCGATGGCCCTGGCCGGGGGTATACGTGCCCCACTGGGCACTTTGTTTAGTTTTTAGCTCACCTGAGCCGAAGGCTCATGTGAGGTATTAGTATACCACGAGCCGGCGTCCGTCGTCCGTCGTCGTCGTCGTCCGTCGTCCACACTTTCAAAGAAGTATATCTCCGGAACCAGTGGGCCAATCTTGATCAAATTTCATGTGAAGCATTATCAGGTAGGGGGAAAGGCTGCATACTGTTTTCGGGCAGATCGGATTGGAACTCTGGTTGCCATGGCAACAAATAGCTCCCATAGACTTAACATAGGAAAAAGTTTGTCATCACTCTAGCTCCGTCAATTTTTTTCAGATCAGCTTCAAACTTGCAGGTAACGAGGACAGACATAAAATCTCGGTTAAGTTAGATTTTGGGACGAATCGGATTATTTGCCTTGGAGTTACCTGCCCTTGAGCATAAAAAAATACGTTGTGACCACGATAGCAACTTTATTTTTATTCAGATCAGCTTCAAACTTGCAGGTAACGTGGACAGGCATAAAATCTCAGTTAAGTTCGAATCGGAATATTGACCTCGGAGTTACATGACCTTGAGCGACAAAAAATTTGCCCATAGACTTTACATAGGGAAAATGTTGTGACTACGATAGCGACTTGAATTTTTTTTCAGATCAGCTTCAAACTTGCAGGTAACGAGGACAGACATAAAATCTCGGTTAAGTTCGATTTTGGGCCGAATCGGATTATTTGCCTTGGAGTTACCTGCCCTTGAGCATAAAAAAATACGTTGTGACCACGATAGCAACTTTATTTTTATTCATATCAGCTTAAAATTTGCAGGTAATGAGGACAGGCATAAAATCTCGGTTAAGTTCAATTTTGGGACGAATCGGAATATTGACCTCGGAGTTACGTGACCTTGAGCGACAAAATATTTGCCCATAGACTTAATTAGGGAAAATGTTGCGACTACGATAGGGACTTGAATTTTTTCCGATCAGCTTCAAACTTGCAGGTAACGAGGACAGACATAAAATCTCGGTTAAGTTCGATTTTGGGCCGAATCGGAATATTTGCCTTGGAGTTACCTGCCCTTGAGCATAAAAAATACGTTGTGACCACGATAGCAACTTTATTTTTATTCATATCAGCTTCAAACTTGCAGGTAACGAGGACAGGCATAAAATCTCGGTTAAGTACGATTTTGGGCCGAATCGGAATATTGACCTCGGAGTTACGTGACCTTGAGAGACAAAAAAATTTGCCCATAGACTTAACGTAGGGAAAATGTTGTGACAGAAATAGCGACTTGAATTTTTAGCTCACCTGAGCCAAAGGCTCCAGTGAGCTGATAGTATACCAAGGCTCCGGAGTCCGTCATCTGTCGTCCGTCCATCCGTCGTCCACACTTTCAATGAAGCATATCTCAGAAGGCAGTCAACCAATCTTGTTTAAATTTTATGTGTAGCACCATTGGGCAAGGGGAAAGGCTGCATTAGGTTTTGGACTTAGTCTGGTTCATTTGTTCCTTCATTCTTCTTTCTCTCCATATAGAGATAATAGACCAATGTTAAATTTTTAATCAAAGATTTCTCAGGAACTATAAAAGCTAGAAGCATCAAATTTGGTATTCAATAGAATAATGATGACTTATTTTGCGTAAGAGACATTGGGCTTTCTCAGCTTATTTGTTCATCTGTTCTTTCATTCTTATTTCTCTCCATTTTGACCAATGTTAAATTTTCGTCAAAGATTTCTCAGGAACTATAGAAGCTAGAAGTCTCAAACTTGGAATGCAATGCAATAATGATGACTTATATCCTGTAAGGGTCAATGGGCTGGATTCTGTTAGCAGATTTAGTAGTCAAGTCTGTGAATTGTTAAAACTTAAGTTCCTCAGGTGAGCGGTTTAGGCTCATTGAGCCTCTTGTTTACGTTTGTATACTGAAATTTTCATTTTTTAATTTCATTGACTACCCGCTCTCATCGGAATCGAGAAAATTATCGACAAGACAACTCATCGACACGGTTTTTGGAGACAATTCATCGACACACTTGAAGACAACTCATCGACACTTTTTAAAGACAAGTCACCGACACATATGTTTGAAGGTAATTGGCAATCATAGGTAATTAAGGGTAATTATGGATGAGTGGCATTGATCTGTAAATGACTAAGTACCTCGGGATGACGTCACTCCCCGTAGCAACTAAACGGCTGCCAGATTTCGAGGTGAAACTGTTTGCCTAACAACCAGTAATATTCCATTGCTATCGGTTTTCATTAGCTTGAATGTATCTTTCAAGTTTGTTATTTTAAAATTGTTGTACTAATTATATTAGTATAACTGTTGTAAGTAATTATAAAAAAAAATGATGAAAAATAATAATAATGATAATTTCAGCGGCGATAGTTAACGTCATCCCATGGTACGCTATCGGTAGTTTTAGCTTGAATGTATCTTTCAAGTTTGTGATAGTAAAATTTACCGTTATACTAATTAAATTAGTTTAACTGCTGTAAGTAATTATAAAAAATGATGAAAAATAATAATAATGATAAGTAATTAAACAAGAGGGCCCAATGGCCCTATATCGCTCACCTGTGTACAAGAAATTCATTAGTGTAGGAGACCACTTGACATTGCTACATACTAAATATCAAAGCTCAGGCAAAGCGGTGTCCATGCTTACATTTTAAGTTGTTTTTTCTCTCTTTTTTTGCCATTATAAGGGCCCTGTGTTTTCAGAGAAGAAGATTTTTGAAGTTTCTCCAATTCTAAGTCTATGGAAGCTAAAGAACCCTGGGGTTGGGCCAATTTGGATCCCAGGGGCATAACTGGCAGGATTTATGTAGGTGGCCACTAGACATTGCTACATACTAAAATTCTAAGCTCTGGGCCTTATGGTTTCATAGAAGAAGATTTTTTAAGTTTTTTTTTTCCATTATAAGTCTATTGGAGGTGATTAGCTCGGACATGGCCAATTTTGACCCCAGGGGCAGGGTTAACAGGATTTATGAAGATGGCTAATTTATGTTGCTAGATACTAAATATCTAAGTTCTGTGCTTCACAGTTTCTGAGAAGAAGATTTTTGAAGCTTTTTTCCATTTTGAGTCTATGGGAGCTAAGGGGCACGGGGCGTGGCCCATTTGGACCCCAGGGGCATAATTAGCAGGAAATATGTAGGTGACCACTTGCCGTTGCTACATGCTAAATATCTAAGCTCTGGGCCCTGTTGTTTCAGAGAAGAAGATTTTTAAGCTTTTTTTTAAATATGAGTCTGGGAGCAAAGGGGCCCCGGCGCGTGGCCCATTTTGACCCCAGGGGCATGATTGGCAGGAATTATGTAGGTGATCACTTGCCGTTGGTACATGCTAAATATCTAAACTCTGGGCCCTGTGGTTTCAGAGAAGAAGATTTATGAAGCTTTTTTTTTTCAATTATTAGTTTATGTGAGCTAAGGGGCCTCAGGGCGTGGCCCATTTGGACCCTAGGGGCATGATTTGCAGGATTTATGTAGGTGACCACTTGCCATTGCTACATGCCAAATACCTCAGCTCTGGGCCCTGTGGTTTCAGAGAAGAAGATTTTTGAAGCTTTTTTCCATTATGAGTCTATATGAGCTCAAGGGCCCGGGGGGTTGGCCCGTTTGGACCCCAGGGGCATGATTGGCAGGAATTATGTAGGTGACCACTTGCCATTGCTACATGCTAAATATCTAAGCTCTGGGCCCTGTGATTTCCAAGAAGAAGATTTTTGAAGCTTTTTGTTCCATTATGAGTCTATGGGAGAGAGGGGCCCCGGGGCTTCCCCCATTTGGAACCAAGGGGCATGATTGGCAGGAATTATGTAGGTGACCACTGGCCGTTGCTACATGCTAAATATCTAAGCTCTGGGCCCTGTGGTTTCAGAGAAGTGGATTTTTGAAGCTTTTTTTCCATTATGCGTATTTGGGAGCTAAGGGGCCCCGGGGCGTGGCCAATTTGGACCCCAGGGGCATGATTGGCAGGAATTATGTAGGTGACCACTTGCTGTTGCTACATGCCAAATATCTCAGCTCTGGGCCCCGTGGTTTCAGAGAAGAAGATTTTTGAAGGTTTTTTTCCATTATGAGTCTATAGGAGCTAAAGGGCCCCGGGGCGTGGCCCGTTTGGACCCCAGGGGCATGATTGGCAGGAATTATGTAGGTGACCACTTGCCGTTGCTACATGCTAAATATCTAAGCTCTGGGCCCTGTGGTTTCTGAGAAGAAGATTTTTGAAGCTTTTTTTTTTTCATTATGTGAGCTAAGGGGCCCCGGGGCGTGGCCCATTTGGACCCTAGGGGCGTGATTGGCAGGATTTATGTTGGTTACCACTTGCCGTTGCTACATGCTAAATACCTCAGCTCTGGGCCCTGTGGTTTCAGAGAAGAAGATTTTTGAAGCTTTTTTTTTTTCATTATGAGTCTTTGGGAGCTAAGGGGCCCCCAGGGTGTGGCCAATTTGGACCCCAGTGGCATGATTGGCAGGAATTATGTAGGTGACCACTTTCCGTTGCTACATGCCAAATACCTCAGCTCTGGGCCCTGTAATTTCAGAGAAGAAGATTTTTGAAGCTTTTTTTCCATTATGAGTCTATAGGAGCTAAAGGGCCCGGGGCGTGGCCCGTTTGGACCCCAGGGGCATGATTGGCAGGAATTATGTAGGTGACCACTTGCCATTGCTACATGCTAAATATCTAAGCTCTGGGCCCTGTGGTTTCCGAAAAGAAGATTTTTGAAGCTTTTTGTTCCATTATGAGTCTATGGGAGCGAAGGTGCCCCAGGGCGTGGCCAATTTGGACCCCAGGGGCATGAATGGCAGGAATTATGTAGGTGACCACTAGCCGTTAATACATGCTAAATATCTAAGCTCTGGGCCATGTGGTTTCAGAGAAGAAGATATTTTAATTTTTTCCCATTGTAAGTCTATTGGAGCTATATGTTGCCATGGCAACCAGAATCCCAATCTGATCAGCACAAAAACCTTATGCAGCCTTTCCCCCTACCTGATGATGCTTCTCATGAAATTTGATCAAGATTGACCATGGGGTATTAGAGATATACTTATTTGAAATTGTTTACGGACGCACGCACGGACGGACGCACGCACGACGGACGACGGACAAAAAGTGATCACAAAAGCTCACCTTGTCACTACGTGACAGGTGAGCTAAAAATGATAATTTTAGCGGCGATAGTGAACAGGTGAAAGTGTCAGGTGTTGTGTATTCAAGTGTGACATGTCATCGGACAGAATACCCCAAGTGTCAAGGAAACTTGACATTGATCTTGACAAGTAAATCAAATGCCTGGAATACATTTCCCTGTTCATAAAGGCTATAGATCTATTCTTCGTTAATACTGATTGATAGCTGAATGTGAAAATTCAAAATTAATTATAAAAAATGGCATTGGCTACATAAAAATAATAAATAGCGAATGTGATGGTAACCATGCAAGATTTTGACAATAATGAGAGTGCTGTTAAGTAGAAGTAAAACAAAGATCAGGAATCGATACAATTAACTTACTCCACCCATCAAAGACACCTAAAGGAAAGAAACACAAACATTAAGCGACCAGACCATAATGGAAATCTAAACAAAGGAAGGCCATAAGGACAGTTACTTTCCCACAAAATGGCCTTATGGCCATCCAAAATAAAAAGACACAAGTGATACACACAGTAAGTAACAAACAACACCATAAATAAACCGCCACAGAAGAACCGCCTTGGAACGGTCAGTGGAAAGATTTCCACTGGGGGGCTTAAATCGATTTTACGTGGCCACAATCCTCGCCCTTACTTCCGTCGCGGTTTAGACAAATAATTTGTTCAGTCCGCATGAAGGCCTCCTAACCCACCAGTGCAACATCTCCGTGAATACAAAAAAAATCAAATAACCACAGAGGTGAGACAACGGTGAGGACTCGACAGCAAGAAACCACTGAAATGCTGGAGCAAAAGAAAACCAAAAGTTAGACTCCGATGGGCCCAATCAGAGACAGAGCATCAGGCACCAACCAACATTACGTTGAATTAGATCTCTCTTATTCTCAATAAGCCTTTACGTTGGAACCGTCATAGAATCTGAGGCCTGACCCACCGGCGTGCAATTAAAGAGGGAAGCAAAGTTGCCAACCGTGATTGGGTTAATTACCATGCGTGCAGTCTGTCGTATAACATCCATGTTGTACCCAATCCTTTTATATCGAAGAATGATTTTACGAAATTGGGTGCTGAAGTCATTGCGGTTATATATTTTTCTGAATTTATATACTAAGTCACCATAAAATTCGGGTTCCGATAATCCTTGTTGCAGAAGAGATATAAGTCCAATATTGAATTTTGAAATTAAATCAGAATGGCGTCTATAAAATTTTGAAAAGGCTTTGCGTAGTTTATGGTACCGATAACCCTGATTAAGGAGTTTAGCCGTTAATAATTTATTACGAGTGTTGAAGTCAGTTACATGACTACACACTCTATCAAATCGAATTAATTGGGAATATAAACGCCATAGGATGGCGCACGAGGAACATCACCATCCAAAAAAAAATTACAATCACAAAATCAAAGTCATCGCGTTTATCATAAATTTTGCACGAAACAAACCCATCTACAATAGATAGATGTAAATCCAAAAACGGGGCCTCGTTATCAGAAGAATTTGCTTTATTTAACTGAAGTTCTGGGGGGTAAATCTGACTGATCAAACCATCGAAATAGGTATTATCAATATTTAATAAATCATCTAAATATCTAGAAGTGGAGCTAAAAGCTTCAATAATTTCAGAGTGGTTATCAATGGAAAGCGACATCATGAAGTCTCTTTCATAACAATACAAGAACAGATCAGCCACAAGAGGTGCGCAATTCGTACCCATCGGAATACCCACAATTTGTCTAAATAACTTAGTACCGAATCTAATACAAATTTTGCCAAGTAGAAAGGTGAGGGCATCACACACTTTCTGACTTGACCAAAGTGTATAATTCTTATGCTCTTTAGAAGTAGTTTAGGTCGTAGTACCAAAGCGTTAATCCAAAAACGTTAATCCATAGACAAAATGGCAAATACTAAAGTTCGGATCAACATACATGGACTCCAGAAGAGTGTAATCAGGCGTCCGCGGATAGTAAACATTACTTGGTAAGCAAGCTTCGCCCACCATGCCCATCGACCCGAACGAAGAAATGGTGTAAATGCCGGTTAGGGTATGTCCGAGATTTTGGAAGTCTTCCTATGGCTTTCCATTGACAAACATATCAGAAATAATTCTGGAAATGGCCACATTGTACGGATCCACAAGATCATTGTGCCTCCCATAAAACTTCTTTAGTGTTGATACCAGTTTGGTTTCTTGATACCCCTGGCATAACAACCTGGTAGTGAGCACCTTCCCACGTTCCATAAAGTCCTGATACTTTGAACAGGCTCTAGCATAACGGATTAACTGTGAAACGTAAACTCCATATGCTGGTGAAAAAGAAGTGAAAAATGCATTTCTGACATTACATGCAAGATAGAGAGAATCTTTTCTGTGAAAAGCCCATTCAATCAAATCATTAAGCTTTTCTTTTATAAGATTATGAGGAAGTGTAGTGTAAAGAGTGGAAAAATCGTAAGCAGACAGACTTGAAGCACGAAAATGTCTGGATTTCAATTTATTTAAAACCTCATTCGAATTTTTTATAGACCAAAACAGATTTCTTCCTGATCTTTCAAAGATTTTATCACAATATTTAATCACATGCGTTTCAATAGCAGTAAGACAGGAAGTTAACAATTTAGAAAGTTCAGTGGTAGTGCAAGAGCTAGAATTTGCAATAAACCGTGCTTTGTACGGCCTTTTATGAAGTGTTGGTAACCAGTATAGCGTAGGAAGCTTGTCTTGGAATTCGGTCACACACACAGCAAACTTGCTGGCTGAATGACAAACATGTTTATCTACTATAGCTCTCTCTTCAGCTAAAGGCTGAAGTTCATAGACCTTAGTACCACCAAGCTCCTGCTTAAGCGTGTTAACATAGTAGAGCCGTCACACAACGACGACGTTGTTAGCGGCCTTGTCTGCAGGGGCCAAAACAAACTTCTTATGAAATTCTTGAATACCTAGTTTAAGATGACGTAAAGAAGTCTTGGGCTTAGGAGGTAATAAGTTAGTAATCATTCACATCAATTTTGTGTGAAACTGCCTCTGCATCTGCAAAGTTCATGAAGAGACCATGGACGGGTAGGGCAACAGAAACTTAGAATAAAAAAGAAACCATGGTTTTCTGAATCTTGTAGAGAGTTACATAAAGTGGTTAAAAAGTATGCAACTTTTGTGAGAACCTTCCCTTTTAATAGTACATATAGGAAGAATTTTACTCATTTAGATCCAAACTTAGGAGATTATGTAAATTTCATAAACGTAAATATACACAGGACATTTGTAATGAACTGTTCAGCAACATTAAGTCTGATCCAAAACATTTTTGGGACTTAATTAGCAGATTAAATAATGAGGGAAAGGATAATAATGTTGATGGAATCAACACACAGTTGATTACTCGGTTTTTCAAAGACCTAAATTCTGCATCGTTCAATTAAAAAAATAAGGTTTGCCACGACGACATTCTTGAACAATTAAAATTACGTTTGAATAACAAGGAAACCTATCCAGACAACAATGAGAAAAACTTTGTCATCGCTCTAGCGCCTACATTTCTTCACCAATTTCAATATAACTTCACACAAATGTTCCTTATAAAAAAATCTCGAGCGAGTTCGACTTTCAAGGTCATGACCTCAATGCCAAGGTCACTGTGGCTATTTTTAGAAAAACTTTGTCATCGCTCTAGCGGCTTCATTTCTTCACCAATTTCAATATAACTTCACACAAATGTTCCTTATAAAATATCTCGAGCGAGTTTGACTTTCAAGATGATGGCCTCGGGGTCAAGGTCACTGTGGCTATTTTTAGAAAAAAATTAGTCACCGCTCTAGCGCCTACATTTCTTCACTGATTTCAATATAACTTCACACAAATGTTTCTCATGACAATATCTCGAGCGAGTTCGACTTTCAAGGTCATGACCTCAAGGTCAAGGTCACTGTGGATATTTTTAGAAAAACTTTGTCATCGCTCTAGCGTCTACATTTCTTCACTGATTTCAAAATAACTTCACTCAAATGTTCCTTATGACAATATCTTGAGCGAGTTCGACTTTCAAGGTCATGACCTCAAAGTCAAGGTCACTGTGGCTATTTTTAAAAAAATCTTTGTCATTGCTCTTGCGCCTACATTTCTTCACTGATTTCAATATTACTTCATACAAATGTTCCTTATGACTATATCTCGAGCAAGTTCGACTTTCAGGATCATGACCTCAAGGTTAATGTCACTGTAGCTATTTTTAGAAAAATTTTGTCATCGCTCTAGCGCCTACATTTCTTCACCGATTTCAATATAACTTCACACAAATGTTCCTTATGACAATTTCTCTAGCGAGTTCCACTTTCAAGGTCAAGGTCACTGTGGCTATTTTTAGAAAAACTTTGTCATCGCTCTAGCGCTTACATTTCTTCACCGATTTCAATATAACTTCACACAAATGTTTCTTATGACAATATCTCAAGCCATTTCGACTTTCAAGGTCAAGTTCACAATGGCTATATTTAGAAAAACTTTGTCATCGCTCCAGCGCCTACATTTCTTCACAGATTTTAATATAACTTCACACAAATGATCCTTATGACAATACCTCGAAAGAGTTCGACTTTCAAGGTCAAGGTCACTGTGGCTATTTTTAGAAAAACTTTGTCATTGCTCTAGCGCTTACATTTTTTCACCAATTTCAAAATCGATTCCCACAAATGTTCCTTATGACAATATCTGTAGCGAGTTCCACTTTCAAGGTCAAGGTCACTGTGGCTATTTTTAGAAAAAAACTTTGTCATGGCTCTAGCGCTTACATTTCTTCACCAATTTCAATATAACTTCACACAAATGTTCCTTATGACAATATCTAAAGCGATTTCGACTTTCCTTAGCGACTACTTTTCTTCACTAATTTCAATATAACTTAACACAAATGTTCCTTATGACAATACCTCGAGTGAGTTTGACTTTCAAGGTCAAGGTCACTGTGGCTATTTTTAGAAAAACTTTGTCATGGCTCTAGCGCTTACATTTCTAAACCAATTTCAGTATATAACTTCACACATATGTTCGTTATGACAATATCTCGAGCTATTTCGACTTTCAAGGTCAAGGTCACTGTGGCTATTTTTAGAAAAACTTTGTCATCGCTCTAGTGCCTACATTTATTGATGGATGTTAATAGAACTTCACACAAATGTTTCTTATGGTAATATCTCGAGTTGCTTTGACTTTCAAGGTCATGACCTCAAGGTCAAGGTCACTGTGGCTATTTTTAGAAAAACTTTGTCATTGCTCTACCGCCTACATTTATGATTTTAATCAAAAGATGCTTATGATAATATCTTTAGCAAGATCTACTTCGCGGCCATGGCCTCAAGTCAAGGTCCATATGACTATTTTTAGAGAAACATTGTCATCACTCTAGAACCTACATTTATGGATGGATTTTTAAACAAACTTTACACAAAT
This sequence comes from Lucinisca nassula, assembly GCA_963580285.1. Lineage (NCBI taxonomy): Eukaryota > Metazoa > Mollusca > Bivalvia > Lucinida > Lucinidae > Lucinisca > Lucinisca nassula. Next base: position 105,207,365 of record OY757017.1, on the reverse strand, counting down.
GTTGCATATGATAATATCTCAAGCAAGTTGGACTGTTGCCATTTCAGTGTTTTCAAGACACACGAAGTTGTCTTGTGCGAGGGGATTTGTATCGCATGCGATGCCTTGTTTTTTTTTTTTTTTTAAATAAAATCTTGTCAGCAAGTCCATATCTTGAGAACTATTAGAGCTTCATTAATCATTCTTGGTACAAACTTGCATCCTGGCATTGCAACTTCAACGCAAGCATCCATATCTGACATTGACCTATATTTCATGGTTCACTGACTTCGTGAATTATTGCGACCACCCTGACTTTCACCCTAATGTAAGAGTCCATTTCTCGAAAACTATTAAAGCTTTTAAACTTATAATTGGTACAAACTTGCATCTAGGAATTGCAACTGCAACGCAAGCATCCATATATGACTTTGACCCATATTTCATGGTTCACCGACTTTGTGAATAATTGCGACCACACTGACTTTCACCCTAATGTGAGAGTCCATTTCTCAAGATCTATTAGAGCTTCATTAATTGTATTTGGTACAAGCTTGCATTTAGGAATTGAAACTTCAATGCAAGTATCCATTTCTGACCTTGACCTACATTTTATGGTACACTGACTTTGTAAAATAGTGTGACAACCCGAACTTTCACCCTGATGTAAGAGTCTGTTTTTAAGAGGTCCATTGATGATACTTGGTACATGCTTGCAACTAGGAGTGAATTTTTTATGCAGGCATCCATGTTTGACCTTGACCTAGATTTCATGGTTTTGTGACTTTGCGCCTCCACAGGCGCGACATAGCCTTCGGGGGAATTCTTGTTGTATGTTTTTTAGTCTTTAACAATATTTGTTGAATATTTTGCCATCTAGGGACAAGCAAAGGTTGGGGGCATGGTGTTTTACAAACACCATTTCTAGTTAAGATTAGAAAATGCGTTGTGTTTGATAACTCATGCTCACTGTTAGAAAAACTCTTTGATTCCCTAGTTTCTCCTATTTTATTGTACTGCAGTGAACTTTGGGGCATAGATTCAACTTTCAGGGACTCTGATCCCTTTGAATATCTGTATCTAAATTTCATCAAGGAAATCCTTGGCATACATTATAAAACGACAAATTCTGCATGCAGAGCAGAATTGAACACACTCCCGTTAAAAGCAAAAAATCAGTTTTCTTCAATTAAATATTTTGAACATATTTTATCCTCGCATAAATCGCTGGTTTACAGAATTTATCAAATGACTAAGACAACCAATATGTGGGTTCAAAATGTTGAAGACATTATTAAAAGGCTCGGTTTTCCGCACGTCTTGTCAGATCCTGCCACACAAATCCATACGCACATAAACATATGCAACTTCGAATCAATGATCAAATACTTGAAGAACAAGATTCTATTACTCAAAGTAGCCAAAAATTAGATTTTTATAAAAACATTTATAAAGTTAATACTCGTGCACAATATGTAAATCTTGTAAGCAGTAGATCGGATTGGTCTGTTTTTGCTAAACTACGATTAAATGCACACAATCTTGCTATAGAAACCGGAAGGCATAGTGACATCCCTCGGTCTGATAGAAAATCCACTCTTTGTAGTACAGAATCAGTAGAGGATGAGAACCACTTCTTTTTGAATGTGCGGCATACAGGCCCTTACGGGGCGGGGGGGCTTCTTTTTGAAACTAAGCAAATTAAATACGAACATTTCATCTACGATCTGCATGAGTAGTAGAAAGCAGCTGTATTCTTTGCTGAATAATAAAAATGTGAACTGTTTGAAACTACTAATAAAATATTATTTTTTTTGAAAAGCGTACAATGTTACTAGTGTCGTAACCTATGTAACTCCGTTTGTTGTTTTTTTTATCACCATTGCCCTGATAAAACAGTCAATTTGTGTTGATATGTAATATTATATATATGCCATTACCATTCATTGTGAATGTGTTCAGTGCAAATAAATCATTGTCATTGTAATTACGTTATACGTTAGGGTTCTCTTTAGCCTACAGAGGGGATTGCTCTCAGTCCCTGTATACGGGGAGGGGGGGCTCTACTCCAATTAACGTCGCGATCCGATGGACGGCGTACTTTATGACATTCATCCCTACAAATGATGCCAATGGAGCGTGTTCGGACACCTGTCAGTGAACCGTCTCCAGAATCGATTAATGGGCTAAGAATCTGGAAAGGTTTTTAAAGACTGAAGTTCTGCATCATTTACGATGCAGCAGGTGACGGATGCGCACTCAGCGCCACTGCTGTGCCGTAAGATGAAGATCGGAATTAGAAGTTTAATAGTTTGCCTCGTCTGATTTGATGTCGCACAAAAGTGACTGTCGGGGAACTGACTCAAAGTAATTGAGGATAACATGTAGCTTTTAGGATGTTGATTGCTATGTAGTTGCAATATTGATAATGCGATAACTGGAATTGAAGGATAATTTAGGCTCGAGATTTGTACAATTCTCATTTAGATACCTAATTCTGATCAGGAGATATAAACCGTGTCGGTGAATTATCATCCAGATAATAAGCCTATGGTATGGACCTCGATTAATCCCACTTTAGTGGTAAAAGTTCAGTTTAAACGGGATTACGTTACGTTTCATATTTCTGCCTATTAAAGTTAGGCGTTATCGTTAGTCGTTTTGTTTTGAGCAGAATAAGAAAAAAAAAACATATCGTTCTGTATTTTCGTATGATTACGAGGATGCGAAAGCTTTTGAAGGGCATCTGAGACTAAGCATTATCCAAAAATATTTGAGACGCTGCGCATTTGTTATAGCACTGATCAAATGTAGCATACCGTTGGTCTAGTAGAATAGCATTTTCCACAATGTTTACGCACCCGGTGATGATTATAGCCCCGCTTTGAAAAAGTGGGGCTATATTGGATTTGCCATGTCCTTCTGTCATTCCGTGATTCCGTTAATTTGTGTTGGCTCCATAACTTTGTATCTGCTTAACATATTTTCATGAAACTTCACACAAATGTTAAACACCATAAGACAATGTGCAGAGCGAAGGAATTATAACTGTGGATTGCCTACTTTTGGAGTTATTGCCCTTTGAACATTTTCCGTAATTCCGTAATTCCGTGATTCCGTTAATTTGTGTTGGCTCCATAACTTTGTATCTGCTTAACATATTTTCATGAAACTTCACACAAATGTTAAACACCATAAGACAATGTGCAGAGCGAAGGAATTATAACTGTGGATTGCCTACTTTTGGAGTTATTGCCCTTTGAACATTTTCCGTAATTCCGTAATTCCGTGATTCCGTTAATTTGTGTTGGCTCCATAACTTTGTATCTGCTTAACATATTTTCATGAAACTTCACACAAATGTTAAACACCATAAGACAATGTGCAGAGCGAAGGAATTATAACTGTGGATTGCCTACTTTTGGAGTTATTGCCCTTTGAACATTGAAAAATGGCAATTTTAATTGTGTCCGCTTCATAACTCGAAAACCGTTTGAGATATTTTTAGGAAACTTAACACAAATGTTAAGCACTATGAGACGATGTGCAGAGCGCAAGAACCATAACTCTGCATTGCTTATTTTTGGAGTTATTGCCCTTTGAACATTGAAAAATGGCAATTTTAACAGTGTCCGCTTCATAACTCGAAAACCGTTTGAGATAATTTCATGAAACTTCACACAAATGTTAAGCACTATGAGACAATGTGCAGAGCGCAAGAACCATAACTCTGGTTTTCGTATTTTCTGTGTGTCTGTCTGTGTGTCTGTCTGTGTCTGTTAACAATTTTCGTGTCCGCTCCATAACTTTAAAACCCATTCACATATTTTCATGAAACTTCACACAAACATTAAACACCATGAGATGGTGTGCAGAGTGCAGGAACCATAACTCTGGATTGCCTAATTTTTGAGTTATTTCCCTTTGAATATTGAAAAATATCAATTTTAGCCGTCTTTGCTCGATAACTCAAAAACCGTTTGAGATAATTTTATGAAACTTCACACAAATGTAAAGCACCATATTAAGTGTGCAGAGCGCAGGAACCCAAACTCTGGATTGTCTACTTTTTCAGTTATAGGCTTTTGAATATTAAAAATGGCAATTTTAACTATGTCCGCTCCATAACCGTTTCTGATATTTTCATGAAACTTCAAATAAATGAAAAGCACCTTGAGATGATGTGCAGAGTGCAGGAACCATAACTCTGGTTTGCCTACTTTAGGAGTAATTGCCCTTTGAACATTTAAAAAGGCAATTTTGACTGTGTCGGCTCCATAACTCACAAACCATTTGAGATATTTTCATGACACTTCACACAAGTGTAAAGCACCATGAGACAATGTGCAGAGCGCAGGAACCCTGACTCTGATTTGCCTACTTTAGGAGTTATTACCCTTTGAACATTGAAAAATGGAAGATGAAATTTAGTATAAACATGGACATTCTGGTAATGTATCATGCTCATTGAAATGAGGGACAAGGGCTCACAACTCTTAGAGTTTTTCCAGATAATGTAAAATTTTCAACAGTTATTTCTTGTTCATAACTGTTTTCTCTGCAGCTTAAATAACTTTCTTCTCTGACAGCGCTGAATCGGGGCTATAGTCAGATCCTCTGACAGCTCTAGTTCAGACCAGCTTGCCAATCCGCACAGTCTAATCAAATCTTCACCAGGGACAATGTAAATAGTCGCACCGAAAACATCTATAGAATCCGTTGCAAGCAAGTTTATTTCCGAAGTAAGAGGTACATGTTAGGCGTATTTAGCCCAATTAAAAAGTCGTGTTTCTGGTTCCTTCACTGAAAAAGATAGGGGATAATTATATAATCCGCCATATTCCAAATTCAATTACTTGTAACCTATAAAAGTACAAGAGAGTATTCCATTTAGGAGTGTTTATCAACATTTTCCTGAGCCAAAGGATGGTTTAATACCATTTTTAATAGTCATAATTAATCACAGTTTATTTATGAAAACCATCCTATGCGGTTAAAATGGTCTCTTAATTGTCGCCAATAAGCCAAAATATTGAATTAATATATTCTAAATTCGTTATTTTGATCATAAACGTGATAATAGGTCATTTCATTTTCAAAACATTGTCTTCATTTTATCAGCTTGTGTATAATTTCAACATAATAATGTGTCGATGAGTTGTCTTCAAAAAGTGTCGATGAGCTGTCTTCAATTGTGTCGATGAATTGTCTCCAAAACGTGTCGATGAGTTGTCTTGTCGATGAATTGTCTTGTTCCCTCTCATCGGCGAATGCCATTTTCCACTTGTGATTCCCGACGTCAACTGCAGTCGGGTTTTTTAGTTCAAACGATAAAAATTGAACAAATTTTGTACACTAAATGCTAAAACAGATCATAAAAATGATGCATGCTTACTTACTATTTACTGACAACACTAATACTAATAAAAATGCATTTATTCCAGTGCCCATTGCTTGCAATGTCCAGCTTGTCTTGTCGCTTGTATTTTCCTCCTCTGGTAGGAGCACCACTTCAATGAAGCATAGGTTAAGAAGAATGTTCATAAAACGTGATGTAGGTAAAAATTCGTAAAACAGCAACTTCTAACTTTTTACACCGTCAGTTAAAACAGACTTCAAAACTATGTACACATTGCCGGTTGGTAGCGGGCAGCCATTACCCCCTCGGGTTTTCGAGCTGTAATTTGCGTATGTGTATCTTACAAAAGAAGTCTCTTGACAACTGCTCGATACAGTCTTTCACCTTGTCCAAATCTGGCACTTACTGTAGTACTGACCTTATGAACACGACTGTCTTCAGGACGAATGACCAGTCCTGAAAGTATTGACACCACAAACCGCGACCCAGCTGTTTAACTAGACATGTGTCCAAAGTACACAGATGCCTCCGCCATATATCTTTGTCGATATGGCTTGTACCCATCCTCTAGAATGGCCCGGGGGTGTCCGGAGGGACCCAAAGTCGGTGTCTTGGAATGTGTCATATCATAAGTTACAACAAGGCATCGCATGCGATACAAATCCCCTCGCACAAGACTTCGTGTGTTTAAAACACTGAACTGACAAAAGTCCAACTTACTTGAGATATTATCATATGCAACATTTGTGTAAAGTTTGTTTAAAATCCATCAATAAATGTAGGTTCTAGAGTGTTGACAACGTTTCTCTAAAATAGCCATAGTGACATTGACCGCGAAAGTAGATCTTGCTCAAGACATTGTCATAAGCATCTTTTGTGTGAAGTTATATTAAAATCTGTTAATAAATGTAGGCGGTAGAGTGATGACAACGTTTTTCTAAAATAGCCACAGTGACCTTGACCTTGAGGTCATGACCTTGAAAGTCAAAGCAACTCGAGATATCTTCATAAGAAACATTTTTGTGAAGTTCTATTAAAATCTATCAATAAATGTAGGTGCTAGAGCGACGACAAAGTTTTTCTAAAAACAGCCACAGTGACCTTGACATTGAAAGTCAAAAGCGCTCGATATTTTGTCATAAGGAACATTTATGTGAAATTATATTGAAATTGGTGAAAAAATAAAAGCGCTAGAGCAATGACAATTTTTTTCTAAAAAAGCCACAGGGACCTTGACCTTGAAAGTCAAACTCGCTAGAGATATTGTCATAAGGAACATTTGTGTGAAGTTATATTGAAATCAGTGAAATGTAGTCACTAGAGCGATGACAAAATTTTTCTAAAAATATCCACAGTGACCTTGACCTTGAAAGTCAAAATCGCTTAAGATATTGTCATAAGGAACATTTGTGTGAAGTTATATTGAAATCGGTTAAGAAATGTAAGCGCTAGAGCGATGACAAAGTTTTTTCTTAAAAAGCCACAGTGACCTTGACCTTGAAAGTGTAACTCGCTAGAGACATTATCATAAGGAACATTTTTGTGAAATTCTGTTGAAATCGGTGTAGAAATGTAGTCGCTAGAGCGATGACAAAGTTTTTAAAAAATAGTCACAGTGACCTTGACCTTGAAAGTCGAACTCGCTAGAGATATTATCATAACGAACATTTGTTTGAAGTAATATTGAAATCAGTGAAGAAATGTAGTCGCTATAGCGATGACAAAGTTTTTCTAAAAATAGCCACAGTGACCTTGACCTTGAAAGTCCAAATCGCTTGAGATATTGTCATAAGGAACATTCGTGTGAAGTTATATTGAAATCGGTGAAGAAATGTAAGCGCTAGAGCGATGACAAAGTTTTTCTAAAAAAAGCCACAGTGACCTTGACATTGAAAGTGTAACTCGTTACAGATATTGTCATAAGGAACATTTGTGTGAAGTTATATTGAAGTGAAGTGGGAGCACATAGGCTCTGTAGATAACGTATGAAGTCTTTGGGTTAAGGCCGTTGGATCCGTGAAGTCCGGTATTCATAAGGGAGTAAGTTGTTCTCCTTGCCATGTACATTCATACTGGATTCATTTTTTCCGGCTCTAGTCATACCAAGATGGGTAGAACTATCTGATTGTTGAATGGAGGTATCACCTAATTTCCAGGCATTATCTTTATCCGTTTTCAGGTTAGAAATGTCAGTTATGTGTGTTTTAGTTGGATGAATTCTGTATCTGTGCTTTTGCGCGTAACGTACTGCCTCATACAACATGAGCTGCAACTCCTCAGGGGATGACGCAAGCAGGGCAACGTCGTCAGCACAAGTAGAGTAGCCAACAGAAACAGTTCCGATTTTCACTCCCAAGCGTTTTAATTTTAGAATATTCAAGAGTTCATCAATGTATATCTTATAGAGGTGCGTGGACAATATTCCACCCTGACGCAACCCCTGATTATTGGCGAAGCTTTCACTCAAACCACCAACCCATTTTTCTTTTGAGGTAATATCCTGATACAAGTCCTGTATAGTTAACCATGCTGTATTGTTTATGCCTTTATCAAACAATTTGTCTAGTAGGAGAGAATGAGGCACCACATCAAATGCCTTGGCGCTGTCCAGCGTTGCCATGTATACGGAGCTCCGATTTTCTGAAGACTCTGCCTTAGCCTCACTGACCAGGAGGCTTGCCATCATCGATGATAATCCCTCTGTGAATCCAAACTGGAGATCTGACTGAGAATACTTAAGTTTGTTTAAGAGTGCGTATTCAAACAGTTTACCAAAGGTAGATGTGACAGTAATACCGCGGTAATTTTCAAGCAGCTTTGGCTCTTTTCCTTTCTTTAACACAGGTGTTATTACCCCGAATTTGAAGGTATCTGGGATTTTCATATCTTTCAGAATTTGGTTGAAGTTGTGTGAGCACTGGTACTAAAAGTAGAAGTAAAACAAAGATCAGGAATCGATACAATTAACTTACTCCACCCATCAAAGACACCAAAGGGAAAGATATACAAACATTAAGCGACCAGACCATAATGGAAACCTAAACAAAGGAAGGCCATAAGGACAGTTACTTTCCCACAAAATGGCCATATGGCCATCCAAAATTAAAAGACACAAGTGATACACACAGTAAGTAACAAACAACAACATAAATAAATCGCCACAGAAGAACCGCCTTGGAACGGTCAGTGGAAAGATTTCCACTGGGGGGCTTAAATCGATTTTACGTGGCCACAATCCTCGCCCTTACTTCCGTCGCGATTTAGACAAATAATCTGTTCAGTCCGCATGAAGGCCTCCTAACTCATCAGTGCAACATCTCCGTGAACACAAAAAATCAAAGAACCACAGAGGTGAGACAACGGTGAGGACTCGACAGCAAGAAACAACTGAGATGCTGGAGCAAAAGAAAACCAACAGTTAGACTCCGATGGGTCCGACCAGAGACAGAGCATCAGGCACCAACCAACATTACCAAGAATTAGATCTCTCTAATTCTCAATAAGCCTTTACCTTGGAGCCGTCATAGAATCTGAGGCCTGACCCACCGGCGTGCAATTAAAGAGGGAAGCAAAGTTGCCAACCGTGATTGGGTTAACTACCATGCATGCAGTCTGTCGTATAACATCCATGTTGTACCCAATCTTTTTATATCGAAGAATGATTTACGAAATTGGGTGCTGAAGTCATTGCGGTTATATGTTTTTCTGAGTTTATATACTAAGTCACCATAAAATTCGGGTTCCGATAGACCTTGTTGCAGAAGAGATTTAAGTCCAATATTGAATTTTGAAATTAAATCAGAATGGCGTCTATAAAATTTTAAAAATGCTTTGCGTAGTTTATGGTACCGATAACCCTGATTAAGGAGTTTAGCCGTTAATAATTTATTACGAGTGTTGAAGTCAGTTACATGACTACACACTCTAGCAAATCGAATGAATTGCGAAATATAAACGCCATAGGATGGCGCACGAGGAACATCACCATCCAAAAAAGGAAAATTTACAATCTCAAAATCAAAGTCATCGCGTTTATCATAATTTTGCACGTAAAAAACCCATCTACAATAGATAGATATAAATCCAAAAACGGGGCCTCGGTATCAGAAGAATTTGCTTTATTTAATTGAAGTTCTGTGGGGTAAATCTGACTGATCAAACGATCGAAATAGGTATTATCAATATTTAATAAATCATCTAAATATCTAGAAGTGGAGCTAAAAGCTTCAATAATTTCAGATTGGTTATCAATGTAAAGCGACAACATGAAGTCTCTTTCATAACAATACAAGAACAGATCAGCCACAAGAGATGCGCAATTTGTCTAAATAACTTAGTACCGAATCTAATATAAATATTGTCAAGTAGAAAATTGAGGGCATCACACACTTTCTGACATGACCAAAGTGTATAATTCTTATGCTCTTTAGAAGTGAAAAAAGCATTTCTGACATTACATGCAAGATAGAGAGAATCTTCTCTGTGAAAAGCCCATTCAATTAAATTATTCAGCTTTTCTTTTATAAGATTATGAGGAAGTGTAGTGTAAAGAGTGGAAAAATCGTAAGTAGACAGACTTGAAGCACGAAAATGTCTGGATTTCAATTTATTTAAAACCTCATTCGAATTTTTATAGACCAAAACAGATTTCTTCCTGATCTTTCAAAGACTTTATCACAATATTAAATCACATGCGTTTTAATAGCAGTAAGACAGGAAGTTAATAATTTAGAAAGTTCAGTGGTAGTGCAAGAGCTAGAATTTGCAATAAACCGTGCTTTGTAAGGTCTTTTATGAAGTTTTGGTAACCAGTATAGCGTAGGAAGCTTGTCTTGGCCTTCGGTAACACACACAGCAAACTTGGTGGCTGAATGACAAATATGTTTATCTACTATAACTCTCTCTTCAGCTAAAGGCTGAAGTTCATAGGCCTTAGTACCACCAAGCTCCTGCTTAAGCGTATTAACATAGTGGAGCCGTCACACAACGACGACGTTGTTAGCGGCCTTGTCTGCAGGGGCCAAAACAAACTTCTTATGAAATTCTTGAATACCTAGCTTAAGATGACGTAAAGACGTCTTAGGCTTAGGAGGTAATAAGTTAGTATTTTGAGAGTAGAAAGAAATGCGTTTATTCACTAGTTTTAAAATGCTTAATTTCCAGTCCCTCTTTGCCAGCTTTAAAGTATTTTGCACCTAGCTCATATTCATCCATAGATTTACCACTAGTTAACTGGTCAATGGCATTTTCAATGTCAGGCTCATAAAATTTCAAGGATTCCCCTGAATTCCGACAAATTTCCTGTATTTCTTCACAACGAACATTGCATAAGTTCAGAAAGACATTATCATAATCATTGTCTTTTGGTATAGCTAAATCTTCATAGTACTGTGCGAAGCACCTTCTCTGATCACTGGATTCATAAAAGTTCTGGTTTTCTACCATAATGCAAGCAGTGTTTGATTCCTTCTTAAAATTTACTTCGTCTTAACAATTGAGAACTGGTAATTACCAAAACGAAACCAAAATACCGGAACGAAGCCGAAATACCGGAACGGACTATTAAAAATATAGGGAATTGTTGTGTTGTTGCATATATAAGTTGCAAGTTCCTAGCAAGATTTCTCAAGTGAGAGGCAACACAAACGTGTTCATTCAAGGAGTTTAATAATAAGACTAAAATATAGCAGCATCTATTAAGCATTCACAAGTTAAAGTCTGTATTATAGAACATCTCCCTTGTTTTAATGAAAGAAGCAATTAAAACTCAAAAATTATCAAACACTTTAGATTCTAAAATACAATATGTACTTAAAGGCTTGAAATTGCATGCATTAAATTTCAATGTTGTTAACTTGTTAAGATCATTTTGCTTGGGTTATCCACTCGTCAGCGGCATAGCGCTTAGCTGGTATCACCTTTCTTCCAAACCGTGTAACATAAAGTGCGTCGGGATGCTTGTCTGGAGGAATTCGGTCAGGGTCAGGGGTGGGGCTAGCGGAGATGGAAGGAGGGGTCTCTTGAGGGGAAATGGAATTTTCTGAGCGTGCTAGTACAACACTACTGGGATTGAACGCGAAGTCACTGAAATTTTCCGCTGTTTTCATTAAGTGCTTCCTGTTGCGGCGGTCAAAGCACCCTCTTTTGTTTGCACTGTGTATGACCTGGCGCCATGTTTCTTGATGACCTTTGCTGGTCTCGTGTATTTTCCAGTTTTAATTCGTACTGATTCATTTATACTGAGCGGCGGCAAAGGTTTTGCTGATTTGTCAAATTTTGCTTTTTGTTTGGCTTTGGATTTTTGCATGTTTTTCTGTACGGTTGACAGATTAACAGGCTGGTGCTGAAGTAGCTTATTTGTGATCGGTATGATGGATTTGGTTCTACGCCAGTATTGAAGTTGTGCAGGTGACTTGTTGCAGTCTAACAAAGGCGTATTCCTATACTCCAAAAGCGCGATGTACGGGTCTTGACTACTTTCTTTTGCCTTCATGAGCAATTTCTTCGCAATACCGACGGATTTTTCTGCTAAGCCATTGCACATTGGGTGTAAAGGACTGCTGGTCTTGTGTTCGAATCCCCATTCGTTTACAAAGTCACGGAAGAGTTCGGATGAGAACTCGGGACTATTGTCCGTTACGCAGATATCTACTAAGCCGCTGCGTGATAAATGTACCTTAAGCTTCCGAATTACAGTTGCGGCTCGCGTATCTGGTAAGTAATCTACCTCGAAAAATCGGCTGTAGTAGTCTACTGTCAATAAGTGTTCTTTTTCCGTCATAGTGAAAGATGTCAACACCAATCTTTTGGTATGGCCTGTCCGGAAATTCATGCGGAATCAAAGGCTTTTTCGCGTTTTAGTCGCGATGTTTCAAGCAGGTTGCACATTGCAACACATGCTCTGTTATTTACACCTACACCTGAGTTGCCAACTCTTTCTGTCTGTGCATTACCTAGTCCATTAGTAATGCCAGAATTGAAATATTCAAGAAAGCACAAACAGCTAGATCAGTCATTAAATGAAACTACTGAAATGACTGTGGAGTCAGACAGGAAATCCTTTGAACTAAGACCTGCCCCTGTTGCGAGGAAGAAATTAAGCCAGAAGCTATAAACAGCATCCAGAGAGAGCACTGCTTAAAATTTTATTGTGTCTAAAGTTAAAGAAAAAAACTCAGATACCAAATGTGAGTCAACTACAGGGTCAAAGAAGAGGAAATATGAAGGGTCATGGAATACAATGGGGTCTTATTCTTCTAATGAATCAGAGGATGGAATTTGCCCTCATTGTGCAGCTGAGCTCTCTACAGATTCTGTCAAGCTGCTGAACACAACACTGTACAATCAGAAATTCACCTCTTCTGTAGTTTCTAAGAACAAGCCTTCTCGAATACCTGTAATGGTGAAAAGAAAACGGTCAAAACAGGGACTGTTAACAGCACCAGAAGACCATCGTACAACACTAAATTTTAATAGAGTCACCAGTGGAAACTCCCGGAACCTAGTGGACACTCTAAGGAGTCTAAGATATCTGCATCTCATAAGAAGTGTTGCCTGAAGTCAGGATCATCTAATGCAATTCAAGACACTGAGTCATTTGCTGATGTTGAGAAACAACCTTTGATAAGAAAAAGGAGTAAAATACCAAAATTTCAGACTTCTAAATTGCTGAAAAGAAAGCAGACAGAGCTTGAACCATCTGCAGTTTCAGAATCAGGAAACCAAGGTAAAGCCCCAGAAGTAAAGAGAAGCTCAAAACTCGCAGTCTCTAGCAGAACCAAAGAACCACTCACTATCGTCAGAAACTGAAACTACTTGTTTAGAAGAAAAAGAGGCAAAACTTTCTGGGAGTAACATACAAGGTGATCCATCTGCAGATTCATATACAGTCCCAGCATCTGATGAGGAAACATCAGAAATGCCCAATAACAAGTTCCAAAGTCAAGAGGAATCTGCGATTATAGCGAATAGCTTGCAAGTCTGTGCTCCAGTTGCAGCAGAAGAGGATATTCTCTGTAGAAAAAAACATCTACTGTGCCTGAAACGGTTTCAAGAAAACGGCAGACATCATCAGAAGTTTCAGTGATGATCTTTTCCAACTCTTATCCATCTAGGGAAACAGAGAAACTACTACCTAAGATGGGGACAAATTCTTATCTCTCCAAACAAAAAGAGAAACTACTACCTTAGATTGAGATAGATTCCTATTCCACTAAACAAACAGAGAAACTACTACCTAAGATGGAGACAGATTCTTGTCCCTCTTAACAAACAGAGAAACTACAGCCTAAAGGAAAGCCATCTACAGTACATAAGATCAAAGTACCAAATATGAAGACTTCTGTGAAGCGTAGGCCCTCACCAAGGCCTGAAGAACCTGTAATCTCAGAGAGAAGCTTTCAAGGCAGTAATCAGACTGAAAAAAAAAAACAACAAAGATGCAATCTAAAGGAACTGCAAATGGTTTACCAGTACCAGAGGAATGTGCTGTATCAGAGATAAACCTACAAGATTGTAAGGTATCTGGAGAAAGAAAAATATTGCCTACAAAAACAAAGCCATCATTATCTGAAGGAGAACAAGTGTCCAGCAACCCATAACAGCTGTCAGAATCAATGCACAACCCCAAAGAGAAATCAAAGAACTTTGTGAAAAAAATTGTAGAAGATTTCAATGCCAAGTTTACAAAAGGGGTTGCTGAAAAGGAATTCAAATTCAAGAAGATAAAAACACCAGTTTTTAAATTACATGTAAGCCAAGGAGTCCAGACAAGGTTATTGAATTCAGTGAAGAAAGAGAAGAATAAGAATAAGGTTGCCGTAGAAACCATTGAAGAGGAACCTATCCTGCCAGTCGAAACTAATCATAACGATAGATTCTGTGATTGGAGCAATTCCTTGAGGCCCATTTGTTCAAACATAGCAACCTGGGGCCAGTTAGTCAAAGCACAGTTAGCTTAATGATAGTACTTAATGAGCCCTCTAGTGGTCATATTGTTAACTGTTCTAGCAAGTACAATATCTAAAATTTTGTTTGTTTGTTGTTTTTTTGCTGAAAAAAATGTGAGCAGCTAAGCGAAGCCATTACGAAAACACGTGTGTGCTATAATGGGTTGTTCACGGAGATGTTGCACAGATGAGTTAGGAGGCCTTCATGCGGACTGAACAAATTATTTGTCTAAATCATGACAGAAGTATGGGCCAGGATTGTGGCCACGTAAAATCGATTTAAGCCCCCCCAGTGGAAATCTTTCCACTGACCGTTCCAAGGCGGTTCTTCTGTGGCGATTTATTTATGTTGTTGTTTGTTACTTACTGTGTGTATCACTTGTGTCTTTTTATTTTGAATGGCCATATGGCCATTTTGTGGGAAAGTAACTGTCCTTATGGCATTCCTTTGTTTAGGTTTCCATTATTTTCTGGTCTCTTAATGTTTGTGTTTCTTTCCCTTTGGTGTCTTTGGTGGGTGGAGTAAGTTAATTGTATCGATTCCTGATCTTTGTTTTACTTCTACTTTTCATATCTCAAGAACTAGCATTGTTCATATAAATTTTTTAGGCTGCGTCTCCTGACAACCGGTTGTCAGGAGCATTTTTGCTATGTTAAATGCTCCTTACAACCGGCAATATTTTTCCAATAAAAGCCTGCTGTATTAGCATTATTTTAGTTACTTAACCAAGTATTTTAAATTTCTTGATATATGTTTAATATTTTTGTCTTCTTTGGTATTTAACACTCTGTTTGCCAATGCAAACATATTTTTAAAAAGTTTGCTATAAGTTACAACAGACAATATAATCAGATGACATTTTCAGATGCAGTTTTTGTTGGCATCTTAAGGCTTAGAATACAGCTTACTTTCAATGTCTCTCAAACTATTCCCATACATGAGAGTTCGGGTAGCCTGACTTTTATTTTTTACTTTTTTATACTGATATTTTTATTTTTCGTTTTCATTTACTACCCAAACTCTCATCGGAATCGTGACAATTCATCGACAAGACAACTCATCGACACGGTTTTTGGAGACAATCCATCGACACAATTGAAGACGACTCATCGACACCTTTTGAAGACAATACACCGACACATTTGTTTGAAGGTAATAGGCAATAATAGGTAATTAAGGGTAATTGTGATGAGTGACATTGATTTGTGAATGACTAAGTACCTCGGGATGACGCCACTTCCCGTAGCAACCAAACGGCTGCCATATTTCGAGGTGAAACCGTTTGCCTAAAAACCGGTAATAGTCCATTGCTTTCGGTTTTCTTTAGCTCGAATGTATCTTTCAAGTTTGTTATTTTAAAATTTACAGTTGTACTTATTAAATTAGTATAACTGTTGTAAGTAATTATAAAAAAATGATGAAAAATAATAATAATGATAATTTCAGCGGCGATAGTGAACGTGTCCCCGAGGTACGCTATCGGTATTTTAGCTTGAATGTATCTTTCAAGTTTGTTATTGTAAAATTTACCGTTATACTAAATAAATTAGTTTAACTGTTGTAAGTAATTATAAAAAAAAATATGAAAAATAATAATAATTATAAGTAATTAAAAAAATGATAATTTTAGCGGCGATAGTGAACAGGTGAAAGTGTCAGGTGTTGTGTATTCAGAAGTGACATGTCATCGGACAGAATACCCCAAGTGTCAAGGAAACTTGACATTGATCTTGACAAGTAAATCAAATGCCTGGAATACATTTCCCTGTTCATTAAGGCTGTAGATCTATTCTTCGTTAATACTGATTGATAGCTAAATGTGAAAATTCAAAATTGATTATAAAAAATGGCTTTTGGCTACATAAAAAGAATAAATAGATAGTCTAGACTCAACGAATGTGATTGAAACCATGCAAGATTTTGAAAATAGTGGTAGTGCTGTTAACTCATTCACATCAATTTTATGTGAAACTGCCTCTGCATCTGCAAAGTTCATGAAGAGACCAGGACGAGTTGGGCAACAAAAACTTAGAATAAAAAAGAAACCATGGTTTTCTGAATCTTGTAGAGAGTTACATAAAGTGGTTAAAAAGTATGCAACTTTGGTAAGAACCTTCCCTTTTAATAGTACATATGGGAAAGAATTTTTCTCATTCAGATCCAAATTTAGGAGATTGTGTAAATTTCATAAAAGTAAATATAAACAGGACATTTGTAATGAGCTGTCCAGCAACATTAAGTCTGATCCAAAACAGTTTTGGGACTTAATTAACATATTAAATAATAAGGGAAAGGATAATAATGATGATGAAATCAACACACAGTTGTTTACTCGGTTTTACAAAGACCTAAATTCTGCATCGTTCAATTCAAAAATAAGGTTTGCCACGACGACATTCTTGAACCATTAAAATTGCGTTTTAATAACAAGGAAACCTATCCAGACAACAATGAGTTTAATATGCCATTAAGTGAAGAAGAAATACTCAAATAAAAATCAAAAATGAGTTCCTTTAAGAGCAATGAAAATATTCATAAGAAAGAAGATGGGTCAACAGTCAGTAATATGCCTATAAAGTTACCACACAGAAGAATCCCCCCACATCAAATGGATGGGGTAAGACAGCATATCAGTAAACTTCTTAAACAAAAGATAATCCGTCATAGTACAACAAAAATCAAAAATGAGTTCCTTTAAGAGCAATGAAAATATTCATAAGAAAGAAGATGGGTCATACCACGTAGTTTCGGCTAATAAAGTAGAAGTAAAACAAAGATCAGGAATTGATACAATTAACTTACTCCATCCATAAAAGACACCAAAGGGAAAGAAATACAAACATTAAGCGACCAGACCATAATGGAAACCTAAACAAAGGAAGGCCATATGGACAGTTACTTTACCACAAAATGACCATATGACCATCCAAAATTAAAAGACACAAGTGATACACACAGTAAGTAACAAACAACAACATAAATAAATCGCCACGGAAGAGCCGCCTTGGAACGGTCAGTGGAAGATTTCCACTGGGGGGCTTAAATCGATTTTACGTGGCCACAATCCTCGCCCTTACTTCCGTCGCGATTTAGACAAATAATTTGTTCAGTCCGCATGAAGGCCTCCTAACTCATCAGTGCAACATCTCCGTGAACACAGAAATCAAAGAACCACAGAGGTGAGACAACGGTGAGGACTCGACAGCAAGAAACCACTGAAATGCTGGAGCAAAAGAAAACCAACAGTTAGACTCCGATGGGTCCGACCAGAGACAGAGCATCAGGCACCAACCAACATTATCTCTTTAATTTTCAATAAGCCTTTACGTTGGAGCCGTCATAGAATCTGAGGCCTGACCCACCGGCGTGCAATTAAAGAGGGAAGCAAAGTTGCCAACCGTGATTGGGTTAACTACCATGCATGCAGTCTGTCGTATAATATCCATGTTGTACCCAATCTTTTTATATCGAAGAATGATTTTACGAAATTGGGTGCTGAAGTCATTGCGGTTATATATTTTTCTGAATTTATATACTAAGTCACCATAAAATTCGGGTTCCGATAGACCTTGTTGCAGAAGAGATTTAAGTCCAATATTGAATTTTGAAATTAAATCAGAATGGCGTCTATAAAATTTTGAAAAGGCTTTGCGTAGTTTATGGTACCGATAACCCTGATTAAGGAGTTTAGCCGTTAATAATTTATTACGAGTGTTGAAGTCAGATACATGACTACACACTCTAGCAAATCGAATTAATTGCGAAATATAAACGCCATAGGATGGCGCACGAGGAACATCACCATCCAAAAAAGGAAGATTTACAATCTCAAAATCAAAGTCATCGCGTTTATCATAAATTTTGCACGAAACAAATCCATCTACAATAGATAGATGTAAATCCAAAAACGGGGCCTCGGTATCAGAAGAATTTGCTTTATTTAACTGAAGTTCTAGGGGGTAAATCTGACTGATCAAACCATCAAAATAGGTATTATCAATATTTAATAAATCATCTAAATATCTAGAAGTAGAGCTAAAAGCTTCAATAATTTCAGATTGGTTATCAATGGAAAGCGACAAAATGAAGTCTCTTTCATAACAATACAAGAACAGATCAGCCACAAGAGGTGCGCAATTAGTACCCATCGGAATACCCACAATTTGTCTAAATAACTTAGTACCGAATCTAATATAAATATTGTCAAGTAGAAAGGTGAGGGCATCACACACTTTCTGACATGACCAAAGTGTATAATTCTTATGCTCTTTAGAAGTGAAAAATGCATTTCTGACATTACATGCAAGATAGAGAGAATCTTCTCTGTGAAAAGCCCATTCAATTAAATCATTAAGCTTTTCTTTTATAAAATTATGAGGAAGTGTAGTGTAAAGAGTGGAAAAATCGTAGGTAGACAGACTAGAAGCACGAAACTGTCTAGATTTCAATTTATTTAAAACCTCATTCGAATTTTTTATAGACCAAAACAGATTTCTTCCTGATCTTTCAAAGACTTTATCACAATATTTAATTACATGCGTTTTAATAGCAGTAAGACAGGAAGTTAATAATTGAGAAAGTTCAGTGGTAGTGCAAGAACTAGAATTTGCAATAAACCGTGCTTTGTAAGGTTTTTTATGAAGTTTTGGTAACCAGTATAGCGTAGGAAGCTTGTCTTGGCCTTCGTTAACACACACAGCAAACTTGGTGGCTGAAAGACAAACATGTTTATCTACTATAGCTCTCTCTTCAGCCAAAGGCTGAAGTTCATAAGCGTTAGTACCACCAAGCTCCTGCTTAAGCGTGTTAACATAGTGGAGCCGTCACACAACGACGACGTTGTTAGCGGCCTTGTCTGCAGGGGCCAAAACAAACTTCTTATGAAATTCTTGAATACCTAGTTTAAGATGACGTAAAGACGTCTTGGGCTTAGGAGGTAATAAGTTAGTATTTTGAGAATAGAAAGAAATGCGTTTATTCACTAGTCTTAAAATGCTAAGTTCCCAGTCCTTTAGGGCTTTACACTCAACATACTCTCGCTTACACCATCGATTACCGAATTCATTCAAGGAAGCAGCGATTTCATCTCTACATTTACTGAAATCAATTTTAGAAGGAAACCGATATTTCGGTCCTTTAGAAATTATATTCCTTATCCTAGAATCAGGAATAATTTTCAAATTGCCAGTAATTACATGACCAGCAGCAGGATAGCAATACTTTGAGTTTTTACAATCACATGGATCAGGAGTATTAGTATCAATATCAAGATCTGAAACAAGTTTATTGAAATTAAAAATGATAGATCTAACAGGTTTGTTATATTTATAGCAAATTATAGGTGTTTCAGTATTTTGAAAATAAGCAGGAATGGAAGAAAGCACCGATCTCTCATGGAAGATACTCGGCAAATCTATAAAATCCATACCCTTATTAATGAAGGATATTTTGAAGAAATGACGTTTATGATTAATTTCAGAATCAATGTAAGGACGGAGAGTATGCTGAGTATAGCCTCTAGTTAAGAGAGCCGCATCATATAACTGATGAGAACTATCGTAGAGTTTATTCGCCTCGGTGTCCAGAAGACATAAAACAGAAACGGGTAATGAACTTAAAAATGAAAGCATAGAGTGGCGTCCATGATTTAATAATATAATTGACAGTCACTTCAGTCTAGTATTGTTTCGTTTAAACGCACGTGATTTACGTTTAAAGTTACCATTTTTCCTGGTGCCGTGAGATCTAGTTCTGCGTTTTCGACATTCCAGGAGTGAGAAAATATCAAAGTCCGGCATTCTGGAAATATTACCCTCATGATAAATGTTGTCATTAAATCCCAGTGGAAAAGGGGTCTGTAAACATTTAATCCATTTCAGTTCAGCTTCATGTCTTTTGATTATTTTGAATCTAGATGTAGAATTTGCATCGTAATAAAGTTTTTCCACTGGTTGTATAATAATGTTATTTACAGAATGACCTGTACGTCGAAAGTGACGGTACAAGAAAGTGTCAGTTTTCTTAGGCCTTACTCATTCTACGATAATGCTCGTTCAATCTAGTTTTAAGCATAAGGTTAGTTTGACCGACGTACTGCATATTACAGTTTGCAGCACGTCAAGTAATTAGATAAATTAAATATGTAGACTGTCATGTCAAATCAGACATGTTAACTACAGAGAAGCGTCTACCGTTTACAGATGAAGTAACGGTAGACGCAGTGCTTAAATGCGAACAACATCTGCACCTCTTGGCATTGCACTTAGAAATACTAGGATACATTCCACTTCTTTTCCACGGATTAGTATATTTTCGAAGGATGGGTGATTTGAGAGGAGATAGTCTTATACGAAGACTACTCCCAAAAACATTGGTATTGCCTGCTCCTTTGAGATTAACTGAAGTTACAGAAGACAAATTTAAGGGTCTAACCAATACCGAAGGCAACATAGTATTAAAGTTCTTAATAGAATGGGGAATCCGTACAGAAGAAGCAGAGTGTAACCTAAGGGGTGATATTGATATTTTAAATGTATTTTTAATACTCATTTTGATTAGTAAGGTTGTGATACCGTCAAAACTAAAGCGATGTTCATACCGGTTATTAAATAAATAAAATTACTGAAGAAGATTCCTTCGAATAGAAGGAAGGTACAACAAAAGCCCACAAAACATCCTAGTCTACTTAAAGTACAGGGATGTCAAACAAGCAGTTGTTATACAACGAGGAACGAACATCGGTTTAATAATGACCTTCAACAGGTATCTAAAGGATGTCAATTGATGGAACAGTGAAAAGCAATTGCATAAGCAATCCCTGAGGATTGGAAAAATAAGAGCATTAAATGCATGTACGGGGAGACCTTTTACTGCCGCCACACGGCACAAACAAAACAGCCCTGATATGCAAAGTAGAAGTAAAACAAAGATCAGGAATTGATACAATTAACTTACTCCATCCATAAAAGACACCAAAGGGAAATAAATACAAACATTAAGCGACCAGACCATAATGGAAACCTAAACAAAGGAAGGCCATATGGACAGTTACTTTCCCACAAAATGGCCATATGGCCATCCAAAATTAAAAGACACAAGTGATACACACAGTAAGTAACAAACAACAACATAAATAAATCGCCACGGAAGAGCCGCCTTGGAACGGTCAGTGAAAGATTTCCACTGGGGGGCTTAAATCGATTTTACGTGGCCACAATCCTCGCCCTTACTTCCGTCGCGATTTAGACAAATAATTTGTTCAGTCCGCATGAAGGCCTCCTAACTCATCAGTGCAACATCTCCGTGAACACAGAAATCAAAGAACCACAGAGGTGAGACAACGGTGAGGACTCGACAGCAAGAAACCACTGAAATGCTGGAGCAAAAGAAAACCAACAGTTAGACTCCGATGAGCCCGACCAGAGACAGAGCATCAGGCACCAACCAACATTATCTCTTTAATTTTCAATAAGCCTTTACGTTGGAGCCGTCATAGAATCTGAGGCCTGACCCACCGGCGTGCAATTAAAGAGGGAAGCAAAGTTGCCAAGCGTGATTGGGTTAACTACCATGCATGCAGTCTGTCGTATAATATCCATGTTGTACCCAATCTTTTTATATCGAAGAATGATTTTACGAAATTGGGTGCTGAAGTCATTGTGGTTATATATTTTTCTGAATTTATATACTAAGTCACCATAAAATTCGGGTTCCGATAGACCTTGTTGCAGAAGAGATTTAAGTCCAATATTGAATTTTGAAATTAAAGGCATTTATTCTTGATTATTGAGGACTATCATTTCATTACATAATATTATGTAGCCCTCAGTGCTCACTGGAGAGAAGTCCTCTGTCTTCAACAGGTAAGGGGCCGCCTTGGGGAAAATCAATAAATTACTTACTGTTGACTGGTGTACATTATTGATTTTCCCCTTAAGTGTCTCAGTCAGGGGATTCAACAAGAGCTACTAATCACTCTATTAAGGGCTGCCTTTGATCTGCTATAGTCAGTAGATCACAGGGGGGCAATAAAACAATTATGGACACACGGTGTGTTTTACTGTTTCAGAATAAATGCCTTTAAATCAGAATGGCGTCTATAAAATTTTGAAAAGGCTTTGCGTAGTTTATGGTACCGATAACCCTGATTAAGGAGTTTAGCCGTTAATAATTTATTACGAGTGTTGAAGTCAGTTACATGACTACACACTCTAGCAAATCGAATTAATTGCGAAATATAAACGCCATAGGATGGCGCACGAGGAACATCACCATCCAAAAAAGGAAAATTTACAATCTCAAAATCAAAGTCATCGCGTTTATCATAAATTTTGCACGAAACAAATCCATCTACAATAGATAGATGTAAATCCAAAAACGGGGCCTCGGTATCAGAAGAATTTGCTTTATTTAACTGAAGTTCTAGGGGGTAAATCTGACTGATCAAACCATCAAAATAGGTATTATCAATATTTAATAAATCATCTAAATATCTAGATGTAGAGCTAAAAGCTTCAATAATTTCAGATTGGTTATCAATGGAAAGCGACAAAATGAAGTCTCTTTCATAACAATACAAGAACAGATCAGCCACAAGAGGTGCGCAATTAGTACCCATCGGAATACCCACAATTTGTCTAAATAACTTAGTACCGAATCTAATATAAATATTGTCAAGTAGAAAGGTGAGGGCATCACACACTTTCTGACATGACCAAAGTGTATAATTCTTATGCTCTTTAGAAGTGAAAAATGCATTTCTGACATTACATGCAAGATAGAGAGAATCTTCTCTGTGAAAAGCCCATTCAATTAAATCGTTAAGCTTTTCTTTTATAAGATTATGAGGAAGTGTAGTGTAAAGAGTGGAAAAATCGTAGGTAGACAGACTAGAAGCACGAAACTGTCTAGATTTCAATTTATTTAAAACCTCATTCGAATTTTTTATAGACCAAAACAGATTTCTTCCTGATCTTTCAAAGACTTTATCACAATATTTAATTACATGCGTTTTAATAGCAGTAAGACAGGAAGTTAATAATTTAGAAAGTTCAGTGGTAGTGCAAGAACTAGAATTTGCAATAAACCGTGCTTTGTAAGGTTTTTTATGAAGTTTTGGTAACCAGTATAGCGTAGGAAGCTTGTCTTGGCCTTCGTTAACACACACAGCAAACTTGGTGGCTGAAAGACAAACATGTTTATCTTCTATAGCTCTCTCTTCAGCCAAAGGCTGAAGTTCATAGGCCTTAGTACCACCAAGCTCCTGCTTAAGCGTGTTAACATAGTGGAGCCGTCACACAACGACGACGTTGTTAGCGGCCTTGTCTGCAGGGGCCAAAACAAACTTCTTATGAAATTCTTGAATACCTAGTTTAAGATGACGTAAAGACGTCTTGGGCTTAGGAGGTACTAAGTTAGTATTTTGAGAATAGAAAGAAATGCGTTTATTCACTAGTCTTAAAATGCTAAGTTTCCAGTCCTTTAGGGCTTTACACTCAACATACTCTCGCTTACACCATCGATTACCGAATTCATTCAAGGAAGCAGCGATTTCATCTCTACATTTACTGAAATCAATTTTAGAAGGAAACCGATATTTCGGTCCTTTAGAAATTATATTCCTTATCCTAGAATCAGGAATAATTTTCAAATTGCCAGTAATTACATGACCAGCAGCAGGATAGCAATACTTTGAGTTTTTACAATCACATGAATCAGGAGTATTAGTATCAATATCAAGATCTGAAACAAGTTTATTGAAATTAAAAATGATAGATCTAACAGGTTTGTTATATTTATAGCAAATTATAGGTGTTTCAGTATTTTGAAAATAAGCAGGAATGGAAGAAAGCACCGATCTC
Organism: Lucinisca nassula; assembly: GCA_963580285.1. Lineage (NCBI taxonomy): Eukaryota > Metazoa > Mollusca > Bivalvia > Lucinida > Lucinidae > Lucinisca > Lucinisca nassula. The sequence goes on along the minus strand of OY757017.1, from coordinate 105,183,218 downwards.
TCATGGAAGATACTCGGCAAATCTATAAAATCCATACCCTTATTAATGAAGGATATTTTGAAGAAATGACGTTTATGATTAATTTCAGAATCAATGTAAGGACGGAGAGTATGCTGAGTATAGCCTCTAGTTAAGAGAGCCGCATCATATAACTGATGAGAACTATCGTAGAATTTATTCGCCTCGGTGTCCAGAAGACGTAAAACAGAAACGGGTAATGAACTTAAAAATGAAAGCATAGAGTGGCGTCCATGATTTAATAATATAATTGACAGTCACTTCAGTCTAGAATTGTTTCGTTTAAACGCACGTGATTTACGTTTAAAGTTACCATTTTTCCTGGTGCCGTGAGATCTAGTTCTGCGTTTTCGACATTCCAGGAGTGAGAAAATATTAAAGTCCGGCATTCTGGAAATATTACCCTCATGATAAATGTTGTCATTAAATCCCAGTGGAAAAGGGGTCTGTAAAAATTTAATCCATTTCAGTTCAGCTTCATGTCTTTTGATTATTTTGAATCTAGATGTAGAATTTGCATCGTAATAAAGTTTTTCCACCGGTTGTATAATAATGTTATTTATAGAATGACCTGTACGTCGAAAGTGACGGTACAAGAAAGTGTCAGTTCATCAGTGACCCTGTAATGATCCGGCAACGAAAGCCAGAGGAAGCAAAAGCAGCAAAAGGTTCGAAAAATGGAAAATCATCAGCAGCCGATTTCTAATGAAATAATAAAATATGGGTTGCCAATTATTTTAAAACCACTTCATAAACTATTTAATTTTGTTTTTAGTAATGGTAATTTTCCCAAAAGATGGAATGAAAAGTAGAAAGCATTATAAAATTAATTAATAAAACATGTAGTAAGCATGACCAAAGCAATCACTGAGGAATATCTGTAACTTCCAACTTAGGAAAACTTTTTAATAAGGTGATATATAATCGTTAGCTCAAATTTGTTAATGATAACAATCTTTTTAGTGAAAATCAGATTGGTTTTAAGGATAATTCACGCAAATCGGATCATATTTTCACTCTTAAATCACTAATTGAAAACTGTTAATTAAATAAAGATGTTTTTGCTGCTTTTATTGACCTCCGAAAAGCTTTTGACACTTATGGAGGGATGGTCTCTTTTATAAATTAGCAATGGCAAATATACCGGTTAGAATTTTCCAAATAATTCATTCTATGTATGAGGACACATTTTGTAGACTTAAATTTGCAAACGGCCTCAGTGAGAAATTTCCGTCTACTTGCGGCGTTAAGCAAGGTGATGTTTTAAGTCCTCTTCTAGTTAATTTGTTTATTAATGATCTAGTCAAATCAGTTACAGATACCCAATGTGACCCAATAGGCATAGGTGGTTTATCAATCAGCTCATTACTTTATGCTGATGATATAATTCTTCTGTCCCATTCAGAAAAACGGCTCCAAAAATCTCATGATTGCTTGATTGAATTTTGCACCAAATGGAAATTATCAGTTAACCATGAAAAATCTAAAGTAATTGTTTTCAATTCTAATGGTAAATCCAACATTAATACCTTTAGGTTTCAAGATAAAATCTTAGAAACAGTCAACTACTATGTTATGGTGAAATACCCTGCATGTGCATTTTGCAATACCCTTCAAAATGACATGTGTCACACCTTAGAGATATTGAAGATATGAACAGGGGGATATAAATATATGTTACATTAAAACTATTCATTACTACTTAGAAATTTGTCAGTTCATGAACATGGACATCGAGGGTAAACGCGAGAAAGAACGCGAAAAGAAGCGTAAACAGAGAGCGGTTAAAACAAAATGAGGTATTCTGTTCTTCTTTACCTTATCCATTGCCTGTAAGAAGAGTATTTAAACATTTGAGATCAGGCTTCGAAAAAAATTTAAAGTACTACGGAAACTGGCTTTCTTGATGAACACTGACTTAAATGGATTTTAGGTGATTTTTGCATTTGTAAGTCTCAATAAATAGTAAATTCAGACAGAAATATTGCTCAGTTTCAATAAGTTTGTCTCAGTAAAGGTTACTGTTTCAAGGAAGTTTATTGGTTATCTGCATACAATTTTCGAATCCCTATATTGGTTGCAGGAAGCCTATGCTAAGGCTTTGCAGAAAGATGCTGAGCGTAAAAAGGCACAGAGAGAGAGGCATTCAAGGAAAATGTCAACAACCATCCTAGAAAGTATAAAGCAGTCGTCGACAAGCAAAGAGCAGAGAATGCAGCGCGTGTTAAGAGGTTTCTTGAGAAAAATCGTGCTGACAATGATAGCCCGAGTACTCCTAAAAACCTACATCCCCAGACCATGAGGCGTATGAACGAGAAAAAGAGACAAGCGAATGCCGAAAAACGAAAATCTGAGAATAACAAAAAAGAGTCAAACAGAAAACGTGTTCGTGACTTTTGCATGAGAATCAAATTGTGAACTCCAAAAACCGACACAACAACAGCTCAAATGACAGAAACACCTGATAGCTATAAACATAAAAGCAGTGAAACCAGAGCGTATAAGCGTGTTAAGGAAACTCTTCCCCAAACACCAGCAAAGAAAGTGAGAATTATAGAGAAGATAGTTCAAAACAACACCAAGATCTCGAAGTGCGCTAGCGAACAGTCCATCGAATCGGGCTGTATTTGTGAACCCTTCAGCATACAGAAAACTAGACAAGGACTTTAAGGTTATTTAGCCAGTTAAAGAATCTGTGTCCAAATTGAAAAGAAAGAAAAAGTCATCACATGCAGCAGATATAGTTGCCAATAAAGTTGATAAACTGTTGAATATGTCGCGTAAAGTGTCTGCAGCAGCAAAGTTGTTTGGGATACCTAGAAAGACACTATCTAAGAGGATAAATTCAGGCGGTAAATGTAAAAGAAAAGAAAGAAAAGACAAACTCTTTTGATAAGGAACATTTGTGTGAAGTTATATTGAAATCAGTATTGAAATGTAGGCACTAGAGCGATGACAAAGTTTTTCTAAAAAAAGCCACAGTGACCTTGACCTTGAGGCCATGACCTTGTAAGTCGAACTCGCTCAAGATATTTTATAAGGAACATTTGTGTGAAGTTATATTCAAACAGTGTCTCTGAATAGGTTAACAGCATATATGCGAATGTCATGGAAGGCTGGGCAATGTGACACCAGATGATACAAGTCTTCATCACCCAAACGACAATGCTGGCATACTGCATCCACTGTAACATTGCTGAAAGTGTGTTAATTCTTCTGGAGTATGTAGGTGCCAGTAAGGATCCTGGCTTTCACTGCTGCCTTTCTTACGTCCGCGACAGAAGATTCGACGGTACTCCATATGAGATGTGTGGACCCAACACGCTGATTTCGGACCGAAAGATATTTCAGGGTTTTCTTAGTTTTGATATCACCCATCAGTTCTTTAGTCAAAAATGAGTTGATTGCTTTTACACACATTTGTTTCCATTGTAGTTTAGTAAAGTTACTACAGTATAGCTCACACAGGAAGGGTAGTTCATACTTTTGAAGGATCACACAAAGTCCATGGAAGAAGCTATTTACGTTGTCTTGTGAACACGCTAACTGTCTTTGTATCAAGAGTTTCAGGCTTGCATTTTCACTGCTCAGCACACTGTAGGCTAAGCTAAGGCGTCGTTTGTGGACTTCTGCTTCCAATGGCAATGCACTAATGAGCAACAGGACAGTTGAGGTTGCAGTCCGTTGAGGTAAAGACTGAATATTTCTAAGTGTTTGGATGTGATACTTTGATAACTGTTCAATTTGACCTTTAGTGAGTTTCAACACTTCCAGACCGTACAACAACCGTGGGAGCACATAGGCTCTGTAGATAACGTATGAAGTCTTTGGGTTAAGGCCGTTGGACCCGTGAAGTGCGGTATTCATAAGGGAGTAAGATGTTCTCCTTGCCGTACTAATCCGTTCATGTACATTTATACTGGATTCATTTTTCCCGGCTCTAGTCATACCAAGATGGGTAGAGCTATCTGATTGTTCCGATTTTCACTCCCAAACGTTTTAATTTTAGAATATTCAAGAGTTCATCAATGTATATCTTATAGAGGTGCGTGGACAATATTCCACCCTGACGCACCCCCTGATTAATGGCAAAGCTTTCACTCAAACCACCAACCCATTTAACTTGTGAGGTATTATCCTGATACAAGTCCTGTATAGTTTACCATGCTGTATTGTTTATGCCTTTATCAAACAATTTGTCTAGTAGGAGAGAATGAGGCACCACATCAAATGCCTTGGCGCTGTCCAGCGTTGCCATGTATACGGAGCTCCGATTTTCTGAAGACTCTGCCTTAGCCTCACTGACCAGGAGGCTTGCCATCATCGATAATAATCCCTCTGTGAATCCAAACTGGAGATCTGACTGAGAATATTTAAGTTTGTTTAAGAGTGCGTATTCAAACAGTTTACCAAAGGTAGATGTGACAGTAATACCGCGATAATTTTCAAGCAGCTTGGGCTCTTTTCCTTTCTTTAACACAGGTGTAATTAACCCGGATTTGAAGGTATCTGGGATTTTCTTATCTTTCAGAATTTGGTTGAAAAGTTGTATGAGCACTGGCACTAAGTAGAAGTAAAACAAAGTCTGCTTTGCTTTAAAGTATTCTGCACCTACCTCATATTCATCCATAGATTTACCACTATTTAACAGGTCAATGGCATTTTCAATGTCAGGCTCATAAAATTTCAAGGATTCCTCTGAATTCCGACAAATTTCCTGTATTTCTTCACAACGAACATTGCATAAGTTCAGAAAGACATTATCATAATCATTGTCTTTTGGTATAGCTAAGTCTTCATAGTACTGTGCGAAGCACCTTCTCTGATCACTGGATTCATAAAAGTTCTGGTTTTCTACCATAATGCAAGCAGTGTTTGATTCCTTCTTAGATTTACTTCGTCTTAACAATTGAGAACTGGTAATTACCAAAACGAAACCAAAATACCGGAACGTAGCCGAAATACCGGAACGGGCTATTAAAAATATAGGGAATTGTTGTGTTATTGCATATATAAGTTGCAAGTTCCTAGCAAGATTTCTCAAGTGAGAGGCAACACAAACGTGTTCATTCAAGGAGTTTAATAATAAGACTGAAATATAGCAGCATCTATTAAGCATTCACAAGTTAAAGTCTGTATTATAGAACATCTCCCTTGTTTTAATGAAAGAAGCAATTAAAACTCAAAAAATTATCAAACACTTTAGATTCTAAAATACAATGTGTACTTAAAGGCTTGAAATTGCATGCATTAAATTTCAATGTTGTTTAAATCATTTTGCTTGGGTTATCCACTCGTCAGCGGCATAGCGCTTAGCTGGTATAACCTTACTTCCAAACCGTGTAACGAAAAGTGCGTCGGGATGCTTGTTTGGAGGAATTCGGTCAGGGTCAGGGGTGGGGCTAGCGGAGATGGAAGGAGGGGTCTCTTGAGGGGAAATGGAATTTTCTGAGCGTGCTAGTACAACACTACTGGGATTGAACGCGAAGTCATTGAAATTTTCCGATGTTTTCATTAAGTGCTTCCTGTTGCGGCGGTCTAAAGCACCATCTTTTGTTTGCACTGTGTATGACCTGGCGTCATGTTTCTTGATGACCTTTGCAGGTCTCTTGAATTTTCCAGCTTGAATTCGTACCGATTCATTTATACTGAGCGGCGGCAAAGGTTTTGCTGATTTGTCAAATTTTGCTTTTTGTTTAGCTTTGGATTTTTGAATGTTTTTCTGCACGGTTGACAGATTAACAGGCTGGTGCTGAAGTAGCTTATTTGTGATCGGTACGATAGATTTGGTTCTACGCGAGTATAGAAGTTGTGCAGGTGACTTGTTGCAGTCTAACAATGGCGTATTCCTAAACTCCAAAAGTGCGATGTACGGGTCTTGATTACTTTCTTTTGCCTTCTTGAGCAATTTCTTCGCAATACCGACGGATTTTTCTGCTAAGCCATTGCACATTGGATGTAAAGGACTGCTGGTCTTATGTTCGAATCCCAATTCGTTTGCAAAGTCACGGAAGAGTTCAGATGAGAACTCGGGACCATTGTCCAATATGCAGATATCTACTAAGCCCTTGCGTGATAAATGTATCTTAAGCTTCCGAATTACAGTTGCGGCACGCGTATCTGGTAAGTAATCTACCTCGAAAAATCGGCTGTAGTAGTCTACTGTCAATAAGTGTTCTTTTCCTTTATAGTGAAAGAGGTCAACACCAATCTTTTGGTATGGCCTGTCCGGAAATTTATGCGGAATCAAAGGCTCTTTCGCGTTTTAGTCGCGATGTTTCAAGCAGGTTGCACATTGCAACACATGCTCTGTTATTCACACCTACACCTGAGTTGCCAACTCTTTCTGTCTGTGCATTACCTAGTCCATTAATAATGCCAAAATTGAAATATTCAGGAAAGCACAAACCACTGGATCTGTCATTAAATGAAACTACTGAAATGACTGTGGCGTCAGACAGGAAATCCTTTGAACTAAGACCTGTCCCTGTTAAGAGGAAGAAATTAAGCCAGAAGCTATAAACAGCACACAGAAAGAGCACTGCTTAAAATTTTAATGTGTCTAAAGTAAAAGAAAAAAACTCAGATACCAAATGCAAGTCAACTACAGGGTCAAAGAAGAGGAAATATGAAGTGTCATGGAATACAATGGAGTCTGATTCTTTCTTTTAATGAATCAGAAGAATTGAATTTGTCCTCATTGTGCAGCTGAGCTCTCTACAGATTCTGTCAAGCTCCTGAACACAACACTGTACAATCAGAAATTCACCTCTTCTGTAGTTTCTAAGAACAAGCCTTCTCGAATACCTGTAATGGTGAAAAGAAAACGGTCAAAACAGGGACTGTTAACAGCACCAGAAGACCATGGTACAACACTAAATTTTGATAGAGTCACCAGTGGAAACTCCCGGAACCTAGTGGGCACTCTAAGGAATCTAAGATATCTGCATCTCATAAGAAGTGTTGCCTGAAGTCAGGATCATCTAATGACATTCAAGACACTGAGTCATTTGCTGATGTTGAGAAACTACCTTTGATAAGAAAAAGGAGTAAAATACCAAAATTTCAGACTTCTAAATTGCTGAAAAGAAAGCAGACAGAACTTGAACCATCTGCAATTTCAGAATCAGGAAACCATGGTAAAGCCCCAGAAGTAAAGAGACGCACAAAACTCTCTGAGCCTCTAGCAGAACCAAAGAACCACTCACTATCGTCAGAAACTGAAACTACTTGTTCAATAGAAAAAGAGGCTAAACCTTCTGGGAGTAACATACAAGGTGATCTTTCTGCAAATTCATATACAGTCCAAGCATCTGATGTGGAAACATCAGAAATGCCCAATAACAAGTTCCAAAGTCAAGAGGAATCTGCGATTATAGCATATAGCTTGCAAGTCTGTGTCCCAGTTGCAGCAGAAGAGGATATATTCTCTGTAGAAAAACCATCTACACTAGTACAGTGCCTGAAACGGTTTAAAAAAACGGCAGACATCATCAGAAGTTTCAGTGATGATCTTTTCCAACTCTTATCCCTCTAAGCAGAGAAACTACTACCTAAGATGGGGACAAATTCTTATCTCTCCAAACAAAAAGAGAAACTTCTACCTAAGATTGAGATAGATTCTTATTCCACTAAACAAACAGAGAAACTACTACCTAAGATGGAGACAGATTATTGTCCCTCTTAACAAACAGAGAAACTACAGCCTAAAGGAAAGCCATCTACAGTACATAAGATCAAAGTACCAAATATGAAGACTTCTGTGAAGCGTAGGACCTCACCAAGGCCTGAAGAACCTGCAGTCTCAGAGAGAAGCTTTCGAGGCAGTAATCAGAATAAAAAACAAAGATGCAATCTAAAGGAACTGCAAATGGTTTACCAGTACCAGAGGAATGTGCTGTATCAGAGATAAACCTACAAGATTGTGAGGTATCTGGAGAAAGAAAAATATTGACTACAAACACAAAGCCATCATTATCTGAAGGAGAACAAGTGTCCAGCAACCAACAAAAGGTGTCAGAATCAATGCACAACCCCAAAGAGAAATCAAAGAACTTTGTGAAAAAAAACTTGTAGATGATTTCAATGCCAAGTTTACAAAAGGGGTTGCTGAAAAGGAATTCAAATTCAAGAAGATAAAAACACCAGTTGTTAAATTACATGTGAGCCAAGGAGTCCAGACAAGGTTATTGAATTCAGTGAAGAAAGAGAAGAATAAGAATGAGATTGCCGTAGAAGCCATTGAAGAGGAACCTATCCTGCAAGTCGAAACTAATCATAAAGATAGGTTCTGTGATTGGAGCAATTCCTTGAGGCTCAATTGTTCAAAGCTATCAACCTGGGGCCAGTTGTTCAAAGCATTGTTAGCAAAAATATTAGCATATTTGCCATATTAAATGATCAAAGCATTGCTAGCTTTAATGATAGTACTTAATGAGCTCTCTAGTGGTCATATTGTTAACTGGTCTAGCAAGTACAATATCTAAAATTTTGTTTGTTGTGTTTGTTTTAGCAAAAATATTAGCATATTTGCCATATTAAATGATCAAATTTTTAATGATATGTTAACTAGCGACGTTCGTAGTTATGAACAACTGACCCCAGTTGATCAACCATTACGAAAACACGTGTGTGCTATAATGGCGTCTTTCATATCTCAAGAACTAGCAGTGTTCATATAATTTTTTTTAGGCTGCGTCTCCTGACAACCAGTTGTCAGGAGCATTTTTGTTGCCAAAAATGCTCCTGACAACCAGCAATATTTTTTCAATAAAAGCCTGCTGTATTAGCATTATTTTGGTTACTTAACCCAGTATTTTAAGTTTCTTGATATTTGTTTGATATTTTTGTCTTCTTTGGTATTTAACACTCTGTTTGCCAATGCAAAAATATTTTTTAAAAAGTTTGCTATAAGTTACAACAGACAATATAATCAGATGACATTTTCAGATGCAGTTTGCGTTGGCATCTAAAGGCTTAGAATACAGCTTACTTTCAATGTCTCACATACTGATACATCTCAAACTATTCCCATACATGAGAGTTCGGGTAGCCTGACTTTTATTTCTTACGTTTTTATACTGATATTTTCATTTTTTGTTTTCATTGACTACCCGAACTCTCATCGGAATCGAGACAATTCAGCGACAAGACAACTCATCGACACGGTTTTTGGAGACAATTCATCGACACAATTGAAGACGACTCATCGACACCTTTTGAAGACAATACACCGACACATTTGTTTGAAGGTAATTGGCAATCATTGGTAATTAAGGGTAATTGTGGATGAGTAACATTGATCTGTGAATGATTTAGTACCTCGGGATGACGTCACTTCCCGTAGCAACCAAACGGCAGAAATATTTCGAGGTGAAACTGCTTGCCTAACAACCGGTAATATTCTATTGCTATCGGTTTTCATTAGCTTGAATGTATCTTTCAAGTTTGTTATTTTTAAAATTTACAGTTGTACTAATTAAATTAGTATAACTGTTGTAAGTAATTATAAAAAAAATGATGAAAAATAATAATAATGATAATTTCAGCGGCGATAGTGAACGTCATCCCAAAGTACGCCATCGGTATTTTTAGCTTGAATGTATCTTTAAAGTTTGTTATTGTAAAATTTATCGTTATACTATTTAAATTAGTTTAACTGTTGTAAGTAATTATAAAAAAAATGATGAAAAATAATAATAATGATAAGTAATTAAAAAAATGATAATTTTAGCGGCGATAGTGAACAGGTGAAAGTGTCAGGTGTTGTGTATTCAGAAGTGACATGTCATCGGACAGAATACCCCAAGTGTCAAGGAAACTTGACATTGATCTGGACAAGTAAATCAAATGCCTGGAATACATTTCCCTGTTCATAAAGGCTTTAGATCTATTCTTCGTTAATACTGATTGATAGCTGAATGTGAAAATTCAAAATTAATTATAAAAAATGGCTTTTGGCTACATAAAAAGAATAAATAGATAGACTCAGCGAATGTGATGGAAACCATGCAAGATTTTGAAAATAGTGGTAGTGCTGTTAATTCATTCACATCAATTTTATGTGAAACTGCCTCTGCATCTGCAAAGTTCATGAAGAGACCAGGACGGGCTGGGCAACAGAAACTTAGAATAAAAAAGAAACCATGGTTTTCTGAATCTTGTAGAGAGTTACATAAAGTGGTTAAAAAGTATGCAACTTTGGTGAGAACCTTCCCTTTTAATAGTACATATGGGAAAGAATTTTTCTCATTTAGATCCAAATTTAGGAGATTGTGTAAATTTCATAAATGTAAATATAAACAGGACATTTGTAATGAGCTGTCCAGCAACATTAAGTCTGATCCAAAACAGTTTTGGGACTTAATTAACATATTAAATAATTAGGGAAAGGATAATAATGATGATGAAATCAACACACAGTTGTTTACTCGGTTTTACAAAGACCTAAATTCTGCATCGTTCAATTCAAAAATAAGGTTTGCCACGACGACATTCTTGAACCATTAAAATTGCGTTTGAATAACAAGGAAACCTATCAAGAAAACAATGAGTTTAATATGCCATTAAGTGAAGAAGAAATACTCAAAGCAGCAAAAGGTTTGAAAAATGGAAAATCATCATCAGCCGATTAAATTTCTAATGAAATGATTAAATATGGGTTGCCAATTATTTTAAAACCACTTCATAAACTATTTCATTTTTTTTTAGTAATGGTAATTTTCCCAAGAGATGAAATGAAAGCATTATAAAATTAATTCATAAACCATGCAGTAAGCATGACCCAAGCAATTACAGAGGAATATCTTTAACTTCCAACTTAGGAAAACTTTTTAATAAGGTGTAATATAATCGTTAGCTCAAATTTGTTAATGATAACAATCTTATTAGTGAAAATCAGATTGGTTTTGAGGAGAATTCACGCACATCGGATCATATTCATACTCTTAAATCGCTAATTGAAAACTGTTAATTAAATAAAGAGAAGGATTTTGCTGCTTTTATTGACCTCCGAAAAGCTTTTGACACTGTATAAAGAGATGGTCTCTTTTATAAATTAGCAATGACAAATATACCAGTAAGAATTTTCAAAATAATTCATTCTATGTATGAGGACACATTTTGTAGACTTAAATTTTCAAACGGCCTCAGTGAGGAATTTCCGTCTACTTGTGGCGTTAAGCAAGGTGATGTTTTAAGTCCTCTTCTATTTAATTTGTTTATTAATGATCTAGTCAAATCAGTAACAGATTCCCAATGTGACCCAATAGGCATAGGTGATTTATCAATCAGCTCATTACTTTATGCTGATGATATAATTCTTCTGTCCCATTCAGAAAAAAGGGCTCCAAAAATCTCATGATTACTTGAATGAATTTTGCACCAAATGGAAATTATCAGTTAACAATGAAAAATCTAAAGTAATTGATTTCAATTCTAATGGTAAATCCAACATTAATACCTTGAGGGTTCAAGATAAAATCTTTGAAACAGTCAAATCCTATGTTATGGTGGAATGCCCTGCATGTGCATTTTGCAATACCCTTCAAAATGACATGTGTCACACCTTAGAGATATTGAAAATATGAACAGGGGGATATAAATATATGATTCATTATTAAAACTTTTCATTACTACTTAGAAATTTGTAAGTTCATGAACATGGACATCGAGGGTAAACGCGAGAAAGAACGCGAAAAGAAGCGTAAACAGAAAGCGGTTAAAACAAAATGAGGTGTTCTGTTCTTCTTTACCTTATCCATTGCCTGTAAGAAGAGTATTTCAATATTTGTGATCTGTCTCTGGTCGGGCTCATCGGAGTCTAACTGTTGGTTTTCTTTTGCTCCAGCATTTCAGTGGTTTCTTGCTGTCGAGTCCTCACCGTTGTCTCACCTCTGTGGTTCTTTGATTTCTGTGTTCACGGAGATGTTGCACTGATGAGTTAGGAGGCCTTCATGCGGACTGAACAAATTATTTGTCTTAATCGCGACGGAAGTAAGGGCGAGGATTGTGGCCACGTAAAATCGATTTAAGCCCCCCAGTGGAAATCTTCCACTGACCGTTCCAAGGCGGCTCTTCCGTGGCATTTTATTTATGTTGTTGTTTGTTACTTACTGTGTATATCACTTGTGTCTTTTAATTTTGGATGGCCATATGGCCATTTTGTGGGAAAGTAACTGTCCATATGGCCTTCCTTTGTTTAGGTTTCCATTATGGTCTGGTCGCTTAATGTTTGTATTTCTTTCCCTTTGGTGTCTTTTATGGATGGAGTAAGTTAATTGTATCAATTCCTGATCTTTGTTTTACTTCTACTTCGAAAAAATTTAAAGTACTACGGAAACTGGCTTTCTTGATGAACACAGACATAAATGGATTTTAGGTGATTTATGTATTTGTAAGTCTCAATAAATAGTAAATTCAGACAGAAATATTGCTCAGTTTCAATAAGTTTGTCTCAGTAAAAGTTACTGTTTCAAGGAAGTTTATTGGTTATCTGCATACAATTTTCGAATCCCTATATTGGTTGCAGGAAGCCTATGCTAAGGCTTTGCAGAAAGATGCTGAGCGTAAAAAGGCACAGAGAGAGAGGCATTCAAGGAAAATATCAACAACCATCCTAGAAAGTATAAAGCAGTCGTCGACAAGCAAAGAGCACAGAATTCAGCGCATGTTAAGAGGTTTCGTGAGAAAAATCGTGCTGACAATGATGGCCCGAGTACTCCTAAAAACCAACATCCCCAGACCATGAGGCGTATGAACGAAATAAAAGAGACAAGCGACTGCTGAAAAACGAAAATCTGAGAATAACAAAAAAGAGTCAAACAGAAAATGTGTTCGTGACTTTCGCATGAGAATCAAATTGAGAACTCCAAAAACCGACACAACAACAGCTCAAATGACTGAATCACCTGATAGCTATAACCATAAAAGCAGTGGAACCAGAGCGCATAAGCGTGTTAAGGAAACTCTTCCCCAAACACCAGCAAAGAAAGTGAGAATTATAGAGAAGATAGTTCAAAACAACACCAAGATCTCGAAGTGCGCTTGCGAACAGTCCATCGATTCGGGCTGTATTTGTGAACCCTTCAGCATACAGAAAACTAGACAAGGACTTTTAGGTTATTGAGTCAGTTCAAGAATCTGTGTCCAAATTGAAAACAAAGAAAAAGTCATCACATGCAGCAGATATAGTTGCCAATAAAGTTGATAAACTGTTGAAGATGTCGCGTAAAGTGTCTGCAGCAGCAAAGTTGTTTGGGATACCTAGAAAGACACTATCTAAGAGGATCAATTCAGGCGGTAAATGTAAAAGAAAAGAAAGAAAAGACAAACTCTCAAAAGAACAGACAGGACAGATACACAATTTCTATCTTGAAAAGGCTAGTCATGCATTGCCTAACAAAAGAGAAATGCTACTTATCAAAGATGAAAATGGGACTAAAGTGCCTATCCAGAAACATGTCATGGAAATGACTCAAGAAGAAGCATTTAAGAATTTCAAAGAGGAGAATCGTAATGTTAAAATCAGTTAAAGGAGGTTTGACAGTCTCAGACCAGCGCATGTGCGACGAATTAACATTACAAACAGAATTGTTTGCTGCTGTGCATATTGTGAGAACATTAGACTCAAGGTACAGACCCTCAACAAACTTCCGAATCAAATACATCGATCCAGTTCAGACATCCTTAATGAAACACTGTGTCCTAAAAACGGAAATTATCATCAGTTCAGTTGTATTAAACGAGAATGTGGTGAATGTGAAACTAAGACAATTAGGGAAATGTACAGTGATGCACTAGAAAATGAAGGAGATACTGTTGTTACATGGACTGAATGGAAAATAACAGACAGTTCCACTGAACGCGGATAAAACTATCACAAGTTTAGTGCCTGTTGCGTTTCAGGATACCTTCGCCAATTTCCTAGACAACCTTTGTGCTATATTAGAACCACATGCTGGTCATGTTTTCAGAGCTGACTGGCAATATGAACAGTTCAGGGTTAATACTAATGGTATTGAGAATGAGAAATAAGTCACGGCAATGGACTTCAGTGAAACCTACACATGTAGGCATGGACGTGAGACTCAGTCATACCACTGGAATCAGAAACAGATAACAATCATCCAATGATTTTGTAGTACAAACAGGACGGAAAACTTAAGAAGGACGGGTATATCGCCATCACAGATGACCTCAAGCATGATTCCCGAGCAGTTGCTGCTTTCGAAAAAGCAGCTATCGACCATGTTCGGGAGAAAGGTGTTCAAATAAGACTATTTATCAGTGAACTGACGGTTGTGCTGCGCAGTACAAAGGGTGTCATAGTTTCGCGGAAATCAGCCAGGCTGATTCTAAACATGGATGCAAGATAATAAGAAACTTTTTTTAAACAAGCCACGGCAAGAGCCCTTGTGATGGTCTTGGTGGTATAGTGAAGAGAAAGGCAGCAAATGCTGTAATCCAAAACAATGACTTGAGAATTACAACAGCTGCTGAGCTTCATGGGTTTTGTGAATCAAATATCAGCAGTGTTGGTGAATCGTCATTCACCTCAAGAAGGAGTAAGTTCGCAGCTAGTAGCAGAATATTCAAACTTGTGGGAAGTATCGAGAGATCAGAACTGACAACAGCAAAGACACTTCCTAGATCACGGAAACTACACAGCGTCAGTAGCACAGGTGTGAACTTCCAACTGAATGTGCGTTCTATGAGTTGTTACTGTGATGGATGTAAATCAAATGAACATTGCCTAAATGAAGAATATGTTGAACCATGGAAACCAAAAATACTGAAACCAATGGATAATGCAGTAGCTCAGGACATACAAGTGCCTGTGGGACAGAATACTGAAAACAGTGAGAACGTTGATGGAGAAGAACTTGATGACAATGTGTAAGTTGAGTAGGCCGTACATAATGAGGAACCACTAGCTATCAATGACTTTGTAGAAGTCAAGTTTGTGACCAAGAAATCAAAACTGTGTTTCTTCGCAAATATCACGGATATAGACTCTGGTGATTTATGTGTTGAGTACATAGAGAAAAGGGACTCCGGATATCAGTACCCAGCAAAAACTAAAGTGTGCTGGCAAAATGTAACAGACGTTGTATGTAAATTGCCAATGCCTGAAATGATTTTATCTGGTTCAAGGGTGAGAAGTGTTTTTCAGCTCACAGAAAGTCAAATAGAGTTGCTAAAGGGATATAAACTACAGTAGGTTAAGGCAAGCGATATTAGTTTGGGCACATAGTCTAAGAATTCACACATGCCCAGCAAAAGGTTGATCAGCCAGGCTCAATGCAGTTTGATTAGATTCTTAGCAGTTTGCTCTAGGAGTATGCATATACTGTAAGAATACCACAGGCTAATATAATGTAATGTTGTTATTGATGTTTTCTTTTAATTCATGTACTGTTATGAGAATAATTTGACAATTGAGCCGCCCAAATCAAATCTGTGTCTTACAATACAGCGAACATCGAAGATACAGTTGTGCCTGCAAATCCGAGCAGTCTTGCCAGAACCTTTGCTGCTTGCTAACACCTACATGGGACGAAAATGAATCTTTACTTAATGAGCCAACCCCTAGCTCCTGAGAAGCTGAGCATGTACATTTAAAATTTGTAGTTACAGAGGGATCGAAGAAACTTTTGCTTTACATGACTCAATTACATGTATGCTTATGTCCCGAATCCACAGACTAACAATGAGATAAAATTATTTTAATGAAAGCTAGTGATGAACAGTACAAGTTATGAATAATGTCAGTGGTTAGCTATTCTACAGTTTCGCTTTTTTGAAAGTAGAATGTTTGTCAAAAACATGTTGTTTCACAAATATAATCAAGAAGGTAAATTCGTAATGTCCATCCCCTTACATAGCTATGTAACTATTTGTCTGAAGTCCAATGTAAATCAAATCTGTGTCTTACAATACAGCGAACATCGAAGATACAGTTGTGCCTGCAAATCCGAGCAGTCTTGCCAGAACCTTTGCTGCTTGCTTCAAAATAATGATGACTGTTCTTATTATTCATGAGCATGTGTACATATACCGTTGGCCCACTAAAGGAAGTGAAGTTCTTTTTGAACACAAGTTTGTTACCTCATAGACATGTACAACACTATATAGTTTAGAAATACAAGTTTTCAGAGTATAGATAAAAAGCTGTTTACAAAGTCATAATTGACTTTTAATGATGCATTTGATATCAGACTGCCATAAAGTTTAATAAAAACAGAAGTTTAATTATGCACAAGAGGTTTCAATGGCTAACAATAACTGCAATAGTTCTGTAATGTCCGTCCCCAGTTTATGTAATGTCCGTCCCCAAGGACATTTTGTATTATATTGCTATTGAACATTATGAAACAAGTGGCTTAGGGAGACATTGCTCTGTACTTTGTTTTAACATTGAAAACCCCTTACTTTCGTTATATTTCTTTCCATAAATTTCATTTTGGTCACTAGTTATGATAAACTATATGCAAACATAAAAACTTGACTTTTGACATCTCAACCTGTTCACCAATGTAAAATATCATTTTCATCATTTCATTTAGTATTGTTTGTTTGTTTTTTCCTGTTAGCATTAGTTATGTTCTAGTAAATAAAGTACAAATTTACTCTTATTGTCCATTTTTTTTCCTGTGTAATGCACATACATGTAATGTCCGTCCCCTATGTTACGTCACTTACAAATCATGCGAAAATAAGATTTTTTCATAAAATTATTATCCCGAGAGTGTAAAGTCTTGTCTCCAGAGACTTGAAACTTTTCAAAACTGGTCACTTTGTCAAGAAAATCAGACTTTTAAATTTTTGCTATTGATGCTAACTGAATTGGGTCATTTATTGTGCATCAGACAGAACACTTACACCTGAGTTGCCAACTCTTTCTGTCTGTGCATTACCTAGTTCATTAATAATGCCAGAATTAAAATATTCAGGAAAGCACAAACCACTAGATCTGTCATTAAATGAAACTACTGAAATGACTGTGGAGTCAGACAGGAAATCCTTTGAACTAAGACCTCCACCTGTTGCGAGGAAGAAATTAAGCCAAAAGCTATAAACAGCATACAGAAAGAGCACTGCTGAAAATTTTAATGTATCTAAAGTTAAAGAAAAAAACTCAGATACCAAATACGAGTCAACTACAGGGTCAAAGAAGAGGAAATATGAAGTGTCATGGAATACAATGGAGTCTGATTCTTCTAATGAATCAGAGGATGGAATTTGCCCTCATTGTGCAGCTGAGCTCTCTACAGATTCTGTCAAGCTGCTGAACACAACACTGTACAACCAGAAATTCACATCTTCTGTAGTTTCTAAGAACAAGCCTTCTCGAATACCTGTAATGGTGAAAAGAAAACGGTCAAAACAGAGACTGTTAACAGCACACGAGGACCATGGTACAACACTAAATTTTGATAAGAGTCACCATTGGAAACTCCAGGAACCTAGTGGGCACTCTAAAGAATCTAAGATATCTGCATCTCATAAGAAGTGTTGCCTGAAGTCAGGATCAGTTAATGACATTTAAGACACTGAGTCATTTGCTGTTGTGGAGAAATTACCTTTGATAAGAAAAAGGAGTAAAATACCAAAATTTCAGACTTCTAAATTGCTGAAAAGAAAGCAGACAGAACTTGAACCATCTGCAGTTTCAAAATTAGGAAACCATGGTAGAGCCCCAGAAGTAAAGAGAAGCTAAAAACTCGCAGAGTCTGTAGCAGAACCAAAGAACCACTCACAATCGTCAGAAACCGAAACTACTTGTTCAGAAGGAAAAGAGGCTAAACCTTCTGGGAGTAACATACAAGGTGATCTATCTGCAGATTCATATACAGTCCCAGCATCTGACGTGGAAACATCAGAAATGCCCAATAACAAGTTCCAAAGTCAAGAGGAATCTGCGATTATAGCAAATAGCTTGCAAGTCTGTGCTCCAGTTGCAGCAGGAGAGGATATGTTCTCTGTAGAAAAACCATCTACAGTGCCTAAAACGGCTTCAAAAAAACGGCAGACATCATCAGAAGTTTCAGAGATGGTCTTTTCCAACTCTTATCCCTCTAAGCAAACACAGAAATTACTACCTAGGATGGGGACAAATTCTTATCTCTCCAAACAAAAAGAGAAACTACTACCTAAGATTGGGACATATTCTTATTCCACTAAACAAACAGAGAAACTACTACCTAAGATGGAGACAGATTCTTGTCCCTCTAAACAAACAAAGAAACTACAGCCTAAAGGAAAGCCATCTACAGTACATTCGATCAAAGTACCAAATATGAAGACTTCTGTGAAGCGTAGGACCTCACCAAGGCCTGAAGAACCTGCAGTCTCAGAGAGAAGCTTTCAAGGCAGTTATCAGACTGAATAAACAAAGATGCATTCTAAAGGAACTGCAAATGGTTTACCAGTACCAGAGGAATTCCAACGATCGGCTCGATATAAGTGAAATCATCATGAAAGGGTCATAAAACCCAAACCAAAATAAATATTCGAGTTTAACGTCCCGCCAACATCTACGATCATATGAAGATGTGACCTTCGTTGAAAGACATATCGGAAAGTCTGGATCAGAAGCTCACAATGGAACCTAGGACCCCAGGTTTATGAAACAAGAAGCTTTACCAATACACCAATTCTTCTAGATAAATTACGGAAACACGTCTAAACAACTACATTGTAAAAAAACGAAACTTTTAAGATGAAAACGTGTGATATTTATCTTATTTTTGCTCAAAATATAGATTGTTGGTACTCGTTAGGAACACCTCATCAAGGCGGTTCTAACGAGTACCCACAATCTCTATGTTGGAGCAGAAATAAGAAAATTATGTTTACCCCTGTAAACCCCTGTTTTACTATATAAAAGTGGGGCTTAATGGGGTCAAAATCACGTTGGTGTGTTTTCGTGATGTTACTACTTTTACATCGTAGCATTCGCTATGCAATCCGATAATGAATGAAAACGTTAAAATAAAATAGGAAATAATCCAATAGCCCACTTACATGCATAAGTATGCATTTAACTCTTATCCTGCTGAAAACGACAATCCCTACCTTATTATTATTATTATTATTATTATTATTATTATTATTATTATTATTATATAATTTATTTCAGTTCTGTTGCGATGAAAGCTTCAGCTCCGCACGGCAGTGAGTTTAAAAACACTACACCTGGGTTCAGTGGGGCAGTGACATTATGTGTCTTGCCCAAGGACATATATCGCCTGCGGTGGCCGGATTCGAACGCACAACCCCTCGATCACAAGTCGAACGCGCAAACCATTGAACTATCGAGGCTACTTTTGGAAACAGTGTGGATCAAGATCAGACAGGTCAACACTGCTTGTTGTGCAGTTTATGAATTAAACGAATGCATTTTATGAACGTCTTTGATTAGCCGATAGTCAGCTAGTTGTGAATCATTTGACTTATATCAATATATATTCAACTGGATAAAGATAAATACTTGACCCCTGTGACAGCTTCAACTCGAACAAGGGCATCAAAAGTAAATAACACACAATTTCGTAGGTACCTGGTCTACAGTGATGCCCTAAAGCATTCCTTTCTCCTTTCCTTTCTCCCCAGAACTATTTCTAAGAAGAATAGTCTTCCCTCGTCTGCGGAAGATGCCAAGTCCGCAGATGAGTTCTAAGCCAATACAGTGTAGACTGGGACTCAGAGGTATGCGGTTTAGGATACCCCTGGTAATCAGATTGTAAATACAGTGAATTTCTGCTATTAAGACCACTTAAAATTAAGACTAATTCTGTTTTAAAATGCTTAATTAGGAGACTGCAGTTAGTCTTCGTATTTTCAGCACGCAATGTTCTTTGGTCATTGACCACCTTAATTTGAGATTGTTCAAAAGTGGTCTTTTTTAGGGCTACTTTTGAACAATCCAAAAAGATAGATAGATAGATAGATAGATAGATAGATAGATAGATAGATAGATAGATAGGGTGGGAAGTCACTGTATTTAGTTACTTTTGAATGATAAAAAATCCATCCAAAAGACGGAAGACTGTGCATTACCAACACCATGACCAGTGAGTGAGTGAGTGTCACAAGTAGATCCTGCGATCCTTGGTATACAAGGCGAGTAGCGTAACAACTACACCATGGAGGCTTCTACACCATGATCAGAAAAATGCGGTATTTGCAACACACACACACACACACACACACACACACACACACATACACACACACACACACACACACACATAAAAAACGCGTGTTCAATATGTATCATTTTTACATTAAAACAGACGTATATATTTAAGATTCATTGATCCCACGTCTCATTCCATCGGTCACACGTCGAGTTTGATGAATGGTCATCTCTTGTCACGTGCGATGCAGAGCTGCTTCTGAGCAGTGATGGGGTCCATGTCCTGTAGCCGACGCCCAAGAATGTCCCATATATACTCAAGAGGATATAAATCCGGGCTTCTAGCAAGCCAATTCTTGGAGAAAGGGCGACGCTGTCGGTTAGGGTAAAGTTGAAGTTGTGGAAAGTTGGCTCTAAAATGTAAGGACTACTTTCAACTTTGAGTTTGCCAACAAAATTCAGAGTTGAATGCAGATCGTAGTCGTAATTTCGAGTTTTGTCGAAATTTCGTGTGAATAAGTCGATTTGAGTTAACAACTCGAAATTTCGAGGTAGGCGATATTAAATCGGCATTTCGAGTTTTTATGCTGAAATTTCAAACAAGTAAGTCCATATTGCGAAATACAAAGTCGAAATTTCGAGTTATATGTCGAAGTTTCGAGGTTAATAAGTATAAATTTGGAGTTAAAATTCCAACTTTCGAGATAGCATGTCGAATTTTCTAGCTTTAATTTTACCATTTCGAGGATGTAAGTCGAATTTAGAATTATTATGTTGAAATTTCTAGTAAAGTAGAAGTAAAACAAAGATCAGGAATTGATACAATTAACTTACTCCATCCATAAATGACACCAAAGGGAAAGAAATACAAACATTAAGCGACCAGACCATAATGGAAACCTAAACAAAGAAGGCCATATGGACAGTTACTTTCCCACAAAATGGCCATATGGCCATCCAAAATTAAAAGACACAAGTGATACACACAGTAAGTAACAAACAACAACATAAATAAATCGCCACAGAAGAGCCGCCTTGGAACGGTCAGTGGAAAATTTCCACTGGGGGGCTTAAATCGATTTTACGTGGCCACAATCCTCGCCCTTCCGTCGCGATTTAGACAAATAATTTGTTCAGTCCGCATGAAGGCCTCCTAACTCATCAGTGCAACATCTCCGTGAACACAGAAATCAAAGAACCACAGAGGTGAGACAACGGTGAGGACTCGACAGCAAGAAACCACTGAAATGCTGGAGCAAAAGAAAACCAACAGTTAGACTCCGATGAGCCCGACCAGAGA
Organism: Lucinisca nassula; assembly: GCA_963580285.1. Lineage (NCBI taxonomy): Eukaryota > Metazoa > Mollusca > Bivalvia > Lucinida > Lucinidae > Lucinisca > Lucinisca nassula. The sequence continues at coordinate 105,161,760 of OY757017.1, read as the reverse complement.
CAGAGCATCAGGCACCAACCAACATTATCTCTTTAATTTTCAATAAGCCTTTACGTTGGAGCCGTCATAGAATCTGAGGCCTGACCCACCGGCGTGCAATTAAAGAGGGAAGCAAAGTTGCCAACCGTGATTGGGTTAACTACCATGCATGCAGTCTGTCGTATAATATCCATGTTGTACCCAATCTTTTTATATCGAAGAATGATTTTACGAAATTGGGTGCTGAAGTCATTGCGGTTATATATTTTTCTGAATTTATATACTAAGTCACCATAAAATTCGGGTTCCGATAGACCTTGTTGCAGAAGAGATTTAAGTCCAATATTGAATTTTGAAATTAAATCACAATGGCGTCTATAAAATTTTGAAAAGGCTTTGCGTAGTTTATGGTACCGATAACCCTGATTAAGGAGTTTAGCCGTTAATAATTTATTACGAGTGTTGAAGTCAGTTACATGACTACACACTCTAGCAAATCGAATTAATTGCGAAATATAAACGCCATAGGATGGCGCACGAGGAACATCACCATCCAAAAAAGGAAAATTTACAATCTCAAAATCAAAGTCATCGCGTTTATCATAAATTTTGCACGAAACAAATCCATCTACAATAGATAGATGTAAATCCAAAAACGGGGCCTCGGTATCAGACGAATTTGCTTTATTTAACTGAAGTTCTAGGGGGTAAATCTGACTGATCAAACCATCAAAATAGGTATTATCAATATTTAATAAATCATCTAAATATCTAGAAGTAGAGCTAAAAGCTTCAATAATTTCAGACTGGTTATCAATGGAAAGCGACAAAATGAAGTCTCTTTCATAACAATACAAGAACAGATCAGCCACAAGAGGTGCGCAATTAGTACCCATCGGAATACCCACAATTTGTCTAAATAACTTAGTACCGAATCTAATATAAATATTGTCAAGTAGAAAGGTGAGGGCATCACACACTTTCTGACATGACCAAAGTGTATAATTCTTATGCTCTTTAGAAGTGAAAAATGCATTTCTGACATTACATGCAAGATAGAGAGAATCTTCTCTGTGAAAAGCCCATTCAATTAAATCATTAAGCTTTTCTTTTATAAGATTATGAGGAAGTGTAGTGTAAAGAGTGGAAAAATCGTAGGTAGACAGACTAGAAGCACGAAACTGTCTAGATTTCAATTTATTTAAAACCTCATTCGAATTTTTTATAGACCAAAACAAATTTCTTCCTGATCTTTCAAAGACTTTATCACAATATTTAATTACATGCGTTTTAATAGCAGTAAGACAGGAAGTTAATAATTTAGAAAGTTCAGTGGTAGTGCAAGAACTAGAATTTGCAATAAACCGTGCTTTGTAAGGTTTTTTATGAAGTTTAGGTAACCAGTATAGCGTAGGAAGCTTGTCTTGGCCTTCGTTAACACACACAGCAAACTTGGTGGCTGAAAGACAAACATGTTTATCTACTATAGCTCTCTCTTCAGCCAAAGGCTGAAGTTCATAGGCCTTAGTACCACCAAGCTCCTGCTTAAGCGTGTTAACATAGTGGAGCCGTCACACAACGACGACGTTGTTAGCGACCTTGTCTGCAGGGGCCTAAACAAACTTCTTATGAAATTCTTGAATACCTAGTTTAAGATGACGTAAAGACGTCTTGGGCTTAGGAGGTAATAAGTTAGTATTTTGAGAATAGAAAGAAATGCGTTTATTCACTAGTCTTAAAATGCTAAGTTTCCAGTCCTTTAGGGCTTTACACTCAACATACTCTCGAAATTTCGAGATATTTGGTCTTGATAGAATTTATCATCTATTGTCTCAAAAGTCTAAGGGATTTTAAGATTCAGTATTTTAGAGAAAAAGAAAGAGAAATATTTATATGTGTATATAGCAAAACTAAACAACACTGCCAAGAATTTAGTTTGACTTAAGCAGTTTGAGTTATTTAAGTTTAAGATAATGAAGGCTTGCTGAGGCTGTGAGCGTATCACTAAACTAGTAGCCAGTATATGAAGACAGGTATTACTGTCATACACAGTGTTTACCCTATGTATACGGACACTTTTAAATGAGGCTAATAGTGTCATAATTATGCCATTATATTTTCAACCAAAAACTTTTGCAGTGGCAACCAGTGTATACTCTAATCAGACTGCTCATTTGAAAGCTGTCTTATCTATTTTCATGACTCTTTAGCTTTAGTGTCCGAATATTTAGGGTAAATACCTTTACAAACACTACTGGTATGCTGGAATTTCCAGAGAACATTGTATAGAAATTAGAATGGTCATCTTTCTTTATAATATATACATTTTTGGGAGCTATCTTGATGTAATGAATAGTGTTGTAAAGAGGCTATGATTGTGTACACTGTACATGCTAGATAGTTTACAAACTAATTTCTTTCATAAAGCTTACGTCTGAAATCTAGACAATAGCACTGGGTTGCAGTAAAAATGAGGGTTAGACAGGGTTAGACAGTTTGTCTAACACTTAACCTGCAGATTAGACAGTTTGTCTAACCCTAATCCTGCAGATAACCGGCCCCGATAGCTCAGTTGGAAGAGTGTCCGCTCCGGGGAACGGGAGGTCACGGGTTCGATCCCGGGCCGCGACATACCAAAGTCGTTAAGAATGGTACTAGCTGCTCCTCGCTTGGCACTCAGATTTACTGGGTAGAGCTAGGACTGGTCGACCCAGTGTGAGGATAATGTGACTTGGTGTGGTATCATGTAATGTGTCTGGGACATGATACTTCAGTGAAGCAGCACTATAAAAGTGAGCATTGAGCTCCCTGTCGCAATCAGACACCGTCGTGATATGACTGAAAAATTGTTGAAAGCGACGTTAAACCCGAATTCACACACACATTATCCTGCAGAACATGACAACACCTACCTTTGCAAACAGTGTAGATCCAGATCATATGGCTTCTGGCCATCCAATCATGATCTACACTGCCATGTAGTTTGTGAATTGAATGAGTAGTGTTTGGTCGATAGTCAGCAATGGATGTGGCTTAGTTCATTCATGCAGCAGGGGAAGGTCTAAACAGCTATGAATTAATTAGGATCTCAGATCGACATAAAACGTGTTATGGTCATGTGGGGTCAAAGTGGACTTGCATAAGATAATTAGATATCTGTACTTCTCAAATAATATCATTTGATACTCGTTAAGGAGTCTTATCAATCACAATATCTTCCACACTCAAAACAGTGTGTACCATTCTTAGCTGTTGAGCTAGATCTAGGAACTGCATTGGACCATTGTACCAGTAGTCATACTTAATGGCCACTATATCTGGACTCCTGTATTTGATTCTAAATGACCTTACATCTGGCCAGCAAATTTGGTTTCTGTTCAAACCAAGATCAAAATTTTAAGAAGTTTTGAAACTGAATCTAACTCAAAGATACTTAAGTTAGACGTATTCAAACAGCGTTTGTAATACAGGCTAGATTCGAAGGCCTTGCCGTTGAGAGTCATTTGCTGCTCCTCAAGGTTTAGACATGCGGCAACAAAAGAACCATCTTTACTTTCTGGCCTTTTTTTGTTTGTCATTTGGCTAAAACTACTTTCTTAATATGACTCCTCATAGTGGAATCGATATTTTCTTGTTATTTGGGATCATTGGTTCCATTGTGGAATTTTGAAAATACTTCAGTGTCACTGACGAGTCCTAGGTGGCCGAAACTAGCTAGTCTGGCCAAGAAAAACAAGTACACTTCATATTTTACAGTTCTGTAGTGAATGACATGCTTCAAAAAGATAACTTTCATATAACATATTTCATTTTTTTCTGTTTTATATTTCTGTCTGATTTTGTCCAAACTTTTAGCAATTTTGAAAGAGTTCCATAAATCCCACCAGTCCTTCATAGCCGAAAAGCTGGAGAAGCCCCTGATTGAACCCATGATCCCTAGTTTATGAGGCGAGTAGCATAACCACTGCACCATGGAGGCTTCTGCTAAATTCTGTCGTGGTTTATTTTTGTTATGGTTTGTCTTTTGGTGTTTGTGTCGCTTGTATTATTTTGTTTTGGATAGCCAATTGGCCATTTTGGGGGAAAGTGACTATCCTTTTGGCTTTCCGCTATTGATGTTTCCATTAGGTCTGTTGTCTCATGTTTGTGTTGTCTCTGATGGGAGATGTGGGTTAATTGTCTCGATTCCTGATCATTGCCTTCACTTCTATTCTACATTTTGTAGCAGTGACTCTCTATACAAGACCACCACTATCTTGTGGGTTTCTATTAGGTCTGTTACATTGACAGAATGTGTTGAGATGAATGCTAAAGGGAAGACTATAGAATACTGGAGCCGGTCCAGTCCCCGCAAGCGCCTAGTGTTGTTTCCTTGAGCAAGAGACTTTATCCACATTACTTAGTACTGGTTTCTACCCAGGAAGAGGGCCACATGGAAGACTATTTTACTAAATGTTTTACCCTCTATAAATGAAGTTGATTATTATCATCATTATTAATATTCTTATTATTATTATTATTATTATTATTATTATTATTATTATTATTACATGTCTGCTGAAGTATGGAATTATTTCTTATTGTCCCAATACTGTGATTGACATCTGCTGTGGAAGATTTTTAAAACAAGAGGACCATGATGGTCCTGTATCGCTCACCTGAGTCTATTCATCACCTTGTTTTGATCCCACATGACCCATATTCAAGCATATTCAAGATTTTATAAAGGCAAACATTCTTGGCAAGTTTCATGAAGCTTGAACAAAAAATGCAGTCTCAAGTATGATTAGACCAATTCTGTTTGTTTGAGATGAGGTTTATACTATTTAGGTCATTTTGGAGACGTTGCTTCCAATTTTGTGGGACTTTTACCCGACATTGAGATGAAAGGTCCGCCCCTTCATGTCTGACCAGCATTTTTATTTCTGCAGCCTGAACGTTGATTTCAATCATTTCTAATCTGTAGCATGCTTATGGTGGGGAAATTGCAGAAAAGCGACCGACTGAAGTCTGCATATTTTCTAAGAGTGCCCTAAAATCACCGTGTCAGTCTGTCCGTCCGTCCATAACCCGTTTGTGAAAATTGGTGATAGTGACTTAACCGCTTGGAATATTTAAACAATTTTTGGCATACTGATAGATATCAATGAGGTCTAAACAATGAACTTGCGAAATATTACATTCCATTTAGTATAGCCTCGCCGAGGCGAAAAATGTGAATTTTTTCGAACTGCTTCTCCTCGGAAACCGTTGGGCCGATTGAAGTCAAATTTCATATGGAGCCTCAATGGGATGGGGGAATCCAACATTTTGTCATGGGGTCCAGGTCACATGACCAAAATGGCCGCCAAGCCATATATGGTCTATCTGTCTGTCGGTCTGATACCCGTTTGTGAAAATTGGTGATAGTGACTTAACCGCTTGGAATATTTAGACAATTTTTGGCATACTAATAGATATCAATGAGATCTAACCAATGAACTTGCATAATATTACATTCCATTTAGTATAGCCTCGCCAAGGCGAAAAATGTAAAAATTTTCGAACTGCTTCTCCTCGGAAACCGTTGGGCCGATTGAAGTCAAATTTCATATGGAGCCTCTATGGGATGGGGGAACCAAAATTTGCTCACGGGGTCCAGGTCACATGACCAAAATGGCGGCCAAGCCATATATGATAAAAACTCTTCAAAAATAGTCTTCTCCAGAACCACTGGGTAGATTTCCACGAAACTTGATTAAATAGCATCTGGGACGTAGGCCCATCATAAATTGCTAAAATGGTGACCCTGGGTTGACCTTGACCTTCTTTGTGCCTAGGTCAAACTTTGACACATATGCTTTTGTTGGAATATTTAAACAATTTTTGGCATACTGATAGATATCAATGAGATCTAACAAATGAACTTGCGAAATATTATATTCCATTTAGTATAGCCTCGCCGAGGCGAAAAATGTGAACATTTTCGAAATGCTTCTCCTCTGAAACCGTTGGGCCGATTGAAGTCAAATTTCATATGGAGCCTCTATGGGATGGGGGAAACCAAAATTTGCTCATGGGGTCCAGGTCGAATGACCTAAATGGCCGCCAAGCCATATATGGTAAAAACTCTTCAAAAATAGTCTTCTCTGGGCAGATTTCCACGAAACTTGATAAATAGCATCTGGGACGTAAGCCCATCATAAATAGCTAAAATGGTGACCCTGGGTTGACCTTGACCTTCTTTGTGCCTAGGTCAAACTTTGACACAAATGCTTTTGTATTGGAAAAGTGAGAATGCATTTTATCCTGCAAACGATTCAGAATACGGTACTAAAGTATAATATATATTTTTGCTCCTTACGATAAGGCGCATTTATTGGGGGAACCGTTTTAGGTCCAGGTCACATGACCAAAATGGCCGCCATACCCATATATGGTAACACTCATAAAGCTAAAAGCATCCGGCGGTCGTGCACTGTAGCTGAAGCACTGGTTATGAAATAAAAGTAGGTCGAGTGATGACAATGTTTGTTGTGTTTTTTTTTTTTTCTAAAAATAGCCAAAAGAAATTTGACCATGATCCAAACACCCTGAAAATCTGAATTGCCTGAGTGTGTGACTTCGGGTTTAACGTCGCTTTCAACAATTTTTCAGTCATATCACGACGGTGTATGGTTGCGACAGGGAGCTCAATGCTCACTTTTATAGTGCTGCCTCACTGAAGTATCATGTCCGAGACACATTACATGATACCACACCTAGTCACATTATCCTGGCACTGGATCGACCAGTCCTAGTCTACCCCATAAATCTGAGTGCCAAGCGAGGAACAGCTAGTACCATTTTTAACGACTTTGGTATGTCGCGGCCCGGAATCGAACCCGTGACCTCCCGTTCCCCGGAGCGGACACTCTACCAACTGAGCTATCGGGGCCGGTTCTCTCTGAATTGCTTCAGATACTGTATTATCATACAGAATATTTTTTTCAAGTTATAATAACCCCTAAAAGGCGGAAAAACCCTGAAGGGGTTGTCTGACAAACAGCATAGGCCCAGATCAGACGTCGCAGAACGTGGCATATGATCAGGGTCTGCACTGTTTGCTAACAGCATTTTCTGTCAAATAAAATACCCCTCCTGACCAAGGTATTACAAAAAGAGGACAATTCTGAGCAAGTTTGATGATGATTGGACTAAAACTGTGGCCTCTAGAGTGTTAACAAGGTTTTTTCTATAATTTAACCTACTGACCTACTTTTTGACCCCACATGACCCATATTCGAATTTGTCCTAGATATTGTCAAGATGATCATTCTGAGCAAGTTTGATGATAATTAGACTAAAATTGCAGTCTCTAGAGTGTAAACAAGGTTTTTCTATGATCTGACCTACTTTTGACCCCAAATGACCCATATTCGTATTTGACCTAGATATTGTAGAGATGATCATTCTGGGCAAGTTTGATGATGATTTGACCAAAACTGTGGCCTCTAGAGTGTTAACAAGGTTTTTCTATAATTTGGTCTACTGACCTACTTTTTGACCCGACATGACACATATTCGAACATGACCGAGATATTGTCAGGATGGTCATTTTGAGCAAGTTTGAGGATGACTGGACCAAAACTGTGGCCTCTAGAGTGTTAACAAAGTTTTTCTATGATTTGACCTACTGACCTATTTTTTGGCCGACATGACCCATAATCGAACTTGACCGAGTTATTGTCAGGCTAATTATTCTGAGCAAGTTTGGGGATGATTGGACCCAAACTGTGGCCTCTGGAGTGCTAACAAGGTTTTTCTGTGGTTTGACCTACTGACCTACTTTTTGATCCGAAATGACCCATATTCGAACTTGACCAAGATATTGTCAGGATGATCATTCTGAGCAAGTTTGAGGATGTCTGGACCAAAACTGTGGCCTATAGAGTGTTAACAAGGTTTTTCTGATTTGACCTACTGACCTACTTTTTGACACGACAAGACCCATATTCGAACTTGACCGAGATATTGTCAGGATGATCATTCTGAGCAAGTTTGAGGATGATTGGACCAAAACTGTGGCCTCTAGAGTGCTAACAAGAGTTTTCTGTGGTTTGACCTACTGACCTACTTTTTGACCCGACAGGATCCATATTCGAACCTGACCAAGATATTATTAAGATGATCATCCTGAGCAAGTTTGAGGATGATTGGGTCAAAATTGTGGCCTCTAAAGTGTTAACAAGGTTTTCCTTTGATTTGACCTGGTGACCTTCTTTTCGACTCGACATGACCCATGTTCGAACTTGACCGACATAGTGTCATGATGATTATTCTGACCAAGTTTGATTATGATTGGATAAAAACTGTGGCCTCTAGAGTGTTAACAAGAAAAGTTTACGCACGCACGACGTACGACGAACGACGCACGACGACGCCGGACATCTCACAGTCACAAAAGCTCACCATGACCTTCGGTCAGGTGAGCCAATTATGTTTGGCCTCATTCAGAATGACATTTAAGTATTTATTTGCAGTATATCAGCAGCTATTTTAATGTGAAAGACTGAGACTCGAGTTTAATACCATGTTCTCAATGTGTGTTGTCAACTGAGTCTTATCATTTTATGACATATGCATCCTAAGCATACAAGTCGTGCAAAAAAGTTGTCAATATAGCCAGACAAAAGCTATATTTTTCAAGTCGACAAAGTACTGGCACTTTGCTGCTGTCTACTGACTGACAGTCAGCAGCCTCTTTTTTGTTTTGTTTGTTAGTATGTTTATGTCTCATAGATCAAAATTTTAAGGCTCAGTCGACACTACAAATAACCCGCATTACCTATGTGGGAGAGCTTACAAAATTCAAACGTAATATTATTATGCAAACAATTTATTTTACATGAAAATTATTAACAATTTCACAGCAACATAATCTTTAATGATTGTTTACATAATAAATTAAATCATGAACTGTTGGGCTTTGGGTTTACAATCCTTTTAAAATTTCACTTATTTTAAGCAGCATCACATGTGGCCCAAGTGGGGCTCAAATCCACAATGGTGAGAGGTAAGGGTAGAACTTAGGGCAATGTTGTTATTTCTTTTGTTTCTATATTTCCATTCATTTTCCTTTCTCTTTATCTCCTTTACTATCTCTGCTATCTTGCTATCTTTTATCTCCCTTTCTCTTGGAGATGACACAAAATGATCCTCAAGGGTTGACATGTCGACAAACATAAAACAATCAAACAATCAACTGATTGATCAGCCATTTTCTTTGGACTAATGTATTTAAGCAGGTAGATGTTTTGAAATTTAGGGATGTCAGGTTGAATAATTTTGGGAATTTATTTAGGTATGTTCTTTTAAGGGTTATCTGTATACAGTTTTCTGGGCCAGACTAGCCAGTCTCAACCAATTAGGCCTCATCAGTGACCTGCAGATATTTTCACAATTCCACAAAGGAATCAATGATCCCTAAGGGCAGGAAAATAAAACTACACTTTGATGAAGGGCAGGGAGACTTTTTATGGCCACCACACATTCCCTGAACATCAGCTGTAGTGATGTAGAACATGTTCTATAAAAGGATTATCCTTTGGAAGCAAAGAATGCACCACAGAACTGAAAAGTATGGAGTGTACATGTTTTCTGGGCCAGACTAGCTAGACAAGGAACCCTTGTCTGAACCTTTTTAAGGTGATGATCAGACGCCACATTCTGTGGATATGATCAGTGCGTGCACTCTTTGCCAATGACCCCTTTCCATTAGGCCACAAGGCCTGTCTAAAATATGTAAACTGACAGCTCTATCAAGTGATACTTTTCTTTTGTGGTTTACCCCACCCTCTCATTTTTCATCGAAATAACATGCTGTTGACCTTCATCAGATTACTTCACAAAAAATGTAAATACTTGCTAGTCATCTTGTTGAATATGTTATTTTCTTCAGTAAAATTCAAATTGTGGCAGAAAGTAAACTTCGGAATATCATTCTGAAGGCAAGGATGGGTTCTGAGTTTGAATATTTCTTGATTTTGTTTTTCTTTTTCTTTTCGATGTTATTCTTCAGTGACATTTGTTTTCAAAAAGACACATTTTTATATCATATATTATGGCAGAGAATAAGAATTGAAACATATTTTTTTATTATTCTTGTTATTATTGCCCAGTGCAAAACCCTATCTAAGTAAAATAGTAAGGGTTTTGCACTAACAGTTCTTTCAAATTTAATGCAACTGTTAGTGCAAAATCCATACTTAACTTTTCTTAGATATAGTTTTGCACTGACAATAAAAACATTTTGACTAAGCATATTTTATTAAAAATTAAATATCTTTGCAAATACTGGGAATATATTAACAATGCTTTGACAGATTTAAGAGGACTTCTCAAGCTTTTAAAATTCATGAAAATTCATGAAAAAACTGATTTGGGGGAAAAAATGGAGTTAGCCTAGTTTTGCGCTGAAACATCGATATATGCAAAGAAATTATTGATATCAGGAAACAAATCTATTGATATCAAGAAATATATATAACATATCATGAATTTCATTTTATGATTGCAAAAAAATACAGATAATTATAGAAATTATTAATGTAAATTGTACATTTCTATAATTTTATTTATTGATAATAATAATTTGATTTATGAATATCTGTAATAAACTATAGTATATCAATAATTATTGTTAGATATCAATAAATAATATATATAATAATGATATCTATAAATAATATCTATAATAATGATATATATATAAATAATATCTATAATAATGATTTTATAAATAATATCTATAATAATGATATCTAATATATGTTCAAATTATAGATATCTATTTTTCAATATATAGATATATACATATATAATTCCTTTGCATATATAGATATCTAATAATCAAATTATGGATATCATTTAAAAGGCTGAATTATAGATGTCACAATTTTCAATAATGAATAAAAGAAACCATATTATGGATATCAATAAATGTAATTATATTTTCTTAAATATTTAACATCTATATACCGAATAACAGATATCTATAATTCGAATTATAGATGTCCCTAAATCATGTATTATGTATATCATAAAATAGATAATATATATCTAATATTATTTATACATATCTAATAATATTTATTGCTATCCAATAATTTTATTATTGATATCAGTAATTTTATTAATAAATATCTTGAAATTCAAGCTGACCTCGGTAGCTCAGTTAGATGCAGGTCTGACTGGTGATCAGGACACGTGTTCGAGTCCTGTCGGTGTCGGCAACTTTTTTTCCTGGACATTGATTATGAAATCTTTTTTACAGTCATTCTCTCCATTCTGCTGATTCAAAAAGGGCAGTTGTCCAATTCTGTGAAAGAATGTGCAATGTACTAATCATGAAACGCGTCTATAAAGCTTTTGACCCTCTTGAACCCCACTTTTATATAGTACAAGAATTCCGCCGAAGGCTATGTCGCGACTGTGGGGGCGCAAAGTCATCGAACCATGATATATAGGTCAAGGTCAAACATAGATTCTTGCACAAAATATTCCATTCTCAAATGCAAGCTTGTACTAAGTATCATTAATGAAGCTCTTATAAATCTTGAGAAATAAACTTGACCATTAGGGTGAACGCTAGGGTGGTCGCAACATTTTATAAAGTCAGTGAACCATGAAATAAAGGTCAAGGTTAAATATGGATGCTTGCGTTTAAGTTACCATCCCCAGATACAAGTTCGTACCAAGTATCATTACTAATGTTCTTATAGTTCTTGAAAAATAAACTTGACCATTAGGGTGAACGATAGGGTGGTCGCAATATTTTACAAAGTCAGTGAACCATGAAATGTAGGTCAAGGTCAAATATGGATGTCTGCATGTAAGTTGTCATCCCCAGATACAAGTTTGTACCAGGTATCCTTAATGAAGCTCTTATAGTTCTTGAGAAACAAACTTGACCATTAGGGTGAACGCTAGGTTGGTCGCAAATGTTGACGCCTTGATAAACGGACGGACGAACGAACGAACGGACGGAAAACCGGGCGCCTATATCGCGCCATGCTGGTATCAGGCGCGACAAAAACTTGAGTTGGCAGGGTTAAACCTTATTTTTCTTATTTCTGCTCTAAAATATAGGTAAAGCGGATCTAACATGTAACTAAAATCTATATTTTAAGCAGAAATAAGAAAAATATCACAATTTTTCATCTTTAAAGTTTCCTTTTTGTGGCGAAAAAATTTAAAATGTATTTGTTTAGGTAATGTTTTCGTAATGTGATTAACAGCTTACGTATAAGCTTGCCCACGAAAAGTGTGGATATATAGGTAAACTGACCAGCTTAAAAATGACCTAAATAGTTGGGACTGGGCCGTTAAACTCCAATACAAACAAACAAAATCTTGAATTTCAATTAAATAGTAAAACGGCACCTCATAAATGAAGGTAGGTAAGGATTTGGTAAAGGATACTTTGTTTGATGCAAAGAGATCATGAATGCAACGTTGCCTCCCAGTCACCACGGGATACAATACCCTACCTTCACAGTCACATTTGCCGTACTAGGACCATGACGAAAGTATGGACAATTTTCTCTCCAGCGGACAATTCAGTTGATATTGGATGTATGATTACAAATTATACCATGTGTACGAGATGACATATGACACAGTCTTATTTCTAGTGTGTGTGGATCATGATAATGAATTATTACTTTGATAAACCTAAGACTTAGTAGCATCCAATCAAAGAATTGTTGCGGCAAACAACGAGAGTTGGTTGCTTAACGGTAACACCTGTATTTATTTATGAACATACCCCACCCATTCAAAACCTCAAAAGCCAACAGTACTAAGGCCAAAATTTTGATCGTACTTCCGGTTTTACAGCTTCCTGTTGCCGGAAGCCTTCCTGTTGCCGGAAGCAAACCTGATTGGATAAAACTTGAACTTCCTTGTTACCTTGGACACACAAGATACAAGATACAAGAATCTTTATTTAACGTCGGTCATATTACAACAAACAACATTAGCTATATAAGCTAATTCCCGACAAACAAGAGTATAAATATAACAACTAAAAGCAGCTGTAAGAAAGACAAACAATATTAATATAATACATATAGCTTACCTAATTAAGAAATAAGATAGATGCGTGCAGTTATACAACCTGAGATGCATACAAGTCTGCAATAAAAGTAACAATTCGAGGAATGAAAATTAAGATATTCTTATTTTAAAAGTACAGCACATAGTTTTGATATAAATAGATTTGTTAAATAATGTTAATGATAACAATAATATAACAAGAAGTTATATGAATGATAAGAAAAATAAAAAAAAATATGTGACCCGTCACGCGAAAAGGGACGAGTTGGGTGCCATATAGTGAAATTTTGTTTTATGTTTCAGCGGATAGGCAAATCTTAGAGGATTCGGAAAATAAATAAATGTTGGTGGTTTCTTGATCATTTAGGGGTTCAAAATGCCTTCAAAAGATATGCACCGCCATGAAACGTTACAAACTTTTGATGACGTAGTGGTGACGTCGCAACGTTAAATCGTTGTGAACTTTAACGACAGTGACGAATCAGAATCAGAATTGTTACTGGTGACACGTCAAATGACATTCATACACCAGGACCTGTGATGTGGGAAGTTAGTCCCTAGCTCTAACCAAAGAGGTAAATTTAGCTACACAATCATCAGCACCTTCAGCTGTCGAAGTAATCGAATCGGGAAGGGCATTCCAATCTCTAATAGTTATGGGGAAGAACGACTCTTTATAAATGTCAGTTCTTGCAGTAAGGGTCTGAAACGCAAGCGAATGGTGATTTCTACAGTGTCTAGCTGGGGGAACAAGGTCATCTGTTGGAATTCTGGCAGCACCCTTTAGACCTTTGTATAAAAGGATTAGCCTACTGTCTTTTCTCCTTTTCCAAGTATTCCAGTCATGCTCCCAGTTTCAAAGCAGAAATTGCCTGTTACAAATCTAGCAGCTCTATTCTGAACTTTCTCAATTTCATCGTTAAGGACAACTCCACTTGGGTCCAAGATACAACTACCATATTCAAAGATTGGGCGAACAAGACCTTTATATGCTGCCTCTTTTACATCCTGAGAGCACTGATGAAGATTTCGCCTCAGGAAACCAAGCCTTCTATTTGCCTTAGTACACATGTTGCTAATATGAGTATTCCATCTCAAGTTGTGTGAGATTGTCACTCCAAGGTATTTAATGGTGTCCACATTCTCAAGGACCGTCCCCTCTAAGGTGTAAGAAGCCTCAACTTTATTAGATCTCTTCCTAGTTATCTGCATAATATTGCATTTAACTGGCTGGAATCTCATGCCCCATTTTCGGGCCCAACATCCTAATCTATCTATGTCAGCCTGAAGTTTCAGTGAGTCATCTGTATCTCTAATTTCCCGGTAACAAACACAGTCATCTGCGAACAGTCTTATTTCTGAGTCAATGTCAGTTGAAATATCATTGATTTACAGGGAGAACAAAATTGGACGAAGAACGGTCCCTTGCGGGACTCCAGACAAAACTGGAGCCCACTCTAAAGATTCACCATTAGCAACGACCCGCTGTTTTCTGTAGCAAAGAAAGGAATCTATCCATTTGAGGGTCTTTTCCCCGATTCCATAACCAAATAACTTAGATTTAAGTAGTTCATTAGGAGGGGTTTCAAAAGCCTTCTCTAAGTCCAGAATAAATGTGTCCACCTGTCCCCCTTTGTCCAAGATTTTTGCCCAGTCATTAATAACTGTGCTTAGCTGAGTTTCACAACTGTGCCTTTTCCTAAATGTATGTTGTCTGTCTGACAAAAGTTTATGTTCGTCCAAGTGGGCCATGATGTTTGAGCAGACTATATGTTCCAGCAATTTACACAGAACACAAGTCAGAGACACAGGGCGATAATTACGGGCAAGAGCCCTATCTCCTTTTTTGAAGAGTGGACAGATGTTTGCTAAGAGCCATTCTTTGGGGATTTCACCCGTATCAAGAGACTGTTGGACATTGTGCAAAAACTGGACCCAACTCATTTGCTAGTTCCTTCAGGACTCTAGGATGAAGCTCATCAGGTCCTAAGGCCTTACTAGGGTTTAAGCCTTGAAGTAACTTGATCACTCCTGCAGCCGTCACAACAATATTATTCATGAATGGGGCCGATCTTCCAGTCAATGGAACCTCCGTGAACTCAGTTTTATTAGACGCATCATTGAATTGACCAACTAGTTCCTCTGCCCTTTCAGAGTCTGATTCAGCAACCCCGTTCCCTCCTCTTTTATTAAGGGGCGGAATACCTTGCCTGTCTTTCTTCTGGCTATTAATATATCTGTAGAAGTCTCTGGGATTTGCCTATACATCACCTACCAAGCTATTCACATACAAATCATGCTGATTTTTTTATATTAGTCTTGATTTCACGTCTCAAGTTTTCAAATTTTGTCCGGAGTTTACCACTTCCCGTCTTTTTTGCCTTTGCATGAATCTTATTCCTTCTGTGATTTTTTCTTCTGATCTCTGGAGTGATCCAGGGAATAGAAGATACAGACCTCCTAGTTTTTGAGGGGATATGATTTTCGGCCGAAGTATGAATGAAAGAAGTTATCAAATCAAAATTCTCCTGTACAGACCGAGCATCTGGATGACCATTAAAGTATTTCTCTTTTGCAAATCTGAGTGCATCCTTCCTCATAGTTTCATGGTCACCTTTCTGATATGAGTATACCTTCCTCCGAGGTTTCTTTATAGCCCCGCTTTGAAAAAGTGGGGGCTATATTGGTTTTGGCTTGTCCGGAATTCCGTCTGTCTGTCTGTCTGTCTGTAATTTGTCCGGAATTCCGTCTGTCTGTAATATTTGATAGTGGGTACCTTGTTACCGCAACTCCTCTTACAGTTCTAGTTCAATCCTTTTGATACTTTACAGGTGTTTTCATATAGGTCTGAAGATGTGCATATTTTTTTTTCATTATCCTTAAATAATATTTTTCACTTATTTCACCTTTTTTAACTTAGACTATTTTTGAGATCTACTAATGTTAAAATGTATAGGGAGTAGAGCTCTACCTTGTTACCGCAACTCCTCTTACAGTTCTAGGTCAATCCTTTTGAAACTTTACAGGTGTTTTCATATAGGTCTGAAGATATGCATATACTTTTGTCATTATCCTTAAATAATTTTTTTTCACTAATTTTGCCTTTTTTAACTTAGACAATTTTTGAGATCTACTAATGTTAAAATGTATAGGGAGTAGCTACCTTGTTACCGCAACTTCTCTTACAGTTCTAGGTCAATCCTTTTGAAACTTTACAGGTGTTTTCATATAGGTCTGAAGATATGCATATTCTTTTTTCATTATCCTTAAATAATTTTTTTCACTTATTTCACCTTTTTTAACTTAGACTATTTTTGAGATCTACTAATGTTAAAATGTATAGGGAGTAGCTACCTTGTTACCGCAACTCCTCTTACAGTTCTAGGTCTATCCTTTTGAAACTTTACAGGTGTTTTCATATAGGTCTGAAGATATGCATATTCTTTTTTCATTATCCTTAAATAATTTTTTTCACTTATTTCACCTTTTTTAACTTAGACAATTTTTGAGATCTACTAATGTTAAAACGTATAGGGAGTAGCTACCTTGTTACTGCAACTCCTCTTACAGTTCTAGTTCAATCCTTTTGAAACTTTACAGGTGTTTTCATGTAGTTCTGAAGATATGCATATTCTTTTTTCATTATCCTTAAATAATTTTTTTCACTTATTTCACCTTTTTAACTTAGACTATTTTTGAGATCTACTAATGACCTATTTTTTAACTTAGACTGTTTTTCAGATCTAATAACGCGAAAAGGCTATAAGGCGAAGGTACCTTGTTAGGGATTGAGTCTTTCTCCTCTGACAGGGCTATAGCGGGGCTATAGTCAGATCCTCTGACAGTTCTAGTTATTGGTGGGATGTGAATTTTTAAATATCCGGAGACAATATCGTGGTCACTTAGTTTATCTGGGGAATGAATGTCTTCGAATTGTCCTGGCAAAGTCGTAGGGATCAGATCCAATGTGTTCTTATCACGAGTGGGGAAGTTAACAATTTGTTCAAGGCCATGATCGTTCATAATGTCAATTAATATTTGTCCTTCGGACTGACTCAGCATTGTGCCTTGTTTGCTGAGCCTGTCGGTCCAAGCAATGTCTCTGAAGTTGAGGACACCTAGAACATGTACAGCCGGGAGTTTTTTTACCCTTATGCTGAGATTTAATGCAATCCAGTTGGTCTTTGAACAACTGAAAGTTTTCGACCGTACCATTTGGTGGTCGATACCAACTTGCTACGAAGTGAGAAGTTTTATTTGCAAAAACCTTAACCCAGACCGATTCGGTGTCATTTTCCAGTTCCGTGAAAGGCATGTGAGGGATGTCTCTATGAATGAACAACATCACCCCACCGCCATGAAAGTTCCTATCTTTTCTGTAAACACAGTACTGACAAGTTTCAGGGAAAAGCTCAGATGTGGTAATTGAACTGTCAATCTTTGTTTCCTGAATAGCAACAATATGAGGTTGAGATGTATCGAGGAAAGCTAAGAATTCAAGAATTTTTTCTCTAATTATGCCCCCCAACTTTGAAAAAGTTGGAGGGGCATATTGCTTCTGCCTCGTTCGTCCGTTCGTCTGTTCGTCCGTTCGTCCGTCCGTTACGCTTTTGATGCATAGCATAACTAAAGAACCCTGTATGCTAGGGTTTTGAAATTTCATATATGGATTCCTCATGGAAAATTAGCTGACGCGTATTTTTTTTCTAGTCCGGATTATGCCCCCTTCAAGAGTTATTGCCCTTTGAAATTTTTTTAATAAAATCTTGTCAGCAAGATATCTCAAAAACTATTGGAGCTAGAGCCTTGAAAGTTGGTGATTATATTGGTGGTGATGAGTAGATTAACTGATAACTTTTGACAAAATTCTGAAAAATACTGTTACAGATCTATTCATTTACTTATCTCTTAATTATTTTATTATTATCTCTTCAGCTATTTCTGCTTGTATATATTTGCTAGTATTGAGTAAATAACCACACAAGAACAAAAAAATAAATTTTCACTGTTTAATAATTTCATGATCTTACTAAAATTTTAATGGTAGCAAAATAATGGCCTATCTTGTCCTTTTAACTAAACAATAATTTCAAGTAACCACATGACAACCCAAAAACAAAGAGCAAGATGAAAAGACGAAAGCCCAAAGATAAAAGACCACGCACCCACATTCTCACCCTTTATATACCAACCAAGAAATGGACTATCATTACTCATAGTAGCAAGAATTTAGCGAAATACCTTGACCAGATATGGTGGTTGGATACAAAATTAGCATGATTATGCTTTGCTCTTGCTATAAGCCATTCCAAATCCAATCACAATGAAATCCGAAGCATATCATAATGATTAAAACTGGATTTAGGCTTCAGCATACAGACATGCGAATTCAATTGATATTTAATTTATGAATCTCATGGAATTATTGCTTAAGACAAACCGTAACACCACCCCCTATTTGAACAAATTTATCTCCTGATAAATTTCCTCAAGCAGGTATAAGCAACATTCAGTATCTTTTCACACTAGGAGATAATGATAGCCAATAAAGAGAAATTAGTGACCTCAATGATTGCTAGGAATGCTATTGATAATCCCTGCAGCATTTATTTGTTAGTCCTTGAATCTGACAGTTTGTAAACTAAAGTATTAGCTTTTGTAAAAATCCACTTTAGCAGTTCTGTTTGGTAGTTCCATGTACTTAATTATAAACTTCAGAGTTCATTTTATTTACATGTCTTTTCCCAACACATACATACTGTAATACACATACACTCACACAATGAAATGCTATATGCAATTTTAAAATGAAACTCAGTTTTAATCTAATGTCATTTCACTTGGTGCCACACAAATTTAAACCTAAATAATAAAAAAAAATGTTAACATAAACATTAAATGAAACCTAAGCTAAAAGTAGAATTATTAACTTAAATGGCACCTATTCTGTCCTTATAACACCTGTTTACAAGTCCGGCTGTGCGTCAATCCTATCTCAGGGAAACCATACCCAGGAAACCAATCATATGCATCATGTGTCCAGATGAACTGTAACCAAATCTCAGATTGATGGCGGAACGTATCGTTAACCCGGCCTCAATCGTTAACACATATCATCGTTAACATGTATTATACCCGACCTCAACCGTTAACATGTATCGTCCGTCGTCCAACATACCGTAGGTACATGTTATTGTTAAAACTTTTCTAGGCTATGTTTCATATTAAAATGTTTTGTCTTGTTTGATTTGATTAGATGTTTGTTCACATACAGTGTCAGTCACTTTTTAACCGAGCAATATCTAGGTAGTTAAATGTCCCTGATGGTTGACACTATTTCATGTGCAAATTTCCAAAAGATATATCAGATTACTTTGCATTGTGTAAAAAGTGTTCCATTAAAGCATACAGTTCAAACAGATACCAAACGTCATGTTTACAGTTCGAGTGTAAACATAAGTCCCTGAAATAAATATTATGTGAAATGTCATCGCAAATATCTACTTCCGAAACGTAATGTCCCTTCTGCAGTGTAACGTCTGGATTCAGCTTAATATTCTGCCCAATCAAAATTACCAACGAGCCTATGGCCGCGGGGTAACATCGCGACCATCCAGATCCAGTAGTGGAACCCAACTTCCTCTGTGGTCACGGGGTAACATCGTGACCATCCAGATCCAGTAGTGGAACCCAACTTCCTCTGTGGTCACGGGGTAACATCGTGACCGCTCCAAGCGTCAAGATCAAATCCCTCAAAATCCTTTGAGTGTGGGGTAACATCACACCCATTTAGCTCAGAATCTACCAATTATAAATGCAGGGTATATCCATAACTTCAAACAGATTTTGAAATCTAAAACTTGTTACACATCACGTGTGCTTACAAAATGCCACTTTCCTTATGAACAACATGACATAAAATACTTAATTTCTGCTTCTTAAAACTGCAACATAATGAAAATAACACTCATAATGGATACGATACATTATTCCTTGTTCACAACCTTTCTTCCTTAGCACTTCTTTATAATAATGGAAATAATGAGATGAATGTAGAATATTCTTCAAAAATAATGAAAACAACATGAAACTAATCACACACAAAACAACCAACCAGAGAACACATACTTATCCCACTCGTTATGGTGATATAACCTTAATACTTTTTTTTTTTCAACCCCGATTTTAGAATTAGCTTCACCATTATAGCACCTGATTGACATCACTGACTAAATTTACAACTTCCTCATTTTTTTTTCTTTACTGTGACCCCTCTTGGGATTTATCAACCTGTACAGCTTTAAGTAAGGAGTTGTTAAATTCCACTATTCATTTTATTATATCCTTTGATGAGGAACTGCGCATCATATCCTTTAAGGATCCAATATCCTTTTGTAGGGCACCAGCCAATGATCGGCTATAATGCTGCTGAGAAACTGATGTGTTCACAATCTGGTTCTCCACACTCGACCGAAGTTGTTCAAGCTTCTGATCAAGTTTATCTAATTTTGTACCAATCTGTTCTAATTTCCCCATAACTAAAGCCATCGTTCCGTTTTCTTCTTGACTTGAAATTTTCATTCTCTTAGGAGCTGGTTCTGGAAGTGTTTCCAGGTTAGCATGTGCCTTAACATAGTCTTCCAGATCACTGTAAATCACTGTTGTGGCTGTTGAGCTTGCACTGCTAGTGGCTGGAATGTTCAGTGGCCTAAACTGAGCCCAGTTATCTCCCAAGGTGCCCTGTTGGGTCTCATCATTCACAGGGGTACCCACACTACTTATATTTTCAAACTGCTGATTACCACTGATATTTCCTCCCTGTCCCACGTCTACACTACAGTGTGATTGAAAATTTTCCATACTTTGAAATAAATCATCACATGTTGAACATTTAAAAATTAATCCCAAAGTATTGCACGATTTATGTTTATTCTTTATATGTCTTAACAAATTTGGCCTGGAAGTATAATTTCTAGAACAGACTCTGCATTTGTGTGTACCCTTAGAAGGCATAGCAAGGAATGCTTATCATCGCTTGAACTTGACCAATTATATCTATCTGGACTCATTAGTCATAAACCCTTTTCCCTATCCTGACAGTAAAAAATTTATGTTAAGATAAAAACTGTAACTGTGGAGAAATATACTGGTATTATTGCTTTGATTAGAGTGAAATAAGATTTTCTTAATTAGATCTGTCTAAGCTTGATATCTTTCAGGGGGGGGGGGGGGGGTTTCGTTCCCTTTTCCCAAGGATTTGTTCTGGTTCCTTGCAAAGGTCCTGATTCTGGTTTAATTTCCTATTGTTCTTTGCTAATTTACTTGGATTTTGTTTTCTTCTCTTAATTTCTTTAGTGACAGTATTATCTACAAAACTATTTCCTGCGTTCAAGCTCTGTTGCAATGATAACACCCATTGTGGAATTGTGTTACATTTAAAGGGCCTCATTCTATCATGATGAATAATTTTCAGCTTTGATTTTGTAGGTCCCTTAAGCTCATACAGAATTTCACTGATTTTTCTGGTCACAAAAAAAGGTCCCTTCCACACCTGTCTCTTTAATTTGGGACTTTTTCCCACAACCCTGCTGTTGTCCATAAATAAACAATGTCCCCTATCGCATATGTGTGAAAGACATAAATAATCTAAATAGATTATCACAACAGCCCACAGAAGCCCGGCTTCTGTAGCCATTCCTTTCTCAGATTTAATTCTCAGACTTCCTTCCTATCCTCATCTACAACCTTACTGCACTACTTTATCCGCTGATGAGAAGTTTTCCCTCACAGACAAATCCTCATGCCTGCTTCAAAATATTCACCATCAGCACAACGTGAACTTAACTACTTTTCTAATAAAACAAACTCGCAATACAATTCATTGCCCAAGTGCATGCATGGCACGAAGACCAAACATAGCTCCAGAACTCTACACAACCATTACTTATCTATATCGTGAAATCTTGTCCATCAGAATGTCCAAAGAAGCTATTCCATGTATCGAATCCAGATGAGCTACCCGGTGGTAACTTAATTATTTTTCTTTTTCACTGCCTTTCCTGCCAGATCAGATATCCATTCCTGTGAAAATGTTTGCTTTCTTACCATTTTGTTCTGAGATATTTTATTACCAAATAGATAAAATTTGCAGTTTTTGCATTTTTCGAGGCTATGTTCATCTGTGTACATGTAGGCCCATGTGTTGCTCATCAGTACCATCCACAACAAAACAAACGTTCTGACCACTGCCATGTCTTAATTTTATCTCCTCTTCAAAGATGTGTGCAAGTCCAATATCCCACCGCTGTTCACCAGTGTTACAGATCTATTCATTTACTTATCTCTTAATTATTTTATTATTATCTCTTCAGCTATTTCTGCTTGTATATATTTGCTAGTTTTGAGTAAATAACCACACAAGAACAAAACAATAAATTTTCACTGTTTAATAATTTCATGATCTTACTAAAATTTTAATGGTAGCAAAATAATGGCCTATCTTGTCCTTTTAACTAAACAATAATTTCAAGTAACCACATGACAACCCAAAAACAAAGACCAAGATGAAAAGACGAAAGCCCAAAGATAAAAGACCACGCACCCACATTCTCACCCTTTATATACCAACCAAGAAATGGACTATCATTACTCATAGTAGCAAGAATTTAGCGAAATACCTTGACCAAATATGGTGGTTGGATACAAAATTAGCATGATTATGCTTTGCTCTTGCGATAAGCCATTCCAAATCCAATCACAATGAAATCCAAAGCATATCATAATGATTAAAAATTGGATTTAGGCTTCAGCATACAGACATGCGAATTCAATTGATATTTAATTTATGAATCTCATGGAATTATTGCTTAAGACAAACCGTAACAATACTTTGTGAGTTATGGCCCTTTGTCATTTTGGTAATTTGTGCCCATTGTAATGTATGCTAAAAGTAATGCATAGCATAACTATAGAACCGTGTATGCTGGGGTTTTGAAATTTCATATATGGATTCCTCATGGAAAATTAGCTGACACGTATTTTTTTTCTTGTCCGGATTATGCCCCTTTTAAGAGTTATTACCCTTTGAAATTTTTTTAATAAAATTTTGTCAGCAAGATATCTCAAAAATTGTTGGAGCTAGAGCCTTGAAAGTTGGTGAATATATTGGTGGTGATGAGTAGATGAACTGATTAACTTTTGACGAAATTCCGAAAAATACTTTGTGAGTTATGGCTCTTTGTTATTTTGGTAATTTGTGCCCATTGTAATGTATGCTAAAAGTGATGCAAAGCATATCTTTAGAACCGTGTATGCTAGGGTTTTGAAATTTCATATATGGATTCCTGATGGAAAATTAGCTGATGCGTATTTTTTTTTCTCGTGCGGATTATGCCCCTTTTAAGAGTTATTGCCCTTTGAAATTTTTTTAATAAAATCTTGTCAGCAAGATATCTCAAAAACTATTGGAGCTAGAGCCTTGAAAGTTGGTGAATATATTGGTGGTGATGAGTAGATGAACTGATTAACTTTTGACGAAATTCCGAAAAATACTTTGTGAGTTATGGCCCTTTGTCATTTTGGTAATTTGTGCCCATTGTAATGTATGCTAAAAGTGATGCATAGCATATCTTTAGAACCGTGTATGCTAGGGTTTTGTAATTTCATATATGGATTCCTCATGGAAAATTAGCTGACGCGTATTTTTTTCTCGTCCGGATTTTGCCCCTTTTAAGAGTTAGTGCCCTTTGAAGTTTTTTTAATAAAATCTTGTCAGCAAGATATCTCAAAATTATTGGAGCTAGAGCCTTGAAAGTTGGTGAATAGATTGGTGGTGATGAGTAGATGAACTGATTAACTTATGACAAAATTCCGAAAAATACTTTGTGAGTTATGGCCCTTTGTCATTTTGGTAATTTGTGAAAAAACTTTGTCATCGTTCTAGCGCCTACATTTCTTCACCAATTTCAATATAACTTCACACAAATGTTCCTTATAAAAAAACTCGAGCGAGTTCGACTTTCAAGGTCATGACCTCAAGGTCAAGGTCACTGTGGCTATTTTTAGAAAAACTTTGTCATCGCTCTTGCGCCTACATTTCTTCACAAATTTCAATATAACTTCACACAAATGTTCCTTATAAAAAAATCTCGAGCGAGTTCGACTTCAAAGTCATGACCTCAAGGTCAAGGTCACTGTGGCTATTTTTAGAAAAACTTTGTCATCGCTCTAGCGCCTTCATTTCTTCACCAATTTCAATGTAACTTCACACAAATGTTTCTTATGACAATATCTCAGCGAGTTCGACTTTCAAGGTCATGACCTCAAGGTCAAGGTCACTGTGGCTATTTTTAGAAAAACTTTTCATCGCTCTAGTGCCTACATTTCTTCACCAATTTCAATATAACATCACACAAATGTTCCTTATGAAAAAATCTCGAGCGAGTTCGACCTCAAAGTCATGACCTCAAGGTCAAGGTCACTGTGGCTATTTTTAGAGAAACTTTGTCATCGCTCTAGGGCCATCATTTCTTCACCAATTTCAATATAACTTCACACAAATGTTTCTTATGACAATATCTCAGCCAGTTCGACTTTCAAGGTCATGACCTCAAGGTCAAGGTCACTGTGGCTATTTTAAGAAAAACTTTGTCATCACTCTAGCGCCTACATTTCTTCACTGATTTCAATATAACTTCAAACAAATGTGCCTTATGACAATATCTTGAGCGAGGTCGACTTTCAAGGTCATGACCTCAAGGTCAAGGTCACTGTGGCTATTTTTAGAAAAACTTTGTCATTGCTCTAGCGCCTACATTTCTACACTGATTTCAATATAACTTCACACAAATGTTCCTTATGACAATATCTCAAGTGTGTTCGACTTTCAGGGTCATGACCTCAAGGTCAAGGTCACTGTAGCTATTTTTAGAAAAAAATTGTCATCGCTCTAGCGCCTACATTTCTTCACCGATTTCAATATAACTTCACACAAATGTTCCTTATGACAATATCTCTAGCGAGTTCCACTTTCAAGGTCAAGGTCACTGTGGCTATTTTTAGAAAAACTTTGTCAATGCTCTAGCGCTTACATTTCTTCACAGATTTCAATATAACTTCACACAAATGTTCCTTATGACCATATCTCAAGCCATTTCAACTTTCAAGGTCAAGGTCACAATGGCTATTTTTAGAAAAACTTTGCTATCGCTCCAGCGCCTACATTTCTTCACCGATTTCAATATAACTTCACACAAATGATCCTAATGACAATACCTCGAAAGACTTTCAAGGTCAAGGTCACTGTGGCTATTTTTAGAAAACCTTTTTCATTGCTCTAGCGCTTACATTTTTCACCAATTTCAAATCGATTCACACAAATGTTCCTTATGACAATATCTGTAGCGAGTTCCATTTTCAAGGTCAAGGTCACTGTGACTATTTTTAGAAAAACTTTGTCAATACTCTAGCGCTTACATTTCTTCACCAATTTCAATATAATTTCACACAAATGTTCCTTAAGACAATATGTCGAGCGATTTCGACTTTCAAGGTCAAGGTCACTGTGGCTATTTTTTAAAAAAAACTGTCATCGCCCTAGCGACTACATTTCTTCACTGATTTCAATATAACTTCACACAAATGTTCCTTATGATAATACCTCGAGTGAGGTTGACTTTCAAGGTCAAGGTCACTGTGGCTATTTTTAGAAAAACTTTGACATGGCTCTCGCGCTTACATTTCTTCACCGATTTCAGTATAACTTCACACAAATGTTCCTTATGACAATATCTCGAACTATTTCGACTTTCAAGGTCAAGGTCACTGGGGCTATTTTTAGAAAATCTTTGTCATCGCTCTAGTGCCTACATTTATTGATGAATATTAATAGAACTTCACACAAATGTTTCTTATGGTAATATCTCGAGTTGCTTGGTCATGACCTCAAGGTCAAGGTCACTATGGCTATTTTTAGAAAAACTTTGTCATTGCTCTACCGCCTACATTTATGATTTTAATCTAACTTCACACAAAAGATGCTTATGATAATATCTTGAGCAAGATCTACTTCGCGGCCATGGCCTCAAGTCAAGGTCCCTATGACTGTTTTTTAGAGAAATATTGTCATCACTCTAGAACCTACATTTATGGATGGATTTTTAACTAAACTTTACACAAATGTTGTATATGATAATATCTCAAGCAAGTTGGACTTTTGCCATTTCAGTGTTTTCCACACACGAAGTTGTCTTGTGCGAGGGGATTTGTATCGCATGCGATGCCTTGTTTTTTTTTTTAATAAAATCTTGTCAGCAAGTCCATATCTTGAGAACTATTAGAGCTTCATTAATCATTCTTGGTACAAACTTGCATCCAGGCATTGCAACTTCAACGCAAGCATCCATATCTGACATTGACCTATATTTCATGGTTCACTGACTTCGTGAATTATTGCGACCACCCTGACTTTCACCATTTCTCGAAAACTATTAAAGCTTTTTAAATTATAATTGGTACAAACTTGCATCTAGGAATTCCAACTGCAACACAAGCATCCATATTTGACTTTTACCCATATTTCATGGTTCACTGACTTTGTGAATTATTGCGACCACCCTGACTTTCTATCTAATGTAAGAGTCCATTTCTCAAGATCTATTAGAGCTTCATTAATTGTATTTGGTCCCCCAGGTATTAGACTTCCTGCCTTGCCGTGGCCCTGGGGGCTCAATTCCCACTGGGCACATTGCCGCTGTGGTCTCTGTGCCCACTGGGAAGAGCTAAAGGAAGTACCACCCGTTTGCCGTGGGTGGCGTCCTGTAAGCCGGAAGGGATCCTGGAGGTTGAGGGTTACCTGAGGTGGCGGTGCTTCAGGTACCCAACACGCCTCTTTGGCCTGGCTTTTCGGTGTAGACGGGTGGCCGTGCGGTCCGGCACGGTCAATCGGCTGGTCGCGCCGAGCCCTAGAGATACCGCTTTGCTTTCTCTTCAACTCTTTTTGTATCTTTCCTGATACCAACCATATGCCCATTTACCTTACCCTTTTCTGTCTTTTTATCTCTAGAAGGCGGTGGCTAAACGGATCAATCGTGTAGGCATTTTGTTTATGCGAGTATATCTCACGTGTATCTCTAACACCTGCGAGTTGGATAACCACTCCATTATGGTGTTCCCTTGTAGGGCTCCACGGAGGGCGGAGAGCACTTGGGACGAAACTAGAATTTTTTCCTTATGCCTCATGGAAAAAAAAATAACCGCACCCACGCATCTAAACGTAAGAAAGACGAGGATTCATCCGAAACGGATGATCCCAGTCACCAATCTAGTCAACAGTCTAGTCAGCAGTCTGAAGCACCTAAGATTTTAAATTTTCCACGCTTCTTGGTTATGACATCAGTCGAGGAAACTCGCACTGTGTCAAGTTTATCGCCTTTTGTAATTGAAAAGAGCATAATGTCCATTGCCGGACACCCAAAAAGCATCAAAAAGCTTAAGTCAGGTGATCTCCTCCTGGAAGTAGAGAGAGAACAGCAGGTTAAAAGCCTGCTTGGTACTACAAAGCTCTTTGATCTCAAGGTCAATGTGTCTCTGCACAATACACTCAATTCGTGTAAAGGTGTCATCCGCAGCCCAGAGCTACGTCCTTGCACCGATGCAGAGATAATTGACAACTTGAGATCTGAGGGCGTCATTGCAGTACGTAACATCCAAGTTCGTAGAGATGGTGTATTGAAGCCAACAGGTACTTACGTGTTGACCTTTAATACACCAGTTCTGCCCAAGAAAATCAAAGTAGCATATCTTTCGGTTAACGTAGAGGTATATATACCAAACCCTCTCAGATGTTACTCATGTCAGGTTTTTGGCCACCACGAAAGCAGATGTCAGAAGAAACAACTTTGTCCAAACTGTGGTAAAGACAAACATGTTGATAATCATCAACACTGTAAGAATGAGGCCAAATGCATCAATTGTGGTGGCAATCATGCTGTTTTCTCTCGAGATTGTCCGGCATGGAAAAAAGAAAAAGAAATACTCACTGTAAAATACCAAAGAGCGATAACCTTCCCAGAAGCGCGGAAAATTGTTGAGGATCGAAACGCAACACCAACCACCAGTTACGCCAGCATCACAAAGGGTGCTGGTGTAAAAGTGTCAAGCTCCGCAACACAGACTGTTGATTCATACATAGCTGAACTGAAAAAATCTGGTGCATGGAGTAAATCCACTCCAGCGCCACAAAGTTCAACCAAGTTACCAAATGGCGCAATCCAGGTTACTTCGGATCGGTCGACAGCGACCGTACCGAAGCCAGCGCCGCATGTAAAAGAGAAACTCGACTGCGGTCGAACTAATAAGGGATCGGAAGATCCGAAAAAGCAATTGTCTCTAAAACAAACAGACAGACAACGTAAAATGGAAAGAGACAATATAAAATTTCAGAACAGATTCGGATCTTTGAGTGACAGTGATATGGAGTTTGAAGCTCCATCATCACCAAGTAGCAATAACAGATCGAGGTCTGCAACACCACGAGCTGGTGGTAGCAGATCTATATCACCAATTGCAGCTCCAATATAGTTTCTAGTCTTAATCTGTTCATAAAATGGATTTAAAACACAAAATAATACAATGGAATTGTCGAGGTCTTAAATCAAATTATAACGAACTGTTATTACTTATTTCGTTATTAAACCCATCGGTTTTTTGTTTGCAAGAAACTTTTTTAAAAACTGATGACAACATTGATGTCAGGGGTTTCAATACATACAACTATATCTATTCTGATGGTAACAAACCATCTGGTGGCAGTTCAATTTTTGTTAAATCATGTTTACCACAAAGAGAGATCAAATTAAAAACAGACCTACAAGCGGTGGCAGTGTCAGTTTCTCTGGATAAAGAAACTACAATTTGTTCTCTATATATCCCTCCCTCATTTTCTTTAAAGCCCGAACAGCTTGACACATTGCTGAGTCAACTTCCATCGCCATATCTTTTAGTTGGCGACTTCAATGGTCACAATATTCTATGGGGCTGTAAAGATATCAATAACAGAGGAGCACTTGTCGAAGATTTTATTGCAAAGAGCGATCTTTGCTTGATGAATGATAAATCTTATACTTACCTTCACCCTGCGACAGGTCATTTGTCTTCTTTAGATATCTCTTTGTGTCACCCATCTCTCTTCTTGGACTATGACTGGTCTGTTCATGATGATCAGTGCGGAAGTGATCACTTCCCTGTTATAATTGAGAGTGTAAACGAACCAGATGAGGACTGTAACCAGAAATGGAAAATGAATAAAGCCGACTGGGAATTATTCCATAATTTATGTGAAGAAGAGTTATCAATTGATCATTTTAATGAATCATCCGACATTGTTTCTGATTTCACAGATACACTTATTAACATATCAGAACAATGCATTCCAAAGACCTCCACAAATACTAAGAAAAGCAAGCCTTGGTTTAATAATGACTGTAAAGAAGCTATTAAAAAGCGTAAACAGGCTCTAAATAAGTTCTGCAAAAGTCCCACTTCAGAAAAGCTCAACGACGTAAAAGTTTTTAGAGCTAAAGCTCGGCGAACAATCCGAGCTTCCAAACGAAAGTCATGGAGAGAATGTGTCTCCAAATTGAACTATAAAACCCCCATTAAAAAGGTTTGGGATATGGTACGAAAAATTTCAGGAAAAACGAAGTCTTCTAGTTTTACACATTTAAATACTGAATTTGACACAATAGCTTCAACAAAAAAAGATATTTCAGATACTCTTGGGCACACATTCTTGAGAAATTCATCATCACGTAATTATTCTGACACTTTTAGAAATTTCAAAAAGGACCAAGAGAAAAGAAATCTAAACTTTAAATCCCTTAATCACGAAGAATACAACAAACCTTTTAACTTATCCGAACTCGTTGAAGCCATTGAAAAATCACATGATACGGCAACCGGCCCCGATGAAATTCATTATCAGATGCTTAAGCATCTGCCAAAAAGTTCTCTTACAACATTTTTAGATATCTTTAATAATATTTGGGAAACGGGGGTCTGTCCTGAGAGCTGGCGTGTAGCTACAGTTGTACCAATTCCGAAACCAGGGAAAGATCATGCAGAACCTACAAATTATCGTCCGATAGCTTTGACAAGTTGTTTGTGTAAAACATTGGAGAGAATGATAAACAAGAGATTAGTCTGGTACTTAGAGTCCAACAACCTCATTTCAGAATATCAATCGGGCTTTCGTTCGGAACGTAGTACCAATGACAATTTAATGAGACTAGAAACATTTATACGAGATGCTTTTATTAACAAAGAACACGTAGTAGCTGTCTTTTTCGACTTGGAGAAAGCATATGATACAACATGGCGTTATGGAATATTGAAAGATCTACATAACATTGGCTTAAGAGGAAAACTTCCCAGTTTTATTGAAAGCTTTTTAGGGGAGCGCATGTTTCAGGTGCGTGTGTGGTCTACCCTGTCAGATTTCTATGATCAAGAACAGGGTGTCCCACAGGGTAGTATTCTTTCAACTACGCTATTTAACATCAAAATAAACAATATTGTACAATGTTTGGACGACAAAACTGATTGTTCATTGTATGTTGATGATTTTTGTATATGTTACCGTTCAAAAAATATGAAAACAATTGAACGAAAGTTACAACAAAATTTAAAAAGAATAGAAGAATGGACTGATAAAAATGGTTTCAAGTTCTCCAAGTCGAAAACGCAGTGTGTTCATTTTTGTAAACTACGGAAGAAACACGAACATCCTTCCCTGTTTTTATACGGATCACAAATTCCTGTTGTTGCAGAAGCCAAATTTCTTGGGGTCATATTTGATCAAAAGTTATCTTTTATTCCCCATATTAAATATCTTAAAGCGAAATGCTTAAAAGCTTTGAATCTTTTGAAAGTTTTAGCTCATACAAGTTGGGGAGCAGATCGGTATACTTTATTACATCTTTACCGGTCTTTAATAAGATCTAAATTAGATTATGGGTCTGTTGTTTATGGTTCTGCCAGAAAGTCCTATTTAAAATCCTTGGACACTATCCATCACCAAGGCCTTCGTCTGGCCATGGGAGCCTTCCGTACTTCTCCCGTATTAAGCCTTTATGTAGAAGCAGGTGAACCATCTTTAACCTCGCGCAGAGAGAAACTTTCTCTTCAGTATGCTATTAGACTTGCTGCAAATCCATCTAACCCGGCATCCAAAATTTCATTTCCACCTCAATTTGTAGATAAGTATGAAACAAAACCCACAGCAATCAAACCTTTTGGATTACGTATTTTACCACTGCTAGAAAATTCAGGTATCGACCTTAAAAATATTCAAAAACATGAAACGGCCGAAGTTCCATCTTGGTGTATTAAAAAACCTTCTATTCTGTTCGACTTACATGATGGCAAAAAGTCCGAATCAAATCCAATACTTCTCAAACAAAACTTTCAGGTACTGCAGTCACGTTACAATGATTACCAGCAAGTCTATACTGATGGTTCCAAAGAAGGAGATAAAGTTGGTTGTGCGTATGTTTCTAAAGATACGCACAAAACCATGCGCCTTCCAGATGGTTCATCTATTTTTACAGCTGAAGCCAAAGCAATAGACCTAGCTTTAGATTTTATCAGTTCTTCAACAATTCAAAAAGCAATTATATTTTCTGATTCACTTTCTGTGCTTAAGGCTTTAGACCATTCGTCATCTAAAAATCCTCAAATTCAAAAATTGATCGAAAGGCATCATGAAATTTCTAAAACACACCAAATCTTGTTTTGTTGGCTTCCTAGCCATATTGGCATTGTCGGCAATGAATGTGCTGACAAGAAAGCAAAGGAATCGCTCAATCTTGATCCATCTGTTTTTAAAATTCCTTTTAATAATTTTAAACCATTTATCAACAGATACATCTTGTCGGAATGGCAAGGCGAATGGGACCGTGCAATAAATAACAAACTCCGGGCCATTAAACCTGTCGTTAGTACAAAATGCTCTTCTCCACAGTTTTCCAGAAAAGAGGACGTAGTATTAACACGACTGCGCATCGGCCATACTAGAGTTACTCATTCTTATATTTTTAATGGTGATGATCAGCCTTCTTGTGTAGGTTGTGATCAGCCATTCACTGTGAAACATATCTTAATTGACATTGTTGACTTTTCACCCTCACGTATTTTATATTTCAAAGCTGACACTTTGCAACAACTGTTTCGAGATGTACCTGTTGATAATATTATTTTATTCTTAAAAGAAATTGGACTTTTTCATAAGATTTAACTGTTTCAGATTTTTATACATTATCATTCTGACTTTTTACTTTTAATATCATCATAATTATTCTTGCCGTTTAACCATTAACCGTTTGACGCTTATGACCCACAAAGAGGGTTGACGCGTCGTTAAACACGAAATCATCATCATCATCATCATCATCATCATTGTATTTGGTACAAGCTTGCATTTAGGAATTGAAACTTCAATGCAAGTATCCATTTCTGACCTTGACCTACATTTTATGGTTCACTGACTTTGTAAAATAGTGTGACAACCCTAACTTTGACCCTGATGTAAGAGTCTGTTTTTAAGAGTTACTTGGTACATGCTTGCAACTAGGAGTGAAATTTTTATGCAGGCATCCATGTTTGACCTTGACCTAGATTTCATGGTTTGGTGACTTTGCGCCCCCACAGGCGCGACATAGCCTTCGGGGGAATTCTTGTTGTATGTTTTTGAGTCTTTAACAATATTTGTTGAATATTTTGCCAGCTAAGGTCAAGCAAAGGTTGGGGGCATTGTGTTTTACAAACACCATTTCTAGTTCAATTTATGTTTATACTGCACATTTTCAAACCGTTCACAAAATTTGACTTAGTTTCATCAGCAGTCGAGGATTTGCCTCTTTTATCCTCTGACAGAGGTTCAATTCTGTTTGGCTTACTCAGTTCTACATATTCATCAAAGAAGGAGTCTGAAAAGTTACAGACCTCACATTTTGGACATATCCAGTGGCAGCTTGAATTTACCAAAGTGCCATATTCTGCATCTGAAATGAAGGAACATTCAGTGTGTATCCACATTTCACATTGATCACACTGAACAGCTTTGTGGCCATTAAGGACAGCACCACTGCAAAGACCACAGCCAGCTTTGCAGTCTTTGCAATACCAAGTTCCAGCTCTAGATTCAATTTCTAACAATTGACTGTTATCCAAATCAGAACATGAGGAGTGAAAGCGCTTGTTACAGTCCTCACATTCTATCCATTTCTCGGAACCTTTGCAATACTTTTTCCAGAGTCCGCAGCGAAACCTTGGGCCGGGGTTTGTTTCAATGTCTCCGGCCAAGATTAGAAGTAAAGCCAAGTTTTTACCACGTGAAGACTTGAAGTTTCGCAAGCCCTCCGAACACCTTCTATTCCCATTCTTCCTTGTAAATGCCAAGTACTGGGAAATTCTACTACTGTTCTTCTTATTTGTTATCTTGCACTCCTGATTTCCATCATCTGGAATATACGATATGTATAGTGTACCGTCATTGGATCTTTATAGGCACCTTTGTATGCTGTATGAATAATCTGAATCATGCATATAGAGACACACTTGCTGCAGATATGACTTCATGACAAAAAGGCCTATTAAAATACAAAGGAAGATTTACCACAAAAATATTAAAGTTTTCAGATAAAAAAAATCTGATAATTGTCATATTTCGGCTTAAAATATTGATTGAACCGCCTTTGCCAGACGGTTCTATCGAGTACCCATAATCGATGATTTTGAGCAGAAATAAGAAAATAATGCTTTCCCCTATTAATATAAATGTGGGCTTTATGAGGTCAAATTTATATAGGCATGACTTCGTAGTGAAATCAATGGGTTTCGATTTCCTTGTCCACGCATATCAGAACTTTGGTTTGGTTGCCACCGATCCCAAAAATATAATTCCGCTAGCCCATGTGATTTCAAACGACGCGATGGGGCTTTCCTGTATCCCCAATATAATCAAAGACTACGCTTACGGCGCATGAATTACATGGAAGGCTCCGATCAAAATGAACGGATATACAGGCTGTTCCGAGGCATTGCTGGTGGTCAGTGCTCGATTGTCGGAAATTGCATTCGCTGGCTAAAACTTATTATGGTGAGCTTTGTTCTCCTCGTAATTTGACATTCGATCCCTGACATAAATTCCCTGGTACCACAATTCCAAACAACCACAGGAGAGAGAGAGAGAGAGAGAGAGAGAGAGAGAGAGAGAGAGAGAGAGAGAGAGGATGTTTATCTTTACTGCCCGTTCAAGTTTATTTCACTTTTATAGGGCCGCGACCCCCGCCCATCGGGGCTTGAAGAAATAGATTGGGCTGCATGGTGCTTCCACGCAGAGCAGAATCCTACCGCACATGAGAGCTGGTAAACAGCTTAGAAGGACTAAGCAAAGTGATGCGAGCCAGACCGCCTAATTCATTTAAGCCCTATTGGTTTCATTGGGCGGCAGGGCTTGAGGTGTCGTTTCATTTCAATGTCGGATAAAAGTACCAAACATCGGAAGCAACGTCTCCAAAATGATCTTAATAGTGTTGACGGGGAGGTTAAACCTCAATTTAAACGAACGAATATATCGGACCGGTCGTTAATAAGAGGTGGGCGAAAACCGGAATACCCGGAGGAATATCGCAGTAAAATTGTCATGTTTCTATTGCGCATCATCTGTTGAAGGTTAATATGCCTTTAAAATTGCATGAAAATATCTCACACAATTTTTAAGTGAGTACGGAACCCGGGGAAGGGACACGAGTATTTTTTTATTTGTGCTCACAAGATAATATCTAGTGCGGGCAAGATATTATCTTGTTCGGATAACATGTTATCTTGTGCGCACAAGATGCCGTCAAAAAATATCTTGTTTGCACAACAAAATCTTGTGCGCACAAGATATTAACTTTTGCGAACAAGATATTATCTTGTGCGCACAAGAAATTATCCTGTTCGCACAACTTAATATCTTGTATACACAAGATATTATCTTGTCCGCACTAGATAATATCCGTTGAGTGCACAATATTATATGTTGTGCGAACAAGATAATATCTTGTCCGCCCAAAAATAATATCTTGTTGGCACAACTTCCCAAGGTCTATGTTTTGCAAACAAGATACTATGTTGTGCGAACAATATAATATCTTGTGCGCACAAGATATTAAGTTGTGCAAATAAGATATTATCTTGTGCGCACAAGATAATATGCTGTCCCCGCAAGTTAAATTATGTTGTCCGCACAAGATAATATCTTGTGCGCAAAACATATTCTCTTGTGCGCATAAGATATCTTGCGCGCGCAATCTTGTTCGCACAACTTAATATCTTGTTCGCACAACATATTAAAAAAAAATCAAGTCCCTTCCCGGATTCCGTAAGTGAGAGAGAGGGCGTGAGTAGTTTTTCAATGCTCAAAGGGCCATAACTTCAAAAATAATATAGTAAGAATTATGATTCTTGTCTTCTGCACGTTGTCTTATAGTGTTTTTCGTCTGTTTGTTTGTTTGTCTTGGCGTTAAATGACCAAGTCAACACTATTTTAGGTAACTTTTGACACTTTGCCTAGGCAGGCTTATACGTAAGCAGTGTTGACGGGGACATAAAACCTCACATCAAACAAAAGTTAACCAGTATGGTGCAAATTCTTTCGCCAGAAACTGACAACTGCCTTCTTGAGTCAGCGGAAGGGAGAGAATGACCGTAGAAAAGATTTTATGATCAATCTCCATGAAAGAATGTTGCCGACCCCGGCAGGCATCGAGCCGGCGTCCTTCTAATCACCAGTCAGACACGCATCCGACTGAGCTACCGAGGCCGACCGCTTTCAATTCTGCAAAGTTTCATCAGATACGGAGCAGACACGATTTCGAACGTGGCGCATAGGCAAGAGGGGGCAAAATAATGTCGTCCGCCGACCCCACTGGGGAGTGGGGGGGTGGGGGTGGAGACATTATATTAAATTGATATTTTGTGTTTACTGAAAGACACTGAAAATGAACTGACATATTTTATCGTTTCCAAATAGCTAAACTCTACTCTATATCTCGTGATCCGCTACTGGGTACCATGATCCGCAACTGCGTCTAACCTTGGTCCCATATTCTGCAATCCTGAAAGTCTGGCGAATGTGATTAGGAGAAAATGATTATGTGCATGTTGTAGAGGGAAAACGTTTCTAGAAAATGGTACCAAATGTTCTGAGCAGCAAGCAGCCGTATAGGCTACAACATAGGCTAATGACGCGTGACTAATCAGGAACTGTACAGTCCCAGCTGATCCCTCATATTCACTGCCAACAGAATCAGTCCGAATCACTGACACCTGCATTTAAGGTCAAATTGTTCATTTCTTAAAATTTCACTTTTTGAGGAGTGATAATAAATATTGTTCACATCAGTCACTAAATCTAGGGACTCATTATCATCATATTCTACGCTTAAAAAGCAATTATCGGGAAGGAAATCTTTGACTGAACCTGATGTGTTTTGACTCATATTTTCGCAGCATCAAAACTCAAGTACTCTTCCAAAGGGACACGACTTTAATTACAGCAAATAACTGACAGGCTGGCGGGAAGAAATGTCAAAAAATAAAGCCTGAAAGTATTGACTGAAATGCAAGTACCTGTTTGGCGCGTGACTGAAATTAATCAATAATGATGTCAACTTCGAAACGCTATTTCTTAGAATGACGTCATCCACCCAACTCGTCCCTTTTCGCGTGACGGGTAACATAAATATATTTATGTTTATACATATACACATACGTACATATACAAAAGTGCACAGTACAGTGCACATGGGAAAAACATAAAACAGAATGAAACACACACAACCATAAGAAATGATTAAAAAAAAAAACAGACATAGAAAAACACGAACCAAGACAATAAACACAGAAAACTGACCTTTTCAGCTGTCACACATGGCACAGTTGCACCTAGGGCCTGCCATGGTGCGGATCAGGCTCTTGAATTGGGAGAAGCTTTCGGCTTTTCTGATTTCATTTGGAAGGCTATTCCACACCCGAGCAGCCTCAAACCTAAATGACTTTCGGCCATATGTGACAGTTCTGACTGCCGGTATCTTGGCTGTGTTTTCATACCTGAAAGTATAAGAAGTCTGTTTTAATTCAATGAGGTCTTTGAGATATACAGGGGACATGTTATTTATGCATTTGTACGTTTCTGCAGCAATACAACGCAGTCTGCTCATATGAAGGGTAGGTAGCTCCACTCTGTAAAAAAGCTCTTCATAGCTCGAAGTGTAGTCTTTAAAAACCACCCTTAGAGCCCTGTATTGAAGCTTTTCCATTTGTTCTGTGTTTGTCTTGTTGCAGAAATGCCAAAGAAGAGGACAATAATTAAAATTGCTTTACTGTAGAGAGGCTGGAACAACATACTTAGGCACCCAAATCTCGCCTGGAATCTCTCGTTCAATTTCTCGCAATAATCCGCCATCTTTACAGAGTTCATGAGAATAATATTCACATCCAAAAAATAATTCTCAAAACCAAAATGAGTCAAGTCCCATTACAAAAGAAACACAAAAAGCGTCGAAATAATTTTAAAAAGCTATTTTCGAAGACAGTTGCATCATCAAACGCTGAAGTTTGATCGCGGGAAAGTTTCGAAACTGCGTCGCGCGTTTCAATGAACTGAAACGTACCGCACTGAGCCGAAAATGTTAGCCGGTTAAAACCTAGCACCGCGCTTGGAGCAACGAGTTACCGGAGCATTTACCAGAGATTCTTGCGAGGGTGGAAAGCGCTTCTCGTCTGGCCAAGAAAGTACAACTTTTAACAAATTATTACTCGGTAATAAAATAAAGCCCTTGGAATAGTAAAATCTGGCTACCTGCGGATTTCTACCTTCGAGAGACCGTTGCGCCAAACGTTGACGTTTGGTCGCGGGAAAGTTTCGAAACT
This sequence comes from Lucinisca nassula, assembly GCA_963580285.1. Classification (NCBI taxonomy): domain Eukaryota; kingdom Metazoa; phylum Mollusca; class Bivalvia; order Lucinida; family Lucinidae; genus Lucinisca; species Lucinisca nassula. Next base: position 105,123,729 of record OY757017.1, on the reverse strand, counting down.
ACGTCACGCACTGAGCCGAAGAGGTTTGCCGGTAAAATCCAGCACCGCGATTGGTCCCACGAGTTACCGGAGCATTTGCCGGAACTTTCGGTTGGGGGGAAAGCGCTTCTCGTCCGGCCAAGCAATTAAAATATTTTCACAAACACTCAGGGGTGTAGAATAAAGCCCTGGGAATAGTAAGAGACACAATGAGCTACCTGGCTATCTGTGCATTTCTACCTTCCCAAGATTTACAAAATGATGACGAGCCCTAAATTTTTAGCATAATGCTAGTGCTTCAGGATACTTTAGTGTCCATGCTGCAAACTTACTGGGTCACCCTATCTAATTTCTTCCCATGAAGTGCACACAGGACCAACACTGGAGCATCACCACACTAGGGTCATGTGCATAGCGACGGGAAGGCTCAACAATAGTTTTTGGTTTAATGACACATCAAACCTGGTGGGTCATTTGGAGTCGTCTCGCAGAGAAAGAGACTACAGAGATAGAAGAGGTAGTAGAGGAGAAGAGAGGTGTGGGGAAGAGGGAGAAAGGGGAAAATGAATAAAAGTGTACAAACAGAAGAAGTAACAATGTTCCCCAGCTAGCCCTACCTGCTGCGAGGACGGCAGGTCTTGCCCAACTGTAAGTCAATATCAGTTGGACTCCCGTCACCTTTGCCTCACAACAGAACATATCAACACTTTTAAATACAGTTTTTATGTAGTTTGGAGAAAATCCCTTTTGAAGCCCTCAGTGATCCCAGAAGCGACAATATTCTGTGGAAGTTGGCCCTTAAGTCTGATGTCCCTGTCGACGAAGGAGAGTTGACATATGATGTCGGTGTGTATACTCTGGGGAGTATCCCCTACTGTTCGCCGCTTTTGGGTCGGAGAACCTGTAAGCATGAATGTCCACTTATCCCAGAGATACATGTAGATCATGCCCAGCATTGACGACTTGATGCCAATGCTAATGGGTTTGGCGGCCAAGGTGCTGTATCACTTGGGAGGTAATGCTGGTTTTGTGGTAGTCATCTCTGACAAACCAAGCTGCTCACCGTTGCACCGTCTCAAGCTGCTGGATACTATTTGTGGGTGCCATACTGATGGCCCTAATCCAGGATAAGTCTAATCATGGTCTCTATCATCATGATTCAACATCTTCAGACCAGCTGGTTATCTCCCTTGGCTGTTGTTTGTTACACGTGCATCAAAATGGATTCCCATGACATACTTCTGAAATAAATGATGCTCAGGTACTTTAAAGTCTTTCAGATTGACAGTTCTGTATCTGTAACATTCAGTTGCTCCAAATCTTCGACCAGGTTTCCTGATAATTGCCTTCACTTATAATCTCCATTTTGTTACCTGACTGTCGCACATTTGGTTAGAGTGAGAAGACTGTGCCAGTCCATATTCCATTTATGGCATTGCTATAGTCTGTCAAGATCCCTCTGAAGTGTGCAGTATCAGTCATGCTTGAGACCTCGTGATATAAAAGGCTGTCATTAGCAAAGAGGTGAACTCCAGGACTAACATTCTGTGACAGGTCATTTATGCACGGGCAGAACTGAGCATGACACCTTCAGGGACACCGGATACAGCTGGGACAATCGTGGTAATCAGGCCTGTGACTAGGTCTGGTTAGCCCCTGTTGGTCAGGAAGCTCTGGATCCACTGTAAGTGGTTTATATAGTAAAATTCAGCTAATAAGACCACCTAAAATTAAGTCTTATCCTGCTTAAAAAAGCCTATTTAGTAAGCTACAGTTATTCTTTCTTTGTATTTTCTGCATACAGTGTCCGCTGGTCAGAGAGAATCTTTAGAACTGTTCAAAAGTGTTTTTTTTTTTTCAAATTTGGTCTTAAAGACCACTTTTGAAGAGTCCCAAAGGTGGTCTTAATTAGGAATCTATCTCCCAACTGCATTAGGTCACACTTGACTATTACTTGCAGGGGTACATACACTTGAGATTTGCAGGACATACGCCTACTTTACGGTAATGATCTTTAACCTGCAGAGGGGATGATTCTTTCTGCTCAGGGAGTCTCCAGTTAATGTTCCGAGCCGAAGGACGATGCACTATGTGGCATTCATCCCTAAATGTTGTTCGAATACCAAACTTTATTTCACTGCCTGGAATGGAACCCGGGGGTCTCTAGCATCAGAAGCAGGTGCACTAACCACTGAGCTATCAGTAAATAATCACGCTAGCACTACTGGTATTTTTGATGATCTACACCAAGATTAACTACCTAAGTCCTCCATAAGATACACTCTGATATAGTGTCTCTCTATAAAGATAAATACTCGACCCCTGTAACAGTTTCAACTCAAACAAAGGCATCAAAAATTACACACAATACCGTAGGTACCAGGCCTATAGTGACGCCCTAAAGCTCCCCCCCCCCCCCCCCCCCCCCCCCAAGAACTGTTCATTATATAGTATTCCCTCATCTGCATCGGTTGATGCCAAAACTGCATATGACTTCAAAGACCGGCATAGGAGTTCAAAGACCGTACAGTATAGATTTGGACTCAAAGGTATGCGTTTTAGTATACCTGTTAATCAGATTGTAAATAGTTTAAAGGACTCATCCTACGACTCGCCCCGCACCCACCCACCCACCCACTTCCCTTTTTAGCCAAATATGACAAACTCAGTATATGAAGATAGATAGGGGTGTAAATGAGTGTGTTTGCTCAAAAGGCAGTGCCTTTATTTCATATTAAAAGATTTAAAAATTAACGTTCATCTTTTCGAAATAAACAAACTTGGCTGTGCTATATCAACTCGCAATCCAGCCTGTTCACGTTTTACAGCTACATCTAATTAAATGATAAAAACGTATCAAGAGTGTTCGCCGGTATATTCCACTGCATGAGGTAGTACTACACAAACAGTAAGTGTCACAACCCGTGACAAAAAGTAATAGGCTCCGTTAGTGTTGGGAGTACATTTAAAGAAATGAAATGAACGACAACAAAAGTCTTCCTGCTGTGAATAAAATAATACAGTAGGTACATTTATCTTGAAACATCTTGCTACAAATGGTCTTTCAGTTCAATGCACC